>OZ014496.1:16725933-21525933 GCA_963966045.1 Xestobium rufovillosum
TATAGGTTTTTCCCTGCTACTGAAGATGGCAGCTTAGCTGCCGAAATGCGTATATAGTATTTCAAAATTTATGTGGTTAGGGGTACAATTGATTCTTGAATTGATTATTTAACCACAGTCTCTTACATCTTAATCCTTGGTTAATATTAGATACACGTAAAAATAACTTCAGTACCTAGTCTAATCTAGGCCTACCCTTTACCTCTTTTTATTCCTATCTCTGACTCTAGTATGTCGCGAACTACCTATTCCTTCGTGTCTTGGAAAGTGTATTACCATCTTACCATCCTATCTCTCCTATTCTTTATTTATTGTCTTCCATACCTTTCGCTTTTCCCCAAATCTTTCTAATACTTCCCTAGGTATTGCCAACCTTATCTATCCACGGTATCTTCATCATGTGTCTGTAGCACCACATTTCAAACGCTTCCACTATTCTTCGATCCCTTCTCCTATTGTCCAAGTTTCGCACCCGTATAATGCCGTACTCCATACATACGACTTTAAGATTCTCTTCCGAGTTTCTACATTAACCATCCCCGGGCATAACAGTTGTTTCTTTTTGTTAAACGCATAACTCGACCCTGCCTTTTTTTATCTTTAGTGCTCCTACCATCTTGAGTTATTTTACTTCCTCTATCTTCTCATTTCCTCTTTGTATTTCAATTTTAGTTCTGTTTTTACACCCTCTACATACCAAATTTTGGTTTTCTTTTTAGTGACTTTCATGCCGTAGCCTTGTGTCAAAACTGCTTCCATTTCATTCAAAGCCGTTCCTAATTATTCTTCTTTGCTAGATGCTAACACTGCTGTATCATCCGCAAATCTGAGCATGTTACTAGTTTGACCCTAAGGCTGTTCTGCCCTTAACAATATTAATCCCATCTTCGATATATGTATAAGAGGTGACAATGCACATCCCTGTCTCACTTCCTCCCCGATATCTACTTCTTTTCATTCCTGCTCAAATTCTGCCTTTTGCTCTTTGTAGAGATTATGTATTATTCTATGTCCCTATATTTCATACTTCGAACATCTACCTCCATTTTACGTTGTCGAAGGCTTTTTCTAAATCTGCAAATCCTATAGACGCTCTTTCCCTTTTCTATTGTTTTATCTATAATTACACACTGCATACACCGAAATAATTTCAGAACGGACATAAGGGGTGTATTTATCGTCTTATGAAGAAAGCTTTCTAATAATTATTTGTCTAGTTCAGGAGTTATTTTCCAACCGCATACCTACCGATGGGATGTTCTAACGGACACATCTATGTGGTTAATAGACATTAGTGACCAGTTTAAAGAAAATAGCTGTAACACTTGCAGGTATTTTGCTCTGCAATCATGAATTCATCTTAGATACGAACGTAGTGGGAATTTAACTCTAGGTTATGATATGTGAAGGAATGAACATTGATTACAATAACTTTAAAGTAGATTAGACCATTGAAACTGAAACTATCTAGGATAATTTAATGAAGCAAGAGAAAAGAAATTGTTAACGATTAGATCGAACCATAAGGTTTTAAAAGTATTCAAATTAAGAATCACGATGAATCTGCTCTAAGAGTTTCTTCTAACTTTTCAAAAACTGTTAGTTAGTCCTTTGTTTAGACGATCAATTCGAAAATTGATACGTGCTTATAATAATAATATGAAATTTTACCAGATTGATGAAAATATGTATAATGCGCAAAAGGTGAGCTGTTCGCTGAACGTTAGATACAATTTTTCATTACTGTTCAAATAACTCAAATACTTATAGTTCTACTTACCCCACATTAAAAATATTTCACTAATCATACTAACTGAACACAGAAAATCGACGAAAGTACAGTGACTGTAGACAAATTTAAGAGAAGCTATTGTTAGGGTTGTCAACCCAACTTCTTCCGAAATTATAGCTTTTCCAATTTATTTATTGTCTTCTGTTATTTCTTGTATGTCAACCAGTTTTATTTTTATAGCTCACACGCCAGAATTTTTCAGGATCTGTGAATATTTCTTTTTGCTTCCAAAACTGGCAACCTTGTGTTGATCTAAAAGAAAACTTTAATTTTCTTATTAAAATTTGTAGTCATGGTATTTAAAAATTGTCGAATGCAGACCGTTTTTGCTTCAAATTCTTAATATTGCAGAAGTCAAATCAGTTGTTCTTTGCTTAAAAGTCTCTATTGAATTACAGTACCTTCCACTCTTATACCACCTTACGGCAGTGTACGGATAAGTACGTTTGAAGTGCTCAATTATGTACTTCAGAGAGTGACAAACAGTATCCAATGAACGGCCTATTATTGTCCTATCAAGTTTGACCCTAAAGTACCCACTTCCTTAGGTTGAGTCGATGTGGAGAAGCCGTCAGATATCATGACTGCGAGCTCTAGGAATTGACCCCGAGTCCACTGAATTTGTAGCTTAGCGCTCTGCCAGCTCTGGACATACCTACTTCTTATAAAATATGTCAAATATTTTATAATATTCTTCTTCTTGTCGGTGTCTAATTGTTTCAGTCAAATTTTAAGATAATTTTATTGGGTAAACTGCCTATAGCGTTCCTTCTGAAAAAGTTGAATCGCAGATCAATTTTAATAATTTCGCATATTTACGTAATTATGAATAGGAACCAGGACGAGCTAAAAATACTGAACATATTGTAAAGGAACATAGGCAGCAGCCTACAACGACAAAAGTAGAAGAAGATTTAGCATTTTAGAGCTTCGAACGCCCCTACCCAGAGATCGCATGATGTGTTTTGGATTGAAGCTTTTTTTTAAATTTATATAGTCGTGTCTGCTTCCTAACAAATTGAGAATCATACAGATATGTGGATTAAGAGAAGGAACTGAAGTAAATACAACGGATGACTTTTATGAAGAACTATAAAATGTATTGGACGGACCGCGTGAAAGTGGCAGTGGGTGATTGGAATGGACGAATTAGGAAAGACAGAAACAGCAGTGGGATGAGCGGTAGAATTTGAAATGGAAAAAAGTGTAAACCGGAATGGGAAGGGAACACTAGAATTCTGCATAACAAACGATATGTTGATAGGGATAGGAAACTCGTTCTATGACCACGGAAAAGAACATCACATTTCAATCAAAAGACGGTAGGTTCAAAATTATAGTCGACTACATTATATATACAGGGAATACATCACACTAAGTGGTGGATAGGAGGCAGAACTAATTGAATAGAGATCATAAACTGGTACTAATGGTTCAGAAATCTTAGTGAAGCCCATGGATAGAGGATCCTATCCTCTATCGATGGTGAAGCGAAGGAAACTATAAAACAAGAATAAACATTGAAAAACTAAGGATTGAAGATAGAAGGCAAATATACAAAGATTACAAGGAGAACTAATAGAAAAACAAGAAGAAATAGATTAAAGGGGGTGGCAAGAAGTTTGGAAAATCTTCAAAAAGAGGATAAACTGGAATAGAAAAAGTAGCAGATGGCGGAACTAAGAGGTGAAAAATGAAATAAGAGAAAATCAAAAAGCGTAGAAGAAATAAATATCACCAGGGAAAATAGAGGATAGCATAGGATAGAATAGGCTTTATTTCCCAAAGGTAATACGAAAAAAATATACATACAACAAAACAAAAGTAAATTTACAATATGCACATGCGCATTACACAGAAGCGCTTCATAAAGAAGCCTGAAGGAAAAATAAGATTCGAGGCGAAGAAGTGCGAGACAAGTTCCAAATAATTATTGGGGGTTTCTTTGAAACGTAAATTGAAAATATTCATTTAGGGTATAAAATAGATTATCATGTAATAAGGCTTTTAATTCTCTTTTGAAAGTATTTAAGTTTCCTATTTCTTGTAATTTACAAGGTAAATGGTGATATATTTTAATTCCTGAGTACAGCGGACCTTTGCGATTAATATTATAATCATAGTGGGGTAGTATTATTTGATTATTTTGACTGGTATGATGAGAATGTACATCTGATTGGACGAGAAATTGATGTCTTTTTTTTATAAATATTAATAGAAAGTTTGTAAATGTATATATATTAGTTAGCGTTAAAATTTTTAATGTTTTAAAATATGGCCTACATGATTCTCGTGAATTCAGATTGCACAATGTACGAATTGCCCTTTTTTGTACTATGAGAGTACTTTGAGAATACCTAGAATCACCCCAGAACTCAACCCCATACTGCAATAAACTGTAAAAGTAAGCATAATAAACGGTGAGTGCAGCATCATAGCCTAAATTGCGCCTAATAGAAGATATTGCAAATACGGCAGTGCCCAGCTTCTAATTCAGCTCGCGTATATGTTGCTGCCAGGTAAGCTTTTCATCAATGTGAATTCCAAGAAATTTCGTACAAATAACCAGTTTTATTTCATTAATTTCATCTTTTAGTGTCCGCATATTAATCTTACCCGATGTACTAGTTTGATGAAAAATGACAAAGTTAGTTTTGTTGCGATTCAAAATTAGTTTGTTTGCATTGAACCAATCAGTAATAGCGTTTAAGAACACTTTAATATTTTGTATTAATAATTGGTTCAAGCACTTATTCTTGAGAAGGATACTGGTATCATCGGCAAACAAACAAAACTGAACATACGGAAAATTTTTCACTAGGTCATTAATATATAATAAAAATAGTGGTGGGCCCAAGATCGAACCCTGGGGTTCACCTGTTTTAACTGTACACTCTTCAGATTTGAATTTATGGAACGTTCTTTCGTCCATTTTAGATATTTCCACTACTTGTTTACGTTCACTTAAGTAAGAGTGAAACCAGTTTGCGGCAACTCCTCGTATATCATAATAATTCAATTTACTCATTATCAAGGCATGATCCACACAGTCGAAGGCTTTGGACAAGTCACAAAAGATACCTATTGCATATTCCTTGGCTTCCAAAGCCACGTTAATGTAGTTAATTAGAGTGAAACCTGCGTCCGCAGTACCTAACCCTTCACGAAAGCCATACTGCGACGGTGAGATAATTTCGTATTTACTAAGATAATCAATTAATTGTTGCTTGACAATAGTTTCCAAAATTTTTGAGAATGCCGGTAAAATGGAAATGGGGCGGTAATTTGTCATGGATTGTTTATCGCCGTTTTTAAATACTGGTTTGACTACAGCAGCCGTTTTAAATTCCTTGGGGAAACAATCCATTAACTAACGATAGGTTAAAAACGTGGGTTAGCGGTACTTTAAGGTAGCCAATATTTTCTTTAATTACTGAGATTGGTATATCATCGTGTCCCCTTGCTGACGTACTTCTCAGCATTTTTACAATTTTCACAATATCATTTTCAACAATAATAAATAAATAAACAAATAAATATAAACAAATAAATATACCTATAGAAAGAAAAGAGATAAAGTAAATAAAGAAGTAAAAAAGGTAACGGAAGAATGTTGGGAGCAATTTGGAAAAGAAATAGAGAATGAACAAAAATAAAAGTAAATTTTGTAGAATAGTGTACAGGGTTAAGAGAAAAGAAAAGGGAAAGAATATGGGGTATAAAAGTAAAAAATAATGAAATGAAAATGCAAACAAGCAGTGGCGTGCGGTGATATTCTAGAAATGGTGTGCAATATTAAGAAAGTGACTTTTTGTTCACATCAACCAGCGAGATATGAAAATTTGTGTCAGCTAACATTTAGAAAGGTCTAGTACACTCTGAAATTTTAACTAGAGACGTGAAATTTAATGAAAATTTTATATTAAAACTTTTCATGGACAAAATGGATGATTTTTTTTTAATTTATCAATATTAGAGGTTAGCTACTTAGGTAACATGGTACGTGATAATATTATAAATAATAATAATATTAGGGTAATAATATTAGCTTCAATTCGTTGGGTCTTTAGAACAACATATAAGGGCGCCCGCGCACTAGCGGCCAGGTCACGCGGCCACGGTCGCGGCGGCGCCGGCGGCCAACATAATACATTGTCTTTAATGTACCACCGCGCACTTGGCCGCCACTGACAGCGGCGGCCAGCGAGTCGCCAACTGTTTCAATGATATGCAATGAGTGAGCGCGCAATAGCGAGCGACTACACAGCGGCCAGTACACTAGTTCAATACAAACTTCATCATTGCAGAGTGTGTGACACACATGACAACTCCACTGACCGACTGTTGATAAAAAAACACTTTGCAGGTCGCGGTCGATTGGCCGCGCTTAAATTTTTCGTAGCGACCTGGCCGCCGCGATCGTGGCCGCGCGACCTGGCCGCTAGTGCGCGGGGGCCCTAAGTATATTATTCTTTGAATAAAATGAAATTGTTTCATTTTTACTTTAGTTAATAAATAGTTACTTTAAAGTTGTAACTACCTTCTCTTGTAACAACCTCTCGGTACTGTAGTTTTTTAATCATAGATGCCAGAATAAAACTTATCATAAAAACTCGAAGAGTGCCATTCCTATTGACATTTTCATGAAATGAAATAAAAAGTTGAAATGTTTCGCATCAAACTTTTCATCTTTACATTTCTACATTTAACTATGATTTTTTAACAATTTCGAGATCCGAAGTCAGTCTCTGCCAACTCTTAACCTCTTTTCTTCCCCTAATCTACGCCCATGGAATTTCTTAACAAATCCTGAATTGACAGTCTAAATGGTTCGGACACGCACAAAGAATGACACCGGAAAAACTAGCAAAACAAGCAGTTGAAGCAAGAATAAGACACAGTAAAAAGATATAAGGCAGACCACAGAAAACCAAAGAAGACAGGTTGGAAGAGATAGCAGTCGGGAGGGGTTGTACAACCAAAGATATGAAGGAATTAACTGTCACCAGAAAGGAAAGGAAGAATTGAGTGGAAACTCCTAAAACGCCAAGGCCGCGAGGAATAAGACGGAAGATAAAGAAGCAGAACAAGTGATGTCTACTTTCTTGGGGCTTTCGATACAATAACGACAGTTGCGTTCTTAATAGAACAAACTGCATACATTTGTAGGGATGACACCGAAAAAAATGCTGATTAATGTTGATCGTCATGAAGCGATGCAAAATGTTTGTCTCCTTCCTTATCCACCATTACAATTTTTATTATTAAGACTCGGTATTGATTATTGTGTTTTAAAGAAAACCAGCTAAGCTCATAACATGAAAATTTTCCTGACTGAAAACTGTTTCTATTGTAAATGTAGGTACGTTACATTTTTGAATTTATTACAAAGGGAAACTTTATTTTTATTAGGGTCGTAATAAAAACAAATGAATAGCAGTCCGTCTGAATTTAATTCTTGGTTTGTTTCGCCGAATTTCCATGTCTCACGACAAACATGTTTGTGAACGGAATTTTCCACGAGATGATAAATTCTCTAGTCATTATTTTGCATCCCAGACTTAATTCAAAAGTGCATTATTGTCTAAGATGTCATAGGGCAAAAGAAAAATGCGAGTAATAAGTTATTGTCACAGCGCAGTATTTGTACTGGAAAATGAAAGTTTTTGATAAATGTGTTGTTGTAAATGTTTTGCATATATAAATATTATAGTTGGAGCAGGCAAGGCACACCATCTCTCCTTGTAAGGCAGGCCTCATTAATAATAACTCGTGGTTTATGCTTGCGACTTTATTTACATTAGCTTCAAAAATATCAATTACTCGATTACATATACAGGGTGGCCCATTAGTGCGGGAACGGTCTATATCTCTTGAACCATTCAAGGCATCAAAATGAAATTTTGCAAGTGCTTAGGAAATCCCATGCTGCATCTTGTAAAATTATTTTGGTGTATACAGGGTCTTCACATTTTGCGTAACAAACCAAAATTAAATTTTTTTTAATGGAAACCCCCAATTTTTTTTTAATATTCACATTTCCCACAAAATTTAATGGAAAACGATATACCACATTAATTGGTTTCGAGCAGGGGATTTTAAGATATTGCCATTTTAGTGTCGATCTGGACCCATCTTTGTGGCACTACTGACGCCTACTTACAGAAGCTGTCAAAGATTTCTTTATCGACCTAGATTCACAGACTATTCTATTTGCAAATTCTGATAATACCTTTATCACAGTGCTTTACATTATACAGGGTGGTAAACATACGCATAATTGAATTTTTCTCAAGAATTTCAAATGGAACACCCTGTATATTAATTGTGCATTTAATAGCCAGTTTACTAAGCTTCTGATTGATATAGGCATTGCCAGGTCTGCGACTGACAGTTTCTACAGAAATTAAGATTGAAACTTACAAATTTCCAATTTCACTGTTCTTTTTTACAATTTTATCCGGATTTCACCTATTTTTTCACCCAAAACCAAAAAAAAATGTTTAAATTTGGTTTCTGCGCAAAACTGAGCCAATAGAATTTACACTGACACAAAAAGTCCCATTGCAAAATTACTTCTTGAAGGTAAAATCGATTTAATTTTTATTAAGTCTACCTGCGTATGCCTAAAACGGGTAGTTTTCATAATATTCTTACCGAGAATTAGTATTATTGCGAACAAATATAGCGAAAAGAATAAAAATAGCTCGAAATTGCAATGTCTACCAGAACCAAGAAAACTTAAATTTGAGCCACCCACTCTCTAAATCAATTTTACGTACTTTTGTTGAATATTTGCAATTTCTTCTCAAATAATTTGGAGTTGTTGCGGAAGTCAGAACAGATAAATATTTTAAAGTCAGTAGAAATTATTAATGAGATAAATTTGGCTTTTATCATTAGTTTGAAATCTTGTAATTGAAACAAAAAACTACAGCGAGAACAGGTTTATTGAAATTGAATAAATAAATTATAATTAAATAAAAAAATTAAGAAAATGCAAAAAATCCTTCAAACTATGACAGATGCGAGTTGGAGCTGTTTTGTTTATCACAGGTAACATTATTTCAACGCGATTTTCATTTTGACTACAAAATATGATTCATCTATAAAAAGTGAGAATAAAACAGTTATCTCGGGAAAGCAATGTTTTCGAATTACTTTCCATAAAAATGGCAGTGTTAATAAACAATATTTACATTATAAATTTGTTATCCTTCCAGCTTTTCGTTTAAATTACATTTCCTCTACAAAGTCATATTTAGCTTATTGATAATTTGTATCTACTTTTAACCATTTATCTGTCCTGAAGCAACTCGAAATTTCAAAACGAGGAATTCAAAATATGCAACAAAGTTACCTAATTAAATCGATTTAAAACGGGACAGGTCGAATTTAAGTTAAATGGGGAAATTCGAATAAAATTGTAAAAAATAACAGTGAAATTGAAAATTATTAAGTTTGAATTTTAATTTCCGTAGAAACTGTCAGCCGCAGACCTGGCAATGCCGGCATCAATTAAGAGCTTAGTAAACTGGCTACTAAATGTGCAATTAATATACAGGGTGTTCCATTTGAAATTCTTGAGAGAAATTCAATTATGCGTATGTTGACCACCCTGTATAATACAAAGTACTGTAGCAAAGGTATTAATAGAATTTGCAAGTAGAATAGTCTGTGAATCTAGTTCGATAAAGAAATCGTAGACAGCTTCGGTAAGTAGGCGTCAGTAGTGTCACAAAGATGGGTCCAGATTGGCACTAAAATGGCAATATCTTAACATCCCCTGCTGGAAACCTCATAATGTGGTATATCGTTTTCCATAAAATTTTGTAAGGAACGTGAATATGTAAACAAAATTGGGGGTTTCCATTTAAAAAAATATAGCTTTGGATTATTACGAAAAATGTGAATACCCTGTATACACCAAAATAATTTTACAATATGCGGCAGAGGGTTTCCTAAGCACCTGCAAAATTTCATTCCGATGCCTTGAATGGTTCAAGAGATATAGACCGTTCCCGCACTAATGGGCCACGCTATAAAATAAAAAACATTACGATTTACACCCTCATACACAATTTTGTTAGTATACCTACCTACAGCTCAGAAGCCACAAAAATATGAAGTGATGAGGTAATTAACACAGGCAAGTGATATTTGTTTGCCTATACTAATGTCATTTAATCAAAATCAAATATTTGGATCCTTTTGTCTCTCTGGGGGATAATTGTAAGAAATTGTTCAGAACGAAGAATTTGCCCCTTATTCCTAAGCGTTTATAAAATATTGAACGGGTATACCTATAGGGCACCATGCACACTATACTGGAGAGATATCCAAAAGAGGCCATTAAATGGGGAGCTCGATTTGAAATAACGACTAAAAGGAACCGAATTAAATAAAAAACTTGAATAAGTTTGATGATTTTTAATAAAAAATAAATGTGGGACATACTGCCAGCATGGAAGCAAACACACCCGAAGTTGATTCTGGAGACATATATGCATTTTCCTTATTGATCTCTTTCTCACTCGACTTTAATTTTCCATTTGTTTCATTTGGGAGAGGAAGACATCTCCTTCTTTTCCGTAAGTAGTGCTGAATTAGGTAGTTGCTAAGTTTTTCTTTGTATTTCGTCTTCATTTGATTCTTATAGGGTACTGTTGATGGTTTCTATGTGTCTTGTGTCTTCCAACTTTCTTTAGTTACTTTGGGTAAGATTTTAGGTGGCGGTTTCATGTTGATTGAAGGAACAGATGAAAAAGAAGTGTTTGAATCAGAAGAAGCTATTTAGACTTTAGAGTGGTGATCGCTGAGACTGAAATGAGAGATGGTGAGGGATGTAGATGTTGAAATGATGTTAAGGGTGATGGTAGAGCTGATGGTGTGGTAACGATGACGGTAGTAAGGTTATTAGGTGCAGCTGAGGCGCTGAGGGGAATGAACGCAAATATAGATAACATAAAACCATAATTGGAAGGAGGACTCGCAAACAGCAATTTTCTATAAAGTTAATAACAAGGTATATCTAGGAAAATGAATGTAAGGTCGACACCTTTCACTCGTTTCGTGAGCATTACTGAGGTTGAAGGGGTTACATTTACAGGAAGTCAAGCACGAAGTTGTAAGACTGACCATTCGATTTTGAATTTCGTCTTTCAAAAATTTTTAACCTAAAGTGAACTCACGATTCTTGAAACCGGTCATCTATTCAAACGTAAACCGCGACAAACACCCGTAAAATCTTAAAGAGTGATAATTTGGTCCATGTGCTTAATAGTTTGTGGTGAAATTGTGTTGTCAAACTGTTTTGACGAAATTATGATAGGCACCAAACCTGAAAAATGAAACAAATTTTGTGCTGTTGAGACTAATTACGTGTATTAAGTATATTGAAACAGTTCCCTAAAGTTGCCCAAAGAATTTTGAAACTTTACCAAGAATCTTTTGAACAGATGCGTTACTGAAACCAACAATATGGTGTTGGTTTTCATTAAGAGTATAGAAACGTTAAAATGAATGAAAATTAGTATTATTGTGATAAAATAGGTAGGTATATCAAAAAGAATAAAAATAGCTCGAAATCACAAAATCTTCCTGAACCAAGAAAACTTAAATTTGAGCCACTCACTTTCTAAATCATTTTAGTTACGTACTTTTGTTCTGTGTTTTCAATTTCTTCTTCTCAAATTTGGAGTTTTTATGGAAGTCAGAACAGATAAATATTTTAAAATCAGCAGAAATTATTAATGAGATAAATTGGCTGTTATCATTAGTGGGAAATGTAATTTAAGCAAAAGACTATACAGGGGGAACAAGTTTTTCGAAATTAAGTTAATACCTAAATTAAAATTAAATAAGAAAATACAGAAAATGCAGAAAACCATTAGGTAAGCCAGCAGATGCTCAGAATGTCTTTCATGTTGTTCAATACATTTTCGATCTCTAGTTGCTACGACTCTTTAATATTTTCCAAAATTTGCGGCGTGATTGTTGCAAATGCTTGCCTGATCAATTTTTGCATATTTTCACGGGTTGTTGGTGATTCAACGTGTACTTTATCTTCCACATAACCCCACAGGAAAAAGTCGAGTGGGGTAAAGTCAGGTGTCAGGTGATCGTGCAGGCCAGAGGACTGCGGAACCACGACCAATCTATTTATTTCGAAAAAGCTCACTTCACCATTGCCGAAGTCTAATTGGAAAATATGCTGGTGCGCCGTCGAGTTGAAACCACATTTATCATTTTGCACATTTTCGGGCACATTATTGATTTGAACTGAATTGTTTTGCACGGAATTTAGCAAAACAGGTCCTAAATACGCAACAAAGTCGCCTAACTTAATCGATTCAAAACGGGAAAAGTCCGAATTTAAGTTAAATGTGGAAATCTGAATAAAATTGTAAAAAATAACAGTGAAATTGGGAAATTGTCACAGATCTGACAATGCCGGCATCAATTAAAAGCTTAGTAAACTGGCTATTGAATGTGCAATTAATATATAGGGTGTTCCATTTGATCACCCTATATAATATAAAGTACTGTGGCAAAGGTATTAACAGAATTTGCAAATAAAATAGTCTGTGAATCTAGTGTGATAAAGAAATCTTAGATATAGCTTGGGTAAGTAGGTTGGTTTGTTAGGCAAAATGTGAAGACGCTGTATACACCAAAATAATTTTATAAGTTGCGGCATGGGGTTTCCTAAGCACTAAGCAAAATTTCATATTTATGCCTTGAATGGTTCAAGAGATATAGGTCGTCGCCCCACTACTAATGGACCACCTGTATAGCATAATCACAAATGTCTCTGTTTTATGTTCTGTAGCTCATATTTGTGAAATTTTTCTAAAAATTCTTTCACTATCCAAAAATTAGTGGAGAAATAAATTCATAACTCCGCTATTCTTCCGCTATTCTTCCTAAATAAAATCAGATGATTTAAAAACAATTTCCAATTTTTCTCCATCCTCTAAATTTGAGATTTCTGCCAAATTAATATGCAAGCAGTTTTTACAGATCTTTTCTTAAAATTCTGAATTGGTCAGTATAATCCCTGTAATTTAGCTACCCTAAATATCGACCCTCCTTTTCAAAGCCACCCCTAAATAAATTCAAGCAACTTCTAACAGATGACGCAGGCAGCAAAATCTATAAGGTAATTTATCACGCTGCCGTAGATTGAAGGAACATTCATAAACAACAGTGTTAATTCAATGAACTTCAACAAATATGTAAGTGCTGAAGGTTATGGCTGAAAAACAATCATTAATTTCCTGTTTCATGCGTAATGCTGTTACATTCATGCCGGTGGCAGTTTTAAAGTGTGAAAATAAGTAATTTCTTTAAACATCGTAATTTGTAACGACCTATTGTATTCAATTAATTTAACTCTTAATTATCACGCTAGAAGATTATTAGCATTTGCAGAGGTATAATTAAACATGTGAAGCTCCGACTTATTCCGGAACCGCACCACTATTGTAGTAGCCTTGACAAGCACCGGTTGGGCTCGACCAGGAAGTGCATAGACTTACTACGGGGAGGCGCCAATGTAGCGGATAATACTTTCGAGCGATGCTCTCTTCATTTCATATACATAAACCTGTCATCATGCGCAATTACTGGTAATTATTTCTTATGTTAGTGTAAGTATCTACTTATGTAGTAATTTTATTTATAGCTGGTAATTTGACTTTTTTTGATAGGTTACGTAGGCGTTGTTAGATGAAGATGTTGACCATTAAAAAAGAGATAACGGCTTTCATAGAAGGTATTTAACACTTTTAGAGATGAATTGGCGGACGGGGCAATCAATTTTGTGCTTCTTTTACACCGGAAATATAAGTATCTACCTTTGGTAACGAGTTGGTAATTCTGAGTTGATTCTTGGAACATATAGTGCACACTGCACAAGCAATTTTTCACAACATCCAAAATGAAAGAAAGATGTTGAATCTAATTTATAAAGATTTTTTGTTTTTGCCACACGAAAATAAAAAAAATCTTCATTAACTCAATTTTCATACAGCATCTCTCAATTCGCTACTGTGTTGTTCGTGGTCTTTAGTGCATTATGATAATAAGGATAATAGGTCCGATAATAACGAAAGTGTACACCCTATTATTACTTTATCTCGAGTGCAGAATTCGTGCAAGATGGTCTCTGACAGTTAGTCAAACATTTGGTTTGTTGAAACATGAGATTCATTAGTAATGTAGTTCATTGAGCCTTGTCCATTTTCTCTAACCTCAGTTACTGCCATTCTACCACGCCGTTTCGGAGGGACTTGGTGGTCCGTCCATTTTCCTTTATGGGGATAGATGTACTCTCGAAAATACTGAATAATAATAATAAATCTACTTTATTTAACATAAATGAATATAATACAATATCTATAAGATGATTTAAGGCTGTTTTTCAACTTAACCTAAAGTGAAATTAAATCATTTAACTGCCAATTGATAATTGACAATTAAAGTGGGAAGGAAGAATAATAATTGGCAAAAGGCCATGAATTCTCAGTAGATATGACCGTTGATTGAGGGAATCAACGGTATGACGATAAAAGGTTACCAATGAAACAAGCTGCGGTAAAGGTAACTTTTCCCAATGTTAGAAGATGCAGCTTTATTCTTTTTTGAACTTTAAAATGCTATGCAGAGAATTATACAGCTTGGTGGCAGAATACCTATGTGAAACTATACAGGTTTATAAAGAGCAGAGGAGTGTTTCGGAACAGAGAGCAGAACTTACTGCGTCTAAATGTACTCAGGTACCTAGTGTTGCATTAAGTACTTTATGGGTAATTCAAAGTAAATACATCGATCTCAGTTTATCCACCTTAAGTCGTTGTTGATCGGAAATAAGATGGCAAATATATGATGAAATTTACGAATTCCAAATTCAAATCTGAAGCAAGAATTCTAATTGCGTTGAAGGTTATCCGAATCAGTTTTAAGCAAAACGGGTCCATATATGACGTTACCGTAGGATAATTCAGAAAATCTCAGATCAGAATAAAATCTTATGCCAAGGTTCTTGTAGGAGGACACTGTATTTAGTATTTAGATGATTACTTATCACCAAGATGGACATTCATAATAGCATCAGCATGCGATCTCTGTCTTTCATGGACCCAAAAATCATAACATTTTGAGATTATGAGCAGTAGACCAAATGAGTAAAGGCTGAAGTTTATTGATTAAAATGGACGATTTTAATATGTCTTCAGAAGTGAAATTATAATAACAGTTGAGTGTTATCTGCATAGTGATTAGCGTGACAGTTATTAACAGCATACTCAAAATCTGAAATATATGTGTAGAGAAAATAATAAAGGTCCAAGCACTGAACCCTGTGGGATACTACATGTTACGCGTAACATACTTGATTCCATAGAGTCCAAGAAAACGCGTTGAGAGCGATGGAAGATAATCAGAAAAGAGCTACTGAATCCCTGCTGAAACCAAAATAACGAAGCTTTGTACATAGCAAACTATGACTGATCGTGTATCAAGAGCTTAACTATAGTCGAGTAAAATTAGACATGGTAGTTCTTTGCGATCAATATTAGAGAAAATATCGTCGGAAATTCTGAGAAGAGATGAAACTGAACTATATAGGATGGTCCAGTTTATACATCAGGGGTTCACAAGCAGAAATTTTATCAAAAATTAAAGGTAGTTTGTCTAATAAAATAATATAGTCGAATTTAACTTCCTTTCTGATGAACAGGGTGTTAAAGAAAATAAATTACCTATTTTATAACAATTTCGGCCAAAATGAGCTGGGCACCCATTATGTTGGAACTCCCCTTCGAGTAAAACATGACTTGTCTATCTACAAAATATTGTTTATGAAATTCTCATCATTTTGAACAGCGTCCAAAAGCCATTGACAAAATCTCATTCTGCGAGAGTTCTCTGTCTTCTTCTAGGCGGATCTTTGTCAAATTCAAGCAAGATGCGATTGTTTCTTATTATCCCGTTCTAAATAAAATAATTACAATCACTATTTAATAGAGAATACAAAAAAATGATTTATTCAAAATTTCAGAATGCTACCTTTTTCTATTATTGATTCATAGCAAATTATTATAAAATAGTTTATTATCTTTAACACCCTGTACATAAAAAAGGAAGCAAAATTATACCATATTTTATTAGAGAAACTACCTTTATTTTTTTATAAACTTTCGGTTGGTGAAATCCTGATGATATAAACTGGACCACCCTGTATAAGGCCTAGACACGAATTGAGGTGAGAGAGTTCCAAAGGATCAGTTATCTTATGTAATTGGAAAATGTGCACGCACTTCCAGGAAGGAGGAAATACGTTTAATGATATAGCTGAATTTATTAAAAATGTACCTATGTAATACGCTTTATAATATATTGACCTATTCATTTTAACATAGTGAGAGAAATCATATCGGAACCTATACTGTAACCACATTATCTTGGCGAGCCAAAAGAATGTAACAACTGGCACTATCTTAAAAAAGCGGCACAAGTTAAAACAATAGTTTCATCGTTTGCTGCATGGAGTTCATTATGTTCCGCTCGATTCTACCAAGTGTGAACGTGTGTCACTGATTTAATTTGCAATTTATTATTGAATGGCCCGATATAATCCTTCTTTTTTGATAGCTATTTTGTGTAAACGGCTAGTGGTGGCGTAGAGAATGGTGACTTTTTATTTACTCGTCATTGTTATTTATTATGAAATGCTGTTTATTTCTTTTATTTATTCTAAATAAATAAATATTAATTTATTTAAAAGTTGTATTAACTGACAATATAGGTACATATATCAACTCGACGCCTATGAATTTTACGACTGGACCGCATCCAGCCGATTTCCTCTCCCCTATACCGCTCTACACAAGGTATGTTGGCTGGACAATAAACAGTTGATGCTTTTTGCGGAACTGACAGCTTTGGTATCAACATAGACGACAACAAAATTGAATAAAAATGAATTATTATTAACTGTAGGCAGCGTGTCATATTTCAAGAACAAGTCCCTGGGAACATCCTGGAAAGTAAGTCTAACATCCGAAGCAAAATATAAATTAACAATACTGACATCTCTTAAATTATCAGGAAACTATACGTTCATGGAATTATTAGAAAGTATATCTAATGAGCGAAAAGTGAACCAGGTGGCTTTTGAATTGCCCCGACGAAGAACATGCTCGATGTTTGCCTTTTTTCTCTCTAATCTGCACAGGTTACATAATTTCTTAAGGTACATTTTCCAAGGCGCGTCTATCGCACAGCGATAATCGTGAAGCGATGATCTCTAAGTGATCATCGCTGACATTGATCGAATGGGTATTTTCCCACAAGCGATTTTGACAATTGTTTAACTGTCAGTTTACTCTTGGTTAGTACCCAGTCATGAGCTTAAGAGCCAAGTCTCCCTGCTGCATTTTCGAGCGATTCAGACGTTCGCGCCTTTACAAACTGTACTGGTATTTATTGATATTTTGCTTTCTAATTTTGCAAGTATATACAGAAATCATAAGAGCCAAGTAACCGATCGCGAACATCAAGAATTTTTTGCTCCGAAGCAGAGGTCGCCACAGTGCAGGGCATTAAATTGTGTTTGCAAGGGCCAGCTCTCTTTACAAATTACTTCCTTATTTATGAACCGATTTTGAAATTCTTTGTTTTGTTTGAAAGAAGAAACTGGTGGAAATAGGCCTCTCGTCTCGGATTTTTAAAAGAGTGATTTTTTAGTAAGTTATAAGTACGCAAAATATGGGTATATTTGAAGCCGAAAAAGACAAACTTCTATTCGTTTTTTTTTAAATCGCCGACGAGACGACTCTTAGGGAATGCTTTCTGTATATGCTTGCAAAATTAGAAAGCAAAATATAAATAAATAGCAATACAGTTTGTATAGGCGCGAACGTCTGAATCGCTCGAAAATGCAGCAGGGAGACTTGGCTCTTAAGTAAAAGAAGAAGATGATGATTACATTATGATGAAAACATTTCCTCCGAGAAAAGACATGCACCAGATATATAGAACTAGGAATGAGGAAGGTTGTTTCCAATAATTAATTCAAAATCATTTAAATCAAGATGTTTTCTCACTTGCTCAGTCAACTTTTCATCTTCTTCAGTCGAGAAATGTAATTTTGAAGTTTGCGAAGACATTATGGAAACAAACACGTCCCGTCCAGAATTGCGATATATGTGGCGACTGCGATTTTTACTGCTCTGAGACCAGGCGACTATAGCAGCTCGGCGATAATCGCTAGCGACTGTGGCGATCATAGCGTGTTGGAAAACGGATACAGACAAATTACCTTCAAGTAGCGTATCGCAATAATCGCTAAACGATGATCGATGAGCGATTATCGCTGCAGTCGTGCCTTGGAAAACGTACCTTTAGATCCTTGTAATGAATTCAATCGCTCGGAGAACGTGTCTTCTCAAATTTACGCGAGTTTCCATCTACAGTCTGATAGTTTCAGTAAGCCATGGAGCGTGAGATTTTGAAACTTTCACCGTGCGAAGAGGAGCATGGACATAAAAAGCATAAGCAAGGAATCATTGAGAAAATTTACTGTGCCATCATGCCATCAACCACATTTTGAATGCATAATAACCCAGAACACTAGAAGAACTTATAATGGTAGTGGCCAGTCGTCAGTTTCTCTAATTCCTGTAGGTCCACCATAAGGACACGAGCTTAGAACTGCGCCCAAGAATAAGTGATAATTACCTAGAATAACCCAGCTTTTCCACGTAGGTACTTCAATTTTGGGTGTCTACCCGTTTCACCATCTTTGACATTTCTCATGTAACAACTGCTTAACTTTATATAATATTTTGTTGTTTTTGAGAATCACAAACGATTCTGTTAATGCCATTATATTAGATATATTTCAGAGTTTTAAATTCGTTAGGCTTTCCTGTCCCAACTTAATTTCTGTATTAAGATTCACTACTTGAGTACAGTTCGTTTAGATGGTTATTTTCAGTGTTGGAGTGTTGATTTTTAAAATCGAGAAGGTTGATATGCTCATATATTAAGAAAGAAAAAAGAATAAACTAAAATGTATTCCCTCTTTTCCACCATACCTACCTTTGATAAAAACTACTCCATTCTAAAAATTTTATTCAGAATTGAATTTTAATTATCCGATTATCACTTACATTAAACCAATCTTCAATCCGAATTTGTGATGAAAAGAAATAAGGCATTAGACATGGTGCAATTTTAACAATTCGCAGAATAATAATTTTGTATTTCCTTTTTGTTATTTCAGAGAAAATCTCCAAGAAAATATTATTTTTTTTATACTAAGTAAACTGTGGTTCATGATCTGCAAGTTTACACCCTGTAAAATATTAAGCGTGTGTTATTATAGTTTTATCTTAGGATTAGTTTTAGATACACAGCGGGACTCTCAAACGGATGGCCATAAATTTAAATGCATGAATCGCATCATAGATCGCTACATCCATCATTTTCCAGGCGCGACGATAAGAACAATTCCAGAAAACATGTCACACACTTGCTGAAGAATCGAGCGTGTGTTTTATTAGAGGTGCGCGCGGGTCCATGAAAGAAAATAAAACTAATAATGACTCCCGAGTCCCGATTTTACCGTTTTTATATTTTTGGCGACCATTTGACATTATGTCATTATGTTTTCGACAGGCATAGTAATTATCCGCATTAATTAATGAAACAGAAAATTTGATATAGCTGCGTTAATATTGAAGTTAGATATATCAAACTATATATTTCTGAAATCAGAAAAAAAATCCTCCATTCAACTGTGTGAAAATCAAATATGGTCGCCGTTTAAAATTATACTAGTTTGGCAGGCAGTTCATAAACCCTTCATGACATTAAAAATCTGACTACGCCACTGAATTTTGCTCAAAAAAGTGCATTAAGATGCCTACATTGCATCCCACCATCTCTTACAATAAGCGAGATACAAGCATTCTTCGAAATGTCAAAAACTCAATTTTCGTTCATAGCTCGGAAATGAAAAACAATTTCGAAAGTTTCTCTGCACCATTGACTTGAACATAAAAAAAGAGATCGCAAGTGCTTTATCAGTTTTTCTTTATCACTAATATTTACCAAGATACACCATACTTACACCCAATTTGGGTCATCCTGTACAGTCTTGTGCTCCACTTCTATTTTTAATGATTGCTGCTACGTACAGAGTAGATATCTCATCTTATTTTTTAGAAACGGCAGGACATTATGAAAATATCATCATTTCTAAGTTTCCTACTGGGGGAGTCAGGATGTTATAGAACAGTCGATTAACGACCACACTTGTACATACAAGTACTTTTCATGTGGTACATTTTTAATGTATTTTTTGAAAAATATATTAAGAAATTGCAATGGCAATAGGGAGGTATTAGAAAGAGTTAGGGAAAAGCGAAAGATATGACAGCTTATAACGAATAGGACAATGGTAGGACACCTTCTGAGATTCGAAGGATTAGTTCATGACATGCTAGAGCCGAAGATAGGAATAAAAAAGGTAGTTACATGCACAGATCAGACTACTGCTCTCACATAGTTCGGGATGTTAGGAAAAGGCGTAGGTTAGCTCATGAAAGTAAGGAATGGAGGTACGCGTCCAACCAGCCTTCATCAGACTAAAATCTTTATGATGATGGCCATTTTCACTCCTTTTTTTGACTGTTTGGAGTAGCATTCCAACTATCACTTCCATAAGTAAAGAATATTTCTACCATTTCTTGAATGGTCAATAGATAGAAGACATAATGTATATTTTCTTCTAGTAAGTATCATCCATGGATAGAGGATAGGGAAGGTAGTCCGACGACCGCTTGAACCGTGGCCCACGAGTGTGGCTCGATGTTTTAGACAAGGACTCACAACCCGCTTGGCTCAACTCCCCAGCCGTTCGAGTTTTACTCATACGGTTACGGGACAGAAACTATTACTTTATATGCAGAAAACAAAGAAACATGATAACTAAATGTTATATATGTATATTGAATGATAGAGTACAACTCCAAAGAAAGCTAAGCATGAATATTATAAAACAATACAATCCTAAACACAGAAAATAAGGCACCATAATACTATTAAACATTCATATTATTATACATTGCAGGACGTTCCTGTATTATTGCATATTTTTTTATTTTTACAAGAAGATAAACAATAAATCACAAACTTCTTACTCGATGGGTTTATTTTGTGATATTACAATAATCTTTGTATATAGCCAGAAATCCGGGAGGAAAATAATTTAAGAACGCTGTAATTTCGATCTTTTCTTATCGACGACGGCAGAATCCTTTTTTAATTTTAACTGATTTTTCGCTACGCGCTTGGTAGAACTATAATATAAAGAATATAATATAAACAAACACACTTGGGTAGGTTCTACGCATATTTTATTTTATTTTTATTTTATTTTTCCGAAACGATCGTCGAGTAAATAAAATATACGTAGAACCTACCCAAGTGTGTTTGTTTATATTACAGAATCCTTTTTTAGTTTTCCTTGTTCTTGCCTATAATACTGTTTCACTCTCATGCACGTATAATAAAAGAACCCGTTAGCTAATATTTCGATGTATTTGACACTCAAATTTTACCGATCTATTTTCTTGGACTGAAAAGAAATCCTATAATGTATTCTCAAAAACATCAACAGAGGCAATATGTTTAAATAACACTTTTTCTAATTTTTTTCATAGACAATTAATAATTTTATTGGAATGATTCAACCATCCTCTAGATCTCAATTCGTGTAGTTCAGCTTCAGGTGGTAAAGCGAGGGACAGGTTTGGATTATAGAGAAGCTATCCTGACAGAATTTACATTTTGACTCTTTGAAAAGCTTCTTGCAGATAATTAATTGACGCGGTTCACAATTGTAACTTTAAAACTTACCGAATAAGTTTCTATGACGAGTTCGCGTATGACATCTTCTTAGTGTTTTTCGCACAAAACGTCATTTGTTAATTGTTTGACCACAAGAGGAATCACACCACTCCACTCTTTTAATTTGTTGTTGGGCCCCTTAAATAGAGACACCTTTTCTTTATTGCCTCTGTATAGCCACTAAGGCATACAGGTGCAAAACAGTATCGGCAGGACATTGTCAAAAATTCCGAATCGCAAAATCAGTGGCAAGATGAATGAGAACAACACTTTGAAAAATGAAATGAAATAATTAAAGAAATAGCACGATAGTTATATGTAGTTGGTGCAATGTGTACTCTTTGACAACTAATTTCTGATTACTGTTGGTGGGAAAAAGCTAAAAAAGTTTTAGTATCTACCATGGTATCTACACATTTATTGCCTCTTTAAGCGTGTCTAATTTAGCTACAGATGACACTTCCAGGACAAATTGTAAATAAAAATAAATTTATAACGCAAAAATATATCATCTTATAGAAGAAGGCTGTAAACTCTTTAACAAGTAAGTGACTACTGCCAGTTAAGGGGGTCAAATTCTAAAAAAGGTTTAGTACCAAGGTACCTACACATTTATTGCCCCTTGAAGCATGCCCAATTAACTACAAATGTCACTCCAAGAAAAAATTGTAAGTAGGTATATAAAAATAGATTTACAACACCTAAATTTCTCAACATGCATCCAAGAAGGCTTTGCAGATCTAAGACGAATTAATTTGTGTCAGTCTTTATTGCTACGTGTGTGTAAAACAAACCAATTCATAAATTTATAATGTATCATCAATATATCGCTCAACTCGCCAAATTCTCATTAGATATTAACCAATAGATTTATCAGTACAGTTCGGCAAATTTGCAGATAAATTGCTCAAATTGGTCGAAAAATCTTTCCGCTTATACCCATACCTAATAAACATAAGCACGGCTGTATATCTATAAACACCTGATACAATTTTTGTCATAAAAAATCTGCTTTATTGCATAAATGTTAAGAACCCCACGTTTGCGTTCCAAGCGGGTTGTCCGTCTCAGTCGCTACCCTCTCTGTCGCACACTGACCACACTCAAAGGCCACTGTGATGCGGCCAAAGCTTAGGTCGTCGGATTACCTTCCCTATCCTCTATCCATGGTATCATCTCTTCTGGACTCCCATGCTTTTGCAGTAAAACAAACAGCAAAGGAGAAAATTTTAGAAAACCACTAAACCGTTAGGAATATTTCTCGACTCGGAAGGAGAAGCGGGAACGGACAAAGTGGATCGGACGGAAGTGTGTCGATTGTATTTACAACCATCTCGATTTTTTATCTACTCACTGAAAATATTTTAATTCAAACTACATTAAAATTTACGAGATATTATTTCTTATAAAGTCTAATGTTAATAGCTACTGCATATTATTATTAGAGCAATTGATGACCTAACCTCGAAAAGTTCGAGACTGACAAAACTCGGACTTACGCGTGGTATCAAAACTTTTCTATTAGGAAGTGTATTTAGCATTTCTACTATTTTATCAATTTCAAAATCATCCTCCACAAAAAGAATTGAAGAAATTCTACTGTCATCAGGGTTCCGCTCCGCGCCACGGTGGCATTATGTGCTTTTGTTGAGTGAAATTTGTATAACTTGTAACGAAAACGAAGTAATCTGACAACTTTTTCAGTGTAGTAACCATAGTGTTTAAAAATATTCACATTTTTTAATAAATACCTTGAATTTGATATCATTTCAATTTGGAATTGTTTTTTCTTCATATATTATACCAGATG
Source organism: Xestobium rufovillosum (assembly GCA_963966045.1). Lineage (NCBI taxonomy): Eukaryota > Metazoa > Arthropoda > Insecta > Coleoptera > Ptinidae > Xestobium > Xestobium rufovillosum. The sequence goes on from OZ014496.1 coordinate 16,749,456, forward strand.
AACTTGTACCTCCTAGCGATTCATATATCAACTACTCCTCGAAGTGGCATAAAATATTTTCCCCCAAGTTAACCGCTGTATTCAGGATTTTACTTGCTCTGATTATATTTCCATTTTTATACGTTTTCAATTGCTGCGAATACCATTTCCCCAATTCCCCTGTTTCTAACCCAATATAATCGTCGTATGCTACCTAATATTTCTCAGCTTTCGATGCCCCGCGCAAGCCTCTAAATTAGAGAGCGAGTGATATATGTTTCGGTCTTCCTCCCGAATGAAGTATTAAACTTATTCAGTGGCGGTGTATCTGATCTTAGAAAAAAGTAAAACAGCAACGACCGGTGTTACGGACCATAAATGTTCACTTATGTTTCTATTAGAGCAACTGGCACGGTATTAACACGAGGCTGCAGCAGATATCTGCCAACAACGTCCCTTCTTCAAAGTGTCTCTCGTGCCAAACCAAACAAGGGATTACAAATAACACAGGAGTTGAAGGAAGCAATCAATTTACGCACTCAAAAAAGCCGTTTAACAAATTTTAATTGCGGAAACTAGGTTACTTTATTTGTAATGTGCGTATTTGCTTTGGCCGCACCTTTAAAGAGAAAGACACGAGTGATCGCCTTGCGTAACAATAGTACAGTATTATTAGTACTTATTTAAGTAAAGCAAGTCATAAAATAAACAACTGAGTATGTCATACCTCATACCCCAAACACATCATCCGAATACTCTACATACATCTCGGTGTTTAGCGGCCCTAAAACAGTATTCATCCAACGCTGAAAACATGCAGGAGCATCGCAGTCCGAAAGGCATCCTTAAAGAATCGAAGTGACCGTCACATGTAATAAACGCGCTGTTTTGGCAATAGAAAACATAGCAACGTCCGGCATAAACGAATCGAGTCGCAAACTGGAACACCACTTTTGGAGTTTATAGTACATATTTATATACCTAATATACTTAAGTTTAAATTAAAAGGCCATTAGAAGTTGTTAATAGGTTTTTAATAATCCTCAATATAGCCTCACTTAAAAATTGTGACGCCAAATTTATTAACTCACAAAATAATATCAAAAGTAACAAACACCGACTCAAAGTAGATAGGTCCTGTCCCAGCCAGGCTCAGTCGAAGACGGCCGTGCGGTAATAATCGGGATAAAAATATCTTAAAAATGGGCGCCACGTAATTTACGGGACCTACCTTTCAAACTGCCCTCGTAGTATACCTCAAAATTACGAAAGGTACGATCAATAATAAAAGCACGAGTCAAATTAAGAGTTGGTGTAACTATTTAATTTAAATGAAAATCTGAATATAATATATAAAAATAATAATTAATTTTTGAAGTTACCAAAATGTAAGTGCAAAATATTAAAGTTAAACAAAAATCACAAATAAACTATGAGTAAAGTACAAAATGAATGGCTCGAAGAATGCTAAAATCAGCAACGGCCCGACGAAACGATGCGCAAAAAGACGGTAATTAACAAACCGCAGATAACCCGACCATACGCTGACGAACGAGGCCCCGCACGCGCAGACGCACCGACAAGATTACCGCGCACGAAACAAACGCGAATCGCAACAATCTGTGCCGCTACTAACACCAGCACTATCAAGCATAAAAAACAGAATTAATTGAATTGTAAAAAAAAAGCAAAGCAAAGAAATATGCAACTAATTAATAACTAAGTATAAGAAAATAAATGCCAAAAAGCGAGGTGGTTGACAACGTTACGCCGCTGTCAGGCTATACATACAAATTAGCTAAGCTAAACTACTTACTGCAAGCGTAAAAAAAAAAGGTAAGTACATACATAAACAAACAAATACAATATTTTTGGTAACGCTACGCCGCTACCAGGCTATACATAAAATTCAAGCTAGCAAAAACTAAACTCGAAAAGCCAAATCACACGTGGTTCGTTGGTTCGCTCCAGACGATGGCAAAATAAATGAAATAAATAATCTGACCTTATCAGTACAATGATCGGATGATCCAAAAATGGCGGACCGACGCCGCAGCCGTCCGCAAACACAATAAAAAAAACTCCAATATAGAATAACAACTCTATTCCGGTTTCTGGGTGAACGCCAGGTGCAAATTCACAAAACGCACCCCAGGAGAAAAACCCTCGGGAAAAACCCTAAAAATCAAATGAAATAAGAACACACAAAGGAAAAGCAGGGAAGAAAGAAAATGGAATATGAAACGTGGCCTACCTTCAGCAAAAGGGTTTTTTTTTGTCCTTCTCTCAAACGCAAATGCTTCAAACGCAGCACGGCGAAAATCCCAATTCAATGGACAGACAGCGGATCCAAAATCACTACCAATTGCAACAATCCAAACTGTCTCAATAGTTTTCCAAGAGAAAAATCCCACAAACGTGGCTTGAAAATATTTCAATAGACTCTAGAAAACTACCGTCGCTTTGTAGAGCACTAGCGAGAGACGAATGGCCAAAATCGACCGATGGCAAGATTTTACGAATTTTCAAAAAAAGGTAACGTAGGTAGCAGAAGATAGCCAATGAAATTTGTTCAGAACGAGAAATTCAGAAATCGACAAAGGCGTCGCTTCCGTCAAGATGGAAGTGAGACAAAAGATGACCTGGGAACGTCTAACCGAGAAAAATACAATCTAAACTCATTTACAATGAAGATTCGACGATAACCCAAGCAGAAAGTAAGAAAAGAAAGAAAAGGAAAACAGAAGAAACACACTAGAAAAGGGGCAAATCAACCTGGACGCCACTGGAGCATCAATCAAATGAGAGTGCAATGACCTCAACCGGGTGACAATTGAAACCTATCGGTAAGGAAGTTACCAACAGTAACAGATGACAGATAACCTCAAACAACAAACCGAAACAGACACATGGAAGGAAACAACAAATGATTGTGAAGAATTTAACAATAAGGTAAGCGCAAATAATACAACAAATGCAACCTGAGATATTAACTATTCCAATACTTTAAGGTACAAATGGTAAACATCAGAAAGAGTTGAAATGAAAAGGGGACGAAGAACTAATTGAAGAAATGCTAGAAGACAAATAAAATAGAGCAATAAACAAATTAACTGTAAGTACCTAATATCTATGTATTTATACTCAATAAAAGATATGTTTTAATCTTTTAGCTATGCGTATTTTGTCTAAGCATTTCTATACCTACCATAAATGCTCTAAAATAAAATTTGCCCGTAACAAATCCCCCCCTAACTTAAAGATGTTTACCCCGTAAACATCACGACTGGTAAACAGGTTTCAAGTCTTTAGTTGACCAAACGCCCTTCGAAATGCCTTTTTCGTCCCGCAACTCGTACATCCAGTTAGAAACTCTTTTTCCAATTAAGTAAGGACCGACATATTTAGGTGCTAGTTTCTTAGTAAAATATTTAGAGGCATCCGAAAGAACATAATTCTTCTTCCATACTAGCTGATTGGGCAGAAATTCCACATTTCTCCGTCTCAAATTATACCTGTGCTGTCCTCGCTTTGAAGCTTCATCTAATCTCCTCCGTACGTCTGCATATAATCCCGCGAATCCATTTCTCCTCCTGTCACAGTAATCCACTAAACTATCCAAGCTCGTATCATCCTTCAATTCTTTATGGTTACTGCCGAGAAGAACCATATCGCGTCCAAAATTAATATAGTACGGGGTCAATTTAACGGCTTCATGTCGAGCGGTACGCAAGGCACATGCAATCTTCGCTAGATTTATGTCCCAACATCGATGATTCTCAGAGACGTAGATACCAAGTAGGGTTTTCAGAGATTGATTGTACCTCTCAGTAGGGTTTGCTTGCGGATGGTAATTTGCATTGAAACGTACTTGTATCTCATAAGAACTGACAAAGTCCTGAAACTTCTTCCCTCTGAACTGTGAGCCGTTGTCACATATGAGCGTCTTGGGCACTCCGAACAATAGGAATACGTCATTCTCAAGGTGTCTTCTCACCGTGTCCATCGTAGCTGTCCTAAGTGGGAATACAAGGGAAAACTTCGAAAAGCAATCAGTTGCTACCAAAATATACTGATGACCCTTAGTAGACTTTGGAAATGGTCCCATAAGATCGACTGCCACAATCTCCCAAGGCCTCGATGCCTTCGGCTGACAAGTCATCAATCCAATCGGAGCTTTCCTTTCCACTTTAAATTTCGCACACTCCTGACACGATTTGACATAACGAGCGACATCATCTCGAAGTTTCGGCCAGATATACCTTTCACAAATGCGGTTATACGTTTTGTATACTCCCAAGTGACCACTTGTTGGAATATCGTGTGATAGTTTTAATATCGCCTTTCGTTGGGATTTCGGAATCACCAGTTTCCAATTGTCTGACTCTGTAGAAAGATTCGGGTAACTAGGTTTGACATATTTATAAAGTTTTCCGTCAGAGATACGCCACTGCGGATACGATAAAGGACCGTCTTCTACCTTCTTCAACATACTGCTATACCATCTGTCCTGCGAACCAACAGTATCGTCCCATTCAACTTCACAACAATCCGGGATTGCTCGAGAGAGTGTATCCGGCACGACATTATCCTTCCCTTTCCGATGCACCACCTTGAAATCATACTGTTGGAGTTTAACAGCCCAACGCGCCAACCTTCCCGTGGGATCACGCATATTCTGCAGCCACACTAAAGAATAATGATCGGTGATCACAGTAAAGTTCACACCTTCTATATAGGGGCGCAGTTTCTCTATTGCCCACAACACGGCTAAACATTCTCTTTCGGTAGTGGAGTAATTTCGCTCGTTTCTGGTGAGAGATTTGCTAAGGTAGCAGATCACACGGTCTCCATCCGGATGCGGTTGTACTAAAACTGCTCCTACTCCATATGCCGACGCGTCTGTCTGAACTTGAAAGGGCAAAGAATAATCGGGACAACACAGTATAGGCGCGGACACTAAACACCTTTTAATAAGTTCGAAGGATTCCTCACACGCTACACTCCATTCAAACTTGTTCGACTTCTTCAGTAAGGCGGTAAGAGGGGCTATTCTGGTGGAAAATTCCGGAATAAATTTTCTGTACCATGAAAAGGTTCCCAAGATTCTTCTCACATCAGAGACAGATCGAGGTCTAGGAAGTCTCAACATAGCGTCAACCTTCGCCGGATCTACGTGCAGTCCATGGCGATCGACTACATATCCTAGGTACTTCATTTCTGGACGACAAAAGCAACATTTCTCCAGACTTATGGTAAGATTAGCCTCTCTAAGTCGTCGAAACACTTCTTCCAGAACGGCAAGATGTTTTTCCAAAGTTTGGGTTACAATTACCACATCGTCCAGATATACAAATACATGTGGTTCCAAATCAGATCCCAAAACTTTGTCAATCAACCTCTGCCACGTAGCTGGACTATTCGTGAGGCCAAACGGCATCCTTTTGAACTGAAAAAGGCCTCTGTTAGGTACGGTGAAAGCAGTATATGGGCGAGAACTCTCCGCGACTGGTACTTGCCAAAAAGCCGATTTGATGTCTAAAGATGACAAATAGCGGGCATCTCGCAACTTATTCAAGGTGTCTGACACATAAGGAAGCGGATAGCTATCTCGTTGCGTTACTGCGTTCAATTTTCGATAATCTACGCAGAACCTATAACTTTCGTCCTTCTTTTTCACAAGAAGAATTGGCGAAGCCCACGCACTATCCGACGGTTCAATGATATCATTCCTCAACATGTCATCCAATTCCTTATCGATCTGCTTTTGTACAATCGGAGACACCGGGTAGTATCGTTGTTTTATGGGTGGGGAGTTCGTAATTATAACGTGTTCTGCCATGTTGGTGCAACCTAATTTTGGGCCCATAAGACTCTTATTACGGCTAATAACGTCATCCAAGAGAAGTTTCTCATGTTCGTTCAAAGCAGTCTGGTCCCTAAGATATTCCATAGTATCTACCAACATTGGTTCCTGCGAAAAATTCCATTCACCTTTCCGTAAATCAGGCACTATTCCCACTTTCTTAAAGAAATCAACTCCTAAGAAGAGTAGATGAGGAAAATCAGGTACAACCAAGGCCTCAACAATCGCAGTTCGATCTCGTATCGCTATAGGCAATGTACATGTTCCGATGCAACTACTCAGAGAGCCACTAGCCACTCTACAATTTCCAGATTTCTCCCTGTCCAACTTTACACCCATCTCCTCCATCAGTTTCCATCCTCTGCCTCCCAATACTGTATGAGTCGATCCAGAATCTAAAAGTCCCATAATTTTCTTCCCAAAAATTGTCACCTCCAAGTACGGTCTTTCGTCATTCTGCGCATGTGCCAAAACAAAACTTAAAAGTGCTTCTGTAGTGGTCGTAGATTCCCTAGTCTTGTCACCAACCAAACGACCTCTCATTGGCGACGGGGCTCGTTTCCCGACTTCTTGGAACACTTTGGGCATGTTTTAGTAGTGAACCCATCAGCTTTACATCTATAGCACCGTAAACGTCTGGGTTCTACACATCCTGCAGCACGATGTCCTGGACGATCACAATTAAAACAAACTATGCCAGTTCTACTAGTCGACGGTACCTGGTGATGAATGTTCGAATGCACTGCCTCGACCAACGGTACGGATTCAACATAGGCGAGGTCAGGTTCCATAACATGTCCACGACGTGAGGGTGGGGCAAAATTTTCGACAGATTCCCGATTAGCCTCTAGCTTCTTACCCAACGTCTTAAGTTGCTCTATAGAAGTAACCTCAACTAATCCTAACTGACTCTGATAATAGGGCGCGATGTTACGCAATAAAATCTTTAACTTCGTTCCTTCAGATATAGGACAATCAAGTCTATTAAACATTGCCGACATTATAGCCAAATAAATTCCTATGGTTTCATCGGGTCCCTGTGTGCGTCGCCTTATTTCTTCGAACAATTTTTCATTATAGTTGACTGGTTGAAACTCTTCTCGCAACGAAGATACCAACTGATCCCAAGTAAATAATCTTTGTCTAGCATCACGGTACCAGAACAATGCTTTTCCGATAAATAAATCCACCGCCGAATCAAATAAATCCTCCTTACTAACGTGTCTTGCTATTCTTAGTTCCTCAACTCGCTGCAAAAATGCACCCACGGACATATCCCTACTGTCTCCCGAAAATTTTAGTTCCCATTTATTAACTGGGACTGGCTTAAAAACGTATGGTACTGTAGGAACCATACTAGAATGACGCATACGTTCCGATCTATGGAATGGATGAGGTGTCTCATGTTGGCGATTAGCTTCGCTCTCCATCAAATTTAATAAAGGTGGTGTACTTTCAATTGGTGCCGAGGTAGAAGCGGTAGCTTGAACATCGTCGACAACAGTATTTGCAGGATCTACTGCCTCCAAGTTTGGTAAAACTACTTCTTCTTCGACATCAGAATCTGGATTCAACTTTCCGTCAACCAAGGAAATTACGTTAAGTATTCTTGTGAGGAATGCAGACTTAAGTTTCCGTTTTTCATCGTCGTCGGCTTCCATCTTATCCGCACGACCTACAACATGCGATAACTTCGTCTCCATCCTCAAAGCAGCTCCACTTCCCTTAGGACCTTCAAAAGTTTCCAATTCTGTTTCTATCTCCTTCAACTTGGCCTCAATCGCAATTGAGTCTTCCTCAAATGTATATGGGTGTCCAGGGTAAGTAAAACTTCCACCAGCCTTCTCCATTTTAAGAGCACTGGATAGCCACCTTCGCATTTCCACGACAGTGCCGTCACCAATACCTCGAATTTTTAACTCGTAGACAAGCTCGTCTTGTGCCAGCCGGTTAATGCTCATAGCACGTGCCATCTTCGCCGAGTGTTAAATGCCAGCAATAAATTCACACAAACACACCAATAAGCACTTCAGGCAAGAATAGCGAAATGTAACAATATATTTTAAACACGCGTACTTATGTGAACGAAATAAACACAAGCACACCAATTCACTAAATAATTTGAAACACTGTTATTAAATTTCAAACACAAAAAATATAACAGTATCGGTAACAAAAAAAGAACACAAAAAAAATATGCACTTTTTCCAATAAAGGCCCCACGTTGGGGGCGCCAAAAATGTGACGCCAAATTTATTAACTCACAAAATAATATCAAAAGTAACAAACACCGACTCAAAGTAGATAGGTCCTGTCCCAGCCAGGCTCAGTCGAAGACGGCCGTGCGGTAATAATCGGGATAAAAATATCTTAAAAATGGGCGCCACGTAATTTACGGGACCTACCTTTCAAACTGCCCTCGTAGTATACCTCAAAATTACGAAAGGTACGATCAATAATAAAAGCACGAGTCAAATTAAGAGTTGGTGTAACTATTTAATTTAAATGAAAATCTGAATATAATATATAAAAATAATAATTAATTTTTGAAGTTACCAAAATGTAAGTGCAAAATATTAAAGTTAAACAAAAATCACAAATAAACTATGAGTAAAGTACAAAATGAATGGCTCGAAGAATGCTAAAATCAGCAACGGCCCGACGAAACGATGCGCAAAAAGACGGTAATTAACAAACCGCAGATAACCCGACCATACGCTGACGAACGAGGCCCCGCACGCGCAGACGCACCGACAAGATTACCGCGCACGAAACAAACGCGAATCGCAACAATCTGTGCCGCTACTAACACCAGCACTATCAAGCATAAAAAACAGAATTAATTGAATTGTAAAAAAAAAGCAAAGCAAAGAAATATGCAACTAATTAATAACTAAGTATAAGAAAATAAATGCCAAAAAGCGAGGTGGTTGACAACGTTACGCCGCTGTCAGGCTATACATACAAATTAGCTAAGCTAAACTACTTACTGCAAGCGTAAAAAAAAAAGGTAAGTACATACATAAACAAACAAATACAATATTTTTGGTAACGCTACGCCGCTACCAGGCTATACATAAAATTCAAGCTAGCAAAAACTAAACTCGAAAAGCCAAATCACACGTGGTTCGTTGGTTCGCTCCAGACGATGGCAAAATAAATGAAATAAATAATCTGACCTTATCAGTACAATGATCGGATGATCCAAAAATGGCGGACCGACGCCGCAGCCGTCCGCAAACACAATAAAAAAAACTCCAATATAGAATAACAACTCTATTCCGGTTTCTGGGTGAACGCCAGGTGCAAATTCACAAAACGCACCCCAGGAGAAAAACCCTCGGGAAAAACCCTAAAAATCAAATGAAATAAGAACACACAAAGGAAAAGCAGGGAAGAAAGAAAATGGAATATGAAACGTGGCCTACCTTCAGCAAAAGGGTTTTTTTTTGTCCTTCTCTCAAACGCAAATGCTTCAAACGCAGCACGGCGAAAATCCCAATTCAATGGACAGACAGCGGATCCAAAATCACTACCAATTGCAACAATCCAAACTGTCTCAATAGTTTTCCAAGAGAAAAATCCCACAAACGTGGCTTGAAAATATTTCAATAGACTCTAGAAAACTACCGTCGCTTTGTAGAGCACTAGCGAGAGACGAATGGCCAAAATCGACCGATGGCAAGATTTTACGAATTTTCAAAAAAAGGTAACGTAGGTAGCAGAAGATAGCCAATGAAATTTGTTCAGAACGAGAAATTCAGAAATCGACAAAGGCGTCGCTTCCGTCAAGATGGAAGTGAGACAAAAGATGACCTGGGAACGTCTAACCGAGAAAAATACAATCTAAACTCATTTACAATGAAGATTCGACGATAACCCAAGCAGAAAGTAAGAAAAGAAAGAAAAGGAAAACAGAAGAAACACACTAGAAAAGGGGCAAATCAACCTGGACGCCACTGGAGCATCAATCAAATGAGAGTGCAATGACCTCAACCGGGTGACAATTGAAACCTATCGGTAAGGAAGTTACCAACAGTAACAGATGACAGATAACCTCAAACAACAAACCGAAACAGACACATGGAAGGAAACAACAAATGATTGTGAAGAATTTAACAATAAGGTAAGCGCAAATAATACAACAAATGCAACCTGAGATATTAACTATTCCAATACTTTAAGGTACAAATGGTAAACATCAGAAAGAGTTGAAATGAAAAGGGGACGAAGAACTAATTGAAGAAATGCTAGAAGACAAATAAAATAGAGCAATAAACAAATTAACTGTAAGTACCTAATATCTATGTATTTATACTCAATAAAAGATATGTTTTAATCTTTTAGCTATGCGTATTTTGTCTAAGCATTTCTATACCTACCATAAATGCTCTAAAATAAAATTTGCCCGTAACAAAATACGTACCTAATTATAATTATTTCAGCATGTTTTTAAGGATACTCAAGTTACGTAATTTATATCTTCTATCTAATCTGTATTTCCATTCAAACATTTTGTACGACAAACAAGGGGTTAAAAAGTAGTAACTGCAACGAGCGAAACTTTTACCCCTATATCCTGAGTGGCGAGCGCGTTATTTTTGGGGTCGTAGATAGCATCACAGTGGAACTGTATCGTCGGTAAGCGGAAAGAAATTCAATTGATCTTGTCCAGCAACGTTGGTGATCCATCTTCGTCAGAAGCGTCGGGACGGGACGGGCGCCGTAGTTGAGCGTCGAGCTGGTGCCTCTATTGAGATGTTATGAATTTATTATCATAAGTTTGATAGTGACAAATAAATATTTACCACAATCAGAAATGCATCAAGATATTTTATACGAGTTTTTTGGTTCACGCCATGTTTCTAAGTTGGTTTCCTTGTGATATATATTATTCTTAAGGAGCAAGTTAATTTTTTTAAAAATGTTGTATTTTATGAAATAATAAATTGGTCCAAAAAATACATATGCACTTGTCAAGGATGGTTACAAACTAACAGGATATGCAAAAGATGCGCTCTTTACAAACTGGTTGATTTCGATTTTATTTCAAAAATTTTGAACGGCTTTACAACGATTTCATATAAATAGAATAGCCCAATAAATATGAATAAACAAACTCCCAAATCCGTTTAAAAAATATTTACTTGAATATCACGGGTAGGTCGTCTGTAACTGCTGAAATAAAACCTGCGAGAATAGCTGTAATAAATCCAAGGTCACGTAAAAGTGTAAAACGTAGGTTTAAAGAAAACTGATAAGAACCTGACCTAGCAAAACCTGTCTTTCAAACAAATGATTTTAACATTGAAAATTGTTTCAGTACCCTAGTATAGAGATCATATTCACCGAAAAGATTCTGTTGCATTTGCCACATACGTCTCGCCTGAGAGCCGAGCGCTAGCGGTTAAAGTCGCGCGCCTGGCGGCGCGCTAGACGGCTAGACCGTTCAGTCTCAGTAAATTTAATTCAGAATACGACCGCCTAGCGTCGCAAATGTAAGAGAATCGGCGCAGGTGCTTTATGAATAATTATTTAACACGCTATCGCGTATGCGTAAATATCCCAAACGCACAAGAGTTACGCTCTGCTTCGTAATTTTCAATGTCTCCTCCGGTTGCATCTTTGCGAAGGCTGTGAATTTTATTTTTTAATAAACTCAATTTTTATAACGTTTGATGTATGAAGTATGAAGTATGAAGTATGATATAGTTCTTTCGGTAATTTTTTAAAATGTAAAATGCACTTATCAGTACATTTTTAATTTTATCTGCACAAAATTAATTAACTCTACTCAGGAAAATTGAAAGTGATTATTTTGCTATTACTTCCGTAATTAGATCGACAAAGCGTCATTCAGCATTTTCGATCCATCTACAGATTTAGCAATAAATCAACTATTCCGTATATTTCACAGCTTAGACCGAGATTTAGACTGTTCATTGAATTTTATACCAATGTTCGCCAGTTCTGAGTATATTATTATATTCTAATGGAAGTAACACTCGGCCAGTGAGCTAGAAGTATTGAAAGGAATCGCAGTCTACTCAACTGGTGTATGTTTGGTTGCATAAACAAGTGTTAGGAATGCACGTTGGGTTGCCTAGTTCGCTTCGTTAAATAGATGGCCAAAAGCGAATAAAGGGTTAGGTTCTTAAACACTGACAACTTCACTTGAAAGTTTTCTCCTAATAATGATAAACGGGCTTTTCCCAAGAGGTTTTTCCAAAATATAAGAGAAATACAAAAGGTTTTCCCTTTGAGCTGTGATATCTCAGAGAGTGCCTGTTCTACTTGTTTTAAAATGTAAATTATCCTCTGCTATCTCAAGTTATTAAGTTAGCTAATTTTAGTTTTTGTTATTGCAATCACCATTATTAGGAAATCCAGTAATTATACTTTAGAATCTGTATTTTATTTCAATAGATTACTTTCAGAACAGACTATATACTTATAAAGTTGCATTCACTGGAATGCAGACATAAACAAAAGTAGGTTCAGAAGGTTACGCTCCAGACTAGGGAGATGCGGTATACGTTAGTTAGTCAAAGGACAGGGTGTTTAGCACTAGAGAGAAGCAGTCGCGTTTTTAAGATCGCTTGCCCCGATGAAATAATTATAAATTCATTTTGCTATAAATGTCAGAGTAAAGTGATTATATCAGGTGTCTGAATACAATTTTATTATTTTGTATATTACTGTACCTGCATATTATAATACAAAGTGTACTTAAAACGTCATGATTTCTAAACTGACCAAATGGTCGCCCTTATTACTGACTTCAAGTCTCTTAGCTCAACAAATGCATACCTAATTATTCCATAATATGGAATAATAATCACGTACTGTGTTTATCATGTGGGGGTACCGTTAACCATATAAACGTCCAGTAGGCGGGGATGGTGGGTCAGCCTCGCTAGCGACCCATCTAAGAATTACCACTACAATAGACATGATACTGGTTAAATCCAACCATATATCTCTGCTTCATTATGAAAGTGATAACCGTTAAGGAGAACGCCAATAAAAAAATGGCGATAACCGTTAAGGAGAACGTCAATAAACGTAAAAAGAAAAAAAAAACTTTAACGACAGCTGTTTGATTGTTGTCAGTAATAAATTATAATAAATACATTTTGCATCTTGATAGAGAATACTGAACACTTTTTATTTATGATTATTGCAGATTGTAACAATTCTGATTTTGCACCAAAATGATTAACGATAATTTAATCATTTACGTTATTGTGGCAGTATATTGATAATTTAAGAAATAGAGGAACGCGCGAGGCCATTCTAGCTTTACGAGTAATTATAGAAAAAACGATAGAAAAGAGAAAGAGCGTATATATAGGATTTGTAGATTTAGAAAAAGCCTTCGACAACGTAAAATGGGGGAAGATGTTCGAAGTGCTGAGAAAGGTAGGGATGAAATACAGGGACAGAAGAATAATACATAATCTCTACAAAGAGCAAAAGGCAGTTATAGAATGTGAGCAGGAACGAAGGGAAGTAGATATCCGGAAGGGAGTGAGACAGGGATGTGCATTGTCACCTCTAGTTTTCAACTTATATATCGAAGATGCGATTAATATTGTTACGGAAAGAACAGCCTCAGGGATCAATGTACAGGGCCAAACTATTAACATGCTCAGATTTGCGGATGATATAGCAGTGTTAGCATCTAGCAAAGAAGAATTAGGAGCGGCTTTGAATGAAATGGAAGTAGTTTTGACACAGGGCTACGGCATGAAAATCAATAAAAAGAAAACTAAAATTTTGGTATGTAGATGGAGTGAAAATAGAACTAAAATTGAAATACAAATAGGAAATGAGAAGATAGAGGAGGTCGCGGATTTCTGCTACTTAGGAAGTAAAATAACCCAAGACGGTAGGAGCACTAAAGATATAAAACAAAGAATGGCGCAGGGCCGAGTTGCGTTTAACAAAAAGAAACAACTGTTATGTTCGAGAACGGTTAATATAGAGACTAGGAAGAGACTCTTAAAGTCGTATGTATGGAGTACGGCATTATACGGGTGCGAAACTTGGACAATAGGAGAAGCGGATAGAAAAAGAGTAGAAGCGTTTGAACTGTGGTGTTACAGACGCATGATGAAGATACCGTGGATAGATAAAGTTAGCAATAGGGAAGTATTAGAAAGAGTTGGGGAAAGGCGAAAGGTATGGAAAACAATAAAGAGTAGGAGAGATAGGATGGTAGGACACCTTCTAAGACACGAAGGAATAGTTCGCGACATACTAGAGTCAGAGATAGGAATAAAAAGAGGTAGGGGTAGGCCTAGATTAGACTACTGCTCTCAAATAGTTAGGGATGTAGGATGTTCTACTTTTAGGGAAATGCGTAGGTTAGCTCAGGATAGAAAAGAATGGAGGTACGCGTCCAACCAGTCTTCGGACTGAGAACCTTATGATGATGATATCCGTTTCGCTTAAAATCCATTTATGATATTAAATATTCTGTGCGAGGGAAATGCAGCATCAACGTTAGATCTAACAAGTTCGGAGCCCATGCGTGGATGACTCATTCACCGTTCTGCAGCTTGATCTGCAGGCCCTCGAATGGAGATGGCTCCTTTGAACACAATGTCACAATGTCTAAATAACACAATGTGCAACGACCATTATTTGAAATCATTTTTCGAAAATCTATGAAGAGCGGATACTTTAAATTCTAGTAAGTTATTTTACTTCCGTTTAAAAGAAAATCTTATAAATGGCAGTACAACGAAAAACTGTAGCAATTTCACTTTCTTAATAATGCCGCGGTGACTACCTTTTGGCAGATTCGTTAAAGTCAATTTCGCACTTGTTTTACAAAAACATGCACATAAGCCAGCTTATTAAGTTTTTAGCATCATCTCATTATAAGGAAAAACAAATGCATGTATGATGGAATATTGTACGAAAATGTAAGAAAATTGCGGATGAAAATAACAGAGAGATTCTTCAACGTAAATTGCCATGGTAATGATTAGTTATGTTAAAAAGCATTAGGCTTTGTTGCCGATCGCATTTTTAGTTATTCGTCATACTTCATGGGGATTTAGCCATTATTCCTTTTGGACGGTGTTATTTCACTTAATAATAGAACACGTGTTTAAATCTTTTAATGAAAAGCAGAAATTGCATTCTTCAATTTTCCTTTAACAATAAGAGAATATTACTGAAATCATCAAGGTAGAAATAATTTTGAAAAATGTTGGATCCTAGAACGCTATCCATTCCGCAAATTCTCTTTTGAATAACTCTGTCCATATTTAGCACGGGATTGAAATTTATGAGTAAAACATACCGTGTCTAGTTCAAGTGTTTTTACTTACCCTTATTATTTCTCAATTTATTACCATTAATTAAGCGTTTGAAAACATTGAAAATTTACCGGATCATTTTGTTTTTCTCTAAAGATTCACGGATAGCTTGAAATTGTCAGTATAATACGGTGACATGTTTAAAAGAACGCATTTCTCGGAAATTGCTACTTACTTCTTTGACAATTTAATAGGACAATAGTATATGGGTATATATTTTCGCGATAAATTTAAATTTTGTAAAAATGAGCAAGTAAAAGATTTTTTGTTACTTTTAAGAGACAAAGAGATCGTTCGGACATTGCTAATAGCACCTACCCACTTGCAGGTTGAATAAGCTCTATCGGTAAGGGGATGTGTTAATTTGGAATTATATAAATCTCGGTAATTTGCTGGATTTTTAAAGAATAGTGTGAACACTTTAGCGCAAAAAATTTTAAAGAATGTTGAGGCCTCAGGTTGTATTGACTTTTTATGTTTGATTATTTACCTTTTTGTAGAGAAAGGCAAGTTCTCTTGGCGTCTCTCTTTGAACCAGCGCAATTAGTACACTAGAAGTGTATTATAGTGCCTAACTGGCATAAGTGTTTATTCTCTTTGAGTAGTATAGCTAACCTTGTTCTAGACCATTTTCCCATGTTATTTCTTATGGAGTTTCATTTTATAGAAAATGGTACACGCGCGTAACGTCATCGGTGTCGGTTAAGGTAGGTTTCTGCAGCACGAGTAACGTCGGTAAGGCAGTGCGCTCGTCCTGACGCCCCCACCGGCGCCCGCTCGCCCCATATAGCAATTTTTGATAAAGCCGAAAAAGCTCAAAATGGTAGAAATTTACACATACAAACATGATATTTATTTTACGATAAGCAACACAGCCCTATAAACTATACCCCCGTACGTCACGTTTTGATATGGTTTGTTTATAAATACATTCGTCTCAACAAAATTTTGATAGTCTTATCTAAACATTCCACATGGCCATAAGGAACCATCCTGTTTAAATAATTAACGTGTGCTTGTAATAATTTTGAACGTGACTTGTATGAATGTAAGCATATTCAGTTTCTTTAGATTTAGGTCTGATTAAGTGAAATAAACATGGTTTCTGAAGTTACTGTGTATGATATAAACTAATGTTTTATATGCGCACACCTATTTGGTGACACAATTGTAATGACTCCGAGAAAACTCTGGGTGACTCCGAATAAACTTCGGGCGACTCCGGAGAAGCTCCGGGCGACTCCGGGCAAACTGAGCGACTTCGCGTAAACTCCGGGTGACTCCGGTTCAACTCCGGATAAACTACGGGCGATGCTTGGAAGCATTTAGGCTTTGTTTTGGAGCTGTCTTCGCACACCTCGTTGCTGGTCTTCGCACACCTCGTTGCTTTCTTCGCATACTATTTTGCTGTCTTCCCACACATATTTGATGGTCCTCGCACACCTCGCTGCTGGTCTTCGCACACCTTGCTGCTGGTCTTCGCACACCTCGTTGCTCTCTTCGCATACTTCTTTGCTGTCTTCCCACACCTCGTTGATGGTCCTCGCACACCTCGCTGCTGGTCTTCGCACACCTTGTTGCTGGTCCTCGCACACCTCGCTGCTGGTCTTCGCACACCTTGCTGCTGGTCTTCGCACACCTCGTTGCTCTCTTCGCATACTTCGTTGCTGTCTTCCTACACCTCGTTGATGGTCCTCGCACACCTCGCTTCTCGTCTTCGCACAACTCGTTGATAACTTCCCATACTTTGTTGTTGTCTTCGCACACCCCACTGCTGTCTTCGCACATCTCATTGATGGTCTTCCCACACCTCGCCGCTGGTCTTCTAACACCTAGTTGCTGCCTTCGCATACCTCGTTGCTGTCCTCGTTGCTGTCTTCGTATTCCTCACTGCTGTCTTCGTACACTTCGTAGCCGTCTTCGCACACCTCGCTACTGTCTTCACATACACTGTAGCGAATCATCTCTTAAGTATGAGTTCTTGGAAAAATCTGTGAATTAATATAATTTGTGAACTTGCTATCAAAACATGACTCATAGTGTAACCATGTTGCGACATGATTGCATCATATTTAATAATGTTGCGTTATCCGCCAATCTCTCCATGTGCAGGCGGACAAACAGACAGCCAGGCTAGACATGCAAGTGTATTTCTGCCACAGACAGCAGAATTGCACTCCAGTTGTCTCCGCATACATTGGTGGGGCTGTTGACGTAGACAGCAGTATAGCACATCAGTTGTCTCCGCGTACATTAGACCTGTTGGTGTCAAAGCCTTCTAGAATGGACCTGGCGTCCTTATGCAACAGCTGATTTTGTTGTGAAGCCTACACGGTCGTAGGTCAACGGGTCGTGGGGAGCGTTGTTTTTTATTATATTCAAGCAACGGACCAGGCGAATGTTCCGCGATATTCAGTTTCCGCGGCGGCACCTGTTCACTACACAACTGGTCGGCTGCTTTGTTTTGCCTTTTCTACACACAAACGCTTAGATTGTGAGTATTCCTCCTGCTTCAGTCGTAAATTAATGTAAATAGCTAAGTCCCTTCTACAAGTCTTTGGTTGATGCAGACATAAGTATCACACACCAATTGACTTAGCACACATCGAGACTGTTGGCGCAGACAGCAGTATTGCACCCCAGAACCAAGTATTGTTTCCAGGTCAGACCACATCAGATTCTCTGCGGTTAGGCACTACCATGACCCTTCGGGTCAGGTGTGTGACTTCCTCCGGATGCGTCAGATCTGACCTGAAGGGCCCTGGGAGTGTCTAACCGCAGAGTCTTTTTCAGACATTTCCAGATCGTAGGTCGTGCATCATGTGGGCGGCAATCACAAAGTAAAACCGACGGCGGCCGTGCAATTGCCCAAGTAGACGCTCTTATTTTATCCCTGCGTAATGCGTTCACGCGGTACCTACTACTGCATTCTAATACACGACAGACTTTAGTTCTTGATTCCGATCGACCAAGTATGTAAAGGGTTTTCTAATAGGGACGGGTAGATGTTAAATTTGAATGAAACGAGTTGCTTATAAGATATCAACGTATTTTTTGTTTTATTTCAAATACGTATCTATGACATTATTTGTGGAATATGACGTCGTTCAAATGGCCGCCGCGGCTTCGCTGAGTGGCGTGCATCCGAGAAAATTTTCGATGATTCTGGCGCATAGATCAGGCTGAATTTGAGCGATGGCACGGGTTATGTTGACTTTGAGATCAGCGGTCGTTTGCGGCCTATTGGCATAGACCTGCAACTTAATGAAACCCCACAAGAAAAAGTCTAATGGGGTCATCGCACGATCGCGGTGGCCAGTTCACGTCGCATCTGCGTGAGATAACCATGCCCTCAGATCGCTCGTATGGCACGTGGCGCCGTCCTGTTGAAACCACATATTGTCCATATCCATATCATCCAATCTGGGCCACAAGAAATTGGTTAACATCGATCGGTAGCGCTCTTCGTTGACGGTGATGGCAATGCCATCGTCGTTTTCGAAGAAGAACGAACCGAAGGTGCCGCCGGCTCACAATACACACCAAACAGTGACTTTCTGCGCATGCATTACCACTTGGTGGAACTCGTGTGGATTGGCATCGTCCCAGATCCGGCAATTTTGTTTGTTGACGTATCCGTTAATCCAAAAATGGGCCTCGTCGCTGAACATGATTTTTTGCTGAAATCGAGGTCCGCTTCTAAGCGGACAAAACAAAAACAAAACAGGAACTCGGTCCGTTTGTGACAGTCCGAGGACAAAATGCGAACTGTTCGCGGACTTCGTGTAACACTTTCCGGACAATTTTGTCCATTTTTGTGTTTTTACAAACACGAACACAGTCCCGGCGAAAGTCGGTAATTATCAAAGGGTCTGTGAACTGTCTGCAGACAGTCCTTTTGGTCGAAACAGATGTTCCTGTCCGAGTACCCCCACGTGCTTTATTTCTGAATTATGTAGTAAGAGCAAAACGTTATTGAGCCAAAATTGAATATCTGAAGTTACTGTTCTTATTACTTATAATGGGGCTGATTAAACACAGTAAGTTTTCAAAGTCCGTGCTGGACATTCTTAAAAAGTTTTTGAAACTAGATCTTAGTTCACCACTTAAGCCAATGTCGTCCTCTCTTAAATCTTGTATGTTCTTGTAGTAACATTTTCATCTCTTCTTCTTAGCGATGGTTTTATCCAAAATCGAAGCTTCTTTCTTTTCTTCTTCTGTAATAAAATATATACAGCACCCATCAAAAAGAAAAACTGGCATTCTTCCTGTTCTTGTTACCCGCCACATATTTAACTGCCCGAAAGTCTTTCTAGTACGACCGCCTAACCAAACAAAACAGAATATTCGTTTGTCCGTTCGGTGGAAACACAAGCCCGAGAAAAACAAAACTGTTCACGAACAGTCCTGACGAACAAATCTTTACCTGTTTTTGTACAAACGAACAGTTCTTGTTTTGTTTTTGTCCTGTCCGCTCAGTGGAAGTGCGGCATAACTGTTCCAGAGCCCACTGAGCAAACTCGCGGCGTTGTCTATGGTCGTTTACCTTCAGCTCTTGGGTCAGTTGGATTTTGTACGGGTGCAGGCCCAAGTTCCGACGCAAAATGCGCCAAGTTGATGTCTGCGAAAAGCCGAGTGCTTGTGCGCGGAACAGAATTGACTGCCTCGGGTTCTCCTGCACACTCTCACGGACAGCGGCGATGTTTCGGTAGATCTTGCGTTTCGTTGACGTACGGGTGTTGGCTCATTGTTCACTGACCCAGTCGACTCGAATTTGGCCACCAAACGTTGAATAGTCGACTTGGAAGGACGACTATGTAAACCGTAAAATGTGCGCAACGCACGCATCGTTGCCACAAGAGAACACCCATTCTGGTAATAAAGTTTTATCATTTGCAGGTGTTGCTCGACGCTATAACTTGCCATGGTGACTCGTCATTAGTGACTAAATAATAAACAACAGATTTGACAGATGCGTCCTCAACAACAAGGCAGCCATGACTTTTCAAAATCTACCCGTCCCTATTGGAAAACCCTTTACAAAGTAGATAATATTTCTTTTAGTTTAGATGCACAAATCTTTTGAAACGTTTTAATTACTTTGAAATCCTGAATCTCCCTGTACCTATAATATTCCGCCAGCAGATTTATTATTAATTATGATTGAGATCGACCTCGCAAATAATGATGACTATTGGGCAATTAAAGCAGAAGTCAGTTGAACTTTGACAAATGTGATTTTGTATTAGGAACTCCATACAGCACCGTTGTGTTGCGTCGTATGCCAACAAGAACGTCACTTTCACGATCCATTACTGGCGTTTGCGGCCGTTGTAGTTGCTACGCTCGGCTGACAACTTTGACCACAGTTTCTTTTTGCAGGCCGGAGAATGCTGTTGCTGAACTGAAACTAATTAAAAGTCGTCGTTCCGATCGGGCTTTGCTGGCGGGACATCACTCAAACAATGGATCTCTCCGCTGCAGAAATGAGAAATGTTTCCCTCTTTGCGAAATATTTTCAGTCCGGAAATATATTATTTTGAGATATTTTATTTAAATGGTGTTTGGGGCTGCATGTGCATATCTGAGATTCGCGACTACATTGTATAATGTGTAATTAGAATCTGCTTTTGGACACGCAAAAGTTCCATTAAGTGCATTTCTGTCTGGTCTTGTATTGTTTCACCCTCCATATAAGGGTAGCTACATTATGCATTTAGTGGTAAAAGCCGACCTTATTTGCCATTTATTATTTTTGATATAACTGCAAAAACAGCGAACGAATCTTGGTAATTCCTGAATATATATTTTCCTCATTTTTTATTAAACTAACAATGTTTTCTGATCCTTCGTTCACCTTGCAATTTTAGCATTAAAATTTTTGCAATGTTGTCTGTATTCTGTAATATTAATCGCTCTTAACAACAATAAATCAAGTTGACATTTACGTTAATTAAAAACTTACATAATTTGTCCAAGTAATTTATTTATAAGCCATAAAACACGTTTTTAATTACCATTTGGAATATCTCAACATTTTCGGGTCGCCTAGAATTAACTTAAAAAATATTTTAAAGTGACATCCAGCAGAAACAACATCCCATTCACATTTGTCATTTATGTAATTTATAAATTTAAAACGGGCAATAAAATTACATCGCTACACTCTGAAATTGTTTTAGACATAATCAGGCTATAGTTACCTACATAAAACTTTTTGCTGCAACAGGCAAAAATAATAACAATCCATTAGGATTGTATTGTATTGCAAAATTTTAAAGGCACTGATGCTGCCACTGTTTAGCGCAAGTCGACAAAAAGCAAAGTATCCCTGAAACCAATTAAAATACTTTAAGATGATGAACACTGGCTCATCGCGGTTTACGGTTGGAAGGGTAGCTAGTCGCCAAAAAGCGTGAGCCCAATCCGTGTTCCGCGATGAGTTCAACTCCCTTCGCCAACCTGTCTAGCCAGCTTGGCGTTGTGAGGCTTACCTGTATACCTCCATTAGGGGAGGCGGAGCATCCAAGAGTGAGTGGCTAAAAAGAGAATCAGAAGAAATAGTTTGATAAATTGAGCTTACGTTAGAGTCATACATTGTTATTTTTGAAGACGAAGTTCCTGGCCAGTTTCTGATCTGATCTTATAATCAGCCTCAGCCATCCACTCCTGATACTCGTCCCCCATAACGGGTGGTGTTCTAAGCCTTTGAAACACGGCGCTGGCTAGGCGGATTGACGCAATGTGGGACATAGGTAAAAGCAGCTGCAAACTTCAATAATCAAAAATAGCGTATAGCGAATTTCCGAGTATTCTAGAATGTCATTAGAGATAACATTTATGATGGTGGGATTTCGCTCTACATAGGTAACTTTATAATAATCCAAGGTTTTTTTATTAATTCGGCTTATGAAATAGGTATAATTATGAGGTTCAAAGTAAATACTGAACTATTAAATTAAGGGCAACTTCTGCTTAACCACTTTGAGTTTCATGAAAATAAACCGAAAAGTATAATCTCCTTTCAGAGGTTCAGCACCATGACAAGGACAAATCAAATTATATTTTTAACATATGCAAGTATTTCAAAACATAGTTGCTACTGTTTGATTACCTATCTCATTATATACATCTGATAATTTTTAATTTATTATTATACTGTGCAGATATCAGATTTATATGTCACAATAATAACAGCAGATTCCTATCAAGATATGTGGGCATAATGCCCGCATGATTTTGTAATAACCACTAATTTATTATTGGTACATTTGTTGGGAATATATACCTATCAAAACTATAGCTTTGATGTATGAATAATTGTTTTCTTCCAAATTCAAAACTAAAGTAAAAGGACTAAATAGCTGCAAAGTAGACGTGTGACGAAAATTTCTAGTGTATAGTACTCAATCAAAATAAGTCAAAAATTTCAAATAAACGTTTGGCCTGAAACGTAGGCCCAGGGAGTTATAAGCCCTTAAAAGGGTTCAGATGAAATTGCTATTTTCTATCAGTTGAAGAAGAGCAAAACATAAAATACGCATAATTTTGGACATTTACTTAGTTATAGTTATGAAGTTAAGTCATAACTTGTTTTTCACATAATTTGTATCCACCCCCTTTTAAAGGGACGCCAATGATTTTAGTAAGCAAAAATGACCCAGCGCATCTTATTCAACTTGAAGAACTAAGTAGATTCCCAAAATTATGTTTAGTTATCTTTTACCGTTCGCCAACAAAGAGAAGAAATCAATAATTATTTCATCTGAATCCTGGAACTACGTTTTAGGCCAAATAATTTAAGGTATGTTTACGATCACACTGAGGCCCGGAAGAAGACTATTATATGATCACTATGTACTTATGACCTAACTACAAAATTGAAACTCTTAGTAAGTACCTAAAGATAGAATGGGCTGTAGAGGATCTGAGATGAAAAGAAACGTCAGAAAATGAAGACTTTTTAAAATTTAGTTAATAGATAATCAAAATGATTACAATATGATGGAAAAGGTGGAAAAGTGGCTTCTATAAAAACAGCATTATAGAGTCAACTAAACAGTTTTGGGTAGGAGACGAAGAAAAAGTACAAATGCTCCATGAAAAAATAAAGAAGAACGTAAGAAGATACAAAGGTAATAAAATTAAAAAAAGGCCGATTAATAAAATGCTCTATGAATTGCGAAACGGTAATAAGAGCGACTTAAATATTATATCAAAAAAAGGCAGGAAGTGGAACAGAAAAAACTCTTTAAATAGATTAGATGGCGTTTAACTAGAATAAACTTACAAAGCGTTCATACCGGGACTAAATCTTTTACATTAGACTCCACCCGGATTCGAAACGGGTACCTGGCGCACTAACTTGCCTGTCCTCTCACGCAAGTGACTGTGTTTCTGGGATAAAATCAAGTGGTGGAAAACTGGGTGGAGAAAATAAATGAAGATTATAGTGGATCGGAGAAAAAGAAGAAGTAAGCAACAATTTGTGTAATGGAAGATAAAAATAACAAAAGTGGAGTGACCCAGAACAAGAAAGGAATCAAGAAATTATTAACATCAGAAGGTTACGCTACGTCACTTGAGTAGTTTGCACCAGATTACGATTATTGGATTAGGCTAAGAAGCACCAGAACGGGGCAGATGAGAGCACGCAGCAATCCTTATATGTAGGCGCTCGAGCCGTTGCGAGCCCCCATCTAACCAACCAACCCATAAGGTGGGTGTTGTGAATCTGTTCCGTGTATTCTGCTTTCCTCTTGGTTTGCAACTGTGCGTATATCTTGATAATGGGGCAATTCATCTTCAGGGATCTCATTGAGAGCTGGCAAATTTGATTAAGCACCGGGCCAAGATGGACTAATCTTTCCCAGATCGGTGTCCAGCAATCAGCAGTAGGAAAACACATAGCAAGAGCACGTTAGCCTCTGAAGATGGTTGTTTCTGAAAATCGCCGTTGCTTTAGCCTTGGTAACATGGGGCTTGAAAAAATTGTCAAGTGCGAGTTAATGGGATCTTTTATCTTAGCAAGCGACCCTAAGTTTTCTGTTCGCCTCTTTATTTTATTTTACTGGATGTGGTCTTAGATGGGACTAGATGGCCACAATTCCAGCAGGAATGTAGTATCTTTTGTAACGCCCACGCGATTTTGTAGTAACCATTAATTGATTGATGGGAATTCGGACTTATCAGTCTATGGCTCTTGCCGTACATTACAATTACTTTCTTTGGGAACAAAACGAAAACTAAAGTAAAAAGGACTAAATACAATAATTTGCGAGGAGGAAACATCTTTACATGCACCGCTTAGAAAATGCATAATAACGCGTTGCAAAACCACCACGTCAACTTTTCATTACAAAACTGCTTTTAATTAGGGTATTCAATACAGAAGCATAGAATTTAAGATGATTTATGTCGTGTATACGTGCATCCAACAGTTGCCAATTGCCGTGTATTTATAATCAGTCACTGGCGGCAAAAACTAACTTACATCAATCATTTTGGAATCACCCATAAGAAATTTCACTTATACAAAGAGTTATAATATTGTTCAGATTATAATTACCGGCTGTTGGGACTGGAAGTACTAATATCTAATTTGGAATGATTAATTGCTTTTTCCAGATATCATAATAGTGCATCTCTTATCAGATGCGTGTGAGGTTTTTAAGGGAATGTCACTACTGCAATCAATTAATTTCTTTGGACATTCAAATTTATTAATTTAAAATGTTCCCCGATGTGATGTTTTGAAATAAATTTGAAAGCTTTATTCTTATGAGCTTATGTAATGTATAAGTAGACAGAAAGTGAGGTTATGTTTAGGTACGGATGACGTTAACTCGAATGGAAGCTCGAAAGCTAAATCAGATATGTACTTTGAATATCGATAAAATGCATTCGAGAATTTTTGATTTTTTTTTCAATTCGATTTGCCAAATGGAAAATCAAACCCCGAAATCAGACGGCTAATTAGGCTAATTAGGCCAAAAATCATGGCTCCCTGAGGAATTAATGCAAAACACCGAAATTCTATTAATAATTCGGAAATTTCTAGATTTTTTTAAAATTCAAACTCAAATTGAAGGGATCAGTGCCTAAGTCCATATTTTTGTGAAACTGAGTTAATTACAGCCGTCTCTACTATCGACTAGTGCTGGCAGCAAAAATCGATTTTTCGATTAATCGATCAATAGATTCTCGATTAATCGAGATTTTGGGAAAAATCGAAAACCGATTAATCGATTTTTAAAGTCGACTTTAAAAATCGATTTCAAAAGTCGACTTTGAATCCGATTTTAATGTTGAATGAAAACTGATTTTCAATATGTATATGGTTAGGTTTTTTTAAATAAATTATTAGTTACTTAACGAACAAGTGTATTAACAAAGGCGATTAATAATCGAGACATTTTCACTCACGAGCGCAGTGAGTGTGTTAATTGTCGACTGATTTTATCACTATTTGTTCGCGTCTCCGATTTCGGCAAAATCGTAAAATATTTTGTCCACGACTACCTTACAACATACTCTTTGTACTTGTGTTTCTTCAATCATAATTAGATATATTAATCACTGCTGTGATTAATGAATATTATTCACTACACCAATAGGAACATCGCTTTGTCCCTTTTTTACATTTATTTAGTAGACCGCGATCGCGATGTGTCAGTTCAAATTGAAACTTCAAATCAGCATGGTTTGCTTTTAATTTGAAATGCATATTCTAAAAAAGAAGATATAATGAGTAGTGAGAGTGAAAACGAGGTTTCTTTAACAGCACCAGCAGTAAAAGAAGCTGCAGAACTTGCCTCATTAGATTCATTGCCCAAAAAACCAAGAAAATTATACCCGAGAGCGTATGTATGAATCTTTCTTACACTGGAGAAGGGAAATGAAGGTAAATTCTTTCTGGGAATCTGTTTTGATAGTCGTGGACAAAGTATAGTATACAACTCGTTATAATGATGCTATTATTACCTCGGATGATTACAAAACTCGCTCGTTTCACTCGCTCGTGTTGTAAACTTAATCCTCGGTAATAATAGCATTCATTATAAACTCGTGTATAATATACTATTGGTTATCATTCGTTTTTATGATGATAAATAGTAAAATGCAGATAGAAATTACCTAATGTATTGTGCCTATTCTTGAGTAATTTTAAGACCTAAGAAAAGAATTACGTCCGGGTCTGGTATACAGGTGTCCAGACAAGGGTGGGCCAAACTTCATATCTAGTTTCCTTGGGTTAAAAGAAACTGATCTGAACCAATTTATCTTGGTACAATTCTGCTTCATTAAAAAGTTATGGGACTTCGTGGAACAATTTTTTATTTCACCTTTTCGTAATTTCCCGGCGCGCACTGCCTCATGTTCTGCATGTTTGGTGCCTACTACGGTTAATATGCTTAAAACGGACGTCCAATGAGCGTCGTCGATATGCCAAAGTAGCATTAACTTCATCATGCATTTTTCTCTAAAATGACACGTTTTGGTGATTCGCAACAAGTATACCTTTTTTTACAGTTAATCGAGTGTTTTTTCCATAAAACTAGTAACGCATAATTGTTTTAAAATTTGTACCTACCAGCAAAATTGATAAAAACGAAAGAAGATGTAGAGTGGAAGTTGGCGCCTTCTATTCTATAGTTTACTCAAAAATAACTGCATATTATTGATCAGCTATACACAAAAAACCTTCCTATACCAAGTTTCACTAAAATAACTGGAAAAGTAAGCGAGAAATAATGAAAACATTAAATAAAAAATTGTTCTACATTCTTCAAAGGCCCATAACTTTTAAGAAAGCAGATGTACTAAGATAAATTGGATGAGATCAGTTTCTTTCCAAGGAAACTGGATTTGTAGTTTGGCCTATTCTTTACTGGACACCCTGAATACCGACACTTTTGTCGTGTTAACTTTAGGTATATTCAAAATCGGTTTTCAAACCAAATTTTAAAGCCCATTTTAACATAGACTATAAAAGCCGATTCTAAAATCGACTTTAAAAATTGATTCCGCAATCGACTTTAAAAATCGATTCCAAAATCGACTTTCAAAGCGACTCTCAAAATCGACTTTCAAGAGCGATTCCAAAATCGACTTTAAAAGTCGATTCTAAAATCGACTTTCAAAATAGATTTCTCTCTATCGTCGATTATTCGATTTTTTCCAAAATCGATTTTCTCAAAACTCGATTAACCTATTTTGCCAGCACCAGTTTCTATATGCAATACCTCATATCATCTGGCGTCTAGTTGGTGAGGTATTTATACACACTTCTGACTTTACATATCTAATCCCAGAAAAAAGAAATTTAATCATGGAAGGTCCTAAATGACAATTTTCCAAAAAATTATATTCTAATTATATAGAATTTGCGATACAGGTATTATATAGTGAAAGTTTAAAGTTAATATGGTACATCTCTGTTAAGATATATGGATATATCGTATTATTGAAAGAATCTAAATATGGAAGTAGTGAAACATTGAAAGTATTGCAGTTATCGAAAGTATCAAAATATCGAACGTATTGGAATATTTAGTTCTATCTAAACAACTAGATGGCAGTCAGTAATGTACATACTTAACAATTTGTTTCAAGTCTAATCTAATTTCGTATTTTTTAAAAATTAATTTGATTCTTGAACAGTTGCTTTCAATACTTTCTATAATACAAAACTTTCAGTGCTTAGATACTTCCATACATTCAATGTTCCCATTTTAGTATCAATACCTAATTTATGTTACCATCCACCAGAGGCGCCGACTTTTGGTATTTCCAGGGGGGGCACGAAATCGTAATGTTAATAATAACATCAATAACCTTAATCCTTAATAGTAATAATAATAATAATAATAAAACCAGTACCTAACATTTTATTCGCCTAGAAAAGAAACAGAAAGTTATACATAAAAATAAAATTTCAAATTAAACGAATTTTCAATTAATGTCTAATACAACAAATCAGGAAAGGTAAACGAATTATGTTTCAATTCATCGAAAACGTATTTTGATGAACTTTGGCTTTGCAAAAAAATTCATTTGCTACGTCATTAATATTTAATTTGAATGCTAAATCTCCATGAATGTTCAAAATTGAAACACTACTTAACCTTTCCTAACACATGGTTGACCTTAAGTGGGATTTCAAACATCTTAAGCTTGAAAATGACCCTTCAGCCGTACATGTCGCAATAAATTTGACAATTTCATGCAACATTTCTATGTATTGTAGACGTTTTCTAAAAAAATTTCAAACATCCATATTATTGAAGTAAAGTTAATATTGTGTGATGGAACTGGATAAATTTTCCAGGGGGGGCACGAGCCCCATTGCCCCCCCGTAGTCGGCGCCTCTGCCATCCACTCCTAGATTACGATACTGTATCAGTCACTTTTATGCACCGATACCGTGCCTATTTTCCTCTTTCAGCTTGACGTAAAGTTGTTACGCTTATTCCGTCATGCATATGCGTGCAGGTGAAAAGGATAATTAATGATTTCAGCTAATTAATTTAGATCCTGAAAAAGATAAACAGAAGTAATTAGTTTTCTTATTTTACACGTTTTGGACCAACAAAAGTGTCAATAAAATAAACAATTTTAATTTTAGATATCAGATATATTTTTAGGAAGGTAGGTACTTAGCGCACAAAAATTTTGCGAATAAAATTCTAGTAAGTCAGGAATGCGCTTATGTGAATGTAGCTCTAAGCAAGATTTACAGAACTTGAGTAACAGAAACCTGTTTCATGCACAATACGGGCCACAAGTCAAAAATTTATTTTAAAAAATGTGCATAAGAAATGGTATAACATGATTCTACAGAAATTAGAGCGAGGCCCTGTTACCGAATGTGCCATTGACAGAAATATATAAGCACATGCTGACCACTTGTGTCAACTAGGGAAGAATTATACATAAAAATGTCTTCATAAAGAAACAAAAAAACATTTTAAAATGTCGTCGAAAGAAAATATAGAGGGTAGGTACTCTTTTGCTGAAAATACTATTCCTAAGAAACGAACATTTTAATATTGGTCTGGGGTAACGAAAATTTTATAAAGGAAAGATTGAACACAATACCGAGAAATACCTACAGATAGTATAAAAATATAGGTACTTTGGCAACGTTTTAATATAGATTTCGGACATCGACAATCAGGGGTGAAAAAACGAATTAAAATTATACAAATATTTGAAAGTCTCCAAATTACTCGGTTCCTACGGACAACGCTGCAATTTCAGGAAATTTCTTAATTTTGGATGTTCACAGTAATATACCTGAGCATATTGATAACTTTGAAATATTTAATAATAAATTGTTGCTTATACATTATTTGTCCACCCTGAATCCTGTTTAAACATTCTTTAGACGGAGGATTGTTGTTTTGTGTTTTGTGCGTGGTAGGAACAGTGGTTTTTTATGTTGTCCGAGTACTTTTGCGTTTTTGTTCAAGATGAATCATCAAAGGTGTTTAGGGCGAAGAGTTTCAGTGTAGTTCACAAGTAAGTCCATTTTCCACATAATTTTCTTTGGTTTTTAATTATGTTTCACAGCTTATTCGCCCGCTTTGGAGTGCGCGAGAAAATCGCCACTTTTGTTTCATTCATTTCATTCTCAAAACAGAAAGTTCGAAATCTATTAAAACGTTGTGCAGAGTCACATATTTCGCAATCTGGAAAGATTATCATTTATAAAGATCCCGTTACACTCAGGCCGGTCCAGAGTCGGGTAAGGCAGATAAAGTTTACGAAGAGTTTCAGTGTGTTACTGAAGATAATTGGCTAAATGAAATTTTTACAAGGATAGAAACGCAACACGGATATATTTGGGAGGTGCCTGCAGCAAGAATTTTGACCAGGACAACAAAATAATCAAACGAGCGATAAACAAATTTGGAGGAAAAGAAGGTATTCAAAAGCAAGATAAGGCCAAAGGAGGTGTAGCCATGATGACCCACTCACTCGGTTTCCCTGATGATGAAGGAAACTACACAATTGGCGAGATGCATATATTACCCTATCATCACTGACGGAAGGGCAGGCGAAGAGGCAGAGGACAAAATCTTGTTTGAAACGTTAAGGGTTGTAAAGGAACATGTGATTGTTCACGGAAGAACCAGATTGGCCATACCAGAAATGGATGGAATTCCTGGGATCATGATGGTCCGAATGATGGAATTCCTGTTTGCGAATACGGATGTCCAGATCAATCTGTACAGGGCAGATGGCGTCCGCAACGACTATAGCATCTACCATAACCCCCAGAAGAAGTAGTGTAAGCGCGAACACAGACCGTAGCAATAGACCCAAGAAACCGAGGAACGAGGCAATCCTAATAAAGATGCAGAATAAGTCGTATGCAGACTTGCTGAAAGAGGTCAAACAAAAGATTGACTCTAGCGAAATTGGAGTGGACGTAAAGGAGGTTAGAAAAGCGAAAAATGGGGAACTGCTTCTTACTATACATAATGGTTCTGAGAAAGCCGAAGCTCTAAAGAGGAAAATAGGAGAACAATTCCCAGAAGCGCCAACGTCCCTGCTGTTAAAAAAAAGTCGTCCACATCAAGGGTCTGGATGAAGTGACATCAGAGGAAGAAATTATAATAGCAGTATGCAAAGAAATTTCTGTTAGACCAGAGATAATCGAGGTAAGAGCTCTACGGCCTGTATTCGGCAATAAGCAAAATGTCACTGTGTTGTTGCCTGCAGCGAAAGTCGAGAAGCTTATCCAGATGGAAAGAATTAAAATTGGATGGACTAGATGCAGGGTCGTAGAAAGAGAGAAGGAAATAAGTGCTACAAGTGCTGGCAGTATGGGCAAGAAAGGGCTCAATATAAGGGCCCGAACAGAGAAATGCTATGTGTAAAGTGTGGCAAGGAGGAGCTCAAAGCGGCTGAATGCCAAAACACTCCATACTGCGTACATTGGGACCAAGGGGGACATCAGTCTGGAAGCAGGAAATGCCCTACTAATTAACAGGAGTAGGAGAATAGAAGCACTAAGAACGAACAAGTAAAGACGAAATTCTTACAAATAAACACAAACAGAAGCCGTCCAACTCATGGTTCTGGTTACTGCCAATGAGGTGAATGCCGGGATAATAGCGATATGTGAACCAAATAAGAACGCAGTCAAGAACAGGAAGGACTGGGTAACAGACGAAGGGCCAGACACCGCCATAAAAATATTGAAGCGTCGTGTTGTGGTCAAAGGACAGGGCTGGGGCCTCGGCTTTACGTAAGTCTGGACGACTACTTTCACAGTGTACAATTGTGATGCTTTCCCCAACAAGGATATAGAAGACCTTGAGGAAATCCTTAGCGAAATTGGAAGTAAGCTAAGACGAAATCACCGATAATCGAAATCGCAGAACGCGTTCTGACAATCTTGTAATGCCGAAACGCGTCCTGGTCTATTTAAAGCGACCAGAACGTGACTTATCGAACTTTGGCAATCCAGTGATATCCAGAACGCGTTCTGCTCATATTTCTGGCCATTGGCCGAAATCTGTCTTTCATCCTAACATATAAATGCATTCGATGGAGTTCAAAGACTAAGGAGAGTTGTGTTCGAAATTCCATTTTCGGCTTACCAATGCAGACGTGATTCCTTTAATTGTCGCTAAAAGCATAGTAGATATATCCCAAATCCATCGCATAATGTGACGTCATTCTCCTAGGCGTAATATCGCGTGAGCTCGCGCTCCGCGACGTATTTCGGCTCTGGTTTCGGTTCTCTAATCTCGTCGTGGATTACAGTTGTTCTACGGAAAATCAGTTATAAATTAATGTCTAAAATGCAATAGCTAAAGTTCTCGATGACTCTTCCATATTTAAAATGAGTTTCAAATATTTGAAATCCCTGCTTTCTAGGGAAACTGAACGTACATCTCCTTTTAGCAGAGTTCCCAAAATAGAAATACTGTCGGTTGAAAATTATAAATAGTCCAGCTGAGAGAGAGATATAATGCCGCACCGCTTATCAATTGTTTTGTTGTAAATGTTTTATGCCTTTAACTATTCCTCCACTTGGACAGCCTTCATCAGTTTCTGATGGGTTATCCCTATTTAGAAATCTGAAATTTATATGTGTGTTTTCATATCCATTTTCAAATTTCTGGAGAAAAGTTTGAGACTCTCTGTATAAAAGCTTCCAGTGTTATCTATGTCATTTATAACGTCGGCAAGAATAACAGAGTTAAAGCTGCCGAAAACTAATGCGCTCGTGTTCAAACAAATACCTTAGAGCCGTTCTCACCGAAATTAACAAACTCCACAATCAATCATTTTCAATAAAATACATTCCGCTTCTTAGTAATTTTCAAATAATTTAAATTCTGGCTTGTTTTAAGGCGCCAAAGTTTGACATCTGTAAAACTGGCAAGTGTTTAATGAGTTGAGTGAATGCTTGCGTCGTTTTCTATTTGCATGTCAGTTGCGTTGAAATGAGTGGCAGTGCAAGAGACCAGGGTGCGCACCCTCTTGAAACTGCCTTGCCTGCTCAGGCAGAATCTCTCGGAATTGGGATGGTAGACATAGGCGGCTCGTGGGAGGGCCCCAAAAGACTAACAAATATGTAAACAGACAAATTGTTAACTTGTATTTTAAAAATGGAGGACAAATGTTTTTTTCTTAAACATACTTACAAATTTTTCAGATGAGGTAATTGCCAAGTGTCAACCACTCACAAGTGAATGTCAACTCCTACATGAAGGAGTATGCAACATTCTTAGAATTCTTTTAATGTTATAAATCGGTCATTCGTTATCTAATATGGCACCCCGTAGTTATGGTGTAAGTTACCTTGGAAATTAATCACTGCTTGGCTCCATAAATTATTTTATCCACTGCTGTGTGTTCATAGTAATAGTAACAAATGTATTTAAATTCGCAACACCCTCACTTAAGGCACTGTGTTGCACACATGAACTATGTAGTTATGGTAACATACGCACTGAATATTTCTTAAAAAAATGAAAGATGGGTGCATTGAATATAATATGAATACTTAATCTTTATATGAGGAACAATCTAGTCATGCCATTAATTTAAATAATTCTTCATCACCATCAAAATCGGATTCGGTTTCTTGTGGAAAATGTGATGCCGAAAGAAAGAAAGTTCATATGAATATAGAAGAAGGCATCATATGTCACAGCTGCGCATTAGGTATTAACGTTTTTGATCTAAGCGAACAGTTTCTAAAAGACATTTTCAGAGCCGCAGCCACGGTTTCTTCATAACTAGTTGCTTTACTTTTTCATTTCGTCGAATTCCTGTCCTTCAAATCCTCTTGCACATCATGTTTCTACGTTCTCATTGGTCTTCTCCTTTTCGTCTTATACCATCATCCTCCAATTATCCATTATACGTGTTTCACCGTTCTGGTTTCTACCATTATTTCCAATTGACCTAACCATTGCCATTTAATCTCTCCTACTGCTTCTGTAATATTTTGTCCTCTGTACAGGTCCCAAATATTTGCATTCCTTCTCCTCGCGTACCATTCCTTTGCCGTCTTCTCAGTATTTTCCTCACCCACCATTGCAACTTTTCCTGAGAATTTCCTCGAATTGTTAAGAATGTCATCAGGGAATTCGTTCCTAATTTTAAATAGGTAGGTAAGCAACTAATACAAATGTTTAATTTGACTACTCCCGACACAATTTTGTATACACGGTGTCCCAACGAAAATTTGTAGCGACCCCCCCCCAATTTTAAGTGGGGCGGGGGGCCAAATGATCCCTACTTTGGAAGAGTTTTCCATTACTTACACAACCGTATTTGTTTTATTCAATTCGATCAATTTGTTATCGAGAAATTGCTTCTTGAAGTTTCTATGTTAAAAAATTAATAAAGCACAAAAAGGTTTAAACTATCGAATGTATTAGAATGGAAAAGTAACAACATCAAGTAAACTAATAAGAATAAAAAGTAAGAACAAAAGAACATCAGAACAAATGTCAAAATAAACTTATTCGCCACAGTATAAAATCGTGTTTATTTACTAAATCAAAATGGTTTATTCCAAAGAAGAATGCCTGCTAATAACTCCTGAGATTTTGAGAAATGTAAGATCTGGATTTTAATCCAGAATGGAATGTATTATTGTATGACAATTGGTGGAGGTCATTTCGAGCAAGACATTCGATAGTTTAAACCTTTTTGTGCTTTTATTAATTTTTTAACTTGGAAACTTCAAGAAGCAATTTCTCGGCAACAAATTGATCGAATTGAATAAGACAAATACGGTAGTGTATAAGTAAAAAAAAGATAAGTCTACGGTTTTATAAAATTTATAATAGTCTTTTATTACCGTCTTTTATACCGTTTGATGGCAGTGTACGAGCAAGCATGTTAAAGGTGCTTGATTTAGTCTCGGCGTTTTGAAATATACGTTGTTTATTTCAGAGGGCAATGTGACATATGTTGATGTTGCACCCTGTATAGGTTTAGTATTTTTGACATTCAGCTATAAGTTGAAAATTGGTCCACTGAACAGGTTGGCGAATCTCCTTGTTATGTGCTGCCACTGGCGAAGAGCGAAACGCGCAATATTAGCTGCAAAGAGTGTAAAGTCTACGTAGTAGGCTCTGAGCGCCGCTGTGCTGTATCCCGAGATGGGAGATTTATTAGCTAGTAGAAGTGAATGGTTGTATAGGGATGTTTAGAGGTAACTATTTACCACATAAATCGTTCTTTATTAGTTTACTGATGTAGTGCAGTAAATAAACAGTAGACTTCTGAGATTAATTTTTATGTTATGCAATATTTATGGGCTTTTAATAGTCAGTTTAAAAGTGTACTCCTATCCACTTGTTAATTTTCTCGCGGTATTATGAGTGTCATTGGTATATTAATGTTTTCAACATCTATATTACCTCAATATTCTTATTAAGAAACATATTTTACTGGACACTCGAATACAAAAAAAGAAGTTTAAAACTATACACGTGTTTTGTCGACAAGCTTTACATTCCCCGAAAAATAAAAGGCAATTTTAATTCGTAATGTGTTGTTGTAACAAATTGTAATGTTTATTAAAAGGATCGGGTGCGTGGGTAACTTCCTTTTCAAAAATATTTTCTTGCGTCTTCATTGGATTTCGCCGTTTCTCTACACATCACCTCTTTGTCAGGGCACAGCAATGATTGACAGGGAGGGCCAACGCGATGATTAACGAGTTGTTCCTCAAAATGACGGTTTCTGAACCGAACTTTTCTCCCTCGCAGGGAAAATACCACGCTGTAAACATACAGTTAAAATACCCCGCGTTCTTGATGATCAATACCGAAGAAGTAAATTTTTTCAGACAGTTTTAAACTTTTACTTATCCTTATACAGACTTTTCGTGCGGATTACTCGAAATACTCACTTTATATCTATAACTTCTATGTCGAAGCAATTCTCTTTTTCAATTTCTTGAAGGACAAGAAGTTATTGTTGCTAATTTAGCAGAACCTTGTTGTGAAAACTTACCAGCGTCATTTTCAGAACTTTGTTGGAAATGTACATACCTACAGTCTTTCTACCTACACACTGTCTTTTAAAATCCCACACTATGTATCAAATAAATACGTACTTAGGGTACCTAATTACTTCGATCAAGTGCAAAATGATCCCATAACGCATTTTATTCCTGATGCTAGGTAGGTAGGTAAAATCTTTCCCACGAAAGATGTCCGTCACATGATCGCTGACATCGCGCGAAATAAGTGAAAGTGGTAGGTGTGTTTACATTTTAGTGTTGATTGTTAAGTTCTTCTCCAACTACGATTTTATCCAGTTTTCGCACATAGCTCCGGCAAAACAGGAAGAACTCGAATACCTACGTGTTATGTTTCTTATGCTTCATTATGAGATTGAGTTTTAGCAAATGCATATTTTTTATAAGTAAAGCAACTTTTTCTGTATTTGCGATTTTTTCAAGAACTTCAAACTCGATTTCCAAAACTTTATTCTATCTAATAAAAGTGATGTTAGTCGTGGAGAATACGCAATAGGCACGTACCATTTCGATCTAGCGAGGTCAGATTTTTCGTTTCCGTCTCTTTAATACGTACGGGAGCCGATCGCCAAAAGTGCGTACGTCTGAACTATCACAGGTAGGTATCATGTTTGTTGTCGTAAAAGTATACGCCGTCAGAAACAATTCAAAGTTATTGGACGCATGTACTCCGTAAGCCCCAGCCAAATTGAACTATTTCATTTTCGATTATTATTACTTTATTACTTCATATTAAAGGAGCAAATAGATTTGAAGATCTGAAAACAGTAAACGGAGAAATACAGGAATCTTATGTAGCAGCGTGTTTAAAATTAGGTCTTATTATTTAAGATCATCACGTGTGGAAAAGAGCCACGAATGAAGCTGAAATTTGGATGATGCCATGCCCAGAGAGCTGAGATATTTATTAATTCGTATTTTAATGCATTGCCGACCAATTTATCAGGAAGAATTGTGGGAAGAATTTAAAGAAGCAATGTCACAAGATTATGAAAGACCTTACAGCAATACTGAAGGACAAAAAAGCCTGAATTCAAATTAGTTCCATGCTCTCTGCGGAAGGTTACAATCTTCAATGTTTCCTACCATGCCACGACATTGAATATGCAAATGAAGAACAAGCAATAGAAATAGGATCACGACAATATAAAAACCTAAATGAAAAGCAGAAAGAAATTGTAGATATTATTTTGGGTAAATGTGATGCTAACATAAATGTATCAATTTCTGAATCTTTATGTTTATATAGACGGTCCAGGAGGCTCCTGTAAGACTTATGTTTATACAACCCTTTACAGCTTACTGAAGAGTAAGAATAAAATTGTTTGTACCATGGCCTTCACGAGCATAGCAGTAATACTACTTCCTCATGGCAGAACAGTTCATAAAATGTTTGGGTTACCTGTTCCTCTGTTTTTAGATTCATCTTCCAAGAAAAATTCAAAAGAAGCAGATTATTTAAGGAGTGTAGATGTTTTTATTTGGGATGAAGCTCCTGTGGCGCCAAGGTATGCTTTAGACATTATAGACAGAACCATACGAGACTTTATGAATTGTGATGTTCCGTTTGGTGGAAAAATTATGGTGTCGCGAGGAGATTTTTGACAATTGTTACCAGTTAGAATAAATGATACCCGCTGTGAAACAGTGAATTTAAGTATAAAATTTAGTTCTCTTTGGAGTTGTTTCCGTAAATTTTCTTAAACACAAAATATGCGGGCTCTACCACAGGAACAAGAATTCACCAAGTTTTTATTGGATGTTGGAGATGGAGTTTTGAACGATATGAATAGCAATTTAGAATTGCCACAGAGATGTATTTATAATTCGGATATCGTTGAACATAATATACATATATGGAGGAATCAATTAGAGAAAAGCGGATCATAGATATGACCTAATCAGCTATTCTGATGTTGAAGACATTAACAAAAAAGTGGTAGAACTGTTAGATATAAAAACAGAAAAAATATATACAAACTTGGATGGTGTTGAAAATTGTGATAATGGAGATTTAAACGATGCTATTCTTCCTGAATATTTAAATACTTTAAACCCGCCAAGTTTTCCTCTGCATGAATTGAAGTTGAGAATATAGTGTATTGTGATGTTGGTTAGAAATCTCAGCATTACTGAAGGCTTATGTAATGGTACGAGATTGTTAATTTTACAATTGGGAGACAATATCCTACAGTGCAAAATTTTAACAGGCGATAAACATGGCGATATAGTTTTCGTTAACCGTATAGCGTTGTACTGTGAACATGTTTATCCTCTTACTTTTAAAAGACGACAATAATTTCCCATTAAACTAGCGTTTGCAATGATTATTAACAAATCACAAGGCCAAACATTTGATCAAATAGGAATTGATCTCCGAAAAGAAATATTTACTCACGGACAATTATGCGTGGCTTTTTCAAGAGTTCGTTCTTGGGAAGGTTCGATAATTTATTTAGGAAATCAAAGAAATAGCCGTATAGTTCAAAACTACGTTTTCAGGGAATTATATCAGATGTAAATTATTTTGTAATCAGGCAATAATGAGTTTCTTTGAAGTCATGATTCGACTAGGGCAGTGAGCGCTCGTAGCGCGCGAGATGACCTAGTACTTATTCAATTCTTAATAGTGTAGGTACAGAACGATTTAATTCATTACATAGATAACTGATGTGTATATGAGAATATTCTTTTCGAAATAGGAATCCGTACACATCAGTTTAGCAGCTGACAGTATCTATATGAAATAGCACCTGTGTCATGTATTAGTTCTCAAATGCTTTTTTTCGGTTTTAAAACCTGATAGTCCAAATTAACACATCATACTACATTTCACACACTAGAAAAATCAATCTACGCTATCCAATAATAAATGACAAAAATCGTCCATCCATACCAGTGGGTTATTGTCGGGTTTGTGAGTGCGGGGGGTGAGGTGCGAGGGCGACTGGCGGGGCGGCAGAGAGAAAACAACCCGACTGTTGACATTGATGGATTATATTCCGTACAAATGCCAAATTGTGAAAAGAAGAGTAGACGAACGGGAGAGCGCATACCGTACAGTTGTTACGCGATCCGAACTAAGGCTAGATCAATTATTGGTGAATAATATAGTTTAACGAACTCCCGACGAAACTTCCAACAGTCAGAGATTCTACAGTAGTTTTAAATACAATGCCAAGTTGCTACGAAGGACACATCTTAAACATTTTGTACATCAGTACAGTGATTAAAAGTTTTTTTAATATTGCATGTCTTGAATGTGCATGGGAGAACCGTAGATCACTGGTTTCGTCCTTGTGAGACCAATCAGTACGGTGCTTTGCCCTACACACTCGAACCATGCAATATTACTTGCTATATATATACTTACACACTTGGTATGGGGTACTAACTCGAGGAGTAGTTGTTCGAACGGTCCAGTATCACTTATCTCTGCGGCATAATTCTGAAAAATTAGCTCTTGCTAGTCTTGCAAGTCTAAAACGAAACTAAACTAAAACTGTTAGTTATCTTGTTTGGTTTTGTAACATCTTGTAACATGACATACGTATTCAGATGGCTGCTCGTTGCTCACCCCATCAGTTCCAGAGCCGTTGTTTAATTATCAGATGTACAATTTAATAGTTATTTCTTCATTATCACTGGAAAGCTATTTTGATCCGAAATATTTAACTTTTTAACTCGAAGAAAATCTTTATTAACCCGTAGCCCGAAGGAGCTTTGAAACAACTCGGAGATTTCTGGTCAAAGCCGGAAAGGTGCCAACACTACATCTAAGTTATCCTTACCATCATAGGGCGTCTGAAATTTGTACCATATAAGTAGCTTTGATAACTAGAGGAATTTTTAAATTTCTTCCATCTCTTATTCGCGTTCTTGTTCTCCTCCCTTAGAAATGAAACTTGATACTTGATTTATCGTTGTTATGCAAATTTCACTGTATTAGATATCTGATAAGCTGCTTCTGGATATTTTCAACTCGTAAATGATTTTATCTTGTCGGTCTCTCTCTATTTTCTGCCCTCTTCTTGCCAAATATTTTCATTGTCATCGTCAGTCCGAAGACTGTTTGGACGCACACCTCCATCTTTTCCTATCCTGAGCTAATCTACTCATTTCCCTAAAAGTAGAACATCCTACATCCCCAACTATTTGAGTGCAGTAATATAATCTGGGCCTACCCCTATCTCTTTTTATTCCCATCTCCAACTCTAATTCATCTCCGATTCTAATTCGTCTCTGCTGGATGCTAACACTGCTATATTATCCGCGAATCTGAGCATGTTAACAGTTTGTACATTAACCCCTGAGGGTGTTCTGTCCTTAACAATATTAATCTTTGAAGTTTTTGACATTATTGTTCGTTATACCTTTGCATTCCAGTTCTCCATAATCAACAAACACTCTTTGGTGTAGGTATCTGAGATGATCTGCTTAATTTGCTGATACATTTTGTAAAAATTTGATAGGATGTCCAGAACCAAAATTCAAACTGCACGTATTTTTGTTACGCCCAAAGAAGCCACAGTAACTTGCGTACTGTCGCTTGGTAATTCCCAAAATTTGCATTGCTCCATAAAAGGGGTACGCCGCGAACTTTCAGATATTGGTTGTGTTTTTGGCTGTAAGTTTTGCATTGCTTTATAGGAAGCGAAATTAGTTAAAAAGTATACAGATTTTACGTTGAGGAATGTTCTCCAGTTCTCGAGAATTAGCAAACACTTATGTCAGACGGGCATTGAACGTTTCAGCATACAATTTATCTTAACGTCGCGTCGCTCTACTATCCCCCGGCTCCGTTGATTTTCCGTATCACTTCTACGTTAACAATAATCCGTCGAATTCTATCCCGTTTTAAATGTAAAAAGAATAGGGAATCACCCTTACACAAAAACGTGTTTACAAGAAAGGGGGAAAATAATACAGATATTTAAGTAGCACACAATTTATAATAATTATTTTGCTATTAAATAAAACTAAAAGGTACTTGTATGTATAAAAATATACAGGATGGCTGAGAAACAACAGTCAACTTTGCTTTTTAACGGGTGTAAGTGAGGGTAACCTTCTTGTTGGAACCAGACATTATAAGTAGTACATTGTTATAAGCATTGTTGTTTTCTCGTACCCAATGTTCATAAGAAATCTACAGAAAGCAGTCGTGGACCGTTATCTCTAGGATGAAGAACGCCGATAATATGCATTTTAAATGACCTTCCTATGCTTTTGACTGCCTTTCACATTTTTTAAATAATACAACAAGGATGTTCATTTTACCGCTTGACACATTCGCTCGTAATTTTTCAATGAGCGTATCACCATATTGTCACTTAGGTTTCCCAAACAAAAAACGTAATACGCCTAAATTTCTATGAAGAGAAAATAACAAACTGGAATTCACTTGCTGGTTTTCTGGATAACCCTTCAGATGTACGAGTATCACCGCGGCGTTACTTTTTTCGCACATTCAAAATACAAAAGTGTTCTTAACTGGAAAATTGCATTTTTTCGGTGCAAGCAGCACAAGTTGAATCCGTAAAAAATTTGTGCATGTAACACAAGAATGCATAATTCCGGTTACAATGTTCAAGAAAAAAGCGATAGACACATAATCGAAATCGGAAAGAGTACTGTTTCCAAACATGAATAGATTCAAGGAACACAGTAATTTGACTGCTCTCCATTTCCTATTCCTTCTTCATCCATTGCTCGTTCTAGGATGCCCTTGCCAAATAGGTATCTTCAAAGTTTGTAAAAATACTCATCATGGAGGTTCGTTGATATAAACTGGGAGAATTGTGCTTAAAATGGCACATTAGGGTAAAATGATACACTGTTAGTTGTTATGACTGAGTTAGTGCACCCATGATTCAAATCGTCGCACTATTCCACGGATTCTCAACTTACAGGACGATTATGTTGTCTGAAGTGACTTCGAATTTTACGAATTTTTATTTGCGGAACGACC
Source organism: Xestobium rufovillosum (assembly GCA_963966045.1). NCBI lineage: Eukaryota > Metazoa > Arthropoda > Insecta > Coleoptera > Ptinidae > Xestobium > Xestobium rufovillosum. Next base: position 16,791,131 of record OZ014496.1, read on the forward strand.
ATTTTCGTGTAGTAAATTTGAATAACTTTTGTACATTGCTCGGTTGAAAAAATTCACATATTTCACAATCCTTGCAACCATCGGGACATTGGAAATGATAACACCATACATAAAACATAATTAACTTTTTATCGTGGGAAAAATAGTATACATAACTCGATGGAAAGTGTATTGCCTTTAAACTCGCGTGTTTTCTTTTCTGCACTCGGCGTATGAAATTTGTCACTTTCTATGCTCGTTAAGGAATATACTATTTTACTTCATGTCCTCCGGGCATACTCATACTGTGCACACTTCACATTATAGTAGGCTCCCGGCTCCCGGCTCTCAGCACTCGAGCGCTGCGTTATCAAAGTATACGTCATATATGACCTCGACACTTTCGTGCCGGTGGTCTTGGACAAAAATCGTAATTCTGGCCCATATACGAACATTAACATATCCAATGTTAAAACTCTATGACTAAAATTGCCAAGGTCTATAATATTGCAGCGTTAAAAATAAGTTTAAGCTATTTTTTTCTAATTTTTACGCATTTATTAATAAACTAGTACTTATACATCGTGCTCATATATCCTATTCTAGGTCTCACACTTAAATTTAGTCTCATACCTATATTGCTTTAATAATTGTCCCTGTTTCGAGACAAGACTCGAGACGAGACTTTAAATTTTCCTTGCGAGACGAGACGAGACTTTTGAAAAGTCTCGTATCGGATCTCACTTGAGAGTCTCGCAAAAGTCTCGCAGTATCGCGTGAAATTCATAAATATCAAACAAGACAAAATTCTGATAAAACAACGAATATATTACAATGGTGGAAGGACCATGCTTCTAAATTTCCAGTTATAAGTGCGATGGCAAGGGAAAGACTTTTTTCACGAGCGTCATTAACAATAAGAAAACATCGAAATCAGATCAATAATGCGTCAGCCAAATGTCTTTTGTGTCTTAATGACTGGATTAGAAATAAAAAAACTTGTGTGTGAGTGTGTGTCAACTCCGACGCACGACTGGAGTTTACTCCTTACGAACAATTATTTTAACTTCAATCACTTGATAATTTTGTTTATTGTACAGAAATATATGTATCCATAGATACATACATAATTTCAATGTGAAAGGTGCGCGAGGTGCGCTGCGCAGAGGAACGTAACGGCTCACTTTTAGTTAACGCTTGATTTTACTCCTCATAAAATTTCCGTACCGCGGGCCATAACTGAAAATCGATTCTTAAAGAGTAAACTCCAAAAATTGCTGAAGAAGTTTAATTCAAAAATCAAAAATAATGTATAGACGTTTTTGGAGTTTACTCCTTAAGAATCAATTTTCAGTTATAGCCCGCGGTACGAAAATTTTATGAGTAGTAAAATCAAGCGTTACATTTCGCGTTATCTAAAAGTAAGGCGTTACGTTACCTGTAACATTGAAATTATGTACGTATCTATGGATACGTATATTTCCGTACAATAAACAAAATTATCAAGTGATTCAAGTTAAAATAATCGTTCGCAAGGAGTAAACTCCAGTCGTGCGTCGGAGCTGACACACACAAGTTTTTTTTAGTTAGATTTTTTTTTGGTAGCTGAGAATGTTACAGTTTTAGTTAATTACATAATACCTATCTCTATGAAAATATATAAATGTGGATGGAAATCAAAACGTTATTTCTACAATAAATTGAAATAACATGTTTGTCTTATTATTCGTTAATGTTTTTGTTTACTTGCGCTTATGTTATTATTATTGTAATGCTAATGTAGGTATGTAGGATAAAAGTTGGTATTAATATTATATAAGTATTTCACTTACATAGAGGGAACTTTAAAGCTATCTTATACATCCGGAAAATTTTGCGAGACATTCGCGAGACTCTCGCACGAGACACGAGACGAGACGAGACTTTTAGTTGCGAGACGAGACTCGAGACGAGACTTTCTATTTTTTCTTGCGAGACAAGACGAGACTTTTCAAAGACTAGTATCGCAAGGTCTCGTCTTTCGATTCTTTATAGATTTTATCATCTATTCTTCTGTCCCTTGAGACCTCTTTATGACTTTTCTAATTGCTATCTTCTTTTCTTTTGGATTTGCAAGTCATTTAACGCTGTCTTTTCTTCAGTTAATTTCTCCGTTACTGGTGACGCCTCTGGAAGGTTTTGAAATCTAGGGTACTTCTGGGTACATTATTTGTAGTTTCGGATATTCGGATTGGGCTACCTTGTATTATACCTAGTCGGCGGTTTTTAGGAGCTGAGCTTCAGGAGTACCCACAGTTTGGTAACGGATTTTACACCACCGTCAATCTCCTGAAGTATAATTTATTCTTATATTTCGATTTTGTCGCCTGTCCGATTGGAACGCTGCGTCCATCGGCTGGTTTTTAAGTAGCGGTATAACGTGACCGAAACTCTTTTGAGTTTTCTCCGAATTTTCGTGTCGCCTGTCCGTCCGAGATCGTCCCGTTCTGCTGGTTTGGAAGTAATTGCCTGGCCGCGGCTTACTGTGGTCAACCTTTATATTATTCACTTTTATTTATTAGTCATTAGTTTAAATTTGTCATCTTGCACGTACATATTTATATTAATAGTTTTGCTTCTCATTTTCGTACTCAGTTTATTCATTTTGCTTTCATTAATAGTTTCAGTTTAGTATAATAGTTGTTATTAGTCAGTAAATTTTGCTTGTTTTTCTAATTTATCTTTGATTCATATAGTATTCATTTGTCGGGATTTGGTAGCAGTCGATACTCCCGTTTGCGCCCGTTTGTTTTGTAAGTAGAGTGCGTGCGATTGGCTCGTCGGTGCGCTGCGCGTGTGGAGCTCCAACCGTGTTGCGGATTTACCGCGTCATCCGCGCCTATTTGTTTTTCCTTTTTTCGACGCAGTTAGTACCGAGTCTCTAAATTTCACCTAGGTCAGGTTTTTTATACACATTGTTCTATTAAATTATTAAATTGCTTATAAAATTTCATTCTGGTTACCATCATAGACCATAATAGACATATGTCTATTATTTGACTACATGCTTATTTGCACCACTTGCCCTACTGTTTGCCAGGGGTTTTTAGGAGCTGTAGCCGCTGTGCCGTGGTGAGAATATTCTTGAAGGATCAACCAACAACACCTTGGCGCCCTATTACTTTTATTGCCCACTCCCATCTTCGGCTTAGAGCTCAGTCGCGGCCGGATCCTCCTATAGTGACGTGACGTCGCAATATTAATTGACATTATTATTTGTGAATCAATATTTCCATGGCCAATACGATATAAGTTAGAAAACGATAATCAACATCCACGTCATCCGTTGGATAACCAGTTACATTATATAACATAAAAAGGCACTGTCATTTATCCATTTTCGGAAAATTGCTTCCCATCTTCAGAATTTGTTTATTATAACAGAAATTCCAAGGAAACCAAATAATCTCAAAAATCCTTGGCATACTTTACAGAGTCCAAAAGACGGCACCAAAGAAATTATGAGTTACTTTGACATTATAGAATCGACATTGAGACCATAGGAAACATAAAAAATCAAGATTACCTATCTAAATCATTTACAATCATTTAAACGGATTAGACTGAATCAAATAAATTTGTTCGTTAAGCAAGGTATAGTTTAGATCATGCAGGTGTATCTTTTTAAATTTCTATAAATTAAAAAATATCTAACTGGGTAAACCTTTTCTAATGTCTACAGCAATTTAGATTCTTCAAGAATGGGAAATTTGTGAATTATTTTTCACTCATCATTTCTCCTCGGATTTTAAAGATGTGCTATGGATTTTTCAGATTGTTTGGTCCTCTTGGAATTCTGTTTATTTATTTAAAGATTAGAAACTTCTTATTTATGTTATATATTACTGGCAACCGGCACTGTGCGTTACTTTAACAAATACGGTGCTGCTCCTATTCTAATATTCATTTGGATCATGGATCCATGATTTGGATGTACAAATGTATAAATAAAATAAAAAGAAAACAAGCTTGAACTAAACAAGTGGGGCACCTCGTCATTTTTCTTTTTAACATTCTCTAATTTACAATATAGTCTGTCTATTGATTAGCTTCTGGCGATCTCGCCAAGTCAGTAAAACCGTGACGAACAAATCAGAACTAATTGATATCTTAGCGAAATCAGAACATAGGTATGATTAGATGTATCTCAAAATCTTCGGCGCGGCACTGCTTTACTTCATTACTCATATTCGCACACTCATCTCACGCCATTGCGGGTCCTGTCTGGGTATCAATGACAGGGTTAGTTAAGCAAATGACATGAGTGACAGCTGGAATGGCCGCCGGTGTTGGTTCAGGAACCGAATGATTACTTGCAACTATTCTCCATGCCTGCAAGCTGAATAATAAACAGAAACAGAAGCGGTAGTCGAAATACCCACAGAGTCATGGTTATGGAATATTGTTTCCACATACGGAAGAGGCTATTTCTCGTTTTAGAATGTCCGAAACTAATTTTTCATCTGACAACTTTGATTCGAGAGTGTAGAACGATTTGTTTAATTAATGAACACTTTCTCTTTTGTGTTTTATGACAAATATTGCTCCAGACTGTAGTTTAATAAAAAATTAATCAATGAAGTTATCTGAGTAGTCCAGTCAATCGGTCAATCGGTCAATCGGTCAAATATGCCGTTTTCGTAACAAAATTGGGGAAGTTCTATATGTTTTTTGGGGTGCTGAATCCGAATTTCAAGTTCGCACTTTTTTCAGTTTTTCGCTTATATCTCGAAGACTATGCATTTTTGGAAAATGACCACTCTATGCAAAATTAAAGTAGACAAAATTTTCTACAAAATTCACTTGTCAACTTTGATTTTCTGACGAGAGGTATCGGCGCTAGAGCGCGCTGAAAAACAGCGATTTTTTGCCCTTCTGCGAAAACTTCAAAAACGCCCACTCCCACCCCCTACAACTCGAAAAATATACATGTTATCAACAAAAACCCTTATATCACGTGAAAGTACATTAAATTTCCTACAAGAGACGTCTCTAACATTCAGTTTTCTCATAAGATGGGAGGGAGCAAAGCAAAAATTACGAAAAATGCCTTCTGCGCTCTACAGTCCCTCCCACCTGTCTATCTCTCATCCGCGCTATACTTTCTATGTATTATGCTTAAAAGAGGTGGTTTTGAATGAATTTATGGCAAAGCATGTTTGGTGAAAACATTAACAAATTATATTTACAACATATTAGGTACACGACACTGAATATAAAGCTGAATATGAAATCTGTATGTATTAATGTACATGTGTCATGAAATGGGAGAAAGTCGAACCCAGGATTGGGTCATCACTTCGAGTAGGTTCTCTATCTGGAAAAGAAAGAAAGCATTTAGTGTTAGAACATGGTTACAAGAACAGATAAGTTGTATAGTGAACTGTCGATGTATGAAGAAATTCCTGATGTCATGTGCGCAGTTATTTCAGTCGTCCCCGTTTGGTTGTTGGTGGCCCAGGCAATGCCTTTTGGGCACTAGAAGATCCAGGCGAAGGGTCTTGGGTAATGGAAGGTCCAGGCAAAGGGTCAGGGGCTGTGGAAGGTCCAAGCTGAACAGTGAGTTGTTGCTGTTCTTCAACTGAAAAAATTGTAATTGAATGATTAATGATATTATAGAGAAAAATTGATTAGTAAAGATGGATAATGCTGCAAAATATTACATGAATTAATACCTTCTGCCGCCTCAGCTGCTTCAGACAGTCGTACTGCAAGAGGCTCGTCTAGGTCGTCTGGTCGTCTCCCTCTTCTGAATTTTGCAGCATTGTGCATCTTTAGTAATCAATTTTTCTCTATAATAACATTAATCATTCAATTACAGCCTGAACTTTCCACAGTCCCTGACCCTTTGCCTGGACCTTCCAATGCCCAACACCATTCACCTGGACCTTCTAGTGCCCAAAAGACATTGCCTGGGCCACCAACAACTAAATGGGGACGACTAAAATAACGGCGCACATGACATCAGGTATTTCTTCATACATCGACAGTTCACTATACAACTTCTGTTCTTGTAACCATGTTCTAGCACTAAATGTCTTCTTTCTTTTCCAGATGGAGAACTTACTCGAAGTGATGACCCAATCCTGGGTTCGACTCTCCCTCTATTCATGACACATGTACATTAATACATACAGATTTCATATTCAGCTTTATATTCAGCTTTAGATATATTCAGTGCCGTGTACCTGATATGTTGTAAATATAATTTGTTAATGTTTTCATCAAACATGCTTTGCCATCAATTCATTCAAAACAACCTCTTTTAAGCGTAATACATCGAAAGTATAGCGCCGATGAGAGATAGACAGGTGGGAGGGACCGTTTTGGCTGTAGAGCGCAGAAGGCATTTTTTGTAATTTTCGCTTTGCTCCCTCCCACCTTATGAGAAAACTGAATGTTAGAGACGTCTCTTGTAGGAAATTTAATGTACTTTCAAGTGGTATAAGGGTTTTTATTGATAACATGTATATTTTTCGAGTTGTAGTGGGTGGGAGTGGGCGTTTTTGACGTTTTCACAGAAGGGCCAAAAAATCGCTGTTTTTCAGCGCGCTCTAGCGCCGATACCTCTCATCAGAAAATCAAAGTTGATCAGTGCATTTTGTAGGAAATTTTGTCTACTTTAATTTTGTATAGGATTGTTATCTTCGAAAAATGCATAGTCTTCGAGATATAAGCGAAAAACTAAAAAAGTGCGAAAATTTTGAGGTTTTCCCCAATTTTGTGACGAGAAAACCACCATTTGACTGGGCTACAGATGCGCCACGCGTTTTTTATTTTCGACCTCTTGTATCTTGTCTGATGCTTATTGCTTATTTAACACTAGTGCTCAAAGTAAATGACTTTGAAAACTGTGCCTTCAATTTACATTTTTGACACTGACAATAAACTTTAAAAATTGTATTTTTAATAGTGTTTGTATAAAAATTATTTTAATCACAACCAATCGTAACCAAGCCACGGACACTGACCAAACGGGGATTCTTATAAACGCGTGGGGTTGCATAATGTTTACTATTCTACAATGTACTAGCTGTCAGGGGTGTCTTTGCAGGGATCATAACTTCAGTAAACCCAACAGCTTTCATAAAGTATTATAAAATCAATTTGTCTTCATGCTGAAACCAGAAATAAGGAGGATAATCCACTCTTACTTTCTGCCGCTTCCAATTTTCGTAGGTGGCATTCATGTAAAAAACACATAATGATATATTACAAAAAAAATAAAAAAAAAACTTCTAACTAAATATTTCTTAAAATATTAAATAATTGCTGATAGCAATAGTTCTTTGATATCACTCCTTGTAACTTGTAAGTTTTATGGTTCGCTCGGAAAAAATGACAAATGCAATGTTATACATATATTATCGAAACCGAAGAATATTACCAATTCTGTGAATGTAGCAATTACGTAGACATTCATTTGAGGGGCATTTTTGGCACCAAAAATGATTCAATTACATTCACGTCAAGCTAGGAGAGCACGCGTTATAATATATTATTATATTTATGATATTTTCTTGTATATGGGTGATGCAGAAAGAGGAAACCCCTCAATTTATGGGGAGGCTGCCTGAAATAAACGATCTGCGATATGCATGTGCTCTGTTTTTCTATGCAGTCCTTCAACATCATTAATAACGCTTTGGCCAAGAAAATTATACATTTTACCCACAAACTGTCATGACGTCATTATTCATCGCTCAATATCGGTTCGTTGCCTTTGGAATTTAATTATAGCTTTTACTTTTACAATTTAACATCTGCTCGCCTCTTTGCTATTTTATCAAGTAAGAAACGAAACGTTATTAAGATGTAGTTTTCTATGCTCCTGCAAATTATTCTAATGAATATTTTTTGCTCATGTGATGCATTCCTTGACAGTCCTTGGCACCGTTAATAATTTTACATCTGAAAATATTTTACGAAAAATATTGATAAAAATTTAATAAGTATTATTTTTTTCTACAAAATTTACTGTTATAAAGTGGTTAGTATAAAATTTTATGTTTCAAAGTATACAAAACCAACAGGAGTGCGTTTTTGTTGAAACCGCCTAAGGAATAAGGACTCTTTTCGTCGCCCATGGTTAATAACAAAATTTAGTCACTTATTTGCTACTTATGATTAATGAGTCTTATGTGCTGACCCCCCTAATAAATAATTTTGGCAATAAATGGGAATTGTGGAGCCCACAGTAAATGGTGTATGAAAAGCAATCAACATGAAGCTTACCATGAAATGAAATAAAGAACATAAAATATTAATATACTGATGTCACTAGAGAATTTACTGAAATAATGATTTGTAAACCAAAGAGATATTATTTTGTTTTCAAACGGAGAGTTAAAGCAGCCTTTAATAATCTCTTTCCGGAATTGGGATGGAAGTATCAATGAGTTTAAGTGAGCATGATCCTCTTTCAGCGAATACAGGTGGTTTGTTTAATGTTTCAAAAAATATGTGAGTGAATTATTGAGCAAAAATGATAATGACATAAATATGTTTCTCCTGGGGAGTCATGTTATGCCGTATGCGTATGGAGACAACCTGTTAATGCGCAAGGTATAGCATGATGAAAGACTTCCTTACACTCTGGTAGTAAGTAAGTACGTACGTAGAAATACGTTATGAATGTCTCAATACCAGCTAAGCTATGGAAGTATTCTACACTGTTTCATAGCAAACTCTTTTTCTTGAACCGAATAAAACGCATTACCATCGTTGATCTTTAGCGCTCACAATGTGAAATATATAAACAACACAAAACAATAAAAGTATATACAAATCAACAACATAAAATGACTAAACCAATCAAACAGTTACACAAACAGATGGATAAAAAACGAATCTCAATACCTATTAGTTAAAATTCACAGACCTTGCATCTTACGCAAGTATCATAGGCGTATTAATTGAAGATACCGACACAACTGCTCGGTTTTTGTTGTCCAACAAAAGTGATCTGTGCCGTTTCAAGTTGGTATATTATTGATACAATAAAATAAAAGAAATGATTTGCGACAAGCACAAGGCACATAGTCAAACTGCCGATACTCCCGCTCGCCGTACCTTAGTTTACATCTGGCTAGCGCTGTCCATAACTCCATCCAATATTATTATTAGCGGCCTCGACTGCGCGCGTCGCCGACAGAATCTGTCAAGTGTCGATCATTTTTCGTAAGATGAGTCCCATATACACGAGCCCAGAAGTATTTTCAATACTAAAAACGGACTGAAAAAGGCTCCATAAAGTCTAAAATAAATTAACGTCGAGAACAAACAGAAAAATTCACAATTATATTAATGAATGTTAAAACAGGTTTTTTAAAGTTTTGTTTGGGGGCTCCCTAAAAGACTAGAAATAATTATATCACCTGGTAAACCTGGGGTCCAAAGGAACCAGAGAACTTCGTCGCTAATATCGAGGCCATTTCCTGAATGATTGGACATATCTCCACATCGAACTGGACCATGAACTGGATACAGCATAGAAATACATGCTCTACTGTTGCAGGTACATCACAGGTTTCGTACTTTGGGAGTCCATCCCTCTCAACAAGCTAAGTGTAGTTATGTGTCCTATTCACAGTCTCCCACATGTACCGTACGCAGCGTTTTATCGTTGACTTAATATCACTGTGCAGAACAAAATCAGAGGTTGGAAAGGGCAGGAGGAAACCGAATGTCTCAGGAACACACACAACTGCAGCATCAACACCTTGATCCGAATAGGATGATCCAACTTCGACCCGTCTGTATAAAAAAGAGGCTCCAACCTTCGAATTCACAGAACAGATCCTGAAATAGGTACCTTCCCGTTTCGTGCGTTTCCGTTTCGTGCGTTTTTGGGTTTCTATCTGTTCTCGTGTCGATTCAAGCGTCAAGAATTTACTGGGTAATTAAATAGTGCCAGTTCGTGCGTTGCACAATGATACCCTATACTTTGAACATGCTGTACCTGTTGCAATAAAGGCATACAAAACGTACTGCTTTGTTTTACAGTTACCCGTCACTGAATACTACCAAAAAAGCGAAGCAAGCGGAGCGTTTAAGTCTCCCCCACCCAAAAACAAAAACATTAACATTTGAAAACAATAGGAGGAATCAACATACCCTTCCGCATTGAAGTCTAGTTATTTACAGCGATGCGTTGTAAAGATAAACTTGAATTAGTGGCTTAGTGCATTATCAGCAGGTCAGCGCACGAAACGGCACTCAAACCAGGTAGAGGTTTGGGACGACGCGACGCACGAAACGGGAAAATTTTCCTTCGTCGCTCGTTCTTCAAAAATTGCGTTCATGCGCCAAAAATGTCTTCTCGCACTCGTTTCGTAAATAACTATTATAAGTGATTTCCAATTCAACTTTTAGTTGGAAATTAAGCCCAAGAACCTATGTCAGAAGGGAGCGGTAATCTACTGCCAGCGAGATAAAATTAAGGATGCCCTGACGCATATTCATATCTCAGGCATCGTATCACAATCCGAAGTAACACGAAGTCGGATCATATCCAACGCGCGATATATTATCACGTTTAAGTAATTCGTTACTTGTGAACACCGTCAGCGGTTTCCGTGGGTAGGGAAGTATCGCATAGAGTTTGTAGTTTGATGTCAATGGGTTGGGCGAATTCGACTCCAGTAGGAGTTCGTTTCTTTTTTTATGATTTTACATTATCTTTTTAGAAAATATACGTGTGTCTGGTCTCCGTCAGTTAAGGGGTCTGTTTCAAAAATGCAGCGCGGCAAAGCAAATAAGTACAACTTGTCGATTTATAAACTAGGTACTCCGAGAGCGATCTCTTGCGTTGAATATGAGCCGACTTCTTGTTACTTCGGGTTGCGATGCGATACTTGAGATATGATGATGAAAATATTTTTAAAATAAAAGCGTGTTCCTGTTCAATACAAAATGAGTTACGGAGTTTGTTACGTTCCATAATTTCGAAAGGTATCAGCTGTTAAAATATTTCAGAGTTTCGTTCGGAGCTATTAATTTTTCTTTAATATTTTCTTGCTAAACGGTAAAAAATGGTTCACTACCTACTCGTATCGAGGTTTTGGCCGCATCGTGTCAGTAGTCTGGATATGCCGCGTGTGTAGGCTTGCTCATTTTTAAACGAAACGTTTATTCGTTCTTAATTGGATAAAAGGAGCAAAGCTACGTAAATTAGATATACTTCAGTTGTTTATTTAAGATCAATTGCTTATTGATTTTGGTTGTGGAAGTAATCTAACCACTTTGTGGGATTAGTTACGCTGGTTACCAGACGACTGTAACGAATTCCGTTTTTGTCATTTTGGGCCCTCCTCAGAGGTAAACTATTCAATTTATTAATTATTTTACCGAACTATGAATCATATTTAATCTTTTAGGGTTTTACTTCTGGGCAGAAGTAACATTAACGCTAATCATATGTCCGTTTTCTTTCTCGCCTGTGTCGCCGAGAATTTGTGATTTTGGAAATTTAGTTGAAGAATATTTTATTTGCGGTATTCGATCGCCGCCTGCTACTTCTTTGGAGGCCAACAAAAACTCAGATAAGCTGCTTGTTTATTATTGTATTTTATTTTTACTTTCAATTCACATTTATATTTTCAATCGTAGTCTTAACTAGTTTTTTTTTGTTTTGATCCGTAATTTCAGAATTTCATTAAGTAAAAGTTTTTTTTAATAGCTACCAAATATTACTATACACTGTGTGGTAATTTACTCATTGTAAACCTTGGGGTAAAGCGCTGTACACCGTGGTATATAGGTACCCACCTACCTATCTCTTTTGGTAAGCTATTCCGGCGACCTTTTTTTTGCCTTCAGCATAATATTTTGTTCTTACCAATTTAAAACGTACTGTGACACTTGCGATAATCGATATATTTATATTAAGCACTCCTTTAGACCTTACTTCACTTTGCACTCATTTGATTCAATTTGTAATTATCTCTACTTGTATTTTGTTTATTAAAGCCTCTGGCTCCGTTCATGCTCTGGAATTATGCGCTGTTTTATTATATGACAACTGATACCGTTCGTAATTTGGGTACTCCAGCGTTAGAGTATTGTAACCCCTGTATAATTGCGTGGCGCCTAGGGTACATTTATTTTTTTCTGTTTGTGGACCGTCACACCAGCTCCGTTGGGTCCAGCCGGGTTGGGGGTTGCCTTTTCCATTGTGTGGGGGTGTCGGGCTTTTGTAAAGATTTTGAGCGTCGCAATTTTACCTTGTCAGGATCAACACGAAGGCCATGCTTGTCTACCACGTAGCCCAAATACTTCAACTGGGGGCGGCAAAAATGGCATTTCTCTCTGCTAACCGTTAATCCTGCATCATACAGTCTATCAAACACTTTAGCAAGAATATCCAAATGGGTATCAAAATCACGAGAAACAATGACAATGTCATCCAGATAAACTAGCACGTGAGGCTGGAGGTCGGCTCCTAAAACTTTATCAATCAGGCGCTGAAAGGTAGCTGGTGCGTTAGTTAGTCCGAAAGGCATGCGCTTAAAATGGATAAGTCCTCGTCCAGGGACCGTAAATGCGGTGAATTCGCGCGAGGACTCAGCTACGGGCACTTGCCAATACGCGCTACGAATATCCAGAGAACTTAAGAAACGGGCGTCCCTCAAACTATCCAAAATGGAAGAAATATATGGGATCGGATACGCATCCTTCTTAGTAACGGCATTGAGTTGTCGATAATCGACACAAAACCTCTGGGTACCATCCTTTTTTGGAATTAACAGAACAGGTGAAGACCAAGGGCTCCTAGAAGGCTCAATCACTTCTTCGTCTAACATTCTAGAAATCTCAGCATCAATTAATTTTTGTTTCGCGGGAGAAACTGGGTAATAACGCTGTTTAATAGGCTTGGCGTCTGTAACAATTTCATGCTGGACAACATCGGTACGGCCCAGAGACGAACCCATTAATCTAAATTTAGCATCAAGCAATTCATTTAAAGATTTTTGATGATCCGGAGAAAGATCGTCGACATTACAAATACCAGCTATGTCAGGCAGAGCACAATCTTCAGCAAAATGCCACTCATTACGTCGTAAATCAGGAACAACGCCCATTTCGCGCCAAAAATCAGCACCTAGAATTAAATTGTGAGACAAAGTAGGGATAACTAACACTTGGATAAGTTTCAATCGGTCCATGAGTTTCATAGGAATTAAAACAGTTCCCACAGCGGCACAAGTGGCTCCATTAGCGACAGTACAAGCGCTAACTCCAGATTTATCCAATTCAAAGCCTAATTCGCGAAAAAGCTTCCAGCCAGATTCTCCAACTATGGTACACGAAGCTCCAGAATCTAATAATCCAAGAACACGGCGACCAAGAATTTCCACTTCTAAATAAGGACGTTGATCTTTAGCAGCATGGCGTAAAATAAAATCCAACAAAACTTTATTATTGTTGTTAATAAAAGATGTGGTCGAATTAGAAGAGACAGAGGAGGAATCAGTTCGACCATTTAAAACCTCCTTCTCTCGTTTCCCGACTGAGGAGAACATTTCGGACAAGTACGAATAGTCACATTGGGCTCTTGACAACGATAACAATGCCTATTAATGGGTGCACGACAGTTGCGGGCCACGTGTCCAACTTCCTTGCAGTTAAAACAATTCACTCGAAATTGCGAAGGCCTGCGGATTGAAGAAGAAGCGCTAATCTCATCCACGACAGGAACAGGAGCTACAGCAACAGCAGGCATAACACAAGCTAAATCAGGTTCAACTAAATGAGAAGTTCTAGTCGAAGGACTCTGGTAGCTCTCTACTCGATACTTTCTTATTTCCAGCTTCAAACATTCTTCTTCAAGCTGTCCTAATGACGTCACACCGGGCAAGTTCATCGTATAAAACGGCGCTAAGTTTCTAATCATAATATCCAACTGAACGTCAGCTCCAACTTTTCCGTACCTAGAAAATAACGCGGTCATATATGTTAAATACTCCACAATTGGCTCATTCACTCCTTGTTTTCTCTCCAATATTTCCTGGAATAATCGAGTGAAATAGTCAGGGGGTAGATAGTGATTATTGAGAAGGGCAGACAACTCTCTCCAAGAACTGCATCGGTGAACAACTGTGCGAAACCACAATAAAGCTTTCCCCTCAAAAAGATCTATGGCAGACGCAAACAGTTCGTCGTCGGAAACATGTCTAGCTATACGAAGTTCGTCAACTCGTTCCAAGAAATTCGTAACAGTGATGGATTTCGGGTCACCGCTAAATTTAAGATTCCATTTGTAGACTGGCTGTGAACGAGGGTGAGAACCTGATGCTAAAGACTTAGACATACTCTGTACCATAGGACGCACATCACCATCGGGCTCCTCGACGGATTCCTCATCAGAACTATGAATTTTGCTACTATGTGCACGCACAGGCGCACTAAGATCGGGAACAGACTTACGTTTGGTAGCCCTATTCAAAGTATCCATCAAAGCAGTAATCTTAGATAACCAAGTGCTTCGTGCTTTCAAAATTTTGTCATCCACCTCATAGGGAAATCTATCAACGCGCTGCAATAAATGTGAAAGGCGGGTCTGATACCTACGAGAAGATGTATCTGCTGCAGTACCCGAAAAATTATTAATACTTTCCGCCAAATCAGTGTAGCTATTTGTAATGGCTCCCACTTCAGATTCCAAAGCAAATTCATACTTAGGATACCTAAGTGACTGGTTCAATCCTTCCATTCGCAAGAGTGACCGCAAACATCCGCGCATTTCTTGAACATCCATCTCAGCAGGATTGGCACCTCTATATACGAGCTCGTAAGCTAACTCGTCCTTCTTCAGATACTCCGGTATCAAACGCGACTCCATGACTAATCAGTTTCAAAAACAGGGAAAAACACAAAAAAAATTGAGAAATAAAAAGGCGAGACACTAATCCGCACCAAACAAGATAATATCAAAAATATAATCAAAGCACACAAGACGCAAAAAAAATGTAATTTCACAATCACAAATAGTAGGTACACTTCAAAATACTTCGCTTCGCACACTAAATAGGTCAAACTCAAGGCCTGCACGCTGGGCGCCAATTGCGACGCTCAAAATCTTTACAAAAGCCCGACAAGTTACTTCAGACGTTCAGACCCAACATCTATATAATTTTTGAAGATTGTTCAGGAAAATATTGTAGGTACTACAAAACAAACCTTACTGTTGCCGTATTCAGGGTATTCACAGCCTAATAAACTATTCTAGTTGGTGCCTGAAAAGGACACTATAACAATAAATTTTACTGCTCAAAATATCATCAGCCCACTATTACGTTTCTATGTACCAACAAAGAGCACTGCACTGAAAGTGAGTTTGTGGATTTTTAACATTCCGATTCCCCCAATAAAGGAATAAATATCAATAAACTAATAAAGTAAGTTCCGTTATTTCTTAAAAAGTAGGTTATGGGGCAAAATTTCGAAACAGGGATAAAACATAAAATATACCGAGTCGTCATCATCCATGCATATTGTTATTCTAATTCTTACATCAGATTAAGTCACCATTGAGGTGTTTAAAGTGAAAAAGCCTCAACTCCAGTTGGAAAGCAAAACATGTCAGATGCTTCTGTACAGTAATTTTTAATTGCCAGACAGACCACACAGAGAAAACTGAGTGATCGAAATAAGAAGTACATAAATTCGTTTTGTTCATCTGATAGCATGATGAAGCTGACGATATGACATGTGATAGCTGTAATGCTCTGACAGCACCGCTATGCCAAGCATTTTAATGTCGTTCGAAGCCATTTTTTATACAGGAAACAATGATCTGATTGGCATGCTTGCACTGCAGGTTTGGTAACTTGATTTTTTTTTGTTTCATGTTGATGAAGTCTGAATCTCTATTATATTCTTATAATAATTCGATCAATTCATGAAAAGCAATTATTTTTTAATTAGAATAGTAAAAATTCTATGAATTTATTATACTTACCTAAGATCGGATGAAATTCTTCATTCAAGGGCAAATTTCACTCGTATAAAAAAGTAGATGGAGTGAATGAAAACTGACACTTACAACGCTCCACTCGCTCCGCTTGACCTTAATCTGACCGATTTTAATGTAAAAAATGTAAATCTTGGTCGTGACACTTTGTACCCAACTCCTATTAGATGTAAAAATAAAAGTATTACATTATTGATAAATCCTATTATTTTGAATTAATAAAATACTTCGCGTACTACCAATAGAATAATTTATTAAGAGTATTGACCGGTTTCAAGATTAAAAATCTCGCCATCAGAATATGTTTACTTTATGTAGTACTATAGTAATAAAAAAATTAGGTTAGAATAAATTTGAAAGTTTCGACGAAGGAACCATAAAGTTTCTAAAAATTTTATTTATAAACTGTCTCAAAATCATTCTTTGACTTAATGTTCATTTTAATATAATGGTATCATAGACTAGTTTGCATTGAATTAATTGTTTAGTTACATTAGTTTTCCACCTGTTCGATGTTAGCGGATTATGAATTCTGTGTGTTGAACACCGTAAAAAGTGAATCTTTGGGTCCGGATAATATTAGCATAAGAAAGGTGAAATTAGCCAAATCGGTCCAACCGTTAAACACTTTCAGTTTTTCCCGAATTTTCACATTTTCCGGTGGATTCTCCAAAAATTTCCATTCATACAAACCTTGTCCTGACAATTACGACCACAACAAAAAAAATCAGCCAAATCGGTCCAGCCGTTAAGCACTTTTAGTTTTTCCCGAACTTTCAAATTTTCCAGTGGATTTTCCAAAATTATGATTTTTACAGTTTGTCCGAATTTCCCGACTTACGCATATCCATATCAGACAAAAATTCCATAGAAAAAAGCACTTTCAGTTTTTCCAGAATTTTCCGGGCAACTTTTCCAATTTTTCGTTCCCTGATGCCACGTTCGGCCTCTGTTTTGTCGACGTTCCAAATTATTTTGTGCGTAAGCTCCAACTGAGCGCGTCGAAATCGACTGTATCCCTTGTTCCGGAGTCATAATCGATCGCGCTTGAGGCTTGAGAAATTCTTATTCGACTTGGCTCCAAACCATGGATAGAGGATCCTCTATCCTCTATCCATGCTCCAAACGCAATAGGGAACGAAAAATTGGAAAAGTTCTAAAATTTGAATTGTCAGTGTGTTCGGTGCCACCAGTGAGGCGTCGAAATATCGGTATTTCGACGATATTTCGACGCTTCACTGGTGGCATTTCTTCCAAAAAAACACCAAATACATGATCACCACTGATAACACACTGACAATTCAATTTTTAGAACTGTCAAACTGAACATCACGTTTTTGTTTGTCAAACAGATTTTCATACAAACATACCATCCAAATTTTCGACTTTCCCGGTGGATTTTCCAAAATTTTCTTTCATACAAACTTGCCCTGACAATTACGAACACAACAAAAAAGAAATCAGCCAAATCGGTCGAGCCGTTCTCAAGTGTTGATCTTACATACATGCGGCAATTGATTTTTATTTATATAGATATAGAACCCAACTTGTGAGATACGACGATACCTATTCTAGTGTTGGGTTTGCTACGAATTGGGTGCCCCAGGGTAGCATACTGGGCCCATTGTTATTTTCAGGCTATACCTTTGACTTACCTGATGTTTTTGAATACTGTTCTTATCACCTTTATATTAATTTCCTTCAAACGGTCTTGTATTGATGAAGCTGTCACCGCGATTAATTCTGATCTGAATCGTTTCTATTATTGGTGTACCAACCATGGTCTTGTTATTAATCCTACTAAGACTGTAGTTCTCTGTATTGGGACTGATTCTTTAAGGCAGAAAACAAATCTCGATAGGCATAGGCTATTTGTTGATGAGGCAAAAAGCTTAGGGGTTTATGTTGATGCCTATTTTAGATTTACTCAACGTGTTAATGAGATTTATAGCTCTTCATTTATGAAGTTAAAAATGTTACAAAGATTCAAATATACGTTTAACCAAGAGGTAAAGCTAAAATTAGTTAAATCTTTAATTTATCCTCGCATCTTTTACGCAAATTCTGTTTTTTATTATTACTTGACTAAATTATAATAAAAGTAAAGTTACAGAGAATTCAGAATTCTTGTATTCGTTTTATTAGTTGTGTACCTTTTGCATTTTGCAAGCCATATTTCTCCTTATATTTTACGTTTGGAGGAGATGAATGCTGCAAATCGATCGTTTTATGTATATTGCTTTTTTTTGTGGAAACTGCTCCAGAGTGGTTTTCAGTTGTATTTGTTTCGTTTACTAGTTAGTAGGTCCCAGGTGCATCAAATTAACATTAGAATTGATAGTTTTACTATACCCCAGCACTGTACATCTAATTAATTTAATTAATTAATTTTTTTTGTTGTTTTTTTGGGTTGATACTTTTATGTGGGGAGAGGTATTAATCTCAGTTTGTATTTTATATTAATTAGATTGAGTTCATTATTATTTTTTGCTTGATTTTTTCTTGTCATTTTCGTGTCCTTTTCTGATGAATTCAATTTTTCTTGCGTTGTATTATTTATTTATTCTTACAATAACATAAAAAAATTATAATTGATATTTATGTAATACCAAAAGGACAAAATTGAACAAATAACCCAGACATACAGTATGTAGATCATTTGTCAGATAAGGTAAACACTTATAGATTTTCACCTGAGCTTTTTTATCCTCATATTCAGACGTCTACCAGACATAGGTACCTAAAGCAACACAAAAGGTCGTAACACGTAACTAAAACTTTTTTGTGAGCTCGAACCGAGTTCCATGACTCGGTCAAACTTACCTGCTCTGATCATCTGCAGATTTCATTCATTAATCATTTCATCATTGAGTTGATTTCCTTGAACCAACCTCATGACACTCGAATTTACATATTTAGTTCCAACGTGACTAAAAAATTCAAATTTTCGAACTGAGGTGAAAATTTTATAATCTACGAGCGTTTCACTTTCCTTGTACCACACCATCTATTTCACCGTTACGTGGTAAGTATTTGAAGAAATATTTTCCTTCGAGAAAGTAAAAAACCGAAAGTCATCTTCTAACAAATCTTTTACGGTGGCCATAACATTGACTTATTTACGGTATCTCAGGTACAAACATGAACTAAATATTTGCCCACAGAAATATAGGCCACGTCCTTCTCAGAAATCCGTACCGTCATCGTCCAGTTCATTTACAAATTGTCGTTTTTATTACATCCTACCTCGAACATTTGAATTTCACGCTACTTCTCGTTAATAAGGTAAAGGTATTTAAAATTTCACACATGCGATGCGTCACATTCTGAGCGATCTGGTCTGTGTTTGCGGACTTCCCCTATGGATGATGCGTGTGTATCGAACATAATGAGATACGGTAGCCGATAACCCAATGCCAACCAATCGGTACGGATCTCAATCGTCTATTGTTAACGCTCGCTGTATACTGGGGTTGATTTTGGAATTCATTAAATACGAATATATTTGCCAAAGTACAGACTCTAATCATGAATTTTATTATGAGTAGTAAATCAATTTTGGCACCTGAAACACGAAACTAACCAGTTGCGTACAACTTACACAGTGTGTACGTACATTAGAAGTCCTATTGTGCATTTCGATCTGTTGAAAAACAAATCTGTGGGAATACTTAACAGAATATTAGGAACATACTGTTGCAATAAGTCACTCAGAGCAAAGAAACTGAAACTGAAACTTTACTTCTAGGTACTCAAATAACTTTGTCAAGTCTACCGTACCATTCGTTTCAGCCATGGATGGTTTCAGCTTTACGATTTACGGCCAAATTCGCTCTCTTTTGAACAAACATGCCTGCTGTAATACAGACGAGACTTTCACAGTCTACCAAACCAATACCCCAATAAATAAGATGAAAAAGCCGTCAATAGACGGGGGTGGGTAAATTTCACAGGGCAGCTGGCGAAATAAAAGAACTAGCGACAAACCTTAGGGGGCTTCAACCCCTCCCGCTGTTACTGAGCTTTCGGGGGAATAAGTTGACAATGTTTAACATTTAACCGTACGTGCCGAGGCCGTGTCAAACCGGACACCGATTTTAGTTCCAATTCTGTGTTCGGCAGCTTCGCAAACTTTTTGCAGACTCTCCCTTATTAGTTATTTAAGTGCGGTGTTTTAATATGAGTGCTTCGTACCCTTGTGACTATTGGAATAACAATCAATATGTGCATCAATTTAAACAAAATGAAATATACCATCAACAACAGCAAATGGACACTAGTCCACCGGTTGATACGACGTACGTCAACTCTCAAGGAGCTGTACCGAGAAGTGATTACATTTACCACCAAGGTTATCCTTTTCAAGAAAATGTGCCGCACAAGAACGAACACAGGTATACTGTGGACCATTATATAAACGAAATGTACCAACCACCACCTGAAAGTGCAGCCAATGCCATAGCACAATTAACAAAGGATTTTGAATTAAGATATGAAAGCCTCCATCAAGCCAATAATTTTCGGGATTGCTTCAACCTCAAGGAAGACATTAGTATTGTAAATAATTATCCTCTGGTAGATGCAGAAGAACCTAAAATTGTTACACTTAAACATGAGGCTGAATCTCCAGCTTTAAGAGCTTTACTTACCAAGCCTGTAAAATCGAAACGTCCATCGCTTTCCACAGAAAATTCCACAGACAATCAATTTTTTATGGAAACGCAAAATAATGTGAAAGAAGAAAAAGTATTTGCGTCGTGTACTGCCTCTCCCTCTACCGACACGAATGATACAAATTCCCTTGAAGATTCTGAAGTTCAACCCAACTATTACCCTTGGATGAAAGCCAACAGTGGTAAGTGAATAGGTTTCTTAAATCTTCAATTTATTTTTACTAATGATAGTTTTGCTTTCTACAGATGGCTCCTTGCGTTCATCAAAACGTACACGTCAAACTTACACCCGTTTTCAAACTCTTGAACTAGAAAAAGAGTTTCATTTCAACAAATATTTGACCAGACGTCGTCGCATCGAGATAGCACACGCGCTGTGCCTGTCAGAACGACAAATCAAGATCTGGTTTCAAAACAGGAGAATGAAGGCTAAAAAGGATACAAAATTTCCTTTTGGGCAAGATTTTAATGTGGTCAATGAAGATATAAACATGAACAAGAGCCACATATTCTTAGGCAATTCCGCGAACGCATCGAAATGCAGGTACGAAAGTTCTAAGTTGGAGACTCAAACGTGCGCGCAAGACAGAGGCCCGCCGAACGACGGTATCGCAAGACCTTTAACGCAATTTGAGAGCATACCTGGCCCACCACGGGTACCGTAACTCATAATCAATTAGTCACAAGTAAGTTAGAAGAGCGTATATCAAAATGTATGTAAATAGAAATAAATAGCTAGTTGAGTAGGTACCTATTAATTTTGTCTAATATTCCAGTCACTAGGTTTTAAGGAAACGATACTTTATTTACGTATATGACTATATAGATATATTTTGTGTATTATGATAATTTGTACAAAATATATAATAAGTGAAAAGTATACGTATTCTGTTGTTCCTAATATAATTTTCTACTGCACATGTTTGGAATCAGTTTAAATAGTAAGTTAAACAATTATAGCATAAACCGTCGAAAATCCGGCTTACTTACTCAAAAAAGTGCCGTCTATGTTTACCTATCTTCTAGTAAAAGCATAAATCTTAGGGGTATATCGGTTACAACCCTCAACCCTTTCATTTGCCAGCTGTTACTAAAGTATAAGTAAGTAATGCTAATTCGTTAAATATTTTGACAAGCATATTTCCACCAGAACAGAATTATGACAGATTGCTTTATTGACAAAACGGTTATTGTCAGCTTTACAGATTTTATAAAATTATAGTCCCATGGCGCTGCTTTGACGACTTAAATGACAATAAGGAAAGGGTTTTGCCAACATTTTAAATATACCATACAGTCGGCGGCTTGTTACTTTCAAAGGACAGTTTTGTCAACACTCTAATTACATATTTATATACCGGGTGTAAACTGTTTTTCTTCTGTAACACATATGTTTATAGTTATCAAAATTAGTTTGTTATAATTAAAAGTAAAAATGAAAAACAGTTCAACTGATTTTAGTCGTCAGTCTCGTGAGCGAGCGTTCGTGATCTTGTAGGAACCCGTACGTGAGTGTCGCAAACGTAAAATAGCGAAAATAATCGAGGGTTGACTTTGATGCATACATACAGTGTGTCCACGGATGGACTTAATTTATACTTGTAAAAACTTTTATTTTCAGTTTTTCGAAAAAAAGTCATTCTTCATAATTTCTTCTGCTTGTTATATAAGTACGATTCACGTTGAGAAACTTTAATTTTGTTGTACAAAGTGCGCATAAAATATAAAAATGTAGATTTGCAAAATTACAAATTTTTGAATCAAACTTTTTTGAAGCATCAAAATTAAAGAGCTTCGAAGGAGAAATCGAAAAGCCAAATAAAGTTTTTTCATAGAAGATATAGTTACCAAGATATTTGATAATAAATTAAAATCGATTTTATGTTTTTCCATATTATTATTTTTTTCAAATTTAGATATTACTTGTAATGAAACGTTATGAGCCACTATTATTAGGAAGTTTAGATATAAAGCTGTTTCAAAGTTGACGTTGAAGGGTTTCAGTTTGAATAAAATTTTACTGTTTGTCATTTACCTCAATGTATTAAGTTAACTAATTATTGATTTTTGGCTTTTCGATTTCTCCTTCTAAGCTCTTTCATATTGATGCTTCAAAAAAGTTTGATTCAAAAATTTTTTAAATTTCAAATCTACATTTTTATATTTTTTGCGCACCCTGTACTACAAAGTTAAAGTTTCTCAACGTAAATCGTATTTACATTTAAGAAGCAAAAGAAATTATGAAGAATGACTTTTTTCTAGAAACTGAAAGTAAAAGGTTTTACGAGAGTAGTTAAGTCCATCCGTGGACACACTGTATATACAGGGTGAGTCACTAAGGCAAAATCGGCCTATAACAAGAGTACAGTTCAAAATGGGAGAAACGTTTTCAAATAAAAGTTTTTGAAAAATAAGTGCTTAATGAGATAAAAATATTTTCAAATATGGCGGACTTCCGGTTATACCGGAAATGGACACTAACTGTGTTATTTTAAATGGAACACCCTGTATTCGTTTGCATTTTTGGATTTCTCATGAAAAATAAATGTCAGTTTGTTAATCAAACATTGGGTCTCAGTCGAACCGCTATGGAGTTTTTTAATTTTTTTTGAAAATTTTGACGTTTGCAGTAGTTGGCGCCATTTTGAATATCTTCGAAACGAAAGCACTTAGAGAAATGCGGTTTCGACAGTTCGTCCCTGGAAGTAACGGCCTATCACACACAAGTATAACATGGAATCATAACTTTTTAATTAAATGAAATTTATCCATGCCAATATTTACTAATTCAAACAGGAATAACTCTTTTTTTTTTAATGGAATGCTACATTGATTCTCACCTCATAAGACGCAAAATTAAATTTCCTTTCTGATGATGTATGGTTGTTGGCATCTGTCACCAGCAGTTTTTAAGAAATTTGCGTTTTTCTGGAAATTTTAAATAATATCATGTTTATGCATTAACAATGGTTGACGTTTGGCGATATTGTTTTGTTTTGTCTTACAAAATGTTCGTTCCAAATCTTCTATACTATTTCCAAAACTTCAAAGATCATTAGATAATAACAGCGACAAAAATAAATTAATGTAATTAGATTAAATGTTCGACATAACCGCCATCCTCACGATAACAAACACGCAATCGTTTCAACAAAGAATTGTTCACATTTATCAACATATCTTCATTGATACTTTGAAATGCATCGCGAACTCGTTCCATCATATTTTCTCGAGTAGTTGGAGGTTCCCTGTAAACTAACTGCTTTACGTATACCCCCACAAGAAAAAGTCAAGTTTTGTTAGGTCTGGAGATCGCGCTGGCCAAGGTGTCGGACCTCCTCTTCCTATCCATGTGTTTGGAAATGCTGCAGTCAAGTGCTCCCTTACATCCCTCCCGTAATGTGCAGGCGCTCCATCTTGTTGATACCACATCTGTTGTATTGCAGCAAGTGGTAAATTGTCTAACATTTCTGGCAAATCGTTTTGTAAAAATTGCAGGTAGCTATTACCGTTCAAATTTCCATCGAAAAAATTTGGTCCAATTACGTGTCGTCCAATTATGCCATCCCATACATTCAAAGACCACCTATGTTGATGATCCAATGGCCTTATCCAATGGGGATTGTCAGTACTGTAATAATGGCAGTTGTATCTTGAAACAAAACCGTTCTTATGAAACGAAGCTTCGCCCGTAAAGAGAACATGATCGAAAAATTCATTTCGCTCCTGAAGTTTACGTAAAGCCCACTCACAAAACTGCAACCGATTGTTGAAGTCATTTTGATCTAGTTCCTGAACCAACTGAACGTGGTACGGGTGAAATTTATTTTTGCGCAGTATTCGAGATACAGAAGTTTGGCTTATTTCTAACTCGCGACTAATTTCTCTGGTACTTAAATGAGGATCTCGGACAACAGTAGCAGCTACTAAAACTTGATTTTCCTCATGTGTTACTGATTTTACACGTTCTTTCTTCTCGTATCCCACACAACCAGTTCGTTCAAACCTCTCTTTTAATTTTGGGAATGCCGTTACATTTGGATGTCTATGCTCGGGAAAACGTTGCGCATACATTCTTGAGGCAAGTAACGAATTTCCTTCTGCTTCACCCAAGGAATACACCATAGCAATTAATTCTTCTTGAGTGCACATTTTCAGTTTTCTTAATTGTGATATTTATTAAAATTGAAATCAATACTCTCACTAATTGAACTCAAATTGCACTCTTACTTAACAATAAGTTAATAGAAATGACATTTCGTTGGCAAAACAAAACAAAATCGCTGAACGCCAACTATTGTTAACCCAATAACACGATATTATTTAAAATTTCCAGAAAAACGCCAATTTCTTAAAAACTGCTGGTGACAGATGCCAACAACCATACATCGTCAGAAAGGAAATTTAATGTTGCATCTTATGAGGTGAGAACCAATGTAGCATTCCATTTAAAAAAAAAAGAGTTATTCCTGTTTGAATATGTAAATATTGGCATGGATAAATTTCATTTAATTAAAAAGTTATGATTCCATGTTATACTTGTGTCTAATAGGCTGTTACTTCCAGAGTCGAACTGTCGAAACCGCATTCCTCTAAGTGCTTTCGTTACGAAGATATTCAAAATGGCGCCAACTACTGCAAACGTCAAAATTTACAAAAAAACTTAAAAAACTCCATAGCGGTTCGACTTAGACCCAATGTTTGATTAACAAACTGACATTTATTTTTCATGCGAAATCCAAAAATGCAAACGAATACAGGGTGTTCCATTTAAAATAACATAGTTAGTGTCCATTTCCGGTATAACCGGAAGTCCGCCATATTTGAAAATATTTTTATCTCATTAAGCACTTATTTTTGAAAAACTTTTATTTGAAAAAGTTTCTTCCATTTTCAACTGTACTCTTGTTATCGGCCGATTTCGCCTTAATGACTCACCCTGTATACATTGCGTGAGCGTGAGTAGTCGAGACCAAAAATTTGCTTACCCGATCTTCTCTACATATGAGATAGGTAGGTATCTAATTCGTTAACAAAACACTTGCAACTTACAAAGCGTGCTTCCCTCTTTTCTAAGAAATTGGAATTATTACTTCTTTTAGTTTAAAAAAATTGTTTAAGGGAGAATAACCTTAATTAATAGAGAACTATAGAACTAAATACAGAAAACTTTCCTGTTTTAATTTTTTGGAAATCTTGTCCACTCTGAATATTTTCTGTAAAACCTATTAGGAAAGAATTGAGAAATGAGCTTTTTGGGCGAAATATTGAAATTTTCTGAACTGAAAAACATGTGCTTTGTTTGACCTACAAGGATACGTATTTACAGTAAAAATATCTACTAATAAATCCAAAAAATTTTAGGAAAATTTTACTTTTACTTTAAAATTTATATAAATTGTTTGAAATGCGTTGAAGTATATTTCCATGGCTAGCTTGCAAGAAAATTATATTACCTAGTTTCTATACTTCTCCGAGCTTGAATTTAATTAATTTCGTTGTTTATTTTTAAATTATTTATTAAATAAAAGACCACGTTCATTTTTTCTGATAGCACCTCGTAAATAAATAACAATAAATTTAGGTAATAAAAATTTCAAGTTGACTGAATTATCGCATACCCAATTCATTTGCCACTTTTTATTGAATTGAGGAACGTGGTCGGTTTCGGTTCTGTACTTTTTTGTATTGTTACTGGACGGCCAGACGGATCATGGATCCTAGATAGACACGTCTGCGACCCTTTTCAAGTTTTCAGTTTCAGGCGTGCGCACTTTCGGTACTAAAATGGCCGTTACCTACGCGTCGCTGAAATTTTGCTGCTTCGACAAATAAGTGTTTTTCAAAGTAAAGTGCGTACTCTTATTAACGAAAACCAATCTAAATTTTTGTGGTTTGTGCTGGAAGTAAGAGGTAAGCTTTAAAAATTATATTTTTCGTCTGCAACCCGCTATTTCTGCGAATACTTTAAAATCGGTCTGTACCTATCTAAAAACGTGCTACAGTTTTCGCGGGAAATTTATAAAATTAATATCCACGTTTATTTATTCAACAATGGGTTAAATACTTGAAATTTTTAAAGCTAAATGCGAAAAACGTGTTTAAAAATACGCAGGACAGATCCTACGGACATTCATAAAAGTAATAAGTTGGATATATTCCGTTAAAGCATACACATTAAAATAGGATTAAAATCTAATTAAGACGTAAGAAATTTTTATGCAAGACGAGATAATAAGAAATTAATGATAAGAAGCCATAATTTAATATAGGTAATGAGATTTTTATGAGCATGATTCGGCAGTTTTATAAACTTTTTAAGTAACACTAGGTTTAGGTATATTATGTATAAAAATATGTGGACGATTTAGTTAAATTTACACCTACTATTTTTATTTCTCTTGCACTTTTAGTTGTACAGAACGTTGACATTAACTAGTTTAGGTATTTTAAATGGAATACTAGATATATTTATAATTTCTAAATTCTCGAATTTTAGACAGGCATTGCATCACGATTCATTAAGTAAACATGTTCAGATTTCTGCTAAAACACCTACAGACTATGTGCAAATTCTTGTTCCATTCGCGGGAATATTAATTTCAAAATTACGTTCTTGTTTTAAATGGAACACCATCAAATACACTGCTGGAAAAAATCTAGGGATATTGGTAAGAATGCAAGCTAAATGCATGGTTTCGACTGGAAAATTATTATAATACATTTATCAAGAAATTCCTATAATTCTTTTGATAATCTGTCATAAAGAGTGCAAAAAAGAAAAGAATATCTAATTTTTTAATTAAAAATCAAAAATTACACAAAATTCAAACGTGAAAATGTTTAGAACAAATTCAAACAGCAACAAAAAATAACGAGTCAAAACGATTTTTTTAGTGTTTCAATAAGTTGTATGGCCTCCTCTATTGTTAATGACCGCCCTACATCTCCTGTTCATACTTAAAATCAAATTATCTAAATCTTCTTGTGGTATTTCCCTCCATGCATTTTCAAGAGCTGCAAACAAATGTCTTCGGTTCTCAATCGCGACTCCATTTTCCATAACCCTTCTTTGGAGCATGTCCCAAGCATGCTCAATTGGATTAAGATCCGGAGACTGTGCAGGCCATGGTATCACCTCGATGGCGCTAGCATCAAGGAACTCTTCAACTAATCTTGCTGAATGTGGCCGCGCATTGTCTTGTTGCAGAATAAAATTTTCTCCAACTGCTGCTGCATATGGAATGACAAAAGGTTGAAGAATGATATCACGGTAACGAATTGCAGTTAATGACGCATCCAGCAAAACGAGGTCAGTTCTCCCGCCGATGCTTATTCCGCCCCAGACCATAATCGTGCCACCTCTAAAACTATGCACTTCTTGTACATGCTGGAGTCGGTTGTTTAAGCCAGATTGCCTCCAAACACGAAGTCTTCTTGAATCTGAGTGAAGACCAAATCGCGATTCATCAGTGAAGAGCACAGGACTCCATTGTTCATTTTGCCAATTAACATGTTCTTGACTCCAACGAAGGCGCACAGCGCGATTGCCTCTCGTGAGGGGTGGACATCTTAGGGGTCTACGAGACCTTAAATTGGCTTCGTGCAATCGATTTATCACAGTTCTGGATGAAACAACAACACCGTGCGCTTGCTGCAGCTCCCTACGCAAAACTGCGGCAGTTGTCGTCGCATCTCTTCTTGCATTCAGTTGCAAAAAACGATCCTGTACTGCGGTGGTTCCTCGATGTCGACCACTATGCCTTTCTGCCACATCTCCTGTTTCACGATAACGCGACCACAATCTTGAAATTACGCTTTGCGTTGTCCCAATGGCCTCCGCAACATCGATTTGACGCCTACCAGCTTCAAGCATCCCCACAGCCCTTAACATACCTTCTCGAGGTAAATGATGCCTTTCCATTACTTTAACATACACTCTTCACTATTCTTCACTACGTACACCTACTAATTAACCACTTATTCAACTTTTTTAAATGCGACAATTTCGCTATTCTCCATATTTGTCAATTTTTAAAACAATTGCCTATCTTTTCTTGTCATTGCGCACTGCGACGCACTCAAATATTTCTTATAAACACATTGGCTATGACAGATTTTATTTAATTTACATTTTATTGCGCATTTTAAAAATATCCCTAGATTTTTTCCGGCAGTGTAAATTTGTAGTACCTGGTGCACATTATTTTATAAAAGTTTTCTTATACTGATGGTACCTAAAGTCTATTTGATATTAGGATGCAGTGTTACTTAGTATTGGAAAACAATTTTCGACTCATGTGCGAACGCGAGACAGATACAATGTCATCTTATTATAATCAAACCTTTCCAAACTATTCTTGTTTAAGCAAAATCAAGGAATCCATAATAAGATGACATACTGACGGTAAATGCAAAAAACAGGATTAATTAATATTAATTGATCCATGTTGATTGTGCATGGACCTCTTTACATTTGAACGTTGGTGTGTTTCCAATATTCTAAAGTGAGTACAAGTGACCAGTGATGTGAGTTGGTAAATTACCAGTAAATAACCGCGGTTATTACCGTAATTTACCGTAAAATACGAAAAATTAGTTACCGTAATTTACGTGGAAAATTACAGTAAATTACACAGTAAATGACCATATATTTTATAGTAATTTTGTTTATATTTTTTACAAATAAAATTTATATTTTGGTGACATCATCGTTCATCTAACATCTAATGCTAAATTACTGTGTTATTGGTAAATTACGGTAAATTACGGTAATTTACGCAATATTTATTACTGTAAATTACCACGGTAATTTACAAAACAAATTTATTACCACGGTAATTAATATCGGTACCTAATTAAAAATCGTAAATTACTGCGGTAAATTACCAAAAATATAAATTACGGTAATTTAACATCACTGCAAGTGACAGAGGGCTAACGTATAATTTTAGAAATGCGTAGTATTGCAACTTTTTAATGAAATTTCAAATTATGTTAAAATACACATACATACAGTGTGTCCACGGATGGACTTAACTATACTTGTAAAAACTTTTATTTTCAGTTTTTCGAGAAAAAGTCATTCTTTATAATTTCTTTTGCTTGTTATATAAATACGATTCACGTCGAGAAACTTTGATTTTGTTGTACAGGGTGCGCAGAAAATGCAAAAATGTATATTTGTAAAATTAAAAATTTTTGAATCGAGCTTTTTGGAAGTCTTAAAATGAAACAGCTTAGAAGGAGAAATCGAAAAACCAAATAAAGTTTTTCCATAGAAGTTATACTTGGTTGCTAAGAAATACCGGGTGTCCGGTTAAGGTTCAGCTTTCAGTTTTCCCCGCTAGGGGGCACAATTTTAAAAGAAAATAGACAATCCGCATTTTCTTCAAAAATTCAAATGGAAATTTAGGAATCCTTTTGCTTTCTCAAAATATCCTCGTAATACCCTGCAAATTAGTTTAATAGCTTTTTGATCTAGCTTATGAAATAAGGAGTGGAGGAAGGAAAAAATTCCCTTACACCAAAAATCCTGATTGCTTGAACCAATTTTAATGAATATGGTATTATTGGAAAGGGAATCTATAGCGTAATAGAAATCTGCATTTACATTTGAATTTCATTTTACGAGGGAGCCGCCAGATGGTGTTATTTCGAAACTTACGAAAATGTCAAATTTTCTCGAAAATTATAAATTAATGGAATGGTATATTTTTTATAATATGTTGTCATTACGCATAGAATTAAGAACAAGATGCCGCAAACCGGAAGTTTTTATCTTTATCAAATGGAAGTTATCATCAAGAATATCGTTTAATCAAATCCCAGTGCACTAGGTACCAAATTTTCTCAATTTTTTTTTAATGGCATGGTACATTTTCACAACATGCTGTTAGTACACATAACATAAAGAACAGAATGTCGCAAACCGAAAGTTCCTATCTTTTTCAAACGAGAGTTGTGATCAAAAATACTGTTTAATCATATCTCATTGCGTGGGTAAATTTGAGAAAAACAAAATACCTAAATGAATACCAATTTAATTTAGTAAATATTCAATTTTCCTCAAACGCCTTGCCAAGGCTCGGGAGGCAATAACGGCAGTTTCTTCATTTTGAAAAACACCGCGAGCTTGTCATACGCTCAGCAACAGAGCTAGACATTATTTAAAAAGTTATAATAAATTCTAGGGAGAAGACACTGAAATCGAATTTAAATTAACTAATAATTAATACTTAGTTAAATTAAACTTAACAATTAGTGACAATATTATGACCAGGTATTTGTTTTTATTTTCCATGGAGTGCTTTTTGTTTGTAATATTTCTTATAATTCTGTCTGATGAGAGATACAAGAATGCTCTAATATTCTTTAAAAAAATTATTTTCCTAAAATTACCCATGCAATGAAATGTGATTAAACAGCATTTTTGATCATAACTTTCGTTTGAAGAAAGATAGGAACTTTCGGTTTAAGCCATTTTGTTCTCAATTCTATTTGTAATGAGTAATGACGCCATGTTATAAAAAATATACCATTCCATTTAAAGTTTTTGAAAAAATTTGACATTTTCGCAAGTTTAGAAATAACGCCATCTGGCGGCTCCCTCGTAAAATTAAATTCAAGCGTAAATGCACATTTCTATTACGCTATAAATTCCTTCTCCAACGAGACCAAATTCATTAAAATTGGTTCAAGCAATCCGACATGGCATATTTGGTGTAAGGGAATTCTTTCCTCCTCCCAGCCCCTATTTCGTAAGTTAGATAAAAAAGTTATTAAACTAATTTGCTGGATATTACGATGAGATTTTGAGAAAGATAAAGGATACCTACATTTCCATTTGAATTTTTGAAGAAAATGTGTATTGTCTATTTTCTTTTATAATTGTGCCCTCTAGCGGAGAAAATTGAAAGCTAAAAACATTTTTGATGAATTTTTATGGTCACTTTTGTAAGAAGATTTTTTCCCGAAATCGGTAGGAAGAATAGTTCCTAAGATAGCCGGTCGCCAACCTTAACCGGACACCCGGTGTATCTTAGCAACTAAGTATAACTTCTATGGGAAAACTTTATTTGACTTTTCGATTTCTCCTTATAAGCTGTTTCATTCTGAGACTTCAACAAGCTTGATTCAAAAATTTTTAATTTTGCAAATATACATTTTGGAATTTTCTGCGCACCCTGTGCAACAAAATCAAAGTTTCTCAACGTGAATCGTATTTATATAACAAGCAAAAGAAATTATAAAGAATGACTTTTTCTCGAAAAACTGAAAATAAAAGTTTTTACAAGTATAGTTAAGTCTATCCGTGGACACACTGTATACCTATACATACACTATACCATATACCTACCGGCTTGCTATTTTTCGTATATAATCATTATTTCTCGTTTACTAATTATTTCTTAAACAAATATGATAGTCGTGGGCACGCGCTGATAGCAGATAAAAGGTTGTAAGATACTTGATAATTTTTCCATATATTGTATCATAATTTGAACTGTTACGATACTTGTATCTTAAAGAACTATTAATTATTGCGAAGTTTATCATTGCTGATGTACTGCTTAAGTGGATGTGGATGATACGGAATATGCAAAGCAAAAAAAAACTGTGATTATTATGTCTAAGAAAAATTGCTTCAGCTTTGCTCTCGCGAATTTTCTCTTTGGTTGTTATCATAACAATTATATAATATGTCCGTGTAAAACAGTTATTTACGAAACGAGTGCGAGCGACGAAGAAGCGAGTGCTTCATTTGCGCGAATGCGCCGAACACGTCTTCGCGCATGGAGGTTCGTACAATATTTTTTGAAACGAACAATATATTTTTTTAATTATTATCTAATACGTTTCCAATTTAAAATTTCAAAAAATCAAGTGGTTACATTGGCAGATTTCCATTTGACAATTGTAGAAAATGGCATTTGGTTTAATTTATTGAATTTAGTTGTCAAAGTGTCAATCGAATTAATAGCGATTTATCTTTATTCTTTCACTATTTTCAACATCCAAATTGGAGAAATGGCGTTTTGTTAACCAAACTTTATTACTATCAAGTCAAATTATTTCTAGAAAGCCTGAAAGGGCCAGTGCTTTTTGCTAGATTTCGCCCACTAGTGCGCGAACACTATGTTTGGGTTTGTCTGTCGGGTTCGCGAAATGTCATTTTGAGAGCGGTGAGTTCAAAAATAAAATTATTTTATAAAAATTGGTCACTGTTCACCGATAAAACGTCTGATAACTGCTACGCAGGAATGATAATATACACGAGTATATTCGGTTTTATACGTTTCGTCAGTTTAATTGACATATAAATTAAATACAGTATTATACGTGAATAATATCTACTGCTTCTTACTAACTTTTATAAATCCGGATATTACTGAAAAAGCTACTGACATTAGAGACTACAGAAGTTAGGTTAAATGGGGTTATTGTTTTGTGCCTAATTCCTTTATTATTTTGATTTGTTTTCGTTCCTTAGACAAATATGTAAGTACCTATTAATATTGTTCTTATAATAATTAATAAAATGTGCACAGTAAGCACAAGTATAAATGATAATTACAAATCTTAAATAACATAGTATAGTTATTTTGTAACTTTCAATAAATTATACCGTAACTTTGAAGGTTTTATACGATTCTGTATAGTACCTACCGACGTATTTTACTCTTTTACACAAAATGTATTATACTCTGCCAACCCTGCTGCTACGTCTATTGAAATACAGAAAGATTTTATAATACCCTTGTAGAACCCGAACACGGCGATTTCGCTTGTAGCTACGTAAAAAGCATTTTCGAAACCTTCACGTATAAAACTTTTGCAGCAAACCTTTTCAGGGAAATTTCGAATTTTTGATTGTTCATGACTTCTTTCAGAGACCACGGCAACGTGCGTTTTTTAATAACGTTTCTAGACACTTTCGAGGTTATATTTCCATATTATCATCGCTACCCCAGGCTCTCATACTACAGTAAGGTAAAATATCGTGGTTGAAGGACATCTATTGCGAGGTTGTTGATTTCTTTAACCCTGCTTTTCTTTGTTGTTGTTGTTGTTGTTGTTAAAGACTCCGGACATGGTAGGGTAAAAAAGTTTGTCTGAAATTTGCTCTTTGAGAAAATTGAAAGTGGTCCATATTTTAGGACGATAGTAGGCACTCTAAAGGTCTATCTGAAAACTTTTGGCCGATTTACAAATTTCACAAAATCTTACGTAAAATACAAAACTTCTATAAGGCGAAATTGTTACCGGACGTCTTTTTTAGACGATAACACAAATATAACTGTTTTCTAGTTTCTTTTAAATTCGGCTGGGAAACTTTTACTTTTGGAAAATAAAATCATTTTTTTAAATTTATTGTATACTTATTTTGCATTACTGAACACTAAAGTCTTGCTAGATAGTAGCCATTGCTCCCGTTTAATTTAATTTATTTAATGTTATATGCTGAGGGTCACCAAATGACGTAGATTTGCTAGAAACGCAAGCGCAGTATCATATCTCAATATCCCTGTATCAAGCCGGGTAGCAGATATAAAATATGAAATGAATGTATTATGGTTACATTTTTATACAGTCCACTGTCTGACAAACTTCAAATTTGTCAATAATATTTTTGCTTTAACTTGCGAAACTGAAATAAAATTCTAATAATTGCTTTCACGTTATTTTTCTACAAACTGCGAACTATTACATTCGTGAAATTAGCAGCAGTATTGAAATGAAAAATTGAATTCTCCTCCATTTTTAATGAAACTGATGGAATATTATGAAACTTGGTGGTCGCCTTCAAATTGCAGAGCCCTTTCGATTGAGCCCTCACTCAACTCCTATTTTTTGTATTTATGTTTTTATTCGAAGATTGCAGTAGCTAATTTTGGTGTTTTATGTAGGTAGTTTTGGTGTCAATGGTCATCCCAGTTATAGGTACGAAATTTACTCAGCTATTTCAGAATTTTTGGTATTATGTATATTAGTCAAAAAATACTGCTACCATTATGAATATTGTGAATTTAATGAGATTTCTCTTTCTTGCAGCAACATTCATTTCACCCACCAACGCATGTAATTTTCCTTTTATCTCTTTGTGACACTTACGCTATTTTGTACTATTTAATAGTCTGCCGTGTATTTGTTAAAATAATCTACAAAAGTGGTTTATCTGACATCAGGGAAAGGCATGTCGTACTTGTATATTAAATGTCTCGTCTGTTGGACATCATAAATAATAACTGACAGGTCAGTCCACTGCACGGCGGGCTAGAATTTACTGGAACTCGTTGACCCAACGGAGTTTTTGTGCCCGCTTGCTTGTCTTCTCAACTGTGGCAACTCAATCGACAAAAACAGTTACCATTTTTTTCACTAAAGAACATGCAATAAATGTAACGGGCTGAGGATATGTTTGGGTACCTGATGTTTAGTTTGTTAACCAGCGCTTTTTAGAAGCAATCTGGATAAAAATGATTGATGAATAAATTATGACCAAACCTCCAACAAATTAAATCTAACAATTTTAGGCAACCGTTGCGGTAGTTTCAACATTTTTATAGTTATCTGCACAACTTAAGTTTTTAAATAATCGCAGTTCTGTATGCATTTTACTTGGTACTAATAAAATTTAAATTGATCTTTGCGAACTTACAAGCGATTTGAAAACTTTATGCGTTGGGATCACACACCGTATGTTGTCGCCATAGTGTAAATTACCCACAACCCCAAGTGTGAATATAATTGCCCCTAATCCTTTCTTATCCCTCTCGCGTTTATTGAAAGGGGTGTAAATGACCCTAGCCGGTTGCAGCACGTCATATCTTTTTATTCGCTTAGAATTCATAACTATGTTATTGAATATTATTATTATTTCATAAATCAGAAAGAAAATTGTGTTTATACCTACTTACATAACCTGTCTCAACGTAGGACAAATCACGCCGTAGTTGGATCAAGAACTTTGACGTAAATTCACTATGAATTCTTAATAAGTTAAAAGTCAAAAAACAGTAATTAAACTCGACACGTGTTTCGCTGACAACGTCAGCATCCTCAGGAGTTGAAGATTAATCTAAATATAATCTTACATTACATTGCTATAAATACCCAACCCCCACTTCAGAAGTGAAAGGGATCGATAAATCTATAGGGTTTCTTAGAACTATTTTGAACATATAAGAGCAATAAAATTGGTGTCTTAGAACTGGAGGGTAAGTATTTATGGCTAGTCTTAATTCTGTCTAGGTACCTGATAAATCTATACAAGATTGAGTTTGGAATCGGACCATAATTACAACCACGTTTATTTTTATATATCGCTATAGGTACTTTCCAAGGCGTTTAAATAAAATTTATTTTTTGATTTAAATTTATAGCTCGTTTCCAACGCGGCTGACGCCATGTTAGACTTATCAGTACGGGCGTATTTGTAATGGACTTGATGCTCCTTGAATTGAGTTAAAATAGACCGAGTTGACTGCCCGATATATTTTTTGTCGCAATCTCCGCATGCTATTTCGTAAATTCCCGCTTTATGAATGGGTTCCGTTTTATCTTTCGCATTTCCATTCCATTCCGAACTCAACCCTGTATAGATTTGTCAGGCAGATAGAATTAAGACTAGCCATAAATACTTACCCTCCAGTTCTAAGACACCAATTTTATTGCTCTGCTGTTCAAAATAGTTCTAAGAAACCCTATAGATTTATCGATCCCTTTCGCTTCAGGAGTGGGGGTTCAGTATTTATAGCAATGTAATGTAAGATTAGATTTAGATTAATCTTCAACTCCTGAGGATGCTGACGTTGTCAGCGAAACACGTGTCGAGTTTAATTACTGTGTCATTGTCTTTTGACGTGTGGGGTTAACTTATTAAGATTTCATAGTGTAAGACAAAAAAACCATTTTCAGATTTGAATAAGTGACCACCCTTTCCTACCGGATCGCACTGATTTTTGGAACAAGAAATAAATATCCGGAAATGTGTACTATTCTTTAAAACAAATAAAATGGTTTCATAAAGTCGGCTTGATTTTGACCGATCAATAATAGGAAATTTTCAAAACCTTTAATGGTTTAGGCAGGTATGACTAAAATTCTAAGGATCGAGAAAACAGTTTGTTAAGTCAGAAAAAAAGCAAATTTCTCTCATTTACTTATTTCCTTGGAAATCTAGTAACATCACCTCGTGGATTTTAGGAGTCGTTGTATTGAAGGTGTCTTCTTCATTAACCTTAAACCATTCGCTCCTGGAGGCTCGGAGGCGCACGAAGTAACAAATAGATCAAATTACTTCTGGCCTCTGAAGAGCTGAGAAGTTTAACCAAATTTAATGGGAGTGACTACTGCTCCGGCCGACGGTCCCCTGAAATTTTGTTCGAACACGGTCGGGCATGCGAATTACAGAATGTCAACACAATTTGCATTTTGGAAGTGTAAAAAAACTAAAGCTGAGAGAACGCATTTTTGAAACAGACCACTTAGTTGTCCTCGCACCAGACACACGCATTTTTGGAAAAAAGGTGATGTAAGAACAAGCAAAATATATCAAATCCCTACGGGATCAGAACCCGGCTGCGTATTTCCTAAACCTAATATTGTGCAACGTAAGTAACGCCCCATCAACTTTTCATTGGTCAATTCAAATTCTAATCGGTCACAACATACTATTTCAAAGCCTAATGCGATGCAACGCAGCCACATTATCCTATACGACTTTCAACATTGGGCTCCTAAATACACGCAACCACAACGCAACTTGCCAAAACCTAATCCATTGCAGCGCAGCACCGTCTCATCCATCATCCCCTCAAGGTAAGTAGGTAGGTATGTGAAATGAAATGACAAAACAAATCATAAACCAACGATATTTCTATTAGGTCAAAAACATGATTGTATACCTAGCGAGTCAATTAATTTTTTAGCATTCGGGGCAGAGAATGTCGTCTCTTTGTTAAACTGCCACCTTGAACTCCTTTAGCACCAAGCCGTTGACTGATTCAATCAACGACCAAGCTTAGATCCTATGCGACCATTTCTTCTAGCGCGGGCAGTTGGCTGCACTTCCTTGTCTCAATGTAAGTCTCTCGATTGCAAGAAACGTGTCCAATTGGCTGCCAGTGTTGATTTTTTTCCATGAATTCGTAAACTTCTTGATTATATTAATATTGCAAGTTTCACTTTCCCCTAAATTGGAAATTCTATGAAACTCACATTTCAAATCGGCCACCGCTGTTTTGTGTTCCTCGTTAAAAAATAATAAAATAGGTAATTATTTAAATACTTAAAGCAACTCACGTGGATTATTATTGTTCTCTAGATCAATTACAACTTCTTGGGAATTTGAGGATCTTCAGTTAAATTTGTTTTCTCAAGTGGTGAGTCTTTAAGTTCATGCTTTTGAAAAGAGTTGTATCTTTCGCCTGTAGCAAGGCACACAATAATTTGTCTAACACGTTAACATACGTAAACCAAATGAATTTTGTACTGCATATAGGCGCAGATAGGTACGTGTTTACTGTTTACAAAAAGCACCCTCAGCTCCACTGGCACAGTCACAAAAATGAACCCCCTACTATCACTGTATAAAATAAATGCCGATCTGTTGATGAGGACACCAAATTAATACATACCATCATCCGTCTGTTTAACCATAAGATTTGACGCACGTTTTCTTAGTTTGAAATAGTGCAATTCGTTTTTGGTATATCTGACTAGCATACAATATTAGGCGCCTTTTATGATCGTTCTCAAGAATGTTAACAATGAAATCTAATAATGCGATTGCTTAATAACCTTGCATCTTTCCAATATGATATCTTTTACAACCCTTATTGAGGCTTCTACAAAATTATTTGTATTATGTTTTTATTTTAACAGAAGGGTAAACAAAAGCTACACTGCAATGAATTAGGTTTTGGTAGGTTGCGCTGTGGTCGGGTGTATTTAGGAGCCCAATGTTGAAAGTCGCATAGGATAGTGTGGTTGCGTTGCATCGCGTTAGACTTTGAAATAGTACGTTGTGACCGATTAGAATTTGAATTGACCAATGAAAAGTTGATGGGGGCGTTACTTGTGCTGCATAATATTAGGTTTAGGAAATACGCAACCCGGCTAGCCGTAGGAGAACAAAACGGCAGTTCTGTAAGATTCCCGCACACCCACCAAGACCGTTAGCGTCAATAGCCGATAACGATACCTATACATACTTAAACGTCATTTTACCGACATTAAGTAATGCGCACGTCCGACCGTATTGGAACAAAATTTCAGGGGAGCGTCGGCCGGAGCAGTAGTCACTGTACCCACAGGATATTTTGAATCTAATTTCAAAGTTTGGTTAATTCTGGGAACAACAAAAAAGTGTTGAGTGTAAGAAAGTGCAATTTGGGGTATTTAATACTACTTGTTGGTAATTTCCTTGCAATCAGAGCGACACTTTTAAAATAGAGCTTCAGAACTCCAGCACATACAAGAACTGAATGTGGATTTTTATGCGAAAATATGCTTTTTTAAAAAAAGTCAATATTAAAAATATGCACATTTTTGTACAAGTAGCAAAAACACTTTTTCAATAAAAGAGAAGAAGCACATTTAAACAATACTGACAAAGAGTTGATGTGAATAAATGCATAATACGGGTTATATTTGCTTTTTTCATCAATATTAGAATGCTTTGTAGACAAACCATAGCTGTTTATTATGGCGTTGACCTTGTTTTTTATGAGTCTGGAAAGGCCGGTGATGTATAAGCCGGAATCATTCTAATTCTTGTAGCTTCTATTTCTGGAACGTTTCTTCGAGAGTATTTAATGACAAACAAGAGGCCGTTATGACAGTTTCGAAGTTTTAATGATGCGACAATAGGAAAAGGCGATAGATTCCGAAGGCGATAAATTCGAGCGAGTATTATACGTGTTTGTTGTATGTACAATGTACATACATGCTTATAGTGTATTTGGCGTTGTGGTAACGGTTTGTGCGTAATTTGTTTTCGCGTTGTGATTAACCGTTGTTTGTAGAATTGTTCTTATGTGTATTATTTAGGTTAGTTAATTTATTGTTTCAGTATTGTTTCAGTATTGTTTAATTATTGTCTGCTGGTAGTTGTTTAATTGTAATGATTTGTACATTAGTCACTGTAAATAAATTGTGTAAAGACGAAATACGTTACATTATTTTGGTACACCTTATTCATACATACAGTGTGTTAAAAAAGTTTTAGAATAAATTCGATATTTCTAAATGTGTGCATTGTTGAGCGATATCCTCGGGCACGTCGATTTTATTCTTTTCAAGATTTTTGCAACTAGCAACAATCGTTGTACAAGAACTCTTTTTGAATGCGAAAATATAATACATTAATTTTGCAATAAAGATTTAAAACAATTAATAAATATTTAATTATGAAAATTCTGTGGCTGCACGAAATAACAATTTGAAATTGAAAATGTACGAAATATTAACAAAAATGAAATAAATAATGAAAACCTGAATCAAATAAACGCCAATGTAGGTATAGTATCTAATAATCTACTGTGTATGTTGTAAAGTACGTTTGTTGTTCGTAAAACTAAAAATTACTTGCCGACAATAATTATGTATGCGAAGGTAACTACAACACGAAATCATTCTTCACACCCCTCATATTCAATTTCAATACCGCTCTTCAATAATTACGAGCCTTGCATTAACGCGGTATTATTGAAAGGCATAAGGTATAATGCATCACACATTCTGATCGATTTCTATTATTTTGTTACAGAAAACAGACTGCGCTTACGCGATAAGGAACAAGGTCTTTGATGGGCTGATAATGTTTGATCTGCGAGGGAGAGGTAGCTTAATCATCGTTATTGAGCTTTCTTAATGGTCTGTATTGTCCACCGTTCGATTTATCATGTGCACGTCCTAATGGATTTAAAAGAATATATATCTCCTTTTTGGTTTACCAAACTATTGACTTAATTGTTATTGCACTCAATAGACCAAAAAACACGCAATTTATTTGTACATATAAATAAAATTAATTGAATTCATTTATGTTTCATTTATTATCAATAGAAAGACATTACAAACCATAATAATACAAAATATTGATTTGTACGCTGCAATTAGGAAAAAGAATGCCTGTGAACTGTTTGCCTCCAGCCTTAAATCCCTCCGTCAAAATTGCGAAGTTTTCATGCACCGAAAAACAGTTAACCAAGAAATGAGATTTAAATTGAATCGGTGCTTCAGGAAGCGGAATTTTACGAATTGGCGGAGGAGCCAGCGTCAGGCACATGGCACTCCGGTCTGAATAACTATTTCCGTTTCTTTAACATCGATGCATTCAAGTGGGGATATTTTTCTTGCGAGCATTGCAGCAGGACATTGGCAATTTATTTAATGTACATACGATGCAAATTAGTTAGGAAGTTGTTGGAATAGTTGAAGTTTCTTTGGGCTATCAACTTTAATGGAAATACATGGCTTTATAATTGAAGGAAATAGCATGTCTTCTAATTAGACGAAATCGTGTTCTACTTAAAAATGTATTGACATTTCTCTGCTAAATTTATTCTCGCAATAGGCTGGCCAAGGTATTCACACACACATCTGAAATGACAATAATAATTAGCAGATAAGAATAATTCAAATACAATTGATTATTGATGAAGAACAGGTAGAAATTCTGAACAACGTGAGAAGGTGATATTCGAATTCTGGGGTGTGATAAATGGCATCAGGAAGCGAAAGTTTGAAAGCAGTCTGAATTTTTTCGTGCATGACAGCGAAGGTTCCGCAAATCGAAACCCTTTGATTACGCAACTTTCCGGCGACCTGCCAATCCCACAAATTTGTTTGAATGGCAACAGCAGCAGTGTAACGGCGGCAGCCGCGTCAATTCCGATCGCAACTGTATTCAGCGATTCGCGTGATATTGGAAACAGCGCACTTCCATTAGACCAGATGTGCGGCGCGGCCCGTGAATATGCAGCGCAGGGGTGTGTATTGGTACATAATAGGTTCAGTGACGTGTTCCACTAACCCTGACAGGAGGGTCGCGGGTCGGACAAAGCTCAGGGCCGCTGAGAGGGGTCCGGGATCCGGGAGCTGATGGATTACCCGGCCACCCTGTCAAACGCAAGATGGATCTGCCATTTTCAAACTTACTCTTTCAACGTAAATACTCGTACACTGCTTCCAATGGTGTCGAAAATATGTTTCTATCTCGTATTTCAACTCCGGAACGTTTCCTGAGGTTTTACGCTCCTGCTGTTTCACTGCTATAGGCACCACAAACATGTACCTAACTGCGTCAATGGATTTTAGAACTTTTGAAACGTGACTGACCTCTTCACTTCAGTATCATAAGAAATTTCAAATAATGTAAGATCGAGTTGAAAGAATTCTTTTGCCTTACTTACTAATTCTTCTCCGCCAAGAAATTCGCCAGATGAGGAAAACACTCGTTATTTATTTTAGAAACAGTTGGATAGGTAAGTCCGATTACTTGTGCTTCTCAAAATACAAATAAATGTCGATTCTTCAAAACATCCCTAATAGCACATCCATTATTGAAAATATTGTAATTTCCGGCTTATACTAGCCGTGAGTTGAACATGCTTAACTAGAAGCTGCACGAACGAAAAGTTTTTTATGCCTGCCAAGGTTGAGATGGGAGATTCAAATAATTTTTTCATCCTAGTTTTATAGTCTCGTAAAGAGCAGACACGTATTTTGTACTCAAGTAACTAACAAATCTTTGAAGAGAATGATATCGCAAATGCTAGCGACTGAGACTTACCAAACTCCGCTCGCTTCGCTTGACCTTAACCTGATAGATTTTTATATAAAAAATGTAAAGCGAAATCAATAGAAAACGCGAACAAACATCATTGTTGACACGGGGCTATCAGGCACTTCAGTTGCAGGTCAGGCCCTAGACGCGAATTAAAATATTTTATCTATAGCAGTATTTTATTTGAATATTAATAGGCGCATACAGGCCATGATTTGCATTAAACATGAGCAACTAAAATTATTTTCACAATATTGATCGTGTATGGATATTTTTTATTGTCAATAAACTGAATATTGACAATACTCATGTTGACAATATACATAATATTGACCGTGAATAGGTAACTTTAGGTTCACGAAAAGACTAATGCTGTTACAAAAACTACATTTTGAATAGTTGAATTAGGGTTTCGCAAGACCAAGACAAGACGAGACTTACACCAGTCTTGGTATTGGTCTTGCATCCTCGTGTTGGGCTTGGTCTCGGTCTTGGTCTTGAACCCCAAGACCAAGACGAGAACCACATAAGTCTTGGTCTTGGTATTGTTTTTTCTTGGTCTTGTTCGGTTTTTATGAGAGTACGAGAAATTTATGAATTTCAATGTTTCAACACCCCCTGAATGGGAGATAGTTCAAAAATAAGAAGTCCTATTTCATATTTGCATAATTTCATAATTTTTTGTTCGGAAAATAATGATTCAATAAGTTGTACAGTTGACTGAATATAACTTTTGTATCTAGTTCATGGCTCTACTAAAATTGGTACATATTTTGTGTTAAGATGTAATATAATAAACTTAATTTAAAAACCAAAATGAAAGCTGTAAAAAGTTATCCGACATCTGAAATGTACTTACTGCCTGTAAAATTTATTTTATTTATTCTAATACAGATTATAGTATAAGGATATACAGTGTGATCATTTAAAAACGAGCCACCTCAAATATCTAAGAAACGAATAGAATTATGAAAAAACGCCGATACACGTAAATTTATGACGCAAGGGGGACAGATTTTGATGTATAGTTGATGTCTCTAAAACCTACCCCCTAGCCCCCAGTCACCCTCACTTTAAAATCTCAAATGGCATCATATCGCTTGTGATATCTCATCGAATGAGGAATACAGCAGCGATATTTATTTTATAATTATTAATTATTTTGAGCTTTAAAAACTAAAATAAGGTCATTTCAACCTTTCAGTAAATAAGACAAATAATGGGTTAAATTTGAGACAAAATAAGAGTTGAACCTTGTAGATATCAGATAATAAACATTTCATACAAAAAAGAAGCTTTGGAATTTAAAACAGGAAAATATAACTTGTAGAATAATTTAAGGAAAATCTATCTTAGATGCTCAAAAGTCAAAATGGGCCCAGTTATTTGCAAAACAATAATAAAGCCTATATTCTCGAATTACCTTCTTACATTCAGGAATGTTTGGGAGGGAATATTTCGGCATGTTTCTGATATTGTGAGCCTCAAATTAATTAAATTTTCTATGTGGGTTTGACACACTGCTGATTTAGCATAGCCCCAAAAGAGAAAAAGTAGAAGGCTGAGATAGAGTAATTAAAAAATAAACATCACTGCTGTATTCCTCATTCGATTTCCTTTAAAATGAGGTGTCGCAAGTAATATAGTGCCATTTAAGATTTTAAAGTGAGGGTGGCTGGAGGTTGAGGGGTTGGTTTCACCAACGTCAACTATACGTCAAAATGTGTCCCCCTCGATTCCTAAATTTACGTGTCTCGGCGATTTGACGTACATATTTCTATTCGTTCCTAAGATATTTGAGGTGGCTCGTTTTTAAATGATCACACTGTATAGTATGCTCGGTAGGCAGCCTAATTTTGTCACCGCTCGCGCATGACGTAGGTGCGAAATAGAGATTCACGGGAAACACTTCGTGCTGTGCGAATGCAATGATCAATGATGGGATGATGGGATGATGTTAGTATTTTGTATTACGAGTATACGAATTTTAAGCATTATTTCCAATTTTTGTTATGAAAAATTGCAGTAGTTTTAATTAATTTTTCAATAAACTAAAAAATAACTGTCAA
The DNA here is from genome assembly GCA_963966045.1 of Xestobium rufovillosum. Classification (NCBI taxonomy): domain Eukaryota; kingdom Metazoa; phylum Arthropoda; class Insecta; order Coleoptera; family Ptinidae; genus Xestobium; species Xestobium rufovillosum. The sequence continues at coordinate 16,835,660 of OZ014496.1, forward strand.
ACATTTTCTAAAATATCAAGACCAAGACTTTCCCAAGACTCTTGGTCTTGGAGGTTAAGTCTTGGTATTGGTCTTGGGTCATTTATGTTAGTCTTGGTCTTGGTCTTGGTCTAGAATTCAAGACCAAGACAAGACAAGACCAAGACTTTTCTTGGTCTTGCGCGAAACCCTAAGTTGAATATTGAATTATAATGTTAACTCATGATGAGAGGACACCTATAATCTATATTGTTGCAACTATCGAAATCTTTATTAGAATCAACTCAAACAGCTCGCAAATGATGCACGTTTGCTGAATATGTGTACAACTTCCATGGTCTAAAGTTAGACTCGAAACGTACACAGCAACCGCAGACCATTGGTTTCGTCCTATTGAGATTCGTCAGTATGGCACAGTTGATGCACATACGTTATACGTTAAGTATAAACCGGAGCCAAGCTCACACCATACCATACAACATGTACGTGAACCGAACTATCATGTTAACATAGTTGGCACTGATGGAAGCAAAATTAAATATCTTTCCAACATTGTTAACATTATCGTAAATTCCTTAAAATTTTGATACAATTTTGATTTTAATAACCCTGGGGGACATACGACGGCGCATTGATATCGAATAAGCCTAGGCAGTTCCCCTGCATAAAAGTGAGTTCCGTTACGTCAGGCAAGGACCGGCTACGGTGCACGAAAAGTTAGAAAAATTGACTTGTCTGTTGTAGAACAATCACCTTTTCCCCAATTAATATAATTTACGACTTAGGGTTAGAATTAGTAGATTATCTCCCTTTTTCTCCAGATTTGGCTCCCTCGGACTTCACTCAAAAGGAAAAAAACTTGTGTGTGTCAGCTCCGGCGCACTACTGGAGTTTACTCCTTACGAACGATTATTTTAACTTCAATCACTTGATAATAGGGTACACGCGAATGGCAGTTTTATACGCAAATGTGTATTTATCAGATGGTTTATGTTCAAAAATGTCCAACTACATCAAAATATAAATTGTTTATAAATTCAGTAATTAAGTGACAATCTGCTAAACGTCGATACCACTGGCAATGAAATAAATACTTTTCCTGGTGTTCAAATAGGCGTTGATTTACATTTCGGCACTAAGCATTATTTGGAGTATTTAATATTAGGTTTTTCCATATTAAATCAAAAGATTCAACAAATTTAGGAACGAACAAACACTGCAAATGCTGACTTTACAACGCCAACTGTCATATATCTACTCTATGCCACACTATTTTCACTATTTCCATGCTCTATGCAGTCAGACATAAACAGCCGTATCCATACATACATAGACGCGTTACATTAAGAAGAGGGTATCATCGTAGTTCCGTACATCCTATTTCCGTACAAGGCGAAATTAGTGACAGTTCCGTACACGATGCACGTGTCGCGATACTGGGGATCATTTGTAAGAAACAATAGTGGTAGTTACGTTCAGGTACAATACTCGGACCGCATTCTAAGAATCACCCGGGTTGGTTACGCAGGTACCTAAACATAGAAGTGGTGTTGCCTGTCACTGAATACGGCCAAAAAGTGATTCCACTGCCCACTATTTCCTGTCTGTGGGCAAGCGGAGCGAGCGAAGCGAGCGGAGCATTATCTCACCCCTCAAAACAAAAACATGAACATTTGAAAACAATAGGAGATAAATTTTCATCGACGCACGAAACGGGAACGCACGAAATGGGACTAAATCCAAAATTCTATGTTCAGGTACCTACGTAAACAACCCGGGTGATTCTAAGAATGCTCTCCGAGTATACGGTCACTAAGGGATTGTACCTGTACGCAACTACCACTATTGCTAATGACAGTTTCTTATAAATGATCCCCAGTATCGCGACACGTGCATCGTGTACGAAACTGCCACTGATTTCGCTTTGTACGGAAATGGGATGTAGGTACGGAACGGCCACCAATTCTAAGAAGAGAATATGTTGAATAATAAAAAAAATTCATTTTCTAGTTTAGGATATTTTTTCAAAAGCCTAACAGTGTGAGTACTTAAGAGGAAAGAAATAAATTAAGTGATTAAAATTTCGAGGTGAAAATTAGGGCTTAAACTAAACTAAACTACTCATCGGAAGCGAGATAGTAGAAGAAGTACGAGTAGATACTTCGAAACGGCAACAGCGGTAGGGGAAGATGAAGATTCGTGATGTTTTAGCAATGAACAGGTAGGTAATTTAGATTTCTTCTTTGTATCTAGCCAGCCGTGATATTTCAACAATGCAGATGAAATGGAGTTTTTTGTCAGCGAAACACGTGTCGAGTTTAATTACTGTGTCACTGTCTTTTGGCGTGTGGTGGTAACTTATTAAGAATTCAATAGTGAATTTACGTCAAAGTTCTTGATTCAACTATACTCTGTGTACTATTGCCATTTGCAAGGTTCCAATGGTATCTAAGAGAAATATCGACCACCTATAGCAGGTATATTTCATTTACCTACACACATTCATGAAGGCAAGTTATATGTTTAACAAAAAATAAACTCGACAATATGACTTAGGTTTTTTCTATGCTGTATTTACCTCACATTTTATTCACTTTTTTATCCTGATCCTTTACGTAAATATTGGTTCACCTCTTATTTTCCCTTATTCATAGTTGGGTATATAACGGAGTATATTATACAGGGAGCCCCACAGTGAGTGATCTATTAGGCGCATTCAGAGATCCAAAGAATTCCTGAAAATTTGGTAATTGCCCTAAGTGGATGACAACTTTTCAATAAAAATTAATTATTGTTTCAAATTGAAACCCCTAATCATAATCTAATATATTTTTACCAAAAGTTTTAAAAATTTTCCGAGGTAATTAATAACTCTAAAACAATTAAAGTTAGTAATAAGAAATTATTCACAAAATTTTATTAAATTTCCAGGTGTAGTTAGAAAGTAAAATCAAAATACAGAATGATCTATGTAAGATAACAAAATTTCAGGAAAACTGGCAAGACTCTTGTATCCTTTAAATTTTCTTCTATTGAAAAATTCGGGTTCACTTAGATTTAAATTTTCAAGACTGCACTTTTTGGGTTTCCAAATGCGTCTAATGTTGAATAATGGGTGCTGACGAGAGATTTTCGTCATAAGCCGATAGAAGAGATTGCAGCTACTGAACCTGAGAGCGAAAGACCTAAGACTTCCTTTTACACAAATTCATGCCAAGTTTCACAAGAATAGGTAATGCAATTATTTGACATAAGAGATAAGAGTGATCATCTTTGGAGTTTCGAGAAATACGAAATTTGGCTTACAGTTTTAAACTTTTGGTATCTATTCTCATAACAGATCCAGAGAATTATTAATATTAAATTAGTAATTAAATATTTACAACAAAACCCATAATTTATCGCAATAATTAGTCATAATTAGCCATAGCGGGACAGTGGTTTGATGAGGAAAGCCTGTTTACCGGTGGACATTCATCAAAACGAAGTAAATATGCAACACTTATGTTGTGCTCTGAATTATGCATCTCACATGTCATTTAAATAAATTAAATACATTATGAATCACATAATTGCGTGCAATATTAATAGCGGCGGTGTACAGTTGTAAAAGTAGCACTTTGATGAGTATAAGTAATTTGCAAAATAATTAATCACATACATTATCAAAGAAACAGAAGTTTCCAATAAAAATGTTAATAGCATGTTAATAGTTGGGAAAATATAAATGGTACATTGCTCTATGGAAAGCAGGTGGGTGAAGTCGATATTTTGCTTTGTACCTAAATTCAATTCTACAATTCTAAACATAAAATAAAAAATATGTAACACATAATTTCAAGTAAGTAACTGAGTAAATACAATATGTATTTCATCATTTCCTATATAATGAACTCACCTACGCATATCCCCAAAAGTAGAACATCCTACATTGTCAACTATTTGCGAACAGTAATGCTAACCTCCTCAGTTCATAGTATTTTCATCATGCGCATGTACCACCGCATTTCAAACACTTCTAATTTTCCCTCATGAGCTTCTTTTATCGTCCACGTTTCGCGACTATTTCGTTCAAAACGGTTTTCCATTTTTGTGATGGATGGAAAAAACCAGACATAGTTTTCTAGAAAACGGTTTGTTTTATGAAAAGCATGACAAAGATGAAAACTAAGCAGTTTATGACAAATATGTTTGTCCACGACTATCTTACAACATACTCTTTATACTTGTGTTCCTTCAATCATAATTAGATACATTAATCACTGCAGTGATTAATGAATATTATTCACTAAACCAATAGGAACATCGCTTTGACCCCTTTTTACATTTATTTAGTAGGCCGCGATCGCGATGTGTCAGTTCAAATTGAAACGTCAAATCAGCATGGTTTGCTTTTAATTTGAAATGCATATTCTAAAAAAGAAGATATAATGAGTAGTGAGAGTGAAAACGAGATTTCTTTAACAGCACCAGCAATAAAAGAAGCTGCAGAACTTGCCTCATTAGATTCATCACCAAGAAAATTATACCTGAGAGCATAATATGTATGAATCTTTCTTACACTGGAAAAGGGAAATGAAGGTAAATTCTTTCTGGGAATCTGTTTTGATAGTCGTGGACAAAGTATAGTATACAACTCGTTATAATGATGCTATTATGCTCGGATGATTCAAAACTCGCTCGCTTCGCTCGCTCGTGTTGTAAACTTCATCCTCGGTAATAATAGCATTCATTATAAACTCGTGTATAATATACTATTATTTTAAAACTTTTTGTCTTAGAATAAGCCAACGACATATTCACATTCAAGTAGGTATTTCATGTTAGTTTGAAATATCCTGTATTTAGTACCTGTCAGATGGAATATTACAGCTTTATAGATTTATCATTGTTATGTTGTGAATTAGTGATTTTAATTTTTTCTTAAGTTCCCAGGTTCCCACTCGCCTTACATTCATTATATAAATAAGTCATTAGCGTAGGTACTTTGTTCGCAGATTTAGAAGTTTGGGAACATAATAAAATCTAGCTCGACTATCTAAAAATGTAAATGTTAGTTTTTTTAGATACGCGTATGTGTTAATTTAATAGCTGAGAGAGCGGAGAGTAGGCACACCTGATGTCTATTTGATAAATAATGAAGTATACAGGGATGTGGCCAAAGGAATGTTTAAATAAAAATTTGAGTACATTCAAATTATTCTTGGGGAAATGTAAGAAATACAAAAAATTGTGACAGTCAAAGAGGCAAGTAAGAACTATAAAAAACTAAACCACAGCTTAAAGAAATATAGTTGCGATATTCACCCATCTCGGTCGAGTAACGAGATACCTAGTCATCAGATAGAGTGAAGCGAAGCCACTTTGAAATTTCAAAGTCAGTGGATCATTTTTTCAACAAAGTGAAGGTACAGCCATAGGAAATTGCCTCTCTCCTTTCATTGCAGAAATATTTGCCACTTTTGACACTAGCAAAATGTGACATTGAAGATTTTTTGAGCGACTTAAATAGTAGATTCAATTCAATCAAATCTCCTCATGAAATAGAAAGAGAAGGACAGCTTCCATTTTTGGATATTTTGGTAATTAGGAAAGACAGTAAGTTAGAATTTGACATCTATAGGAAAGAAATCAGTACCTACATAAAGGCAGATTCGAACCACTGCAGTCAGCACAAAGAGGCTAGTTTTGGTTTTTTAGTTAATAGACTGTTGAGTCTACCATTATCTGTTGAAAGATACCGCAAGAAAGTAAACACAATCAAAGTTATGGCGAAATGTAACGGTTTCGATCGAGAAATTGTCAATAGGTTTATTAGGAAACGAAAATTTAAAATGCTATTGCACCACTTTACACGAGAATAATAAAAAAACTAAATTTACAAAAATACCATTGCTTACAGCAATGTACTGTAAGCTTATTTAGATTAATCTTCAACTCCTGAAGATGCTGGCGTTGTTAGCGAAACACGTGTCGAGTTTAATTACCGTAAAATGGGGTTATTCTTGCAAAATATCTTGCAAAATATCTCAGAAACGAAATAAATAATTGAATTCATAATTCGGCCATCGTAACAAACTATGAAAGATGAACATTTTACCTTACTTTCAAAATTTTTCGTCATCAAATAACTGAGAAAAAAATTTGTTTTTGGGGTGCCAAAGTAGGCAGAAAAATGGGGTTACTTTGGCAGGTCAGAAAAATGCTAGTAATCTTAAGTAGAATGTGTTTCTGGCCTACTTTGGCACCTAGAAAAATTGGGTAAGGTTCCAGCTTTCTTTCGCTATCCTTAAAGCTTTCATAGTCCAATTCTAAGTGGGTCAAATTGACGTGCAAAGTTTCACAAATATTTTTATTATGAAAAACAAAGAAAAAAACATTTCTTTTCTTAAAAAATTAAAAACATACAACAAATGACTAAAGGAAATATGTAACAAAATAAACAAACAGTCTCTCTATAAAAAAATTAAGCGTTTTCTGTAATAAAAGTATCACAAAATAAAAATAAATTCTTGAGAACTAGCCATATATAAAAATATTTTTTACTCGAAGTTCGCGTCTTTTATGCTGTCATCGGAGTCAAATGGTGATTCGTGGCACATTGAGCACGTGAATTGTGGATCTTTGCTCCCATTGTTACAGCTGCCACAAATCCATCGTTTACACATGATGCAACAAATCCAATCTGGACCGGTGTAGAATTTCCAGTTGACTGAGCAAATTCTGCAAAAATTTGAAAGAGTTCCCTTGGCTCTCTTTGGCTGTACTCTGGATGGTCCTGCAACATGTTCTATTGGTTCTGCTGTAGCCTCCTCAACATTTTCCGGCTTTATTTCTTCTTGCTCCTCCTCTGGCTCAACTCTAAGTCTTTTACCTGCTTCAATTTCACGCACATCCACTTTGGCAAGTGGGAATCCCCAGTCACTTACTGTTGTCATAGTGTGCACCAACAACCGCTCCTCGTCTGCCGAAAACACGGTCGGGTGTCCAGGCGACCGTTGGGTGGATACCGACCAACTTATTTTGTAAAGCCCCACGCGGAATTTTCCATCGTCGACTCGCCCCCGCCTGTGATACGCTGCCCCTAATGGCGGCAAGTGGCTCAGCAAGTGCTTCTTCCGTATAATTCAGGTATGGTCTCCCCCCAACTTTCTTTTGGTAATGTCTGGGCATATTACACTAATTTAGACCTGAACAAGAACCCGCTTCAAAAAATGCAACTCAAAATAGCAACAAATACATGAAAATTAATTATTAACGTTAACAAACCACCCTGCCAAAGTAGGCCCCGAGTACCAAAGTAACCCCATTTTACGGTACTGTGTCACTGTCTCTTGGCGTGTGGGGTTAACTTATTAAGAATTCATAGTGACAAAGTCGAGAGTTTGGACTTTATTCAACTCTCCGGGAAGACTATAAAAATCGAATAAGTCGTAGTTTGGGAATTCAACACCAAGTTATTTATAACAAATTATGCCGAGTATTTTGCCATTACATTCGGTTTTACTAGTTTCGTCGACAATAAATAAATAAATATATTTATAAATAAATAAATTAGCATATTTCTTTTGGACAAAAGTAATTATTTAAAACCATGTTCTTCGCTTACTACTTCATTTTTCGACAAGAGGTCTGCCATTTCATCCTCGGGATTCACTGATAGTATCGAGTCGTTTATGTACAGTCCAACATATTTAAGTTGGCAAGCTATGGAGGCGCGAATACTAATTCTTTGTCCTTTTAACCGACCTCGTAGGTCCAATAATAACATTGATCCTCGTTGAAGTAATTAGGTTCTTCAAACTCATAGGGTGACCAAAGTCAGGAAACATTGAGGTATCAGAAGCTGCAGTTGATTTGAACTGATACACAAAACTACATACGCCAATCACTGGCCTTGAAAGCCAAAGGCGTCTGTCAAAATAACAAATCAAACCCTGCATCTCGATGCAGGGACTGTGACAACCTAATTATTTATCTATTCTATTTTTAAAATACGTTTCTTCTGAAAGATTTATTTTCAAAGAAAATCTACACGTCTCATTTTTATAGAAACGGGAATTTTCGCAGCAAAAGTTTGCTTATTTTAGGACAATTTCGTTTACAGTTTTGTCACTTGGAGTTATCATTAACTGTGTTGTCATGATTTTATCAATTGATTGTCTGCTGTTTCTGCGCTGTTGCCGAGACTGAAAAAATGATTTAGTTCGATCTTTTTATTCTTTGCAAAAACTTAGGAAGGACGTCTGTTAAACTTAGCAATTACTAAATTTGTGGAATAGTTTCGAATTCGTTGGATTTTTTGAGAGATTAACAAAGATGATCTCAATATCCCCTTCTCACTCATCGCACTACTCACATATGTCTCATGAACTCTCTATTTTGACACATTTTCAGGGAGCATGTCTTTAAGCCTCTTGTAGGTAGTTTTTACAGCACACTGCTGAAAGCCTCCGTCGATATTTGTAATGTAATCAAGAAAACTGTACAACCAAGTAGAAGAAACAATCAAGACGTTAAGTGTTGACTGACGGTGTTTACCAAAACGTCTAAATATTTTGATTTATACCAGAATTGCCGTGGCGAACGCGGTATTTCTACATTATGGTAAATAGGAATTCGGTACCTAATAGAAAATCCTTATTTGCATGTCTATATCACAGTTCCCAGAATCTTTTTTTTTTGATAATCTTCACAAACCATTTTTTTGTTATCCTTTGGGTACCTACTTGCCCACTACAACATGCATGAGCGTTTAGCTTGTACACTAGTTTAATTTTTTAAGGAAGAATGAGAGAAGCAGCCATACTCGATCTACATTCTACTGAAGGTAATGTATTCAGGAACTAAATCTTTATTCGGCTCGCTGCAGGACACAAAGACAAAGATTTGGGGCAAACTATAGTTTTGAAATCTTGAAATCGTACATTTTTGAATTCGTTACTCGAGTCAAGCGCTCTTGGATGCCAGTTTTTCGTCAAACTGCTTGGTAATAAACTTCGTTCAAAACGGAAATTTATCCGGCAAAATAAAAAGCTCTCGTCTAATACGATAATAATTCATTAATGATTAAAGTTTTTGAAAAAACGAAACTGTATAGCAGATATCTTGACACCGAGAACTTAAAATGTAGTTAATATTATCTTCTATTACTTTTTGGTAGAAGTTCATGATGAAACAAATATTACTCTGTGAACTACCAATATATATATGTTGGAGACATAGGTGACCCCATAGCTGTTCCTTTCGATTGTTCGTAAATTGCATACTTGATTGCAAAGAAGGTGGAATTAATGCACAACCATGCCAAACTCGATCAGTCTCCATCGAGGTTTTTCTAATTCAAACTTCGTTTTGTTTTCGTTATTGCTTCCTCCGTAGGTAAAATGACTCCAAATGAAGTTCTTGAATCTTCTCGATGAAATGCTACGAATTCCATTTCGTGCTTCCCTCAAGCCCTGTGAGTGATCATGCTAGGTGATGCGTCAAAGAATGGGTGCTGGTCATATTGGGCTAACTATCGGCCTCAGTGGATTTCTTGGCTTATGGATCTTCAGTAAGCAGTATAGCTTCGTATTAATTGGTCCGGTAGAAGCTCGAATAACTGCAGCGACTGTCCTCTCCACTTCCGTTTTAAAATATTCTCTGTTGTTTGTGGTTAAGATTTAAAATTATTTTCATTTATACATAATCAATCAAAAATCCTGATATCTTAACCATGCCTTAATTTCCATTCCTAAAAACCCCGGTAAGCTGTTATGTGAAATCAAATAAGTAAATCTAGACAACAAGAGCACTCACATTAATGTACCTAATCTACCTTTTTAGTAAAAAAGGCCGACGTATTTTTATTCAAATGAGCAGAAGTTATTTGCAAAATTAATGGCGGTGATATCTTTTGGTATTCTCTTAAACTCGTTTTTATGCGAATGAGAAAGATAATCCAAACGAGTCCAATATTTTCTGTGGGAAAAATCAAGGAGCCAATGAAACATTAACCGCTAGAGCACGTTTATTGGAACTGCTATCTACAACTCGACCTACCCAGAAGTTTTTTTCTTATTTAAGTTTATAAAATAAATGTTTGTCTCATGCTTCCGAGACTGCATTTTGCGGTCGGCGCAGATTTGATATCGTTAAAAAAAATACCGACTATAGAATTCTTCAGTTCTCATTTGCAAATTGTAAGAGAAGAATACGCATACGTTGACATCTTAAAATAACAGTAGTTAGAAAGGCAACAGTAGCATTTTTATCTCAGAATTCAAAAGAGGTAAACTATAAAAGTTGCTCGTTAAGAACTTGGATATGTCGCCGCAGGCGTATCGCAGAATCAGGCATTTTGTATAAAATCCAGGCCTGTTGCAAAACGCCGTCATATTGCAAAATCAATGTTATTTTAACTGTTTTATTTAAGGTAGGTGCATTGTTCATTGTTTAACATTATCTGACTTTACCTGACCTTGACCTGGTGTAAACAGATCTGGTCGGTATAATAATAAACAAAAACCACTTGAATCTGCGAATAAGTATTACTTGTTCTACAATATGCCGGCATTTTGCAAAACGCATAGGCTTTTTGAAAAATGCGTACGCCTATGGTCATACAAAAATATTTGCAAGTTGCAAGTATCAATTTATAAAGTGACAGCAAATAATATGTAGGTACTTCGATCAGAAAAACGGCATCATAAATTATTTGGAGATTTCTTCTAGAGGGCCCCGCGTATAACACATTGAATAGTTAAATTCAGTTTAAACTGCATTTCGCCCAAAGTGGATAAGACAAGTGTATTATTGTCCGAGCGTATAGGAAAGAGAAAGAAAGTGGGAGAGGGGAATTGGGCCGATTTTTCATATTGTGTAGTGCCTAATTTTGTTTCGGGTTATGCAACATGCAACGTTTTTAAGAGTTATGCGCTCAGAACGATTATCGTGTTCAAATCGCCATAACTTTTGTGCGAGATAATGAATGCAATCTTTATGTAATATAAAATGCAATCCTTTCTCTATAACTTTGCCACCGGAAGTTTGTACAAATTCTAAAAATGAGCATAGTTCCTCGATAGGTGAAAATTCCACTGCACCAAAAAGACAACGTCCCGAAAATCGCAAAGCGGAATGAAAAGTAATTATGTAATTGCAATTTGAAAGATTTCGTGGGCATCCTGAAAGTTTAAGAAATAATTTTTTAAAAATTGCAACTGGATAAGACAATTTTTGAGGGACTTATGACATGATACATTTTGAGCGCGTCGCATTTCCTACGCGGGAAATATGGAAAATCTGCCCGATTCCCCTCTCTCACTTCCCTTCTCTTGCCTATAAGTTCGGACAAATACCACTCATCTTTTAGAGGTCCACTTGTCTTATCCACTTTGATTTCGCCTAACTTATCGACGGCGCTTAGAACATTAGAACATTAGACATTTTTTTAGAAAATTGTTACTTATTGATACTTGTTAGATATTAATGAATGATAGGTACTGTCCAAAATTCGCATAAAAAATAATAAAAAATTTCCGGTAACAGTTGGATAAAAAATTATAGATGTGCTAAGGGGGTTTAGGAACAAGCAGGGTTTTTATTAGAGTGATTTATTTTGAGAAGTTAAAAATAATCATTTTTTGTCGTTACCGTAACCCAATTCGGGGTATTTACTGTGGGCAATACGGGTTCCAAGCTATTGGAACTGGGTAACTGAGTATAAATGAATTAAATAAATATATAAGAGACTGGAGCTCCCTGAACGACTCTTTCGCACTATTCAAGAAACTCGACATTCTGTAAGACTTATTATAACCACTGAATTTATCTCAAGTCCAAAATAATCTCCAAATCTCTCACAACTTTATTTTGTAAATCGGAAAAGCGTAATGCCACAGCACTTTGCAGCATTCAAAGATAATCTGTCAGATTTAGCATAAGGGCAGAGAAGGTTTGACACTACTCTGCAAATTTTGCCAGTTGTTACAGAAATCTGGATGGTCATCAATAATACAATTTTATGTCAATTGAATACGTATTTACAATAACAAATAAGCAAAACAATAAAAACACACCAATGGCGTAAACGTCACATGAACTAAGCAATTAACCTGTGGCTATAATATTTGGCAACTTGGCTTGACGATGCATCCACATGCAAATGAAAGTAATATCTACGTTACTGATCTGTTACGAATCAACATGATAAATATAAGCTAACCGGGGGGTAGCCCCCGAAGTACCTTTTGTCAAACTAGTAGTTTAACCTCAGTTACCGGGATTGTTCGGAAGGTATGTACATACTTAGATGGCTTTGTGGATGATGAAACAGAGGTTGCACGTATGATAAAATATCTGTGGGTATAAAGGGTCACTGTGCCAAAGTCGCTACGACAGTCCAGTGGACATAATATCACCGGCTCGTCAACGGTGAGTTCAGAAGGAAAAGCACTAACAATAATTATAAGTGCCCAAAATAAATGGCCCAATCACTTTTGGTGTAAGTGTGGTGTAAAATTCTGCGCCAAATTTCTAACAGTGTATCGGCCATAAGAGCGTTCGCGAGAATTTGTTTTAAAACCATTGAAAACGTTTGAGATTGCGTAGAAAAAATTGTAAACCCTCACAAAATAATTCAGTGTTCCAACTTTGTTATAGATCTTTAAATCATCATCTTACAAAGAATGTCTAGAATTCAAAAAGCAGCTACCAATATCATTCGTTAATAAGGAAAATAGAAGTGGTACTAAGTCAGAACCCTGGGGAACGCCAGAAGAAGGTCAGAGCTGACATTATTTATTTTAACACACATAGTGGTTTATTTGAAAAATATAATACTTAAAGCGCCTTAGAAAATTTCAAAGCGTACCTACTCTGTGCAATTTATGACATTTACATATTTGCTTTTTAAGCTATATATGCAGTAAATTTTAGGCATTATATCAAAGATCTATCTGCACTCTTGTTCTTTTTTCCGTCTATCACTTACCTACAATTTAGATATTACACATAATTTTAGTCATCCAAAGGAGCGTACAGCGGCAGCTAAGCACGGTGTTGCAGGTTCCGCATTTTATCTTTCTTCTCAACAACGTATTTTTTGGTAGCTAGGTATTCATTATTACTATCATAACTACTAAAAACGTAGAAAAACAGTATCAAATAACAAACATATCTGTATATCTTTTTATGGTCCTGATGATCCTGTATATCTTTGGAGGATGCTTGTTGGTTTAAATACGCACGAAGTGATTGTTGCTTTCAGTTTGTTTAGGCCCTTGTCACTAAGACACTTAGGGGCGCTTGAGATAATAAATTTAACCCTCGCTTGGAATGAGCTGTTAAGCTTTGAACCGCTTATTGAATCTTGGAGCTCTAGCACCTTTGAATGCACATGGTAATTTAATTGCGCATGTCACACATGAAGGAGCGGTTTATATCGCTGTAACTAAATTTGGACAGTCTACCTACCTTTTTCTAATTATCTTTTCTTCTTAGAAGCAAAGATTTTGACAATTCATAATTTCGTTTGATAAAACATAAAATAAAGTATACCTAGTCATAACTAGTGAAGGTACAGTAGATAAATAACCGATTTGATAGATACCTACGTCGATACAATCATATATTGCCGAGAAGAAGTCGGAATGCACTAAACTAAACTTAACTAATAGTCATAATAGTCCATAATGGTGGAAGCGCAGCCTTAAAGTGCAACACACCACTCTGGCTATAATCGTGTTGACGAAGGGAGTTTAATCATCATGGCATATTGAATGTACTCACTGTTTCAATACCAGTCACCCAACCAGCCATAATTCTTGTATAATCTTTTCATAACTTCTTTAATACTTATTGGATCATTACATTTACAGTTCTGCGTTAGGCATACAAATAATCGTACATATTTTTCGGTTTGCTGGATGTTCTTTTAGATTTTAAATTCTTCTCTTCAATTTCAAAATTTTTACCTGGGAAGCAATTTCACATTCTGAATCTTCTTAAATTATTCGTTTCGTTTACCAGGTTTGATCTTGATCTTCTCGTTTAGGAACTTCCCCACGCTTCTAACAAATCTCATCATTTTTCTTCCTCCTCGATTAACAGATGCTTTTCTTTTTTATAATCTACTTCACGATCTTCCAAGAAAATCACATTATGACTTCTAGAATGTCAATCAAAAAATCTGTAATCTTTCCATGCTCCACAATAACTTCTGGTTTTCAATACCAAGTACTGTTTTGCCACATGGACCATTCTGAACATCGAAAAGTTCTCAAGCCTGAAAGATTAGGTTTCTTCCCAGTTTACGTTTCTTCCAGGGTTTTAGTGAACGATTCAAGACCTTTGCATGCGATAAACAATAAATTACTTAAACACACAAAAGCGAACCTAAAAAAAACTCTTATTCAGATCTACTCCAATAACATACACCATGCTTTTTGGAGTTTTATTCATACGTTCTGCCAATCCATTTTACGGTGGCGTACCTAGACAAGTTATCGGAATCGAATGAAAGTCGTTCCATTGGCGAACTCGCACGACGTGCCTTTCTAATAAACACTGCGACAACTAGAACCGGAGTCGGGAATATCGCACGGAATCGAACGTGAGTCGTCCATATAAGTGAACTCGCACTCTATGAAACCGCGAGAACTGAAACTGCAACCGGAGTCGTGAATCGTAAAATTATTTGCTACGGAATCGATTCCAAAGATTCCGACTTCGGAGTCGTTCTTTTGAACGATCCCTTTAGGACCGACCCACCTCTAATCTTGTAATATACGGTATTTTTTTTGAGAACGAAATTTTTTCCATGAAGTAATTGAAAAATAACTATTTCGTGATTCGTTTCATATTCATACCAAATTCCCTAAGCACATAATTCACTCTTCAATTTTACAAACTTTAATAAACATTTGGCAAGATCTAGCTAGCAGTAGAGGAAAATACTACATTTTGCGACATATGAACACATTTTTTCTAAGATGAACTTAATAAAATAATGGTCTTTAACTAACCCCTAAATGTGTGAAAGATTCAGAAAACTGCATAAAATTTTCACCTAATGAAAAAATGATCTCGAATACACTAAAACACAAAATTCCAAAATATTGTACAAAAATTTATGAGGAGATGAAAATGATTATGTAGGTACCTAAGTTTTGAAACCGAATCTGAACATGAACAGCCAATATATTATTTGAAAGTTTCTGTAGGTATTCAATAACACCTTGCATACATAATATACCTACATATTGTAATAAAGTTTTTGAATGTTGGCGTATTTTGAAGTTTCTGGTAAATTTTCGCTAAATCTGGGTAATTTCATAATTATTTTCTAGTAATCACATTTTCACAATCTGGCAATACTGGCTGGGGATATTTTGGACCATACACCGTACAGATTTTATGCATGTTTAGCCAGTGTGCTTCCTCTACACTCGTTTTTACCATGAACCCAATATGCAATATTGTAACAATATTGCTATCTATATGAATAAACCAAGTTTCAATACACTGTGAAGAGTTTTTTTTAAATTAAATATTGAGTCTTTCTTGAATAAAGTCACGGTTTCGTCCTTGAAGGACTCGTCAGTACGGCGCTTTGCCCTACACACTCGAACCATGTTTTATACATTTTTACACACTTGGTGCAGGTATCAACAAGAGCTAATTATTTGTGGAATTATGAGGCAGTGGTTGTTCGAACGATCCTGTACCACTCATACCTGCAGTATAATTCCGCAAATAATTAGCTCTTGTTAATACTTGCACCAAGTGTGTAAGTATATAGGTACGTCTAAAGCAAGTAATATTGCAGGGTTCGAGTGTGTAGAGCCAAGCACCGTACTGACGAGTCCCATCGTACTGACGAGTCCTATCGTACTGATGAGTCCCATAAGGACGAAACCAGTGTTCTGCGGTTTTTCCATGCACACTCTAAACATGCAACATTGAAAAACTTTTAACATGATTACTTAATGCTAATATAAAGCAAGACAGTACGTATAGAGATAGAAGGGTGCTCCAAGTCCAACGATATGTTTCGGGTAGAATCCCGTGAAAGATCTCGCAGTACCTACATTCGGGGTACTTGCCCGAGAAGTAGGTGTTCGAACGGTCCAGTACTACTGAAGTTGCGGATTATGTTTTCAGCCAATATTTAATTTTTTATGCTTATTCAAAAACTACTACAGATGTATTAATATTGTTGGATACTTAGAAAGGAATTCCTTTGCGAGTTTTCAAAATGTTAATCCTCATATATTTCCTATCCTGTAAGTGTAATACGTACCCATATACCTATTGTAGCTAAGCCGTAAATAGGTAGGGCTGATAGGGCCGGAACCTACGTGTCGTTTGGCATCAGATAGCCAAAGAGGTGATAAAGGACCTATTAAGACAAAAACATACCTCCTACTGGATGGGGACTCCTGGACTGAGGCAATCGCGGATGTTCATTTTAGCGGACCATCCAGCAAGAGAGCTGAAGAGTTAATACGACTGGGTAAGAACCAGCTGAGATAAGCAGTATGACTATTTACGGGACACTGGTCACTTATGAGACATCTTACCACTATTGGAGTGAAGTACACCCATAAGTCTTGTCCTAAAATTTTTTGAGGGCACAATAAACTTGAGCTTCAGTGCTAGGGGCCAGAAACCTACCCCGTAAGAAATAATAATAATAATGATAAATAGGTAGGGCTACCAAATTTGTAATTATCTAAAATTGGATTTCGACTGTTAAAGCAAAATAAAGCGAACGATTGCTGGTACATATACGTAGGTACTATACTACTTTCTATATAATTGAAGTTTTAATAATATTATGATATACCTTAGCTATTGAAGAGAGGGCAATGTTCCACATGCAGTTAAGTTTTTAACACTTTTGTGGCTTAACGTAGTCCATTTAAAATTTAGATTTTTCTGCATACTAAATGCTTGAATTAAAATGTTATTACGTATTTGACTATCACTACCGACGGAGAATACTCGACAATTCCAACCACCATAACCAAAAGGGTAAAAATTCCATTAAATATTAAATAATTGAGAAATTACCAATTTCAGGCACTTTTATGAAACGCCTCTTGCCCCACCGAGACTCCTCCCTGAGCTTGCGCCTTTTCAGGCTAACCACGCCGAACATGCTGTTCAGGATAACTCCCCACTCAACACTACATCCTTCTCTAGCGTGTATCTGGCGAGGTCGCCGTCTCCTTTGGCGGCTGCCCCGTCGCCCCGCTGAAACATTGGTACAGTTGAATCGCATCCTCGCATACTAAACCCAATCAACGTGTGGCTTTCAGTAGTTGAGGCGCCGGTACGCAATCGTCTCGACGCGAATGTCTATCACTATCATATAAGCCTTCACGTGGTACGGTCGACCGCAGTGTACCTTGACAGGTTTATATTGAGCCAGCCTCGCGCGATGTCATTCAGCGGTACCTGAGTCGCGGCCCGTCGTAAACTTCAAACTGGACAGTTTTATAGCCGGGCCACGTGCCGGCACAGTGTTGTGTTTATAGGTTTATTAGTGTTCACTATCCAACCAAATTTATGGCCTATAAAACTAGCTCCCGTACAACAGTTTAACGACTGCTATTGTCAGCATTAACTGCTCATTATTCAAATCCGTATAACGCTGGACATTTGTGACATTTAGTGTTTAAAGATATGTAAAATTAGGCAATAAATCTGTGCAAAAATTGAACAACAAGAGAACATGAGTTCTTATCAGTTTGTTAATTCGCTGGCTCAATGCTACGGGCAGCAAGGAAGACCAGCCGGTGACCAAAGTGCAGCCCCCCAGGGCGCCGACTACTACAACCCCAACGCTGCAGCAGCATCAAGTTATCCCCCAGCATGCTACTCTCCCCCGCAAGTAACTCCTCAGTACCCTCAACACCCATACGCCACCCCAGCCCCAGGTCACGGTCTTCAACCCACTATGGGCGATTACACCCAATTACAACCCCAAAGAATGGGTACTTCTTCCCATTTACATCACACAAGTCCCGGGGCTCAAAGCCCCAGCGTGATTAACCCTTCGGCTAGTTGCAAATACGCGGATTCAACTTCTTCAACAGGAGTTGCTTCTCCCCAAGATTTAAGCACAACTGGAGCACCCACAAGGAGTACACCACCGTTGACAAGTAATCAGACCGCTAGTAGCAACAGTAACGTCACTTTAACAAAAAGTTCGGGATTAACTTCCCCTTTATCGGTGAGCACGTCGCCCCCGGGAAAACAAACAGCCTCTTCAGCGGCATCACAGAATCTGTCATCGCCTGCGTCAAGCACAAGTTCTACGTCTAGTAACGAAAAATCTGGATCAAATAATAACAACAGCAAAAGCGGATCGACTCCAAATCCTCCGCAAATTTACCCCTGGATGAAGAGGGTTCACTTAGGACAAAGTAAGTAGTTTTGTTATTCTATTATTCTTTGCGAACATAAGATGGAACTATAAATCAAAATGCCCTTCGTGCCTCGAGCGAGCCAAACTTATAGTACCTAATAAGTTGGTAGGTCCTAAAGTTCGAATGAGTTTATTATGCATTGACGACAACTAAACTAAAAGAAATTGTCTGTGTATTTTAGGCCTACCAACAGTGTATATTCATTGTCGCATTTGTATCACTATGATTTCTAAACGTCACGTGAGAAATGATTTTTGATAACAAAACTCATCATAAAGTTTTCAATCTGAAGACTGGTTGGACGTGCACCTCCATCCTTTCGTATCCTGAGCTAGCCTTCGCATTTCCCTAAAAGTAGAATATCCTACATCCCTAACTATTTGAGAGCAGTTGTCTAATCTACTCTTTTTATTCCTATCTCTAACTCTAGTATGTCGTGAACTAAGCCTTCGTGCCTCAGAAGATGTGCTACCATCCTATCTCTCCTGTTCTTTACTGTCTTCCATAAATTTCGCACCCGTACAATGACGTACTCCGTACATACGCTGTTAAGAGCCTCTTCCGAGCTTCTACATCTTAAAACTAAACTAAAAAAATTTAGCATCAATTTTAAATAGGTAATTGCGTCATCTTAGATAGT
Organism: Xestobium rufovillosum; assembly: GCA_963966045.1. Taxonomy (NCBI): domain Eukaryota; kingdom Metazoa; phylum Arthropoda; class Insecta; order Coleoptera; family Ptinidae; genus Xestobium; species Xestobium rufovillosum. Next base: position 16,854,698 of record OZ014496.1, read on the forward strand.
TAATTATAAATCTGCGTAAAAGCATTTCATATTGCTTTTAATATTGCTCAATAACTAGATAAGTATAGTGTGAAGTGTCACAAGTCAAAGTTGGTATAAGAATTATCTTGTTTTAACATTTATTATTTATTAATTGTTGTGTACAAACAGCAAAAATCAATTAGTAACAGAGAAGGTAGAAATTTGTATTAATTAATCAAAATATTGTATCTATAAACATTTCACTTGTCATGTTAAAATAAATTGTTGGAATAACGTCTAATGTAAATTCAGATAAGTACCTATTATATTTTGTTGACAATAAAAATCAACACTTAGGTATTTTGTATTAGGTAGGTAGGAATATTCTATCGTTCTGGAAGTAAATATAGAGTTTAAAATAGTATGGGGATGCCGACGGGGATCGATTACGCGCCTCTTATTTTCGTGAACAAAATAAATCTGAAGAAAATATTTGAGAAACAAATTTTTATTACCTCGCTGTATTTCTGTGCGAACAAAAACTTCCCTAGCCGAATTACATTTCAAGGCTTTAGAACGTCACAACTACGCATTTTCTCTGTCATTCCCGCCGCCTACTCTTAACATTTTTAACTTTACAAAACCGTAGAGCTTCCGGAATCATTCAACATACAGAGGTAATCTGGTCTAAAATAAGACTAGGGCCATGTCAGTATTTAGGAAGGGACTTCTTTGACCAGTATACTAAAGCAATAAATCACGTAGTCAACTCTTCAGTCCGACCTTTGGGCCCCTATCGGCCCCAGTCCCAAGCGGTCACCTACCGCCAGACTAGCCCGCCGAGGCTCGACTGTTTTAAATGTGTGTTCACGGTTCGGTTTTTGGCTAAAATTAAAAGCTATATTTCATTTTAGTTGAAGGAATTTCTCAAGTTGCAATAGTGTTTCATGCCTGAAGAAATGGGCTAAAAGTCCAGTTGTCAAATTTTTGAATTAGGTACCTACGTATGTAAAATGAAAAGGAATAAATTTTATTGTGTTTATAAGATTATACCCCGCCTCAAAATTATAAAGACGTAAAATACCCAAATTTTCAAAGGATACCTAAACAGGTATGTGTAAAAGTATGAGTCAAATAATACGGCGTTATTCCACCGCCTTCTAGATAATTATAGGCCACTGTTTAGAACGGAACTGTCAGGTCGCATGCTAACATCAGCTGTTTTAGACAAATTACAAACGATCAAACATCAGTTTAATGAATGGAAAATGGACAAATTAAAAATGAACACAAATAAATAGGTAATTTAGCAAAATAAGAAGTCTTCGTCTGCTTAAAAGGTATCTACATAAAATTAACATGTGTGGAAATAATAAACAAAATTTGAGGAAATTTAAAAGTACTTATTTATTTAGCTTATTTTCAAACTTTCAAGAAGCGGATAGAAAAGAATTAGAAGCATTTGAAATGTGGTGCTATAGGCACATGATGAAGATACCGTGGAGCGTGGATAGATAAGGTTGGCAACAGAGAGGTATTAGAAAGAGTTGGAGAAAAGCGAAAATTATGGAAGACAGTAAGGAATAGGAGAGATAGGATGATAGGACACATTCTGAGGCACGAAGGCTTAGTAGGGGTGGGCCCAGATTAGACTACTGCTCTCAAATAATTAGTGATGTAGGATGTTCAACTTTTGGGGAAATGCGTAGGTTAGCTCAGGGAAAGGATGGAGGTACTCGTCTAACCAGTCTTCGAACTGAAAACTTTATAATGATGATTTTCAAGCTTTCTCTTCAAAAATGAGACAGAGAAATAGGGGTAAGAAGTCAAGGTATAATATTATGTAACAACTATTGTCTGAGAATACTCTATTAAGTAGGTAACTGGTATTCATATAAAGAGGGTATATATTTATTCGTTCTGTCGTGTAGGTTATAAAGAAGTCTCTAATTTTTATACCTAGTTGAAATGTAGTAAAAAATCAGGCATCACTCACTCTCGTGAACAAAATTATAAGAAAAATGAGAGAGAAACTAGTATCAATGCAGAGAACAGGAAAAATTGGTCATTATGTAAATGAAAAATAACTTGCGCTAGAGAGGAAACAATGAGATCAAAAACCAAAGATGTCTTGTAGAGAGGAACATAATTATACAATCGTCGCCTTGACAGGCCTCCTTGTTCGTGAAACTGGATTTATCAAAAGGGTGTTTCCTGGAATACTTTAGATATTTTACTTTATTGTAATATCGGTTGATTTTTACGGAATAAGTTATCATAAACAAAAAAAAATCCGGGCGCAAGGACACAAGCACGCACAGACGTTAAGCTAAAAACGGTTCTTTACGTTTTGAGGTTAGTACTATACGTGGTACAATATGAATTGAACCTTATCTTGAACACGAAATTTTGGCAATATCATAATGCTACTAAGAAATATAATACGGGCCATTGTTTTCCCGAGGATGGAAACTTATACAGTGTGTCCACGGATGGACTTAACTATATTTGTAAAAACTTTTATTTTCTGTTTTTCCAAAAAAAGTCTTCCTTAATAATTTCTTTTGCTTGTTATAAAAATACGATTCAAGTTAAGAAAATTTGATTTTGTTTTACACTGTGGGCTAAAAATATAAAAATGCAGATTTGCAAAATTGCAAAATTTTTGAATCAAATTTTTTTGAAGTATCAAAAAGAAGGAGCTTAGAAGGAGAAATCGAAAAGCCAAAAATCAATATTTATTTAACTTAATACATTGAGGTAAATGGCAAACAGTAAAGTTTTATTCAACCTGAAACCCTCCAATGTCAACTTTGAAACTCCCTTTTTACCTAAATTTGCTAATAGTAGTTGCATATAACGTTTCATTACAAGTGGCAGTCTTGAAAAAATAATCAATCTTAAGATATGGAAAAGCAAAATATTGATTTTAGTTTTAATGTTAAATATCTTAGTAACTTCTATGAAACAACTTTATTTGGCTTTTCGATTTTTCCTTCTAAGCTCTTTCATTTTGATGCTTCAAAAAGATTGATTCAAAAATTTTTAATTTTGCAAATCTACATTTTTATACTTTTTGCGCACCCTGTACAACAAAATCAAAGTTTATCAACATGAATCTTATTTATATAACAGGCAAAATAAAAATAAAAGTTTTTACAAGTATGGTTAAGTCCATCCGTGGACACACTACTGCATGTAGGTACCTAGGTTTTTCAATTTTTATGATTTTATCATTATTTAACCTTGTTTGTCCAATGCCTACCTATATTTTGTAGTACTTTAAGTTGCCGATTAGCTATACTTGCAATTATTCGACTTATACACATCATCAGGTTCCTTTTTCCTTAAGGCCGCCCTCTTGAAATCCAATGTGATTAAACAGCTTATTTTATCTAATACCAGTAGTCCATCATTATTACTTTATTTCTGTTATCGCTTTTAGTAACTAAAAGTATTTTATTGTAAAGAGGAATGCAACAAACTGACAATGAAGTTATTAGAACATTAGGTATTTCAGTTGCCTAGGAAATCAATAGAGCAAAGTCAATTTGTGTGAAGGGTTATTAAAGATCTATATTTTCCGCAATTTTTCCCCATGCAATTATTCCTCTTATTTAAGATAAGCCGTACCTTATCTGGGACAACCTGGTTACAATGGACGAAAAAAACGATTAAGTACCCAGAACAAAAAGGAAAGCACCAACAACAAGGACAACATTTAGAGACAAGTATTAGTATCACCGACCATGACTCATTATAGAAAGGAACACTCATGTAAGAGAAACGCAACTAGTGTAATGAAAACTGTGATGCCCAAATGGATGATAAGTTTAATGAAAAATTCATTTTTATGTACTTCTCCCTGTTTGTTAGAAATTATCTCTGGTAATAAATGTAGGTACAGAACTGGAAGTTAGGAAAGACCGACGAAGTATTAATTATACTTAAAATAAATAGGAAAAATTTCAGAGGGAACAAGGAAACAAGGAGGAAGACATTCTAATCGGCAACGAGAAAAGTCAGATGGGTGGAAGGAATATTTGCGGAACAAGAATTGGAAGATATATTTAATACGAGTACATCGTTTATGTGCATTTGTTAGGTAGCTGCTAGATAGGCGAGATTCCGAAAGATTACCAAATGGAACCAGTAACTCTTCCAAACAGAAAAACACTGTTGCACAAATTTTAGAACGAATAGTTGAATTTCCTATACAACTACAACGTGTCCAAGATAAGGAGGGCCAGTATGGGGATATTGGAAATGACAAGAGATACGGATTTGGTTAAATGGGAAAAAAGTTGTGTAATTAAAGGACCAACAAAATGGCGCCTAGAAATTCTTGATAAGATTTTCGGTTTTTGAGTTATTTTGAAAAAACTGAATTTATGGATTTTTAACTATATTTTTTTCTGGCTTTAATATTAAAGTTAGAGCGAAACTGACGAACTTCTTCGTAGCAACTTTTGACGAAATTAAAGATTTCATTGCCAATTTTTTTATTCTACGTTTCGTCTTCGAGCAACCATCATCAATTTAATTTTTTTAAATACGGTCCTGATTTTCTGATATAAAATTTTATTAGCCCTTTTTATTCTGAATTCAACAATGTACCACACATTACGGTTTAATTACGTTTCGACCCTTTTTTGGCCATCAATAAAGAATTTTTAAGATACGGACCTGTATGTCTCATAGTTTTGTAAAAAATATGTACATACAGTATAAGTTTGGCACAAGAGTTTTACGAATCTGTTAGATGATACTAGCGATAAGCACCTACCCTACTCTAAGCATAGCGCCTCTTGCAGTTTTGGAAAATCTTGTTCGCTCCTGATATCAGAAGAAAGCCCAACTAACTGTATTTCTCATAATTTTTAGAAAATTAAGAGAAATGCAGGTCCGTATCCTAAAAATTTCTTGATGATGGTCTAAAACGGGTCGAAACGTAATTAAACCACAATGTGTGGTACATTGTTGAATTCAGAATAAGAAGGGGTCATAAAATTTGGCATCAGAAAATCAGGACCGTATTTAAAAAAATGAAGTTGATGATGGTTGCCCGAAGACGAAACGTAGAATAAAAGAATTGGCAATGAAATCTTTAATTTCATCAAAAGTTGCTACGAAGAAGTTTTGTCAGTTTCGCTCTAATTTTAATATTAAAGTCAGAAAAAAATATACTTAAAAATCCATAAATTCAGTTTTTTCAAAATAACTCAAAAACGGAAAATTATATTAAGGATTTCTAGGCGCCATTTTATTGATCCTTTAGTTACGCAACTTTTTTCTTATTTAACCAAATCCGTATCTCTTGTCATTTCCAATATCCCCATACTGGCCCTCCTGATCTTGGACACGTTGCATATGTAGAATAGGGCAAAGGAGGATAGAAAATGGGCGGAAGAAATATTACAGAAGGCGACTTTGCTTATAGACGAACTATGGGAACGCGAGAGGCTATTTTAGCAAACTAGAGTAAAGAATTCTAGCAGGAACGCATCAGAGAAAGATATATTCCATAGGGACCGAGAGAACGAAGTGCGTTGTCCCATCTATTTTCAATATATACCTGGAAGAGGCAATTGAAATTATGAAGGATAGACGTCGAGAGGATAAAATAGTTTTAGAAATTAGGACAAATGAAATTGCAATATTATAGTTGTATGTAGTTAATATTTTCACTTTTCACTATTTGGTAGAAATCCATGATTAAATAAAAAATTACTTCGCGTACTACCAATAAGTATAACAAAATTATTTTATTTAACCGGTTTCAAGATCTACAAACGATCCCATCATCAGAAATGTTTAAGAAAAATTGTAAACAAATTATTATGACAGTTGACAAGGAAACTAAAATTGACAAATTATAATGATATCCATGAAATAAGATAACTAGATAACTGAATTTTTTTTTCTTGCTATTATTGACTTATTTCTCTCTTTTTCAGTTTATTACAATATGTACTAGCAGTTGGCAGTTGTCAAGATTCCATGGATATTTTATTTATTTAGTTTTTTCTGTTCTGATATTTCACTTGAAGGTTTTTTCAATTGAATTTATTGTTTTCTTCCTATATGGTTTTCTTTAAATTCATTGTTTTTTCCCTTCAAGCTACGAGGTATTCGATTTTCCTTTGTGTTTTTCTTATACCCCGTAGGTAAATACTGAAATTCAGTTATCTAGTTATCTTATTTCATGGATATCATTATAATTTGTCAATTTTAGTTTCCTTGTCAACTGTCATAATAATTTGTTTACAATTTTTCTTAGACATTTCTGATGATGGGATCGTTTGTAGATCTTGAAACCGGTTAAATAAAATAATTTTGTTATACTTATCGGTAGTACGCGAAGTAATTTTTTATTTAATTATAGTTGTAGGTATCCAGCAAAGATGCATGATTAGAAATATCAAGGAAATGAATGCAGATAGTTTTAACTTTTAACTATATAGGGCTGTGAATTAATAGAAGAACCAAAATCCTGGTATGCAGTGGAGGCGAAAATAAAGCTAAAATATGAATGATGGAAGACATTTAAAAATATGGGCGATAGACGGTAGGACGCCTACTTAGACCCTAAGGATTAGGTAGTGCGCGGCATAGGCGGGGATAGGAAAAAAGAAATAGAGGTATAGCCAGCCTCAGATTATGTAGACTAGGTTCTAATTCCTCTATATTTAGGGATGTAGGATATTCTACTTTTGGAGGTACGTTCGCTCAGGGTAGAAGAGAATGAAAGAATGCACGTTTAAGAACTGCAGTTGAATAAAGTTGAAAAGCTTTATGAGTACCAAAGAATAGGTATATTATATTATGTATAGGTAGGTATATTTTTTTAAACAAGCATTCTATTGTGTTAGTGGCAGGCGTTGCAAGGCGTCTTGTAAAGTGTAGTCGTCGACTTCATATTATTATTGATTGCTTTATTTGTGATCAGAAATTGGATAGCGATGGGGCATGCAAATAAAACAGAAACAATTTTACCGCCACTGGCCTCCTTCCCTCTCGCCTGCACATTTAAAATCGCATTAATAGTTGTGCCAAGTGAGGCTCATTTGTATTACTCTCTCTGATATAGTTGTAAACGCATACATACAATTATGGGAGATGCTCACGGATGAGATAATAACAAGCTCTTGTGTACGCGCTTCCCCGGGCGTGATTCCCATAAGGATGCAAAAATCCGAAACGCCCCTCAAGAAGAAGCGAGACTACCTTTTTATGAACTACAAGCCACCTCGACTCGATAAAATAAAATAAATAGACAATAGTTCCGCCATAAATCTCGGCTGACTGGGGAGATTCATTTGTGTTTGAAATTGAAATGGGGTGTAAGTTTAATTGTAATATCTGCACGTCATAACTTTGAACGGGATCATTCGATTTTTCCCCGGGTTTAAATTATGAGTGGGCATGTGAGATAGGTAGTATACAAACCGTAAGATCTATTTGCCGCACAAGTCGTTCTCCGCAGTAAATTATGGCCTAACAATACCAAGTTCACTTGGCGCCTATCTTACCTATTTTTGTATTAAATTTATAGAGGTTCTCATCCGGAGCATACCGCCTGTCTTGCAATATTAATTTTGATGTAACAGTTTTTTTCCAACGTTTTACGATTTTATTAAGCCATAACAATTTCATAATAAGTAACGAAGATAAAAATTATTGACTGAAAAGAAAAATTGCTTCCAGGAATTGCATTTTTTTACAGAAAAGAAATAGCAAATCTTGAAAGCATCCGACAATTACACCAGCACATAACAATTACCAAATTTTTCCCTTCAAATCATCTACAGTTTCTTCATTTGAAAACTTTCTACTCTGGGAGGAGAGCTTGTTTTTTAGATCACCCGCTTTAGCCCAGTCGTTCCAACTTTGACATCTCAAATGGTACCTATAGGTGCAGAGTATACTCTGTTGTGATATTGTGTTACATCGTCCGGGCGTCACAGTTATCTCTTGTTGACTATTCCACTCATCGAATTTTAAACCAACCAAAGTGCGCCATTTCTGAATATATTGGTGTATTCCAGCGGAAAAGTAGCTGCTAAAAATTTTAGGTACTCGGCCAATGGACTGTTAGGATTCAGCAAGCTAGGTAGATACATGGTTTTACAGCGAAACAATTTTAAAGTTCGCTTGGTTATCAAGCTGCTGCTTAGCAACTCAATTCATACATAACCAAATTTAATGCTTCATCATTTACCTAACATCATCATCATCATCATCATGATCATCATAAAGTTTTCAGTCCGAAGATCGGTTGGACGCGTACTTCCATCCTTACCTATCCTGAGCTAACCTACCCATTTCTCCAAAAGTTGAACATCCTACATCCCTAAATGCTTCTATTCTTTTCCTATCCGCTTCTCCTATCGTCCAAGTTTCGCACCCGTACAATCCGGTACTCCATACATACGTTTCTAAGAGCCTCTTCCGAGTTTCGACATTTATCATTCCCGAGCATAATAGTTGTTTCTTTTTATTAAATGCAATTCGGCTCTGCCCTAGTCTTTGTTTTATATCTCTAGAGCTCGTAACATCGCGAGTTATTTGACTTCCTAAATAGCAGAAATCTGAGACTTCCTCTATCTTCTCGTTTCCAATTTGTATTTTCGTTTTAGTCCTATTTTCACGCCCCCTACATACCAAAATTTTGGTTTTCTTTTTATTGATCTTCAAACCATAGCCCTCCGTCAAAAACGCTTCCATTTCGTTCGGAGCTCTTCCTAATTCTTCTTTAATTCCAGCAGCTATTCTATCTTTAACAATATTAATCGCATCTTCGATATATAATTTGAAAACGAGAGGCGATAACGTGCATCCCTGCCTCACTCTATTTCGGATATCTACTTCATTTGACATCATTAATAAACTATTCAGTTGTATTTTTCTCACTTGCACGTTTGAATAATATTTTTGATTTTTCTTTACCTGCTATGCAACTATACTGTTACCTACCCCTAGATAATTAATTGCTTTCATCTCACCGTAATATTATTACCAAAACAGTATCGTTCAGTTCCAATATATTTTATTCTCAAAATTTTTCTTCATTTGTCGACATATAAAAAAACATTCGGTAACATCAAAAATGGATAGGTACCTAAGAATTTTTGGTATGAGCTCATATGATGAGGGTCAGTTAATGAATCCAAAAAATGCAAAGTTGTTCCATTTAAAAAAAATAAGGTTAAGTGCAGTGTAAAAGAAATTTGACTGCCTTTAAAATAATTTTAAAATTGTGAAATAAAAATGCGGCGGGGTCTCTTTATGTAACTTTCTTCTCCAAAATGTAAAATAATGGCTTGGAACTCTGATGACTTGTACCTACAACCTTTAGGTGCTTACATTATGTCGGTGGCAAGATGAACAGCTTAAAGCTCGGCTTAAAGTGGAAAACAAAATGTATAGGTATAGAGATAAAGTTAATTTTGGGAAAAATTGTAAACATTTCAATAGTTTAAATGATCCGATGTCCAAGAAGAATGCCTAGAAATAATGAAAACCTTTCAAAGATAATGTTGAAACCCGAAGTCTTATGTCCCTTCCCAAGGAGTCATAGATACAATACTAAAGCGGGAAAATCAAGCTTTTATTTATTTATTTTGTTGGAAAAGTATGTGTAGGTACTTAATATTCATCGCTATCATTATAAGCCTATAATAAAATTTGTATTTAACAGACCGGGATATGGTATCCAAAAATATTGATTATACAGCTAGATTTCTTCATAATGAAAATTTTCTTATGTTTTAAAGTGTCACTATTTTGTAATGCATTGTGATTTAGAATTAGGTAGATGGGTATTTTCTCCAAAACAGTGCTGAAAGCTTATTTTTTTAGGTAGGTAGAGTAGGAGTATGTCTCGATGTTTGTCTAAACTTCATGTTTATTAAGTTACCTGCATTTTTTTGAAGATTTTGACATTCACGTAGAAGAGTTTTAAAACTTTGATATCTTGGAATTGGATAAATATCCTGCAATGAAAATCTGAAAATACATATTATAAAGGCGATCAACGATTAAAAGACAAAGTTAAAAAATATACACCTCATAATGTATTTAAGGGTAAATTAATTTCTGTGTCCTCTGTTGCTATTTTATTTTTACCCTAAAACTAAGTAAGTACATAGGTAAGTTCTATTAAAATCTTGAATCAGTCGTACCAGCAAGCTCATATTTTTCAAGTGCTACTTAACTGCATAAAATGACTGCTGTCAATAAAAAATGGAAATTATTTTATCATCATTCTTCCAACCTATCCGATCGATATGAAAATTAAAGAGCTATAATTATGATAATAACCAGACTCCATCAATCCTGCATTTTCTCCAGCCTGCGAATTAACTGCTACGACCGCGTTTGCATTTTGTATTAAACGTCTTAATTAACATGGTAACTTCGTCATAATTTACCCGCCTATTTGTTTTCTGGCCATTATGCTCGCATTTAACCAGTGGCTGTGGTACGCACAATAATCGCCTTGAAAGTTATAATGGCGTGCAAAAAATTATTATTATAGTTGCTATCTATAACGTCGTAAGGAGCTGATTCGGACCGGATGAAGTGCATTTACTTTGTCATCGATGTAAATTCTGATTACCGGCTTCTTTCTTGCTCACCTGTTGCTTCAAGTGAGTGGTGGAGGGCACCTATGAACATATTTCTCGGAGAAAAATGCTTAAAATAAATTTGCATTCTTGCTAAGTACATAATTTTAAAATGTAAATTAATAAAAAATAATGATCTTTCCTAAGAATTCTTTATAAGTTAACCCCACACGCCGAAAACGGTCACATAGTAATTAAACTAGACACGTGTTTCGCTGACAACGTCAGCATCCTCAGGTGTTCTCGCTACCTAGTCTTTGGTCTACCTCTTCGTCGTTTTATTTCATGGATAGATAATATTATCTTTTCACTATCCAATTATTGTTTTATTTCGTGATTCATTGTCCTTCTCATTTGATTTTATCCGATCTTTACTGGCCCCGATATGGCTCTCATCGTCTTAATTTCTGTCACAACATAATGTTGTTTTCTTGCAAAACGACATAGTCTCTGCCGCATAGGTTATTATGATTGGTGGTATTGATTTGCTACACGATATATTTTTTTGGATTTCTGTCTGACGCTTTTCTCTGTTGTTAGTTGTTGTAATTTCTATAGCCACTTGAATATAATTCACCTGCCTATTCATTGTTTTAACCACTAATCTTTATAGTTTTTGTCTTTTCTGTATTTACTTCCAATCCCATTTTCTTCCTTCTACTTCTGTTTCCCCTAGGATCTCCTCCATTATTTTCCCTTTTTTGTTGACTTTCCCTGTGCAAGGCAAGGGAATTGTTTTATTGGTAAATCCGCTTAACACGTCACAGACGGACTACATTTAAAATGTACGTACCCTAAAATTAATATTGTCGCCTTACTGTATGAAAATAATTTGATTTTGTTATGTGCGATAAACTATGTAGGTTATACAGGGTGACACTACGAAATATTATAATACTGAACGACCCCATTCCTTTCCGAAATTAAAAGTACATAATGTTCCCAGTGCATAGCCATTTTAAAAGCCATATCCCATGTCTTACCTACATAATTAAGTAAAAACTACCGTAACACAAGTTAAACTGAATATAAATGCAGGATGCAGTAATACAAAATAAACAGTATTCCTGAAATAAAAAAGGTTCTGCTGTATGCTTTTATGCTTTATGCTTCTTATACATGGAAAAAGGACGAGAAAATACTAGTGAAATGTATGGAAGTAAGGACAAATTGACTGACCACCACCACAATAACACAAATATTGTAAGTTTATCATCTTTCAGTACAATTTTAGAAAATATGCAACTTCAGGTTTACGAAGAGTAATAGCTTCATAGATACAGTTATTAGGTACCTTTTATACATTTTATGCAGACTATTAATTTTCATGGCCATTTTCTCTCAATTAATAAAAAGTTTATTTTAAAACGGGAAACCAAGAATAAATCTTACAAGACAGATTTATTTGCAGGTAATATGCAAATTTTCATATCATCACTTTATTTTTACTGCTGATTAGAAATAAGTAGGTACATACTGCGTAAACTGATTGATGTTTTAATGGCATTTTTATAATTGCACGCTGATAGTTCTGCATTCCACAATTAGAGTTATAAATATTATTTTATAGTAAATCTACAATAATTAAAATGTGAATATTGCTCTATCAAAGATTAAAGTGTTTTGCTGAATCCATCTAGAGTTCATGATTAAGTACCTAAGCATTGTTCTCGTTAATAGTGTAGTGGTGGGTCGGGCTTACTGAGTCCTATTCACACTTAGCTACTAAAAATTAATAATTAAAAGTGAATATCTCACATACTTACATCAAAACGTTCAAATATTACGAAAATGCGTGGATGATCGGACGGTGCCGTTGTGAAAATAAAATTTTAGCTGATTTGTCCGACGCTGGCTGCTTTTAAAAATATAAATGCCATCAGGATCACATTTTAAATAGGTACCTAGGTCATTTTGATAGAAAATAATATTGTGTTAGTGAAAAATTAACCGGGCTTTGAGCCCCACGCAAATGTTGACTTTGTGTCATACTTACCAATTTAACGTTGCGGTCTAAACTCGAACGAAGTTTACTTGTATGAATATGACAGTTTTGGCTGAGGTAACATATTATATCCAACTTAATCAATAATCATTACAAATTGAAAACATTTTATTACATTATGTTAACGAGAAATGAATTCAGCTGAGACTGGGTGTGAATTCGTGTAACATATGCGCTTTATAACCGTTCATTATAATACCATTAACGCAGCAAGTAGACACATCGATCTTAAATAGCATAATAGCACTCAGTGAATTGGTTTTGCACTTCTGTCAATTAAAGTCTATGTTTTGAAATTTCCGTAACAGTATTTTTGCGGCAGCAAATACGTAAGAGGCACAAGACCCCAAGCACATGACGATAATAAGTCGGTTGAATTGTATTAAGTGTGGGTGCAATACATATTTAAACTGATTAAATCACGTCTGTCTTTTGTGGATAATTTATATTATATGTACTATAAATTCCAAAAGTGGTGTTCCAGTTTGCGACGCGAATCGTTTATGCCGGACGTTGCTATGTTTTCGTCAGCCCCGCCCCCCATAGACGAAGTGATTTTTCGTTAAAAGAACATGATTATTTATCTATTTTTTGCTGCCCTTTGTTTACTAGTGCAAGGCTAACACGTTTGTTGTCATTCAAATAAAATCGTTCAGATCCGCCTTCAAAACTTTAATTGGCAGACAGTTGCTAAGGTTTTTTTTACCTTAGAATGTAATTGGTTATGGCATTTTAAGCGGAATTGAACCGTAAAGTGGAAAAGCAGTTTTGGCGTTTATAGTACCTATATACCTGTATTCAACTTGAAAATACCATCGTTCTTATATTGTTAAGGGTCGCAAAAATGCAAACGTCTAATTAGGTATAATGCAACTAAAACGATTATTAATTGGGTTTCATATACGAATCGTCAACATAACGTTTAAAAATGTTTTTTTTGTTAAAAGAGTAACAAAGCTTTTTGTTTGAATTCTTACTTATAAAATATTAATAATAATTAATAACAACGTTCTAAAAATATATTAAATTACGTTTAAATAAATACATACTTTTTGATTTAAAGTTAATAATAACAATGATTTAGACCAGTATTATTAATAATTATTACCTATAAATAATAACTTCATCCTTTTTCTGTCAATAAAATACATCTTTTCAATGTTAAAATAAATTTTGGTCCTTTTTCGACTTTAAATAAACGGCTGATTTACTAACGTACAATGGTTTGCCAACCGTATAAAATGTTCATTATAAGTTTAAGAAACTTATTAGTGTACAGGGAAATGTACGATTGAAGAAAAGTCTTCTAATTTTGGAAAACTTTTGGAACAGGCATCTTTTGCAAATTTAGGAATACTCTTATTATGCAATTCAAAGGATTGTTCTTTTAAAATGAAGGTGGATGAGATGCGAGATAGGCAAAATGATAAAAGTTGGACACTAAGGATCATTCTGTTGAAACATAAAACGAAGACGATAATCTAAAGGAGTGACCCGACAATATTAAAGAGGAGGTCGGAGAGGAAAGTCCCATCTAGCACATTAAGTTATAAAAAATAGAAGAGGCCTGCATCCAGGAGTTGATTGACAAAGACTGAAAAGAAGAACGGAGGAGTTTGTAGAAATATTATAGAGCAATGCGGCATGCCAATCGTGATTTTCGTTTAACGATTTTTTTAACGAAGTGGCCTGATGCAGGCAATAAAAAGCAGAAGTCCATCAAGAAGAATAATGTCTTAACATCAGATTTAAGGAAGAGTTGTGTAATCATTAATAAAGCCCAAGTGACACAGCTTTGGTGTGAGCCAGGTCAGGTCCAAGCTCTTTAAAATAATCGCCTCAGTCTGCTGAAACTATAATCAACTTTTTGTTTCAATGAAGTCTATACCTACTTCCATTTGTCGGCGCGACCGAAGGCTTCAAATTAATTCCACACAACCCATTTACAAGAACAGTTAAACATCTTGACAAACAACTATAAAATATTATCACAGTAAAACGTCGGTGCTGCATAAATAAAATATTTCACACAAAACCATATATTACTTTCCTTTTTAAATGCTGTGCATGTGCAACATCGATTCCGCATTAACTGCAAAAATTTATCTGGCCGTTTTTATTACATACTCGAATATCAAAATCTTCGCTGAAAGAGTCTTTGCCAACGGCTCACGTTAATTGAACTTATATAACGCTACAGTGTCCAATGTCCGATAGACGTATGGACCCACCAGGCCGACAACACAAAATAAATCATCAATCACTCGTGTCTCGAAACAGTTGAAACAAAGCCGTATAAAAGCAGCGGGAAATACGAACTATGAGATTCTAATGAGACCATACTTAGTGCAAGATATTATTGTTCTATTCAATAGAAAAACTATCGGCCAGTATTTTACAAATAGTTGATGGATTGCTCCCCACGGTTAATTGAATAGATTTTTGATTCTTCGTCTCGTCTGGATGTGTTGCAATTCGGACTTGCGCCCGATTAGCACGAATTAGAAGGAGATTTTATTAATCTTGTATGTAGGTATCCGCTGAACGCTTCGGTAACATTCCCTGGAAATATTTATGAACTGATCTCAACTAGCGGAGTATACCTCGAATAATTAATCAAGTTCAGTCCTTTGTAAATCACACAAAACAATAGCTACGGCTTTAAACACACGATGTCGGAAATACTTCGTGATTTTATCGCGAACTTGCTGCAGAGTGCATCCATCCAGCTTTGTCGGGCATTTTGGTTTTATTGATAATCACGTGGTGTATACTGTATACGGGGTGCCTCGGAAGAGGTGGGGCAACATTTAACTATATAGATTATTCGGGACATAGAATAAATAATGTATGTACAGGGTTGTTCGGCTAATCGGTTCGTTAAAAGTTTATGGACTTCCCATTTGACATATTTTCCAGAATTTGGAATTGGGATTTTCGAGGACGTTCTTTTGAATTAACATTCTGTACTTATATGTTTACATATTTGAAATCTACATTACTTTCCCATTTCCCATACTTCTTCATCTGGTACAAGCTGAAATTTTGTAAGATATTTTTTTGAAATTCCGACTTTGTACTGCCTCCTTAAAATTCTTGTCACTGATTTGAAAACAAAGCTACGATATGGATTTTTACGTAATAGTAGAGTACCTAGACTATCTACCAATCTTTCAAATTATACAGGATGTTTTTTTGTGTGGTGTTAAAATGGCTATCTTTTTAATCTTAATAGACACAGGTTCGGTTAAATGGGAGGAAAGTTGCGTCTATTCAAGCATAAAGAAGTGCCGTTTGCAGACGTTGATTATCTCTTTTCGTTTTTGAGATAATCGAAAAAGATTAAAATTTTGAATTTTACATTTGTGTTTATATTTTCCCTATTTGGCATTCAATCTTCAATCTGCAAAAACTTTCTTGGGACGACTTTTCATCATCTTTCCATTTGTGGTAGCAGAAAGTACCTACCACGTTTCGTTTCTTCAAAATCATCATCAGGTTAATTTTTTCTTATGGCGCGATCTTAGATTTTTTCACCATGAAATACCCCATTTTTTCTGAATAAAATGATATAACATATTTGTATGCTTAAATCGCATAAACAAATGACATGTCAACCTTTTAGTCATTAGAGTCATTTTCTTGCCATATGTTTATATCTCTTGTAGTTTGGATTCCAGAAGGTCCAGGTCCAGGTCTCAGGTTGTTTATTAAACTAGCATGATGTTCCTCGTCTAACTGTAAATAAGGGCCTAATGACTTATAGCATTTGCATGTCCAGTCATTTTGATGAGCTGTTCTTCCGGGACACCTGATTTAGCAAGATTTGATACAGCACTTGATCGATTTGAATGATTCGTGATTTTGTTTGTCAGAGTATCAAGCCCTATTCTTTCAGCAGATTGTTTGGCCCATTTTCCAATCTCATTTACTACATAAGGCATATTTTTGTACCATTCAGAATTGCTTTTATTCCAGTAAGGATTTACAGTCAGAAATAGTCAATCTGACGTAATTGTATTAGTGCATTTAGAAATAAGCTTTTTAAATAACCTTACCGAGCACATATCGAGATTATTGTAATTAGGCACTAACCACTAACTTACTGTCTGATAATTTTTGAGCTCCACCCTGGCATGTTTTGGAAAAATCGGGTTGTATTCAATTCTTCCGGTTACGTTACCATTTGATTTCTTTTCCTCTTTAAAAAATGCACTTTGCATTTTGCTGCCTCTCCCCCTCTCCAGGCTAGTTCGAATGTTATTATACCTATGATACAGTTTTTTTTTGAAGTCCTTCTGGACAATCTGCGTTCCACAGATTCATTATTGTATATATTTATTTCTTACACAGAGCAGTCGAACTTTGCTTCCTCTTTCCGAGAATAGACTGAAACTGCTTTCGTTTCGCATTTTTTGCATCCCTTGCTTGTTTGAATTCAATGTCTGTAAATGGATTAAATTTTCGGGCGTACTCTTTGTAGTATTTTTCTTGAAGGAGTTTTGCAGTAACATTCCACATGGTCTTTATAACGCATTCTTTATAATCTTCACCATCAGCTCTCTTCATATTAAAAGCCCAATCATTCATTATCAGTCCAAGCTCTTGATTTGAAGTAATTTCTAGAAGTTCATAATGCTTCTCTTTTAAAAATATTTCGAACTGTTTCCATATTGACTTTTGATTTTTAACTGTACTTCTAGGAGTAACACTCTGTACAGTTTTTTGAATATCTTCCAAAGATTCTTGGCCAAATCTTGCCATTTCAAAACGACGATGTTGCAAGAAAACTCGAAAATAATATGACAGTGACAGTTGCCTAGGTAGAAATTTCAAAACTATCATTCACAGCATAGTTGATTAAAAGCAAGGCGCATATTTATCAGTTATTGGGAAAGCTAGGTAGGTTTTTATCGTTTACAATGACAGTTGATTGGTCGATTTTAAGAAATTGAAGAAATATCATTGGCTCTTAGAATAGGAGTGTATTAACCGAAATAACACACGCTTCTAGACCCAAATGAAATGTTCCTATTGGTCAATTTGACGATGAAAAAAATAATCTGAGAAATATCTAATAATTGTCTGTATAGTCTTTCAATATACTTTGGGTCGATCATTTGCCAATTGCATGGTGTTTAAAGTTGGGTACTCTGCCAAAATTATAAAGAAAGGACAAATTCGTAGCCATTCCAAATTTTGTATTCATACTTACCGGCTGGTAACTGGATATTTGAAGCCAGCTGGAGCAAGTCATCTAAATCTGTCGAGTGGTATTGCTCCAGCGTCAATAACTCTCCTGAGTAGACCATTCAGACTGCAAAAAGCTGGGAACAGATCCAGAGAGGCTCTTAGCACCTGCTTCAAGATTAAAATCTTTCAAGAGTTTCAAGAGTTGGGAGGCACTATACTAATAGTAATAGTAATAGTTGAATGCTAATTGATATGATAGTTATAGAGCAATTCTTTTCGGAAATCTAATGGTCTGAAGTGGTCAACAAGGAAATTGGTAACATGAAATAGAAAGACGCAGATAAGTACGGCCGTACCCTTACAATAGTATATTATGTAACTAGTCCGGAAAATACCATAAGGTATCCTATTCATGCCAAATTAGTAAGTCGTTATCTCGTTGCTATGGAACAGATCAACTGCATTCTTCTAAAGCAAACCTTGATTTTCATACTATTATTTGGTTATTTAGTGCAATGACAACAACGATGTAACTTCCCTGACCAGGCCGGAAAAGTGCTCAAGGAAAAAGCGTCCGGGAAGTGGGTACTTTCCGGACGGTTGCCGAAAAAGCATTATTGACACTTTAATCTCGATAAGTGAGTTTTCATGAATTTAGACATGACCTTTATATTATATGTTACGTAAATTAGCTTCAGTAATTCACAAGGCTGAAGGAATCAGTGTCCACTGTTTCACCGCTGTTTCCATTGGCCAAATGAACTCACTCTGCACTCGGTGAATATCCATGCGGAAACATCACTGCAAAAAGTATTTGTATGCTCTGGTAAATGGTTTTTAAACTCCACTAAGGTATATTTATCAAAGGTGATACAGTTGATTGATAGTCTTGTCGGGTTAATCTTCTGTTTTGTAGACGGTGCGTGTGCGGCACGGTAGTCCCTGCCAATGAACGTGTATGATACGCCGTGCGATAATTTGTTTTGCTTCGATTGTCGATTGATCGATGAGATTACAGTTTTAATTACAGGATGCATATGCTAGTCTTTCGAGAACTTCTCAAGCGCAGACAGCCTTTCAATAGTTACGTAATTTAACGCGGGTTAAAAAAAATGCATGAGTACTTCAGAGTCTTTTAAAAAGTTTGCATTTAACTAAAAACGGCAAAAGTGTTGCAGAAATACCTTCCGATGGAGCAAATAGGTGATTAACAAATTCATAACAGATGGACCTAATTGAATCGGGTTTTTAGAATAAAAAAATAATGCATATAATAAAAACCTAAAAAAATCATTTCTCTTATAGCTATCTTCGAAGTCACCGACAGTGCCTTTGAGGTGTTATAACTCCTCAGCGGTTATTGTGATTGGTCCTAGTTCGAAGCTCTCAAATAAAAGATGAAAAAATGCTAATTTAGCCCTACCCAAAAATAAAATTCTTATTATTAAACCAAATTTTTTTCAATATCTAATGAAATTAAATTAAATTGACAAGTAATAAGTAATATTTGACAGTAAGCATAGGGTAAGAAATATATAACAGGAATTTGAAGACAAAATTAAAACTTTATTCAAACAAAATTAACAATAAAAATAAAAGTTCATTTAAAATTAACGAATATATACAAGGTGTCTTACGAAGTTTCAGAGAGGCGATATCTCGTAAATAAATAAATAACGAAAATAAAATTTGGTGGATTTATATATCTGAAAGCTGTGCTTCTTTTTGTATTATTCAATTTTCTTTAAAGTTCTCCATTTCCCATCACGTAAGCCCAACTTCAAATGTTAAATGGGATAGCCTGAATGTAAACGCATTTTTGAAAAAGGTATTCAAAGACGATTTCAATGATACCATATTTAGTAAAACAACGGATATCTTCGAAAAACAAAGTAACAATATCCTAGCAACCGATAAATGAATGTATGTCAAAAGTTGACTTGAATGTGAGTCACAACTTCACTCACGTCAATTTTTTACATTTAGCGTTAGTCACTCGGTTATTCATTTATCGGTTGCTAGGATATTGTTTGTCGAAAAGTTCGTTATTTTACGAAAAATGACAATAAATGTGGTAGGTATCATAAAAATCGTCTGAATAACCTTTTAAAAAATGCGTTTACATACAAGGTATCCCATTTAACCTCACATTTAACATATTGAAGTTGAGCCTCGAGTTAAGCTCACGTGACAGGAAGTGAAGAACCGGAAAGAAAATCGAATAATACAAAAATACAGTTAAACAAATCCACGAAATTCCATTTTCGACCCACTAAGCGATTACGAGATATCGCCTGTCTGAAATGTTGTGAGACACCTTGTATATATGTAAAAAATAAAACTTATTTTGATTCAAATAACATTAGTAAAAACTAAGAGATCATTCCAAATATAAAAAATTAAACAAAATCATTTTAACTCGCATTTTAATTGATTATATAGCAGCTCAATTTTATTATACTCCCAATCTGTCAATTTAAATATACCCTCGAATATATCATAATTTAAATCGAATTTTAGGGGCCCATAAAAAATTAAAAAATTTGCCTACATCCGCAATATCATCTTTCTTGGGCCAAATAAAATCGAATTTATTGTTCCTTGAACGTGTGAGGAGTTTTATTCTAAATAGGTTGTCTTCATTTTGAGGGTTTGTCTCCAAAACCTGCCCTAAGTACCATCTTTCTTCGTAGTATACTGCGTAAAATAGTCCATTACTAACCTCACTATTTTTATTATTGTTTTGGAGATTTTTTTAAGACTAATTATTTTTGATTCGGATTCAGACTCTTGATACAGAAAATGTTTCCGTATCGGTACTATCCTCATAATTAATTATTTCATTTTCCGATTCTGTTGAGGAAGAAGATAGCTCCTTCTTCACACTTTTTGTAGTTTTTCTCGAGGTTTTTCTCTTTTTAAGAACTTTCGTGGTAGCAGTAGATTTTTTTGTGTTCTTTTTCTTCGATTTTTCCTTACTCGTGATAAATCTTCTTAATCTATCGGTACGCACTCGGTTTGTAGTTTCGGCAAGCAACCAACACAGCGAAGACTTCTTTATAACTTTGAAATTGTTGCCAACAGCAACATTATGCAGTGCATGCAATGTTGCCAAGTCTACTGAAATTTCACAAGATCTGATGCCTTTAGAACTATCTAATGATTTGGTCGACGGTTTTGAACCGATTGTAAAATAGAACTCCAATGCAACTTTTTATTACGTAATATTTCAGAAAACTCCTCAAGAAATCTTGGAAAATTCTCAAAAAAATACTCTATAATTCCTCAGATTTCTTCAGAATTCCTCATAATTCTTCAGAATTCCTCAGAATTCCTAATAATTCCACAGAATTCCTCATAATTCCACAGAATTCCTCATAATTCCACAGAATTCCATAGCATTCCTCAAAATTCCACAGAATTCCTCAGGATTCCTTTAGAGTGTACTCTATAATTCCCCAGTTATTTACCCCTCGGTGGTCAACTTCGCGCGCGCCTTATTTCAAATAATAGAAACGGGTGATTTACCTAATTGCCTACGTAGACCATATTCATCTATTTAATTTACGTGAACTGAAATCTAAAACTTATTCCAATACATTAAATTTATTAAATCCTCGGCGAACAATAGAATTCAACGACCACCGAGCTTATACGCGACCACGTCTGTATCAATACTACTATTTTTGTTTAGAAGCAATTAATCATTCGTATTTATGCCCTATTCAGATATGCGATACCCCCGTTCAAGTAACTAAAAATATAATTTATATAGTAGGATAAATGGGAAAATAATTAATTAGAAATGTGTAATTAATTCAAGCAGACCATAGACCAGACGTTTTAATGTGATTCCTTATTTGATACTGAGAATTATGAATTTTAAAGAATATTGATAAATTACGTACAATATGATCACTGTCTACATAAATAACTGATTAATCCTAACATTTCCAATAAACATTTTGATTGCGTGCCAGATATGAAATTTATTTACAAAATCTACGAGAAATCATCGTGCTAATCATTCATTTTACGATCATTTTGCAGAAACTTCGACAGTGGCGTGCGTAACTGCAGTATTAAAACAGGGGAAAGTTACTTTGTATAAATCATAGAGCTACCTATATAGAAATAAAGGAACAATCCCTCATACCTGGGCGTTGAAAATTTACCCAACTGTGGGGAAATAACCTTGACAATTGAGGTGTAGGGGCGCATGCGCACTGCATTTATTGGTGCTGCCGTATTGTCACAGAATAATGAATAAACAGAATATTAGAGAGCTGGTGCATCCATTGTGAGCATCTCGGCAGACATTATGATGGGTGACTGACTCGCTTTCTATTTTGTTTCCAAAATAATGGCGGTTGGTCACTGAAATGGTCCTTGAAGGATGTGAAATGGATATGTGAAGACTGTGCCCTCTCAGAGAGCGGTGTATAATAATCAAAATTATTCAAGTGGATCAGAAGTTCATGAGAAGATGACTCATGGTCTAGTCGACCTTGTGAAGTGATTGCGACGAAAGTGTAGTCAAAATGTAAAAAATATCACTGACACGTTAGTCCAAAGTGACCATTTTTGAAAATCTTATTGACCGCCTTAACACGTACGAGAATTATGCTCTGCTACGTCGTTTTCTAAACATAAAACAAAGAATAACTTTTTTTATATCGGGCTTCGTTTAGGAAATAATTTAAAAGAAATGTAAAATTAAGGCGGCTATGAAAATAAAAATTAGTTTATTATTTTACAGTTTGTAATCAACTTATTATTTTTGTCTACATTACATGACTTTCTGTTAGTGTTTCATTTAAAATGCAGTTTACTACTGAAGAGCACGCTGACATTATTTGTTTATGGGTACTGTGATGGTAACACTAGAGCTGCGTATCGGGAATACAGCGTAAGATATCCTAATAGACGGCAACCTAATCGTGCAGTTTTTTCTAATCCATTTCGAAGACTTCGCAAATTTGGAATTAATGAACGTGGTAGTGGAGTTTCACATCATCAACACACTGTTGCAGAAGAAATTGCCGTTATTGATGCAGTACTTGATGATTCAACAACCAGTACTAGAAGAATTTCCACACAGTTACGATTGACGCAAAATTTTGTTTGGAAAACTGTTAATCGGGAAGTCTTACATCCGTACCACTACCAAAGAGATCATCACTTGCACCCAGGCGACGGGGTACAGCGGTTAGCATTTTGTCGTTGGATGCTTGAACATAATGAACAAAATCCTAACTTTATTAGTGAGGCGCTCTGGACAGATGAATCCATTTTTACGAGGAATGGAATTAACAATATTCATAACGAGCATACGTGGTCTTTACAAAATCCACACGCAGTTAGAATTAGAGCTTTCCAACGAAGATTGGTGGTGCACCACCACATGCTGGAAGAAACGTGGTAGAGTGGCTAAATAATAATTTCAACGGGAGATTGATTGGAAGACTCGGTCCCGTTTATTGGCCCGCAAGGTCCCCGGACCTAAATCCTTTAGACTTATTTATTTGTTCACTTAAAAGAATTGATTTATGCTAAGCCAATTAATACTATTGAGCAATTACGGGATAGACTTTTCAATTCAGTGCATAATATTCAAAACACTGTAAATTTTGCAAAAGTTTACAATCTACTTGTTTTGCGTTGCCAAGCGTGTATCAATGCAAATGGTGGAATTTTTGAAAATCTGCTGTAGTTTTTTACGTTGTTATAACTTGATAAAATTTGTTTAATTTCTTAAATTTATTACAAATTTTTATTTCCATTTTTTACATTTTTTAATACATTTTTTTTTAAATATTTCCTAAACGAAGCCCAACATGAAAAAAAGTTATTCTTTGTTTTATGTTTAGAATTCGATTTTATATCTGACATTTAATTTCGGCTGTCCAGTTACCAATCACCCTGTATAATAGGGTAGTAAAAGTCCGTTTATTCCTCGACACTTCTTATTTATTTATTAATAAATGTGACCGGTTTCGGGTTCATCTACTAACAACCCATCATCAGGCCGGAGACTACATAGATATACAGGGTGGTCACTTTTACAATGTACACCATTGGAGTCTTCTAAACCAGAAGAGATTCAGAGTTGGTCAAATTACAGAAAACGTGCACTTTTTCCATGCCCTTTAAGGATCTGAAAAGAAATTCTGGATAGCTCTCGTTGTTCCTGAAATATCCCGAAAAGAATTGAAGTATTGCATTTTCTTATTTCTTCCATATATTATTTATTACTTGAGCAAATGTAATGCCCTTCGGCAGGTTTACATAAGTAGGTATGGGGTATCCACTGGATGTTTCAAAATTTGTCTAAGCCTACTACATCTTTGAGTTTTCATAATCATGGCAACTAGATTTTGTAGATAAGGAGTGAAATTAGTGTTTCGGAAAGTTAGATGACCCATGTGCGATACATCGTTGAAATTGTATTTTTTTTCTCTATCCAACCTTATGAAAATCCAATATGGCGCCCATAAGAAATTCAAAAGTTGACCATGAAAACTTGAAGATGTAGTAGGCTTAGACAAATTTTGAAACATCCAGTGGAAAGCCCATACCCACTTATGTAAACCTGCCAAAGGTCATCACATTCGCTTGAGTAATAAATAATATATGGAAGAAATAAGAAAACGCAATATTTCAATTTTTTCAGGATATTTCAGGAACAACGAGAGCTATCCAGAATTTCTTTTCAGATCCTTAAAGAGCATGAAAATGTGCAACTTTCTTACTATTTGACCAACTCCGAATCTCTTCGGGTTTAGAAGATTCCAATGGTGTACATTGTAAAAGTGACCACCCTGTATAACAAATTTAGAGTTAGGATAATTAAAATTACAAAAACACTGCATACTTACAATTGTCACAAAGACATTATATAGTACCAAAATATCTCCATTTGCGGCACCAAATACATGCATACTTCGGTTATGTTATTAAACACCTTGAAAACTATCATCTTGCAATTTGCGATAAAAGGAAAAATCTTTTATAAGTGTAATCCTGGCAGAATAAGGACTTCGTGGCTCAAGAACCACATTAGGCAATAATATGGAAGGCCTACAGTCCAGTATTTATTCCGAAGAGTCATTAAAAATATCATGATAGTGAATTTTCCGCCGGTAACCTTAATTATTTTGTTCTATTTGAGGTGGTTCCTTATTGGTTCATGTACTGGTCTCATGGCTTATTATACCCCTCTCTTTACGCTCCTAGAGAAGGCCTGTTTGTCTAGGATGACCAAAGATCTTTTTCAGAGACAAGTGTTTTAGTTCTTCCAGGTTTATCGTGTCATCCCCCAAAACACTTACCCGAACATCTATGAAGTCTTCGTAGCGTTGAAAAAAGTGAAGAGGCGCCTTTTCCTCTCCACGTCAACCCCTCTACATTAATTCTTCTGCTAATCTCAGTGTTTGTAGGTGTAGGTGTTTGAAGGTGTTTGTAGGTGCTTCTTCTTGCTTAGTCGAAGTATGTAGTCTGGTCCTTAAAGAAGTGCCTTTGCGTGGCACTGGCTCAAGGTACCCCTCCAGTTATCTTTATGACATTTACGTAATATGCCTCTATTTCTTCCTTGAGTGCCTCATATTAAATGCAAAGGATAGACACGCCTTTTTCTTTCAAGTTTACTTTCGTCGGCACTTTCATTGCCTGATATGGTCGAATATCTTGGGATCTTTATCAATTTAAGCTCGTTTCTTGTACCCAAAACATCAAACCCATTGATGCACTCAGAAACTAAGTCAGAGCTTACTTCACAGGCGACAAGTAATACTCATAAGAGAACCCCTTGACAATTTGATGAGAAATAAATTCTTTTGCCAACCGTTCAAGCAACTTCGATGAACAGACCGACCTTGCCCGAATTTCTGCTTGGAATACGGTTGCTTGAGACCAATGGCCAATGTATAGCCCTTGGCTTAGTTCACCAACCCCGCAAACTCTAGCTCTTGCGCACCCATCTCTATAATAAATTGACCCAGCCCGTTCAATTTTCCCTTCCCACGTTCCAAATCTTCTCTTGTTGATGGTATAAGTCCTGTTTATACTGTCTGGTATCGTATTCAGTACGATGTTTTTATCTAATTCCGAGAAGATAGCTTCATAGTCTTCTTGAAAGTTAGTTTGAAAAGAATGTATCCTCAGTCTGTTGGCACCAGCGATGGCACTGCCCTTCATAAGCAAATTAGGGGTCCAACATGATTTCCAAAGCTGGCTGATGAAGGCAGAGTGCACACAGTACCAATGATACACAGACAAACTGTACGACCATTACTGAATTTAATATCTGATCGTTTTTTGGTTAATTTTGGTACTAGCAATTGTCGTCCATTTCCAACGAAATTCACTCTTCATGTATTGACTGTTGACAATTTTTTTTAAATTAGAAGTTTGCAACAGTAATTCCCATTCTCATTAAACTTGCCACCAGAGTCAATTTCACACTGGCATGTTTAATGTTAAAGGCACTTAGAAAGTGGTTTTTTGAATATTATTTTTGTTGTAGTATTCCTACTATAGCCACGAATCTACCTGCTCTTTAAGAATTTCTTACATAGGTACTTTAGCGAGTGAAAGTATATAACTTCAATTTCAATTCTTCCAGAATGTAAATTATGCCATAACTATTTATATTTATTACTTATGTGAGCTACCGGTGTGGGTGTATACCAAGCTAATCAATTTAATTTTTCCCCACGCACGACCATCAATGTTACATTCAAGACTTAATCTGACGTTTCACTAAACACCGACGTGTGTAAATTTTACAGTCGCCTGGAAAACATATTTCAAATCCCAAGAACTATGTGACTAACCCATACGTTCACCGTAACCTTTTGGTTATTATGGAAATGCCGTGATACGTAACGGGTATGGTACAATTGAAATTAATTGCCGTTTCATATATCTTCACCTTGTTACGGCTGTCAGCTTTTTATATATTTAAAAATCTTTTCAAAATGCCACACCGATTTTATTCAATTCCGGGCTATTAGCGCTAATGCTTGTTAACGATCATTTGTTTCGCTTGAAGTTTTATAACTTCTTTGGGTTTTTGTCATTAGAAAGGATCTTGTTAATTTTCTATTATGTATTAATCCAGTTTGTATTCCAAGAAAGAATAAAATGTGCCGTTGAAGATTTCGACGCGGTAAACACACTGCTGAACAAAAAATGTACCGCATCCACTGGATTATAAAGACGGAAGACACCTGAAGTTATATTGATAAACACGCAAATGTATAAGAATCTGCTCTTTCTAACAGCTTAAGACGGAAAGAATATTCCAGAAGAACTATCAAACATATAGAAGTAATTGAACCGGGACGAGGGTATGGAGATAGAAGAAGAAAAGATAATTCCGCCGAGAAATAATCGGAGATAATAATTAAGAACTTGAAGAATAATAAAAGTCCAAGGATCAAGGGTGAATGAGAGGATTACCTAGTAGAATTTTCGATATCATGATGGCGATGTGGGAAATGGATCAAAAACCTAGCCTTGGTGTGTCTTGTACACAAAATGAAGGGCACGATTTACGGGGGGAGGGCTTCATTGAACGTGGGAAGTGGCCACGGGGATACAAAGTACTAACTCGGCGTTTCAAAATGAATTGGATGGAGGGGCAAAAATGCCACCGTAACAAGTGAAAAAGTAGCTATGAGTTAATAAGGCTTACTCAAATTAACGGTGTAGAGTATGGTATAAAGATGAATGGAGATGGATCTGGGCTTTCACGGTCAAGAATGTGTTTATAACAACGCGATTCGCTGTTGTCATTGTTGTTCAATGAAATGTCGGAGAGAGTTACAGGGGGCGCGAGAATAAAGAAGATGGGACAATCTGTAAATATCCACATCAGTATTTGGCCTATGCAGACGATATCATCACCGTAATAACAAAAACAGAAGGAAAAACTAAGAAATTTAATAAAAGTAAAAAGGCTTAAAAATGAGGGAGATGCATGGTGATGGATTAACGGCCAGATGGGGCACTGAAGGAATTGAAGAAAATGCAGATTTGGAGAGATGGAGAATTTTACATATTTTGAAGCAGTGACATCAGAAAACAACAGTGGATAATAAATAGATGTGCGCTTAACTATAGTCTTAGCCAAAGTCCCGCTGATAGGGCCGGATCCTACGTATCGTTTGGCATATCATATAGCCAAAGAGGTGATAAAGGACCTATTAAGACAAAAACACACCTCTTATTGGATGGAGACTCCTGAACTGAGGCAATCGCGAATGTTCATTAGCGGACCATCCAGCAAGAGAGCTGAAGAGTTAATACGACTGGGTAAGAACCAGCTGAGATGGGCAGTAGGACTATTTACGGGACACTGTTCACTTATGAGACATCTTACCACTATTGGAGTGAAGGACAATCCTGATTGCAGGATGTGTGGAGAAGAGGAGGAAACTCCTCATCACATACTATGTGAATGTCCGGTTCTTGGCGCAGCTAGACATACAAGCTTCGGAGCTATGTTTATAGAACCAAAAGAAATAGCAGATGCACCCATAAGTCTTATCCTAAATTTTTTTGAGGAGACCAAACTTATGAGATAATCACGTATGGGGGCACAATAAGCTTGAGCTTCAGTGCTAGGGGCCAGAAACCTGCCCCGTAAGGAATAATAATAATAACTATAGTCTTGACCAAGTGGGCACAATGAGGAATTAATTAAATTCTGAGTATTTATCAAGTAATGTAATTGAATAAGATTATTATAAAACCAGTGGTGGCCTTTGTTTGTGAGATTCTGACACAAAGCAAAAAGAGCATCTCTAAAAGTGGGAAAGACAGGAGTTAATAAGAAAATCATGGAGAGAAAAGGATATGGGAAACATAGATAAAAGATCAAATAATAGCCTTAACGAAGAATACAATGACACAAAGTGACATGAAAGTGGTTAAATATCAACAGTTCTGGAGTTCTGGTGGTTGGGACAATGTGGAGATACTACAAGGAATCCGAATTTTCAAGCTATTGTAGAGGGGGGCGAATCAATGGAAATAAGAAGAAGTAGACCGACGAAAAATTGACTGGCAAAGTGTGGTCAGAAATAGAGTATAGTAGAGAAGGATAGTAGTCCTGCGGTTTTAGGGCCTAATGCTCTAAATTATTATTTTTACTCTCCAGTTTATTATACTGTTCTATTTTTCCACGTGAAATGTTTGCTGTAGTTTGCCTGTTTCCTAGTACTGCGAAAACAACTAAACGGTTACCTTTCGTTGAAGTGGTCATCTCTCCCCCCTACTCTGATCACGTACCAAAAGAATCAGTGCCTTGATGCAGTTAATATACCTATAATACCTGCCTATTCCTATACTTAAAAAATATGGCTTTATTATCATCAATCTTCGAACAGTACAAAATATTATGCTGAAACTAAATATTTGAGGCTGTTGTAATTTTATCGCACCAAACTTTCTCGAAGAAAAAGAATTGAACTTGTAAGAAATCACCAGAATGCAATACTTCAAAAAAGTGTATTTTATATAAGGTCTGTTGAAGACGAGAGACAATATTATTCTGATGGTTAAATGGTTAAATGAACTTATTTTACGTCTATCCTAAAAAATTGAAAATGCCTGGTCAGAATAGGTTAATGTTCTTGGGGATGGCATTAGCTGAAAAACTCACAAGCCGTTTTGCAATCGGGAGAAGTTGAAAATAGATTTTAAAAAATACAAGGGCGAAATAAACGTTCTGCTAAGTAAGTACCTAGGTAAATATCAAAGTGGATAAGACAAGTGGACCGACTTGCCTCTAAAAGGTGAGTAGTATTTGTCCAAGCTTATAGGCATGAGAAGGGAAGTGCGAGAGGGGAATCGGGTCGATTTTCCATATTTCGTGCATAGGAAATGCGACGCGCTCAAAATGTATCGTGTCGTAACTCCCTCAAAAATTGTCTTATCGAGTTGTAATTTTTTTAAAATTATTTCTGAAACTTTCAGGATGCTAACGAAATCTTTTAAATTGCAATTACGTAATTACTTTTCATTCCGCTTTGCAATTTTCGAGACGTTGTCTTTTTGGTGAAGCGGAATTTTCACCTAAAGAGGAACTATGCTCATTTTTAGAATTTGGACAAACTTCCTGCAGCTAAGTTATAGAGAAAGGGTTGAATTTTATTTTACACCAAGATTCAATTCATTATCTCGCATAGAAAAAAAGTTATGGCGATTTGAACACGATAATCGTTCTGAGCACGTAACTCTTGAAATCGTATACCAGTCAGTGGCAACCTTTTCCTTGCACGTTGCATATATAACCCGAAACACAATTAAGCACTACACATTTTCGTCCCATTTTGATATTTTCATCACACGGCGAATACTTATAAAATAAAACCAAATACGTTGCACACATTCATGTAGTCTCCTAAAGATTGATGCTGTAACCGTTTCGTTATCTCCCGCTACTGACTTCAAGAGTTACGTGCTCAGAACGATGATCGTGTTCAAATCGCCATAACTTTTTTTCGATGCGAGATAATGAATTATTGAATCTTGGTGTAAAATAAAATTAAATCCTTTCTCTATAACTTTGCCGCCGGAAGTTTGTCCAAATTCTAAAAATGAGCATAGTTCCTCGATAGGTGAAAATTCCACTGCACCAAAAATATAACGTCTCGAAAATCGCAAAGCGGAATGAAAAGTAATTATGTAATTGCAATTTGAAAGATTTCGTGAGCATCCTGAAAGTTTAAGAGATAATTTTAAAAAAATTGCAACTCGATAAGACAATTTCTGAGGGAGTTATGAAATGATACATTTTGAGCGCGCCGCATTTCCTTACGCGCGAAATATGGAAAATCGGCCCGATTCCCCTCTCGCACTTCCCTTCTCTTGCCAATAAGCTCGGACAAATACTACTCACCTTTTCCTCTACTGTATGCACTGGAGTCGCTACACTTGTCTTATCCACATTGGTAAACATTAAGTATTTTAGTGCACAGCTACTCGAAAGCTAGCCATTAAGGAAACTGTTCGTCTGGTTCGATTTTCTTCATTATTCCGTTTAGTCTGTTTATAGTTTTTGTTTGTTATTTTACCCCAAAATGCAACTTCAAACTGTCAAAAATCCAATTTCATCGCCCTGACAAAACAATATGGAATTTTAATCCGCCTCTGACCGAAATAGAGAGAATGTTTATTTAAGTGTATCTATGCATTTGCTCCACATATCATTGCCAATCTGGAATAATTTTAGAACTGTCAGCGCGCTTACGGAAAGAACTGAAAACATGAAAAGCTAGAGGGAAATAGCGCATTAGATTAATGCCTGGTTACAAATTACTGCGATCCCTTTGTTGTCGATGTTAAATAGTTATGAACTGTGTATTTTTTGTGAATAATCTACTCTTTTAATCTAACATGTGTAGTGATATTTTATGAAGCTAGATTTTCTTATTATTAAATTTTATCTTTGTTCTCCACATCTCCACTCTGTTTCTTTAAAGTATGCACAGTTTCCTTCTAATTTTGTTTGTTTACTTTTTTGTTTGTTGTAATCAACATTGGTTTGTAAATGTTTGCTCGGATTGGCGACATGTTGTGCTGATTTCGTTTCACTTCATCTTGTTTTCTATTCTGATTTTCGAAACATTCTTCGATTTAAAATTTAAAAAAATATATAAAACAATTCTATCATTATCATTAGGTAGATTAGAATATACATACTCAATACTGATAACAAGCAAACTCACCTGTTTGTTGGCCACATTCATTGATTATAACGATTTTTTGAAAGAAAACGCCAGTTGCTCTGCTCATCGAAGCAGAAAAAGCTGTACCTTGCAAATAATGTAATTTGCATGCGCAACTACTCTACTTTTAAACGCTTCGCATATATGCAGACGTGCGCGAAAATTAAAACTGTACCAAAAAAGCGGTCATCTGTCAGTGCGTTGAATGAAAAGTCCCGTTCCCCGTGCAATTTATTATTCGGTATATGATTTTATCCCCGCGTCAGTACATGAACAGCTGTTTAAAAATAAGACATTTTGATTATTACGAAGCATGTGTTGGTCGTGTAGCGTATACGATAGAATAGCGCAATCCCGAAGACTGGCGGGATATTTATGGCCCGAGGGTCACAAGCCATTGCTCCTGCCCGCATTATTACCCAACAGGGTTTATATTCGATTGTGCAGACGTTCGCAAAATATATACACCTGTTGGAGTCACTTCACTGTTTCTCTCTGTATTAGGAGAATAATCTTGGTAGCCTCGTGGGAAAGTACGTTTCGGGAAAGTTTTCAGTTAGAAGAAATCTTATATACGGGCTTCAAAATGCACGAGTTGTTATATAATTGTATTTTTCATGGCTTCAACGTTAATCGTGCTTGTAGATAATCCGTTAAATTAATTATCTCAATTTATACTAATCATACAATTTTATTAATTAACTCTATATACTTATTGGACGTTGACTGTTTTTACCAGATGCTTACCTACAGGTTGTTTGTTGTTCTTTTAAATACTTTTGTTTTCTATTATTAAAAACACTATAGTTACCTACATTTGAAAGAAATAGTTATTCCAGGGTCACTGTCGCCAGATCAATTTATTTAAAGAATGTGTAATTTTTGAAAAATTGTTCATACAAAATGTTGCTTTTGGTAAGTCCTATTACTGGTTAAAATTATTAATGTACCTACTAATTTCTGGGACAAATTCAACATAATAATATTGTAAATGTACATAGGTAGATAACACGTATTTATTCATACATTCACGGCATCTAATTACTTGTAATGAAAAACATCCATAACTTATTTAAATTTAACATCTGACATTCATTTTTATTTCTTAATGTCCGATAAATAATTATTTAGTAATTGCATAAGCAGTGTGATCACCACTATTATTTATGACATTTTCATTAAATAATATATACTGTCAAGAAGGTACTTTCAGAATTTCTGACATTTATAAATAATTTAAAGATGTAGAAGCCATTTCTTTTTCTCTGTTGTTCATTCAGATTACCAGTTTTCTTATTCTTCCTGCAGCATGTTCGCCTTTCCTATCGAAGAACATACCTCCTCATTTTACAGTTTGTATGATGGATCTTTGCGCGTGCGTCACAACTGCTTACATATGACTCAAATCATTTCAAGGTCGAGTGTATTGTCAAGCAGTGGCGTGTGTTTTTATTTTGCTCAGGTACAGATATAAATATGGTAATTTAACAGTTACATCATGTATTAATTAGTAGGTATGGCACCAGCAGAAGAAGAAATGAAAGAAACTTAGATTTTAGTGAGTTCATAGTACCTATTTAAAAAATAAACTTACCTTGTGCATACATGGTGTATATAACATTACGAATTTCCATTTTTTGGCATTCGTCTAAATCTTCGGTTTTTTACTTTTTCCGTGGCCGGGATTTTCCTGGACTAAGCAAAGGCTCATTTCTTTCTGAACGTACTTTGATGCTGGAAACTGTACGCAAGCTAATCTTTAAAGCATCAGAAACACGGTAAAACATTATAAAAAGATTATAAAATTAATTCCACATTATGACATTTACTTGACAGTAGGTACCTACACCACACGCCTATGAACTGTAACGTTGAATGGCGTTTCGACATCACTTCATATAGTCGCATTTGTGTTCCGCTCAATATTGTATTATGAGACGTATGTCTTACAACCAAATGACATACGTCGCTGCATTTATATTAAGGAATAGTACGGGCTAACAGTAGGCGCGTATTTTATACACACGCAAAGATTCATCATACAAAGTATAAAACACTCTCAGCTAGAATGAGCTGGAGATCCATTTACTCAAGGTAGATTAGGATTACCAATTGCAGTATGTCCATCTAATCACAAAATGAAATTATACCAACCACAACAGCAAACAAGTTTTCTATCGGCGTTCAGTATTGTTAATAACTCCTGCGTATACGGCACGAGTCTTTATAGAAAAGGTCCTTGAATATATAATATTATCCTTCTCTGGATAGCTTTGATACGATAAAAAATAGACCACCACTCAAAGCCCACAAGATACAAGAATTGATTAGGTGCAGATCCCATCTCAACCGTGCCACACTTAAAATAAGACTACATCATGACACCACCAAAATTGCAGAAAACAGAGAAGTAAGTGATGTTCCTTCTCCAGAATTACTTACATTAGTTTTAGAAGACATATTCCAACATCTAGGCTGGAACAACAAAGTGATAAATGTTTAATAATAGACCGGGAGGAAGAATCATGGCAATGAAGACCGAAAGTTTTAACCAGTGCATTCTTTCCGGGATTGCACCAATGAAGCATCAGAGACTTTGGGAATCACTTACGATATCTCATATTTATTAACGGTCTGGTAAGTGTGTAATTGAAAACAATGTGATATTTTGGTTAAGGCGATTCCTTCTGAGCTAATATCGTTAAAAGAAGGTGCAAATGTTTGTGAACAGTACTTCCTTCAAAAATTACTTCAAAGAGCTTTTCAACTTTTTCAACTTCAGAATCAATCACAAGCGAGAAGAAGACTTGTAGAATATAGCCCAAGGCCGATAAAAAGAAGCGCCGGGAACTTAAAGACAAAAATTGCAAACTGGTGAACACGTTGGTTGAAGAAATGAAGATTGGAAAGATTTTGTTCAGGCAGAATATAGAAGACCCGGGGAGGCAGGTTGTTGAAATTGTACTTACAAGAGCTTAACGTTTCACTTCTCATTAAGATAACTCCACAAGTCACCAAATAGGTTTTTAAGCTCTTTCCCTGAAAATGGCAAAAATATTTAAAGAAATACTATCTGCTGATTTTTAATTTTCCTTGAATTGTTTCTCTGTAAATTGAAATTAGAATAAGATTCTGTGTTCCAGTAAAACCCGAGAAATTTCTAGTATCTTAAACTTCTGAAGATTTCTCATTGGTCATACTAAATTACCTCTCTTGCCAATCGTTTCAGAACATCCATGATTGCGCTCAATAATGTCATTGCCAACGAATTTGTGTTTAAGTACAATAAATAATTGCAGGTTGCCATTAAAAACATACTTCCCAAGACACGAAAGAGACGAAATTTTGATGAATTGTGTAATCGGCTCATATCTCTGGAACTATTTAAGATATCAAAATGAAATTTTGCACGAATGTGGGGAACCACATGGAGCATTTCCCAAAATTATTTAGGTATATACAGGATGTTCACATTCTAAGTACCAGGACAAAGTTCTATTTCTTTAAATGGAAACCCTACATGCCCTTGCGTAATATGGATTCCCCATAAAATTCCATGAAAATTGATATACTACATGATGTGGTTTTGACTAAGGAATGTTGAGATATTGACATTTTTGTCCCATTATGGACCCAAATTTATAACGCTACTGACGCATACTAACCAAAGCCACCTAAAATTTCTTTATTGAAATAGAATCACACACTGCTGCATTTTTGAAATCCATAAATAATTTTATCATAATTATACTTGAGATATTACAGGGTGGTTAAGTTATGCAAAACAGATTTTTTCTCAAAAATTTCAAAGGAACACCATGTATATTATTTGTACAATTGATGGTCATTTTACTAGGCTTTTTATTAATGTGGATATTGTCAAGTCTACCAGTAAAAGTTTCGACAGAATGTACAATATTGAATTATAAAAATATAGTTTCGTTAGTATTTTACATTATTTTTGACGATCTCCCCTATTTTGTCACCCAAAACTCCAAAAAAGGTCTGCATTTTGTTTCTATAAAATATTTAGCAAATGAAGTTTACATTAACACAAAAATCCCACTGCAAGATTATTTTTTAA
Source organism: Xestobium rufovillosum (assembly GCA_963966045.1). NCBI lineage: Eukaryota > Metazoa > Arthropoda > Insecta > Coleoptera > Ptinidae > Xestobium > Xestobium rufovillosum. The sequence continues at coordinate 16,890,305 of OZ014496.1, forward strand.
AGATGATATTTTCTTCCATGGCACTCCTTGTTTGAACACTATACCCGACTTTAAAGAGACATACATTTAAGAATATAACCATCAATAAGCAATTTTACAATAAGATTTATTGTCTTTATATTGATACCAATTTGCAAATACAAAATATAAACATTGTTGTGAGTTTTAAGCAACATAATAGGGGGAATTCGCCAAAAAGAGTATAAACTAATAATGAAATTCAAAAATTTTGATGTTCAATCGTAATATCTGCCGAAACAATCAGTAGTAGACCTGGCAATATCTACATCAATTAAAAGTTTAGTTAACTGACTGTCAGTTGTGCAAATAATATACATGGTATTCTATTTGAAATTTTTGAGAAAAATTCCCTTTTGCATAACTTAACCACCTTGTATAATCCTAAGTATTGTGGTGAAAGTATTTATAGATTTCACAAATACAGCAGTGTGTAAACCTCTTTCAATAAAAAATAATTAGGTGGCTTTGGTCAGTAGACGCCAGTAGCGTCATAAATTTGGAACCATAATGACACAAAAATGTCAATATCTTAACAGTCCATTACTCAAAACCACATCATGTAGTATATCAATTTTCATGAAATTTTATGGGGAATCGAAATCACATAAACACTTGTGGGGTTTCCATTTAAAGAAATATAACTTTGGTCTGGTACTCAGAATGTACATAAATAATTTTACGAAATGCTCCATGTCGTTCCCCACATACGTGTAAAATTTCATTTGGATATCTTAAGCAGTACCAGAGATATGAACCGATTACACACTAAATCCCCACCCGGTATATAAAAAAATGTCGTTGATATTTGGGGTATTGAACCACAATATGCTTCTAGTCCAGTTTCCTAACTCGCGAACATTACCGCCGGTGAAACAGCTGCTCTCAGGTTTTACTCTGGTCAAAGGAAATTTATTGAAGGCCGATACCATCTTCCATCCACTACTTTTAAATAATATAAGATTTATGTTGTATCTTTGTTTGAACTTTGCACCACGTAGAATTTATGAATATAGAAATTTAGAATGTCGCAACGTTGACAGATGATATTATTTCCGCTGAGGTTTTTATGCAGTTTGTATTTGTTGCGACTTTTTCGGTTTTTGTTTTTTAGTGGGACATGTGTTTTAGGCTTTATTTATGTCACTAGTACCTTCTTTAATGTTATGCGCTATATTAGTATATTGTGTGTTAAGCGAATTATGTTTTATGAACTATGTGAGTTGAATGCAAAATATAAATGTTCTATAAAACAATTATTATATATCCGACAAAGGCCAATTGTAACTTCGTCCATTATAATTAATGTCGATCAAATTTTTAATTACTTACTATGTTCTACTCCAATTGACATTATCTCACAATTACGCCAGATTGCAGAACAACAGCACATCTATATCATGGGTTTTACAATATACATCGTATTCTGTACGGAGGTCATAAGCCTTCTTCTTGTCAAGATGGAGTGACAAGTGAATGACAGGCGAGGGAATGAGCAACTCCATATACGAAAGCTATACATATATCTTCATATACACAGATAAGTTTGGTATTGTAATAAAATATAGGGCGCTAGTTTTTATTCATATACAGCGTGGGGCAGCTCGCTGTATTTGGGGAATGGTGGCTCAGAGGACAAAAGTTGTTCGCAGTTAAGTGGTCTATTACGTATACAGGGAGTTTCGTTCAGGCTAGACGCAACCCAACTTTCTTATTTGAAATGGAACATCACCCTTATATTATCGCATTTTAGAATTCCTTGTCGTATTTAAGGGTTACTTTGTTAACCCTACAATTGGTCTAACACCGTTTCGGCGTTATTTCACGTTAAGAATTGCAATTTTTCAATTTTTATCAATTATAACTTGACAACGGTGATAGGTAACTATTAAAAATGATTAAAAACTAGGTAATGGACATGTCAGCCATTTTTTAATATCTCGTACAGCTTCCAAGTTATAATTGAAAAAATTTGAAAAATTACGATATTTAACGTCAAATAACGCCGAAATTCTGTAAGTTAAACCCAATGTATGGTTAACAAGGTGTACCTTAAAATTTTCTGATACGTACTCTGGCTTATAAAGTATTTATTTAGATTTAGACAGACGACTCGATGCCCCGGGATCTGGTGTTGGATGTTGAAAATTTGTAGGTGCATCAGGGACCATCCGAAAAGTCAATCCCTCATCAGGTGCATACATCAAATTAAGGAGATAACCAACCCGTTGCTGCTAGTGGATATTAAAAGAGCTGTATATAGACAGGGATGGAGACACCTGCTCAACAACTGACTGGTCATAACCTTGGGAATAGGGGTCACTACACTATGAGGGTACGACGAGGAAGAAGAAGACAAAGTCCATTTTTAATGGCAGAAGTGTTTGGACTTATTTTTTAGAAATTATGTAACTTGAACTGGTAACTTTCATATTAGCAAAAACACTTTTGACACTTATATTGCACGTTGTAAACGGTTCATCAAATCACTGTCCGATACGTGTACCAAAGTTTATTTTTAGTCAGTCATGAACGCGTAAATGTTACGGATTTTGCTATGAAAATATTTACGAATAACACACATAACAGGTCTCTCCCATAGCGTGGATTGACAAGAGATGGCGGAAAAGCGAGTTCGCCCTAAAAAACAACATCGAAGAATTTTAAATTAATTCCTATACATATTTTAATGTTTCTGAAATAAAACAATAAACTTAATAGATTATCAATTTGCCGCACTATGAGATAGTGCCAGGTAATTATTAAATCGCGTGGAGACCCACACGTTCATCCACTATACCCTCCATCTTGCTTCCTCATTGTAAAAGCACATACGTTAAAAAGGGATGTGTTTAGTTATCTCTTAGTGAAAGTTGCCCCTAGAGTTTTAGGGTGAGATCATTTATGTTAAATTAATCATTCAATTGAAACCACTGCGTGCGCTTTAATTTACGTTTTCGGTCCCTGTTCGAGCTAAAATGATTTTTTTGTTTATGCGAAGGGTAAAGTAGACAGCTGTTTAGTTCAGTGTTAGTATTCATAGAGGACGCGAAATTGGGTAATTATTCTGTTCTTTTTATGCTTAATGACTACAGGCACGAATTGTTAAAAGCACAAATAAAGAGAAATTATTAAAATTGAAAGATTTGAAGAAGTTCGTCCAGAATTGGGGTTGCAAAATGTGGGCAGACATTTTTAGGATTGCTGAAAGGGGTGCGATTGTCCTGTACAAAGCGTCTAGTAAGCTTTTATTTTTTTATCAAAAAGATATCTGCCAATTATTTTGAGTCGGGCTCGTTTCTTGGACTCTGTGGCCCACCAAAGTTGGCAGTGGTGTGGAGTAACGCATTCCTAATTTCTTAATTGACCTCGTATGTTGTGCGTAAAGAACATTTTTACAATTTACATATTTGCAGTGCGGCTATCAATTTGCGTTTATTTATACAAGGTCTGTGTTATTTTTTTAAATTAACGAAAACATCCATAATCTCCCCTCTACATAGTGTTGTCAGTTGTATAAAATACATTAGGGGGTTCGGGAGATACATCAAGAAGGAAATAGAGAGACAGTTATAAATGGATAGAAAAATTATCGGAGCATTTCTTATTCAATCCAAATCCAACGCAAACGCCGCATCAACTTACACCCCGACGGCACTGAAAATTTTATAAAGTAGTTTACATTTTATTGTCATTATGCCCCATGAACTTCAATAGTAACGGGAAATGATCAAATGGCAAAAATGACGTGCAGTGTGCGAAACGTGAAGGGAGTTGTGAGTAGATAATGGTGAATCCCTAAAAGGAATTACGCTGGTAACGATATGAGACACTTGGCTTTGCGTTACCGGCCACGTGATAACCTACCCTGGTAGTTTAATATATGTGCAGTTGGATTTTGACAAGCTGATATATTTCCTTTCTAAGCAGGCATAGTTTAAGCGATAGTTTTAAATTGATTGCATTTATAGGATTGCTCAGCGAGAGCTTCTTTAAATAGGTACAATTTTTAGTCTCCTAGAAAAATGTATTTAAGAATTTAAGAAACATGATTTTAAACACTTTATGTGAGTCCGTGTAAAAACACCGTGTTTACTAAATTTGCTTACCATGGGGAACTCTTAAACTGTATTAGTTACCAGTTCCCTCAAATAACAAGAAATTTGAAAGTATCAAAAAATTCTACGCTTTAAGTCAAAATTACCTACCCATACACTGTATACACCGGTTCCACAAAATTTATTGGGGTTTATCTTTTGTGTTTAATAAAATATGAGATAAAATATTTGAAGGTTTAAATGCCACATGTGCATTATTTTTTTTAAATAGGTACTGGTAATTTTTTCATAAACATTTCCTAGGAAAGTTACCTATGTACAGGGTGATTCAGAACGGGTACGCCAGATTATAGAGGAGCTCAAAATAAGAAGAAAAGTTCCTATAAACATATGACCAAAAGTTGCAAATAACAAAGATACAGGGTGTTGAAGTTTTTGAAATAATAATTACGAGTATGAAAGCCATTTAATTACAATTCTTGGGGCGTTTTTAGTTCTTCAGTTCCGTTTTCTCGAAATAATTTTAGGTGGTACAGTCATTGTGTGTTGCAAATGTTTCAATTTCATGTACTATACAATTTGAATAATTTGCTATTTATTAGAAAAGTAGAAATTATGATTTAAAGTTACATTTGATAATATATCGGATGTACGCGTGACGTAATTTATTGTGCTTGGCAAAATTATTCATTATTTTTTCTGCCTTCAAATGAAGCCCAGAGAAAAATGCAACAATAGGGGTCAAATATTTTCATCCAAATTTTCAATATTTCAAATAAAAAAGTCGTCCAGTTGCTTATCGTTCATGAATATTTTTCACCAGAAATGCATATTATGAACGATTTCACAAAAAAAGGGTTCACTATTATAAGCAGTTTATGATAAAATTCAAAGATGTTGATTTTCTTCGAAATTGAACGCAGACGATAAATACCTCACGGTCAGCTGCATAGATCACTGTAATGCATTAAAATAACTTTGTGTTGTATTATACAGGATGTTTCATTAACAATGGGAAATCCGTTAACTGGAGATTCTACAGGCCAAATAATGACGATTGACCTGAACATACCTTATCCGAATGTTGATGGTTTAGGAAACACAGGGTGTTGAAAGTTACAATTTAATTTCCATTTCTTGGCATAACTACGAAATTTCTTAGGTTGCCGACTTGAAAATTTGCAATCCTATGATTTTTCTTACGGGAAAAAAGATCCCAATAACATTTTTGACGTTGCCTATAGAGGGCGCTACTTATAACCTATTGTTTTGATAAATTGACCCATAACTTTTTACCAAATCGGCTCCAAAATCTGAAAGACCAACCTTTTTTAAACAATAAATGTATTCCAGCCCATTTCAAGAAAAAACGACTTAATGCAGATAGTGTATTCCAAAGGCAACCAAATCATAAATTATTTAGAAATCTGCACAATCGCTTAGGCGAAAGAGGATCTTTCCGTCCAAAAGGTGAAAATAGCGCTCCAAAGATTATTTCCGCTGAGCTGGAAGATGAGGTTTTGGTTTTGGTTAGATTGCATGAAAATCCAGGCGTAAGTAGGTACCCGTCGTTTAAGTGCGGCAACAGGCGTAAGTAGCTCTTCGATTTGGAGAATTTTGCACAAAGAGAAGCTTCACCCATACCACATTACCCCAGTACAAAATTTGTTACCGGAAGATCCTCCTGCTCATCTACGTTTCGCTAATTTCTTACAAGAGCAGCAAGGCGCGGATCCTAATTTTTTGAACAAAATCCTCTTCACAGATGAGGCAACGTTTACTCGACGTGGAGTTTTCAACTGGCGATACAATCATTTATGGGATTCTGAAAACCCCCATGCCGTTAAAGAAAGACACTTCCAACATGAATTTAAAAGATCAATGTTTGGTGCGATTTAATTTCAAATTTCTTTATTGGGCCTTTTCAACTTCCACCCAACTTCCAACGGTTCACTTTATTTAAATTTTCTTCAACAAAATTTGTACGAACTGCTTGAAGAAGTACCACTTAATTTAAGGGAAAATATGTGGTTCATCCAGGACGGGGCGCCCGCATATTTTTCCCGGCCGGTGCGGGAGTACTTACACAACGTCTTTCCACATCGGTGGTTTGGCCGTGGAAGTGAATTTGCTTGGCGGCCTAGAAGCCCCGACTTAAATCCTCTGGATTTTCGATGTGGTCTAGAATGAAAGATATGGTTTATAAAGAAGCTGTTGATTCACCCGATGAGCTGTGGCGAAGAATTACAAACGGCTGTCAATGAAATCAAGGGCAATCCAGAGGCATTGTTTAGTACTCGGGGGTCTCTCAGGAAACGCATTGAAAAATGTATCCAAGTGAATGGTGGACACTTCGAACAACTACTTTAAAATTTAATGTTTCCTAATTTTATTTTTCTTGTACCTAAGCGTTTGTAGTGAATTAAAATTTATTTTGTTAGGAGTGCTTAATAAGCGTTTCATTTCTAAGATTTGAACACTATCTGCATTAAGTCGTTTTTTCTTGAAAATGGGCTGGAATATCAAAATGAGACAAGGATACATTTATTATTTAAAAAAGGTTGGTCTTTTAGATCTTGTAGCCGATTTGACGTTAGATGTTCATGGTAAAAAGTTATGGGTCAATTTATCAAAGCAATAGGTTATAAGTAGCGCCCTCTATGAAAACGTCAAAAATGTTATTGGAATCTTTTTTCCGTAAGAAAAATCATAGGATTGTAAATTTTCAAGTCGACAACCTAAGAAATTTCGTAGTTATTGCAAAAATGGAAATAAAATTGTAACTTTCAACACCATGTATTTCCTAAACCATCAGCATTCGGATAAGACATGTTCGGGTCAATTTTCATTATTTGATCTGTAGAATCTCCAGTTAACGGATTTCCCATTGTTAATGAAACGCACTGAGTAATATTGTTAAAGAGTATTATATAAGTGTTAAAATTCGGTTATTAAAATTCTTTCCCAGCTTCAGCATTCCATTTTTGGAATATCGGCCTCCCCTAACGGCTGGAATTATAGCACTACGTTGACGAAGCGGGTTGGAGAAGGAAATTTATTCTTCCCGGTAGCATATCCGTATCGGACGTAGCGTATTGCAGAGGTATGCCAAATGAGTGGATGTCTGTCTCGCGTGATGGCGATCCCCTAGCTGTCCTTTTGGACCTGACCGATTTGTTATTTTAAAAAAAGAGAAATCATCATAACAAAAAAGAAGTACTGCGAGGTGCGAACCCTCAACGTTCCGACTTGGGGGAATGACACATCGACCACTGAGCCACGAAGGTGTTCTGGCAAGAAATACACCCGTTGCTGTAAGTCGACAGTTGGGCATGCAATACGCTACGTTCGATATGGATATGCTTCCCGGTATATTGAAGGGGCGCACGGTTTGAATACTGTCCACCCACCCAAAGGTAACCCACCATGTGCGCTGCTCAACTTCCGCAAACGAAAGTGTGCCAATGTAGCAGCCCAGCTAGGCCACGAAACATAAAAAGCCCTTAAGTAAAACTTGACAACGTTTTAATTTCATTTAATTTCATTTAATTTCAAAATGCCAATAAATACGAACGCTTCTTCCAGTTGAAAAAACTTATAACTTCTATCTTCTATATTCTATCTTATAACTTGCTACATATATGACATAACTTACATAAACCTAACAGTTCGAGTTCATCATCATAATTATGGGAGATCAGGGTGAGTATCAAATATTCAGAACACCTGAAAATTGAAATAGAAAGTTGGGATATATTATTTGTTATTTGAAAGACACTGCTAGGAACTTTGGTCTTTTAAACCTCAAGTTGAAGAATGTTGTTATGTTGTACGATATACATACCTGCAGGGTGGAACTCACTGAAAAAATGTGTACACTGAAATTCACCTTTCAAGAAAAATGCCTCGAAATACCCCGAAATACCTCGAAATTCCCCAAAATACCCCGACATTCGAAATATCCCGAAATTCCCCTGAAATTCCTTGCCTTGTACACTAAAATACCCCAGTGATTTCCAACTGGGGGAATTTCAGGGGATTGTTATTTCGAATGTCGGGGTATTTTGGGGAATTTCGAGGTATATGCCTTCCTTTTAAATCATTATCGCAAGAAATAACGGGTAGCACCTTTACATTTCTCTTAACTTACAAAATGTATACGAAGGTATTCCTATCACAGCCTTGGAAATTCTGTGCTTTTTTTGATAAACTATCATGGTTTTTCTACAAATACCTACATTGAATTATATCATCGCGCGTTTCTGAAATGCAACACATTGTTGTATTCAAAATAACAACTTTAGATCATTACTATAATTATCAATCTTTTATTGATAAGCCATTTAATATTAAACAAAGCATTTCTAAAATAATACATCTGGTTGTTCATTCAGATCAACACCAAACTCGAAACAAGGTTAAAGTGCACATGTCAGACGTCGAGATTAAGAGTTCGGCTTGGTCAGAGCCACTCCCAATATTCCGATATATTGTGTGTGTACTGAACGTTCTACCACTTGGGAGTGGATGACTAACAGATGCATGACATAATTCAGAAATGCTGAGAACTGCAAATTCTGACAACTGGAAGTTGGTTAATTTTAAACATTTCCAAGAAGCACTTTTTTGACAGATAAGAAATTTATGCTCTTTCTTTCAGTGAACATTTCCTGCCTTTATGTCTATGTCTGTTTCTTATCTTTTATAAAAAAAAATTCGAATAATTCTCGTCTCCTTAATTTTTGTAATTGACATCAGTTGTGAACTTTCTTCAAGGTATTTTAGTTAACCATTTGTCATAGATACTGGAAAAAAATCAAGCAAATACCATCATCATTTCATCAAGCTGCGAAAAGTGTCGGGCATGTAAATATTTTTTTGAGGGCCATGTGGGAATAGAATGAAAAATGCTTATGGAAAATTTCTTTTGTCATTTACCGCAAAATTGGTAACTTTTTTGTCCCCGAATTGTGTGCCCTTGTGTGATACGCGCCTATTCTAAATATACCCAAAATTCATTGACAAATGTGAAGCATGCACGCGAAATACTTCAACACACTTTTCTATTTCTAAATATCTACCACTCGATGCGGCAGGTTGCGCATCAGTTTGTCAAAACATTGGATGACAAGTTAGGGAGTTGCGTGTGTTATCTGGACATGCTTCACCGCAAGAATTCGAAACAACTAGAAAAATAGAAAGCGTCAAGATAGGGAAATTTGGGATTATTATTTTTGGAAGTTGTTTATAAGAAGATTTTTTACGGGGTATTTTTAAATCGTTTACTAATACACTTTTATTCGAATTCGTTTGTAAGTATCTCGATCTGACGACAAATGTTTCCATTGAATGTGTTTCTAGTAGTGATAATGAAATATTGTTTTTCTAACCTAGGGTTAAGTTTTTGTGTGATTGCCATCCTTTCCGCCAAAATGATTGATCAGAACATGCTTTCCCATCTTTTTCTCTTTATTTAGTTTTTACAATATGTACTAGTATATTACGTACCGAGGTGAAAAATGTTTCATTACAGCCGAGGGCTCTAGATAGATGAACAAGGCGCGAAGCGCCGCGGTTATCTAAAGCGCGAATAAAATTTATTTTATTCACAATCGGTTAGTAATAAGCCGATAATAGAAAAATTAATCTCTTTTACAACTGTTTTTATGGAAAACCCCCATAACTTGTTCCTCTGAGAGGCATACAACAGCCCCATACAACCCAACCCAACACGATTTGCACGTCCTTAGAATTATGTTGATACATGTTAAGTAGGTACTCATTGAATTTAGGTTACATTTGCCAAGGTTAAGTCATACTATTAATAAACAACATTAAAGTAATACTGAATTTATAATTCTTCAAATTTTTTGGCAAACTGCTCAAGATTTGATTTATCAGCGTGAAATTCTTTTATTTTTAAAATACCCGTTGGTGGGAATTTATTATTTCTTCCACTTCCACAGCTTTCCAACAGCTAAAATGTTTTAGTAGGTATCGGGCTAATAATTTATCTATATACCTGTTGTTTGTGTATTTAAAAATTCGAGTCTTTTTTAATCCGAAACGTATAAGAATCCCGTGCTATAAATCTTGCTGTGACCTCGTAAATTACAAACAGTTGTAGTTAAATATTCCAGATTATAAATAACTGGATAGGATAGGTAGCTTTAAGCTACATGGCCGTCTCAAGTCACCGGCACAAAAAGCGTTTTCTAATACCTGTGTTCGCGAGAGCTTGTTTCCTTGTCATCCTCAAAGTTAAATTTTTACAAGCGGTTTTATGCAAAACACTGAAATTAATCAATTTCTAATTATGCGACGTAGAGTTGTAAATCTCTCGGTTGACAGTCGAGTTATGGTTGTGGAACTATTTTCTTAAGTATTTCTGGTATTTTTAATGCCTTCTTGGTATAAAAATACGCACGAAATTGCATGAGTATTATTTATTGCCGGTGGGGAAATAAACGCGAACCGAAATACTTCAGAGGGAAGTTTCTATAAATCAATTTATTTTTATTTTGTTAAGGATCATCAGGGAAAATCTACATACTTAATGCTTCAATGTCCAGATTTGCCTATATCTGCCTTTAGAGAGAACCCAAATGTAGGGAAATGTAAATACAGTTTACTAATCTATGTGCACCTGTAGAAGACACTTCATGAAGAAGAAGATTATTAAAACACCCATATTTCTCCTAGCAGAATCTTGGACGGTAGCAGCTCAAGCCAAAAGAAAAATTGGTGCCTTAGGGAAGCGAATATTGCTCATCCCGTGGATGGCACGAAGAACTAACCAATCAATTCTTGAGCGTAATAAGTGAACCACAAAGACCATCCCAAATTGTGAATTTTCATATAAATCCTAAAACACTTTGGGCACATTTCAAAAACGCGACAACGTCAAGCCAGTAATGGAGAAAGAAGTCGAAGAAGAAGAAGAAGAGATTGCGGAAGCTGTGTAAATGCACATGAAAATGACGGAGTTTAATAAATTACTAATACACCATCTGAACCACAAGATAACAATGATGAAGTTTGAAAATGAAGATTTTCGTTTCAGTAGATGATAAGTAATTGATCTCTTTTCGAGCTAAATACAGAAATACCGAAACAAACAGGAGATGCTCGTGGATCTAAGTAGCCATATAGTGCTGCCATTTTGAGATGCTTTTACTACCAACCGAAACGTTTTCATTTTTATGATGAACCGGATTAACTGCAGCCTCATAACTCCCTTACTGCAATTACCTCGGTTCACCCTATAACAAAGAAAGATAAAAAAAGGAAATGCGAATGATGAAATGAGAAGCTTACTTGGCATCGTTTTTACAACTGCGTTACTCTCTTCAAAACTAGAAATCGTACCAAGCCAAATTTATTTCTACCCGAATTGAAGATTGTCCAAACCGACAAACTACCTTCACCTGAGATTATGTATATGGCTGCATATGCGGATAAGCTGTTATTTTTAGTGCTGGAGTTGTTCTGTTTTATATGTTAAGGAATTTTAGTGAAAAAAAGGAGTGTAAGTGAAGATTCTTAAATCACTGTTAGGTTTAGGTTGAGGACTACAAATGTTTTCTTAGTAAATTATTTTATGACGTACATGTGAAACAGCAAGAGAACTTGAATCATCCTCAGAATTGACGCATCATCGCGCTCTTCTAGAAAGAGGTTGTACAGTTCTTCAAGCTTAATGGCCCAGATATCGCTTCTGAATGGTTCATCCACCACCTGCGTCTCACTATGATATAGATTGTGGGAAAACCAGTGATGAATATAACTTTCTCCAGAAAAAGAGGATACACAACACCCCGTTCATTGTATCCGTAATTCGGTTTGCCATGCAAGAGATAAGCTGTGAAGCCTGTCGTAACCAATTCCCAATTAGACCAACTAGATCAATCAGCTTCTTTTGATGAATCTGCTTACAGCTTCATCTTCAATCTTTTCATCTTCCTCCCCTAATAGCAGCGACAAAGCGACCTAATATATTATTTATCAAATTTAGTGAATTTATTGGCAAGAAATAAATCACTTTTTGCAAATAATCCACGTTTTGCCCCTATTAGGTGGTCATGGCTCATAAATTGAAACGGATCGGTGCCAGAGTCTGAAATTTTGTACCCGTAAAATTTCAATCACGAGGAAACCGGGAGGAGTATTTTCCAAATCTACTAATATAGGACAGAGCCAGATACTCACACAGCAATGTCTATTGGTTGATTCAAAATATACGAGAATGCAGCACTCGTTCCCAAAGTATACAGTAGTACTACATATCTTATATGTACTTGGTTCTTAAGCTACTGACAAGCAGCTGGTATAATAGGATGGCTAATGTGTCTGCTTGATGATCGGATGGTCCTTAGAACAAATCCTATCCGTCGCACTATTTTTTGGTACTAATCCCGTTTTACACTTTTTTATACAAAAAATCACAGCCTTCGCAAAGATGCAAATGAACATGACGAAGTAGACTGTAACCCTTGTGCGCTTGGGATATTTCCGCATACGCGATAGCGTGTTAAATAAGTATTCATAAACACCTGCGCCGATTTATAATAACTGCATTCCTGTTGTGGCATTCGCTCGCATTTGCGACGCTAGGCGATTCCACTCTGAATGAAGCTTACTCAGACTGAGCGGTCTAGCGCCTGGCGGCCAGGCGCTCGACTTTAACCGCTACCTCTCGGTTCTCACGCGTGACGTATGTGGAAAATGCATACAATCTTTTCGGTGAATATCATACCCTAGGATAATAACATTTTCAATGTTAATATGTCCGTTTTCTTGCCAAGCGAAGCGAAGCAAGTGGAGCGTTATCAGTGTCAGTCGTTGACATTTATAATACCATTATTATTTTCGTTCACATAACTTAACCCGGTGGTGCGAAGCACTCAAGGAAGTGTAGTTTTAATAATTAATAAATACTTCTAAGTAAATCTAACGAGACTTTTTTTCCTTGCACATTTTCATAAAGACCATAAGCGTGATATCTGATTTTACATAAACTGTTATATAGGTTGCCTATACACGGGGAGAACACGCGTATGGGTATTCTTGAACAGGCACAGCCTGCCTTCGGTACCTTTTAAAAGGCAATTTTGTTTGGTAAGAAATCGGATAAGCAACTTTTTTTATCTTTTCCACCCAAAATGAACTCCTGCAAGCAAAAGAATGTGCACTAAATCAGGTTCATCAGGATGAGAGAATGAAATAGTATATGTGGTAAAACTGACGATTATTAAAGAAGTTGGTAGATTTACAGCATAGCTACAGATTGTAGTAAATAGTGCCACAGGGTTGACACTTTTAATATTAATGTATAATATTAATTACCGTTGCTTAGAACTAATTAATTGCAATTACCATTTGACTTTTGTTACCTATTCAACACCGTGAATGAATTTTCACATTTTGATTTGACATGGATCGCCCGCGGTAGATGCAATAAATTTCAATTCCTCTTGACTCTTTTCTAACCATCTAAACAATTCTATTACCGACATCTGATAAATTACGTCGCTTTTCAACACTAAAGCGTAAATAGCTTTGAAAATAACTCGATATATCAATTATAAAGTGAAATTTGGTATATTTTGTTAGGTTTGTTGTGTGATCAGATCAGCACCTTCAAATTGATAATTTACGAGTTGCTCTAATTATTGTGTTGCGAAACAACATTTTCGTATCATTATTGTACTAGAAAGTATTGGCAAACCTTTGTCTTCGGAACGACAGATTAAATAAGGCGATGACAAGGAGGAAATAAAACGATTGACGCTGATAAACAAAGCTAACGAGAGAGGAGTTTGCTTCATGTAAACATGTAAGTCTTTGTGCGTGGTGCATGTGAGCTAAAATAACAAGTTACATGCAAAAAGTTCGTACCAAAAAGTGCTTTCTCAGAAAACGTGATACTGGTCGAAAAATTTATTTCCAGTAGATTAACTCCAGGAGAGGTCAAAAAGTCAACAGGTTAGTGTCTGGATGGTGCGATATCGCGATGATGGAGAATCTCCTTTCTGGAACGCTTTTCGGAAACTGTTAGCCAGGAAGCTGTGGTCCTGTGGTGTACCAACGCTACGCCCAATTTTTGTTAAAATTTATTTAATTTGGTAAGCCCATTGTGCAAATTAAGATTTGTCTAGTGACTCAAAGCTCTCATAACAATAAATCCAGGCAGATACGATTTGACAGACCCTTGGTAAATTTTTAAAGCATCTGCATGCACTAATACAACATCCTTGTTCGTCTCGTAGCTGCGGTCTACTTGTGGGATACCCATTGAGACAAAAGCTTCCTAATTTCAGACTTCGAAGCGATCGCATGTATTTTTTTTATTTCCCAAGGAGCCCAAATAGCACCATAATACTGTATGGTTGCCTCCTACAATCACAGCATTACTGTTCTTCAACAACTGCCGTTGTAGGACTTCCCAACCTTTGATAACAAAAATAATTATGGCTCGAAAATATTCGCTGATCAGGTCAATTTTTAAAGAAATTACACCAAACCGAGAACGACTTTTTCATTTTGTCGCTTGTATAGATTTAGAAAGTATGAGAAATTATGAAAACATCCCCACTGTACAGGGTGTCCTACTTTCGTTGTGATTTGGGGGTTTCTCATAGAAACAGCAGAGATGGAGCCTTGGGGTTTTCGCGAACCTTGCAGAATTGTGTCCAGGGGCATCATCTTGTTGGAAATATACCCTGTTTATGTTTATTAACGGAACATTTTCCATTATCGCCTCTGCGTTAGTTCAATAAATTAATGAATCTTCTGAAGTATCTCAATCCCGTCAAGTTTTCATCAAAAATTTGGTATGCTAGTTGACCATCCAAAATAAAACACGAAACGTTAAATCCAAAACGTCCTTGCCTCTGACGTTCAAAAGTTTGGTGCTGATTTGTATCAGACCAGTGACGCACATTATGACTGTTAAATAATCCTACGCTGCTTATGTGAGTTTCATCTGTCCAAATGACAGACCGCCCAAACTCTGAATTTTCTTGAATTTTATTTAAGTACCACCTACAAAAATTAAGTCTTCTTTCTTGATCTCCCGGGAAAAGATGGTGAATAATTTGAAATTAATATTTTTTGAACGTTTGTTTTGGAAACACCAACTTGTGATTCGATTTCGCGACAAGAAGTTTTTGGTGTGGCCTCAACCAACGATAAAACATTTATTTCTTCCTCTTCCCTATTTTCTTTATTATAAATTTTGTTTCTAGGTTTATTGAATAACCCATAGTAAATTAAATTTGATTTTAATCTCGAAAATATCATTTTGCTTGGTTGTCTTCTTTCTAGGTATCTAAATTTAATAAATCGATGGATAGGTATTATACTGAAAATGGGTATCTAGGAATTTTTTGTGTACCTGTTGAGATATAAATAGGTACATTTATTCATTTACATTCTCACGATATTCATTGAAAACAGCAATATATTATGTCGTATTTTTCGAAATTTTGATAATTTTGGAGTGCTATTATGTATATACTAAATATCTATTAATAAAACTAGCTGCATGTATGTCAACAGATAATTATTCAGTTGTTAAAATAGCAATATAAAAGCATATATATTTTTATAGCTTAAAAAAAGACCTTTCAAACTAGACCAAAGCCTACAATGATTTCCATTTAAAAATACGCTCCCTAGAAAAACTACGTATGCCACTGAATTCCTTGGAAAAAGTTCTATAGGAGTCAATCATAATAGTTTTAGTCTGCTTAGTACAAAAAGAATTGGAGAGTTTTTGAAAATTGAAAAAATCAACATTACTTATTTTTTTTCCCGAAAACTAAAAACGATATCCAAATTCTGGTTTCGGCATTCTATTCGAGAAAAGCCCGATGCTCTATCTCTGCTGCTTCTATGAGAAACCCCCAAATCACAACGAAAATAGGACTGCCTGTACATGTCAAATGATGACTACCTACATACTAAAGAAAAAGGTATTCGTTAAGCGTCGGTATACTCGCCAGCAATGCAGTTCTCATAATGTGTTGTTTACCCATGGAAATTTCCATTAAATCTCTCTGTTTTGAACATTTTTGAACTTGAACCACACGTTAGTGTGAGAGAACATGTATAGAAAATTACTAGACAAATCTGACAAAAACTCCGACGTCCGACCTGCTCCAGTTTGGTAACCTACCTATTTAAGATACATCCGATACAATTTATTTCTCTGAAACTCTCGATCCTAGTGCTCAGTTATATTGGCAATATTGGCATCAAGAAATACAGTTAGGCAGGTAATACCTAACATGTAATTTATTATCCGCCACGTTCATAAACACTTAATTTCGCATTTTATTTTTAAACAATTAACTGGAGTGACGAGGACTATTCCTTCAATATTACTTACTGAGAATAACGAATCAACAGCCAGACCATTGCGAAAGCATAAAACTCAGTAACACACTGCTCTGCTAATGGAGCAAGTTCACGTAAGTATAAGGTACTCGATATTTTTGTTGCAGTAAATTTCCCTTTCAACTGTCAAAGTCTTCGGCACAGATTCCTAGAAACTTTTAAGTAAAGCACACCTCGTGCAAAATTCACTTTAAAAATTTGCATGTACCTCGAAAACAAGGTCAAACCCTTTGTAGTTAGCAATGTAAATAGTATTTTAAGCTAACTTTACATATTGTTATGTCGGCATTATTTATGAGGGGTTATTTGCCACTATAAATAACGTCTATTTGCAACATAGCAACCTGTTCATGGT
Source organism: Xestobium rufovillosum (assembly GCA_963966045.1). Lineage (NCBI taxonomy): Eukaryota > Metazoa > Arthropoda > Insecta > Coleoptera > Ptinidae > Xestobium > Xestobium rufovillosum. The sequence goes on from OZ014496.1 coordinate 16,907,135, forward strand.
TGAATTTAAACGTAAAAGGATTACATTAAGGAGACACAAAACGAAATGGTCTATAGGAAACAGTTAAGGACGAAATAAAAGGAGAATCCCAACGGCTTTCTTTTTATCACACTTCTTCCTTTAAATTGTTTACTTTCCCGTTTTCTCTTTCATCATGTATTTATTCAAAGCTCTCATTACTAGGTGGCTTTAGAACACCGAATAGTTTAAATATAATAAAACAAAGATCAAAAATTCAAATGTCAACCTTTATAAGGCTGATCGCACATTAGAGAATGGGGTCAGTCGCGGTACAGGGTACAACTGAAATAAATTAAACACTTTATGACACCATCGAGACAAACCTCCGAATGAAACAATTTTGCCCTTCAACTACCCTATGGTGTTCCAGAAATAATAAAAAATCGCAAGGCAAAATATTTAGTACCGCCTTGCCCCGGCCTGTGTTTCCAAATTTTGGGCTGAAACCATTCCGGACCAACCGCCCACACCCTGTCTGCAATCAGACCGCTGTGCGACTAGCCCAACGTTTTCCCCTTAATAAGATAACTAACTCAAAACAGTGTGGAATAATTTTTAACAAAATCTACCGTTCACTTTGATTTGCTTTTTTGGTGCAACTTCTACTGCCCATTTCACAATTTTTGTACTATAGGTACTTAAAAATATGGTAAGGTTACATTTGCTTTCAAATAAACATTATGTTGACCGTCAATTTTGGAAAATAATCATTATCAGTATAGCAGAACTCTCCCTTATTTCTATCACTATAAGAATTCGAAATAAACCAGTTTCAAGTGATCAACCATTTGCAACACAAAGCTGACTTTAGCCAAATTGGCTACCGTTGCCAAGCAACGCAACAGGGTAGCTTAAATTAAGTGCGTCTGCTGATTGGTCGAATATAATATTCTATTTCGCACTTTTAGTGTAAAAATTGCACTTTTTATATCTAACTAGCGGGCCCGGCAGACGTTGTCCTGCCTAAAATTACTTTTCGTATTGATCTTTTGATTCATTAACCAAATCGGTTATTCAATGTGAAACATTTTTCTGATTACGTTTATGTTCAACCAAATATGTCGTTCCTATCGTCAGTTATGATCGCGAGAGCATACAAAAAATTATGATTTTCACAGTTACGCCTATCCATATCATACAAAAATCCAATAGAAAAAAGCACTTTCAGTATTTTCCGAATTTTCCAATTTTCCGGGCAACTTTTCCAATTTTTCGTTCCCTAAAAACCTTATTTTTGAAAAAATTAGCCAATTCGGTCCAACCGTTAAGTAAGCACTTTCAGTTTCGAATTTTCACATTTTCCGGTGGATTCTCCAAAAATTTTTTTTCATACAAACCTTGTCCTGACAATTTACGATCACAACAAAAAAAATCAGCCAAATCGGTCCAGCCGTTAAGCACTTTTAGTTTTTATCGAATTTTCAAATTTTCCGTTGGATTTTCCAAAAGATTTTTACAGTTTGTCCGAATTTCCCGACTTACGCATATCCATATCATACAAAAATCCCATAGAAAAAAGCACTATCAGTTTTTCCCGAAATCTCCAATTTTCCGGGCAACTTTTCCAATTTTTCGTTCCCCAGTGCCACGTTCGGCCTCTGTTTTGTCGACGTTCCAAATTATTTTGTGCGTAAGCTCCAACTGAGCGCGTCGAACTCGACTGTATCCGTTGTTCCGGAGTCATAATGGATCGCGCTTGAGACTTGAGAAATTCTTATTCGACTTGGCTCCAAACGCTGTCAACGCTCTTCGTCAGTCTCATTGACTCGACGATCATGTAATTGGCTTGCATTGCGCGTACGCCGACCGATATTTCGACGCCTCACTGCTCACTGGTGGCATATTTTCCAAAGAAACACCAAATACATGATAACACACTGATAATTCAATTTTTAGAACTGTCAAACTGAACGTCACATTTTTGTTTGTCAAACAGATTTTCATACAAACATACAATCCAAATTTTCGACTTTTCCTGTGGATTTTCCAAAATTTTCTTTCATACAAACCTTGTCCTGACAATTACGAACACAACAAAGAAGAAATCAACCAAATCGGTCTAGCCGTTCTCTAGTGATGATCTTACATACATGCGGCAATTGATTTTTATTTATATAGATTTTAGGGACAAAAGTGTCACTTTTATCCCTGAAATTCAACACAGGGATAAAAAGAGAAAGGGGGGGGGGGGGATAAAAAGTAAAAAGAGGAATAAAAAGTAAAAGTAGGGATAAAAATGAAATTGAGTTCTCCATGGTAATCGATATCGGAGCTCGCTTTACGAATTGCAATCAATCATGTGGCCACTAGACAGTTTTTTTGACATTTTGCTTTTAGTAGAGTACCTACTTATAATTTCTTAGATGATTTTATGACAGAAAAGTCCAAAAGTGCGAAAAATAGCGTATAAACCACGGGACTAAAGCATCTTTTTAACCCTCAGCGAATTGTAGCCCTTGCCCTCGGCTACAAACTTTTCGCTTCGGGATAAAAAGTAGGTACCACTTTAGTCCCTTGGTATACATATAATATACTACTATGCACCTCAAGCAGTTTCATTTCGATTTTCTCTTTCACTTATGTTATTTACTAAGTTATTTCTGTTCCCCCGTTTTTCACTAAATGAAGAACTCGAGAAAGGAGGTTTAAAAATTGTCATTGGGATACTATGGGCAATGGAAATCATGTTGTATTTGTTTTGCCTCTGCAGATCGTCATGAGCAAGATCTTCGCATGCAGGAAGTAGGTACCTGCACATATAAAGATAATTATGGAAGATCACAAAATGTATCCTTTACGCAATCATTATCGTCGCAACTTAGGAACTAGAGTAGTACCTACTGAAACTAGCCTAGAGTTTTAAGAGGAAGTTATACCTCTCGGTTTTAGTCCAAAGCTAATGGATTATTTAGCCATTACTAATTACTTAAGTTCGAGATATCAAGTTTTCCAAGCCATTGATAAAAGATTAAATGCTGTACGTGGTTTTGTAAACCTTGAAAACGAATTTTCTCGCAAAATTTACTGGTTGCAATCATTCCAATTCAACAAATCCCTAAAAGTTATGTAAATAGAGCTTTGATATGCTTGCAAAAATATCACGCTCAAGAAGGCTTCCTCCATCAACAATTATATGAACTGGAAGAGCTGCCGAGTATGGTTTTGGTCTTGTGGTTGCGCATATCATCGGTTTGAATTATCTTACACTCTTGCTTGCTTATGGGAATTCTTGTAGCGTGTAGCCTCTTATTTTTCATGTTGTTTTCTAGTCTGCTGTTAACCATTACTGCGATCCACATAGTTCTGGGTTGTCTACCTTAAAGTTCCTTTGGTGTTAATGTGCAGTAAGGTCCCTTCATGTCATAAAATGATTATGCATTCCTTATGCACTTAGATTTCACGGTAGTGAGTGACCGTGACCATCAAGACAACAAACTGCAAACTTTATACAAAGGTTAAAAATTCTTAATAGTTTTTTTGCGGACCGAAAAGATCTGTTTCAAGTAACTTTCCGATTAAAAAATTGTACTAACGCGCACGCTGCAGAATTTCATACTATAAATCGTTAACTTCAGGCGAGAGAGTGGATCGCGTTTCGATTGCTACAGAAAATATTTTTAACCCGTGTTATAGTCGTATTTTGTTATATAAAAAGAAAAATGCCAATCAGCGTCAAATATCTGAGCTGAACGGTCGGGATGAGTCGCGACAGCGTCTGGAGCGATCCTAGAAACGAAACATGGAGAACGTGTCAGATGGTGTTACTTAACCGAGAATGCTAGAAGTGACAGTCAGAGCAGGCCATGAATGCCGCAACTTAGGGGAGGGACAAAAGGTCTCTTGTTTCAATCGTTTTATAATCGATCCCTTATCCTTTTTTCTGCGAAACTATTTTTGGGCTCTAGGGAACATTGTCGTTTCTGATCTTATTTGACGGCTTCCTGAATTATTAAGAACATTACTGCCTCAAATAAAAGTACCTAACTTTATTTTTGTCAAAATCTCTAGAGCAGTTTAAAAGAATAATGGGCTATCATAAGACTATTAATGATGAAAAGAATAATAACCTTATTAAGATATTTTAAATAAACAGTAAAAAATTAAGGCACTGCCCAAGTTCAAAACCTGGCCTCTTCTTCTGTCGCGTGAACAATGTCACAATGTGAATATGTCAATACTATAGTGACTCATTTTACATTCACTAATGAACATCCATTCTTTGATTGTTTTACTTATACGAAGGTTGTCCAGAATATAGTTGTCCAAACTGAATTTCTCTTACTGGTTACTTTCGAGTTGCTTACCATCCACCAATTTCTCGATATACACCAACAAGTGCCAATTTACTGAGCGCAAAATCTGACCTACTCACAAGATGCAACCGGATGACCCATAAGTTCCCATTTGGCAACGTCGGATAAAGTTTTCCCAGCATACGAAGGTAGGAGGGAGTTGAGTAGGAGACTGACGAAGAGTAGGCATCTAGCAAGTTATACATTGCAGCCATAGAGACTCTTCTGGACCTTCTCCCTCTCCACTTCGTGATACAGGGGAAGGCGACACTGGCACTATACAGACTGCAAAACTCTTTTTACCGTGTCCGTCTGGGTACAGAGCACACTAGCATTATTGAGGACATAAAGTATTCCATGCTTGACATGAGGGCGGATTACATGGTCCCCAAGAACACCACACAACCGCTCTTTCAGGTCACAATCGATGACCTAGAGTGGAGAACCAAATTCTGAACAGCATACCTTCCGGCAGTCTAATGTGGTACACCGACGGTTCTAAGACCGACATAGGTGCTGGGTCAGGACTGTTTGGAGATAAACCAAGAGTGAAACTCAGCTCCTCTCTGGGCAAATATGCCTCCGTCTTTCAAGCAGAGGTCTACGCGATACTACAATGTGCGCGGGAAAACATTAAGAGGGGCTACAAAAATCAGACAGCCAGGCAGTTTTGAAGGCTCTTATGAGCCCAAAGATGTCTTTCAGACTGGTGTGGAAATGCTTCGAGCAACTTAATATCCTAGTCATGCGGAACGTAGTGAGACTGCTTTGGATTCGAGGTCACTGTGGGCTGTTAGGGAACGAGGAAGCCGATAAACTAGCAAAGCGGGGCTCCAACGATCCTTTCGTTAGACCGAAACCTGCCCTAGGCATAACTAAGAGTGCAGTCAGACACCAAGTAAACGGATGGATTCGGGCTCAACATCACAATTACTGGAACATGATTCCAGGACACAGGCACAGCAACTTGTATATAACGGGACCTTGCAGGAAAAGATGCTCAGAACTACTTTGCCTTAGTAGGATGCAAATTAGAATCGTAACGGGGCACACGACAGTTAAAGAACACCTGTGGAAGATTGACAAATATTACGGAGACCTTAATTGCCGCTTGTGTAATAAGGAACGGGAGACAGCTATGCACATCTTGTGCAGATGTGAAGCTCTAGACCAAAAGCGGCAGCGATTTTTTGGGCGATGTCTGATGGAACCGGAAGAATTTTCCACGCATTCAATGTCTGACTTGTACCGTTTGGTCGGTCCAAGGCACCAAGATCATGGAATGGGTGTGACTTAGAATTAGGGTGAGCACAATAAGCCCATTTTGTGGCTGCAGTGCATCTGAGCCTACGGGCAGGCATGCTGAGGATCCCGTACCGGAAGTCCTTTATCATTTGTTCTAAAATTTTATGAAAAATCAAAATGTCTGAAAATATACGTTTCGGATTCCAATATTTAAGGCGGGTTGTATAAATGCAGCAGGTTTTCATCTGAGAGGATATGAAAGGTACCCTGAAATTTTTTGACCTAAATAAATTATGACCAATGACTTACATGTCTTTTCCGAAATAGCGCCACACAACTTCCTGTGACCTGTTTCTTGAATTCAGTCACCTGTTAAACGATGAATTATGAAAGTGCTTCCAACAGATGTAAAGTTATGTTGAGCGAACTAATCTATAAATTATAAAGAATAGACTTCGCTGCAGGAGTAGACAACAATCTCTGTTACTCAACTGCGCAGGAAAGGGTACCCTCCGTTTTTATTTTATCAGTTTCTTTTTGCATGTTATGTGGGAGTGAAGATTTTTATCCGTGGGGGTTATGGTGTGATGTATGGTTAAGTTATTTAGTTACTGCGTTACAGTTTCATAACACAAATTGAAACTTTAAGCGGTACCTACATAATTTTCAAGAAAAATAATTTAATTCCAATCATAGTTTTATGGGCAAGTATTATTTTTAAATAACCGCGTTAGCCTGTGTAAAATGATTGATTCAAACCGCTCATTTTTTAATCATGTATCTCGATGATCGCTAACATGAAGTACTTGATAACGAAATTGATTAAGCCTTCTGAAGCGTGATAATTTTCAATTTACGTTAATTAATTAGTTCCGAGCAACTTTTAATCGGAAAATTCTACAGGAAAGTCAGTCGGAGAAACCGTAAAGTTGCGTTCAGATTTATGTCGTTTACCACGTGTTGTTTTTACGATATGCCAGGTAATCCCTTGTCTCTTCGTTACATTTGTATCAGTCAAGTGATATGCATGGACTTCTCCAGTTTGGGGAGAATACACCGGTTGTGACCTTGGAGATTTGGCATCATTGATTTGGAATAATTTCTTAACTTTGAAGCAACTGTTTCGTCTACTGTTACTGTTTCTGGTAAAAAAAACGCAAAATATAGACAACATACTAGAGCTTTAATTGAGAAGAAAATTGTCAAATGCCATTTTGATAGCTGTGACCACCTTTCTGCTAATGGTGGCTATGTAATAAACCAGTTTTAGAAATTACAAGTAAAACATATAGGTATAATAAAGGTGCAAACCCATTATTAGAAATATTACCAAAACACAAAGGTATAAGTATCTACATATTTCAAAAATATAAAAATAACAATCAGCAAAACTTCCCAGAACTATTAAAAATGCAACTTTAGTACGGGCATAAATATATAATTATTCAAATAAAAATTCAATTTCCGGTACTGCGCGAATACATCTTGCTTTAATATTGCTTTCTATTAGTTTATATTTTTAAGACGATTTTTTGTTCATGGTGCAGCAGAGAAGCTCAGGCGTGGATTGGGAAATTTCCAATTTTTCTTCTCGAAACGATCTGAGCGTTTAAGTCTTCTCCTTACTGCATTATCAGCAGGTCAGCGCCCGAAACGGCACTCAAACCAGGTAGAGGTTTGGGACGACGCACGAAACGGCACAAATTTCATCGAACGCACGAAATGGAACTAAACCTGTCGGACTGGGGCAAAATGGCCCACCGGGCAGAACTTCATTGACTGGGACGGGCGGATTGTGGGGTGTTTCGGGGAGGGGTGGGGGCAGTCGGTAGGGGTTGCTCCTTTGAAAAATTTTTTGTAAGTTCTTCCTATCAGAAGTTATTTTAGAGGATTCTCAAGTACAAGAATTCTTTAATGCTGTATTGGTGTATTAAGAAAATAAGAAATAAATATTCTGTGATGTACAAAATATCTTTACTCAGAGAGAAACATTTATTGGACCGCGAAGCTCCTTTGACTCTCTAGACCATTTAATAAAAATTAACAATCAAATAATAGTTATTTACGATATAAGTGGGATATGAGCTTTATTAACGTACGCCTGCGAAATTTGCCCAAAGAGTGCGTAGCACGAGTTGGGCAGTCGCAAAAGTACGTTAATAAAGAGTTATCACACATTGTACATTGTACATTGTACATTGTACATTGTACATTGTACAAATTTTTATCTATGCCTGCCCCTAAAAAGTCAAAAGAAACTGTAATTATAATTTAAAATTTGGCATGACTTATTTAGAAAACGCGTGCGGTAATAAACTCCTTATCTCACGCAAAATGAGTGGGATAAGAAGTTCTTTTCTCACGGGCGTAGATAAAATATTAAAAAACGAATTTTGGTATTCTATTTGCATACACAACGAAAATAACAAAAAATATGAATCTCGCTCGTACACGTTGATTGTCCCTGAGAGCTAGGTGTTCGTTTTTAGTAATTAAACATATAACTTTCTGAATTTCTACCCAAAATTTCGCACGCTTAAGTTGAAGAGTGCAAAATTTCAGGTAAAAACTCCAATGTATAATCTACGAAAAACGAATACCCAGTTTTAAGGGACAATCAATGTGCGCGAGCGAGACATTTCAAGCTTCGCAAAGGCCACTTAATAAGAATAAATAAAAGAAAATGAAATGAAATGAATACTATAGATAAATTCTAAAGGAACAATAGGTACTTTACTTAAAGGCATAGACAAATTTTTGCTTCAAACTCAAATAGAGTGTCGGCTATTGCTACGCCATCACACCCAAAGACATTTAAATAGATAGCCACAGAGTACTCATATGAGAATACCTGCTTGTATGTGAAGACGAAATATATGTTGGCGAGGGGGTTGCCTGATGCATTTGTTTACGTTTTCCTTCAACATTTTGGACCCATTTTGTGATAGTACTTTAACCCACCGAGCATTTTCCCGCTTGCCCACCTGCCACTGAGCCGACACTGCACTGGTCCAAAAGTGTTCTCATTGGTGAACATATTTCCCCCTATCTCGCCGAAGTTCAATATTTTCTCCCAAAAGAACACTTTCGGGCCGTCATACCGCCGAATGAGGAATGAGGGAGCTGTGAGAATCCAGCTTAGTTTCCTCGGCAATCTTTCCTTCTGAAGCCTTTCCTTCAAGAGTCTTTTCGTCTGTGGTGCTCACTTCAAAACCTGCGCTTCGGAAGTCTACAGTAATCTTTCTTTGGTAGCCTTCTTCGGCAGTCTTCTTTTATAGTCTTTCGTTTGTCATTATTTCTTTGGCAGTCTATTCTTTTAGTACGCCGGATAGTGACATCAATTTTGAAATTATTTTAGCGTGTGGCATACGTTGTAAATTTGGTAGTTTGTGTAATGGCAAACACGAAAATTGACCTCTGCCAACCCGCGTCGGACATTTTACAATTGACATGTCTTCAAAAATTTAAAAGGAGGAATAAGTTAACCTAAATCTTTTCAGCGCCTCTGCCTTATGATTCAACTTATTAATTGAATAATAAAAAACGAGAAAATGCCCGAGGTAGACGTTCTGAGCAGTCCCTGAGCAGAGGCAGAGGTTCTGAAAGTGTTTGGAAAGTGGGCCTACTTAGATTCAAACGAGCTGAATTGACTAAGTATAGAGCTACTTTTCTAAACATATTTAAAGCGTCTGCCTCTGATCTGAAGCTGTTCAGGATCTCTGGCTAGGGTATTTAGGTACTTGTTCTTTATGATTGAATTAATGAATTTAACCAAAGACAGGGGCACTGAAAAGATTTAGGTTAACTTTTATCTTTCGCATTTTTGAAGACCTGCCAATTGTAAAATGTCCTACGCTGGGGTCTCGCACAGGATATTCCTGATTTAAAACAGAATTTTATATAAATACGAAGGGCGCTGAAATGAGTTATAAAAATTGTCGCTATCCGGCGTACTATTTAGTACTATTTCTTTTGGCTGTGTTTTCATGAGCAGATTTCGTCTGCATGACCTTTCAAAAAGGAACGAAAGTATTTCCTTATCCTGGCGTTTCTTTAAAGTACTTTGCAGCGATTCTGCATTCCTGTAATAGTTTTTGATTAAATTTGATTATATTAGACATTCTCTGTTATAGCAACACAATCGGGACTCTCTAAGTAGCTAATTTTGTTTGTCTTTGCTCCTGAAGCATACTTAGAGCCAACTTTGAGAAAATTAACTGCGTCTTTCCTCTTATTGCTAGTTTGAATTTTCTGAAGGTCAATTACAAAAATGTCGTCATCATCATCTGCTACAAGGTTGAGGCCGTTTGACCTGTACCGACCTCTTTTCTCTTTAGGCTTTTTGTCCTTTGATAGGACTTTCCACATCTCTTTTCTCTTCGGTTTTTATTTATTTGCTCTTTAGAGCAGTCTGCTTTCTGGCATCCTCTCTAATGGTGTTTCAAGTTCTATCTATACTTTAATACAACATTGTTTACACTTTCTAATTTTTCCTTCATTGCTAGTACCTATATCCAGCCTCATTGAAGTAAAAATCTCATTTACAGCTATTTCTATTAATATTTCATCTTTCTCTCGCATCGCCCAAACTTCGATTCCATAAAGATAAAGGAGAGATGGTTTGGTTACGTTCTTTTCCGCTAGAGACCATATATCCAAAGTATCTGAAATGGGTCACTTATTCGATGGTTTTATTGTTTAGAACCATTTAAGTTTGTAAACGGTTGATTTTCTAACGCAAAGCGGTTTATCATCAAAATGCACGTTTATTATACGTTTAATAAACGTATACGTAAACGTATGGTTCTTCCAAATTTGTTTCCATGAAAATTGGCTTTTTCCTTTTTTATAAAAGTTTATAGATTTAGGTAGGTTTATTACATAGTGCATTCTTACAATAAATTGGCATTCTTGTGTAATCAGGAATCAAAAATTTCTTATTTTCTCAGCGCTTCGCTACAAAATTCAACAGCACAAACACCGATACTATGAGTTTATGTATTTAAGTGGTCTTCTTGTACACCTCAAAACCCCAAAAGTTTAAGGGTCTGCACTACTACAGCAACAGACCTGATATTCTTGACAAATGCACAACAGACAAAACGTTTCACACAGACGTTTATTTTAGATTGTTTGTGGCGCTGCCTGATGACTGTAAATAGAACTGATCATTTTTACATATTTACCATAAGGTAATTTTTCTGAAATTTAAAGTAATTTTTCAATCCGAAATATTTTCAGTGATCTCATGAATTTCAGATTTATAGATGTTGATGCGATGCAATATTGCCATTTCAAATTGACCTTGAGAATGTTCTAGTGCCACGTACATATATTTGTCCCCATTCTTAACACATGCATCAAGTTTCATGGCGTAAAAAGGGTTTAAGCTCGATCCTCTTGGCGTGGGTGTAGCAACAAGTAAATATAATGTATTACACTCATGAATGAAGCCATTTAAATGACAAATCTTCCTCGAATTTATGTTTGGCGCTATTAGAAAACATAGTTGGCAATACAATAAATCCCAATGCAACAATCACGCAGTCACACACCAATAAACCAAATTTATTGGCGACACATTAATGGCCGTGTACGAAAACCAAAACACGTGGTGCCAGAACACCCACGGCTCGAAGATATTTCAGTTATAAGGTGCAAATCCAATTATAACTCAAATAACATAACAGCGCACTATCTTCAAGCCGACATCGAAATGATATACAAACATTTCGCAAGCCGTGGACACGGCCAAATGACATCAACGGTCGTAATTCACCGCCAGCATAGGTGTTTTGTAGCCGGTGTCCCTCAAGGAAGCCGCGCATGCCACCGTATAAATCAGGAGTTGGCTGCCGGCCAGTGACGGGATGTAGTGGAGGTGTCCAGGATAACTCAGTAATAGTGGATGCGTGTCCTGATATTTTTTAACTCGTACAAGTAAACAAAAATTTACACTTACTGGAACATCTCATGGCGTTCTGCAACGTGTAAATAAAATTTCCAAATGGCATAACGTCTCGTAAATAAAAGAGTTGATACCACAGATATAAGTAGAAAGAAAAATCTTAGAAGTTCTTTAATTTCAAAAATTGCCTTCTCTGCATTATTACTTTGTCTTGATCAGTAATAAGGATGTACCTGCTAGTTCCGTTATTTCTGTCTGATACGCTCGGTCAGATAAAGAAAGTCGTTTCATAAGCTATATTATAGGAATAAAACTCTTTTGGATACGTCCATACATGCGTGGAATAATTTCCTCTTTCAATTGCGTCCTAGTGGACTATGGGACGTCAGCTCAAGACGTGGCTGTGGGAGTACCATTGAATAAGCTACTGTAGTTACGCTGCACATATTAGTTACGAACTTCCGCTGCATTTCTTCCTTGATTGTCTTTATTTTAAATTAAATGATGTTAGCAGTAAAGAGTGCTACTAATGCTGACATAGGACAACTGTATACAATAGCTCTACAGGCCATTTAGGCCTTGAGGATCTCTAAGTATGTCCTCCCACAGTCTTCTATCTTTAGCTTCTCTGTATCCCACTGTAAGCAGCAGATCCTCCTCAAGCTCATCAATCCACTTTGTCTTCGGTCTTCCCACCCTGCGCTTTCTGTCACCTCTTCTTACCAACAACTTCTTTACAGTTCTTTCGTGCGGGATTTTTGCAACGTGACCCAGCCATGTTATGCGCTGTGCTTTCACCACGTTTGTACTAAGTAGTTCTCCATGAAGTTCTTCTAATTCTCTGATTGTTCTTCTTAACCATTCATCACCTATCATTTTACCTCCATATTTTCTTCTGAGAATGCGCCTTTCTCATATCTCCAGCTTGTCTCGCTTGCCTTTATTAGTGGTCCATATTTTGCATTCGTATATGACTGTCGGACGCACCATTGTCCATTTTTGTCGTCCGTGAAATGTTTTTGGATGTTAGGATTGACGTCAATGCTCTTGCACTTCTATTTCCCTTTACCGTCTTTTACCTCCTCTGATACAAGTATGCTCAGGTAGGAAACTGTGCCTACTCCTTGAAATTCGAGTTTAGTACCATCTTCCATTTTCAAAACTAATGGTTTTCCATCATTTGGTCCTCCACTGCTTTAAAATTATTTTGTTTTTCCATCCATCCATCCCTCCATCCATCTATCCATCCATCCATCCATCCATCCATCCATCCATCCATCCATCCATCCATCCATCCATCCATCCATCCATCCATCCATCCATCCATCCATCCATCCATCCATCATCCATCCATCAATCCCATCCCATCCATCCATCAGCCATCCATCCATCACCTAATAGGCGTCTGCGTCTGCGGTCATGTATCGAGCCTTCTCTATATCATTCGCTCGATATGTTCCAGGGCTAAGTTGAATAGTAATGTCGATAGAGGGTAGGGGATTTCTTTACCTCAGTTCATTTGTAACACTGAAAAGCTCTGACTTGCTTCTTCCAACTCTAACCCGTATTGATATTCCTCCAGTATCCGTTCCGCACAGTCACTCAATATTGTCTTTACACATGTGTCACTAAAATCTTGTACCGTAATTCGTCTTGCCTCCATTTTTGTGCATGGGGCAGAATATGGCCTGTATCTATTCTTTGGCCAATTTTTCCTAATTCCATATCTGCTTTATTAGTTCCTATACCTTTGTTACGATCCTCTTTCCACCATACTTAATTATTTCTGCATTTATGTTGCTTTCTCCGATGTTTGTATGATTTTCCAATCGATTAATAATTCCAGCAATCTCCTTGTCCATTGGTGATTCTATTTCACTTCCTGCGCCACTTCCATTACCATAACTAACAGAAATCTTATATTTAATTTTAAACGCTAACCACTGTTTTCTTTTATTAAAGGTACGGTGAATGCAAATGGGGAAACGAAACGGCAGAGGACATCCTACACCCGCTACCAGACGCTAGAATTAGAAAAAGAATTCCATTTTAATAGGTACCTGACGAGGCGGCGGCGAATAGAAATCGCTCACGCATTGTGTCTCACGGAAAGGCAGATCAAGATCTGGTTTCAGAACCGCCGAATGAAGTGGAAAAAGGAACATAAGATGGCCAGTATGAATATCGTTCCTTATCACATGTCCCCATATGGACATCCTTACCAATTTGACTTGCATCCTAGCCAATTTGCACACCTCGCTACTTAGGATCGTTTTTAGCGATTACGATTTTATAGGTATTTTGTTTTTGTTTGTTTTTCGTTTTTTATTAAGAGAATTTTCGGGATATGTTTGTTTTATAAGAGGTGTACATATCAGTGTGTTTTGTTCATTTTATGCATATCAAACACAAATTCGGAACCAAACAGGGAACAATCACGTAAAAGTAGGGTAGGATATAGAATATTACTGTGCTTTTGTAGTCGAGACCGTACAGGAAAGATCTTGCATGGATGAGGCAGTTTCTGCTTCATGGGTGTAACTATTTAATTATTGAAACTTTCTTGGGCTCATTTAATTCTTGGGGAATAACAATATTTTTGTTAAAAATCGTAGTCAAGATTTTTTTACAACTGCAAGATCATACTTCACTAGATAGCTTGATAGATTTTTTATAATTAGATGACCTGTCATTTTCGGCACGAAATATTTGTTTTTTGGCACCAAAAATCTTACTTGAGCACCAACATTTGAAAGCTAAAATATAGGAGCTCTGCTATCAAATAAAACAAGATTTGGTAAAGTTCAATTGAGAAAATTTTCATTAGCTAATACTTGATATTGACCTCTGTCATTCGCTTAAATGCAGATTACGTCACGGCCTTCTTCTCTATTCAATTGAACTCTAGTATCTATGTTACGGTTAATAAAGTTGAACAGGGGGTTATGACGTTAATGGGAGTTAAATATTGTGTTGAAACTTGCAACAAAGAAATTTATCAAACGAAACATGCCCCTTTACTGAAGAAAACCAGACAGAACGCATTTTTGAAACATACCACTTACCTACCTGACAGAGACCTGACACATTTTTTGTAAAAAGACATAATGTGAAAACGCAAGAAAAAACCTAACCTCTACGGGAGTATAAGGACATCAAACTACTAACTCCGTGCGATACCTACCTACCTACGGAAACCACTGGCGAATTACTTAAAAGAAAGAATAATATTCTATTAATTTGTAAGAGGTGTGATTTTATCGGTCATCAATTTATTCCGTTTTTATTTTCACAGTAATTAGATTTGTTCTCAGAATCATGGATCTGTCACCAACTTGTTACCACCAGTCTGTTTAAAAACAATTATCTGTAAATTTATGTACCTACAATCACCGGAAAACTTAATTACTTGTAATTATCAAATGATTAAAATTGGAGTAAGTTAACTTGATCCCCCACGCGAATAATCTTTGCTGAAAATAATATTATAAACCCTAACGACTGATACTTACAAAACGCTCCACTCGCTTCGCTTCGCTCCGCTTCGCTCCGCTTGACCTTAACCTGACAGATTTTTATGTAAAAAAATGAAAATTGGGATCACGTCACTTTGGACCCACCCCTTACTTTTTCAACAATTTTTAAAAGAAACTATTAAATTATTGACAAATCCTGTTGTTTTGATAACTAAACTAATTAATTGTTGCTAATGTGTTGGCGACAACAACAGAATAAAACATACATTGTAGTAAGGTTCTGATACAATTTATTTGGTGACAGATCTACTATTTTGAGATAAAAATGAATTTCTGGGATTGAATTTAATAATCAGAGGGTTTTGTTTGATGACAAATATTTATCATCCCTCTACCCTCTACCCTCTATTAACAAATTTTCATAATTCGAATTATTTGACCGAAAATTTTGCATATTATAATCTGTTATAAAGGTATTTTCTCCTCAAAGAACCTGAATGTCTATAATATGCTATTTAATTTTTATTAGGAAATACAAAAACACGGTCTCGGCTTTCCCGTTTAATGTTCCTATGTACATAATACAAAAATTATAGTTAGCGTTTTGTAGAATATTCTGCTGTTGTATAAACTATGTATTGTACAAAGTAATACAGTATTTCGCTGATTGTGGTAAAGAATTGCAAATCGACAGAAAACCGAATTTACCGTCTGTGCTTAAATTGTCTCATATTCATATATTTCATTGGTATAAATCTACATACCATTGTCACATATTTATAACCTAATAACAATGTGAGCCCACCATCCCCATTAAAGCAAAGATGTATATCTGTACCGAATTTGATGTTACAGATTTTCACCTGGCGTCCCTGCAAGACGAGGGCTACGCATTCCATCAAGCCATGGGGATGGGAGGCATGGGACCCATGCAGCGTGGGTTGTATGCGTGCGGAAGTCCTTACAGCTAGCCCTGGGCCACCTATAACGGAGACTGCGGCCCTTCATAAGGCTTCATCGGATCGTCGAGCAGTCTTCGGCTCGCGAGACCGCGGCGGAACTCCAGGACATTTCGAGGAGGCTTCGCCGCGATGTATCGCGAGTTCTTTCTTAATGTTTCAGTGCCAATGGACGTTAGTAACGAAATTGGTATGATGGGATTTACGATATTTGTCTCTAATTTTTAAGTCCCTGGGAGGAAAATTACGTGTTTTGTTAATAAATGAATTACATGAATTACATTTTTTAAAATTTTACTTCGTTTCGAAAAATATTTAGTAATAACACCCAGAAAGAAAGGCATACATCCAGTAATGTTCATTATTTTGTTTCTATAATGTGTCACGATAAACCACTTGTTTTAATACTATAATGATGATTATGAGGAATATACTCGTAGATAATAACGTAGGTACAGTACAGCGTTCAAGATATCTTCTATTTATATCTAATAAAGATCTGTAATTAAATAAATTACATAGCAGGTCAATTTTCCGTGACTTAACCTACCAATATTTAGCAACCTATTTCACAACTGAATTATCCTGCGAAAGCTGACGAATTGTAGGAACGATTTTGTTTCTACCAACTGGGGTAGGTAATTAGTAGTCACGGTAAGTGATACATTTCGGCATAGGTACTCTTCAATTCTTTGTTATGCAATGCTATTACGTAAATGTGAATGTCAGACCTCCTATGCTATCATCCGACCATCTTTCCTTTGACAAGACGATGTAATTGTGAATAGGTAATAAACTAGGATCAAGCAGAGGATTTTTATTCGAATCTATCATTAATACTAACAAAAAGGGGAACACAATAATGAATATGAATGGCATACCATGTGTTTCTAGACTCTGAGTCTATTTTTTTTATAATTTTGTTATTGTTTGTATAAAACAACGTGCAATATTGTTACAATTTATTTTTGTTGAGCCAATATTTCCGAAGGACATGTTAAATTTTGCATTTTTATTTTAATTATTTCGTAAATTGGACCTATTAGTTTAATATTGTTTTATAATACGTACGCTCACTATAGGGACAAATAAAAAAGTGTGATTAAGTCATAAGATAGAGTATATAAAAATAGTATTTAGTGTACATATTAATTTAGTCCTTAAACAATGTTCACATTTTTTGTATATACTGACACGTTGATAGTCTGCTAACGCAATTGGATGGATGATTTTAGTTTTAAACTGTAAATACGTGAACATCTGTAAAGAATAAAATACCTCATGCATATAAAATAATAAATGTATAACTGACCAGTATGTTAACTTGAATCTTATATTAAGATGCTACTGAAAAAATAAACAAATTTCAGAACATATTTCTTGTTAAAACCGTACTGAGGACAATTATTGTAAAAATATGTAATATACTGTGTATAATTTTAGCTCAAGTATTGTTTGGTTCGTTTTTATTTATGTATTTGTACTGTGTGTGAGTGCAGTTAGAAACAAAAGTCTCAATATTTACTGTTGTAATTGTCCACGCAAATAAACGTATTATTATTAACAAAAGGCTTTCATTTCGTCTTTCGAAATAGAACTGATTATCGGAAGTTGTGCATAAAGCTGCTCTGCTTATAAATACTGAACACATACAGTTCGAATCAAATGGTATATATATAGATTTTATGCGACCTATACCCATTCTAATTATGTAGGTAACCCCATAATTAAGTAAAATAATACAAGCTAAATTGATGAAACAAATAATTACTCTGCGAACTACCAATATATAACGTTTTATTTAAATATTTGACGGCAGTTCAAGAAAGACTATACAAGAAGCTTAAACTTAAACAGAGAAAAATAAGTCAAAACATTTGGTTTAATCAAGAATGTTTAAGAATGAAGATTGTTCCCAAATATGTACATATCACAACGAGAAGTAACACGATTGCAGCAGAGAAGGCAATTAATGCTGCCCAGAGAACTGAAAGACGAATGTAGAACCCAATATAAAAAAAATACGTATTAAATCACTACATTAAAGCTTTACACTCTGAACTTTCATACAAATTACACGCTATAGAGTTTGATAGTTTAGATGACATAATTAGAGACAGTATTAGTAAAATCATACATAAAAAATACCTTACACAACGAAAGAAGTTAGATAATTTATATTCAAAACTATAACAAAACTGACATCTATAACAACAATTCTAATAAATCAATGTTTAGCTCCAAATTTATCAATGATATCAATACAATTTTTGACAAAAAAGAAACAGAATTACTATTAAAAGGTCCAAAATTTGCCTCCAATATAAACAATATTAATAGAACCGAAATTTTAGTTTCCGAAATCGAAGTAGCTTTAAAAAAGGATGATGATTCTCAGAACATTAGAAATAATACTTTTCAGTACAAAAACTTAATCATTAATAAAATTGATAAAATCGATAAAATTACAATTAATTCTATTAAAGAAAAAATTAATAAAGATAATTTGATAGTTTCGAAAGCAGACAAATCCAATGCTGTAGTAATTTTATCTAAAGATGAATATATGCCAAAGATGCAAAATTTTATTAGAAATGAAAAATGAACTGAACTAAAAAAAGATCCAACAAAACATTTTCAAACAAAATTAAAGGATTGATTAAAAAATTGCAACAGTATTTTTAACAACAATTTTGAAAAATTAAAATTAATTTGAATGCATGTGCCCCTAAATTATATGGACTAATCAAAAACCATAATATTAATACACCTATAAAACCAGTAGTATCATAATTATATTAATGCTCCCACAAGAAATTTAGCTAAAAACATTAATAATATATTCAAAAATACAACAAATTTTAAATCCAAATTTAGTTTAAAAAATTCTTTAGAATTAATTAACAATATCAAAAATAAAAATATTCCAACAAGGTCTTTTTGCCAGTATTTTAAGAAAAACAGCATACAGGTCACATTTAAACCTTCAAATAAATTATCACATATTTTATTTAACAGTAAAGACAAAACAAATAAACTTGACCACACAGGTGTTTATCAACTAAATTTCTTAGACTGTAACAGCATTTATATTGGACAAACTAGCAGATCTATACGTATTAGGTATAATGAACATTTAAGATCGTTTCGTTTAAAAAATGATCATTCAAGTTTTGCTAATCATTTCTTTGATAACAATCATCAATTCCCTCCTTTAGAAAATACTAAATTATTGCTTAATTTTGTAAAGAGTTATCAATTAGATATATTAGAGTCTATAGAAATTTATAAACATAAAAATTATAAAAATTATGACTTACTTAAGTTGATTTAATACAATCTAGTTTATTTAAACTTTTGTAAATATCTTTTGACCAAATAATTCTCAGGTGTCTGTAAAACAAGTTCCCCTTGTATAGGTACTTTTTTCTGAAGTTCTAACCTCTCTTATTGCCATTATGACATTTATTGACTTTTTCTCTTTTTTAGTTTATTGCAAGATTAGCAGTTGGCAGTTATCAAGAATCCATGGATATATTGTTTATTTAGTTTTTCTGATATTTCACTTGAAGGTTTTTTTAATTGAATTTATTGTTTTTTCCTAAATGGTTTTCTTTAAATTCAATGTTTTTTCCCTTCAAGCTACGAGGTATTCAAATTTCCTTTGTGTTTTTCTTGTGCCCTGTAGATAAATACTGAAATTCAGTTTTCTAGTTAGCTTATTTCATGGATATCTTTATTTTAATTGTATTGTATTGACGGCCGCTTGGCCACCGAATCCCCTTGCATAATTTCTGCTCTCGAACTAAAGTGATTTCTATTGGTCATGGTCTATCTATCACATTGGTCTAACTCTCTTCCCTTTACGCTATCACGACAAGGTTCGATATTGTTGTTAAATGACGAAAGTTAACAAGACCTCCAAAAATTTCTTACGAGAAAAAACTGTTGCTAATTGTCGAAAAAAGAAAGGAAAAACAGGAAGTAAAGTCCATCTGAGGGTATCGAGAAGAATAATAAGTAGAAGAACGAAGAAGGAAGTAAAAATTAATTGTACGGCGCTAGCAAGATTTAGACGTAATAAAGCAATTATGAAATAGCAAAAAAAAAGCTGGATTGCAGAGGAAAATATAGATGGGTTTCAGTAGTATCTAGTAAATGGTTCGTCTTTTTTCAATTATATAATTTATGTTTTTCTGAACCCATCAGAGAATCTTTTTTTTCATTCTTCTGCAAGGTGCATTTATTTCCAACAAATTATCTCACTTATGTTTTGGTCAATGTTTCATCGTACAGTATCCTTATATGCACCAAAGCTCCGAATACTACCAATTCAAAGTTCAAACAGCATTACAATAACGTTTTTTTGCTAAATTTCCCCAGTGCGATTTAGCCTCTTGCTTTGAGAAACAAAAGGCTGCAGCGAATATTTAAACTGCCTCTGCAAAAGATTAATGGTTTTATCAGGATGACATTTGATTATGAATTAAATTCCACTTAAACGTAGGCCGATGATACAACGATCATATTTCGTGGGAATATAAATATCAATCTTCTTGACTTTACTCTAAAAGATTCCAATAACATCTGTAAATTTGTTTAAGCGGCATATCGGATTTTGCGCTGAATGCAGATTGAAAGCGTTTTGAATTCATCTGAATAACAATTTGGAAAAAATTTATGTACAAAGGACGAATAAATTATTATCGAATCGGACAGTCTTGTCGATGGTTCGAATGCAAATTTAGACGCTATGCAGAAGAAGAGCGGATCAAAGTTGGTGGTCAGATGTCAGACTGAAGACTTAACTGCTTGTGTGTTGACTGTTTTGCGAAATTTATTTTGTACATTTTCTATTCAGTGTAAATAATTCAATACGCCTTTTTAGATCTATTTTCGTCCAAACAACAGTTTAAATTTGAAATAAGAAATTCCATTGAAAAGCAAAACAGGGTTTAAGTTAACATGTTTTTAAATACCTACCACTCAAAAAGCTCGTTATTCTAAAATTGATCCATTAAAAATGTGTCCAGCCAAGAAAAGGCAGAATATGATTTTGCCGGTAGTTTTGCCTTTGTTGTTACAGGTAACATTTCTTGCGGCTACCTCAAAACAGGCTTCTAGGTAGATGTTCGAGGCTTTTCCGTATTCGGCTATAGATGGCACCACCCATGACGTTTGAACTTTTGGTTACAAAAATTGAAATCTGCTGTGCTCGCCAAGAATATTTTCTTGAAAAATATCATTTCTGAACATGCGATAGAACATTTTGCTTCCTTTAACGGGATGTTGAACCCAAATAATTTTAGATAACTTTTCAGTCTAGAGAAAACTTCTTCCATTGTATTGCAGATGGCGTACAATAATAATAATAATACATAATACCACACTTCAAAAACGAGCTTAGGTACAAAACGGAAGCAATTAATAGGTTGAAGGAATTATGTATGTCACTTTAAAAATGTTACTCGAGAAAGAGCACATTTTTAAGATTTTTAGTAAACTCAAACTTGAAAGCCTACAAGGCGAGAGAGGTGAGAGCCTACAGTTCAAACAGTCTCAATGTCGAAAGTAACGGCAATGACGTCAACGAACATATTAGAAATTAGATGATAACTTAGTGTTGGGCCAGTTATTCCCTGTAGGAACTTTAACTTCACCTTCATCACGCATTCATGGATTAGATTCGCAAAGAATTATAGACTTATCTTGCATGCAGTTATATCACCTACGACCTAGTTCAAGGAAAAACTTTCTTCTTTTGTTTAATTTACATAGTGATTATTATTTTTGGTTTACTAATTTTTTCTTAAGATAATTATGATAGTCGTCGTGGTCACATTGAAAAGTAGATAAAACGTTGTATGGTCCTTTGCTGTAGGCTTCCACGGCCATTTTCGTAATGCTTCTCTTGGCATCCGAGCGAAGAATGCGTCGTGGATAGGCCGGATGCTGACGTTTCGTCCATTATCGCAAGGGACATCTTCAGGGTTGCTGGGCTGGTACTGAACTGATGGAACTAGGCTCTAAGGTCTTATTATTTTATATCCGAAGAACGACCAATCAGCCGGGAATGATTTGGAGTAATCGTTACCGAGGATTCTCATTTTTTCGGGTGACTGATGATATACTTCCATGTGTTTCATAGATAGAAGCCGTTGTCACGATTGACATTAAGGGAGTGTTTGATGATTTAGATAGACTCCCTAAGCTTCCTATTATAGAAATTGTTCGGGCTAGAACTTATGAGGCGTGAAGGCAGTCTTGATATCATGTTTACGAAGAGGTTTGCCTATACGATCAATAACATTGTCCATGTAAGGGAGATCTGAGATAGTTGTGGGGCTGGAAGTGTTTTCGGATTTTGGCATGGGAGGAATTTATTAAGTTTTTGTAGATGGTCCTTCTAGTGTCATGAGGGTCGAAATTGGTCAAAATCTCTGGTGACGATTAGTGTTACTTGGTTTCCTGTAGACCGAATAACCAAGACTACCATCAAGATTACTACTGACCAAAAAATATAAGAAGAGCAACTTTCCATTAATTTCAACCTCCATGGTGAACCGAATATTAGGGTGCTGGTGATTGGAAAGGTGGCCTAAGAATTAATCTGAAGTGGCACAACCGCGAGGTCAAATTACGAAAGTTTTAGGTTTAAGATTATAAGATATAAGATTCAATATGCTGTTCCTCGAGCTGTTCCTCGAAATATTCCTTGAAGATTTGTTCACAGAACTGTCCAATAAACAGAAAATATATGAAAGTGAGGCATTATTCAAGATTCATCAAGAGGGTCCAAATTGGACGTTAGGAGTTGTTTGTTGATAGCAACAGCATCGAAAATAGGAACATTGGTAAATAGGGATTCGACATTAATACTTCGAGGAAATCTTGAAACTCGACCTTCAATTCGTGAAGTTTTTGTACGAAATGTTCGGAATTAAGAATAAAAGAGTCTGTCTTCCCTACAAGCGATTTTAATGGGGAAGCGAGATGCTTGGCAAGTTTGTAAGTTGGGGAATAAATCGCACTTCCAATCAGACGAAGAGGATTATCGGGTTTATGGACCGTAGGAAGACCATAGTCTCAACAGAATGGATAATCGAGGAATCGATTGACTGACCATTCTTTGGGTACAAAGAAGCCCTCAGATCCTAGTCCTATCAGTTTAGTGCCAGCCTAGCGATCCTGAAGATGTACCTAGTGATAGTAAACGAAACGTCGGTATTCAGCCAATCTATGACGCGGTCTTCGTTCTGAGGCCAAGGTAACCGATGCACGATACTCTTAACGTAACTTCATGTGGGAGTTTTTGCAAGTTTGGCAGAAGCTGTTGTTCATATCAATTTTTTAAGTTAGCACAGTTCTCGAATCATTGTAGTAGCCTGATTTTACCTGACTTGAAAATTGAATAATACTGAACATAAGCCGATATCCGTTATTGTCATTACCGGTTTATAACTCGACTTAATGCTAATGACGGAAAATTTTTATTTTATTCGACTGACCGACGGTTCTTAGAGAAAGTACGAATAGCTATGAACTTTAGATAGGTATGTACCTATATCTACTTAAAAAAGGCAATTTATTATGTCGATGATTCTCATGCACGTTATCGAACTTGCATTAGCGGATTTTAACATCTCCATCATTATGGTAATATAATATTCGACCTTGACAAGTATTACATAATTCAAAGGAAAAAAGAGATGAAATAAAAATTTCAAACGCAAGGAAGACGCGGCCATTATAAAAAAGGCGGTGATGACTGGCCTCCCTTGACAGTTTCTGGACCGATATCACTTCTCTGACAGCTGCATAGAAGGTTTCGTGACGTCACTAGCTTTACCTCCCTTCTGATATAATCGGATTACACATGCCATTTTAAACAAGAATACTCACCCGAACGTTATATTCCGATGTGTGTTTATACATATTTGCTGTGTGTTCTATTCGAATTACAAAATATTCTCTTTCCAGTCTTTAAAAAAAAGCAATATCAAGAGCTGCCTAAGACTAAATAAAAGTGAATGGCTGTCCATTATTCAACCCAAAATAACCTTGAAAAATTTAACCTCTTTTGAGAAACTAGAATTTTCACAGCATACTCCTGATATATTAATAACATAGGAATGGAAATGCTGAAAATAGTTTGAAAAATAATGTAATTTATGTCAATACTACACTGAATGAAATTTCTGATTTTAAAGGTTTTACTATGATCTGACGGCATATTTGTTTAGTCTTTAAGTCCAATCAGGTCGTCAGGTGTTTGTTATATACCACTCTAAAATTACTAAAAGACTAACAGAAGACGAACTGAGGAGGGTAGTGGAGGAAAAATGGAACTGGTCCTAATGGAAGTAGCCCTAAATTGATATGAATCCAGATAGCGACAACGCGGTCAGACGAGTAGTGGAAAACGTGGAAAACTGAAAAAGTTCGATAAAAGTTGAACGAGAAACACAAAATAGCCACAAATTAATGTCATGAGAACCTCGCAGAAGGCTGAAGGGGCAATAATATCAACCACGTTGAGGTTGATACTATACGATGGAAGTGCCAGCAGCATGGTCTTCTCGTTATAGTGCAATTATAGGTGGAAAGTTTTAAAATTAAGAAAATCACCCTTGGAGTAACTGTATCGGAGGAGTCCCTGTTGGTGGTGACCGTTTGCTGGCGAGAGGTGTACAGAAGACGACAAGAAAAGTTTAACAGCGTCACAGTGGGAAGAAGGCCAAATATATCGACCACGAACATAAAGTCTGAGCATATCAAATCGAGTAAGTGAAGTGGATCACTGCGTGGTACATGCAATTTTTTATGGAACGGTTGCTTCAAAATAAATTATCTGCGCTAGATCGGGTCGCCACAGAACGCATCATGTATATACTGCCAGGCGAGAGATTGACATATTATGAGAAATCTGGGAAATGCATGGAAAATGGCCTGAAATACAGCATTGTGAGGGAAAGATTAAGGGGCAGAAGGTGACGGATGCAAGTAAAATGACATGGTTTTAATATAGGACTAATGGGAAAGATGAACGGTTCCATCCATGCTGGAGCTGGAATGCGGCAGGAATATAATTATGTAAAAAGATGAAAGGGGGAGGAATTTCCAGTAGGTAGGTAGGTAATCCCCAGGTGGAAGAGCTTATGCAGGATTGTGTCATCTCTGAAGTGAAGGGAGGAAAAAGTTATGTCAGGTTAGACCGAAATACACCTTACACGAGTTTCTTGTAATGCGTTTTCTACTATATTTCGATTATTTTTACGAATCCCGGTTGCTCAATAGAAAAATATGTATAAATCGATTAATATTCTAATAGTCATTAATGAATGATTTTTATGATATAATTCATGAGAAGATAGAGAAGATAGAAACGTTTGAAATGTGGTGCTACAGACGCATAATGAAGATACCGTGGACAGATAAGGTTAGCAATAGGAAGGTATTAGAAAGAGTTGCGGAAAAGTGAAAGGTATGGAAGACAATAAAGAATAGGAGAGATAGGATGGTAGGACACCTTCTGATACACGAAGAAATAGTTCGCGACATACCTACTAGAGTCGGAGATAGGAATAAAAAGAGGTAGGGTTAGACGAATGCTTCTGCTTTTAGGGAAATGCGTAGGTTAGCTCGGGATAGGAAACGATGAACGTACGCGTCCAAGCCGTCTTCGAACTGAGACCTTATGATGATGATTTTATTATATCAATTCAGCAAAACCAGACAGATTTTTTGTCCAAAAACAATTTAATGAGAAATCGACAGAAGAAAAATAATCCACCGCGAGAATTGTACGATTGCGTGGACCTGGCACCCGGCGAATTACAAAGCCAACTCTTTAGCCTGTCGGTGTTTGCCGGTTGTTCATTAAATCTGTAGTGGTGAATATTGACGGAAGGGATATTTTTGATTCGGAGATGCGCGACTGTGCAACCGGAATTCTTATGAATCCTTGAACCGGTAGTCTAGCCATAACGAAAATCATTCTCGTGATGTTGTTGGGGAAAGTAATTTTTTGTTATAGTAGGGTTTTTTAGAATAATAGTTGGTGACCATGTGTGCATCGTTTCTGATCAGTGTGTTAAAAGATTCCGACAAGAACAGTCAAGATTGTTTTAACTTCGTACGTCTGTACAATTTTGTATTTCTTTTCGATCACTTGTTATCTAAATAAAGACTAAAAACGTTTGGAGTGTCTTATTGACCGAACAGGTTATGTGTCCAGTAAGCTAGTGTGCAGTAACAAGTGAAAAAGTTGATAAAATACAGAGTTAAAAATAAAAACCGGCACGTGTTTGGCTGTCTGGTGTCGTGAAAATAATCGCGATATAAAAACTAAGAATTACATAAAAATTAATGTGCAGGGTGATCTGCGAATAAAATCAAGGGCAGTATTGTTGGAGTACATAAAAACTTAGCAAGAATTTTTTGTGCATAAAGGTGGTGTCACAAGGTGTATAAGATGGCGGCAGATGATCTTGGAATAAATACCATAGAAAAACTTAAGGACAGCGAAACATATCAGCTATGGAAATTCCAGGTAAAAATATTCTTTAAGGCACACGGTTTGTATGGAATAGTACATGAACCCAACCAACAACCACAAGAAAAAGATTGGGAGAAGAAAGATGCACAAGCACAAAAAATAATAGTTCAGACAGTGGACAAAGGACTAATAACACAATTAATAACTTGTAAAACAGCAAAAGAAATGTATGAAAAGATTTGCGAAATATTTGATGGTTCAGAAAATAGAAAGAAAGGTCAGTTAATGCAAGATTTTTTTAATTACAAATTTAATAACGTTGTAGATATGCAAGGAAACCTGGCAAACATTGAGAATATTGTATATAGATTAAAACAATTAAAGCAAATCATCGACGACGATATGGTGATGTCGAGGATATTGAGTGCGTTACCACATACCTACGATTACTTCGTCACAGCGTGGGAGTCCACACCAGCCGAAGAAAAGAATTCGAAGAACTTAACCAGCAGATTAATTAAAGAAGAGGAGAAACAGAATCAAAGTAAAGAAGATGTTCCTGTTGCTTTTAAAACGTCTGTAAGCAATACCACTAAAGTAAGCAATACCTCGAGCAATACACATAATAAAAGATGTTTTAAATGTAATAAAATTGGTCATTTTGCTAAAGATTGTAAGAATTGTTGTTCTATTTGTAGGAAAACTAACCATAAAGAGGAAAATTGTTATTTTAGAAATAAAAATAATAGTCGTACAAATAAAAATAAATTAGCTTTTTTAACGTATGAAAATGAAAATAATGTAAGTCAAAATACTAAGTTTATTGTTGATTCTGGCTGTACTTCTCATATGGTAAATGATGAAAATCTTCTTAAAAATGTAACATATAACAAAACAGATATTGGTGTTGCGAAAAAATGTGAATCAATGTTGTCAGAATGTCGGGGAGAATTTGTGGGGAAAAATTTCATATTGCAAAATACGTTGTATGTCCCTCAACTTGCTAATAACTTACTTTCAGTTTCAGCTGTTACAGATAATGGTGGTGAAGTTGTATTTAAAAAGAAAAGTGTAGAAGTTTATAGAAATAAAAGAAAAATATTTACAGGTGAGAAAGAAGATTCTGGACTGTATACAACTAATATAATAAAAGAAAATGATGAAGTGTCACTTATGATAAATAAAAAGGAAACAGCACTTGATTGGCACAAGAAAATGGGGCATCCAGGCCTTAAGACCTTTAATCTGTTACCTAAAGTTGCGGATGGCATAAAAATACAAAAGTTTGATGATCTTCCTAAAAACTGCGAAACTTGTATTGAAGCTAAACAAACAAGATTGCCATTTAACAGTCAGCGCACACGAGCTGCGAGATTGCTTGAACTAATACACACAGATGTTTGTGGCCCTCTTGAGACCGATACATGGGATAAAAAGAAATACATACTAACGGTAATGGATGACTACAGTCACTTCACAAAAGTGTATTTACTTAAAAACAAGCATGAAGCTTCAGAATGCCTAAAATACTATGTTAAGGAAGTAGAAAGAGAAAAAAATTTAAAAGTGTCCTGCTTAAGATGCGACAATGGCGGAGAATATATAGGTACAGAATTAAAGACATGGTGTAACAACAAAGGTATCAAGTTGGACTATACTATAGCATACAGCCCTCAACTAAATGGGAAGGCAGAACGGCTCAATAGAACTATCATGGAAAAGGCAAGAGCGTTACTATTCAATTCAAACATGGATAAGGAAATGTGGGGGGAATCAGTATATTGTGCTACTTACTTAATAAACAGATTGCCAACTGAGACCATAAAATATAAGACACCATATGAAATATGGAATGGAAGAAAACCAGATTTGACTAAAATTCAAGAATTTGGGTGTGAAGCATTCAGTAAGAACCTAAAAAGAATTAAGAAACTAGATTCAAGAACCCAAAAATTAACAATGGTAGGATACTCAAATGTGGGATATCGGCTATTTGATCCCGTAAAAAGGAAGATAATACATGCACGTGATGTGATATTTAAAACAAAAGAAGAAAATACAGAAGATAAAGTCATAAAACCAGTAATGGATGAACAAATACTTAAAATAAAGGATGAGGAAAATCAAACAGAAGAAAATAATCAGTCTTATTCAGAAACTAACAATACAGACAGTGAAAGCTCTGAAGAAGATGAGAAAGATGGTGAAATACCAAAAGAAGAACAAGATATTGAAAGAGAAGAAGATAGAAAGACAGAAAGAATCAGAAGGATACCTGTAAGGCTACAAGATTATGTGCTACTCACCTTTCAAGAAGCAATCACAGGACCAGAAAAAGAAAACTGGAAACAGGCTGTAAAAGAAGAATTAAAATCATTGGAGAAAAATGGAACATGGGATATAGTAGACAAAAATGAAGCTAACGGACAGAAAATATTGTCAAATAAATGGGTATTTAGAGTTAAGGAAGATGGTACCTACAAAGCAAGGCTAGTGGCAAGAGGATATGAGCAAAGAATGAATTTAGATTTTGAAGAAATTTTCAGTCCTGTAGCAAGCCAATCTTCTTTAAAAACATTGTTTGCTGTAGCAGCAGCGAAAAATTATCATTTAATGACATTTGATGTGAAAACAGCATTTCTGCATGGAGAGTTAACAGATTACATCTATATGAAATTGCCAGAAGGTTTTGAAGAGGAACAGGATAAAATCTGTAGACTAAGAAAGTCTTTATATGGCTTGAAACAAGCTCCTCAAAGATGGAACAGGAAATTCATTGACACAATGAATGAAATTGGATTTGAACAAACCAAAAATGAACCCTGTGTTCTTAAAAACAACGATTCTTCAATAATGATAGCAATTTACGTAGATGATGGGTTAATAATTGGAAAAGAGAAGGAAAAAATTAAACAAGTAATCAAGAAAATAAATGAGATACTTGAAATAAAACTTTACGAAAAGCCTAAAACCTACCTTGGTATGGAAATTAGGAAAAATGAGGATGGAATATGGTTGTCTCAGGAAGGTTACACAAAGAACATTCTTGAAAAATATAATATGAAAGATTGTAAAACCGTATCAACACCATGCAACAATGAAGAAGAAAGGGAAGCTGGAGTAGAAGAGGTGAAGTTCCCTTATAGAGAGGCAATTGGGAGTCTGCTCTATTTATCGACCAGAACGAGACCAGATATTGCGCATGCAGTTGGAATAGCAAGTCGACATATGGAAAGTCCAAGTAAACAAGATGTAACATCAGTAAAAAGAATATTTAAATATCTAACTGGCACATTAGGAGATGGTATATATTTTAAATCAAATTCAGATATTTCTGAAATAAAAATATATTGTGACTCAGATTATGCTGGTGATCGTGAAACTAGGCGAAGTACAACAGGATATGTAATAATGTTATCCGATGGACCAATCGCTTGGTGTTCAAGGCGACAACCAGTAGTCGCACTTTCGTCTACAGAGGCAGAATTTATATCAGCAGCGGAGTGTTGTAAAGAGGTAATGTTTATAAAATCTTTGTTGATGGACCTTAAGGTAAATTTAAAAGTTATTTTTAATATTGATAATCAGAGTGCAATACAACTTATTAAAACGGGGATTTTCAATAAACGATCTAAACACATAGACGTAAGATTCCATTACATTCATGAACTCTATGTTAATAATGATATTGAGATAAAGTATTGCCCTACAAACTCTCAAAGTGCTGACATACTGACAAAACCACTGAACAAATCTAAGTTCTTAAAACATAAGGAGTCTTTAATAAAAAGGTATTAAAAATAAGAAACAAAGCATTGTAATAAAATTTTTATTTGTTGAAATTAAAATTTTTTGTTTTTGGTTTTGATATAAGTATAGTTTAAAAAATTAGGAGAGGGTGTTGGGGAAAGTAATTTTTTGTTATAGTAGGGTTTTTTAGAATAATAGTTGGTGACCATGTGTGCATCGTTTCTGATCAGTGTGTTAAAAGATTCCGACAAGAACAGTCAAGATTGTTTTAACTTCGTACGTCTGTACAATTTTGTATTTCTTTTCGATCACTTGTTATCTAAATAAAGACTAAAAACGTTTGGAGTGTCTTATTGACCGAACAGATGTGGCGTAAGCAAACCTGATTGGACCTTGAACAGGACTTTCAATAAACGAAGGGAGGGAAAATAATGGCATGCTTTGTAGATTTAATGGCAGCATTTGACCGGATTAACAGAAAAAAATATTTGAGATGTTGGAAAGAAAGAATATAGGAAAGAACTTGAGAGAAAGAATACAGGAAATATATAATGGAACAGGGTAAGCGTGCGAGGGCAGCTAAGCGAAGTATTTTGGACGGAGAGAGGAGTCAGACAGGGGTGTCCCCTGAGCCCGTACTTGTTTAACATCTTCCTGTCAGATTTAGAAGAGGAAATGGGAAAGGGACAGGCAGGAGGAGTGACAATAAGGAAAAAGAAATATTGGACACTAGCAAATGCGGATGATATAGTCCTCTTGGAAAAGAAAGAGAAAGAACTAAAGGAGATGCTGAGAAGAATGGAAAGATATTTGGAGAAGAATGAACTAGTATTGAACTCGGAGAAGACTAAAATTATGAGATTCAGGAAAGGGGGGGAAGAAGTCGCATAGAGAAGTGGGAGTGGAAGGGGGAAGAGTTGGAGGAGGTGGGGAAGTTTAAGTATCTAGGATTCACCTTACAAAAGAATGGGGGGCCAAGAGAAGCATGTAAGAGAGGTAGTAAGAAAGGCAACAATAGCAATGAAGCAGGTATGGGGAATAGGAAAGAGGAATTATGAGGGCGACTGGAAAAGAAGAGTAAAGTCGTTTGACGCATTAGTGAGCAGCGTAGCCATGTATGGAGCAGACATTTGGGGGTGGGAAGAGAGAAGATAGAGGGGATCCAGGAAAGGTACATAAGATGGACACTGGGCTTAGATTGGATAACGCCAGGGTACCTGGTAAGAGACGAAATAAACAGAGAAAATCGAAGAACCAAGGCAGGAAGGAGAGGCATGAAATATGAGGAAAAGTTAAGAGGTGGGGGATGGGAACGAGTTAGCCAGGCATTGTTGGGAAGAGGTGCGGAAGGGAGGAAGAGAAAAATCGAAGTGGGAGGAGAGGCGAGAGAAATTCTATCAGGAGCGAGGCTATGCAGCAGAAGAAGTGGAGAACTTGAGAACAGCAGGATGGAACATGGTGAGAGAGGTAGAGGAGAGAGACAGGCAAATACAAGTGCAGGATAAAGAAGAGAAGATAAGATCGAGATACAACAACAAATATGCAGAAATAAGGACAGCGGCTGCCGAGATATCTACGAGGTAGGGGAAGGGAAGAGAAGATAATAAGGGTGGCAAGGTTTAGACTGGGAAATGAGATGAGAGTTGGAAGGTATTGGGAAAGCGAAGACAGAAGAATGTGTAGGGTATGGGGTGGAGAAGGAGATATGGGAACATGTGTTAGAGAGGTGCTGGTGGAGAGAGAACACAGAACAGGTGAGATGATACTGGAGGAAAGCGGAAGAAGGGAGAAGTGTATGGAATTGATACAGAGTGGAAGGAAGGAGAGGGAGAGTTAATTATACATAAATGGGAATTAGATAGGTCGAAATTAATTGTGAGGAGTTTATTTAGTTTTGTTTGTTCCATTCATTTATGTGGTTATTTGTTTATTTGCTTATTATGAATTGTAATCCCAAATGGGAAGCAATAAATCCATTATCATCATCAATAAGAGACGTGATTTTGAATCACACCGGATTACATTGTAAAGCATCCAGAAGTCCAGAATGTCGACCAAACCAATCTACATCAGAGTAAAATGGCATATCACAACGTGATGGCGTGAGAAAATATAAGCACTCTTCTTATTTCTTGAGAAAAGCAAGATTTACAATCAGAAAAGTCTCAAGTTAAATACGAGACATGGATTGCGTTCTGTTTTGTGGGATTCGAAACGAAAAATTATAGGTACAATTTATTATATTCTTTCGATTTTGCATTTACGTTAGGCATTATTAACAAATATGTTATTTAGTGCACTACTTTCAACATACGATAACTCTGAAAAGGTATATAAGTAGTATTTACAACTTTTATTCAAATTTGCTTCAAATCTCCCCAAAAGCAGAAGATAGGGAGACCAGGATACATGTTTAACAATCCTGTATTATATATTTACCTGCTTCAAAATTTTAAAATTTTATCTAGAATTAATAGCAATGACGGAATTCTGCATCTACTCGTAAAAAATACCTGCTGAAAGGGAGGCAATCAGGTAATGAAAGAAATTCCTGACAAAACCCAAACTGCCCCATAACAAAAGCCGATATAAAAACTGCCAAGTTGTAAAACGCTTTCAAAGTTCGCTGCCAGCAAACCCAAAGAATTAGACTGTACGGTTCGTTGTTAAAAGGGTCCATGCGAACCCCTAGAAGTGTCAGTTCAGTAAAGTTTATGACCCAATATTAACTGTCTCCAATAATAATTTATGTTAATGGCTCCGCTCCAGTGCCAACGCTAGGGTTCTGGCCTGCCGACAGTTGGTACTGAAACACAGTGAAAAGTGGAAGTGTTTGGCGTGCTCTCTTGTTTTATTTGGAATATTTTACACTGTATTTTGTGCTCTACCGTTACAGGAATGCAGCTACCAAGACTATGGAAGGTAATACTAATAATAAACATTTTAGTTACGCTTTTGACTAAATAAATAACTTGATAAAAATAGTCAATTTTAAAAATTGATATTTCTGAAATTTCTCTATGCATTATTAATTGTTTAACTTATATTTAACTTATCGCCCGGTTATTTATAACTCTTAACAAAACGTCATTAACATTGCCGCAAAAAGTAATACCGGTTCGTCCAATTCTGGCAAATGGGATTACGCCGGGCTAGTTTTTTTATCAAGAACCTCAATTATCATTAACAAGATGCCAATTCAGCTTCGGTATTGCAAATCGATGCCTGTTGGCGCCATTTTCACAATCATAATTGGGGCGCACGCGTGCCTTTTCGTATTTCAATCAATAATTGAGGGGTTGTATTCAAAAAGTGCTGACGGAGTATATCTAGGGACGCTGACGTTGGAATCTCGATCTCATGGCAGATTGGCAGAATATTTTTAATTTAAATAGATGCTTCGAGTTGCATGCACTGAAGTTACCTATTTTTCTCACCTATTTTTTCTGCAACCTCAAATGAACGCAAATATCTATTTAGTATAACACGAAACTATTTTATATTGAATATAATATTCAGGATTTTGTTTTATGTAATTTGGTTATGAAAGTTTCAATTTATGTTTCGGAAGGTGTTTTAGAAAAGAAAGGGGTGGGGAGAAGAGGGTGTAGATTGGTAATATGTCTGCACGTTGTTAACCCAAGGAAATGTAATAAAGTACATATAATAGAAATAGCGGTTTTGGAATGAGTCACAGAGGCGCTGGGAGTGGTGTTTTATTATAATAATAATTATTATTATAATACCTTCTTCAACTTATAGCCTCAAATTGTCAACTTCTCATCGCATTTAAAATTTCTTTATTTCTTATTAATTTGCCACCACCCTATCACCCTCCATTTCTCTTCTCCTCTTTTCTCTTCTACAAGTGTCTCATTCCCTCCTCACCCCCTTCCACTTTCTTCCAGGATCCTCTCTATTCTTCCTGCTCTGTGCTCTTATTCTAACTGCACCTCTCCAACAAATAATCCCACGTCTCCTCCACTTCACACATCCTACACTTCTTTTCTTTCTATCTTCGTTTCCCCAGTACTTTCCACTTCTCATCTCGTTTCCCAGTCTAAAGTCTAAACCTCGCTACCCTTACCATCCGCCCCTCCTTTCCCCTTTTCTGCAACTATCCGGATAGCCCCATTGTTCTCAGCTTTTTATATTCGTGGTTGTATCTGGACTCTTAATTTTTGTTCTTTACTTTGTTCCTGAATCTGCCTATCCCTTTCTTGAATTACCCCTGCCTGATTTTTCCCTGCTTTATCACCTCGTTGTTTGTTCCCAACACTGCCTTGCTAGTTCGTTACCACTTACCTTTTAGCTTTTCCTTGTACTTTATTGCTCTTTTCCCTAGCCTGGTTCTCAGTTTATCCCTCTTTGTTTCATCAATCACCAGTCTAGGCCTAACATCAACCTTATCTACTTTTCCTCTACCTTCTTTTTCTCCTCCTGCTCCATACAACGCTACACTGCTTACCAATACATCGAATAAATTAATTCTTCTTTTCCAGGCCCTCCAAAATTCCTTTTCCCTACTCCCCACACTTGTTTCATCACTGTTGTTGCCTTTCTCGCTACATCTTTGACAAGTTTTTCTTGTCTTCCATTCTTTTGAAACGTAAGCCCTAGATATGTGTACTCTTCTAGATCCTCCAGGTCTTCTCTCTTCCATTCCTGTCTCTCTACTGGACTCCTTCCACCCTCTTAGCGAAACCTCATTATTTTTGTTTTCTTTGTATTTAACACTAACTGCTTCCCATTCAAGCGTCTTTCCATCCTTCTCAGTATCTCCTTTAGTTCTTTTCCTTTCCTCTATAATCAAGAAACGGTTCAATGAAGAGGCAGTCGTGCAAGGCAGAGTATAGAGGTCACGCAACCAGAGGAAGATCTTCGTCCCAATGGGCTGATCAAGTCTCAAAAACCGATAAATAGGCTGTCGGAAGTAATATGGGTACCCAGGTGCAAGATCGTGAAGCTTGCTCAGTAATAGGAGTCATTGGCATCGTGTGACATCCCCATAATCTCTCAAAGAGTGGAGTGGAAGGGAAGAATTGTTCTCGACATTTACGATATTAAAAGGTCTCGCTAGATTTTTCGTGATTATAATGGAAGTATTTATATTAACAAAGAAAAGGAACGCCGGAAACAATTTTAAAATCGTCACTCACCACGCAAAATGGTACAGTTTAACGTTTCTTTAATTCTATAAAATCTGGTAAAAAAGTTAATTTTTAATGTCTTCTACTTTCCCTTTCTAATATATCTCCTACTTCTTGTCCCGCTTATAAGTTTCCCAAATATTCTTTCCACCTATCTGCCTTCTCCCCGCTTCCTTTTAGGATATCTCCTGCCTCATTTCTAATGTTTTTGCTGCTAGATCCAATTTTTCTGAAATTTCTTCTAATTATTTTATATGCTTCATCAGTCTTTCCTACTTGGAACTTATCTTCCACTTCTTTGCATTTTTAATATCAATCTATTGCTCTTTCGCTTTTCTACATTTCCGAATAATTTCCCACTTGATCGCCTTATATCTTTGTTTCCCTTTTTCATCTAACCTATTTTTATATTTTCGCTTTTTCTCTATTAGACTCGCAATTTATTTTGTTATCCAGGGTTTTCTATTTTCATTCTGTTTATGGCCCAAAATATCTCTATCTGCGGAATCTAAACTATTTTTAGTGCAATTCCATTCTGCCTCTATGTTCCTAACCATATTTTCACCCGCGCCCTTTAGTACTTCGTTTGTCTTTTTCTCTAGGTCAAGATACCTTCTTCCGCTTCGGTTTTTCAAAATCTTAAATTTAAGATTGGCCTTCATAACCACTATGTTGTGATCACTATCTTTATCTTCTCCTCGATAACTTCTACAGTCCATAACTTGATTTCTAAATCTTTGCATAACTATCTATGTGATATCTCCCTAGGTCTCTAGGCATCTTCCACGTATAGCGTCTCCTAACGTGATGGTGAAATAGTGTTCGCGACCGTCATGTTATGTTTATCGCAGAACTCTATCAGTGAAATTCCCCTATCGTTCCTATTGCTTAATCCAAAGGAACCAACTATTCCGCTTTGAAATCTCCTACAATTACTAAATTTTCGTGTCCTCTCACAAAATCTGGCACATATTCAATATAACTATAAACTGCCTCTACGGCCTCATCACTATAGTTAGAAGTGGGCATAGGTATATACTTATCTGTATTATTACTGTTTTTACAGGTTTCGAATCTAACCTAACCATAACTTACTACCCTGTCACTTTGCCGTAAGAAATTTTCTACACTCTGCCCTACTTTCTTCCGCATAACAATTCCTACTCCCGAATTTCCTCCTACAAATCCCGTGTGTATTACTCGAAAATCTCCGCTCCAGAAGTCTCCAGCTTCTGGCCATCGCACTTCACTAATACCTACCCCGTCTAATGCTAACCTATCCATCTCTATTTTCAAATTTTCTAACTTTCCTACTTGTTTCATGCTCCTAACATTCCACGCTCCGACTCGTGAGATGTTCAGGGACTTGATTTAGTCTGTCTTCTCATTCATTCATTCATTCATTGGTTAAACCTATGGTTCGGCTCTTTAGATCATTGAAGCACGCAAGCCATCACACCACACACCTGTTCCAGTATTACTAGAACTGGGGCAAGGTACAAGTCCGTTGGTCAATATGACGAAGAAAGATAATCTTAAAAATTTATAACTTGGGCTTTCATCAAATTTAATTTTATTATTACGAGCCTGTAAATGTATTTTCAATTTAATTTTCATATTTTGAAGAACAGGTTTAGCGACTGACGCAAATTAACTTCGACTAGTAGTTTAGCTATGAAACAAGAATTTTGTTAACTTTTTTCTTGGGGCACAATTCTTTTTGTTTCCAAACACTTCCAGATTTTTTTAATTTGTCTAAATTACAATGCGACGAATTGAGAGAGACAAAACAAGTTATTTATTACATATTAAATTTTGCCAAATGCGCCGACCATGAGATCAGTGTTATTTGTGGTTACGCGACGAAAGCATCCCAAACAATACATCTCTCAATTTAAGTGAAGAAATTAAAATAGTGGGAGGAAGAGAGAATGTACAGCACCGTACATACAAACTGAATTTAGATTTGCTTAAAATAGAATACACAGATTCCCGTCTGCTTTTATTGTAGAATAACTTGAAAAAATATGATTCCTTCAAAATAGCAAAAAAAACAATTTTCTTGGATACAGAGAGAATGCAACTCGTTACATATACAGGGTGCTTCAGGATTGTAAGGTTACGAATACCGATTAATTATTTAAACAAAGTCATGAATACAACCATGTTTCTGTTTTTAAGTCAGGTCATACTGGATAATAATTTATGGGTGTTACTGTTCTATGTAAGAAAAAATAAACTTGAACACCTTTAACCAGCTAACCGTGATGACTTGCGCATAACAGTGGCAAGGGAGCACTCTTTAGATACTTGTTACTCAAATTCACACTTTCTAAAATAATTTATGAAACATGTGGATAACGTTTCGTACACTTACATGTCATCTTCAGGCCGTTCAATGAGTACAATGGGAAAACTGAAGCAACCAGTGCACTCCCCTGAACTGCTCTAGTCTAGGCTCTATATAGATACCACGTATCTTAACGAAGTATTGTTCAATGACAGAAAAGGAAAACTGACAGGGAAAATGGGAAAAACGTATTATGATTCAACGGACAACCTTAAATGGAGAGTAACTAGTACTCTCTCTAGCATTTTTCGAAATATTCTCCTTGATTCTGGCGTTGATTCTGGGCACAGAATTTTATAATTTACTGCACAAAACTACTTCTCCCTAGGCGTTAACAGAAAATGACATGTCATGGTGTAGTAAAATCTAAGTCCCCGATGGCATTACGAGTACATCCGTGCACTGTTAAAATATTTGAAGAGTCACCGTAAATCTAGGATATTCAAATCAGGTTTACTGTTTACAACATGAAAACGGTGCAGTATACAATGAAACGGTAACACTGTGTCATTAATCTTATTGTAGTTTAGGGTAGGTCAGCGCTTGTATTGCGCTTTGTCATGCTATGTATGCATACTGTCCATATTTTATTACTTGGATTGAGTAAGTCTTGTATTGTGTTGGTCAGGGTTTCTTATACAATCTCGAACATTTAGACTGACTATTTAATCATAAAATTCTCATATATACCACGTTCAATAATTGTTCCTAAGTAATTATTTCTTTGTAAACATCAACGCATTTGAGATCACCCGGTAGACAATATAATTGGTTCCCAACTCTAATAAAGGGCTGAAAAATTTTGATCCCGTGACAAGTGGAAAGTATTATTAGTGTTTAAATCTATAGATCTATAGATGATTCAAGCTTGGCATCGGATCTTGGTCGCAATAGACTGGCATAAAGAGCAGAATTTTTGGTGGATTTAGCCCGCGGAGAATTGAGTCCATGAAAGAGTTCAGTAGTGTTAAACGCCGTAAAAATGCCACCGACCGGGAATCGAACCCTGGTCCCCGCGTTCCTAAGCCCGCGCTCCAACCCACCGAGCTAATCGGAGACCTACATATACTTATGATTGTAACAGTTCGGCCCGTCCTGACAAGCTAATCGTCCTCGGCTACCCCAGCCACTGGCTACTTTCAGCACACGCGACGAGAACCTGATACGCACAACGCACCTCTTGTGCCCACCGCCTGCCGTGCTCTCCTAGCACGCAGGTTGCTTATCCCACTTCTGAAATGTTCAACGCAGTAAAACTGCCGCCGATCGGGAATCGAACCCAAGTCCCCACGTTGCTAAACTCGCGCTCCAACCCACTGAGCTAATCGGTGACCCATACGCTCTCTTCCTACTCGTCCATATATACTTATGATTGTAACAATAGTGTGTGGGAAAGGATGATACAAGACCTCCATATAAAGTCCGGCAGGCTAGAACCCACGGGCTAGATTTGTGGGGAAAATCTTCACTCCTTAATAGTCTAGCATACACGAGCGAAATTTTTGGCAGAAAAGAAACTAGCTTCTACGGGAGTCGACCCCAACCAGCCTAAGGACTATATGCGATATGAACAAGCAGAACGTCAGGTCAGCCGCTTTGCGGACCAAAGGATCTAACCTGTCGGTGTAAGTCGAGTTTTCTTTGGAAGTCTTCAGTACAAATAATATAAACGAATGTTCCGATTTTTGTGATGCAATCGAGGAACTGTTCTTTACAAAGAAATAAGGGCAACACAAAAGAACTAAGTTAATTAAAAAAGGACTATTGTCGTTGTAGAAGAACTAAGTTCTCTTTGAATTATTGTTGATTTTGTAAAATGAACTAAAATAAAGTTCTAGTTCTTCCAATAAAAAAGAACTAAATAAACTAACTTTAAAAAGGAACTAGCCTCCTTGTAGTTCATTCCCAGTTGTGCCTTCAGTGTGTCCCGGAAGAAAAAAACAATTACTCTCTTATACGATATATCCCATACGAGGTGTATTCAAAGGTTAAAGGATTCTTCGGTTAATTTATTAGCAAGTGGTCTTATTTTACGTTCAATTGGAAAAATTTTGGGAAAACGTATGATGACACCGTATCCATCTAATCGCCAGAAGACTATACACTATGCATTGCTGAAGGTGATGATATATCAAAGTATCGTCAGAAATTATAGAAACTTTGAGAAAAAAGTCATTGCAGCTGCAATAAATGCGGGACAAAGTAGGGGATGTATTTATTAGAATGGAAATCAGTAGTAGGTACAGAGTAGCCTGTAAATGAAGGGTTTGAGAAACAATGAATCGCCTGGTGCAGATGGATTGTTTAGGCAGGAATATCGAAATAGGCAGGTTAGGAGGTAATAGATCGTTTATACAATAAATTATTTAGCCATAAGTTTACAGTTTGTTCCCCGATGGGGTTACAAAAATGGGAAAAATAATTATTTCAAATTTCTTAAATAAATCACTGTTCAGAAACAACCTTTCTTGAAACTCCCATCGCACATACTGTTTTATACAACTGTTCCAGAAAATATTTTATTAATTTTTTACGAGTTTCTGGTTTCTCGACTTCCATTTGTACACAGTAAAAATTAATTTAATTCAGTACTGTACTTAATTATATGGTAGATAATGGTGAGCAATGCTACCATCCAGTTATTAAGAAATATTCAGAAAATTTTCAGATAGGTACATATACGGTTATTCATTTCGGCACGGATATTAGCAATTCTTTTAGAAATTGGTTCTGTTATTGATATTTAAAAATGAAACTTAAAAATGACTTAACGAATTTGATATTATTATTATTTTATTTGACATAAATTGCACACTATTTGAATAATTAAAAATTCGTTAAAATATTTTCTTGAGTTCAAAAATGCATAAAAATTAATAACAGTTGGATCAAAAATTATATTTATGATCTATGAGAATTTGGGAGAACGTAAGGTTTTTAAAAATGGTATTTTTTGTAATCCAATCCGGGAACATACTATTTACTATAAGACAGTTAGGTCAGATTCCGGAAGATTTCGAAAGGAACATCATAGTGGCTCTACCAAAAAGAACTTTAGCACCATTAATTTATTATTGGCCTTCCCATCAGGAATTATTATTTGTAACTAGAAGGATGGAGGAAATATGTGTTATAGGTACACGAATTCGGTTTTAGAAGAAATTGGGGAACGCACGAGGCCATGTATTCTAATTTTACGAGTAATAACAGAGAAAATATAGGAAGGAGCACTATATTCAGGGTGTCGTGGGGATTTGTGGATTTAGAAACATGTTCTAAATATAAATCGAAAGAGAAAAATTAGAAAAAGTAACGGGTTTCTTCTATTTGGAGAGTTAAACAACTCGCGAAGGTAAGGAGCAAAAATAATGTTCACGGAAACGGTAAATATAGAAATTCGGAGGAAGCCCTCAAAAATATACATGTGGAGGCCGGCATTATACGATTGCGAAATATCGATAGAATCGGACAGAAAAAAATTAGAAGTTGTTGATATGTGGTGCTACAACGGCATGACGAAGATGGTTATGATAGATAAAGTTAGCAATAAATTAAAGTGTGGGAAAAATAGAGATATATGCACATTAGAAAAGAATAGGGCATTAGATGATGGGATACCTTCTGAGGCCATACCATAGGCGGAAATTGGAATAAGGAGGCGTAGTGGTAGGCTGTTTGCGAATAGCTGGGGATGTACGATATTCTACTATCGGGAAAATGTAGAGTTTAACTCAGGGTATGAAATAATGACGGAGGTCCGCGTCCAACTAGTCTGCTTTTGCAAAACAACAAACACATCTATTTCCCGTATAACTAATAAACAAATTTTAATTGAAATTGACAAAATAATGTAATCCATACACGTGAAACACAAACTGAGTAAGTTAATTTCAGATTTCAACAACATTATTACATTCACGGCGCGCTCCGACTACGTCTACATAATATTCAAATTTATATTCAAATTTTGTAACTGCGTTCGTACACTCGCACTGGCCTGACAAACTTTTCTGAGTTATTGCAGTTTAAAAACTTAGGAAATTAATCCGCATCCTGACGTATACTTAAGCATTTGATAAGCAAATTCTAAATTATTATTTTCCTAAGGAAGTCATTATGGCTACGGGGAAGAAAGGAGAAATAACTGCGGGAAGGGTTGTATTCCTTGCTTGAAATCTCAGTAGTTTAGTGGTGCGGTTTTATGCGAGACAAATAATGTTCAGGCTTATGTTTGTGAAAGTACACCAATAACTTATTTATAATTCACGAAATAGCGGCCAGATATTTTTGTAGATATACGAGGTTTGCCCATTAATTTCCTAATTTAAGCAATACCAAAAATGCTTGATATTTGAATGGTACTGGACCGTTCTAACAACTACTCCTCGGGCAAGTACCTCGTCAGGCATTGAATTATAGAACTAAATCCAGATTTTGTGTAGTATACTAGATGCTACCCAAAACATATGGTTGGGTTTCGAGCACCCTTATATCTCTACATACTTTCGTATTCAAACTAGCAGGAGTGTGTGAGTTAAAAGTTTTTCAGTATTGCATGTTTCGATTGTGCATGGAAAACCGTAGATCACTTTATATTTCTTAATGGTAGATAAGGATCTAAAAGTTTTAGATCACTGTCGGCAAAAGCCCGTAAGTCCGAAGCAACTGTTCTCAAATTGGCGATTAGGTGCATTTTTCATAATGTCTTCAAAGCTGCTGCCAGGTCAGGTCAATAGGATGAGTGATTGATCTAAACTGCTCATCACTGCAAAGTAGTGCATCCAAGACTCATCATCTAGAAGATATTGGCGACTGAAAACAACCAACTTATATTTTATTTCTTGTGACGATGAAATAGTTTTTCTGAATTAATGCTCGAGGCATAGGTGCAACAAATTAATGACAATGTACCGGATGAGGCAGTCTTATTTTCAAAGCAAATTCATTACATAATATGACTAATTTTTTTGAGTAAGTCTGACTCGTTTACCCATCCACCATCAGGTCTTACCCCTTCCATTGAAGAACACATGTGCCTGTTTAGTAAGAACAGAACCCACTTGCGTAAAAATAGGAAGAAAGTTAAGGTTCTTTGTTCTTCTATTACGTACTAGTATAATAGGACAATAGGAATCGACGACAAGGTTTTGTAGAATAGCACCCTGTAAGTATGTAATTCAGGAAAGAATCTTTCGGTCTAAATAACATCTGCAATTCAAAGACTTTTTGCTGAACATTGGATACTTGAACTGAATGAATGAATTATATGCGTAATTCAGCGGCGGTGATCTCTCGTTGGGGTTAATCAAACACACATGTGAATACTATAGACTGAAAAATGTGTCGCTAGAAAAAGTGATGAAATTCGAACTCGATTTCCTTTCCTTAAGGTCGACAATACTGTGACAAAACTGCGATTGGTTTTTGCACCCCAGAATTTCGGATCTCGTGTGCTTCATTTGTAGGTTCAGTATTATAAACATAGATTAATAAATTCAATAAAAACATAGATTTTCATTGAGAGATTGAAAGGTCAACTTAATTTAAGAATTTCTTACATGTTTAGTGTAAACTATGGCAGAATATTACGTTATTTTTTTTGAATAATTATTTAACTACATATGCCCCTAAGTATGTTAATTTCTCCTATTATTTTCAAGTGTTAATGTTTCTGTTTTGGTGGAGGAAACTTAAACGCTCCGCTCGCTCCGCTTGCCCACAGATCGGAAATAGTGGTCCGTGGAACTACTTTTTTGGCCGTATTCAGCAATACTACTTTTTTGGCCGGGTGATTCTTAGAATGCTCTCCGAGTATACGGTTACTAAGTGATTGTACCTGTACGCAACTACCACTATTGCTAATGACAGTTTCTTACAAATGATACCCAGTATTGCGACACGTGCATCGTGTACGGAACTGTCACTGATTTCACTTTGTACGGATATGGGATGTACGGAACTACGACGATACCATTAAGTATCACTGGAGTGATACCTTCAGTAGTGTAAAGTTTATTTAACGACAGAACATAAAAAGATCCTTATTAAAACGCCTTTTTTCACAATGACATATTAGAACAAAGAAACCTGCAGTGTGGGAGTAAAAAGCAGGTACACATCGCAGAATTCTATGAATCACTCAAGGATTGCCGTTATATTAAACAGTCTCGATAAGCAAAGTTGGCTCCGAGTAATACCAAAATCGTGTTTGTTCCAGATGATCTAAGTGGTGAATATAGGGAGAGGTTGATGGGGCACGGAGTCAGGTATAGACGGCAGTCGGGGTCCGGCAGATAGTCGGAGATTTTTCAACTCAAGGAAGTGTCCCAGACAATCAAAAACAGGTTTTAACGCTCTATAACTGACCGAGGATATTCGGATATTCGGCGTGTCTAAACGTAAGTATATTGAATCCTCTCGGCAATTAATTTTATTGATTACAACATTCACTGCTGACGTTTTTAATGACCAAAAATTCTTTAAAACTTAGATATTTCAGTTTCCATAATGCCGGACGTTAATTTTCTTAATAACTGTTAGCAGTAAAATATTCAAACTTCTATGTCTATAACTTACTAGCTAACACATTTTCTTGTAAGCATATGCTCTAAGTAGCGATGTAAAGACGAAAAGTTTCGTTTGAAGCTTTTCTTTTCTTTTCATGAAAATTT
This sequence comes from Xestobium rufovillosum, assembly GCA_963966045.1. Classification (NCBI taxonomy): domain Eukaryota; kingdom Metazoa; phylum Arthropoda; class Insecta; order Coleoptera; family Ptinidae; genus Xestobium; species Xestobium rufovillosum. The sequence goes on from OZ014496.1 coordinate 16,951,455, forward strand.
CAATAAGTACCGAAATTTTTTGTGAAAAGTTTAACTCTGCGATATATGTATGATTCTAAAATTGTAATTTAAGGTTATACTCAGTGCTTTAGGCCTTTAGACAATAACTCATTTTTGTCATATGAGCTCTGCAGCGAGCAGGAGGTGTGAGCCGACCGATTTTACCATTGAAAATTGCAACGATCATCTTACAAAAATATCACTGTTTAGACTTTCAACACAGAGTTTATATAATATATTGTTACAAAAACAGGTACATAATCTATTAGAGATGATATTTTTAAACTATTTATTAACAAAAACAGAAGAAACAAATCATTTTATTTAAAGAATATAAATTATAATATAATATAATATTATATTATATTTAAAGAATATAAAACGTTGTTTTTACTTCTTGATTTTCAGAATATTTTTTTGACTTCTACTTACGATATTTCTATCCATAGAAAAGAAAAAACGTAAACCTAAAAACCCAGCGAACTGATTATTAGAGCTAATTATTACGTGATACTTTTACTATTATCAATTTACAACAATAAATTCAATAAATTTGTCAGTGAAAAGTTTCAATGTTTTCTGAAGTTTCACAATCTAAACTTTTCATGAAATTTTACATCTCTAGCTCTTAAGTATTGATCTATAAAAAAGTAGAATTAAAAGTAACGAAAAGTACCGAAAACGTTTCGCCAGTGTTCATAAAAACGAAAACTGGTTTTGAATTCCCGTTAAAAGATATGTCCCGTCCATTCACCATATACATAGATATTTAATTTTGGCAGTACGGCACTTAATTTATGAATACGTTAAAATTATCTCAATTAAATTTCACTGATTATTTTTTGACGTTTCTATTTTCCAATCAATTAACAGTATTTTTGGTCACGTGTTTAATTCTGTCCAATTAAATCATTATTATAGTGAGAATTTTTTACTTACCTTGTCCCAGCGGGAATTTTTTTTTTGGTATGTTATATTTGTTGATAAACGACTTGTCTTCTGGTTTTGACATATGTCAAATATGTTTTAATCACAAATTGTTACAATAAAAGAATAATATTGAAGAGTTTCCTCTTATTTGAACGTCAAAAAATAATCTTTCGAATACCACACGAGAGTAAGAATAACTTAGAAAATAATTCTCCACATTCTACTCAAACTTGTCGCCATTCGGAAATAGCCACTCGAGCCCTACGGGCTCTCGTGTCTATTGCCTGGCGACAAGTTTTCGAAAATCTGTCGAATTATTTTCAAGTTATTCTCACTCTCTTGTGATATTACTACTGAAAATTATATTTCTATATTTGAACGAAGTCAAATGTTTTCGTTTTTAATAGGACCCAGTAAATTTCCTTTAAACTTTAATTTAATAATGAATTACTTCGGGTATCACCACTTTCGAATATTTTTTAAAATTGACCCGAGTTTAATGCCATCAAAAATAAACGGTATCTTCCCGTTTCGGGCGCTCCCGTTTCGAGCGTTTTTGAATTTCTACCTGTTTTTGTGCCGATTCGAGCGTCAAGAATTTACTGGGTAATTAAATAGTACCAGTTCGTGCGTTGCAAAACGATATCCTTTACTTTGAACATGTTATACCTGCTGCAATAAAGGCATACAAAACGTACTGCTTTGTTTTATAGTTGCCTGTCACTGAATACGGCCAAAAAAGTGGTTCCACGGACCACTATTTCCGGTCTGTGGGCAAGCTTAGCGAGCGAGCGTTTAAGTCTCCCCCTTCAAAACAAAAACATTAACATTTAAAAACAATAGGAGAGAAATCAGTATACACTTCCGCATTGAAGTATAGTTATTAAAAGCGTTGCGTTGCAAAGATAAACTCGAATTAGTGGCTTACTGCATTATCAGCAGGTCAGCGCCCGAAACGGCACTCAAACCAGGAAGATGTTTGGGACGACGCCCGAAACGGGAATGCACGAAATGGGACTAAATCAAATAAATAGCTGTCTTCAAAACCCTGACTTGACCTACACGTGTTATTAACCACAAATTTTTATTTGGTGACTTTCTTCATCACACTAGTGTTAACTTCACCAAGCATCAGGTTATGAGAATCACCACCAGAGTCGCTGACATCGCTTGTCTCCGTATACAGAAATTACTAGAACTCCGCCCGTTTTCCGTTTTTGGTTGCCTATTTGGATAACAAATAGTAGTAGTAATAGTAATAAACGTTACCTACCTCTCTTCGGTAAATGGACCGGGGTTTGAATTCGAGAAGAAAATGTTTTCAGATTTTTAACAGTAATATTGTTTTGACTGACGCGACATGACTGTTTATCACGTGACTAATAAGAAAAGAACAGAATAAGAAGGGAATAAGAATAAGAATGAGAAAAAACGAATTAAGCGATAGGTATACCGGGTCGATATAAAAAGAGGGCTGTAGCGACTGTAGTTTTAGTAGTTGGTGCTTGAGTAGTGTGAAGTATTAGATTGCTTGTTTACTTGATTAGGGTTTTAATTAATTTTTAAAATATTGCTGTCCAACACTGAGTATAATAAAAACTGTTATCTCAGTGGCACGTCATCAAATCGTGAAAGTCGAGTTGCCAATGTAGGTACTAGATTAGCTTATTGTTAGAAAACTTAAATTCACGCGTGCTTCCACCCCTCGCTCCTCCCTTTCCTAGCCTACGCAGTTCCCTACATCCCTACATCCCCCTCATCCCTAACTATTTGAGAGCAGTAGTCTAATCTGGGCCTACCCCTACCTCTTTTTATTCCTATCCCTGACTCTAGTATGCATCCGGAACTGAGCCTTCGTGCCTCAGAAAGTGTCCTACCATCCTATCTCTTCTATTCTTTACTGTCTTCCATAAATTTCGCTTTCCTCCAACTCTTTCTAATACATACGTTTTCAAGAGCCTCTTCCGCCGCGAGGTTCTACATTTATCATTCCCCAGCATAATAGTTGTTCCTTTTTATTAAATGTAACACGCTAAAAAGAACACAACTTTAAACAAAAATTATATAAAATCTTACCACGTAAATGCATTCACCGAGTTCAAAGAACACTCGCTGTCACGTTCCGTTTCAAAAGGTTGAATTAGAGATGCCATGAATGCTTTGGTTCGGCTTTTCACGCACAAGAGTTCCTAAAGGTGCTTATAGAAAGCAAAATTAGCAAATCGGTTTAAAAAATTAACCATTAGAATTTTGACATCTTGGAACATTAAATTCTAGCAGCAAGATGGGGACAAGTGTGGACGTAGTTTGCGTAGTGTTTTCAAAACATTCAATTAAAAACAGTGAAAATGAAAAATACTCCAGTGTTTTAAATGCTATGTGAAAGGTAGTCACTTGGTTGCAACCTTGCAACCCTTATAAACCTACAGAACTAAAGTTTCTTGGACAGGAAAGACGCAACTTTGGAGATTTCAGACATAGTTAGAAACTTGCTAACAAAGGTAACTCACTACGTGCAACTGATCACGCGGCAAAAAAGGCGATTATTGAATAAAATATAAACATTTCCGAGAATAACAAAGAAATTTACCTAATGATTAAAGTTTGTCTCTAGAATGAGGAGGCAAAGCTAAGAAAGTGATGGGAGATGAGAGTGCGAAACAGCATAATTTCTTTAGTTGAAGATTTATTCAGAAAATTCTGGAAAAGACGTAACCTCTCTAGAAATTGATAACTTTTCTATCTGGTATCTGATACACTTAAACAGCACACTTCAGTAACTTTTTGAGTTCTCTCATCAGCTGTCATTTTGGCTTTTGATGCAAAAACCGCTGGATCGTTTTTTCGGTCATTGATCTTTGGTAGCTTATTATAAACTTATAAACTTTTGCGACTGAGGGGTCGGCAATCCAGTACATGAAGTTCGGATAGGGAGAACTCATCCCGTATCGCAATTGCATGAAAGGCAGGAAATTGCATATCACGTCGGTTAAGAAACTCCATGGTATTATAGTTGACCAGATGTGTTAATACAATGAACGTAGTCTTCGTTGCAGTATCTCTTTATTCTGGGCCGCTGTTTTATCTAAGGTGCACATGTGATATCTAAATTCAACCAACGGCATCAGCCATCGGCATCAGGTATCGACATCAGCCATCGGCATCGAACCATCGGCAAAATTTTGCCATCGGCCGAGCCTCAAATAATACCTGCCTACTCGCAGTGCAAATTGCAAGGCCATTGGTTGCACAGGTTAATACATATTGATGCAATCCTAGGTTTGACTCTATTCAAGTTATTCTTGTATTCCATAGCTTCCCGACGGTATCGGCTTTCCTCGATTTGTACATGGGACCTGAAAGTTTAATAGGGTTCGAAGACATAGTGAATCATTTGAGTGGTTACTTTGAATGGCTAAACAAAACTCCGATATATTTTCTTATCGCCAAATAATGTGCAGATATTTAGGTTTCCTTCGAAATATTTGCTCTTCTGAATTTGAGGCACTTGGTAATTTCCATTTTTAAATTAAACTGTTTCCAAGTGAAAATGATTACGCGAAGAGTTTTTCTGTGTTTTAAGCCTTAATGAGAAATATAAATTCACAATCTGAAAACTCTGTTAAGGGTGATTTTTCAAGAGGGCTTTTAGCTGAAAGAAAAATAATCTAATCAATTTTGTGATTTAACTGAAGCAGTGTTTGCAACCTAAGCATCTACTCATACTAATTTTCCAGATTTCCCACTCACCAGGGGGGCATTCTTCACCTAAAAGTACTCCTGTGCGAAAATATGAACAGAAATGCTATACGAAAACGGCCTGAAGGGGAAAAAGGACGCTAGATATAATCTCCGTGGGCTTTCAGATTACAGAATTCCAAGGACTCGGAACATTACATTTAGAATACGCTTCGCAAATTCTGAAAGAGCATTTCATAAGCGCGCAACAACGAAGAGTGCGCGGGAAAACTGGGCGTGAGGGCGATCGATCGAGCACAGGGGCTCGCTGTATCCCCACCTATCCGTATAGCATCTCGTTCAGCACAACCTCTACTGTCACAGGCCGTGGAACCGTCTTCTGTCAACAAGATGCGCGGTTGTTAAAAAGTGAACATCAATTGCACCAATCATTGGTATCTAATTAACGCATCGGTGTCGGCACACGACACACGTCACTGTTGACCACAGGTATGATATTTTTGATTTGTTTGCGTTTGTACCGCGCCGGGCAACTTTCAAAAATCGCTTCTACAGAACTTTTTATCACCTCAGTTTTTTTATGAGGTATTCAGTAGAAGCTCTTTTTTTAAATTTTATATTAGTTGAGAGGTTTTTTGTGTAAAAATGTTTGCTTTTAAATCTATTGTGCTTTCCCTGTCATTATAATATTTCTTGCAAATCATTTTGGAAAATCAATATTTCTTTTGTATTCTGTGCTTTTATGAGAATGTTCGGAGTAGAAATTACGTCAAGAGCTGGAGTCTAATAACATCCAGGGGCAACTCGTGACTTAATTGGAAGTTGATTTTCGTTAGTTATATGTATATTTTTTTCAAATCAATTTTTATTTTTTATTATTTTCACTTCTAATTTACACATAGAACTTGTTATTTTATGGAATTCATCGTTATCTATTTACAAAAACTTATATGATTTTTGAAATAGTCAAAATGGCTGTAGTTTTATAATAATATAGGTACATTATGTAGTTATATTATTATTTTTTTATTAATGAAACCGATATTTATAAATCAATGCCACTATATCAGAAAGTACCTAACTGGGGCTATTTCCAAATTCATTTCAGGGTTAACCTTTGCAATTTTCTTAAATTGAGGAACTTAAATTTGCTGGCATATAGGAAACAAGTACATGGCAATTTGGGATATAGATTGCTGACCGTTTATAGTCGCTTAATGTTTACCCATACCTACTACTTAATCTTCATTATTTCACAGCAGATGCTATCTCTGTGTTCTTAAAAAGTAACAAGACTGACGCCATTAATTAATTTTCACATCGGCACCCGCAGTCTAATTAGATTGCTTGCTCGAGAGATGCAATAAACAATTTAATAGTTTTCCGAAAATTTGTTGAAGTTGTTTTCTTTATTTCTCTAAAATCTGTCTCGATCGTGTTCAGGATAGGTACAGCGAGGAAAGAAATCATTGTGAAAGTTTCAGTAAAAATAAGAAAAGCACATACGTCATATCGTTTCGATGTCGATTCATCGGCGGCCGAGTCCATTTCGCAGCGTGAGGGAACGCTGGATCCGTCTACCAGTCAAATGTCAATAATCTGTTGTTGTATTTTTTGCCACTATTACAACTACAAATTCTGTGGATAAAGGAATATAAACAGTAATTATTATTCTGATAATTTTTTTCATCGTCAAATAGACCAATAGGAACATTTCATTTGGGTCTAGAAGCGTGTATTATTTCGATTATTTTTTGACGTTTCTATTTTCCAATCAATTAACAGTATTTTTGATCACGTGTTTAATTCTGTCCAATTAAATCATTATTATAGTGAGAATTTTTTACTTAACTTGTCCCAGCGGGAATTTTTTTTAGTAGTTTGTTTTTGTTGATAAAACGGCTTGTTTTCTGGTTTTGACATATGTCATATATGTTTTAATCGCAAATTGTGACACTGAAAGTTATTGAAAAGTTGTTTCTTATTTGAACGTCAAAAAATAATCTTTCGAATACCACACAAGAGTAAGAATAACTTGGAAAATAATTCTCCACATTCTGCTCAAACTTGTCGCCATTCGGCAATAGCCACTCGGGCCCACGGGCTCTCGTGTCTATTGCCTGGCGACAAGTTTTCGAAAATCTGTCGAATTATTTTCAAGTTATTCTCACTCTCTTGTGATATTACTACTGATAATTTTGCTTGTTGATAAGTTGCCATAGTTTCGAATTTGTAGGTGCATTTATAATGTATAATCTAGTTACTTTAGTACCTGCCAAACGTCTAATATTCTCAACACATTTCTTTGTATGTGAATTAATTGAAATAAAATTTCGTTTTGAACTACCTTGCTTCGATTCAAAAAATAATCTTGTCAAATACAATTCGTGGTCTGGAATTTTTAGGTAATTTTACTCGAGCTGTTGTTTCTACTAGCCACTCGTGTAAATTTGACAGAAGATCACTCGCGCAAGCGCTCGTGATCTTTTAACTGTCAAATTTACACTCGTGGCTACCAAGCAACGCAACAGCTTTCGTAAAATTTCCGACAATTCCAGACCACTTATTGTATTACTACAGATAATAATAGAGGAAATCCCATTTCGCATTTTATAATATACTTGATATTTTTAATGTTAATGGGAAACCATAACATAAAAATCCTTGGGTAGGTAGGTACTATATAGGTATATAATATAATTTAGACCAATAAACTCAGAAAACGCATCATTATTACCTTAGGATAGGATAGATTAAATCGCAAATTACTTTTGTGTTGCTTTAGGCACTGATCGTATAATTTTTTTATCAAGTTGATAATGTAAAAAATATTCAAGTGGAAAAAGTTTGATACAAATATAATTCGTACAAATTATTCCAGAGGATTGACTTTTATTTTTTAATGCTGACCCCGATAAAAAGTAACATCTTGAATGAGTTTATGACAATGACAACTAAAAATAACTTAACGTATCAAGTGGCATTATCAGAGAATACAACATTGCTTTACGTCCTGGCTAATATTGCATTCACTAAAACGTGCTTGATACTTGATAATTTTTGCGTCATGAATAAATTTAGTCAGATAGTGGGTCTCATTTTATCTCCTTAGTACCTACTCGAACATTATTTGTATAATTGAATAGACTCTTACTACGTGTATATCTGATAGCATTAATTATTTACATTTCCTATAAAATATTTATTGAATTTTTTTTGGTTTTACAGGTTTCTCAAATTTTTGTTAAGCTGCTCAATTATTATATCTGAACGGAGATCACGTTTTCCTATGAAAAAAGAGGAGTCAGCGTTGGATCTTGAATTGAATTGGTACAGTAAAAGTAATACAATATTAAATAAAGCTTTTATATAGAGTCCTTTGGATACTTACGATCGCTCGTAGAATCCAATTCTTGGTTTATATAGGTATCGGTATTATAATATAATTTATTATATTATATTAATATATTATACAAAATATTTGAAAAATTTATGTCAAAAAATTCTGGAAGTATCCCTGAAAAAAATTCGATTTTTTATAACTTGGCAGTTTCGTACAACATCTTGTCGTGAATAATAGATTGTTCATTACCATTTCTGATGTGCTTGACTAAGTATCATTTTCCTCTTCTTCAGTACCTTCTTGTGCCAACAGTTTGTCGATGACGGTCTCGGTTTCTTCCTCTTCGCATCGCTCAAAACTTTGGAAATGTTTTCACAGGACTACTCGCAGTTAATGCAAGTGCTGGAGCACTTTATTCCAGCTTTCTACAGTCGCATGCCGATCCGCATCCCCTTTTGGGGATCTGGAGGACAGGAACTTAAGGAACACTTAAAAAGCAGGATCTTTAGTCGTTCTGGCCTCAGTAAGTCCAGTCTTAATCATCTTTCATCCTCATGCTTCCTGATTCTTGTAAATATCGTACCAAGTTTGAACTTGATGATGATGATGGAATTGATTCAGACATATTATGTTCCAGTTAATCCAAAAATATACTTTAAAGCAACGATTCATTTCGTTTAAATATTATATTTATTTCGCCATATCCATTTAAAGCATTTGTTTCACACAAATAAATTTTGGATTGTTCGAAATATGCCTTTCTCTCAGTTTCAAAAATCCGGACTCTTTCCGGGTAAGCCCGTTGTCAGCTCCTCGTTGACTTGCCTAAAGATGAAGGTTCATGAAAAAATTCACGATTTTCTATTTTTCCAAAAATTAAATGAAACAGCGGTTTTTTGGCGAAATGCTTTATTATTTCTCAATGTTATCTGATTTTAAGTCAGTTCAATAGGTGCAGCGTTTCTGAAGAGTCATTAAGTCTTCTCGAAAAAATCTAAAGGTCCTCAAAATAATTGTTCACAGGTCGGATCACTTCTGAATTCTGACTTGTTCGTAAAGTGCTTACCGCCAAGCCAATTCTTAGAAGTCGTTTGGGCGAAATCTGGCAAATAATGCTTAGAAGGTTCTTGATGTAGTCCAACTTGCTTCTTGGTAAATTGGCTCCGTTTCTTTTGCAATTAAACATAGAACCGCTGCAACAAGCCGTTTGTTGTTTTCCTCCTTCAAGAAATTAGATGTAAATAATTTAGTGGTGCGAGCAAAAAAATGCTGATGACCATGATTTCAGACATGATTATTGGCATCAGCGTTGTCTTTGGTATTTAGTGGTGAATCCACATTTCGTCGGCAGTCACAAATCATCCTAGGTGTCTGGAGTGCGTTCGAAACGTGCCGGATACTTGCGAGAAATGTTCATGTGTTATCGCTTTTGGCCTACTGCTAGCACACGCCTCTCCATCTAATAGACATATTTCCGCAATATTTTGACTTCACTTGTGTGCCTTCAGCATGGCAACTCATGCGACCGCGTTGGAAGTAAGCCACCCATTTAGTCACCATCACCATTGAAAGTGTGGGCGAAAATTATTATTTTAAATGTTTTTCTTGGTCAGGTTTTCTTCTCAAAAATTGCCCATATTTCATTAAGATGCAAATTTCAATTTGATTCATAGTTTGGAAAAGCAGTTAACATGTCCCCTGTTTTGGGTAACTGTCAATTCAATACAACCAATACAGCATAGTAGGCCGGAAACTTGACAATTGCGTCGCCCGTGCGCTAAGCTCGCAACTCTGCTGTAATATTTGAAAATCGCACAGGTTCATTCAAATTTTGTAAGCAGCTTTGAGATTTTGACGTTTACTGAATAAATATCCTGTCGCGTCTCTTTTTAAATCTAATGATTTTTTATCAGAAAAATCCTAAAAGGTACGGCAGTTGAACATTTTTAATGGCTACTCAATGGAAGACCTAAATATTTTAGACGAACTGGTCAGTTATGAATTGGCGGGCAAGGGAACAAATCAACGTGTCATCCATGAGCCAGTCGGAATTATTAGGATATTATGCTCAAAGTAAGTTAGTAGGCTACTTGGAAATTTTGATATCTGTTAAAGACAACAAATCCTTAAAAAATAAAGCTACTGTTTTATGAATAAATTTGTCTTATTAAGGGGTCGTTGGAAAAATAGTGTACATAACTCGATGGAAAGTGTATTTCCTATAAACTCGTGTGATTTCTGCACTCGGCTATGAAATTTGTCACTTTCCATGCTCGTTAGGTTATATACTAGTACATGCCCGTATAAAAAGGTCACTCTTGCCTCTATACGAAAGAGTTTTGCCAAAATTCCGTGTTTTCATTTTTCGTCGTTGTCAAAATGTTAACATTTATTAAGTAACCAGTAGGAGTACATAAATCACCGCATTTCTTGGGCACACCTTTTATCATAATCTGACAGAAAATTTCTGAAAGAAAATTTTATGAATTATTCCGTTACCTATTGGTAGCCGGAAATATTACTTACAAGGGCCAAGTACTTCCTTTATTGGCAGTTCTGCATTATGGAGAGTTAACTTCATAAATTTTTATGTATGCTCCTTTACTTTTATGGACCATAAAACTCTTACTACCTTCAACTACATTTGCCTATTTGGTTGGAAATTACCACGTGATTTGCCACAGATTCGGATTTCTAGGCCAATAACTTTATTTTGATAAAAATTATTCCATCATTTAGTTGATAAAGAATTTTATATTGTGTGGAATGGGTCAATCGTAGGCACTTGACAGTTAGTAGTGGAAAATAAGAGACTAGGTACTTTATTTATTTATTTTTTTAAAATTATTGTAAATACTAGAGTACTAGTAAGTTCTAGAGTAACGAAGGTTCAGAGAGTTACATTAAAGTAGCATAAATACCTAAACATAACTGCCACAAACATGTATAGTTTTCGCAGCTGTATCTGATAGGAATATTATTATGCATATACCCCCGTTACTTTATTTTATTGATTAAAATTGTCTACGCATTCCCCAACAACTCAAAATTAGTTGAAATTGCTTTTAAGTGGTGAATGCAAAGAAGAGAATGATTAATGTATGCTGAAAAGCAAGTTAATCAATCATAGTTGTATGTTTGAGATTAATACTGAAATTTTAAATGTTCGGGAGCAGGAAGGCGTCGAACAAAATATTATCGATTTTCCTATTTAATAACAATAACTGTGGAATATTTTGACGATAGTACGTCTTTCACTGACTGGCCATCAGCTTATATCTGCGGGTGTAAGGGACATCAATGGGAACTAATCGGAGTTCACAGAGAAGCACCATAAACGTTGGTTTTGTTCAAAATGTGACTACAAATTTGAGACGAAACCAGAAGAAGATGAACTGACTTCTGGTAAAGCGTGGGAAGGATAGAATCAATGTGGACCTTGAAGCATTTCTCGGAATAGAAAATTAAAGTCTGATGAACTTCTGACGAATGGTAGTTCTTTCTTTGATTAACCATTTCTAGACCTAATGGACCCTGCAGTAGCTATTTCGATTAACTAAAATCTGGATATTGCAATGCTTTCTAACTACGAGACTTCGCCAAACTAGTGCAATAGCTAGAGGCCCATGCGTAACACAAGATCTGCAGACGCGAAAATCGATTTCGGAACACATGCGGTAGAAAACGACAATTAAAATGGTCTGTTTGAATAACTGCTAGTTGATTTCCTTATTTAAAAAATCTTTTAATTGTTTGTTTCATCCTTTAAAAACGCAGTATGTAGGTCCCAAACTGGCCTCTCAGTGCGACGTCAGCATCAGCGTCTGCAGGCCTTGTATTATAGATGGCAACGAATAGCCCGTTAGTGAAAGTTACAAGCTGCGAATTTGAGGTTCTACGTGTTGTTGTTCAAATCCTCGTGTTATATGAGTTTTCTGTTGCATTACGTATTTGTTAGACATTTTTTATTCAGTTACAATTTGATTTTAATACGCCCCAGTCCGTTCTGGGCCTCAACATGTTTTTGATGATACATGTAATGAACTAGTATGCATATGCAACGTACACAGAATGGCACTTCCTTTCGAGTTGAACACTATACTTTTTCTATTGACTGTTAGGTACAGTTGTTTTTTTGCAGGAAATTGAGACATTTTTTCATGCCAATTTTATTTGTCTAAAAATATCTCTGGTCTCTGACAGCAATTTGACATTTACCATGTGAATAGCCAACCATTTGTTATGGTTTGTGTTTGTATTTGAATGCATTACCATAGCGACGGTCTCATTGGTTACTTTGTGCTTTGGATTATGAGCGACGACCGCATCTTTGGTCGGCATCTAGCCAGCAAAACTACTGTTTAAATTCTAAGGAAGCTTAACGAGGGCACCAACGACAATCCCCTCCAAATCCATGCGTAGCCAACTTCTTTCTAAATTTTACTGGTTAGAAGATGGGAGATGGAAAAGTTATTATAATCCAAAACAAAGTCAATGGTAAAAGAAGAGGTCGAAGATACCCCAACATTTTTGACTAGCTCCACGATACCCAAATTAATAAAATAGGAAGCGTTATCTCTACATGAAATTCACGACAACAAACAACTTTTAACGAGCGTTAAATTGCTCAATTCCGGCATTTTGTTTTTATTATCTGGATCATCGTTACAATAATGCCAACGTACAACACACATTTTAAATTGCGAAAGCATTAAGTAAGTCGTCAAAATTAATCTGTAAGACGTACCTAATTGAAAAGTTTGTTTCAGGACTTACACATATTATGCTCAAAACACTACGGGAGGGGGTTCTGAAATGACGCACGTATCTACTTCACTGAAAATAAAACTAAATATTATTCTAATATCCACGGAATATTAACATATTAACGTATACATGCTGCATGCATCAAATTATTTTGGCTTCTCGTCCAAACAGAATTACATTGTAGTTAATATTCATGTTCATGCAAATTACGTTTATTGCATTAATTCGTAAACGCGCACGTTGGTGTACCAGTGTATCCTCATTAAAATCGCTTTTAAAAAGCTTCCTAACCGTATCTCATGCTTGGTCGACATTGCGTGACATTTTGTTTTAGTTTCTGTCGCTAATTAGTCCATCACTTAATTGTGCCGAAATTTAAAAAGTTTTTCTGTAATTGGGTTGTGTTTTTTTGAAGAGTTGTGTTAGAACGTTAGGTGGGTTCTCAAATCTTTCTAGGCAAATTCTCTTATCAACCAGTTCTTCTTATGAAACCTCCATTGAAACCTCAAGAAAAATTTTTTTTTGATGTTCCCTCTGTTGCTCAGAACAGCTCGATATGTAAATGATACCTGACAAGCAGGTGGTCAATTTTTGTTGAAACATTACATTCGATCAATCTGCAAACGCCGAATATTTCTTCTGTTGTCTCCAGGTAAAACGCTTCTCAAGATTATATGTCAAAAATGCCCGATGCCACGATCAATCCTGAATGCTTTTCGTTTATGGGCTGCATGGATTTCATTCAGCTGCTCCCAGACGTATGCGGACGAGCTTGTATAAAAATTGGATTTTGCTTCAGGAAGAAAGGACAGAGCATCAAATCACGGCAAATTGCTTCGTTCGAGAACGTTTTCAAGAAAATGAAAACCGTTCTTCTATTCCGAGATTCTGACCAACACTCGATCGGGCCAGATGTCTTGCCCAGCCCCATCTGCATAAACGATTACGTTTGTTACTTTAGATGTAGGTGGATCTCATCATTTGGGATATAGTTGCAGAAATTTACCCGAACATTACTGCTCTTTGGCTAACTTGAAGCGGTTCAGGAAAAATATTAAAGTTCTGAAGTTATTCGACTATCAAAAATAAAGGCTGTTAAAAAACTCGTCAGTATAAAATCATAATGTTAGATCAACTGGAAATGCTTGTATATAGGGTAAATGTTCTTATAAAAGAGCAACAACATTGCTACATTGACATATAAAAGATTTGACCTACTTAGTCTCTTATCAATATTCAATTCGTTTTCCTTTGATAATACTTTTTGTTAATAAATTCATCGTTAAGTATTTTAAAAAGTATGTTTTACATCTATTCTAAGATTGATCGAAAATTATCTATAAAAAATTACGATTTACAAAATGCGTATTCTGATAATGAAATGATAAGGAGTGTCAAATCTAAGATTAGTGAACTTTCTTTAGAGGTGAAGGCCAGTTATAAAACATTATCTCACCAAAATAACGTAAGACTTTAGTAATAATATTTCATATCAACATTTTAATGCAGTTTATTAATGTATTTCATTTTTATTATCGCCATAATAATTAGTGTATTTTTTGTTTCAGATAGTGGCTTAATCAGTGAAGCAGAATGCAAATTTGACTACGCTTCACGTTAATGCTCTACATCTACCCTGTAGATCCGAATTTGTTTGAAATCAGGCGACAAATTCGGTTCTAGAGAGGTTTGTGTGGTGCATACAAAGCAACGTGACAAGAAGAAATCTCAAATTGCAACTGCTTATGTTTTCCATTTAGAAGAGAGCTCTGAACAGATTAGGGATTATGCTCCAGGCTCAATGGCGATGAAAAGTTATTTTTTTCCATTTCTCATGTATTTGAAATTATATTGTGTCATTTATAGCGAAAACGAGACACTCATTTTTCAGTAATGCGCATTTATGTATGTATTCGTTGATAGAATCAAAAAGATTGTAATTATTATTGATTAAATTGGTGTCAGTAATTTATTGTCCGTATATTTGTTACAAATGAGACTGCCATCCAATGAATCGTATACCGAGAGCCAATGGGAATTGAAAAACGTTAATTTAGAATAAAATGCTGCAACAAAAATTAAAAATTTAACTTTCTGGTAATGTTAGAATGGAAAAATGTTGCTGCTGAAAGAGTCTGCTAGTTTTTGAAATGAAGGAGGAGGACCAGCGATGTGTTGCGTATATAATAAAACGATATAAAAACATTTTAATTGGTAAATATGATATACTTGCTACTGTGCTTCCCTTGCTTGAAAAACTAACAAACATAAATCTTCCTTTGATCTCCAGAAAAAAGGGATGTTGCAAACACGAAGGGAAATGGAAAATGTAGAAGTTATCAGGAAATAAAACTTCAGTAATTCAGTAAACTTGACAAAATAGCAGTAAAAGTATCAAATGTGGCACTTCGTGGAACGGAAAAATAAACTGTATTAAAAGCAACGTACTAACAGATGAATATCTAATAATCTCCCACAAGCAGGCAAAATACCATATCCCCAATCATCATATCATCAGTTCTTGGTTAGAATGCAAAAAGGATTATTTTTCTTCTTTTTTCAGACTCTTTGTATCCAACGATGGAAATAGTACTTCCCATTACGTTTCCGCTTCTTTCGGTCAAACTTATATCCTCTTCATAATTTCGCTATTAACTTTTTTGTCATTCTCCCGTCGCTTTAGTGGTCTTCCTTTCCTGGGTAAAATCCTATTCCTTCTTTTGTTCTCTCTTTGTGCCGTGGAACATGTTTAGCCTCATTTTTGTTCTGCAACTTTTTCGTTATCTTTTTGTCTATCCATTTGTCCTATGTCCAGTAATGCGGTTCTCCGTCTCCGACACATCAATTATTGAATTCAACCTGTTTGTACTTTTTGGAACATAATTTGTTATTAAAAAAACTTACCGAAGGGTTTCCATGTGACCGCGACGACCTGGGTATCTTCCACAAACATTCGCATCATCGCGAACAAAAGCGAGAAATAGTACTTTCTCTTCCTCTACCAACTTCCACTTGGGTAACACCTCAACATCTTGGGTCAAATTTTTAAGTGTTGCCTAACTAACTAAAATGCTTCACGTGCTCCAAATTCTCACCATTCCCGAGTACCTTCCTACAACATGTTAGACGACTTTAGAAAGACCATCAGAATCTGTTTTAGGAAAAACTCTCGACTCATTTACTCCTGATAAAGTAATCTTTTCGCTAAGTTTTTGTAATAAGGACATCACCTGTTATTATCCTTTCAACAAATTATCTACAGGTCCATGCTTAGGTTTTATTCCCAGTGTTCGCCTTTTCGTTGACCCCTGTTTTACTCCCAGCTGTTTCACTATTCTATTTATACAGGGTGTCCCAGAACAACGGGACAATATTTCTGGAGCATATAGTTTGGGTCAAAATAACACTTAAAGAGTATCTTTAAATTTTTTTCTACGACACCTCCCTTCGAAGCTATTCTCCCTTAAAGATCAAGTCCTGAAGAAGGTTTTTTGCTGGTGACGTTCAAACTACTGCATCGAATGTTATAAAATTTGGACTGTAGACATAACAAGCAAGTAGGTATCTATGATCGAGTGACATGACATCTTCCGTATTTTGTGTAGGATGCCGGGAGTGGAACACCCTTAATGCTTTTCACCCCTTTCACGTTGATGCTCTTAACGAATTTGCAAAGACATTTTTCAATTCCTTAAACAATTTTCTCAAAAAAAGGTACACTTTTTTGAAACCGTTAAAACGGACCGTTTCCGAGAAAAAAATGTATACAAAGACATGATTTATCATTTTTACTGCACAAAAAATTTATTAGTCTACAAGGTGCTCTTCGAGAATTTATTACAGTCTCTTTTATGTTTTCATAACCGATTGTCCATACATTTTCATTTCATTTTTATTTTCTCACATGTTTCATGAAGCAGTTCTTATTTCATAACCTCTTGTATAGTAAAAATGATAAATCATGTCTTTGCATATATTTTTTTCTCGGAAACGGGCCGTTTTAACAGTTTCAAAAATGAGTACATTTTTTTGAGAAAATTATTTATGTAATTTAAAAATATCTTTGCAAATTCGTTAAAAGCATCAACGTAAAAGTTAAGGGGTAAAAAGCATTAGGGGTGTTCCACCTCCGGCTTCCTACACAAGATACGGAAGATGTCATGTCGCTCGATCACAGATACTTGCTTACTATGTCTCCAGCCCAAATTTTATAACATTCGATACACTAGTTTGAAAGTTGCCAGCAAAAAACCTTCTTCAGGACTTGGCCTTTAAGGGCGAATAGCTTCGAACGGAGGCGTCCTAGAAAAAAAATTATACATACTTTAAGTGTTATTTTGTTCCAGACTATATGCTCCAGAAATATTGCCCCGTTGTTTTGGGACACCCTGTATGTTGTACCCATTCTCAGTAAAAAAATAAACAAGATTATGTGTAGGCACCACATTTAATTAAATTTGCATCAAACTACATAGGTAGCGATATAAATCTGTTTCTAACAAAGCGATATAAAAAAATGTTAAGAAAAATGAAGAACATGTTTGGATGGGTGCAGAATTTAGTTAGTACCTAAATCAGATATTCTGGATTTTTACGCAGACCATCAATATTTCTTTTCATAGCTTAAGTGCTTTGTTTTGTTAGAATTTTAGAATGAGTTTGTCTTAAATTCATCGATTCGGAGCAAAAACCACATGTACAATAAATTACAGATACTTAATAAATAATACTTATATTTTGATTCTCTAATTCTGCAACTAACTTCCTCCTTTCATTCAAACCATGGATCAAACTAAAAGCTTCGTAGATGAGCATAATATTCTGTTAGATAGGCCACCAAATGTGCAAAAGAGGTTTCAAGCGGGTGGTAAGTTTGAATTTCCAAATTGTAATCTTTGAGACTTCAAACCATTCAAAATTTTATTTGAACCCATGGTTCACATATTTAATCAATGTCAGCAGAGTAGATACCTAAAAAGTGATCACTAAATTCAATTCATTTACAATACACTTGTTCCTACTTACGTACAAGATATTTGTCTATCCTGGTTTATACTGAACAATAAATAAAATGAATTATTTATTTCTATTTATTCTTTTCTTATATGTATCTGCTTGTCTCCACAAAAAGCTGTTGTTGTTCGATTTTCATACTTTAATTCAACGGAACATCATTAATCACACCTTGTTTAGCGTTAATTTGAGCTTTTTTAATAAGTTGGAGGGATCCCGCTGAGCACTAACCGAATATAATTACAGTAATTTATTACAATTGGTATTGCATAAGAATTACTTGTCATTTTCTGCATTCATTGACTATCCAGAACAAATGCACAGAGAATTAATCTGTCATCACTTTCAGATTGCAAATATTAAATAATTGAAGCAATTTTCTGTTATTAAATGTTAATAAAGCATTGCTGATCACATGTGATATAAATTCTTAAGAACCCTACCCATACAGGTGCAGCTGGAAATATTTAAATTATTTTTTGCATAAACAGCCAACAAATAGCAGTAATTATGCAGTAAGGTAATTAAAATTACCTTCAGTACACACGAAATCAGAAATAACGTTATTCTGAAGGTAACTAAGTTCTTGTTAAAGTTTTTGTAGCGCCATCTACTGCTTACGTAGATAAAAGTCCGACCCTAAAATATTTGTGTAGATGGCAGTAGATTGCAGATGTGAACCTCACACTCCAGATTTCTGAAAGTGAATATAATTTTCAACATCTTTGCATTTTAAAAATTTTCACCAGTTATGTAATACGTAATTCAAAAAACACGCAATGGGTAGTTACAACAAAAACAATTTTTGTTGTTTAACAAAACAACAAAAATGTCATTAATTATGGCATTTTTCCATTTAAATGTTAACATTTTTACTTAGTTTGCGCTAATGATAGCGGTAATTGTAAGCCGAGTTTTTGTCTTTTTTTGGATTATGTAATATCAAATATTCAATCCATGGTAAGGTAAGATCCCATATTTCCGAGACAATAAAATTATAGCATTATTGCCGTTTCTCGCATCTCATTCTCCATATTTTTCTGTCGTTCCAGTCTTCCTTTTCAAGATCTCTATCCCGCATTGCCCTCTCTATCTCTTCCTTCCAAGCTATTCTGGGTCACCTCTCTTCCTTCGCTGAAATGGTCTCCATGTTTTTCTTGGCATCCTGTCTTCCACCATACGTCTCATGTGACCATACCACGCCAATTTCTTTCCTTCTACTTCATCTTCATCCTCTGTCTAACAATTCTGTTTCTTATGTGCTGAATACGGGATATTCTAGCGCTCCTTCTCCAAAAGTCCATTTCAACTGCCAAGAGCCGATCCTGTACATTTTTGCTGAGTGTCCATATTTCAGCTCCACATGTAACACAATTTTTAAAAATTGTTTCGTAAATCCGTTTTTCATTCTTTCATTCTTTCATTCTTTCATTTATATTTTTGTTTCACAGTATAGGATGTAATTGTCTTATAATCGTTCTCCCTTGTCCCATTTTTCTTCTGATATCTCTCTCATCCCTACCATCCTGTGTGATTGTTGCTCCCAAGTATTTATATTTTGTCGTGTGCTTAATGGTACTCCCTCCCAAATCCAGGTTCTTACTCGCTCATCCAATGACCATGCCATCACCATTTAAAACTCTTTATTAAATGTATCTTGGAACACTTGTAGAGCTCTAGTGGTGCTGTTCTTAACTAGTTCAATGGGGATACCTCCAGGACCAGAGGATTTATTATTTTTCATATGTGTTAGAGCTTCATTGATCTCTGCTATCGTGATATCTCTACATTTTTCACCCTCCCTTAATGTGCTGTTTTCATTATACTTTTGTGTCTTATATTCTTTTCGATTTTGAGTTAGGAGATCCTTATAATATTTTTCCCATTCTGACATTTTAATAATATTGATCCTGTGCTGTTCCATGTTATTCCTTCGTAAGCTGTTCACGCACTTCCATGACTCTCTCGATCGTGAACTTCCTATCAAGGAATTGATACTCGTATGTGAATACTTCCTTTAACAAGCTTAATTCTTTTCATTGTTTATTTCTTTCTTTACCACGTAAGTAAATAATCTCCTACATTCTTTTTTGTCGTTTGGGCCCCCCGTCGGCGTCGCTAACCATTTTTCGTACAGCTGTTTTCTTTGTTTCACTAACTCTTCTATATTATCGTTCCACCAAAGAGAGTTCTTGTGATATCCTCCCTTTCATTTTACACCTAGTGCTTCTTCTGCGGCTTCTTGTATTTTCAGTTTTAATTGTTCATTCATACTGCTTTCTCTCTTTCCTCTTTTATACCACTTATCTTTTGTGCCAGTCTAAGCTTATAGAAAAATGCTGTTCCCTCGTCTTTAAGGATATTCAAGTTATACCCAATTTGCGTTGCGATAAGCCCATCATCTTCCGTTATGTGTTCCTTACTTGACCTGAATGTGAAATATAATTTTTCTTTACCTAGGAAGTGGTTAGAACCACATTCATCACCTCTGTATACTCTCACGTGCAGAGCTGTGATAGTTGATACCTGTTTTTTCACAATGTAATCAATTATAGATCTTTGTGCCATGCTTGGTCTTGGCCATGTGCATGTATGAATATTTTCGTGTTGAAAATATCTATTTAGCACTATTAGAGAGAACTGTTCACAGATGCCTATAAGCCTCTGTCTATTATCATTTATTACATCCTCTCCGTGTCGTTCAATAACCTCATTATCCACCAGTGAGTACCCTAAGATATTAATCCACCCATTTTTCCCTCCTCATTTCTCAACTGGACTTGTGAACCTCCTGTCTCTGGATATTTTGCAGTCTAGTGTTCCATCTCCCTTTCTAACTATTAGCTGTTTTATATCCTCATACCATAAGTAAGTACAATAGATATCTGTATATTAATCCCTCTGGGCGCTATCAATCCGTTTTTGGAAGAAAATTTTTAACTCGTGCTTGCGGTTATTGCACCTTACCTATACTGTTGAGAAATTCCTAATGATCATTCAGCGAAATTTACAGTATACTGTTTCTATTAATTTTATCTGGTTCTAATGGGTAGATATTATGAAGGATTAGAAAATAATAATAATATTAGTATTTCATAATAACTAAGTGGTAGTACATAATATGAAGGTAGTTTCATGTATTCGCAAAGGTGCAAAAGTAACAGCACCTCCAGAATACCTGGGCATCTGAAGATATACAAATAGTGGCCGTTTCACAATGCGTTTGCCGACACCGAAAATTTTTCCCTGACAACCTCGTCCATTATTAATTACTTTTTCTACATATACCTTTGAAGTGCGCTATTCATCTTACGTCCTACTTACCTCTGCTAACCAGACGCTCACCTCGAACAAAACCTGGTTAAGTTACAGTTGGGACTGATGCAGAGGCAGAGATTTTCATGTCACTTTTGAATCATAGGCCGCCTATCATTAATCTTGCGTCCCGGCCGAATGCTTTACCGCTGCCTTCTTATCTAAAATCCATCCCCTACTACGCCGCACTAAATGCAGTAAAAGCTGGATGTACTTAATTAATAAGAAAGAGATAAACAGATTGCCGTTCCTTGTAGACCATCGCGCGTCCTATAAAGCGAGTCCAAATTTTGATTCATGTGAAAATTATCAATAACAGATGGTTTCTGTGGATAGAGGTTTTATTTAAAACCTAATGAATCTTAGATGAGAGAATATTTTTGACAGGTAGAAAGTAACGATATTCACAGACCAAGCAGAAATACATAATAATTATTATGATATTAAATTCAATAGGGCAACTCTTTCCGAATATTTTAAAGAAATTGGGTACATTTTACAGGTAGGTACTACTAATAAAAACTTAACTGACCTTTATTTTATACTTGATTAGCCTATAAATGGAAATAAGTGGTTTTAGAAGTCTGTTTTGTTTTACGCTACACTACGTGTTGAACTTTTAATACAGGTATAGGTGCATATACTTATACTATGGGTATAGGTACATAATCAAATAGAGCATAACTTTGTGAAGCAGACTGGTGTATTTGCGGATATACAAAACTTGCAAAAGTTCTTTAATTCGAAAGAAAAAAATAAGAAAACCTCGCGATCTTCATGATTCAGTTTTTCTTAGATATTTCATGAAATATACAATCGTAAATATGGGGAAGGTTGCCACATCAACAACGCGGCTAGAGTTTGTCAAAAGAAAATAAATTTTGATTTTGATCCAAACCATCAGAAAGAAACAAGACAAATCTGAGGAGACAGGAGGAACTGGCGTTTTCGCGTCCATACTATAGATATGTCCAGGCTTGCCCATTAGACCGTTCCCCTCCAGGCATCTTTCAGTAAATTGGAATAGTTTTGTTAACTTCTTCCTGATTTATTGCCAGAATTCCATGATCAAAATTGTTAAGAGCCTCAATTTTTATTTAAATTTTTTGGCAACCCAAGTGTAAATTCAGAAATGGGAAAAAGTCGGTTAAGTATTGTGCAATTTTAATAGGATCCTCAAGTAAGCGACAATTTCGTCGAGTAGGCTATGGGTTATAAAAAGCACGGGCAGCAGCCAAATTAATGTTGCAGACAGCTTTGAAATTTTGACATTTGCTATAGTAATAATAGCGTCGCGTTTCAAATTCACTTATGTTTGAGAAAAGCACTTGGCAATAACCTGAAAAATGAAAATAGAAAGCAACATCGATTCTGCCACTGAGAGAACTCTACCAGAAGTTGTTGAAGGGGTTCAGAAACGTCACTAAATTAAACTTGTTACCTGAATTATAATATTATACATTTCATAAGCTATAGGCAGGATTATTCGAATAAAGGTAGTAGGCTACTTTTAGATTATGACAGTTAATAAAATAATTATTATTAAATAGGGCTTTTCATCATAAAAAATGCTGAGGCGCATGCGCGATCGCGGCATAACAATTTCGGATAAATGTCAGTCTTGTATTGTTCGAAAGTGTTTATATATTTTAAATTCTTTGATCTATACATGGTGATTCTTTTAAGGCGGCCATTAGAAAATTTCTTATTTGCAAATAAGATAGAAACTTGAAACCTGGGTTCCTGTCATAATCGATCATGGCGAATCCAAAAATACAATTTTCAAAATGGCGGCACTTTCGGAAATACCGGAAGTTGACGCCATCTTTGTTATTTTAAATGGATACCCCCCATTTTTATTTTATTTTTGAATTCGGCATTAAATTCTGCGTATAATGCACCCAGGCTGTCAGCACTTATCTGTCATAGTTTTTGACATATGCCACTTTTTGTTTTAAATTTAGCATTTGCAGGGGTTCATTTAAAAATTCATATCTCTTAAACCATTTAAAGTGGGTAAATGAGCTTTTTTAGGTTGATTCCCTAAAGTTCAAGGAATCATTTCCCTGTAGGGTTAATGTTCAACGACGTTTCCAATGGTTGCTGCGATTTTTTGAAGATGACAATCAAAAAATGCCAAAAAGTCCTTTTTTTTAAATGGCAATTGGCAAATTTTATTATGGCAACCGACGTAGGATTAAATTTGAAAGGGACTTATATCAAGGTTTCCTATACCTATCTCAAATAGTTTTTTAATTATTCGTAGTTTTTTGTAAAAAAATATAATTTATTAAGATTAACTTGTTACCGAGCTTGTTACCAAGCAACAAACATAGTAACAGTGTCAATAAATATTAATTTAAATTACCTAAATCAATACAAAAATTAATGAGCTAGGTCGGTATTACAAAATATGCTCGATATGTGCACCGTTTTGATTCAAACACTCAATAATCCGACGTTGGACGGCTCTGGTAGCGTTTCTGATTTCATTCCCATCAATGCCATTCATGGCTTGGGTTATTTTTAGTAATAAGTCTTCACTCGACGTGGGTGCAGTTTCATAAACGATATCTTTAATCCGCCCCCATAAATAAAAATCTAATGGTGTCAGATCCGTGGATCTTGGGGGCCACAACCATGGACCTCTATTTCCCCACCATCTGTCTTGAAACAATTGTCTTAGTCTTAAATCTACGGCATTTGTTGAATGCGCTGGTGCCCCATCCATTTGATACCATAAGTTGACGGCATGCTGCAATGGTAGATTATCGACAAAATCTTGGACTACATTGTTAAGAATGTCTAAATATCTGTCTCCGTTCAAATTTTCATCATACATGTACCAATGCAACCGATTATCCATTAATAAACATAAAACGTTTACGGAAAATTGAATTTGATTTTCAACTTCATAGATCAGGTGTGAATTTTCTGCGGCCCAAAAATGTCGATTTCTCCTATTAAATACTCCAGCCTGTGCAAATTTTGCTTCATCAGTCCAAATAATCCGACTCAAAAAATTTGGGTCTTCCTGTTTTTTTATCAAAAGCTCTTCACAAAAAGTTATTCGTCTTGGAAAATCGGTTGGACGAAGTTTTTGTAGTCGTATAAAAGAATAGGGATGTCGTTTGTGGTCATGTAAAATTCTTTGTATCGATGAGAACGTCAATCCCAAATCAAATTTTGCTGCTCTTATCGATGATCGTGGAAATGCGCCAAAATCCAGAACATTTATTTGATTATCTTCAGATTCCCTAACAAATTTAGTCCTTCTTCTTGCAGGATGAATATTTCCTCCCTGAAGAAACTTGTTTTTAAGTCTAGAAAACTTCTGTTTATTCATCGGCGGCAAATTTTGATATTTTGCATTAAACTCGCGACATGTTCTTGCAACGATTTTTTGGCAGTTGCCATGTATGAGAAATAAATCAAAAACAACTTCATTCGAATAAAAAGCCATTTATGCTTACAAAACAAAATCAAGAACGTGCTTAACTTAACTTAACTTTTAATTAATGGAGAACTAAAAGATGACAGTTCTAAAACTAATTTTTTTCTTTGGTTCCATAGGCTTCTATGTTTTTTGGGAATAACGTTTAATCTTTTACAAAAAACTACGAATAATTAAAAAACTATTTGAGATAGGTATAGGAAACCTTGATATAAGTCCCTTTCAAATTTAATCCTACGTCGGTTGCCATAATAAAATTTGCCCATTGCCATTTAAAAAAAATGACTTTTTGGCATTTTTTGATTGTCATCTTCAAAAAATCGCAGCAACCATTGGAAACGTCGTTGAACATTAACCCTACAGGGAAATGATTCCTTGAACTTTAGGGAATCAACCTAAAAAAGCTCATTTACCCACTTTAAATGGTTTAAGAGATATGAATTTTTAAATGAACCCCTGCAAATGCTAAATTTAAAACAAAAAGTGGCATATGTCAAAAACTATGACAGATAAGTGCTGACAGCCTGGGTGCATTATACGCAGAATTTAATGCCGAATTCAAAAATGAAATAAAAATGGGGGGTATCCATTTAAAATAACAAAGATGGCGTCAACTTCCGGTATATCCGAAAGTGCCGCCATTTTGAAAATTGTATTTTTGGATTCGCCATGATCGATTATGACAGGAACCCAGGTTTCAAGTTTCTATCTTATTTGCAAATAAGAAATTTTCTAATGGCCGCCTTAAAGGAATCACCATGTATAGTAAAATCTTAGTGCAAACGTGTAAAAATTAGTAATAGTTCTGTACTAAAGCAGTACGTATGGAGCATCCAAACATTGTGCTTTTGGTGACTGCAACGGTGATAGCAGAGCGAGTAGGCCAAGTTATCGCTTGGGATTACGATTTTATCCATTTCCTAAACTCTGCCTAACACTGGAGAAAATCTAAGTTAATAACTGGGTCGGTGACCATGTGAGGACTTGTTCCACCTATATAAATTGCGTGGATGAACATGTGCGAGATTGGAAATGGAAAAGTGTATTGAACGTTTCCAGGTTTTACGCCATTATTTGTTAGGTCTGTAAAATAAGAATGATTTATAGTTGCATACATACATTGCAGAAAAATATGCTTGATTGATTTTACATATTAAAAACCTGCATGATTGAAGTATTTTGATTAAAATTCCCGTATTTCAAGCAATAGCCAGGCTTTCGGGATTCAACCTCACAATTTTACGAGGGATATCACTAGGAATTAACGTTTGTAATTTTCCGTCTTTCAAGCACCCTCCTTGTTTGGTATTCTACCATTTACTTACGGATATTCTACAAGAAGTTTATAAGGCCTGACAGTGACATTCGTCTGAAAAACTAAGAACAGCTGATTGTCAGTGTACTTCTGCACATGCGCACTAACGAAATGAAAAGGACTATTGTTGATTAAGATGTTACTCTCCTATATATGAGTACTTAGAGAGTCGCGACCGATCGTATGAAAAAGCGATATATTCTTTCTGAAAACCGGAAGCCATTTAGGATTTAGGACTATGACATATTATAATATCCGAATTATACTCTCCGTAATTGAACATTTTTAATTAGAAGCTGGAATCTGCTAGAAAAATGTAACGGTAGCTGGGGCTCGATCCCAGGTTTCTCACTTTTCAGACGAGAGTTTTAATTTTAAGTGAAGCAAGGAAAATAAACTCAAAGCTATAGAACAGGACGATATTTTCCGACTCAAGACAGGAGTTTGTGGTTCAAAATGGTCTCAATACCAAGACGGTTTTCGATACCAAGACGATACTTTTTCAAGTCTTGGTCTACTCTCGTTTTGTGACAGCTCTACTTTTCGTATAGAAGGTCCACGTCGAACAGTACATTTTATAATAGAGTTGCTCTTGCCTTCTGTTTCACACTAGAAATGTACTAAGATTTATATCTGTCGAAGCAGTCTAATGGATCACTGAAAAAACCAAACGTCGACTGAGAGTCGAACTCAGGTCCTCCACTTAACGGACAGGTGCTCTAATTAATTGAGCTATCAGTACTCGGCACACTTTCCGCGAGAAGAAGATGGAAATTACAATTAAATTAATTGTCAACTCATAAATTTGGGGATCGTGACTGTAGTAGTTTTCAATTAACCAATGTAAATTATCTATACTCTATACAGTGCAGACAAATGATTAAAGCCCAAGAGATCGGGCATAACAATCAAATTTTGTTGTTTAGAATTTATATTTTAAATACAGTCGTGTGGAGAAACCACATGTTCCTCGTATTTCCCCGTTCCAAATCTGTTCAATTAGGTGATTGTTTGATAACCTACGAGAATAATTACCAAAAATCTGTCGCTATTGACTTTAGCATGAAAGCAAATAATTCAGAAGCGTAAGCATAAAAGGCCAGTCGCAATCTCTGAAATTAACAGGAAAATGACTATTGATTTAGCGTCTCCCAATTTAATTAAGATAAAACAAAATTCCCATTCCGTAAATGTTCTGTCGTGTCATCAAATAGAAGAAGAATCCTTTATTCGAGAGTTCATCGCCGGATCAGCTCCTCGTATCCAAGATGTTGCAATTTTCTGAGAGCTCCCCGGAGTTCTTCTAGACGAGGGGGCCGCGGACTGTGGGGTCTCGTTCCGACACGTCACTCACTCCGAAACTTAGCCATGATTAATGATCGCTTAGCGGCGCACAGCTTCAAACAACAAAGTTTTCCCAGAGAAAAAATATTGTATATAAGAAACGAACGTTCGGAAAGACTCTTTCTGTATCTACCCTTCAAGATTACGCTCTGCCCTCGAGCTCAGACCCACTCGGCATCAGCTTGACAGTTCTTTACTCTAAGTTTCTTTATTTTAAATGTCTGCTCTAATCCAATTTAATTTTATATCC
Source organism: Xestobium rufovillosum (assembly GCA_963966045.1). Lineage (NCBI taxonomy): Eukaryota > Metazoa > Arthropoda > Insecta > Coleoptera > Ptinidae > Xestobium > Xestobium rufovillosum. The sequence continues at coordinate 16,978,885 of OZ014496.1, forward strand.
TTGAAATGTTCGGCTAATTATATTTCCTGTCTTATTCCTTCGCAGAGATTGATCATATTATGTAATTTATTAACTACAAGTAAAAACTTTATTTTCAACTTTTCGTTCGAGCTTGACAAAAGCTTAAACACATTATCATCAAATTACTTCATTTCATACAAGGATTTTAGTATTACTCCTGATCATTGGAGTTGCCTTATTTCCAGAAGTATTAGGCATTTAACTTATTAAGCCTAGTATCTAGTATGTACACATATATTAGCCTCCATTTTACTTCATGTAAATTGTTTGCCACCTTCTGTAATTTATTCAAGCGTGACAAATACAGATTTGATTGATCGATCAACACCTACTAACCTTACTTTCCGTATTTATTTTCAACCAGGACCGTATTAAGGAGCAGATATATTGGTATTAGTGCTTTACAGGTTCTAATGGCGATACTTCAAATAATCCATGTTTTAAGAAATGAAATGAAATTTTCTAGCCAGTTAGGGGATTTTCTTGGTACAACTCTTGAAGACGTCGATTTATAGTTTGGTTGATTTAGAAATCACCAAAACTCTCGCGGTAAGCAAGTTTCTTTTCGCCAATTATTTAAATCTTTGGCCATCGTTGTTGCTTCCTTTTCTTTTTCACATTTTCTTTTCTAATTTGTCCTAGTGCCATTTTAGGGATTTTTGGGTGCAATTGTTGTCCTGGTGCGGGTTTTTCTTGGAGCACCCATCGTCTAGAAACTCTGTACTTCTGGTGTTGAGCCTCAGGAGTGTCAATAGCCACTTGATAAATTTTACTTAGTTTTCTAGCTTAAATTTTGACTTATAGTAGTATCTATTCTTTGTCGGGATTTAGAAACAACCAATATTCCCGTTGGTGTCTGATGGTATTGTAGGTAGATTGCGTGAGATTGACCCGTCTGTTTGCTTGCGCGTGCGGAGCTCCAACCGGGTAGTGTATTTACAGCGCCATCCGCGCCTGTTTTGATTTTCATTTTTTGGACGCAACATTAGTACCGGGTACCTAAATTTCATTCAGGTCATTTTTTATATAAGTACATTGTTTTATTGGAATCATTATTAACTGTTTATTTTTTGACCTAAGTACCACTGGTTTTTTGATATTGTCATATTTATAACTGGTTTACCTATTTTTTCCATTATACAGGGTTATTTAACATTCTGCCCTCGTTTAAGAGTTATTACAAAATACTTTATACAAAAGTTACTTGGATTCAAGTTCTGCATTTAACAAAATTATTTTCGCAGGACAGTGTGATAGGTACTTTGTTTTCTTAAACGAAACATAGTACTTTTGGACGCATCTGTGAATTCTACGTGAAATTTTATGGCACTATTATAAATTCGGGGCCGAAATTTTAGTAGTTTTGGAGAAGTTTCGGTTTTTGACATAAAAGCAGTTTAAATGAAATTTTAACAATGACGCAACCAGGGTATTTTGCAACTAAATCAATGCCAAAAACTTTTATAATGTTATAAAGAGTTCTTCATTTTTTTGTCAACTTTTGACAGTTTCAAACGAGAAAAACTTAATTTCTTTTAAATGGAATGCCTCAATTTTTATTACATTTTTGAATTCCTGTAGAAAGTTGACACAAAAATTGAAGAACCGTGTATAACATTATAAAAGATTTTGGAATTTATTTGGTTGAAACATTCCCTGGTTGCGTTAGTGTTAAATTTCATTTAAGGTGCTTTTATGTGAACGTACCGGGCAAATGTAAAAATTTTTAGTAAAATCAGAAATGTCTCTAAAACTATTAAAATTTAGACGCGGTGTTTATAATAAAGTACAATTTCACGCGGAATTCAAAAATGTATCTAAAAGTACTATATTTCATTTAAGAAAACAAAGTATACACTGTCGCGCGAAAAGTACGCACCTTGTAGATTTGAAAACAATTTTCGAAAACGTAGAACTTGAACCCAAGTAACTTTTGTATAAAACACTTTGTCATAATTCTTTAAAGAAATCGCAATTCACCGAGGGCAGAACGTTGAATAACCCTGCATGTCATATTTCTATTATTTGTGTTTTTTTGTATTTGCCCTTTGTATATCAGCGTCTCTTAGGAACTGTGTAGCCGCTGCGTTATTTTTGGATACATAGGATCAGCTAACAACTCCTTGGCGGCATTTTTCTGCGTTTAGCCTACCGCATTTGGTTATGCCAAAAGATATAACAAATTTTAATTGAACAACTGATCGTGTGGAAAGTCAGTCTGTGCAAAAGTGAGAAAACCTACAGAAATATTTATTCCCACATGTTATCTACTACAGCGAATCAAGGAGTCTCCCGATTTCTTTAACACTGAATCACTAAACTAATACTTAGTGTCAATTCACAATGAACGTAAACGTAATTAATCCTTAACGCATAACTTTTGCATATAGACGTATTTACGTAAGTTTTACGTGCGTTGTTTACATTGAACGAAAAAATTTCGATTGCAGAAGGTTATTCGCATGGTCTGTCATTTCTGTGTTTGACATTTGCGCAGTATGACAAACAGACGTTCGCGTTTCCCGTTGTTTTCGTTTCTGATGTATCGTGACTGTATCTAAGAATGGATTCGGAAACCGCGGAGACTGTGAGTGTTTTGTTGTTATTGATGCATAGAAGAAGAAACCGGAAAACTAAGCAGCGTCGTCGTTGGTGGGAGCGCCCTATCAACCGAAATCGCGAAAAAACAGGTGAATTTCGAAGATTAGTTTTGGAAATAAAATTGCATGGCAAAGAATGGTTTTTTACCTACACAAGGATGACTTCTGATTTATTTGAAACATTGTTAAGCTTAGTTGGACCCCATCTAGTGAAACACAGTTTTTGCAAACCTTTAGCACCAGCTGTCACTACAAAACAGGGCTACCAATACACAAGTCGCAAATTTGCCACATATCATACGTAAAATTTCCGTAAAGTTGAACTATTTTCAACTTTACGTTTGGATTACGGATGACCGTAGTGTAAACGTAAACGTAAAATTTACGTACGTTCATTGTGAATACCTAGGTACGTATGATTAGTGTATTTTATCTTTATCGATTACGGATTTGTTACGAATGTTTTACGAATACGTCCATTGTGAATTGACACTAATACTAAATTCTTAGATCAACAGGCGTGGTTATTTCACACGATAGTTGAATTTTTCAATGATATCCAGAAACGGAGAGGCAATCGGACAGATAGCCGATTCGCCGAATATCAAAGTTCGAATTCAAATGAATGCAATGTTATTGATTTTTCAAAACAAACGTGCGATCTTGGATGACGAGCAGATTCTTGAAAGTCAGTTCAATTAAAAGTGGGTTGCCTACTTATTTGTATCGTTAGATACATAGCCAAAAGCGAAAAATTGCTTAGGTTCTTAGACACTGATTTTCTCGCAGGAAGATTTTTCCAATCGAACCCTATCTGTGAAAGGTTTTGCCAAATTACAAGAGAAATTCATGTTAGGTGGTAGGTGTGTTTATTTATTTTTTATTTATTTATTTTATCATTATTGAAACTTTTTATTCAGAAACTCTTCTGTAGCAAGAACGCAGTACGTAGAGACATATATTATGGGTGCCCCCAACTCCTCTGTAAGGTGTGGTGGCATTCTGTGACATCTCGCAGTACACAAAATCTTGGTTCAGTTCTATAATTCAATGAGGGTATATGTCAGAGGAGTGACTGTTCTAGTTCTAGTTGCTTCTTATTGGTATCTGACTCCAGCGCGTCTGAAATTAATATTGCATGCATTATAACTTATAAGTGAGAGTACCGTACTGATAATTCAAACAGGACGAAACTAGTGGTCAGTGGTTTTCCATGCACATTCGAAATATGCAATATTTAAACAGGAACCAGCCATATCTTCATTAAAAATAAAATAGGGAATGACATATCAGATCAGATTCCATCATCATCATAAGGTTCTAAGTCCGAAGACTAGTTGGATGCGTACCTCCATCCTTTCCTATCCTGAGCTAACCTACGCATTTCCCTAAAAGTAGAACAACCTGCATTCCTAACTATTTGAGAGCTGTAGTCTAATCTAGCCCTACCCCTACCTCTTTTTATTCCGATCTCTGGCTCTAATATGTCGCAAACTATTCCTTCGTGTCCTACCATCCGATCTCTCCTATTCTTTATTGTCTTCCATACCTTTCGCTTTTCACCAACTATTTCTAATACCTCTCTATTGCTAACTTTATCTACCCACGGTCTTCATCATGCGGCTGTAGAACAACATTTCAAGCGCTTCCATTCTTTTTCGATCCGATTCTCCTATTGTCCATACATACGTCTTTAAGAGTCTCTTCCCAGTTTCTGCATTAACCGTCCCCAAGCATAATAGTTATTTCTTTTTGTTAAACGCAACTGGATCCTGCGCTATTCCGCTATTCCGCTAATATAAAATATTCAAAACTGCTTACAACTAAAACGGTAGAAAGCATATTTCGTTGAAAGAAAAAAGGACACAGACAACACGTTCGTTCTCCTATACGAATATTGAATTTTAAGGTAGGGTGAGAGTGCGAGTTGTAGTTACGTAGACTGCCAATGGCGTTCCAGTGGCACATAAATCCAATTTAATATTTTCATAAAAACGAACATACAAACAGTCACAATTGAGAAACTATAGAAGACTGAGAGAGTAGGAAAAAATCTCCTGTATCTACTCTAATCGACACTCTTCAAAAGCATGAACACTCTTGATAATAATACGAATCCTGCGAACCCTCCAACTTTTCCCTGGAAAAAAAACGTATTGGCGCTATTGGAATGTTCCCCTGCCTGGCAAACAATTTTCCTTTCTCCCCTAAGACTACAAAAATATCCGTTTTGACATTTCGATCCATATTTCACGGACTAGACACAAATAAAACACATAACGAACGCACGGGCGGTGAGTGAGTCGTGACGTCATCGATTTGAGCACGGCCCGGTAGAACACAATGATGAATTTATCCTCCTCGTGACAACCGACCCGTCATCACGCCCAGTCATTTTACTATAATGTCATTTTACAACACTGGAAGCTTGGTGGTCGAGTCCATTAAGAATATCTAGCTCGAATTTGGTTATGCGTTGTGATATAGACACGGAGTTACAAGGTATACAGGACGTGATCTTATCGCTAAGTGGTATTCCTGCTAAGTGAGAGGGGTGATGAATTCCTTGGAAAAGGCATTCTTTGAACTTGTATTTTCAAATAATCGGATGAAATCTATTTATCATTATTGTGGATTGTTAATCTAATTTAAATATTTGTTTGGGCACGTAGGCGTGCATGGTAGAAAGGAAAAAAAAAGTAATGCAATTAGTTGGTGCAAATGTACATGTTTACCTAATGTGGATGCACTTACATCCTAGCAGTAGATTTAGAGCTAGTGAGAGCGGGGATGTTTGTACGTAGGTATACAGTCAAAAGAAAATTTCAAATTTCTACAGCATCAGAATTAATTTGAAATATGCCAATGTTGTCATAATGAAAATTAAGTTCTGAAAAACACTGAGGAGTATTAAGATAAGTAATTATGAAAACTATCAATCTGTAGACAGTAATAAGTGGTAGACTGTAAGTGGTCTAAGATTGTCGATAATTTTACGAAAGCGTTGCTTAGTAACCACGAATGTCAATGTCAATGATCAGCAAAGTGACACGGGTGGTTGAAATGCACTATGAATAGGTATGTTATCTATTAATTATACAGGCGACGCGACGCGACGAATTTAATCTTTAATAACCGTTTAATCAACAACGAAATAAATAATATTTTCTACGTTTGGCGATGATAACTCGCATCGCTGTCTTATTTCCTTCCGAATATTTACTTCTCTACGTTTTTCTCAAATTCTGCTACTTGCTACTTGCTCTTAGTACAAATTATATAATTATACTTAAGCCCGGTTTTTCAAAGAATCCAACACCGGATTAAGTCTGACACCGGCTTCGTTGCTATGATACCGGCTTTCTGATTGGTTGTAGCATAGCAACAAAGCCGGTGTCAGTCTTAATCCGGTGTTGGATTCTTTGAAAAACCGGGCCTTAAAGTTCCAAACAAAATTCATACCTTTGTTACTCAATATATTTTTTGAACATTTTCTGCTATATCCTGTTTATTCAACAGATGCAGTAAATGACATTTGTGGGAGTGACTTGATTACGCAGTACAGATTGCGCAAAAGTCAGCTTCACATGCTGCAAATTAGAAGACGTTGGGGAATTTAAAAATACCTAGTTTGAAACTGTTGAAGAACTTGAACAATAAATGTTACGAAAATTTCAAAAATGTGAAATAAAAATATAATAATTACTTCGAAAAATTTTAGGTATAACAAAATAACACATATTATCTGTCAAAAGTTTATTTATTATTGGTACATTACCTGCCGCTTTTGCAGTAAATGCAACGTTTTTGGTCTTGATGTTGTCACTTGGTTTAATAAACCAAAGAGTTGTCAGTTGGTGAGCATAAACTTTATAAATATTTAAAATTCGTTCCTTGTCTTCAATTGAAAAACAGGATTTATGGCTGGCAGCTGGCAACTTTTTGACGGAGAAAGAAATACTTGCTTATCCAAAATCAGTTAGGTAATACAGTTATTCGTATTTTTCCTAACGTATTCACAAAATTCAATGAACTAATCAATGCAAGTACCTATTGAAAAATTCTATATTATAAACTGAATGGGCATAACAGTAAATTCAGTGACAACGTCAAAATGACAGATCGGTTTTGTTCAGTCAAGTTATTTATCTAGGAGTAGAGCTCTGTAAAATCGGTCTACCAATGGTAATTTTCTATTCAAATTTAGCGCTCATTTGTGGGAGGAGTTTTTGCTGCATCTGTTGGATAAACAGAATATAGTTGACTTTTTCTTTCGCCAGTAATTAGTATTCCGGTATAAAATTGAAAGGGAGTATATTTTGTTCAAGATTTCAATGTTTTCATGATATAACTTAATGTGAGTAAAATTTCTTCTTAGATACAGTGGTGGTATAGGTAGCTGATTTCGCCTCTAACGCTAGAATTTGCGTACTTATGAAAAAGCCTGTGCTCAATCTTAAACAGTTACCCTTAAACATTTTTTTTTCTTAAAAAGCGTGTTACATGCTGAACTTCTATAATCAATAATGCATGGAATTAGCCTTTTATAGAATAATAATGCCATGTTTGCATCGAATCCCTAAATTTTTATAGCAAGACATTTATAAAACATTCATGGCATCTTGGCATCATCATACAGTTTTCAGTCCGAAGATTGGTTGGACGCGTACCTCCATTCTTTCCTATCCTGAGCTAACCTACGCATTTCCCCAAAAGTTGAACATCCTACGTCCCTAACTATTTGAGAGCAGTAGTCTAATCTGGGCCTACACCTCTTTTTATTCCTATCTCTGACTCTAGTGTGTCGCGAACTAAGCCTTCATGCCTCAGAAGGTGTCCTCCAACTCTTTCTAATGCATCTCTGTTGCTAACCTTATCTATCCACGGTACCTTCATCATGCGTCTATAGCACCACATTTCAAATGCATCTAATTTTTTCCTATCCGCTTCTCCTACCGTCCAAGTTTCGCACCCGTAAAATGCCGTACTCCATACATGCGTTTTTAGGAGCCTCTTCCGAGTTTCTACATTTATCATTCCCGAGCATAATAGTTGTTTTTTTTATTAAATGCAATTCGGCCCTGCGCTATTCTTTGTTTTATATCTCTAGAGCTCCTACCATCCCGAGTTATTTGACTTCCTAAATAGCAGAAATCTGAGACTTCCTCTATCTTCTCGTTTTCAATTTGTATTTTCGTTTTAGTCCTATTTTCACATCGCCTACACACCAAAATTATGGTTTTCTTTTTATTGCTCTTCAAGCCATAGCCCTCCGTCAAAACCGCCTTCATTTCGTTCAGAGCCCTCCCAAATTCTTCTTTGCTTGATGCTAATACTGCTATATATCTGAGAATATTAATAGTTTGGCCCTGTGTATTCATTCCAGCAGCTATTCTGTCTTTAACAATATTAAACGCATCTTCCAACTTCCATATATAAATTGAAAACTAGAGGCGATAACTCACATCCCTGCCTCACTCCCTTTCGGATATCTACTCCTTTATTATGTTCCTGGTCAAATTCTATAACTGCCGTTTCCGAATTATTCTTATTATTCCGAATTATTCTTCTATCCCTATTCTTCATCCCTACATTTTTGAGCACTTCGAACATCTTCCATTTTACATTGTCGAAGGTTTTTTCCAAATCTACAAATCGTATATAGTCGCTCTTTCCCTTTCCTATTATTTTTCTATTATTACTCGTAAAGCTAGAGTAGATCGCGCGTTCTCCTATTTCTTCTAACTGATCATTTCCTAATATTTCTTCCCCCCTTTTCTCCATCCTTGTTTGCACATTTCTAGTTAAAATTTTTGACGCGTGAGAAGTTAAACTGATCGTTCTAAAATTTTCACACCTATCCGCGCCTTTTTTTGGCAAAGCTACTATGATGTTCCGTTTATAATCTTCTGGAATCTCACCTGTCAGAAATTTGCATTTTTTAATAATTCCATTTATACGTTCCAATGTCACCCGGTATTTTAAAAAGGACCACTTGGTTCTAAGGGTTAATGAATTCCTACGGGTTTGCTGGGTGCCGCATTTGGGAAATACTCCCTTGCATGGCGCAAGGCGCATAAATCAGTAGAACCGAATTTTATTTCGCCCCTTATTTATCGTGAAAATTTGGGGGTCTAAAAATGAACCTTCACTCTGTTCACCACTGGCGTCCACAAGGATTTACATTAAAGGACTGCTACATTCTATAAACTCTGCAAAAGGTCATATTTGATGCGTTCGTAAGTGAAAATGCGCCCCTCTCGTTTTTCATTAATAACTTTCTCAAATATGTGCCGATTTCAATTTTTTCGATTGCTATTGAAAGACTAAGTTTCGGAAACCCATATTCTTGCCATGAAACTTGTAGAACCTCCAAAAGGAGAAGAAAATGACTTAAAGAAAATGAGCGACCTCGTAAAACACGTACTTTTTAGGGGCGTCTTGCAACCACCGTGTAAATTTTTATGGCAACGTAACGAGCCTTTGCCCCCCCCCCCAAAGAATTAACTGAAAATGTAAAATATAATTTTTTTGTAAAATCTCGAAATCTACCTCGGCATTTTTACTCATCATGGGGTGCAGAACCTGTGGAGTGCAGGACATGTGGAAATGAAATCTCGAAAGAATCCGTAACCTTTATTGAAAAGGGAGCGTGCCAGGGCGGTCTGAGAAAGTCACCCCGAGCATAGATATATATGCATTTTCACTGAAAAATTGACAGGTGGGTGTTTGAACTAGGGTTTCGCAAGACCAAGACAAGACGAGACTTACGCCAGTCTTGGTATTGGTCTTGTATCCTCGTGTTGGGCTTGGTCTCGGTCTTGGTCTTGAAACCCAAGACCAAGACGAGAACCACATATGTAAGTCTTGGTCTTGGTATTTTTTTTTCTTGGTCTTGTTTGGTTTTTATGAGAGTACAAGAAATTTATGAATTTCAATGTTTCCACACCCACTTAAGGGGAGATAGTTCAAAAATACGACGTCCTATTTCATATTTGCATAATTTCATAATTTTTTGTTAGGAAAATAATGATTCAGTAAGTTGTACAGTTGACTGAATACAAATTTTGTATTTAGTTCGTGGCTCTACTAAAATTGGTACATATTTTGTGTTAAGATTTAATATAATAAACTTAATTTAAAAAACCAAAATGAAAACTCTAAAAAATTATCCGACATCTGAAATGTACTTACTTTCCATAAATTTTATTTTATTTATTCTAGTACAGATTATAGTATAAGGTTATACAGTGTGATCATTTAAAAACGAGCCACCTCAAATATCTAAGAAACAAAAAGAATTATGAAAAAACGCCCAGACACGTAAATTTATGACGCAAGGGGGACAGATTTTGATGTACCTATAGTTGAAGTCTGTAAAACCTACCCCCTAGCCCCCAGTCACCCTCACTTTAAAATCTCAAATGGCATCATATCGCTTGTGATATCTAATTTGAAAGGAAATCGAATGACAAATACAGCAGCGATATTTATTTTTTAATTATTCCTTATTACGAGCTTTAAAAACTAAAATAAGGTCATTTCAACCTTTCAGTAAATAAGAAAAATAATGGGTTAAATTTGATACAAAATAAGAGTTAAACCTTGTAGATATCAGGTAATAAACATTTCATACAAAAAAGAAGCTTTGGAATTTAAAACAGGAAAATATAACTTGTAGTATAATTTAAGGAAAATCTATCTTAGATGCTCAAAATGGGGCCAGTTCTTTGCAAAACAATAATAAAGCCTATATTCTCGAATTGCCTTCCTACATTCAGGAATGTTTGGGAGGGAATATTTCGGCATGTTTCTGATATTGTGCACCTCAAATTAATTAAATTTTCTGTGTGGGTTTGACACACTGCTGATTTAAAATAGCTCCAATTTTTGTTATGAAAAATTTGCAGTTGTACTAATTAATTTTTCAATGAACTAAAAAACAACTGTCAAGACTCTTGGTCTTGGAGGTTAAGTCTTGGTATTGGTCTTGGATCACTTATGTTAGTCTTGGTCTTGGTCTTGGTCTAGTATTCAAGACCAAGACTTTTCTGGGTCTTGTGCGAAACTCTAGTTTGGACGCGAATGATTTCGCTGTCTCTCGAAATTTTTGTTATCGATTTTCCACTTTCAGCCACCAAGAACAAGATACGTACTTTTTTGGCCTAAATTTGCAAGGTTTCGCTACAAAAATTATTTCCCTTAGAAACTGTGGTCCGAAGGGGAAGATTTTTGGATATTTCAGTCCGAACAACGGAACTATCAAAATCAGTTTTCAAAACTATTCCGCACTCTCGGTTTGGCCGGTACAAAAAACTACCCCTACTTAGTCAATTCAATAGCTAATGAATAATGAACTTTATTATGAATTCGAAATAATGAAGTAATGAAGGTATTATTTGACGCTTGATGCAGTTAAGAGAAGTTACTTAACTCACTATTAAATAGGTTTTATCACAGGTATTGTTGTTAGTCGGAATAAAAATTTCTTAATTAGGTACTGATGTTTACAAACTTGTGTCTTTTATAATAGAACTGAGACTTTGGAACATTCTCTTGAATGTGGTTGAAAAAAAGACTACTTTTTACTCGTAAAAGAATTTTTTAGTGTGACATAATGTACCGACTAATGGTGTAATTAGTCCTAGCGAACGACAGACAAGTAACTCATCAAATTGTTGCTGAAGAAACAAGACGTGATTGACATAGGTGCACTCTGCTCTAAATACCCAATATTCAGTTATAGATAAATATCCTAATTTTGCTTGTAGTTCGTAAAAATATCGTTTTGAAAGAATTGCCGGCATAAAACTATAAATAAATGTCGTTTGAACAACACACAGTTGCTAAATGAAGAACTCACATCATTAATCTTATGAAATACTTAGTTGCATATGGTAGGAAGGTATCCTTGTAGCTGACGGCCCGTCTTCTTATGTTTCTGTCAAATTTCATTATTAGTCAAATTTTCTAAATAATTTTAGCTTACACAAAACGAGATGGGCGTTAACTTGAACAGCAGTTGTATACACATTTCAGGAAGTCTGCAGAAACCAGATTTTTACTATAATAATGAATGTTCAGATGCAGACTAGTCATACTCCCAGATTAGCTGCCGGTCTTCTATAGATACCAAGATACAGAGGTACTCTATAGGATTATGATCCGTGCTGCATGCTGGCCAATCAAATCTACGAATGCCAACCTCATCCAGATATTCAGTTACTACTCGTGCAGTGTGTGATCTGACGTTGTCATGCACTAAGACAAAGCCATCCCCAATAAAATGCGAAAATGGGACGACAGCTTCTTGAAGAACATCTTCCACATATCTGTGGGCGTTCAAAGCACCATTTTCCACAAATAAGAGGTCGGTATGTGCTACCCTGGAAATGCCTGCACACACCATAACAGAACCACCATTAAAAGATAACCGTACAGAGATGATGCAGTCGAAACATCGTTCACCTCGTCTTCTCCATACCCTTTCTCGACCATCAGGTGATTCCAGACAAAAACGTGACTCATGAGTAAAAAGAACTTCACTCCATTGCTGAGGATTCCAATCTGCATGTAATTGTGCAAACTGCAGATTTCTTCGATGGCTAGGAAGCAATTGTGGTCCTGTGGCAGGACTTCGCGAAAATAAGCCACTTTCCACGAGTCTCCGCCTAATCGTCTTCTCACTTGTTTGAACCCCTCGCACTGTTAGAAGACGATGTTGAAGTTGAACTGACGTTGATCTGCGCTTTCTCAGTGTGTTGAGCACAAGAAAACGATCATCAGATATGGGTGGCCGGTTTTTTTGCCGGTCAGTGTATTATTTGAAGAACTTGACTTATTTGGGGAATAGTGAACTTTGTCAATTCTGATGGGCTGTCGTTAGTGGAGTAATCAAATTGCATTTTGTTGCTATTGAAGATGCAAAAATTACAAGGGACACAAAAAATAAATGGTCTTATTTTTTGATAGGCAGTTTAGACGTGGGTGGGAGTACAAAACTCCAAATGCCAATATTTACCAAAGAACCTCAATTTAAATTCCAAAGTTGATATATCTTCTATAATATTTGAATTTAAGCAAAAGGGTCAAATATGTAGAAGTAGGTCACTCTTGGCACTATTACTTGTTCCAAATTTCATTTTGTTATATCAATAACTCTGGAAAATATGGGCTATCTAATGATAGCGCTAACACCTGGTATATATTCATATACTTATTGTTTAAACTGACTTCAATTTTTGAATTTTATATTTCCCTCAAATTTTGCATTACATATCCCGTTTTAGATTACATATTTATAAGTTTCAACTTTGTTAATTTCGGTTCAGAAATTCCAAAAGACATTGACGTCTTAATTTTCTTATCAATCATAATCAAGTCATTGGAGCAGACTGCCAGTTTAAATTGCTTCGAGAAAGTTTTGCGGAGAGTATTTTATCGGGGAAAGAAGAGTTCCTGTTTGATAAGCAAACATCTCATTTACCTCAAGATCAGATCAACTTCCATCTTGTGTTTCCTCCTGCCTTTGATTGATTGACTTTGAATGATTAGACTCCCACGATTTTGGTCTAAGCGATGAAGTTCCTGCAGACTTTCCCTGATATTCTTAAGATATTTTCATGAATATGGTGTAGTAAGAAAATAGTTAATATTAATAAACACAGAAATATCTACAAATACACTACAAATATCTGCATACGTAAGATGCATAACTCATAAATTGTTTTCTTCATTAATAATTGAAAGAGAGATCATCATAAGGTTCTCAGTCCGAAGACTGGTTGGACGCGTACCTCCATTCTTTTCTATCCTGAGCTAACCTACGCATTTCCCTAAAAGTAGAACATCCTACATCCCTAACTATTTGAGAGCAGTAGTCTAATCTAGGCCTACCCCTACCTCTTTTTATTCCTATCTCTGACTCTAGTATGTCGCGAACTATTCCTTCGTGTCTTAGAAGGTGTCCTACCATCCTATCTCTCCTACTCTTTATTGTTTTCCATACCTTTCGCCTTTCCCCAACTCTTTCTAATACTGCCCTATTGCTAACCTTATCTATCCACGGTATCTTCATCATGCGTCTGTAACACCACAGTTCAAACGCTTCTACTCTTTTTCTATCCGCTTCTCCTATTGTCCAAGTTTCGCACCCGTATAATGCCGTACTCCATACATACGACTTTAAGAGTCTCTTCCTAGTCTCTATATTAACCGTTCTCGAACATAACAGTTGTTTCTTTTTGTTAAACGCAACTCGGCCCTGCGCCATTCTTTGTTTTATATCTTTAGTGCTCCTACCGTCTTGGGTTATTTTACTTCCTAAGTAGCAGAAATCCGCGACCTCCTCTATCTTCTCATTTCCTATTTGTATTTCAATTTTAGTTCTATTTTCACTCCATCTACATACCAAAATTTTAGTTTTCTTTTTATTGATTTTCATGCCGTAGCCCTGTGTCAAAACTGCTTCCATTTCATTCAAAGCCGCTCCTAATTCTTCTTTGCTAGATGCTAACACTGCTATATCATCCGCAAATCTGAGCATGTTAATAGTTTGGCCCTGTACATTGATCCCTGAGGCTGTTCTTTCCTTAACAATATTAATCGCATCTTCGATATATAAGTTGAAAACTAGAGGTGACAATGCACATCCCTGTCTCACTCCCTTCCGGATATCTACTTCCCTTCGTTCCTGCTCACATTCTATAACTGCCTTTTGCTCTTTGTAGAGATTATGTATTATTCTTCTGTCCCTGTATTTCATCCCTACCTTTCTCAGCACTTCGAACATCTTCCCCCATTTTACGTTGTCGAAGGCTTTTTCTAAATCTACAAATCCTATATATACGCTCTTTCTCTTTTCTATCGTTTTTTCTATAATTACTCGTAAAGCTAGAATGGCCTCGCGCGTTCCTCTATTTCGTCTAAATCCGAACTGATCTTCTCCTAATATTTCTTCCGCCTTTTTCTCCATCCTTCTTTGCACAATTCTAGTTAAAATTTTTGACGCATGGGAAGTTAAACTGATAGTTCTAAAATTTTCGCATCTATCCGCGCCTTTCCTTTTTGGCAAAGCTACTATGATGTTCCGTTTGTAATCTTCTGGAATCTCGCCTGTCAGGTATATGTGACTAACTAATTTAAATAAACGATCTATTACCTCTTGACCTGCGCACTTTAAGATTTCTGCCTGCAAGCCATCTATACCTGGTGCTTTATTATTCCTTAAACTTTTTAGTGCTAGCTCAAACTCTTCTCTCATTATAGGACTCCCTAGGTTATCCCCTTCTACACTGCTTTCACTTTCTAATATATCTTGCACTTCCTGTCCCGCATATAAGTTTCCTAAATATTCTTTCCACCTATCTGCCTTCTCCCCGCTTTCGATTAGGATATCTCCTGCCTCATTCCTAATGCTTTTGGTACTAGATCCAATTTCTCTAAAATTTCTCCTAATTATTTTATATGCTTCATCAGTCTTTCCTATTTCGAACTTATTTTCCACTTCTTTGCACTTATCGTCGATCCATTGCTCTTTCGCTTTCCTACATTTCCGAATAATTTCCCACTTGATCGCCTTATATCTTTGTTTCCCTATTTCATCTAACCTATTTTTATATTTGCGCCTTTCCTCTATTAGACTCACAATATGTTTTGTTATCCAGGGTTTCCTACTTTCATTCTGTTTATGACCCAAAATATCCCTAGCTGAGGAAACTAAACTATTTTTAATGCAATTCCATTCTTCCTCTATGTCCCTAACAATATTTTCGCCCGCGCCCTTTAGTACCTCGTTTGTCTTTTTCTCGAACTTATCGCGCGTATCATCATCTTTTAGTTTCTCTGGGTCAAGATACCTTCTTCCGCTTCGTTTTTTCAAAATCTTAAATTTAAGATTGGCCTTCATAACGACTATATTGTGATCACTATCTATATCTGCTCCTGGATAACTTCTACAATCCCTAACTTGATTTCTAAATCTTTGCCTAACAAGAATGTAATCTATTTGATATCTCCCTAGGTCTCCTGGCATCTTCCACGTGTAGCGTCTCCTAACATGATGGTGAAATAGAGTGTTCGCGACCGTTAAGTTATGTTTATCGCAGAACTCTATCAGTCTCACTCCCCTATCGTTCCTATTGCCTAATCCAAAGGGACCAACTATTCCGCCCTCTCGCACTGTGCCTACGACTGCATTGAAATCTCCTATAATTATTAAATTTTCGTGTCCTCTCACAAAATCTAGCACATGTTCAATATCACTATAAACTGCCTCTACGACCTCATCACTGTAGTTAGAAGTGGGCATATATACCTGTATTATTACTGTTTTTACAGGTTTCGAATCTAACCTAACCATAACTACCCTGTCACTTTGCTGTAAGAAATTTTCTACACTCTGCCCTACTTTTTTCCGCATAACAATTCCTACTCCCGAATTTCCTCCTACAGATCCTGTGTGTATTACTCTAAAATCTCCGCTCCAGAAGTCTCCGGCTTCTGGCCATCGCACTTCACTAATACCTACTACGTCTAATGCTAACCTATCCATCTCAATTTTCAAATTCTCTAACTTTCCTACTTGTTTCATGCTTCTAACATTCCACGCTCCGACTCGTGTGATGTTACACTTATCATTTCTGATGACTCCCCCCGAAGCAGTCCCCGCCCGGAGATCCGAATGTGGGACTATTTTACCTCCGGAATATTTTACTCCAGAAAGTGCCATCATCATAAATTCGAAGTACGCTGTACCAGGGATAGAATAATGTGGTGGTTTCCCGTTGCCTTCCACATCGCAGTAGTGTGTATCACAGTGCCATACCGACCCTCACGATCTCTGCCACTATGATTACTGAAAGAGCTGCTGCCCCCTTTCAGGGACTTGATTTAGTCTGGCTTCTCAAATAAAAACCCCTCCAATATGGTTAAACCTATGGTTCGGCTCTTTAGATCATTGAAGCGCGCAAGCCATCCCACCCGTCCCAGTATTACTAGAACTGCGTCAAGGTACAAGTCCTTTGGGTGGTGAAAGAGAGAATTTAAAAAATAAATACTGTGCATCCCATTTTGGCCTAAACACTACATTATTGGACTGCCCTGGTATTAGACTTCCTGCTTCGAGTACAATACTCTTTGTACTAGAGTTTCAAAATTTCGTGTAAGTGAAGCATTAGAAGCGTGAGCGAATGTATTTGTCAATTTCTGGAACAGTATTTCTTTGAAAAACCATGACCAACATTCAAACCCGGAACCAATGAAACTATAAATCATGCAGAATGCAGATGCCATATAACCCTTTGACTCCTGTGTACAGTATACAGATTGCTTTCTTGCGGTATCTGTTTATGAGACCCATAAATAATGTTGATATTTACCGGGAAATATATGAATATTATTTACTACCTTGTTCTGTAGCTGATTTTATCCAAGTAGTGCTGAGATGCTGACTACGTTCGATGTTGGTGTCATTGGTTATCTGGTAAAATGTGATACCTTCATAAAATAATCACAATTAAATTTCCTGTGCTTGATCAATTTAAAAGTTAGGTACTGCTTAAATACCTAAGAAGTTTCACAATAAGTGTTCAAAATTGCCATCTAAAATTAACCAGAAAGAAACTAAATTAACAGAATATATTTTTGGTTTTATTATAGGTACATATTATGATCTCTCTGATTAATTTTTGTTACCTCACAGTTGTGCAAAATTCTCGCGGTCTATTGACGTAAATCAATGATTTGACAAAAAACCAAAGAAAAAATCGCACGGGGTTAAATCACACGACCTTGGTGGCCATTGCTGTTCACCTCGAAGCGAAATGAGCCGATCAGGGAATTTCTCACGGAGCAACGCAATTGTTTCGCAGAAAGTGTGACACGTGGCGCCGTCTTTCTTAAACTTGTAGACTTGTAGAGGGGACTTAGCTATTTACAATTAGGGCTCAAAAAAATTCAAATTCAAATTCAAAGCCCCAAAAGGCACATTTATTCAAGACCAAGAGTAATACATGTGAACGTAATATTACTAGAGGGGGGTTCCTATACGCACCCCCGAAGTAAATAAGATATTTTATTGCACACCAATCGGTTTTGAAATGTAATATATTTATCTATATGTATAAGTACATACGAGTAACTGCAAAAAGAAAATTGGAAGAAAAATTACATCACACTTAAATCTACCCTACCCAAAAATAAAATAAATAATATTAACTCCAATATTTTAAACTCTGGATTTCTCCCATTCCAAATTTCAGTTACTCATACCTTGATCCAAGCTGGCAGCGAACGGCATAAGCAGCCGAAGTTCACTTCGGTCCAATTGATGCAGAATATCCGCCAAGGCGGATGGCCAGGCAGGAAGCGCCCGGCGAAGCTCCATCCTGGGAACCTCAAATCTCTCGCACAACAGTATTCGATGCGTGGAAGTGTCCAAGACTCCACACGCAGGGCAGTCACCGGACTCCGTCTTTCCAATGCGAAAGGAATGGCACAGGAACCCGCCATGTCCCGTAATGACCTGGAGGACCTCGGATTGAAAGTGGATGACCTCTCCCGAGCCCATCGGTAAAAACTCGAACGTCTGACGACCCTTTGTGGAACCAGTCCACTCAGACTGCCAGGCTGTCATCGTGATCTCCCTCAGAGATCGTCTGATGTCATTCTTAGAACGGCAGTCGGCACGAAATAGCGTCTGCCCGAGGTGCTGACAAGACTGCTTCTTCTTCAGTTCTTCGTATGCCCTACCTCAGATATCACCATAACCAACGGAGGCTTCCCAGCAAGAACCCCCCAGTCTCGGCGGAAACGGAGGCGTACGTACCGGCAATGGCACGGCAGCAGAATCCATAGATGCTTCTGAGACGTCTAGCATTGTGGCTGTGAACTACAGATGACCCCAAGGTTGAAGCGGCATAAGAGACCATCGGAATGATGGCCCCTCGGTATACGGTGCGTATGGCCTCCGGAAACTTCCCCCAGTTGGATCTAACATAGCGACACAGAGCCTGGAAAATGCTCCAGGTCTTGGAGGTGACGTCGGCAACATGCTGAATGAATGACATCCGCTCAGCAAGCACGACACCCAAGTACTTGGCAGATTCGGCCCTCTTTATGGAAATACCGTCCATCTAAAGTACAGGCGATCTTCTCAGCTTCCCCCTCGACAGAACAAACTTCGTCTTAGGTGCAGAAATCTTCAACTTCTGTCCAGCAGCCCACTCTGACACCACATCCAGAGCCCGGTTGGAACGGTTCTCAAGATCACGCCTAGAGTCCGCGTGAACGGACAGGGCCGCATCATCGGCGTAGGCTATCAGGGAGCAGCCCACTGGAAACTGTAACTCAAGTAATTCGTCAATACATAAGTTCCAGAGAAGGTGGCCCAACACCGATCCCTGAGGACAGCCCTTGGAAAGGCACTTTCGGGCAGAAGACCTTAATGTATGGATTCTGTCACTAAGATAACTCCTGATTAAACCAACTATCTGATGGGGGAACTTCAAGTGTTCCAACCTGACGAATATTTTTGGCCACCATAGGTTGTCAAAAGCGCCAGCTATGTCAATGAATATTACTACGGGGTATTTTAAAGACGAGTTTCGGACTTCGTCAATGACAGTCTGTATTACGTCAGACGTTGATCTTCCGCATCGAAACCCAAATTGTCTGTCACTGTGTAATGCATTGAAAAATTTTTATCTTGATAACTCTTTCCAGAATTTTACCCAAGACTGGCAAAAGTGTAATGGGGCGATAGGACTTGGGGTCTGCCGGATCGGCATCAAGTTTCTTCGGAATAGTACCCAGAGTACCCAGCTTCCAAACTTTAGGAAAGTAAGCTTGTTTAAGGCAATCGTTGAAAATGCGCAGGAGATATTCCCCAAGTACACCAAACGTTAGTTGAATGACAACTCTAGGAATACAGTCAGGACCAGGGGCCTTCCTGCCATCCTGAGGAAACACTGCCTGCTCAAGTTCAGCCAGGGTGATGTCATCCACCAAAATCGAACCACCACTGAGGGTGTCACTAATCGCTCTAATATTAAGTAGAAAATTATTCTCATTGTCAAGGCTATCGTCAGGAGCTAACACGTTCAGTATAGCAGACAAAGTCTGCTTCATTGTAAAAGTATGCTGAGCATTGGATAAGCTCAACGTGGTCATCACAAAATTGACCTTAAGTTTCTTTGCGGCAAGCTTGTAAGTAAAGCCCCAAGGGTTTGAATTTAGATCTTTCTCCACAAAGTTTTTCCATGATAGGTTTTTAGCTTTAGTTACAGCCTTATCGTACTTTGTTTTAGCCTGATAGTATCTCGCGGCAAGAATTTGTCTGTCGTTTGCGTATCTGGAGCGCTGAAAAACACGCCGTGCATACCTAACTTCTCTACGCAGCCTCTGAAGTTCGGCATTCCACCATGGATTTCGTTCAAGATGGGGAATTTTTATTTTGAGCACTTCATCACACATTAGGCCGACTCTCCTATTAAAGAGAGAGGCTCTTTCTTCAAGATTTTCAATTCCAGGCCCCCACACAGTAAACCTTTCCATTGATTTAGGGCTCAAGCAGGAATAATACTCACAGTCTAAGCGTTTGTGTGTGGAAAAGGCAAAACAAAGCAGCCGACCAGTTGTGTAGTAAACAGGTGCCGCCGCGGAAACATAACAATAACAAACAACGATCCCCGCGACCCGCTGGCCTACGAACGTGTAGGCTTCAAAACAAAATCAGCTAGGTCCAGTCTATAAGCCTTTAGTCCATTCCATCGAAATGAGGCTACAAAAAATCTCTTACCATCGTACGAGGTACGATATCGGTCTTCATTAACTGTCACAGCTTGTCCTGCCTCATTTACAAAAAAGAAGGGCCGATGACACCACCCGCCCAAAATCCACACCAAACCGTCACTCGCTGCGGATGCATTTCCCTTTCATGAATCGAATGAAGATTTTCTGATCCTCAAATACGGCAATTTTTCTTATTGCCGCAAATCCATTTAAGTGGAAGTGTGCTTCGTCGCTGAAGATGACTTTCCTCGCAAAGCCGTCAACCTCCTGTTGTCTTCTCAGAACTCAGTCAACAAAATCTCGTCTCTTCTGGTGGTCGGGCACTTTCAGTTCCTGGGTTAATTGAATTTTGTAGGGGTGGTAATGATGATCGTGCACAAGAATTCGCCGCAATGAAGAATACCCTATGCCCAATTGTTGGGAACGACGTCGAACCGATTTCTGTGGACTAACATTGACACTGTCTGACAGACCGACCAGAACGAGGACGCCCAGAATTTTTAATGTTGACTGTTGATCCTGTTTCGTTGAATTTTCCATAAGTCTGCCCACTGTTAATTCATTCGGTGGTTCATTACGCCCGAGAATCGCACGAAGTCGTCGGACAGTCGCTGCAAAACTTTCTTCGTTTTGATAAAACGTTTGCACAATTAACACACGTTGCTCAGTTGAAAAGCGTTCCATGATGACACACAAAATGAAATTAGAATTTTAGCAGATGTCAACATTATACAAAACAGTGTTGCTAAGCAACAAACAACACAATGGCGAGCGATCTAAAACCGGCGCGCTTTTTTAACCACCCGTTTTTTAGGTATATAGAAAAGTTCCATTTAAAATAAGAAAGCTTGACATAGTAGATAAAATGGTGCTTACTTTGCACATAGTTGAAAATAATTTAAATTGTTCTAGGATAAACAAAATATCCTTTGAGGATTTTATTCCAAAATACATGGTGTACTTACGCCAATGACCGGGCTAAGAATGGTCTGCTATGTCAACAGACTTAGTATTGTTCAAATGCCTTACGTAATATTAGAAATTAAAATCATTTAAAAATAATTAATCATGAAAAATCACTATGAATTCTTAATAAGTTACGCCAAAAGACTGTCTTTTGGCGAATTAAGAATTCATAGTGAGTTAACGCAAAGTTCTTGATCCAACTACTCATCATCATAAGGTTCTCAGTCCGAAGACTGGTTGGACGCGTACCTCCATTCTTTTCTATCCTGAGCTAACCTACGCATTTCCCTAAAAGTAGAACATCCTACATCCCTAACTAAATTTTCTACACTCTGTCCTACTTTTTTCCGCATAACAATTCCTACTCCCGAATTTCCTCCTACAGATCCTGTGTGTATTACTCTAAAATCTCCGCTCCAGAAGTCTCCAGCTTCTGGCCATCGCACTTCACTGATACCTACTACGTCTAATGCTAACCTATCCATCTCAATTTTCAAATTCTCTAACTTCCCTACTTGTTTCATGCTTCTAACATTCCACGCTCCGACTCGTGAGATGTTACACTTATCATTTCTGATGACTCCCCCCGAAGCAGTCCCCGCCCGGAGATCCGAATGTGGGACTATTTTACCTCCGGAATATTTTACTCCAGAAGGTGCCATCATCATAAATTAAAGTACGCTGTACTAGGGATAAAATAATGTGGTGGTTTCCCGTTGCCTTCCACATCGCAGTAGTGTGTATCACAGTGCCATACCAACCCTCACGATCTCTGCCACTATGATTACTGAAAGAGCTGCTGCCCCCTTCCAGGGACTTGATTTAGTCTGGCTTCTCAAATAAAAACCCCTCCAATATGGTTAAACCTATGGTTCGGCTCTTTATATCATTGAAGCGCGCAAGCCATCCCACCCGTCCCAGTATTACTAGAACTGCGTCAAGGTACAAGTCCTTTGGGATAGGATCCAACTACTGTGTGTATGAAAAATCAATAAAACTTGAAACAATATTTAGCACCTAGCAAAATCTTCCAGGACTCCATTATTTGAACATCTGTAGCTGCAAGGTGGCTTATAGATCGCGAAACTTTAAGCAGCTGACTTGATTAATATGACAATCATTTTCACCCCAGTTCATTTCAACTTATCATCTAAGTTCTACAACATACCCCAATTAAAATATCAATATATTACTTGTATATCCGAGACCGATTCACTAACCTACATTTTAAAATGACAGAGGTTTATTTGTTTCAGTTTAGGTAGGTAAGAGTTCCAAGTATTTCAGCGATCCCATGACCAATGCAAACTTTAAAACCCTCCCAGTGACCCTCCCTAATGCCCAATAGAATGAATCGGTCGATTTGTCATGCTTGATTAGGTTTTTGCCTCTATGTTTCTAGTTGGTTTCAAACGTTGTAAATCGACTGCCATCATTTTTCTTATTTTTTATGCTGTCCCAGTGGTGCAAAACTACGCATATGTATGGAAAATTCAATGCTTGAATACATAATAATATTACTAATAAAACATCTGTTGGTAAATACTTACTACCGTTACATTCATGTATTTTTCATTTTTTTATGAATACCTGAATAAAAATGGCAAAACATCAAAAATTATTTGCATTATTATTTCCATTGAATTAATATATTCCTTCGTTTTATGTTCCAAAAAAGTCAGTTGCAATGTAGAGGCGGATATTACAATCTACCCCGTAAGAATATTACTACGTAGTATTGGTTCTGTAACCCCTGGTAGAATATACCCATTATAGTATGCACTATTTCTGCCAAATCACTTATGTTGCCGTTAAAAATGACAAAATAGTAGATCAGCTGCAGTAATTCCTTCCTGTCACATTTAATTGGCTTTCTTATTCAGCAAAATTTTTCCGTGTAATCATGCACCAGTTGATTGAATATTTTTGCAAACTTGACCAACTGGATTTATGTTTCCGCAAAAAAATCAACAAGCACACCTTGTATCAGTGGTTATTACGAAGGGACAATGTTTATTAATTTTTTCTCGGTTAATATGTAGGTAGGTACCCAGGTGAAAAAAGAAAAAAAACACAGGTTAAATATTTAAATATTTCTCATTCTAATGAAATAAAAAAAAGTTGTCCGATTGCCCATTAAATTTGCGTTGACGCGAGCATGACTATATTTCACTGGATGCTTTCGGTGGCATTTTGGAAGTTAACTGTGAAATTATTTTTAATGCTCATACAACTTGTCAAGAAACTTTTTCAGACAAGTTTACTTCTTCTCGTATATCTAGAATTTTAACTTTGATCCTATTTTACAAGAGCGCAGCTTTTTGGGTAGTAAGGATATTATGACACTTATGTGGTTGGTGATTAAGTTCAGGATGCTCACGAAATCTTTTCATATTGAAATTACATAATTACTTTTCATTCCGCTTTGCGATTTTCGAGACGTTGTCTTTTTGGTGCAGTGGAATTTCCACCTATCGAGGAACTATGCTCATTTTTAGAATTTGGACAAACTTCCGGCGGCAAGGTTATAGAGAAAGGATTGAATTTTATTTTACACTAACACTCAATCCATTATCTCGCACAGAACAAAAGTTATGGCGATTTGAACACAATAATCGTTCTGAGCGCGTAATTCTTGAAATCGTATACTTGTCAGTGGCACGTAGCATAACCCGAAACACAATTAGGCACTACACATTTTCGTCCCATTTTGATATTTTTATCACACGGCGAATACTTATAAAATAAAACCAAATACGTCTGCACACATGTACTGTCTCATAAAGAATAATTCTGAAACCGTTTCGTTATCGCACGCTACTGACTTCAAGAGTTACGCGCTCAGAACGATTATCGTGTTCAAATCGCCATAACTTTTTTTCTATGCGAGATAATGAATTGAATCTTGGTGTAAAATAAAATTTAATCTTTTCTCTATAACTTTGCCGCCGCAACTTTGTCCAAATTCTAAAAATGATCACAGTTCCTCGATAGGTGAAAATTCCACTGCACCAAAAAGACAACGTCTCGAAAATCGCAAAGCGGAATGAAAAGTAATTATGTAATTGCAATTTAAAGTTTTCGCGAGCATACTGAAAGTTTTAAGACATAATTTAAAAAAAATTGCAACTCGATAAGGCAATTTTTGAGGGAGTTATGACATGATACATTTTGAGAGCGCCGCATTTCCTACGCGCGAAATATGAAAAATCGGCCCGATTCCCCTATCGCACTTCCCTTCTCTTGCATATAAGCTCGGACAAATACTACTCACCTTTTCCTCTACTGATGTATGCATGGAAGTCGATACATTTTGGGAGAGGGTAAGTTGTGCGAAAGCGAAGTATTTTTATAGTGTGTAACCTATGAAAATATTGATCAGTTTGGGTATTATATTGTTAATCATGGTGGAAAAGATAGATTGTAAAATTTAGAATGTGGCTTTTAGGTTGAGTCACTATTTTTGGAAGCTTCAATAATACCTAAATTTTTCGAGATATGAATGATTATGAATCAATGAAATAGGTACACTTCCACGATTGCCACACATAGCTAGTCTTGTCTCGGAGCATCGTAACATTCGTAGTCCGCAGCATTTACAACTTTTGACCACCAGAAGCTACCCTCCATATTGATATCTATTAGTAGAGATATGCCGATACCAGCTTTTCCGATACTGATACTTCGATACTTGCCTTCAATGTCAATTTACATGTCTTTACATTTGTTTAAATGCTTTGTTAAATTGAGGTGTCGTGAGAACGTTTATTTTTCTCTCCCTCTTTAATAACAATACTTAATTTTTGCAATTACCTACATATCGCAGATATAGTGAAGATCCGAACTTCCACAACTACGTGCATACCTATCAAAAAATATTAAAACGCACAATTGCCTTGGCCAAACAAATGGAGGCGAGCATGCAAAATAAAGTCAAAACAACATGGAAATTGGTCAAGCAAGAGTGTAACAAAAACAAAATAAAAACTGAGACAGCTGTTGAATTGGAACATGACTGGATCCAACTGAGAGAAGCGAGAAATATAGCTAATGTTTTTAATAAATACTTTAGTAGTTTGTCTGCTCAGGTTCTTCGGGGTATACCGACTCATAACAATAACCCATTTCAATACTTACGCAACTGTAACAAAAATTATAATTCGTTATTTTTAGCCCTACTACAGAATGTGAAATTAAAAAAACTTGTAGCTGAATTCGAAAATAAAAAATCTGTTGGAGTAGATGAGATACCAGTTTCAGTAATACAACACAATATTGACATTTTTAAACAACCGTTGTGTGACATTTTCAATTGCTCTCTGAGTACCGGAAAAGTTCCAAAGCGATTTAAAATAGCACTGATTGTACCCAATTTAAAACTGGTGATAAAAAATTAACAAAAAATTATAGACCAATATCTTTACTTCCTACAATTTCAAAAATTCTGGAAAAGTTAATATGTATTAGACTAAATGACTTCTTGGAAAAACATAATATATTAAATGATTACCAATATGGATTTAGAAAATATAGAAATACTCAGCCAGCAGTTTTTAATTTCATAAATAATATAATAAATTTTCTAGAACAAAAGTTGCAGGTGCTTGGAGTATTCTGTGATTTGTCCAAGGCATTTGATTGTGTAAATCACGAAGTATTATTGGAAAAGTTAGAATTCTATGGAATTCGAGGATTGGCGTTGGATTGGTTCTGATCTTATCTGTCTGACAGGGGGCAGAGGGTCAGGGTGCGGGATATGTCGGGGAGTGTGACTTCTGACGTTTTTTCTGATGCGATGACTGTATTATGCGGTGTACCTCAGGGAAGCATACTGGGGCCGGTCCTGTTCACGTTGTATATAAATGATCTTCCATTGAATATTGAAGGATGCCATTTTACTTTGTTTGCAGATGATACAAGTTTGCTAATTGCGATTGACGATCTTGTGCAGCTCCAAAATAAGAGTGAAAACATTATGAGAGAAGTGTGTAAATGGTTTTGCGCAAATCAGTTGGTATTTAACGTGGATAAATCTTACAGCATTTTATTTAGTTTCTCCTCAATTTCGAATAGCTATATTGACTTAGTGGGTATCACATCTGTAAATAATACAAAGTTTTTGGGTATACGCGTGGACAGTGATCTGGGCTGGTCATCTCATATTTCGGATCTGTGCTCTGTTCTTAGTTCTGCAATTTACGCTATTGGTACTATCAAGAAACGAATTACTTTTGAAGCTTGTAAGAGTGTATACCATGCTTATTCTGAGAGTGTCATGGCCTATGGCATAGAGTTTTGGGCTGCAGGGACAAACGCCGATTTGGTATTTAAAATTCAAAAACGTGCTCTCAGAGTGTTGCTCGGTATGTCCAGATATGATTCCTGTAGAGACAAATTTAAACAATATAAGATAATGACAGTGACAAACTTGTATATTTTCAAATTGAGCCAACATATATATAACAAACAGCACTCCTTACAAAAACATTCCGAAATGCACGGCCATGACACTCGAAATAAGGATAGGTTGATATTACCAAAGTTCACTAGGACAAGAAGTGAGAAGGGACCATTATACGCTGGAATAAAGATCTTTGAGAGGTTGCCCGTTTACATTAAGACAGCTAGTAACATCAAAGTATTTAAGAGGCGGTTGAAGCAATTCCTGCACAAGTTTTTCGGAAATTCCCTAATGCTCTCCAGGGGTTTGTGATGCATGCCTAAGTGTCAACTTGTATTCATTTGTATTTTTTCTTGTTTTGTTTAATGTTATTATGTTGACGGCATGGATTACTTTTTGGGAAATAAATTATTATTATTATTATTATTATTATTAGAATTATGTTTGTTAGTAATATGTATCCAAAATATCGAACATAAATTTTCAGGATATGTGGACGCGATTTCGCTGTCAAATCTAGGAACCCTAGGCAAGTGTGTTTTCCACTATAACATATAAATGAATTTAATGCGTGCCGAAGAAAAGCTAATAATGGAGTATCTGAAAATATTGGAAAAAATTAGTATCGGCAGTATCGTAAAATTGTGAATATCGGCCGATATCCGATACCAAATATCGGTATCTGTAGAACTCTAATATCTAGCAAACGTTTTATAAAATTGTCAATGGTCTTCTCTTCTTACTGTTGTTTTCCATTAAATCATGCCCATTTTTGATTAATATGACTTACAGGTATTTAGCTAAAACACACCGAATATACAGGGTGTAACAAAAATGGTGGAGTGGCTATGCATCAGACGGTTTCTACGACTGGAAATAAGAAAAAAAGTTTACATAAAGTCTTGCAGTCATTCGTTGCCGCGTTTGTTTTTGTTACACCCTGAATACTTATACAGAATTTATTTTTTTATCAGTTTTACTTTTTCTCTCAAATGGCGCCCTCTTCTAAGAAGCATGTGCGTCTAGATGAAGCAAATGTTACTAACCGAAGGGTTTTTATTGAATTAAAATTAAAGGGTGCGTACCTTAAATCCATCGTATTATGGCCAATAAGAAGCCTAGTATAAATTCCCAGGGGTGGATTAGATTTAAAGATGCTTTGTATAATTTTGTCTATAAATTTTAAGGTGCAAAATCATCGTCATATCTTGCTTTCGTTGTGAATAACAGGTAGGAATCTGAAATGCATACAAGGAAATGCATTATTTCTTGTCCGTAATGGTGACTTGCATATTTCAAGTAACCGACTATTCTTAATGACTGGCAAATTGCAACGGTTACACGATTATATCATGTAAATAAACATTCAACCATAATTACATTATGTCATCTGCATTTTAGTAAATTGAATGAGTTTTCTGAGGTGCTAGTTAAGAGTTGTAAGTAGGCAGGTACTTCAAGCACTTTCTCCATTTGGAATTTAAGTAGAGCAATATCCTTTACTCAGAATATTTAGTACTATTAATGACATTGGAGAGAAATGTATTAATTTTTATTATTCTACATGGCTGTGCAGCTATTTTAAATACCTACCGAATTCTTGCAAGAAATTCTTGTAAGTAGTGGAAAACATAACGGAAATTATGGTACCTTCTGCATCTAGAACTAGATTCAGCTGAATATAAACGCTTTTAAAATTATCATTGTATAAAGAATTCTTAGAACGTATTATTTCCAACAAATCTAATACGTAACTGTGGTTGAATACTTGTTACGTTGAATAAAAAACATTATTTACAAAGAAGAAAGTTTTTTGGTAAACGTATGGTCGAGTGACGTTTAACAAAGGTAAATAACTATTGCTCGGAAATTAAATTTGGAAACTCAGAAGATACTCCTTAGAACGTACATTTGGAGCATTCCATTACAGTTGCGAAACGTGGTCGATGGAAGAAGAAGATAGGGTTATAAGCGTTTGAAATATGGTACTAAAGACGCATGATGACGGTACCGCAGACGAGGTTAGCAATGAAAAGTGGGAGGTGTCTATGAGAAAGAGTTAAGGAAAAGAGAAGCAAATGAAAGACACTAAAAATAATAGTAAAAGGGGAAACACTCTATGTATAGTACACTCTTGTAGGACACGAGATTTGGTTATTTTTCTAAATAAAAATGAATCTTGTGATGGAGAAAAAATTGTGATCTTAGATTCCCGGCGGACTTAGACGATCATGGTCTCTATACCGCGACAGCGAGTTTTAGTACCTATGGGTAGGTAGGTGGCCATCCGTCGTCGGTCGCGATTTTTTACTTCACCATGCTCCTTTAAATAAGTGGGTTTATACTGACATCTGAAAATAGAAACTTTCGATTTTCCAAAACACTGCTCAAGGATTTTGTTCATATTTACTTTTAGTAATTTTTAGTTCTTTATATGTGTTAGTCATACCGTGTGACAAACTTCCATGTATACATGGGGAAATAACATGGGCAATTACATTTTTGGGGATTCCTGCTCCCCATGTGTAGTTACAGTGGTGGTAAAGGTAGCAATGGAAAGACTATTTTTTTCTGCGTATGAGGATATCAAAGACTCTGCAATTTTTCAATTTATTAAAGCAGTAAAAGCAAAAATTACACTAATAATTTTCAAATTAAAACACGGATATTCATCAGATTACCTATGACAATTTAATTTAAGTATTCTAATCAAAGACTCCCTTGACTCTAATTTCTAATTCGTCTGAACTGTCAACATTATTTATCGACAATTTAAAATTTGGGTTTCAAAATGAACAAAAATATTTATTCAGTTGAAGAAAAGGTTTTCATTGTGAAAACATTTTACGGCGGCAATAGTCTGCGGGTAGTCCGTGACTTATTTTCTGTAAAATTCAATAACAGTCCTATTCCTTCGGTAACAACAATTGATCATTTTAGAATGGCGTCACACAATTGACAGCTGGAGGGCACACATTTGTTTGTTTTAAAGCTTATTGGAGGGAAGAAGAGGATGAATAACAAAGCAGATGTTTGTGTTACCATTTGGCGCCAAAGAAGGGGCGTAACTTAAACTTAGTCGCTTTACGCCGAGAATTGAATGAAAATTCTTAAAATGATACGATTGGTTGCACTATTGCAAACGTTGTTTCGTTCTTTTGAGTTAAATTACATGAACTCTAAACATCACCACTTTGTTTGGCACCAAATCTGTTCAAATTTTGGTAACACTCACGTGCATAACGTTGTTTATCCATGCTCAGCCCTCCAACAGAAAATGGCGGCCTGTCAAAATCAGGCCATTCTAAAACAGTCAATAAAAAATTTGGTTAAGAAGTTTGAAGATACTGGGAATCTTTTATTGAAAGAAGGTAATTTTTACTAATAAATTTACTTGGTTTTTATTTAGATAATTCTGATTCGCTTATTATTATTACCTAGTTGCTAATTCCTTATTGTTCGCTAACTTAAATTTTACTGGGATTATGAGAACAAGTGATAACGTGGAGTGAAACAAAACTAAAATTAATCTTATCATTTATTTTTTTACTCGTTCCAAGAAATCTAAATGTTGAGGTAGAGGAAATGGTAATAGGCCTGGTAACTGCTAGTCCAACATCTAGTTTAAGGTCTATTGCCATAGAATGTAATGTTTCAAGAGAAACTGTCCGTAACATATTAAAAAAAAAACAAATATCATCCCTTTAAATTCCAATATCACCAAGAGTTACTTCCTTTTAACGAAGAATCAAGGCAAACTTTCTGTGAAGAAATGCAAGAACGGGCTAATCTGGATCGCAGCTTCCTCTCATCAATTTGTTTTACCGATGAGTGTACCTTCACTTTAAATCAAGAGCCAAATTCACAAAACGTTAGGCATTGGGCCTAGGAAAATCCCAGAATAAATCTAGCCACTACAACGCAATACCCTCAAAAAATCAATATTTGGGCCGGCATTTTTAATAATCGCATTATAGGACCATTTGAAATGCAGGGAAATTTAAATTCAGAAGCTTATTTAGGTCTTTTAATTAACCATATTGGTCCTGCATTAGAAGAAGTTGCACAGGCGAATCGGGAGGTCTGGTTTCAACATGACGGATGCCCAGCACATTTTGGAGCACAAGTGAGGGAATTATTAAATGAAATATTTCCAGAGAGCTGGATTGGTCGAGGTGGTGCCATAAACTGGCCAGCTAGATCTCCCGATTTGGCACCGTGTGACTTTTTATTGTGGGGTCATTTAAAAAATAAGATTTATAAAACTCGTCACCCAAATATTGATTTTTTAAGGAATGCTATTTTTGCGGAATGCAACTTAATAAACGATCGGCAACTTGCGAATGTGAGAAATTCTTTCTATAATAGGCTGGGATACTGTCTGATACAGAATGGGGGTTTATTTGAATATTTGTTATAGTTATTTTTCTTTTTTTATGTTACTTTAATTTCATTGTATATTAATAAGTTTTTGTCCTTACCTAGATATGAAATAAATAAGTATTAAATTGCCAGATTACAAAATTCATTAGAGCAAAATAAACAAATGTTGGCGCTTGTTAAATTTTTCATAATTGCAGTAAAATTAAAGTAATTTAATTCTGAAACCGGTCAAGTTATAATAATAAATCGTTATATTTGTAGTACGCGTAGTAATTTTTCAATTCATCATGAATTTCTACCAAATAGTAAAATCAGAAAATATTAACTACATTAATTTTTATTATTTAATTTTACTGCTTTAACATTTTCCCAAAAACTTTTTAATAGGTTAGACGACACCTACAATTTACCCTAAACTATGGACCAGCATTCACCAACGAAACATCCACACCAGTATTCAATTAATTGTCAACTATAGGTAATGACAATAATAATGTGAATGAGAATTATCTAAATAAAAAAACAAGTTTATGTATTAGTAAAAATTAATTTCTTTCGATGAAAGATTCCCAGCCTTCAAATTTCTTACTAAATTATTTGTGGTTATACCGAAGGAATAGGACCGTTATTGAATTTTACAGAAAATAAGGCACGGACTACGCGCAAACTATTGCCGCCGTAAAATATTTTCACAATGAAAACCTTTTCTTGAACTGAATAAATATTTTTGTTCATTTTTAAATGTTGACAGTTCAGAAAATCCAAAAAAATCAAAGACGTCCGTGATTAGAATAAATTAAGTTGTCATGGATAATCTGATAAATTTCTGTGTTTTAGCTAGAAAATTATTAATGCAATTTTTGCTTTTAATGCTTTAATAAATTGGAAAGTTGTAGAGTTTTTGATATCCTCATACGCAGAAAAAATGATCTTTCGATTGCTACCTTTACTAACTACACATGGAGAGCAGGAACCCCTAAAAATGTAATTGCCCATGTTATTTCCCCATGTACACATGGAAGTTTGTCACACGGTATAGGTAAGTTATTGGTTATAAACACACGCAACTCTGGAACTGTGAAGACTATTAATTAGACACTAAAAAATTAATACTATTATTTGAAACTAACTTTTAATTAGCTCTATGACGTTAAATTAATTTATGAAGATATTTTTAGCATGACTGACTTCAAGTAACAGATTTTGGTGTTTTAACTTTTATCACAAATTTTTGTGATTGATATTGTGAAACTTCTGTAATTACAAATTTACATGGTAAATTCGCCTGATGAAAAGTTTTGGTAAAAAAATACAGAACGTTTACCGCATAAAACGATTTTTCTGTACGGGTAAATTTAATATAAAAAAACTGGCATCCAAGCTACTTTAATTTAATACGATGATGGTTATATTACACAACGCAAGCCGCGCCTAACAGCAATATCGTGCCAAATTGAAAATTCCTGTAAACTTTCCTCTTCCCTCATAAAATATCCATTACTAAATTAATAAACCTCATATTGATTTCATAATGTGTTATTCTTGTTTGGTACGGGAGAACTAGAAAATATTTGCAAAGCAACATGAAAAAATGGAAAACGCTGCTAATGCACATTCCAACAGTGATTAATTGGCAAAAAGATGATAATGTACATTTGTCCCTCTGCAGGGCAAGGGTGTGATTTGCTATTAATGTGTTGTTATTAGTCCGCTGAAATCACCAATAATGCACATTAAAAGGCTATAACTAGGTACGAGAAAGAAAATACAGGGTGCTTATCTAACACTGATGCGTTCCACAAGAACGAAACCTGTAACCGGCAGTTTTGCAATAGTTAAATCCTTTCTTTCATTTTTTGATGATAACATTACATTATTTACCTATTATAACTAGGAATTTTCGGTGGAAGTG
This sequence comes from Xestobium rufovillosum, assembly GCA_963966045.1. NCBI lineage: Eukaryota > Metazoa > Arthropoda > Insecta > Coleoptera > Ptinidae > Xestobium > Xestobium rufovillosum. Next base: position 17,011,958 of record OZ014496.1, read on the forward strand.
TAAGTACACCTACGTATCTCCGAACAGCCCAGAACGCGCAGAATATTTTCCATCGGTTGTCGGTAAACTGTATTTGCACATAAGAAAAAAAACTGTTCTGCTCATGGCGTTCGGGTGTAAAGGCCGATTCTCATCTAAGCAGCATCGAGCAGCGCGTCGCAGCAAAACGCTGCTTACAATTGTTTGAATGTAATTTAATGATAGCGTTCTCATCTAAGCAGAGCGTTGCAGCGCAGCGCATCGCAGCGCTTCACAGCAAAATTTCAATTACCCCCGAAGCATTGGCTCGCAGCTTTTGCTGCTTTCAGCGCTCTGCCCTGCTCTTTGACGGACGAGTGGGAATAAACGAAGCGTCAAACGCAAGTAGCAACTTGTTCGTTGTTTTGAAATTTCAGTCTAGCATTGAAAAGTAATAAATATGGACGGGGAAAAATCGATAAATTAATTTTACTTGTCAATGAATTTAGTGAACTGTACGATATGAGCAACAAAAATTACAATAACCAAAACAGAAGAGAGAACATTTAGTATTTTCCTTCGTTAATGGAATGCGTACAAGACCATATAATTGGTAAAATTTTCCTGGAAACATTCTATAATATTTGTAAAATTTGCGTTCATCTTGCTGGAGTCGCCTGAAGAGTGTATGGAATTCACTTTCCTCCAGCTTTGCTCGAAATATAGCATGAACCCAATATTCTCGCTTTCTTTTTCTTTTCTTTGTGTTCGTGACAAATAGCAGCTAGATGTAACAAATCGTCTGACAACGATGTAGAAGTCTCCTCTAACGTGCACACCATTGACATCACTCAAACAAAATGAGGCTGCTGCTTTGCACCGCGCTGCTTAAGTGGGAATAGCTATGTAAAAATGCTGCTACGCGCTGCGCTGCGACGCGCTGCTCGATGCTGCTTAGATGAGAATCGGCCTTAAGTCAGTACTAGACCAGCTGCAGCGCGCATGTGCACGGCTTGCTATTTACAGATGGAAATAAGCCAAACATATAGCAACAGCTATGAATCAAACAATTGGTTCGTTCTGCGCTTTTGGCCTGTTCTTTTCAAGAGAATACGCGGCTTTATGCTTAAGAAAGTGAAATTGCATCCCTAACTTTCAAAGCTTGACTTTCTTCTTCTAATGCCTTAGCCTTCATTGAGTACATCTTTGTACATGATTAACTTCAATTTTTATTTAAATTGTAAATATCAAAATTTTTCTGGTGAATACCTACTTCGAGTATAAGACAGTTCGCAACAAATTTATCATGAATTTGCCATGCTTGTTTTAATTCATCATAATCCATACAGTGATAAATACAAAAAACGGCTCATATTTAATTAGCAACAAATTAATAGGACTTTCATCGTAAAACAGGTGTATTGTAGCGTGTTACTACACTGCAAAAAGTCCTCTCTTTCCATTAGAACCTTAATTGCAAATCCTTTTTAGTTCAAAGCGCCATCGGAGGCGAACAATAAATCATAAGGAAGTGTCAAGTGGTTCATCAGTCTCAATATGATTTGTTTCTAATGATTATAAAATATAACTGTGGCATTTTTTTATTACGTCAGTTTTCTGCAAAAACACGTTTTCTCAATTCGATTGTTTTTAGTTATTAATCTTCGTCAAAGAAGTGGCAATACGGGAACTTTTATTTTCAGTTGTTCAGCGTTATTTTTGTTGACGCTATACAGGGTTTCCCACGACGACCTTAAACGATCTGTATTTAGAAAAGTACATATAGTAGAATTACACAAATTTGCACAAATAGGTAATCGATGATGCTCAATTCAACTAAAATATTTTTGACTTTCTGTGACTTCCTGTTATACCGGAAATAGACACCAACTTCCTTATTTTAAATAGAATGCCCACATTTTTATTACGGATTTAGATTTTTGGTCGAATTTTAAGGTCACGTTATGCAAAACATCATATGTGTAAAGTGCACCTTCTTCGAGATATTAGACGTTAAAAATCGTCATTTTTCAAATTTCATCAATTATAGCTTGGAAACGGTATGAGATAAAGAAAAATGACTTACATGTCCCTATCCTAGTTTTTAATTCTCTATCTATTGAGAGTGGAAAATACTGTCTCCTGATTGGTCAAAAAATGACAAAAAGTTGCCAATCGGGAAGCAGTATTTTCCAGACCCATTAGATAGAGAATTAAAAACTAGGATATGGACATGTAAATCATTTTTCTTTATCTCGTACCGTTTCCAAGTTACAATTGATGAAATTTGAAAAATGACGATTTTTAACGTCTAATATCTCCAAGAGGGTGCACTTTACGCATATGATGTTTTGCATAAAGTGACCTTAAAATTCGACCAAAAATCTAAATCCGTAATAAAATTGTGGGCATTCCATTTAAAATAAGGAAGTTGGTGTCTATTTCCGGTATAACCGGAAGTCGCAGAAAGTCAAAAATATTTTAGTCGAATTGAGCACCCTCGATTACCTATTTGTGCAAATTTATGTAATTCTACTATATATATTTTTCTATATAGAGATCGTGTAAGGTCGTCGTGGGATACCCTGTACATTCACATACCTATTATATGCATAAGCAATACGAACACTGTGCTCTGTGATAACTGATAAGCAATCATAAAAGGAGATAGGGTAGAACGCACTGAGAGACATCTGTATCTTGCAGATACTTAAAAGAAAACTCAAGAAGACATAAGATAATCTCTACCGAAAAACAAATTCTTAAAATATGATCTAAACTCGACTGTTGGTTCAGTTGAGATCAGGTCAGGTCACTTTCGTGATTTTACCGCTAGGTCGTTCCACCTTAGATGAATTCTTGGACCCAAGTTGCACAAACTTGTTAAGATATTTTGGTCAGACACCATCTTAATAAAAACATTAGTGTTTCGGTCTAAAGGAAATTCATTTACACTAACCGTTGCCTCAGTGCCTTAGCTCATTATCATTATCATCCCTCTCAAGAAATTTCAGTTATTAAGTCTCTCGCTTAAGCCTAGTCTTCATCAGCTGAACGTCAAAATATCCAGAGACTTTGACAAATAACAATCATACTTGTGATAACGGTCGAAACGTCAGCAACCCAGTCAGTCATCGACGCGAAATTGAACCTGTTTAGGAGTGTATAGAAACTACTAAATCTAAATTAAAAGAATTTTAGATTCTGCAGCTAGAGAGATGTTGGGTGTTGGGTAATAAACAAAATGAGAAAGTAAAAGCTCATCTGTAACCATATCGGAAGACCTTACAGGTCTCCGGTACGATCTGTACAAGAGAGTTTCGCAAATTCATGGGAAAAGGAATGTTTGGACAAGAGATGGGCGGATTTACTGGCGGAAAAGTGGTTTTAAGGATAACTTTACGATGGACATTCAGGAGCTGTGGAAATCGTTGGAGCAACAGAGCGACGGTGGTGCACCATATTAGTTGATACGATGTGATTTGATTGGTTCGCGATGACCGGTATATTTTTTTTGTGGATTTGACTGATTTTTTTATTTTGATAAATTTTATGAAGTATTTTTATATTATAAGTTTTTCATACTAAGTATATTCTATTCACATAAAATAATATAATTATAGTTATCAAGTATTTACAGTTTATCGGGGTATGTTCACAACCGCACATGTTTATATTTTTGGGACCAACATTCTTCCTCTGTTTTTTTTTCTATTTTTAACTTTTTGCTTATTTCTTTTTAGGTTTTATGAATATAAACAATGTGAGACTCTCTGAGTTCTCTCTTGCGCATATTAATGTGCGTTCTATTTTGGCGGGTTTTTTTGAGTTGAAGGATTTTCTGACGGCTCATGGATTTCATTTGCTGCTTCTGTCCGAGACATGGTTGAGTGATCAAGTAGATGATGTCGTGATTCACATCCCAGGTTATAATTTTTTTAGAAGGGACAGACAAGGTAGAGGTGGTGGAGTGGGGATATAGTGACGAATAAGTTCTCTGCAGAGGTAATATTTGAGAGCACAGATGAGTTTGTTGAGCAGATGTGGATAAAATGCAGAATTAATAAAATTGATTACTGTATAGGTGTCATTTATAGACCACCTTCAGCAAACATTAATGAATTTCTCGACAATTTTGAAAGTATGGTTGCTTCTAATTTGCTTAAGTTTGATAGACTCGTCTGTGCTGGTGATATAAATATTGACATGTTAAACATTCAGAATGCAAAAACAACCAGGCTCAATTCCATATTGAATTCCTATAATCTCACACAAGTCATAGACAAACCAACTCGAATCTCAGCGTTTGATACCGATAAATTTCTTGCGGATTTGCAGAATTATCCATTTGACAATATATTTTATGTAACCGATATTGATGAGAAAATTAACTTGCTTAATACTTTTCTGGTGGACGCGTTTGATAACCATGCCCCATTTGTTACAAGGGTTTTTACCAGGAGGAAGCCTCCTTGGTTGACTGATACAATTAAGCAAATGATAAATATTAAAAGACGTGCATTATTGCGTTATCGGCTATCGGGGAGCTCTGCTGTGCATGAATATTATAAACAAATCAGAAATTACTTAACATCTGCAATTAAACATGAAAAGAAGACTTACATAAAGAATAAAATTGAAACTGGAGATCGCGGTAGCATGTGGAAAACGTTAAAGAATTTAGGTATTTATGATACAAACAAGAAGACTATGGATATTCCCCAGGCTATCGCGGATCCTGATGATATTAATAATTATTTTCTAAATTCAGCACCGGCTAATAATTTTCCTAAATTGAACGAAACTCTACAATTTTATTATGATAACAACAAATGTAATTTTCAAAATAAATTTAATTTTTCAACCATAACTCAAACTCAAACTGTTTCGGCTATTAACAGCATCTCTAGTAACTCAGTTGGATGTGATGGAATATCACTCAAAATGATAAAATATGCTTCTCCATTTATAATTCCTTATATTACTCACATTATGAATTCATGCATATTGGACAACGTAATTCCTGATATATGGAAAATATCTTTTATACTTCCATTAGCCAAAAAATCTAATCCAACTGAGTTCAAGGATTTGAGGCCCATCAGCATTCTGCCAGTTATGTCAAAAGTCCTTGAAAAGATAATGGCACAACAAATGAATGAACACATTGCTGCATATAATATTCTTCCGGCATTCCAATCAGGATTTAGAAAGGGTCACAGTTGCCAGACTGCATTGTCACATATAGTAGATGACATTTTACAGGCTTCCGATGACCGAAAACTTACCGCTTTAGTCATGTTGGATTATTCCAAGGCATTTGATTGTATCAGTCATAAAATTTTGCTAGCTATTCTATCTTTCGTTGGCTTCAATACTTCTGCAATCCAACTCGTTGAAAATTATTTGCATAACAGGAGGCAAGTTGTGAGGGTGGGTGAGTGTGCATCCCGGCAGGGGTTGACAGTCGCAGGTGTTCCGCAGGGATCAATTTTGGGGCCAATCTTATTCACGATATACACGCGCAACTTATATTCAAGCATAAGTCACAGTAGAGTTCATTGTTACGCCGATGACACGCAGTTATATTATTCTTTCGACCCGATTAATTTTGATACTGCTAATTTGAATTTGAACTCTGACTTGGATTCGCTGAGAAGTGCTTCGCTCGAGCACGGTTTAATCTTAAACCCTGCAAAATCATTTTTAATGTTATTTGGTAATTCCGTTGCACGAAATCAAATTCAGCCTTCTCTAAATATTAAAATAAATGACATTCCTTTGACTTGTGTACATGAAGCAAAAAACTTGGGCCTTACTATTGATGTAGATTTGAGATTCGTGAAACATATCACTAATTGTATTCGTTTGGCTTTTTGCAATCTCAAAAAAATATATAATTGTAAGGATTTTCTTGATAAAAAAACGCTAAAAATATTATGCGACTCTACGGTTCTGTCCCAATTTAATTACTGTGACGTTGTGTATGGTTCGTGCATCGACGGCGCAACATCCCGTAGAGTGCAGCTGATTCAGAATGCATGTACAAGATTGGTTTGCGGTGTCCGGAGGGGACAACATATTTCACATAAAATAAAATTAATTAATTGGTTAAATATGCGTAATCGGCGAACTTTACATTTCGCTGTTTTTTGTCCATCATTACTGGAGAGTCGCCTCCATATTTGTGTAATAGGATTCGCTTTCGCTGTGACGTACATAACATTAATGTCAGACGTAAGTCGTTGATCGCTCCACCCGTTCATAGGACAGCGGCTTTCGAGCGGTCATTTTCTTACAACGCCTCGAAGATTTTAAACTCGATTCCCAAAGGTATGAGGAATAGCTCCTTGTCTGTGTTCAGGAGAGAATTCAGAGAGTACCTGTTAAACTTACAATACATCAATTTCCGTTACAATCGCCATCAGCTTTTTTTGTTTTGTTTTGTTATACTTAGGGTTAAGTGGAAGAACAGCTCCTTTATAGGAAGCTGGAACTTCACCCTTTGTGACATGCTTAATTTTAACTAATAGGTACTATTTCTTTCTTGTACAGGTCGAAGTGTCGCATGTCCCAATAAAGTTATTATTATTATTATTATTATTATTAAAAGTCACTACAAAACTATGAAACAGAAATATTATTATATGTTCCGGGCTGGCTAATAGATAATAATAATAATAGATAGATAATAAGGCATACTTGACGTTTCGACAGTCATCGGAGCGGTACAGATCCTTCGAAAGGATAAAGCCACTAAACTAAACATCAGTGGAAAGGAGCAGGACACGGTAAACTACGAATCAAAAGTGGCAACTTTTTTAGAGGATCCAGCACACAGGAAGATCAAGAACAATCAGGTTAAGAAAGTGGAGAGGACAGTTGCTGCAGCTATCCGAGCATCTACTATACCGAAGGAACTTCATCGCCAAATAATTAGGAGTGATTCCAAGACACCTCAGCTGCACTGATTACCGAATATTCTTAAGCCAGGAACTCCATTGAGGCCGATAGTTAGCGCAGTAGGATCAGCTACCCATTCTTTGGCGCATCACCTAGCACGATCCCTCGTTGGCCTCGTGGGAAACACGGAACATCACATTCGGAACTCGGGACATGTCACCGAGAAGATCCAAGAACTTCAATTGCAGTCAGAGAATATCGTAGTGAGTTTCGACGTCACATCCCTATTTACCAAGGTGCCGACGGACGAAGCCATCATGGAGACAACAAGGCGCTTGGCTGAGGAGAACCTCGATGGAGACTTGGCGGATTTGGCACGATTGTGCATCGACTATCTTCTTCGCCTTCAGGGACGAGTTTTTACGAACAAACGGAAGGAACAGCTATGGGCTCACCTATATCTCCGCTACTGGCTAACATGTACATGGAAATTTTCGAGAAAACCGCCCTGGAAACAACCGAACTGAAGCCGAAGTGTTGGTTTGGGTACGTGGACGACACCTTCGTTATTTGGCCACATGGACGCAGTACCATTTAAGGATTTAAGGATCACCTTAACGGTATACATCCTAGTATACAGTTCACCATGGAGTTAGAGGAGGACGGCACACTACCATTTTTGGATGTACTGGTTCATCGAAAGGGAGATGGAACTTTGGGACATCAAGTGTACAGGAAACTTACGCACACGCGGAATCGCACCATCATCCGGCGCAGAAGCAAGGCATCATCGACAACTTGGTTAGACGAGCCAAGCAGATCAGCGATCCAGAGCATCTGAGGGAGGAGCTGAACCATCTACACCTGACGTTAAGGAAGTACGGCTATACCAGGACCAACATAGAGAAAGCCATCAGGAGAAAGCCAGTGATGAAGGAACCAGAGATACTCGAGACATCTGCCTGTCTTCCATATATCAGGGGATGCCCGGACAAGATTGGACGCCTTCTAAATAAGCATGGAGTACGTACCATCTTCAGCGCACCAAATAAAATAGCAGCGGAATTTTCAAAAATATCGCCGAACGCGCAAGAATCTATAGAAGGGCCTGGAGTGTACAGCATCCCATGCACCTGTGGGAAGGTGTATATTGGGCAGACAGGATTACATATCAGTTCGAGGCTGAAGGAACACATCAGCCATACTAAGCACCACCACTGGCCGTCGCAGAACATCGAGCCGAGACGGGTCAGGTCAGGTCAGGTCATCGCCGTTTAGGAGCAGGAATTATAATAAACGGAGGAGGGCAACTTTACAGAAGCTACGCAGATTTCACTTCCTTCTATGAGACATGATTGTCATCAAAAACTAGGATAACTGAGCGAACGAAACTGTATGGGAAAGAAAATAGTAGCTAATCCATTAGGATTTGAAAATCGGAGTGATTTAGGCGATTACCATCTGTAAAATAGCTCTTATACCATAAATTTTATTGCTTCTTTAACGGCTGTTAGATAAGCAATTGTATGCAGAGCATCTCCATAACACAATTATGTACCTATATATTACTCAGGACCATAAAAAATAAATAAGTAACACTGGCACCTTTCATTTGACCCGATGTAAACCATTGTTACTTTAAATGCAAATAATGCCTTCTAATATTATTTATAATGGTAACTGTACAATGACATTGATCAATTACCGATCACTCATACTCGCGAATGTCGGATGGTATTTTATTTTCAGTAATTGAGCTAGGTCAGCTGATACGTAGGAGCGCATAGCATGTTTAAGACCCATGCCGATGGGCAGACAAAGAGAGTTCATATAAATGCAAATGATTCTTCTCACTTTTCCATCAGGTTTTGCAAATTAGCTTTTGTTTTTGAGTCGCCCCACTGAATGGGCACGTATAGCTGTCAGATGTATAGGAATCTTGCGCTGCTATTGGATAAATTAATAAAAAAGTATTCATATAATTATTGTTGAATATATTTCGTGCGAGGTGTATATCGGTAAAACTCGTATTAATCCATGAAGATGCAGATAAAAAATTGGAAACATAAATTTTGAATATCATAGTAAATGATGCATGTCAAGTTGGGTACGTTTCCTTAGAAAGTTGAATGTTTGTACGTAGAAAGATTCAAAATATGTATAGGTACGTAGTTAACTTAAATAACAAAACAATTTTTTTGAAGTTTACTCCTTATCGATTTTCAGTTATAGCCCGCGGTGCGGAAATTTTATGAGTAAAATCAAGCTTTAACTAAAAGAGAGGCGTTACGTTCCTCTGCGCAACGCACCGCGCGCTCCTTTCACATTGAAATTATGTATGAATCTATGGAAACGTATATTTCTGTACAATAAACAAAATCATCAATTGATTGAAGTTAAAATAATCGTTCGTAAGGAGTAAAGGCCTTCTCAAACCGACGCGGAACAGCGGAAGCGGGAGCGGTAGCGAAAATTACGCTACTGACACTGGACACGGGAAATTAACAAGTATTTACACCAGAGCGAAACATTTCGTCATTTTAGACGTGCATTTATTACTACCGGTTTGTGTAACCTAATTCTCTTCAGATGATGAAGAAGAAGCTCTTCTGTTGCTGGCAGTAGCAGACGACCAAAGCAGGTTTGTTTTAGTGTCAAACCAATTTCGTCCCATACTTTGTTCTTTTTTCGTATATTTTTATATTCGGTATTAGATAAATCGTACAAAATCGGATAATTCTTGACAGTTTCTATTATTTTTTTTGTCTCCATGATAGTTAGTACGTATATACTAGAAGCGGGAACTGCGCGGTAGCGAATAAAAATGCTGCAAGCGGCGAACTGTAAACAAGACGCTGCAGTCCCGCGCGGGCTTTAGCGGGAAGTTGTTTTTGTGTGCATGGTACAATATCCCGCCATATGTTTCTATCCCGCGACGCTCTTCTGCCGCTCCCGTTCCCGCTGTCTCGCGTCGGTTTGAGAAGGCCGTTAACTCCAGTCGTGCTTCGGAGCTGACACACACAAGTTTTTTTCTATCGAGTGAACTTTTTATAGATTATATCTAGTGATTTAAAACATAATTATTAGTTACATAAACGTATTCTTTAACAAGAACGTACGTACAATAATTTTGGCCTTCCATGGGAAGATGGTCAAGTGAGACATGAGAATAATATGCAAGACTTTTCATATTTATTTTTTTATTTCATACTCGATGTACCTACAATATTATTATAGCTTTGGTGATGTTCCCATCATTACGGAATTTATTTTAGAAAATTCAATTTATTTTTTCACAATAATTTTCTTGAATTTCTTAGGGTCAAAAATTTTGACTAGAATCGTGCAACGAAGGGTGGAGAAAATGACGAAAGAAATATTATGGGAATGCCATTTTTAGATTAAGAGGAAATATGTGATCGTTGGAGGCCATTCTAGTTTTGTGGTAAAAGAGAAAACAAAGGGAAAGCGAAAACGCACACATATGCTATGGGAAAAGTGGAAATAATAATAATAATAATAATAATAATCCAAAACCCTCGAGATTTAATTTTTTAATCTGTCGTGCATGATACTGTGGATAGGTAAAATTAGTAATAGATAGATATTACAAAAAGTTGGTAAGCAGAGAAATATATATATAGAGAATGGGAGAGTTAGAATGGTATAGCATCTTCTGAAATACAAAAGATTAGTTCGCGACATACTAGACCGAGGAGAGGAAAAAAGAGAGCCCCCAAGATTAGATTACTGTTCGCAAATAGTTGATGTTCTACTTTAGGGAAAATGCTCAAGAACTCTTGCTTGATGCCGTTTAGATATGAATCCACTTTTTACCTGATGTACGTATCTGTTTATCGTGGAACCTTTGTGTGAAGAAAATTTGTAACTCTCGTCCTGATCTCTGTAAAAGTGGGAATTTATTATGATAATATACTAGAGACATTTTGTTGATGTATCTCAAACGGTTTGGAAGATGTGGTAGAAGAACCTCGCGCAACATCTTTCTTTGAAGTGTCACAGCTTTTCTCTGATGGGGAAGTCGGTAGGCATATAGTTTTAGGGCTTCTTCCTCATATATTTAACCAATAAATCTGACGTTTGCTCTTCATCATTTCATGCTGTAACAATCTCCATTTTGGGATGCTTGTTGCCCATTGAATTCCACTTAGAATAACGAAACGGCATAAAGTTACGCGACAACGCACACGTTCACTTTTGACATGAGACCGCGTATTTTTGACGTGTATACGTATAACAGAAAATTGTTACGTAACGGTATTACGGTTACGTTACGATATTTTGCGACATATTTATACGAACGTTTACACAAGTTCCTTTCGGTTCTTAAAATGATTTTGTAGCCACTTGTTAGGTATATAAAATGCTTAACATGGTGCTTGGTATGTCTCTTACTTTTACTTAAAAAGAATGTTATAATTACTTCTTATTATGTTAAAGAAATGGCCTGTGAAATGTAAATCTCGTGGTCAATTTTAAGCATCATTAGAACTACCATCTGCTACGCACAATTAGTTTAAATATAACAATAGTCTGGGTTACTGGGTGAAGGCCAAAACTGCACTCTGTAACACAAAATACTGACAATAATAATTGGTAGGTAGGTATCCATGGACAGACTTGTCCAGATAAATAATGATTCTTTTGTATGCAGCTAAAGTGACTTCACATAATGGTGTTCGTGATCTGAAGAGAATTTAGCAACTCTTTGAAGTCAGTGGTTTTTAAATGCTAATCGTTCTTAGGGCACGACCGGCTGCTCTCAAGCCATTTTCAAAAGAAGCATCCTAAATGGAATATCGCAATGCACTTTCTTTTATGGCAAGCAAATGTAGTTTACGAGGAAATAATCTGCAAGAACTCGTGCAAACTGACTTTAAGTTTCCATTTATATTATTTTTACGTTAAATGCAAGTATTATAAGTATTAGTAGGTAGCTATGTAGACCACCAATGTTAGAGAATAACAATCAAAAAGTAAATAGAGGTATCCACATACCTTAGAAATAAGAACGAAATGGAATTAGTTTCGACCAAGAACTAAATATGGTACGAAAATTAATAAAAATAATAACATCTTTTGGTATAATAATAATAATAAATTTATTTCCAACTAATAAGAAATTACAAAAGTAACAAAAATTTCTTCAATCGATCAATGGAAATCACTGGGTGGTAGTTGAAACAGGTACCAAAATCAACGAAAATGATACCCCCGGTCTTCCACTCCACTCGGTATTCATTGCAACAAATCTATAAATAAGACAGCCTCAATCTATAACCAACACATGTAAGTCCTTAATCACATAATATGACAGTACCTACTACCCGCCCTCACTGATGAAAAGAAAACAACTAATTTTGAACAAAACAAAAACCATTATTGTATAACAAGATTATTTCTTATGCCCAAGTTATGCCCTCTAATTGCTCACTAAAAATGTATCAATATATCGCAAAATTTTTGGAGGAAATCCGGCAAGCCGTTATACAGTTTTGATATGTTATAAGAAAAATACCTCCCATATATGGCAGTTTTATGCTGAGGTGGTGTGATAAGTCCCTTATTTCTAATGTTAATATTATGCACCTCTGTTCGAAATCTGATTTTATTAAAAAGGTATGGTGATGTTTTATTATGAATTATTTTATGGTACAAGCAGGCAGACCGCACCCTGAACCGATTTCCTATATTCAACCGTAGCGCAGCCCCCAGAGTGTGGAAAATCCGATCAAATTTTCGAATTCCATAAATAAACCTCAGATACGAGTTCTGAACTCTCTGTATTCTCCCTGCAGTAAATACGTCCAGACAGGGTGCGATCAACGGGGCACAGAACTGGAAATGGGAAAACACAAGAGACTCACACAACATGAGTTTGACCGAATTCTGCAAGTATCGTCTATGTGGATATAAGAGCGTTAAGTTAACTTTGGATAGATTTGGATACCTGCCGTCTGTAACGAAAAGAGTTGTCCATCACAACACCGAGATTTACAACTTCCTCCACCAGAGGAATAACATCATTATTAATTTTTACTTTCATAGAATTCATATCGATGCCATTTAAATGGCATCTGTTACCAAATAAAGCAGCATTTGTCTTAGAATGTTTCAAAGGCAGCGCATGTTGTTGTGACGCACTAGAAATACTCCCAAGATCCCGATTAACTTGAGCAACAACGCCGTCAAGACTTTCTTTGGCAAAAGACAAATATATTTGTGTATCATCCGCGTACATATGTGACTCACAGGAACTAATATACTTATGAAACTGGCAGGTATAAATTGAAAACAAAAACGGTCCCAGGATAGAACCCTAGGGGACACCCCGTAATACCATTTTCGCACACGAACCACTTCCACCAGAACTCACCAACTGCATGCGATCCTCAAAATAACTTTTAAACAAATTAACCGCCTCAGAGTTCAAGCCAATAAAATGTAAAATCGAAGACAGCAGTTGAAGATCCAAAGTGTCAAATGCATTGCTATAATCCAATAAGACCAAAAGTGTTAGCTTGCCACTGTCAGTCGCCTTAAGGATATCGTCGGTAATGCGCAGATATTATTAACAGAGATGTGACCATTTAACTGCTTCCAAATTTTTTTCTAATACTTTAGAAATGCATGGCAGAATTCTAACCGGCCTGAGGTCTTTAAATTCTAAAGGTCTAAAGATTTTCGGCACTGGAACAATCCTCGATATCTTCCATAATACAGGTACTTTTCCCTCAAGAATGCAACTATTAATTATATATGTGCTATAAACTGAACGATGTACGATGAGGAGTACTTCAGCATCAAAACATTAAGACCATCCACCCCCACGGCAGAACCAGTGATGGAATCAATAGCTTCAATGACATCATCAATACCAGTAAGAAGAAACCCAAACTTACCCATCACACCGCTGCAAGTCCGACTGCTATTATAAAACTGACCCAAGGTCGCACAAACTGAAGACTGTAAATCAGGAATACTATACCTATCTAAAAAATAATCATTAATTCTACCTGCATCATTCAAATGTTATGGCAAAGGAACCCTCCGCCCGAGCTCACCAACGTCAAGCAGCTTAAAGTCACCCCATATTTGCTTAAAATTTCTACTGGCAACACTGTATCTCACTCCGGATTGCTACCTATGTAAAGTTTCCCAACTGATTATCATAACGTAAGGATAAGGAAACAATCAAAATACTAATCGGAGGCGAGAAATGAGAAAAAGTCACGGATTTTTGCTATCCGGCAAGTCAAATAATTCCTGATGAAAGAAGCGGAAGGAACGCTTTTTTTAGTTTTACTACGAGTATATTGAAGCGACGTCGAGCACGCTATCCATATAGGAAGAAATTAATGGAAATTCTATTCCTGATGAAGAAGGAAGCATTTGAAATATGGACCGTACTACAGATCCACGTTGAAGATACCGTAGATAGAAAGGTTTAGCAATGTTAAGTTATAAGAAAGAGTTTTAAGGAAAAATGAAACATACATGGAATACGGCAATAAAAATAGGAGTAGCAGACGCCTTCTGAAATATAAACGAATCATTTGCAAAGGAATGAAAAGATGTAGGGGGTAGAGCAAAATTAGACTACCTAATTTTCGCCAAAGTTGGAGATATAGGATCTCCTATTTTCGGAGAAATGTTAAGTTAGCTCAGCTTGCGAACGGATGGAGGTATGGAGGAGTGCCTTAAACCAGTGTTAGAACTGAAAACCAGATAATGCTGATTTTTACCGTGAACTATTGGGGTAATCCAAGAAAAGTCAGTGTAAGCGTTTTTCAAGGTTTTAATGGTCTCCCACACTCATAGCACCCCTTCACAATCAGACTATTTTCATTATCTCATCCATCACGTCATACCACATACCGAGTGTTAACTTTCAAAGCCGCTCATAGGAAATTACTATATATTGACCCAAAATTTGTAAATGTTGCTTTTGTAAATATTGATGGTTTATTAAACTGAACAGAAAACAAATCTCTAACTACCCTTAAACTAGACCCGCCATAGAAGGTTTTCACCACAAATACCCTTTCTACATTTGAGTAATTAGGTACCTATTATCCATTTTAATTTTTATTCTCTACGCTTTTGCAAAACCCGCTGACAAACATGTTGCTTAGCAACAGAGACAAATTTGTGAATCACGGTTTAAAAAGTAAAAAAAGAAATGGTTAAAATAGATGAAAATTACAACGTATTCTTGCCCTTTTGTTTATTGTCCGATGCGGAATAATTTTGTCTTTTATTTGATACCATTAGCTCTCTTGTAAGTTAAAATGGGGAGCAGGAATTCACAAAAACGTTACTTACAATGTTAATTTCCTATGAGCGGCTTTGAAAGTTAACACTCGGTATATGTATAATGCTGTCACCTCAATTAGGGTCGTTCTCTGCTTTTTCTGCCTTTCTCCTATTCTCAGCCTCCATTCTTAGAGGAGAAGAAGATATCTTCTCTTCTAAGTTCTAACTCTTGGACCCACTTCCATTTTAATTAACCTTTATGACGAATCTGACTTAAATTATTTCTAGTAAATAAGTATTTACTATTTTAATTCTACTTTTACCAACGCTCAATTTACATGTCGATCCAGTAAAATCCAGTGCTGCACCCCGGTTTATTTTTTCTATTTTCGTTGCCCGATTTTCTCTCCCCATTTTTATAATCTGCCCCAGGAATGCACGGCTTTGACTGTTCAACTGGCATTGTGTCCTATTTATCTGTATTTCGTTGATTACGTTTTCGTTTACTTTTATTTTGTTTTATCCTTGTTAATTTTAAACCTCAGAACTTTTGATTTTTCATAGAGCCCTGTTGACAGATTTGGGTTCCTCGTGCATATCCCCTAATATTTCCACCACATCATTATCTGAATCTCAGGTAATTAAATTCTTTCCCGTTTAGATACCAAACTGCTTAAAATTTAAAAGATGCACTGGAGGGCATCTAGACATTTTCACCCGTAAGATAAACTTACACCCAAAGTTAGTCCAGAGTCTTTCTTTTCTCATAAAATAAACCGTTCTTGGCGGTGAAACTAATAAGTTGTGAACAAAAACAATTTCAATTTGTACATTTAATTGTGCCAAGAGTAACATAATAATTAGCACTAACAGTGGGTTTTAAAATTAGAACCCGAACTCTACAGTGCATCTGTAATAATTTACATTTTCACAGTTTAAATAAACGAAGGGAAAAACGTAGGTAGGTAAGTTGAGATCGCCGAATCCTTTAATATAGCCATGATACGGTTTCAGTGAGAATAAAGCTGCTGGTGAACTTCCGTCTGACAGTGCCTGCTGGATGTAGAAAAGTCGCTTCAGACCATTGTTGAAAGTAAAAGGACACAATTATTATTCATTTGTAAATGTCACTGTTGCCCGATATTCAATATGGTGGGAGTCGCCATGCTTGATAAATGATGTCTGATTCTTAGGACACGGTTCTGTTTTTGAACACTTTTGCGATGTGCTGCTGAATATTTTAGATCTCGGCTTGTGGGTCGACGAGCTTCCGTCTCATACGCGTATACACATTTGGCACCTATTTTCAAACTGACATCTCTTCTTTAGTACTATTATAAATGTAGCCCAACCTTTGTGACACTGATGATTCTCCAGAAGTTAGGTAAGTCTGCATATTTCAGGGGTTAAATGACGGAAAGCAAAAATCAGTGTTAATGAATAAGCATTTCGTTGTCAAAATAAGTAAGTACCTATGTACTTGTTGTCAAAACAAGGATTATGGTGTCTGTCTAAGTTGTTGAAAATTTTTATATTGCAACTTTGTAGATACACCTTTAGGGAAACTTTTCAAGTCAATGGCGTACATGTACTTTGGTACATGTGGTAATACTGCAATCAGTCAATCTGCGTGCAAAATTTGCATTAATGAATTGTTGTAGCAAACATGATTTCGAAGGTACTTAAGCAATCTTACTTTAACCTCTTGAAGAGAAACTTCTTTTGTCTCGGTAGAGTGTTCCTGTGT
Source organism: Xestobium rufovillosum (assembly GCA_963966045.1). Lineage (NCBI taxonomy): Eukaryota > Metazoa > Arthropoda > Insecta > Coleoptera > Ptinidae > Xestobium > Xestobium rufovillosum. Next base: position 17,028,843 of record OZ014496.1, read on the forward strand.
TGGTGAATGCGAGTGTCACGAAAAGTGAAACGAATGGAGGGGAGCAGTCTGAGAAGTCGGGCAGAGGAGAAAGGGAATATCGAACGCCGAACGCCCCACTCTAACCACGCTGTGTCTCATGCTTCGCGCTATTTCTCTCAGACAAGCGTCAGTAAAGCGAGGACACAGCTCTTCAGTTCTCGTGACGCCACAAAGCGCTTGGTTAGAAGCATTAAAATTCAATGAATTTATTCTTTCATTATTATTGTTTTGATACGGACAATACATTCCTCTAATAACGTTGATTTACTATACACATCAAGTAATCGAGCTTTTACAAAGTCAGATTCTGATTTTTCCGGCTTCATGGTCTCTAGTACTGCCACAACGATGTCATAATGAAAGTGTCAAAAGGAGATGGCATACAATGTCACACTCTTTGTGGCGTGCACAAATGGCGCAACGCCACAAATGAGGATCCGGCCGCGACTGAGCTCTAAGCCGAAGATGGGAGTGGGCAATTAAACAGTAAAGGGCGCCAAGAAGTTGATGCCTGATCCTCTTGGAAATAAGACAAAATCCAGCAGCCACAACTTCTAAAAGCTGCTGGTACGTAATAGGGCAAACACAAAAAAAAATTAAACAAATTGTCAAACAGTAATGCCAGCATATAATATTGAAAATGAGAATAATCATACAAAAAAAGTCGTAAATTCAATAGCTATTAAAGATCAAAAAAAAATAATGTAGGTGTAATAACCAAACTGCGGGAAATCTAGACGCCCGGTACTAGCGTTGCGCCGAAAAAAAGGAAAATCCAAATAGGCGCAGATGACACGGTAAATACACTACACGGTAGGAGCTCCGCACGCGCAGCGCACCGACGGGTCTATCGCACGCACTCTACTTACAAACGCAAATAGACGCAAACGGCAGTATCGATTGTTGCAAAATCCCGTTACACAAAAAAAATATATATATATCTAAGTAGGTACTATAAGTCAAAATTAAATATATCTACGGCAAAAAAAACCTAAGCAAAATTTTGCAAATCAATCAACTCTTATCTTGACTTGAAACTACGTAATAATGAAAAAAATATTAGGAAAATACTGGCAAAATGATCTAAGTATAAATGAAAATTTTAAATAAAAACTATGCCGGAATTATGACAAATTAAATTTAATACTATAAGTGACAAAATTAGCGATGTCCAAAAATAAACAGGTGACCACAACACACCGTGGCCGGGCAACTACATGAAAACTAGCCGAACAGAGACGATTCTAGAAACGGACTAGCGACGCGTGAACACAAAAAATACAAATACAAAGTGGTCACAAAAAGCTGTGCCAGGCGCTACGTAAAAACCAGCCGTTGGACGCGATGATCCAGACGGACAGGCGACGAAATAATCAAAATTGATCTGACCTTACTAGGACGATGAATTGATGTTAAATTCAGCGGAGAGCTTCGCCTAGGTTGCGAGCGGCTCCAAACACGTGTGAATTGCCAGGTGTACGGCTTCCTGGTGTTTAGCGGGGTGGTCGGTACACCAAATAATTATACCCCCCAAAAAAAACCCTAAAATGCCGAAAAGACAAATTAGAAAAAGAAGGGAAAGTAAAGAAGATGAAATTACAAATTTATAAAGCATTAAACAAATGAAAGAGCAATAAAGAAGAAAAGAAAATTTGCTTACCACGTGGGGTTTTTTTCCAACAAATCCGGCTGAACTTCTGCGTGAATCAAATATCCCCAATCAAGGGTAGACTTCCAACAAAACCAAAACGCTTCTAACGGAAAATCTATACTGAACAGAGTGCTCGAAGAAAAATCCCAAAAATGGCAATGCAAAACTCAGCAACTAATAATCTTCGAAACACCCATTCACACTCAAAGCCAGCATGGAAGTGAAAATTTTAAAGCGGAAATTGCAAATTTTTGAAAAAAACGCGCAATGAAGAAAGCAACTGGACCTAAAATTTCCAAAATACCCCAGACTTTCAAATCTACCTGAGGCGTCGCAAGATGTGGGAAAATGGATAGAAGAAGGAAGGAAAACAAGACAAAAAAGACTAATGAAGATGTGCGAATACAAAAGAAATGAAGAAACTGATGAGAAAACCCTTAAAGCAACCTCACGAGTAGAAATAAAGAAAATAAGAGACGTAAAACATTAAAAGATTAGATAGGGGTACAAAATAAAAGACTACGCCACTGTTCTAAGAGTGCTATACAAACGGCTCGAACGAACTTCACATATTTTGAACCTAACCTCAAAAATCTGACAGACCGGCCGTCAACAAAAGAAATCGTGGCACTCAAACAAATATACCACAAGATACTGAAAATCATACTAGAATTTTTAGAAGATACACTCAAGAGACGGTAAAATCGAACATGAGCAAAATTAATAACTGACCCAACTGATTTCCTACGATGGAACTAAAGTACGAGAATGAAGGCACAAAAATCGACAAGATCGCAACTCCTACAGGTAAGTGAGATAAACCTACTTCAAACTAACAAACTAATAAGGATCATGCATACCCAGGCTGAATGTACACAACAATATTCATTCTCAACGGCAAAAATAATGATCGAAAGCAAGAACGGAGGACAGACATGAAAACCAACGAAAATGCGAGCGAAAGGGTTTTAAAATATAATCAAATTTAAGTCAGAAACAAGCTGTGAGTACTAATATTACAATAAAGAGTATAAGTATATTTTCTTCTTTTAATTTTAGAGTGACATTTTCTTTGTAAGTTTCACTACAAAATTGAAACGCAACATCTTCTACACGAGCACTCTTGAAATACTTACCTAATATACCGCGGAACACAAAAATTCAATAACATTCATTTAAAAAACCTAAGTTAGATTCTTTTCGGAAGAAATGAGACAATCTGTACAATTAAAAATATTAAAGCTATTTGACTAAAGAACTGTATGGAGTATTCCACAGAATTTGTGATTCAGCCTTCGAATTTAGGTCAATAATGTGATTCCGTTTGCACAATGCTACGAAACCAATTTCCATACTCACCATTTACGTCACCGAGGTGTCAGTTCTTCGATAAGCCCATCTTGAATAATGATTTTAATAAGACCTTCCCATCTTTTACCTCTTACAAGTAAATCGCTACTGAAGAAATACGATGATTGACAAGGCCACACCAGTACCTACCTAGTTTCATACAGTGAATGTTCAAATACAGAATTCTTTTCGGTGTTTCAGATACCATGACTTGCAAGTCTCTAGAGACTCGTAAAATGTTTATCGTTTTGTGTATCGCCAACACCGATTTTTTCGATTTGGTAAATAACACAAACAAGCTTCTTGTGAACGGATTTATAACCGTGCATGTGATCGATCACTGATGTGAAATAGCAACTGTTGTTGGCCTTTAGAAAATGCCAAAATATTTACGCTTATCATCTTTTGTTCAGAAGATGTATGTCCCTTGTTAATGCAAAAATGCATCACAAACAGTTCAGTTGCTAACTGATTGATTGCCAATACATTTTAATTAGGTAGGTAACTGTGACTAACCAGGATAGAAAGCGCTGCAGGTTGATATTTTCAGGAAACTTTTTAGTATCAAGACAGAATTTACGGAATAAACAAGAAAGTAGAAAACAGAAAATTTGGGAATTTCAGTTTGGGAATATTCGACCTATTACCTAAAAAGTTTTTTCCGACTGGCTTTATGCACTTTGCTAAAAATTAAATAGAAAATGTTTGCCCTAAATTTAAGTTCCTATATATTATAATAATACTTCAATAATACTTCAATTTTATAAAGAATTATAATAATTTAATTGTTATAATCATTCTTCTAGTTCGTCGATGAAATATCAGAATGTATGAAGAAAATTTTAGGTATTATACAAGGGCAGACAAATATGGAAAAAAATGAGAAATGCTGTAGCTTCCTATATCAAAATCTGTGCTCTATGATGTGATTATGTGATTCTTCATCGCATTTTCGATTTAAAGGCGATTTTCATTATGTCTAAAGTCAACGTCATGTCACATCAAAGACGATGCCCTCTCCAAGTAATCTCGTAAAAAATACAGATTGACGGTTCGGCTAGTTGGCAAAAGAGAATCGAGTAATTTCCTCACCTGGATGTTGCCAGTGGTCTGTGATTGTAACATCGTAACATCAGAATTGCTCATTATAGGGACTGAAAGTTATTGGGGATTAGTTTTTCTTTGAGGGATTAAGTACCTAACTACCTACATGATTCTTTTGGAGGTAAAGCTTGTCTGTAGGTTTTTGATTATATTCAAGCATTGGAATAGTCGCACAACTTTTATGAGAGACTGATTTTCTGTAATAGTACGTTATTTTCTCGTTGTCAGTTGTGTCATTTCTAGGACAAGATTTTTGAAGAAGTGACTAATCTGATATTATATTATATACTTAGTGTGTTATACAGGAAAGGAGAAAGTTTGGTCGCTACTGTAGGCAGACAACTGAAACAGATGATGAAGACGCTGGAAAAGTATTTGCGCAGGAAGGGGCTGAGACTAAGTATAGAGAAGTCAAAGGTCATGAGGTTCAGAAGTGGAGGGGGCTGAACTAAGACGGAAAACTGGGTGTGGGAGGGAGAAGAGATAGAGGAGGTAAAAGAATTTAAATATTTGGATTAACGGTTTCAAAGAAACGATGTGGAGGAGGCACACATAACAGCAAAAAACCAACTAAAGCAACGGCACAAATAGGGGGCATTGCGGGGAAAAAATTCGGGCACGGCTACGCGAGTAGAACAATGATGTTCGACAGCCTAATTAAACCGATGATACTGTATGAATCAGAAATATGGGGGTGGAAAGAACAGGTAAAACTGGAAAGTGTAGGTACAGGAGAGATATATGAGATGGGTGTTGGGGCTGAAGAAACAGACACCAGGTTATATTGTGCTGGAGGAGACCAAGAGGGAGAAGTTGAGGATAAAAGCAGGAAAAAGAGCAATGACATACGAGGAACGGAGAACAAATTACTAGAAGAATGTTGGAAGTAAATAAAAGTAAACAAGGGATCAAAGTGGGAGGCGAAAAGGAGGAAATATTGTGAAAGAAAGGGATACGCACCGGAGGATGTAGAAAAAAGGAGATGGTCAGCAGGGACATAGACTTGCAGGGACAGAGAAGAAAATTGGAAAATTCAAGGTACAATCCAAAATATAAGGAGATAAGGACACAGGAGTTGCCAAGGTATTTAAGAGAAGACGGCGACAATAGCAGACAAAAAATGATAGCGAGGTTTAGATGTGGAAACGAGGAAAACGTGAGAAGATACTGGATGAGGGAGGAAGAGAGGAAGTACAGAATGTGCGGCGAGGAAGAGGAGACCCTCGAACACATACAACGAAAATGTATACGCACGAGGGGAGAAATGGGAGGAAGAGCGGAATGAGGATTGAAGAGGTGTGAAATGGAGGAGAAAGTTGAAGAGAGCAAGAGAGGAAAGAAATTAAGTATGAATGAATAATTGTAAATTACTTTTTTATGGAGATGAAGTTCTTTGTAAGCCAAAAGGCAACAAATGAATTTATCTATTATACAGTGTATTCCCGGATGGACCTAACTATGTTTGTAAACTTTTTTATTTCCCATTTTTATAAAAAAAAATAAACTAAATCTGAGAAGTTCTTAGCCATAGTCAGAATTTCTAAATAACATACAAGGTGGTTAAGAAACAAGGAAACGTTGCCAAGAGCAAAGTACCAGTTATTTAAGAGGACATTAAAAATGTCACGGAAAAAATATGTTTCTAATATCAACGAAAGTTCAGGTTTGAAATTTGAACGTTATATATCAAAGTTGATATTAGTGTTCTTGTTATGATTCCCTAAAGTAATTATTGTACAAATTCAATCTTGGAATTTCTTTGTAGAGAAAATGAAGGCGATATTGAGATACAACGTTCATATTATTTTTTATCTGATTTTTCACTGTTATTAGAATCATCTCTTTCCTGTAACATTTTTAATCTCCTCTTATGTAAGTAGGTATGACTTTTTCTTTTAGAATGCGAAATTAGAACGTATGTAAGTATTGCTACGTCCATCCGGGGACATACCTACTGTATATTCTCCTCAGTAATCATAGGTATATAAGGCATATACTTATTTCCCGATCCAAAACTTTCTGAAAGATTGCATTTTCACAGAAACATAATTTTCTTAGAAATAATGTAATATTTTATATTTTTCAGACATCGGGGAATTTACATATAAATATGTGTTATAAGGATACTATTTTGGGATAAAAGGAGATTTATTTAAAACTATATTATCTAATGACTCATCTCATGCTAACATTATATATGGAAAGTTCCAGAATAAACAAATTTTTCTTTTTTCCTCCTCCTTCTCCGCTCCCTCCGCCTTTTACCCCTCGTTCTTCTTCTTCTTCTGTCATCGTTTTGCTCCTATATGTTGATCCTGGATCCAACTTTTAGAATCGATCCTACCCGCTTTTCTGTGCATCCCTTATTATTTTCCCTTTCCTTCCACCAAGTCCTTCTATTCTCTGTTGCCGTGTTGATCTTCGGTTTTATTATTATACAATTTCTATAGGCTTCTGGAAGTCCTTCTTGCCAAACTTTTATGCTTCTACCTCAGCGTGAATTCGTACCCTTATCAGTTAACTTCCTCCACTTTTCCACTTATCGTGCCCTCTTTCACAACAAATATTGTTATGTTTAAAGGGTACTAAAACACGTTGCTTTCTGTAGTTCTAACTCTCATTTCCGAGGTGCGTGAAGTTGGATTAACCCATCTCTGAAAGCTAAATTTTCACATTTGCAGCATTTAGTGCTTAATTTGTGCTAATTTGTGCTGCAATTCCCGTAATTTGTGCTCGTCAACTTACCGAGATATTAACCAAAATCGATGGGTCAATCCAACTTCACGCTGATTAACCAATCTCTAATATCCCAATTTGGTTAGTGCACTCATTTAGTGCTCAATTTGTGCTAATTTGTGCTGCAAGTCTGGCAATTTGTGCTCGTCAATTTACCGAGATACTAACCAGAATCGATCGGTCAATCCAACTTCACGCTGATTAACCAATTTCTAATTTTCCAGTTTGGCTGGTGCAGTCATTTAGTGCTAAATTTGTGCTAATTTGTGCTGTAGTTCCGGTAATTTGTGCTCGTCAACTTACCGAGATATTAACCAAAATCGATGGGTCAATCCAACTTCACGCTGATTAACCCATCTCTAATATTCTAGTTTGAATGGTGCAGTCATTTAGTGCTCAATTTGTGCTAATTTGTGCTGAAAGTCCTGAAATTTGTGCTCGTCAACTTACCGAGATAAATAAGAAAAAAGTTCTCTTACATATTATATATAACAGTCAAATGAATAAAAGTAACTTGAACCTAGTGGCAACTACAAATAACTGCTTGTTTATAGCTACCTGCCCCTTAAGTTGTATATAAATATGTCATAGACTCATAGTGTAATCGGACATTTCACGAAATGTCTGGACAGATGATGTAATACTTGAAAATTCGATATTTGAAAGAAGTTATGTCGTTTAACTGGATATCACCGCACCTAACCTGACCTGAACCTGACCTCAACGATAAAGCCTCAAAAATATGACTAAAAAATTATTTCCCTAAAAGCTTCAGAGCTGTCCATATATTTCATGAACTATCCGATTACACCATGTGGCAACGACATATACATACCTAACTACAATATTATCGTTTGGGAGCTACATCCATATACTCGTAGGTAGTGCTCAACTTGTAGTAATTTTTACTGCAGCATATCCGGCAATTTTGTACTCTAAAATGTGAAATTGAAATATCAATAAGAAGAATTTTAGAATGTAGGCTGTAGGGGGTGTGAAAATACGACTAAAATTAATCCAAGAATCAATCAGACCAATAACCATACAAAATTTTGAAATACTATTTCGGCAATTAAATTGCCATCTTCAGTAGTTCGGAAAAAACAACAATAATAATAATAACATTAACAACAAGAACAATAATAATAATCCAAATGATGGTGATAATGATAATAATAACTAAGATAATAATGATAATGATGATGCTACTGACAATAATGACAAATATAATAATATATAACATATATTAAATAAGAATAGAGTGGTATAGAAATGAGCGTAGAGCTTGGATATAGGTAATTTCTATCCTAAAGTGATTCATGTCGACGTCACAGGTGACGTCAATGCTACGTCACTTTGGGTAGATATATATAAAGGAGTTTCTCCGGGCGGAGCTCATTCTGGCTTGAGATCTAGCCGAGGGAACGATATTTTCGGAGTGTGGCGAGTTCCCTCGGCTAGATCTCAAGCCAGAATGAGCTCCACCCGGAGAAACTCCTTTATATATATCTACCCAAAGTGACGTAGCACTGACGTCACCTGTGACGTCAACATGAATCACTTTAGGATAGAAATTACCTATATCCAAGCTCTACGCTCATTTCTATACCACTCTATTATTATTTTAAACATCACAAGTGTACTAGAAGTTGCCATCGTTAATGCAGTTTCAGGATAAAACATCCTATCTTCAGAATAATTGGTTTAAAATAAACAAAAAGAAGGAAATGAATCCAATTTTGACCAAATAACCTCGTAGGTCCATGTCTTAATCTAAATATCTAAATTTTACACACTGTCTAGGGTCCAGCCTACATATCAACGACATCTAACAATACGGAATCAGAAATTGGACCTGAATCTGAATTAATAAGTTTACCTTCATATACAGGGTGTCCCAGAACAACGGGGCAATATTTCTGGAGCATATAGTTTGGGTCAAAATAACACTTAAATCATATAAAAAAAAATCTAGGACGCCTCCCTTCGAAGCTATTCGCCCTTAAAGGTCAAGTCCTGAAGAAAGTTTTTTGCTGGTAACTTTCAAACTACTGTATCGAATATTATAAAATTTGGACTGTAGACATAGTAAGCAAGTACCTGTGATCGAGTGACATGACATCTTCCATATCTTGCCTAGGAAGCCGGGGGTGGAACACCCCTAATGCTTTTCACCCTTTAACTTTTACGTTGATGCTTTTAACGAATTTGTAATTACATTTTTAAATCCCTCAAACAATTTTCTCCAAAAAAGGTACTCTTTCTTGAAACCAACCGTTAAAGCGGCCCGTTCCCGAGAAAAAAAATATACAAATACATGATTTTTATCATTTTTACTACACAAAAACGTATGCGACTACAAGATGCTCAGCTATCTATACCACTCTATACCAAACTTAAGGACAATGTAGACATGTTGAATCAGTCTAATTTAATATATAAGATTCCCTGCCAATGTGGAAAAAGTTATATAGGACAGACAAAAACTTGGTCAAAGACTGAAACAACACAAGAATGACTGTAAAGCTATTCACTTCTCGAAGAAAGAAAAAAACAGCATTATCAATGCATCATTTTGATCATTGTCTCCAATTTAAGTTCGAAGAAGTTACTATCCCGGATCGGGAGGCCAATGGACAGAAAATAAACATCGGAGAAATGGTTTACATTCAAATACATGACACGGTTAACCTGAGGTCAGATACCCTACATTTAAATAATACTTCGGAACTACGAAAAGGTATTTCACGAATCAAGGACTCCAGATGGAAGACGTTGACTAGCAGCGAAATATTATGAATTACAATTAACATCACATTTGCTCTGTACACCAGTATTTATATTCAGTTGTCAGAAGTGACTGAATACAAAGTCACACACCATTGAAAAAATTCATAAAATTAAAAAAACGCTGTGATGTTAAGGTATGTTTATAGCTATTATTAAGTTATATGTATATACATTTTGTCTTCTGTGTATTTTAATAGTTTTGTGTATTATTTTAGAGCTTGAAAAAGATCCAATAAAGGATAGAAACGTGGCGATTGACGAATAGAATGTTTATTTATTTATACCAGTGGTCCACGTACCCAAGAAACAAAAAAGAAAATTTAGTATTAAGTTTAAATGCATTTTTCTCTAAAACTGTACGTTTTAGCGATTCGCAACAAGTATAACTTTTTTACAGTTAATCGAGTGCTCTTTCCATAAAACTAGTAATTGTTTTAAAATTTGTACCAGCGAACAAAATACGACAAAACCTAAAGAGGGCGTAGGGGTGAAAGTTGGCGCCCTCTATGTTCTACTCAAAAGTTTTCTTATTTACTCGGAAATAATATTTTAAAACTGTCTTAAGAGTTCGCTTATAGTGTTCAAATTAAATCATTATTTATATCGGCCGTAACCCTACGTTCACAGGACTACCCTGCCATATATTTTGTTTTTTTGGTTAATATCCCAGTAAGTTGACGAGCACAAATTTCAGGACTTTCAGCACAAATTAGCACAAATTGAGCACTAAATGACTGCACCATTCAAACTAGAATATTAGAGATGGGTTAATCAGCGTGAAGTTGGATTGACCCATCGATTTTGGTTAATATCTCGGTAAGTTGACGAGCACAAATTACGGGAACTACAGCACAAATTAGCACAAATTTAGCACTAAATGACTGCACCAGCCAAACTGGAATATTAGAGATTGGTTAATCAGCGTGAAGTTGGATTGACCCATCGATTTTGGTTAGTATCTCGATAAATTGACGAGCACAAATTGCCAGACTTGCAGCACAAATTAGCACAAATTGAGCACTAAATGAGTGCACTAACCAAATTGGGATATTAGAGATTGGTTAATCAGCGTGAAGTTGGATTGACCCATCGATTTTGGTTAATACCTCGGTAAGTTGACGAGCACAAATTACGGGAATTGCAGCACAAATTAGCACAAATTGAGCACTAAATGCTGCAAATGTGAAAATTTAGCTTTCAGAGATGGGTTAATCCAACTTCACGCACCTTCATTTCCGTCTTAAGAGTCTCTTCTTTGTACGTATTCGGCAAAGATGCCTTTTAATCCTTTCGCAGGAGAACGGACAATTTTGTCATCAAAACTGTGCAAAAGTAATGGCGTCACGCATCAGCTGCACTAGTGGTGCACCATAAATCAGAAAGTGTTAAAAATAAAACGCCGAGACCCTGGCGGGAGAGGAAAATGGACGATCGCGTCTTTGTTGCCTAGCAACCGCGGTACGTTCAGGAAAACTTGCTTGTGAGCACGCTACGTCACCGTCCGTTCTCCTGTGAAACGTATAACACAATTTCACAATTTCTTGTCTTGTTTTTGTAGTGCACTGCCGTAAGTAGTTGATGAATGTGAAATGTTTCATATTTTGGTGTTTTATTTTTCACAACTAAAATTGAAATGAATAACCAGTTAGGGAATATGTTTTATTTCCACACCAGGAAAAACACGTTTCGAAACTTCAGTCATAGTTTTGAAAAGTGGTATTTACGTGCCCAAATTAGAAACAACATGTTTTGATACTAAAGTACACATTTTGCTGTCCTGAACTTAAATACTACCAACTATATTTCTTAAGAATAATCGCTTTATAGATAATCTTGCAACAATAATTATTATGTATGTGTAATGATAGCATAAACTTATAAGAGTTGGCGTTTTGGCAAAGAATATAAACGAAATAGCTACAATTTAATTGTAGATGGATTCTCATGTTTACACTTAATATGATGTGCAAAAAGAGATGCTTCAATCCGTTTGTAGAGTAATGATTTCTGTTTTATGGGCGATTGAGCTCCTTAATTGAAACGCTTCTCTTGCTGCCTCAACTACGTCGTTTAACTCATCTTCGGTTCATTTCCTTCAGCACAGATCGTTCCTATTCATTAACCAGTAAGTTTTATTGTAGTTCGCTACTTTCAACATAAAGACAAGAATTAAATCATCCGAAAGCACTAAGCTCTTCACGAACAAGCTCATTAGAGGTCAGAAAGTAAAGAAATAAATACCTACAACGTAATTTAATGTAATAATGAAGTTGAAGGTTCTTTGACGTAATTTAGATTTTTATGAAAAGTTTCTGCGTTTTATTTTGTCACAAAAATATTAGTGCGTATTTCATTCAGAAAGAAAAATGATTAATGGAGAAGATTATTTTTGCAGCGGATGCGGCTTCTGGTGATATTAATGTTAGCATAGGAACATTACTTCGCTTTTTGTTTGCTGTTTCGTTTAATTCCACGAAAAATATAGTATTATATAATGGAGCGTTAAGTTGTGAAAGCAAACATGTGAACACAGGCGTCGGGAAACAATATGGAAAGCCCAGGATAGTTTAACCATTTTTTTAAAATGTAGTTTCATCACTTGGTATAAACTTGGGTATTTACCTATATTATATTATCCACTTTTATAAAAGCAACATCATTTTTATGTGGCTTATTAATTGAAGGTATTCGATACTTACCCCCCCCCCCCCCCCCCCCGGCTGCAGTACATAGAGTCATTGAAACATCCATCATCCAGTGAACATCAGTTAGCACCACTGTCAGTTTGCAAAATGTTTCGCTACCATCTCTTGATGATCAAGGTTTCTGTTAAATGGATTCCTAAACTTTTAACTTATTAGTATATAGGTACCTAAGGAATAGCATCAATAAGTCCATAGGGGTTTTAACCATCGTCAGTAAAAATAAAGAGAAATTTGAAGAAACTCTTAAGACTGGTGTGGTGACGAAAAGTGGATCCAGAAATATTCGGTACAATATGATTCACTAACCCATAAGAAAGCAATAATCATTGGTACTCCCTCAGACAGAACATGATCTCAATACTCTTCTTCCAAGGGGTTTAACGAAAGGTAACACTATTACTGCAGCATATTTCAGTGACATTTAATTTTAATGCACGCCAATGCATTAGGTGTGACTTACCATTCGCATTCAAACAAAAACTAAAAAAAAACATTCATTCATTAATAATATTTTTATTGAAAACAATATTCGCACAAAAAATACTGAGAACGAATAACATTACTATAAAGATGTAGGTATCTAGTTAAGTAAGTATTGCAATGGATCATCAAAAATATTTAGTGACGAACGTATTTTCCCATTTTGAGTACCTACCATAAGTACACCTGTAATTATTTCCTTAGGTCATTGGTTTCGAACTATTTCTAATTAAAGTTCCAAAGTAATTTTCGTATAGATAATACGGACCCAGAGCTCATCAATATTTCTATACGAGTTTACCTGTGTAGAATAAATTGTTGTTTTTCATGACAATACGTTCAGTATGTTACTAATTTGAGGGGATTATTGCAATACATTATCTGTGTACCTTAGGTACCTACCTACTTAAGAAAACTTCATTAATCTGAAAACTCAAATATTTCACTCGCATTTTTACTTCGAGTAAAAGCTGCTATATTTTTCATAAACGTCGAAAATTAATGAAAAATGGAAAACTGTTATATGTACATACTTTTTATTGTGGATGCTTATTACGATATACACGTATATAGTTTGCAAAAAGTCCAGCGAGATAGGAATTCGGTAGCTCATTGGTTTTCAAAACCGTTGGTTCGCGGTTCGGTCCTCGCTCATTGCGGGCCCAACTTTTGTATCGATTCATTTTTAGTTTGATAGTCTGCAATTTAGGAAGTCAAATAACTCGCGATGGTAGACGCTCTAGAGATAAACAGATACGCTTCTAAGCAAAAATCCCAGGGAGTGAAAGCAAGTTATTTAACGTAAAATGCGCTATGCGCGATTCTCAAACTCTCAAACTGACTAGGATACACACGGTACGCTTATGGGTAATGTAAACGTCACCCATGTTATGCGAGCCCAAAAATTATGGCCATGAGAAATAACTGAATAGAACTAGAACTGCCCGTAATAAGCGGTAAGCATATTATCGAAATCTACAACTGTAAAAGATATGGGACTATACTTCTAGATATACAGGGTGGCCCGAAATTAGCGTGCAATATTTTACCAGCGTGTTCTGTGGTCAAAATTAAGACACGAAATTCCTATAAGCGTTTACCGAAATATGCTTCCCAAGGGAGCTATAGCTTTCTAAAAGAGAAGGCCTGAAGACGTTTTCTACTAAGTATCTTCGAAACAAGTCCAGTTAAAATTATGAAATTTGATGGAATGTGTAAGTACTAAATGCTGAATCTTTTGGCGTAAACATAATTTTTAAAATTTAACAGGGGCGTCTCAAATCTGGAGGTGGCGGAGGTAAGATTTACCCCAACTTTTTTCAGAGCATGTCATTTTTAATTTTTCCATAAAAATTTGCAACTTCAGAGTTTCTTGCAAAAAAAATGTGCTCCTGTTTCGTTTTGATAGGAGGCACCGTTATCGAGCACAATCGATTCAAAAATTTCGCTGCATGCCCTAAAAATTCATACAAGAAATGGAGAACTTCGTTTGTACTTATGCTTAAACGAGACAGGAGCATATTTTTTGCAAAAAACCCAAAAGTTGCAAATTTTTACGGAAGAATTGAAAACGACATGCTGGAAAAAAAGTTGGGATAAATCTTACCTCCGCCACCCGCAGCTTTGAGACGCCCCTGTTAAATTTTAAAAAGTATGTTTACAGCAAAAGATTCAGCATTTGGTACTTACACATTCCATTAAATTTCATGATTTTAACTAGGACTTGTTTCGGAGATATTTAGAAGACAACGTCCTCAGGTTTTCTCTTTTAGAAATCTAATAGCTCCCTTGCTAAGCATAGGTATTTCGGTATAACGCTTATTTTTGACCACAGAACACGGTGGTAAAATATTGCACGCTAATTTCGGGCCACCCTGTATCCATTTTTGATTATTATAGCGTTGTTTTATCTGAAATTAAATATTAGACTATTCTTACTTTTAAACATCAATTTTTGACTTTTGTGCTGTTTTTAGATAAAGTAAAAAAAAATTTAATAGAAGTTTTGAATTTACTTTCAAACATTGACTTCTTGGTTCTTATCTTGTTTCTTGTGAACAACAAGTGAAAGAAAACCGAGGAGAGAACATTATTTCAGGCTTTAAAATTTTACCTAAACGTTGTTCAGGTTTTTTAGCATTAGAGCCCTCCCTCTTGAATAAGTCACTGGTCGTCATTGTACATTGAGGTGAATTTGAAGTCGATAAGAATCTTCTATAACCATAAGTCTACTTATGGAGCTATACTTTTTCTGCCGGTGTTCAGTGAAACTAAAAGTAATTTTACTGCCTAGGTAGAAAAAGAAAATAAGTACCTACAGAATGTCATAATGTTTTTCTGACGTTTGAAGAAACATATAATTTGTTTCTGGAACTTATACATCTTAAGTATAGGAACATGTTTTATGTATTATATGTATTATGTACTTATACAGGGTGATTCAAAAATAAATGCTGGAATCTTGTGGAGCGATAAAATGAGTAGGATAGACGATTTCTTTTTCCGGCTGGTCAAATTGTGCCCGTCAAAAAATAATCGTCTATACTCAATTTATCATTCCACAAAATTTAAGCATATATTTCTGAATCACCCTGTATAATATGGCCAAATCGCGCTTCACGCATTTCATCATGTTTTCATAACATTAGATATGTATTTTTGTAGACAACGTGTCTACCTACATCAATACCTACCAGTAGTCGTTACCCTTCGTTATTTCTGCTTCTTAATTTTTCCTTACTAACTTTTATGTTTTGCGTCGTCTTGTTTTGCTTTCCTTTCTTACAGTTCTTTCAGTTTTTAAAATTAATCGTCAACTACTGAAGATGCTGACGTTGTCAGCGAAACACGTGTCGAGTTTAATTACTGTGTCACTGCCTTTTGGCGTGTGGGGTTAACTTATTAAGAATTCATAGTGAATTTACGTCAAAGTTTTTGATCCAACTGCTGTGTGTTCGTTTCTCTGATTTCATCGATAGATACCTAGGATGATCATGGTAAGCAACCTTTATTTTTCATCCGCGGGATTGAAGCTGTACTTTTTTACGCAGAATCCTAATATGTACCATAATTACTGCCCCAACGATCGTCATCGACGTTACTAAAACCATTGACTGATTAGTCAATCAACGCCAAAACAGTAGGTAATACCTTGCACCAACATAATACATATAATAGGTATACTAGGAACTCAATAATAATTCCATGACAATCATAAATCCCTTTCATCTTACTAATTAAAAGTAAGGTGAAGATTCCAGTTTTGGCCACCTCAAGATAGGTATTTCCTAGATTTGCACATGCACAACAAATATCAGCTTCTATTTAACTTCACGTCTATTTATAGGGTTACCTTTTATTCTTAGTCTATAGATACTTTTGTAAGTCAAACAAGGATAAAACCATTGATTTTGTCTGCCCAATTTTGTGAAGAAATTTTAAGTCGGTTTCGCCGATTGTGGTCACTTTAACATCATGCATTAGTGCTCAACAGTGGATTTAGTTTAGGCCATGCTGCTGGATACGTAAGAAAATACCTACGTGCAAAACATAAAAATTTAATTTATTTTCAAACCCAATGCGAAACCCAACGAAAATTTTGACTTCTTTTGGACGAAAAAATAAAAGAATTTCAGGAATCACATTTATTGTGTGTCCTTGGAAATCCACTACAAGTTTACAAGCCCGGCTTTTTCTGCTGGCCACTTTCAATATTCCAATTCTAATCGATTTATATTAGGTACCTATTTTTCTTTTAGAATTCCGTATTTCAATAACTAAGATAATAATGACGATTAAGTACTGCAGTGTGACGTACATCAGATCAATGGACCATAAATGATTGGGAAAATACGGAATCCTTTGTGCATGGGGTCTAACTCATAGGTACTTGACATATGTTTTTTTAGTTTATATTTTTTCATATTCATAGTCTCTACTGCTTGTACTATACTGTTTTCTTTTAGTTTTCCTTTCTTCGTTTTTAATATTTACATAGGTATGCCTAGTTCTTGATTTTATTTTCTCATCATTGCATACTTCAGAGCGTATAGGGCGTCCCTTAATTGATCTGATGTAAAAAAAATATTTTTTATTGATGCTAGAAGAGTTTTGTTTTGTTTCCTGTACTTTTCCCATTTTCCGGCAATACAAACTAGACATGTACATTGTCAACCCACAATATCATCACCATTTCTGTAGCACCAGTTTGACGCGATTTTGATGTACGGTAGACAACGTTTAAATTTTAGGTGGGACATGTCCTATAGATAGTATTTGCATCACGAGATACACTCAGGTTTTATAATTTAACAATTAGTATCCAAAATCTAGGTGTTGGTCAAAACAGTGACTGTATAATGTATAATGTATAATGTATAATGTATAATGTATAATGTATAATGCATAATGCATAATGCATAATGCATAATGTATAATGTATAATGCATAATGCATAATGAATAATGTATAGATAATATATTGTGAATTATGTATTATGTATTAAAAGTAACTATTTTCCGCATTCTCTTCGTCAAATGGAACAAAAATTCATATTTAAGTTTAGATGCTTCATTTATCTCGCGAGAAAATATGCATCCCTTCTAAATTCTTTAATCCTAATGGGCTTCTGTTGCATTTCATTAGAATTATAATAGATACATACCGATTTCTTACATAATATTTATCTTAATGAATTTATCAGCATTATTGTCTGTAGTTGATATTAAAACGGACGAAGTCACAATTAACCTATTTCATCTAAATGAAACTGGGAATATGTTTATATTAAACTGTAGTTTACGAACTTCCGCACACTCTGGTGCTACGAGCATACGGAAGCGCTGAAGGGCCATGCGGTAATTTTTTGCTTTAACTCGACCGGTCAAGTTTGAACTTGGCCGGTCTAGTTTGAACTCGGCCGGTCTAGTTTGAACTCGGCCGGTCTAGTTTGAACTCGGTTGGTCGAGTTGCTGTGAGTTGTGACTTGGAAGTGCAAGATGCAAGATGGAGGATTTTGAGGCGCTGGAGGAATTTTTTCTGAGTAGGGGTTTAACCTCTATTGAAATTGAAAAATTTAAAGCAGAAAAGGTAAGCAGTCTGTATTATTGATGAAACATAACAATCTTTGGGGCTTAAAGGAACTGTTTTATCAATAATACAGAATGCTTACCTTTTCTGCTTTAAAATTTTTCAATTTCAATAGAGGTTAAACCCCTACTCAGAAGAAATTCCTCCAGCGGCCCAAAATCCTCCATCTTGCATCTTGCACTTCCAAGTCACAACTCACAGCAACTCGACCAACCGAGTTCAAACTAGACCGGCCGAGTTCAAACTAGACCGGCCGAGTTCAAACTTGAACGGCCGAGTTAAAGCAAAAAATCACCGCATGGCCCTTCAGCGCTTCCGTACGAGCAGGCTCACAGATTCAACAGTTTCGGAAATAAGGAATTTCTTCCATACTTTTATTCCAATTTGAAATTGTGTTAAATTTTGTTTTTTTATTTGAACATTCTAAAAATAATATTTATCCAAGTAGGCATCTAATTATTACATTTCGCAAGGGTGGGGCATTTAAATTATACCTATCCTGGAATTTTTAAATAAAATTTAGATACTTCGCCCGCGAAGAAAAAGCCACAAAGAAAATTGAGCTGTTTTCTCGCAGTGGATCCCAATTTTATTTTCCCCGAGCACCAAATATCGAGTTTGTTTATTTCAGAGGGGTGTGCACGATGAAAGCGCTGAAGAGCCCTTCTCGTTCTCAGTCACTCCCATGGGATCAGCATCCAGTTGCGAGAGCGAAAAGAACTGCACTTTGACAAGCCGTGACGTGCAGAAGTATCAGGCAGTCAGTGGGAGGAGTGAAACACTTGGGAACATGCTTTTCGCCAACCTCCAGTTGTGCCGCGACAGCCTGTGTGGCACGATCACGTTCGTCGGCCTCAGAATATTCCTCAGTCGTTTTCATTAATTTTGCATAACTACTTAGTTTTAAAAATGCTGTACTTTGAGAAAATATTAGTTTCACCAAGTGTTTAGTGAGTTATTGTCAATTTAGCGAAAAATAAATTATCCATGTAAATTTTAATTGACAGTTATTATAAACATATAGCCATAATATAATTAACGTTCCCTGCAGTTTCGTGCAGATTTGACTGGGAAATTAGGCAAGTAAAGCAAATTGCAGTTTGCGCTCGCGTAGCCGTCTAGCATGAACCGCGTGTGTGTCTACTTCCCCACTCGTTGTTAGTTGGCGCCACAGCGGCGTCATCCATCATGGTCGATGACGTTAGCTCGCACTATTGGCCGTCCGTTAGTCACGTGGTTTGTTAATTGTGTGCTGTGGGCGTAGACATACAGTTGGCTGTATAGAATTCTACGTGTGGTAGGGGAACAGAAAAAAGAAACCTTATGCATTAGCCTAGTGTGCGGAATACCCCCACCGCACAGCGCTTGCCGGCTATAGTATAGAGCGTCCACCAACAGCTCAAGAAAAATTAATGATCATGAGTTCGTTTTTGATGAACCCCGTTTCTGGAGCGGCTTTACCGTCGAGTTATCAGCAACCCCAGCATCTCTCCGGTGTCGTAGTGGACCCTAAATTTCCTCCGAGCGAAGAGTACAGTCAAAACAATTACATACCCACCGGGGGTGATTTTTTCACGGGGCACCATATCGGTCAACAACAACACCATTTACAGTATGGATACCATAATCACCATCAGAACTCCCCGGCGACGTATGGAGCTCCAACTGTACCCATCACAAACAGTGGCTACGGAGCTTACGGTAACTACTACCATCCCCAAATTCACGCTCACCACCCGCCGCCGATTCATACACACCAAATTAGACCTTCAATTTCATTACACCCTGAATCTCAGCAGCCCTTACATTGTGGAAATTTACAAAATCAACCTCCTCAGCCGCCGGTGTCTTCAGCCGCGAACATTCTTCAAAACTTAGCGGACATAACACCAAGTGTAAGTCAACAAAGTGATGTGAAGTCGAGTGTGTGCAGTCCGGTTTCTGTCGGACATGGACAAGAATCGAGAGGGTCACCCCCGACGCAACATACCCTTCAGGAGTTAGGATTGAGATTGGAGGATAACGGTTCCGATGAACAAGATGAAGTGGATGATGATCAAGGTAGTTCTCCAATTATGGATGATGATGATGACGATGAAGAAAGTGGCGATAGACAAATCTACCCCTGGATGAGAAAAGTGCATGTGGCAGGAGTTGGTAAGTAGAGAATGTTCAAGCTCTTTCCATCAAAATTAACATTAAGAACACTCTATAGGTACCCATTTCATTACCATCAGTGATAAGTATTATCATTTCATTGTAGAAATAACCGCCTACCTAGAGTTAATTTGATTTGATAAGTTCGAAGATTAAGTTATATTACCTACGTAGCTAGTAGTTTTCGTCATCGAAGAATTGAGAAAATTTGCATCCAAAACGTGTTCCGTGAATACGAGGTTTCTTTAAAAATTCTTCACCGACATTACAAATTTTCCTGTACCTAGTTGACGAAATGAGTATAAGTTGGTAGAGTTGTACCAAACCTATCCTACCTATAAGTAATATGGGAACCTATAATTTTCGTATTTCAGTTTTATTCAAATTATTATACCTAGGTACATAAAGCGTGTTTTTTATTGACGATTCGGTGGAAAATTAAATTAAAATTGGCAAAAATAATTTTAATCATGAAAATTACAAGAAGATTACAAACGGAACATCATAGTAGCTTTGCCAAAAAGAAAAGGCGCGGATAGGTGTGAAAATTTTAGAACGATCCAGTTTAACTTCCCACGCGTCAAAAATTTTAACTAGAATTGTGCAAAGAAGGATGGAGAAAAGTGCGGAAGACATAATAGGAGAAGATCAGTTCGGATTTAGAAGAAACAGGGGAACGCGCGAGGCCATTCTAACTTTACGAGTAATAACAGAAAAAACAATAGAAAAGGGAAAGAGCGCCTATTTAGAATTTGTAGATTTGGAAAAAGCCTTGGACAATGTAAAATGGAAGAATATGTTCGAAGTGCTCAAAATTGTAGGGATGAAGAAGGGATAGAAGAATAATTCATAATCCATACAAAGAGCAAACGGCAGTTATAGAATTTGAGCAGGAACATAGAGAAGTAGATATTCGAAAG
The DNA here is from genome assembly GCA_963966045.1 of Xestobium rufovillosum. Taxonomy (NCBI): domain Eukaryota; kingdom Metazoa; phylum Arthropoda; class Insecta; order Coleoptera; family Ptinidae; genus Xestobium; species Xestobium rufovillosum. The sequence goes on from OZ014496.1 coordinate 17,049,845, forward strand.
GAAGTGAGGAAGATATGTGCGCTGTCGCCTTTAGTTTTCAATTTATATATCGAAGATGCTATTAATATTGTTAGAGACAGAATAGCTGCTGGAATTAATATACAGAGCCAGACTATTAATTTGCTCAGATTCGTGGATGATATAACAGTAGGTATTAGTATCCAGCAAAGAAGAATATTAGGAAGGGCTCTGAACAAAATGGAGGCGACTTTGACGGAAGCCTATGGTAAGTATGAAGTTCAATAAAAAGAAAACCAAAATTTTGGTGTGCAGGGGCCGTGAAAATAGGACTGAAACGAAAATATATATTAGGAATGAGAAGATAGAGGAAGTCTCAGATTTCTGCTATTTAGGGAGTCAAATATAACTCGCGATGGTAGGAGCTCTAGAAGTATATAACAAAGAATAGCGCGGGGCCCAGTTGCATTTAATAAAAATAAACAACGATTACCTAATGCTTGGGAATGATAAATACGGAAACTTGGAAGAGGCTCTTAAAAACGTATTTATGGAGTACGGCATTGTACGGGTGCGAAACTTGGAAGATGGGAGTAGCGGATAGGAAAAAATAAGAAGCATTTTAAATGTGGAGCTATAGAATAGACGCATGATGAACTTTATGATGATGACATGTTAAAAGTTCTTCAATATTCCATGTATGGAATGGGCATGAAAAAATTGGTGAATGTTCAAATTAATGGTGCATAAAAAGTGATTTGCACTGATGGAATTAAAATTGAAAATTGCATAAACTGTAATATATTAATTTAACTATTAATAGAATGTAATGAAAAAATTCCATCTATACATATATTTTACCTATAGGTACTTATTGCAGAGGGCGCGGAAAGTGAGCGACACATAAATAGCCAATGGGCCATAATGGGTGTCATTATAAAAGTCAGAATATATCAATAAATTGACATTTACGTCCGGTTGTGCAAAAATAGCAGAAAAAATCCCATAGATAGGTAGGCAGAAAAATATGGGCAAGTTTGAGTAGCGTCAGATACCTAAATAGCTCTACAAAATTAATATAGGTTATGTACCTATGCCTGTCTGCGCAAGACAGATAAAGTTGGGATCTGCAACGTTTTGAAGAGCCATAATGACAGACGCAAGAGAAGAAGGGCATAGCGCAGACAAAGCAAATGTTGGGAACCACAGATGCAATGCAGACAATTTAAGAAAATAATGGGCCTGAAAAATAATGTGAGAAACTGACATCAACGAATGGGCATGACGAGGAAGACAAGAATGGACGGGTTACGAATCCACACGAATCCATGATGATAGATTAATGTGATACCTAATAGATCAATGGACAGCCAGGCACCAGATAAAACATCAGAAAATTAAATTGAAGAAGAAAGGGGTGCAAAATTAAACGTGGAGACTTCCTTATACTTAATCTTATGCCTATCTACCGTTAGGTGTGGAGACGAGACGAGAAGAATCAATTTCTCGACGAGACGAGTTTCACGGCAACACTAGTCGCAGGTACGATTAAAAAGACCTAGCGATGGATACGAGGATATATATGACCGAGGATATGACTGTTGTAGATTGGTACCCATTGTGATCAGCGATTCCACCCAAAGAGCTAAAATGAATGCTAGGGCTATAAACATTCAAGTTTAGGCGTTAGGTATTTAAAACAGTAACGCTGAATGTATTCAGCACTAGGTACCTAGGTACCTACTTACTTGATGAAAATTATTAGCTGCCTATTCCTAAAATAACAAATCATGGTTTAGTCACTGTTTTGAGAATTCTCTTTTGAACGTCTTCTCATCTTCTCATCTGTTTTCTGACTTTCTTCTTTTCTACTTTTTCTATCAGCATTTTCGAATGGTGGTCTTAGATATGGTCGTTTGTAACTGATCGAACTAACTTATTGATTTGAAAAGTAGGTGTTGCGTAAGGACTTAAAATTGAATATATAATTATTAGTTGGGTACCCAAAGTATTCGAAGCACAACATCCAGACCAGGTATGTTCAAAAGCACTTTCTTTTTCATTCTTTGGCCATTGCAATTCCAAAAGTTGATTCACTTGTACCTTGGTTTGTTGGAAAAATCAATTACCATCATTTGTTTGAATCCGGTTTGAATGCTACGTCCTTGGAATATGCGAATTCCAGAGTTCCACATGTTGATAATCTTTTAGTGTTTCCCCTGCAAAATATTTTCTTTCTTCATAATTAACTAAGCAGTCGCGCAGCGTAGGTACCTAAGCCTGAAGCAACTCGAATCAAATACCCTATTTGATGTCGAATTGAATTTGAATCTGATATTTGCAACGGTGCCGATTTTGTTGTAGGTAGGTATAGGTATAGGTATATCAACTGATCCAGACTCAAATTTAAGAACAGATCAAATCAGTGTTTGTACAGCCGGACCAAAAATTCCCAAGCAGTTGAATTATGTACTTAGTTGTATCATTTCCGCAAGTTTCTTACTTCAATTCTACAGTTCTATAGCTAGGTAGGTAGGTACCGCTTAAAATAATCGAGGTCTAAGGTACTCCACTGAAAGTTTAGGAAGGTGCCTTACAGTATTATGAAGATAGGATTAGAAAAAGTTAACACATGGAAATTACTGAAAAACACTTCTTAATTCATTCTTTTGAAGTTTCATATTTTCCATATTCTCGAAAGGTAAAAGTCAGACTACACCAGTTTCGAAACTGTTTGACTGTTAATTTCACCAGGCTCTTCTTACAATTTTTTGACTTTGATTATCAAAGCCACCCGTGATTTGTTTATGTTTTGGTCGCTTTAGTATCTATTACCTCACACAAAGCAACTTGACACCCTAAAATTCTTAAAGCCGCCTTTAAAATCACATCAGATTCCCGGGAAGAGCACAGATAAATTGCTACTCATTTGTCTCGCAAACCCCAACAATCACATTTACACGCCGATATCGCCACGGCTTATTTTAATTCCCACTAAAAGGCATTTTGTAACAATAGGAACTCTTGTAGTGGAGTAAACAGAATACCTCTCGTGTCACCGGGCCTCAGTCGCCGAATTTACAAATCGACGGTCATTTACAAATAAAAGATAATAAATTGGATGTACTTAAAGCTTTGTGTGCGACAAGGACTCGTCTCGGGTAACTTATTGCAGCCGCGTCCGAGATGCAGCAGACGTCGTCGTTCGTTTGTTTTGATTGCTGTTTGACGGATAGCAAGAGGACTGTCGTCCTTGGAAAAAATTGTTTAAGAACATACCCACATGCACACACACGTGGCTATATAGAATAAGAGATGAAATTTTGTCTATTTATCCACTTCCCTATTTTTATAGATATTAGATATTTACAATACTTGATTCAGCGATGGAGTAATTTTTCTCTTGAACAAGTCTGGCAACAACGAAAATACGCACTTGTTTTGGAAGAATCATTCCCAGTTTCCTCATAAATCAAGAAACGTATTGTCTGGTATAGGGTAAACTACCCAATGATTGGCACTCTAAGGGAATCGTATTAATAAAACTAACTCTAAAATAATAAGGTGCATTCCATAAGGTTTATTTTTATTTTTCCCGAATATCTATCAATTTAAGACCATTTATTTGAATTTTTTGTATCTATATCTTGACTGCTAAAGCCAAATTTAATTTAATTTGTTAAAAATTGTATTTTTCCAATTATTGGCACACATACGCTATTTATTGGCATCATATATTTTCCAATTATTGGCACCAAATATTTTGTGGAAGATCCTATCTACGTAGGTAACTGAATGTTAATACCTACTTTAAATGATTACCTACACTTCCTCGGTTCCTACCTAGGTATTTATATTTAAGATATAAAAACAGAATTAAAAAAGCATTTATTTGAATCAAAATACTTACAAAATCATAAAAATGCGTTTTAAATAAGGTACCTAGGTACCTAGGTACCTAAGTAGGTACCTAACTTAAAATTTTACTGTTGGGGTGCCAATGTTAGGAACAATAAAGTTAACGGCAATTCTATATTTCGGCACCGATGCCAATAATTAGATTATTTTAAGTTGTGCTTTCCAAATGTTGGCACCCTATAAATTGGTGCTAAATCGAAATTCTTATTACTGAAATTATGCTAAAACAAAACTAATAAGGTCGCTAAAAGTGTGTAACAATTTGAGCTATATATAACAAGAATTACCATAGGTTACAAAGCGCTTAAACATTGCTGCACTATCCTTACGAAAAACTTAAAATCTTACCTTGTTTGGTAACGTCACCACAACAAACACGCAAAACATCAGCCATACTAGTTTTAAGGAGCACGCGCAGTCATTTACTAAAAAGGGGACATGTTGCCAAATTTAAAAAAATACATTTTTTTAGATATTTGACTTATTGTCTTTATTAATACAGTTTAAAAGTACCTAAGTGTGCCAATCGATGGTCGAGTGCCGACATTTGGGTGTTTTACCCTACCTACTTTGGGGAATGATATTATAGGGCACTTATTTTTAGAAGAAGTCAGGGTAGGAATACCTATGGTTCCGGACGAACAAAATTGAGGTTGTTTGAAACCGGTAGTATACAGAATTCCGCTTGAGAATGTTCAAGAACTCTGGAACAGGATGACGCAAGGGCGAGAAGGTTAGTCAAGAAGCAGTCTAAAAAATTCGAAGAGGCTGAAAACGGTGTACGTTTTGAATTCTATAAAATTCATCCAGGCACATGCCTTGGTAGGTATCTACCTATACTGAATATTTTTGAAGTTGGCTCATAGAGATCGACTGAATCAAATTTATTTCATGTGTATTCTCGCACCCTTTAAAATGATGTAGGTATCATAAGGTAAGGGGGGTGTCATATGTAATAGGTATAGGTATGCATATGAAATTCTAAAGTGGGAGTGAGACCTAGGTAATCAATATTGCTTTTTAACTCAACGTTCCATATTTTTTATAGATTTTGCTTGCAGGAGAGTTGTTGGGGTTGGTTGCGGTTTTGAAATGTTTTGCGCAAACTTGGCAAATGAAACGCTCTTACCTATTTAATAGTTGAAGAATACCTAGTTACTTATACAGGGTGATTCGCATTTGAAGGCTATTGGGATCTCTCCTATTTGAAAGGTGATTTTCTTTGACGGTTTGTTAGAAGATAGGTTAGAACTTAGAAGTATCTATATAGAGAACGAAGAAATCGTGATTTTGAATTTTGGCTGTGTCCGCAATCGTGTCGGATCTATTTACCAAATGAAAATATTTTCAAAATAGTGACAATTCACTATTTTGCATGCATATATTTTTTCGAACATTTTGACAGTTCGATAGATAATGTAAAAATTAATATCTGATGTTGGAATTACTAATCGAGCAACCAGATTTTCAAAATCTATTACGTAAAATTTTCTAATCACATAAAAGTAGCAAAAGTAATTTTTCTTAAATGGAAGGATACCTATTTAAAGAAACCAATGAGTAAAGGATAAAAAAGCGCATTTAACAATGTATGGTGTTTCTACATATTGTTGATTGTTGTAGGTATCATTCCATTTAAGAAAAATTACTTTTTACTATTTTCAGGTGATCAACATAACATGTCGTTAAGTAATATACAAAATTTTATGTAATGAATTTTGAAAACTACCTACTACTTTGAGTTATTAGTAATTCCATCTCCTCTTGCTACCATAAAAAATCGAACATCTTACTGCTAAACGTTATTGAGATAGATACCTAATGTATTTTTACATTATCTAGAACTGTCAAAATATTCGAAAAAAATGTATTCGAAAATATTAATTTTAGACTTAGAGAACATTTACCTACTAAATGAACATTAACATTTTCGGTGGAATCTAAAAAAATAAAAATGTTATCTACCTACAGCATTCCACTTAATATAACAAAGTTGGTATCGACTTTCGCTAATCCCGGAAATTTCACCATTTTGCTAAGATGCATTTTTTCGAAAATGATATACCCGTGAAATGAAAACGCCATTTTGTATCAAGTAACACTATATTATAACAGATAGTTTATTCCGTTTAGATAACATTCTTTCCAGGTAAGTCTGATTAAAAGATGTAATGTTCCACAAAATCTGGAGTTACCTAACTCTAGGGTTTCGCACAAGCCCAAGAAAAGTCTTGGTCTTGTCTTGTCTTGGTCTTGAATTCTAGACCAATACCAAGACCAAGACTAACATAAATGATCCAAGACCAATACCAAGACTTATCCTCCAAGACCAAGAGTCTTGGAGCAAGAGTCTTGGAAAAGTCTTGGTCTTGAAATTTTAGAATATGTTTGACAGTTATTTTTTAGTTTATTAAAAAAATAATTAAAATTGCAATTAAATTTAAAGAATACAATTTTTAAGCAATAAGAAAATATAATAATTAGGAAACTACAAAGATATTATAATATTTATTGTTCAAAACTAAAATAAAAGCAAAATACCATGGCATCATTGCGTTCGCACAGCACGGAGAAATGTTTCCCGCAAATCTCTGTTTCGCACCCTACGTCATGCGCAAGTGGTGACAAAATTGGGCTGCCTATCGAGCATACTATATATCCTTGTACTATAATCTGTACTAGAATAAATAAAATAAGTTTTATGGGAAGTAAGTACATTTTACATGTCGGATAATTTTTAGAACTTTCATTTTGGTTTTTAAATTAAGTTTATTATACATATTACATCTTGACAAAAAATATCAATTTTAGTACAAAAGTTGTATTCAGTCAACTTAACAAAAAATTATGAAATTACGCAAATATGAAACAGGACTTCTTATTTTTGAACTATCTCCCCTTAAGTGGGTGTGGAAACATTGAAATTCATAAATTTCTCGTACTCTCATAAAAACCAAACAAGACCAAGAAAAAACAATACCAAGACCAAGACTTACGTGGTTCTCGTCTTGGTCTTGGGTTTCAAGACCAAGACCGAGACCAAGCCCATCACGAGAACCCAAGACCAATACCAAGACTGGTGTAAGTCTCGTCTTGTCTTGGTCTTGCGAAACCCTACCTAACTCGTACACCGTCAGTTTTCTCAACAGCATATTCATGAGTACGAGTGAATTAATAAATACGATTTTGAGATGGAATAGGGAATACTTTTTAAAACGTTTGAACAGCCCTAATTTTGTCATGAAATGAATTACTAGTTCTGGGTGATTAACGGAAAAACCATTCAACTTAGAAATATGGAAACTTTCGCCAAAACCTAATTACGGGTACATTGCAATGCCGTCTAGATGTTTGTCTCGTCATCACTAATAGACTTGAAATTCTACCGGAACTAAGAAAGTGACGTGGGCATTAAAGTATCTATTCAGTAAAATATTCGACGTTTGTTAAAAAATATAGAGGCAAACGATAAGATGTAGAAATTGTGGACTAGAATTCCCCAGCAGTCAAGAGAAAGACATCTCACAAGTTGCATTAGCAGTTGCACGCGAGGTTGCACGTTACGTTGCACAAATGACTCATTATGGTTATCGTTGAGAAACCCCTTATCTCACCATATTTTCTCTGTGTCCCAAAGTTTGGACTACCGATAGTAGGACACCGCCAGGTGGGTTCTCCTCTTCTGGTTGTATTTAAAACTCATTTTCTACGTCTCTCCAGGAAGATACCCATTTGGTGATTCGTTTTTGACCGGCGCATCGACAGAGGAAAGGAAACTTACCAGATTTACGAGCAAATTTAATCTTGAAATGTATGGTAGCAGTCCACAAAATAAGGAACAAAAATGAGAAGATCAGTATAAACTTCAAAGACGATAACGTAAAGTGTAACTGAAACCTGTAAGACCAGGGAGATTCAAAGTTAAGCAGTAATATACCTACCTCGTATTGTTTTAAAATTGAGTAAGGAGGTAAACACCAAGTGAATTTATTGGAATGGCAAATTATGGGGTATATACCCACTCGGTATAAACTATAAAATCTTAACTAGGTACTTATACAATTTTAACTAGTTTACGATGGAAGAATCCTCTAGATCTAGATCATGGTTTTTCACAGAAATCCGACACTAAGTTTTAGAGGTAGGTATAATACATGCTTTTTCAGCATGTATGCGCTTACCCTCGTGCCTACCTATTTATTTCTGTAAGGAAGTTGTCAATTTGGCCTATTTTCAGTTTCAGCAAAAATTGCTCAGGACGTTCTTAATTCTCGTATGTCGTGACATCTTATAAGCAATTTGTTATCAGCCTTCAACGGAGATACCGCTAATCTTCTTTTAATTATAATTTGTAGTTTGAGTTTCATATTTTCATACCCTGCGCGTGCAACCTTCAATCGTTTTATATTTATATCGGTTGTTCCATAGCCACCTAGTGAGAACCTTTTTTTCTGGAAATGTTTGATTGCTTCATTTGGCTGAGCAAATCTTTATCCTCCCAATTTTATCATAATTTTAGGTCTGCCAATACATAACTACTTGATGTCAGATGTTCGAAAATAAAAACATTGTGTGATCAAATTCACCGACATTTTTGAGAGATATTTACATAATTGTGAATAGCTTAGTAAAAGAGTAGGTAATTTTCTTTAGGTACTATGCAGGTACTGTAATTTACTAAATTTTCTAACTAAAGAATAATTTGTGAATTAACGATGACAATTCTTTCCATTCTAGATAAACGCCATAGTAGTTTCATATCGTCTTCGCGGTATTCTGGTATGTTTATTCTTTGTTTACTCATTTAGATATAGGTACCTACATAATTTTAACGTTTATTTATCTAAACCAGTTAACCTCAAACTTCGAAAACACTCAGTGAGCGAAAGATACGACCAGAAATCTTTTCATGTTCAGTTACGTTTGGTCGAGTCCAGTCAGGTCAGATCACACGAGTTATTTTTTTCACAAACACGTGCGATCTGAAGTAACCAGGCTTGACAGGACAAAACCAAATTAACTATTACGCGAGGAGTTCTTCAGTTTCGAATTTTGTTTTGGCTTTCTGGAAATATCCAGTACCTACATGGATAATTTGATTTTCACTTGAATTTTCCTCTCAATGACGGTTCTCGAGTTTGAGTTTATAACATAAGTACATGATGGCCTTCTAGAATAATTTTAAAACTAACTATAACAACACGTTAAATATTCGTAACTGTCTCTTGCATAGTTTTATTAAAAATTTCATCTAGTATGCACTAAATATAGGACCCGGCAACAGGATAGAACTATTTTTGAATAGGTACCTAGGTATTATATTATAGTGCAATCTTCTTCTGCAATTCAGCACTAGGCGTTGAAATATAAAATGTTATGGTTTACAGCACAGTTTAGCTTTGGTTTGGCTTTGGAATTTTGATACTTACACTGCTTTTTGTTTTCAGTTTACATCTTTTACGATGAAAATTACTTTTTTTGCAAACAGACTTTTCATTAGTATCACTGTAGTTTTTTTTTTAATATTATAAACCATAAATCTGTAAGCAAGTAACAATAACTGCAATAACATAAAAACAACCTAAGCTAAAAATGTTCAAAATGCAGTCTGTTATTTGCTGTACATTTTACCTATTATTCTATTTGGAATATCACGTGTCGCTGGACGGGTCATTTCTGGCGATACTGCTTGCTCAATTATACTCAAACTGCTACTGCAATAATACAGAAGCAGTGCAAAATTCAAAAGCCAAGCTGAAAAAATGAAAACTAACATCTTATTAAGTAAAATTCATTTTTTTCTTCAAAGTTCTTATAGTGTGTTTGGTGTGGGTTGGTATCATTATATTTATATTTTTTCTGTCTCTTTAATTCCATAAAAATTCATTATGGCGGCCATGAGGAAAACAAAGGTTAACTATCAGATACCTATCTCCAATAGCAAAAACGATTAATGGTACTGGACCGTTCAAACAACTACTCGTCGGGCAAGAACCCCGCCACGCAGTGAATTATAAATTTTATGTATACTACAAGATGTCTTACGAGATGTCACCCCAAACATATCGTTAGGCTTGGAGCACCCTGATATCTCTATGTTTCGAATGTGCATGGAAAAACAGTAGAGGGTTTCGTGCATGTGGGACTCATCAGTACGGTGCTTTGCCCTACACACTCGAACCATGCAATATTACTTACACATTTGGTGCAGGTATTAGCAAAAGAGCTAATTATTTGCCAAATTATGCGGCAGAGATTAGTGGTACTGGACTGTTCGACCAACTACTTCTCGGCAAGTATCCCGCCAGGCATTGAATTACAACTAAATCCAGATTTTATGTACTAGGAGATCTCTTACGGAATGATATCCCAGACATATCGATTGTATATCTACGTACTTTCGTACTTTTTGTAGTATTGAGTAATCATGTTTAAAATTTTGCAACAAAATGAAAAACTTAACAGCAAGAACGATATTTAAGATGAAAGAAATCGGAAAATTTTACATTTCTTGTTATATCTTGTGATCCATAAAATATGTTTGCCTTTACGGTTTCAAATATTCCCCATGGTAGTCCTAAAAATAGTTGTAAGTAACCCTGTAGAGTAGGTACCTCATTCACTATTATAATAGAACGCTCACACCCTCTATATTATACTATGGACCAGTTTTAACCCCAGCTTTGTGTAAGAACATTTTATCTGAGGCAAGCTCTATACACAAAAGTTTTTAAACATTTTTTTGTTCCAATATATTTGAAAATGGGTCTGTCCAAGTCGATCAGTCCGACTGATACAGTGCTCTTTTCCGCCAATTTTAGTTTGTGCCATGTTCCAAAAAGAACGCATTTTTGAAAATATTACTTAAGTACGGCGGGTTCAAGGGCGAATTTATAGAAAAAATGTACCTCTCTTGAAAATTTTCGGTCAATGATTTATCATGACTAAAAAAGGGATTTATCCCCGTATGAATGATAGGAGAGTTTAAAACACTTTTGGGAAAGAAGCGCCTTTTCTTTAGCACTTTAGCGACAGTTTACCGTTGATTCAAGGATTTCGAACAGGGTGGGATTTGTTTCTCGCTCTTAGAAAGGTGCAGGATGTCCACCAATAACCGTTACCCGAGAACGGTAATACAGCAAAGACTGGTTGAAGCAGACAACAGAATAACTTTTGCGGTTATGCGGAAGGACCCTGTAGCTGGATCAGCAACCAACGAAAATGGTCGTGCATCAGGAACTTGGCTGTTCTTAACGCTAAAAATAATTTTCGGGAACATCAAAGTAATATTTTTAAAAGAGCTTACAGTTTGAAACGAAGAAGACAAGTTGCTAAATACCTAAACCTAAACCCAGAAGATTGATAAAGAGATTATTTTTAAAAATTGCAAGATTATGAAATTAAATAATTGGGCTTTTGATTGATTCTGACATGAGTTTTACTATAGTAAAGTTAGGCAAGTCAAATGGAGTTTCTGGCTATGTTTTCTAAATTTTATTTCTTCATTGTTTGTTAGATTCATGTTGTTGATTATACAATAATTTATTATAGGTACCTATATTCTATTACAGTACATTTACATTGTATCATACCTATCCGATCATCTACCGGTAAATACAGCTGACGTAAACTATATTTGTTGGATTGCCAAATCAATTTTTAAAAAGAGTATTAAATATTGCAAAAACTATTAATGATTACAGACGACAAAAATGTTATTCAATTGATGTAATTTGCCAGAAATAGATAGTTAAAAACCTTACTTAACGGACTAAATAAACAGACGCAAAAGTGATGAAGCGAGAAGCATTTAAAATAATCGTTACAAGAGTCGTATCAAGTTACAGGAGCAACCAGTTAATGCTGCAATTCTGTGCGCAAGATCGTATTTCCGTAAATTCTTAAAATCATAGCTTATCAAATAACTATAACTCTTATACCTACGGATTTATGGAAAATGCTATTCTACACATCTGTCTGTATCTGAATCATTTATAGGAAAACATTACAGATTGATTCTAATTTCATAGCGATACTTTTAACCTACTTTTGACATTTGAGTTTTAGGTTAACTTCTTTCCGGCATTCCCGCGAAAACTTGCAAGCAAGAAAATTGTTTTTAGTTGAACATTTTACCCCAATATTATAATATGAGGTAAGTTATGTTGCTTATTAGTCTTTTATATTTTGAAAACCTTTACTTGTTTGTTTAAACATCTGTTAAGAAATTGGGTTTATTGTTTATCCTTTATCCTATAAAAATTTTAGTAACTCTGATGAAATTATACCAAAAAGTACGAGCACTTACCAAAAAAAACGAAAAAGGACAAAGAACACGAGTACACAACAATATGAAGTATACCTACATGTAATGGAAAATGATTACAACTTTAGAAGCGGAACAATTAATCCAACCCTTGACGACAATTATGTCGATAAAAAATGGGAAGAGTTAACAAAAACTTTAAATAGCATAGGAGACGGTCCAAATTTAACAGCAGATGAATGGAAAAAGGTTTGTTGTGTATTTTTGGAAAAAACGTATTTAATTGTTTTTATTTCTGTAGAGATTTACCGACTGGAAATATGCACTTCGGAGCAAATATAGAAAATTAGCTGAACATAGACGAAAAACAGGTTCTGGACCTCAATCGGAAATTAAATTAACACCTTTGGAAGAAAGAGCTATTGGAGTATGGGGGAAGGTTGTTGTAACCGGGACTCCATATATAAATGAATACGATGGTTTAACTTCAACTGGTGATTCTGATGTTCCCCGTGCAATGCTGACTGATAATAGTGCTAGTCTGGAAACGTCGATAATTTTGGATGACTCATTACTGATATCTGAAGAAGTAATACCGTATAATACAAATGTCTTATCAAATGGAAATTCTTCAATTGCGTCAAAGAATACAGAACCATCAAAAATAGAAATATGTACTACTGCAACAGGAAACGCCCAGCAAAATTTATCAAATACTTTTACGGAAAATGCCACTGTGAAAAGAAAAAATGGAGCAAGAGTGAAACCGTTATCATTTTTGGCTGAACAATTGTTGGAAGCAACCTTACAATGCGAAAAAAATTCAAAAGATCTAAATGATACTTTAAAGCAATTTTCTGAGCGTTATACTGAAATAAAAGCTCAGAATAATCAAATTGAATTATTAAAACTACAGTTTGCGATAGCAAAATACAAATTTGAAAATCCAGACTTTACATTCGATGAAAGCTGTTTTGTTTTAGAGTAAGTATTGTCAGGCCTTATTTGATATTAATGTGCAATCAATAAATATTTTCAGTATCTCTTTATTTTTTATTGTGTAGCGTACATTCCCAATATCTGTTCACATGATGTTATTTCTTATATATTCCTCTCTTGCAGCTCTTCCTAATTGTAGAACTTCATTTCCTACATTCAGGTCTAAAAATCAATGAAAACAAAATTAATAATACCTTATTAAACATTTAATTATTAAAATATAAAAATGTAATACCTATATTTGGATTCAATTCTTCATTATTTTCTCGATATTCAATTTCTTCTTCCAATATAGGCAGTCGAGCTCTTAAAGCCATATTATGAAGAACACAACATGTGCATATAATTTTTGCTGCTCTCACAGGATGGTATAATAGTACTCGATGCCTTGATAAACACCTGAACCGACCTTTCAATATTCCATTTGTTCTCTCAATAACATTGCGAACGGTTTTAAGTTCAACATTGAACCTAGCCTCAGGAGTATTCTCCTCGACTGCTGCAAATGGAGTAAAAAGCCAAGGCTCAAGGGGATATCCACTATCTCCTGTTTAAAATAATGTATGTAGAAAACAATAAGAACTATTGTAACTGGTTACCATATAAATGGGACAATGTATCGCCATTTTCATACTCCGTCTTCAAGTAGTTTTTTATATTACTCATTTGCCATATCGCTGCATCATGAACTGAACCAGGATATCTGGCGTTACATCCTATGATTTTTGAATCAGAATCTGATATCTTAAATGCAGAGAGAAAATGTTGCAAAAGGTTTGTACAAATGTACGTAAGTACTCACCAGCATAACATTAATGGAATGTCTTCCTTTTCGATTAATGTATACAAATGGTGGATGCTGTATATCTGCTACGGGTGGTGCAATTATTTCCACATGAGTCCCATCAATCACTCCTAGTACTCCCCGCACTCCCCACCTTTCATAAAAGCTGAAAACAAAATACAATAATACAAAGTATGCAAGTCAGGCACCTAACCTACTTTTTACTTACCCTTGCTTGATATAGTTTTTATCTTCCCATGTAGTTGGAAATCGTACCCAAACAGGCAGTAAATGCTGAGTTACTAACGAACATATTTCATTAACAACCCGACTTACTGAAGGCTGACTCAGAGAAATCCAGCAGTTGCAACCCACTGGATTCTGAAAACTGCCAGTAGCTACAAAATTTAATGTTGCTAATACCTAAAATGTCAACAGTTTAAAAAATTAGATCATTATCTGAATTACACGTAGTTACCTTAAGGTGTCCTGGTATACTTCCTTGGTGGATGAATGGTTGTAACTCAGTAATCAGATCTACAACACCCCACTTATCTAAACGGAACATTTGTCTGAACTGACTTTCGGGCATTTCAAATGCATTCATTGTATTTCTTAAGTTCCTTCTAATTATCCTCATTTGATTTCTGGACATAAATATAACCTGTTTTTAGTACCTACGGGAAAAGAATAATAATTTATTGTACTTACCTGTCTTGATCCTCTTCTAAAATAGCCCCAATAAACAAAATTTGTCGATTCATTATGAATTCATTTATTACTCTACAGTCTACAGTCAAGGGAACCCAAGCCGTAAATAGTTATAAGAAATACCGTATATTTATAAGAAACTGTAACCTACAGATTACTTAGAATTGCTCATGCAGCTGTAAGATCTTACAGGGTTTACAGAATTACTTACAGCTCTTACAGACCGGCACAGAATTGCAGCATTAATCTTAAATTTATAGCCTGCTATAAAATAGTAAATGACTTTGGTTTAGGAGTAATTTGTAAAGCTCTTTCCTGACCTACGGCATTCCACGTGTTGATGATTTGTTCATTCGTTACTTCCTTATTAAAAACTATTTGCTCTACTCTATAGAATTAGACGGAAGCCAGTTTGAAGTGATTAATTATCACTTCCTATAAATAGCGGTAATGGTGGTAGTAGGACAAGTTTTTTGAAGAAGTGCAGAATTGAGCACCATACAATCAGTTGTGCGTTTCTTAGGAAGCTTGTAAAAAAGATATGTATAACCTATTACCGGGCCTATTACTTTGTCTTGCAGAAACTCCAGACGATTAAAAAATAAGGCCTTTCATTTAAAATGTATCCCAAGAATCATTTTTCACACTACCTAAGGTACTTTCGCGTACTTGCACTGAAGGGAACCATCAAGACATCTATAACTACAAAAAATATAATAATTGGAGCCCAAAAAGAGGGTCCATCTTTGGGCATTGGTATGTGCGGCCTATTCTCTTACCAATATAGGCAAGACTACAAGAACAAGTGGTAAGGAATCCTCGGGAATCCTCGCTATAAGGAGTGAAAATGGTTTTGATGGTATGTTTACGAAAAAGTTTTCTATATAATCAGTTACATTGTGACTGTAGGAGAGATATGAGTAGGCTGTGGAGAGAGTTGTAACAAATTATTGTTGTTCAAAGTCTCTGTGAGAAATGGAAGTTCATATGGTAAGGAGGCTTTGGATATGAAAATCCCAGGGTGAACAAAGGGGTTGGTGACTGACATTTTTTGAGAGGGATGGCGATAAGGTATATTAAGGCAACGACTGATGTGAGTAGGTTTTACACAGACAAAATGACCAAACCTTCTACCTTCCATGAAGTCGACCACTAATCAGGATATCTAAGATGGACAACTTTCACCAATTGAAACTTCTATGATGAAACGAATAATGTGGTGTCGAGTGTCTACTGATGAGATGGTCTAGGAATTGATCAAAGATGGAACAATCATATTGTGGTCAAAGTAACATCGACATACCTGATGAACCAACACTAAGATTCAAGAGCATGTTCTCTTAAAATTAGACGCTGATGTTAAGAACCACAGGGCGCACGAAGAACTCATTGCGTTACCTGAGATTTGGTTATAGAACTTATCATCTCAGCTTCAGTAGTTCAATTCCCATGACGTTAGACGGATAAAATTTCCAAAATCATAATTTTGTGTTCAAGTGGCACTACCACAACCTCCCCTACATTTACTGATCGTAAAATAATATAACGATCGTTTCTGCTTCTCATAGCAAAATCTCACATCTTCTACCATGGGCCAAATACTCCTTCCATTGTTCTTGTAGTCATTGGTGATACTACGCGGTGCATTGCTAGGTATTCATGTGACTGGATATGAGCCATTTACCCTGTTGCTCACTTGAGTTAGTTCAGTACTAGCGGAGCAGGAGCACAGGTTGGGCACCGGTCGCATCAAATCAATTATTTCTGGACTTATAAATCAACACTAAAAGTTGAATGACTGGAACTCTCTCTGACGAGAGAAAATGGACGAAAATTATGACCGCGGTCAGCCGCGAACCCCTAGACTTGCATATTGTTTGAAAGGATCATCAACCACTGAGCCATTGAAGATGTTGACGAACACATTTAAGGAAATAGTATTTAAGTACTCGCTTTCTTGATAATACGCCCGGTGTCGTAGGTCTGTAAGGTAAGTAGAAAAATTGAAGAGTTCAAAATAAAAATGAAAGTTCCTAACCTATGGACAAGTGCTCAAAAGTGACTACCAGCAGAGATACAGGGTGGTGAAGGTTCCTTAATTTTTTTTTCTGATTCAGAATCTCGAAAACTACAAACTGATAAATTGAAATTTAAGGGATGATTTTGTTAACATCTACTGTTCTAAATAATTTTGCTCTTGCACAGTTGCCAGTGTTGTTGTCACACGGCAGGCCGACTACTTATTTTTGCTACACCATCTTACGCCACTTATCTATGCATGTAATTGTGAGGTACTTAATGCCTGCTTTCAATATGGAGGAAACTGGACTTCCTTGATTTTTTCGTAAACTTCTTAGTTTTTGAATTTATGGAATCGTTCACAATCGGCATTTCTGTGGAAAAAATCATCAACAATCGATTGATCTGAAACTATTTGCGATGCCATTTGCCACTAAAAAGCGATTTTTTTCTAAAAAAAGTTTGGCGTATCCATACCGAATCACCCTCTATAAAAAAGATCTCTAGGTACATTTCCCCGATTTCATCACTAATGTATAGTAAAACTAAATTAATTTCACAGTGTGGTACCTAGTTGCGTTATGTAGTATTTCTTGTATATACTGGTAGTTTTTTATAAGACTTAGGTACTCTCACCTCCGTGTAATTTAGGTTTTTCTTGCAATTTCCGTTTACTCTCATGTAACCATAATAACTTCAGAATTTCTTTTTTCCCTTTCAATGCTCGAATAAGCTATGCTCAAAACAGAAATATGTATGCACTATTCGTTCAGCTTTATGCTATAGTTTCTTCAATACAGTGGACATTTTCTTGATATTTTTTAGGGAGTGACTACTGCTTCGTCCGACGATTACTTTAAATGTTGTTCAAAGACGGTCGGACGTGCGCATTATACACAAAATCGGTAAAATGACATTTAAATAATTCGTTATTGGAAAGCATCGCCAACAGTCTCTGTGGGTGATGTTCGGGTATCGTAAAGAGTTGCCGTCTTGTTCTCATAGGATTAGATAAGTTCTGCTCCAGTAGAGGTTGATTTATTATGTTTGTTTCTACATCATCTTTTTTCCAAAAATGCGGGTGTCTGGTGCGAGGACAGCTAAATGGTCTGTTTCAAAAATGCGTTCTTTCGGCTTTAGTTTTTTATACTTCCAAAATGCAAAATGTGTTGGCATTTTGTAGTGCGCATGCCCGACCGTGTTCGAATAAAATTTTAGGTGACGATCGGACGGAGCAGTAGTCACTCCCTATTTTTTAATGTAAAATGTTTAATACCTATAATGTTGAAATTTATAGTATTATAGATACTTTTCAGGCAGATTGATATTATCGAGGCCCTACTTAGAATCTCTCCTTTGAGATTCACGGTGCGCAGTTTCTTGTAGTACCTACCTAGTTCTTGAGAGTTTTTTTCCTAACTTTGTTCTTTATTTTCAGTTCTCAGAACTTTTTATTTAATGGTATAATTCTGAAAGTGCAATAATTGTGCAAAAACTTAATAAGAGTATGTATCTAGATAATCCTAATGGCAAAAATCTTAATTTAAATGTACAAAATTGAAAGCATCAGGAACAAACGTGGGTCCATATATTTTTAGACTAAGCAGTTGTCAGATAAAAAGTGGGCACCTATAATGCATGTGCCAGAATAAAAAGTTATACAAAAACGGCACCGGCTTTAGCTGAAGTAATGCCTTTGTCTTTTTTATGGACAGAAGATGATTTATGATCCTTCCAACCACAAAATGGAAAATCGTCCTGAACACCTGAAAGGTATTTTCCTTTCACTTTCTCTGTATAAGCTCGTGTGAGAGCCATTGTGGGTTCAGAAAGAAAAACAATAAAATATTTAATTACACGTGGAGATTTCACCTGATTTTAAATTATGAAATTATCGCAATCTGTAAAGTAATTCGAGCTGCATAGATGTAGGAAATAAAAAAAAATATAATGAACTTAATTTGTGGAAATTGCACGTCGGTCAATTATGAATCTGAAACTGCATGTGCATAGTAACTTACGTTGTCTTTGTAGCAGACAATAGGTATTGCCACAGCCTGCATCTAACTCAGCGCAACAGTGGCGTGGCCTTTTTTACTCTTGGAAATAAATATTAAATAATAAAAATTCAGTAAATAATATTCAAGGAGTATTAAGAAAATTATTGGTACCAAAGGTAATTCAGAATGTAAAAAGACAAATCAATATGATTTGTTGCAGAATAATCATTAATATTAGATTCTTTGTCTTAATTCTGTAAAAAAATAATAGTACAATAATAATGAAGGTCTTAATCATCACTTTCAGAATCGCTAGTATCACTGTCACTGTCGCCTAAAGGAATAATAATTAATGGTTCAACTTCACTGATATTGTCTGCGAAACACTTCCAGTCTTCTGGCTTTATTTGACTAAATTCATATTCCGCTAACTTCCGCGCATCTTCTAATTTGAAGATAGTATGTTGTTTTTTAAATCGACGGGATTTAAATCTGGATGATTGATATGGCGGTAAACGTAAAACAGGGTGTCCATGGTCTTGTAATAATGTGACGAACTTGTAGGTTATATACATCTTCTTATAATGCTTGATAATTTAGTCCAACTGTGTTTTCAACATATTAGGTTCAAAATTAATATTTAGCATCAGACATCAATATCTATATTTTCATTCTCGCTTAATTCTAAGACCTACTCCTCGTCCTCATCCATATCCTCATCCTCATCTTCATCCTTATCTTGTTCTTTTTCTATTTCGTTATTATTCCAGTTCTTTTCAATGTATGTTCCGAGGGGCGAACCGCGTTCAAATTTCATGTGCACCTACTGTCATTTTCCTAGATACTGTCACGGACTGTCACGGGACTGTCACAATACTATCATGGGACTGTCACGGGACTGTCATGAGACTGTCACCGAACTGTCACTGGACTGTCACGTACTGTCGGACTGACGAAAACATAGCAACGTCCGGCATAAACGATTCGCAACGCAAACTGGAACACCACTTTTGGAATTTATAGTACATCATATTGTGCAATAAGAACTATCACAGATCACTTGGACTTAGCACGTATACCTACCTATGAAATAAAAAGGGGTAACCCGAGGGGTAACCCGAGGGGTAACCTAAGCCTTTGTTAAACAAAAACGAACGTGCGTAATAGAACGGAAGACCAAATTAATTAGGAAAAACGTATGTATGTATTGAATGAAAAAAGTACAATGGGAACACCCTGTGAAAATTATAAGACTTGTAAAAAGGTATTCTTAAAACTTAAATTACCCATTACGTAAACATAGATAGGTACTTCCAAATAATTCACTGATAATACGTACCTACTTCCTAAGTATTCATTTATTTAATTTTTTTCACTGAATGCATTAATTTAACATCCGACCCGACTTTCAGTTTTCTTCTAAAACGTATTAATGAATGTGCATATCAGAGATGTGAAAGTATGAAAATTACTCTGACAAAACTGCAGGATACTGTGTATAGCAATTATTTACCGCAAAAAGTCTAAAGAGACACTAACGTTAGATTCCTCTTTGTAATCACCAATTCATCTCTGTCTCTTGTACAAGAATTTATGGTTCCATGTAAATATATGCAAAAGTTCTTTCTGTTGTCGGTGTACTGTTGCACTTATTCTTACCACTACAACACAGCGGATTTAGCAAGATCCCCAGCTCTTTTGCTTCAGTAAATTTAGCAACTTCCCTTCAGCATTTACATTTCCATTTTGTGGCTCCTGCGGCCGGCATATCATGAATAAATTCTACGGAGAAACATTTTCGCATCTCGCCCAAATTAAAATTGAATCTACCAAAACATAATCTTTAAATAATTTTCTCTACGGACATTTTTGTACCTGTACCTAGAGCGGAATATGTGGGTAGACCACTCTCATTTTTCGTTTACAAACAGCCAATATCCGCCGTGTCAATAACTTTTATTTACCTTGAAAAAAGTGCAGATCACTGTCTAGTCCAGCCACGAATCCTCGCCCTGACGCTGAAACTAGACGTGCTCCAGATTTGCTTTGCATTCCATCGAAAATTCCACGCGGCGCTGTGTCCAAGTTTCCTACGAAGCGACCGGCTATACGCTTCGGACATTCCATCATGTCTTCTCCGAGGAACGAATCCGAGAACCTGGGTGTTCGTAATTGCTTATTATAATTATTATTTAATTAGAATGACGGTACAAGATTGGGAGTAGGTAACGTCAGTTTATGTTAAGCTGTTTTTAGATCTACAAAACACCATGCGTACGTTTTTCTCTATTAGGGTGAAAATTGAAAAACTGCGTCACCTATTTTATGTAAAAGATCGCCAAGTCTAGCTATTGGATGCCCCTATATAACTAATAAACAATAAAGTAAATAAATATACTAAATAATAAAGTCGTGTAACGGATGTTTAATCGAATTATTGCAAATGTCTACAGAACGTCCGCTTCATTATCGTAGGAACTTTAATTCTCATTTTTCTCTAAAATCACTGAAAAAATAGCATAAAATAAAATGTATAGGTAGGCATAAAATAGGCGCCAGTCGTTACAATTACGTATTATAAAATACAACTACCTACTAGCAGTCTTATGTGGAAGCCGCATTTATTAATAGTAGTATGTGTATGCCTACGTATTTTTATTACCCATACATACTAATGATAATTGAGGGACAAGCAGGGAAATGAGCAGTTAAATTTGAGGAAAAACGTACGCAAGTAACAGGAAACAAATTACTAGTAGAGTGTTGGGAGGACATAAGAAGAAACAGTGGCTTAATGTGGAAGATGAAGAGGAGAATATATTGCAAAGGAATTGGTATGCCCCAGAGGAGATTGAGATAAGAAGAAAAAATCTCCGCCCTGTGGAAGTGGAGATGGTGCGCAGGGACACAGATTTGTAATTTCATAAGCAGAGAAAAAATTTGAAAGATGCAGGATATAACCCTAAATATAAAGAAATTCTAAAAAACGAGTTGCCAAATACTAAGGAAAGATAGAGAGTGGTAGCAAAACATGGTAGCGAGTTTTAGATGTAGGAACGAGGAAAATTCAAGAAGATGTTGGATGAGTGAGGAAGAAAGAAAGTACAGAATGTGTGGAGAGAAAGAGGAAACCCTCGAACACATACAAAGAGAGAAATAGGAAGAAGAGCGGTTTGGATACACGGGGATGGACGAATGGTGAAATGAACGAGAAAAGTGCAGGGGAAGAAAGGGAAGCAATGATATAATTTGAATTGTATCTATATATTTATAACTATTTACATACGAATAAGGTTTACAAATTCTGGGGGTGGGGGCGGTAGTACTCGTGTAGTATTGGGAAAGATTTCATAAATAGTTTAAAAAGGGTTATTTAAGTAAGGGCAGAGTGTTCTTTGATCAAAACTTTTTAAAGTTTTCCTGCGCATTACTTTTCCTACGAGATTGAATAAAATTCGAATGAAAACTAATTAAAATGTTTATATAATTTAGAAAACCACTTGAAAATTTAATTTATTCATAACTTCGAGACGTGCTTATTATTACTTTTTGATATACAGTATGTCCACGGATCGAGTTGCAAAGAGGAAAAACTTTTTTATTTTTCATTTTACAAGAAACATGTGTTCTTGATAATGGCCAATTCAGTTTTAACCTTTTTCAAATTTTCTTTTAGTTTCAGAGAAAATTCGAAAATAGGTCGATTTAGTTGAACACTTTTTCAAGTCCCAAAAAATAAGTTTGCGTTGTAGGTAATAGTAATAACGGGGGGTAAACCACCAGGGATGTATGGTGTACAAGATAGGGGATGTACTGGGATGTACGGGGAAGTATTGAGATGTGCGGGGATATATTGGGATGTACGGGGATGTATTGGGATGTGCGGGGATGTATTGGGATGTACGGGGATGTATGCGAGGATGTACGGGGATGTATGGATTGTAAACACGTAAAAAAGCCCGGGAATTACCTGATGCACCGATGTGCGCATGAGCGAAGCATTTCATCATCTGCATGTCGGGTCACGCGTGCTATTCGCGTAAGTCTCTCTTTCGTCTTCGGCGCATTGTTATGCTAATTGCGGTTAATTGCTACAGCCGAGGCTACAGCAGTCAATTCAACAGTTTGCTCATCTTTTGAGACGTTTGTAGCATAAGGTACGATTCTTTTGCGTTTAAATAAGTCAGAAATTCTTACTACTAATTAAGGAATGTATCTAACGAAAGCCTTTGCGCGTAACCTTTCAAAAAACCTAAAAAAGGTTATAATGGGGTCGTTGCACTAAATAGAAAATCGATATAATTTTGATAGAAATAAGTAACTAGGTGTTTATTGGCCCTCTGGGTTACATTTCTTTACTCACCAGTAGCTCAAAATTTAAACAATGGCGGTTTTAGCACGAAGCGCACCTTCAGAGAATTAAACAGAAACACGTGCTGCCCCAGTTACGTCATTAGCTTAGAAGCGCTTGTGATTGGTCATCTGAATTGATGTTTTGATACCCAGAAAGCATAACGTTACGTGGAGTTTGAGCCGGTAAAGTAGGGAGCAATAATGATTTACCCTTGTTAGCAGGAAGTCATAATGATCATATATCTCTTTTGCAAAAAATACGTGTGTCTGGTGTGAGGACAGCTTAAGGGGTCTGTTTAAAATGCGTGTGTCAACTCTGCGGTCTGTTTTAAAAAAGTTACCGTCAGCAAAGTGGTCTGAACCTAAACGGAGAACGGCGCGCGCATCATGATCATTTATGACCTCCTGATACTACAGGCAAGTGTTAGGAATAATCAGAATTTGACATTTGGAAATTTATTTCTATTTGTGTTGGGTCTGAGTGTATAAATAGTTATCTGCCGTTTATTTATGTGCCTTTATTCCTATTTATTGTGTCAATTAGTATATTTGTGTATGGAAAATAGAGCAAGGTTTCGTTAAAGCCGATTCAGACAATTTTAGGGGTAGTGAAATGATTGACAATTATTATTTATCCAGTTTGGACTATTTCAGTGCTGAAATGAAAAATATTAAAACGAAACCGTAAATGCTTCATTTATTTGGGAACTAGACAAACTGAAAAACAACACTGGACACTATCTGTCAAACGACTAGACTGCCATGATTGTTTATTAATTCAGTTTACGTTTGACAAGCAACAGTTGTACTTTCGGGCTAATATCGGCAAATTCTCGGCATTGCCCCCGATACGTCAAATATTTTACGACAATCTTCGGGGAAATATGATTTTAAAAAATTGTGTAACGACCCCATTGTCGTTTTTCTTCGAAAAATAGTTTTTCCGGTTTATTTTTGATTTTTAAATTCCGGAGTTTTGCGGAAGCCCACCGAACATGCATGCAAATGGAACTTCCAAGCCCTTTGTTAAAAGTGCTTTCCAAATTTGAATAAACCCAAATGCCCAATTTAAAATGTGCTGGGGGAAAAGCGATAGAACAGCTTTTATTTAATCTGTTGAAAGGCAGGCCCATACTAGATACTATTCATTCCCTTTTTGTGAATTTAATTTACCATTTCATCAAGAATTTTATTTTCTGCGATAATAGTTAGGTACCTAGTTACATGAGAAAATGTAAATAAGTCGAAAGTTGTTATATTTTATTGTCGTATATGTTTTAAAATCTATACAACCATTCTTTTCTTCATATACCTACAATATGAATGCAATATTATGTAAAAGTATAGTTGCCACATTATCACCTATCAAAAAATTAACGATCAAATTGTTTTACCTATACCTGTTTATGGCATTTGGGTCTCGATTTAGGGTGTATGGATTTATTTATTTTTCTCGATTTTTCTCCTCAGATGGCCAGTCAATGCTTTTTAGATGTTGAATGTGCCCTAAAATAGAGCCTAAATCCGACATTTAAACAAATTTGGTATAGAAGGATGTATGGTGAGATACGGGGATGTACAGGGATGTATAGGGATGTACGAGGATGTATTGGGATGTACGGGGATATATTTGGTATAGAAGGATGTATGGTGTACATAAAATAGGTGGTGGTTTCCCTTCGAGTAATAATTGTTAACAAGACTTTTGTTTCCTAAATTTTAATTTCATAAACTTAACAACAAAAATAATATAATCAATAACTTACTATTCTATTCAATCCATTCGCCGCCTTTTTCAACGCACAATTCTACTCTTCGACGCAATTCCCTATAACTTCTTCGAATTTCTTCGAGAGTTAAAGACGTCACGGCGTCTCTAATCCTTAGATTATGTGCATAAACTATTTGTTTCAAACGGCCTCAAAGATAAAAATCAGGGCTCCTTGGTGGCCATAACACGGGAAAATTTCGGCCGATCCAATTCTGTCCAAATTGCTGATTTAACCATTGATTGATAGTATCATCAAAAAAATATGGTCCAATGATACCATGGTAAGAAATTGCACACCACACATTAGCTTTTGCCGAATATTACGAGAGATTCGGAAATTCGGATTGTAATCACTCCAATATCTCACATGTTGAGATTCAAAAGTACCATTAGTAGAAAACGTGGCTCATCAGAGAAAATAATATTTCGGTAAATGTATTGATTATCCATGATTTTAGCGCCCATCCACACACAAAAATCCTAACTTTCGCAGGATCTCCGGCTTCTAATGCGTGATTGAAAATGGGCTTGTAGGGATGGAACTTCCATTGAATGAGCGATTTACTAATTCCCAAGAGGAGCGATCTTCGCCGCAAAGAATTTTTTGGATAGTTCAGTACTGAGTCCATTACAAGAAGAATGGCGGCGTCATTTTCATCGCGTACTATCTTGGTTTTTTTTTACATCCAGTTTGGAGCCAGTTGATAGGAATTTTTTGGGCAATTTTCGTGCACATACATTTGAGATGTAAATATCCGGAAACTTTTGATTAAATTCTTCGACAACTCTACGGATAGCTTTACCTTTGCCCTAGGGCACTGAATTAGGTAAATTCGTTGATCTTTCGCACATTTTCAACGATTAGGGTAGATTTTCCTAACTGGCAGTCAATGAAAATAAATAAATAACGTCAATTGCTATGACAACGCGAACTTATTTTTTGGGAATTTTCAACTAAATCGACCTATTTTCGAATTTTCTCTGAAACTAAAAGAAAATTTGAAAAGGTTAAAACTGAATTTGTAAAATGAAAAATAAAATTTTTTCCTCTTTGCAACTCGATCCGTGGACATACTGTAGAATGACAGTGGCGACACGTATATTCGCTATGGCTCTAGAGTTTTTCCAAAAATCTTTCTTTGTGTTGGTAGTGTCTTTCATTCAGTTAGGCAACAATTTTCTGTGCCTTATTTTCCTCCATATTCTTTGTTTTTGCTATACATGTTTCTACTTTATTGCTGCTTTATTGATCCTTCTCTTTGTTTCCTAAGAGTTTCCTAAGATATGTCCTAGGATACGGTTATAGAAAGAGGACAAAAAATAATTATTGTTTACTGCTCAAAAATATTACTTTGTGAAAAACCCTGTTTTTTATATTTATATTTTTATTTTTAAGTTTAAATTTTATATTTTTTTTGTAGGTATATTTATTTTCCAAGTGTCACATTAAATATATTAATTAACAAAAATTGATGTTAAAACATATATATAATTACGTCAAACTATTAATTAAAAACCAACTATTCAACTGTATTCTCCGATTCATAGCTTTATCGACGTTTTAACGTACATATACCTATGTATAGTCGATTAATCGGCTAAATTGACTTTAAACTATTCTACTCAACTGGCTGACTACAAATAATTCCCAGAGATAATGTACTTGGCAAAGCTCTCCTTCATGAACAATTCACGAATCTTATTTTTAAATATTTTATTATTAATTCGTATTACTTATTAGATAGGTATTTCCTTTGGGTGTTAATCTCTAACTCAAATATAAAAGTGAAATATTAGTAGGTACAAGATTTAAATATTCAGTGGAAGTGTTCTTTAAATATTTCTTCTGCATTTTTGGTTGCTCCAACACCTGCATTCGTGGATTCGTGATTCTTCACATTCTTTCTATTTCATTCGCCTCAGATCTTCTCCTTTCCTGAGTAAGTCAACCTTCACGATTTTAGTTGCTTTTGTTTAGACTGGAACGCCCACTTATTACCTGAACATCCTTTAATTTGCTTCATTGTAGTGGCGGAGTTAATAGGAATTTTGTTTTCGGAACTACAAGGAGTAGACTCCACCGTGCAAACTAATTATATTTGTGAACTCAGTTCTCCAACCATTTTTGTCTTTGGAAAAACCGTCCAAGTGGATTCCTTCTTTGCCGGCCGTTTGCTTTTATTACTTAATTGGGATGACGATGTGACGGTCGTGATCTAAAAAAGACCACACCAAATATCGAACCTGACCTTGCCGCAACCCAGACTGTCGGTGCAATTATTGTTGTTTATGTCAATAATGTGCATAATCATCGTCCGGAGAATGAGAATACTGCTAACAGGCAACTCTGATCGCTTTGAGCGGCTTTCCGACGGCCGCCAGTCTCATAGTACTCGTGTACGCTTCAGAACCTGAAATTGTTTACCAGTAACATTGTTCGTTTTGTACGTTTTCAAAACACATCATACACAATAGATTGAATGTTTATTGTAAATTTTTTAATTGGGAGTTCAA
Organism: Xestobium rufovillosum; assembly: GCA_963966045.1. Classification (NCBI taxonomy): domain Eukaryota; kingdom Metazoa; phylum Arthropoda; class Insecta; order Coleoptera; family Ptinidae; genus Xestobium; species Xestobium rufovillosum. The sequence goes on from OZ014496.1 coordinate 17,077,138, forward strand.
CGCTTTGGGATAGGTACTTATTTCCGGTCCTACATACTGAAGATTCGGTGCTGTTTGTAGGAACCTACCCGAAAAAATATGCAATATACCAGGAAAATTATTTTGCTCTTTTATTAATGTTATAATGTTATAGGTATATTGTACATACATATAAATATTATGTTATAGAAAAAGCAGTAATCTACACTGACCGGCAAAAAAAACCGTCCACCCTTAAATGTTTCATATAGATCCACATATCTGCATAGTTTGCATATAAATCGGGAACTGATTTGGTTTTTCTTCATTGCTAATGTTTTGAAATACTTGTTCCACTCCTACCTACTTTTAATTTTAGCCGAAATTCTCTTTTCAGTAACATCAACATATTCGCAAAAATCAGACGGCAGTGGACTATGCATCATTTCTTATCATTTGTGTATACTAAAAGACAAGTAGGCTTATGTGCATTTGTTTTGGAATTGAGTTTGACAGTAAATGCAAGTTTTTAAGCCGTTAACTGTTTCGGACATTTCTCTTGCTTTGATTGAGGATGGTCGTAGTCAACGGTATGTGTCTCGTACATTGGGAATAGCCCGTACTACTGTTCAGGATGCGTGGAATCGGTATCTGAAGATTTGAGAGGCGAGCAGGATCTGGAAGACAAAGGGTGACAACTGCCGTTGATGGTCGTTTTCTTGTGCTCAACACACTGAGAGAGCGCAGATCAACGGCAGTTTAACTTCAACATCGTCTTCTAACACTGTGAGGGGTTCAAACAAGCGAGAAGACGATTAGGAGGGGACTTGTGGAAAGTGGCTTAATTTCGCGAAGGCCTGCCACTGGACTACAATTGCTTCCTAGCCATCGAAGAGCACGTCTGCAGTTTGTGCAGTTACATGCAGATTGGAATCCTCAGCAATGAAGTGAAGTTCTTTTTACTCATGAGTCACGTTTTTGTCTGCGATCACCTGATATTCGAGAAAGGGTATGAAGAAGACGAGGTAAACGATATTTCGACTACACTATCTCTGTACGGTTATCTTTTAACGGTGGTTTTGTTATGATGTGGGCAGGCATTTCCACGGTAACACATACCGACCTCTTATTTGTGAAAAATGGTGCTTTGAACGCCCACAGATATGTGGGAGATGTTCTTCAAGAAGCTGTCGTCCCATTTTCGCATTTCACTGGAGATGGCTTTGTTTTAATGCATGAAAACGTCAGATCACACACTGCAAGAGTAGTAACTGAATATCTGGATGAGGTTGACATTCGTAGATTTGATTGGCCAGCATGCAGTCCGGATCTTAATCCTATAGAGCACCTCTGGGATCAGCTTCAGAGGCATATTCGTCATCGTCCAGTCATGCCAGAGACTCTTCAAGAGTTACGCTTGGCACTTCAAGAAGAATCTTAAGGAGTTCCTCAAATGTGCTTGGAAGATTTGATTAACTCAATGCCACAACTGTTAAATGCTGTAATTCAGGCTCGAGGAAGACATACACGGTACTGACAGTAAGCAGGAGTCCTTTTAAAAATTTAAGTGCTTTTTTAAACATTTCCGTGTGGCCGGTTTTTTTGCCGGTCATTTTAGATAGGTAACATACAGGTTATCGTAGGTCATTGTAAAAAATTTGGGATATGAATGGGATATTAAAATACAGGGAGTCAGACATCAAGTGTTCACCATTGCCAACTTCGTTATTATTAAACCTATAAGGTCGGTTAAATGGGCAAAAAAATTGTATTTTTATAACGAATTGTTAGCTAAAATACAACTGACCATCGCATTCCCACCAAAAATAATTTGTTTAAGGTATTTAGTAATATTAGTAGAAGTACCTACTTAAGTATACCTATAAAATTGCAAATAAAACGTTTTAATGCACGCGCGAAAATTTTAAAAGCGTATAGAAGAAATTGCTTAAAACTTTCTTACGTTATGCATCTTTAGGTCATCCTACCTAAAAAAAATAACTATAGTAATATTTTTTCATGTTGTTAAACTTATTCGTATTTTTCAGCAAGAAATACGATCTGAAATTTTATAGAATACATGGAGCAAATTTTTCGTACAAACTCTTGGAGACAACAAGTAGTATGTAAAAATGTGGGTACGTCTATATTTAAGTGCAGATGGCGATAAATATAATATACAAACAGTCCCTATACCGTGATACAAAACTTTCCTTCTCAACCGAAAGAGGAAAGCTAACTCAAAAGGTTTGAAACGTATTCTGAAATTTTAACGACTTTGGGTGAGCTGTCTATTGTTGCCCAGCAACGAGATAGCTTAATTTGAATGTATCTGCCGGACTACCCAACAACGTTTAAAACTGTTTTGTTGGGATTTTCACTTTCTCTAGATATTATTCATCAATAGAAAGTATTTTTTGAACTCACCGCTCTTAAAATGACATTTCGCGAACCCGACAGACAAACTCAAACATAGTGTTCGCGCACTAGTGCGCGAAATCTAGCAAAAAGCACTGGCCCTTTCAGGCTTTCTAGAAATAATTTGACTTGATAGTAATAAAGTTTGGTTAACAAAACGCCATTTCTCCAATTTAGATGTTGAAAATAGTGAAAGAATAAAGATAAATCGCTATTAATTCGATTGACACTTTAGACAACTCAATTCAATAAATTAAACCAAATGTCATTTTCTACAATTGTCAAATGGAAATCTGCCAATGTAACCACTTGATTTTTTGAAATTTTAAATTGGAAACGTAGGTAATAACTAAAAAATTATAATGTTCGTTTCAAAAAATATTGTACGAACCTCGATGCGCGAAGACGTCTTCGGCGCATTCGCGCATTGCGCATTGCGCTCATGCGCGAAAAATGTCTTCTCGCACTCGTTTCGTAAATAACTATTTTTTCCACTCCCAAAACTGAGATTTTGTATAAAATATATGTTTGAAAAAAAATGCCGCGTTGTCATTAATGCTCCGGGGATTTTCGAAAGATTTACCCTGATTTTTGGACAACGTTCCATAAATAGCTTAATACCATTTTTTTGCAATAAGGTGAATGTTACAGCGTATTAATTATTGACACTACATTCGCATATGCCAATAAAAACGGTTGATGATACCATCAAGAATATTACCCACGTAGTTAGCCACACAGGTCGTTCCTTCCTGAGAAGAAACTTATCAACTTATTTTCTCCTTCGCGGCCGGTTAAGTGATACCCCTTAATTATTCCATATTTCATCAACCATTACTCAGCACTTTTAGTGATGACAAGCAGATACCACCGTTAACAAACACTACGATTGCTAATTATACCCCGTTTTGTTTCAGCGAATGGCTCCTTCACGCCCGGGATGGAACCAAAGAGGCAGCGCACTGCATACACCCGCCACCAAATACTAGAATTAGAAAAGGAATTCCACTATAACAAATACCTAACTCGAAGAAGACGAATAGAAATAGCGCATACCTTAGTACTCTCAGAAAGACAAATTAAAATCTGGTTCCAAAACCGGAGAATGAAGTATAAAAAAGACAACAAATTACCTAACACAAAGAACGTCAGGAGGAAAACGAACCCTGCGGGGGTGACAACTGCAACGAAATCCGGGAGTAAAGTTCGGGGTAAGACACAAAACAGCACTGCAGGAAATAATAATGACAAGCGGAAGAATAACAACGGGAGAGGGGAAGAAATGGACTGTCTAGGGGAGAACATGCTAGACATGTCGTTGTCTGGCCATCAGATCCCTACTTCCATCGGGGTACATTCCCACGCGCACCCCATGGCTCCTGCTAATCTGCACCATCCAGGGATGCTTCACGGAGACCCTAGCATGCACATAGGGTCGTTAGGGCCGTCGTTAGCACCCCTGGCATCATCACCAGGGTGTGCATCAACGCAGAATACGACGCAACCTGTTGTTAAATCAGACTATGGTCTTACAGCATTGTAATTCGTGAATATTAAGTGCTCAATGTGTACTGATGATGTAAAGGACTTCAACCGAAACGCCGACAATATACCCATTATTAACAGTGTAATGTGATTGTGACTGGAAAATTGGTTAATTTGTGGTCTGTTGTATAAAAGGTTTTTTTGTTTAGCTCGATTCAGCGGTTTCAGGTACTACTTAATAGTAGTTTGCAACTATTTACTTTTGGTATTTAGATAATACGACAAAAATCTAGTAGTTTTTGAACCAGGGTAGGGTTTTTTGGCAAATAACATTCAATTCTAATATTTACAGAATATAATTTATTAAAAATAGTACCTACCAATGGTTAATGTTTGTGTCATTCTTTGATTGCGATATTTCGTTACTAGGCAACGGAAAATAAGGCTGTATTGACGTATTGCATACTGTTTCGTACACTACAATCAAGTGACGCCGCACGTAGTGGACGACCTGCATGAGCGAATATCGATGTCTCATTATGAGGTCAATTTGAGATCGTCGGCGTCGTCGGCATTCGAGTGGCGTCTGATCAAGTCTCTTAAAATTGGACGGTTCCCAGCACTGATACAATACATATACCTAGTGTTATTCATCTACGCATCCTTATAACTGAGGTGTCGTGATCTTGTGGTTATGTGCAGTTGTTGACCAGGTGTCTTCACTCCCGTTTAACTTTAACAGCTTTTAAATTCATTGGGTTGTGTCATTTATCACCAACACTTGGTCTGTCTGCCTGATCGGAAATCCATCTCTGGGTCATTTCTTATCCACCTTTCCCCATGCTGCCAACTTTTCCAAGTTAGTTTAAAGCTTGTGAAATACTGGAGAACTCGTGGTCAGTCATTCTGGAATCCTATTTCATGAAGAATTGGTTTTTCTAGTGGTCCACGGAATGTGTATGCTTCAACACCATAGAAGGTGTCGAACTCTTGTTGTACTGCTTATCATGCTTCACCACTGCTTGTTTATGTTCGTTTAGGCTTCGAAACACTCCCATTCTCTTTTAAGATCAGTCCGAGGACCAGCCAGAGCCTACTCCATCGAACAAAATCAATATCCTTTTTATACAGGGTGTGTTTTTTAAGCGCCCGCGGAAGATTATGCCTAAATGACGAAAAATATCAAGAAAATATTTTAACTAACCTCACCTCATTTTTTACGCTCTATAATCTAAAAATGTTTTTACTTATACCAGGTTAGTCCAAATAGTTGGAATGATGGTCAACTTTGTTTTTTCTTATGGAATGTGCATTATTTAATGTTTTACTTGATTCAGAACAATATTTTAATAGCACATTCATAACATAATATTATAGTAATTTTCTTTCTTTTTTGAGATAATATTTTTTTTCTGGATATTTTGACAGTTACATCATACATTTTAAAAATTCATATTTCTGCACTGGTTGAAGATGGAGTAATGATATTTTTAACAGCGGTCTTCATGATAATCATGATTAACACTATTTGCTCAAATTGTGTATAAAATATACGAGGAGCATTCAAAAATTTATCATATGAAAGCGACAAAACACCAGAAAAAAGTCAGCTTTTTTCAATATTTTTTATTACTCCATTTGAAAGAGCGGAAAATTTCGCATGGGCTGACCCAATAAAACAATATTGTTACATAACTATAATTTTTAAATATTTACAATATTAAAATTTTCACTTCAAAAAATCAAAAATAAAGTAGCTTTGGAATGTCTACAGTTTTGTTGTTGTTTTGCTATAGGGTTTTATATTCTGTGGCTGTATTTTTACAAGGCCAACTTTATTTTTCATTTTTGAAATGAAAATTTCAATAGTGTAAATATTTAAAAATTATGCTCATGTAACAATATTGTTTTATTAGGTGAGCCCATGCGAAATTTTCTGCTCTTTCCATTGGAGCAATAAAAAATATACCGTGTCATTTGAAAAAACTGACTTCTTGATGGTTTTCTCTCATTTTTATTTGATAAATTATTGAATGCTCCTCGTATATTTTATACAAAATTTGAGCAAACAGTGTTAATCATGATTATCATGAGGACCGCTGTCAAAAATATCATTATTCCATCTTCAACCAGTGCAGAAATATGAATTTTTAAAATGTATGATGTAACTGTCAAAATATCCAGAAAAAAATATTATCTCAAAAAAGAAAGAAAATTACTATAATATTATGTTAAGAAAGTGCCATTAAAATATTGTTCTGAATCAAGTAAAAAATTAAATAATGCACATTCCATAAGAAAAAACAAAGTTGACCATCATTCCAACTATTTGGACTAACCTGGTATAAGTAAAAACATTTTTAGATTATAGAGCGTAAAAAATGAGGTGGGGTTAGTTAAAATATTTTCTTGATATTTTTCGTCATTTAGGCATAATCTTCCGCGGACGCTTAAAAAACACACCCTGTATAGTCCTTGAAGCAGAGTAACGTCGACGCGTTGAATTATCTAGCCTTCTTGGTTAACTGTTACAGACAGTGTCCCAATTTAGATGCTTCAATATGGGTAACTTGGTTAATATTGAAGATACAAAGATGGTTAAATGAGGAGCAGAATCTTATGACCACTTCAAATCTATAAGCAAATTTTAAAAATATTTTGGTTTCTAAGAAATCTGAAGAAATTAAGTTGGTATTTTCTTTTTTAGCTATATTCTCTTATTTTTCGTTTTACATTGTTGAGACTTGATCATCGTTAAGGAAGTTTTTGAAGTCACGTTTTGGTGGTTTTATCAGTTTCTTTCAGTCTCTTTTAAATTCGAAAATACGGCTACTAGCATTTGTTTTTCTTATGGATGTTTAAAGCCTAGGATTTATTGCGCTGGAACACCTACCTAGTCAAATTACAATCAAGTAATGTGGTTTTCTTATTGCTTTTATTCGAATGTTTTTTGCCTAATATTCTTGTTCAAAAACCGCTAACCCCGTAAACTTATTATGCAAAGTTCAGAGATTTTAAACTGCAATCATTTATGTACATGCGAGTATCTTTCTGTGCCATGCTAAGATAAGTTGGTTTTTATTGTTACCATGATTTTATTTTTATTTATATAAATATAATGTTTTGTTTAGTACAAATTCAGACAACAAAAATCTTTCCTCTAAATTTACAAATTTATTGCTGGTCTTTAAACAACGCATTTTTGTCGTTTTTGTTGTTGTACTGAACAAGATCTACTTCGGATCTACTGTAATTTGCTGCTGTCGATTATAAATAGGACATGGGGATAGAAAGAGGATGTCGACGATTGGCTCTCTACTGAAATAGTTTATTTTTTATACGCATTTATTATTGGTTTAGTTCCTCTCAGGGTATTCTAAATGTTTGTGTTTTTCTTGTTTATTACATTTAGTAAGTCAATTTGTTTGTTGATATTGTGCATGTATTCGTAAAGAAAAACCCAGTGTGATTTTATGAGAGTATATTAATTGCATAGGATTATTTTAGATTGTATATAGTAGGTACCTTACCATAGGAATAAATATGAATACTTCTCTTAGTCAGTGTTTTATTTCTATTCTTTTGTTAATGGCAAATATACGTTTCAAAAAGTTGATAAGACTGGAAGAGAAATCAACAACAACAAGATTTAACTCCTGAGAAAAATGAAGCAAAAGACAGGGATAGATTCCTCCAATCTCGATTGAAGGAATCCACTTTATTTTATTCTACATGGCTTACAAATTATACAGGCTGTTTCTGCGCTATACTTAACTTTGCTTTTTTATTTCTACTTTTTCATTACTCCAACGGTTACTTTTAGGTTTTATATATTTCTTTGATTAGATACATATTTAGGAAAAGAAAACCGTCTTTATTTTTGGGTCTGCATTATTTTTACCAACAAGACTGCTTTTCAGCACAGTACCTAACTTTGCTTTACACAATACTACTTTTATTGCTGCAAGAGTTATTCTGAGGACAGAGAACTCCATAGCTTAAAATTATTTTCACTCATCATACACCTGTTTTCTTCAAAATACCATACTTTCTACTTTCTATTCCTGCTTTTTATGCTGGATCATGGACCCTACGGAATATTCCTAGAATATTATGAAAATACATGTGCAAACACAAACAGGCATCATACTTGCCATCTTCCTTTGTAAATACTGGAGTTTCATACACGACAGATTTCACATAACACCAAATGAAGAAGCAAAGGGCAAGGCAAGACTCAAGGAATCTCAGAGATCAAGATACAAGACACCATCCTTCAATTCACCGGTTCGGAAAATTCTGATCCAGACACTCTTGCACGTCCAACAGCAAGTGTACAGGCCTCATCTTATATGAAAGGGAATTCATGTAAAGGTTATGATAGAAATTGGAAATTCAGATGAGGTGGTACCAATACTCCACAAATACCGACCAATGCAATTTGGGACTCCGGTACCCCTACGTTTGACTGTTTATGGAAGACCAAAATAAGCAAATTTGTCATTAAACCAGAGTTTGGAAATAACGATGATAGCCAACTTGAACTTTCTGAATGGGTTAGAAGCAACACAATTGGTCAACGAGAGCTCCCTATATCATCCATGTGGTGTGCAACTGTGGAAGTTTCTTGGTCTATAAACTCCCGGGATTTCTCCTTCAAACGCTTCAGTACCTGATGTTTTTAGATGGCCAGCACTATAACCACGCTTCAGGTCTTCAAGTTACAATATTCTCGAATTCCACCAATTGACAAGCGTGAAGGTGAAGTTTCTCTCCCAATTCAACTAGCTTTCCCGTAAACAGTTAGTCGCATATACCTAACAGGCGAGATTTCTGAAGATTTCAACCGGAACATCATAGTAGCTTTGCCAAAAAGAAAAGGCGCAGATAGGTGTGAAAATTTTAGAACGATCAGTTTAACTTGTGCAAAGAAGGACAGAGAAAAGGGCGGAAGAAATATTAGGAGAAGATCAGTTAGGATTTAGAAGAAATAGAGGAACGCGCGAGGTAACTTTACGAGTAATAATAGAAGAAAACAATATGAAAGGGAAAGAGCGCCTGTATATGATTTGAAGATTTTGAAAAAGCCCTTGGCATTGTAAAATGAAAGATGTTCGAAGTGCTCAAAAATGTAGTGATGAAGAATCGGGTTAGAAGAATAGGGATAGAAGAATAATTCATAATTTATACAAAGAGCAAACGGTAGTTATAGAATTTGAGCAGGAACATAGAGAAGTAGATATCCGAAAGGGAGTGAGACATGGATGTGCGTTATCGCATCTAGTTTTCAATTTATATATGGAAGATGCGATTAATATTGTTAATAAAGACAGAATAGCTGCTGGATATAATATACAGAGCCAAACTATTAATGTGCTCAGATTCGCGGATGATATAGCAGTATTAGCATCCAGCAAAGAAGATTAAGGAAGTGCTCTGAACGAAATGGGAGCGGTTTTGACGGAGGGCTATGGTATGAAGATCAGTAAAAAGAAAATCAAAATTTTGGTGTGTAGAGTGTAGAGGGTGTGTAAATAGAACTAAAACGAAAATACAAATTGGAAACGAGAAGATAGAGGAAATCCCAGGTTTCTGCTATTTAGGAAGTCAAATAACTCGCGATGGTAGGAGCTCTAGAGATAGAAAAGAAAGAATAGGGCAGGGCCGAATTGCATTTAATAAAAAGACACAACTGTTATGCTCGGGAATGATAATTGCAGGAACTGGGAAGAGGCTCTTAAAAACGTTTGTATGGAATACGACATTGTACGGGTGCGAAACTTGGATGATAGGAGAAGTGAATAGGAAAAAATTAGAAGCATTTGAAATGTGGTGTTATATACGCATGATGAAGGTATCGTGGGTAGACAAGGTTGGCAACAGAGAGGTATTAGAAAGAGTTGAGGAAAAGCGAAATTTATGGAAGACAGTAAGGAATAGGAGAGATAGGATGGTAGGACATCTTCTGAGGCACGAAGGTTTAGTTCGCAACATACCTACTAGAGTAGGTAGGGTAGACCCAGATTAGAATACTGCTCTCAAATAGTTAAGGGATTTAGGATGTTCAATGGGGAAATGCGTGGGTTAGCTCAGGATAGGAAAGGATGGATGTATGCGTCCAACCAGTCTTCGGACTGAAAACTTTATGATGATGATGATAAAGCAGCTGAGAACGCCTACGAAGAAATACTGTACAATATTTGAAAATCCAATTTTAGGAAAGAATAGAATATGGAGAAGTTGAAATAGAGTGGGGGATGCCAATAATTTGGGAAGAATGATGCGTAGGTATGAAATTTTTAGAGTTCAGGCCAAATGCGAGAAAGTTCAGTCAATTTATACAATAAATTATTAACTAATTACACGTTAACGTTTAAAATCGCGCAAACAAGTAGTTTTAGAAGATATTTTTATTTTAAAATATATTCTGTTCCCAAGCTATCTTTTCCACGAATTACCTTTCACAAAACAATATTCAGAACTCAAGGGAAAAATCATTCATTTCGGCGTGTTTGAACTACGGTTATACACCGAACATTACACGTGATTTTGGTGTCGTCGGCAACTACTGCAAAAGTATCAAACTTGTACTTGTGACATGTCCGAACATTATTCCACTGGGAAACAGAGCGAAAGCTACAGCAATTAGCACTGTGCTCAACCGTGTCGACACAATGATCCGGGAGTGACCACTCGGTATTAACTGAAAGGGTTGGACAACCGAACAAGTCTCTTGGGCCTAGTGACAGGTTTGCAGAATCAGTGTTTTGCGGTCGGCATCTTTGGCATTATTTCTCGTCTCGATTGTCGATGTGGAAGAAAGAAAGACTAGCATGCCTAACATCAGCAAGGCGAATTCTTCAAAAATGATTTATTTCTGAAGCATTATGAAGAGCTGTATAAATCAAAAAATATATGTTATGACTGCTATGACAAATCACCTCAGTAAATTGAGAATATCAGTCAAATTCTTTATTGGTATCATGATTAAAATTCGATGGATCATTTTTATCCAAAAATATAATGCTTACATTCTGAAATCATGTACAGGCTGTCCTATTTTCGTTGCGATTTGGGGGTTTCTCATAGAAGCAGCAGAGATAGAGCCTCGGAGTTTTCGCGAATCTTAGCTACTTTTTCGAGTATAATAGAATGCCGAAACCAGAATTTGGATATCGTTTTTAGTTTTCGAGAAAAAAAATGTTGATTTTATCGATTTTCAAAAACTCTCTCCAATTCTTTTTATAATAAGCAGACTAAAACTGTTAAGATTGATTCCCGTAGAACTTTTTCCAATGAATCCAGTGGCGTACGTAGTTTTTTCTATGGAGCGTATTTTTTGAGTTATGACATAAAGTTGAATTTTTTAAATGCAAATCATAGTAGGCTTTGGTCTAGTTCTAAAGGTCTTTTCTTAAGCTACCAAAATATACGGCAACGATTTTGGCTCTTTTTAACTTTAACTTTAACTTTAAGTTTTAACTTTAGAAAATATAAGATAGGTGTACATCCAAGATACCTGTGATTTTATGTTAACAACTGAATAATTATCTGTTGACATACATTAGCAAAAGTTGCATGCAGCTAGTTTTATTAACGTATACTTAGTATATACATAATGGCACTTCAAGATTATCAAAATTCCGAAAAATACGACATAATTGCTGTTTTCAATGAATGTCGTGAGAATGTAATGAATCAATGGATCTATGTCTCAACAGGTAAACAAAAAATTCCTAGATACCCATTTCCAGTATAATACCTATCGATCGATTTATTAAATTTATATACCCAGAAAGAAGACAACCAAGAAGAATGATGTTTTCGAGATTAAAATCAAATTTAATTCACTATGGGTCATTCAATAAACCTAGAAACAAAATTTATAATAAAGAAAATAGGTAAGAGGAATAAATAAATGTTTTATAGTTGGTTGAGGCGACACCAAAAACTTCTTGTCGCGAAATCGAATCACAAGTTGGTGTTTCCAAAACAAAAGTTCAAAAAATATTAAAAAAGGCAAATATAGGCCATATAAAATTCAAATTATTCACCATCTCTTCCCGGGAGATCAAGAAAGAAAGCTTAATTTTTGTAGGTGGTACTTAAATAAAATTCAAGAAAAGTCAGAATTTGGGCGGTCTGTCATTGGGACAGATGAAACTCACATAAGCAGCTAAGATTATTTAACAGGCATAATGTGCGTCACTGGTCCGATACAAATCAGCACCAAACTTTTGAACGTCAGTGGCAAGGACGGTTTGAATTTATCGTTTCTTGTTTTATTTTGAGTGGTACATTAATTTATTGAATATTACCGCAGAGGCGAAAATTTAAAATGTTCCGTTAATAAACATAAACAAGGTATATTTCCAACAAGATGGTGCACTTGCACACAATTCTGCGATAGTTAGAAATTATTTAGAAAATAATTTTCCGGGAAGATAATTGAGTACTAATGGACCTATATTATGGCCTGCAAGATCACCAGATCTGAGTATAGGTATTAGACTTTTTTGTTTGAGCATTTTTAAAATAAAAAATATACATAACGAATTTCGACTTGGAAAAGTACGTATGCGCGGTGTTAAAAAATAATGTCAAGAATTTCTGCAGCGTGTAGTACTCGTCAAAATATATAAACATTTGGCCCAAAGCAAAAAAGAAAACTGTTATGGGGTGAAAAATTTGCTTTCCCATAAAAGGGAAGACAATGATTTTAATAACCAATAATGAATCAGCGCATCGTATTTAGCTAGAAAAACTATAGGTAAGTAAATGCCAGAAATTTTGTCCATTTAAGTATATCTTTCACCGTTCTTCAACCAATATAAAAAATTAAATTTGTTCTTAACCCCTATAAAGGCTTGTAACTCCCTACAGTTATGTTTTATTCCAAATGTTTATACAAATACTTTTTAACTTATTCTTATGAGTATTATAATATGTTACAGAAACTTTGCTAAAAAAATTGTCTAAATAAACGAGTCAATTTCGAATTTCGAGGTGAATCGACGAATAAAAAAATAAATAGGTATATCAGTGCTCAAAAATTTATAATTTCCTATTCCTTCAAACATTTTCTCCCGAGACAACCGAAACTAAAACATAACGAATTACTTAATTTCTTTATAAGTTCATATTACTTTGTTCATGGTGAAGAACAATGCACGTTCAGCTACAGCACAAGCATTGCGTGAATTAAAATTTTAAAGTATTGCAGTTATCGTGCCCAAATCTAGACGTTGCAGACACGCAAAGTAATTAAAGTGGTTTTTGAATTTAGATAACAAAGTCATTTATTACTCATGACTTTTAGAAGCTTTTACAGAGATACGGAAGGTATTTTTTCTTTTAAACGAAACGTAACATACCTTGAGATATACTTGCATATTGCAGGTGGTATTCTATTATTTTGGCAACTAAAAATAACTTCAATTTCCAAAATTAGTTTGGGTATGCAAAACATGTTTTCATATCTATGCTTTTGTCAAATCATACGTTCATTGCATGTGTGGTTCCTAACGTATAAACGTATAATGAGGTTCATTATTCAATGAGCTGCAGCTGTGTAGCATATCTAGGTTGCTGTGACGTGAAAAAAGTCGAATTTATATTTACTTGCCAGTAATATCCAAGAAATTCGTTTCTTTGGCAACGTACATTCTGTGCACACTTATCAAGAATAAGGAGTTATCGAGTTATCGCTATTATTAATTAGGATGAATTAACCAACATCATAACTGGCTAGTTGGATAAGAGACTACATAATATTTTCTCTTTCTTTCAGTTAAGTTTCTACAACATGTTTATAGCATGCAAACTAACTAACCCTTTTTATGATATTAGTGAAGTAAAAAAGTATGAAATATTCAATCAACGTGGGCTATGGATTCAAATCAATTTTATCTCTATTCATCTAGTTCTATAATTAATTTTCACTAACTGATAGAAATATTGATTGAGCGTTCCAAGCGTAACATGCAGGTTGTAGAAATATGTTCCCACGTTATAAAGAAGGGTGAGTGTGATTATGGGGTAAAATTGTAAGGTTTTCATAATGAATAAGAACCAATCTAACAATTTATTATTTGCAATTACGTCTAGGGGTATTAAAGCTTAATTTTGAAGTATTGGAGAATGAAAGAATGAGGTGTACAACTTAACACTGTTTATGCTGGCTCATCATAAGGTTCTCAGTCCGAAGACTGGTTGGACGCGTACCTCCATTCTTTTCTATCCTGAGCTAACCTACGCATTTCCCTAAAAGTAGAACATCCTACATCCCTAACTATTTGAGACCAGTAGTCTAATCTAGGCCTACCCCTACCTCTTTTTATTGCTATCTCTGACTCTAGTATGTCGCGAACTATTCCTTCGTGTCTTAGAAGGTGTCCTACCATCCTATCTCTCCTACTCTTTATTGTTTTCCATACCTTTCGCCTTTCCCCAACTCTTTCTAATACTTCCCTATTGCTAACCTTATCTATCCACGGTATCTTCATCATGCGTCTGTAACACCACAGTTCAAACGCTTCTACTCTTTTCCTATCCGCTTCTCCTATTGTCCAAGTTTCGCACCCGTATAATGCCGTACTCCATACATACGACTTTAAGAGTCTCTTCCTAGTCTCTATATTAACCGTTCTCGAACATGCTGCCTATATGTATTATAATGTACATTTACCAAGAAAATGGAAAAATTTTCGTAATCCGCTCTTCATTGACCAAATAATATGCTGTTTTGAGTAATCCTCAAAAATTTCAAAAGATGTCTAGGTGGCCTGAAATATATTTTTGCACTTACCTGCTTGTCTTCTCAATACAGAAATGCTCATATCACAGAATCTTCTACATTTGTATCTATCAATCCGGCCGACAAGTATTATTGTGCATAAAAGAAAGTGCCATATGATAGATCCTGAAAAAACTATCCTATGTTCTTCCAGAATTTTATCAGTTACATCTCTGTACCTCCTAGCCGTCAATGCACATCCATCTACAAACTCAAGCTTTGTGCGAGCCATGCATGCATGAAAGAGTGAGAGACCTGGGACTGGTGCTTGACAACAGCTTTCGCTATAGGGAACATATTGCTCTGTGCATGAGACGAGCATTAGCCAACCTAAAACTTATTTACTCTTACAAAAACATTCTTTCCATTGGAATAAAAAAATTACTTTGTAACTCACTTGTGCTTTCACATTTAAATTTTTGTTGTGAGGTATTTTCTCCATGTTTGGATCAAGCCACCAAATATAAAATTAAAAAAATGCAAAATTCCTGTTTGAGATACATATATGGCATTAGAAAGTTTGACCATATATCACATAAATTAATTACTAGTGGTTGGCTAAATGTGGAACACAGATTCCTTAAGCTTTCATGTATATTTGTTAATAAAATTATTTTGTTTAAAACACCACCATATTTATTTGAGAAACTAAAATTTAGAACTGATGTACACAACATTAATGTGAGATTTAAGGGCAGATTGTCTCCTCCTCAATACAGAACTGCTTTGTGCAGTAGATGCTTCTCTGTTTACTTTTGTAAAATCTATAACGAATTGCCCGAAAATCTCAAAAATTTATCCTATCTTCACTTTAAAAATCATTTACATAGGTTTCTGTTACAAAACCAAAATTGTTTATTGTAATTCTGTGTGGTGCACTATGTGGTCTGCGATGTTGGTACGGTTGCTATCACGGACTATTTTATCGCTTTTGCCCTTGGCGACTCTTATTCCTGGTATCAGGTATCGTTGTCTGTTCCGAATGGTATAGTTTATTATAATATTTAATTTAATTTAATTTAATTTAATGTGATCTGTAGGGTTAAGTGGAAGAGCAGGGGGTGCTTTGTTGGCATCCATCTGAACTTCGCCCTAAGCTAGCCTTTCTTTCAGTTATCTGTGGGAATTGCATACACTATGATTATTGTTTATCTATACATAGTTTGATTTATAAAATGCAATCGTAACTGACACAATAAAGACACTATTATTATACCATTACGGATTCACCACCGAAGATCAGTGTTTCTTTGTTTTATTATTATTATTTCCTACGGGGAAGGTTTCTGGCCCCTAGCACTGAAGCTCAAGATTATTGTGCCCCCATACATGATTAGCTCATAAGTTCGGTCCTCTCAAAAAATTTATGGGTGCATCTGCTATTTCTTTTGGTTCTACAAACATAGCTCCAAAGCTTGTATGTCTAGCTGCTCCAAGAGCCGGACATTCACATAGAATGTGATGAGGAGTTTCCTCCTCTTCTCCACACATCCACAATCAGGATTGTCTTTCACTCCAATAGTGGTAAGATATGTCTCATAAGTGAACAGTGTCCCGTAAATAGTCCTACTGCCCATCTCAGCTGGTTCTTACCCAGTTGTATTAACTCTTCAGCTCTCTTGCTGGATGGTCCGCTAATGAACATCCGCGACTGCCTCACTCCAGGAGTCCCCATCCAGTAAGAGGTATGTTTTAGTCTTAATAGGTCCTTTATCACCTCTTTGGCTATCTGATAGCCAACCTGAAAGTAAATTAAGACTCCTCCATATTTCAGTACCAAATTGAGTGCTCCCCCTCGGTGATTTAAACCACGACGAGTAGATCACCACGAAGAATTGTGTTTCGATTTCTTTCTGATTCGGGTCTTCTGCTGTAACCACGAGGTTTTCGAAGACGAAGCATTGCCCTGTGCACACCGGATGGAGGATATATCAAGGTTTCAGCAATTTCGTAGCATAACTGCAGCAACAATTCTAGAGGATTGATTTCTTGAACTGGGTTTTACCATGGCCGAGAGTTGAGGACATTTCTATGGTCCAGAAACGAAATTGCAACTGGTGGAATGGGAACACTCTACTGGAAACGTTCTTGTCCCAGTTGTTTTGGACGGCCATGGAATAACTATAAGGATAAGGCTAGAATAGTAGGTGGACGATATTATTCTATACTATATTACCATCTCTTGCTTTTACCAGCACACAAATCGCACATTGGCGGAATTCATTAGAAATTAGCACATGAACTAATAACAAATAACGCTAACCGCGACCCCCTGGCTTACGACCGTGTAGGCGTCCCAACAAAATCAGCTGTTGCGTAAGAACGCCAGGTCCATTCTCCATGTCTTTGGTGTAGGGAATATTTTAATTTTCAAATTGTTTTTCATCTAGTAGGCTAAGAAAAAATGAATCCCCCTAAAGAATGTATGGCACTTGCTTACAAGTCAAATTTTGTGGCATTTGCGTACGCAAAGAAAAATAGGTTCATAATCTAACTTTTATCGAGTAGCGCTTGCGTACAACATAAAATTTGGATTCCTAATTTAAATATTGAATTCGAACACTTGATATTATATTAAATTGATGTAAGTTAACTTGACCCTTGCACTATTTTTCGAACAAATAATCTTTGAAGAGATTAATATTATAAAAGTTAACGACTGAAAGTTACAACGCTCCGCTTGTTCCGCTTGACCTTAACCTGGCCGCCTAATAGAACGCCTTTGAAAATAGGAGTACCTGTACCTACTTTTAAAATTTGACTAATTTTATGACAGCATAATTTTTATTGTACGCAAGTGCCACGTACCCAAGTGCCGCGACACCCTCCTAAGCTGTATTAAAGCTGCATACACCTGCGTAAATAATTAAAGTAAAATTTAGGTAAAGATAGGTCTTCCTGAAGAGAAAATAAAAAATTCTATTAAGTCGTATTACCAGAACATTGGAATTTCTAGATCAGCAGTTTGTTTCAAAACTTTTCATGCTGTCTCATGTGTTTGAAACATTCTTAAGCCTAAACTGAACCTCTAGTTATGGTCGATTCTAATTTCTCCGATGGGCTTTCGTTTGATATGTCTGCATGCCGACCAATTATGTCTGGAGCGTGTGGGCCAAACACGCCCGTCCTGCCAACCTTCAAAGTGATGTGGCCGTCATAAGAAAATATTAAATTAACTTGGTTTAATAAAATGAAACTACGCGCTGTTATATTGTTGAAGGAATGTTTTAATCACCAAAGATACTGGTTTTCGGGTTATGGGTTAAAAGGAAAAAGAGAGACTTTCGGAAATTCGTCTTTGGTTAGGTAAACTGCTTTATTGTTATATCTGTAAATACATTAAAAAGTTCTTTCTGTTTGCTGTTCTATATCTTGTGTTTTTTAACTACCTATTTATCAAACAAAACTAGTTTAACTTGCACCATAAGTTTTGATGCAGATAAGAAGTGCATTCTTATTAATTTTTATACTATAATTACCACATTACAAATTACCTATACATGTTTCTAAGACTCACGCGTAATTAACTTTTCTGCTTAGAAAATAACAGATTACTATTACACCTAGTTACATATGCCCATATAAGTAAAAGTATATAATGTCCCTAATCACACTATTAATTTCAAAAATGAGCTTTATCTTAAGCTGTTTACTTCAACCGTAAATTTAATTGTAGGTTCAACAATAATAATTATCCACTCTCATAATTAGCGCTTAATTTCCTACACTAGGTGGAATTTAGTAATTAAAGCAATATGAATTTATAAACAAAAGCTGTTGCGTTGCTTGGTAGCCCCGAGTGTAAATTTGGCAGTTAAAGGATCACGAGCGCTTGCGCGAGTGATCTTCAGTCAAATTTACACGAGTGGCTAGTAAAAGCAACAGCTTGAGTAAAATTACCTAAAAATTCCAGACCACGAATTGTATTTAACAAGATTATTTTCTGAATCGAAGCAAGTTAGTTCAAAACGAAATTTTATTTCAATTAATCCACATACAAAGAAATGTGTTGGGAATATTTGACGTTTGGCAGGTACTAAAGTAACTAGATTATATATTATAAATGCACCTACAAATTCGCAACTATGGCAACTTATCAACAAGCAAAATTATCGAAAAAATTACCGTACGTAATATCACAAGAGAGTGAGAATAACTTGAAAATAATTCGACAGATTTTCGAAAACTTGTCGCCAGGCAATAGACACGAGAGCCCGTAGGGCTCGAGTGGCTATTGCCGAATGGCGACAAGTTTGAGTAAAATGTGGAGAATTTTTTTCCAAGTTATTCTTACTGTCGTGTGGTATTCGAAAGGTTATTTTTTGACGTTCAAATGTGAAACAACTCTTCAATATTATTCTTTCAGTGTCACAATTTGCGATTAAAACATACGACATATGTCAAAACCAGAAAACAAGTCGTTTTATCAACAAAAACAAAATACTAAAAAAAAATCCCGCTGGGACAAGTTAGGTAAAAAATTCTCACTATAATAATGATTTAATTGGTCAGAATTAAACGCGTGATCAAAAATACTGTTCATTTATTGGAAAATAGAAACGTCAAAAAATAACCGAAATAATACACGGTTCTAGACCCAAATGAAATGTTCCTATTGGTCAATTTGACGATGAGAAAAATAATCAGCAATATTCTCCCGGAAATCTTGACTAATTTACCTAAGTGATTTCAATACCTGGTTAAAAACCAAGGACTAAAAATCAATAAAGTGTAAATAGTAATCTTCACATTTCAGTCGTAGGTATGCCTCGCTTGTTTTATATACGATGGTAACAAAACACATTTTTGAAAGTTTGGACCTACATGTAATAATAATTGAGACGCTGCATAGTCTTGCTGTGTGCCGGCTCACAAAATATTCGGATCAATTCGGATTTGGTCTGCGTATGTAACACAATGGTCGTTGGCCCTTCCGCCTGCCTGATTTCACAGTCCCCGGCCCATCAGGCGGCAGGCCATTTCAGCAGCGACCGACCCTCTTCTCTGCCAATCTAGGGGAACATGCTTCACTGAACTATTTTTACACAACAAGGCTGTAATCTAAAATGGCGGTTCAGTGTTCGGAACAAAGACGTTTTTTGTGCCGCCGTCGAATATTATTTTTGTGGGCCTCGGCATATACACGAAGAAGCGGGGAATGAGTCGAAAGGTTATTTTCAAGGGAATTTTTAATATCAGGAAATTAATTTTTCGGCGAGGATCTATTGGATGTTTTTGTCGTCGTGCATTATTCGCATAAGAAGCGAAGGCGGCAGATTTTGTTGCGCAATTATGAGTGCCCTTTGATGTGGCAGCGAAAATTAAAACGTCATTTTGTTTTTCTTTCGATACACTTTCATTTTAAGACTCCTTGAAAAATTGTAAATTATGGGCAAACTTCAGAGTTAATGTCTAGATAACATAATGAGTTAATAATACGTACACAGGGTGTTAGAGTTTGGAAATAATGCACGACTTTTTCCAAGATACCTGGTTATTTACTGTGTGCTTGAAAATATGAAAATTCTTGCCACAGAGTAATTAATCTTTAAATTTTAGAGAAAGTTAAATATTTAGATTGTATCATTTCAGAGATAGCTCAATTTTTGGACCGTTTGTAGAAAATAACATAAAAAGGAAAATATTACAATCTATAATATTTAGGTATAAACTTAGAACGGGCCCAAAAGTTACAGAACTTCAAGTGAAAAGTGAGGGCTATGAGGGTGTATTTTCAATTTTCAATCTACTATGTAGGTATACAGGGTGATTCAGAACGGGCGTGTCAAATTAAAATGGGTGCTAGAGGAACTCCAAATAAGACGAAAAGTTTATATGAACATATGTTCTAAAGTGACTACTAACAGAGATACAGGGTGTAAAAGTTTTAATATCTTTTTATTATCTTAGTAACAAGTTATTGAGTTGAAATTTAAGGTGTCATTTTCATTTGCCAAGTTATAATTTAGCGTTGCTACGGGGTAACCCGTTTATTTGTATTTGAAATCTACGTTGAATTTGGGAAGAAATTGGTATCTTCAAAATTTTTCGTAAAATGCTTAGTTTTTGAATGAAATAGCTTTTTGTGAAATCGTGCACATGCATGCTCTGAAATTTTCCATAATGCAATTGAAAAAAATAGTTTATTACGAATAACACTAACAAAACTAACAAGAAGAACGAGAAAACACATCAATTATTACATTACGATATTTAAAAAGATATTAAAACTTTTACACCCTGTATCTTTGTTAGTAGTCACTTTAGAACATATGTTCATATAAACTTTTCGTCTTATTTGGAGTTCCTCTAGCACCCATTTTAATTTGGCACGCCCGTTCTGAATCACCATGTATAGAAATAAGAACAATTTGAAAATCAAAATATGCATTTTATTATTCTTGCTTTAAAATGTAAAACACTATTACAGCGATCCTGCAATGCATGTAAACCTCTTAAAATTGCTTCTTTCTGCTCTACAAAGGAGCCACATCTGGTGAATAAGGGGGTTGATCGAGTAATTTGAACGACTAGAGGTTTACTTTCTTCTTTTTGTTTTCCATTATTTGGAGTGTTATGATGATTTCTTGAGTCGATAACTAATTTTTGCCAATCACAGAGAGTTTCATTATTTGTGAAATGAAATGTAGCTCATTAATACACGAACTTAGCACTAAAAAGTTTAAAAAAACAATAAAGCAGCAGGTATAGATAGCTTCCAGGCAGAAATCTTAAAGTGCGCAGGTCAAGAGGTAATAGATCGTTTATTTAAACTAGTTACTCGCATATACCTGACAGGCAAGATTCCAGAAGATTGCAAACGGAACATCATAGTAGCTTTCCCAAAAAGAAAAGGCGCGGATATAGGTGTGAAAATTTTAGAACTATCAGCTTAACTTCCCACGCGCCAAAATTGTAACTAGAATTGTGCAAAGAAGGATAGAAAAAAAGCGGAAGAAATATTAGGAGAAGATCAATTCGGATTTAGAAGAAATAGGGGAACGCGCGAGGCCATTCTAGCTTTGCGAGTAATAATATAAAAAACAATAGGAAAGGGAAAAAGCGCCTATATAGGATTTTTAGATTTTGAAAACGCCTTCGACAATGTAAAATGGACGAAGATGTTCGAAGTGCTCAAAAATGTAGGGATGAAGTATAGGGATAGAAGAATAATTAATAATCTATACAAAGAGCAAACGGCAGTTATTGAATTTGAGCAGGAACATAGAGAGGTAGATATCCGAAAGGGAGTGAGGCAGGGATGTGCGTTATCGCCTCTAGTTTTCAATTTATTCAGGGTGATTCAGAATGTATATGCCAAACTTCAACAGATTATAGAGGAGCTCAAAATAAGAAGAAATGTGCCTATGGACATGTGACCAAAAGTTACAATTAAGAAAGATACAGGGTGTTGAAGTTTCTGGAAAAAGAACGATTATCTCTGAAACCAAGAAAGCCATTGAATTAAAATTCTTAGGGCGATTGCCCTTTGAAGACCTCTATTATTTTAAAAAATGTTTTTAGTGGCAAATGGCATCGCAAGAAGTTCTGGAACAATCGATTGTTGATGAATTTTCTTCACCAGATATGCAGGTTATGAACGATTTCACAAAAAGGTGTTTCCTCAAAAACTAAGCAGCTTACGGAAAATTTTAAGATGCCGATTTTCTTCCAGATTGAACACAGATAGCTCACAATTACTTGCACAGATCAGTGGCGTAACATAGTTCAGAGAAGGTAAGTAGACGGTCTAGAGTGTAGCAACGCCACTGGAAGCAGTACAAAAGCAAAACTTTTTGGAACGGTAGATGTCTGCAAAAGAAATTCGTCCCGAAAATTTCAATTCAGTAGCTTCCATGGTTTTCGAGACACTAAAACAGAAATAAATTTTTAAGGAAACTTAACCACCCTATATCTCCGTTAGTAGCAACTTTTGGGTACTTGTTCGTGGGAACTTTTCTTCTTATTTTGAGCTTCTCTACGTTCCACTGAAGTTTGGCCCACCCGTTCTGAATCACCCTGTATATCGTATATGCGATTAATATTGTTAAAGGCAGAATAGCTGCTGGAATTAATATACAGGGCCAAACTATTAATATGCTCAGATTCGCGGATGATATAGCAGTAAGCATCCAGCAAAGAAGAATTAGGAACGTCTTTGAACGAAATGGAAGCGGTTTTAACTGAGGGCTATGGTATGAAGATCAATAAAAAGAAATCCAAAATTTTGGTGTGTAGGGGGCGTGAAAATAGGATGGTAGGAGCTCTAGAGATATAAAACAAAGAATAGCGCAGGGCCAAATTGCATTTTAATAAAAAGAAACAACTATTATGCTCGGGAATGATAAATGTAGAAACTCTTAGAAACGTATGTATGAAGTATGGCATTGTATGGGTGCGAAACTTGGATGATAGGAGAAGCGGATAGGAAAAAATTAGAAGCATTTGAAACGTGGTGCTATAGACGTGTGATGAAGATACCTACCATGGATAGATAAGGTTAGCAGAAAAGAGGTATTAGAAAGATTTGGGGAAAAGCGAAATTTATGGAAGACGGTAAGGAATAGGAGAGATAGGATGGTAGGACACCTTCTGAGGCACGAAGGCTTAGGAATAAAAAAAGGTAGGGGTAGGCTCTCAAATAGTTAGGGATGTGGAATGTTCAACTTTTGGGAAATACGTAGGTTAGCTCAGAAGAGGAAATGATGGAGGTACGCGTCCAACCAGTCTTCGGACTGAAAACTTTATTTTATTTATTTATTTATTTATTTATTTATTTTTTTTTTTTTTATTTGGTTACCCAACAGATACTTTTGAATTGAATCCAAATACAGGGTAACTCGAGAAATTTAAAAAGTTACAATAAATAAACACAGACGCCCTACATGACGCTGCAAAAAAATTACAAAAACAAAAGATAAATTGAAAGCAGCAATAGTGCAAAAATAAATATTATACAGTAAATAAACACAGGCAGTCCACAAGACACATTGCCAAAAACGAAAATACATATATAGTAATGAGCCAGAAAATTGTAACACACAAGATCAGAAAAAAAGTGATAAGAAAACAAAATATTTACTATGAACCCCATTCCCGGGACTGAGACAACATGTGGTATATTACTTGTCGTCGAAAAATATTAAATTGCAAATGATGCAAATCGAGGTGTGAGAAATTTTTATTGAAATAATTGCAAATACGAGTCATAGGTGCATTCACAGCCGTAGTAGTATTACATCTTGGAACATTAAATGGTAATACAGTACGCAGGGATATCTGAGGTACAGAGAACTGTAAGCAGCAAACAAGATCCGAGTCAACTGGTCCATTCACAATCCTGTGCAAAAAGAGCAAGTCCGCCAAAGCCCGTCTGTCATGCAAGGAGAGCAGGCCGTGGACATTCATGTTAGTTTTGTAATCTGCATAGAACAAACGCCTGTTAAACTTAAATCTATTCAAAAATTTCTTTTGCACCCTTTCAATTCTATTAACATATTTTGAATATACAGGATTCCAAACAACACTGGCATATTCTAGACTGCTTCTAACTAAAGAATTGTATAAAAACATTAGTGAAGAAGGATTAGTAAAGTTAGAAGCAGTCCTGAAAATGAAACCAAGGGTCCTCAAGGATTTGTGCACAATATTCTCAATGTGCAACTCGAAACTTAGTCTGGTGTCCAAAGCAACCCCCAAATCTTTCATCTGGCTAACGCGTTTAAGTTTTTGATTATTTAACTGATAGTTTATTAGAATAGGAAATTTATTTCTGCTAAAAGATATCTGAACGCACTTGACGACATTGAGGAAAAGTTGATTTAAAACACGAAAAGAAGAGAACTTGTTAAGATCAATCTGCAGTTGAAGGCAGTCAGTTAGGTTGGAAATATTTTGGTAAACCTTTAAATCATCTGCGTACAGTAAATATTAGGAATTTTGGAAACAAGTGGCAATATCGTTAATAAAGATAGAGAAAAGTAAAGGTCCCAAGTGGGAACCTTGAGGAACTCCAGAAGTAACATTAAATACATCTGATTTTGAGTTATTGATCATTACGTATTGAGATCGGCTATTTATGTAAGATTCAATCCATCTAAGTAAATCGCCGTGGAAGCCGAAATTCCTAAGTTTCGCGATTAGTGTCGGATGATGTACTTTATCGAATGCCTTGGAGAAATCGGTGTACACCACGTTCACTTGCACCCTCCCATCCATACCGTCCAGTATATGCTGCACTAGAGGGGTGAGATTTGTAAGCGTTGATCTACCTCTGTAGAATCCATGTTGCATTGGACTCAAGAATGAATAGTTTAACGCTAAGAAAAAGCTGATCACAAATACACGATTCCATAATTTTTCCAAAAATGCAAAGTAGTGAAATTGGTCTATAGTTGGTCACACAATCTCTTCTCCCAGACTTAAATATAGGAGTGATTCTGAATTATTCTTATTCATTATTCTGATGATGAATTAAGATTGAAAACAAATTTGTCAGAAGGCACTTGCCTAGTAAGCCTAAACGGCAATCCGCTACTGTTTACCGGTAATTTTGTATTTTGAAGACGTTTTGCTGAAATGCTACCCTGGTTTATAAGCTAAATGTGAAAAAACGATGATTTTAGGAAAACCTACACCTAAACAATTACCGAATTACTGGAAATTACAAAAGTCTGTAAATTTGCAATCCCTGACTGCAATAGTTTACCCACCTTGTAAATTGAGTAGTTACAACACTGGGTTATTTGTTATATTACCCTAATAAGGACCTCATGGCCAAATGGCAGCGCAGCGAAGCCAGAAGTGTTGGAAATATCCAGTAACGCACCCTTTCTATTAAAAATACCTAGAAATATAAATTTTCAGCTCCAAAACAAAAATAAGGTACAAGGATAAATATTGCTTTCAATATCCCACAGGATATTGGGTGTTCTATATTTTCGCGTTTTTTTAAACCATTTTACAATTACCTACCTGTAGCGTGAAAAACCTTGTTTTGCATGGGTACTTTATAGCCTCAAAATCCTAAGTGTATCTTTCACCAAACCCTATATTCAGAAAATACGTATTGATTAATTTCGTTGAACTACAAAAAGTTGCATATTAATTCTATAAAATAACATACCCGTCACACGAACAAACATGAGATCTCGGGAATTAAATACTGGAGAATAATAAGTGCTGTTCGTGTTATTTGCTTCTACCAACATACCTAGTAGGTACGTACCTACATACATAAACATCAATTTGCCTCTTCTGGGTATTGAATTATAAACCTCCAGCAGCAAAATGCCACCCTGACAGAAAACAGATTTATAGCTATTGTATCAATCATCATTAAAACTGTCTCTGTAATCACACAATGTTAATATAACATAATTACAAGTTAATGCGCGTCTCCATTCCAGGCCGCATCTGGCCTAAAGAGGATAATTTAAATTTCAATGCAAATTTTAGAGGTAATCAGACTAAATCAAGTTATCCGCAATGTAGAAAACCGACAGGGTTCGTTTTCCCGACTGAAATATCTATCAAATTGTAATCAAATCAGTCAGCACTTTAAACCCGCGGATGACTGTGACATTGACCGTCAGGTTCCGAAACTAATTTTTACAAGTAATGCCGGCATGGCATAATCAATCTCTTCATTTTTTTGGAGAATGACTCAGCGAAACTTTGTCCTAATAGAATCACTTTCGATTATAATAACTTGAATAATTGTTTCGGCAAAGAGTAATCCGACTGGCGGATAATTATTATTAATATTTCGTCAGGTGCATGCAAAGCTGTCATCACGGAGTGTGTATTGCTCAGTTGTAAGAAATATTGAGTTGGTTTTGAAGTTTTATATGTAGCATTGTAGGTGTAGCCTTTAAAAAGATATTTTAAAGTTCCTTTTAAATACCTCCTCTGTGGTTTATACTGCCCAGAAAATAT
Source organism: Xestobium rufovillosum (assembly GCA_963966045.1). NCBI lineage: Eukaryota > Metazoa > Arthropoda > Insecta > Coleoptera > Ptinidae > Xestobium > Xestobium rufovillosum. The sequence continues at coordinate 17,103,731 of OZ014496.1, forward strand.
CACCATGCAGGAATTTACAATTCATTTAAACGCAGGTGCACTGATCTGCTTGTTTTCACTGGTTAAACTTAGGTATAACTTTTTGGCTCAGAGTTGAATGATGGTGATGGCAGAGTGGAAGACCAAATTCGTCATTCTTGATGACAATCCAGAATCGCATCGAGGTCGAATGGTTTTAGATTAACTGAGTAACACTCTTCTGCTTCCCATACTTTCTTCTTATATAAATTCAATCGACCATCACGTGGCGTGCCAGGTGTCATAAGCCATGTCATACACCTACTGCACTATACATCGGTTAAGGGAAGTTTTACCCGAAATAATTTTGCTTTGAGAAAGAGACATACATATTACGTTGCCAGGTTTTCTCTGGCCTGCTACATGGTGTTGAATTTTGGAAGCAGAAACACAATACTCCAGATGTGATATTACAGAGGACGATGCACAGAATATCCTGGATAGGCGGGGTTCAAACAATAACGAAATTTTGTGCAGAATCGGGAGTCTGTGAAATTATTCACTAAAATGGAGAGTGGAAAATGGAGTACCTCGGTCATACCATGAGGTAAGCAAATGCGTATTAGTAAGGTTTATCATATAGGCAAAATTACACGATAGGTATAGAAACGCAGAGAGGCGTAGAATATCATGACTGAGGAACTTATAGAAATTGTTCATTTGGAGTTCTTCACATTCATTCAGAGCAGCCGTCGACCAAATTGAATTGGCTTTCATGGTTTCTGACCTGAAGAAGTAAAAGATGGATACAATAAAAAAATTACATAATTCTCCACCAAGCAAACTTCTGACACATTGGAAATGAATGCAGTTATCATTTATAAAATAGAGAAACAGCATCACTGGTACGTATATAAATGAATCTGTTGAACAGTCCACAATTTAGAAAATCCGCAGTAGAAAAAGTCTTAAATTGTTTGATAGAGAATAACTATCCTAAAAATTTCATTATGAAAATTATAAACAATAGAATCCATCAATTTTACAATAATAAAACTGATATCAACAAACAAAAAGAAAATTACATTCCATTACTTATTAACAAAACACAACTCGTAAATAAATATTTTAAAACACCCATACTGTGTACAAAAATAAATGTAAGACTGAAAAAACATATGTAATCCAAAAATCATTTAGAGACCAGGCCAAAACAACACAAATACAAAAATAGTAATTCAGCCATAAGTAAACATACCAATCAAGAACAAGGATCATGTTTTTGAATTTAATGACACCATAATTTTAGAACATGAAAATAATTTAAAATCTGTTGTTTTTAGAAATGATTCATACAAAAAAAGAACAAAACTCTATAAATGATAGAACTGACATGCAATATTTTAGTCAAATTTACAGTAATATAATAAACTAAATCTTGCTCTCTGCTTTAAATTAAATATATATTTCTTTCGACTAGAAATTGTGGTTTCAGAAATAAATTAATATCTTCGTCACACAGGCAAAAAATGGAAAAAAAGAAACAGTGTTACTGTAACTAAAAGCTTGAATAGCTAAACGTCTTGCAGCATACAAAGAGGAATTGAAAAAGTCGCAATATCCACGACTCCGAAACCCTCTATACTTGGGCCGCCGAACAGACGGAGTGATCACCCTGCAAGAACGTGCTCTAGCGGGGCCAATATTAATTTATGACGACCGAATTGGAGTCATGCGACTTCGTTGGGTCTAAAGAAAGCGCATCACTGCGGTTCGGTCGTCCTAAAATGTTAGTGGTCCTGCCTAGAGCTCATGATCAGTGGTGTTCCAGCAGTAACTTTAGCGCGGATCAGTTCACTTGTCAGTTCAGTACCAACTTTGTAAGTTGGGTACCAAATTTTTTGTGGCGCCAAACTAGGTTTAATTTTTGGTTTTATAGGTAACTAAAATACATTTTGGTATTTTCCGAAAAGGTAATTTATTCAAAATCGTCTTCCAAAACTTCCTCCATTTCTATAAATGATCTAGTATCATAGCCGAAACAATTTCTTAAACTATGCTAGTAGGTATGTTTGGTCATATTACAAGATGGAGTCTATTCAAAACATTCAAACTGATCTGTATTCACTGCGATTGCGTCGAATCGAAGCAGAAATTGAATGATGGATCGGAATAGAACAGAACAGAAAACTACTGCCCGAGATTAATGATACTACTGCCGAATACAAGGCTACCAACATTTGAATATTTGAATTTCTGTCAGCAATGATATTATCAAGTCAGGTTTTTGGAGGTAATGCGTACCAAAATGATCTGGGGAGGACCAGCGTACTTTTAGTTACTAAAAAGTACCAAATCTGGTACGATAGTACCAACTGGAACATCACTGCTCATGATTGCAGGGTAATCACTCCGTCTGTTGGGCGGCCCAAGTATAGATATCGATTTTGAATCGAATCGGACTATAAATGGCGAACCTCGTCCGCTATTTTGAGTTATTTAAATTTTGCTAAAAATTCTTGACTGCGGCTCCCGAACACCCCCAAATATCAATTTTGGGGCGAATTAGATCCTAAATGGCAAATTTCGTCCGCCATCTTGCATTTTTACATTTTGACTAAAAATTTGTGATCGGCATGTGCGAAAACCCCATATATCAATTTTGAGTCGAACTGGACCATAAATGGCAAAATTTTTCGCCATCTTGAAACTATCATTAACATAGTTTCATTAACATTACATTGGCAACCCCGTAATCTTAGAACGCCCGTACATTTTTTATCAGACGCAGAACGATCCACCCTATACAACGACACCAAAATCACTACGATTGGACCACCTCTGCGGCCAGCGGTCGCTTCTGAACATTTGTTACACTTTGAACTTTGCATCGGCCCTAAGCAGATTAATGCCAAATGTCGGTGGACCGGAAGCGGGGAAAAGGAGAATCCTCAGCAGTTTAGTGAATTCCATTGTCCTCTATGGTGCACCTATATGGAGGAATTGGATGGAGATGTACAAATACAGGAGAATGGTAGAGAGTGTACAAAGGAAAGTCGCGGCCCGTATAGCAAGCTCCTACAGAACTGTATCCACAAAAGCGATACAGGTGATTGCAGGGGTTGTGCCAGTGCACTTACTGATAATGGAGCGCACTTATGGAAGAGAGGAGAACAAGAGAGCAGAAAAGATAAGGAAGCGCGAAATCACGATGACAAGATGGCAGAATGAGTGGGATCAAGAAACCACCACGGCACAGTGGACAAAGAAGCTGATACCAAAAATTGCACCCTGGGTAACAGGCCACCATGGGGAAACTGGATATTACCTGACGCAGTTCCTGTCAGGCCATGGGCGCTTTAGAGCGTACCTGCAGAGATTCGGGATCATTGAGAGCAGCCAGTGCACCTACTGCAGAGAGGAAGATACGCCCAAACACACAAACCTGTGGTGTAACAGGTGGAAGCCACTGAGAAACGGTATCACTGACGAGATCGGCGAGGAACTCACGGAAGAGAATATAATTGATCACATGCTGGATAACGAAGACAAGTGGAAGGCGATAGACAAGATGATAAGCACCATATTAAAAAGCAAAGAAGAGGAAGAAAGGAAAAATTAGCCTGTAATAGAAATGGGCAAGGCGAGGTGAAGTCATGCCGTACCTGAGATTCCTGAGGAGGGGTTTTAGTCAGTAGGAGTCTGACACTCCCCACACAGCCAGGCGTCTGGGAGCACATGAAGGGTTTCCGCTCCTCCAAAAAAAAAAACTTTGAACATTTATACCCGCCATACACAGAATCCATATAGCATTATACCGTATTTTCGTAACATCTAGCGTTATTTTAACGATTCCTTGAACATTTCCAATGTTAGAATCATATTTAACATATTTCCACACAAAAATGAAGGAGGTAATTCTTACCGTTTGTAACTTCCGTTAATGTTTAAGTTGTTTATTTTCTACCCGTGAGAATTATTGACTCATCAAATCACAAAGCTTTGCTCCGAAAATTTTTGTCATCAGTATAAACAACACGTCAAAGTGGACTGAAAAGGTCAAAATCATGATTCGAACTAAAATCTTCATTAAAAACGACATGATACAAATCTCGAAAACATTTTCTTTAATTTTTCGTTCAAAAGAAAATTGCTTCTACCAAGCATAGGTACATTTCTAAATAATGACTCAACATTATAACGGATATTACGTGTCCTATACCTTTACTAAACTATTATTTTCTTTACGTGGGGAAAATAAGTGTTGCATTGCATGTACAGCACAACGAAAAATGCAATGAACTGTAATTGTTTTAGGTAGGTCAGGTTTGCGCTTCCGTAATACAATATTATGACACACGGTGAGATTTTAAGTTTATAAATAATGCTAAAATAAAACTGTTAAACATTATTGTTAAAAGCACTATAGGCATTATGAGAAATGTAACCTTGTAACTTGTGTTTCGTTTTCATATCTTAAATAGTCCGTAAAGTGACAAAACCTGATTTGTGTCTAAACAAAATGGGTCTGTCAGCTGTAGGAAATTTCATGTCTGGAATCTCGTGTCTGACCCAGGAATCCTGCCGATGCAGTTCGAATCTGAGCCCCTCGTCAGAAACAGCGGGGTTTCGGCAAATTGAAAACATGATCCAATCGCAGCGTGCTAGTTCTCATCTACAGCATTAACCCAACTTATGAAATATTCCTTTGTTTTTAAGTTCGTATTATAATCGTCGTTCGAACTACATGTTGATCAGTAGGAAACGATTTGATCATTCATTGTTTTTAATTCTGAAATAAAATATGTTATGGTCTATGAAATATCGAAGATACCTTTGATGATCTTGGGCTGTGAATTATTTTGAATGGCCGAATATATGACACCAGTTTTAAATTGTGTTCCGATTATTTATTGCTACACAACTAAACTTAAAGGTGGTCAGTGAGGAGCACTTAAAATAATTTGTTACTTTTTCCAAAATGGCACATCTTCATCTTTGTTCAATACGAAAATATGTATTTTTAAATATGTCTACATCTGTCAAAATCTTTAGAATTGAGGAATGCCACAAATGTGCACTTTGGGCGAAAAATAGTTTATATAACCTATTAATAAAAATTTGGTACAGGATTCAAAAATGCTACCAAATGCAGGATGTTTCATTTAACTAAACATAGTCAGAGGATGTGGAGAATAAATGGGGCAATCTGTGTAGGTGCAAATAATTTTAAAGTTTGGATAATTAAAAATAAGGAGTCTCTCTCATACGTATCATTTTTTTCTCTAAAATGCATAATAAAGGCTCCGCTGACGCACTGCCGCAGGACCCTGTATTATACGTATGTAGGTACTTCTCTTAGACTGCTAAAATTGGTTTCCAAACAAAAGCCAACTGGAAGACGTCTGCCAAAATCGCTTGACCTACTTCAAAACATTTGCAATACCACTCTTGTTGCACCTATAGATTTCTTGTCAGTAATTTATGATCATTTGGTTTAGAATAGGCTAGGGTTGAAAAATGATTCTCTGACATCTATGTACCATTTACCGTAAAATTCGATTGTAAATTTTTACAACTCTGTGGTATACCCACGTAGCGGCAGAACATTGGAAAAATATGCAGATTTACAACGGCCCAGATTTCTTTGTATGTCTAATAACTTTGGCATCCGGAATTCGATTGTGCTAAGTACAATAGCGTATAGGAACAATAATGTTGGAATAAAGTATTAAATATACTTTTTCTTACAAATTAATATTATTTTTATACACTTATTCACTTATACAACGAGCAGAGTCTTTATTTCAAAATTCTCCGTCCAGAAGCGTGACTTGGTGTCTATAGAAGTAGAATGTCTTTGATCTAATACTATGTTATTTTACGAGCGAGTTATGGTGGCTTTTATTAACGAGGTTGAAAGTTTAAAGCACGAGTTGTAGGCGAATGTGTCACTTTATCCAAGTTATTAATAGTCAAAACTTCAGAGTGAAATACTTTACTTTATCTGCAACAACTCATGGGAAGTTACACTTCTACGGTCATATTAGACCCCTTAGTTTAGCTAAGTAATAGAGATCAAGTAACCCTTGAAAGAACGTTGCCATGGAATCGTAAAACACACATGATTTCCAACAAAATAAAAAATATAAATTTCACGTTTTCTGCGTCAAAGCAACCCCGATATTTATGTTAAATAGAAATTTCTTGTTTGGTTCATTACCAATGAACGTACAATTTCACGTTTGAGGATAAACAGTATAAATATAATATTAGAAGGCTTGAGGATAATAATGTATTAGGACTTGTTCGCAAATGGCTGATCACTTTCAGTTATGCAGTCCACTCCTAGTATTAGGTATTTTTCCTGGATAAGACCGGTTTTTATGCAAACATAAATATTACCTAGTACTAGGTACCTACCTAAACATAAGGCAGTTAAAGGAGCTTTCCTCTTCGTCGCTAAAACTTTTGTTTACAGATCTACAGTTTTTAAGGGTTCCGTACTGCAGGGTGATGCACATCAGATCAATGAACCATTGGGAAAATGCGGACTCTCAGTGCACGAGTCCTAACCCACATTTGACAGATTCTTTTAGTTTCTACTTTTTCATTAGTCTCTATCGCTTGAGTAACTTTTTCTTTTTTAATTTGTTCCTATACTTTTTGTTTTTTCTTCCTTTCTTTTTTATGAATATTTAAATAGGTCTAGTTTTTCTTTCTTCTTCTTCCGTCATCACATATTACATAGTGTACTTGTATTGATGTGAAAAATGTTTTTTTGTTCCTAGAAGAGTTTTGTGGTATTTTCTGCATTTTTATCATTTTCGGGCTGCATAAGACAAAAAATAATGCAGAACGTAGAGCGCGGCGACGTCTCGGAATCAAAGTGGGCACTTCAAAAACGCTCAAGTTTAGTTTTTGCGGTGTATTTTTATAGTCCAGTCAATCGGTGTTCAAAACTGCCGTTTTCGTAACAAAATTGGGGAAGTTTTTTTCTCAACGGTTCTATATGTTTTTTGGGGTGCTGAATTTGAATTTCAAGTTTGCTGCCACGTAAGAGGTCGGCTTCTCAACGAAAAACGCAAAATACCTCAATATTTTCGCACTTTTTCAGTTTTTTGCTTATATCTCGAAGACTATGCATTTTTCGAAGATGACCATTATATACAAAATTAAAGTAGATAAAATTTCCTACAAAATGCACTGATCAACTTTGATTTTCTGACGAGAGGTATCGGCGCTAGAGCGCGCTGAAATACAGGGATTGTTTGGCCCTTCTGCGAAAACGTCAAAAACGCCCACTCCCACCCCCTACAACTCGAAAAATATACATGTTATCAACAAAAACCCTTATAACACGTGAAAGTACATTAAATTTCCTACAAGAGACGTCCCTACCATTCAGTTTTCTCATAAGGTGGGAGGGAGCAAAGCGAAAATTACGAAAAATGTCTTCTGCGCTCTACAGCCAAAACGGTCCCTCTCACCTGCCTATCTCTCATTGCATATGTTTAGGGGCACACACAGAATTGGTGGTGGACGATGGGGGCGCTTTAACTGCAGATAGGTACATAAGGCATATTCTGCAAGACCATGTGGTACCTTTCACTCCATATATCGGGGAAAATTTCATCTTCATGCAAGATAATACTCGCCCGTGCGCCGCTCACTGTGTATGGGACTTTTTAAACCAAGTGGGTGTAAGCACTATGAATTGCCCTGCATGTTCTTCAGACTTTAAACTGATGAACAAGTCTGGGACATGCTAGGCAGATGACTGAGATCAAGAATTCCTGCCGTCCAAAACAGAGAGCAAGTGAGAGTTGCTTTATTTGAACAATGGGAGAATTTACTTCAAGAAATGATGGATGGCCTCATCAGAAGTATGTAAAAATGGATTACTGTAGTCATAATGGCTCGTGGTTATTGAAAAAATAATCTGTGCACTTTTTTGTTCATTAATTATTGTTTAAAACCCTTTAAATTGTAAAACTCTTTTGTTGTAAAAAACCCTCTTGTTGGTTACTTTTTTCTAACAGGCTTCCAAATGGCACCAACCTTTACAAAATAAATTAAAATTAATTAGTTGAATTCTGTTTTAATAGACTCCATTGGAATTAAAAAAAGCAAACAAAACAGAAAGAAAATTTTCGGATTTACCTCCGTTCCTTTAAATTTGCCTGTGTGTGTATAATTAGTGTTTCTTGACCAAATTTTTAAAAAAGAAGCTGGCGGTTGTTGCTTGACCTTGCCATTTTCACGCCCGTAACATTTTTGTGAACTCTGGATAAGTTGATTTGATTAATTTACCTATTCAGATCCGCCTCACTAGACTGCATAGTAGTCGCTGCATTTTAAATGTCAAAATTTCTATCTGTAGAGGCAATTTTGTATTTAACCAAAGCTGAACGATAAATCAAGCCTGAATGAAGCGGCCGTGACGTAGTAATCGTGGCCGACTCGGTATGGACGATCGGTGTTCGCGGCATGGAAATAATGCTAGTCTACCAAAATATTCAATAAAAACAACTGGACTTTTGAAATTGTTATTAAGAGAATATCTAATTAAATATGCCTGATCGGTTTTCAGGTTCTGAACAAACGTTTAACATTAAAAACCTACAGAACTTAAACTCAATATGTATTTAATAATATTAATTGAGCCGCATTCCGCATGAAGAACAAAACTAAAAAATATAGTGGAAAACATTGTCGGAAACAAGTCTGAGCAAAATAAAATACACCCGCTAACAAAATGTTTACTGATGGAAGAAGATAAATGGGAGAACTACTTACTAGGCAATTTTTTAATTTTCTTTTCTTTTGCTTCATTATCTAATATTTTATTGGAGGTAGGTAACATATGAATAATTATTTAATACAATATTGCATGAAATCTAATGTGTGAGGGGAAATGCAATTTGTTTGTAAGCCTACACGGCTCAGTGCGGCTAGCGCGCACAATTTATATGTGTTTATTAACCGTCTATAACTTTTTCAGCAACAACATTAATGTTTCATTTCTTCACCAAAAATAATTTCGAACCTTTGTCCGTATTTGGTCTCGCATGTGTATATGTTAATTCCGAAAAATAAGATTACTTACCCGATACATGAAAAATACATTACACAAATTTGTGGTCTAGCAAGAAAACATTTTTTTTCATAAAATTGGAAAATTGTAGAGGCAACGGGAGTACTCTGTGATAATCAGCACACTTCAGTGTATATTCCACGAAAAAAACCGGTCTCTAACTCTTTTCGTTGCTGAGATACAACAAGAAAAGTATTGAAAATGGTCGAAAATTGATTTAGGAAAATTTTACGAAAAATCGATTTTCCGGCATTTTCGCAATTCCCCATCTTTTCGCGACCTCAAAATTCGAATCTAGCAGGTCATTTTACATAAGAATTAGCTTCATTTTCTTGCGTGTGTTCGAGTTGAATGTCGAATTAGAGCACTTTGCTCCCCGACTATTCGTTATCAAGTAGCAGCGCTCCGTCCACGGCTGTGACGTCACAGCAGTGCTCCACGCGCTACATTCTGGCTTGTATTATCGTTCGGCTTCGATTTAACCTTCTAAAATGTTTTATAAATCCGGGGTGATGACCAAAACCGGAGCTACTTCTTGTCAACATAGTTTTGATTTGAAAATTCCCGTTATTTTCAACTTTAGAATATTAATGCACTCGCAAGTTTTCGCACAAAATTTTTTTCGTTTCAGGAAATACAAACGAATACTGGTCGTTCCGTTTAAAAAAAGGTTCATCTTACTACCTTAAAACCCAATACCCAATTTATTGTTCTGCTTTCACCTACTTAATCTGCTTAAAAGGTTAGCACTAATTCTTTGCTCATTCAACTGGTCGTAACTCCAATAATAACAAAATTTTCCAATAGTGCCGATTATCTACTTCTCTACGTTCCTGCTCAGTAACTAGGTATAGTCTCCGTTCGCTCTGTTCAAATTTTGCATTACTGTTCTATCCTCATATTTCATCCCTGCATTTTCGAGAATTTCGAACATATTTTTGAGCATATACACAGAATATTCCGAAAGGCACTAATTAAATTGTCGAAAGATATACATATTTATGTAATTAAATCAGTACTGCAGCAACAGGTATTTGTTATCCTACATTTTTTAGGTTTATTATTGTACTAACCATAAAATTACGTTTGTATTTTTGCTTCTAAATAATAAATTCACTGGAGATACTTAATAACGATTGATTTTTTCAGTTCGCAAGCAGATACCCAGCTTGCTTTGTTATTAATACTCGTGTCAGCGAAGAATTTTTATTTTGTTCTATTCTATTCCGCATCGGTTTATTCAAAGGGAATTCAAACAAATTAAAACTCCATGTTGATTATTGGGAACGGTGCAGTTTTCTCACAGGCGAGGGCCGCGTATCCGTATTTAGGTTGATGCTGTTGCCAGCACTGCCGGCTGCGAGTCATGATTAATGATACTCTGTCAGCCAGCTCCTAACCGTAGAGCTTTAGACATGTCTCTGGGCCCCTTTCAGGCTCCCCTGCGCCGTCCCTGCATTGTGCCTCCAACTGCACACGATATTTAGATTCGTATAAAAGACGTACTGTGTTTTTGATTATCGCCGTTTTGGCCTGAAAGACTTTGAATAAAGGAATTGCGAAGAGACTTTCCGCTCCGGCAACGGATGCTTTCAGGGTAGGTGACGTTTGGGTTCGGTTATACACAAAAACTTGTGCAGATTATATTATTATTTTTGTGCGGTAGTGTAAAAATTTTACTCGGACGTAATTACTAGTTGGAAAATCCAGTTTGACGACACATTTCAGTTCTATGCTAACAGTTTTTGTTTCTGACGTTCCATTAATCATGATCTTGCGTCTGTAGATTTCTTACGGTAGCATAATGTATTTATAAAACGCTATCTACATCAGCATGAATACAACAAAATTGCGCCTTACTAGCAAGTAATTTATATTTCGAAACTTGCTGCAAGGTTACCGCCAAAAATATATATGAGAACAAGAGCGCGCCTTTTTGAAGTTAGGTACCTACCTATCAAAGTGGTGTAGCTTATTTTTTTATTTTAGAATTCGCAGATTATAACGAATATGACTTTAGAATATGACTTTAGAATTAGGCAACAATTCATCTTGGGTGGCTATGATCTGACTCTTAAAAATCTTCACAAAATGTTATAAAAAGTGAGGTATGAAGAGAAACTCGCTTAATTCTAACGGTAGGTTTTATTGCCTAACTATGGATAGGTGAAAGTGGGATACCAACTAATCGAGTATTCCTAAGGACTTCTAGACGCTGACAACTTCTCATAGAGATCTAACGTATGGAGGGTGAAGCAGAAAGTCTATGGAATGGAAGTCAGATTGGAAAAAGTAACATGTGGTAGATCTGTATGTAGATAGAAGAACGGCATCCAACATCAAGTAGGTATCCAGTGGATGAGGACGACAGCCAGTCGAGAACTCTGGAAGGGACGTGGGAACGCGTATGTCCAAAGATGATCTCAAAGGTGATCTTGATGAAATGAACTTTTATTAGCAAAATGCCTTTCTAAATTTAATCTGTTTTTAGATCTACCTTTTGCAGATTCCGTCATCGGGTCGGATCAAGTTAATTGAAAGTTTGAACCAAGTAAAATTTTAGCATCATATTACCTTTCGGAAAACCCGACTATCGCTAGACTACCCTTGTCTGCGCTCAAGTCAGATGAAGAATGCCATAAAGCCATCATATTGCGTGAAAGAAGCACTACTGCACTCGAAGAATTTTTTCCACCATTTTCTTGTAAAAATATATAATCATGGCGGCCCCCATTGAGGAGTCCATTTTCAAACGTTATTGTAGGTTAATAATTTGAAGTAGACGCTCGTGGTATAAACCACACATATTTCTGCATAATATGTATTGCATCCTACGTGTGACCACGTAAGACATCAAATCTACACCAGCTGTTCGGCAGCTTCTTTTCGGCTTCGTTTTCTGTGCAATCGGTACTAACAGCTGTTTTGAAAATAAGCGATGACATTTCGACCAAAAAAATCTTGCGTTTCTATGTGCTACATCTAGATCATTGAGACAACCAGGAACGAACAGTTAGTTACATTTCAAAGAATCTTTGATAGACCCACATTTTGCATAAATCTATTAGTGCCGACGTTTAAGTAAGATGGACATATTGCGGTAACTACTGTGGTGAAATTGAAGGTTACAATACCTGCAATTCTGACATGGGAAATTGATCCATGTGGGTCCGTTAACGGAGTCCTTCCTCATAAAATAAGTTAGCTTGATCTAAGTCTGGAAAATTTTTCCACGAGTAGATGTAAATTAACGGTTAGCTGAACCACCTCGTTGCTCTTATAAATGGCTAAGAAGTTACGTATCTTGCGCATTAAACCTTTTGTAGGCAAGGGTTAAGTCGACGACATGCCTACCGTATCGTCGCGCCATATATGACCGCGATGGAGCCACTGCAGGAATTTTTGGAAGGTAACATATCTGTGGGCGTGGAGCGACGGTGGGATTAACTATGTAACTGGCATAAAATGTCAATTTATTACAAATCAAACAGTAGCTGTATAGCCGTAAATTCCACATTTATTCCTTTTTAACAATTCGTGGGAATAAAAATGCGAGTGGACGAATGAGCAGGGTAACATTAAGACTTATTTCAAAAATGTTTTGTTTAATACGGGGTGGTCCTTCGAAGTGTAGAAAGATAAACGAAAAATACGTCCAAGATTCATGGTATTTAATGATTGAAGAACTAGAAATAGTCTGGCTGATACCTTTTTACAAACGAATTTAAAAAATTACAAAAATTTGATAAACTATATTTCCACTGTCGTACTTGGGTAACTTTTTTAGATTTTCCTAGCATCATGGCTACCTTGTCTCATTTGTAATAGATGACATACTTGCCAAGTGTCTAAAAAATTGAAATGTCTGAAAATATGGAAATAGGTAGGTATATGTATAGGTCATAAAGGAAACTAGTATAGGTCTTTGAAAGATTAATAATTAGTTTCCGTGAAGCAATAGTGAATACACAGCTTTACGGGCTTCAGATTATCTCAGATTTCAAAAATTTTGTGATCACTGTATAAAAATACTTAATTCTAAGTCTTTCTATCGTGAGGTGTATAAGAATATTGTGTAGAAATGAGTTTCTCTCTCCACTCTCCCCTGTTCTGGACTAACTCATTTGCATCCTCCCATCGGATACCTCTCTCTTGTGTCGCTTCTTCCTGCCACGTTTTTCTCGGGTTACCCCCTCTGTTACTTCCTTCTGTTATCGCTTCATAAACTCTTCTGGTAAGCCTTTCCTCTGACATTCTGTGAATGTGTCCCAACTATCCCACTTGTCTTTCTTTAATCTTTTCAATCACAGGTTTTTATCTTTAGTGTTCCCCGAAGACACCGTTTCTGATTTTGTGTTTTCTCGTCTTTCCTTCTATTTTTCTTAAGAATCTAATTTCTGCTGCATTTATTCGACTCTTGTCTCTGATTGTGAGTGTCCACGATTCACTTCGGCGTCACTACAGTTTTTATCACTTCCACTTTAACTTCCTTTGGCGCATCCCTTTTACCTAAAGATGTTGTTCTCAGAGAATTATATATTCTCCCCACTTTGTCCACTCTGCCATCCACTTCTCTATCCTGTCCAATATTTCCCTCAATTATTGTCCAAAAGAACCTGAAATCTCTCACTTGTTCGGCGGCACGGCCTTCTAAGTTAATGTTGTGAGTTTTGTCGTTTGGTGTTATTAGCACTGTTTTGGTTTTGTCCACGTTGATCTATTTTATTTAGTTCTTCGCTCAGAATATTAATGTTGTGTTAAAGATGTCGCCCGAGAAACAGGAGTTCCGCAAGCATCACCTTTTCCATTTTCCAGTGTCCTAGCTGGAATGGTCTCATTCTTTGGTTTGCCCTCTTTATTGCATCATCTATCACAATTGAAAACAGCAATGGACTGAGCACGCAACCTTGTTTTAGGCCCTCCTTTGATTCAAACTCCAAGGATTCTTCATTCTGAGTTCTTACTACATTGAGGCTCTTCCAAGCATCCTTTCTTCTAATTCTGTCAAACGCTTTTTCTAAGTTCGCAAAGCATAGATGTATTTCTTTTTTTTTTGGTGATGCTCTTCTCTATTGCTTGTTGTAGTATGAATATTGGGTCCTGCGTGCTCCTTCCTCTTCTGAATCCATGTTGTGTTTCCTCTAGCATACCATCAAGTTTTTCCCTTAATCTGCCTTCTATGTATTATCCTAGCCAGTATTTTCGCTGGTATGTTTATCAAATTTATGCCTGTGTAAAAATATAAAACTTATTTGGTCAGCTCATTAGAGCAGATTTTCCCCTCACAGTACCACCGAAGTACCTATCCTTTTCTAGAGGAAGTCAGCAATAAGAGTATATTATTGACATGCATTATAATTTCAATCATATGCATAAAGCATAAAGCATAAGCAAGGTGTTTTGTCAATTTAACAGCAGAAAAATTTTGCCGTAACTTGTACAACGATAATAGTGTTATTTACCTGTTGCTACCATTAAGACAAAATGTTGAGTCGCTGATATTAAAAACAAGGAAAATGATCCACAGAGAAGGCCATAAGATTGGAACTGGATGAACTACAAAGTTGTTCATGAACTTAAAGCAGGTAATCTAATCTTAGACCGAATATCAGGTGTCACCAAAGAATCAATCCTTTTTCGAAGCCTTTCAAAAAATTCTGGATTAAAATATTTCTTCACTTTTTGTCAGTCTAGAACTCCTTGCTTTGCGCACCATCAAGTGAATAAGAGAAGTTCCCGCTAGAATTCATTGGTTTTTAATGCAATTTTTCATATCAAAGTCCCACAAAAGGCAAAGGTGATACGAAAGGAATGTTCAAATTATTTACCGTGCTAGTTCCCTAATTACGGTAACAAGAAACGTATGAATGCCTAGACACTTTGCCGACAGAAATGTACACTGTATAACAAATTATAGTTGACAAAAGTAAGTATTTATCTTTCCATTGCGTACATAGTTGCCTGTGACCGACTCAGTTAGAAGTAATTGAGCGGGGGGGTAACCACTAGAAAAAAATTTGTTCCACGGATTTCATATGACATTGGATTTCCCATGGATTTCATCGGATTTCACATGGATTTCATCGGATTTCACCAGATTTCATTGGATTTCACAGGATTGCAGAAGATTTCATTAAATTTCACGTAAATTGCTAATTGATTTCACCGGATTTCACATGGATTGCAAAGGATTTCATGTTACTCCATATGGATTTCATGAGATTTCATGCGGATTTCATAAAATTTTATGCAGATTTCAAAAGATTTCACATGAATTTATAAAGCTTAATTATTACCAAAAATTATTCATGTTTATCCTTCCACTGAGGCATGTTGGATTTGTTTATTATCGCTAAGCTTAGAAGATGGTATCATCATCATGAAGTTCTCAGTCCGAAAACTGGTTGGACGCGTACCTCCATCCTTTCCTATCCTGAGCTATCCTACACATTTCCCCAAAAGTAGGACATTCTACATCCCCAACTATGTATTTCAGAGCAGTTGTCTAGTCTGAGCGTACCCCTACTTCTTTTTATTCCTACCTCTGACTCTATAGTATATTGCGAACTAAGCCTTCGTGCCTCAGAAGGTGTCCTACCATCCTATCTCTCCTATTCTTTATTGTCTTCCATACCTTTCGCTTTGCCCCAATTCTTTCTAATACTTCCCTAGTGCTAATCTTATCTATCCACGGTATCTTCATCATGCGTCTGTAGCACTACATTTCAAACGCTAATATCTACTATTTCCAAGTCCAAGTTTC
The DNA here is from genome assembly GCA_963966045.1 of Xestobium rufovillosum. Taxonomy (NCBI): domain Eukaryota; kingdom Metazoa; phylum Arthropoda; class Insecta; order Coleoptera; family Ptinidae; genus Xestobium; species Xestobium rufovillosum. The sequence goes on from OZ014496.1 coordinate 17,119,549, forward strand.
GCACCCGTATAATGCCGTACTCCATACATATGACTTTAAGAGTCTCTTCCGAGTTTCTACATTAACCGTTCCCGAGCATAACAGTTGTTTCCTTTTGCTAAACGCAACTCGACCCTGCGCTATTCTTTGTTTTATATCTCTAGAGCTCCTACCATCGCGAGTTATTTGACTTCCTAAATAGCAGAAATGTGAGACTTCCTATACCTTCTCGTTCCCAATTTGTATTTTAGTTTTATTCCTATTTTCCCGCCCCCACACCAAAATTTTGGTTTTCTTTTTAATTATCTGTCTTTAACAATAGGTATTAATCGCATCTTCGATATATAAGTTGAAAACTAGAGGTGACAAAGCACATTCCTGTCTCACTCCCTTCCGGATATCTACTTCTCTTTGTTTCTGCTCTTTGTAGATATTATGTATTATTCTTCTGTTCCTAAATTTCATCCCTACCTTTCTGAGCACTTCGAACATCTTCACCCATTTTACGTTGTCGAAGGTTTTTTCTAAATCTACAAATCCTATACAGACGCTCTTTCCCTTTTCTATTATTTTTTATACATATAATTACTCGTAAAGCTAGAATGGCCTCGCACGTTCGTCTATTTCGTCTAAATCCGAACTGGTCTTCTCCTAATATTTCTTCCGCCCTTTTCTCCATCCTTCTTTGCACAATTCTAATAATTCTAATAATTCTTTAACCGCCCTTTCCCTCGCCCTTTCCTTTGAATTATAAATTTTTTGAGTAATGGAACTCGGCATTAATCGACTGTTCAATCGGTCGGAGGAGGTAGGACTTGTGATGAAATAATGATCCATTGCTTTGAGCAGTTCTAGGGAAAACATTTCTTAAGTTACAGGCGAGGTTATAGGTTTACCTCGAGGTATACCTACCGAGTGTTGATACCTATAGGAATATCTATATATTTTAATTATTTTGTATTTACACAGTGTGGTGATAATAAGGTTCTGCACAAAATTCATAATTTTCTTATTAGGTGTTTTTCTGAAATTGCTGGGACGGTTTATTGTATAAATAATAATTGTCAAAAATTTTCACCATATTTTGTAGGAGCAGCGACATCAAAGTTAATTTAAATACAAACTACTGTATTCGCTTTAAGATGCAGCGTTTTGAAAAATTTTTTGGGCCCTGTCACACCAATCTTCTTAGCTAATACAAATTAATTATTAAAAACGCATATTTTAATGAAACTGTGTGAATATTACTTACAATAATATATACAGATGATTGGGTGACACCAATCTTTGATTAAAAGGTAATTACCGCTGTATTCTTAACGCGGACGGTGTGTACAAAGCTAAATTTTTAAAGAGAACTTTGCATGATGATGCAATTCTGGTTCCGAATAAACAGGGTATCCAAAATTAAGTGTGCACCATTGCTAACTTCCTTATTATTGGACCTAGTTCGGTTAAAAGTGTAAAGAATTGATGTCTTCCATATGACGAATAAAATAGAGAAAACAGAAGCACAATTGAATAAGGAATATGGCTATTTCGAGTTATTCGCCTAAAGAATATTTTTAAATGGAACACCCTATATCTTTACAGACTTAGAAAGGTTCAATAATAATAAAGTTAGCAATGACTCAGACTTAATTTTGGGCACCATGTATAAGAATTATATTTTCTAAGGTTTTTGCCTTTATAAGTAGAAAAATTACGGTGGTGTTGCGGCTCAAAGCGAAACACACCGCATAAAGAATAGTTTACAAAGTACATTCCCATAAAAAAAGAATGGACTAGCCCAATGGTGGCTGCCATAATTATAATCGAGACTAATTTCTAATTATCATTTAATTTAGCGTAAGAACCTATTTTAAAGGCGAACTGAAGTTATTCTATTGCGACTTCTATTGCCTGATAATCTGAGAGAAAATCACTGAACGCGAGACTGAACATTCCTATTTTAAGATTTTTTAATTACACCCTGTATAATAAATACATCTGGATTCCGCTAATTTACCGTAGTCCGAGCTGTATCTAGTCGAATATCTAGTAAATCTAGTAATAAATGATACGGTTCCCTCGATTTACCCGAGAATTTACCCGCGAGCGGAAGAATTATTCTTCTGCCAGGAGCCAGAACCTCTACTAGAATACGAGCTAGAATATCTATTTTTGCATAACTATAATATTGTATACTATAATGTTTGCGAAGTTTATAATATTCGAGACTTATGCACAGTAGGTTGAGCCAAGGTTGAGCAGTGGGTACTTACCCAGTAGCAGAACAAAGGTAATAATTTTACCGAGAATTTACACTTAATCGCAGTTTGTTGAGCAACCTACAAAGTCGAGTACAAAGTAGACATGCCTAGTGTTCAAACCACGAAGAGCCCAAATATACACAATTCTCTATGCCAGCACTTCCGATATTTATGTTTATACTACTTCTACATAACAACTCATTAGGTACCTTCCGTAGCTTTGTGGTTAACGTAAAGGCGTTATAGCCACAAAAGCGTGGGTTCGAACCCTCGTTTCCGCATAATATGTGGTTTTTGCGCTTATTCCGTTTTTACACAAGCAATTTGGGAAAAGATTTTGGCGCGAGGTTTCGCGGCTAATAATCTCGAGAATAATCTGGTTTTAAACGTTTTAAACGTTCGGGGGAGGTCGGCTAGGGGATCATTCTATAAGAAAACAGTTTTAATTATTTTAAGTGTCTTTTCGAGCTCCTCATGGTTTGAGCCCCATACTGTCGTCTATAAAATACGAAAAGATTTATGAAGCCGGTTCAAAACTGGTATTCGGGAAAGCACCGATCCTTGCATCGATCGGTTCTGTCGAAGGTCAGTATCTTTCTAATTTGTTGCGATTAAAAAATAAATTTTCCAAAGATCCTGCTTAGTACAATTAATAAAACATTGTATAAACTATTAACAAATTTCTCATTAATTCTGGTAAAATCCGGATTTCATCGGGATTTCATCAGGATTACATCCGGATTTCATCGGGATTTCATCAAGATTTCACCGGATTTCATGGGACTTCATTAAATTTAACAGGATTGCATCAGATTTCAAATGATTTCATCGATTGCATTTGGATTTCACTGGATTGCATGTGGATTTCATTAGATTGCACGAGGATTTCACATGGATTTCATCATGGCTGTTCCACTGATTTCATTAGTGGTTACCCCTTGTAATTGAGTTTTTGTGCTTCCAAATATCACTAAATCATTCTGAAAACTCGTTGTAGAAATAATAAGTCCGGATGCTTTTATTGCCGGACAAATTGCGGTGTCGTCACGTCATAAGTCAAACAATAAATTAATTTGTTTTGCTATTCGTTTTTATCTTTAGATTAGCATTAAATTTGTTACTAAGTCTACATCATATATATATTTATATGTAGGTATTTGTTTGTCAGCAGTAAACTAAGTACCCAGTGCTTTCAAGCGGTCGTCATAATATGCCGGTTCTGGGAACAAAAGCTGTTCCCTAAATCAAATTTCATTTATCTCTAGATATGTTACAGATTCTTACAAAAAGCGGTTTGTACCCAATTAATTTTGTTTTGACTTGTTGGCGAAATGTAGGTTAAGCCAATAAAATGTGCGAACAAAATTCGTTGATTGTTACGGAAGAGACCCGTAAAATATTGAAAAGACGTCCAGGAACTTCAAACGCCTATTATAACTCCTTTCTGAACTAATGGATGTAGGGAAAAATGACGGTCTAAGGAAAGATTGGAGGTTGGAGTCACTAGCAGTACCCAGTACTATTCAGGGAAAGGGCCATAATGGAGAGCTGGGGATGGGAGACGATCCTGGAAGATGCAAAGCTTCTAAAGAGGAATATGGAGCTTATAGGATTGCACAATGTATTTATTATTGGTACGATGGTATAGCTGCCACACGATTCTATGATTTTGCAATTTAATTTAATTTGAGGCCGTCAACTTCAGAAGTAAATATTTTTCTATAACCTCGAGGCTTCCAAAATTGAATATATAGGCTACAATCAGTTCGAAGAGTGTTGGCAATAAGATGCTACAAACTAAGACACAACCGTTCACTATAGATTCTTAAACATACCCACACAGATTATAATGCAAGAATTTTATTCTTCAGATACAATCTGCTCTGTTTCGGTGACGTATAAAACACCCAAGGACGAATCGTGATGACCAGACGAAAACGACAGTATCTCGCCAACTTTTTCATTAGAGGGGTCCGTTCAGTTGGTTCGGGTTTTCATTAACACACACAAACTTGATTACTCGGAGAAAATACACGTTGATTAAGTATAAGAAGTGTGTTCGAATTTGAGAAGGGTGCAGGCTAGAAGACTGGCAGGCAATCACCTCAGTGGCTCACAGGGAGTTAGGACGGTCGGACACCCGCTGAATTCTAATTCTATGGACGTCCCACCCCCGACGAATAAAATATATTTGTGATTGAGAGAACAAGTGGGGTTTAGGGAAAACTGCGTTTTTGTCCCCGATCTAATACATAAATAATGTGATGCAGTTTGAAACATGGGTTCCTTTTCATTAAAATGCAAAACGCGGTAGCTTCAGAAGTCTACAGAATTCTTGCTGCGGATCGCCATCTTAAGATTGAAAAGGGCCTGGTGAAATTGAACTTCAGTATGTCATAAACAATAGGAGAAATAATTATAAGAATCAGAATCAGAGCCGGATTTACGAATTTGACGTCCCAAAGGTAAAACCCATCAGTGCCCCCTCGAGTGTCTGGGGGAAGCTTTATCAACTGGGAATTCTTGCAACCATTTATTTGCTAGTATTTCGAATATTTTACAAAGACTTTTTTTTCTTTTCTAAGGCCCGCTTCTGCATCTCAAATGAAATATTTTTCCTTCTTTTCTTTGCAAAAATATATGTATTGTTCCCCGCTCAGGAAATAATTTGGCATAGCCAAATAGCCATGCGATGGATAGAAATATTAATTTTTAAGCTTTTTAAATAACACGTGTTACATTTTTCTCCGTGAGAAGATGTCGATGCAGTCACGAAAATAATACGAAATCTCACTAAACTGCAATACCTACGTACGAATACAAATTTGTAAAAATTATTTACTGACTTCGACACTTACCTTGTTCATCGACCTGCTTTCGTTTATAGATAGTGTAAAAGATGAAGTGTTTTAAATGGCTCGAAACTTCTTTATTTTAAATTTTACGATAATCATTAGACATTTTCTTTTTCCTCCAAAATATATAAAAATATACAAGGTGTTCCATTTAAGAAAAGTTGTTTTTGCAAATAACTCGAAAACCTAATGTTTAGTTATATTATATGTATGGCTCACTTTACGAAATTCGCATTAGTAAAACTCGGTGTTAACAGTGACCTAAACGTGGAAACTGAACATAAATTGATGTCGTCAAACTCGGTGTCGCAAAAAAGGGTCGAAATTCGCATTGTAGCGTAGCAGCAGTGCGACCCAACCAACAAAATTTTCCACCTCTAAATTTTTGCCACCCTGGGCTTCAGCCTTTCTAGTCTTATATTAAATCCGGCCCTTACCAGAGGAAATTGAGGTTATAACAGTTAACAGCGTCAGACTGACCCTCCTGGCTACCCGGCAATCGCAGACAATTCCGAAACTTAAAAAAAAGTATTTACTTTTGAAACAAGATAATTTTTGCCATTCATTTTAGAAAAAAAAGTATGATAGACATACTGACAGGCAGACACCGCTTTTTTATGTCTTTCCATCAACAGCGACAGCTCATTTATCGGGAAATACAGTCGAGCACTGAATAAGAAGAATTACCTAATATTGTTACTGCAAATAAGATAGAGAACAATAATTAGAATTCAAGTAGATGAAATTAGTAAATAAGCATGGCTAACAACAAAAAGCACAACCTGCAGTCAAGACTAAAGCAACAGGGTGTGCCTATGGGGTATAGCAAAAATGAAAATTTGAATTAAGGGTTTTAAAATACGAAAAAAGTTTAGTTGGAAGACTGTCCGGAAATGCTTCATAAATACCCTGGACGCTGGATTTGAAGAGGAGGACCAGTAGCTTGGTCAACTTGAAGTCCTGACTTGAGTTTTATTTGTGGGGTAATCTTAAATACCTTGTTTGTAGGGCTCCAATTGAAACAGTAGAAATATTGCGGGGACGAATTGAACAAAGTTTTCAAAGAATTAGAAACACCCCATGAATACTGAAACGAGTACGGCTATCTATGCGAAGCCCGTAACATAGCCGAAGGAGATAATTTTGACATTTTGTGTGATTTTTTTGTTTTGTTTCAGAAGCTAAATTTAAATAAAGTTGATTTGTCATCAGCCTACCAAGTATTTGCTAAGATTTTGAGTATTTAAGTCGCCATCTTTGGAGGCTCGTAGCTCCTTGAGGAAGCATTTCTATTTGTTTCCCCAAATGAACTTTTTTCTTATTTTTTAACCCTTTATTCAAATTTTCATTTTATCTATACCTCATAGGCACATCCTGTATACAACAATTTCGAAAAGGCAATCACTACAACAATGATGAACATGGATTGAACAATATTGGAACAAACTCTCAAAAAGGAGGGCATAAATCGGAAAACATACTACCTAATACAATAATATTATAACATCCTGCATGACTTATAAAAGACGACTGACAATTGACAGTCATATGACAGGAAACAGAATATGGCTTCCAAGCATGTCGAATAACAACGTAACTCGAAAATCACCAGGATAAGCAGGAAGGTGCAAAATCAACCAGATTAATAAATGTTTTTTCTTTCTCAACAAACTGCTCTCAAAACGTACACAGCACATCAGAAAGCAAAATGCAAAACAAAAGAACGCACTAAAGATCATCAACTAATCTCAAACGTAAAAAACACTAAGATCATTAGTATATCAGTTTTGATACTTATTACATGTATTATTATAGGTAATATGTAACATTTCCAGAAATAATCTTTTATATTTGTTCTCTCCAACATCTAAGATTTTGATGTCATCAAAAGACATCGACAAATATGATTATTATTCATGTAATAGTGTTTGGTAAGGGCACGGTTACTTTTCTACAATAACTTTTATGGCTACGAAGACGAGCAAAGATGTTGGCATGTTTGGTCTACGTAACAAAGATCTCAGTTATTACACGGAATCTTGTAAATAACATTCAGTCTGCTGAAAACATCAGTAACTATTAAGACCATTGAATTGACTATTCTGATGTGTCGTTCACAACAAAATAATTGACAAACCCAGGTAGGGCAAAAGGGTCATCCCGAGGAAGAGCACGAAAAAGCAAAGCATTATAAGAAGTCTCCGAGGATAAGAGTGGCTAATGAGCAGATCTTTTAGTGTTAAAAGATAGGTATGGTAAGTATAGTGGCAAGGGAAAAGGGCAAGCCTGAAAACCCTATTATTAAGTGCCAAAACTAGAGTATTGATCTTCATACGGGAGTGATGGTATGAACAGTAATTTAAATAGCGACCTGAGGCCATAGGTAACAGTGGAATTATTATCAGTGAACGGTTATAAGAATTAAATACATATAAAGTGTAGTCGATTTTGTCAACCGGAAGGGATAACAAAAGATCATCCATATATTTATTGAGGAAATGTAATGGCGGGTTCTGACAAGTCAGTTTCACTGAATCATTTTGAGTGATTCAATAAAACTGAACATATTATGAACGTCAGAACACTGGTTCAGTAGGACTGATCAGTCATATCTTGCGTTCATTCGATGTGAAAACTACCTCTACTTTTGGTCAGTTTTGTTGATCATTATACAAAAGTGAACTCTGATTGAATTGTCAGAACTACCTGATCTGTCATATCTACTCTATGGTCATTCCTGCCAGAAGTTTGACGTTTGAGGTTAGGTGACGGCCAGAAATATTAATTTTGTATGTCTGTGAATTCTTTAATATTTCACAATGGTTTTTCGATGGCGTGATGAGCATATGGACATCTTTTTGGACCAATACAGAGAATATGAGTGTCTTTGGAATGTCAGCAATGCTTTATACAAAGATAGGACAGCACGAGATGCTGCTTATGAGAAGATTTGTCAGTATATGAATTTACCTTGTTTAACGGTTGCTGATGTGAAGAACAAGATCAAAATAGTTCGAACAAATTACAGAAATGAATTAAACAAAATATTTAAGTCAGAAAAAAGTGGTAGCGGATCTGCAGACATATACGTCCCACGTTTGCGATGGTTTGCCAAAGCCGATGAATTTCTGAGAGGTGTTTGTGAGGCAAAAGAGAGTACATCTAATTGGGTAAGTAAATATTATTCTTTATTGTAGGTAGATACATAATTTATAGGTATAACAACAAAAAAACATTTTTCACTCTTGTAAATTTGGATTAATCATTTTCCATTGCCAGGGCACTGCTTCAGTAGTAATGAATTTTTCTGCATATGCATCCCGTAGTTTTCCTGCTGGTTTACTATGATTATTACTTGAAAAATTTGTTAAACTAACTATTCCTCCCCTTTGGCTATCACGCCATGAACCGGCAATAATACGACCTCCATTTGTATCCTCAATGTCAACATTTCCTGGTACTATATAGTAGTCTGAAGTTTTCCTTAGCCAATTATGAAGAGCACATGTTGTTTTTACAACTTTCGTAATAGTACTTAATAATAATGGGTTTGGCTTTTCATATATACGAAATCTGGATGTTATTATGCCAAATGCATTTTCAACAATTCTACGAGCGCGAGATAGGCGATAATTAAATACTTGCTGGCATGCTGTTAGTGTTCTTGTTCTACTGTAGGGTTTTAGCATATCCATTCGTAGAGGAAAAGCATCATCTGCTACAAATACTCCATCTGGGGGTAACTGGAGAGTTTTCTGTTGTAATGCATCATAGAGGGAAGATTTTGAAAACACTCTAGCATCATTCACACGTCCATTGGTACCAACATCTATATATGAAAAACAATAATTCGCATCGACTACAGCCATTAAAATAATGCTAAATGAATGTTTATAATTAAAATACTCCGAACCGGTTTTAGGTGGGCAGCGGATTAACACATGCTTTCCGTCAATTGCCCCTAAAAAATTGGGGAAGTTCCATCGCATGTAGAATTCATGTTGAATATTCCGCCACTCTTGTTCGGTTTGAGGCACCTGAAACCAATATATTTAAGTACATGATTTTACTGATTACCTAATTTTCTTTTCAGAGTAGTCAAAGGACTTCATGCTCTCAGCAAGAAAGTGTAAATCTACAGGGAGATGTAGAGGAGGAGATGGAAGAGCAGGCAGTAGAAGATACAACTGAAAATTCAAGAAAAGCAAACCAATCTAGCACACTCACAATAAATACACCACATTCTGAAAAAACACCTAAACCTGCAGCTTGTAGGAAACGTCTTTTATCAAATATGGGTGCCGTAGAGAAAAATATCGATAGACTAGAAAAAATATCTAAACTCTGTAAAAGTAAAAATGATGATGATCATGAGTTCGACTTGTTTTCTCAAAGCATTGCGGTGCAACTTAAAAAAAATGCCACTCGAAAGAGCCCTTATTTGCGTAGAAAACCTACAAGCAGTTATGAAGAAAGAGCGTTTATATCAGTTACAACGTGATTTGTCTTTTCATGGTGGCACAAATGAAGAAGAATGCAGCAGATCATCATTCTCAACAGCGGATCCCTACTCTCTTCCAACTTCACCATCTTACACTCTTCCAGTTTCCCCTTCATACATATTAGAAGTACCTCATTTGCCCTACAATAACCAGAATAATGAAAATGATTCTCAGCAAACTGGAGATATACTATCACAAGCATTAATTGGTACTGTAACATGGGAGTAGGTAGTTGGTTGAACTTTCAGTTAGCAGCATGTACTTACATAATATGTTATGAATTTATCAAAATTAAATAATATGAAGTATTTAGCTGATAAAATCATTTATTTATAAACTTTACTAACCTTTATGTAATCCTGCAAAGATTCATATATTGCTTCGCATACTTCTGGGAGAAATTGGGAAATACTATTTTTTGGAACTCTATATAGGGCTGCCAGAGTAGCAAAACAGTCACCTGTAGCTAAATATCGAAGGGTTATTTGCAGTTTTACCCGTGCAGACAAAGCAGCTCTCATAAAAGTATCTTTTTTTTTGTATTTTTGCACCAATTTTTTGTAGAAGTACTTCGAATTTTTGTTCACTCATTCTTAGATGATTGCGGTATGTTTCTGTATCTTCAACAGCCAATTCTTTCAACAAATTTTCACTGGCACCTAACTTTTTTCGTCGTAAAATCCACTCTCTGACCCACCATCTTCGAGCTTTTCTATTTTTCTTATTTTTTAGTATGATTTGCAATTCATTAGATAACTCAACACAAATTTCTTGAATAACAGGTTGTAACGACTTTTTTGAAAACATCATGAGAATAGAAAGCAGTGTAGAAAATAAATTCACTTCAACTGCACTTGAAAATAATGACATGTGAGATTTAATCAGCTTTCATTTTCATTTTCATTAGAATGAATCAGTCAAAATGATTCAGTAAAACTGACAAAGTCAGAACCCGCCTTAATTCAAAATCAAGAAGTCCATGATGTACTGAGTTAAGATAGGAGAGATCTTGATGCCCGTGGGAGAACCTAAAATTTGTTTATAGATATAAACTTATAAATACTCAGTCTTATGTGTTTATACACTAAAAATTCTAGTTTATGAGTGTGCTTTATTTCAAAAGCCAAACAATTATATCTTTGAACAGGTCAGGTCAGGTAAGAAAGTAAATAGCGACAAAACAGAATAATTAATATATTTCTGACCGACGTAAGTATAACCATGCAAAACTGCAATTTAACGAAATTGTGAGTGGTCTGTTGTAAAAGACGGCTTTCCTGTTTTTAAACATATTTCGACTAAAATCGGCCCATCGTGCCAACAAAATTTTGCGCTTAAAGCAGAACATAATCACGCCTAAACCAGTAATCAACTAAAATAGCCCGGCAAATATAATTGTCTGCAGTGTTCCACCTCTACACTTTCATATTTCCCCGTGGTGCTAAGTTTAACACGAACATCATTAAAGCATAATTAATTACGCGTGATTGTTACAAAACCACTAGCGATGTCACACGGCTTGTAGTTTCTTATACAATAATTACTTAGACGAGACAAGAAGGACGTATTTTTATTGTTAGACGGGAATTATTCTCGGTACATATGCAGGAATTTCTGAAAAGCGGGATGTTCCAAAGTCCTGGACGGTGACGGTGAGAACGTAGAGATGCAGCATCAGTGACAGCTTTGAGCTGGATTACCACCCTCTCATCCTGTCATTGTACGGTTTGTTTTGGAGGGGTGCAAATATTGTTGTGTGCATGCATACTGTAAGAGCTTTGTATCAAAGTTTTATGTACACATCAAAGCTGTTTGCTTTGGAAATGTGGAATATTGTATAGAAACCGTCGCGTCGTAGGAAATGAGTTTTAAAATTGTGGACACATACAAGTATTAGCCAATGTTTTATTCAACAATGAAACTTAAGTAAATGCATAATTATTTGTGCCATTTTTTTCATAATTTTAGTAATATTTGTGAAATTTATGGCAAATGAAACACTATGTAAAAAATGTTATCGACGTTTCGCCTCTAGTTGGAGGCTTTGTCAAGATTATATATTTAAAAGTTTACAAAATGTATAAAAGTGACAAAATTTTTTATTAAGAAAAAATTTTGTCACTTTTATACATTTTGTAAACTTTTAAATATATAATCTTGACAAAGCCTCCAACTAGAGGCGAAACGTCGATAACATTTTTTACATAGTGTTTCATTTGCCATAAATTTCACAAATATTACTAAAATTAAGTAAATGCGTTGATTGAAAATTTCTGAAATTTCAACAAGATTAAGGGTAGCAAATTTGAAACCCAATAGAGGTGAACTTCAATAATATATCCAAATGTATATCAAATTTACCTATAAAATGGAAAAAGAGAAGCACAGCTTCCATTTTTGGACAATCTGGTAATTAGGAAAGATAGCAAGTTAACATTTTGATATCTATAGAAAAAAGCCTGTTCAGCTCGTTGTATAGCTGCAGATACTATAGTATATATGCACTGCGGAACTGTGGTCAAGAAAAAAGGTATAGTTTTGGATTTTTAGTCAGAAGATCGTTGTGTTTACCATTATTCCCCGAAAGATACCGTAAAGATCAAAAAGATATATCGAAATATAACGAGGGAAAGCATCAGGCTTCAAACTGGTTTACACCTCTAACAACAAATTACAAAATCTGCTTGGAAATGCCAAGTATAAAATGGAACCCATTAATATAGGGGGAATTTTCGAAATAGCATGCGGAAATTGCCGCAAAAATATATCGATTTGTTTTAACCTATCGTAAGGAACATCACGCTCATTACAAATACGGCCGTACAGATAAGTCTACTATGGCTTCGCATGGGTTGGATACGGGTCGTATAAATTCAGTTTCAATAATTTGAAACTCTTAAAGTCAGCGGACAACAAATTCTATTTAAAATCCTTAGAAAGTACAGCAGTATGTAAAAATAAGAGCAGTTGTCTTATAAACAGTAATTATGGCCTGAATCCAAATTCGATCCTGCGACAAGCAATAAATACTTGCCTGCCTACTCTAAGGTTCTCGACATTTCGCTAAAGTTGTCAGCGAAACACGTGTCGAGTTTAACTAACAATTTTAGTATATTCTTTATTTCGTCTTCTTTTGAACTTTTGCGGATTTCTAAGAGCTTGTTAAATATACTATTTTTTACTAACCTATCTAAATTATTCTTGTAAGTTATGCACTTATTGAAAAATATCTGTTGTGGTTCTTTTTTATGTGAACTTCTTATGAAATAATAACTCAATATCGCCGCTGGAAAGCCCCTTCAAAAATCCAATTCCTGCTTTCCTTGCCTCGATAACAAATTTTGCCCGTATATACCAATCGGTTTTTAATTACGTCTTGTCAATCAAATGTCTATCATAAATTCGTGTCAATGATGTTAATTTTTTGTGGGGTTTCGTAATTCTTCGCCGCTTATGATTCTTCTTAACGTCACCGAGCGTAACAAGGTTCTGGCATGATATCGAGGATAGAAACGAAGGGTATCAAACTCAACCCGTCTCATTATCCCGCAGTTCGTATGCAGGGCGCCATCTGATCTCTCGATAAAATATTACTGCCATTTTTCATCCTCTTCACCAGCATTTCAGTTGTCAGATAGACTTTGATCATCGGGGGCAGCGAGGAAACCTTTTCATGATTGCGCATTTTCAGCTAATTTATATGATATATTAAGTTTTCACTACCATAGAATATGCTAAACTTACAAGAAAGAAAGATGCGACCGTTTATTCATTATGAAACTTTTGTGGTGATTTTATATTCATTTCTTTAAGTTTGTGATCAGCCGGCGTAGGAGTAACTAGGTATATTAAAAGGGATCAGTGGCATCTAGTGCTATAGAGCTGCAAATATTTTCTTTAATATGATTATTGTAACACCTGCTGTGTTAGTTTATTAATTAAAAATTTAAAGTAGGGGGTAAATGATAATTTACAGCATTAATTTACGAAGAATATCCCAGGGCGGCGCTTAAAACCATAACAAACGTAGACATCGTATGTATTTGCATTACCAAGCAAGACAGTTCAATATCGAAAACGAACATAGCTTTAATATTATTAAAAACTAGCTGGGCAACTCAAAGCAGTGTTGTGCTCGCCTTAGCCAACCCCGCAAACCCGCGCACACGCCGCAGCGCCTACATTTATTTGAATAGAAATACATGCAATTTATGGACCCATATATGTGCTGCACAAAGCACAGATCTTACTTGTTCCAGTTTCAGTATTACGGAAAGCATCACGGGACCGTGTGGTTGTGTCGTTCATAAACAAGTCTAATTTGCGCATATCCGCGTGCACGTATTATAAATTATTGTTTTTTTAAAATCATAAAATGGGAGTAATTTACAATTTAAGCGTAAAAAGGTTTTGCCAAAATCCGAAGGCCGCCCATTGCCGGAAATTTTGATTGAAATATTGGGCAGTAGCCGCGGCAAAAATTACAAACGACAATGTACTAGAGAAATTTATGCCAAAAAGAACTGGATTTGTGGATGTAACCGACAAAATTGCGTTATTTTGTTTTCCATGTGTGTTATTTGGAGGCGGCAATACTTGGACTGAAACGGGTGTCAAAGATCTTGTGCATTAGAGTGAAAGATTGGAAAACGTGAAAATTCCAAAAATCACGTTTACAATCAAATGGAACTGGCTATATTCGGAAAAATAAATAGTCATGCTCAACTGGATTCGGCGTACTGGGTTAATGTACAAAAACAGGTATGTTTTGTCCAAAATTATTAAATGTATAAATTTCTGCGGCGCTTTTGAACTGGCTCTAAGAGGTCAAGATGAAACAGAAACGTCTCAAAACACGGGTATATTTCGCGGTTTAAGTAATTAATTTCTGGCAGAACTAAATAAGACTAGATCATTTACAAAATTCTACGTTTTTCAAAGGCGCGTCTAAGAAAATTTAGGACGACTTAGTAGAAAAATAAGTACCTACTAAAATGTTCATTGGCACATCCGAAATTTCATAAATTTTCTCCTGCAGAACACCCGACCGTTTTATTCACGAGCCGCCACTGAAAGGGATTATAGGCACGGAAAACCTAAGGCACGCGTGCCAGAGATGACACATATGAAAGTTATGCTGGCACGTAAACAGTTTATAAGTGATGTCATTTTACACCCTAATAAATGAATAAATCGATAAAATTCTGAAATAATCAGTTTCATATTAATCTTTTCCCATAAATATTGTTTATAATATAGTATAAGTAATATAATTATAATTTTTGGAACTCAAACATAAAAAAGCTTGCACCCCCGTCCATCATTAGCACGTGGATTCCGTCGCCTGAGGCGAATATTGTGAGTGATTGCCAGTCGACTGAGCCCCAGGTCGAATCCCGCGAGCTATAAGGTTATACTTTTGCATTGATTCCGTAAACTTCTTTCAAACATAATAATCTGCCTTACAAATCAGGATTTTAAGGTTTCGGTCAAGCGGAGCGCGTTGGTAGACGACTATCGTAGAAGTTATGCCGCCGAGTATCCCGGCCGACCAAACAGTGCCATATTAAAATTGTTATTATAAGGTAGGTAAGCAACTTGTGAAACATTTTAACTGATACCGACCTCATATCTCAACAAGAGAAAAACGAATAATTGGAATACAACTATGTTTTATTATTTATATTTTTAACAGTGGGATCCACCTAAATACTTTTCAACAATCTACTTATTGTAGACGTTAGCCTAAACTGGCAATCGTAATTATGAATCATAATTTTTTGTACACGTTATATTTACCCATCTTACCAATAGACTATAATTTATTTATATATGTTACGGTTAAAGTACTTACGTGGCTAGTGTATAAACTAGCTGGATGGTACATAAAGTAACCATGCGGCTGGTTATTTTACTAGAAATTCACATTTCCAATAAAATAACTGCGAATTTTGGTTAGTTCATATACTATCCAGCCAGTTTATAAACTAGCCGAGAATGATGGCTAAAGTACAAACCACAAAGAAAGTAAATAATGCAACTATTGTTTTTAGACAGTTTGTAAACTATCCATAACTATTTGGATAAAGTGTGAACTTCAGTTCTAGTAATACAAAATAGCTCATTCGTTGGTTAGTATATAAACTAAGCAGAATTCTCTTTTATAAATTTAATAGAAAAAATGGTGTTGCCCATCACTGAATACGGCCAAAAAAGTGGTTCCACGGCCCACTATTTCCGGTCTGTGGGCAAGCGGAGTTAGCGAAGCGTTCAAGTCCCCCCCCCCAAACATTAACATTTGAATAGGAGAGAAATTTTTATCCACTCATGAAACGGGAACGCACGAAATGAGACTAAATCCAAAATTCTATGTTCAGGTACCTACGTAAACAACCCGGGCGATTCTTAGAATGCTCTCCGAGTATACGGTCACTAAGGGATTGTACCTGTATGTAACTACCACTATTGCTAATGACAGTTTTTTACAAATGATCCCCTGTATTGCGACACGTGCATCGTGTTTTGCCCAAGTAGTGTTTGATTAATTTTTCAACATTAACCAAGGAAAATATTGGTTAGTTTATGTACTAGCTAGCGAATTAGTTATTTTCTACTACTAGAAATGAAGTTCACGCTTTATCCAAATAGTTATGGATCAGCGGCGGCTCCTTAATAAGTGCGCTCGTACGCGCGCACTGCCTAAAAAAATATAGTTTTACCCTTTTTTTTATAAAAGGTTCAAACCTTATAATTATAAACTAATAAGTTTAAAACTTTTTGAATCTCTGCCGCAATATACCGGGTGTCAACGAGAGCATGTAACATCCCGCCGTTTGTTTACTCTTTGAAGTACACTTTGGCAATCCGCTGTAAGTATTATACTCCTAAAACCTCATATTTTTATCATATTTGACATATCTAATTACTTCCGGTTAAACCGGAAGTGACATCAGCTTTATTATGT
The DNA here is from genome assembly GCA_963966045.1 of Xestobium rufovillosum. Taxonomy (NCBI): domain Eukaryota; kingdom Metazoa; phylum Arthropoda; class Insecta; order Coleoptera; family Ptinidae; genus Xestobium; species Xestobium rufovillosum. The sequence goes on from OZ014496.1 coordinate 17,136,101, forward strand.
TAAATAGCAATATATCATTTTTTTAAGATAGTTCGATAGGCCTTTTTATTCTCTTGACAACATACCCAAAAACTTTATATTTTTGACGTCAGAGGGCGTTAAATGAAAAAGTCACGTTGGCTGTGAATTTGACGATATGAGCCTAATTTTAAATGTTTTAATGAATTAAACTATTAATTCTAACAGACTGTTTTAATATGTCCATGGAAAAATTTTCGAATTTGAAGCAGTACATCCTTTATTTTTTTAAAAATAAAGGATGTACTGCTCCAAATTCGAAAATTTTTCCATGGATATTAAAACAGTCTGTTAGAACTAATAGTTTGATTCATTAAAACGTTCAAAATTAGGCTCATATCGTCAAATTCACAGCCAACGTGACTTTTTCATTTAACGCCCTCTGACGTCAAAAATATAAAGTTTTTGGGTATGTATGATACATGGTTCTCAAGAGAATAAAAAGGCCTATCGAACTATCTTAAAAAAATGATATATTGCTATTTAACATAATAAGGTTGATGTCACTTCCGGTTTAACCGGAAGTAATTAGATATGTCAAATATGATAAAAATATGAAGTTTTAGGAGTATAATACTTACAGCGGATTGCCAAAGTATATTTCAAAAAGTAAACAAATGGCGGGATGTTACAAGCTCTCGTTGACACCCGGTATATTAATTATTATGAGAGATAATAAATAGTACGCGCTATAAGCATTCCGCGTAGTCTTTCGAAATGCCTACCACACACACAACCAGCTGTCCGAGTACTGCTGTTTGAGCACACACTTACTGTTGGGCGAAGCACGGGACGCGGGAGTTGGTAGGTACTTCTGCGGCAGTGTTTATTGTTTTTGTTTACCATATTTAAGTCTGAACTCTTTCACTCAGTATCTAGAGACAGTGAATATAGTACTAACATTCTTAAATCGTAACGAAAATAAACAAGTCTATTAACAGAATTCCCTTTCTCATAAAGCCCGCCCGCAGTATTTACTGCATGACGTCACATTAGTCGTCTTGACCACAAAATATATTTTTAATGGGCATGAAAAATAAGCCTTCGTCCGAGTTTATGTGAATAAGGAAATCAAGTGTGCTTACATTTTACTATAGTCTTATCTCAAAATTCTAATGGGAAGACAAGGTACAGAATTTAAGCAATTTTCTATTTTATCGCCTATATCTACTGATACTGACGTTTTCACCATCTTTGCGTAAATTACATCAGTTTGGATGAAATTCAACCTACAAATTCCGCGTAGTAACGTCGCCGTCGAAGACAATTCTATCCCGCTTTAATTAGAAACCAAAACGGATTGAAAGATAGAACCAAGTCCCCCGGAATCAAAACCGGGGTGTTATTTGGCAACGTAGTCGAACGCGAATGAGCCCTCCTAATAAACAACTATATTGTTAACGCAACCCTTGGCGCTAATAACAGACGTGACTCAGCAGAAGTATGCCCGGCGTGGGTGCGACATCGCGGTGTCAGCTCGCGCCCAGGTGGCCATGTCAGCTGCCGAGACGGGCGACAAACATGCACTTACCTGCGATCGTCTCATTTCAATATTGATAAAGCGTGTTATGCACGGACCACACTGTGATTAACTGACAGTCGATATGAGATAGAATACCAGTTAGCCATGACAAGTGCGTAGGACTTGACATGTGTGTGAAGGCAAGAAACGGGACAGGGAAAAATACCGGCTGTCTGTATTGTCGAAAAATTTTAGATAGACAAATGGCAATTTCGAAACAGTTATCCAAATAAAACATTGGGTTGCTCCACCAACTGGATTTTATTCAACGGCGGATGTTTACATCTCTAATATGGAAAGTATTTTTTCTTGTACGTACAGTTTAATGTGGGTTAGATGTGCCACGGAAAAAGCTTCGCCTAGTTAAAAACGAAAGTTTAAGTATGACTAGAGAGGTATAGTTTTGTGAGTTTAGGTACTAGTTTTGACCTAAAAGTCGTAGAAATTCCCCTGAATACTCTCCCATGTTCTGAGCTACATTCGAAAACGCTCTGAACGCGTAAAATTGATAATGCCCTAGAATTAATCAGTAGACTGCTTTAAGAACTCACTCATTCCAAATCCAGGTTCAGTTTTCTTCGTCCACTTAGAAGGACTTAGTCTAAATCTTATGTATTATGAGAGGGTTTTTTCTTAGATTCCTCGTTGGTTAAACACGTAGTATTTAACACGCAGCCGTCTTTCACCGTCGCCCAAAATAAATTTTTGTTTAATTCGTACATCACGTTTTATAAATTAAGTGAAATATGGCAAAGCCCGAAAACAAGAAGAACTCATCAATCTACATTTTTGTATTGTGGAGAAAGAGATGAACGATTGATGGACGTAGTTTAATCCTCATAAAGTTCCCCCAGAAAGTGATAAAAGGAAGTTCGATTTCATCAGCCTTCCACGAATTTTGACCTTACAAGCACATATTTGTTTAGAAGAGGGCTCTAACCTATACTTTCAATTTCTCATTTTGGAACGCCTCTTTTTCCTACACTGAAAAAATGAAAGCAGTTGTAGACCAATGGGACCTTTCCGGACCTTTGTCATCGTTTTATAAAATATTTTCTTTATTTCACGGAGACATGGAACATTTTCGATGAAGAAAAGAAGAAAATTGAACCCCAGAAGAACCCATTGCCACCTAACACTATAGGGTCACAACGAGCTGATATTTTATAATCGCTGTTCTTGCAAGATTCGGATATGAATTGGCATTCTGTATCATCGTCGTCTTTCCTAGCACACGAACAGTGGACCCAGTTATCACAACTCATCATTTTTTGGACTGTGGATTTGTGTATCCGAAATAATTGCATTCTGTATCAGAAACGTCGTTTTCTTTCTTTCTCCTCTCCTTTTTTGTGCTTTGGGTGACAAATATTGGAAATCCGTCGAAAGTGGAGTAAAATAATAACGGAATTCTAAATTTTAAAAGAATTAAAAAAGATGTTACTGGCAGCAATTAGGCGTAAATAGCAATCTGCTTAATTAGCCTCTCAAATTTATCTAACAACTATTATCAAGTTGCAACTGCTGTACGCTGAATTTTTTTATATAGGTACTTAATTAATTATCACTCCATGAAACATTATGCTAAACACGTGGCATTTTTTATTAGAGTATAATTGGTCCTTCAAAATATCGTTAGAGAATTTATTCTGTACGTACTCCTACTACCCAAGAAGAGTGTGTAGGCGAATACAGAAACATGTGAATCGAAAGAAATCAGCCAGTCATCGTCACCTTTAACCTTTATTATGTAGAAGCTATTATGTTTTGTACATCAATAATTTTATCACCTCCTAAATTCACTCCTGTTGCTACCAAGCAGCGCGTGCTTGTCGTATAAGTAGGTGTATTTCTATACAACTGTATAACGCAAAAAAAATAGTTGAGGTTTCATCACTGGCTATGCAGAAAACAGATTTTTGGAAAAAGTTGCTGATGATGCAATGATAAGAGAGCAACATTTTTTCTGTTGCTGAATAGCAATATTGCACCGTGTAAAAACGGTTGTTTTGTATAGAAGGAAGCTCAGTTTAGTTCCCAGAGAATGTTATGCAAATTTTCTAGAAGCAAACCAGGAAGATTGCCTTTGTACGTAGGTAACGTCAGTCTAAGACTTCAAATTAATTAAAGCTAGCTGGATTTGTAGGAAGTTTCCGTTTTGCATAAAGTAAGATTTAAGCTCGCTACGTTCAAAGCAATGGCAAGAGAATACGTATATAACATATCATACACCCACACACTATTGCAGCAATTCCCAAAAGCAATAATGAAAGGGTGAATTGATAATTTATTCTTACTACAAATAAAATGTTATTCAAAAAATTCTCTTCTTCTAAGACACAAGTATTTTCTTGTATAAGAATTTGCAAAACTTGAAGAAGTTAGGCCCCACCTAAAGAAACTACATGTGTGTTGGAATTGAAGCTAATTTCAGTATAATAATAGAAAACTTGCAGAGAAAATGTCTAGAGATTTGGATATGCTAAACTGTAAATGGCAACGGCGGATACCCGAGTACCCAGGTACCAGGTAATGGCAACGAATTTGAATACTGTTTTCAGGCACCCGTTACCCGATAAGTACCCGTTGCCAGATAAATACACGTTTCCCGTTAAATAACCGTTATCCGTTAATAACCCGCTATACGTTAATTACCCGCGTCACCCGTTAACTGCTCGATACCCGTTAATTACCCCTACCCTCGGTAATTACCCGTTTGAGTGTGCAAGTGTACATCACTTGCCGGCAAGCAAATAAGAAGCAGTCGTTAAGTCACACCCAATAGCGCTTCTAACAAATCTAATGAATCACATAAAATCTGGCGTTTACACTAACATTAGCGAAAAAATATAAAGGAATATCTGCCACTTCCGTGGCTAGTGTACGACACTTTTCGGCAGCAGATCGACAAATAGTCTGTGGACTTATTGTTTGTTAACAAAAATCGCGAATATTTGCAAGAACTTTAAGGAAACGTATTATAGAGGTTAATTTTTATTTTCTTGGTAGCCATAGGTTTTCTCTCAGCTTATCCCTTCGGAGCGTTTTGTACCAATTAGCTACTTGTTTTATAAATCAATTCCAACCCCTACTACAAGGTCTAGATATTATTTGTACATCATAGGCAATAACAGAAAATAATAAATTGGTAGCAGAACATCAGGTAACGGGTATTTGTGTGTGGGGTAAAATTTATTAATCGGGTAACGGGTTTTTATCGGGTAATGGGTATTTATAGGGTAACCGGTAATTCTCGAGTAACGGGCAAGACTCGGGTAATGAGACCGGATACCCGGGTACAAAAATTAACGAGTATAGTCATTCCTACTTTTTACTTTCTCTTTTGTGGTTTAAGCTAATAATTAGGAAATTCCATTCATCACTTTCCAACATACACTAATTGAATGTAGCTGCTATTACTTCGAGCAGCTTACTAGTTTTTTATTGAGTTAATTCCGCGCATTCCTTTTTGGAGTTTACTCCTTAAGAATCGATTTTCAGTTATAGCACGCGGTATGGAAATTTTATAAGTAGTAAAATCAAGCGTTACATTTCGCGTTAACTAAAAGTAACTCGTTACGTTACCTGTAACATTGAAATTATGCACGTATCTATGGATAGAGCATGGAAATAGTGAAAATAGAGTGGCATAGAGTAGATATGACAGTTGGTGTTGTAAAGCTAGCATTTGCAGTGTTTGTTTGTTCCTAAATTTGTTAAATCTTTTGATTTAATATGGAAAACCTAATATTAAATACTCTAAATATTGCTTAGTGCCGAAATGTGAATTAACGCCTATTAGAACACCAGGAAAAGTATTTATTTCATTGCCAGTGGGATCGAAGTTTAGCAGATTTTCACTTAATTACTGAATTTGTAAACAATTTATATTTATAAGGAGTAAACTCCAGTCGTACTTCGGAGCTGACACACACAAGTTTTTTCCTCCTTATTTTCAAAAGTACACAGGTTAATTGTAACTTTCAGAATGCTTAGAAATAGTTTTTCACAATTCTGAATGTCCAGCACTAGTTATTTCAAACAGATGCTCCGGGTTTTGAACACCTTATTCGTACATTAAAACTTAAAAGTTCTGGACATTGTTGTGGGTATTGCCCGAATTCGCATATTTAGGTCTAGCAGATATATTAAATTAAAAAAATTCTGTTAACTGAAGTTGTAAGGAGAAGTTCTGGGTCGTCCGAGAGGATAAACTGAGAGATTAGATGTAGAAACGGTTAGGTACAAGAATCTACAAAACTAGAAAGAGGAAAACCCTTTTATAAGTATGCAGTCTGAATTCTGATGAATCCAAAGATTCTCATAAAGAAAGGCCTCAAACCTGAACTTTAAGTTTTCAAAGAGTTTGATGATTTGAGGGTGCATATTTTCTAATAGTTGAGGGGGTTTTAAGATTTTGGAAGAACTGCAAAAATTCACAGACATTCTCGTCAGAATTTGGTTGTAAAAATTTGGAAACAGATATGTTCCTAACCGAACGACATAAAAATTTTGAATAAAGTAAATTAAGGTGCTGTGAATTTCCACTTTTCCCGACGCGGATTTTCATAAATCATTGTGTAGGTGTGTTGTAGGATAACACTAAATTTGGTTGTTGAAATCTCAAATGGTTTAGATGTTACTGAACTTAAAAAATCATAGGCAATAATTGTAATACTTCTAGCTCTTCTTTGGTAGGGAATCTCAAATCAGGGCTCGTATGCAGATAATAAACTAATTATCTAATTTCTACCAAGTCTGTTAGTCAACTAATTTATTTAATTATGTGTTAATTATTTTTAAAATAACCGTAATGTGCAATTTTCTAACTATATACATATTTACGAAAATCCCGGAAAATAGTAACATGGGGTTATCTTGGCGAATTTTACCGCTTGTATCGCACTCTATCCGCAGCGGCTTTAGACAGAGGAAATACTTGGTTTGCGGCTCTGTAGTTACAGAAATCTATAATATGTATGTTCGATATACAGTTCATAGATGGCGCTTCCCTAAAATTATTTTAATAATATAACTTCTTTTATTTTTTATCAAGAAATATTTGTTATTTTATTAACGGAATACATAATACATAATACATAATCTCTACAAAGAGCAAAAGGCAGTTATAGAATGTGAGCAGGAACAAAGGGAAGTAGATATCCGGAAGGGAGTGAGACAGGGATGTGCATTGTCACCTCTAGTTTTCAACTTATATATCGAAGATGCGATTAATATTGTTAAGGAAAGAACAGCCTCAGGGATCAATGTACAGGGCCAAACTATTAACATGCTCAGATTTGCGGATGATATAGCAGTGTTAGCATCTAGCGAAGAAGAATTAGGAGCGGCTTTGAATGAAATGGAAGCAGTTTTGACACAGGGCTTCGGCATGAAAATCAATAAAAAGAAAACTAAAATTTTGGTATGTAGGGGATGTGAAAATAGAACTAAAATGGAAATACAAATTGGAAATGAGAAGATAGAGGAGGTCGCGGATTTCTGCTACTTAGGAAGTAAAATAACTCAAGACGGTAGGAGCACTAAAGATATAAAACAAAGAATGGCGCAGGGCCGAGTTGCGTTTAACAAAAAGAAACAACTGTTATGCTCGAGAACGGTTAATATAGAGACTAGGAAGAGACTCTTAACGTCGTATGTATGGAGTACGGCATTATACGGGTGCGAAACTTGGACAATAGGAGAAGCGGATAGAAAAAGAGTAGAAGTGTTTGAAATGTGGTGCTACAGACGCATGATGAAGATACCGTGGATAGATAAGGTTAGCAATAGGGAAGTATTAGAAAGAGTTGGGGAAAAGCGAAAGGTATGGAAAACAATAAAGAGTAGGAGAGATAGGATGGTAGGACACCTTCTAAGACACGAAGGAATAGTTCGTGACATACTAGAGTCAGAGATAGGAATAAAAAGAGGTAGGGGTAGGCCTAGATTAGACTACTGCTCTCAAATAGTTAGGGATGTAGGATGTTCTACTTTTAGGGAAATGCGTAGGTTAGCTCAGGATAGAAAAGAATGGAGGTACGCGTCCAACCAGTCTTCGGACTGAGAACCTTATGATGATGATATTAACGGAAATGTTTTTAAATATTTTTAACCTGTACTTTGTATATTATTTATAGTTAACCACAAAGATAATTTCATAATTTATTTGTCCTTTTGTAATTGTACTGACGCCAAAGTCGGATGAAATAAAAAATAGGAAATAGTTTTCCAGCCGTGATGTAAATATCCAGTTTTCGTGCTGGGGCTAAGTAGTATTATCGACTAAACAATAAACGAAAAAAATAATTAATAACCTAAAATTAAACTGGTGTTAATTTAGTCAAAAAATGTGCCAACTCATTGAATTTTATCCAGACGGTCTATCAAAATTTAATCAGGAACACCGACCAAGACATATAATAAAATCACTTTTTCATTTAATACCGATTAATTATAGTTGCAAAAAGAACAACGAGAGTGAAGTTTGCTTGACCATTCGACCGTAATTGGACGCTTGACAAACTGCCTACATACGTGTTGTTAGATTAATATCTTGAAATATTAACTCAATACATATTAAATTTGAAGTTAGACACGTCAGAGAAACATAAATTATTGCTGGCTTCTGTCGGAGAATCTAGGGAATGAGGTGTTTTAAATCTGATATTGTAATAATTAACTTCCTGCTCTTATTCTTAATAGGATTAGGGGTGCACACATGCACATAACACATGAATTACCTATTTATTTATAATAATAGTAATAATGATAATGTTTTATACTTAAGCTGTACACGGATCTCCTCATGGGCGACAGCAGCGATGTTTTGAGAGATAAAGTGTTGTAAATTTTCGTGGAACGTGCTAGTCTAAGGAAGCAAGTGTTAGGGCTTCTTTTCTCATCATAGATTGTCCCCACGATATTTCCTTGGATATCTTGCGTATATCGTTGATTGACTATTCAACGCTTAGATATTATATGTTTAGCATACCTACCTACTTATTTATTGGTTTACCTAATTCAGAATGTCCTTTTCTCGTCATCTGTTTTAACTTTTGTAAAGTTCTTTGTCGTACTCAACTACCTGCTGCAAAGATTGCAGCAGAACAACTGTAAAGCTTTATGGAACAATAATGGATCGAATTTAGTTTCATTTCATTTCTCGCACTTCTTCCTTTGGGTTTCTTGTCGAAGAGAATGCGTGTCCAAATACAAAGTTGAAGTAGGTATTTTTAAGGGAATATCTCTAGAGAAGGTAACCTTAGATCTCGCAATTTGGAAAAGTTTCACGGCGAGTTCCTGGATATAATGAACATTTTTCAAACTCAAAAAAACGGTCTCAATGAGATCAATGTGTTATCACCTCCCGAAACCACCATTTATTACTAATAATTGAGCAACTTTTCTCCAATTTAACAGATTATTTCTCTTCAAATAAGAAAATTGATAATTCATAACTTCCAGTTAAAGTAAATTGTTTATTTATAGCTTTTCCTTCTCTTCGCATCTCTTTTGTCTCGTGGCTACCTTGAATAAAAAATGTGCTAGGTAAATATGCTTTTTCTGCAACTTCTTTATTTGGGCTATGAAATCAAAAATTAAAACAAAGTTGCAATCACAATAATGTCGCAAGAACGAAAACTCTCGGACTACATCTCCAATGTCACAGTGCAATGCACAACGTCCATTTACGTAAGCGTTTCAAATTTCAAGTCATTTGAACAAATCATAACTGAGTTATAAACAAAAGAAAAAAAATGGAGCGTAGTAAGCTACGCGGTTGAAGTGAAACTTAGCGCCATACCTAAAAGTTCTTGAATCTTATTGGTATTCCTTCGAGTTTGATTTTCATGACTTAGAACTTAGTAATTAATATATCAAAATGTTTCTTTTAATTATTGAGCGCTATGTAACACATTAATAAATTATAATTTCTGATTAGGAAACCGGGACTATTTTGTCAAATGTAGTGGAAACCATGGTAACAGCTTGATTCTTAACCTTATCTATGTTTGAAAGTTAAAGCAGGCTAATTGTGTCGGATTTTCCTTTCACTTCCCCCACTCCGAAAGACGTTACATAGCCAGCTGGCCAAACCGATTCACACCCAATGCGCCTAAAGAAGTTTCACTTCAAAAAATAGAATTTTAGTTTTTTTGAGTCAAGTAATTTTTCAAAAAAATTAAAATATTTTATCTTTATCTTTTCTCATTTAACCAAATGTCTATCTCTGATAACACATAACAACAAGGTTATATACCAATTTTATCCTACCTTAAGTGGGACACAGTTTTCCAAATTACCTTTTCTTTTCTTGGCACAGTTTCAGAATTTGGAAAAATAAACATAGGTATTTATATTTTAATAATTAATTTTATTTAAAATATTATTCCCACTTTTAATACCTACTTTTATTACAAAATACAAGATAAACATGTAGGTAGATAAAAATGTAAAAGGTAGTTAGGTATCTATTGATAATTAATTTCACAGTTCAGTCTTAACATTCAATGGTAATTATACTAGTCAAGTAGAAAATTAGTTATCAGAAAGCCTATGTATGAAACTTTTATTATCACAAAATTATATTACAAACTAGCATCACAAACAACAACAATATCAACAACAAACAAATCCTTACATTTCAATATCTGCCTAATTTTTATGAAGCCTTGTATTAAAGATATTGTCTTGGAATGTAATAATCTTGTCTATACATTAATAATCGGCCAAGCTTTATGGAGAAAGAAGTTAAAATAAATTATGTTAAAATCCAGTAATATGATGGTTATTTTTGCTGTCGTGTTGTCAACTGATCAAATGTGATTTCAATTGTAGTAGTCTGTGCTTCCGTCAAGTGCAAGCCAGCTGATTTATTGTTAAGTGTGTAAAGCGTGTTTTGCATCCTAAATTCGTCATGGGACTACGCACCGCCTGCTCCAAAGCAAGCCGTGCTGCAGCTCGAGTGACGTCACGATAAGAGATGGCCGTGCACTATGAGTTTATTACAACTATTTTAGTTTCTCATATAACGTGCAAAACTTCCTCATCTAGGGGCCAAATAGTTTTTCACTTCCATTAGTAAATTTCTAGCAAACAGAGACTATTTTGTAAACAAATCCGGAAAACTGAATGCATTTGAATTAAAAAAAAACTTGTGTGTGTCAGCTCCGACGCACGACTGGAGTTTACTCCTTACGAACGAGTATTTTAACATCAATCACTTGATAATAGGGTACACGCGAATGTCAGTTTTATACCCAAATGTGTATTTATCAGATGGTTTATGTTCGAAAATGTCCAACTACATCAAAATATAAATTGTTTATAAATTCAGTAATTAAGTGACAATCTGCTAAACGTCGATTCCACTGGCAATGAAATAAATACTTTTCCTGGTGTTCGAATAGGCGTCGATTCACATTTCGGCACTAAGCAATATTTGGAGTATTTAATAGATATTAGGATTTCTATGTTAAATCAAAAGATTCAACAAATTTAGGAACGAACAAACACTGCAAATGCTGACTTTACAACGCCAACTGTCATATCTACTCTATGCCACTCTATATTTTCACTATGTCCATGCTCTATGCAGTCAGACATAAACAGCCGTATCCATAGATACATACATAATTTCAATGTACGTAACGCGCTACTTTTAGTTAACGCGAAATGTAACGCTTGATTTTACTACTCATAAAATTTCCGTACCGCGGGCTATAACTGAAAATTGATTCTTAAGGAGTAAACTCCAATAAATGATAGGTTTCCTTGAGGTGCCTTGTAATTAAGGTAAAACTTTGGGTATATAATATGATATGAGATTATAAGGAACAAGCTTATACACGGTGTCCCAACGAAAATTTGTATCCCCGTAAAACTCCGCAAAATAAACGTTTTGACAAAAATCCAAAAACACGTCGATTTTTATATCAAAGGGGACCAGTTTTTATGCAATAATCATTCTTGCAACTCTAGCCCTGTGCGGGGGGTAGCGACCCCCCAAAATTTTTAAATGGAACGGGGGGTCAAATGATCCCTACTTTGGAAGGGTTTTTCATTACTTACACAACCGTATTTGTTTTATTCAATTCGATGAATTTGTTACCGAGAAATTGCTTCTTGAAGTTTCCAAGTTAAAAAATTAATAAAGCCCAAAAAGGTTTAAACTATCGAATGTATTAGAATGGAAAAGTAACAAAATCAAGTAAACTAATAAGAATAAAAAGTAAGAACAAAAGAACATCAGAACATCAGAACATCAGAACAAATGTCAAAGTAAACTTATTCGCCACAGTATAAAATCCTGTTTATTTACTAAATCAAAATGGTTTATTCCAAAGAAGAATGCCGGCTAATAACTCCTGAGGTCTTGAGAAATGTAAGATCTGGATTTGAATCCAGAATGTATTATTGTATGACAATTGGTGGAGGTCATTTCGAACAATATATTCGATAGTTTAAACCTTTTGTGCCTTTATTAATTTTTTAAATTGGAAACTTCAAGAAGCAATTTCTCGGTAACAAATTGATCGAATTGAATAAAACAAATACGGTTGTGTAAGTAATGAAAAACCCTTCCAAAGTAGGGATCATTTAACCCCCCGTTCCATTTAAAAATTTTGGGGGGGTCGCTACCCCACGCACAGGGCTAGTATTGCAAGAGTGATTATTGCATAAAAATTGGTCCCCTTTGATATAAAACGTTTATTTTGCCAAGTTTTACGGGGGTACAAGTTTTCGTTGGGACACCTTGTATATTTTTAACCATCAAAAATATAATGAAATAGAACTAAAGGTAAATGGGTACATAATTGGAGCGCCTGCATAAATAATGAACTTCAATCATTTTCGTGGCATAACCCAAGCGGTAGTCTTCTACAAGCGATCTGGTGTTACGAATTACTTCTTTACTTGATTTTCTGCAAAATGCTTAATACAAACTCTCGAAGATTTATTTGACAGCGAATTATCATTTCTTCATATCTGTTGTTTACAATAAATAAAACAAGCACGAGTCTTTAACACAATTACAATTTAAACTCTATAGGTAGTAAGTAGTAAGTACAAAATATTAAGGCAAGGAAATGAAAGATAAAAGTTAACACTTTCCCAATACTAAAGATCGAATGCGTCTCTAACTCCATTAATTTGATACATAACACTGCTATTGGCATTGGATAGAATGTATAGACAAGAATAATACAAATTAGGCACTAACAGATTGTGACATACCTAGCTAACCTATTCATTGTTCAGTTCTTCATTATTATTTACCATCCAGTATTTCTCATTAAGATAAATATCTTTTACGGTCATGAAAGTACTTACGATTACGTAGTAGACGTAAAAAACACAAGAGCACAGCGAAAATGCCGAAACCATAATTATGCATCTCCTGTGCTGTTTATCCAGGAAATCATTTTGTAGTAAAGTAAATAGGTACTTTTACTAGATATAATATAGGTAGACCTATTTTTAATTCAATAATGAGTGCGTCTACTTCTTTAACGGATCTTGTGCATGTGTCCAGATTCTCTGCAAAGAGACTCAAATAAGATAAATGTACAAACAACAAACTATTAACGGCAAAAGTATATTTATAATATGTAAAAAATAAACTAAGTAAATTAACGCTGTCATTCTTTCATACTAATCGCTTAGGTACCTACTAATATTTGTAACTTGCCGCGCCAATTTAAGTAAATCTAATATTTCATAAGAAACCTACCTACCTACTGGTTTTGATTTTAGATATTGGGTAGGTATGAATATCATAATTATTCAATTCGAAATATGCCTCATAGAGATATTTTTTAAAAGATTGATACACAAACGAAAAATTTTAAATGATGAGTACAACTTCGGAAGCGGATAACTCTTAGATTAAGGCTGTTTCATAAGAAGTTCGTTCCTCTGTAAAAAATTAAAGTTAAAATCTGCTACAAAAATGTGGCATTTATTTAAAATAAATAAATTGGTAGAAATATGAGCGGCTTGAAAATATTTTCCCTTCAAAATTATATAACTGCATTGCATTCGGCAATAGGTAGATACTAATAATCCATGATTTCATTGAAGCACCCTGTATAAGTAGAAATTTCCTCTTACTACACATGTAGGGCACTGTAATACATATTACCATTGCCGAATCATTAGTGTAGTTTGTATCCGCGAGATGTCTCTAGCAGTAGACGTCAGTGGGGTTTCAGTGGTTGTACGAGTAGCTTTAAGTAGGTCTTAGGCCTATTAATTTTAATAATTATTTTGGGAACTATTTTCTACCTCTATCTGATTTTAATTCTTGTTTTTCACTTCCGTCACTTCTGTATGTTCTCTTAGTTCCAAAGTTTTTTGGAAAACTCTTGGGCCTAGTCCAGCACATATAACTTGCAAAAGAATATGGCCGAGAACATGCAACTTGCCAACAAGATACAGGCAACCGGAGCTTATCGACTTGAAGATGTAGATGCAGCCCATGGATCCATGATGCAGCCTTGCCAGTTGTAGTTGTAGACAAGTTCCGAAGTATTTCGCTAGGTATGTCTACAGTTATGGTTGTACATAATTATATAGTATAATATTGTTCCAAGTGGAAATTTGAACATAGGTAGGATAGAGAGGCGACAATCGTTTTGGAACATTTATCTAATTTAACTTATCTAATTTATCTAATCTAATTATCTCACTCGGAGATCAAATATCAGATCATTGACAACAAGTTATTGTATTTTTATAATTCATGAAGGAGCTGGATGTTGAAGTCAGAGCCGAGCAGTCTTCCATCCGTAAGATACCTGTAGAGACGAGCTTCTGATATTAACAAGCTACAAAAGCCCGGATCTACAGGGTAGATCACGGATGTGCCTATACATAAATTATTACATATTTTATCTTCACCTAAATTTTCGTTCAATGTCCAAAAGGGAAAATAAATATGGAGGGTGTAGAAAAAAGTATTTGTCCACGACTATCTTACAACATACTCTTTATACTTATGTTTTTTCAATCAAACTTAGATACATTATTCACTGCAGTGATTAATGAATATTATTCACTAAACCAATAGGAACATCGCTTTGACCCTTTTTTACATTTATTTAGTAGGCCGCGATCGCAATGTGTTAGTTCAAATTGAAACGTCAAATCAGCATGGTTTACTTTTAATTTGAAATGCATATTCTAAAAAAGAAGATATAATGAGTAGTGAGAGTGAAAACGAGATTTCTTTAGCAGCACCAGCAATAAAAGAAGCTGCAGAACTTGCCTCATTAGATTCATTGCCCAAAAAACCAAGAAAATTATACCTGAGAGCATATGTATGAATCTTTCTTACACTGGAGAAGGGAAATGAAGGTAAATTCTTTCTGGGAATCTGTTTTGATAGTCGTGGACAAAGTATAGTATACAACTCGTTATAATGATGCTATTATTACCTCGGATGATTACAAAACTCGCTCGCTTCGCTCGCTCGTGTTGTAAACTTCATCCTCAGTAATAATAGCATTCATTATAAATATAAACTCGTGTATAATATTACTATTAATATTTTAAAGCTGCATGCAGTACTTACGAACAAAACAAGTCGAAAATTTCTAATACACAGGGATCTGCAAATCAACCATGTTATTCAAATACTTCCTGAGATTTTTTTTGTTTTTGTGATTTTATTTTCTTTGGTACTGTTATGTTGCCATGCCATGCCATGCCAAGTCATGCCATGCCATGCCATTTTTTCAGATTTTTAAATAGGTACAAAAGATGGCCTTGTTATTCCACTTTCATTGGGCACATTGTATAAATACCTATTGTTATATGAAGTAGGCTTTGTAACTTATGGAAGTAACAATCTACCATAGCAACGTTAGCCGGTAATTTCGCTTCCAAAAAGGATACAATTAATTATTGTCTGGGATCCCATGACCAAGCTATCAAAAACATTTCCTTTTTGTCTATCGAACACGATTTAACGAACTTTAATTAATCGATCATATTTTTAAACGACCTTAAACCCTGATCTTTATTCTTGCGCATGACCAAAATTATGCGCAACATGTATCCGTTTGAATAACATATTCTAACCAACTCCCGATGAAGAATGAAATTAATATTTCATGTCTTCAAATAAAACCCAAAAAGACCGCCGAGCTCAGTGTACAAAGCCGACATGTGAGGCACGACGCAGAAAAATAACCTCGTTTTACTTTGACAGCAGGTGCTCGCCAGCTTACCCTAGGAGAGTATGTTATGCCCGAACAAAATTAATTACAAGAAAGTCTGTCACTTTATATACCTGCTCCTCTTGTGAATCGTGAGGCATTTTTTTAGAATTCGTCTGACAGTTGATGAATCGGAGACTGATTTTAGACAACGCCAATTTTTAATAATCTCCAAAAGATTTATACTTTGATGTGTTAGAAATACCTAACTGCCTTTGTTACTAATTATAAAGCGAGGATGTTATAGAAATATCACCCTCGGTTTATGATGTAAGGGTATGCAAATTTATTTTCATACCGTTCTAAAGAGAGAGAGAATGGGTGAAAGAAAATAAGTTATCATTTAGTTTCGACTTTCGACATAAGAGCAAGCTTGGATTATGGATTAGGAGTTATAGGAACAGATGTGTGAAGAGAAAAAATATGGTGACATCAACAGCTCATGAGTGAAACAGTACAGAGATGAACAGATGAAGAAGACTTTAAGAAATTGTCTTTATGAAATATACCTGAAATATGCCGAGAGGGAGAGGGAGAGAGAGAGAGAGAGCCCAGAACGGCCAGGTTAATATAAAATTCACGAATTACTTCAACTCGTAATATTACTAGTAATAAACATTTGGAACTTCTGCTGATAGTTTTCTTGACGAGTCGTCAGTTAATTTTCAATATTGTATATTGATCCAATTAATACTTCAATTTTCTTATGGAAATAAAGTTTTTGACAAAGGAAAAGAACACCCCAAAAACGTTCGTGAACCAATGAGTGGGTTGTTATGTGTAGAGATGATAATCTATTACATTGTAAACTGTAAAGTAAAATACCGGCTTAAACAATTGGAGAATTCATTGGAGATGAACCAAGAAGTGAAAAGCTATATATTAGTCTTGAAGTTTGGAGCCAATTGCAAGCCATGATTTTCGGCGATCGTCGGCTGAAAGTGTAGGTACCATTGCTAACGATATATTTGCCATGAGTAAGGTGTCAGTAAGGTGGGTCCCAAAATTGTTGATCCCTGAACAAAAATTGTGCAGACAGCAAATTTTTCCAAAAATATTTAACGATTTTCTTTCTTCAATGTAACTGGAGATCAGAGTTAGGTTTACCATTAGGGTCCAGAGACCAAGTTAGATTCCATGTAATGGAGGGCTCTTAGCATCAAAAAAACCCGAAATCAATTTTCAGCTGGGAAGCACATGAGTCATGATGACCATGTTTTGGGCCCAAAGAGGAATTATTCTTGTAGAGTATACATGACCAAGGGCACTGCAATAACAGCTAACACTTAAGTACATGTTGAAAGTGTACGTACGACGTGGGTACACGGCAATAATAAATTGCTTTTTTAGTTAATAAAGCAGCTAAAGTCCAACCCGTTCTCCGGGAGCTAAATCACTCATCGTATAGTCCAGATTTGGCGCTATCAGATTTCACTTCTTTTTATTCAGAAACACCTTAGAAGATGATAAACCTGCTGAAAGATTCTGCAGATGACGATTTTACAGGTCATCAAGAATATTGTTTCAGGCGCACGTGCGTTGACGTTAGAGAGGATTATGTTGAAAATAGAAATGATAAGATACTCTCTTTTGCGTCATACTTGTAGATAACTTTTCTGCCGTTCCTAGTAGAAAACAGTAGAAATACAAGATTTGTGGACAATGTAAATGGAAAAAGGTTTTCGAAATGATGAAAAGTGTAGAAATGAAGCATGGGGATAGAAGAATACCTAATAAATAAGTTGCACAAAGAACAAACGGCGGTTATAGTATTTGAGCAGAAACGTAAAGAAGTAGGTATTAGGAAGAAAATGTTGCAGGCATGCGCATTGGCCCCGGCAGTTTTCAATGTATATACCGAAGAAGCAATTATTATTACTAAGCTTTCGAAATTATTCAGGGGGTTCAGATGGAGAGGCGGTATTAGAATCCACCAAAGAAGAATTAGAAATAGTTTTGAACGAAATGGACTAGAAACTCCGTTACGTTGCTGTTAACAGCGTATTTAATTTGTAACCACGTGCCTTAAGAATAAAATCGATAATTATTAAAAAATAACTTTTTGAAGTGAAACTTCTTTTGTCTCGGTAGAGTAAGTTCCTGTGTTGGCAAATGTGAGCGTCATGAAAAGTGAAACGAATGGAGGGGATCAGTCTGAGAAGACAGGCAGAGGAGAAAGGGAATATCGAACGCCCCACTCTTTAGCCACGCTCTCTCTCATGCTTCGCGCTGTTTCTCTCAGGCAAGCGTCAGTAAAGCGAGACCACAGCGTTTCATTTCTCGTGACGTCGCCCCACTCTTTAGCCACGCTCTGTCTCATGCTTCGCGCAACGTTGAAGTTTCACTTCTATCACGTGTGGCGACCACACACCCAGTTTTTTAAATTACTACTTAAATCAGGAACAAAAATTATAATTGTTTCAATCTCCCAGCTATTGCTTATTCGAGGCATTTTGTAGTAATCACTGTGAGTATGGTTGTTTGGATAGTGACAGTAACCAGCACCCATTTTACCTTCTTTGTTCTCAATTGTAGTTTCTTGACCTGAAGATGGGTTGGCTATTTTAAGAACCCGAAACTATGGTCGTCTGTATGCTTATACATATAATAAACAACTTGAAAAGTGTCGAGGATTATAAACGGATAAAATTTTCCTTCCCTAATTTAAAAAATTGTTGTTCGTGTGAATATATCGAAAATGCAATGTTCAATTATGTTTTCACCATATTATTCGTAATACAAATAATGCTTTTTTGCCCATTTAACCGACCTCGTAGGTCAAATAATAACAAAGATAGTAATGGTGCGCACTTAATTTTGGACATCCTGTAGATACAACACAGTACCTCAACAGCAGCAACAACATTTTTGCATTCGAATATTTGCTGCTGGCAAAGACAGTGAAAATAAGGGAATGAAGAAAACAATTTTTTAAGTGAACACGCATTTCGCCTACAAGGTTCGTCCTTTTAAGAAATTGTAACTATTCTAAAGTTTTTGAATTCGGTTGTTTACATAAAAGGATAGCTTCAGTTGTGGCATTAAAATCCATTAGCAAGTTTCGTTACATCAACAGCATATGCAACCTGTCACACAAAAAAGTTCTTGACCTTGCACCTGTCGTTTATAACGAAAGACAAGGCAGTTAATTAAATTACTGTTTTAACAATCGCAAATTTTTTCAATGGTAACATAACAGTATCAGTTGTACATTCAACTAATCTTTATTCTAATTAACTTCTAATTCATGCAAAATTTTAACAGACAATCTAATAATAAAAGCGCACAAAAAAGCACATGCATAAAATTGCGAAAGTTGTGAACATGAAAATTTATAGCAAAAAGGACTATTTTTGTCCAGCAATTGTTTGCGTTATTTGTCATGCAATTTATAATCGAAACGTCAAGCAAATTATACATTTTAAGTAACTTTTTACTACCTATATGAAAATGAAATCCCTTGCACTTAACCTGTTAAGCTACTCAGAAATCATTAAAGGACATGAAATACCTAATGCCTCCATTGAACTAAGCCGCGGGATATTTTACCGATGCAAAACATATTCAAAGGAAACTACACCTCAAAACATAATATCAAAAAATAAACAACACGATGCGCACACAAACCACAAAAAGCAAATCGTTTTATCGACAAACCACTACTTATCTTAAAAATTTATCCGTATATCCATAACAATTATCGGGTTGACATGGTAGTGACAGTACGAGGACGCTACCGACGCCGCCGCCCCTTGAGCGTCTGTGAGCGGCCCGGATGCTGTGAGGAGAGAAGCGGGAGGGGTGAACTCCCTCACTCTCTTTCTGATGCTCTTACTGGTACCATTAGGACATGCTACGGTGTGACAAGGCATTATATATATTTTCTGCTAAGTAGATTGTTGTGTACATGTTATAGGAGTGAAGTCCTTAGTAATATTTGCAATAATTAGTAATGTTAATTTTGACATCATGGATTAATTGATTTGATTGGTGATTATTTTACAAATTTGACAATGTTTAATTCGATAATCTATGACTTTTTTTTGACGCCAAAATGAATTCGTTTCTTTAACGTACTACGTACCTGTTTTTAGACTTATTTCTATAAAAGTTTTTTCTTTTGAAGTTCCTCTTTATCGTAAAGTTAATCTTCGTTGAACAGAGTGTCTCAGTGTATACTCCATTCAACTAGCCTTTTTTAAATGGAGCAACTTGTATTTGAGCGAATTTCTAGATTTCTTGATTAGTTTTAACAAAAGGTTCATTAGTCCAAATAGCACAACCTTAAAGTGACAGGTATTCCTTTGATTTTTTAAAGGAAACTAACTTAATCGTCTCTAATTCATTAACAAAAAATCGACAAATTGAGAGTCCGAATAACTCTTCCTTGAATTATTAAACGAAATACTATTTTTGTACTATAATATATCTCACTAGCATGCCACACCAGCTAAGCTGGCATCGAAATTTTCATAACATATTTCTACGTTCCTACTTACTTCAACGAATAAGATTCGATGGCATGCCAAACTGAATATTGTTCTTTGCAAGTGTATACAGAGAACTACAGACGACTGATTTCATGTTGTGGACTGCCTCGTCAGTGCATTACCCCTCTGTCGTACGCTTTAACTTAGGAAACATAACTTACATACCTACACTTTATCCCAAACTCTTACCTAATTCTGTAAGTGTCAAAAGTGTCACCGTTTCTGCAAATTCTAGAAATAACATATTTTTTGTTATAGAAAATTAGTTAATTACTTATACTGAAATGGTAGGACGAATCACGGATGTGTAGAAACGATCAAAGTTACAGGTTCTATTGTATCTGAAGACGAATGTCCTGTCTATAAATTAGAGAGAGCTCATTTTTCTTTTACTATAGTGAGGGAACTAAGAGTGTCATACAAACCATAGTAAAACTCCTGCAAAACGACTAGCAGTGGTTCTGTTCTGGTTGAGGAGTGGTCTGATTACAAGAGGATGAAATAATATTATTGGAGTTTACTCCTTAAGAATCGATTTTTAGTTATAGCCCGCGGTACGGAAATTTTATGAGTAGTAAAATCAAGCATTACATTTCGCGTTAACTAAAAGTAGCGCGTTACGTACATTGAAATTATGTATGTATCTATGGATACGGCTGTTTATGTTTGACTGCATAGAGCATGGACATAGTGAAAATAGAGTGGCATAGAGTAGATATGACAGGCGTTGTAAAGTCAGCATTTGCAGTGTTTGTTCGTTCCTAAATTTGTTGAATCTTTTGATTTAATATGGAAAAACCTATACTCCAAATATTGCTTAGTGCCGAAATGTGAATCAACGCCTATTCGAACACCAGGAAAAGTATTTATTTCATTGCCAGTGGAATCGACGTTTATCAGATTGTCACTTAATTACTGAATTTATAAACAATTTATATTTTGATGTACTTGCACATTTTCGAACATAAACCATCTGATAAATACACATTTGGGTATAAAACTGACATTCGCGTGTACCCTATTATCAAGTGATTGAAGTTAAAATAATCGTTCGTAAAGGAGCAAACTCCATTCGTGCGTCGGAGATGACACACACAAGTTTTTTTAGTACCTCTGCTTAGGTAGTCCCTTATGGTCCATACCATTTCTGTCAGAATCTACACGACTCGCTTTGAAATTGAAGAATCGGGGTAATAGTAATCGATCGTTCTTAAATTGTATGCGTTTTATAAGTCTGGTTTATGTTTAATCGAAATTCTCATGCGGTCTTCTTTCTGCTTTCCAACTGTACACACTTATTTCTTAGTATAGATGTTCTGTAATACAAGCAAAATAGTATTACATACTTTTTGCCATTAATGAATTCAGTAAGAATTTATCTATCTAGGTCGAATTAGTAGGCTGCAGTTGCTGTAAACTTCTTTTCGTTAGCTTGGGCGAAATTTTTGGTCCCGAAGGGAACCGGAGAAACCGCCAGTTCTCGACTGCAAAATTCACACAGAAAGAGCTCGTATTGATCCCACAGATGATGGCGGCTCTTTGTAATAGGGGCAAAGAGAGAACGTGTATGGAGTGTACGGAAGGGTGGAAGGCAGGAGGGTGAGATTTCGCGCCGGAGCGATAGAAAAGGACGCTAGGGAAAAGGGTAGGTTATTCAACAACTCTCAGACTCGGAGTATAATGGTT
This sequence comes from Xestobium rufovillosum, assembly GCA_963966045.1. NCBI lineage: Eukaryota > Metazoa > Arthropoda > Insecta > Coleoptera > Ptinidae > Xestobium > Xestobium rufovillosum. Next base: position 17,158,042 of record OZ014496.1, read on the forward strand.
GTCGACGCCGAACGCTTCAACGCCGAACGCTTTCAATGTTTCTACTAGCGTTTAACGCTAAGATTTCTTTTAAGGAATATGTAGTGACAAAAGGTGGCCAAATAAAATTAATTCAACACAATGGGAGAAATTATGAAAAGGGGAAAAGTATTTGTGCCGAGTAGCTAACGAAGTTGTTATTTTAAAAAAATATAGAAATAAAAAAGTCGACATAGACAAAAATATTACTATATGAAATATTTAAATTTTTGAATAGTAAGGCAAGGTAGGTAGTGGTTAAATATACATACCAGGTATAAGTTTCAGATAGATAACGTACTGCTTATGGGGAATAATTGCGAAATATCAAATACATAATTAATTCAGGATAGAAGAATGTATCAGAAAATTAATGTAAAAATCCAGTCAGTCAACGATTTTACTGCGGAAAAATTCTGATTCTTACATTTGATACAACTAAATAAGATTGTTATTTAGAGAATAATCCAGAAATAATACTAGGGATGGACAATTTAAAAAAAAATGGTTAACTTACAAATTGAAAGAAAAAATCGTATAGGTAGGCCCTGTATTGTCATAGGTATAGCTAAAAGGAAATTGGAGAGAGGAAGCGTTCGGTCTCTTCAAAAATCAAATATAAACCACACAAATGTTATTTTGCTAGAGAACCTTTATGAAAACATAAATATCAATTTTTCTCTCTACTTGTCTGATATTTTCTCCAGCATCCATCGTGCATCAAGATGGCGCGACATTTGCATTTTATTGGATCGTCGAAACAAGTGAATTTCTATATTACTTTTAGAGGAGGTTCAAGTCAAATTCTTTGACATTTATTATAGATCAAAATACAAGGACTGTTACCACTTGTGTACTGCAGGCTTATGAAAAATAAACATATACAAATTAGGCATCTGTACCATTTACTGTAACATGATAATTCTGTTATTGACTCTTGAGGAGCTAATGAAAATTATGCATGGCGGTAAAGTAAACAATTTATAGGTTATAATTACGATTGAAGGGTTTTAGACCTAACTAAGAGAAACGTCCCACGGGTATTCTGCGCTGTATAGCACAGCATTAGGTACTGATAATTAGACCAACATATCTAATTTGTTTTGTTTTAAAACAGTGGCCGGTGCTTGCTTATGAGACGACCTGTAGATAATAACTTTGTTGTGCTAAGAAATTAATGAAACCGCTTAGAAGGCAGGACTGAAACATAGGAGTTTTTACAGTAGGTATCAAATTGTTTTCAGTGTGGATCCTATTCCTTCAGCTTCTTAAAATATTTTTTATATAATAAGTTTGTGTTAGAAACCCTCTGCTTTAGCTTGCGTGAGGACGCCACTGTTAAATAAATTTATTTTAAAATGTTTTAAGGAATATTTGCTATTTGAAATTTGTTTTTCTGTCACTTTCTTCTGAAAAACTTTATTTTATTTACCCACAGATCAGTGTTTAGCCACAAACACAAAAGTAGAATTAAATTTAAATCATAAACCCAAGTTTCTGAAGCAGAAACCTTGCTGAAATTTCCTCATTCGTTACGTGTGGCGCCACCCCACAAAATATGCCGCAATTACGCAGTTAGGTCAAGAACTCATAGAGGGCGCCCGCTTCTAGTACAGACTAATTTTTAACCCCATATACGAGTACGTCTTAATACATAATTTTAACAAATCTAAAGTTCGAGTGGGTTAATGTGTTGTCGTTTATCATCGCGGTAGGTACACTACGGTAATAATTATCAGTTTTTTACAAATAATATTTACGAACGTTATAAAAATTGCAACTTTCCGGATATACAGTGGCACATTTGCATATTATTTGTATTTGGTAGTATATTACTCATAATTTATTCAAGAAACTCAAAAACACGTAAGTTTTGGGTGGTAGAAATATCTAATTGATTTAGCTACGCATACAGTTGCAGTTTTACACTTCGATTATTTACCTTAAAATTAATGATAATCCAATAACACAAAATCACTTCTTGCACAAACATTTTCTGTTGCAGAGGAAGGTAATCCACTGTAACCCTGCAAGTAGATGAAAGCAAACTGATCTCTGTAAACTCCGGTGGCTCAAGCAATAACAGGGATCACTGAATCATTGTCAAGTGCACAAAATTTATAGCCCTAACCGCACCGTTCCTTATTCTCTAGCATATAATAGGGCTGTTATTGTTACCTATACATTTCGAAGGTCCTGTTTAGGGATACCAACAGATGGGGACAGGAAGTACGTGCCTTAAAATAATTAACACGGATACAGGCTTTTTTGTTAATTAAGTATTACACTTTATTGAACGAAACTCAGTTTGAAAATCGAAACTGAATGAGTCTTAAAATTATATTACATACCTACTTACATAATTACGAAACCAAAATACAATTTTAAAATTCAATAATAAGTACTTATTTTGTCATTCAACATATTTTCTGTTTTCTGTAACACACTCACTACGCATCTGAATGTTTTACGTATGTTCTGCAGATTGCGACATCTTCGTTTGAAGAAAATTTATTACCTTTCAAAATCACGTGAGTGAAGAGACTGTCTACGGAGACTTGTATCTGGTGAATTTGGTGACATTCGAATCCTAGATCACAGAATACCCAAAATAATATGTCAGGTTGTTGAAAAAAGTACGGGCATCCTTTGTGCACATCTCGGAAGCCATTATTTTGGGTAAAAAATCTGCTCGTCCCTCGCATTTTTTGAATGGTTAGGAGCATGGTGTTTATTTATATCCCAACCAACGTCTCAATGCAGTGAACCTTTTAGCGTGCTATTATTCCCTTGTTTCCATTAGTAATCGTGAATTTTCTTTAAAAAAAAATCTTTCCTGACGGGACACCGGATACAACACATCGAATCAAAGATTCTGTAAATTACAATAAACTTTAGAAGAAAAAAAGAAAAAGGATCCGCTTGAATTCGAACAAATACTCCTTGCGCATTTTGGCATTGAGCCACGCCAGTTGATTGCTTTGAATGAAGTTTAACAGTCTATTAAAGAGCGTGAAAATGGAAATAGACAAGTCAGCTCAGTATTTAGCCCCATCATGCTCCTAGCGTCCTATGTTTCAAAGTATGCATCCGGGTATGTAGCACGTCACGTGTAGCATGAAGATTGAGCATCACCTTCTCCCTCGAAAGAATATACCCAAATGCGTTCGTTCTTTCATTTTTTGATAAGAATGCCATTCGCACAGTGTTCACGATTATATCCTTGCTGAATTTATCATAAAGGAAAAGGTACAACGAACGTTTGTAGCGTCACCATGGGATCATGATAGAGCAAGGATACAGGTTGTGGTACGCAACCGTAGCTCTTAGGAAGGCCCACCAGGTAGGTACCCGCACACGCTGCTTTCTTCCCTTTTCGAACGCAAGCGTCAGAAACAGCGTCGCCCTCAGTGAAGGCGTGGACAACTGAGAAAGTAATCGACTCTTGGGCGAAGTGAGGAGGCAACGAGTGCAAATCAATTTTTACAATCGCATATGAGGAGCATCGGTCTCTAAATGTAACTATTAAACATACCCACCTTACTACACCCACCGACCCTCAGAGACGCTCGATCTACGTAAATATCTGCTGAATATTCCAGTTTACCGATTTGATAATTTTCGGTCGACTCTGTTTACCACACAACAGCCTTAAATTTTGGAGTGAAATTTCATATCAGATTTATAGGCTGAGCGAAAAATTTTGCGGAATTCTACTTTGTACGACAGTTTTATTCACTTTTACATGCTCATGCTGTGAAACAGTATAACGCCAGGCACGTCTTCGGGATTCAGTCTCACAATTTTATGAAGGATATCACTGGGAACTAACATTTGTAATTTTCTGTCTTTCAAATACCTTACGTACTTGGTACTCTACTATTTACATACTTACGAATATTCTGCACAGAGTTCAAGGCCTGCCAGTGACACTTGTCCGAAAAACTAAGAACAGGTGATTGTCAGTTTACTTCTGCGCACTAACGAAATGAAAAGGTTTATTCTCAATAGATTTTCCTTCAAGAAACTTGATAAGTAACGACAAAGTTTTACCGCCGAATTAGCAAGAAATGTAGGAATTAATTTGCTACCTGAGAAGTCCAAGAAATTATATGAGCAAACCTACAGAAAGTTTATGGATTATCGGCTTGAGAAGTAGATGGGGTCCTTTTCTGAGGATGTTTTAGTATCAAATTTTTCGGAATTAGACGAAAACATGAAGTCATCAACGTTATGGTCGATTCATTCGATTTAGTCCCATTTCGTGCGTTCCCGTTTCGGGCATCGATAAAAATTTTCCCGTTTCGTGCGTCGTCCCAAACCTCTACCTGGTTTGAGTGCCGTTTCGGGCGGCGACCTGCTGATAATGTAGTAAGCCACTAATTCGAGTTTATCATGACAACACAACGCTGTTAATAACTAGACTTCAATGCGGAATTGTATGTTGATTTCTCTCCTACTGTTTTCAAATGGTAATGTTTTTGTTTGGGGGGAGACTTAAGCGCTCCGCTCGCTCCGCTTGCCCACAGACCGGAAATAGTGGGCCGTGGAACCACTTTTTTGGCCGTATTCAGTGAAGGCAACTATAAAACAAAGCAGTATGTTTTATATGCCTTTATTGCTATAACGTGCTGGTCCGGTTCAGGTACCTACGTAAACAACACGGGTCATTCTTAGAATGCTCTCCGAGTATACGGTCACTAAGGAATTGTACCTGTATGCAACTACCACTATTGCTAATTACAGTTTCTTAGAAATGACCCCCAGTATCTCGACACATGCATCGTGTACGGAACTGCCACTGATTTCGCCTTGTACGGAAATGGGATGTACGGAACTACGACGCGATACCTTGTAAAATACATGGTTCGTAGATTTCCAATATAATAGTTTTATGTAAGTTTTAGCATTGAAAGTATTTAACGAATTGGAAGTGTGACGGTATACGGGGGTCCCAGTAGCGATTTCTGTGACGCCTTTAAATTTCGCAGTTTTTGTGAATTTTAGCAAGTTCTACTTATACTAGGCCAATGTTTTTGGTGTCATTTTGAAGATCTAGTCATCTGCGAACTTTGGGGGAGGGATAGAAAATGCAAGATTAGACATTACATGCAATGATTAGACAAACTCATCTACTTTTTTTACCTCTATTGCGGTTTTTATAAACTACTTGGAAATCGAAGATTGCTGTGCATAAATAAGATAAATTTTTCTTTTAGACTCAAAAATCATTTATATTATGAGGGTGTAGGTATTCTTTCTGGATAGCAATGATTTTATATTCTGAATGCAGCAATGGAATTGTTGTTATTTTGAATAATGTCTCCAACATGCCATATTTTTCATAATTTTCATAAGCTTCTTTAGGTGAACTATACTATTTGAATAAAAATTCAAACTTGATAAACCGAGAAATTTCGAATGTTCGGAATTTTTACAAAAACAAATAAAATTGAAAGAGGGAAAATGCTCCTTAAGTAAGAAATAACTAAAATTAAATTAATTTGGCAAATCTAACGACGATAGTGAAAACGTGGCTTTCGGCAGTGGATTTCTCTCGAAAAAGGACTTCGAGATGGGTTGGTCCATTTTTCCATAACTGCTCAAACGAACAAATTACCCGACCCTTAGATTCAATCAGTAATACAAACAAATTCTGAGACATAATGTTAGTACCATGAAACTTGACAGTATTACTGTTGTTCGAAATCTAAAAGTGCAAGAAAATTCATGTGAGCTAATTTTAAATACTTAGAGAAAAATTGTGCCTGAAACCTGGTTTTATTTGGGTGTACTCGTTAATACCTGCCAGTGTCGTAAATAACCAGATTAACCAGAATTCTTTATGTAAACTCTGGTTGTTCCTAAGGCAGAAGTAATTTCTCTATGCGATCGTATTGACAGAAATGGAATTCGGATTAGACGCTTAAATTTCAAAAGCTAGTTTACTCAGGAAACTAAAGACTCATAGAGACATTATGTATACCGGGTGTTCTCTTATACCCAAGTCGTTCCTGTGCTATCTAGTTGATTTAAATATGCAAGTTTTCGTCCGAGAATTCAAGTTTCATTAAATTTTAAACCCCCTTTTTCCTTAATGGAACCTACTGTATTTACTGGAACCCCCGAAAACAATTTTAAAAAGGTATCTTATTGTATTTATTAAGGGTTTGTACAATGTAAAATAAATATGAAAAGAATTATCAAACTTTGAAAAAAAAATTTAAAAAACTGGATTTTTGTTATTATTTCCAATATCTGCAGTTATGCCAGGTCACGTGTTACGAAAAGTATTTTTTGCCGACAACTGTAGGTATTGCATACGAAATGTATAGTATATTTTTGACTATACATATACGTATACGTTTTGAAATATGCAACCAAATACTTTGTGGGAGAATCAGATCATGTTAATAAGTAATAAGTAATAAGCCATTCACAATATTCAATATTTAATAGAAACGAACATCTTCGTTTCACACATTATGTACTTGGAAAATAGTTTTGAATCTACAGGTATCCATGTGCTATTGTGAAATCTAAGACATCAAATTGAGCTATTTCCTCTGTAGATTTTGAATATTTTATCAAGGCTATTCAGTATTCAGCGTACTATTATCTAACACACAAAGTCACATTTTGCTGTTGAAACATTTCGGTATAGCTCAGTTCGTATAAGTATAGTGAACCAGAGTGGAACCCTGTGAGTCAAGGGTGGCCGGGCTCGCAGCCGTCCTCGATCATCAATCATCCCGAGACAATCGCGCGGCGCACAGCTGTCGCACAGCCCGACACGCCGTCAGCCACCGGCCTACTGGGTTTATATTAGAACTAACTGCAACGTAACTTGCACTCTTTGAATTAAACGATTTAATCTGATAAACACGTACATACACACAGCGCAAACTAATTATCGGAGAGAATCCCCGAGAAGGGATGTTCCGGTGCGCCACCTATCATTCCATTACACAAATTAAGTTCACGTTTTCCTCGTGGAACTCATCAATGTCTTACAATCTTACTTTTACGGTTGATTGAGTGAGATACAAGAATACGGAAATCTTATCTTTGTTTATATGTATGAATTCATAAACTAAGTTGAACTGGAGTTCTTTTCTTCCTTAAACTACAAACAATCATAATCATAAAATTTTACAAACACTGCCACCTTCACCTTCCTGTCAGTTCTTTGGGGAAACTACTTTTTCGTTCACAGCACTCTCTGGCGTTGACAGGATGTATGAAGGTTTATTATGAGAAAGGTTTATCAGATTTACATCAGAAACAAAGACCTGAATATTTTTGCCCACGTAAATCTATTCTGATGACGAGATTTTTAATCTGGAAACGAGTCTTGAAACCTATCTATCACCCCCCAAATTTATGGAACACATTTACGGGACAGTCTGTACATTCAACCATATACCATTCACTTACCCGGTCAGCATTGCATTTAAGTTTACCTATATACAGGATAATATTGCAAATGGTCTAGACAAAAACTGTCAAGTTGATGGAATTTATGCTGATTACGTTGAAGCTTTTGACAAGGTCTTTCACGTTGTTTCACAGGTACAGAAGCTCAGTCTATCTGGTTTTCCTGATGCTTATTGCCGGATATTTCACATGGTCTAGACGAAAACTGACAAACTGATGGAACTCATGTCGCCATGACCTAAACGTTTAGTTGAAGTTCAGTCTACGACTTCTCTTCTAGCTTATATAGGAACATTAATTATTCAACCATATGAGATTGAATTAAAATGGATGACTGACACTGGGCAAGTGCGCACACTTACTCCTTGGGCAACTGCCTCGCCAGTCACTGAATTATATAGGCAACTAAATTTGAAGGATAGGAAGCATTAATATAAATATGTTGTATTATAATATCCAATTCTAGCAAATTGTTATAAAGAAAGACTTGCTTTTGCCAGAGAAGTTGTTCCTTATCAAGGCGGAACAATAATGTTTGGGGGGAGGGTATAATGCATGGTCGCCGCACTCCACTTATTCAAGTGCCGCAAACCTCTCCAACGAAATTGGAGAAAATTTGGTTTTTATGGACGATAACGCCACACCCCATCGCACAAAAAGGGTTGCCAATTTGCTACAGTTATATAGGGAATATTCAAAGAATGAATTGGCCAGCAAACTCACATGACATGAATCCTTGTGAGAACGTGTGGGATATGCTAAAAAGGACCATTTTAAATAGAGAGAACCCCCCTTTCACCCTTCAGGAGCTGATTGTTGCTGGTCAAGAAGAATGGAACAACATACCGCAGGAAGCCATTAATAACCTTTTTATTGGAATGTACAGACGTGTTAATGTTTTGCTCGAGAACAGAGGAGGACATACTGGTTATTGACATCTTCGTTTCTCACATTTTGCGAAGACTTTAGTCTTTTCAAAAAATAATTCGAACATTTTCTTAAATTTAATTCTTGACAGTGTACTCCTTCCACGAAAATAACCTTACATGTGATAAATCATTTCAATAAAATGTAGAATATCCACATATTTGTTAGAATTATTTTTGTTTACGTTTCAAATTAATTCAGGGGGCCAAGAGTTTCGGCTATGTGTGTATTATCAAGGATAAAAGCTCGCGAACTACCTATCAACCTATCAGCGCGGCTAGCGCGCACAAATAAATAATTTGTGTTTAACTCGCTGTAACTTTCTTCAGCAACAATATTAATGTTTCCTTTCTTCACCAAAAATTTGTCCATATTTGGTCTCGCATATTTGTTACCCGCTTCATGAAAAATACATTACACAAATTTGTGGTCTAGCAAGAAAACATTTTTTTTTTCATAAAATTGAAAAATTGTAGAGGCAACGTGAGTACACTTTGATGATCAGCACACTTCAGTGTATATTCCACGAAAAAAAACATCTCTAAGTTTTTTCGTTGCTGAAATACAACAAGAAAAGTATTAAAAATGGCCGAAAATTGGTTTAGGAAAATTTTACGAAAAATCGATTTTCCGGCATTTTCGCAATTCTCGATCTTTTCGTGACTTCAAAATTCGAATCTGGGAAGTCATTTTACATAAGAATCAGCTTAATTTCTGTGTGTGTGGGTGTGTGTGTGTTCGAGTTGCATAGAGGATGTTTAAAACGCATCTTTCAGGCGGTCTGCTCCCCGATTATAAATAATATAAATAACGAGTTTACGTTACCTACTTGAATTCAAGCTGCAACAATCAATGGCGTTTCGTAATGAAGGACTCTAGGGCGCCCCCCCCCCCCTCAAGGAGAAATGAAAAAAATCAGAAATTTTCATCCTTTTAATTATTGTCATCTATTTATGTATAAGAAAATATAATATTGGTTGTTATTTTTATCTATCTTACGCCTATGATCTCGTAAGCGTTCACTCCGGGGTCGAATATTCAGTCGGCAGGTAGCCCTAGCACGGCGCGCGGACTATTATATAAAAAAAGACTTGCGTTCAACGCGCGACACTATAGTAAATCTTTAGTCCTGCCGTACTTACTTCGTTCGACATTCCATTGTCGTTCTATTGTGTATTGGGACGACCCAGGTCTCCAAATTCAAATTCAAATTCAAAGCCCCAAAGGGCACATTTATTCAGACCAAGAGTAATACATGTGAACGTAATACTAGAGGGGGTTCCTATACGCACCCCCAAAGCAAATAAGATATTTTATTGCACACAAATCGGTTTAGAAATGTATTTATATATAACTATACATATAATTATATCAACCAACAGTTTAACTGCAAATAGAAAATTGGAAGAAAAATTACATCACACTTAAATCTACCCTAACCAAAAATAATATAAATAATATTAACTCCAATATTTTAAACTCTGGATTTCTCCCATTCCAAATTTCAGTTACTCATAACTTGATCCAAGTTGGCAGCGAACGGCATAAGCAGCCGAAGTTCACTTCGGTCCAATTGTTGCAGAATATCCGCCAAGGCGAATGGCCAGGCAGGAAGCGCCCGGCGGAGCTCCATCCTGGGAACCTCAAATCTCTCGCACAACAGTATTCGATGCGTGGGAGTGTCCAAAACTCACCACGCAGGGCAGTCACCGGATTCCGTCTTTCCAATGCGAAAGGAATGGCACAGGAACCCGCTATGCCCCGTAAGAACCTGCAGGACCTCGGATTGAAAGTGGATGACCTCTCCGCTCAGCAAGCACGACACCCAAGTACTTGGCAGATTCGGCCCTCTTCATGGAAATACCGTCCATCTTAAGTACAGGCGATTTTCTCAGCTTCCCCCTCAACAGAACAAACTTCGTCTTAGGAGCAGAAATCTTCAATTTCTGTCCAGCAGCCCACTCTGACACCACATCCAGAGCCCGGTTGAAACGGCTCTTAAGATCACGTCTAGAATCCGCGTGAACGGACAGGGCCACATCATCGGCGTAGGCTGTCAGGGAGCAGCCCACTGGAAACTGTAACTCAAGTAATTCGTCAATACATAAGTTCCAGAGAAGGGGGCCCAACACCGATCCCTGAGGACAACCCTTGGAACGGCACTTTCGGGCAGATTCATAAGAAGACCTTAATGTAAGGATTCTGTCACTAAGATAACTCCTGATTAAACCAACTATCTGATGGGGGAACTTCAAGTGTTCCAACCTGACGAATATTTTTGGCCACCATAGGTTGTCAAAAGCGCCAGCTATGTCAATGAATATTACTACGGAGTATTTTAAAGACGAGTTTCGGACTTCATCAATGACAGTCTGTATGGCGTCAGACGTTGATCTTCCGCATCGAAACCCCAATTGTCTGTCACTGTGTAATCGTGCTTCCGGAATGCATTGAAAATTTTTTATCTTGATAACTCTTTCCAGAATTTTACCCAAGACTGGCAACCCAGGTCTCCAGTCGGAATATATAGAGAATGGTAGTATAAGCGACGTACAGCATAGGAGAAGAAACGAGTTATTAAGCACCAACTCGCAATAGATGCCTTGGCGAGATAGATAATATATCGGCTTAGTGATACATTTGGCCCGGTTTCTATGCTGGTAGCGGTTGGCTTTCGCTTTTCATTGTGCTTTTCCATTTAAGTTGGCATCAACGATTTTTTGCGTTGATTCAGCTAAAGCAAAACTAGAAGTTTACTTCTAAACATTAGTTTCTTGGTTCATATCTGTTTTTTTAAGAGCAAGTGAAAGAAAATCGAGGAGAAAACGTTGTCTCAGGCTTTATTAAGGTGGGTTCTGAGTTACAATTTTACCTAAACGTTGTTCAGATTTTTTTGACAGAGCCCTTCCTATAATGATAAGGAAGCTTAAAGAATCTTTCATAATGAACAGATAGTGAGTTGAAATTGAAATATCTATAATTTTCGGCATTAACTCGTCGCCAGTTAATTGATTGTTGAGAAAAAAAGTAGTTCACGTCTCTAGCTGGTAAGCATTTGCCTGATGAGGTCCTACAATTCTCGTCCGAAAAATGGGAGATTTACTTTCAATTCCTAACTGCAATTAACCAGAACCACATTTTTGGGGTTGAAGTACGCCCCATTCTTTGCTGGACACCCTGTAGAGTACACGAAAAGGGAAAGATTTTTTAAATAACCGTGTGCGCAGTCTGAAACATTGCTAACAACTCTCTATTGATTCTGCAGTAAGAAGGAAGTACGTAAAATTGCACTTTGATATCTGCAAATGAATTACGCTTTATACTGGCCCACCTATATAATAATTATAACATTCCTGATGTGTAAATAAAATAAGAAATTCGTAGGTGTACCGACGATTGTTTGTAGCTTTGTTAAAGGAGATGCCTGCACGTAACTATGTTTTCTTAATATTCTCTTCGCGGGAGAAAGAGACAAGTGTTGTCAAATACGTTGTGCGGGTGAATTGATTTGAGTGATGGCCGCTGCGCGATCTCCTAACCGCCGCCATATATCATCCCCTAGCATTGGGGTGAGTTACGTCACCGCAGTGCTTGCTTGCTTGTCATCGGATCGTTGACTACCTACTTTATTATTTTATAAGTTGTTTATTGTTTTATAATGCCAGTTACACTAAATTGTACAATACAATTATACGGAGCAGCTTTGTGGCTTCCCCGTTTAATAAATTCAGAGGTTTATTTAGCTTGAGTTGAATTTAATTCCATTTTGTCGTGCGATCATAATCAAAGAAATTAATTAATGAAGTTATAATTTTATAATCTCTAATATTTACGGAGCAGGGTAAATAATTTGTTTCCTTGTTTTCGTTTATTTAGTAATCTGCATTCTGAAATTTTAAAAGTAGATATTATTTCTTTATTTTATGGTTTTGTTATTTCTACCTTCAAAATCTTATATTTTGTCCAAGGTGGAGCAGAGATTTACAATTTGGACGTTGATCTTTAACACAAATAAAATTAGATGTCAAATTAAGGGCGGCAAAGAATAGTTCAAAGTTTGTTCTTTATTAGTAAATATGCCACACAAAGGATTATCTTTTCAAGTTTTCAGGATTGGAAATTTCTATTGCCGAACAACAAAGTTAAATTTTAATTTACAGCTAAGTAGGTATATTTAGGTTTAAAGATAAACAGTATAAAGGGGTCATACCTTATCTACGGTTTACCTTTCTCTGGAAAGCACCATTCCTCTCACTCTTTTATTTCAGTGATAGGCTTATCGTGCATCTTCTACTTGACCGACTAGGTACCTATATCTATCTTTGTCTATACTTACCTGTCTAAAAGTTACATGCATACTTAGGTACAAGGCCTTATTTATTACTGATCTAAGAAATAAAAATAATTCTTATACACTCTGTGTTATGCAGAATACTCAAGTACAACATTAACGATACCAACGTAATTACTATGCGTAACTCAAAAAATGTTTAATTTAAGTAGCTTTGACATATTTCTAAATTATTAATTTTCTAATGTGGTGAAAGCCAGGATATCCAGCTTATTTCGCTAAGAAAAGACAATTAAGAAATAACATTATGCAAGTTTGATGGGGACATTTTGATCGTATCGTCCAAAAGGGATTAAACTGGCGGCTTGGCAAGCATACTCGCCAGACCGTCTACCTCCAGTCTCTGTGACTTATATTAGGCAGTCTAGAATTTTCCAAACTAACTTTTAAACAAATGGTAATTTATTTTAAGCCGCTGAAATGTAGCAAAGCAATTCTTAGGATGCCTGAGAATGTATAGACTTATGGGTTTCTGTGAAAGATTTTTTTGGAAGATATTTCCAATGATTATCTGTCTATAATGGGCAATCGGACAACTTTTTTTTATTTCTTAATTAGAAAGAAATTGTAAAAATTTTTGACCCCTATTTTTTCTTTTCTTTGACCGAGAAAAAAATTAATAAAAATTGTCCCTTGGATATAGCTGATGTAATAAAAGTCGAGATATATCTCTGTTTAACACATGTGCAACGTGCAGCTGCGAGGGGCGCGACGTCATTTTTGGTACTTGTCGCCGAATAAATTCTGCTTCCTAAAATTAAATGTTCAAATTTTTACATTTATGTGGGGTGTTAACTGGGTATAATCTTTGGTTTAAGAGCAAAATTTTCTAAAAATTTAGTTTTTTAACCAACACTATAACCATAATTACGAACTATAAAACTCCAATGCTTCCTTTGAACATACCCACCAACAACGATTCAAAGTTAATGTATAGGCTGGGAACTTGGGACTCAACTTGTTGAACCGGATAATAATACCTCGGCGTTTAATAGGAAAAATTTCTTCAAAATTATCTACAAGAGGTACCTACTTGGTGATCTTCCTCTTGCGGAAATGGGGAACAGGTGGATACAGTGGATACAGCTGGATGGTGCCCTAGATCACTTTGTTGTTCCTGTAAGAGTCCGGATGTAACACCCTTAGATCTTTTCTTAAAGGGCATATCAAAGCATTGGTATACAGGATCCCAGTTCAAAATCTTGATGACCTCACAAACCGAATTCGAAATTTTGCTGCTGCAGTGAACCATTAAATGTTAACTCATGTCAGGGAAAATATCGTACATAGAAGACAGATTATGCTTGGAGGCCCAAGGACAAAATACTTATTTTTATTGCTTTATTAGGTATTATTGTTGTTAAGGGTATTATTGTTATTAATTTTATTGTTTTATTTATTTACTTGCAATTAAATCTCCTCAGTTATCCACGTTTTTATAAAAATAACATGTAATAATTTTAATTCATTCATTTGATTTATTTTAGGCATAATTTTTAACAAACATCATTATTGCCTATAAGATATATTTAAGATGTTGCGAATTTTATCATACATTCTTTTGATAATAGCTTCGTTACCAATGATAATTTTTTTTCGTTATTTTTCCCATCTCTCCTTAGTGATCCTCTACAACGTACTGGAAAGCTTATGCACCCTGTATATTACGTATGATTATTGCTCCAACAGTTACGCTTATAGTTATGTATCACATTCTTAACCAATTCTAGGATATTTCGTTTTCAAAACTGGGCATAATAACACTTTGCAAAAATTGCCGGTGACAAAAAATAACACACCCCAAATAAAATTTTTCAGTGGATATTTCAATTTATACAGTGAGTCCCCCGATGGACCTAGCTATACTTATAAACTTTCTTATTTCACATTTTTAGAGAAAAAGTCATCTTCAAAACAAACTGAAAATAAACACCATTTCAAAGTTGGATGTTAAATAATAGTAAAAAATAAATAGATAAATAAATAGATAAATGAGAGAAGAGAGAGCGAAAGCCAAAGGGATATGAAGAAGAGAAGTATAAAGCAAGAAGTGTAAAAATAAGAAAAAGAAGAAGAAGAGCATAACCCAACCCATGCAACGCAGGGCAAAAAGTAAAAAAAAGAAAGCAAATGTAAGACCAACGCAAAGGCAAGACCATGATTGAACTAGGTACCATTCACAAGTAGTTGCAGATGCAGGAAGTCTTACTTTCGGAAAAATGAATATGTTAGATCAAGACAGATCAAGACTCCCCAGTCTTCGGACTGAATAGGTACCTTGTAGTGATGACATATCGACATAAATTCGCACTGCCAACAACTTTTCTTCTTCCCACTTTACAAAATCTTCCGCAAAAATCTATTTTTCTCGATTTTCAAAGGAAAGCGTAATTTTCGATGGATATCAAAAGTCTTGCAACATCAGTTGTGTGGTGAGTTTCTAGATTTACCTATATAATTATCTAAGTATGTATAAGTAATTTTTCATAAATAGATTCTTATATTCTTGATGCTATGGCTCTTTGGTCAACCACTTGTTTCGGCAAGAAGTCAAAACTCAAGAGAGACTTGAATCATACCGACAGCTTTATTTTTCGTATGACTGTGGCATTGAGTTTGAATGTGGATGGTGAAATTGGAAAAAAATATCAGTTTCCGCACTTCATGTAGGTATTTAAGTTTTCTTTGTCCAAAATAGCTTTAATTATCTGATATGTTAGGTACTCGTCTGCTGTTTTATAGTCTAGTAGTTAACCAACGTTAGGTACAACTGTCTTATTACGAGTGTTTTTTGTATATACACGGTGTCCCAACGAAAACTTGTAGCCCCGTAAAACTCGGCAAAATAAACGTTTTGACAAAAATCCAAAAATACGTCGATTTTTATATCAAAGGGGACCAATTTTTATGCAATAATCATTCTTGCAACTCTAACCCTGTGCGGGGGGGGGGTAGCGACCCCCCAAAATTATTTTAAATGGGACGGGGGGTCAAATGGTCCCTACTTTGGAAGGGTTTTTCATTACTTACACAACCGTATTTGTTTTATTCAATTTGATCAATTTGTTACCGAGAAATTGCTTCTTGAAGTTTCCAAGTTAAAAAATTAATAAAGCCCAAAAAGTTTCAAACTATCGAATGTATTAGAATGGAAAAGTAACACAATCAAGTAAACTAATAAGAATAAAAAGTAAGAACAAAAGAACATCAGAACAAATGTCAAAATAAACTTATTCGCCACAGTATACAATCGTGTTTATTTACTAAATCAAAATGACTTATTCCAAAGAAGAATGCCGGCTAATAACCCTTGAGGGCTTGAGAAATGTAAGATCTGGATTTCAATCCAGAATGTATTATTGTATGAGGGCTTGAGAAATGTAAGATCTGGATTTCAATCCAGAATGTATTATTGTATGACAATTTATTGGTGGAGGTCATTTCGAGCAATACATTCGATAGTTTAAACCTTTTCGTGCTTTTATTAATTTTTTAAATTGGAAATTCCAAGAAGCAATTTCTCGGTAACAAATTGATCGAATTGAATAAAACAAACACGGTTGTGTAAGTGATGAAAAACCCTTCCAAAGTAGGGATCATTTGACCCCCGTCCCATTAAAAAATTTTGGAGGGTCGCAACCCCCCCGCACAGGGCTAGAGTCGCAAGAATGATTAATGCATAAAAATTGGTCGCCTTTGATATAACAATCGAGGTGTTTTTGGATTTTTGTCAAAACGTGTATAATTATGTTATTTGAATACATTCTATAACATATTTTCACGAAATATTTCAGGTGATAAAGAAATCCTCTTAGATAACTTAATTCCAAATAGTTTTGTCAAGATAGCCTTTGATAAAAAACTGTTGGATTTACAAATCTAATTAAATAAGTTTAACCCAACATTTTCGGCCAAATACTTGATATGCACAGATTTTACTGCCGTTAGTGTCCCAGAACGTTTCACACAGGTTACAGGTATAGCTCCAAAAGTATAACAGATATCTAAATGGAACAAAAACCAGTATTGATGAAGGAGTACATAACCCGAAGAATGTAACCATCCCCGGGCTGCCGCTTGGGACATGCCGCCATTAATTATCTTTTTTTAAATAGCACCCTGTATATTCTGTGAAGGAGCGTGACGAAGAATCAAATTCTCTACCTAACATTTTTTTGAAATTTAAAATTGACCCATCAATGGCGGAGAAAACACATCTTTTATTTATTTTTAGGTCTGCCATGGAATTATTAACATTTATTGGAACTGGTAAACAAATGACTACCGGCTACCAGCGTAAATGTCAAAATTAATTTGAGTTAACTGAAAAGTAGTTTTCTGTTGTGTTCTGAAGTGCCTGCTTTATTTCCGCCATATATGACTACCTACCTATATGTGGACAAGCGGCATGTAGAAGAAATTTCATGGCCAACTTAAAAATAAATAAAAAGTTTTCTCCACCATTGACGAATCAATTTTAAATTTCAAAAAGGTGTTAGGTAGAGAATTTGATTCTTCGTCACGCTCCTTCATAGAATATACAGGGTGCTATTAAAAAAATAACTAGGGGTGGTGTGTCAGAGGTGGCAGCCCCGGGGGTGGTTACGTTGTTCGAATTATATGTACTCCATCATCAACACAACAAAGTGGTTTTTGTTACATTTCGTTATCATTTATAGTTTTGGAGCTACAACCTGTGGAAAACGTTTTGGGACACCCGGTATACAACCACATAATTTTTGACCTCATTTTTTATTAAATCACATCATCAAAAGCAAATGGTGCGCACTTTTTACACCAACTATAGAACTGAAGTGAATTAAAAAGTTCCTTTCGAACTAAAAAGAAAAATAGAATCCTTAAAACGTAGGAATTTGAGACAGTTATCTAAAGACGTAAAATGTTGCTCATTTAAATTTGAATTTTATGTTGCAAATGTTGCTTTTGATCTTTTTGAAAATATGAAAATTTACGAAATAATTTTTGCGTAATTACTAAATGTAGAACTTATTCGTATTGTCTTGGTAATAAGTTCTGATTAAATTTCTGACTATATTTTAGTTTGAGGGTGACCATTCTTACGTCATACTTTTGTGGGAGTGTACCTGTGTCTTGTGTCTTGTGCCTTACCTGCCCCTCCACACTTCAACCCTTTGCGAGGATTAATTTCACAAATACAAATAACAATAAAGTACCTGTGCAATGATCTCGTCTCATTGGCTAAAATGGTAGAAGAATCGAAGAATCTACTCCCACTCAAAATATCCAAAATAAGGTGGTTTTTAAGAAAATATATAAATGCGAAGAGAACACTACACCTATTCAGTTTTGTTCAACTTTTTGGTTAGTACGTTTTGTTCAACTTTTTGGTTAGTATCAAGTGCAACATGGAGTTCGATTTGGACAAATTTATTTCCGGTGAACAGCTTTCCTGGCAAACAATTTTTGGTGAGCCGAATGAGATTCAGACGGCAGGAAGTGTCTCTGCAGGAAGCCAAAGGACGAGTTCGTCTTCTTCAGATTCATCCACCTTGGGTTTTATGGACGTATGTACTGAGGAACTTGCGTATCATATGATAGCTGAAGTGCTGGGGGCTGCCCAGAATTGCGCATCTGAATACGAGAAGTACACTTCTTGGCCAGTTCCGATTCCCATATTTACGGGAGTAAACGAAGGTTCACCAGCAACATTCACGATGCTGATTCCAACAGATACTACGGAAGATTTCGGTTCTATCCCGCAACAACAGCAAGAGATCGCTAACGAGGAATGGAATCAGTTACGGGTAAGTCACCTTTTTTTATTTTTTACTGATACCTATGTTGCTCTTTGTCATACAATTCAATATAGATGCAGTAAAGTGATACCTATTCATAAAGTAGCTCTCGTACTATAATAGTTATAATTATTGTATTTCTATAGGATAATAGGTACCTAGTGATTTAACTTTCTTAATTTTTTTCTCTGTAGAGTTAGATAAATAAAAAATATGAATATATTTCTTAAATTACTTAGCCTGTAATTTCTAAACTAGGATCGTACCAATATTTATACAAACGATTTTTCATTTGGCAGAGGCTGTTTTTCGTATGTGTGTTTTTGCTTCACATTTTTTTGCGCTGTATTCAATAAATACATTTCTCTTTCAAGGTCATTGAAAATGATTTTCTATTTACGCCTAAGGCGATCTTCATTCCTTTATTAAAATTTTAATTTAAGTAAATCGAAATTTTATTTAAATTTCATATTTTCATTATCTATGCTATTTATTTCATTTTATTTATATTGTATATAGATATTCTACAACATTTTTATCTTTTCCTAAAATTATTCAAAAATTTAACTCTTTTAAAATTTACTTTGCATTAGTTATTAATAAGCAAGAACAAAATAATAATTAAGAACTTGATACAGCAGTAAAAAAATAACATTTACAACCGTCGGATTTGACCCTGTGCCGCCTGAGTGTATTAAATGCCCTTTTTGCGTTTAAGAGCTAAGCCAAATTAATTAAAAAGCTGCGTCTAAATGTGTTTCTTGAATATTAATGTCAACTTCTCAAAAGGAAAATAAATTTTGTATAACGTTTCCGGTTGTAAAACATTTAATCGTACAGGGATTGTCCAAAAGTTTATACAGAATTTCCTGTAAAACAATTTAAATTTCTACGTATTACTGGAAAACTATATATTTGACTATTTTCAATTTATCATGTTCATTTGCCACGTGTCGCTTACTTTGAAATACACGGTATATGTATGTACTAAAATAATAATTATTTATTACTGTACGTTTCATCATCATAAGATTCTCAGTCAGAAGACTGGTTGGACGCGTACCTCCATTCTTTTCTATCCTGAGCTAACCTACGCATTTCCCTAAAAGTAGCACATCCTACATCCCTAACTATTTGAGAGCAGTAGTCTAATCTATAGGTCTAACCCTACCTCTTTTTATTCCTAACTCTGACTCTAGTATGTCGCGAACTATTCCTTCGTGTCTTAGAAGGTGTCCTGCCATCCTATCTCTCCTACTCTTTATTGTCTTCAATACCTTTCGCTTTTCCCCAACTCTTTGTAATACTTCCCTATTGCTAACCTTATCTATCCACGATATCTTCATCATGCGCTTGTAGCACCACATTTCAAACGCTTCTACTCTTTTTCGATCCGCTTCTCCTATTGTCCAAGTTTCGCACCCGTATAATGCCGTACTCCATACATACGACTTTAAGAGTCTCTTCCGAGTCTCTATATTAACCGTTCTCGAACATAACAGTTGTTTCTTCTTGTTATCTTATATCTTTAGTGCTCCTACCGTCTTGAATTATTTTACTTCCTAAATAGCAGAAATCCGCGACCTCCTCTATCTTCTGATTTCCTATTTGTATTTCAATTTTAGTTCTATTTTCACACACCCGACATACCAAAATGTCAGTTTTCTTTTTATTGATTTTCATGCCGTATCCCTGTGTCAAAACTGCTTCCATTTCATTCAAAGCCGCTCCTAATTCTTCTTTGCTAGATGCTAACACTGCTATATCATCCGCAAATCTGCGTATGTTAATAGTTTGACCCTGTACATTAATCCCTGAGGCTGTTCTGTCCTTAACAATATTAATCGCATCTTCGATATATAAGTTGAAAACTAGAGGTGACAATGCACAACCCTGTCTCATTGCCTTCCGGATATCTACTTCCCTTCGTTCCTGCTCACATTCTATAACTGCCTTTTTCTCTTTGTACAAATTATGTATTATTCTTCTGTCCCTATATTTCATCCCTACCTTCCTCAGCACTTCGAACATCTTCCCCCATTTTACGTTGTCGAAGGCTTTTTCTAAATCTACAAAACCTATATAGACGCTCTTTCTCTTTTCCATCGTTTTTTTCTGTAATTACTCGTAAAGCTAGAATGGCCTCGCGCGTCCCTCTATTTCGTCTAAATCGGAACTGATCTTCTCCTAATATTTCTTCCGCCGCATCCTTCTTTGCACAATTCTAGTTAAAATTTTTGACGCATGGGAAGTTAAACTGATAGTTCTAAAATTTTCACACCTATCAGCGCCTTTCCTTTTTGGCAAAGCTACTATGATGTTCCGTTTGTAATCTTCTGGAATCTCGCCTGTCAGGTATATGCAACTAACTAATTTAAATAAATGGTCTCTCTTGACTTGCGCACTTTAAGATTTCTGCCTGCAAGCCATCTATACCTGGTGCTTTATTATTCCTTAGACTTTTTAGCTCAAACTCTTCTCTCATTATAGGACTCCCTAGGTTTTCCCCCTCTACACTGCTTTCGCTTTCTAATATATCTTGCACTTCCTGTCCCGCATATAAGTTTCCCAAATAGTCTTTCCACCTATCTGCCTTCTCCCCGCTTCCGATTAGGATATCTTCTGCCTCATTTCTAATGTTTTTGGTACTAGATCCAATTTCTCTAAAATTTCTCCTAATTATTTTATACTAGCGGCCCGCTCCGGCTTCGCACGGGTATAAAATATATAGCCTATGTCACTCACAGAAAAAATGATTAAAATCGATCCAGTAGTTTTGATTTATTCATTACTGCCCGTGGCCCGCACTCGAAATCTCGTAGGGTTCAACCTGCGTGCCCACATAGGGATATAGGGACAGAGAAAGCGACTTTGTTTTATACGACATTATTATTATTATTATTATTATTATTATTATTTTGATAAATCTCGTAGGGTTCAGCCTGCGTTTGCAATGTAAGCGGAAAAAATGTAATTATTTACGACATCACATTAGAAACCTCAAAAATAAAAGTATCACTATTTAATGTTATTATACATATAAACCTTCCTCTTCAATCACTCTATCTATTAAAAAAAACCGCATCAAAATCCGTTGCGTAGTTTTAAAGATTTAAGCATACATAGGGACAGAGAAAGCGACTTTGTTTTATAAGATGTAGTAGATGCTTCATCAGTCTTTCCTACTTCGAGCTTATCTTCCACTTCTTTGCATTTATTATCAATCCATTGCTCTTTCGCTTTCCTACATTTCCGAATAATTTCCCAGTTGATCGCCTTATATCTTTGTTTCCCTATTTCATCTAACCTATTTTTATATTTTCGCCTTTCCTCTATTAGACTCACAATATGTTTTGTTGTCCAGGGTTTCCTACTTTCATTCTATTTATGACCCAAAATATCCCTAGCTGAGGAAACTAAACTATTTTTAATGCAATTTCATTCTGCCTCTATGTCCCTAACAATATTTTCACCCGCGCTCTTTAGTACTTCGTTTGTCTTTTTCTCGAACTTATTGCGCGTATCGTCATCTTTTAGTTTCTCTGGGTCAAGACATCTTCTTCCGCTTCGTTTTTTCAAAATCTTAAATTTAAGATTGGCCTTCATAACGACTATTCGACTATGTTGTGATCACTATCTATATCTGCTCCTGGATAACTTCTACAATCCCTAACTTGATTTCTAAATCTTTGCCTAACAAAAATGTAATCTATTTGATATCTCCCTAGGTCTCCTGGCATCTTCCATGTATAGCGTCTCCTAACATGATGGTGAAATAGAGTGCTCGCGACCGTTAAGTTATGTTTATCGCAGAACTCTATCAGTCTAACTCCCCTATCGTCCCTATTGCCTAATCCAAAGGGGCCAACTATTCCGCCCTCTCGCCCTGTGCCTACGACTGCGTTGAAATCTTCTATAATTATTAAATTTTCGTGTCCTCTCACAAAATCTATCACATATTCAATATCACTATAAACTGACTCTACGTCCTCATCACTATAGTTAGAAGTAAGCATATAGGTATACTTACCTGTATTATTACTGTTTTTACAGGTTTCGAATCTAACCTAACCATAACTACCCTGTCACTTTGCTGTAAGAAATTTTCTATACTCTGCCCTACTTTTTTCCGCATAACAATTCCTACTCCCGAATTTCCTCCTACAGATCCTGTGTGTATTACTCTAAAATCTCCGCTCCAGAAGTCTCCAGCTTCTGGCCATCGCACTTCACTAATACCTACTACGTCTAACGCTAACCTATCCATCTCAATTTTCAAATTCTCTAACTGTACGTTTAGGCGGGTGTAAACTGGGCACCAAATTTATGGGTTTACTTGTCCTGCAAAAAGAACCGCTAAATTCGATATGTAAATTGGGGACCATGTACCCTTCGAACTTTTTCAATTGATTCCCTTTTAGGTTCATTTTTTTACAAAAAAAATCTGTCAAGGCCAAGTGGAGCATTGTACGTGTTAGTCGTTGGCATTTTGCTTCAAAACATATGCAAAAGTATTGGGATCGGGATAGGAATCGTATTTCCTTCACGTTAGTGTCCACTGTCTAGTTTACATCCACCCGTATGTTCATGGAAAGAAATGTCTTTAATTTTTATTCTACAAAAAGGGAAAGGAAACCTTTGAAAAAATTATTTTTAATTTGAATTCTCGCTATTTTCTTTTTGGTAGTCTTTGTATATAACCTACCAATAGTAAGTATACCGGGTGTCCGGTTAAGGTTGGCGACTAGCTATATCCTTAGGAGCTATTAATCCTATATAGCTTTCGGAAAAAAATCTTATAAAAGTGGCCATGAAAAATTCATCAAAAATATTTTTAGCTTTCATCTTCTCCGCTAGGTGACACAATTTTAAGAGAAAATAGACAATCCGCATTTTCTTCAAAAATTTAACTGGAACTGCGGAAGTTGCATTTGCCTGTTTTTATGTTATTAAAAGTACCAAGTTCTGCTCCTTTCCTTCATTACTTTTGCAACTTTGACCCGTATCGTCTTCATGAGAAACACCGCGAATAACATGCGGTATTTTACACATTTTGAAGAAATGGTGGCTTTCGTTTAACTCTAATACAAAATATTTTTATTTTCTGATGTTTTCAAACTCAATTTTGTTGCCAGGCGTCAATTCGACTCATAAAACTGAGCCAAGAGCGCCCAGTCTTCGCCTTCGCGCATGGCCCGCATGGCCCCTGCTTACTAGAAAAATGTGTTTTCCCTGTATTTTATAGGAATTCTTTGTCTATTCCGTTGATACTTCTCGATTTTGTGCTATGCTATTAATGCCCTTTACTTTAAAGTTCTGTT
Source organism: Xestobium rufovillosum (assembly GCA_963966045.1). Lineage (NCBI taxonomy): Eukaryota > Metazoa > Arthropoda > Insecta > Coleoptera > Ptinidae > Xestobium > Xestobium rufovillosum. The sequence continues at coordinate 17,181,873 of OZ014496.1, forward strand.
TTACTTTTCGATGCTAAATATTTTTGGTGTTTTTATTTTCAACATTTTTATATTCTTTCAGGACAATTTCCCTGGAGCAGAACATGCAGAACCTCTGATTGTCCAACAGTTTCATCCTCCTGCGGCAACGGAATGCAAATCTCTGGAATCTGGTAAGTTTTATGTACACATACTTAGGTACTTCGTATGTTTTTTCCTCATTTTATCGAACTTCACCAGTGTCCCTAAAATTTATTTTTACCTCACCATTAAAATGGGTGGTAATTTGACTGTCTGAAGAGCTTAATAGTGAGGTCATTAATAAATTAATGGAGGAACATGTTTTAAACGCGATATATTTTATTAAGAGATTAACTCTAATATTACAAATGATTCAGGATTGTTCGTCCAGCGGTTGTATTCCCATCGCGGTAGCGGAGCGCCCTAACCATTATGTTAATGATCAACATCGATTCATTTAATGCTTCGTGTCTTTCATTCTGATGTCGGTGTTTTTCCTATTTCTAGAAATAGACGATTTCGTGTTCTAGACATATCAAAGTTTTAGAGCATTCCCAAAGTTTGTTATTATTCTAATACGATTTCACAAAAACTATTCGAACAAAATTGTTTCATATTTTTGATTAATATTATTTTAACGTTCAAATCTCTTATATTTTTCTAATTTGCTTTTTATTTAAAGTGCAAATTGAAACCATATAAGGTGTTTCGAATGGCATAGGCCAAGCTTTACTAAGTGTGATAGAACTGTTCAAAATAAAAAAAAGTTCCTATACCTACCAAAATGAGGGTCGGGAAATTTACTTCTTTTGATTTCGTCTTAGAAATGTTAATTTATATTTGGTATTTCCATAAGATCCTATATTAAAATCGGGGGGTCCGTGTTATGCGCGCCGTCTGGTGAGAGGCGAGGAACTTCAAATACATCTAGAAGAAGTGACCCATTTTATGACTGTCGTTTTCAAACCTCTCCCCTAGGTAGCCATAGTTAAAATATACAAAATTTGTGTTATCTGGAGAATGCTAATCACAGATTACCTACTTCTGCTAATATACTGTTCGGGGATTGAAACTAAAATAATATAAAAATGTACCTAGTTGGAAGAAAATACTTTGTCAAGAAGTGTCGCGCTAGATACGCAAATACTGAAAATTAAATAAAAAATACCTATTAATATTGGATAAAAAGTACAAAACATTATTTCTAACAGGCTACAAACCAGTGGAATGATGTTTAAATTTTAGAGCGCGTTTTGAATAACGTCTCCCACTAGCTATTATGATTAAATGCCACTTGTACAGGGTGATTCACTTAAATTTTCCACCCACGTTTATTTTGTACAAAAGCAATAGTTTCGGTCCTTAAGTTTTCAATTAACTTATGTCTTTAAAAAACTAATTGAAAATAAAATTTATCAATTTTCGGACGTGACTTGGGTTTGCTTCATTGGAATACCTACCTGTATATAATCACCTCTTATCCGACACACAATTTTACTCTGATTACAGCGATATAGGGCACCTGAAACTTTTCTTTGATACTTCTGGAAGTACCTACTTACCTATTATTTGTATACAGTGCCCGTCTAAAGTCCGTTCCCCCTACTAATTTTTGAACCATTTGAGGTACATCCATGAAATTCGGTACAAAGTAATCACAGGTCACAAGATATTTTTTGACGTAATACTGACAGCTGTCAGTCTCAAGATGGCTGTCGGGTGCCATTTTGAAAAAGAAATTTTAAAGGTCTTATCGAGTGCAATATTATATTAAAATATGACATGAATGAAGTCATAATATCCTATAATCAAGTATGCTTTGTTTTATTTAGTTGTCATTGTTGTCATTTATTTCATGTGTGCCATATCACTATAATTAGAATAAAACTGTGTGTTGGATGCGTTATTATATAAGGGATGTTCCATTAAAAAGTCCAAGTCATGTCTGAAACTTGGCAAATTTCGGTTTCAATTGGTCTAACGACATAATTGAGCACTCGGGAAACAAAACAGAAACTTTTGCATGTAACTTATTTTTGTAAGTTCAAGAGTAACAGAGATATAAGGTATGTGGTATATTTAAGTGAAGCACTTATTGGTCCATGGACCTGATTTTAGTAGTTATCAGTATCACATTGAAACTTTTAACAAGTAGGCAATACAAGCACATTCTACGGGGTCGGTGTGTAGACGGAAAATTGCTCCTCAATCTCAATCAGGCAATATAATTATTAGAATCTGTTTCTGCGAGACTAGGTTTGTGCATCATGACTGCACAATTGAAACTATATTCGTTTATGGTGTGCTCATATAAGTACATACTAGACTAGCCATTCAAGTAATAATAAAATTGATATCAAATTACGTGGGTACATTTTCCCCGGTTCTAATGCCAGAGGGAGTTAATTTCCAAAAAAGGGATCCATTTCAAACGATTGTAGAGTCAAAAATTTAGGTACATCTACACTGAAAATACTTCTTTTCTCCGAAAACCCGATATCATTATCTCCAAGAGTTTGTCCACCGTAAGGGTCTAAAATGGACAAAATTCTTGTAATTAACTCCCCCCAGCGGGAGAATGATTGATATTAGTCGCAACATAATTTTATACAGTGCGCTCAAAAAGGTTAGAATAAATTCAATATTTTTAAATGTGCGCATTGTTGAGCAATATCCTGGGACACGTCGATTTTATTTTTTCCTTACGCATATTTTGATGTGTAAATTACGTAGATGGCGCTATTCAAATTCCGGGTATGGCGTCATCGATGATTTTTTCAAATAGCAACAATATATTTTTTCTGTAGACCAACTCTTTTTGATTGTGGAAATATAACATATTATTTTACATTAATTTCGCAAATAAAGGTTTAAAAAATTAATAAATATTTAATGATGAAGATTCTGCTGTGTGCACAAAAAATGCTGCTACCTTAAAAATAACAATTTGAATTAAGTTTCTCAATATTTACTTCATTTTTGTTAACATTTCGTGCATTTTCTATCTCAAATTTTTGTTTTCAAATGTAGCAGCATTTTTCGTGTAACCACAGAATTTTCATCATTAAGTATTTATTATTTTTTTAACGGTTTTTGAAAAAATAATCGATGACGTCATATTCGAAATTTGAATAGCGCCATCTAAGTAATTTGTACATCAAAATATGCGCAAGAAAAAAATGAAATCGACGTGTATGAGGATATTGCTCAACAGTGTACACTTTTAAAAATATTGAAATATCTTGATCCACTCCATAACCCCGTTATTTTTAAGTTTACAAGAAAACTTTATTAATAAAAGTTCTAACTCTCTTTTTAGAGGATTCAAAATGTGTAATCGAATAGCTAGGACAAATAATCTCACTAGGAATTCTTATTAAGTTAATCTTCAACTCCTGAAGATGTTGACGTTAACAGCGAAACACGTGTTGAGTTTAATTACTGTGTCACTGCCTTTTGACGTGTGGGGTTAACTTATTAAGAATTCATGGTGAATTTACGTCAACGTTCTTGATCCAACTAGGTACTGTGAGCCCAAATAATGCAGGCTGAAGTAGCGATTTCTTAAATGGAACACCTCGTATACTTTTGTGAATTTGGATAGAAAATTGTATGCTCATTTCGAAAATATAACATCATTGCGTTTTCTCTTCTATAGTTTTTGAGATATTTAATGTTAAAAATGATTTCTATATCCTAGTTGACCAGGAAAAACCACCTTTGACAGATACAAGGAACGATCGGAAAATACTGATCGAATCACAAACAAAATATTCCGATTTTTTTGTGAGTAACATAGACAATTGAAAGAAACATTATAGTTTATGTTTACAGAGAAATAATGGCCAATATTTTGGTTACATTCTGGCTTTCTCATTGGGAGATTAATTTTATTTAGGTACTTATTTCCAAAACTAGTGTCATATCTCACAAACTATGGGAGCTAAAAGACAATAATACTACATTTTTAAAGCGAGTATGATTTTTTTATCGAAATTCATAAAAATTTATAGGGTGTTCCATTAAAAAGGAATCCTAGTTTAGTCTTATTTTCTGTCTCAGATGTTCGATTGTTTTTCTGATTACATATTTCGAATATTCAGAAAAAGAGTGAAAACTTTTATTTACAAAGTTTTTTGTGAACTTAACAATAAAGGAGTTATAGGGTGCTTCAAAATGTACGTGAAAACCTTGTACATGACCACACTACATACTCTTATAGAACCCACAATTTTGTAACGGATTTCGATGGAGCACATTTTTATGACTACGAAAATGTCAAAAAATATGACCTTGAAGCGGAAAGTTTTTGAGATATTCGGTTCCAAAGTTTCAAAAATGTACCTAAGTAAAAGGTATGGGATAATACCAAATATTTATCAAGGAATCACTGGAAAAAACAGGTTTTGACAGTTGTTAGGATTTTGCAACTTCGGAACCGAATATCTCGAAAAATGTAGGTACTCCTTCGGAATCCGTTGAAAAAATATGGGTTTTCATTTAAAAAAAAATGCCGATGACGACATAGCTCAAAAACGAATAATTGGTAATTGCTGAAAAATTACATTCTAAAAAATAAGGTTGACGTGTCCACGAATTTTCTGTGAAAATCTTTCTATTATGATTTATGAAATTTATTCCATACTTTGCGACCTCACTGTTTAAATCGAACGGACCAATGTTACGGTAATATCGTTTCGGATTTTCAGCTTGAAATTATCTTGCATGCGTTTAGGTATACGGGTGAAGTATTTAAAAATCAATCCTTTTACCTGTAGAAAATTTGAGTCTTCCAGCAAACCAAGAAAACGCGGATAGAATTCACAAAAAATATAACTTCCTCACAAATATTCTGAAATAAGATTTCTTCCAATTAAGAACGCGATTGCATATGAATTTTTTTCTAAACTGTCAGTCATAACTACTAATTGAGTAAAATATTTTTTACATACTGGGAAAACGTGTGAAAATTACTGTGACCTGTCCGATACAAAGAATCTGTCCGATGAATCGACTTCGTCCAATACCCATAGTACAAAAATTGGCGTTTTGCCCTAACCTTATTACATTGATTATAATAATTTATTAAGTTAGGTTTCCGGTCCAAACTGAGACCAAACAAAAATTACCACCACCCTAAAGTATATATTTAATTGTAGAATGTAATGTTATCTTTCGTGTTGATTAACTTAAAAGAAGAGACAGCTATATATCCACGCAACAAAGTGCTGTATTGTAGTTAAATCAATTTGCCAGTAATTGTTATAATGGAGAATAATTCCGCCATGTTTCTTTTGACACGAGAATCGAATGTAGTCACGCATGTTGATTTTATCGAGTGTTATTTTCGTCCGTAAATTCCAGATAGGTTCGTAAAAACTTGTTTTACTCGAATTTCAGACCAGTTTTGCTTTTCACGAAATGTTTTATCTTCCTTGTTTGCCGTGGAGGGCGTTTCACTACAAAAGTTTTACTAAAATTATGGAGTAAAATGACACGATATGAGGGGTTTGGCGGGGAACACTTCAACGCTCGTCAAATGTCAAGGGATGCCTGCAATATGGCCGACAACCCCACTTGTACGATGATTGACAGGTTCAACAATCATCATGTGTTTATCTTCGCATTCTCATGGTATCGCATCAAACGCCGCATTCCTTGTTCGGCGGGACCCCTTTTTTGCCTGCCCGGAAAAGACAGTAGCCCCACAAATTATTGTAAAATTTTATTCAGTCTCCAGTACATCTGTACGTGGGTGCTCCTGAATGGAAATGCATTTTTTATTTATTGCTTCGACCAAATTTAAAAGTTCACTTAGCCGTAGGGACTTTACAAGACAAGACAAGGCATAGAGGGCATGCACGGAATAAAATTTCTCGTTTAATTAAAAATGAGTGGCACACAAAAATGTCACTGTTATAATAGCTACATTTAAAATGTCTCGAATTTTAAACTCCCACTTTAAGTAATAAGTTGAAATACTTTCCATTAATATTTTAGATTTTAAAGGATTTTATACACTAGGTACCAACTTGTAATTGGAAGTTTGTTTATTTTCAGTAATAATTCCATCAATTCTAGGAATTTTATTGAACAAAACATGTAGCATACAATTCTGTGGGTACAATGTTTATCTTCATCCTGCACTACTCCGCTCATGTACCTACCTGAGTGAGATGATGTTCCGTGGTTTTTTCCCATTTCGGTATTTTTCTGTTTTTCCAGTTAATACGATTTAAAAATCGAGATCTGTGGGTGCTACTTTGATAATTGTTTAATTATATCCAATAACTGGGATAATAGCGCCCCACAGTAAGTGTGTTCGCCGTTGATAATAGTCGAAAATTTTATAGTTTTACGGGTTAATATTCTCGATTGATGTTCCTGCGTCCGCCATTTCCCTTTGGCAAAGGTAGGAATTTAATTTCCCTCGTTAATAGTATATTATTTTATATTGCCTTTTCTTTTAATTATGAAACTAAGTCTAGGTTTATACTTGACTACTTACTGTAAAAGGCGATTAATATTAGTACCGCAAGCGTATAAATAATAGTCGTAGGTACTCTTTTCTTACAACTAATTTAAGAACGACCAGTAGTCCGCTATCAGACATTCGGACATTCATTGTAATAATAGTTGCCTTCGTATTTTTTTCTTATAGTCTTAGCGGTTAACGACAATTCTGGCCAAAACCCTGCAAATTGTGTTAAAAGCATGAAACTTGGCGGGCAGCTTAAATAGGTCAAATTAAGAGATTTTGCCCGAAGTACCCTAAAAAATACCCATAAGGAGCAGCTCAGGGGCGGAATATATTCCAAGGGGCTCGAATTTCAAAAATAATTGAATAATAACCAATGTGGGCAAGTAATATGTAATTCTATATTGATTTGATATCGCTGAAGTCAATTTAAACCATATTTTTTTATAACTATAAAATTTTCAAAATGGCGGCTAAATTTCCAATTTTAATTCGAAATTTTGTTAAATTCGCTAATATTAAAAAAATTGTAAAATATTTAACATTTTTATTTAAATTGCAATCTCTTAACCTTTTCTAATGATATTTTTTGGTATCACCAAAAATTTCAAAATGGTTGCAATTTTTGAAAGTAAAATGTATTTACAATATACCTAGTTGGATATGGATGGACGAACTGAAGGTATTATAGACATTTTATTTTTTGTTTCGCTTTTTATTTAACATGTCAACAATTTGTTTTTGAAGATAACTATATACATACAGAGTGTGTCACGACGAGTTCCTATTAGACGTTTGTGGAGAAGCGCTCACAATAGAATTCTGAAAATTTGTAACATCACGTTTTCAAATATTCTCTATTCAATTAAAGTAATGGCAACTGGCAACTGGCAACTGGCAACTGGCAACATTTAGATTTTCATATTATAATAATTAGGTATTTGTCAATTTCAAAACAAGGGAAGCTGAAATAATATTGCACTTACCGATTTAATTCATGAATTAACTTTAATTTTGATTTAATTTCACATTTTGCACATAATTACATTTTCTTTTATTGTTATGATATAAGTAATTACAGTAGAAGCTCAGTAACGTGAGCATCCAATTATTTTTATTGACATCTCTGTAATGTGAACAACACACACTCTCGATAACGTAAACAAAACATTTCTTCAAATTATGACTCATGCAGATCTCATGGGCTTGTTACAATCTGCGTAGCTACACAGTGCAGTGACTGCTTATAGTAGTTATTCAGTACTCTTCTGCAGATCAGGTTATGTGGAAGCATTTATTTTGTAACTGTTCTGTTTCGAGTCCAATAATGCCTAAACTTAAAGTGAAGTGCTTGTCATTGCACGAAAAAGCAGGCATATTAAGGTGGGAACAGACTAAGCAATCATTGGTGAAGAACAGTTGGGCAACACACGAGTTCGCACAATGTGTACGTATTGCTCAACAGTTGGGCTGCTGTTGACGATCTATTGCACTATGTTCGCTCCTGACAGGGGCGGGTGGGGAAGGTTTTACCGGTCCGGGAAACCATTGGCATCGACCGGCCCAATTTTTTTGAGAAACAGAAAGTATCCATTTTTTATATATGTGATTTTTTATTTATTTTTTCAATAAAATACAAATGGGATTTTTTAAGGTTTTTAATACAAAACATATCAAAAAAGTACAACTAAACTTAAAATCTCGAGAATTTAACGACGAACGCCCGGGTGAGACTCGAGATGGGGCGACGAAAGCCGAAAAAATAATAAGCACGCACGCTGTGCGGTGCGGCCGATTACCGACTAGACCGGCCGCTTTCAAGTTCCATAATAATCGCATTTTCGGCTGCCCGCTTTGCACTGTCCGCCAATTTTTTAATAATGTCATGTATTTTTCACATCGGTCGGCCCAGACCGGCCCCGAAGCGACCGGCCCTTCGGGAAATCTCCCGAAATCTCCGTTGGCCCACCCGCCCCTGGCTCCTGAGGCGGTACTTCAAAGGAAATATGGTTCAACAGTGCGCCAACAGCGTCGCCAGTGTGTACACGTTTACTGCAGAAATTTGCATTTGGTCCTCCATCCTTAATTCTGGTAAAAATTGTCGTTTTTTGTTTGCGTACATACTTACTTGCCACCACCGCCGCTTTCTATGGTTTCTTCGTGATAATTTTATTTTTATTAATAAGAACGCACACCACGCGAATAGAGCATCTTCTCCACCGCGCATTTTGGCAACTACCTACTGAACGAACATCTAAGCAACTAGGTAGGTCGATGTTCCCGAAGAGTTTGTCAACTTCTAGTACATTTTCTCTCAACAAGTTGGCTAACAGCAAACCAACTGTTGTTCAACTGTTGTTCAACAATGTTTGCTTAGTCTGTTCCCACCTTTAAGGGGAACATAGCAATGGTGTGTCATCTCGTTGGCTCGATAATATGGAGTAGCTAAATCTACCATTTGATCAATAAAAGCCAAAAGAGATGCAATCTTGAAAGTGGTCAGCAAAACCTTAAACCCTATAAACTTTACGAAGGGCGGAATATCCAGCAGTTGAAAGGGCAGCCTACAATTGGTTCCTTACTCAACGTCGAAACAGGGTTTTTGTTGATTTATTGTATAACATTTTATGTTTGTTTTAAATAAATTTTGAATTTATTCTAATTTGTAACAAAAATTACATTGTTTGTGTCTTATTCGTACAAATTTGCAATAAAACTCAGACCCCCGTTAGTGTGAACACATTCGTAAGGTTGAACACCCCTGGTTTTATTCTGTTCATGTTATCGAGCTTCTACTGTATTATGATGTACTAGTGCTATGTTTGGTTGAAGATTCGTTGTTTGTTTGAATAGATATAATTTTTTTTGTAGATCGATTTTACTCTTTTTGTACGTACCTACCTATACTTTCCATCTTAAGATTTATACTTACTTGCACGTACCCATTAGGTATTTTAAGAAATTTACCTGTTTTTAGACAACGGCATTCTTTGTTATTTCAATTTTCAGGAGTTTGTTTGATTGCGTTTCGTCAGTCGGGAAAAAAGGTGGTGTCCTTAACCCATTCTGTAATTTTTTGATATCTTACCTCGCCAATCTCCGTTACAGCCATCCAGGTAGAAGCAACCCCGTTTGTCCGAATCGTTCATTCGAATGTTCGTATGTGAAATATTCCCTTGACGTAATTGCATATAAATTCGATATGCAGTACATATACATATATCTATTCTTTTCTTATACCATACTAAAGTAATACAGACATTTTAATTTTTAAGTGATTTAGGCACTTACTTTAAATTCCAATTTGACTAATAAATGACGGTGACAGTTCCAAGCCCCAACATTTGTACATCAGCCGAAATTACTGCTTCATCAGTTATGTGGGTGGATTTGCTGGATTTGAGACAAAACCGCGTAGTAGCTTGTCGGAACCGCAGAGTTCAAAGTGAAAATGTTTAGAGCTCCCGGGGGATTATAGCAACAACAATCTTGTTCCAAGTCGTGTCCCGTAGGGAGAGAAACGTGAGAATATGGTCGCAAAGCAAACTACAAACTGGCCGCCTGTTGAATGCACCATGCCGCGGCTGGCCCCAGAAAATCATTTGTGATACAGTTTCTTTTGCTTTTGAAGATTTTAAATGAAAAATTTAAATCTACACGATTTATTACGTCTTTAACTAAGTTATTCAATAATAGAAAATCTTCCTTTTACGAAATTTGAAAATCGGGAAATAGGAAAGTGGGTATAGATTATTTTGGGAATGCCTAGTCCTGTAGGTAGATGGAAATTTTTCTTACAAAGTCAGGTTAAAAATTGATGAAGCAACATTCATTTTTTTATTTTAACGCATTTATCATTCAACAAGTTTATTTATATTGCATGGTTTACAGTTTTCCTTCTTATCCATATTTTTGGTAGGTATACCAATTCACTTACATCTCGTCTTACAAATTTCTTTAGTCTCCATACACACTTTTATGAATTTTACGGTACAATTTCTTTTTACTGGTATCATTCTCAGTTGCTTGAAATTTCGATGGAGCCGCTTTGTATTAACCCGTGCGTCAATAGAACGTCATAGTTACCAGGGAGTTGGGAGTCGCAAGCAACCAGGCGACCTAGCTGACCAGCAACCATTGCAACTTGTAAGGTCAGATAGCTATTCTTTTGTCCCCAGTCAGGCACGGAAAATTGCCTAGCGGCTGGTTTGTATGTAGCACCCGCCACGACTTAACGTGACCAACACCATCGTTTTTAGATTTAGCTTGTTATTTTGTCACGTATGTAGTTCCGGCAATTTTGTTCGCTTTCTGTCGTAAATAGTTTCATAATTTATTTAGATACATATAATAGTTGTTTGTCAGTCACTCAATAATTTTTGCTTGTTTTTTTGTAATTGAACTTTGACTTATAGATAGTATATATTTTTTTTGTCGGAATTTAGTAATAGTTTACGTTTAAATTGTACTGTAGGTAGTTTGTGCGATTGGACCGTTGCGACTGTGCTCTGCGCGTGCGGAATTTCAACCGTGTAGTGGATTTACCTACCACTTCATTCGCGCCTTTTAAGTTTTTATTTTTGCCGCCACTTTAGTACCGGGATTCACATATTGTATTCACATAATTTTTATATTCATCACTACCTGATTTTTTGGTAGAGGTATCATTGTTTTTTTATATATTAGAGGAGTTGGTGCAAATGTGATGGAAACCCAGTTTGTTTTTAATTTGTAAAAAATCAGTGAATCGTTATTTTAACATGGAAAATTGCCTTAAAATGCCTTATAATGTTACAAATAGGGGACCATAAGTCACAAAAGGTACAAAAACCATGTACATACTTAAAAATTAAAAAAATATTTGACTAACTTACTGCATTTTCGATTTTTGAAGAAAGTGCGGGTAATGTGGAAACACCCTAAAATTACAGTAAATCAATGCGTAAACATATTAAGATGTTGGAATATTGAACTTTAAGCATTATGTTCTTTTTATAATATGTTTTTATCCATAGAAAACATTATTCGTTGATAAAAAATACAACACATTGCCCTCATCCACATGTTTCCAAGTTACCCGCACTTTAGCCAAACTGGATTTTACGAGTTCAGTCAAGAAAACTCCCCTTCCCAATACTCTGATACGCATTACGCTACCTCTATGATAAGTTAGACTAAATAATACCACAAACTTACCTCCAAAAACTTCACGAAAATCGCGAACCAGAAATAGACGCACCACCATTAACTACAAAGACCGACTGATTCCTGGCGCTGCGCCGTGACGAATAGGAACGAGAGTGACTGTTTACGGCAATCGCCGCTACAGTGAAGCTCTCTGCAGTCGAAATACTTGCCGTTTCCACATTACCCTCATGTTTGCACATTTGCACCACTCCTCTATTGTTTTTTTATATTGTACATGAATGTGTAATCGTTATATGCTGCATTACTACCTTCACCATATGTATTTTGTGTTTGCCCTATTATATACCAGCGGCTTTTAGGAACTGTAGTCACCGCGTTTTTTCTATAAATCAGTCCACAACTCCTTGGCGTTCTTTTACCGTTTTTGCCCACCCTATATTCGACTTCAAGCATAGCTGCGGCAGGATCCCCTGTTATGATGTTACGACATTAGGTTATGTCACAACTTTTACTAATTTCCGTACAAAATATTTATGGTTAGCTTCAACAAAAATGAATTAACATTATGGAAATAAATTAAAACTAGGGCTAGGCCCAAGAATCGGTGCTATAATTGCTATCGAGTATGACATTTTTACTGAGAGAATTGTCAAAAGTGTTTATTGTCGAGGTATCGAAATATACCTTTCGAAAGCATCGAGGTATCGAACTTAGAGAAGGTGCTTACGTACTTAGGCGAAAATACTTTTGGATATAATGGAGTTTCTTCCTTATCCCTTACTCGTTCTGTCTTCCTTATCCCTCTTTCGTTCTGGATTAGCCTCCCTTATATCCTCATGTTAGATATTATTTTTCTTCTGTGTCGTTTGCCTCACTTCTTCTCGCCAAGTTTTTCTTGTGTTTGTTCCTTCCGCTAGGTATTGCTTCATATACTTCCCTGATATGCCAATCATCTGGCATACTATGTATTTGGCTAAACTCAAAATATACGTCACTATTCGTAGGAAAATCATCCAACAGTCTCTAAATTTACGTTTTTTTATGCGTAGCTTTCTGTGTCATATTTCACGTGGAAACATATGTGCAAATTAAACGTTAAACTGCTATAGTTTTATTTACAAATTCATTTAACGCTCACTTTACGTTAATTACACGTCTACGTAGTTGTCAGACGGTATTTCACTAATGTGCATCTAGGTGGCGTGAGTTTGGCTCTTGCTTGTACTTGATTCCCGAAGCCATTTAAAGGTCCAAAGATTGGGATGATATAATTTAATAACCAGTGTACCAGTGGTCTGCTTTTGCTGTATAGATTTAGATCATGTATCTTAGCAATCGAACGGGGCTGTATGGAGGCTTCGAACCCAGTGTTGGAGTGTTGCAATCGGCTTGTTCTGAAATTCAGTGCCTGCCGGGGGTTTGGACGAGGAATAATAATTGTTTGGTCTATACCTAAGGCGTTTAACAAATTTCAGTGAATTGTTGAATACCAAGCAAAATTTAAACGTATAGTTAAGTAAGTTATTACACGTTTTATAGTTGGTAGTTGGTAGTTTTCACTAATTTTATACATCGAAAAATATGTATAAGTGAGCGACATTTTGTCGTTGATTCAACAACATAGTTTTTACCGAATTTTAACGTTACACTTTCGTAATTTGTCAACGTTTAATAAATGTACATGTGTTGGGTAGAGCATAAAACTGCCTTTTGTCAATGTTCTATTTTTATTACATGTCGATTTCCTTATCATTAATGAAGTTATGGTATGGAATCGATTCAGTTTAGTTCAACGTAGAATTCACCGGTACAGCGGATGCTGTCAAAGAATTTAAAAACTTTTTATCATAGAAATCAAACGCAGGCAGAGCCACGGTCTGTTAAGACTTTTGTTTTATTCATAAACCACCCGGATCGAGCACACTCCCCCCTTAGATTCGTCCCTTATTGACTTATCCAGTGGAACGTTTGAGTTGTATTTATACCGTTTTACAATAGGGTGGCTCGAAGTTTAAAGACGCTCAAATGAAAGAACGGCGAAAAATTCTATCAATATGAAAATTCTTGTTTTTGTCCTATGTTTCAATTTGTAGGTTTCAGTGTAGTTACAATTTCTTTTTTATTTACAGACGTTTTACCTTCTACTGGAAGGAAACGCGTTCGGATCCAGTACTCTGCTTCGAGCATTAAAGTGCTAGAAGCAGAATTTGCAAAAAGCCCTTACGTCTCTCGTGTGAGAAGAGCAGAACTTTCACGAGAGATAGGGATACCAGACTCCAAAATCAAGGTCTGGTATCAAAACAGGAGGATGAAGCGTAAGAAGAAGGGGACCTCTTCGCCACCTCTTTATGCTCCAGGGAATTGCCCATATGAGGCGATATCTCCACCACCTCCTCCTTATTCACCATCTGCTGCACCACAGGTGCTCTCCAAAACACAGAAAGATGGTAATGCTGTATCGTGTTCTGGAGGCACCTGCATTGTAGTGCCAGAAGGGTGCAATGCAGATGAGTGGATAAGTGAAATGTAAAATTACCAGTATGGCAATCTCTAATTACGTGAAGAATACACAGACTTAGTGCCTCTACTAATCTTGTATTCCTCACAAAATTAAAGATTACACTGCTGGTAATTTTATGTTTGACAATTTGTAAATAACTTTTTAATTTTAGTATTATTTATTGGTTATTAAATTTAGTTTCAAATTGTATATATAGTATGTATTTGTAAATAGTAGGTGTAATAGTAGGTGTTTTTTAAGTTTATTAGTATTGTATATATTTTTAATATTTAAAGTATGTTTTTTCATTTTTAAATTAGTTTCATTTTTGACAATTTTTATTACTTGCTTTGATGTTATAAAAAAGCTATGTTAATTTTTAATAAGTTTAATTTACAACGTTCTCATCATTTGAAAACGAATTTACCCAGTGAGATGTTGCAGTAAGTGACCAAAAATTGGTCAGAAACAATCTTGTGATATAAGGCCTCATAGGAGCTCGTACCAGTATTTTAATATGAATTTATTTTAGTTTAATGAAGTGAATCATTTTAAACTAAATTGTATTTCTCAAAATTGTTATATTTTTCAGTGACGGAATATAGATTTTTATACAAACGTGTTCTGTTCCATTATTTTGGTGTACATACCTTTTGTATTGTAGTGCCGATCGTAAGTAAGTAAGTTTATAAGTGTTTGTAAGTTTGTAAGTGTTGTTCTTGCTTTTAATTTTTTCAATAAATTTTACTTTTACCAATTGAATTGTTTACTTTATTGCTCTACTATTTAAGGTGCATTTTTTTTAGTTTTTTTATTGTTGGTTCAGTTGAACTTATTATCCTAAACGTTTCCATATTGCCGACAGAATAAAAGGTAGGTACTTTTATCCATTATTTTTCAACCCAACCTCTCTACAGTTGTACAACAGTATAGAGTAATTTCACTGTGCCGTTTCTACCATAAGTTTCTATGATAAGTAGTTACCACTGAACTGACAAAAATTTACTGGTCTGCCGGAAGTTTTTCATCAGAATTTTCTTTCTGTGCTCTCCCCGGATAAGATTTTTCATTCCTCCAGAACGTGGGACCTTCTCTTGATCTACTAGGTACCATCCATTGTACCAAATCGGTTCGAGAAATCACCGTCGTTTTCAAAATGGGCTAAATGCACGGCGAGGCAAAAGTAAGGAACATTAATGCTATAGCCTTGAATATTTAGAGAAAAATGTTTAAAATGAAAGCGTCATAAAATGATTATTTGCCACAATTTAATGCTCTTCAATTTTTTTTGCGACGTTTTGCTTTTTAACAATGACGCCACCGTTTTTTTTAAATAGCAACCCATATTTTTTTGTGACGTAACCAAGTTGCAGGAGGATCCGGCCGCAACTAAAACCCCAGTTGTTGATGGGAGTGTGGGTAAAAAACATTACAACAAATGGGCGCCAAGGAGTTGCTGGGTGATCCTCTGTAGCCAAAACGTAGAATTTAAGTGACCACAAACTCCTAAAAGTCAGTGGTAAACAACAGTGGGGGTATATTGAAAACCAAAAATTTTACTTAGTCAAATGGTTTAAATGTATAATGAATACCAAAAATATATCAAACAGACGATTGCCAACAAGAGAGCAAATGATGATTGAATAAAATTAGCAATAAACAAAATTAATTTACTCAAAGAAAAACAATATAAACAAGCTAGGTAATCCGAAGTCAGTCACCCAGTACTAACGTTCCGCGTAAATAAGTGAATCACAAAAAATGTCCGCGGATGACGCGACAAATCCGCTACGCAGTTGGAGCTGCACCCGTGCAGGCGCACTGACGGGCCTATCGCACGCACACTACCTACAAGAAATGACCTGGAGCAACGCGAGTGTCGGTTGGACTAATAACAAAAAAAATAAATGATCAAAGATAATTGCTGAATAACAAAAAAATAAACTAAGCAAGTAACTAAATCTTAAGCAAACGAAATGCCGTGCCGGGCGCTACACAAAATCCAGCCACTGGACTAATAACTTCCAAACGTACTGGGGACAACCATGCTAATCTGACCTTAGAAATGATGACTGGTCAGCTACACCGCCTGTGGAAGCTTGCGGTTCGCAATACGCTATACGCCCTGGTATATCTGCGCTATTCCTGATGGGTGGGCTGCTCCAGGAATGCAATCCAAAGCGTCGATACTTATCAAAAAGGAGTGCTCCAAAAAACCCTAAAATACCACAAAGGACAAATTAGAATACAAAAAAACATAAGAAAGTAGCACGTTACTGACAAATCAAATTAAACAAACGAAAGTAAAATAAGATAAAGACCATGGCTTAACCGTAGTGGATTCTCTCTAATTCTCAAAAATGCCACAGAGTACTTACAGTAGAATTCCAATATGGGTGCGGAGACAGAACAAAAGCCACAACCAAAGTACTTTGTACAATCCGTACTCCCCAAAAATGGCTAAAAGAAAATAATCCCCGAAGGAACACCGGCATGTGTTTAAATTATTCAAGTAGCCAACCGCACTCTGCCGTAGCATCTCTGCGAGAGAACCGAGAGAATCTTGTTCAGAGCCTAAGCAAGAAAATTTTGAAAAAAAGTAGATATCTAAGAATAAATTCAGGGTCAAGTACCTTCAAATATCGAACAGATGACAACCAGAATATAAACAGATCATCAGACAGTATCGAGTGCGGGAATAAGACAAAATACATAGAATAATCATCGAGAATAATGCAAGCAGAAATAAAGGCGAGCCCAGCGATAATCGAAAGAAAAATTCAAGAAGCTAGGGCGGGAAAATGCAAAATAATTAGCACATAAGAAATGTATTCAAAACTGTTTAAGCAATAACGCCGATAAATTAAATTGATAGAATGCACATACAAGGTGTATGGCATTATGACCGACGCTTACCATATTTTAAAATTGGTCACACAACCGCTTAGACTGTGAGTATTCCTCCTGCTTCAGTCGTAAATGCAAATAGCTAAGTCCCCTCTACAAGTCTTTGGTAGATCCTAGCTGGAGACGAGAAATTTCGAGAGTTCTCGCGTCGAGACGAGAAATGCACGGCCGAGACATTTTCGATACGAGAGTAAAAGTAATTTCTCGTCTCGACAGTCGAGACGAGATCGAGAATCAGCATTTCTCGGCGAGACGAGACGAGACGGCACCACTAGTATGGAGCATCCAAACTTTGTGCTTTTGGTGACTGCAACGGCGCTAGCAGAGTGGGTAGGCCAATCTATCGCTTGGGATTACGATTTTATCCATTTCTCAAACCCTGCCTAACACGGGTAAATCGAAGTTAATAACCATGGGTCGGTGACCAAGTGAAGACTTGTTCCACCTATGTAAATTGTCTTGCGTGAATGAAAATGTGTAAGAGGCAAGATTCGAAATGGAAAAGTGTGTTGGATGTTTCCAGGTTTTACGTCATTATTTGTTAGGTCTTTAAAATAATAATTACTAGATGAACCCGTGGGCTACGCTCCACGACTTTTACGTAGTGGTGAATCGGTGTAGTAATTATACTTAAAACGTAGGGGCATCCCAGGTGCACCACAAAATATTCCCATAGAATATTCTTAAATAATTAATTGCGTTTAATTTATAATAAGGCAAAAGACCATTCTGCGAACAGCGCTGAGCAGATCCAAGCGTCCATCGGAATGATGCCGATGCAATTTTCTTATTTGCGTTAAAGAAACACCTGACCGAGTGCACGACCTCACCCATACGATCTCCGCCAGTTGTAAAGAGACCGAGGGACCGATATCCATCCCCACCCGTAAAGTGTTGTGCCACTTCGCATTTGTAATAATTATTTGTTGTTACATACATACATTGCAGAAAAATACGCATATGTCTATTAGATATTTTTTCTGTTTTATTTTAAAAAATTGATTGATTTTCACCGCTACGTATTAAAAATCTGCGTGATTGAAATTATGTTGGTTAACATTCCCGCATTTCAAACAGGCCAGACTCGCCTTTAAGATTCAGCCTTATAATTTTATGAGGAAACTGACATTTGTGATTATCCGTCTTTCAAACACCCTCCTTATTTGGTACTCTACTATTTACTTGCGAATATCCTACACGAAGTTCAAAAACTGACAGTGACATTCGTCCGAAACAATAAGAACAGCTGTTTGACAGTGTACTTCTGCACATGCGCACTAACGAAATCAAACGAAATGAAAAGGTGTATTGAAATTTACAATCTTCATTTATGAAATAAGCGTAACTTTAATAGTCGCATTGCTAAAACGCATGGCGTCACAGAAAAAAATGAGAAACACTAAATTCAGGCAAATAATCATTTGCGCCAATTTCTTTGTAAGCATTTTTCTCTAAAATCAATATTTAAGGCTACAACATCAATGTTCCTTACTTTTGCCTCACATCTACCGGGTGCCTCGAGATCAGGCTCACCATTATAACATTTTTGTTGTCAGGATATTAATTTGAAATTTGGGACAGTTAAATGGCATTATATAATGACATTATATAATCTATATTACTAGGAACGGTTAAAATTTTTCTGGTACTCGAATTTTTAAATGGAACAGTCTGTATGTATACTTTCACATCTTTGGAATCACCGTGTCATTTTAGATACGGTGATGCCATTTCTGGGCAAAAAATTAGCATAAAACATTATTGGACGCAAATTAAATCTTGCATCTAGACTTCTAGACATCCATGACTGAAAAAATACATTAAGTCGGGGTCCTAAACGAGCATTAAAATAAAATCGTCAAATTAGGTCAAGTAGTTTTTCTCTTACAGCCATATAAAAATCTAAGATACTGTTTTTCGGGTAGGTATAAGTTAATTTTTGTAAATGGAACAATGATGGCTCATCGAGATATTTCAGTAAAGCTATTTTTTACGAATCTTTTGATACCAAACACGATATCTTTCATTTCATTTATTTAATAAATAGTGAAACAAGTGAGAACTAACACATTTACTTAACTTTGGTTAAGGTTTATAATCTCTAGAAACTTCACTGCACTTTATTTGCCATTGCCAGCGATTTCTATTCAATTTTATTTTTGGTCTTATTTTTTATTATTCTTAAAGAACTTTTGTTTACCAATGGGTAAGGGCTACCACCTATTTATAACACGTAAGTACACGAATGACTAGCATGAGGATCGAATCCCGCCCGGGGCAAACGAGGATATGTGTGTGTGGGGAGGAGAGGCAGGACGTCACCCAAATAAAGAAAATAGAATGCGGGTAAAATTAGAAATAATTCTAGATTAGTTACCACAAATATTTTTTTAAGAATCATTATAAAAATTGCATAAATTGAATATAAACAACGTGAAAAATAAGTTGGGCAGTAATTTTGATCGTGAACAGTTTATGACAAGGAATTAGCGCACATTCAGGATAATCCCAAATTTAGTTTGATCTTCCTTACAGCCGCTAGAAATGAAACAATTAAATTTTTCAAATGATGGTGAAATTTGAAGGTATTTACAATGTTAATATTAGATGGTAATGTGAAAAAAAAGATATGTTAGAAAATAATTGGTAGATATTGTTAAAAATACCAGGATGAAAAACAGATGTCAATTACTAAATCTGAAGAAGGTGCAGATTGATTGATCTATTAAACAGCTGCTCCCTTATCGTCCTCTGGAATGCACCCATCGAGCATTCAGGTATTTTTGGTATGATTAAATTGAGAATAAGTTCTGAAATATTGCCTTTCTAAATGAAGGGATATTTGCCGAATACATATTTGTATTTGTATCTTATATTTAAGTTAGGAATCTGGTTTCTAAATGTATAATTTTACTGTAAAGATAGTTTGGAGTTCTTGATACAGGTATTTTTTGGTAAAGACTTTATGTATAAAATTTTACGTTCTTGGGCATCCAACGATTTTGACTCCCTAATTCTTTTCCTCACCAAGACTTTCTCTATAAGGCCATGCGGACGAGGCTAGCCCATGAACTTTGAATGCACCGCTAGCGCTATTACAAATGTTAAATTGATTTCTAAATGAATTCCAAAATTTTTAACTATTTCCACGGAAGGAAACTTTATGGGTGAGATTTCAATATTTAGCTTTTCTTTGCATCGCATTCTAGCCACTTTCCAACCGAAAAGCATTACTTGTGATTTTGCAGAGTTGAAATACGGGCAATACTTGGTTGAAAGTTCCGTGAGTGACGACAAATACTTGTAAAATTGGCCTCTTCGATATTTTGCTCTGAAGATGAAAAGTATGGCTGAGTATTATCACCATAAAAGTGACTCTGAAAGCGTTCTAGGCACGAAGAAAAATTAGACATATAAATTGAGAACAATATTGGTCCAGGAATGGACGCTTGTGGGACTCCACTTACAGATACTAGAATTTGTTGCCTGTCACTCACATAGCTTCCCGTCAACGCAATTGCACATCTGTGCTATGATATAAACCCACATTGGTTTAATGGTAAAATATTGTTGTCTTGGATGTGTTTATTTATTTGACAGAACAGAATTTTCTCATGGACTTTTGAAAGGGCGGGCAGAATACTGATTGATCAAACATGCAATTTTAGGAGCGTTAATGGAAACACAGAAAATATTTTTTTGCGCTCTCACTTCATGTTTTGATTCTGTATGCTATAAATTAGTTTGGAGATCATTCATTTTACAGCTGTGTGCTGTGTACTTATTTACATAACCCCTTCGCAATGCTAGGTTTTACAATATTTCCTTTCTGATAATTATTAACGAGAAGGAAATATTGAATATATTTAAAATAAATTATTTGATTTCGAAAATTGGCAACGATTCATTTTTCAATGGGAAGTCCCAATTTCCCACATCCTGATGTTTAAAAGTACGTAACCTATAAATAAATTAATGGGGAGATACAGAAGACGCGTGAAGTTTGTGATAAGTTTGAGACGGGAATGGCAGTGTAGGGTGTAGGTGTACGAGTATGCCATGTCGTCAGACTAGTACCACTCTCGGATCTTGCAGTCTGTCAGTTTAAACCGTCTCAAACAAGATGGATGGCGGCTGAATGGAAATCATGCAGCAGCCGCTCCCCCGACCAAAGGGTGAAGCACGTCACTTCTCGTGGATGCGGGAGACGACCTCTTCGATACTAGAGATTGAATTACTTATTAAATATTGCGCTTTTATAAAGCAAATTTGAATATATCAATTTACGGGGATAAAAATAGACTGAAACCGGGTAATGCCCTTTTGAATAATAAATTAGACATCTAATGCTTTTAAGTCCGTAGTTTTCGAAAAATACATATTGTAAGTAGGCAGTTATTAGGGAAAAATCAAATAATTCAGAAATATTCCTCAAACTAATATTGTGCAAGCATTAATAGTTCAACATTTCAACTATACCGGGTGATTCTTTTAAAGCGCATATTAGAAAATTTTCGACTTCTACTTATGCTAGAGCTATGAAACTTGGAACCTAGCCATAATCGACGATTCCGAGACGAAATTAAATATTTACAGGATGACGTCACTCTTAAAAATGGCGGAAGTAGACGCCATCTTTGTTTTTTTTTAATTGAATGCCCACATTTTTATTACGGATTCCAATTTATGGTCGAATTTTAAGGTCACCTTATGCAAAACATCATATGTGTAAAGTGCACCATCTTCGAGATATTGGACGTTAAAAATCCTCATTTTTCAAATTTCATCAATTATAGCATGGACACTCTCAAAGAAAATAAGTTAGCCATGGAATATTGACAGCGGTGTAAATTGGACCAAACAACATTAATTAACTAAAAATAACAGTTAAGTTGATGTTGAAATTGCCATCCATGCACTTCTTGGCAATACAGAAGTCGTAATTGAAAATCCTGGAGAACATTGCAGAGGGTGTCTGGTCTAATTGCTCTAATTTCGTTGCGGATTCTCTGCTGTAATTCATCATTTGTATTTGTCCAGTTAAAATAAATTTTGCCTTTTTGAGATAGCCCCACAAGAAAAAATGTAGTGGGGTAAGGTCGGAGAATCGTGCAGGCTACTCAATAGTACCTCTCCTACCAATCCACCTATTAGGGAAAATTTGGTCTTAATAATTCCGTACCATTATCCTGTTGGTAACATAAAGTATTATTTGGTAAGCCCGGATCTTCATGATTTGGGTAGAGAACAAACGGAAATCTACAAAACAATGCTGAACTGTTAGAATTTAATTGGAGACTTAATGGTTTTCGTTTCCAATCAATAACTGTCAATATTCCATGGCTAACTCATTTTCTTCGAGAGTTTTTGTTTTCACTTTAAACTTGATTATTTTGAAAAATATTAACGTCAATTGTTATACTGTGGCATATCATTGAATTCGTAATTTCAGCCGCTATCCAACTACGACTTTAAAAGTATGGGGAGCCATTTAAAAAATGGACGATGACGTCACAGTACGAAATCAAAAGACCATCGAAAATCTATGATTATCAAAAAAATAGCACTTTAAAAAAATAGTTTGACGTGTCCGAGCGTCTTTTAAAGAAATGATTACTGAATTTTTTATCGAATTAGTTCCAGACTTTTTACTCACACTGTATATGGTACTTCTACAGGTTCAAAGATAACCGTAGATCACTCATGTACCTACTTGCAGGACTAGACATTACAATAATTGTAATTACAATAATTCTAACATCTAATCCTGCAAACTAATCCTAAATTATTCAGATATTGATAAAAAGTCAGTTTAATGGAAAGTTTGGCAGTGAAGCCAACAGAATATTCTACAAAGGTTTCACAGTACAGCCGTTACTTATAGGTACTTATTTATTGTGATATTTGAGGGATAAAAATCCATATTATATGGAAGATGTGAGAAAATCTTCACGTATTGTTATGCATTCTAAAAATACCGTCATGGTTCGAACCTCCCACGAAGAATTTTAATATGTCCCCGATTT
Organism: Xestobium rufovillosum; assembly: GCA_963966045.1. Taxonomy (NCBI): domain Eukaryota; kingdom Metazoa; phylum Arthropoda; class Insecta; order Coleoptera; family Ptinidae; genus Xestobium; species Xestobium rufovillosum. Next base: position 17,204,932 of record OZ014496.1, read on the forward strand.
CACAAACTCTTAAAACAAGTGGCAGCTGTTTTTGATGTTGGGAGATGAATTTTATTTCAATATTTGATAGTTTTCGTGCCTTCGCATCGAACCCTCACCCCTCAGATCCATAGTATATTCAGCAACCCGCTCTCTCTATATGCAAAGCATTTCAAAGCTATAACTTTACTAAAACATTGAAAACAATTCAAACTTTCGATGCGGGAGCATCTATGTGGAAGATCTGGGAAAAAGAAAAGGAAAGGAATAAACTGTCAGCTGCTGAAAATTATTCTGATTATGCTAATTCTTTTTCTTTTACATCATTCGCTATATGCAGCGTGTCTACACCACATTTAAACAAGCAAGATTTATGTGGAAGGGGTCTTGTTCTCGATTCTCATTCCGTGCACAAACAAACGTGGCTCTTAAACGGGATTCTTTCAATTCTGCAACAAATCGTAGCACAGTGTGTATGGGGACCGTTTACCAAAAAACAGCTGTAGATTTAAGGAATTTTCGAAATTTAAATTAAAGTGTTTAAAGATCAAGGTTACAAGTAGGCATCTTCAGAAAAATCGTTATGGAAAATCAATTCAGTATAAATTAGGTCATACTTAAAATTGGAAAAATTACTATTTCGGGAATAAGTCAAGTTTCAAGCTGACGGCTATACAAGCTTGAATTTCTGCCAGTCCCTGGTGGTGTACCAAAGGAACTTCCAAAGAACACTACGATTGGTTATAACAAACTAACAGAATAAACATGGTGTTTTTCAAGTGAAAAATTAAAATTGTTTTTTGCATGAACTACTATCTAGCATCCACCGAACTGTGAAACCCGCTTACTAGCAGATTATTTTTAAAAAATTAATTTAATTTAATTTAAAGTCGCTGGTCGATGCTGTGGACTTTCGGTTAACGTGCATCGTGCACTAGACGCCAAGGTAGCGAGAAAATTGGTCGCTACGGCCACGAGACACCACGTTTTTGGGATCAACCAACTGTAGCGGCCAGACAACGTCAACCACATTTATTTCGATCTCCCTGGCCGCTCTCATCTCAGCTATCGGTGACCTACCATCCGATTCCCGATCGCGACGACCACTTGGTCGTCCGTGCGCCGGTTGGGATCCCACTGGCCACGGCAACCAAGTGGCCGCATTCTGGCCAGGCAACATCGGCCATGTTTATTTCGCTCTCGTACTGCAGTTGGCCGCTATCGTTTCAACTACAAGTGTGCTATTTGCCATTTGAACCATTGATAAATATCCGATTGCGGCGACCATTTGGTCGTCTGAGCGCCGATTGTAATTCCACTGGCCACGTGACCAACAAACTGTTCACTGCATTCCATTTACTACTTATGCTTGGATTAAAGTCGCAACCGATATCTTAATTTGTAACTTCTTAATTTGTGGTTCAAATGTGTGTGACGTGCTGGTTACAATATATCGCAACTTTCTCAAACATTACTTTCTGTCCTCGTACATAGGTACTTCACGCTTAAACCTAGCCGAGTCCTTTACGCATCTTTGCCTTGCTCACAACTTTTCTTTTTTACTATTCTCTTCGTTTATAACACTCCGAATAATGTCTCTTTGGTTTATAATTTTTCTTTCCATGGGCACTTCTTTCTTTTCAACTGTTTTATCCTTTTCTACCAGTTGGTATTTTTTATATTTCGATATTCACTATAATTGGATAACAAAAGGGATATTGTGACTCTAATAGATGAGAGAAGAAAATACAAAAATAGGCTAGATGAAGGAGAGAAGCAAAGGTATAAATCGGTCAAGTGAGAAATTATTCGGAAATGTAGGAAAGCGAAAGAACAGTGGATTGATAAGAAATGCAAAGAAGTGGAACATAAGTTCGAAGTAGGAAAAACTGACGAAGCGTATAAAATAGTTAGGAGAAATTTCGGAGAAATACGAGACAGGTGAGACTCCAGAAGATTCCAAAAGGAACATCATAGTCGCTCTGCCAAAACGGAAAGGTGCGGATAAGTGTGAAAATTTTAGAACTATTAACTATTAACTTCACACGCGTCAAAAATTTTAACTAGAATTGTGCAAAGAAGGATGGAGAAAAGGGCGGAAGAAATATTAGGAGAAGATCAGTTCGGATTTAGACGAAATAGAGGTACGCTCGAGGCCATTCTAGCTTTACGAGTAATTATAGAAAAAACAATAGAAAAAGGAAACAGAGTCTATATAGGATTTGTAGATTTAGAACAAGCCGTTGACAACGTAAAATGGGGGAAGATGTTGGAAGTGCTCAGAAAGGTAGGAATGAAATATAGGGGCAGAAGAATAATACATAATCTCTTCAAAGAGCAAAAGGTAGTTATAGAATGAGCAGGAACGAAGAGAAGTAGATATCCGGAAGGGAGTGAGACAGGGATGTGCATTGCCACCTCTAGTTTTCAACTCATATCTCGAAGATGCGATTAATATGGTTAAGGACAGAACAGTCTCAGGGATTAATGTACAGGGTCAAACTATTAACATGCTCAGATTTGCGGATGATATAGCAGTGTTGGCATCTAGCAAGGAAGAATTAAGAATGACTTTGAATGAAATGGAAGCAGTTTTGACAGACGACTACGGCATGAAAATCAATAAAAAGAAAACCAAAATTTGGGTATGTAGAGGGGGTGAAAATAGAACTAAAACTGAAATACAAATAGGAAATGAGAAGATAGAGGAAATCGCGAATTTCTGCTATTTAGGAAGTAAAATAACTCGAGATGGTAGGAGTATTAAAGACATAAAGCAAAGAATAGTGCAGAGTTGAGTTGCGTTTAACGAAAAGAAACAACTGTTATGCTCGAGAACGGTTAACGTAGAAACTCCGAAAAGACTCTTAAAGACGTATGTATGGAGTACGGCATTATACGGGTACGAAACCTGGACAATATGAGAAGCGGATCGAAAAGGAGTAGAAGCGTTTGAAATGTGGTGCTAGACGCATGATGAAGATATCGTGGATAGATAAGATTAGCAATAGGGAGGTATTAAAAAGAGTTGGGGAAAAGCGAAAATTTCTAATTTAACCTACCCTTTTTCTCTTGCGGATTTCGAAATGCCCAAACTGATAATAGTCAGGTAGCATACATTGTACGTATATAGAATATAAATTTGTAAAACTATTGCCAAGTTAATAATTCCTACTTAATAAAAAATAAAACAAACATCATGCTCTGTATATGATTCGTACACTCTTAATAATAATAATAATGGTTAAAATAATATAAGGTGCACTAAATTGGCAATAACATACAACAAAAATAATTTAAGTACCTTTTAGCGAATTATAACTACAAGAAACGTGTAATACATAATGTAATATACCTATATACCAAATGAATGTGATGAAAGATGGCAGATTTATTAATAGATAGTATGCAAATGTGAACAAAGTGTAAATAATACTTTGCTTTTACTTAAAGTTATAATTCGATATTCTTGATAGATTTATTTGATCAAAAGTGATATCAGTTTACAGTATTCATTTCTTATCCTGATGGAGCCCTTGATCATCGAGTCAGACTGTCTCATACCTTTAGCCTGACGTTTATCCTTTTAGATAAATATTTTTGTTTACTTTTCTTACTGATTTAATCTTCTTTGTTTAGAATTATGGAAGTCTTCGTCTCCTTGACTCTCTATGTGATTCTTATAAGCCGGCTTCTAAAAGAAAAATACCCTAGAATTGTGCACCTATATTATTTAATCTGATATAGATATGTTTAGTAACAGTGACATGAACAACTGTAATAAGAGCAGAAGGGGTTATAGAGAACTATGGCACATTTAGTATAAATTTCAAATCTTCTTTTTGTAACACTATGTTTCTCTATTATTTAAATAAGAATGTGGGGTACATTAGGAGCTTACCTTAAAATACACCGCAAATATAAACTCAATTCTCTCACAAATATATTTTCGCCAGCAGTAGGGAGAAACAAGTAGGTTTGAAAATGTCGCGAAAATAATTTCCTGCGATGCAGACATCCTCATTGATCATATATTTTCCGTTTCCAGTATATTTACCAGTGCTCTTATCGCATCCCTGTTATCACAAACACCTATTAACCGCTCTTCGCTTGCACTTGTCATTGATCCCGATTCGGAGCAGTCTAGATAGAGAGTTGCTCATTACTCACACCCTTAGAGCTCCTCATTTCCCTCTTCGCCAGTATTTAACGTGAGGGTTGGTTCTCAACGCCTGCTTATCTGCCTTGATTATATTACACGTAACCTCAATAACTAAGCAAAATTTATAACATGATGGCATTAGTGGTTGCTGAATGCATGTACTCGCACGCTATGTGTGCTTCTTAAAAATGATAAAAAGATACTTACTGGTTTATCGACGGCCGAAATCTAAATATCAACCCTACATGCCGAATAGGCGTATAAATAATATGTCAAAAAAGTTTAAGACTAAATGAAAATTGCAAGTGAAATATTTTTATTGGTTTTTTATGCAAGTCGAAAACTTTATTATGTTAAACTCCCATGGATTTTTATAGAGATAAATACGTAGAACTAGATATTACTGGTTTTCTTAATTTAAACGCCAAAGTTGTCTTTTTATATTTTTTCTGTTGACGTAGGTAAGTACAATGAATTTTTTAGACCTAGTCTACTTTCATGCGTGAACGAATATATGGAAAGAATTTGTGGATTAAAGGTGTCTACAAACCTGAGCGGTTACAGTGGCGGCCGCGGTGGCGTTCAAACGCAGCCTGTCTTATCTCACCGGCGCATTCACACTAAGCGCGGCTTGAGATTTGCATTCTCGGCCTGTGCAGCGTTCTGTGCAACCGCGGCCAAACGCGTCTTGTTGAATTTGGCCGTTAACAGCGCAACACTGCACATAAATATATACAGGGTGTTTCATTAACAATGGGAAATCCGTTAACTGTAGATTCTACAGGTGAAATAATGTGACCCGAATATGCCTTATCCGAATGCTGATGGTTTCGGAAATACAGGGTGTTGAAAGTTATAATTTTATTTCCATTTTTTGCCATAACTACGAAATTTCTTAGGTTGACGACTTGAAAATTTGTAATCCTATGGTTTCTCTTACGGGAAAAAATATTCCAATAACATTTTTGACGTTGCCCATAGAGGGCACTACTTATAACCTATTGCTTTGATAAATTGATCCATAACTTTTTACCATATACATCTAACGTCAAATCGGCTCCAAAATCTGATAGACCAACTTTTTTAAATAATAAATGTATTCTTGTCTCATTTTGATATTCCAGCCGATTTTCAAGAAAAAACGACTTAATGCAGATAGTGTTTAAATTCCAAAGGCAACCAAATCTGTACAATTGCTTAGACGAAAGAAGATCTTTCCATCCAAAAGGTGAAAATAGCGCCCCGAAGATTATTTCGGCTGAGCAGGAAGATGAGGTTTTGGTTAGATTGCACGAAAATCCAGGCGTAAGTACCCGTCGTTTAAGTGCGGCAACAGGCGTAAGTAGCTCTTCGATTTGGAGAATTTTGCACAAAGAGAAGCTTCACCCATACCATATTACTCCAGCACAAAATTTGTTACCGGAAGATCCTCCTGCTCGTCTACGTTTATGTAATTTCTTACAAGAGCAGCAAGGCGCGGATCCTAATTTTTTGAGCAAAACCCTCTTCAAAGATGAGGCAACGTTTACTCGACGGGGAATTTTCAACTGGTAAAACCCCCATGCCGTTAAAGAAAGACACTTCCAACATGAATTTAAGATCAATGTTTGGTGCGGTGTAATTTCAAATTTCTTTATTGGGCCTTTTCAACTTCCCCCCAATCTGAACGGTCCACTTTATTTAAACTTTCTTCGGAAAAATTTGTACGAACTGCTTGAAGAAGTACCACTTAATGTAAGGGAAAATATGTGGTTCATGCTGGACAGGGCGTCCGCACATTTTTCCCGGCCGGTGCGGGAGGCATATTCGTATCGAGTGTAGCGTATTGCAAATGCCGAACTTAGTTTCGTATCGGACGACCGTAGTCGCAGAGGTATATCAAATGAGTGGATGTCTGTCTCGCGTGAACGCGATCCCCTAGCTGTCCTTTTGGACCTGACCGATTTTTTGTTCAAAAGAATAAAGATAAATCATCATAACAAAAAAGAATACTGCGAGGTACGAACCCCCAACGTTGCGACTTGAGAGAATAACACATCGACCACTGAGCCACGAAAGTGTGCTCGCAAGAACGGTTACAAAAATAGTATATAAGTAGAAAATACGAACGTTGCTGTAAGTCGACAGTTGGGAATGCAATACGCTATGCTCGATACGAATATGCGTGCGGGATGAGCTGTGGCGAAGAATACAAGCGGCTGCCAATTAAATCAAAGGCAATCCAGGGGCATTGTTTAGAGCTCGGGGGTCTCTCAGGAACCGCATTGAAAAATGAATCCAAGTGAATGGTGGACACTTCGAACAACTACTTTAAAATTTAACGTTTCCTAATTTTATTTTTCTTGTACCTAAGCGTTTGTAGTGAATTAAAATTGATTTTGTTAGCAGTATTAATGAGCGTTTCATTTCTAAGGTTTAAACACTATCTGCATTAAGTAGGGTTTCGCACAAGACCAAGAAAAGTCTTGGTCTTGTCTTGTCTTGTCTTGGTCTTGAATTCGAGACCAATACCAAGACCAAGACTAACATAAATGATCCAAGACCAATACCAAGACTTAACCTCCAAGACCAAGAGTCTTGGAGCAAGAGTCTTGAAAAAGTCTTGGTCTTGATATTTTAAAATTTGTTATTTTTTAGTTTATTATAAAATTAATTAGAACAACTGCAATTAAATTTAAGGAATACAATTTTTTAGGCAATAAGTAAAAATATAATAATTAGGAAACTACAAAGATATTATAATATTTATTGTTCAAAAACTAAAATATAAATAAAAGCAAAACACTAACACCATGGCATCATTGCGGTCGCACAGCACGGATAAGTGTTTCCCGCGAATCTCTGTTTGGCACTGTACAAGGTGTCCCAAACTGGACGCGTTCTTATCGGAACACCCCTTATTTGAAGAGATAGAAAAAAATTAACCAAGGTGTCCGGAGCTCAAATTTAATGAGAAAACCACTGGCGCAAACAAAACTTTGCTATCTCTTATCGTTTGGCCGCTAGAGGGCGATTCTCAAATTTCGGCGATTTCTTTTATGTCCTGTAACTTGTTTATTAATAAAGATAATTAATTTTGGTAAAAACTTTCTTAAGGCACTTTTTTCCGTAGAATCCATTGTAATAGGCAGATTTTTTACAGAGCGTTTAGATTTTCGTGCACAACCCCAAACTCATTTTTTTATATAGACCACCCTATATATTATGAGATTTTTGAAAAGCTCGTAAAATTTCATAAATTTTGATGTATCACTTGTCATGTTTATATTAAAAACCATTAGCAACATTACGATTTAAAAATTAAAATATTGTGCCTACAGAAATCAAGATTGCCATGACTAATAAAATGACATAGGATGCTAACATGTTATGATTAAAATCACAGATCTAAAGTTTCATGATAAGATTACTCATAGTTATTATATTAAATTAATAATTGTTTAAATTTTGCTAATGGTTTTTAAGATAAACATGATAAGTGATACATCAAAATTTAGCAAATTTTACGAGCTTTTCAAAAATCTCATAATATTTAGGGTGGTCTATATAAAAAAATGAGTTTGGGGTGGTGTACGAAAATCTAAACGCCCTGTAAAAAAACTGCCTATTGCAATGGATTCTACGGAAAAAAGTGCCCTAAGAAAGTTTTTACCAAAATTAATTATCTTTATTAATAAACAAGTTATAGGACATAAAAGAAATCGACGAAATTTGAGAATCGCCCTCTAGCGGCCAAACGATAAGAGATAGCAAAGTTTTGTTTGCGCCAGTGGTTTTCTCATTAAATTTGAGCTCCGGACACCTTGGTTAATTTTTTTCTATCTCTTCAAATAAGGGGTGTTCCCATAAGAACGCGTCCAGTTTGGGACACCTTGTACGTCATGCGCGAGAGGTGACAAAATTGGGCTGCCTACCGAGCATACTATACAATATCCTTATACTATAATCTGTACTAGAATAAATAAGATAAGTTTTATGGGAAGTAAGTACATTTCAGATGTCGGATAATTTTTTAGAGCTTTCATTTTGGTTTTTGAATTAAGTTTATTATATTACATCTTAACACAAAATATCAATTTTAGTACAGCCATGAACTAAATACAAAAGTTGTAGTGAGTCAAGTGAACAAAAAATTATGAAATTATGCAAATATGAAATAGAATTCTTATTTTTGAACTATCTCCCCTTAAGTGGGTGTGGAAACATTGAAATTCATAAATTTCTCGTACTCTCATAAAAACCAAACAAGACCAAGAGAAAACAATACCAAGACCAAGACTTATGTGGTTCTCGTCTTGGTCTTGGGTGTCAAGACCAAGACCGAGACCAAGCCCAACACGATGATGCAAGACCAATACCAAGACTGGGGTAAGTCTCGTCTTGTCTTGGTCTTGCGAAACCCTAGCATTAAGTCATTTTTTTCTTGAAAATAGGCTAGAATATCAAAATGAGACAAGAATATACATATTTATCATTTAAAAGAGGTTCGTCTTTCAGATTTTGGAGCCGATTTGACGTTAGATGTACATAGTAAAAAGTTATGGGTCAATTTATTGAAGCAATAGGTTATAAGTAACGTAAAAAATGTTATTGGAATCTTTTTCCCATAAGAAAAACCATAGGATAGCAAATTTTCAAGTCGACAACCTAAGATATTTCGTAGCTATGGCAAAAAATGGGAATAAACTTGTAACTTTCAACACCCTGCATTTCCTAAACCATCAACATTCGGATAAGGCATGTTCGGGTCAAGGGTAATTATGTGACCTGTAGAATCTCCAGTTAACGGATTTCCCATTGTTAATGAAACACCCTGTATATGTTGTTATCATAACGTCGCCCTTCTCACGTACTGGCGTAACTGACAGTGTGACAGTTGGTAAATTTTTCAGGAGAACAAAAAACTTAATCCGCTTACACTTGTAGGACTGCATTAAACACAGTAACATAACCTACGGGTTGTCTTTTTTTAAATGTAGAATGGTGCTGCAGTTACGCCACTTTCGTGAGGTGGTGCAGACACTAGAGATATGCACATATACAACGTAACTCAATTTTCACGAAATTGTCAGTTACGCCAGTACGTGAGGAGGGCGACGATAATATCAGAATAAATAATATAAGGAGGAAACGTCCCATACGTAACAAGAGGCTGGATTTTGTTCTAATTGTTATATGTACATAAATTACATGACTGGAATTTAACAGCTCCTGATTTTCTTAGCTGCTTGGAGTCGAGAGTTTGCCAGACACGTCCTCAAACAACTTCTGAACTCAACAACAACGAAGAGGTAAACCTTTTAACGAACATCTATACTCCAACACGTTATGCAAAATTTCAGAAAGTTTCCTAAGAAATTTTCGGAAATATATTTGAAGGTTTCAGTAAAAGTTTGTTCAAATGCATTGTTTGTTTTCCCAAATTATGTATCAAAAACCATTCAATGCTATTGCTGTAGACCCTGGCAATAAGAATATGAAATTTTTCACGTTTCAAAACTTGTTTCTTTTGAGTTTATATTATTTATTGGGCCAGCAAAGTCGAATCAGTTCAAAGTTGCTACATAATTATATTTGGTATAATGCGGTTATTCTAATAAATTGTAAATGTTTCCTTAAAAACTTAAAATCCTGAAAAGCCAAAATACGCAGAAAACTCTCCTGGTTTTGGTTGAAGTAGGTACTCCATCTTACGAAACAAATGCGTGGTAAACGCGCACACTATAAATTATTTTGGTTATGTGTTTTTGACTTATAAATTTACTCTGTAAGCAAGCTTTTCGAAGGAGGGTAAAAAATTAACGATTCCGAAGTTTTTCCGCTCGTTTAATTGAATAAAATAGCTGAAACAAGAGACCCGACTCTTCTGAAATAGCGGCTGCATTTTATAGCACCAGAACTTTTATTTCTACGACGCCTGACAGGAGAAAAAATTATCTTTCAGTGAAAACATAGAAAATTGGAACGCCTTCAAACTTTCAATAAAGCCGCATTCAGATCGTCTCCTGAAAGTTAAACAGACTGGAATAATGATCATTGGTATTTTTGAAATTTTATTGATCACAAAATATATGATATATCTACCTACTCCTCCCATCAAGAGAAGAAAAGTTGAAGGTATGACTGTATTGTCAGTGTTTGAAGAACTTTCCTTTTCTTCACACTTTAAATCTGACGTGGAATTTTGAACTTATTGTTTTTAAGTAATACACATTTCCGTGCCAATCCTTAAGGTATTTACCAATAGTCACAATTAACTAATGACGTAGCAAAACATGTCTGCACTCACCGGCAGAAATAACTGGTCGACTAAAGGCCACCAATTCAATAATGAATTTTGTCCACGACTATCTTATAATATACTCTTTATACTTGTGTTTCTTCAATCATAATTAGATACATTAATCACTGCAGTGATTAATGAATATTATTCACTACACCAATAGGAACATCGCTTTGACCCTTTTTTACATTTATTTAGTAGGCCGCGATCGGGATGTGTCAGTTCAAATTGAAACGTCAAATCAGCATGGTTTGCTTTTAATTTGAAATGCATATTCTAAAAAAGAAGATATATTTGAGTAGTGAGAGTGAAAACAAGGTTTCTTTAACAGCACCAGCAATAAAAGAAGCTGCAGAACTTGCCTCATTAGATTCATTGCCCAAAAAACCAAGAAAATTATACCTGAGAGCGTATGTATGAATCTTTCTTACACTGGAGAAGGGAATGAAGGTAAATTCTTTCTGGGAATCTGTTTTGATAGTCGTGGACAAAGTATAGTATACAACTCGTTATAATGATGCTATTATTACCTCGGATGATTATAAAACTCGCTCGTTTCACTCGCTCGTGTTGTAAACTTCATCCTCGGTAATAATAGCATTCATTATAAACTCGTGTATAATATACTATTAATAATGAGGAAAGCCCACCTTTGAAAATTGACATGCCTTTTTGACATGCAGCGGTGCACGCGTCGATTCTTAAGGCCCGTACACAGACGCTCCAGGTTTGCACTCCCGTGTACTTGGACAGGAAAAATACGTCGAGTTTTACATAGTATTGCCATAATATGAGTTAATTTGTTAAGTGTTTTAGCAGCTAAGCGTTTTGATAGAAAAAAGTTAATAAAATAGGACGACTTTTATAGCCGCCATCATAAGTACCTATTCACGCAGACCCTGAGATTTCAGGAATAAAAGTTTGATGGTTTGATGGTGCACATTCGACCCGGATTGTTCTGCAATCCGGATTGATTAGAACCGGATCTGATCCGGATTTGTCAGGGGGCGGAATCCGGATTTGGGGAAATAATATCTAGATCTTGGATATCAGATCCGGAATCCTTTGGAACTTAACTGAATTGTAGGGGATGGCGTCGGCATTTGCCCTTTGCATCGAAGGTCTAAATTCTCCTATTGATATTGAAAACGTGATCAAAATAGGGACCAGCATAGTTGCCTATTTTCAACATTCAAATGTTATCACGGAAGCTTTGAAGAAAAGACAACAACAACTCCATTTATTAGCTCGACATAAACTCGTACAAAGAAATAACACCAGACGCTGAAGTCCACGTTTTATATGTTCAGGCGTTTGGTGGAACAGAGACCGGCCATTAATGCCAGTTTATCATAAATTTGTTTGTGCCCTTAAATAATTGGTTGAAGATAATTAAATAAATAAAAATGAGACGACTGGGTTACCATGGAAAAACTTGTTACGATACTGGATCTGCTCGAAAAAGCCACATTATTGGAGTTTACTCCTTAAGAATCGATTTTCAGTTATAGCCCGCGGTACGGAAATTTTATGAGTAGTAAAATCAAGCGTTACATTTCGCGTTAACTAAAAGTAAGGCGTTACGTTACCTATAACATTCAAATTATGTACGTATCTATGGATACGGCGGTTTATGTCTGACGGCACAGAGCATGGAAATAGTGAAAATATAGTGGCATAGATTAGATATGACAGTTGGCATTGTAAAGTCAGCATTTGCAGTGTTTGTTCGTTCCTAAATTTGTTGAATCTTTTGATTTAATATGGAAAAACATAATATTAAATACTCCAAATATTGCTTAGTGCCGAAATGTGAATCAACACCAGGAAAATTATTTATTTCATTGCCAGTGGGATCGACGTTTAGCAGATTGTCACTTAATTACTGAATTTATAAACAATTTATATTTTGATGTAGTTGGACATTTTCGAACATAAACCATCTGATAAATACACATTTGGGTATAAAACTGACATTCGCGTGTACCCTATTATCAAGTGATTGAAGTTAAAATAATCGTTCGTTAGGAGTAAACTCCAGTCGTGTGTCGGAACTGACACACCTTAGTCTCTTTGACTATTAATTTCTTAGCTATAAGTAAGGACGATTCATTGCGAGAACTTCTATTAATTTTCAAAACCATAAAAACCATGAAAAAGCAACAGTTAAGTATCTCGAGCAGACATTAGAAAGACTTGGAAACCAAATAGATAAAGAAGAAAATACGGAAGCTCAAGTGTATTAGATCTCCTTTTCCCAAACCCCAGCTACTACAAAGTTGAATGAAGTTGAAGGGTATCTTCAAGAGCAAGATCTCTACAAAAGTAGCTGAACTCTTATGGTGGTAAGCAAACAAAAAAATATTCTCAAAGTTATCAGTGCTGGCCAGTAAATTTCTTTGTATTCCATCGACTTCCACGCCCTCTGAAAGGGTAGTTTCTACAGCTGGAAATATTGTACGTGCAAAGAGAAGTTACCTTTCTTCTGAGAATAGATACACTCGTATTTATATTTGAAAATAAGCTTAAAATCACATTTTAATGGTAAGAGAATAATATGAGTATCTAGTACCACCTACATTTAAGATTTAAGTGCATAATTATTTGTTTTTTTATAAGTATTCATATACCTATTTCCAAATAAACTTTTATATTTTCTTCATTTCTACTGTTTAAGCAATACTGCCTTCAGAGGGCAATGCTATTTTCAGACCCAGTTAGCGAAATTGGGATCTATCAAGATCCGTATCCGAGATCCGAATTCGGATCTTGCAATAAAAGCCGGAAACGGATATTCCCGCCTCTGGTTCTTTTTTAAACAGATCCATCAAAATTTCTGAATCCGTCCACCACTAGTGCAAATTGGAGTGCGTAGCATAGTATCATAATTCTTGCACCAGTTGCACCTCGTTGCTTAGTAAGAACCAGAGTCACATCTTGATGACGGTAAATTATCACCTGATGCCAATGTAAATTTTTACATGGATACCTACCCCGTTGCATTTTATGAATTATGCCCACATCCAGTACCTAGCGATCCGATCCACATATTCATTTAATACCTATAAGCAATGTATGGTATCATATTACCGTGCATTTAGCACGGTATTTGAGATACAACTTCATCATTAGTGCTTGGATAGTGCTTCAGCATCTTCTGGTTCTTCATTTATTTTTTCTGCAATGTCAATCAATACAAAAATATTGACGTGGCGACACACTATCATCTGGTAGACACACGTTGTTGGTGCTTCTGTTATTTTTCCAGTGACACTTCTTTGCCTGAAAGTTCGGTTAGTACTAAACGAATTGCTTCTAAAATGCTTCACGGTGTTTTATTATTTTCTCCGCGAACGGACAATTTAGGCATGTTGGTACAAAAAGAACATCAGTTGGCCAAGAAACCGCAGAGACCAACCTAATTCAAAATAATTTAAAATGTCCTTTAGATTTTATTTAGCCGCGTATTGCAAAGTACAAAAAAACTGAAAAATGAACTCGCAGGCCAAAACTAACAGGAAAACTACTTTTACTTTTTGCATAACGTTATGTCGCATTCAGGTGCCAAATTAAAATTATCTATCTTCACTCCTCCCGAATATTTACTAAGAGTTGTCAAGTAAGCAATAGTGACACTAATTACTTCGGATAAATTTAGTTCTCGTTTTTATCTGACGTTTAGAGCCGTGTTCAAGCATTAATAGATCATTTTCCGCTGAAACTGAAACCCACTTTGTTAAATAGGTATGTATTTTAGAAATAACGATGAAACAAGTTGTTACAAAAATTTCCGATAAGAAATATTTTCTTCACTACTAAATTGGCCAAAACGCATCTAGTAGTAGGTAGGGTATACAAAATAAGGATTCAAATTTGTGCAATAAACAAACCGTTATAAATTATCGATATTTTATAATCGTTTAATCTTTTAATTCCCTTCCAGAATTCTTCTCTGCTGTAGTGTCAATAAAGAAAATGCATGCACTTTCCCCTTAGATGATGCTTTGATTCTGTGGTGCCGATGCGATTTCGGGTTTAGGTAACGATCCGTGTGCGTAAGACTTCCTGTCCCAGTTACCCAATTTCCCTCTCGACGAACCCGTACATCTTCTAGCTCCATAGTGAACTGTATATCAGGAAGTATGCTGTTAAGGTGATCCTTAAATCCTTCGACGGTGCGGAAGAAACAAAGTAGCGTCCACCTACCTAAACCAACACTTCGGCTTCATTTTGGTTGATTCCAGGGCGGTCTTCTCGGAAATTTCCATGTACACTTTAGCCAGTAAGAGAGATATAGGAGGTCCCATAGCTGTTCCTTACGTTTGTTCGTAAAGATCATCCGTGAAGGCGAGAGAAGTGGAATAACGCATGAACAACGAGATCCTCGTCATACATAGGCATGTCTCCGTTTAGGCCTTAGTGAATATGGATGTAACGTAGAAAGTCACTAGTATGTCCTCTGGGCTCCAAATGTAGTTCTTGAATCTTCTCGACGAAATGGTTCGAATCTGATGTTACTTGTTTCCCAAAAGTCCTGTGATGCACCACTCGAAGTTATGATCTTCAATAATTTGTAATTCATTTTGTTGTACAGTTTATTATTTATCAAGCGACTGATACGCGCTCTCGCTTAATAGTTTAATTGACGAAAACTTGACATATTTCTTATTTAAAAAAGTCAAATAGAACAGACAATAAAAATACTAGCCGCGAGCATTGATCCTGAGCTCAGCAGATTACTAGCTCGATGCGCTATCCATCCAACCATCGAAGCGCTGAAAATAACGCTCAGGCAGCCGGTATTTAAGGTTACTTGGGAGGGTAGGTTAGTGTATTATGTATTTCGCAAACGTTAGATGTCCAATTACGTTTAGTCTGTAAAAACACCACAATAATAATGCAGCGGTCCTAGTGAATCAAAGCTACGTAAATACAAATGTTGCGACATAACTGTTTTTTTCAGAACTCTGCTGCTGCACTATCGTACTAATAGATTCGCGGGAATTGGGAATAATTTTTACATTTCGATTTCATAAAGGTTATGCTTATTTCGCCAGAGATCTCACAATGGCCAAAAATGCAAGAGGTTAGAATTTGCGAAAAAAGTAAGTACTCGTATTATATCCCTTTTATTGTAGGTACCTATATAAAGTTTAAATAAAGTCTGAAATATGGGATGTAAAATGAAGGTAGATAATTTTCGGGGTATAAGCCGGGACACGTCGTTTTTTATTTTCTTATGGGGTCTTCTTGTACAGTGTTACAAAATATTGGTTTCAATTGTTTTTGAGTTATGTCATCAACGATGTCTTCTTAAGTAGCTACCTCTACAGGGTGTCCTATTTTCGTTGTGAATTGGAGGTTTCTCATAGAAGCAGCAGAGATAGAGCGAAGAGCGTTGGGATTTTTGCGAATTTGAGCTACTTTCTTGAGCATAATAGAATTCCGAAACCAGATTTTGGATATCGTTTTTAGTTTTCCAGAAAAAAAATTAATGTTGATTTTTCTCAATTTTCAAAAAATTCTCACCAATTCTTTTTGTACGAGCAAGACTAAAAATGTTAAGATTGATTCATACAGAACTTTTTCCAGTGAATTCAATGGTGTACGTAGTTTCTTTCTAGGACGCATATTTATTGAGTTATGACATAAAGTTGCGCACTTTTTTGAATGAAAACCATAGGAAGCTTTGGCTTTTTGTGGGAATAAATGTAAAACAAAATAAAAAGAAAAAATCTTAATATACCTAAATAATTAATGAATTAATTATTTAATACGAATTGAGTGTCTAGTCCTATGCAATAACCCCCACTTTGTGATATTCCATGTAGTGTGCTTTTGCTACCACAATACCTTGCGTCGCTTTTGTACTGTGTCGCATTTGGCTCGACCGACACCTCAAATTATGCATTTCTTATCACTTTGACAGTACCCACGAAATTGATTTCTCAGAAAATTCTATTCTACTCTTGGCCTGGCGTGCTCAGAAAAAATACTACCAAAAATCCTATATTAGCCTGAATTTTTTTGCAGTGGCAATTTAGGAATTGATAATAAGTAATACTGGAATTGCTAGGATTATTATTCCGCGCAACAATGCCATTTCTTGTAAACTGATTTTTTTAGGCAATTTTAACCTTGCAGTTTGAAAAAAAATAAAAAAGGCTAAATTTGGCGTTTTTTTAAAATTAAATTAAAATCTACAAGTTCAAAATGTTTAATTTTTTAATGTACTAAAGAAATACCTACCAGAATCATCTCTGCAAAAATTTCAAAACAATTTACCTACAAATAAAAATTCTAGTAGGCATAAAGGGTAACCTTAAATACTAACCTTTGGGCAATTGCGCAGAACTGAGGCTGTTTTCAAAGTTGGCCCTTTTTTAAACCGCGAATTAGACCAGATCATGTCGGGTACACGTGTATTATATGAAATTGGCCGATCCTTTTGCGTCGAATATAATAATAATACGATACAAGAGGTGTTTAAAATAAGACATTGACCTGCCGCCCTAACCTATTGATACAACCTGTAGAAGCAGCAATAATTTTAGATTAAAGATATTATGGTTGATGTGTACAATTTTGAAAATTCTGGGAAATTAATTTACATCCTATATTGGTATTCCACAAATCCCACTGTAACTACTTCTTATGTTTTGACCTTTATTTCAACACCAGTATCAACTATAATACAACAAATTTGTTTTTATTTTATGAAGAGCTGGATAATTACGACAGTCGACGTTGCATTAAATAAGTAATTGCAGGATATGTCAATTTGCGCAAAAGTATCGCGTGTTAGGTATATTTTCGCGGAATTCTATGTTAACTACCCAATAAGAAGCAATCAGTGGCTTGTCACTGCACGTTACACCACTCGTGACGTCACCGGTGATGGATGACTCTTCTTGCAGAATCTCCTTCGACTGACAACTTGTTGGTTGTTTAGTTGTTCTCGTTGTCGATGTTGTTTAGGATGTTTTACTTTCAGCGTTCGTGCTATCTTTATATAACTGTCGGCCGTAGCCTCTTTTTACCCATTGTTTCATCAAGCAAAGCTCTTTTTGCTGAATTGGAGAAATATGTCGTTGGTAACAGTGAGTGATGTTAAATAGATGCGTAATGTAAATCCGGAATTGTTGGGTTTGAGTTTCGGACGAGAGATATCCATTAGGGTATCCTTTCAATTAACTTTCTTGGAATGGGATAAAACTTTAATATACAGTTTAAGGCAAAGAAAGCACCTACGAGTGTAATACGGGTTTGTTTACTAGGTAAATATGCTATAATTCAAAAAGGATTACTTGGGATAATATTTTAAAATACTTCAGTTTTCAGTTGTAAACCTAAAGTTTCTGTTGAGTACAAACACAGACCGACTAGAGATATCATTGTGCTTCACTTCAAAATGATTAAGTACCTACAACGTCTTCCAAATATCTAAAACTATAATAGATGTACGTATTTCTGTGCGAATTATATATACCTACTTAGGTACCCTCTCTAGGACTAATTTACCTTTCTTAGTATATACCTACCTACAATTCAAATTCCCGTACCTATGCACTATCGGTGTTAAAGTTACATCGAAAGACAGAACACAGGTTTAAATGTGATTAAAATTTTAAAACTATAATGCAGACCTGTTAATAAGATTCTCGAACTCTGGGTTGGCTGTTTTTGCACTTATTCAATTATCATTTTTAATGTTGATACATGGGAGTCCACTACTGAAAAACGTAGGTACCTACAATTATGATGTATTAAGTTAGTTTCATTTATCTACATTGAATTTCACATCGGCTTAAATTTGTAATGCAAGATTGCCAGATTGCTATGTCAAATTTGTAGATTATGTACGTATTTTTGACAGGATCTTCTATGGAAGATCCTAATTTGTATTAACAAATAGAATTGAAATATATTGAAAAGAAACGGAAACGCATCCAAGTCTTGCAGCAACTACCAAGAATTCAAGGAAATTTTGAAACGTTTTCTTTTAGATTGTACGCATTGCGTGAAATACGAAATGGGCACAGCAATTTCAGAGTGAATTGAGTATTTTGCTTGCACTGTCCAAGCAGGAGCTTACCGCTTGTACGACTTCAAGGTCGAATTTGGGAAAATTTTAAATTGAATTTTATAAATGTAAATGGTTAGGTATAAAAAGTGTATGCCAAGCAATGAAATTTGGAATTTAATTTGAGATGAAAGTCAATGTAAATGATACTTTAAGCATATTGATAATAATTTATTGACAGTATATAATAATGCCAAAGAATCAATTGTTAAAGAAAATAAATAATATAAAGCGCCTCTTCCTAATAACTTTAGCGAATGTGATTATCTCGGTGTTTATTATACTTCCATAGTAACCGAGAAACCATAAAACTATTGAATTTACAACTACAGCTCTTTCTTGATTGATGATATATCTTTCACATTAGAAGCTTAGCACTTGGTATGCAACCAAACTCACTAGCTGGGATAGGAATAGTCTACAAGCGCGATTCCCTCAGGTACCCACATTTTATTTGAGGGATAACAAAATAAAATTTATATCTACTTAAAATTACAGTTACCAGGATTAAGTAAAAGAAAGAAGTTTAAACTTTACAGCAAATACTGCCTACATACATGAAATGTTTCTGTGTTCCCTACAAAAATGCCAATGTTTCGTAAGTTTTGTTTGATACTAAGAATTCAACTCCCTTTTTTCACAGTAGGTAGACACTGATGAATATGAGTTGTCCCTAAGTACCTATGTAAAAGGTGGTGCACCGAAAGTGGGCCACCATGGGTAACTTCTTTAATTGCGGAGATAGAAAGATGTTTAAATATGGGCAAACTTTAAAAATTTTCATTGGTTTAGGAGTTATTTGAAGATTGAATTTGTGGAAAATCGTTTTAATTTTTTGCTGGTGTTTATTATTTACGCAAAAATCAGAAAACAAAATACACTTTCCCATTGCAACTTTTTATGGACTATAAAATACGATAGTTTTAGATTTTGAAACTGGCGTTTCGTTCGTTCAGAACCTTGGTGGCGGTTCTGCTTTTTCTTGGGGCCGCCATTTTGCTTTTTACCACGATGAGATGCCGCAAAATTTTCTACTTTCAGAAAGCTGCAACACTTACCACTTTTCCGAACCTCACCATCAGAATTGCATTTTAATTAGGGTTTCGCAAGACCAAGACAAGACGAGATTTACACCAGTCTTGGTATTGGTCTTGCATCCTCGTGTTGGGCTTGATCTCGGTCTTGGTCTTGAAATCCAAGACCAAGACGAGATAATTTATTAGAGCTTTCATTTTGGTTTTTAAATTAAGTTTATTATATTACATCTTAACACAAAATATGTACCAGTTTTAGTAGAGCCATGAACTAAATACAAAAGTTGTATTCAAGACCAAGACGAGGACCACATAAGTCTTGGTCTTGGTATTGTTTTTTCTTGGTCTTGTTTGGTTTTTATGAGAGTACGAAAAAATTATGAATTTCAATGTTTCCACGCCCACTGAATGGGAGATAGTTCAAAAATAAGAAGTCCTATTTCATATTTGCTTAATTTCATAATTTTTTGTTCGGAAAATAATGATTCAATAAGTTGTACAGTTGACTGAATACAACTTTTGTATTTAGTTCATGGCTCTACTAAAATTGGTTCATATTTTGTGTTAAGATGTAATATAATAAACTTAATTTAAAAACCAAAATGAAAGCTCTAAAAAATTATCCAACATCCGAACTGTACTTACTTCCCATAAAATTTATTTTATTTATTCTAGTACAGATTATAGTACAAGGATATACAGTGCGATCATTTAAAAACGAGCTACCTCAAATATCTCAGAAACGAATAGAATTTTATGAAAAACGCCGAGACACGTAAATTTATGACGCAAGAGGGGCAGATTTTGGTGTATAGTTGACGTCTGTAAAACCTACCCCCTAGCCCCCAGTCACCTTCACTTTAAAATCTCAAATGGCATCATATCCCTTGTGATATCTCATTTTAAAGAAAATCGAATGAGAAATACAGCAGAGATATTTGTTTTTTAATTATTCCTTATTTTAAGCTTTAAAAACTAAAATAAGGTCATTTCAACCTTTCAGTAAATAAGAAAAATAATGGGTTAAATTTGATACAAAATAAGAGTTAAATATTGTAGATATCAGATAATAAACATTTCATACAAAAAAGAAGCTTTGGAATTTAAAATAGGAAAATATAACTTATAGAATAATTTAAGGAAAATCTGTCTTAGATGCTCAAAATGGGCCCAGTTATTTGCAAAACAATAATAAAGCCTATATTCTCAAATTGCGTTCTTACATTCAGGAATGTTTGGGAGAGAATATTTCGGCATGTTTCTGATATTGTGCGCCTCAAATTAATTAAATTAATTTCACCAAAGTCAACTATACGTCAAAATGTGTCCCCCTCAGCTCCTAAATTTACGTGTCTCGGCGATTTGACATATTTCTATTCGTTCCTAAGATATTTGAGGTGGCTCGTTTTTAAATGATCACACTGTATAGGATGCTCGGTAGGCAGCCCAATTTTGTCACCACTCGGGCATGACGTAGGTGCGAAACAGAGATTCGCGGGAAACACTTCTCCGTGCTGTGCGAACGCAATGATCAATGATGGGATTGTGTTAGTATTTTGTATTACCAGTATGTATACGAATTTTAAGCATTATTTCCAATTTTTGTTATGAAAAATTGCAGCTGTTTCAATTAATTTTTCAGTAAACTAAAAAGTAACTGTCAAAGACCAAGACTTTCCCAAGACTTTTGCTCCAAGACTCTTGGTCTTGGAGGTTAAGTCTTGGTATTGGTCTTGGAATATTTATGTTAGTCTTGGTCTTGGTCTTGATCTAGAATTTTCTTGGTCTTGTGCGAAACTCTACGTTTTATTTGCAAATAAGCCGATATCAATAAATAATCAAATAAACAACTGCAAATAAGCGAACAGTAAAAAATAAATACAAAATACAGAAGTTCCTCTGTTCGCAGTTGTTTATTTCACGGGTACTCTTGATATGGGCTTATTTGAAAATAAAACGCATTTCTGATGGTGAGGTTCAGAAAAGGGGAAGTGTTGCAACTTTCTGGACGCAGAAAATTTTAGGCAATCGCATCGTGGTAAAGAACGAAATGGCGTCCATAAGAAAAACAAACTTGATGGTGACTCCGGTCGGGTTGAAAATCTAAAACTACCGTATTGTAGTCCTTAAAAAGTTGAAATGGGAAAGTGTATTTTGTTTTCCTATTTTTCCGTAAAAATGGCACAAAAAAAATTAAAATTATTTACAACAATTTCAGTTATTTTCAAATATCTTCAAAACAAATGAAAATTCTTAAACTTTCTTTGCGGCACGTTAATGCATACCTGAATACGTAACTTTGCCCCCACTTAAACATCTTTCTATCATTTCAATTAAAGAAGTTAACCTTGGTTAGCTGGGCACGTTCATTCTTTCCTATGCCAAGCTAACATCCACATTTCCTCAAAATGGGAACATCCTACATCCCCTACTACTTATTTGCTAACAGTGATCTAATTTGATCCCACATCTACTTTTTTTCTTTACCTGCGCCTCTAATACGCCTAGAACGAAGTCTTCCAGTTTTTGAAAAATTTCTTACCACCCTGTTTATCCTATTTTTTGTTTTCTTTTATTTATTTTATCCCTGTCCTTTCTAATACCTCCCTATTTGCAACTTCTGTATCCACGGTATCTTCATCTTGCGTCTCTACCATCTAATATTTTCCTATCTTGTTAACTACATTTCACAACACCATATTTCCGTGCTCCATGCGTATGTTTTTGAGAGTCTTTTCCGAGTTCCTTCATTTCTTATTCTTCTTTGCTGAATACTAAGATCGGTGATCTGAATCTGAGCATATTAGTTGTTTGACACTGTTTATTAATTCCGGGACTCTTCTGTCTTTAATAATATTGATAATGAATTTCTGGGGCATTTCAACTTCAGAATTAGGCAGAATAAAGTGAGAAAAGGACTTTCGGAACATAACCTTAGGTCTGGAATCATAGTCACTGGTCGATTACTCACCAGGGAACACAGATTGGCCGATATCTTTATCCACTGAAAAATTATGTCAGCTGGAATAGAGAAGGCCAAGAGAATGATAATGTATAGTGGACCATCGTCGAATCTGTGAGTTATGGTGACTGGCAGTAATGGTATAAAGTGAGATAAGTTGCCTTTTTAAAATAGATCAGTTACATTTCTTAGGCTCGCCAAGTTAACGTAGTCGGGCTATACATAACAGACAATGAGGAGTATGTAGTTCAATTTGCATCATTTATCAGAGAAAATTTCTTGCAAATGTACATTATGATAATAGTCGACCACAACTATCCAAATTGGAACACCTGTACCTACTTGTGAAAGATCGAAATGGGGTCGTTCACCATAGTTAAATTTCAAAAAGTTTATCACATGTACTGCTTCTCGAACAAATAGGTACGAAAATATGAAAAAGTTAATTTTCCATTACCTTTCGTTATAACAATACTTGTTTCTAGTTTAAATTTTACATTGCAGCTATTCCCTCTGAACAGTGAACACCCTACAAGATCACTAGAATTTTGGCACTTTTATGCTTAATGAGTGGTACTTTATTGCTCGAACAACTACTCCTCGAGCAAATACTCAGTCATGCATCGAATTATAGTAAAGAGATCCGGATTTGTTCTATAATTCAATGCCTGGCGGTGTATTTGCTCGAGGAGTAGTTGTTCGAACGATACAGTGTATTAAAGCGACATTCCGAGTAACGTGATGGCAGTTCATTTTCTCTCTTTTTATAGTTTCTTATTTTCGTTTTATTTTGTGACACAATAATGCGCTTGCTCACGTAGTTAAAATGATAGGAAATAGTTTTTTATCCAAAGGACCAAATGCTATTAAAATATTCTTATTTTTCGCATTGTCATAGTCCAAAATGATATGTTCCCATAAATAAATTTATTTTGTATTTAATTCGCTAAATATTTCCATATTATGCTATGCTATGAAGGTAGGTATCTACAGAAGAGCCTCCTCTATATTTATTCCGCGGTGTTGGCAGATGTTTCCAGGAATTTGCAGCAGTAGAACCCGAAATTGCGGTTTAATTGGAAGCGTCTCATTCATATGCAACCTATGTAAAAAATGCAGCCGCCCGATTTTTGCGGTTTTATTTGCGGACGCCCCACTGAATGCCAATCATTGATATTTCCTACGAGAGCGGAAAAACTTCAATTTTTCTCTACACAAAGCACGTCACGATACATGCATGATTCAAATGTTAAAAATGTATATATTTGACGCAACAAAAGCGCGTTCCATTTATAATCCCCGGTTTTAAAATCGGCGCACCGTCGTCGAACAAAGTCGTCAACAATGAAACATCTTCTGGAATATCTCAGTCACTCACTCCGTGTTTGTCACATAACATGCAAAGACGTGCTTTTATCATCTTTATAAAGACGATTTTTCTTGGGTTTTTGTTAGGCGACCCTGTTTCCACTCCACAGTCGCCCCGGATCGAGTTCCGGTATAGGGACAGGCACAACAGCGCCCATCTTTATCTCTCCTTCCCCTTCATGAAACTGCATGACTGCGACGCGCGTTTGAATTATCCATACTCGCGGACCCGCATCAAAACATCCTAGCTGAGCCGCAAGCGATTTGAAAAATGATCCATCTCACGTCAGGAGAACCGAGTTTTTGTACTATTGCCTCCGAGCGATGCCGGCTCTGCAACACGAAGACGCTGCTTTTATACAGCAACAAATAATACCAGTTTTTCTCGGGCGCCGACGTTTGTTTATTTTACTGGGAGGAACGCAAAACATCGTGGAAATAATAATCACCCTCACTTGTTGGACAGCATCTTTATGTTTCCCATTGTAATAGTTTATGATGTTAGCGCACAGTAGTGTACAAATTTCCCAGCCACCAATTAAAACAAAAGAAAGAAGTTATGGTTTCATACCTAACCAAACGCAAAACGAGTAAAATGAACTGAAATTGATCTTTTAGGAGTTCATAAGTCTAGATATGTTCCATTTTGTCGCTTGGTTCTCTCTTGCATCTTTTCATAGTTACATTATACATTATTTATATTGGAAAAGTTTTATAATATACTAGCTGGTACCCGGCGCGGCGCGTTGCTGCCGTTTGACGTTTGCAGCCATTTTTAAATTATGTTGAAAGGAAAGAAGATATTGATATTGTAGAATTGCAGAAATATTCTTTCAACTACATTTCCCGGTACGACACGCGCGCCACCCACTGTAAGTTAATTGTACTATGCCTATAGCCTTCGCGCAAGTGCGAGCAATAAGTTTACTAAGTTTTATCGCAATGGGATGAACGGTATGGCAGCACATACAATACGAAAAAACAAATATTGATTTTTATATTATACAGGGTGTCCCAGAACAACGGGGCAATATTTCTGGAACATATAGTTTGGGTCAAAATAACACTTAAAGTATGAAGAATTTTTTTTCTAGATCGTACCCCTTCGAAGCTATTCGCCCTTAAAGGTCAAGTCCTGAAGAAGGTATTTTGCTGGTAACTTTCAAACTACTCTATCGAATGTTATAAAATTTGGACTGTAGACATAGTAAGAAAGTATCTGTGATAGAGTGACATGACATCTTCCGTATCTTGTCTAGGAAGCCGGGGGTGGAACACCCCTAATGCTTTTCACCCCTTAACTTTTACGTTGATGCTTTTAGCGAATTTGCAATGACATTTTTAAATTCCTTAAACAATTGTCTCAAAATATGTACTCTTTTCTTGAAACCGTTAAAATGACCCATTTCCGAGAAAAAAAAATATACAAAGACATGGTTTATAATTTTTACTAAACAAAAAAATGTATGTGTCTGCAAGGTGTTCACTTCGAAAATTTATTGTAGCCGCTATTATCTCGGCTATTATGTCTTCATAACCGATTGTTCATACATTTTCATTTCATTTTCATTTTCTCACATGTTTCATGTAGCAGTTCATATTTCATAGCCTGGCTCTTATAGTAAAAATGATGAACCATATCTTTGTATATTTTTTTCTCGGAAACCGGCCATCAATTGTTTAAGGAATTTAAAAATGTCATTGCAAATTCGCTGAATGCATCAACGTAAAAGTTAAGGGGTGAAAAGCATTAGGGGTGTTCCACCCCCGGCTTCCTAGACAAGATACGGAAGATGTCAAGTCACTCGATCACAGATACTTTCTTACTATGTCTACAGTCCAAATTTTATAAAATTCGATGCGATAGTTTGAAAGTTACCAGCAAAAAACCTTCTTCAGGACTTGACCTTTAAGGGCGAATAGCTTCGAAGGGAGGCGTCCTAGAAATTTTTTTTAGATACTTTAAGTGTTATTTTGACCCAAACTATATGCTCCAGAAATATTGCCCCGTTGTTCTGAGACACCCTATATATAGCGGTACACGGCACGCGTTGCTGCGCCAAAGAAAGAAGCACAATGGCAAATATTTATATTTATTTATTTATTTTATTTATTTATTTATGTGTTTATTTGTTTATTTATTTATTTTATTTATTTATTTTATGTATATGGCACGTAACATGTGTTCATAGTACGCGCGTGATACAATCCGACTCCTAATTTCTACATTTTTTATATTTCTACACAGGAAACCTGAATATTTCCGAAATAAAAAGTAGTCTAGGTTAATCTCTGAACAGTCCTTTGCCTTATAACGAAAGTCTCATCAAATTCGGTTCAGCCATTTCCGAGATTAGCCCGGTCAAACAAACAGACAGACAGACAGACAGACAGACGGACAAAAAATTGAAAAATACGATTTTATGTTTTGGTAATGTGCGAAGAATCATATGAGCTTAGAAAAAAAGCATTTATTTCGAAATCACAGACAGACACTTCAATTTTATTTATTATGTATAGATGAATAGATGTATAGATGTATAATAGATGGTCGGCAGTGGGCGGCGTTGGGTAAACCAGTTATGTTGCATTAAAATACACAACCTTATTTAATTTAATGCGGCCATCTTTACATCTAACAGGAAACGAAACAATGAAGACATTTTTGACATCTCACAGTACAACACACAGTATGTAATACCAACTTAACTAAGTTGCGCGAAATTTGAATTTCCAGACTGAAATAAATAATTTTTCTTCAGTGTACAGCAAACTCAGTACAAAGACATGCCGCAAGTCAAGGATCGCTGTGTAGGTACATATATATAATTATTTTTCCCAAACATAGGTACCTACCTATTATGGTGTAGTTATTCAAAAAAATGTGACTTATATGCCTCAGTTCATACGATGAATTATATTAATTGTAAGTTTAATGTGTATGTTATGTTATGTACGAGGGAGTACTGATATTTTATTAGCCTCTTAGGCACAAATAGTTTCGTTATCATAACATCCAAAAATCACCACGTCACATTTGCTGAGCAATACTTTTCAGGTGCGACTGTAAAAAATGGGATTGCAAGTTTCAAGAGTCGTAAATTTGTCACCGATGATGAGAAGATAAATATAATATGAATTTCACCACATACCATTATCATCAAACCACCGAATTGGGCCAAAACGACTATCTGAGACACTGATGAGAAAAACTTGTTTGAAGTGGAGAATGACTCACTTCAATTTGGATCTGAAATGTCAGTCATTGTTGGAACCGAAGTTTTCTGGTTCTGTAAGGTCTAACAAGTTTCATATTCAAAATTCTGCTCGAAAAATTCTTGTATGAGTGTTCTAGGATGTCAACAGGTATGGGGTAATCATGATGGACTTTTCTGTTATGGGAAGAGCAAATCTGGACAATATTACTCGACATTTGTTAGCTACATGAAAACTCAGAGGGAAAGAAAAAGATGAGGACAAACAAGGCACACATTGCAATGAGTACAGGGCACAGTAGTAGCCATTTGACCAGCAGTAGCCATTTCAAAACTTTGTAACTGTCGGTTTTCACAGTTTCACTTTGCATTGCGTGGGTTATACATGGTTATGCTCCTTTTCTACTTCTTCTTGGTTTAAAATTTAAGTTTTTTTTGGGTTTGCTCAGACTGTTATATTTTTGCTCAAATGAACAAGAGTTGCAAACGTCGTATCCCAGCGAAGAACAGAAAAGGAGCTGTGGAGAGATTTTCAGGGGGTGTAAGACAGCTGTAATCTACACACAGGCAAATTTAAAGAAACGGAGGTAAATCCGAAAATTTTCTTTCAGTTTTGTTTGTTGTTTTTTTGATTCCAATGGGGTCTATTAAAACAGAATTTAACTAATTAATTTTAATTTATTTTGTAACGGTTGGTGCCGTTTGGAAGCCTGTTAGAAAAAAGTAACCAACAAGAGGGTTTTTTACAATAAAAGAGTTTTACAATTTAATGGGTTTTAAACAATAATTAATGAATAAAAAAGTGCACAGATTATTTTTTCATTAACCTCGAGCCCTTATGACTACAGTCATCCATTTTCACATACTTCTGATGAGGACATCCATCATTTCTTGAAGCAAATTCTCCCATTGTTCAAATAAAGCAACTCTCACTTGCTCTCTGTTTTGGACGGCAGGAATTCTTGATCTCAGTCATCTGCCTAGCATGTCCCAGACTTGTTCAATCAGTTTAAGGTCTGAACAACATGCAGGTCAATTCATAGTGCTTACACCCACTTCGTTTAAAAAGTCCCATACACAGGGAGCGGCGCACGGGCGAGCATTATCTTGCATGAAGACGAAATTTTCCCCGATATATGGAGTGAAAGGTACCACATGGCCTTGCAGACTATGACTTATGTACCTATCTGCAGTTAAAGCGCCCCCATCGTCCACCACCAATTCTGTGTGTGTCCCTAAACATATACTACCCCACACCACAACTGAGCCTCCACCAAAAGAGACAGTAGGAGTAAAATTAAACTGTATTTTGTTCTCCTTGACGTCGATATAATATTCCCTACCATCAATTGAGTTTACACACAAACGGCTCCCACCCCTGAACAAAACATGGCCCTATTGGTAACCATTCCAATTCTGGTGGTCTCGAGCAAAATCAGACCGCGCTACTCGATGATGTAGCTGAAGTTGTGGGACCGTTATTGGTACAAATGACTTTAAACCAAATTATTTCAGTCTTCCTCCAGCTGAACGCCCACTTATATTGATTCCACGAACTTCTTCCAGTGCGTTTCTTGCCTGAATTGCCGTTTGACGCTTGTTTCTTGTGTTTGCAACACATGAAGAGGAAACTCACGACTTAATCAAAACGTAGGACAAGGCGAAAAGCGAAATGAGTTGGAGAGACTACGATTGTCACGATCACGATCTGGGCAGACACAGAAAGAACGGGAAGACCAAAATGGCGACGATACATTGGGAAAGAGACACTATCGAGCGTACACAAATCGATTATATGACGATCGCATGGAACCTGAATTATCGAAGAATATTGCAGTAATACAAACACGTAATCAGAATTTGACTCCAAATGGAGAAAAATGTTTCACATTGAATAAGGGATTTGGTTAATGAATCCAAATTTCAATACGAAAAGTAATTTTAGGCAGGACAACGTCTGCCGGGCCCGCTAGTAGTAATATAAATTAAGTATGTTATTTTGCTTCTGTGGTAGGCTCGAACCCACATTACTTTTTATTTTACATTCGAGAGGCCCCTTCATTCAAAATACATACTTTCATCTAAGGCAATAAATACCTGGGATCTTCGGCATTTCAGATTTTTCCGAATGAAAAGTCGAAATTTACGACGAATATAATTCAGTTTAAGTTGAAAAATGCATTAAGAACTAAAACGCCAAAGGTACCAGAAAAACTCCAGAGATACGCGAGGTTATATGCTTTTATGAACAGATGTGGTGTAGTGGCTTGGTGTCAGTTTACTAAATATAAAATGCTGGTTTCGATTCCAGACTAATTCAATCGAAATTTACGGGGTGTTCTTCCTCGGAAGGCACTGAGCAACCACCGAGGTACTATGCCCTAGTAACTCCCCGTAAATAGGAATTTTCGTAGTTTCGAAACCCAGTTTAAACGATGGGTCCCATGCTTGTGTAAACTGTGTAGGAGGGGAGGCACCTACATCCGAAATGGGTATTCCCGCTTATTTAAGAAATTAGAAATATTGCAGCAATGCCACTCTCATCGAAACGGCGACAATTTCTTAGCTTTTGATACCAAATTTTATTTCAGTGACATACCTAAAGTTTGCACCTGTATGCCATTTAAAGCCGCCTGCATATAGCCACATTCTTCCTTCATCCGTCACTGCTTCAAGAGAGATTTTAATTCTTAGGCCCACTTTCTGCTCAACTCATGTATTTTGTTTTTGTTTATTTTGTTTATTTTTCATCTTATTTTGATACAGAATTTATATAATGTTCATCTCATAACAGGCCAGTTCGGTTTATTCTAGGATCTCCAATTATTTTCTTCCATGCCAGTGCCAGACTGAAGAAATCGAGGACAGTAGATCTTAAAAATTCGTCCTTCCAGTGTTATTCTGTAAATAAAATAAAATCTCAATTACAAAACAGCAATGCCGAACTATAAGAAGGCAACACAACAAGATCACGGGTCCGTACGCACAAGAAAAATATTTTTTAATTTCAGTATCGCCACAAGTATTAAGGAAGGTTAGGTTATTAATGGTTTTTTCACGCAATATACAGTAGTTACACCTGACAATAAAAACCGGCGTTACAGTTCATTAATTATATTTTTTGTACGAGGAGCTGCAAAAAACTAATTTAGAGAAAAGACGTTTGCTCATTTTTCTCTAGTCTGTCAAAAAGTTATTATAAATTTAATGCTTACCCATACATAGTTCAGAGTGCACGATATTTGGGAAGTCCCCTAAGTTAATTACTCTTTCTCGGACAGTATAAAGATAGCCATTGATAGCCATTGATAGTTATTAATTTTTGATGCGCATTCGGCTAATTAACGCCATACCTATGCCCCACAACAAAATATAATCAATAAAATCACTCAATATGGCTTAAATAAAGGTAGCTTACAAATTCATCCAGCATGCCTTGGAATCTACAGACTTATCATGAAGTACTAAATTTTATGCTGCAAGCTTTCACAGCCGTTGTAGTTACTTTGGCTTCCGGGCGAGGACCGCATTATTGATTGGCTGAATACCGACGTTTCGTCAACTGTCATAACTGTCAACTTCAGAGATGCAGAGCTGAGGATTTACTTATACCAGAAGAATGGTCAGTTATCAGTGAATGATTGGGATTAGTGATTACCATACAGTGTGATGGCTTCAAGTGACTTTAGAGGAGTCTTCGATGATATCGATCCATTTCTTAAGCTTCCTGGTATAGAAATTGGATGTTCAAGGGTAAATTTTAGTCTCAGAAAAATTGATCCAGTGATCTGGTTCATTGTTCCTGGTCAGCCATAAAATGCATCGCCTAGCCTCATCAATATATAAACAAGACCGAAAGAACACGGAATGAGATACGCACCTTATGTATGCACGTCTAAGGAATATTTGGTCGCTAATAAAAGATTTGATATATTGTTATCGTGATTGAAGATGGTCTTGATATTATGTTTTCGAAGACCTTTGCCTATACGATCAGTAACATTGTGAATATAGCGATGATGTCATCGGGCTTAGGCCATAGGACTTAGGAATCAAGGAGGGTGTAAATTTTATTTGCCAAAGCCTGCGATACGTTGAAGCTCGGATGATAAGAAGGACTGTTTGGATTTGATAACTGAAATTTTTGAAATGGGTGATGATGAGATAAAGCACTGAGGTAACGATTGGTGTGAACGGGTGTCCTGTAGACCGAATTACCCGTACTAACACGAAGATGATGACTCACCTAACTCCCAATAGTAACTTTCCGCTCACTTCAGTTTCCATAGTGAAACGAATATTGGGCTGATAGTGTCAATGACGTAAATGAACCAATACTTGGGAGTAAGTCTGTAACTTTCAAGAGCCTATTCTTGAAAAGATTCTATGAGGATTTTAGCAATCACAGGGAACAAGGGCGAATTTATGGCGACTCCAGAGACTTGTTCATAGGACTGTCCACAAAACAGGAAATACGATTATGTGAAAGTCAGACATAATCCAACCAGAGATCACAAATCTGATGAAGCGAGATATTTGGTAAGTTTGTAAGTAGCGGAATCGTACTTACAATCAAATAAAGATGATTATCAAATTTATGGATCTTAGGAAGGCCATGGAGCTTGATGGGTACTGCTAAGGATTTTGTACACTGGGTAAGATGATTCATAGGATTACGAGAGATTAGCCGATGCATATTACGAACTTGAAGAAGTGAAGATTTTTTCTCATCATATGTGACGCGATCAAGAACGACCAGCCAGGAGAAAGACCATCTCAGAATTGGGCTAGAAATTCAGATGAAAAAATGGATATAGTAAGCTTCGTGAAATATATGACTGTTGACATCAAACCGAAAAGTGTCTGAAATGGGCGCCGAAGATAACTTAGATTTTGGAAGATGTACCTATCCTGATACTAGGAAAGGTTGACGACAGTAACTGTTGTTTGAGTGAAGATTTCCCGTTAAGAACATTATCTGGAACGACATGAAGAAAACTTGTGTTTTGGTACAAATAAAGCCCTCCTATCCTAAAGTGTCAACCCAATGGCCCTGAAGGTTTCCCTTGTGATAATGGTCGGTATACAGACAAGGTAACTAAATTTCCCTTTTTGAGTCAAAAGTGGGATTATTGCTGATAAGACTAACTATTAATTTTAAGAAAACTGTGATACAAAAACTAACATACAAAATCAGGTGCTTCCTGTTTCTAAACGAAATTTTCTTTATCATTCTCTGGAAATAACAACTTATTTAGCTTTCCTGAGAGGGTAAAAGGAAATATTGATACAGTTTCATTATTTTGTGCCACTCACAATATTTATCCCTAAGACACGGCCTCAAAACTTCGTCCAACTACTTAAAACTCTTTCGTCTTTCCATTTTCTGTGACAGGCTGTCGCTCAAATCGCTTTTAAAGGTGCCACTTCTATATTTGAAGGAAGCATTTACTAAATTGGTTTTTGTTTCAACTTAAATTATTCGATAAAATGAAAGAAGCGATTTCGTATACCCAGAATGTTTTAGTGTTTCATTAAGCCCTATTACCAACTTTTATTTCAACTTCATTTTGCTAGATTAGGGGTACATGGTAAGTCTATGGATATGTGAATAAAAACTTCCCTATTTTTCAATCATATGAATAATGCCGATGACAAGTCAAATGAAATTAAATGATGGTAGCGTCTCAAAACTATAATCGCCCATGTGTTATGCTTTGGCAGATTCTGGTTTCTTCCTTGTCTTCCGTTACTTATTTTGTCTTTTATCTATTGATTCAAAAACCAATCATCCTTGCTTCTCTTCACATTTCAATGAAACTTTCCATATTTATGTACCCACCTAATAGGGAAAGTTTGGAAAGCTGATATTTGTTTCGAGCCATGCTTTACTCCTTTATACCTTTGGTGGGACTCAACCTCTGGATTCTTTCACCTTTACAGCTCCTTTTAGATGTCGGCTATCATTCTGCAGATCTTTATTCTGTTTATGGCAGCACAAACAAGTCCATTGGTTTTTCTTGTTCTGGGGTTTTTCAACAACCGCAGATTCTTCCGCGCCCTGGTCCACGCTGTCCCATAATCTTTCTCTGTGGGTATTATTCTTAGTAATAGACCATATCTTCTCTTAAAGAACTGCGGTATATCCACGAAACTCTTAAAATTCCATAATAAAGCCACATCTAGAATGCTGTAAGCTTCTTGATGGTTGGTTTTCTCAAGGTCCATGCCTTCAATCCATAAAGCAACACAGAATAACAATGCTGGTAACTGTTGCGGACATTTCTCAAATTGTGTCTCGTACACTGGGAATAGCCCGCACTACTGTTCAGGATGAGTGGAGTCGGTATCTGGAGACTGGCGGATTTGAGAGGCGAGCAGGATCTGGAAGACAAAGGCCCGGTTTTTCAAAGAAACCAACACCGGATTAAGTCTGACACTGGCTTCGCTGCTATGATACAGCCAATCAGCCAATCAAAGAAACCAACACCGGATTAAGTCTGACACTGGCTTCGCTGCTATGATACAGCCAATCAGAAAGCCGGTATCATAGCATCGAAGCCGGTGTCAGACTTAATCCGGTGTTGGATTCTTTGAAAAACCGGGCCAAAGGGTGACAACTGCCGTTGATGGTAGTTTTCTTGTGCTCAACACACTAAGAGAGCGCAGATCAACGGCAGTTCAACTTCAACATCGTTTTCTAACAGTGCGAGGGGTTCAAACAAGTGAGAAGACGATTAGGAGGAGACTTGTGGAAAGTGGCTTAATTTCGCGAAGGCCTGCCACAGGACCACAATTGCTTCCTAGCCATCGAAGAGCACGTCTGCAGTTTGCGCAATTACATGCAGATTGGAATCCTCAGCAATGGAGTGAAGTTTTTTTTATTCATGAGTCACGTTTTTGTCTGCGATCACCTGATGGTCGAGAAAGGGTATAGAGAAGACGAGGTGAACGATATTTCGACTCCACCATCTGTGTACGGTTATCTTTTAACGGTGGTTCTGTTATGGTGTGGGCAGGCATTTCCAGGGTAGCACATACCGACCTCTTATTTGTGGAAAATGGTGCTTTGAACGCCCACAGATATGTAGAAGATGTTCTTCAAGAAGCTGTCGTCCCATTTTCGCATTTTATTGGAGATGGCTTTGTTTTAATGCATGACAACGTCAGATCACACACTGCACGAGTAGTAACTGAATATCTGGATGAGGTTTTCATTCGTAGATTTGATTGGCCACCATGCAGCACGAATCTTAATCCCATAGAGAACCTCTGGGATAGCTTCAGAGGCATATTCGTCGGCGTCCAGCCATGACAGAGACTCTTCAAGAGTTACGCTTGGCCCTTCGAGAGGAATTTAAAGGAATTCCTCAAATGTGCTTAGAAGATTTGACTAAGTCAATGCCAAAAAGGTTAAATGCTGTAATTCTGGCTCGAGTATTTGTTTTTGTATTTGTTGTATTTCTGTTATTTTCTTTCATTAAATTACCTAATTTTGTGTTAATTAGTATTTCTCTCATAATCTTTGCATCCCGTATCACCAATAAATGGTTCTTCAAGCCAATACCACTGTTAAGTTGAATTAATGAAAATTTAAGTGCTTTTTTCAAACATTTCCGTGTGGCCGGTTTTTTGCCGGTCAGTGTAGTTTTCTGTAGAACCTACCTATTTTTATCAAAACAGGTTATTAGTAAACTTGGGCATTCCGGTGCTTATTATGAAAAATGTCTCTTCTCTGCAATATAATGAAGTCTAATTTATTAAATAACCCTAAGCGTTCGCAAGCACGTATGAAAAATTCGAGTCATCTTTGTGTTATTGAAATAACAACCGTGTACGGATGAAGGAAATTGCGGGTGAAAAAAGTTATAAGGTGTTCTAAAGAATAATTATTAGACACATTCATAGCCGGACAGATAGAGAAACAGGCTCTCATCAAATCTATGCATTCCTCTCAAATCATGCTTACGTCTTATAATTACGTTCAGCGATACAAATTACAAAGTACGGGATGAGTTTTTGTGTCGGCCTCGGCGAGCAAGGAAATACATTTGTCCAACGATTGCTGGATACTTATTAGCGGCTGACATTCGATTTGTCTTGTCTCCGCTCCAGAGAGCTGAGCGATTGCGGGCGGACCTGAGGGTCGCTGTATAGTCTCTCTCTCGGTCGATGCCTTCTACTTTTACTGCATTACTGTCAGGGCGAGGGGCGGTTTTTAATTTAGCAAGTACATGAATATTCGATTATTAATAGCGGGCTATTAGTTTTCGTTCTGATTTATAACTTTTACGGTGCATTCAGAAATCTTAGAGATGGATGTACGCTGGGTGGGATGGTCTGGTTCTCTACCTACACAACTGGCGAAACTTCAATTCCAAAAGCGTTTCTTACAAAAACAACTGCATACTATTTCAACAATTTTTTTTTCTACTGCCAAACAGTTTGAGAGCGATATTCCCTAATGTTTAAAACAAAATTGTACTCTTTCCTTGTATTTATTTATTGTAACTGTATGCTATTCATGTTCCTAATTTCATAAAATATAACAACGTCGTCGCATTTCACATAATTCTTTCGGAAAGTTCGTCAAGCGAAACTTGGTTTTTAGTCCAAATCCAAACAAATTCACAATAAAAAAATTGTTCTTTCTCTATGGCGAAATAGATAGACAACTGTAGTGATTAATTTTTAAAGAAATAACTATCGGGCTTAACTAAACTTTATAAAATAAGATTGTTGGCTTTATTAGAAATTTGACTGGCCATATTTTTATCGACATAATATATGGATAAGGAGTGTTAAAAAATAATACTGAATATAAGACTTTTCTCTCCCTGTAATTTGTTTATTGATTGTGTGCCATTTTTATACAGTTATTTTATATATTTTTTTACAGGCTGGGCCAATAGTGCGTAGTCGGTCCATATTTCTGATGTTATTTAAGATATCAACATGAAATTTTACGTGTGTGTGTGGAGAACCCCACGAAGATTCTGTTAAAATTATTTTGATATATACAGGATATTCATGCGCTACGTACAAAACCAAAGTTATGTTTTTTTAAAATGGAATTCCCAACATTTGTTCACATATTTGGATTCCCCATAAAATTTCATGAAAGTTGATGTGCTACACGGTGGGGTTTAGAGTAAGCGATGTTAAGATATGGCCATTTTAGTATCAGTGTGAACCCAAATTTGTGGTGCTACTGACGTCTGCTGGTCAAAGCTAACTATGATTTTTTATTATACTAGATGAATGTTGTATAGATTGCACGTTGCAGCATTATCAAGTTGAGAATGAGAATATAGCCTTTTAGCTTTTTCACAGAGTGACCATAACCCGCAGTCGGTGGCTGGATTGAAAAACAAAAACATTGTGGCCACGTGACTCCACAGTTGGCTATGCTCATGTGAATTGGTCCATACGATAGGTAGCACTGATAATTTCTGCAAACTGGCAGATCAAATGCATCTAATTAGTCGAGTCTGCCATGAAACGAAAGCTTGTTGTTTTGTAGTTTGACAGTATAAGTTTGGGTCAGATAACTGCAATAGTTATTTTTTTATCTGTCCGTAAAATAACTCGTGCACAGTGAAAATGCATTAAACTAGAGAAAATGATTTATTATGACTTCAAAGTGGGTTATCTCCAAAGCAGAGTGTCGATAGGCTTCTTGCTGCATTTGTTACTGAAGCATCTCAGGGGATGGTTTGTAGCTGGTACAACGAATTTAAATTTGATCGAGTATCACTCAGTGATGATTTGCGCGAAGGAAGGCCAATTTCTGCAGAAACTGAAGAAAGTGTGGCTGCTGCTAGAAGAATGGTTGAAGATGTTAATCGAATCACCTACAGGATTATCAGAAGCATATTGGGCATCGGAATGACTGCAGTAAACAAGATCTTACACGGTCATGTATGTGTAAAGAAAATTTGCTGTCGTTGGATACCTCACACAATTTAACAGAAGCGCAAAAGGTGCAACGGATCAAATGGAGCAGAGCAACTTTAAAAAAATACAACGAAGGCAGGTCTGAAGCAGTTTACAATATCATTACTGGTGATGAAAGCTGGATACCTGAATCAAAGCGGCAATCGGCACAATGAGTGTTTCCTACTGACCTTAATCCTGTCAAAGTTAAACAGTCTCCAAGTGTGGGGAAAAAGATGATAGCCTGTTTTTTTCTCAAAATCTGGTTCAGTTGCAACTATAGCGCTAGAGAACAAACGCACAGTTACTGCAGAATGGTATACAACAGTATGCATGCCAGAAGTTTTTCACATGGCTCGTTTACGTCGTCCTAAAGGAGAGATAGGTACGTTTGCATCAGGACAACGCTTCAAGTCACACGGCAAGGCAAACAATGTAATTTTTGGAGGATTCCGGAGTTAAATTGTTGGTGCATCCACCATACAGTCCCTACCTGGCACCTTGCGACTTCTTTTTATTTCCGCGGTTAAATGATAAAATGCGGGGATTACGATTTTCAACCGCGGAAAATGCTGTGGAATATTTCATGTGGAATACTTTAAAAACCTCGTTTCTGAAGTGACCCAAGAAGAGTGGAATTTCTGTTTTGACAATTGGTTTTGTCGAATGGGTAAATGGATTGAATTTGAGGGAGAATATTTTGAAAAACAATAATAAAAGTATGTTTGCCAAAAACGCATTGGTTTCATGTGATTGCAGAAATGTTTGGTGCTACCTGCTATTTCCAAAGTGACGTGACTTCTGGCGACAATAAACAATATTGGCCAAATTCATTTGCTCGTACTAAATGAAAATAGTTTCCTTATACCTACAACAGTAAATTGCACCCGGATTTCTTGTTACATCATCATTTTCAGAATAGGTCTACAGAATCGTCACTTTAGTGGAAGTATTTTGACTTCTTAAATTATTTAAATTTTTTGATTTGATTTTTTGGGAATTCTAAATTGTAACGTTAATCTGTAATAATGAGCCGAAAAGGCTTACAGGTATGTTACATTGTATAGTGTACACATTGTATTTCAGCTTTAATATTAAAAGTAGTAGGGAAATGAGAGCCTCAGGCCACATCTGTTGCCAACCCAAAACTCCAGCAACCAAAATCCCTGTTAGTGTCTTCAGCAGCGGCAGCAGCCTCTGGTTCTGTTGCCAACTCCAAAACGCAAAAATCCCTGGTAATGTCTTCAGCAACGACATCTGCCATTGGTTGTGGCTCAGGCGCCTGCGCCGGGGCTTAAAAAGTGCGCGTGTTGCTCATTGTTGCGCATTGGAAGAATGTTCTGGAAATGCTGATGCAATAGTACGCAGATGTTGCAGAATTAATGTTTTTTCTCGGAAATTCCAACGTTTGTAATTGTTTACACTAAATAAATATTGTTATCAAAGTTTGAGAAAGAAACAATAGATTCGAAGTCGATAAGAGATGTTATGATTTATTGTTTTTATTATGATGAAATATTAATAGCTAAGAACGTTCTAGAAAAACCTTTCAACTTTGCCGACAGGAAATGTATATTTGTTTGGTTTGACTCCCACATTCTGCATGCTAATAAGTACATGTGCACTTAATATGTCGCAAACTCTACAAGATGATCGAGATTATTTTATACCCTGTTGTTTGTATTATTATAATAAAATCATTCTAGAACATAAAAAGTTTGAAGGCTACCGCCAGAAACATAAACACTCGATTGATTGTTGTTTTTGATAACTTCTGCATGTTACCAAAATTTTGCAAGCTCGGCAAAAGCTGGGAGATAAATAGAACGAATATAATTGCGAGAATTATTATTTAGTAATCACTTCAATAGTTCAGTTGGTTCCCACGGAATAGGTGCGGTAAAAGTTAGTTTCCCAATATGGATGTTGTAATTGGCCAAGATGATGTTGGAGATATTTTATTGTACCATTTTATCCTCCAAAATTTACCGGAAAATTTAAAAGTAAGTCCATTTGCAGTAATCATTTCTTTTATTGTTCAAGCATTTTGTTACTAAAACTCATTCATAATAATTTCATTATATGTAGTTAAAAAGCTCACGTATCTGTTCCATAATTGTAAACTATTTTATATCTTTAGAACCAACCCAAAATGATTATGTGCGGAAATGTATCGCACATGGCAACGGAAACCGAAAATGTTTTATTTTCTGGACTATTCATGGAGAAAGAAACCAAGATAATTTTGTTGGAATCGTGCAGTGAACTTGTGGTCATTTGGGTCAATATTGTAAATCGTAAGTAAAGTATTTAGATTTTTTAATGTGCAGTGATAGTAGATAAAAAGTGCCAGTTTTGGATTCACAATTTTAGTGACGGAAAAGTGCCGATTTTGTGATTCACAATTTTAGTAGTGGAAAATTAATTGTTTTTATAATGAATGAAGTTATTTCTTTGTTTGTCCGCCCGTTTGTTTGTTTGTTTGTTTGTTTGTTTGTCTGTCCGTTTGTTTGTTTGTTTGTCTGTTTGTTTGTTTGGTTGTTTGTTTGTTTGTTTGTTTGTTTGTTTGTTTGTTTGTTTGTTTGTTTGTTTGTTTGTTTGTTTGTTTATAATGAATGAAGTTATTTCTTTGTTTGTCCCTCCGTTTGTTTGTTCGTTTGTTTGTCCGTTTGTTTGTTTCTTTGTTTGTTTGTTTGTTTGTTTGTTTGTTTACTAGTATAATTTCGTAACTATGATTTTTCTCTTGTTGCAGCCAACGATGTATAAGCAGCGTCACGAGTTTGATTACACTATTTTATTATTTTAATGAATAAAATGTATTTTAATATAATATTATCAAATCATATTATGAACAGTATTATATTATTTTAATTGACAAAATGTATTTTAATCGTCACGAGTTTGATTACACTGTTATATTATTTTAATGAATAAAATGTATTTTAATATAATATCATATTATGAACAGTATTATATTATTTTAATTGACAAAATGTACCCTCCATGACCTAAGTGGGCGGGGCAAGGGGTGTGTGCAGTGGGCCCTAATCTACATGCGTTCTATATTACCGACATTCAACTTGCACTTTCCAGTAAGTGTAACAGAAATCTACATGTGTTCTATATTACCGACACTCAATTAGTACTTCCAGCACTCACCAGATGGTTCCCACACGTGTCCGAAACGCATTAAGATAACAAGTAATTTCAAAACATAGTACGTATCAAAATAAACAAACTGACGAATGTTCTAGAATGTTATTTTATTGTAATAATACAAACAAATAAACGGGTCACCTTGTAGTGTCTACAACGTAGTATGTGCATATACAGAACGTGGGAGCAAACCTAAACAAACATAATCCTGTCGGCGAGTTGAAAGGTTTTTTACCCATAATAAAAACAATTATAACATCTCTTATCGGCGGCGAACGTGCTTTTTTCTTAAACTTTGATATCAATATTTATTTAGTATAAACAATTGCAACCATTGGAATTTCCGAGAAACTTCTGTTTACAATCCTAAGTATATATGGATGATTTAAAAGACGGGCATGTAGGCATCCGATTAGCTCAGTTGGTTGCAGTGTTGCCAACTCGGTGAATTTTTCACCAAAACTAGAGAATTTGAGCACGCCAAAGAGAATTTTAAGATGAGTTTGAGGAGTGTCTCAAAGCTGGTGTATTTCTAATTTTGTACAGAGAATTCTGGTGAATTTGAACAATTGCCATGTTTGAGTGTTTTATATTGTAATATTTACTTATTCTTTGGTTAACTCTTTACTCATGTGTGACGTAATTATATTTTGTCCATAATCAATGGTTGTCGCTGGCTGGTGAGTATTTGCTCTTTAGTATCAACTATCAGTAACATGTCAGTGCTTTAGTTGGTAATAGCCTTGCTAGTGACACTGAACGCTGAATAACTTATTAGCTTATTACCAATACCTAACCTAATTTGTTAGGTTTGTGCATAATTATTTAAAAGTACCCACGTCTTGTTATTTAATAACTCGATATTTGAAGAATATTTTCTTTAGTGCCTCCACAATACACGCAGAAATATAAAAGCGATTGGGAAAAGTTACCAGATATATCATATATCTAAATACCAAAGACAATTTCTGTTTTGTTCCAAGAATGTATATTGTTTGTTTTGTTTATTTCAATAAACGGTGTTACTATTTTAATGTCTATAAATTTCTGTTTATTCTGCCGGCAGTTGCTCTTAAACCTGTCGAAACAAACCCCTTTCCAACAAAAAATGTCCAAAAGTCCAAATGTATTTTGGTGTATTTCGGCCTTGATTTTGGAGAAATCTGGTGAATTTTCAGGTAGCGTTTTGAGAATTCTGAATTTTTATAGTTGGCAACACTGGTTGGTTGGAGCGAGGGCTCCGGTGCGCGGGGACCCGGGTTCGACTCCCGGTCGGCGTCATTTCCAGAACGTTTGCGAAAACCCCGGCGCAGGCGCCTGGGTCACATCCAAAGGCATCTAGCAGTAGTTGAACCTTACCACCCACAACCACACCCATTGGATGCCGCCCACAACCTCTATCATTGACTGTTGCCCCGCCCACTCTCATAGAGCCCCGGCGCAGGCGCCTGAGCCACAACCAAAGGCCCCAAAGACACCAGAGGCAGAAGTCGTTGCTGAAGACATTACTCGAGGACTCCTTCAGCGTAGAAGGGGAAAAAACATTAATTCTGCAACATCTGCGTACTATTGCATCAGCATTTCCAGAACATTCTTCCATTGCGCAACAATGAGCAACACGCGCACTTTTTAAGCCCCGGCGCAGGCGCCTGAGCCACAACCAATGGCAGATGTCGTTGCTGAAGACATTACCAGGGATTTTTGCGTTTTGGAGTTGGCAACAGAACCAGAGGCTGCTGCCGCTGCTGAAGACACTAACAGGGATTTTGGTTGCTGGAGTTTTGGGTTGGCAACAGATGTGGTCTGAGGCTCTCATTTCCCTACTACTATTAGATAAGTACAGGTTAATTTTCTGAACAGTTTTTCTTATTTTATCTTGACAATGTTGTTACTTTAATACACATAAAGTTTCCCATGATGAGTTTCTTTTTTTGTAAAACTTCCCTTTCGCCAGCAATTTGTTTATTTTTTGTTTATTAGTTTAAATTAAAAACGACTATATTGACTGACTTGTTAAAAGTGTAATATAGTCCTTTTTATGTTAAGCAAACAAACAATAATTTCAAATACAAATCAAATTCTGGAATATTAGAAACTGAGAAAGGTTCGTCTCCCAGCTAGAAGTACCTTTTCCCACTGATGATAGATGACGCAAAACGCGTTCAAAGGTTATAATGGCAGTTAGAGTTCTCTTATTTTAGATATTCCCTGATATACTCCAGTAGAACCTTGACAAATATTTCCATTTCTTTAGTAAATTTTATTTTTGGAAGAATGTTATTCAAAAAATTTAGAAAGTTGTCCAACTGCCTTGCAGTGCCCAACCAAGCTAAAATTTCATGGACGTATCTGTACCAAAAGAAAATATGCTCTTTTCCTAGATCTAAATTAATATTTTTTTCTTCAATAAAACATAAAAAGATCTGCCAATTCTGGGCTTGTAAGGTGATCCCATCGCTAGACCTGAATTTTGACAATAATATTTATTATTAAATTGAAAATAATTTTCTTCAATACAAATTTCAAATGCACTTTCTAATAATTCATTTTAATCACAATATTTGTATTTTTGTAGGTATTTTTTATTACATAAAAAACTAAAAATTTAAGTCGATGGTTTCTCGAAGTCAGACAGTAGCTTATCCAGATTCGAAATCAGCTCGTTAAAATCGTGTTTGTAGATATTGATACAGCTCGCCGTCACATCGTAGAGCAACTCAAGTTGACCCACTGCAAAGCCTTCAGATGTGACTCTGGCAGCTTTGTTCCACAAATTGTAAATGGTTCTCTTGTCAGTATCTTGCGAGTCTCCATATGACGGAACCGACGTTTTATTATTGTCATCAGTGTCGATCGGTTCTGCCTTAATTATCTTGGTGCGGTAAGATCGTGTAGAACTTGCCCCGGTGATATTGGTGAAACTGCAAGTAGGAATTACATCAGTCAAAATGGCTGAGACGTGTTTTCTGGTTTGCAAGTCGTGATTATCGTTCAATGAAGGGCTGTAGTGTCTTCCGTATCCCATTAATGATCTGGAGTCTGTCTTTAAAGTTGATTCAAGCAAACATCCACTGTCTTTAGCCTGGGATTCATGCAATTTTTTGAATTTTGGTAACGGTTCATTATTACTTTGAGTAAAACTTTGGCGTTTCAGCGTACATCTGTCACCTTTGTTCTGTTTAGCCGAAGTAAGGTTGCAATTTTTCGAACTATCAGAAATATTTTCTTTTTTTTGGTTTAGTGTAGATCCCTTGTTTAAGCTGTCCATATTTGCAAAAAATGTTCTTGTCTTGTGGACATAGCTGACGCTGCAAATGCTTTCCGAAAAGAAAAGTGGGGCCAAGAAACGCTCTCTCTCAGCTACGG
Source organism: Xestobium rufovillosum (assembly GCA_963966045.1). Classification (NCBI taxonomy): domain Eukaryota; kingdom Metazoa; phylum Arthropoda; class Insecta; order Coleoptera; family Ptinidae; genus Xestobium; species Xestobium rufovillosum. The sequence goes on from OZ014496.1 coordinate 17,248,476, forward strand.
TTGGATTTTGTACTCTTATTACAATTGAGTTATTATTGTAGAAATAGTCTGATAGCGGTGCTGGCGGATTTTGACTGCAAGTAACTATTAGGAGCACTGGTAATCTAGGGTACAAATCCTTTAAAGTTGAATTAATGGAATGTTGCATGCTGCCATCCATAACGTCCCACCAAGTATCCATCCGGGGTATAAGTAAAATCGATGGTAAATTTTTACTGGCTTCTTCCATCACTTTATTAAATGAAATTGGTAATTCGACTACGTGAGCCGGCAAATGTTCCAAAGAATGAAGCAGTGCTGGTATCAAGTGGTTGTTGAGTCCTTCCATATTAGAGCCTATCAGAAGAATTCTCCCGGCACATCGTTCTTGTCCAAAATAACACTTGTGCTCGGAGTCTATGAAATGAGGCCAAAACAGTTTTAATTGACTCAAAATGGTCATCAACTGATTTTTCAAAAGGGGTTCTATTGAAGAGCTCAGCCTCCTCATAGCCATGTTCATTTTCAGACTGCTCGGAGTCATGCACATGCTTGCACTCAAGAAGTCGTTTTTTTCCACCTTCAATTTTTCCGGTTCAACTTTGACTTTGTGAAGTTCCTGGGGATTTCTGACGGCAGGATACATTCTTTTAAGGCAACATAAAACTGCTTGCATGCAGAGAGCTTGAATATCAGCTCCAGAATATCCATTAGTAACCTCTGCCAACAAGGACAATGACTCTGAATTTAATTGATGCTTCCAAGATTGCGTGTGTACTTGAAATATCTCTTTCCGGCTTTGGGTTGAGGGAAGTGGGAAGAAGAGTTCTTTGTCAAATCGTCCAGGTCTTCTTAGTGCTGGATCGACTGAGTCTATCCTATTCGTTGCAGCAATAACCACGACACCAGGCATTTTATCTAGACCGTCCAACAAGGCGAGCAGAGTTGTCACTACGCTGCAATGGATTTGTTCGTTTTTTGTCGATCTTATTGGCGCCAAACCATCTAGTTCGTCGAAAAAGATAAGTGACGGACGAGCTCGATCTGCTTTCTCGAACAACTCTCTTAGTTTCCTCTCTGATTCCCCAACCCATTTATCCAGAATATCAGCGCCTTTTCGTTGAAAAAAAGACACTTTACCTACTCCTAATTTGTTCAATTCTGCGGCTAATGCTCCCGCCACAAATGTTTTTCCAGTTCCTGGAGGTCCATAAAAGAGAACTCCTCGAGCAGGTTTTATATTAAAATAGGAGTACACATGGGAGAGCATTAAAGGATAAATGACAATTTCTCGGAGAATACTAATGTGTTGCCTTAATCCGCCAACATTCGAAAAATCCGTTTGTAATTTTAATTTTTTAGAGTATTCTCCATTCAATGCCTTACTTCGACCAGTCTTCGTCATACTTTGTAAATTTTCTATACTAGTATTCTTTGAAAATGTTTTCTAAAAAATCGACGTAAAATTTATTCAAAAACGTTAATTTTGCTAGTCGTAGTGAAACGACACTTTTAATATTTTGGCAACGACAACCAAACTTCCGTCAAAATGACATTTAGTTAAAAACATTAAATTACCGCCAGTGTGATTTAACGAAAATGGAAAATTCTATCAGTAATGAAAAATTAATAGAACTTCGTAAAGATCCAACAAGACGGTTTCAATTAAAATTAAAATATTGTAACAGTATTTTTGAAAGTAATTATCAAAAATCTAAATTAGTATGAATGCTTGTGCACTTAAATTATATGGCCTAATCAAAAATAATAAATTAAATGTCCCTATAAGACCCGTAGTGTCATTTATATTAATGCTCCTACTATACTAGAAATTGAGCTAAAAATATTAATAATTTAATTAAAAATATTACAAATTTTACTTTCAAATTTGGCATAAAAAATTCATTGGATCTTATAGATACAGATAGAGATACGTCGATGGCATTTTAGATTGCTTTAAAGGCACTGCAAGACAGTTGGATAACGTTCTTTCTTCTTCTTTTTTTTGAATAATATTCGTCCAAAAATAAAATTTACTAAAGAAGTTGAAAATGATCATAAAATAAATTTCCTAGATTTAACTTTAATAAACACTAATCAAAACATTAATTTCAATATTTTTAGGAAACCTATACGTACACAGGCGACACACTTTCGTCAAATTCATTTCATCCTTATTCTCAAAAGATTTCTGCTTACATAGAGCCTTTACTGTTCCTTTACCTTAAGAGTCCGACAAAGCAGATCAAAAGTTACACTTGCGAGGCATCGGGTCGGTGAGGTATCCGTTAGAAATCGGAGCAAACTATCAGCTGTGTTGCAATACCGTCGCGCCAAACACATTTATGGACACAAGAACAACACACATTTAAAGCCCACGCTTTCGGTACCTAGCAAATGTGACAACGCCGCTTTGAGTTTACGCTTACTCGCTACGCGGTGGCAGCACATACCAAGGCATATTTTGCGTTTGCAGTGCTCTCGCTGTACCACGATGAAACCTTCAACCTAATAAATTTAGCAACACGAAAGCCTGATTATGGTAGAAGAAGGTATACTTTATGTCTCTATTGAAACAATGTTTCGAAAACTGTAAATCTCTTGGCGCTATGCACGCGTGAAGTTGGTCAATTTCATGAGTGAACTGACACTTTCTAAGATAAAATTTTTAACTTTTCTTTCTATAGAAACATAAAATAAAGGTTCGTTTATAAACTGTCCAAAATTCAACACTTCAATTTTCGCCGTTTAGAAATGAGCATAGTACTACGAAGTTAGTTTTCAGGTTCATTTTAAAGGGATTTGCTTACTTAAAAAAATAATTAAATACGATAAGAACTATTGCTATTAATAACGGATTCAAAATAGAAATAATTAATAGAATTAGCAATGAAAAATAAAAAATTACTTTTAACCACATAAACTCAAAATTATCAGATAAAAAAGATATTAAATATTGTCGTATAACTTACGTAGGAAATGTTTCTGAAGGAATTGCCAGTATTTTATCAAAAAACAGTATACCTACATGTAGCATTTAAACCTTTTCTCATATTTTGTTTAATTCAAAAGATAAAACTAATAAATTTTGTAGAACATATATAAACCAACTAAAATGCTATGATTGTAACAGTATTTTTATTGGTCAAACTGGTAGGTCTATTCATAAAAGATATAATCAATATTTAAGATCATTTCGGTTGAGGAATAGCGATTCAAATTTTGCAAATCGTTTTTTTTTAAATAATCACAAATTTCCTATTCTTGAAGAAACTAAATTATTGTATAATTTGGAAAAAGGTTATCTTTTAGATAGTTTTCGATCTACAGAAATTCATAAACAAAACATGATAACATGGATTTGTTATAAAATATTTTCAAAAATGAAAACATTCTCTGACGATGGAAAGAAAATTTCCGAAAATGCATTAAGAAGGAATTGACTATATGTTATACAATAATAAATTATTGGTAGCGCGCATAGTAGTGTTATAAACTCAATATGTACATAAACTACCAAAGAGTGTTAACAACTTATACCTAATTTTGTGTATAACTTATTTGCACATATGTATTTTGTTCTCTTTAATTGAAATCTAACAAGGCAAGGCAAATGTGAAATTGCGCCTCCATAATGATAAGAATAAGTAAATTTTACGTTATTTGATTGTTATCAGACCTAGCGAAACCTAATTAAAAATTAAAATATTAATATCAATACAGTTTTACTTTTGTGCAATAAAAATATCATTACATATTTGTAACAGACGCGTTATAAACAATTTCATTTTTGGCAAACGAAACATCGTATATTTTGTAATATTTACTTGCTCCACTTAGTTAACTGGGTCAGTACAGCTTTTCTTAAATCATCAAAACATGCAGGTAATTACTTTCGGGTTGGTAACTTTCAGACGATGTCATTAACCACTCCTCAGAGTTTTTGGCTGCATTTCAAGGTCTCGTCTATTCACCTATTCATAGCTCTATTGCAAACGACCTAGTGCAATATATTTTGCGTAGGGGTGACTTTTAGGGACATTAATTTAAATCTTAAGCATTCCTTCAGTTCTAGAGTTTGATATTTTTTGTGACTACATAACATAGGTACATACCTACCTACATATTTTTGTTCGTGAAATGGTATATTCTTGTGTAGTGGCTTCTCCTAAGTATTACTAATACCTAGGTATACCATTGGAGAAAATTGAAGTAGCAACTTTTAATTTTGAAACATGTTATCTGAAATGAAAACTTATATTAAAGCATGCAAATATAGGTACTTAATGTAATTAGTTTTCTATAGTTGGAAACATAATATGCCTACCTACTTAAAATTCATACTTTTGTAATATTTCTTACTGTCTAGAATCTAGACTCAAGATAACAAATGCAACCCAAATTGTAGGAAAAATGAGACGGACAAAAGCAAAAAGAAAAACGCAAAAATAGGGGTCAAATATTTTCATCCAAATTTGCAATATTTCAAATAGAAAAAGTCGTCCAGTTGCCCATTGTGTTTAAAATTACATTTTAGTGTGTCAAGCACGTGTCGGCAGACACAAATAATTTTTACGATTTTTTCGTTCTCCCAAACTTTTGAATTTTTAACGATCGCGTGACATTTCGCTTCCATTAGCATTATTTTTGTCTAGAATTACCTTTTTGTGGATTTCGTGTTCAAAATTAAATACTAAAACTTTACGCGGACTGCTTGTCATTATTATTTCATAAAAATTGGGTATCCTGCCGGATTACTGTACATTTTATTTCAGAATTCAGGCGGACCTAGTAGGCGTAGTGGTCACGAACATGACAGTGACAGTGGAAATCATGCAAAGCCCGTGTTCCCGCCCCAGTCACGCATCCACGAGCTCGTTCAACAAGACTAACCAACCAACTATGCGAGAGAACCTAACCTATAATTACAGGAATCCATGGATGGAAACCCTGCATCTTGGCTTTATATGTATGCATTTTTTAATTCAACTTTTTTTGTATACCAATACCTTCGGCGAGAAAGGCAAGAAGTGTTTTTCATTATTAATGAATAACTTATTTTCGAGATACTTTTAAATCCAATATATGAACGGAAGATGTAAACTAAAAGAAATTTAATGAACAACCCGCTCAGCGTCCACACCAGTTTTGTGGAATAGTAGGTAACTATTTTTCAATGCTACCTGCTATTAAATAATAGTAGTTTTCATGGCTTGCAGGTATTTTAAGATATTACAGATATCAAGTAGGGTCACAGAGTTCCTCATGTTTGGAAAACCATTTTTTGTATTTATTTAAAGAAAATGCTCCGACTAGCAGAACTGTCGGTGTGAGAGCTAATGCATCGGTATTATTACTTTTAGATTTTCCGTTGTAATATACGTATTGCTAAATTATAATTTTTCTAATAGTTATTTTATATATAGTTCCTCTGTTAGAAGATACCTTGGAAGTTTGTATAAATTTTCGAGAGCTTTGTTTGGCACCATATTGTCAGTCTTTCCTGTAATTTCTGATTTCTGCCCAAAGCACCAATAACTGCAAGGACATTCTTGCATACTTTATTAGTCTGCTCTCTCCAGTTCATTTTCTCAACTCCTATAAGTCCTAAGTATTTGACCATCGTCACCTGCCTTATGATGCTTCTATTTATTTCAATGTTAACATTATTTATGTTCGCTTTATTTTTCAGTTTAAAGATTATATATTCAATTTTCTGAGTGTTTATGATTAGCAGTTTTGACGTTAACCATTTGTTAACCATTTACCTTCTGTTCTAATTCCCTTGCAGTTTTAGCTTAATGAATTATTATAGTATCATCGGCATAGATACAACAGCTTGCTGCCAATTTAATAGCACTTACATTGTGTACTAATAATAAGTAGAGTAAATTACCTTAAACGGACCCCTGGGACACCCCTTTGTTCACTTGACAAGGTGTGCTGATTTTATCATCTATTCTGGTGATAATCGTTCTTCTGTCCAGGTAGGATGCCATTAAATCATTGTTGTGTATGTGTTGTTTTGGTTTTGCAAGGCTTTCATTTATAATGAATAATTTGTAGCATTATTTCCTGCCTCCCCCAACTAATATCAATAATCTAGAAAATCTTCTTTTGCTTGTCGAATCATTTTATGCACTTTCTTTTTTCTATTTTTCTATTTATTTATATATCCTTCGTTTGTATTCCTTTTCATCATATTGTAGTTATTTCTTTTTTCTATTTCCACAATTATCTCTTTGGTTATTTTCCCTTACCTTATAATGAATTGTAGTTGTCCTTTCTTGTTTACACTCTCTTATGATATTTATTAATTGGTTAAAATTTGTTTATACTCTTCTTGTACTCTATTCTGTACTAATTCTCTTAACTGATCATAATTATTTTTTTGATACTTCTCTCTTTCCTAGGCAGCAGGGCTACTGTACTTTATTTATTGCTATTGCCATTATTTTATTATCAGATATCGGATTATCTTGAGTTTCAACTGTATACCTAACTGTAGTTTCTTAAATTATTGTCGCTGAGTTACTGATAATTGCGTGAGTTCTTGTTATTTGGTTTTGAGCTATGGAATTCATACCCATTAGCTTCTATTACATTTTTATACTGATTGCGCAAGTGTGTGTCTTCTAATAAATTTAAATTCATATCCCCGACAATAATTATTGCATTTTTGTTAGTGGCTGTAGTATAATATACAAACTCAAGGAATTCTGCATTATCCAAGTTTGGTTGTTTGTACATTGCAAGAATGGTATTTTTGGAGGAATTCATGTAAGTTTTATTGCTAACGTGTTGTACTCATCATTTTCATTCTGTACAGCCACGTTTATGTTAATTCTAATATGTGGACATATTCCTTGGTATTAAGTAATACTTCTATCTTCTATTTTGTTTCTCATGCTACGTATGTTCATGTGTAAAATATTTAGTCCACGTGTCCATGTATTAGAAGGATTTCATTCATATTGATACATAATTTAACTGTCATATTGTTCCTGATAATAAATGTATGAGGGGCAGGTACTTACCATAGCTTCATGTTCTGTGTTAGTATGCAAGTATTTATATATGTCGTTTGTCTATACATAGTTGATGCATTTATTATGCGGCAGGTCTACGCCACTGGAACACTGCTGACCCAGTTTGGCTATCTGGAACGTTTTGGTCAAGAAGCCACTGCAGCGAAATTCCTTTCATGTGTATATTTTTTGTAAATACTATATGTGCAACTAACTAATAACTAGCTTGCATAAATATAACATTCCGACTTCAGATTCAGACCAGTATGTAATTCAAGACAATAAAATTATTATCCGACGCTACATACGGTTTTTCCTTTTCGCCAATTGCAACTACCAAATTATTATATGGTGACCTACGCATACAACCGGGAACAATGGCCATAGTAACTTTTGGCAGTCTTTAGCATCTTCTGAGTAATTTGTGCATGCTTTCTTGTTAGTGCACTTTCTGGCAGTATGGTTGAATCCTTGGCAATTATAAACTGGACAATTGCTCCGTTGCACATACAATCTAGGGTTCTAATTTACTAAATAGTACATACGTTTTTTTCACCCAGTTATATCTCTTGTAAGTTACGTGTAAAGTGTCATCTTATGTTATAATAGGATTTTGTGCCTTTAGCAAGTTTTCAAAGTCAGCTTCATTTAGATTTTCATCAATTTCAGCTCCTACAATTTTTATTCTGGAATTTCTCAATTTTGCTACGTCAATATCATATTCACCATTTCATTTGTATTTTAATGCTGTTTTCAAAGTTTCTATTTCTGTTTTTGAGTCACGCTTTATTTGAACATTCCCATTGTCTTGGCTGCCGATTTTATCACTGTAGCAGAAGTAAGTTCCCGTAGCTTGTTTACATTCCCTGATTACCTCATTTACACTTATGTGTCAATTTATTCTACTTTTTTCGTTAAGGAGTTGATAGCTCCTTTTATGTTTTCTGTGGTATCTGCCAAAAGTCGAAAGGCCAGCTGTTGTGTTGGTAATAGTAGCGTTTGTAGTTAATTGAGCAGTCTACTGCTAACTTCATGTTCATTATTATGTCCTTGCAACTGGGATATAACCAAATTACACAATCTATAATTTCCTTGATTTTGTTCAGTTTCATCAAAATTGTTTTTAGACACGATGACTGGAACCAGCGCGAACATACACCATCACATTTTAAGACTTTTTTCTTATCTTGCACCTGTTTTGATCTCTTGGAACATGGAGGATTCAAATCCTCATCCATATCAGACGACGCATATTATAAAATGTGGGGAATATATATATAGGGAATCCAAATGAATAGTTTTCTCGTGACCCAGTGTCCCCTACTGCAACCTATAAAATTGTAGAAATTCTCCAAAGCATCATACACTGTTTGCAAAAGCTTACATCGGATGCCAAGAAACTTGCGTTGTATTGTATTCACCCAACAACCGAATATCCTATGGCCAGTCAATTAAAAAATTAGAAAGAGTTGGAATTATAAAAGGACGAGCTACCTTCTTGAATCAGTCTTAGTTGCCACTACTGTTCAGCCTCCGAATCCCTGACTACCAAGAATTTCATGTAGTACCACGTACCAGGTGAAAATCAATCAGAAAACTGGCCATTAGAACTGCTCCGTACTCAACCCAGTGGATCTGACACAAACCCGACAGTTGCTTGAGATGAACTTTATCAGTTGCAGGGGGCACCAAAGACAAGTGAGAACGAGTAGCGGGAAATGCTGCATCTCATTACTATTGCAAACATTGGTCTATTTAGGTCTGTTCATTGGATAGAATAGCGCAGAAATTGAATTTTGCTGCTTCTGAAAAGCTATTTACGTACAATGTATGCTAAAACAAAATAATAAAGTATGAGAAAGTCAATTTTAATAGAAGATAGAGCAATCAAATTACCTTCTAGAGAAAAACGATATAATGATAAATATTGGGTAGGTACCTATACTAGATTAAAGGATTGGTATTTACAGTTTTTTGCTCATATCATCAGCCACACCTATTGCCGTTCAGTCTGAATCTGAGAAGGTGTTAAATATCATTTCGCCCTAATGCGTCCTTTATTACCTACTATCATTAAAATTCTACACAATAACAATTTTTACATATTTCCATACTACCTAATAGCGGAAAAATTACATTCAAGATGATTGTTAGTTTTTAGCTTTTCAATTTTCTCCGTAGTTACATTACTGAACAACTTTAATAGCTAAGGAGTGTGCATAGCATGTTATACAGCTATAATAATTACATATGCACTATAGTGAAATTACTTAATTTTCCTTATAATATAATTATTATAAAATTCAGCGTTGAGGTTAGACGAATAGTCTGTTTTGCAGGTTTTATAAATGAGACAGCTATAGCAGTTGACCAGTGGCTTTTCTGGGATGGGGAATACACATCAATCTTCTGCTACACTAGGGAATTTTGATTGTTCCTTTATCAGATAGTGTTTATTCGAACTTACACTACCTTCCAACCCACGACTTTCCGTCTGTAAATATCTCACTGCTTTGTTCAATTTTGTAAGTTTTTTTTATTTCTTGCCTAATTTTAAATTTAAAATATACTGCTTGCTGCATTATATGTTTCCGATTACACTACGTTATCTGTTCCAAACTTAACAGACCAAACTCGATGTAGGCAGAACAGGCATTCAACATGAGAACAAAATTTTTTGTTATATTATTCTGAAGACATTATCAAGTTTGCATTTCTCCGTTTTTATTATAAAGAATAGTATATAAAATCTTGAATGATTTAAATGAATCTTTCCCTCATACTCAATACTTTATCTTTTTACTTTGCCATGTATGTATTATTTCATTTCCTGCCTTTTCACAAAATTCATTTATATTTGTATTTAGACATTTCTAAAGTTAGTAATTTTTGGTTTTACGTGTATCATAAACGTTGGCGTAAGAAAATAATTAAATTTGTAATGTGACTCTGTCACGATGAAACAAAATGTTATACTGTGAGTTATGGGGAGCGAGAGACGTCGGAAAATCCCGTTATATAACCTATAAGTGATCCCCTATTAAAGGCGCGTTAGAGAGAGCCTACATACAATGACAGCTGGTTTGTTTGCAGGCTATTCCGTGGAGATATGGCGCGGTTCCTCTCTTCCACTAGATATATGGAACACAATAAAAGCTCCACCTGAAGACATTATGCAAAATCAATTCCTCTCTTTTCTTACTCTGATGGGCTTTGTTCACTCCCTCGATATCTAACGACTCGGATTGTGAGGATTAAGACAATCCGAATATCGCTGCTTTAGAGTAAAGAAGTACCTACCCGCGAACACCCCAAGAGATTTGGAATTAAACTTATAGCTTATTGCCAATACTACACTTTATCTAGAATGTTTTGGCACAAGCGGGAATAATTTACATGGTAGTCTGTGCTGAATTACTGTTTCTACGGGATACCCCATTATTTACTGGTTTTATGGACATAAAAATTTATTAACTATCAAACTGCTTTTAGTGCGATAAGGAGTGCAATTTACTTATTCTTCAGATAACGTATTTTTCGTCAAGTTGTAAATTTAAAAATTGAATTTATTAAAAAATAAAGAAAAACAGTTATTTTTTGATTTACCACCTTTTCTGCATGTAAGTAGCTAGGTACATATGTTTAAAACCATAAAACATAATTGAATTAACAATTTAATACAGTGAAGACCTTTTTTACATTTTTCGGGAAATCCTTATTCTTGATAAAAAAATTCTGCTAACCTCAAAATCTCTAGAAACCTATTCTTGAAATTAAGTAATAAATTGCAAACATAGGCTGTTTGTTTTTTGTTCAGGTTTTCTTTTCAATCCTAACTTGCTGCGTGCGTTTTATTTTGCCATATTGCCGTTTTAGTGAAAAAAGGAAACATCATCCTTACAGTGAGGTATGCAAGAAACTGGACTATCAATCCCGAAATTTGTCGTTCTACAGGTAAGTTAAGTTGAGGTTAAGCTTTGTTTCATCCATGTGCCACTGGCATATCGTCGCGAATTTCGTGTGAAACTATGGAAAATTATGACAATTTATGCCAATAAATTATATTCAATTTATTCAATAGAGCATTTTTTATTTTACATAAAATTTAAACGATTACTCAATACAAAGTGGCTCAGCAGTGATACAGTACGCGCGCACGCCTGTGCCATGAAAAGAGTGCACCAACGCTGCCTATATTTATCAAGCACAGTGTTTGTATTTTGTGCACACCCCTCTCCTCTCCCCCTCCAAATGTTATGATGCAGTCGCCCCTCCTGGCCTATTGTCATACGCTTATTATTTCTGTAGTTTCCCTACTCAGTGGCTTCCGCTAATTGTAACGTTTGCTTTACATAAATTCAAAGTACATATAGGATTGTATAAAATAACAATTTTCCATAATTAGAAATGCTTTTATAAGCCTTCATATCAACTCTTAAAGCTTGATGTTTCCAGTCGGCAATTTTCATTGCGTTCAACTTATAATTGCTGCAATTCCTGCCATGCGCATGCGTCGTGAGCAATAATTTGAAGCTTATTGCTCACTGCGCATGCGCATAGTAGGAATTGCAGCAATTATAAGTTGCACGCAATGAAAATTGCCGACTGTAATCAGGCTTTAAAGAATTATTGTTAAGCAAACGCTAAAATTAGCGACAGTTTTTGATTGCTTCTTGAGGTTCATTTATTTTCGTTTCGCATAGTTTGCATTTCACTGTTCTAAAATTGAAAAAAGGCTCCAAAAAATGATAAAGGAATTCAGGTTTTCCATAAAATTCTTGTATCTGAGTTAGAGTGAGTGAGCGGGCACATAATTTTATTTTCAACTGTGAGTGATCGTGAATCAGTTAACCAAGCGTGAGTCGTCAACAGTCGGATCACACGTAAATCTCCAATTGCCGAACATGCAAATCGTTTTTCTAAAATGAATAATAAAGGAGTTTGGAGGTTATTTTTTTTCTCTGACAATTATATACTCATAAGATTTGACTCTGTTAATTATTGTAACGAAACTCAAAGAGGGGACACCGTCCAACTGATTGTAGTCGTGAGTCTCGGGACTGGTCGTAAATGAGCGTCCGTAGTCATATAAGAGAACGTGCGTGAGTGTGTGAACGTGAAATAGCAGAAAAGAATCGCGAGTGAACCGGCGTGAGTTATATGTTATAGGTACACATTGCGTGAGCGATCGTGACGCTATGACAACTCAGCAGCACTTACAGTTAAGTATGTTTCCACGGGTGAGTTAGACAAGCAAGAAAAGCAGAGAGCCTGTCAAATTTCCATGCATGCCAACTTTGCTTGTAAATGTTATTAAGCAAGGTCTTACAAAGATGTTAACTTAAATAAATGTAAAATTGGCATTAGGACGGATTGCCGGTGTGCTCCACTATACTCACTCTCTCTTTGGAAGGAAAATATGATGAACTTTCGGTATAGAATAATGACATTGGACCAGAATAAAGGCATTGGATTAAAATAATAATAATGATGTGGCCCGACTTTATAGATTAAATGCTGGCTTGGTTTGCTTGCACACAGCTGCACCGTACTGATGAGTTCCAACAAAGAGCGAAATCATGATATGCATTTGCGGTGTGCAAGCAAACCAAAACACTTCTTTTCTTCTTGTTCTTAAATCTATAGCCTAGTGGGGCTACATACTACTACCGTGTACGCTAGGGGCACGTGGGTTCTCCATACTTGCAGTAGTAGCAAACAGGGGAGTTTCTAATGCATTGCCACCGTTTAGTACACTCACACCGTTTTCCAGGACTTGCTCTGTAGTTCAATGCCTGTCTGGGTATTTGCCCGGGGAGTACTTATTGGAGCAAGTTCTGGTAAACTGTTATTAATACAATAATAAATTTAACAAATAAATAGGTACTTCGCGAACTACCAATATATAACGTTTTATTTAAATATTCTACCGGTTTCAGGATTCACAAGGATCCCATCATCAGAAATGTACGAAAAATTGTAAACAAATTATTATGACAGTTGACAAGGAAACTAAAATTGACAAAACAATGCAAATAATGATATCCATGAAAAAAGATAACTAGATAACTGAATTTCAGTATTTACCTACGGGGTATAAGAAAAACACAAAGGAAAATCGAATACCTCGTAGCTTGAAGGGAAAAAACAATGAATTTAAAGAAAACCATATTGGAAAAAACAATAAATTCAATTGAAAAAACCTTCAAGTGAAATATCAGAACAGAAAAAACTAAATAAACAAAATATCCATGGAATCTTGACAACTGCCAACTGCTAATCTTGAAATAAACTCTGTGGTCAAGTCTATGTGTTCTGTCTTGACAACTGCCAACTGCTAGAATTGTAATAAACTAAAAAAGAGAGAAATAAGTCAAAAAACGGCATAATGGCAAAAAAGAAATAAGTCGAGGATTAAGATGGAGAGACTGTTGTTGAATAATTAATTCAAGAATCAATCCTAATAATACCAATAATAAAAGTAATATTGATGACGATAATGATGATGAAAACGATGATAATAATGTCAATAATAAAACAAAAAGAAGAAAAAGAATCCCATATTGCCAAATAACCTCGAAGGTCCATGGTTTATATGGGCTAGCAAATAAACTGTAATTGATTATTGAACTAATGTCATAATTGCAATAAGAGAACCTGTCCTACCGAGACATGAGACATGAGACATGAGAATCATTTTGATCAAAAGACATTTACAAAAGTTTAAATAAACTAGATTGTATTAAATCTACTTGGTCATTAAGCAAGTTACAATTTTTATCATTTTTATGTTTATAAACTTCCATAGACTCTAATATATCTAACTGATAACTTTTTACAAAATTAAACAATAATTTAGTATTTTCTAAAGGAGGGAATCGATGATTGTTATCAAAGAAATGATTAGCAAAACTTGAATGGTCGTTTTTTAAACGAAACGATCGTAAATGTTCATTATATCTAATACGTATAGATCTGCCAGTTTGTCCTATATAAATGCTGTTACAGTCTAAGCAATTTAGTTGATAAACAATCATCGATTCCCTCCTTTAGAAAATACTAAATTATTGTTTAATTTTGTAAAAAGTTATCAGTTAGATATATTAGAGTCTATGGAAGTTTATAAACATAAAAATGATAAAAATTGTAACTTGCTTAATGACCAAGTAGATTTAATACAATCTAGTTTATTTAAACTTTTGTAAATGTCTTTTGATCAAAATGATTCTCATGTCTCATGTCTCATGTCTCGGTAGGACAGGTTCTCTTATTGCAATTATGACATTAGTTCAATAATCAATTACAGTTTATTTGCTAGCCCATATAAACCATGGACCTTCGAGGTTATTTGGCAATATGGGATTCTTTTTCTTCTTTTTGTTTTATTATTGACATTATTATCATCGTTTTCATCATCATTATCGTCATCAATATTACTTTTATTATTGGTATTATTAGGATTGATTCTTGAATTAATTATTCAACAACAGTCTCTCCATCTTAATCCTCGACTTATTTCTTTTTTGCCATTATGCCGTTTTTTGACTTATTTCTCTCTTTTTTAGTTTATTACAATTCTAGCAGTTGGCAGTTGTCAAGACAGAACACATAGACTTGACCACAGAGTTTATTTCAAGATTAGCAGTTGGCAGTTGTCAAGATTCCATGGATATTTTGTTTATTTAGTTTTTTCTGTTCTGATATTTCACTTGAAGGTTTTTTCAATTGAATTTATTGTTTTTTCCAATATGGTTTTCTTTAAATTCATTGTTTTTTCCCTTCAAGCTACGAGGTATTCGATTTTCCTTTGTGTTTTTCTTATACCCCGTAGGTAAATACTGAAATTCAGTTATCTAGTTATCTTTTTTCATGGATATCATTATTTGTATTGTTTTGTCAATTTTAGTTTCCTTGTCAACTGTCATAATAATTTGTTTACAATTTTTCGTACATTTCTGATGATGGGATCCTTGTGAATCCTGAAACCGGTAAAATATTTAAATAAAACGTTATATATTGGTAGTTCGCGAAGTACCTATTTATTTGTTAAATCATGAACTTCTACCAAAAAGTAAAACAAGAAGATATTAACTACATACAATAATAAATGTTGACTTTTTATTTACACTTTGTTTACTTTTAGTTTACCCTGAAATAACAATTGATAGGTACTGATATAAGTAAGTACGAACGAAACATAAAAATGAGAAAACGGGTCAAGATATTTCATTTTACTTCAAAAATTAATTTTAAGAAGTGAATAATGGCCGACGTGACTTCGCACAAGTTGGTGTGAGCCAGTAATAAACAAAATAATGTGAGTTTATGAGGAACAATAAAATACGTTGTCGTGCAATACAAAAACACCTAAATTAAATTTATTCGAGCTCGGAATTCGTATCAAGACAATCAGCAGAAATGATTGAAAGATAGGGTTTACAGTCGGTGGCTTGCGTGCTGTAATGGAGGTAGCTTTTTCGTTGTGTTTTGTTATTCTTTTGTACGAAACAGGTTAATAAGATATGCGAGTTGCCTTACAATTTGACGTAATGTAATGATGGGTTATACACATTTTAGTCTCGCCGTCTTAGATTAGGCTGCGGAGATAGTCACATGCGGTTCCTGCACGCGTATTAGCAGCAATAACACATAATAGCCCTTAATAACAGTGCGTGTTGGTTCCCAAGTTTCCATTGGACGCCAAGGCGATCATATCAAATCGACTATTTATAGTTTGATGGAGAAAAATTATTATTGGTAGTTTGGACGTAGTAAATGACTGGTTTGATGCAGGTTGCCTTCTACGGGATCCTCACGACTCTAAAATCATAGCTCGAAGCTCGGTAGGCCCCGCCAAATTGCTGTCAGATGCGACTTTGATGGTTGGGTGTGCCGTGTCTTGACGCAACAAAAACGCGCCTGTCAATCTTACACGTGAAGTAATTGCTTATGGGGAGCCTTATTTGCATACTTCTTATTTCGGTTTGAGGAATTTTTGGTTTAATTTAAGCCCGGGAGACACAAAAACTATCAGATTATGCACCCCTCTTAGCGAAACATATTTTCTCCCCTTTCAGTCTTCTGCAAAGACATTGTACTTCAGTTTCCAACATTTCCTAGCAAAAGTGTTTCTTTGCATTACATTGGATTAAAAAACTTAAACTGAAATATTGTGTTGTATTAAAAGATTTGAATATCACTTCATAAAATATCTCTATGTCAGAATGTACATTTGACCTTAGCACAGTACATTTCTTGACCCACTATTAATAATCGTAATCTCGGTTATAGGAAACATTCAATTCAATGTTCAGTGTTATTATTTTTCAAAATGTATCGGACACAAATTCTGATGAAAATACACCTTATTCGCTTGATAATGGAGAATGAACCTAGCTTTCTGTATCATAACACGTGGTATATTTTTTAAATTTTATAGAGGACGTGGGTATATCTTATACCATGTTTATACTTGAAATTGGAAAATACGAATTCCTTTGTGAAAAAATGGGAGATAATGTACCTACCATATTTAAATATTAAATTGCTTAGCAATAATAACTATGTAGTTACTTATTAGAGACAATAATTCGAAAAATATTAATACTGCATATCTGAACAAGAGCAATAGTAGGTAAAGTCTGAATATTATAACTTGGCGTATGGGTTGACACATGCATGTGAACTAATTTGTTTCGACATTGACAGTACTGTGACACTAATACGAGTTTCCATGATAACCTTTTTGGGACTAACTAATTAGTACGAAACAAGCAGAGACGTACAAATACATTGTTACCCAACATTAAAAATGAGAATGAGTGAAATAAAGAGTTACAATTGAAAATCTTGATTATTTCATCTTACGTTAATCATGAGCATCCATATCAACTGGATGCGTGCGAGAGAGACATCAAACTAACATAATGCGTCTATTATTTCAAACATACACCAAGTTATATTATTCAGACTTTATGTACTTAGATATGTTTATTATAAATAGCTGCCTTACGATTTCCTAATATAATTTCAAATAAACTATTATAAACAGAAACTTAGTACGTATACTATGACAAAGGAAGAAAACAATTTAATTGCTCTCGTACTTTATTCCCTTTAATTTCTTTCCTTTGGGTACGATTTTTCTCGACCATTCTACCTCTCGACCATCTTCACTCACCACCAGTTGTATTCCCCCTTTGCCTCTTCCAAGTATTGAGAGTGCGTCATCGCGTGTTCTAAAGTTCCTAATACCTTCTCGTTTCATATCCTTATTTTTTAAATTTTCTGTCGGAAAATATTTACTTACCAATTCTTCATTGCTGCACATAAATCTATAGATCCTGTGATTTGCTATTTTTATTTCAGCTTCCCTTTTGATACACTGGAATATCTCCTTGGATCATAATTTTTCAATAGTTCCAATTATAATTTCAACTTCTAATTTTATTCATCTGTTCGTATTTCTCTACATCTCCATCTCTATATTCCAACGCTTTCTACAGCTTATCCATATTATTGCATCTCCATCTTCTCCATATGTTCTATTGCTCCTAGATACCTGCTGCGATTCATTTTTAATGGCTTCTATCACTTTTTCTTCAAATTTTATTGATCATGTGCTGTAGTTGTCCCCAAATTTATATTCCTCAATTCTTCAAACACGTGTCTCCATAGCTATTTTAACCCCAAATATTTGAATTCTTTCACCTGCTCTATTTCTTGACCTTCCCAGATTCACTCCTCATCTTTGTTTCGTACGCTTCCTTTCCTGATTATCACAATTTTAGATTTTTTAATACTCCTTCTCAACTATGTTTTGAAGGTCATAATCATTTGTCTCAGCTAATTTCCATCATTCCCCAAAGACCAATGTCACCTGCTTATACCAACGACCGATGTCGTCTGCATACCAACGACCATACTTCATATGCCCCTAAAATTATTCACATGATAGTGTCAATTCCAGTGTCTTTTTCAAATTCGCTGTACAGGGTGATTCAAATTCGAGAGACACTAGTGGGATCTCACTTATTTGAAATTATTAATTTTTTTCTTATTGCAGCTACGAGTACTGTAATTTTCAACAAAATTCGATATAATAAATGAACAAGTTGTATATAACAATGAAATCAGAAAAATGTGCCTCGTTCAACAAAGTGTAGGACAAAAATGGCGCCAGTAAGAGAAAAATAGAGTTTATGATGGCCTGCCCTAAACGAAGCGTCTGTCAGTAATTCCATGAAATGTGCCGATGAGTATAAAAGGAGCTCCAATAATGCATCCGTATCTTTACGATACGAGGACAAAAAGTCGAGCTTACACGAGAAAAGCGAAAGGAGCATTTTTTGGCTTCCCGACCATAACTGATGATACACCATCTGAGATAAATCAGATTTCTCCATGGCACATTAATGAGCACCAAATTCTGCAAAAGTGCCGAATTAAAACGTGTACTCAATATTTTGAAATAAGTGATGTCCCAATGGTGACCCTCCAATTTGAATCACCCTGTATATTTGGAATAGACTAGGACAACCTTGCCTTGCCTCTCTTGCTGTCCAAAATACTTCATTTTGCTTTCCGTTTACTCTAACTACATTATTTTGACGTAACGATTAAAGTGAATATGCCCGTTGTCTTCGGTCTTATGAGTTCTTTCTCTGTTACATAATTTGACATACATATAATGTCTAAATTGTTTCTTCCTCTTCTGTATCCTAATCGAATTTCCGATAATAGCCTTTTTTCTTCAATCTCCAAATTGCAGTTTTTGTTCTCAAGAAAGACGCGGATGCTGAGACAGGATGAGATGGGCAGATTATGTACCTTTGAGTGTTGAATATAACGAAAGGTTTAATATAGCGGTGTGTGGGAAAGAGAAATCAAGAGGATAATGACCACTAAAGAAGTTAGAGAGGAATGGTGAACCTTACCCGACATTGCCGTCTAAGATTGTTACCGTGGCTTCCGGGCGAAGACTGCGTCATTTATTGGCTGGATGCCGACGTTTCGTCCACTATCACAAGGGACATCTTCAGGGCTGCTGGGCTGGCACCGAACTGGTAGGACTAAGATCCGGGGGCTTATTTATACCTGAAGAGTGGTCAGTCAACCGGGAATGATTTGGATGAATCGCTACCGTGGAGTGTGACGATTTCGGGTGACTGAGGATGTTTGATGATTTCTATCGATTCCCTAATCTTCCTATTGTGGAAATTTAAGGTTCGGGCAAGAACTTTTATCTCCGAAAAATTGATTTGATGACCAGTGTCTAACCTGTGCTCCGCCAATGCTGAACCAGCCGAATTGAGCGACTTCGTACATCATTCATGTTCAGCAGCACGAGCACCGATGCACCACCTAGTCTCACCGATGTAAACAAGTCTACAAGAACAAGGAATGCCGTTCACACCTTCCGTGTGCAAATGTAAGGGATCCTTAGCCGAAGATAGAAGATCTGAGATTCTGTTATGAGGTGTGAAGACAGTTATGTTTACGAAGAAGTTTGCCTATACGATCAGTCACATTGTGAATGTACGGGAGATATGAGATAGCTGTAGGGGTGGTCGCGTCACTGGCCCTTGGCCTGTGCGGAATTTGGTTTTTGGAGATGGTCCTTCTAATGTCACGTGGATTGTAATTGTTACTGGTCAAAGTCTCTGTGATATGTTGAAGTTCAGAAGATAAGGCGAAGGCTTCGGATATATGGCGACCGCACGGTAAACAACAGAGTTGATGACTGACATTCTTTGAGAGGGATGATGATGAGATAACCCATTGAGGTAACGATCAGTGTGAGTAGGTTTCCTATAGACCGAATGACCAAGATTACGACTTACGAGGACATCTTAGAAGGGCAACTTTCCTTCAACTTCAACCTCCTTGGTGAACCGAATACTGGGGTGATGACTAATGAGATGGCCTTAGAATTGATCTGAAGTGGAGCAACCATGTGGCCAAATTACGAAAGTATCATCGAACCAACATTTGGGCTTGAAGCTATAAGATTCAAGGGCCTGTTCTTCGAAAGACTCCATGAGGATGTTGGCGACCTCATGAGACAAAGGAGAACCCATGGCGGCACCTGAGACTTAGTCATAGAATTGGCTACGAAAAAGGAAATATGTGGAACTGAGGCATAGATGAATAACCATTTGACGTTAGGAGTTGCTTGATGATTGCAATAGAATTCAAAATTGGAACATTGGTTTACAGGGATTCGACATCAAAACTGACGAGGATATCTTGGAACTCCACCTTCAATTCGTGAAGTTTTTTGACAAAATGTTCCGAGTTAAGGATAAAGGAGTATGGCTTCCCTGCAAACGATTTTAATATGGAAGCGAGATACCTGGCAAGTTTGTAAGAGGGGGAATTGATCGCACTTACAATTGGACGAAGAGGAATATCGGGTTTATGAATCTTAGGGAGACCATAGAGCCTCGGCGGAACAGTTAATCGAAAAATGAGTTTATTCTGAACTTCAAGAAGAAGACCCGATGACTTAATGGAAGGAGTGACAGTAGTAACAAGACGATTCATGGGATTACGAGAGATGGGCCGATACGTATTACGATCTTGGGAATGTGAGGTAATTTTTGCGTCATAAGCAACTTTCTACCATAGGACTTTCTACAATAGGAAAATTAGGGAATCGATAGAAATAATCAAACATCCTCTCAATGTCAATCGTGACAACGGCTTCTACCTACAAAATACATGGAAGCACATCATCCAAATCATTCCTGGTTGACTGACCACTCTTCGTTTATAAATAAGCCCCCAGATCTTAGCCTACCAGTTCAGTGCCAGCCCACCATCCATGAAGATGTCCCTTGTGATAGTGGACGAAACGTCGGCATCCAGTCAATCCATGACGCGGTCCTCGCCCTAGAGCCAAGGTAACCATTACCACAATGGCCGCGGAAGCCTACAGCGTCTAAGATGTTTGGGACACACTGTTCTGTCAAGAACCAGAGAGTCCAAATCGAAGAAAGAGGACAAGCAGGAGCGTGTAGAAAGTGTGATCGTGGAAACGAAAAACTTTATGAGGGAAATAGATGCCTGGCGAAATATCACCAATTCGCAGAATACTAAAGATGAGCCCTAGGACAACAAGATGTTGCAGCGGTTGTTGTAAATTAGAGCATTAGACTTATTTAACAGTCTGCACTTTGTTAATTTTCGGCAAATATGATTCCGCCTTGATTTATATTTGTTGCAACTGCAGGAATAAAGATACAAAACCTATATTACATTTCATTCGAATTTTATATTAGATATCCTTCCGGTATCATCACGAATAAAGCAATAAAGTATTTGTTCTTTTGATATTTTTAAATTTCAAGTTGATTCCTGGCTAACAGTCGCGCTGCGGCATTCGAATTGCAAATATAATGGCAAAGTGTTGTCCTACCATGCCAACAGAGAGTAGCAGAGTTTCGGTAACCGTGGGGGACGGGGCCTAGAGGAAATGGATAAACTCCGCGGTGAGATAAAGAGCGCGGCGTAGGGAAATGAAGTGTGTGTTCGCCAACAATAAACTTATCTTTTCTGCGACTGGAGACTTTCATGGCGCAGCAAAATACATCATTTGTATGTGAAGATACCTAACTGGCTGAATTCAAATCGTCTACACAAATGTGCAACAGTAAAAGAATCGCCAGGAAAGAATAACTTCGCGCACAGGTACGCTTTGCTTGTGTGTGTGTGTTCAAATGCTACGCCAAAGTCAAATATAAAAGGATGATTAATGGATTTTGTTCGTTTCACTACGTTTCGCCGTCTGGAAAGATGAAATAAAAAGATGTCTAAACTATGATGATTATTCTAGTCAATATTTTGTATACATTGTATAAAATATAAATCACGACTAATGTGCATCCTTTCAGACCTCGGCAATATTAATTTCTGTATCTACCTACTGTTCGTTCTTACTTTCCTTTCATTGAGTTATTGATTTCTATAAACACATGTGCCACTATTTTTAGGAGAGAATATACATTTACAAAACAACTATTGTGAAATTATTTAAAAAGATTTTAAATAACAAGCGCTGGCATACATAAATAATAAAGACACTTGCTGCTCTGTTCAGATACGGACAGCTGCTGAAATTCTTAGGAAGTTGGTATCCAGGTTATCTTCATCGAGCGCCCGTAGCAACACATGTCAAACGCTTCTCTAATTTCTTCCCATCCGATACTCCCTATGGTCAAAAACTTGTTTCCTTTCTTGTGAATTGTGCGCCATTCCACGTAGGTATGTATATTTTCTTAATAAATAACTGTCCTTCGGAATTGAATTAGGAAGAAGTTGCAAGGGCAGATCCATATCTCTTCCTACATCATATTCATAGACTTAGAGAAGCCCCAGAACGAATCACGTAAAAGTACTAAAAGATTTCTGAGCGAAAACAACAATCTTCTAAGAACTATGTAAGGACAATAAGACAATAAGACAAACAATGTGCGAGATCCATAACATTAAATTTAAGAACTCCGGTAAGGGTCTACATCTCTTCGAACCTCTTCAACAGAAGAAGTTATCCGAAAGCGAAAAGGAAGCTGCGGCGGGATGACTATACCTGTAAAGAATACTGCTTTTTTATGCTTTTGATGATGGGGAAGTTCTTGCCCAGAAATGTTTTATTTTGTGTAACAAGTGAGATATTTGCCTGACGAGCACAGCGAAATCACGAAAAGTCGCGCGAGGAGCACGATATGGGGTTCATGCTCCAAAAATTTCTTGGCCAGTATCATTCGACTCAGCAAAGGTGGATGACGTTTGCAAGTAATTAAATAAAACACTGAGTTAGTTTGAGATGTCCAAACGGTTCGACGGAAACTGGCAGAGGAGGATGTCTGTGAGATTCTTCTCCCGTTTTCGGTCTTCCATCTTCTCCTTGACTTGGGTTGCTGAACATCTGGGTAATTGTGTGAAGAGTTGGCTAAGCACCTCCGATGGAGTAAACTTGGATACCTTAGCCTGGCCTTAAATCTGCTTTGGAATTATGAAGGTGCTTCTAACTTTGACTTGGCTTGGCGCGAATATTACTTTTTCTTCGGGTTGAGAAATCCCTCACTCTTTTACATCCTCTTCCCTTGGGGTCAAATTTCTTTCGATTTATATTTGACGATCTGCCTTTGATGGAGACTCTCCAGCAATTTAGGGGCAAGCATGGGTATTGGCTCGTCTTCTCTAGAAACTTGCGCAACAGCTGCTATTCACCCTTCCCTGAGCTTTGGATACAAGTGATCCATATAGCAAGAAGCAAGTATCAACTTGGATAAAACCATTTCTTAGGAAAATCTATAACGGAATATGTTCATGTGCGTGGATGTTAAAACTGGCCAAAACAGTCTGAAAGGAAGAATTAAAATAGCTAAAGAGGAAGTGAAATGAAGTTCCTTCATCAGAAGATAGTTATCGAGCAGATAGAGAAGAGAGGATTGGAACCCTTTTAGACTTTTAGACATTTTCTAAGAATAGCTGTTCCAATGAAATCGGTCAGGAGATCGCAGAGATTTTGGAATGAAGGGCTACTGCAACGAGCAGTATCGATTCGCGGTTTGGAGGAAAGTCATGCCTTAGATCTAGTCTCTTGATGACTAGGTGGGTAAGTAAAGATAGTTTGCAGCCATATAAAACCCCGATATACGTACATAATATCATTGTAATATAAAACGCTTCAATGTGCTAATTTCCACTTCTTGTTAAACACTGTTAAGAATTGTTTCGCTACACTGTAACTTCTTCAGAATTTACAAGTTCTTGAACAGATAACACTGGGTCATAATCACTTACAGAATTCAAGAGAAAAATATAAAAAAATATTGAATCAGCTATAACGACCAGTATCTTAGCAAATGTTTTCCGTAGTAAAACTTACGCGCGATGAATAATATTGAATAGGAATAATCTACTATAATAATTGGTAATTAGATAAATATATTAATGTGTTTGAGATATCATGATGTCAGCTTAGGCAACATTATTAGCTCCAAATAATCTTTACAACCAAGTTTTTTGACACCCCACAGAGTTAACTACAATCGTGTGCGATCCTTAACAACTTAATAGGTTCATTTAGAACATGTGTTGAATAACAAGACCAAAACATTATCATAATGACACTCCTAATCATCTTTATTTACTCATAATCAAAATCTTTACGAACAACCTTACCTAATGGAACGATAGGTTCTACAACCTTACTGGCATTACTGTTTTCCTAAGGTAATTATAAATGAATCATTTATTTCATGATCCATTTTTAAAATCATCAGTTGGTTGATATAGAAAATGAAAATCGATAGATTTATTATTAGATTCAACGTGTGCAACTTTTTTTAAGTAACGGTGGTAATGATCGTCAGCTCTGTGGGCTTCTGTTGGACACCATCCATCATAAACCACCTGTATTCGCGCTCCCTAGTTATTTATTGCAACAAAATACACTCTTGGACATGTTGACTAAGGAGATGATCTATGGCTTGATTTCTGTCACTCCGAACAAAACTCTTGACAAATATTGGAACAGAAGAATTATGTCCCGATAAATCTTTCTAATAGCAATCCAACACGAATTACTGTCAATAACTGCTCCTCGTAAATTTCAGAAGTGTGTATAAGCATGAACGGATAGCCCTACCGCAGGCTAAATAGGGTCCTCTGCGGTGATTTACTCGGCATTCCGACAGACAGGTATGGTCCGTAGGAACTCACTAAATTATCAAGTACCAACTTCCAATGTCATGGTATTGAACTACAAAAAATAAAAAGGAATGGTATAGGTACTCTTGTCAATGTGACCTATTGATAGATACCTCCGTGGCAAATCGCACCCTTATTTTTTATTTTATTTATGTTGAAGGAATATCCATTTTTTGCAGGTTGCAGTTTTCAGAAAAAATAATATATAACAAATGAGATAAATGACAATTTGGAGCACTGGAAAATGTGCGAATTAGTCGATCTTTCTAATCTGTTCTTGCAGATCATCAAAATGTTAAGAAATTACGAACCCATTAACAAAATACAAAATAGAAAGTTTTCTAAAATTTCTAAGTAGGTAACACAAAAATCTGGATTCGGTTCTACAATTATTAAATGCCTGGCGGGGTATTTGCGTACAATTCGGTGTAAATTAGCTCTTGTTGATATATAGGACGCACACTCGTCAGCATTATCCCTTGTCTATGGCATATATACAGTACATAATAATGCATAGTTCGAGTGTGTAGGGAAAAACACCGTACTGAGGAGTCCCATAAGGACGAAACCAGTGATCTACGGTTATCCATGATTATTCGAAATATGGAATATTGGAAATTTTCAACAATTCTATAAAAGTTTACCTCACATATCACAACAGTGATACAGTAATTAATTAGTTGATCATCATACTTTAAATTGTCCCGGACGCATATTCATATCGAACGTAGCGTATTGCAGAAACGGGCGTATTTTCTACTTATATAGTATTTTCGTAAGCGTTCTTGCCAGCACACCTTCGTGGCTCAGTGGTCGATGTGTCAGCCACACAAGCCGCAACGTTGAGAGTTCCCACCTCGTCGTAGTTCTTTTTTGTTTTGATGATTTCACTTTCTTCCTTTGACCAAAAAATCGGTTCTGGTCCAAAAGGACAGCTAGGGGATCGCCATCAAGCGAGACAGACTTCCACTCATTTGACATACCTCTCGCGCGTTGGATATGTTACTTCGGATTGCGATACGATACGTGAGTTATGAATATGCGTCCCAGGCTATATGGGATATTCTAAATATCAAGTACCCAATTCAGAAACGGCCTCATTATCTACATCGTCTTCTTGAAATTTTAGAATAATGATAAAGGGAGGTAGGTAATAAAAGAATTTATTTCTGACTCCCTCCCAAAGGTATCTTCCCGTTTCGTGCTTTTTTGGGTTTCTACCTGATTTCGTACCGTCAATAATTTACTGGGTAATTAAGTAGTACCAGTTCGTGCGTTGCATAACGATATCCTTTACTTTGAACATGTTGTACCTGTTGCAATAAAGGCATGCAAAACGTACTGCTTTGTTTTATAGTTGCCCGTCACTGAATACGTCCAAAAAAGTGGTTCCACGGCCCACTATTTCCGGTCCGTGGGCAAGCGGAGCGAGCGAAGGGAGCGGAGCGTTTGAGTCCCCTCCCCAAACAAAAACATTAACATTTGAAAACAATGGGAGAGAAATCAACATACACTTCCGCATTGAAGTCTAGTTATTAACAGCGCTGAATTGTAAAGGTAAACTCGAATTAGTGGCTTACTGCATTATCAGCAGGTCAGAACACGAAACGGCACTCAAACCAGGTAGAGGTTTGGGATGACGCACGAAACGGGAAAATTTTCATCGACGCACGAAATGGGACTAAATCCTCCCAAAGGGTATCGTCCGGAATCCTCCACTCCCTCCATTTCTTATTGAACATACGTGTTGGTCCAGTTGACAAAAACCGAAAAATAATCCATCAAATTTTTCTGTAAAAATATTGATAAGAACTAAATTAACATTAGGTACATTACTGAAATGACCTATAACTGTAAAATTTTTGTATATTTGACGCTTTCCTCTAAGTATATTACTCAATTATTTATTTATTTATTTAATTAATTTTATTTTAATTTGACGCATCACAGTAAAGTTGAGGGTAATTTTTATTGTACCAAATATTAGCACCTTTAATTTGCGAAACAGAATTATCAGTGAAATGTTAAGTAAGTACTTAATTACCTCCAAGATCAATACACCAATGCAACAATGAATACATTTCATAGGGAATTCTCCAAAAAAAGTGGACGTGGTAAAGCCCGGACGGTCAAATTAAGAATTAAATAAACTATATGTATACTCTCCAATAGACGAGAAATATGCCGGGATGTAAGATGTAACTGTGCTAAACCAATTCAACATAGGCAGCAACCAAACTTCCCTAAGCAAAATACAAACGTTATGCGTCATGACATTTGCAGAAATTGGACCTGATCCAGCTTTCGACAACAGTCTGGTGGTTTACAAGTAGCAACAAAAAATGTGCTCCTGACAAAAGCCAATAAATAAAAGGTTAAGTACAAATACATGGAGGTTACTAGACCAAAGGAGAGGGACAAATTCCAATGCCCACAAGGAGCTATGCAAAATAATAAATTAAAAAAATCGAAGAGACCTCAAGACCCATAACAGCCAACTGATACAAAGAATCATAAAAGATAAGTCAAGCATGTCCAGGGGAAAGAAAAAGTTATTTCAAGTCAAAACCAG
Source organism: Xestobium rufovillosum (assembly GCA_963966045.1). Taxonomy (NCBI): domain Eukaryota; kingdom Metazoa; phylum Arthropoda; class Insecta; order Coleoptera; family Ptinidae; genus Xestobium; species Xestobium rufovillosum. Next base: position 17,275,773 of record OZ014496.1, read on the forward strand.
GGAAGCAAAAAGAGTTACGGATAAGCAGGAAATTATTGATATAATTAAGAAATTCTACAAAGATCTGTAAGATTCGAATATTCCAAAGCAAAAATTGAACATGTCGTCTCAGAAAACATTCGCAAAATATTTAGATCGGAAATGTGAAAGACGCTACCAAATGAGGAACAGAAAAGTCCCAGAAAGTGACCGCATAACTAAAGAAATGGGAGGAAAAACTACAGAAAAGGCACTGTATGTTCTGTAGAGCAAATGCATTAATGAGAGAGAAATCCCTTGTCCCCGGCTTAGTGGGGAGTTCTGATTTTCAAAAAAGAGATAACACCGATATCGATAACTATCGCCCAATTAGTCTCCTGTGCCACATGTATAAACCGCTGCTTAAGATCATTAGCTTTTTAACAAATGGTCGAACAGACAGGATTCAGAAAAGGATTCAGTACGACCGATCACTTACCTATATCCGTGGGTTTGATAGATAAACGCAGAGTATATTGTGGACTTTGAAAGGGCTTTTGACTCTATTAAAATCTGGGCGACTCTGAAAGTATTGGACTGTGCGAGAATAGACACGAGACTCCAAAATTATAAAATAAAATCATTTATGGAAACACTACATTGCAAGTGATCATTGATGATGACGTGGCGACAGAATAAGAAAGTTTATTCGACATGGAGAAGCATGTAAGTCATTGGAAGAAATCTTCATTCAGGAGTGGATGAAGAGAGAGAGAGAAGAGATAATATAAAGATGAACATTTCAAAAACTACAAAATTTCTTAAGACGCCAAGATCTGACCCTGCCTATCCTTGGACCCTGATGGAATCACCGATCAGGAGCCCAAGACTGCACAAAGGAAGATGGAGAAAATGACGTTGGGTATGAAACTACAGGCGAGGAAACCTTTATATATTTTGCAAATACCAGTTAGCAGAAATCCGGAAAAAGAAACTAGGGACATGTAGCCGACATTTTTTACTTGAGATCGAGTCTCATCTTTAGTACCTATCTGGCCATCCAGCGAAATGTTAGTTCTCCCACTGCACCAAAACAATGCTGTTGTTGGCAAGCTTGTATCAGGTATAAGAAAATCTAATTCATTCTGTAAAAGCAATACCGCTAAAGTGTAAAAAAGTTTCTATCTGTTCGTATAATCGGCCTTCGAATAATGCACCTAACACAAAAAGGGCTAATGTAAGTAAATTAGCGACGGCGAGGGCTGCTATTTCCCCTGCATTATGTAACTAATAAACGATTAATTCGAATAAACGCTCAATTTTGAATATAAAGCGCGCTCTACGTTATAAATATAATTAATGTTTCGCCGAGGTGTTCCACAAAGAATTGTGATGAACTTGGCGTTTCTTTTGTGTAAAAATGCTCATAGGTAAACTCAAGTCTACCCGAAAAAAATCATTTAGTATAATTATAAAAAAAAACAAAGCGTAAAATGTATTTACCCACACTGCTTTTAGTGAGACCGAAATATCGACGGGGGGTAAATTGTTACGGACAGCAATATATCAAGTTGGCGATCCCTTAAAAGTTGCCGACCTAATAAGCATCTAAATAGAGCACTTTTAGGTGTAGTTATAGCTCTATCTAATTTTTTAAGTGTTCCCTGTAGAATACTCTTAAATTATTGCAGAAATGAATAAGGGGATTTCCCTTCTAGTTCTGGTATTCGCCATTCAACTTCGGCATTGTATTTTTCACGTGAAAACTATAATTAACAGTGCCTTTTAGTGTTTGTTTGAAATAAAATAAAAACACGTTTTTATCGTCATAGAACATTCCGGATTAAAGTTGGCATATCCTAATTTAGGATGAAGAAAATGTCAAAAGAAAAAGGTAAATTAATCAAAATTTTGAAAAAGACTATATTTAAGTTGAAAAATTCAGCTACAATATGTAATAAACGGTCTAGTCTCTAGTACCATTGGTTTAGGGGATCAACTTGCATAATATTATGTCAATTTCATTATTGTAACACTTCGTTTAGGAGGTTAAAGGCTGTGACCGACAGATAGGGAGGTAGAATAGTGGGAACAATATAGGGTACAGTTTTACCTTAATGGATGTTAAATCTGATCCTCGAATTGCGAGGATAGGTATATCATTCATTGCCTTGATGAACGAATAGGAAGAAGGCTTCGGTAAAGACGATTCAGCAATAGATGCAACTTTCATTCTACGGCAAATTGCAAAAAATCAGAAAAATGTGTTTTCTCTTGCCCCATAGACCTCACAAAACCTTCGACCATGCAACGTTCAAGAACATCATGGAGATGTCAGCAACATCACAAAATTAAGAGTCGACTGAAAATAAAAGAAAAATGAAAAATGAAGAGATGCATTAGGGTGGCAGATTGCATTTCCTACTCTTTAACAATAAATTTATAGACGCTATTAAAGAAATGACTGTCCCAGTAGAGAAGGTGACGTCCTCCGATAACTTGTGCATAAAAATATCCAGCTTAAGGATTTCCAAGGATGGTATCAAAAACCAGGTGAAGAAAGCTGTGACTATATCAGAATAACCAACACATGTTATCTTCAGGAATAAACGTTTAAGTACTTAAAATCATTGCCAAATACAGCATGATAAACATCAGATAGCCAAACCCGATTACAATAGCAAGATGTAAGGTAGAAGACATTGGACAAGAAGCCGGAGATACGAGTATAAATTAATGAGCACAAACCAAAATAGCTTATAACGGAAAGCCACGTGGTACAAGATCTCGGAAATATAGCGTCAGAACTGGCAGTCGACATCGCTGGAAAAACTGACGTTGAAGGTATAATGCTAATGACGACATTCAAAAGGAGAAAAGGAAGAAGTAGATTTTTCTACACTGAGGCAACGAAAATTTCATGTCAAATTGAAGAAAATGAACTGGCAGTCGACATCGCTGGAAAAACTGACGTTGAAGGTATAATGCTAATGACGACATTCAGAAGGAGAAAAGGAAGAAGTAGATTTTTTTACACTGAGGCAATGAAAATTTTATGTCCAATTGAAGAAAATGTAGACTAAATTCTCCGACTACGAAAATGGGGAATAGGAGAGTTAGAGATGTATTACGTTATTACGTGATGGACTTCCACCAAAACCAGCTTCTCTGAAGTAACGCTAGATAGGTTGGATAGGTTCATTTACTACTGAATCCGCGGATATTTGGATATTTTGACATAATTAATCAAGAAAATACGTAAAATTTTATAAAGACAATGTTTATAGAAAATATCCCACATTTCTAAAGACAACACACTATTTGAATTTATTGAATGCTATCAGTCGGATAAATATTTTCAAACCTTCAAAAATACCTAAATCCCTATAATCACCACTTTCAAGAAATGCACAATAATAAATTGTTATAATAACTGAATGAGAAAATATATTTATTGGCCGTTGTCCGTGATTTCCGTGCTGCTTAACCATATCCGAAACTTCGGTGACTAATGTGACACTGTTTCCTGTATTTATATCCAAACTAACCTTTGGAAGTAGGTCATTTCCAGTGATGTTCCTGTTGAAATTTCCTTATTTGTGGATCTCAATACTTTCTGGATCAGAAATTTCGGTTCCTTGCTAATATCGTGGGGTTTTCAAGCTTGAAGAATGCTTCGACTTCTCTCTCCTTTGGTCGACGCTCGTCCCGTTACCTGTAATCTGGGACATCCCATGTGATGCTGTAAAATAGTCATAGATTTTTCGCGGGAAAACATATGTGCTAATTTTTCTGCAGCGTTGCATGCGACGTTGACGTTTTATGTGTTCAATCATTCAATCTGCCGTTATACCAAAGAAACTGTTGTCCAAGAATTTAATTTCTAATTTTCTAGATTTTACTATGGGCGTTACTCCTTAAATGCGGGCGGTCTTCCATATTTATAGCACTACTGGTCGCTTCAAAGAATTGTTCACTCTTCGAGCAATATACCCTAAAAACGAAGTGTTCGTTTAATGATTAACTTATTCTAGATGGAAGCACTTCTTGTTCTGTTATATGTCCACACCTGGGACTTCCCTACAGCACCATACCACAAATTCGTCTTCGGTTCTTCCCCCAACCACATAAGAATTTAAGATAAATAATCTCACCAGACGAATTTTTAGGGTTTTAGATAATCCCTTGTCCGATTTTTTCCATCCTACGGCCACTCTTCTTGAGTTTTCCGATCCCCAGCTCCACATTCCCTACTGTTGCTTATCTGTAAGTCCAAGTAAATGCATCTGAGAGTATTTTAAGAGACCATGTAGTTTCAATGAAATCTGTTCAAAAGTCCGAGTTTGTTTTTTCCCCAATTTAATCCAGTTTAGAATTTTTGATTCTCATTCTCCACTTCTTTTTAGTTGAACAGTATCGGCGTTGTGTAGTCTGCGAATCTAAGATTAGATTGCGCCTTCTTCAATCCAACATGGCTCTATATGTATTCTCCAAAGATCCAAAAAATGTCGTTAGACAACACATCCTGCCATACATCTTCATCCTGTTTAAACTCCTCGTTACTTCTACAACCCGATATTACAACGGATATACCCCTCCCCCCCAGAACAGTTCACATGAACTCTCAGTTCCCAGAGTTAACGATTTGCTAGTATTTGAAACTCCCTGGACTTTTCACTCATTTGTCCCACGTCAAGTAGGTACTACTTGCTGTCTGGTGTATCCAAGTCTCACGAAACCACGGCTTTATGTTGTCCTTTTGGAACATACCTTGCTACCATGGGCAATGGTTCTGTAATTAGAGCAGCCTGGTCCACTAGACACGTCATGTGAACAGTCAATTGCGTTAACAGAACACGTTGTACAATAATATTGCATGAATGGTCTATATTCTGTTATAACATCATCACTCATCGTGTCATCGTTATTTTTATTTTCTTGCCTTCCTGGCCGTTAAATATCTAATTTAAAAAATATATTTCTATTCTGTACACCGTTTCTTAAATCTATGAGCTCCAACGAAAGGGAATAGGGACGTCTTAAGTTTCATTACTCTAGCCAGATCAAGATTTTTACTGTCCAGTCAGCTGACGATCATCTAAAATTATAAGGTATGGGGCATTACTTCCGCTAAATCCAGGAGTACCTATACCTACTTATGCTTAACAAAAAAAATATAAGGGCACTAACGAGTAATCCTGAATATGCTCTGAAACTCAATTTTTCCGCTAGTTTTATTTTCTATTACTTTAATTGGGAGCGCCATTTAAAACCAACTTCAATACGTCTTCTAAATTAAAAATAAATTATTCAGTGCTAGACATGCACACAGATTGATTGAACATCGTCCTGGCACGATATTTCGATATTAGCATGTGACGAGACGACATACGTAAAGTACTTTTGGGATTCCCCGTTGTCCACTTCAATATCTCAACCTCCATGTTTGAGATAACCTAACCGTATTTTATGCAGCATATTATTTAGATTTATTACGCCTATATGGGAAGTAATAAGAACTGTCGGTTGTGCTTTACTCCTGCAACGTTTTAGATTGATGACATCACTTTGTGTACGCCTGTATATTGAAATAATATTGCTCTTTCGTTTCACTATTGTATGACAAATTTCGGAACATATGAGAGACCGTGGCTGTTTTAAAGAATATATATAAGCTTTTGCTACCATTTTTTATAGGTGCCATCTGTTTCATTTCCGCATCAACTTAAACACATTTTTTTCTCTACGTTGGCGACATTTAAGCAAAACGCTAAACAATAGTGTATGGAAATCAAATGGGCCCTGCTTGCAATTTCAAATAGGCTATTTGAAACAGTCACAATTTAACAAATTTGTTCTACTCATGAGTCAACCGCGAACTACCTCAACTTTTCTTGAAAATTTTGACACTTGCATAGCTTTGTTAAATTTTCAGATCTTGAGCAGTATAACTGCTTTATTTAAATGTGTAAAAGTTCAGACTTTAGAAAAGTGTGAGAGAAAAATACATCAATACCTAAATGCATAAAATTAATAACCAACTTACTATGAATTCTTAATAATTTAACCACACACGCAAAAAGACAGTGGCACAGTAATTAAACTCGACACGTGTTTAGAATCTTCAGGGGTTGAAGATTAATCAAAAGAAACTTACACTACACTGCTATAAATACCCATTCCCCACTACTGAAGTAAAATGAATCGATAAACCTAGAGAGGGTTTCTTAGAACTTTTGGACCACAAGAGCAATAAAATTGGTTTCTTAGAACTGGAGGGTAAGTATTTATGGCTAGTCTTAATTCTATCTACCTGATAAATCTATACAGGATTGAGTTTGGAATCGGACCATAAATAGACCGAGTTGACTGCCCGATATCGTCAAATGAATAGAGTGGGCTACAGATTACACATGAAACAGTCAAATCTCTCAAAATCGTGCGGAGAAAAGAGGCTTACATTCAACGGCTGAGAAAAAAGAAGGAAAACCTACTGACCGAAAGGACCTGAACAATTTAGTTGGGTCTTGTAGTGGTCTGTTATAAGTTGGTTCTCCTAAGGAAATAATTATTGGATTCATCAACGAAATAAACCAAAATTTAAAAAAGTAACAACAATGTTTTCTTCTGGAATAATCACCCTGTATATTCCCAATCTGAGTCATCCAGCAGCTAATACAAAACATAACATAAGCGTAAACTTGTTTCTATAGTTTCCGATTTCTAAGTCCGGCTGAATCCTCAGAGACCGTTCAATCTTACTCGAACCCGCCTACTTGGATGGACCCTCTGGACACGTCTCGGGGCCACACTAAAAAGGTAATTTTTGTCCGAATAGGGATCCCAAAGCGACTATGACATCACCTGCTCGGACAGTTGCTAGTCTATAATTTCTTTTAAAGTGGTTTTACTCTCATAATTTACATACATAGTTCTAATAAGTGCTCGTAGGTCATTCTGGTAGGCGTTTGCCTAGTGTATAGTAGAGAATACTGGATAAGAAACCGGATATTTGCTATACTTTAGACCGCATTTGCAGTATCATTGCAATGTTAAATTGTAGTTCTTTACAATTCGCGTAGCTTCTTCTTAGAAGGAAAACATATGGGATGGCCACATTGAGCATTGCGTGGGCCAGGGACCTAAACTGAAGTAAATTTTAGACATAATCTGAATTTTGGTTTGGTAGGTACATAAGGTAAAGTGTAGTATCAAACACGTAATCGCCTTAGAATACCAATTTGTTTGAACAGAATAGGAGTTCATACGAATATATAGTTACTGAATTGAGTTACAAAGAGAACAAAAAATGATTATTTTTTACTTCTCAAAAATATCGATACAAAAGCCTAATTGTTCCCAAGCTCCCATAGCACATATCATTTTTTATCCAACTGTTACAGAAAATATGTTATTAATTTTTATGCATTTTTTGGACTTAGAATAGTGTTATATTTAACAGAAGCAGTATCATCTTCGTTAAGCATCTCTCTCCTTTTTTAAATTTGAACAGAACCAATCTCTAAAAAATGTTTTATTGCTTCCCTTACCGACACGAAAAAGCTTTTTTCTCTTAACTTTTTTTGGAAATTTTGTAATTTTTGGGCGTTGACATCCTTCACCAGTGCCATTCAGCACTGAATTAAGTAAATTCTTTACAGAAATGACAAATTTCCTGGAACAGTTGGATAAAAAGCAATGTGTGCGATAAGAATCTAAAAAGAAGCAGGATGTTTTATGCAGAGCGATTTTTTTGAGAAATTAAAATAATGATTTTCCCCCTTTGTAACTCCATCCGAGGCCATTTTTAACTTCGAGTTCAGTTCTTGAAGAAAAGTCACTCTCTCTAAATTACTGTTTGTGGTTCGCTTTCGGTCCAACCAAAACCACAGGTTACGTGCTGTTCGGTTTTGGTTTAGGTCCTTTGTGTGAGTAACTAGTAACTCTGCCACTTTGTTGAATAGATCAACGAACGAAAGTAGGTGAGCTTTATATAACTTCATTGATATAGATATACATAGACCTGAGCTTAAATAGGAAGAGTATCCCAGATTTCATGAGAAATAAAAATGTCGCATGGAATATTCACAAACTATTTGCAACGAACGAATAAATCGAGTTTTCTTTGGCTTACAAAACTGCCAAATAACTTTTGCTCCTTTTTTATTAATTTTTACCAGTCGTTCACATCAAAATAGACGTGGACTGGAACTAAAGCAAGCGACAGTCTGTCTATTTCGAACCCGCATGCGCAGACGGTATTCTCAACTAGCAGCAGACGGCATTGAAACAAAAATAGGTTATTTCGTCGTCAATATCACGAAGTGACGTAACTCAAAAAAATGGGAAATTGAGATACGTCACCTACATGCATTAATTGGCCAGCTTTACAAGCTCACGAAGTGACGTATCTCTATTCCTTATAGTTTTCCTTATGCAAAAGGCGGACCAACTGACGTATCTCATTTTCATCGAAAACGCAATTTCACGAACAGACGTAAGTTGAGTTAGCCAGTTTGTAAAATTGTTGAAAAGGTCAAGTCAGGGAACTTTGGGTGACGTATCTCAATTTTTCGAGTTAAGACTTGCACACCCTCGCAAACAAATTCAGCAAGTGCCCTACAAACTTACGATGAAAAGCCTAAAATCAGTTGCCCTTTTCTCAGTCGGCTGCAGTGGGCAAAATAAAAATTCAATCACTGCATCTATGCAGTCGCCAATAGTTAAAAAATTGACGAGGTATTTCTTTGAATCATTTCATGGGCACAACGACACAACGACTTTTGGGATTTTAAAAAGTTTCAAGACCTTCGAATTTTGACCATATAAAAACTTCTGAAACAGGTCAGGCCATAAAATGGAATGGAACTGAAGGTGAAAAGAGTGAGCCGATGAGAATTTTTTCGAAAACTGGTCATCTTCAAGAGGACTATGATTCATTCAAGCTATATTCCCCATGAGTAGACAAGATTCACCAAAGACTTACTTTTTGTGTACCTACTAGAAGTATGTTCTTAATTTTTTGTAAATTTTTTTAATGCAATAGTTTTTGCTGGAATTGTGAAGTTTTTAAGTTTGTTAAGACATAATAAAGCATTTTTTAACAGCTTCAGCTTTTTAATCCATGTACACTAATGTATTTTACTGATGACGTAACTCATTTATTTATTAACTCAAATAAAGTTTCCAATTTAACGAAGTGACGTATCTCAATTTTGCGCTAAATTAGTGAACTTTCAACGAGAATTTGCCAAAAACTTTTACGCTTTCAAAACGTACACACATGCATCTCTCATTATCCAAAAGGCAATAGTCAACGTTTTGTTAGTTTTTTGTCAAAGTTCAATCAAAATCTAAAAAAAATTTCAAAATGCTCTCCTGTAAAAATGTCAAAACTGAGTTACGTCACTTAGTGATATTGACGACGATTTGTAATTTTTTTTCAATATAAGTAACAAAAATATTATGCGTTGTGTTTATTTTGTGCAAATTAATAATTGAAATTCCTGCTTGCACAAACCAGTTGAATGTGTCTTACGGTAACATCTATTGTGCCGAAATGGCTGACGGATTGGGCTGGCGGACCGCCAGGCTCACGGATGCGCTCTGGTGTCACGTATTATTTATTTTCATTTTCCGTTATAACTGGTTTTTCCCCGTTATAACGATTTTTCCCGTTATAACGGATCTCTTTTTCCGTTATAACGAGTCTTTTTCCATTACAGCGGATAATTTTTGCGATTATAACGGATTTTCCCCATGTCACGGATCTTCTTTTCCGATATAACAAATATGGCGATGTATCAAAAACTTTATAGCCCTTAAGCATTAATGAGGAATCATTTTACATAACCGGCGTGCAGTGTTGTGTTACTCGCCAATTGGCTTCCGATATAATTTCCACTTAACGGTCAAAACTAAAAATACTTACCTACTTTACCAACAGTCTTATACTGATTTGAATGGGGATATTATAGGGATGTCCAAAATTTTTGATTGAAATCAATAAAATATGTAGCAAACTACTACTATTGCACTTTTTAGCCGCTTTCAGAGTATTGAAACTCCATCATCAGAAAAGTATATTATTGATTATTTCATTTCTCGTTTCACTTTCTTAACTGTATCTTGGGTTTTAATTTTACTGTTAGGTACGAAGTTATTGGCATATTCTCAGAACACCACACTGCACATCGATTATGTAAAACGACTCCTAATTTTTAATACGTAAGTGCTATAAAGTTCTTGATATATCGCCATATCCGTTATATTGGAAAAGAGGTCCGTTATATAATAATAATAATAATAATATTAATAATAATATCGGTAAAAATATCCATTATATCGGAAAAATTATCCGTTTTAACTGAAAAAGGTCTGTTAACGAAAAAGGACAAGAATTCCCTATAACAGAAAAAATCCGTTTTAACTGAAAATGAAAATAAGTACATAATACGTAACACCAGGCGTTTCCGTACACTCGACTCTCGCGGCAGTCATTTTTAATAAAGCGTTTTCCCTTTTTCGACAAAAAAATCTCATCTTTCAGTTGTTCTTGTTAGTTAGGCGAAGGCCGTTAGGCTGGAGCGGGACAGTCATTTGATATAAAAAATCCAGATATACCTACAGTTCCTCTAAAAGGATATTAAATGTAAATACCTGTAAATAATATATTGTTTACTAATCTTTTTGAGATAATTTTTTTCATTATTTCTGCCAATTTCTTTATTATTTAAATTTATTGTTTTAGTAAAATATTTTAGCAAATAAAATGCTATAGGTATATAAAATATCGACGTTTCGGCCCCGTTTAAGAAAAACACCAAACATAATTTGGACTTTAATAATGCTACTACTCCAGAACAAGAAAAAAATTTAAAAGCTAGACTTAGCTTAGAAATGATACTTACACATCAAAAAAGACAAATTCTTTGAATGACAGTCAAATTTACAGTAACATAATAACGTAAATCTGCTCTCTACCACTTGCTATTAAATTAATATACATATTATGTATGTACATTTTCTTCCTCTTTCATAATTTTATCAAATGTGCTAATAATTTATATTTTTAGTTTTATATTTTTTCTTTTAATATCGTAGCAAGTATCGAAGAAAACACCAACTTAACACATTACGTCTTGATAAAAGTTAAAAATTTATAAAAAAATAATTGTTTAAAACGCTTCCAAAGACCAACTTTTTCAAATCAATTTTTTCGCTATCGCGCCATTTAAACTTAATGACGTATATTGCGTCAAAACCAATTAAAACGCGAGACATTTTAGCTGCAGCAGCATATTTGTCAATTTCTAGTTTCACGTCAGCAAAAACAGCAAAAACAGCAAAAAAAGGTTAATCAAACGTCATAATTGACATCAGGACAGCTGACGTATACATTTAGACTACTAATAGAATCTGATAAAATACGAATAACCTACTTCCCGTCAAAACCGCTGTGTTGTCATATAATTCTGGGCTGAATTCAAAAGCGTTATAAGTTCCTCATTTCCATTTTCTCGAAATAATTTTAGGTGGCTCAGCCATTGCGTTTTACAAATGTTTCACTTTCATGTATACAATTTAAATAATTCTCTATTTATTAGAAAAGTAGAAATAATGATTTCAAGTTACATAATGACAATATCGGATGCACGCGTGACGTCAATTGCGCCAGGCAAAATTATGTATTCATTATTTTTTTCTGACTGAAAATGAAGCGCAGAGAAAAACGCAAATATAGGAATCAATAATAATTTCGTCCCAATTTTCAATAAGTCATCCAGTTGCCCATTGCCACTTTTATACTTTTCTTTTTTAAATATATCGTGACACAGGCTCTAAACAGGGCCGAAAGGTCGATGTTTTATATTATACATATGTATAGTATTTTATTTGCCAATAACTAAAACTAAAACAATAAATTTACTATTTGAGAGACGACACTTCTTGTAGAAATCATATTATAAGTGAGTTTTGTCTAGATTTTTACAAGTTCAGTTACCTACCAGGAGATCTTTGAGTGTATGCGATTTCTTATGTATTAGAAAAGGGTGATGGGCCTATCAAATCGCTGCAGCTGAAATGGTAAATTTTCTTGAAAAATAATGCTTTGTATTCGCTTTTTGCAAATTTTCAGTTAAGTTTAAATGCATATAAAGCACTATGATCGAGAACAATGGTCGCTTTAGTGGGCAAACGTTCAATATATTATTGGAATAACTTGAAACCATGGATGACATAAATATCTACCCTTCAAATGAATCAAATAGTACTACATATTTTGTTAACTGAAGTACAGGATAACACTGATGAAGACTCCGGATACTCCATTTCGACAAGTAATTTGCCAAAAGTAGCAGACGTAATGGAGAGGATACCAACCTTAAAGTGGAGTTGGGTGAGTCACGTGACAAGAAAATCTCTGGATGAGTGGTTCAAGAGAGTTGTTCATTGGTCCCTAAGAACGTCAAAATGGAATACTGACAGACCCAAGAAGAGATGGTTGGACGACGTGAGGACCACAGCTGGAATCGATTGGCATAGGAAAGCCCAGAAGAGAGACTCATGGAAAGCATTGGGAGAGGCCTATATCCCAACTAAAAACTGAAGCAGGAGTAAAAGAATTATTTTTCTTGAATGACTAAAAGCTTCTTCGACATTTTCATCTTAAGCTGCTACTTATACCTTCCAAGAAGCAAAATGCATTGATATAACTAATCAATTGGGTTTAAATGTTCTCTCCAGACAGGTTCCAGTTTATTTCACAAATTTTCATTTGCTAAAGTGAGACCTCTAATTAGATAAACTGAAAAATCGGTATCTATACCACGCTCCCCATGAAGAAAAACAATAATGCTGACGATGAAATCTGTTAATCGTAATAGGACAGTTTACCTCTAGGTTGTTCAAAATCACACCACTAACTCAAGAGAAAACTGCATGGAGAATAGTGCAGAATTGTAATAACGCATAGCAGATAGTAGAGTGTCTCTAAATCTTAATCCAAGTTGTTTTGTTTCAATATTACTTTACAGTAAAATATTCCTTTGTTAGTGGTTACTAATGTCTCCAACTAGTGCAGCTTCTGTGATGAAACTATTTGTAAAATGTAGTTTTATAGCTGAGGAGGAGTGGTAGAAACGAATTATCTTTCAGTTTCAAAATAAAATTCCAACTAACAAATTAATATAGTACCTAGATCCATCCTAGAGGTAGGTACCGCCTCGATCAATATACCGTCGAATTAATTCTGAAATGAGTATAAGTAATTACTAAAAAATAAAAAAAAAATCAGATAGAGAGTAGGAATGACACGTGCACAATATGCAGCGAAGAGAGAGTGCGGGTACTTTAAAAAGGAAATGTACTGTCTCCAGGACTCCGCTTAAATTCAACTGAATAGCAGACATAAGTTCTCTGGGACCGAGGCTATAAAATTATGCACTTAATTGCTTATGTCTCTCGGAGCGTTAAGTTTCTGGAAGCCACAAGATGAACTCTGTAATGAATATAATTTTCAACCTGAGATACCTTATTTGTGTGCTTGTTGGTTAGAAACTTCTTGTTCTGGTATACGACTGTGTCTCTGTAAGATATGTCTTCATTAAGCATACCCTACAAAAGAATATAAGAAAAATGTAAACGCGCAATCATTGACACGTAAATAAGTAAAACAGAAAAATTGTGAAAAGAGGGTTACCTATTTGCAAGCACACAATTTTCGCATCATTTAAAGTAAAATTTTAATATCGCCTAAGATGCCTTATGGATTATTAATCGAAATCTTAAATTACAAGCCCTACCCAAAGGTTAAGTTTATTAATATACCGTTGCCGTATCTCAGGCGTTACTTATTTGATTTAGTTAAGAGCTCCCTTCGCACTTTGTTTCGCTGAGGAAATTAAAGTTGTACAAAAGTAAACTTACCTATTTACTAATAAGCTAATGGCTGATCTTACTATACATTTCACTTAAAAAAAAATGGTTCATAAAATGAACGAATGCAATAAAATTTGTGTATCAGATTGCAACGAATTAGATGAATTTATTGCATTATTTTAATTTGGTTCTGAAACTTTTCTAAATACTCTGCAAATACAAAAAAATCATTAACTATACGGGAAAGAGCAGTCACCTACATTTTTAAAGTAAAACAGTAAGTAAAAAGCACTGTAAAGCTTTCTGCAGCTAGAGATATTTTGGGCCACAAACAGAATGAAAGTTGGGATATTGTGTCTCTAACGGACGAGATGAAGGAGGGAAACAAAGGTATAAAGCGGTCAAGTGAGAAATTATTCAGAAACGTAGGAAAGCGAAAGAACAGTGGATTGATAATAAATGCAAAGAAGTGGAAGATAAGTTCGAAGTAGGAAAAACTAACGAAGCGTATAAAATAATATTAGGAGAAATTTCAGAGAAATTGGATCTAGCAGCACGAACATTAGAAACGAGGCAGGTGATATCCTAATCGGAAGAATTCTGACTAGAATTGTACAAAGAAAGATCTAGAAAAGGGCGGAAGAAATATTAGGCGATCAGTTCGGATTTAGACGAAGTAGAGTAATGCGAGAGACCATTCTAGCTTTACGAGTAATTTTATAAAAAACAATAGAAAAGGGAAAGAGCGCCTATATAGCATTTGCAGATTTAGAAAAAGCCCTCGATAACGTAAAATGGGGGAAGATGTTCGAAGTGCTCAGGAAGGTAGGGATTAAATATAGGGACAGAAGAATAATACATAATCTCTACAAAGAGCAAACGGCAGTTATAGAATTTGAGGTGGAACGAAGAGAAGTAGATAACCGGAAGGGATGAGACAGAGTTATGCGTTGTCACCTCTAGTTTTCATCTTATATATCGATAGGACAGAGCAGGCTCAGGGATTAATGTACAGGATCAAACTATTAACATGCTCAGATTCACGGATGATATACCAGTGTTAGCATCCAGCAAAGACGAATTAGGAATAGTTCTGTACGAAATGGAAGCAGTTTTGATACAGGGATACGGCATACGGCATGAAAAAACCAAAACTTTGGTATGTAGAGGGCTTGAAAATATAACTAAAACTAAAATACAAATACAAATAGGAAATGAGAAGACAGAGGAAGTCGCGGATTTATGCTATTTAGGAAGTCAAATAACTCGCGATGGTATGCGCATTAGAGATGTAAAACAAAGAATAGCACAGGGCAGAGTTCAGTTTAACAAAAAGAAACAACCGTTATACTCGGGAACGGTTAATGTATAGACTCGGAAGAGACTCTTAAAGTCGTAAGTATGGAGTACGGCATTGTACTGGTACGAAACTTAGACAATCGGAGTAGCGGATGGAAAAAGAATAGAAGCGTTTGAAACGCGGTGCTACAGATGCATGATGAAGATACCGTGATTAGATAAGGTTAGCAATAGGGAGGTATTAGACAGAATTGTGGGAAAGCGAAAAGGATGGAGGTACGCGTCCAGCCAGTCTTCCGACTGAGAACTTTATGATGATTATTTGAAAATTCGCATCACATACAAGAAAGATGTTTGGATAAATCAAAAAATAGAATTTAGGTGGATTTACATAGTTCTAAATTCGATGCCTGGTGGAGTACTTGTTCGAGGAGCAGTTATTTGTACGGTCCAGTGCCACCCATTGCAGAAAACTGAACTCAGAGATGTGACTGGGTGATGAAGTATATTTATATTGAAACATGAGCGTACTGCCTTATTACTTCGTGATGTTTTGAACTTGGGGAAAAACAAATGTTTCGTTCCCCTTGTGTATACCACCCAAGAGTCTCATATCTCCAAAATCCCATTTCCATGGCGCAATCTGTCCTCAGTCTCTTCTGTTGCTTTGCACCCCTCTGCTACAAATACAAATGCGGGTGTGTGCCTATTTCTTCTATTTCATGAATGCAGAATTTGTGCAGTGATTTGTAATAAAGTTTCGTGAAAATTTGTTTAATGATGAATGAACAAAAAAGAGTTTTAAACTACGGATTGGATTCAGGTCATTGTATGCATAAGTACTTACCCGTGAACGCTTTTTGGAAAATTAGAGAAAAGTTTTAAATGATGGTAACTAGAAAACGTATGCGACTAACATCGTTTGACACTATCAAACTAAGTCTAACTGGTTCCCGCCGGACCGTTTTTTTATTCAGCGAGAAGAGGAAAATGTTTCTTGTGCACTCCGACTTTATTATCAGTCACACCCGCACTAACACTAACACATTACTACAGACTGCCCCTTGGCCTCTCACTATTGCAGTTATATTTTATTTCCTATCCATTTTTCCCTTTTCCTATAGGTAGCTATTTATCCCTCATGACCATAATCGCAAATCGACTTATAAAGTGACAGTTTTCTTCCTTCTCAATCATTACCTCCACCATACTATCCCTCGTAAATGTCTGTGCCATCAACTCATCCTGCAAATCTCTTCTATCTCTCTCCTAGGTACCTTGAGCATTTAAACCAATATTTGCTTTTTGCACCTATCCAGTTTCCAGTTTCCACAAGTTCTAGTTCCAAATTCAACAGTTCCTCTTACACTATACTTGTACTGTTGAGTAGGCATATAGACCCATATATCGACGGCGTCACGACAAAAAGGCGTAAGCGGCTTTTGTCAAATTTTACAGGAGACCAAAAAATTGCTTAAAACCTTAAAAAAGGTTGCCTAAGATGCAAATTTTAATTTATTAATTAGTCATAAAATTAGTAATAGTGTTTATAGTTAAAGAATGTATATTTACCACTTGGTCTCATTTTTATTCGCATTTTTGTCACTTACGCCTTCTTCATTTTGCATTTGGTGATTACGCCTTCTTTTGTGGTGCATATGCCTCTTGAAGCCATTTTTTTTGTTTTGAGGAGGCGTTTGAGTCTCGCATACGCCCTCACATTTCTCGTGAAATATTTTGATAATCGGTATATACGCCCTCTAATAAGTAATAGAAAATTCACAAAATCCAAAATATTTGAAGAAAAATGCTTTATTTAAGAATAATACAAAACAAGAAACAAACTGAAAATTTTGAAATTTAACCCTCAAAATATTAACTGTAAATTTTTATTATATGACATTTAAGGAAACCGACGGAAAATACTATATTTAAAAATAAACGAAAAACAAAACGAAAATTTTAACCTAAGTAACATTTTTTGGCCACGAGACATCCAAGAAAAGGAAAAAAACAACAGGCGTAAGCGACGTATTGAAACGAAAATTCAAAGTCAAATTTGGGGAAACCTGTTGAATCTGTAATTAATGTACACTGATATTTAAAAATTAAAGTAGGCTTCTAATCAATTTGTTCAAACATTTTACCGATCTTGGCATAGGTAATTTTAAAAAACACACTCAAACATTGCATACGTTACGCATGGGGAAATGGCGTTTAAGCCCACCAAAAGTTACTGCATCTAGAAGGCGTAAACGACAAAATCTGTTTTCTAGGATTTTCCCCAATTATTATTAACTCTAAATGCCCAAAACTATGCAATCTAAGCCTTGCCACAATAGTTTTAAGATTAATAATAGTTCAAAACCCATACCTGGTCAGGGCGTCTAATTAATGACGTTTGGCGTAACAGCACGTGCCACTGTGAGATCTTGGCGGTTACTACTTTTATAACCTCACTTTATTACAACTGAAATTGATCATTTTAGAATGACGTCACACAATTGACAGCTGGAGGACACACATTTGTTTGTTTTAAAGCTTATTGGAGGGAAGAAGAGGATGAATAACAAAGCAGATGTTTGTGTTACCATTTGGCACCAAAAAAGGAGCGTAACTTAATCTTAGTCGCTTTACGCCGAGAATTGAATAAAAATTCTTAAAATGATATGACTGGTTGCACTATTGCAAACGTTGTTTCGTTATTTTGAGTTAAATTACATGAACTCTAAACATCACCACTTTGTTTGGCACCAAATCTGTTCAAATTTTGGTAACACTCACGTGTGTAATGTTGTTTATCCATGCTCAGCCCTCCAACAGAAAATGGCCTCCTGTCAAAATCAGGCCATTCTAAAACAGTCTATTGTCGCTTACACCACTTGAACTCAAATTTTCACGACTCTCGAATTTTTGGTGGATTCAACGGTAGTATTAGCCGAAAGGCATGTCTCTTACGACTCGTTTGCTGAAATAATCTCATTTTCAGATTTTTGTCGCTTACGCCTTTTTGTCGTAACGCCGTCGATATATGTACCTATATTATATTACCATCTCCAGTTTCTTTTCCTTCTCTAGGAGAATCAGTTTTGCGAATTTCTATTTCATTCCCCACTACCACAGGCTATTTAAATCGAGATTGAAGCCCTCTAGTAACTAGTAACAGCTGCTGATTACCACTGGCTGCGGCCTTAATCATTTTCGGTTTTAAGCAATTAATGCCCGGATTTTTTTGTTTTTGTTGACTTCCCAATATGGAATTCACTTCTTCTATAATGACTAACTCTGCTTCACTTGTCAGTTTAGGTCGCCTTTACCTAACAGTGGGTTTAGACCGAAATAATTTAGTTATTGGAATCTCAACAATTTCTGTATCCTGAAGAAGCCAGCGCTGTTGATATCTCACACACAATAATAATTAATAGCACAGTTATTAATATCCTGTATTCATTTTATCCAGGCTGCGCCTTTAGTTTTCGTAATTGCTTTTCTAAATTTAAATTTTGCTACTCTCTATTCCATAAGGGCCGTCTGCTTACCATGCTAGTTTGCCATCTACATTGGTAGATACGAGAAGGATAGTGTAGAGGTGTCCGAAAGGAACAGCGAATGTCACAGCTCTTACCAGCGACATATGTTAAAAAATATAAAAACCCATTTTATTTAATTAAAATGGCAAGCGGGAGGACATTTAGGGCGTTCTGTACCTGTAATTTCCACTTATGAATGTCCCCACATGTTGGGTTATAGTTTTGTAATTATCTCCAACCCCTCTAAACTGCACGTCCCACTTCCTTTCAAGCAATTACATTTCTGAATTATGCAAGAGAATTTATGCAGCTACGTAAAGTCTGTAAAGTTAAAGACTGGGCTGTCACGTGATCAGCGCAATAGACCTGTTTTCGTCCGAAGGCGGAACTCGTAAATCCAGTGGCGCCGTCAAGAACTTCAAGATTACTGTGCGTCCATTGTTGTTTTATTGACTCATGTTTGAGTGTGCTTTTTTTAGTGGATATTCTGTTTTATTTTGCGTTTTTATTGTGAGTGTTGCTTAAAAGACTAAAAAACTATCATCTTTATTCGAAAAACGGAGTTCGAGGTAATTAATACTACAAATTCTTGTAACTGAATTGAAGGTTAAAATTTTTTGTGTTTGCAGATTATTCTGCTTATTTTGTGATCTCGGTGTTATTTAAAAGACTTTTGAAAAATCGTCGATAGTATTTGTTATCCAGGTAATACTACAATCAAAGTAATTTTACACATTAAATCCAAGTTGAAATTTTTGACGTTTGTAGGTTAGAAATGTCTTCCAAAAAAATTGGCAAACCCGGCATGGTAATTCATAGCCAAGGCCGTGAAATTATCAGTAACGTGATAAAGTTTATGCGGGAAGAAGCGCAAAATGGAATTAGGATTCCTTTAAAGAATTACAGGTATGTACGTACCCACTTCATAATGAGCTTGATTATTGTTAAGATCCAATTGTGTGTTTAAGGCAAAGAGTTATAGAAGCAACAGGTGTTTCGAGAAACACAGTAGCGAAGATTTTGAAGGAATCGAAAAGCGTAGAAGCTGAGCCTAGCACCTCCTTTGCTACACCACATAAGGAACGACCGCGAAAGAAGCGTAAGCTCGGCCTGATTTCTGTGGGAGAAACGGAAACAATACGGGAAATTATACATAATTTTTTTATTTTGGAGAAAAGGAATCCCTCTCTCAATTGTAAGTACATAATTACCATTATAAAAAAGAAAACTTCGTTAAGGTGTGTTTTCATTGCAACTGCTGGCAGTTGTTACTTGTCAAATACGGGGTGATTCATTGTAAAGTCTGCTGAACTTCTTTTTTCATAAATAGAGGGAACGTGGTAATAAGAAAGTTCAAGATATTTTCGTGTATTTTTTGGATATAATATCAAAAAACCAATTGGGTGCTGCTGTTGCGTAGCCAAGTTATGAAAGTATGAATCGCACTTGCATTTTAGTAAATGGAATGCTTTGGATATTTAACTTCCTGGATTCCGTCTTCGATTGTAGATAAATTTCAAGAAACTTACTTTCTGTTGAAACCCAATGATTTTTCAGACAATTATATTTCACGATGTGTTTTCAATGTGTATAATGTATTTTTCATCGAAACATGAATGAAATATGCAATGACGGAAAGTGATCCCAATAATCAGGGGCTATTTGAACAAATTATTCTAGGAACAAATGGCAATTACTGCTTTTTCGTTAAATAACAAATGCTACACTTAAATACCTACCTATCGCATCATCTAGCCTAATATCACCTTGTATTCCAGGTATTCTACAGAAGATTAAAGATTCTGAACTTTCTTTTTCTGGCTCGAGGCAGTCGCTATGGGTTTTTCTGAAATCTATTGGATTCAGGTATGGCTGCTTTTGTATATCCAAAGTCAAAATATTTCGGATGCAGTTACTACATGCATATTCAAATTTCTGTTTCATTAAATGCTTATGTTTTGAAAATACTTTTATAACAACAGATAGCAAAAGTGAGCCTGCTTGAGTGGGACACCTCGTTTACTTCTATTTCCATTTAAGGTGGCGAAAGACAGAAGACAACCGTAAGATTTTAATGGAAAGCCATGACATTCGCCTGAAAAGGGTGAAATACTTGAAACAAATTCTGCAATACCGGGAAGAAGGCCGAACCATTATATATACGGATGAAACGTATATACACAGCAGCCATGTCCAGCCGAAAGGGTGGTATGATGAGTCTACTAAAAACTTAAAGAAGCCGATTTCTAAAGGCCAAAGGCTGATTATTGTACATGCCGGAGGTGAAAATGGTTTCATTCCCAATGCGTTGCTCATTTTTCGGTCAGGTAACACATACGTAAGTAATTTTAATATCAAAATGTAACCAAACATTGTCTCTAGGTTCTAAATCAGGAGATTACCACGATGACATGAATAATGCCAATTTCATGACATGGGTGCAGAAACAATTACTGCCCAACATGCCGCCTAATTGTGTACTTGTGATTGATAATGCATCATATCACAATGTCCTGGTGGAAAAAAACCTGACATCTGCGAGCCGAAAAGGCGAGATGGTGAAGTGGCTTGAAGAACGTCAAATACATTTTGATGGCTCAAATACAAAACCTGAGCTTTATGGTCTTATCAAACAAAATTTGTATCGATTCCCAAAGAAATACAAATTGGATGAGCTTCTTGAAGCCCATGGTCACCGAGTGTTACGGCTTCCTCCTTATCACCCGGAATTGAACCCCATAGAGAAGATATGGGCCACTGTAAAGAGCCGGGTAGCTAGCAGAAACGTTACTTTTAAATTAGGTGATGTGGAGGAATTAGCACGTGGAAAATTTTCCATTATTAGCTCAGAAGAGTGGAAAGATGTATGTGGCCATGTGCAAAAAGTGGAAAAAACTTTCTTTGAGAAAGAGCATCTGATGGACGATGCATTGGATTCGTTGAAGTTCACTGTGAACACAGGATCATCTGATGATGAGAGTGAAGATAAATATCAAGTCACAACTGAAGATGATGGTGGTGATGATGATGATGATGATGATGATGATGATGATGATGATGATGAAGACGACGAAGACGAGGATTTAGGAGTACAACCACTACCAAGTGATTAACCCTTAGTTGATAGAGTGTCCAAGCGTCCTTCCAGCAGCACGTATTTTCGACCCTATTGTTTTCAGTACATTTGCGTCCCCATATGAGAACGTAACCACCACCATCGGATTTGTCGTAAAATTTTGCCTATCTAAAGTGTAAGTTTCATCTCGTTCAGACCAGTAGGAGGCAAGCTACGGAGAAGGAGACAACTCTTGAAAAAAATCTCGCACGTACAGTGGCTTGCACGCTAATTATGCCGCGGGTTTTTCAAAAGCAAAGAATTTTGATAAAAAACCAGATTTTAAATGGTGTATGTCCGCGTTTGGAGACAATTATTTGAGCGCCGTATGCAACGGAAGAGTAACTAAAATCTCTGGGTCTCTGGGTCTTGTGACAGTTCTGCGAGACTTGAACAATACAAAAACGAAAATTAGTGCTGAGTTATTACAAAAGAATGGCAAGTGTTTAATTATACTATAGGTAATAAATTAGATTAAAATTTCCTATTTTACGCAGATTTAGGAAACAATCAGCATCGCAGGCGCAGTGTTATTTTTTAATGTTTTCCAAGTTATTTTGTACGAGAATAAATAAAAATGTTTCTCAGCAGATGTTTTATTTAATAAATAGCAAAATTGTTACGGCGCCTATGAAATTTGGGTCCGTACTGCCGAAAGCTGCGCACGTACTGCCGTCCCATTTAAAAATAATGTCCTGCTGGTAGGACTAGCGGCTCTGTCCAGCTGTCCCGCCCGAAGCTCCTTCCCGCAGGACAAATGCCTGGACGTTCTATCATTAGACCTTGTGCGACATGACATACCTCAAGCACCAAGGGTTCTTATTTTTTGAAAGGTCAACAAGGCGTTTAGTTCTTAATATATGTGAATTCCACTTATTTATTTTTGGTAGTTAATTTAAATTTTTAATTACAGAATAATAAGTTTATTTTGCAATTCTTTAACTCTTCAGTGCTGAAAAATAGTAAATTGGATTATTCGGCTTCCTTTATGATTTATTCTAATTTTCTTTTGTCACATAAGTAAACAACTTGTTCAAAAACCTGTTTTCAACTATAACAATTATGGAATTGAGATTATTTGCACATAAACATGCCGATTTCGTAATTGACATAACCTCACACCAAACGTCACATTTATAATTTATCTGTACTTATGACGAAATCCCCTTTTCTTAAGTTCTTAATGTGTTTCGCGATTTTTTCATGCCTTAAAATGCTAATTTTCCTGTTTTGAATGTAACTTTTATGAATTCATTGTTAAAATAATAATAAATTTCACATATACGCCGGTACGGCACTGTTTCTGTCAAAATCATATTTCCCGCTACATTTTCGCGCAGCCACCATCTTGTCCGGGCCCAGTCTCTAACTTTACAGACTCTACATGTGAGATATACAAGTGCCACCTCAAGTAATATTTTCCTTGAAATACACAATTATTTTCTTATCTGGTAACTTGCAATTTGTGAGCAGTTGTTGATAAGAGAGGTCATTGGAAGAATGTCAAATGCTAATTCAGTTATGCTGTTTAATATAGAAAATTAATAGGTTTAATTGTTTCTTCCTGACTGCTTGTGGCAAAATGGGCACAAGTTACTATCCTTGAAATTAGCTGTCATAAATAAAAAAAACGCAAGTTGCTCTAAAAGAAGCTTCACAAGAACTTTAACGTGACAACATAGTTTGATGTGAAGTGTTTCCCCGCATTCTAAAATGAAGCATCTATTTTTACCTTTACAATAACCTAGACGGCCGGAAATACTTCTAGAAGTAAGTGTACCTGACTTAATTCTAAAAACTCCAAATGCCATTTCCTAACGAGCATCCCTCTGCATACCCACAAAATGCATATCCGAAAAAAAGAGTATAATTTTGCCTGGTAGAAACGTGACTTATTAGCCGCAACACCTAGTGTTCCCGTACTTTAGTAACATCTGTTTGGAAGTCTCTGAACCGCAGGGCTTTGGACATTGGCCATTACAGAAAAATATCGCGTGGGTGGAAAGGGGTGAGTTGTCCAAGTTGCCGCTAACTACAAGTCTAGCATGTTGAGCAACCGCAATTTCCCATTCTCGCACACTTCCGAGTTGTGTATGCATGTTCAGTGGCGGAGATGAAAATTTAAATTGAGGATAAATTTCAGTTCGGAGTAACATAAACGTTGAAGTAGGTATTAGTTACATGGAGATAGTCTGAACTCAATACTTTTTAACCTAATTATTGCCAAAAAAAATCAATGAAAACAAAGAAACAGATGCAGGTAACAAAATGGTTGAAAAATCGCTAAAAATCACTGACTGATAGCAGAAAATGAAGATAGTCTACAACATCTTTAAGTTAGATTTAAGTAAGCCGCTGAAAAGTGTTTAACTAAAGAGAAAACAGAATCAGAAGGAAATCAGGTAAAACTGGAAAATGCGCCAAATCCCAAGAACAGCAAATCGGAATATCATCAGGTGATTGGGGAATCTTCCATCTCCTATAACTTCTTCTGATTACGCAGAACTATGACGAGCTTGACGCCACTCCCCGAAATTCGTCAGAAGCAATAAACTCGGTAATGCTCCACTGTTTAATCAATGGACTCGTCAGTGTCATCAAAAATTGTCAGTGAAGATAAAGTAACAGAGTTGATCAGATGAATAGAATTATCAAGCAGAATGCTTAGCTGATGGTTTTGGATAGATTGCATATTTACGAAAATTTCGGTCATGGATAAGAAACCAGACTTTTCTGCTTAGGGGGTGGAAACCGTGAAGAAGAAGAAGTAAAGGGGCGCATCGGAAGGGTATAGCCGACTTAGAACTCCCAAATATTTGGAAGGATCATCGTAATGAAGCATTTTCAAGAAAACCAAACTTCGCTCCGTTAATGCCTTGATATTTCCTGTACCTAATAAAACCTATTGAGGTACTGGCGTCCAATGCTGCATGACAACGAAGAATACATGTGTTCAAGGTGGATTTGCTGCGATAAGAATTTTCTGGATAGCTCGAAAAACAAACTCCTCTATACACTTGAAGATTTGGACGTCAAAGCAAACAGTCGTCTCCACCTAATCATCATTCAGTGATGAATAGTCACATTCATTAGTTACATCACCAGATGAGAATGCATTGAAGAAGATGGAAATAATGCGAACTTAGAGAAAAGAGAAGCATGGTGTGATCAAATTCGAAACTCTGGTAAGGGTAGGAGAGAGACGGAATGTTGAGTATAACTGCTTCAAACGATAAATCGTCAAGTTACTTCAATTTGTGAATAATACTATGAGATGTCGGTTATCTTGTTGCCTCTCAATATACACACGTCGGCTTTCTTAAGTCTATGGATGATGCCAAAGAACGTCGGATTTCTTGTTGCCTTACATCGGGCAGGTATATCCGCGCCAGGGTCACCATTTAATGGTGTTGCGGAAAATACCATATGAAGTCTGATTCTGCTTCTGAAATCTCCGCCCGGTGCCTATTATACATTTCCCATTGTTCATCTACATTCCCTTCCCCTTGACATCCGGGTAGACATTCTACCGTCACAGTGTTGCCCTTCTTATATTAAATACTTACTTATCCGCATCCTCTTCTACTGATAAAAGTGAAGGGAAACAATTAAAAATAGCTTCAAATGGCTTTAAACGGCTTTCCCCATTTCAGAACCTACCAAATTTTTCGTTCAGTGGTATTTACGTAGATCCACAATGCACCTCATTTTTATTACGTCGGTTCCTTGTTTCTACATCTAAATGTCACAGTCCTATGGAACCCAGCATTCCAAATTGTTTTCTTTCCATATATCTACTAATGCTTTGTTCGAGTTCTTAGGTATGAATACCACAGTAACTTGTTGAAAAATTTTATTCTTGAGGACTATTTAAGTTCTTTTTATTATTTTTCGCTAACTTAAGCTACAGACCGCGCCATGATCTCTTCCTTTTTTTAAAAATTTCCTAAACCAAATATTAAAATTTTTTTTAAGTGTTTGTGCCAAATCTAATATATAAAAATCTCGTGTCACGGTGTTTGTGGTCGCACTCCTCCGAAACGGCTCGACCGATTTTTAAGAAATTTTTTTTGTGCATTTGGTAGGTATGAGAATAGGTCGTAAAGTATTTTTCACCCTCCATTTTTTAATCGCGGTTTTAGTATTTTTGTATGAACAATATCCAAATAATTAAAATTTTTTGTACATTTGGTAGGTATGAGAATAGGTCGTAAAATATTTTTCACCCTCCTACCCCCACCCCCCATTTTTTAATCGCGATTTTAGTATTTTTGTATGAACAATCTACGACTTAACAGATTTCATTCATCCTTTTTTATGGTTTCTAACACTTTGTAGAAGGTTCTTACGGAACGAAAAATTAAGAAAATTGCGCAGAAAATTGGAAAATTTGAGAAAACGTAACGACTATTTCAACTTCGCGCGTTTGACAGTCTGTACGTGTGTATGTCACCGAATTCCTCCTAAACGGCTGGACCGATTTTAATGAAATTTCTTGTGTGTGCTGGAGTGGGCCCCTGGATGGTTTACATTCACAATTGGACCCAGTAGGTGGCTCTGCAATCGGGTTCTAGGAATTTTTTTGAACGGCTGGACCGATTTTGATGAAATTTTTTGTTTGTTGGAGTGGGTCCCTGGATGGTATATATTCACAGTTGGACCCGGTAGATGGCGCTGCAATCGGGTTCTAGGAATTTTTTGACGAAAATTTTTTTAATGTATGAAATTTTTTGTGTATGTTAGAGTGGATCCCTGGATGGTTTACATTCACAATTGGATCCGGTAGGTGGCGCTGCAATCTGGTTCTAGGATTTTTTTACGAAAATTTTTTTAATGTCGGGCAGGACAACGTCTGCCGGGTCCGCAAGTATTTTATATAAATTTATTGGTTTGGTGAAATAAATTGGCATAAGGTAAAAATAAATATAGTTTTTTTATCGACGTTTCGATCCTGGATAGGGCCTTTGTCAAGATTTATTATTTAAAATACAAAAGTATAAAAAAGTGATAATAGAAACAAAGTTTATTCGAAAATTTATTGAAACTTTTTTTAATACTTTTTTAATACTTTTCCAGGGCCGAAGCTTCGATGAAAAACTATATTTATTTTTACGAAACCAATAAATTCAAATATTTAAAGTTAAGCGAAACTGTTCATAAAATAGTTTTGGAAATTCTTTTATTCTGAATGAACTGATAGAATCATACCAAATGAATAAAGATAAAAGCATATTAAGGCGACCTTATATTAAAAAAATTAAACAATCTATATAAATAAAAATCAATTGCCACATGTATGTAAGATCATCACTTGAGAACGGCTCAACCGATTTGGCTGATTTTTTTTTGTTGTGTTCGTAATTTTCAGGACAAGGTTTGTATGAAAGAAAATTCTGGAAAATCCACCGGGAAAGTAGAAAATTTGGATGGTAAAAGTTTGTATGAAAATCTGTTTGACAAACAAAAATGTGACGTTCAGTTTGACAGTTCCAAACATTGAATTGTCAGTGTGTTATCGGTGGTGATCATGTATTTGGTGTTTATTTGGAAAAAATGCCACCAGTGAGGCGTCGAAATATCGCTCGGCGTACGCGCAATGCAAGCCAACTACATGATCGTCGAGTCAATGAGACTGACGAAGAGCGTAGACAGCGTTTGGAGCCAAGTCGAATAAGAATTTCTCAAGCCTCAAGCGCGATCCATTATGACTCCGGAACAACCGATACAGTCGAGTTCGACGCGCTCAGTTGGAGCTTACGCACAAAATAATTTGGAACGTCGACAAAATAGAGGCCAAACGTGGCATTAGGGAACGAAAAATTGGAAAAGTTGCCAGGAAAATTGGAAAATTCTGGAAAAACTCAAAGTGCTTTTTTCTATGGGATTTTTGTATGATATGGATATGCATAAGTCGGGAAATTTGGGCAAACTGTAAAAATCATAATTTTGGAAAATCCACGGGAAAATTTAAAAATTCGGGAAAAACTAAAAGTGCTTAACGGCTGGACCGATTTGGCTGATTTTTTTTGTTGTGATCGTAATAAATTGTCAGGATAAGGTTTGTATGAAAGAAAATTTTTGGAGAATCCACCGGAAAATGTGAAAATTCTGGAAAAACTGAAAGTGCTTAACGGTTTAACAGATTTGGCTCATTCTTTTCAAAAATAAGGTTTTTAAGGAACAAAAAATTGGAAAAGTTGCCCGGGAAATTGTAAAATTCGGAAAAACTGAAAGTGCTTTTTTCTATTGGATTTTTGTGTGATATGTATAGGTGTAAATCGGGAAATTCGGACAAACTGTAAAAATCATAATTTTGGAAAATCCATCGGAAAATTTGAAAATTCGGGAAAAACTAAAAGTGCTTAACAGCTGGACCGATTTGGCTGATTTTTTTTGTTGTGATCGTAATTGTCAGGATAAGGTTTGTATGAAAGAAAATTTTTGAGGATCCACCGGAAAATGTGAAAATTCCGAAAAACTGAAAGTGCTTAACGGTTGAACCGATTTGGCTAATTCTTTTCAAAAATATGGTTTTTAAGGAACGAAAAATTGGAAAAGTTGCTCAGAAAATTGGAAAATTCGGCAAACTGAAAGTGCTTTTTTCTATTGAATTTTTGTATATGGATAGGCGTAAATCGGGAAATTCGGACAAACTGTCAAAATCATAATTTTTTGTATGCACTCGCGATCATAACTGATGATAGGAACGACATATTTGGTTGAACATAAACGTTATCAGAAAAATGTTTCACATTGAATAAACGATTTGGTTAATGAATCAAAAGTTCAATACGAAAAGTAATTTTAGGCAGGACAACGTCTGCCGGGCCCGCTAGTAATTCATAAAAGTATAAGACGAGAAAAGAATTACATTTTTCTCTGCATGCAGAGGCACTATTATTAACATTAGGTATCTAATCGGAGATGCTAAGTTATAATCTCTAATAATAACTGCCATGCAATTCCTGGATGAACTATTATATAAAATTGTGCGAAATTGCTTAATTACACAGGTTGATCTAATTAAAATTGCATGCACCTTTTTTATTCGTGGAGCACCTAACTTATAGCATTTTTTTGTTTTTATAACTAATTTCGAACTTGATTATGGATCTGAAAAGAATTACAATTAAATAAAAATCACGATGCAAGCACTCATACTGAAGGTAATAATTATTAAATGTATGGACATTGGACAGGTGCCTATTAAAATTTCTGCAGAATACTCTGCACCTATTTTTACAACTATTAAAATGAAGCATTTTCAATTATAATTACTGATACGATCAAATGTTTAAATTAACATCAATAATAATTTATCTTCAGTCTCTTGAGTAAGTAAAGAATTTGGCGGCAAATTGGTTAGGAATCCTTTTTACTGAAAGCGATGTAAGTTATTTTTAGCATAAATATGGTTTTGGAATATGTTTACCCTAGCAACTGAACTTGTTTTGTCAAACGAACTGTCAAATTAGAGTAGTAGTTTAAAATTTATGTAAGTTGAAAATAGCGTCCCCATGAAAATTTTGGGAAATAGATCAAGGTATGCTCCATCCTGCCAAGTATAGCAAAAAGAATTTGGATTTCATAATTTGGTGTCAACAACATGAATCCCGAATATTGACACCTAAACAAAAGCATGTCCAAGTCTCCAAGTTAACATTAACCCAAAACATTTTCTCGACCGATATGACACAGTTAATCGGGATTCTCTTCGATCCACGACAAAGTATGATCGTGGAGTCATCCAAGATGGTCTGTATAATATGGTAATGGCCACAGTTTTTAGGATCCTCAAGCAATTTTACTAGTAGATTATTTGGAACATGACCACACCTCGTACACCTGGCGAACCTATATACCATTCCTTTAATATTTTAAACGTATTTAATATGTGAGTTATATTATAATACCGCATTCACTTATTGCAAGTAGGAAATGGATGTTCGTACTAATATGCATTTGAGTAACGAACCGGCCCTGGTGGTCAAACATGTCCAACACATGCAGCAAGTGCGGGAATATTAATGTCTTGGAGCGCCGCGTTCTTACCGCCCTGCTTCCACAGGCTCTGACCAGGACATAGATCATGCTTTCACCCTTCCTAGCCATTCTAAGTTGGGGCTCGCCCGATTTTATTGCTTAGCCAAATATAAATTAAATTAACTACTGCTTCAGTGAGCAATTAAGAATTAAGGAAGTTTAGCGTGCTGGAATAAAAAGGGATTTAGTCGACTCTCATTTTGACTGCGGTAAGAGATTTCGATGCAATTTAATCGCAGGAAAAGTAGGTGCGGTATTAATATTATTTATGAGCTCACAACGGAAAAAAAGCAATGCAGTTTCGGCAATACAGTTTTCGTGATAAATACCTGCCTATAAAGAGTTGCTCCTAAAGAAAGTTTAAAACTAACATACATTCATAACGTCAGACACCACTTTACAATATCCATCTTTAAATATTTTCTACCCCTACACTTTTCATACCGAAGACTTACACATTCTTGCATCAATTGGTCATCGAATCACATCAGCAGAATAATATCAATTAACTCCAGGCACCTTTGGAAGAAAATGATCGTAAAACACACCCACTTTTCAAAGAACACATCTAAACTATATTTCGGCTCACGCTGTAGTCTTAGTTACCATTGGTGACAAGTCGCCAAGCAATTTGCCTTTGCATGGCAGAGATTTGTCGGTCTTGAAAATCAGGAGAGAAGTTGGATATATTCATGATGGACACGTGCATCCCAGCTTCGGCAACAAAGTTGGATTTTCACCAAAAGTTGCCCGCACTATTGAATTGCTTCCATACCGAAAAATAGGCAAATTGTACATATAAATGGTAAAATTACACATAGTAATTTAAATTTCAATAAACAGAATTCCTGCTTTGCTTGAATTTCATGCTATTTGTGTATTATTATACATATATCTCAATGAAATTATATTTACCTACACCCTGCAAACGCTTTCACTCGTAGACAGATTTCTATTTCCAGCTAGGTATTGTTGATCAACTAAAACTGAAGCGGGTGTTTATTTAAAATTATGTTACCGGATTCAATTAATCATATTCATGTCACGTGTCGAATCGATTACACGGATTTCAGTGCATACACCATACAGGACCCAATTGTAACTGGTACTCGTGAGATTACACTCTATTTACAATAATATTGACCTTAAACTATTTTTACATTCCGTGATAAATTCAGAAAACGACAGAATGCAAAGAAGTGTAATAGTTTTATACAGAGTGTATCAAGTGTATGTTTTTAAATCAGCAAAAATGGGATGGACGGAAAGCCAGTTGCTGGCTTCCTACTGGGAAGGCGAATTACGCAGCAGTTGTGACACTGGCCTCTACTGTTTACACAATGCAAGCTATGTACATGCTGCAATTTGCTAGCTTCCAACTGGAGTTGCAAGATATGCGGCAGTTGTGGTACTAGACCAGAGATCCGTAGGATTTACATGCTGATCAAGACTACGCCAGTGTAAAAACTTTCAATTTTTATTTTCACTGAAATTTGGCAGCGCCATTTCCTGCATAATGAGTTCCAAAGCTAACGATCGATTTGTTGTTTAATATAACTACGTTTTCATGGGGTACCTAGTGAATTCGAACTCATTTTTGGTATACTGAATACCCCATGCAAACGATTGAAATTTTGGATTGAAGCGGTTTACAGCTTCAAGGTCTATTCGCCTAATTTTCGGATCGTATCTGAATTGAAATTCATGTAAGCGCATGTAGAATTGAAAACTGATTCCGACTAACTAGATAACTGTCAAATGTGTCTCTGAAGTTAGACAAGTTAGATTAGATATTTTGGTAATCAGCTAATGCATTCTTTACTTTACTTTGGCGAAGGTTTTTTTTTCTCCATAGAAGATACCTATACATCTCAGGACCACAAAAAGCCGTGATGGTAACAAAATTTTTAAGCAAAATTTAAAATAGACTTGCAGTATAATTGTCATCTCTTTCCCCATTCTTTTAGAATTAATGAGACACTAATACTGGTCCTACAAAATTTTACAGCCTGCATGCCTACATGGAAACTTTTGTGAAAATTTTAATAGTATTTTTTCTACACAAATTATCACAAATTCTTCAACTTTTATATTTTCTTCCATGTATAAGGTGTTCTTTGGCTCTAAACTTAAACAATCTTTAACTTTTCCCTTTATGGAAAAACGCATAATTTTTTGAACTTTAATTTTGTCATGCACGAAATTAAAAATATTAGCTTTGAATAATTCCCTAATGTTCATTTTTCGATTTGGGGCTTAGTGTAGTTAAAATTAAATGCCAAAACCTTGTATGTCTTTGAAACGTATAATTCAAATGAGCGCTGGGACGTTTAGTTCCAAAAATTGAAAGAGGACTTGGGCTTATGCAAACATGCTGATTCTGTCCCCACTTTTATCATTTGGGGCAGCGACCATTATTTTTATGGGAGCAGCTCTGGAAGGAAGACGAGCAGGCACTGTGGTGAGACAATCGGGGTAATTTCTCGGAATTTTACGTCACACCCGCCACGGTAGGCGCGCTTTGGTATTCGCGATTTTATCAACTTTTTAGTTGCAGATTTCTGGCTTAACCCAACACTTTATCACATTTTTTATGCAGTATACGATACATATTGCATTCGTGCTTGATATTATAGTAAAAAGAAATTGTAAATTCGATTAAGCTGGTGCGTTCCCCTTTACAATTCATAATCTATAGCTTCCAAATATATGCCTGCAAATTCTCATTAGTCATTAGATCTGACTTCTCCAGTCTTTCATCTCTTCCGGCGAATGAAAAATCCTTTGGAAAGCTGTAAATTTTGACTTTATAAAGACACAATAGAACCAGTGGACTATCAAGAAAGATTTCTTCTTAAGAAGAGAATATGTTGAATAATAAAATATTTTGATTTTACAAATTATTGTTGTGACGTTCAGCAAGCTATGGATATATGGATATATCCCATAGTCATATAAAGTTTAAATCATATAACTTGGCGAATGGGTTGACACATGCATGTGAACTAATTTGTTTCGACATTGACAGTACTGTGACACTAATACTAGTTTCCATGATAACATACGAAACAAGCAAAGACGTACAAATACATTGTTATCCAACATTATAAATGAGAATGAATGAAATAAAGAGTTGCAATCGAAAATCTTGATTATTTCATCTTACGTTAATAATTAGCGGCCATATCAACTAGTTGCGTGCGAGAGAGACATCAAACTAACATGATGCGTAGATTATTTCAATCATACGCCAAGTTATATTATTCAAACTTTAGGTGTGTATAATAATAGAAAACTATCGATTGCTTAAAAAAATATACGAGTTTGTATCGATCTGTTGAAAATATTCCGCAACTAAATATTTCAAATTTAGTCACTGTCTTTCAACAAGCCCAAAATTTTGTCCGACATAATCAACTTTTTATTTTTAAAATGATAGTTCACTCTTTGCTCATCATGCATTATTCAAATTGAATTTATCTCCTGTGTGAATACAGGTGCTAGTTCCACAATGTCTTTATTTCTTGCGGGTCTAAGAATTTCAAACAAGTCACTTAGGGACGAAGTATTTAATTAAGCATAAACAACAATCGAGCAACTCTAACTTCAAAGTCTGGAAGCTGTTCTTCTCTATACTTCATAGTGGCCAGCTGTTCAGCAACCCAAGTTCGTGGAAACACTTTGCATAGTAGATGAGTTCTGCTCCTGTACGCTTTCTTAAAGAGACACAAACTAAGGTAAGAAGGAAAGCGAAACGAAAATAATTATTCTGTACGCAAAAAATAGTCTAAGAAATTCTATCCCAATTTTAATGAACACAATTTCTTTGCGAATTCCATCTCTCTCTTATCTGAAGTTATTAAAGATTAAGTTTCCCATTTATCAAACAATCAAATTAAAAATACTAACATTTAAATTGTTTTTACTTATTTACAGTTTTAGTAAAGTGTGAGAAATGCAGTAAATTAGTTTGTGGAATGATTAATGAATTATAGTTGTTTCAACAAAGTACCTAGGTACATAGGATTTCCGAGTGCAAGGTCAAATTCGCAACTTATCAAAAACCTTAAATAAATATTTGAGTTTTTGTTATCTGTTCTTATTTCATGAGTAAGCAGGAAATAATTTGGGGAAATCCAAAACAATACTTTATTAATGAAAACTAACGTTAATTTCAGTTACTGAACACGGGTGCATATAATAAATATCCTAATGTGACTTCCAGAGTCAGAAATCGCGTGCAGCACATTATTGGCGTCCTTGAATAAAGCCTGATGGAAAAAATCAAATTTTCCGAATGAAAAATATGCATAGATGCGGCAGATGGCACGAAATTGCAAGGGGTAGGCGCCGGCAGTGACTGCAACGCGAAATGTTTTTATTAGCTGTAATCCTGTGATTGATAGTATTCATGGAGCTTCACTTCAAAAGTTTATTACTGGAGGTATCATTTATTTCATTTATTTTTGCTACTGAATTGGGCATTTCTAATCGTACTAACTTGAAATGACTTGCTCTGAAAGAATTAAAGTCGTTTTAAGAAGAACATTTTTTGAGCTAGGAGTTGAAGAGTAAGTAAATTTATTCTTGTAGATTTTTCTTTTTTCTATTGACCATCTGCTTGTTAACTATCTTGTCAGTCTACTAGTTCCTTATTAAAGATTTAATACTTCACCGTAAGTGCAAGACTCCAAAATATTCAAAACCCCTAGATGTAAAAATCTTAATTCCCCCCATACGGTTTTTGTAGTTTTGTAGTTTTTGTAGTTTGTAGTTTTTGTAGAACAAAATTCAATTCCACTTCTGGAGAAGATTAATTCAGTTTGCCATAGTTTATGAAGAAATGAATTACCACGGTTATTGTTTGCTTTTTGACTGTTATTTCATACTAATCTATTATTTATTTATCTATTATTTATACAGTCCTGATGATGCATTAAATTGTGAAAGCTTTAGTATCGATATAAGAGTTTTCTTTTACTCTGTCATGGTGAATATTCCCATTCAATTTCTGTAAAGTGTGAAAATTATAACGCAACACAGTAGTGATACACATTTTCACGTTTAGCTGATGTGCGCGCACATTGGGTAGAAAATGTGGGCCGCCCTAAGCTGCACTGTGATTAGGTTATATTTAAAAAGCGTGCACTTGTCATTATTATTGACATATTTTTAAACAATAATTAAACACATTAAACTTCACTATATAATACAACCGATGCGCATTATTTTTCATGGACAATAGGTACATACAGTTTAATTGGGGAGGATCCCCCAATATTTAAACACATTAAACTTCACTATATAATACAACCGATGCGCATTATTTTTCATGGACAATAGGTACATACAGTTTAATTGGGGAGGATCCCCCAATATTTAGGCGAGCAAAACGAACAAGAAAGTCGAATAAACACATGGTCAAATATCAACCATTACTGAGATATTATTGAAAATAGTCTTCACCCAAGTGAATTAAAGGTATCACCATTGATGCCGATTGAAGTCTTGTAGTTCTTGTCAGTTACTATTTTATTTTCAGTAGGCCATGCGAACAAAATAATACTCATACTACTTGTAATATTGTCAAAGTTATTTTGACTCGTGAATTCGCTTAGCTTGTATTATAAATGTACAATGCCTGCCACATTTACTCATCGAGAATATGCTGATATGATATTTGTTTATGGTTATTGCAATGGTAGCGCTAATCGTGCAGTTGCTGAATGTTGTGAGCAATAATTATTTGTGAACGTAAAACATATCAAAATGTGTTTCGATCCACTAAAGTGCAGCATTGTGTATGACTAGTGTGGTGCGTTTCCCCTCTTAAGTCGTACGTGCGTTTCTCCACTGGGAGGACGGCGCTTTCCTCTTCAACTGAATGGGGAACGGACGTGATTCGCCAGGCGGGGCTGCCTCATCTGTTCCAAGTGCAAACACTGGTTCACAAAAATAGATCCTGTCGTAATATGCAAGAACTCCGATAGAGTACAGGGCGTGAGACTGCGTGCCTGTTAGTGGTCATAATTCAGTTCGCGATGGACTAAATAACAGTTACAACGAATATCGCTGGTCAGATGAAAATTTGCATGCCACGGTGGAAAGCTGCTTTCTCATCGATTTAACATTAACGTACAGTGTGGCATGATTAATAATCAATTACTTGTCCCAGTTATGCTAAAAGGTCGTCTTACGGGAGCTAGATATTTAGAATTTTTAGGAAATTAACTGACAGATCTACTAGACGATGTACCATTGGGTGTAAGGCAAAATATGTACTTTCAGCATGATGGCTCTCCTCCTCATTTCAGTTTTAACGTATAATCAATCATCTGAATAATCGCTTTCCTCAACCCTGAATTGGCCGCGGGGTTTTTCAAAATTGGCCACCAAGATCACCAGACCTCATTCCCCTTGATTATTGCCTTTGGGGATGGTTTAAATCATATTTTTATGCAACAAAAGTGAAACAAGAGAGGCACTGCTCGATCGAATCATTAATTGCGTAAGTCATAAGAGAAAGTCACCGCTACTCCCTCCGAGCTACTCGTGCAAACCACGAACAAGCTGATGCATGTAACGAGCTGAACGGTGGTATTTTTGAGATTTTATAGAAGTAATTTTGATGTTTGTATTTTTCTGTAATCGATGTTATAATCTATATATATAAAAGAAAGTCGTTTTAGTTACACTATTTATAACTCAAGAACGGCTGAACCGATTTGGCTGAAAATTGGTGGGGAGGTAGCTTAGAACCAGGAGACGGACATAGGATACTTTTTATCCCGTTTCCGTGGGACGTTTTCAGTAATGTTCTTAACAAACTTTGTGTCACACCAGTCTATAAACCGTCTATAACAAATTTCATACACTTTTTTTAATTTATCGGGCAATAAATCTGTTGTAGCTTCATTTGCTGTTTCAATTATATCTGCAGGAGTACAAATAGTTTCTTCCTCACCATCCGAAATCGAAATTTTCGACAGTTTCACAACAAAATATTACAATTTTAAACTGACAACTTGAAATTAATTACTAACTTGATAATTTTGGTCATTGTACATAAATACACGTATCCATAGTTACGCAGAGGAACGTAACGTTTTTTTAGGTAACGCTCGATTTTACTTCTCACAGCGGGTGATCCTGTGAAGTTTGGTAGCGATCGGATCAACAGAATTTTTTTTCTTGGTTTTGTGAGAAATCGGGGCTTGATATGACACATATCAACTGTCAGATTTGACAAATAAAATTCAGACCGTCAGAAAGTATTAAATAAATTTTATTTGTCAAATCTGACAGTTGATAAGTGTCATATCAAGCCCCCGCCTCGCACAAAACAAAAAAATTATGTTGATCCGATCGCTACCAAACTTCACAGGAACACTCGCTGGGCTAATCTGAAGATTAACTTACAGTAGGTGCCGCGCATGTCGTACCGGGACCGGGCAGCAAATAATTTATAAAGTGAAAATGCAAACGTCAAACGGCATATGCCATTCGCAGTTTATCAAGTTTCAAACGATTTTACCACAATTATTTCTTCAGAGGCAGCAACGCGCCGGGTACCAGCTAGTTTACAATATAAAATAAACATTTTTTCCACTAAAGCATTATATCATAATTTATATGGTGGTGTCCAGAACTAGTAAATACATTCGCGTGTTTCAGGGTTTTAGTGATACTGATACAATTGTACCAATAGTCACACGGTTTTAGAGAGGTACCTGCATTAAAACCAATTCCAAATTCTGTATGTTATACCACTGGTTAAATTTGTCTTTCAAGATTAAATTGTCCCTCCTTTTACAACAGTTCTTTTTCTTATGGAAGACAAAAACGTACCTAAGAACGCCAAAAGCTTCAAACATTTAAAAAATACTATAACATAATAGTAACTGCCCAAAGTGCATTCCAGAAACTTCGATGCTCAAGTGGTACCGACGAATTTACGCAACGGAGAGGTACACTGTCTTCTCTTCCTCTTCTCTTCCTCTTTTTCTCAGTCTTTTTCCATCCACTCCTGGATGTGAGCCTCTTCAAAATTTATCCACTTGAATCCAATTATTCCCTGCCACTTCTTGAATGTCATCTCGACACCTCTTCAGAGATCTTCGCACACTCCTTTTGCTCCCTTGCTGACGCCATACTGGTAATTTGTTAGTCCATCTATCGCTGTACTGCCTGGCGACATAACCGACCCACTTCCACTTTAGTTTTGACACTCTTCCAAGAACGTCAGTTGATTTGGTTCTTTGTCGGATTCCCTCATTTAGGATCTTATCTCTTAAAATAATTCAGAGCATCTCTTTAATTTGGGCGTTGTGTAAGTCGTAATAAATTTATTTGCTGCTTTACGTGTTAATAACATTGTCACTAAGTTGTAGGTCATATATTTTGGCAAATATTTGAAGAACAAGGCAAGATATAAACAAGGCATATACGAGTAAAAATAAAATTTACTTATAAAAAGGGGCAATATTTAGGGGGGGGGGGGAGAAAAAATGTTGTAGCTTTGGGGGTACACAACCCCCTAAAAACATCACCATGTATGAGATATGCCACAATCTACTAAATAATACCAATGTTCAACCAAGATTGTAGACCAAATATGCAGTTGGTAAATAACATTTACCGCAGACTGGTTGGGCGCGTACCTCCATCCCTTCCTATCCTGAGCTAACATACGCATTTCCCTAAAAGTAGAACATCCTACGTCCATAACTATTTGAGAGCAGTAGTCTAATCTGGGCCTACCCCTAACTCTTTTTATTCTTATTTCCGACTCTAGTATGTCGCGAACATTCCTTCGTGTCTCAGAGGGTGTCCTACCATCCTATCCCTACTATTCTTTATTGTCTTCCCCAACTCTTTCTAATACCTCCCTATTGCTAACTTTATCTATTCACAGTATCTTCATCATGCGTCTGTAGCACCACATTTCAAACGCTTCTATTATTTTTCGACCCGCTTCTCCTACTAAAAAAATATTTTTCCGACTTGAGGCAACATGCATTTGCAAAATAATAGTTAATAAAGTGAGACTAGTGGGTAGGAAGGTACCTACTGCTACTGATCCATGAATAATATCGCAACAAACAGAAATTTGTTTCGATTTTAACGGTACAAAAACTTCACTACAGTGTTCCTGAAAAGGGTCCAGACCGTAGGTAAGTTTGATCAGAAAAGCAGCTAAACAACTAACGTTTGTAACGTAAATGAATCAAATAATGGGCTTCCTATAAGGCTTACCTTTCTCATATCCGTCACCAGCAAACACCAGTTTGCATAATCCATCATGTACGTCCTCACTTTATAAGGGCGATTCGATACATACACGCGTTAAAACATGCACATCACATCTAGAGATTTATTGAGCCATTGTATTTACTTTTTTGTACCGCACGTTGTATGACACGTTACCTCAAATTTATATGATCGATCGTGAGAAGAACTACCAATGTCCCTTTTTGTATTAAAAACATTTATTGAGTGCAGAACGTTGGTTAACTTACAAAATGTTACACATAACAGTATGAATGACGAAGAATGACTGAACTCCACTAATGCCAGTGCCATCATCAACTGCTAATTTAGAAACCCTTTTAAACGAATTATCCTCCGCTACACTAATGTGCTTTTGTGTTGATGTAAGTCTAACTCGCGGTTCAGCTTTTTAAATAGGTGTATGTATCGAATATTTACTCACGAAACGGACAAGTAATGAGCGCGAATATTAAGGAACAAATTGTCCATTACTGAGGAGCGAAAGCGTTGCCTTACTCACCTAGTGTTTATAAAATTTTGGACATTAATGGAATTAATCGCTTGATTAAGCGATTTGATGTATTCCTTTGAGTCGATACACTGTATTTGCCAAGGTATTTGCTACCGTAAGAAGGAATGGTTGACGTGAACACAGAAATGAAATTTTAACGAAAAAAATCAGAAATTCTAAAATTTATGGGGCCTAAGTTAATGAAACCTTCACTAGCTTGTCATTCACAATTATTTAAGACACTGCATTAAATCAAATGCGCCTTGTGAACAGTTGTGAAGTCCTAGCCCTCCCAGTACGGTTTTTGACCGTAGCCGTACACGGTCAGGATGCCATACAACGTGCAATAGTCGTGGTCGAACACGGCTGCCATTGTAGCACGGCTCAGAGACTGCAACGGCGGTACCGGACCCATGTACGGCAGTAGTAATTTATGAGGTTATTATGCTTGTCCCCACATCAGTTGTGTCACATCTCGTTACAGACAAAAATATTTGACTAATAAGCTAAAGTTTTTCCGTAATTCTTGTTTTGCGTTGTTTCTTTGAACAATACAGAATATACGGTACCAACACGCGTCTTTTTCTTTCATCCATCACTAAGCTACTCAAGAACAAGTGCCCACCATTGGTGCAAGGGACACGGCGTCGGTTCGCTGAGACCGTGCCATGTTTTTAGTGCAGCACTGTGTGGAAGAGGGCTTAAGGTATAATTTGAGAGACAGTAAGCGACAACCACGAATAGAAGACAGGAATAACATATTGTTTCATGTAAAACAACGTTTGCAGCATTGTCTCACTCGGTTCTTCGCTCCGCAGCGTTGGCATCTCCGCCAGTCTTCCATCATTCTTGACCGATCTGCTGGTGCTGGAACGTCCAGAACTTTGGTTGAACACTTCCTCCGTCAAGAACCCTTGGAATGGTATACAGGGTGTCCAGTAAAGAATGGGCCACACTCCAAATCTAGCTTCTTTGAGCCAAAAAGAAACCGATCTGAACCAGTTTATCTTAGCACAATTCTGCTTCCTTAAAAAATTATGGGCCTTCGTGGAACAATTTTTTATTTCATTTTTTCATGTTTTCTCGAGCACTTTTGAAGTTATTTCAGAGAACCTTGGTATAGGAAAGCTTCTTGGTTAGAATTGTGCTAAGATAAATTGGTTCAGATCGGTTTCTTTTGAACCAAGGAAGGTAGATTTTAAGTATGGCCCATTTTTTACTTGGCACCCTATATACACTAGCCAGTAACTCTCGTCTTCCTTATACCCTCGTTCTTCATTTTCCACCTCTCCCTCGATCTTCCTCGTGGTTGTTGTCTTCCTCTAGTATACCACACATCAGCAATCTCTTCTGCAATCTCTGCTATGGCATCTTCATTATGACCCAACCATCTTTCTGTCACTTCACTTATAATTTCCATTATGTATGCTTTAGTATGCGCAATTCTTTAAGTTCCTAGTTCGTTCTTCTCTCCCTCAAAAGGTTGTCTGGAACACTTTCCTTTCCTACACTTACAATTATTTTGCAGGGTCCAAAACTCACTAGCAAATATCATAATTGGCTAGGTTCCTCAAGAGGCCATTGAGCGCACTGAAGCTCTTGTTTCAGTTTAAACTTCTTGCTTATATTTCCCCATTGCTTCCTGGTCATCTTGTTATCATTGTTCCTACCTAAATCTGTCTACCTTCTCAAAATTGTAAGTTCTTCCTTAGTTATTCATTATTGTTAAGTGCTTTCCTATGGTAAAATTACCATATGTTAAACTCATACAACCTGGTTTGTCTTCATTTGCTTCCAGTGCCATCCTTCCCTCGGATTTCTTCTAGTTCTTGAGCACTTTTCGCAGCTCGCTCCTTCTTCTTGTTAGTGTAGCAATATCACCTGCATATGCCAAAAAGTAGGGTCTATTGTGGTTCAGAGATCCTGGACTATTAATATTTGCGCCGCTTAAGGTTTTTCTAGCACGAAATTAAATAGAATCTATGGCTTAGTTTTATCCTAACTTCAAATTTGTTTGTTACTTTTCCTTCCACTTCTACTCTATCTTCCGCTAGTTCCAATTTCATTTTTATTATATTCACCAGTTTCTTGTTGACTTAAAAAGTGCTTCTATAAATAGTACTTGGCCTCCACTTGGTGCTCATAACTTTCCATTTTATTTCTTTTATTACATGTAGCAATTTCCCTCCCTGCTGTATAACCGCACTGGTTCATCCACTATCTCGTCTTCTTTATAGTTTCTGCTAATATTTTATAGGCCCCGGTAGTTTTCTCTTACGAATTTATTGCCTTTCTTGTAAATTGAGCACAATAGTGCCTCAACCCAGTTTTGTTCTAGCCTCTCTTTTGCCCGTACTTGTTCAATTAATTTTTGCATCTTTTTGGCCAGTTGCTCACCCACACATTTGAACATTTTCGCTGTAATTTTGTCACTTCCAAAGATTGCGTCTCATTCAAGATTTTTTACATTTTCCTTCACTTAGAGGACACTAGGTGGTTCTTCTTCATACGTAGGTATTTAACTGCTATATGCTTTAACTTCCACACCATAGTTCAGTAGCGTCAATAAAAACAACTTGAGGTATTCGATAAATTTCTGCCGTTTGATACAAAACGCGTTGGGAATACGTTGCAACTAAAATAGAGATTTCTTCGATTTAGAGTTTCGCAGAAGTCTCGCCTTCAATATTACAAAGCAATACGCATAACACAGTTTCGCGTTCGACCAGCAAGGTCACTTGCCATTTGCCAAATGGATTCAAATAAACCTTGTGACGTCACATCTTGCATAGGTACAGCAAACAAGCAATAATCATGCTGGTCGATTTCATTTGTTGCAAGATCGAAGAGCAATAGGAAAGAAACGGGGATTTTTGGGATAAAATTTAAATTGCATAAAAATTAATTGCCGCCTACTTGCCCGTCACAGCACGGCACGGTCCGTCCCGTCAAAATACGGATAGAATGAAAACAATGCAAATGAATGGACAACGCTGGGCCGTGCCGTGCTGTACTAGTGGGCGGCTGTCCATTCATTTGCATTGTTTTCATTCTATCCGTAATTTTGACGGGACGGACCGTGCCGTGCTGTGACGGGCAAGTGGGTGGCAAGCTTTAATTCGACCCGTCACGTCAGTTAAAGGGATGCGACGCATACCATCAGTATAAAGGTTGCCGCTCACTTGCCCGTCACAGCACGGCACGGCCCGTCCCGTCAAAATACGGATAGAATGAAAACAATGCAAATGAATGGACAACCGCCTACTGGTACAACACGGCACGGCCCAGAGCGAACGCCGACGGAACGGATTTCCGGTCTCCGATTCTCCCCGGCAATCAACGGAACGTGCCGTGCTGGATTGGTCAAGTGAGCACGTCGCCGGCCGGCGCCGATCAGCTTCAACTTATCCAGACCTGTAGGGCGCATATCTGTTTTGCAATATTTCGGCACTTGTTCAGAGCACACAAAAAACTTTCTTCTCGTCTTCTTTTAGATCGTTAAATAGATGAT
This sequence comes from Xestobium rufovillosum, assembly GCA_963966045.1. Taxonomy (NCBI): domain Eukaryota; kingdom Metazoa; phylum Arthropoda; class Insecta; order Coleoptera; family Ptinidae; genus Xestobium; species Xestobium rufovillosum. The sequence goes on from OZ014496.1 coordinate 17,318,891, forward strand.
GGAACTCTCAAAGGTTTGCCCTCTTTTGATTAATGGAATAGACCCACATGCTGCTCTTTCTTTTCTTCTTATTTTCTTCTTCTGCTAATAATGTGGCTATTACCATAACTTCTTCATCATCAGAACTACTGCTGACACACGTGGTGAATCTGTCACTGCTAGATGTAAACTAAAAAAATCTTCGTTCACTACTATTGCTGCCGGAATAGTAGGCGACTTTACTATCGTGGCCATCAGGCGATGGACAGCATCGGGTCGTGCTGTGACGGATTGCTACCACCAACCTTTCCTATCCTGAGCTAATACCTCCCCATTTGCTAACATTACCTATCTACCTATCTTCATCAGGCGTCTGTATGTAACACCACATTTCCAACGCTTCTGTTTTTCTTATCGGCTTCTCCTACCGTCCACGTTTCGCAATCATATAACGAAGTGCTCCATTCGTAGGCACGTTTCTAAGAGCTACTTTCGAGTTTCTAGATTTACTGTTTCTGAAGAAAATAGTTGTTTCTTTTTGTGAAACGTAACTAGACCCTGCGCCATTCTTTGTTATGAACCTACCGCTCCTATTATACCAGTAGCAGGAATCCGCGAATTATTTTAATTTCTTGATTCCGACTAACATTTTAATTTTAGCAATTTTGTACCAACTACATACCAAGAGCTTGTTTGTTTCATTTTTAATAGTTTTTATACCATAGTCCTCTCTTTCGATCAAAGCAATTTCTATTTCGGATTAGCTGGTTGCTAAAAGCACTCTATCATCCGCATTTTAATCGTTATTAAATAAATTGAAAACTCACGGTGAGTCCCCGTTGGCATTTTGTATGAGTTATATTTGTTCTTCTGCCCCTATATTTCATTCCAACATACGTTCTTTCATTTCAACTATTTTGGGATGTTCTTGGTGCGCCTGTAAAAACCCATCTGTTTTGAATAGTTTGATATGCAAAAATTGACAGGTATCAACATCTAATGCTTAGAACGTCTTAAAACTCTCGAGCAAACAAGATAATCAAAAATGAAAAATTGGAAAAATTCTAGAGGTGTGGAAAATAACTCCGAATGTCTTTGAAGATCGTTTCTGACAAACCGAGCCGCAACTTACTAATGCTTGTCTTCTCGTGCAAATGGCTTTACAGGGTAGTCCACAACGCGCGTCTGCCAATAGTCGCTAAACCGCTGGACTTATGGAAAAATATTTTTAATAGAACTTGTAACGTTTCATTTTTGCTGTAACTGAAAATTATTTTCAATTATACAGGTTGTCCCATTTCTTCTGCGCAGTACCTAACTCTATTTTTTTAATGGAACACCCTGTATTTGATAGCATTTTGGAATTCTTTGTTGAATTTAAGTGCCACTTTGTTAACCGTACATTGGGTCTAAGTCCCACAGTTTCCAAGTTATTTGATGTTAGAAATCGTCATTTTTCAAGTTTCGCAATTTATAACTTGTAAAAGGTTCGAGATAAAGAAAAATGACTTACATGTCCCTATCTTAGTTTCTAATTCTCTATCTAATGGGGCTGGAAAATACTGCTTCCTGATAGGTCACTTTTTGCCATTTTTTGACCAATCAGGAAGCAGTATTTTCCAGTCCCATTAGATAGAGGATTAAAAACTAAGATAGGGACTCGTAAGCCATTTTTCTTTATCTCGAACCTTTTACACGTTATAAATGACGAAACTTGAAAAATGACGATTTCTAACATAAAATAACTCCGAAATTGTGGGACTTAGACCCGCAATGTATGGTTAACAAAGTGACACTTAAATTCAACAAAGAATTCCAAAATGCTATGTAACATAGGGTGTTCCATTTAAAAAAGCCAAGTTAGGTGCCGTGCAGAAGAAATGGGACAGCCTGTATACTTGAAAATAACTTTCAGTTGCAGCAAAGATGAAACGTTACAAGTTTTATTTAAAAAAATTCTCATAAGTCCAACGGTTTAGCGACTATTGACCGACGCGCGCATAGTAGACTACCCTGTATAGCGATATTCGCGATTATTGGTTCTTCTGTTATGACACTGCCAGACCTTTTGTCATACGAAATGGTCGTGAGGCTCTCCAAACTAAGAATCGAGAAATTTGAAGTCTTACCAGCAACCTAACTAACTAGGTACAGTTATTCCAACAAAACCATAACTGTTGAAACTCCTGCTCCAAGGAGGAAATATCCTTGTAAAATTGAAGCGACATTGGGAAATTTTTTGACAGTTTGTTCAACAATTTTGTTTCAAGCATTTCATAAACCTACTTTGATTTTTTTTTATTTGGAATAAGGCTCAAATAATTGTATTTCTCCCATTAAATTTATTTATTGTAGATGATTTTGACTTTTAGGAGCCAGCAGATATACTCACAAAAATGCAGAATAAATACAACTATCTTACAAACTTACAATCAAACACTCGTAATGTGAATACAATTATTATTGTACCTAGATACAATTAGGTACCCAGTATTCAGATCCTATCGAAATTGGCAAACAACAGCACATAAATAATGTAAAATGTGTACACAATGAGACATTTGACATTTACTGTTGATAACACTACTTTCAAATAATACGAACTTGAAAAACTCGCTTTGAGAATGTACAAAATGGCATTTGGTTGATAACAGCATAGATAATACACATATTTATATGTAATTACTTCCACTTTTAAATGAAAGCACAAAATACCATACTCATCCTCAAGAATTCCGTCTCAGTAAAAATAAAATTCTGTTATAGGTACATCTGTTTCATTGCGCATTATTTTAATACTTCACATCCCTGGAGGGAGCGGTGCTCGTGGACAAAAAACCTAATTTTTAGTGTCTTGCTAAACTTATACCTATAATTCGAAGAAAATTCATAACGGTTAGACACTGCCACAAATATGAGAATTGTTCGAACTAATGTTAAATTAATGATAGTAAATTGGTTTCAGGGGTTTGGGTAAGTAAATTATATAATACTTTAACAAGCCGAATTTTTTTGAAGTAAACTACCACTATCCTGAAAAGTGGATAATATATGTTAATGATAAAAAATTATGTAACCAACAATCGATCACAATTTTCGAAGAATGAAGGCGGCAATTGTTTACTATTAATTTTTTGTGGGATTGGCCGCATCTCTCTTAAGAAACTTCACCTTGAACTCGTACGAAATATTTCAATCTTATGCTGCTGTACTAATCAAACCCTTTCTTCGTCCATTTCTACTTAGAAACTTAGATCCTTAAGACTGCATTTTTTCCGTATCTCACTCCACCATATACACATCATTATGATGCTAGTATTTTATTTTCTATAGCTTTGGACTTAGGTACCCTGGATTCCTTTATTTTTCTTATCTTTTCTTTGACCCTGTAGCAACCTGGTGAATAAAATATTTGTACACATACCTATATAACGTTTTATTGACCTTTATAATTACTTCTAAATTCTTCCCTCCACTTAGGCGACTGCTGATGAGAAAGTTTCCTATAGTAAGCGAAATTTAGTGGTAAAGATTTAAAAAATATTGTTGCATCCATATTGCAATTATTCAAGGAACAACGAATACTGAAAAGGATGTGCGTATATGCGCCTACGTTGCTTCCCATTTTTGATTCCCAGAATCCGACTTCATTTTAATCCATTTAATTTGCGCGATGCCCAAATGACACATTAAGCCAACCCTCTTAGCAAAAATTGAAGTTGCTCGATGATAGTGGTATACCCACATCTATGGTATTTCTAGAGTCATTGCTTTCTCAGAAATATTCGATGAAGAAACAGAATGAGACTACTCTTTTATGGTATTCCATCTCACGCCATAAACTGAAGGTTATATTCTGTAGCTATGTTTACAGTTCACTAGCAGGGCTTAGTTATCTGTTCTTTGTAAAAGAAAATACAAGATGGTATATAGGCATATTGGTCGTTTTTCGATCACAAATCGTCCAACTCTGAAACGTTGTGAGGTCCGAAAAAATGCCAAATTCCTACTGTCTCTACTTAACGATAAAATTATAAATGTTAAGAGCGTAAGAATTTTGGCAGTTTTCGCATTTTAAGGTTTTAATAGGTGCATGCATAAATAAAGGTGTTAACAGACTCTTCAATTCCACAGTTTGGCACGTTTTGTTCACTCCATGCGGTTTCTTGCATAAGCTCCCCAATTTCTTCTTTAACGGATGCAACCACTAAACGCTTCAATGTCCGAAAATTCCTACTATCTAAGAACATAAATCAACTTTACATTCTTGTAACTTCATTTCTGTTCATCGCAGACACTATAAACACAACCATACTCCAAAAACAAGATCCTAGCTTCCGGGTGTCCAAATAAGAAAGGATGCCGGCCATATCTAAGGAACCGTTCATGGTACAGCTATGGGAAAGAAAAAATAATAACAAAAGTGACCAAGAGAAATCGCTGGAAATTATTTCCAAGTTTCTAAGTTTGCTGCTAGAGGGTGTAATTAATAGTCATATATAGTCGACAGACAAACATGGTTTTCTCTAAAATATACCCAGATAAAATAGATAAAAAATACGAATGTTGCAATCTTGAATATATTTTGTATAATTTTGGTTTACCACTTCTTGCTCTAACTCATCAAATAGCAGTGGCGGGGGAAGGGGAGTATCTGGTGGTGGAGATGCTGGTAACTTCGGTTGATTTAACCAAATTTAGCAAACTTAGTCTCGTTAAAAAGAGCTATCTTCCTTTAATCAGATACTTTTATAGAGGGCGCTGTTTGAAAGATCAGCAAACTTTTCAGATTTTCATGAAAATTTTAAATGGAACGGTATAATAATTATAAATTAATTAAAAAGAGGACAAAGTAAAGAGAGAAGCAGTGAAAACCACACATTGATATCTTTTTTCTAACCGGAGATATGGACAAGAGTTTTAGGGGCGGGAGGACGGGTTAATTACTAACCTTTGTACGTGCCACCGAATATAAAAGACATTTTGAAAATATCATAACCATTAAAATTATATGTTCCTTCTTCGTGGCCGTTTTAAATGTGGAAATGGCCACTTTTTAAAGCAAAAACCTAAAATACCAATGTTTTAGGTATTAAAATATACTCTTGTAAATTGCAATATTTATTATAAATTCTTAAGGAAATAACCCCACACGCCAAAAGACAGTGACACAGTCATTAAACTCGACACATATTTCGCTGACAAAGTCAGCGTTCTCAGGGGTGTGCTGTGTAACTGCCTTTTGACGTGTGAGGTTAACTTATTACGAATTCATAGTGAATTTACGCCAAAGTTACTGACCCAACCACTGTGCGCAATGTATTTATAAAACAAGTTGGCGTTGAAACAAAAAAATTCAGCACAATGTCAAGTGTTTGATATCTACAGATGTCTTAAATTTTCGGAAGATGGGATACTTTCTCCAAACTATAATAAAAGCTATTTTATCATATTTGTATAATTCTTATATTGGCATCAAAGTACACACAATTTTATCACTACTACATAATAATATTGCAAATGTTGAACCGGGTGTAACAAACAATTTTTGCCCCCATCATCCCAATCCTAACACAAATTTGCGAAAAGACCAAAGATTATAATTTTAGCTAAATAGTCGTTTTCGGTTAAATGAAATACTCTCCTATTTCTTTTATTATCTTTGTATAGGATGTGAACTGTATTCCTTCAAAGAAAAGCTTTTATACAGATGAATATTCGTCAACGTTACCTGTATTTAGAGATAGGTATGCATTGTCTATACCGATGTTGCTTATTTATCACTCTATCAATATTACCTATATATTTTTTTATTTGGCAGTGGCCTAAATTTCAACTTACTAAATATTTCATGATCAATCCCAAATATTGTATGGTACGCTGAGCATGATTGGAATTACGTGGTACACAGGAACGCATTGCACGGTCCTACAGCCCGGGTATACGTACTATATGTACATTTTTATTTACAACAAAAACCGTCAAAAACAGAGTCTGCCTGAAATGGAAACTAATACGGTTTGAACATTCATAATCTGAGTAGTGCCCAGAGCGTTGTTATTAGGCATCATTAATCAAGTGTTGGTCAGGAAATGAGTCAACCCTTCGGCCCTTCACTCGCCACACTGAGCACTTTACATACTTACTCGGACGTTGCGGCCGAGGCGACGTCTCAAACACAAGACACATGGTTATGGTCCTGTGAATCTTTTCAGTGTTTAATGTGTTAAAGATGTGGAAACAGTGAAAGAAAAGGCTTGAATTTTATTCAGCGTTCGGCCGCTTCTGGGTGGCTTTCATATGGACCTTTCAGGAAACCTTAATGGTTTTTATAATCCTTCATTTATTTCTGCTTTGTTGCCAAGTGCTCAAATGCCTCTATTTATCTTCGGAATTGTGAATGGAACATAAGAGAGACAAGTCAAATTGCGTTAGTTTGTCATCGTTCCCCATAGAATAAGATTCGTCACCATATGTTTCATACGAAAAGGGTACATAAACAAAGTACTATTGAAAATTTTACATTTCAATCTTTAGGAGCAAAATCATTAGGTACTTCAACCGAAATTGATTTAATAATAATAGGTACGAACAATAGTTAAGGATGTAGGAGTAGGATGTTCTATTTTAGGGAAAGGATAGGAAAGGATGGAGGTATGCGTCCAATTAGTCTTCGGACTGAGAACCTTATGATGAACAGTAATAACTCTTCACTCAACTTCCGTAACTAATAAATTTATCATATTCAATTTTTTTTACTATTGCTACTAAGTACACCAATTCTATAACATAAATAAAGTTACACTTAAATATTAGTTTAGTTATTTTAGTTTATATGAGATGTTTCGATCAAACAAAGTCCTAATTATTTGCTTATTTAGATTCTCCCCAAAAGTTTTAGAAAAGAAAAACAGTTACGTGATGAGGTATGGAATAATTAATTTTGATATACAGTGTAAGTAAAAAGTCTGGAACTAATTCGATAAAAATTCAGGAATTCAGGAAAAAACTCGGACACGTCAAACTAATTTTTTCAAAGTGCATCTTTTTTGATAATTATAGATTTTCGATGGTCTTTTGATTTCGTACTGTGACATCATTGTCCATTTTTTTAAATGGATCCCCATACTTTTGAAGTGGTTTGGATAGTGGCTGAAATTACGAATTCAATGATATGCCACAGTATGACATTGACGTTGATATTTTTCAAAATAATCAAGTTTAAAGTGAAAACAAAAACTCTCAAAGAAAATGAGTTAGCCATGGAATATTGACAGTTATTGATTGGAAACGAAAACCATTAACTCTCCAATTAAATTCTAACAGTTCAGCATTGTTTTGTAGATTTCGGTTTTTCTCTACCCCATTTATGAAGATCCGGGCTTACCAAATAATACTTTACGTTACCAACCGGATCATGCTCTTGCACACATATGATAAGGAATTATTAAGACCAAATTTTCCCCAACAGATGGATTGGTAGGAGAGGCACGATTCTCCGACCTTACCCCACTACATTTTTTTCTTGTGGGGCTAACTTAAAAAGGGAAAATTTATTTTAACTGGACAAATACAAATGATGAATTACAGCAGAGAATCCGCAACGAAATTAGAGCAATTAGACCAGACACCCTCCGCAATGTTCTCCAGGATTTTACAATACTAATTTAATATAATAATTAATAAAGTAATAAATTCTGCTAGCTAGTTGTAACTCAGTAACCATTGAGAATTGGGCACGTGTTCATATGAACTTTTTTGTTAAAAATGAGCGATACTATAACGTACTGAAGTATGTACCATTCCTCCTAGAACACCCTGTATAATAATTTATAGTGTGCTCTTAATAAACGGTGCACGAAATAATTACCTAAATTGGAAAATATATGCAGTAAATTTTACTCCTATAAATGTGTTAAAATTAATAACATATAATGTGTACTCTACTATACGGTAAGTATGAATTTAATTACACCATTTTGTAAATATAACACTTTACTTTGGTAATTTTACTCGGTTCTGTCGTTCTGTGTTGGTTACCGAGAAAACTACCAGTGTAAGTATCAATTTTAATTAAGTAATCATTGTGTAAATATTACACATAAACATGTTAAATATACTCAGCGCTGTGCTAAATTTACTGAGATTATTGTACAAAAAGTGCAACTTTTACTTAGCCTTCGAATAAGTTTTGCAGGAGATTGTGTTAAAGTTATAAAATACGTATCAACAGCTCTATCATTACCATAGAGTGTGTAAAAATTACATTAAAATCAACACCAAAATCGGTAAGTTTTTTACCTACTCGCGGTATCCACTTTTGATACAAACATTTTTAGACTTCACTGCTGGTTGCATACAGTGTAGAATATGACACAACTCTGCGTAGAACTGAATGGACACACTTTTGTGTTACTTCTGTGTTAAAATTAACACACTTTTTCTTATTGCAGTGCATCAGAGACACTTTGGAGAAGCGCTAGCAGAAGACTCGATTACTTATGTGAAACGTGTTTAACGTTAAAGCTGGTGGCATGTTAAATACCTATATGAAAATTTTGAATATAATTTACTTGCGACCTTTGAATTATGTAGGTACCTAATCGGCGTCATCTTATATCTGACCTGCAATCCTGTTTCGTTATTAATAACTGTAGGTACAGGTATACCTATAGACTTTACCAATACGTCCATATTTAAGTAAGTATATATATTATATAGAATGACAATATACAGCCTAAGTATCGCCATCTTAACCCACTCTCCCCGATACCTGTCAATATCTAAGAGTATTTCACCATTTTGAGTAATTCATTCTGCTAATTTATGATTCCTTATGAGTACCTACTTACGTCATTTTCCTTGGATATGAGTTGTAAATTCCTCTTTATAATTTTTTACACAATACCTACCTACTTGCCTTGCGCTTATTGATATAAGCGAAAAATTGATCAAGTGACTACCTAGGTAAATATTATTAACCATAAAAGTAGAACAAACAAAACTTTCTTCGGTCTAAATCGAATGCCTATAAACAAACTTACTGGATAAGAGACGTTGATATTCAAAACAAAATTTTAAATAGAGGAGGAGGTGCAAATGTGGAAACATGAGGGTAATGTGGAAACGGAAAGTATTTCGACTGCAGAGAGCTTCACTCTAGCGGCGATTGCCGTAAACAGCCACTCTCGTTGCTATTCGTCCCGGCGCAGCGCTAGGAATCAGTTGGGCATTGTAGTTAATGGTGGTGCGTCGATTTCTGTTTCGTGATATTCGTGAAGGTTTTGGAGGTAAGTTTGTGGTATTATTTAGTGTAACTTATCATAGAGGTAGCGTAATGCGTATCAGAGTATTGGGAAAGGGAGTTATAGGGAAGGTATTGTTGAATTTCAATGAATCATAAGCTAACGTTTTCTTGACTTAACTCGTAAAATCCAGTTTGGCTAAATTGCGGGTAACTTGGAAACATGTGGATGAGGGCAATGTGTTGTATTTTTTATCAACGAATAATGCTTTCTATGAATAAAAACATATTATAAAAAGAATATAATGCTTAAAGTTCAATATTCCAACATATTTATGTGTTTATACACATTGATTTACTGTAATTTTAGGGCGTTTCCACATTACCCGCACTTTTTTCAAAAATCGAAAAATGTAAGGCATTTTAAGGCAATTTTCCAGGTTAAAATAACGATTCGCTGATGTTACAGATTAAAAACAAACTGGGTTTCCACATTTGCACCACCTCCTCTAAATAGGTACCTAACTTCTTACTTATGAAATACCTACCGAGGCAGTCACCTATGTATCTACCTATAGGTATAGGTAGATACTTAGATACCTAATTAACTATCTCCTAAATAAGCTCGAACTAGATAGAAACATTAGGTACGACCCCGGAAACGTTTCCAGCAAACGAAGAATTTAGAAACTACCTATAGGTAACCTATACAGCAGTAAATTTCCAACACTACATTCGCGAACGAGTGATGACATAAAATCACGAACTGATAAGTGTTATTGATATTTAGGAGTAAAATGTAAAGGAATATCAGCGATAAGAGATAACTCTCTCGCCCCTCCAAATAGAGGAAGCGCGCGTCGTCAACACCACGACGTCCCAGCGTCCCTTGGTACTTAATATCACGACGCGGACCACGCGGTGCATAACTTTCTTGCACTTACTCGCGACGCGCCGCAATCCGTCTGCAGAATGACAAGTTAAGGCAAGTTCCGACTCTTTCCTAAGATTCACCTAATTAAATCGTTTTTCCACAGAAAAATTAATTATTCGAGTTGGAATTGGAGCAGCAGTTCGGGACAAACGGCATGCCGTTCAATGATACCGTCAGTTTTAAGGAACTCTATTTTTCTTTATTTTTATAAAAATTTACCTCCGGTATAATTGCCAGGAGCCCGTCACGCTAGCTCAAGGCCCGCCTTTACGTTCCCGCGCCGGCCCACCGCCTATTCCGAGAGGGTTAGCGCGCCTGTCATTGGCGCTCCGGAGCACCACGTGACCGGCCATCATCCTCCTCAATGGGAAAGAAACAAAAACAACCATCACTAACAGTAACTACGAACACACACGTAACAATCGTTTCCTATTTCTGGTCTCGGGAAGAATTGGTAAAATTTCGCGCGCTTGCGGAGACACCGATGTAGGACTACTATCGCGAAAGTGTCCGCTGTAATTCTACCGACAATGCAAATATACAGTGCGTTTAGTGACCCAACCTCTTTTGTTAGTGACAGTTCGGATAAAGTGACGGTTTTCAGTTAGTGATGAAAATTATTTTGTTGTGTCTCCTGGAAGTCGATGAGAATTAAGCACCAACTCCGGATGCCGACGGGACATTTGGAGGAAGACGATTTCGTGGCGGTGAAGACGAGATCGGCGACCCCCGAGGGTGGCGGAGCCGGCGGCGGCTTCTGGTTGTCGGCGGTATCCGCAGCCCCGGGAGCCCCCCACGCTATACCACTAGAAGGATGCAATGAAACGGGTTTTATTAACAGTCAACCCTCCATGGCGGAATTTATGACAGCCTTGCCCCATATTTCTGGGGATATGTCCCATGGCCCTACCATGAGTCCACAACATACCCCACCCGGAAGTGGTTACCCTATGGAAGTGCCACACGGGTTGGGATCCCCAGGAGTTAACGTTCCTGAATATCCTTGGATGAAAGAAAAGAAAACCACCAGGAAAAGCAACCAACAAGGTAAATCTATACACGTACATTAATTTAGAAAAATGATTTTCTACGGGCAATTATTTATAAAACAGTTCGTGATATGGACACATCTAACAGTTGCGCGCTATAACTGCAAAAAGACATTAAATGTTTACTGCTTTTTGACATGCGATGCTCTAGTGGGCGGGGACAGTTATGCACGCAATTCATGTGCCTTTGTGCATTAAAAAATTGCAAGGAACCGCATTCAAATGCTTACATACCATGCAAATGCGAAGACGAACCACCTTCACAAACACTCCCCCATCACATTTCATTTTACTTCGGAATCGTTGCAAAAAGCAGTTATTTTGCAATTTATTGCTTCTTGTTATGCAGATGAAGGTACGTTAGTTACAGATGACGGATGAATGGGTGAAACTTACCTGAGCGAGACATTCATACCTGTATTTACCCAAATAACACCCAAAACTTAAAAGAAAAATTTTGAACAGGAAAATCCGTGTTTGTCAGTAGTGATTAGGTAGTTGATTTATTATTTAAGGGCCTTCTGCAGTGCTCTCTTCCCTTTTTTTTGAAAAAGAGCGTGAAACAAATTTAAAGGCCCAGAGCTGATGGGGCAGGTGTACTCACCTACGAGGGTGAACCGATATATTCTTTGCCTATAGAAACAATTACAATTTTAATGCAATGTAACACTATGTGCCATCGTAATGGAGAGGGTGCATTGTCTTTTTTCCTCAATTTTTCTCGCTGAGTTAAAAGATTTGAAATACCTAGGTGGGTAGGCAGTACTGGTCTGTCCTATCAGTTACTGCAGGTCATTTCCAAGAAAGTGAGGCAAGAACTTTTTCGGAAGAAAACGAAATTTCTTATGACTTGGGGACCCAGGAATGGTTCCATTCCATGGATTTTGTTTCGCGCCTATCTATGGATGCCAATTTCATCCGTGGTAACAACACGGTTCAATAAATCAGCATTACTTTCAAGATTATCGCAATATTTAAGCAGTTGGATTTTTTTCGTATCCAAATTAAATGATTTGTTGCATCAGATACTTAGGGACTTAGCATGTTAGCATGCTAAACAGAATTGTGCTGTTCTCAGTTTTTGTAATTTCAGAAAAAAAAATCTCACTTGGCATTTTAAATTGGAAGAAAATTATATCGATTTCCAATTAACCAAAACTACAATTTTCCTTGCAATTACGAAAAAACTGAGAAAGTGAACATTTCTGCTTAGGTAAGTGCCGATAGTTATAAGTGTTTTTAAATTTCGTGCAGTAAAGTTCCAAAAGTGTCAGGAATCTAAGGCCAGGTTTTTCAGAGAATCCAACACCGGGTTCTGGCACCGGCTTCGTTGCTATGATACAACCAATCAGAAAGCCGGTATCATAGCAACGAAGCAGGTGTCAGACTTATGTAATCCGGTGTTCGATTCTCTGAAAAACCGGGACTTAGAATTGCGAACACCTAAGTTAAATTTCATAGTGACGGTTCATGATAGAAGTAATTTATTAATTGTGCACGAAAAAATGCCTAGGTTGACTAAATACCATTACCCCGTGGTGTAAGTAACAACTGCTTTTTCAAGGAAGGGTGGAAGTTTCGTCCACTTCTCAAAATTTCTCTTTACAAAATTTATTAGCTCATTGGTTTTGATCTCCTCAGTTCTAGTCGATGACTAGTAGACTCTAAAAGCTACTTAGGTGCGGCTATTCGTATTTTCTTTGGCGCCCTTGCTATGCAGTTTTAATCTTAATGGGTGTTCTTAAACGTATTAGGTACGTATTGGTCATTGACAATTATTATTGTATTAAACGTTAAGGCAGGCATAATGTTTACCGAGTACCTAGCTAATAACCGTCCTAATGAACTTTGCATACTTGCTTAAATTATGTAGCCATCCCAATGTTACGCTAATTTATTAATGGCTATATTACCTACTTCCAATAGAATATTTTCTCTTCCGGTTTCCAATTTTGTAACTTTCTCACAGATAATCGAAACACTTAGATAAGTTAGTTGCTTATAAACCCTATTTAATTTTTAAGGGTATTTAACACGAATAATCCTGCAATGCCTTGTGCCTTGTTATGTGAAGCTAAAACTAGCACCGAACGAGAGAAATAATTTCTCTCGTTCGGTTATTATATAATTCGTTTCGTTAAGTACTTTTCAGAAATCTCTACATAGGTACTTAGTTATACAGGGTGATTCAGAAATGGTGAATCAAACGAAAATGGTAGATTCCCCATGCGAAAATAAGACAAAGAGTCTAATATAATATAATATAATATAATATGTATGTTCAATTTAAAAAAACAAAGTCAGGTATTTTGTAGCAGAAATGGAACAGCCTCTTAAGGTGAAAATAATTGTATAATGGAAAATTAATAATAATTAGTATATTATACAACGAGCGAGTTATAAATTCTTTCATCCTTTTCGTTGTGATAGGTAGGTCCTGTACTTTATCTGCAAGAAATAATGGGCCATATACATATCTAAGTATAATAAAGCAGAACTTCATAATTTCAAGGTGATCGTATTCATAAAATAGGGCCAAAGACTCCAATAACGTTGGACTTTGATAGTCAGCAACGTTTATTGCGGTGATTGGTTTTTCCTTTCAACATATTTTGCCAGTAATAAATAAGCAGAGATTCTGTACCTACCTATCAAGGTTTAGTCCCCGGGCTGGAAATACAATGTGTCCACGGATTGACTTCGGAAGAGGGAAAAAATATTTCGCTTTTTACGAAAAAATTTCATTTTTATAAAAATGCCTGCTTGTTCTGAAACATTGAATTTTCTTCTACAGGGAAGACAATAATCCAAAAAATGTAAAAATTACCAAATATAAAGTATTGTTATACCGACTCGTTGGAATCGAGAAGTCTCAAGGGAAAAAGTTGTTTACAAAATGACAGGGTGAATTCAAATATGTACGAAGTTTGAGATTTCTTTGAAGACATTCATATTTTGAACAATCTTGGGAATACCTATTTCCCGTTTTTAAATTGAATCGTTAATTTATGGTCAAGTAGGCTGATGCCAAACGAGTAGTGGTTTCTTTTATCAGACTCAGGAACTAGTAGGTATTTCCAGTTTTTTGAGAAAATGCTAACGTTAGAGCAAGTTTTCATTGTTCAATGTTATGGTTTGGGCGAAGAAAAAATATCGTATGCTGCTGTTGTTAGACTATTTCGACAGAAATGGCCAGGAGTTTCACTGTCTGATAATGCAGTTAAAAATATCACTAAATTTGTGAGAACGGGGAGGAGTGTTTTGACAATAAAAAGGGAAAAGAAATCTTACAGTGTGGGTTGACGATGCAGCAATTCCACTAACTAGATATACACTTATACAATGTCTTTAAGAAAAAGGTGTTCCCAAATTGGTAACATTAGTAGATCACTAATAGTAAAAAAAATTGCAAGTGCAACAATGTTCGTCCATTCAAACCAAGATTCATCCATACTTTGGAAGAAGGCAATGAAGAGAAGCTTTTAGAACTCTGTTCATTAATTGATGAGAAGATTTTAGAAGATAGAAATTTTGTGTGCGACATAATTTTCTCAGATGAAGCTACTTTTACAACGAACGGGTCTGTCAGTTCACAGAACAGTAGGTAGATATTGGTCGGTGGAAATTCCTAATTTTCGTATTCGCCGCAGAAGACAATATCCTAAAAAAGTTAATATTGGACGTGTTGGATGTGTTAGATCACTCGCTAGTTCTCCTGCAAAAAACACGCTCATTTTGTAACTCGTTGCATAAATACCTATTTTAATTTATTTTTCTATTATTATACCCCTTTTTAAATAAAGTTAAATGTTCCTATTATTGTTAGCATTTCGTTGATTTTTCATTTAGTCAATTTTGAGTTTGCTGTCTAATGCAGTTTAAACACAGTTCAGTATAATTGGCATAAGCCTACTTGATCATAATGTAAAAATTTAATTTAAAAATACCAAAGATTCTCAAGATCCTTCAAAATATGCATGTCTTGGAAAAAATTACAAACTTCGTATTTGAATTCATCTCGTCATTCTAAACAGCTTTTTCCTTTACGACTTTTCGATTGGAACGATATTTTATGCCTGGGTTAATTTCTACATTTTTAGGATTATCGTCCACCCTGCGGAAGAAAATTGAAAAATCTGTCATATTTGGATGTTTAAGAACACGCTGGCCCTTTTATAAAGTAGGGTATGCAATTTTTCCGTAAAATGCGAAATAATTTTTTTCCGCTTCCGAAGTCAATCCGTGGACACATAGTAGATTACCTACGAAATGATACTTGGCGATATGGGAAATTATTAGATGGCAGAATCTTCTTCTCTTCTGGTGTATACCTAAATTGCCCGCTTAATTAATGAACCCGTGAATTATCTACTCGAAAATAGGTATTTGAAAATTGCATAGGTCAAAAAAGATTTTCGTAGATAGGTATCCGCCGAGGGGCAAACCGCTGTGGAAGTTAGGTGTACAGGTGTGTGGAAGTTAATGGAAGTTCGTGGAAGTTGGTGGAAGTCAGTGGAAGTGAGTGGAAGTCAGTGGAAGTTAGTGGAAGTTAGTGGAAGTTAGCGGAAGTTAGTGGAAGTCAGTGGAAGTTAGTGGAAGTCAATGAAAGTTTCTGGGCATTTACGCATGCGCTGTAGTTCTAGATGGTCTGCGTATCGTCGTATTCGTCGAGAGTTGAGTAGTCTAGACTAGTTTTTGGACCTTTGCTTGCATAGTAACGGTAAATTTACATTAGTTTATATTTTCTATACAGGTGGGCCAATAGTGCGTAGCCGGTCCATATCTCTGATTCTATTCAAGATATCAACATGAAATTTTACGTGTATGTGGAGAACCCCACACGAAGCTTCTGTTAAACTTATTTTGATGTACACAGGATGTTCACGTGCTAAGTACCAAACCGAAGTAACGTTTTTTAAATGAAATGCCCCACATTTGTTAACATATTTGGATTCTTCATAAAATTTCATGAAAGTTAATATGCTGCACGTTGGAGTTTGAAGCAAGCGATGTTAAGATACAGCCATTATAGTACCAGTGTGAACCCAACTTTGTGGAGCTACTGACGTCTGCCGATCAATGCTACCTAAGATTTTTTTATTGGAATAGGTTCACAGGATACGCTAATTGTAAATAAAATCCATTAACACTTTTATCAAAATACTTATTCAAAATACATATTGTACCGAATGGTCAACTTGCGCAAAATTGAGCTTTTCTCTAAAATGCTATGTGAAACACCCCTAATATTATTTGCAGATTTGATAGCCAGTTTATGAAGCTTTTGATTGATGCATATATTGGCAGGTCTGCGACTGATAATTTAGGCATAAATAAAGATTGAACCTTAAGAAATTAGATTTTTGCCGTAACTTTGTACCATTTTTGGGGAATTTCCCTGATTTTGCCACCCAAAACTCAGAAGAATGCTTTCACTTTGTTTTTACATCAAATTTAGCGAACAGAGTTTACACTGGCACAAGAAATCTCATTGCAAGATTAGGTACTTCTTGAAAAGACTGTTTTTTTCTTCCATTGCGCTCCTTGTATCAATAATTTATACCTAGGTTTAATAAGTTACCAAGTATTTAAGAATATGACCATGAAGAAACAAACTGGCAATGATTTTTTGTCTCAATGTGAACTCAACTTCCAGAAACAAAATGGAAATCATATTTTGTGTTTTGGATGGCAAAATTTAGGAGAACGGACCTATCAGTCAAATTAATACATTTTAAGGTTGAATTTTCAATTCTACCGAAACCGAGACCCAAACCGTCAGTCGCAGACTTAACAATATCTACATCAATCAAAAGCTTGGTAAACTGGCTATCGAATATGAAAATAAAATATCGGGTGTTCCATTTGAAATTTCTGAGAAAAAATGCATATTGCGTAAGCCGCCCTCCCTGTATGATATTAAGTATTGTGACAAAAGTACTCATGGATTTTACGAATAGAGCAGTCTGTGAACCTAATCCAATAAAGAAATCTCAAGAGAAATCTTAAATAGCTTCGGCACTAAAATGATAATATCTTAAAATCGCTCACTCTATAAACTTCATAGGCCCGGTTTTTCAAAGAAACCAACACCGGATTAAGTCTGACACCGGCTTCGTCGCTACGATACAACCAATCAGAAAGCCGGTATCATAGCAACGAAGCCGGTGTCAGACTTAATCCGGTGTAGGTTTCTTTGAAAAACCGGGCATGAGTGTAGTAGGTAAGGTATATCATCTTTCATACGCTGTCCTAAAATTTTATAAAGAATTCAAATATGTACCTAAACAACCCGAGGGTATTCGATTTAAAAGACATAACTTTTGCTTGGTACTCAGAGTGTGAACACCCTGTATACACCAAAATAATTTTATCAGATGCTTCGTGGAGTTCTCAACATACGTGTAAAGTTTTATTTTGATACCTTGAATAGAACCAGAGATATGGACCGACTACACACTATTGGCCCACCCTGTATAATGCGTAGATATATTTTTCCGAGTATTTTTCTCTTTATAAGGCATGATCCATAACGAGTGTACAAATTTCGGGAGGTATACCTAGGTCAAAATAAGAAGAAAAGTTGTATGAACATAAAACATAATGCATGTCTTAAAATTACTCTCAACTAAGATACACGGTGTTGAGATCAAGGTTTCTCTAAAAAAAATGTTACTTTTTGATAGGTAGGTATCTAAGAAAATCATTGAATTAAAATTTGTAAAATTGTAAATCTCATTTTTGTTCCAAACATTTTTGCTTTTGAAATGCTAAATGGAGTGGCAAGCAGTTTTAGAACAATCGATTGTTAATTTTTTTTGCGATTGTGAGCGGTTAGGCAAAATGCTATTTTATTCAAAACCTAAAGAGTAATACGAAAAAATCATTTCTTCGCTTCCAAATTGAACCAGTGACGTAACATAGGTGCCCTATCGTTTTTATTCCGAATGTCAAGCTCTAACGGATTATGCAGTAATATATTAATAGTATATAGGGTGATTCACGGAAACTGTTAGCTATAGATGTTTTCTCATACAATACAGTTACAAATCTAAAAAATTATATTCGGGCGTAAATGCCTAGGAACTTTTTATTTAAAATATTTTAAGTCGTGGCCCTTCCGGTCGACTTCCGGTTATACCGGAAATGTTTACTAATTATTTTTTTTTAATGGAAGCCATATTTTTGACAGCAGATTTCCATTTTGCTTGTTTTTATATTCAAAAAGTCATCCATTCTCGAAATATTAATTATTTTTCGAACTTTTCCGGCTTTGCATCATACTTCTTAAAAATATATTTTTGCTACGTATTTCAAATTGAATCGTGAATCACCACTTGTACCTTTCCCAGGATGCTTCTAATTTACCCTACAGGGTGTTGTTAATCTGATGTTATGCCAAACAAACTTTAAATTTGTAATAGTCAACTTTCTTAATATATAGAACATCTTCTATATTATTTCACCACCTGAAACAGAATGGTATTCTACTTCAAAAAGTACCTATAAGCATTCCCGATATCTACTTTTTATCGATTTGTTATGATCGATTTTGATAAATTGCCTTAAAGATATTTTTAAAAAGTATGAATTTGCCTCGGAATTTACCCATTTAATTCGAATTCAGTCATTTAATAAATATTTACATTATACAGAGACGTTATTTCCATATTCACTTCAGTGAAATTTTTAATCGCCAAACGATTTTTTCCACATTTTTTCTACATTGTTGTCTAATTCGTATTTCGTTAGATTAAATGATTTTTATTAACCTTTTCTTGGTGAAAGGTAGAATACTAAAGAAGGGGAAGTGCATGGAAGTCAGTGGAAGTGCGTGGAAGTCAGTGGAAGTGCGTGGAAGTCAGTGGAAGTTAGGGGAAGTTAGTGGAAGTTAGTGGAAGTCAGTGGAAGTCAGTGGAAGTTAGTGGAAGTCAGTGGAAGTTAGTGGAAGTCCCATAAAAATGGAAGTTTGGTGTACAAAATTTAGCCTGCGGTTTGCCCCTCGGTATCCGCTGCTTTCACTTTTCTTATTAAGATTACTGATTTGTCTTCTATTCGCTAGACAATATTGAATATCATCGGTTGGGGCCTGAGGAATACTGTGTATAACGTGAGGGTTACTGCAAAAAGTTCCAAGGTGCCTGCCCCTTGCCGTTTTAGTATGAGCGCTCAGGAGTGGGATCCGTGGAGAGCGGCCGGGTCGGGATACAGACTAATAAATAAACCAATAAACGACACGTTTAACAAATGATTTGTTATCAAGACGTTTAGCAGGAGGCAATTGACGGGCATTAACGACGTGCTACAATGTAGCGGAAGATGAAGTGGCCTGGCGGTTGGGCGGGCAGTGGCTCGCCAGAATGATCTGTAAATGGAGTGTCGGGTGTCGAGCGCGGGCCATAACTCATGCCGTCGGGACGCCGCGTGTTAACGGGCCTCCCTGCTGGCACGAGCGTCTCCCGCTGGGCAGACCTAGGTCCCGATGCGATGTTTAGCGTTTGTTATGTGTGCGACACGTTTGGATATCTGTGGGACCTGTGGATTCACATTCGTTTGTTAAATTTATTAAATCGTCTGCACTCACGAAGCGATTAAGTTTAAATGGTTAGCCTGACGGACCCCGTTCGGTCTCTGTGAAAAATGACTCTCGCACAATAGTAAAATAATCATAACGTTTCCGGAATGCTGAACAAACTTTAGAATTCGAACTTCCACAACTTCTTGCACCATACGTATGCGAATATGATATAAATCGTTTTCATACATGGAAGTTGCAAGAGCTTTCCAATTATTATGAAGTTATCTACTTAAGCTTTGTAAAGATGCTCCCTAATGTATCAATAGCTGCATAGAAGTAAGTCTATGGAGAAAACTGTTGCAAATAACACACTATTTATACACTTATGTGTACCTATGATTAAAAATATTTGCTTCTCGGGCATTTAAATACCTATTATTAAAATATCTATTTACTCCGTAATGATTTTGCTACTTCACGCATTTTATTTTTTTTTCTTTACTTCTTACCTACTTTACATATAATAAATATATCCTAGTTTTTTACTTTCTGTACAGTTAGTCACTACCACTACGAATGTGCGCTAGGTATATAAAACCAAGTAGGTACCTACATAACTTTACAGACAAAGGGAACACCCCGGGGAACCACGGACGAAAACATAGCAACGTCCGGCATAAACGATTCGCATCGCAAACTGGAACACCACTTTTGGAATTTATAGTACATCGGTTCAAAATTCTTACATAAATTTTCGTAACTTTCCTTATTTTTATTTAGCTATATATTTTGCGCAAATCACATAAATACAGCAATCGTCAAACGTGATGGCGAAAGGCCGCGCAGGCAAGGCCACGCCCTAGTTTCAGGCAGTGGCACGAGGTTCCCTGGACTATAGATGAATTTATTATGAAGTTAATCGTGCGCCACTGACAGTTGCATGCGTCCACCGAAAACCAATCCCGGTCAAGAGCGTAGTGGATTACTCAACTGCGCATCTCTGTTGCTCGCCATCACCTCTGACGATTCTGTACCTACCTTGAAACAAGTTTTTACAAAAATCATAGGTTGCTTTGGCAAAAATAAGCTATATTTACCTAATATAAGTAATAAATAATTTTAGTGTTTACCTCGAGGTTTACCTAAGTTAAATCCGAAGGTCAAACCTTATACCTAACTAGCTTAAACTTATTTTTCAATTTGTGCCAGTTTTTATATAAATTAATTATGTTTGTGAATTGCCGGCAATAATTAATAAATAAACACTCTTATGATCGTCGTTTCGGCTTCGTTTGAGGCCTTTGTCAGCATTTATTTGTAAAAATAAATGCATAAATAATTAGTGTATCTCTCCCATTCTTTATTGTCTTCCATACCTTTCGTTTTTCCCAAACTCTGTTTTCAGCATTTCACAACAAGTAGGTATACCTACTTTTTTAATTTAAACGAGTGCGAGAACCAATGCTGTTTCCAGAAAACTAAGTAGTTTACCTAATTAATTTTAAAATTTGTACCCACGAACAAAATTCGATAAAAAAGACGTAGAGTGAAAAGTGACGCTCTATAATGTTTTACTAAAAATAAATGCATATTATTAGCTTCCCAAAAGATCTTCCTATACCAAGTTTCACAGAAATAACTTCAAAAGGCGCTAGAAATAATGAAAATATGAAATAAGCAAATAAGGAATTGTTCTTCGAAGACCCTCAACTTTTTAAGAAAACAGAATTGTACTGAGATAAGTTGGTTCAGATTGGCTTTTCTCGATCCAAGTAAGCTAGCTTTTTAAGTATCACCCATTCTTTACGATATACAGGGTGGCCCGAAATTAGCGTGCAATATTTTACCAGCGTGTTCTGTGGCCAAAAATAAGACAAAAAGTTCCTATAAGCGTACACCGAAATATGCTTCGCAAAGGAGCTATAGCTTTTTAAAAGAGAAGACCTGAAGACGTTTCCTTCTAAATATCTCCGAAACAAGTCCAGGTAAAATTATGAAATTTTATGGAATGTGTAAGTACCAAATGCTGAATCTTTTGCTGTAAACATAATTTTTAAAATTTAACAGGGGCGTCTCAAATCTGGGGGTGGTGGAGGTAAGATTTACCCCAACTTTTTTTACTACATGCCGTTTTCAATTTTTCCATAAAAATTTGAAACTTCAGAGTTTTTTGCAAAAAAAATGTGCTCTTGTCTCGTTTTGGTAGGAGGCACCGTTATCGAGCACAATCGATTTAAAAATTTCGCTGCATGCCTCAAATGTCTCAAATCTGGGGGCGGTGGAGGTAAGATTTAGCCCAACTTTTTCAGAACAAGTTGTTTTCAATTTTTCCGGAAGTTTTTCCATAAAAATTTGCAACTTCAGAGTTTTTTTGCAAAAAAAATGTGTTTCTATCTCGTTTAAGTTTCACAAACGAAGTTTTCCACTTCCTGTAGGAATTTTTTGGGCATGCAGCGAAATTTTGAAACCGATTGTGCTCGATAACGGTGCCTCCTATCAAAACGAGACAAGAGCACATTTTTTTTGCAAAAAACTCTGAAGTTTCAAATTTTTATGGAAAAATTGAAAACGACATGTTGTAAAAAAAGTTGGGGTAAATCTTACCTCCACCACCCCCAGATTTGAGACGCCCCTGTTAAATTTTAAAAATTATGTTTACAGCAAAAGATTTAGAATTTGGTACTTACACATTCCATAAAATTTCATAATTTTAACTGGACTTGTTTCGGAGATATTTAGAAGGAAACGTCTTCAGGCCTTCTCTTTTAAAAAGCTCTAGCTCCTTTGCGAAGCATATTTCGGTGTACGCTTATAGGAGCTTTCTGTCTTATTTTTGACCACAGAACACGCTGGTAAAATATTGCACGCTAATTTCGGGCCACCCTGTATAGGTTGAAAACTAGAGGTTATAACGCACATCCCTGCCTCACTCCCTTCCGGGTATCAACTTCTCTTCGTTCCTGCTCCTCTTTAAAATGGCCAGAGGAACGATTATCGATAATAAAATTAGTTCAATTATAAAATTTGTCAATTCTGGGAAATCAAACTTGAAAAATTTATTAGAGTTGGCGCGGTATAGTGTAATAGTCGCCATAAAGCCCCGACGTGTGAAAAAAGCAAGATTTATTACAAATGCCGATAGTAGAGCATTAAAAAGAATTATCCAGCAAAACAGGGGTGTCAATGACCTTGAGTTAAGTGCTCTGTGGAGTGATCCTGTTGGAAGGCAAATTCCGAGATCCACACGTCACAAGGAGGCTCACAAAATGGAATTTGGCACTTACAAGGTAAGTTCTTTGAGTAAAAATTGAATTAGAAAAATTAAAAGTGGCAATTTTGCTTTGGGGCAAAGAAAAGCCACTGTTATTCACAAAAAAATGAAGCGTTTCATCCCAACTGTCTCAAAAGAAAGGTAAAATTTCCTGCATTCGTCATGAGGCAGCATGTCATCCAAAAGAGTAGGAAAACTTTATTTTATTGAAGGAACTGTGGATACAAACAAATATTTGGAGATGTTAGAAGAATCGCTTTTACTGGTCATGGAAGCATATGTTTGACATCAAGATAAAAATTTTGTGTTTCAGCAGGACGACGCAGGATGCTACACCTCAAAAAGAGCCTTCAAATGGGTGGAA
The DNA here is from genome assembly GCA_963966045.1 of Xestobium rufovillosum. Classification (NCBI taxonomy): domain Eukaryota; kingdom Metazoa; phylum Arthropoda; class Insecta; order Coleoptera; family Ptinidae; genus Xestobium; species Xestobium rufovillosum. Next base: position 17,342,250 of record OZ014496.1, read on the forward strand.
GACTACGGTATACCACTTTTGGAATGGGTTTCTAGTAGTCCTGATTTTCACCGATCGAAACTTTGTATCACGAGAAAAAAGGTGTTACGGAAATATCCTGCCAAAAGAACCCCTGAAAAAAAAATTAAGGCGATGTTTAAAATTGTTGTTTTGTTAATTTTACGTATTTGTTCACATTTTTCCTATTTGTTCTCATTTTGTGTTAGTTATCGTTTTAGTCACTTCACCTGTATTTCTTGTGGTCAAGAGATGCTAAAGATGGTGTTAAAAGAATAAAAAAAAATTGAGGTAGTACTTCTATTTTTGCTCCTTCAAGACGAATTTCTGAAAAATCCTAAGGTGGGCCAGGTGGGAAAGGGCTCGTATATCCTAAATATGAAACAAATTTTTTGTTATAATTTATCGTCTTCGGGTGTTCCTAGTGTGTTCTTATTTCTATTGCTCATTTACCAGTTTTACACCCAACCAAAAAGTGACGTAAATACAATAAAAAAGTTTATTGTAACAATGAAAAAATTTATTAAAATTGGTCCGATGATGAAATACATTGTCGCAATGAATACCATTAATCGGTTAATAAACACATTCATTGGCCAATGTAAGGTTCATTGTATTTATGAATTTAATTAATTGGTTTTTGTTCTCATATTTTCGTTAAGACAATAACGTTATACATTGCAGTCTTGTAGATCATACATTGAGCTAACGTACTACTTTTATAGTATTAATGTCGCGTATACATTCTACCAATTAACTTTGTACATTCATTGTATGCGCAGTATACCTTGGTTGAATTAACTAATTCATTGGCCCAATGTAAGGCTTACATTAATTTCATAAATATCATTTATTGTCTCAACGAAATGATTTATTGTACCAATGAATTGGTACAGTGAATCAATGTCCAACTTACATTAATTTCATGAATTATCGGGTTTATACATGCTGTCCATTTAGTATGCAAAAGGAAGATATCTCTAGTTCTATAAGAAATAAAAAATATTTTGTTTATAAAATGTTCTAGAGATTTCAAGATAACACAACCTTATATTTTTAGGTTGTGTCAGCTTGAGATCTCTAGAACACTTATAGACAACATATTTTTTTATTTCTTTGAGAACTACACAGAGAGGGTACTTATCTTGTTATCTTCGTTTTGAGCAGTAAACGGAAAATATTTATTAACGACCAGTTTTTCCTCGTGTTGAAGGATTCTTAAGTAAATTCTGAGTTTAGAATTGACAACTCACTTTAGAAATATCAGTCTTGTACTTGTCTTCTATAGTTGGTTTTAAGTTGCTGTAATCTCTTGCAAGAAGAGTAGAAACTGCTGCTAAGGATTAAAGAGATACCTACATAGGGAAGATGAAGTAAGATACAAGGCAAAATAAGACAAAATCAATTTAAACACTTTTTATTCTATGTTCGAGGTTACAGAAAAACTTAAAATAAAAACTTGATAATTAAAATACCATTTGAAGTTGAAATCTAGAGAACTGTTTGCTTTTTAATTTTTTTAATTATCTTGTTTCTATAGATATATCTGACTTACATATGTAACCAGCTACATTTTACAATAAAAGAGACGCCCAACGGCCAACTAACTAATATTATGTTTAGTACCTACGAACATAATTATTTTCGGACCTCTTCTAAACTAAAATAATATAATAAATATAAAGATGTCTTTGGATAAATACAACTAAATAAGAATTAACAAAAGTAAATTTTAGAAAACAACTATGAATACATACTAAATTATCGGTCGCAATCATTTAATAATTATTGAATAATCTTAGAGATGTTTAAGGTGATAGTGTACCCGTACATTTTCAGCGACTTAGTTCCGGTCTGGCAAAACATCAAATTTAAATAAGCTCGGATGTCAAGAAATTCTGCAAGCTACATATTACCTAAATTAATAGGAATAGGAGAGAGGGTGTAGTGGACTTACCGAATTTATTGAACACACACATCAAATTCACCCCCTTGAGATAGACTTTGAAATCAAAAATCACAGCGAACACGCCGAACACTAACGGAAACTGACGCTCTTTAAGCTGTCTTAACGGAAACGACGGAAACCAACGAAAACCAAACAGAAAACTTCGAAGAGAGCTAAGTTCTTATCGGAACACATCGGCATTGCTCGACTACCTGTTCGTTCATTGCGACAATGTATAACTGCATTGGCTCAAGGAACGGTCATATTAGCAAAATATTTGGGACATTGGGACAATGTGCCCGTTTATTGACCAATAAAAGTGTGCATTGAGACAATGTACCCGTTTGTTGACTAATAAACTTATACATCAATATTATGAAGTTGTGTTATTAATTCTATTCATTGATTTAATAAATAAACTTATTAATATAATGAATATGTACGTTGGACCAATTTAAAATTTCATTGTAACAATGATTTGCCACATCAACTTTTAATAAACGGAATTTATAATATCAATGATCACGGTTATCAACTTATCAAAAAGGGACAGAGCGATTTTCGTAATATTAATGAAAAATTAATTGAGCCAATGAACTTTGAGTTAATAAACGACGTTTATTAATATTATGAACGGAATTTTTTTCAGTGTAAATACGGCGGTTAACTAAGTTTTCATAGCCTACCTTTTGTGATCATCTGGTAGCTTTGTCCCTTCAAAAGTTATGCTGTTTTAATTTTGAAATCCATGTTCATTAACACTTTCTTATTCAAATTCTTATAAAAGATACCGATTCTTTGCCTCAGGTCCAATAATGACGAAGTTAACGATGGTGCACGCTTAATTTGGACACGCAGTATATATTTTGGGAATAAATTTTCATTTAAATTGTTGCTCTTGCAAGCTTTCTTCATACATCAGTCACTCAGTGTGTAAAACTATGTGTATGACTTCAAGTCATTACAAAACTAAATTTCCGTTTTTGTTCCTGATATTTCCTTTTTTTAAGATCACATCGATCATCTTTATATACTTAAGTAGACTAAATTTCTAATTTTACTTTCAAAATTGACATAAAGTAACTGTTATTCAGTGTAAACTGTTACCTAATAACATTCTTAACTAACGTAAGGGAGAAAATAATGAGTATATACTGTGCACCGAATTTTTACGAAGGCAGTTTTGACATTCCTGATGAGCCAGGTTTCAATTTGGTAACCGAAAGTTGCCAGACTGCGTCCCAGATATTTTTAAAACGCCCACATTACGTTTACAAGTATTTCAAAACAACCAATCTAAATTTTAGGTCGGAAATATTACCGAAAACAGTTAACAGGTTATTTCAGTTACGCGGTCAAAGGCCAAGAAATGATAGACAACTTGTAGTTAACCTGTCCATTTTGAGTAAATAAATTGGTGCAGTAGAAGAGCACGTAACAGTAAAAGTATCGGAATTATGAATACAAGTCGTGATTTTCTCAGGATACCTATAGCATTTTCGAGAACAGCAATAACAGATTACAAGAACTGCACTCTCGTTTTCTGAGAGATTACATTCCATAAATTTAATGTGTTCCATTATTATACCTACCTACATTTTTTACGACAACTGCCTATAGTGAATAATTATTCTAATTATAATTCTAATTACACTGGCGGAAAGAGACCGATTAAACTAAACGATAAAACTGAAGAAACTATTTCATAACACACAAATCACTAATCGATAACTACAATTTTTTACCAACAGAAATTTAGCTGTCGTCTTTTAAGAGCAGGTCTCTAGCGCACCGGAGCTGAATCCAATTTAAAGGATTCCCAGGACACCAAATCCGTCTCAAATTAGAGATAACTCCTCCGTAATCCCTGCTTCAGCTACTACTCATTGGTTGTCGTTGCTTCCATAATCTCGGCCTATCCTTCTTCATTACTGTACGAGAATAGAAGGAGTCTAGTACATAACAAAATTTGTGTTATATGCATTTGCGTACCCGCTTCATTATAAATCTATTTAAAATTGATTTAGGTAATAGTGTAAACTATAACGGAATCTATTACATTTAATCGATTTAGGTTAGGAATTTTTGCAGAGTTTAGTGCTCGTTGATTATGTATATGTTGACAAGGAATTTGCCTACCTCAAACATAGAAACATAAAAAGCTCATATCGTTTAATGAGTGGTACTGGATCGTTCGAACAACTACTCCTCACCAGATTCCTTTTTACTGCGAGATATCACAAAATGCAACTCGCACTTTTATGTTCTTCGACCATCACTAGGCAGGTACAAGTAGTTAAACTACCCCAACATACATTTCTGAGAACTCAGATTTCTTGGCGATGTTAATAAGCACCAAATTCTTCAAAAGTGCCGAATTTAAACCTAAAATCTATTATCAAATAAGCAAGACTCCACTTGAATCAAGGCTATATGCATCAGGACGAGTTCTTCGATTTTTAGCGAGGGGCCTCTGCCGATGCCGTAGCTACAAAAACGGTTAAATAGGAAAAGGTGCAGTACTATGAGAATGATATCTAATGTATGTAGTTATTGCTTTTCGAAAAATGTTCATGGTTTACTAAATATTTTTGAGAAAATCAGATCTTTTTATTTTCTGTTAAATTTATATGTATAATATCATTAGGTATAATATTTTGGAGAGGAAATAAGTAATTACCTGTGGTAGAACTAAGGATGATAATAAACGGCTTAAGGCGTGGTGCTTGCCACACTGCCCGCTAGAATATATATAGTGACTTTCAATATGCCCAGAGCAGCATTAAACACCTCTAACATGATTACCTGTACACTGTCGTCAGACGGTATAAAACGAGACTTAAAGTTTTTTGTTTTCATTTTCCATTATTATACATTATACAGGTTGGGCCAATAGTGTGTAGTCGGCCCATATCTCTGGTTCTACTCAAGGTATCAAAATAAAACATTACACGTATGTGGAGAACCCCATGAAGCATCTGATAAAATTATTTTGGTGTATACAGAATACACTCTGAGCACCAAACCAAAGTTATGTTTTCTTAAATGGAACGCCCCACATTTGTTTACATATTTGAATTCCCAATAAAATTTTATGAAAGATAGTGTACTTCACGATGGGATTTAGAGCGAGCGATTTTATGATATTACCATTTTAATGCCATTGTGGACCCAACTTTGTGGAGCTGCTGACGTCTACTGGTCGAAGCTATTTAACATTTCTTTATAAGATTAGGTTCACAGACTGCTCTATATGTAAAATTCTTGAGTTCTTTTGTCATAAAACTTAATATCATACAGGGTGGACAGCTTACGTAATATGCATTTTTTCTTAAAAATTTCAAATGGAACACCCCATATATTATTTTCATATTTGATAGTCAGTTTGCTAAGCTTTTGATTGATGTAAATATTGTTAGGTCTGCGACTGACGGTTTCGGTAGAATTGAAAATTGAACCTTAAAATGTAGTAATTTGACTGGTTTATTCGTTTCTCCTATATTTTAGTGCCCAAAATACAAAATATGATTTCCATTTTGTTTCTGGAAGTTGATTTCACATTGAGACAAAAAATTTCATCGCCAGATTGCTTCTTCATGGTCATATTCTTAAATAAATGGTAACTTATTAAACCTAGGTATAAATTGAAACAAGGAGTGCCATGGAAGAAAACCGTTCTTTCAAGAAGTAATCTTGCAATGAGATTTCTTGTGCCGGTGTAAACTCTGTTCGCTAAATTTTCTGTAAAAACAAAATGTAAGCATTTTTCTGAGTTTTGGGTGGCAAAATGTGGGAAATTCTCCAAAAATGGTACAAAATTACCGCAAAAATTTCAATTCTTAAAGTTTAATCTTTATTTCTGCCTAAATTAGGTATCAGTAGCAGACCTACGAATATCTACATCAGTCAAAAGCTTAATAAAATGGCTACCAGACCTGCAAATAATATACGGGGTGTTCCATTTAACATTTTTCAGAAAAGCTCCATTTTGCCCAAGTTGGCCACTCTGTACCTACAATATGAACTAAGTATTTTGAAAAAAGTGTTAATGGATTTTACAAATAGAGTATCCTCTGAATCTAGTCCAATAAGAAAATCAAAGTTAACTTTGACCAGCAGACGTCAGTAGCACCACAAATTTGGGTTCACACTGGTACTAAAACGGCCATATCTTAACATCGTTTACTCTAAACCCCACCGGTGTAGCATACCAACTTTCATGAAATTTTATGAGAAATCCAAATATGTAAACAAATGTGGGGCATTCCATTTAAAAAACATAACATCAAAATAATTTTAGCAGAAGCTTCATGGGGTTCTACACACACATACCACACACACGTAAAATTTCATGTTGATATCTTGAATAGAATCAGAGATATGGACCGACTACGCACTATTGGCCCACCCTGTATAACAAGTTGGCCATGTCAAACAATTGAAGAAGAAATCGACTACCAGATGAATAATCAATACCTAGTTATACACTTTGCCTAGGTATAATACTGACAAGCTCGATCTCCGGATCAATTAGTTGAGACTTCTTGTGCAGAGAATGGTAAAGCATAAAGTAGGTAAGTATCTAAGAGCTAAGATCGAAGATTTGAGGGAATACCAAAAGAATAAACAGAGTTCTAGAACTCTTCTTGAACCGTAAGAATCTTTCTTCGGACAAATTTAACGGCAATCGCAAACTGCGAATATCGTTTTCTAATGGTACACCTGTATACATATTTTTCAGTATTTGTAAAGAATTATTTGTGGTCCTGATTTCAAAAATGTATGTTCGCGGATCATTCTTAGACAATTTAATTTTTTGGATGATACAGCCTTCCTAGGTGTATATTTTTCAATGTTTGTAAATAATTTATGACTTTCCTATAATTCGTAGTGCTTGTCATATTACCCTCTGAAATACATAGGTACTGGGCGTTTCAATATGCCAGAGTTAAATTAAGCATTTATAACGTGCTTACCCGTACACTGTCGACAAGACGGTATGAAAGCGGGACTATAGTATAACTTTCGTGTATTTGCTCAAACCATTTTTAAAATATAAGATTACTGACGCTTAATTTTCTTCATTTCTAAAACTTGATCTGTTATTATTATAAATAAAATTTCAAACTTAGCGATTGTTATGCCTATACCTACATGACCAACTATTGGAGAGTAAGTGGGATAAACATTCATAAATTTTCTATTTCTTGAAATATCAGGGATTGTCGTTGTAGGTAACTAATAGCAGAAGAAGAACTTTTCGATGGTATATAGCCGCGACGAGCCGCGAACCCCTAGCCTTGGGTATTTATTGAGCGACGCATTGTCCACCGAGTCATTGAATGTGGTGACGATACTATTTAACGAAACGGCATTTAAGTCCTCGCTTTCTTTCATACCACGCCTCTTGGCTAGATCCAGAGTTATAATGTTTAAATACCTACGGTTTATATTATTTAAAAAATACTACTATTGTCATAAGCCGAAAATGTATAAGTGAAATGCCAGGTCACATTATACATTCTCTTTCCTTTCTAAATTCAATAATAATAGGACTACATAGATTATAATTTTTTTAAAATCGCAAAATTCTGTTTTTCAAATATGTAAGTCGTGACAGATTTCTGAAAAAGAAAACCTGCGTTAAACCAGGTTCCGCCTTTCCACATTTAACCAAAGACGTTCTGTTTCTATAGATACCAAGATACACTTTAATATCGCTGAAAACATGCGTGCGACAAGAAATTCTTTTCCGTCCTAATTTGACGCACGCAAAAATGGATTTTGCATCTATTAGGACAAAATGTAAAATCCGACATTAACTGGGTAATCTTGATTTCACAAGTTTCCGAGTTGTCAGTGTTAGTTTGTTGTCAAATTAGATACGAGAAAATTAAATCTTTTGGAAGAATGAGCATCGAGTAGGCAAGTTAAAATATTCTTAGGAATATTTTAAAATATGTAGGTGCAGTTTCTTTAGTCAGCTAATTGACTAAAGTTAAAGTAAATTCCTAGGCAAAACTTGAATAGTAACAATTGACAAGTTACTCGCGTACGCAAAATAAAAATTCAAATGACAAGGTGATGCGACGTTTAAATTTCATGCAATTTAATTAGCGCGCTAACGCCAAAAATCATTTTGACTTTTTGCCAAAACAGACATAACGTCAACACGACAAAATTAGGTAAGAAAAGAGGGAGAGAAAAAGGCACGTCTTTTATGTTAGAAATAAAGTAGGGTACATAGGCCGAATACATGGGATCTACGTGTCTATTAGTACCTATACAATGTCTGCATTACTGCATTTAACTGTCTTTCTAACTGGTGCAGTTTCCGAGATCTCTCCACTTGCTCTGTATGTAGCTATTCTAAAATAACAACGTTAGTACTAGAATTATAAAGTCTATTTACTTTTTAATCGGAGATTTTAAACATTTTTGTCGTCATATAGGTACAGCTAATTTCATGCTTGCAAGACACCGCCCTATTAATTTCCAAAGAAAGGGTCACACGGCAAATGTTGCAACCAATAACTCATCCAGAGCGTTCTGTACCATTAAACAAAAGTCACATTACAAATTAAATAATTAATTTTTACATCAATTCAACATATGCGGCAGTTTGTAAAAAACATCGTCCAAGAGCGGGTCAACGATGTCGATATGATGACGCGTCACCTTGCGGCTACAGATTGATTTATGGCGAGCCTGGATTAATTAACGGCATCGAGGGACAAATCCCACATCACCCGCAGACACCCCGCAACTCCCAAAGCCTCCTAAACATCGTCCTGAACACTGTTGACTGTCGCAAAGCGTTCATAATTGTTTCTTGCTCGGTACGATTCAATCATCAATCACGAAGATATGCGCCTCTTCGGGCGAAAAGTTTCCAACCTTTCAAAATAGTTGCATACCTTGCTAGTATCGCGTTCGAGGGGAATTTACCTGACAACTTTATCGGTAACATGCGGTGACGGCATTTAGGAACAATTCGAACAATATTGTTATTACGTTACTAAACAACTTTGCCTCTAATGTACAAGTATTTCTGATTTACGATTTTAACGTGTACTGGTTAAACATCCTTGTAAGTGTTCGCTGATTAGTCAGTCAACGTTGTAAGTTGTTAACACAATCCCTTTTTATTGCTTGGTAGTCTATATACAATATACATAACTAAGTTTATGAGTACTATGCTCCTTGCCAATTACAATATAACATAGTCACTGTCTAACATGCATTTTCAGGAATTACTTCCCATATTCAGAAGACGTTTGTTTCTATTATTGAAAATAAATAAGAGAATTCGAAGAGAACTCGGACAACTCTAAAAGACAATCCATGGCGCACTAACTTGGAATCCAGAAAGACTGTAAAAATAAATAATAATAATACATTTATTAACACCAAAAATTACAAACATATAAAAAAACTGCGAAAATATACAAATTGTGTCAAAAGGCATGCATTCAGGAATCTGTAAACAGCAAGTATGCAGAGCCTGATCTAAAATGCATGCCCATTATGAATTAAATTAAACTAAATTACTCTATATACAAATTATAAACTGAAAAATATAAATACATACATGTAAAGGAAAATATAAAAAAATATAAGAAGTGAGCCACTAAGAAGAAAAACGAGAGGCAGTGAATAGAGAAAAGGAAGCAATGAAGAAAGACACGAGAGGAAGGTGAACAAGAAGAAAACAACCGTGCAAAACACAAATTATAGGTGACTTTCACATTATTATTGACAGACATCTTAGGAAACCTAAAAAATCAGAATTACCTGCCTAAATAATTTAAATAGATTAGATTGTATTAAATCAATTTGTTCCTTAAGTAAGTTATATTTTTTATAATTTGTATGTTGATAAATTTCTATAGGGTAAATTCGGGAAAGATGTCGGTATGGGTGAGATGCCGATTGTTCTTATCTAAACTTTAAAAAATTAGATGGAGTTAGCTACTGCATGAGTCGTTCAGATACATGTACTCTGTGTTGTGGTTTGTGTTTGTGCCCTGAAAATACTGTTTTCGGTAAGATACAAACTAACAATTAATTTAACGTATACGCTAAAATTTTCGTAGACTATCACTACAATAAATTATAATTTTGAATTAAATTTAGGGTTTCGCACAAGACCAAGAAAAGTCTTGTCTTGTCTTGGTCTTGAATTCGAGACCAATACCAAGACCAAGACTAACATAAATGATCCAAGACCAATACCAAGACTTAACCTCCAAGACCAAGAGTCTTGGAGCAAGAGTCTTGGAAAAGTCTTGGTCTTGATATTTTAAAATTTGTTATTTTTTAGTTTATTAAAAAATTAATTAGAACAACTGCAATTAAATTTAAGGAATACAATTTTTTAGGCAATAAGTAAATATATTAATTAGGAAACTACAAAGATATTATAATATTTATTGTTCAAAAACTAAAATATAAATAGAAGCAAAACACTAACACTATGGCATCATTGCGGTCGCACAGCACGGATAAGCGTTTCCCGCGAATCTCTATTTCGCACTCTACGTCATGGTGACAAAATTGGGCTGCCTACGGAGCATACTATACAATATCCTTATACTATAATCTGTACTAGAATAAATAAGATAAGTTTTATGGGAAGTAAGTACATTTCAGATGTCGGATAATTTTTTAGAGCTTTCATTTTGGTTTTTGAATTAAGTTTATTATATTACATCTTAATACAAAATATCAATTTTAGTACAGCCATGAACTAAATACAAAAGTTGTAGTGAGTCAAGTGAACAAAAAATTATGAAATTATGCAAATATGAAATAGAATTCTTATTTTTGAACTATCTCCCCAAGTGGGTGTGGAAACATTGAAATTCATAAATTTCTCGTACTCTCATAAAAACCAAACAAGACCAAGAAAAAACAATACCAAGACCAAGACTTATGTGGTTCTCGTCTTGGTCTTGGGTGTCAAGACCAAGACCGAGACCAAGCCCAACACGATGATGCAAGACCAATACCAAGACTGGTGGTAAGTCTCGTCTTGTCTTGGTCTTGCGAAACCCTAATTAAATTATCAAAATTTGCGAATAAATGTGATGTTACGTTGAAATGCAGTTTGTAAGGTTATTTTTAGACGAAGTCCGGTTAGTTTAAACTACAGTCATTCTAAGTTATAACGTTCGGCATCTCTCCCATAAGTTTGGGAGAGATGCCGATTTTAAAGGGGGTGAGATGCCACCAACGTTTCATGTGTTTTTTGCACAAATGCCAACGTTTTATAAAAGAAAAAGTAACTCGCGCGGTTCCTGGTCAGAGGACGATGAAGAAATTGAGACACTGGGTAAACTACTTAGAAAAATCGCCCCTCTTCCCTCAAGTAGCCAATAATGCGAAACCTAGAAAAGTAAACACTGGTGAATTACTAACAACTGCAAGTAACATCTAAAAACGTCGGGTAATGGAAGAAAAGAAAAAATTAAAACTAGAAAAACAAAATGCTGTCGCACCAAAACCTGGGAGGGACTGGTTTAAACAAAGGAATTAATATTAAAAAGAGGAAAGGCAAAAAGGCAAAAAGGGAGAACTTGTAGGGAAATATAAGAAGCGCAAACACAGTAGCTCCTCAAGTTCTTCTGCAGATGATCCTTCAATTCATGACAGCAGTTCGGACATTAATTTTGAAGAATTTGTTGAAACAAATTGCAAGAGTACAATACCACTAAAAAGAAAGAAGACTGGATACAGTGCGTACAATGCAGCTGTTGGTTGCACAAAGGGTGCACAAAATATGTTAATATATTATGTCAACCATGCGGAAAATTTTTAGTTTTACAAAAATTAAGGCATTGGCATCTCTCCCAGTGGTAGTTTTTGTTAAATTAAAAAAAATGCACTAAGAAGTTTAAAATCTTGTTATGATATTGCTAAATGAATATATTTTATGTTGCACATCGAATAAACTGTTATTTTTATCACCAGATATTTTTATTTGATAGATTTAAAAAAACGGCATCTCCCGGATTTACCTTAGTTTCTAAAATATCTAATTTATTGATAACCTTTTTTTAAAGTGTACAGTAATTTAGTTTATTCAGGAATAGGAAATTTGCAGTTATTTTCGAAGAAAATGGTTTGCAAAATTTGAATCGTTTAATTTTCAACCGAAATGATCTTAAATGATCATTATATCTTATATACAAAATTTGTTACAATCAGAGAACTTTAGTTGATATCCGTATTTTGTTCTACTAAATTTACAAATTTTGCCTTTTACATTAAACAAAATATGAAATAAAATATTAGAAGGCTTAAATGCTGCATGTATATTGTGCTTTAAATGGTCCTTTATTTAAAGACAATTTAGAAAAAGAATTAAATACAACAAGAACAATATTAATAATGGATTCAAAACAAAATGATTAATAGAGTAATTAACAAGAAAAAATTATAAATTACTTATAACAGCTTATATCCAAAATTATCAGACAAGAACGACATTAAGTTTTGTCGTAGGAAATGTTTTTGAAATAATTGCCACTATTTTATCAAAAACAATATACACGTAGAATTTAAACCTTGTAATATTTGATCCCATTTTTTTGTTTGATGCAAAAGATAAAAATAATAAATTTTGTGGAACTGGTACCTATAAACCAACTAAAGTGCTCTGATTGTAACAGTATTAATTTATATTGGATAAATTAGTAGACCTATTCATGTAAGATATAATGAACATTTAAGATCATTTCAGTTGAGGAATAACGATTCAAATTCTGCAAACCATTTTTTCGAAAACCAAGAATTTCCTATATTCTGGAAGAAACTAAATTATTGTACACTTTAGAAAAACGTAAAACGTGATAAAAAATATAATTTACTTAACGAACAAATTGATTTAATGCAATCTAATCTGTGTAAATTATTGCGAATTGTTTAGGTGGGTAATTTCGATTTTTTAGATTTCCTATGTCTGTCAAAGTCACTCAAAAATGTTTTAAAGTCTTTCTGGAGTTCAAGTGTGCCATGGATTGTTTTTTGAAGTTGTCTGGGTTTTCTTGGAATTCTGTTATTTATTATCTGTAGTAATACAATAAGTGGTCTGGAATTGTCGGAAATTTTACGAAGGCTGTTGCGTTGCTTAGTAGACACGAGTGTAAATTTGACAGTTAAAAGATCACGAGCGCTTGCGCGAGTGATCTTCTGTCAAATTTGCACGAGTGGCTAGTAAAAGCAACAGCTTGAGTAAAATTACCTAAGAATTCCAGACCACGAATTGTATTTGACAAGATTATTTTTTGAATCGAAGCAAGGTAGTTCAAAACGAAATTTTATTTCAATTAATTCACATACAAAGAAATGTGTTGGGAATATTTGACGTTTGGCAGGTACTAAAGTAACTAGATTATACATTATAAATGTACCTACAAATTCGAAACTATGGCAACTTATCAACAAGCAAAATTATCGAAAAAAATTACCGTATGTAATATCACAAGAGAGTGAGAATTACTTGAAAATAATTCGACAGATTTTCGAAAACTTGTCGCCAGGCAGTAGACACGAGAGCCCGTAGGGCTCGAGTGGCTATTGCCGAATGGCGACAAGTTTGAGTAAAATGTGGAGAATTATTTTCCAAGTTATTCTTACTGTCGTGTGGTATTCGAAAGGTTATTTTTTGACGTTCAAATATGAAACAACTGTCAATATTATTCTTTCAATGTCACAATTTGCGATTAAAACATATAAGACAATATGTCAAAACCAGAAAACAAGTCGTTTTATCAACAAAAACAAAATACTAAAAAAAATTCCCGCTGGGATAAGTTAGGTAAAAAATTCTCACTATAATAATGATTTAATTGGTCAGAATTAAACGCGTGATCAAAAATACTGTTCATTTATTGGAAAATAGAAACGGCAAAAAATAACCGTATGTAATATCACAAGAGAGTGAGAATAACTTGAAAATAATTCGACAGATTTTCGAAAACTTGTCGCCAGGCAATAGACACGAGAGCCCGTAGGGCTCGAGTGGCTATTGCCGAATGGCGACAAGTTTGAGTAAAATGTGGAGAATTATTTTCCAAGTTATTCTTACTGTCGTGTGGTATTCGAAAGGTTATTTTTTGACGTTCAAATGTGAAACAACTCTTCAATATTATTCTTTCAGTGTCACAATTTGCGATTAAAACATATGACATATGTCAAAACCAGAAAACAAGTCGTTTTATCAACAAAAAGAAAATGCTAAAAAAATTCCCGCTGGGACAAGTTAGGTAAAAAATTCTCACTATAATAATGATTTAATTTGTCAGAATTAAACGCGTGATCAAAAATACTGTTCATTTATTGGAAAATAGAAACTTCAAAAAATAACCGAAATAATACACGCTTCTAGACCCAAATGCAATATTCCTATTAGTCAATTTTACGATGAAAAAATAATCAATAATAGAAAGGAACATCTTCTGAAAATGTGAAGCAATTCCCGAAAATGCACTTGTAGAAAAAAGCCTCTCAATTTTATTGTAATTGGTAGAGAGCATAGTAGATAGTAGTGATAAACTCCATTACTATACTTGTAATTATTAATGGAAAGTATATAATTCATAGTTTGGAGTACACAGTCAGACAACAATTTGTAGAAAACGTCAAAATTTTGATTTGCATCCAGCCGTCCAATTATACTTGTAAGTACCTTAAACAACTAATTGATGGACGTGAAGATAAGCTTACTCCACTCTAGCAAGCTATTTTGTTGTGTTCAATAATAATTTAGGAATAATCATTAATGAAATGAGAAAATGTCAAATATTCTGAAATAGTTACCTTTTCTATTTATATAACCAGTTAGGAAATAGTGTAATGATTGGGATGTTTGCGGGACGAACTAACCATTTAAGTAAAATGTAGATATGAAATTTATGAAATAGAACTAATAAAACTCAATTGAACAGATTTTATTACAAACTGAAATGTACGTATACAATCAGGCTCTGAAAAAAAATAAGACATAACAGTGTATGTAAGTTCTTAAGTTGAGCAAGATGCACAAGCAAGATAATAACAATCCTTTTAAGATGCGATTATAAATTATCATAAAGTTCTCAGTCCGAAGACTGGTTGACGCGTACCACCCTTTCCTATCCTGAGCTAACCTACGCATTTCCCTAATCAGAGAACATCCTACATTCCTAACTATTTGAGAGCAGTAGTCTGATCTGGACCTACCCCTACCTCTTTTTATTCCAATCTCCGACTCTAGTATGTCGCGAACTATGCCTTCGTGTCTCAGAAGATGTCTATCATCCTATCATCCTACCTCTCCTATTCTTTATTGTCTTCCATATACCTTTCGCTTTTCCCCAACTCTTTCTAGTACCTCCTTAGTGCTAACATGGTGTTTTCATCAAGCGTCTGTAGCACCACATTTCAAACGCTTCTATTCTTTTTCGATCAGCTTCAGGAATTATCATTCAAAAATCTTAAGACTGATAGTGCTCCCTAGGGATGATCGGTCAAAATTAAAATGTTTGCACCCTTAAATGACATTTAAATTATCAAAATCTTTTAAAATTCTCAACCATTCTTACTGTCTTCCTGTCCCATTCCTCGCTGAATACACTGCTTACATTTTATTTATGGATTTACAAAATTAACGGCGCAGCGTAAAAACTGGGTAAAGTAAAGCACCAGTGATCTAAACTCTAAACGGATTTTATAGACACAAGAGGGGGAATTTTTGTTTGTGCGCCATTTTGGTAGACCCAGTGAAGAAACTTCTTTCGGAAGAGCGAATAATCAAATCGAGAGTAAACGTAATGGTTAGCACCCGAAACCACCGATAATTAAATATAGGTTCTTCAAAAAAAGATAAAAATGTCTTCTAGCGGGACAAATCTTGATGTTCATCAGTTGTCCTTCGGGAAGAGTGTTTCAATAGGACAATTATTGCTTAAGGATTCTATCAATAATGCTGGAGCAAAATTGTCTGGAAACGAAGAAGCTGCGGTAAGATCATGAAAACTGCATCAGAGCCAAAAAAACTTGCGTCGAGCATCACCACAAAGAATATTATGATGCAGTTATCTACTGAAAATTTTGGATGAAGCGAAATCTCTGCAGAGAAGAACTCTTTCCTTTATACACAAAATAAACTGCAAAAATATGTTGTGAGAACAGACTGTTTCTTAAACAATCACTCGTGAAGGAATGTAAGAAAAGCTTGGATGAAAAATAACATTTTAATTTTCTTCTTCATATATTCACCTAGCGACCAGTAGTTCTGAAAATTTATGAATTTTTGGTCCGAACCTCTGTCTCACTACGTTCACCAACCAGGATACTAGGCACCTTCCCGAGACAGAGAATACATCATATTATAACATCCCAACATTCTGAGCTGATGCATGTTGAGGAGACTACCAAAAGTCGAGAAAACGTGGATCTAGCCTTTTCAATGCAGCAGCTTGCTTCTAAGTTCCCAGATACGGTATTTTGTTTATTCCATTCAACAGTACCTACTTCGTTCACATAAATTTATAATTTAAAGTAAAAATCTATTACTTTTCAGGATCTAGCTAACCCTGAAACTTTCTCTGCACGTTATTTTTTTCGTCTAGAGTTGGGCGACTGTTGAAACCGTACGAAAAATTAGGCCACGGAATTCAAGAAGAATTCGAAGCAGGTATATAAAGTGTTCGAGAGTAAAAGACAAATTTATAACAATTTTTTACTAGCCAATTATTAGTATCTATTTATTTATTTTCATTGTAAGAAGCATCTACCCTACGTATTTATGCTGAATCGTTTCTACGATTTGACGAAATTTCCTTCATTTCGGTTAAACTAATAAGACATCACAGTAATTACCTACTTAGAAATGTAAAGAAAACCTTGAAATCCGGCTTGACGAGAAGCCATTGGAAAACAAAAGAAATAAGTAAACAGATAAAATAGAAACTGGTTTTCAACAAAATACCCAACAACCTTGTTTGAAAAGTAAAAAAAAGATGTGAATAGAAATGGAATGTATCTGATTTATGGTGGAATTATGTTACAATTCTTGTAGCGTTAATTATCAAATTAATTTAACTGCATTATGAAAACCGTGTAAAATTATATAAAATTATAAAGTGGCTGCCAAGAAGATTTAGTATAAGTAATTCTAGTTTAGTATAGTAATTCTAGTTTGTACTTCAGAGATAGTCATCAACATTTGTCTTGTCTTTCCTTAAAAATGAGTATAGGAAATTAAACAAAATTTCTTTACTTAATTAAAAATGCAGATCGCGTCCAAAGAATTTTTAAGTGCTCTACTTGAATTAATGTTAAAATTAGCATAAAATTGGTAATCAGTCACCGTGACTCACAAATTTGGAACTATCACTATAATAAGTTTTGGTTGGAAAACTTGACCTGAAAATCGAATTACGGTACTGAAACAGACCAATCAATGTCAGTGCCTAATTTCATATGCACGAGACTAATTTATGCAAGACTAATTTTAAAGTAAATAAGACAATTTTGCACGATGCTGTAGGTAACTTATTGTTCGCAAGACATTCACGTAAGAATACACTGAATGAATTTGAGATGTAGCGGTTTCTTTAGTTGTGTTTACACAAAGCAAATCCTTCTTTTTCAAATGCAAATACTGACGAGATGATGCTGTGCGAACAATATATGAATTTATTATCTTCAGTTTGATTATATCAGTTTTCATTCAAGATTTTGTGAACTCAATACCTCCAAACCTTTTGAGATTCAAAATAAATTCTGAAAAAGTCTCACAAACTAAAAAATAATCATTACCTACCAGTAGTAGGTACACCAAGGTGGAGAAAACGCTAACAGAGGACTCGCCTCAGGACTAAGGTCCCGCATTGTGGAGCCTGGTAGTTGACGATTATATTCCACATTCCCCTGCCCGACTTTTGCACCTCAGTGGTATATGCGGATGATGTAGCTTTTACTGTTGCGGCCGACACTCGATCGGACCTTGAGGCTAGAATAGGGTTGGTGATTGGGATGCTTGAGTGTTGGGGGTCTGAAAACAAGCTTGAGATGTCTGGACATAAAGGGGGTTGGTGGAGGGCCGCAGTAGTAGGTATTCTAACTCTATATTACTTTTCATTGAGGATTATTATACAACATTTCATCAGTAATTTCCAAAACAAGAAATTAAACAACTCGTATTCTTTATTCTGCCTGAATATGCAAGATAAGATTACTATAATCATCCAAACAGGCAGGCACTAGTAATTGCATGCCCTCTATAGCTCCATCTTTTGGTTGACATCTCATCGAATATTGGTGGTTTAATCCTCACCGGCAGTTGATGGTGTTATGCGTTTAGTTTATTTTCACGCATCTGCCTCTTTCGTCATTGATATTTATTTACCTAGCCAACAACTCCACTTTTGGTCATGGACCCTACACATCCATGCTTTTAGTACAGCTTCTTCGATTTTCGATTTTCATCTCGAAAAATTAGTTCTAACGTCTGTAATTGAACCAATTAAACTTGTCACCAAAAAAACCACAAGCGTAAATTCAGATCTCTTCTGGTATATCTCCATCTTACCAAATATATTTGTTATGGTTATTTTTTGCTCAGTGGTTTGTTTGCTTTTCTTACTGAGCTGTCATTTACATTTGGAAATTATTTCAACGCCGATAGTCTCTAAAAAGGTGAGTCTTATTGTGGAAAAATCTACACTGTTCGATTAATTATTCGCTCTTTGATAACACCAAAGTAACAACAAAGTAATAACACGCAGTCTTTTTAGAATATCATTCTAAAACATTCAAAGTTACTAGTAGACATATGGAGCCAGT
Source organism: Xestobium rufovillosum (assembly GCA_963966045.1). Classification (NCBI taxonomy): domain Eukaryota; kingdom Metazoa; phylum Arthropoda; class Insecta; order Coleoptera; family Ptinidae; genus Xestobium; species Xestobium rufovillosum. The sequence continues at coordinate 17,361,028 of OZ014496.1, forward strand.
TCCGGCTCAAACCATGTAATTTCTTATGGTCAAATTGTTTACAGTGCTTTTACATGTTATGGCCTAGAACCGGCATATGGTCCTATCGATGCCGAATTCCATCGAGCATCTTCGAGGTCATTGAACTGTTTCAAAAAAATTGTGTAGATTTAATAGACTCAAACTACTGCATTTCCATTGCATTGTTTTAAGAGAAGTGATATGTTCGAGGTCAAGTGAATGACCTGGAGGGTAAAGTAAATCGATGTATTCCAAAACAGAGTGTAACTTTATATGTTGTATAATTTAAATCCACTCTGATGACCACATCCACCACACATCCAACTACAGCATTCTAATTTCGAATTTCACCGAGGATGCGTCGACTTTTACCGAGCAGGTGTCAAATTTCATCAGAGGTTTCAAATTTTGCATGCGTAGACTTATTCAAACTCGGTGTTAATAAGATATTCTGCATCATATTCAAGGTTATTCAACTTCCGGGTTCATATTATATTTGCGGGATCGCATTACACTTCATGGTAATATGAAGCCTGAGACGTCATTCATCAGAGGTTTCAAATTATGCGTGCGTAGATTTATTCAAAGTTGGTGTCGGATATAATTCTATTGTCTTGATTTACAAAATGAATAGTTACATACCGGTCTAATTCTAAATGTTGTCTGTTGTATTTATGCAAGCTAGTTATTTTATATAGGTATTACGTCGAAGGTTACAATATAGTATTTACAAAATATGTACACATGATAGGAATGCGCTGAGGTTGCTTTTGGTTAGGCCGTTCCAGATAAGTGCTAAAATGGGCCAGCAGTGTTCCAGTGGCTCAGAGTCGCCACATGAGCCCACTTGGAGTGATTAACGGTTAATCTGTCTGGAAATCGAACCCGGTGGCCTGATCGGGTTGTCAGCGGCGTGGCTGTTGACGGCGTCGGTGGGGCGTGAACGTAGAACGGTTCTTGATTTCCAGGGGGTATGCTGACGTCGTTAGCGTCGTTAAGGACGGTCAATGGAAACGGTCACGTCTTTTCCTTTTCAATGTTTCAATGAAACTTGTACATATACAAGGAGACCGGGATCAAGCAGAAGAGGAGTTCGAGATCATGAACATTGGAATCTCACAAACTGGTTAACGTCCTGTTCTCAGACGAATCAAGATTCTGTTTGAGATCTCTAGGTGGTCGTGGGAGAGTTTGGAGAAGTCAGGGAAAGCGATTTACCCAGTGCAATATCGTTCAAGGAACCAGCTACCGAAGGGGCTCTGTTATGGTCTGGAATGGTATAAGTAGTGATGCTCGTACGAAGTCAGTGATGGATAATGGAGGTAGTATGACTGCATAAAGGTACATAAACGTAATTCTGAAATGTCATGTGATTCAATTTGAACCATTAATATTTAATATATAGTGATTTCATTTTTATGGATGATAACCCGCGCCGTGCTAGAATCACTAATCCGAATGAAGTCGGCGTGGTGCGTATGAACTGGCTAGCCTGCAGTTTTGGCCTGAATACCATAATATGGAAAAGGTTAGGAAGACGGATTCTTGTGCGTGTTCCTCGCCCAAGCTGCAACGCTTGGAGAAGAATGGGACCATCAGGGTGACATTAGGATATTAAGACCCTAAAAGGGTCCAGGCCTAGGCGTATGCAGGCGGTCATTGGAGCACGAAGTGAAAACACTCGGCATTGATTTGGCAAATAACGTATTTCTTCATTATTATTTAATTTTTTCGTTATGGGACAATTTTTATTTTTATACATATAATTTCAAATTTTCTGTTTCTAAATCAATAAAAGTTCTCGATATTTTTGTAAACTATTCTTTTCTTGCTCAAAATATCTCCTCGACCATCTAATGCTACCCGAAAAATTATAATTAAGAACATTCTCATTTAAATTGAAAATATTGAATATTTTCTTCTCTAAAGAATTAAATTTAAGAATTTCTTATTCGTCTCAAAGAAGATTATAAACTGCTGAACATCAGCTCATTCAATAGAAAAACATACCCAACTAAAACTAGTACGCTTCAAAAAAAATTAACTCAATTATTGGCAGGTACCATACCCAATTTGAATACCTTAATTGTTGAAGAACTAATTATTCTACTTTCATTAAATGTTAAGAAACGTATTTTCTGTTCTTGTTAACAGTATTATATTATGCATAATTTGGCATTCAGATCATTGAAATAGGTCACAGTATCTATAATTCCTTTTCTGTGAAATATGGATTATTATTCTAATTTCATACCGGTCCATACGTAATAACCGTGAATTCTTATATTAGGTACCTGCTGGCTATTAATCACACCAATTTATTCATAACTATTAATTTAAACTGTTCTGTCTAAACACACAAAAAGTAATTTTTTAAAATTAATTCTACCATAACATTTTAATAAAACAACCTTGCAACTTTACAAAATGGATTGACTGATATGTTTATGTCATATTCGACATTCTGCCCATCACGCTTATTTTTAACCATAATGTTACGGATTCAATAAATGAAAAAACGCCAATGTTAATTTATAAGCAGGTAAAAAATTAGTGAAATAAGAAGACAAGGTTGGTAAGCCCAAGTTTTCGAGCGTAAAAGCATGAAAGTCGTGACTTATAATTAGTTACATGCTAGTTGATTTCTGTAAAATGATAACTATTTTTCTCTTTCACATGCATGCACACACAAACAATGAGAAAAATAATATGTTTAACTTGCCGACTGTATCGCACTACACTGTATTTAGGCGTTTCCCAAAGGTCACCCAACTATTATGGCTTCTATAAATATGGGGATTCCATTATAATATATAATATATTTGTTATTATTTAACGAATAGTGAATTTAAAATGAAAGTGGATTATTATCATAATCGTGGCAAACGCAGGCACATAAATAAGAACAACGCAGTAAATCGGAAAAGAAGACAATTCAGTGCAGACATTTTTAACTACTTAATTCCAGTAGTTCTATAGGCTACCGTTGTTGCGTTGTAGGATAATCAGTTGTAGGATCACTCATTAGACAAGTTTGAAACTGATGTCAGCTCTTCCAAATAAGACGAGAGAGCTGTTCGTTCAATTCTATTTGAAACTATTTTAGTATTGAAAATACTTCTGGGTGCGTGTATATGGGACTCATCTTACGAAAAATGTATCGACACGCGACAGATTCTGTCGGCGGCGCGCGCAGTCGAGGCCGCTAATAATAATATTGGATGGAGAGCGCTAGCCAGATGTAAACTAAGGTACGGCGAGCGCGAGTACCGTTTAAGAGGGATATCGCGTTGCAATAAAAGTCCAAACAGTACAAAAAGGATGCGTTAATATTTTGTTGCGTATTGCGTCAGTTTGACTATGTGCCTTGTGCTTGTCACAAATTATTTCTTTTATTTTATTCTATCAATAATATACCAACTTGAAACGGCACAGATCACTTTTGTTGTACATCTTAGAAACCGAGCAGTTGTGTCGGTATTTTCAATACGCCTATGATACTTGCGTAAGATGCGAGGTCTGTGAATTTTTCCCTCTATTTACGGTGATGCGAAATTGAAGATCTGTTCCTTTTTTACTACTCCTTCCGATGCTGTAACGAAAGAAAGGAAACGCAATTTCAGCGGGTGTTTGACATTTAGGAAATTATACCTATCACATAGACCAAAAAATGAAGCATGGTTACAGTCTTAGAAGCTTGACTAAGCACAGGATCAAGCTTATGTGGACATGGACTGATGATTCCCAAACCAGTTCGACCTATTAATTTAACAGTCGTGAAACAAAGAACAAGAGCAATGGAACGCAGAGTGTGCGGTTTTGCTTTACATTTGCTACACGTTAGTTTCTGAAGTAGTCTGTTTCTGGAAACCACCTTTGCTTCAGTCCTTGTGAGTTCTGTCAGACGTCGCCCCCAGTAAGGCGGTTGTTGGAAGAAAGAGAAAAGTGTGATAGTTCCAAATGGTGCCCATTTTCCAGCTCGTTTCGAAGTTGGAATAAACTGGATTTATAGCTTGATTTGTAATCAACAAATCGATTATTCAGGTAATTTGTTATGGTACATTCGATTGCTATAAACTCGTTGCTTTGTGTGGCATTTGCTAAGGCAATCCCATAAGTATATAAATTGCTTTATACCTGATGGTACTGACGGTTAATCTTTTCTAAAGATATTACACGACGTAGGAACCAAAACATTCCCTTACGGTAAACCATTTCACTGAATTTATCGTCTCCTGCTAGTGCGCCTAGCCATACTTACGGTCGAAGAATCTGATTAGATGGGCGATGGTGCCGTAGACCACGAAATTAATAAATTGTTCTGCCAATATTTAGCTATAGTCAAACGTTCAAAATAATTCCTTGTGCACAAATATTATCAGTCTCAATAGTGCCAACAATGTTTTCCCACGACCCCCAAGGAAAGCGGCACGTTACATACAGCATAGCAGGCCGGAAACTTGACAATTGCGTTGCCCGTGCGCTAAACTCGCAACTGTATTGTAATATTTGAAAATCGCACAGGTTCATTCAAATTTTGTAGGCAGCTTTGAGATTTTGCCGTTTACTGGATAAATATCCTGCGGCGTCTCTTTTTAAATCTAATAATTTTTGAAGTGAAACTTTTTTTGTCTCGATAGAGTAAGTTCCTGTGTTGGCAAATGGGAGTGTCACGAAAAGTGAAACGAATAGAGGGAAGCAGTCTGAGAAAAGGAATATTGAACGCCCCACTCTTTAGCCACGCCATGTCTCATGCTTCACGCTGTTTCTCTCAGGCAAGCGTCGTGAAGCGAGGACACAGCGTATCAGTTCTCGTTACGCCACAAAGCGCTTGGTTAGAAGCATTAAAATTTGATTTATTCTTTGATTATTATTATTTTGATACGGACAATATATATTATTTTTTGTGTATTTGAAGTGTGATTAGTACTATACGAGTTTGTTCCCTCATTTTGCTACTTTTTTGCCACAAAATTTTGCAGTGCTTTGTGGAAAAATGATTTCCCATGGTAACTCCCATGCGATTACGTCGATTTCCGGATATCTTCATTCCGATCGACGGGACTACCGGAATCCGCCTTCAAAATTGCTCTGCGACCCCCAATCGGGCCGGTATAAAAACTACCCTTATTTTGAGGGCGCCGTATCTCCCCGCAGGTGCGACTCTCGCGTTCGGCACCCTCCCTATGACCTACAACTTTCGTCGGCGAAAAAGAGAGAGTCGCCCGTTTTCCCCACGCGTCGCCGGCTTTTCTGGGTGCGAATGGAACATTTTCGACCCCTTCCGGTGCGCCGAGTTTGTTATCGCTTGTGAACGGGGTGTTTCGGGGGAGGTCGAAAAATCTCAACGGTCCCCGATTATCTGCGATGATTTTACCCGCTCAAATCTCAAATTTCGTCCCGATCGCCGCAGTTTTCGCTTAGAAAAGAATTCTTTTCAATTGACGTTTTCGCCACCGCTCGCTTGCAGCGGGGGATGACGAAGCGCCCCCCCCCCCCCCAAGGTTTTCGATCGGCCATAACGGGTGGTTTTATTCGGTAAAAAACACCGTTTTAAGCAATTTTTCATTTTTTAAATTTTTAGAGGCGTGGCCATAAATATTTTTAGTATAAAGTAATAAATTAATGAGTATATTCCAGTGTTAGGAAAATTAGAATAAACGTTTAAAATAGTGTTGGTGTATTTTGTTCTTGTGTATTATATTGCATACACTCCAATCATCTGTTTACCCTCTAAAATTTTTCATTCTTCTAATAATGTTGAAGTTTCACTTCTATCGCGTGTGGCGACCCACCCAGTTTTTTTATTAGAAAAATCTCTTGAAAGGTACAGCAGTTGAACATTTTAATGGCTACTCCGTGGAAGACCTAAATATTTTAGGTACGAACTGGTCTGGTCATTCATGAATTGGCGGGCAAGAGAACAAATCAAATAGTAAGTTAGTAGGCTACTTGGAAAGTTTGACATCTGTTAACATAGACAACAAATCCTTTAAAGTAAAGTTACAGTTTTATGAATAAATTTGTCTTCTTAAGGGGTCGTGGAAAAAATAGTGTACATAACTCCATGGAAAGTGTATTTCCTATAAACTCGCGTGATTTCTGCACTCGGCTAACGCCTCGTGCGTAAAATTTTACACTCATATTAAATTTGTCCCTTTCCATGCTCGTTACGAAATATACTATTGTATATGTAAGTTCTGACTGTACCCAATGTTTTTGTACATTTGCTCATTTCTGTTATATTTAGACCGAGTGATTAAAACTGTTTACAATAGTCATCCTCAACTGAAAACACTACATTTGAGAAGGTTTGACTCACAAAATTAATAAAAATCCTTCTACTTCTCCCTCGACTTCTCCTATTTCTATTTCATTTTCTAAGTAGGTACATCGACGTGCGACATAATTTTGTGACTCATCATCCTAGTCAGTCTGAATTTCAATGAGGAAATGTAGTATACATTGGCAGTGTGTTACTAAATCTTTTTAGATATATCTATCTTGTGCCTCTACATTCATAGCCATTTCCTGGTCGACAAATCGCTCAATGTTGTCACTAGTAGTATTAATTGGAGTAGTATGTTGAACTATTCGGTATAAGCTGTTCTATTTTGCTTTCTTCCAAATTGGAGCTGTTGATACGGTGGGAGTCCCAGGGTGTCCTTAACATCTTCTTCCAGCACAATCTTTCAGTAGCTTCTTGCGCTGTCTCTGCCTCATGATCCAAGTCGTACAGCTGTAAGTACGTCGGAACTGGGAACATCCAGAACTTCACCGGCCGGTTTTCAATTCGATCAAACAGTCGCTCGAGTCTTCAAATCTTCGTCTGTTTAGGAGTTGTATGTTGTCTGTTAATTGATTTATCTGTAGTGGGAAGTAATACTCAAATGTTCTTCATCCCGCCAAATTTTAAAAAATTCCCACACTTTCTATTTCTGCGCGCTGAAGCTTATGAACTTTTCATACAACAAAATAATTTCCGAATAAACAATAGAGTACAGTCATAAAATATCTCACGATACACCCGCGTAAGCGTTTAACGGTTCCATCCAGCAAAGTGTCGATTAGATTTATTAACGTAATCCTCGCTTTACAAGCTGTTTACGACAACATTTAAATTTTCTCTCGCTTGCTCGAGCTGACATAAAGATATAATATCAATGTAACATCTGGGTACGTGGATATATTTTGCTAGTCATCCAGTAGCGGTGTTGGAAGCCGACGGTGTGCTAGTCATACCGCTTTTGGACCACCTACTCGTTAAAACCACAGGATCCTTTCAGGTTCCTGTCGTTGTATCAGTCATAATTTACCGGTAGTTTTATATTCATGATTTCAGGTGGTAACAATCGGATTTATTAAGTTCTATTCAAAGCGTTGTAAAAAATTGATACAAGTTGTTCAGAATGAATCAGAGTTTTCGTTGCATAAGTAACACGTAGGTACTTTTGAAGAATTCAACAATTGGAATCTGTGTTTACTAATTATCATTATTATTTGTCCTTATTGCGGGCAGTGCCTAAAAATCAGTAATGATTGAACATAGCGGATAACACTATTCTTTGAACTCCCCTCGATGATAATTCCAACTACATACAATAATGAATCTGTGGAACGAAGATTGTCCAGAAGGACTTCAAAAAAAACTGTATCATATAATAGCATTCGAACTAGCCTGGAGAGGGGGAGAGCAGAATGCAAAGTGCATTTTTTAAAAGAGGAAAAGAAATCAAATGGTAACGTAACCGGAAGAATTGAATACAACCCGATTTTTTCCAAAACATGCCAGGGTGGAGCTTAAAAATTATCAGACAGTAAGTGGTTAGTGCCTAATTACAATAATCTCGATATGTGCCCGGTAAGGTTATTTAAAAAGCTTATTTCTAAACGCAATAATAGAATTACGTCAGATCGACTATTTCTGACTGTAAATCCTTACTGGAATAAAAGCAATTCTGAATGGTACAAAAATATGCCTTATGGAGTAAATGAGATTGGAAAATGGACCAAACAATCTGCTGAAAGAATAGGGCTTGATACTCTGACAAACAAAATCACGAATCATTCAAATCGATTAAGTTTAAGTGCTGTATCAAATCTTGCTAAATCAGGTTTCCCGGAAGAACAGCTCATCAAAATGACTGGACATGCAAATGCTAAGTCATTAGGCCCTTATTTACAGTTAGATGAGGAACATCATGCTAGTTTAATAATCAACCTGGACCTGGACCTTCTGGAATCCAAACTACAAGAGATATAAACATAAGGCAAGAAAATTTTACCACTGAAAACATTAATAATAATAATATGCAAAAAAATCTGGTCATAATTAGGCCTGCGCGATATTGAAAATTTGATATCGAATATCGATATCAAAAAGATATCGATATATATCGATATATCGAAATATCGATATATTATATATTATATATTAAATTTTCAAAAAGAAATTATGTTCTTCCAACACATTCGACCGAATAATGCTTACATACTTTACGTATACGTACCTACTTTACTAGATCAAGATTTAGAGTGATTTACGAGCGACTCTTATATTTTTCAAGTTACTCTCCCTTATGGGCTTGTAATATCAACTTAATGTATAACGTACTATCTGACCCGACCTAACTTACTCAAACCCCCTAGTTAAATCAAGTTTACCTGTCCAGGAGACTTCTGGAGTTTGTATAGGTTTTATATAGACATGTCGGAACATAAAGTACATATTTTTTAAAGAAAATACTCTTTAGATTTCTGTGGCCCGAGATGCAGACATTTTGATTTACAATCAGGAAGTACCGTATGACAAGGGCAAGTAGTTGATGTACCATGCCGTTTTATTGGCGCACTGACATTTGCAGTAACTAAAAATATTACAGCTAATTACCCATCACCCTCGATTCTTTGCATATTCTTAGTTGGCGCGGCGACTTGCACTTTGCTTCTCCGGATCTGAAGGAGGGGAGTATCGGGCAAAACGCGACCCCGCAGGCTCTGGAGAGCGTTTTTATAACGATTCTTCTTAGGAATTATGAATAAACAGTGGGAACTTAATGACTTGTGCTGATTATGGGAACGGCAATAATTTCAACGCAGTGTTCCGTTAAGAAACTGGAATGTCATTTTTATGTTCGGTTGAAGGTGAGATATACGGGCCAAGTAAATTTCTTTGTTTTTATTTTAGGTATTCCTTACGACCCCTCCTTTTTATCTACGCCGAATTTAAATGCTCTTTCCACTTAAACTTAGCGTTCACTGATTTTACCTCAAATTAAAAAGAATTCATTTTCATAGATACCCAGAATTATTAATATAATTTACTAGAATGGATAATGGAGCGCACAGTATTTACCTGTATAGAAGAGTACCTACTTATATAAAATACGATGCAGATATTTAAGAAGGAAGAGTTTATCCAAATTATCAATGCTTTTGAAAAACTTATGGGACCAGTGGGAGCGATTTTTTTCACGTTTTTCACTCTTGAATTTTTGGAAGTATGACACTAGAATTTGAACGCGATATGGTTGTTTTATACTTTCCATATCATTTTTACTGTCTGTTGTAATCTTATGTGCTTGACGGAAAACTTTTAAATCGACTTTCTTCCAGAAATTTGCCTAAGAGGATTTGGGAAAAATGCTTTCTTGTTCCACTGAAACTAAAGTTCATGTTCCAGTGTCAGACTGTCCAAATACTTCCAGAATTAAAAGAGGAATGAAGAGCTCTCTTATTCCTCTTGGAAAACATAATTTTAACAAAATCTTTCCAAACCCACAGAACACTTTATCGCAAAAGTTCTGCATGTAGGTAGGTAAGAATTTTTAATGAGAAAGCAGACCCGAGGTGCTTTCAGTCGCATTTCTGTAAGACGTTGTTAACTAGGGACATGATCCAACTGCGTTACATCCTGGCCCTGGATGCCCCTCGATGATGAGATCAGCAGTCATCTACCACTTATAATAGTAGTAGGTTGAGACACGAATTTCGGAAAGCCACTGCGTGGCTACGTGTTTCTCATTCTCTTCTCAGTGCATAATTTTATTCCTTTCCAGTTCATGTCCTAAAATTATTTTCCATTATGCGTACAGGTTGTCTCTAAAATACGTGGACTGAGCTTACCTAACCATAGATTCCTGGACTAACTAAAAATAAGACGATTTAACTAAAACTACCTATATCCAAATGCGTTTCGTTCAACCAGTATTCCGCTTCAAAATTCTTGTTAAAAATAATTTTGTTTGTAATAACAGAACGCTAGGATCGATTAAGATGATATTTGGTATGATATTCCACATAGGTTTGCGTCATGTTTTGAGACGAAATTAGTTATTATCAGTGGACCACCAGTGCATGAAGCATGAATTTCGTGGCCCAGATCATACAGAAACTCTTTCATGGCAAGGTCCATAGCTTTTTTCGGAAATTTAGATTCAAGTGCAAAATATTTTTGTAATTTGCGATAGCTCTTACTATTTAGACACAAATAAATAAAATCTGAGTGACTGCACCGTACTTTTCTCTTTGTTTAGTATAAAGGGTGGTTGGCCATTACGCAGCTTTTGGGAGCCACTGGTATGGGACATACTGACGTCAGTATGTGGAACTCTGTCGCGAACTACTGTATTTTTCTAATATCGCCGGTTACTGACAGCCGTCAACGACACTACGAGCATTATTTGCTCGTAGCAACGGCATAGTAGGAATTTGCTGTCAAACTTTGTGGAAGATCAAAATTTTTGGTTGAATTTGAATGTTGTTTTGCTCCAATGTGAGAATAAATTATGGAAAAATCAAAAGAATAACATACCTGAAAGCGTAAATTACAATTTAAATAGTATTTGGAATAGAAATTGAAAATTTGTGACCAGATCATGAACTTTAAAATTGAAACTTCAAGAAATCTGTAAATCTGATCTGGAAATTAGCCGTTTTGCAGTTGACACCTATTTGGGCATTACGTAAAAACCAAAATAGTTCATGCAAGAACACTTTCGTGTTCAAACACTTTATATTAACGAAAAACTTAGGAATTAAATCCTCAAATTTATTTAATGGCAATTAGCTGACGTTGCTAAATTGACATATTGGCAGTGTCACAAAGCGAAAAGAATCCGACACTCCTGACTACAGAGGTTCTCAAAAAGTTTGTCCACATGCGCAGAAGGCGACGAAAATCGGTTCTCGGAGTGTCGAACCATTATCTATACTAAACCAAGTACTTTTCTTCACATAATGTGTAATCTAGTTGTCTTTTCTACTAATACCTTAGAATACAAGTAACAGAAGAGACAGTTACGTCTTCTAAACAAAACAAACAATTATCTTGCGTGCTATGGCAGTGGTACTTCAGTAAAATTTTTGAAGTTTGCTAATCGTTTTTTATTTTTTTTAATGTTTTTGTTAAAATGAGTAAAAAAGGGGAAACCTAATGCATTCGGTTTCCCCATTTTTACTCCCGAGGATGCTGACGTTGCCAGCGAAACACATGTCGAGTTTAATTACTGTATCACTGTTTTGGCGTGTGGGGTTAACTTAGAAAGAATTCATAGTGAATTTATGCCCAAAGTTCCCGATTCAACCAGCAACCACTTTGTAATCTGCTTTTTAACCAAATCAGACTACTAGATTAGATACATTTTTACAAGAAATGTAAGGCGCAGTTATACACATATTTTATTTCTTGTGTCTAATCCGTAACAGATGTCACAAACTACAGCAAGAAAAGTTTGCAATTGAAGCCCTCTTTCGGATTCTCTTTAAAAAGTTTCAGCCTTGCCGTTAAGGAGAGTTAGGTATACTCTTTAATCTGTGTGGTGGCTACACCATATACTAATAGTCCACTGATAATAACCAATCTCATCTCAAAAACTGCCTTAAACATGTATGGAGTGTCATGCCAAATATCAGCCAAATCGATCCAAGCGTTCCCTTTTTATAAGCAAATTCTTTTAACAAATCTTTGAAGCAAAATAACGAATAAATGAATCGTATTGGATATAGGTAACTTTGCTTAAATAGCCTTATTGTGGGGCCAGTATACTGTGGTTAAGCTATGTTCGCGCATGTTAGAGATATCCTGTATTGGTGTTACACTGTGCACCCCAACGTTATGAATTTTATGTAATATTTAGGCAGATTTAGAGAAATTTTGAAAATTAAATATGGGATTGAATAAATTAAAAACTGCACAAAGAATGCACAACCCACTACTAGGATTCGAACTCACGTTTCGCATTTTCCGGACAGCGTGTTTTAACAAGGCATTGGTTCTAACCACTGAGCTATTGCATGCCCCATATTTCTCACATAAAGCTGTCGTTCTTAGGTCGTCTAATATAGGCTGATTCTTAGATCAATTTTCGGCTCACACCGAACGACGGAACCTGACAGCAAGAAGTTGAAATGAAATATTCTAATTTCCGACTTATAATAATTATCAAAAGCTTTATTTTAGAAACTGATTGAAAATGAGAAGTGGCAAAACTGAGATTAGAAGTTTCACACTTTCTAGGCGAGTGTTTTAGGTGACTACACACATAAACTGGAAGTTCGGCACCACTGTGAAACTAAGAAATAATTAATTAATTAATTAATTGTTCGGCGTCCAGCGGTCGTTAGTTTAATGTAGACTCGGCTTTAGCAAAAGATCTCAACTAATATGACTTAACCAGAAACCATTTTCTATTTTTTTTACAATGTTTCTGAAACTTTGATACTTTTGCTTGTAAAATATAAGTAAGTTATGCACTTTAACTATCAAATTTAGAATAAACTTTATGGAATTCGTGTTTTAGCCGTATTTATTTCGTTCAGAGGAAATCAGTTCATGATTTTCTATAGTCTAAAGTTATAGTTCGAGACCTTGTTTCGTTTGATTATAAACAATACCCTATTGGAGGGGTTGAAATTTGAAGGATGAAATGCGATGACATGAAATGTCGGCAGTATCGATCACCGAAACAACGGGAGCCGAGTGACGGAGAATGACTTGCACATAATACGCTACCAGACACTACTATTAATATCTCCTATCATCTCTCACTACTAAAACATCTATGTTCACAGCGTTGCGCTCTGATGGTGAAGAGATTGCAAGCTGGTACCACTTAGAATATGTATGATACATTAATCAGTTTCGGGTTTATGTCATCGAGGTCAAGTCCTATCTCATTTTGCATTTCCACAAGCAAAGGCAAGTTTTTATTATTTCAAACTTCCGATGACTTCAACTGATCCACATCAGTGTTATATTATGCAGGTTTAAGGGAAAAGGTAAATATGATTTATGGTTTTCGTATTCAAAGGAAGGTTTGTTGTGCAAAGAAGCGTTGTTTTCACTTTTGACGTATATAAAAGGAATGCTAGAAAATCAATGTCCCAATTAAAGAAATCTTCTAAATGATGCTTGATAATATAGAAGAAGAAAGTCAATGACCTATCAAATATTGCCCTTTCAATACGTACTTCTTCGATAACAATTCGATAACGATTCAAAATGGTACCTATACTTCAAAAAATGAAGAAGAGCTATAAGTACGAATAACTACAATCAGTCTTGTATTCCCTTTATGCTTTTTGCTTCTATCCATTATCATTGCCGTAGAGACACAAGGGCTTCACATCTGTGGAGCAAATAGCAAATCCTATAATATTAGGTATATAAATAAATTAGAACAAAAAATGAATGTGTTCTGGTCAATAGTAGACTCGCCGCCGGAGATGGCACACGCACTGAACTTATATCAAGGGAAAAAATATACAAACATCGTATAACAGCAGATTTAAGAGACCAGTAGTCCCTATGTAGGTTCCTTGAGCTAAATTTTGAGTGGCTAAGCCAATATTTCTCAGAGAAAGTGAAGATAGAAGAGGTGGTGTTCTTACTCCCAAACACCGGGTGCAAATTTTTCTTCGGTACATGGCAGATCCAGAATTTCAGTCCGATATTGCCGAAGAAACTAATGTTCACCAGACTGCGGGAAGAATGAACCTCTTTAATTGAGCAAATTTAGGGACAATGAGGTTATGTAGAATAACATATTTTCACTAAATTTTGTCTAGCGATATCTTCTTCTTTTTGATTTCGTGAACCTGTGGATTCTCGAGTACTATCTTATAAGTTTTTAAATTTGTCACCAAGAAGATCAAAGCTCTAAAGAACCTTCTTCATGCTCCGAGTCTGAAGATTCAATTTTAAGCACTTAAGTATTTGTTTCCAATGGCAAATAAATAACGAACTTAAAAATTCATGTACCACTAGATCTCTACAAGTTTGAATAGTAAAACATACATTTTTTGTGGAGCAAGTGTTTTAACCAGGTGTGAGCTTAAGGGCGAAATATGAGGTAAAGGTTACAGAATTGGAGCTGATGCCTATACTTCTACCTTCTGCGTCATCCTTATGCTTATCAAGGAATATACTCATTTTTATTCATACAGTTTCTGAAACTAGATTCAGAAGACATACATATCTAGCAGTTTTATATGAGACCAATTATAGGATTATAGCCTCTAAACACGGATACGCCATAGTAGGTACCTCTATAATGCTGTAGAAGCAAGAGCCGCTACTATGGAGTCAAAACACGTAATGAAGAGTGCAAAATGGGAGTGACTGGAAGGTCATGCACCTAAACCTGATGTTGACATTAGAGATAACTGTGAGGTGCAGTATATCAATACAAATATAGCACGAAAGGATAATAAAAACTCTTTGGATCGTTAGAGATTTATGCCCAAATGCATCAAGTAGCAAATGGGCACCAGGAAGGCCTAGTAAAAGACGGAAGGGGAAGAGGAAAAGAAATAGTTCCTATAGAATTTTCGGGGAGCAACTTTAATTTTGGCAGACGGGCAACTCACTCTTTGTGGCCAATATTAGTCAGTGGCGCAACATAAAAGTTTCAGGTGGATTTTAGGGCACACTGACTCCTAAAAAGCATCATCTCGTGTGAGAATAATAGGTACCGTCATCCGGGGTTATATTGGACAATTTTCAGACATTTTTTGAAATATTTACCTATGGAAGAAAGTTATTTTAAAGCTGATAGTGCCATCTGAAAGGGGTTACTCTAGGGATGTTTTTTTATATCGTAAACATTTTTTTTGTTTACATATTGTTTTTTTAAAAAACAGTCGTTCAATATAACCCAGGTTTTGGGGTAATATTAAACAGTCAAAATTTTTCATGGATAGAAGCCTAGTTTTTCAAGTTTGTTCAGTAAAGCCTTTGTTATGAACCTTTATTAAACATAGTAAATCAAAAAAAAATTTTTTTGAAAATGTTTACTTTTCAAAAGTTGGTAATTAAAATGATACAAACATTTTAATAGAAATAAACATTTTATTCTTCAAATAAAACTTAAAATTCAACAATAATGATAAAAATAAACGTCATAATGCCATTAAAACTATTTTTTTTTCTCAAAAAATATAATATCGCTAAGACCACTAAACAGGGCCAGCAAATGTGTAGATTCCTCGACTTACTGCAGGCTCCTTGAGCCTGTATTTAATATCACAGAACTGAACTTCTGCATTATCTAAAATATTTGGGAAGACGAAAACATTTTTCTTTAATTTATAATTCCGCATACATACTTATGAATAACCAAATATGAAGATTTCTTAAAAATTAAAATTTGGCGTAATGAGTGGTACTGGATTGTTCGAACAACTACTCCTCTAGCAAATATCCCGCCAAACATTGAATTATAGAGAGAATCCGATGTGCTTTTTGTACTGCGAGATATTTCGTGAGTTCTTTCGATTCCTGAAGTTGTAAAGTTTAAACCTGAGTTACCATGTATATTGATCTTGTATGGGCCACCTTAAGGTTCTTAAAATCCATTCACAAAAGAGCTAGAATTGCGTGGGACTTACAATCCATTATAGTTTTCAATGTGTATAAAAGTATGTGGTACCCACAAGTACCAAAGAAAAACATCATAAAATCAACTAAAAATCCAAAATCGAAGCAGTCTGATCACTTTAAATTGTATTATTCGTTTGGTACATTCCTTTGAGCGAAAAATGTAACGAAATCCATCTAAGCCACGGATCAATATCGCTTTTAAGGGTCGGACGTTCTAACCATACTAATCTTAATATACAGGATGTCCTAATAGTGCAGCGGCTTAGTTTTGCACCTTTATTATGCATTTTAACAAGGCAGCGCACAATTAGAATAATAGTTTCGCCACACGAATGCAGCGAAACTGGCAATATTTAATATTTAGGCGAAACTATTATTCTAAATGTGTGCTGCCTTATTAATATAGATCAGTTACATTCCTTAGGCTCGCCAAGTTAACGTAGTCGGATTATAGTCATTTCAATTTCATAACAGATATGGTCATGGCACACTATGTCAGTTGCACACGTTAGATGGTTAGATATTTGAGGGTGGTTTTTGTTTGAAAGGCTCCACTTCAACTTTATGTAATCGTCTCTGCGCAAGTAATTGTGTACCATTTTGAAAGTGTGCAGACATATTGCGGAAATATTAGTTGGGTGCTGTACAGAAGAAATAGGACAACGTGTAGAAACAGAGAAAATTTTAAAGTATTGAGAACAAAAAATAAGGACGAGTCTCTCATATAACTTGTCTCACTAAAATGCATAATAAAGGCACGAAACTTCACAGCCACACAATTGGGACAACCTGTATACGTAATTCTGCATGTCATTGCTCATACTGTGGTTCTGAATAGCGCTTCGAATCGGAACGGAAATCGATTCGAATCCGTTATTGAGTCGTACTTACTAGAATTGGAAATCGAATCGAATCGAAAATCGTTTTGAATCGAATTGGAAAAATCGATTTTTCGATCAGTTTTTTAACGAATTGATTTTTCGATTCACCAAAAATATCGATTTTAATCGATTAATCGATTTTTAGGCGCAGGCCTAGTTCTGAAGACATCTAAAGCTGGTGGTTGGACAAACGCCGATGGGTTAAGTAGTTGGTGATGACAAGGAACTGACTAAACGCAATTGAGGCTCGAAATGAGATTTCCAACTTTCCGGGCCACTGCATAAGCAATGGACATAGTAATAGTACTCGTTTAAACACAACTATCGACCAATTACAAAAGTAGAGCTCGCACTGAAAACGACGGTACGCAATTTTCTCGTGGCTTCTCTCCCCCAGGACTTATAAAGCTGTAATATTCTGATATTTACTTATCTTTAATGCACCCTGAAACTTTTTTACGTTCAGCAGCAATTGTCGGAACATTTATCAATATTACCCCTACATTTATATCGCGAGAATATTAAACCGGAATTCGTCGTCATTCTTAAATCGGGCGGATGAGTAGATAAGCTCACGTCAGAGATTGGAGAGGTGAGAGTTCGTGGCGAGACGTAAGCGCTGGTCACTCTGGGGCAAACTGTGAACAATTCATTATCCCTGAGAGGGTCCGAATTCGCAACGTCATGCTCGGGGCTTTCCTAGCACGCACCCCTACCGGCTGCTGCCAAACAAAAGAATTGTCTGCGTCCCAATATGTATTTTTTAATTTTAGTAATTACTCTCTGCTACTTTTGTTGCACTATTAGTCTAGGTGAAGTAATTAATTATTTTCTTTTAGTTTCCATTCAGTTTCAACTCAGAAGCAATACTATTTGAAATTAACTTAATCTACCATTCATATATGTATTTGCATGTAAACTACGAATGACTCTTAATGTTGCCAGTATTAACTTTAGATTCAGAGGTATTCATTTTCCGAATGGAGCGGAGTGAATAAGGGCGCGCATCTGACAAGCAAGCGTCAAGGAGTCTGGGGTAAGCGACCGTGACTTGAAGATACGAGATGAGACGAAGCAAAAACTGACAACTGACATCGCATTTTGTGCTATTTTTTCTCGTACACTTTTCCCTGAGAAACATCAATGATGTAATTCGATGTTTTTATTTGGGATGGAAAAACATTTCGATCTAAAATTCCCTAGGGATATACCGTACCATCAAACCGTTTTCATTTGCTAAGAAAACGTTTAAGAACGTTTCGAAATTGTCAGTATTATTCCAGTGATATTATGTAATGATAATTTTATATAATCGTTTGAAATCTGGTTAAGAAATGGTGGATGCGCCGGAAAAATTAATCAGTTCTTGATGGTTAATTCTAATATACGGTTCATTCGCCCAATTTAGACGAATAAATTGTCAATCTTTTCTATCTGGTCGAAACTGATTTGTATACATTTGCCTTCTTCTACCGAATAGCCGGACGGTGCTTAGCAATCGGTCCACCTACATCGAACGAGATAATTACCATTATGGTTGAATGAAAATAACACGTCACTAATTTATCGGTTAGACGACGCAAGTAAAATAAATTCATTAGAGCAGCCTCGTTCTGGATAATGCCTTTAGATTTATTTATCCACTATCATCTCCTTCACGAAAACGGTCTCAATAGAATAACGATCCACGAAAAACTTTTATGTCTGATAACTACTTCATCACTTGACCAATTTTAATCATTTGAACGCAAATAATAGATATGCGCATTCATAGAGATCTTCCCGATTCAAAAAAGTAATTTAAGTCATAATGTACCAGAGGAAGCAAATTATTATTATCAGTGAGACAGTGTGGACATATCCCGACATAATTATCAGCAATCCATATTTACTCTCCACGTTTTGCATTCAGGTGACGGTCGCCATATAACTTTTATCTTATATGAAGTAGATATTGATCATATCTTGACATCGATCAGATTAGTTGCTCTGTAGTGTTTGAGGTTATATTATTTGTTGGCAATAATCAGATCCAAATATTGTTCTGTAAGTGACTCAGCAAGAGCAATAGCTTTGGTGCAGGACAGACAGTAAAGTCAAGTCAAGTAATGTGACTAGAGTGCTGGGAATTGTTCAGAGAGCCGTGGAACCCTTTTTGCAAAACTTGTCATTTCACAGGGCGAAGAGAATCTCGAAGATGAGGGCTTACAAATTCCGAGATGATCGTTTTGTTGATTGGTGTCTTGGGTGACGGAAACACAATTTTGCTCTTCAGGTAAGGTGTCAATTGCAGGGGGTACATGTGAGTAAAATAAACAGTAAGGAGCCGCTTGAGACGATATGATTCACGTACCAGATGACCTGCTACTGCACATCACAAAGAGTCATCAGCAAGTCATCGACGAGAAGATGAGCAGAAGGATGCTATCGTATTCCTGCTCTTTTCAGGATATATGAGCTGAGTGAAGCACTGCATAATATTCACGGGATAGTGCATCAGGAGAGCAAGGGGTGAACTACCTCTTACCTTCATGACTTCATATTTTTCAAGGAGTTGGATAATTTTAATTTTTAATCGCATTTTTTGTTTCCTCGGAAATTTTGCCGATGGGCAAATCGCGGTTATAAGTAGGTGGACAGCACCATGTAGTGACAGTACCTGATAGTCTGTGACATTATATGACAGTATCGTGACAGTCCGTGATAGTCCCGTGACAATCCATGACAGTCCCGTGAAAATTCCGTGACAGTCCCATGAGAGGTCCGTGACAGTCCCGTGACAGTTCCATGTCAGTCCCGCAATAGCCCCGTGACAGTATATATTATGAAAACGACAGTAGATGTACAGCACCGTGTGAGTACTAGTGACAGTACCTGACAGTCTGTGACATTATTCTTGACTGTCTCTCGGCAGTCCCGTGACATTCCGTGACAGTGCGTGACAGTCCAGTGACAATTCCCTGACTGTCTCGTGACAGTTCCCTGACTGTCCCGTAACAATACTGTGCCAGCCCCGTTACAATATCTATGAAAATGACAGTAGGTGTATGTGAAATTTGAATGCGGTTCGCTCCTCGGCAGTTTCTGAAATACATCAGTATTTTAATCCCTAGAACCTTAATAAAATGAGATATTCTGAAATCAAGCTGCTAGCTACTAAATTATCAGACACGCAGACAAAAAGGAAACTTTACAATCTTCAGAAAATATTTTTAGGTTCTTGCCTACCTTGTCAATTTCAGTAATATCATTAGACACAACTGTTTAATAAACAGAAGTGCAACTGATGCTACCATCTAACTGTCAGACGTAAACGCATTAGATTTTTTTAATTGAAAATAAATTCTTTCATGGCTGTAGAGATCGCTGTCCGGATGACTGATGGATGGGATGCGGACGCGACTACAATGCCCTATACTCTCTGTATGATCTTTGTGTGCTGTGTTTGTGTCAGATCAATGGATACGTAACGGCTCCCGTTCCGCTCGTATGCTTGAGATTGGGATCAACCGATTACTGTGGTTTGATTACTTATTGGATTTCACGTTGCAGCGACTAATTTGTCTTCGTGTTGAGAGGTCAAATGTCACCACTGATTTTATGCGAGAGGATTAATTTCGCTTTCGTTCGGTTGGATAGTTTAAAATGCGTACTTTAAGGCATGATTTTAATTTAGAACTACGTACTCTTTATTAAACAGACCTAAAAATTTTTTAATGTAATTAATTTGAAAAAATGCAGTTTCCACCGAACAAACAATACCACAAGTGGCTGTGCCACATGTAAATAAGAAGAACCCTACCATGTGAACATGTTGCAGATCAGATCGCGGATTATATATATTCATAGTTCAGTGACGTAGAAATTAAGAACGTATTTGGTCAACTTAATTATACAATAAAGAAACGTTCCAATAGAGTACTTCTGTACGTGTGGTTCAAGACTTGTAATGTGTGATTCCAACTATTGCAATAGCCACATATTTTTTACCAATTGTGATGTGGGAAAGATCCGCTGTGTATGATAGATGACGATGGTGTTGGACGAAAGGAAGGTTGTGTCTTGAAGGATACGACTTCAGCTCATACTCTTTATAGACCATTTAGGAGTTGATTTAATATGTATATCCCGTGCCAAGACCGTGACTTTGCTTGTGATCCCAATAAATTAAAATCCTTCTTTCACACAATTTGCAGAAGACAGCAGATTTTCGACCAGGCTACCGCACTAGTGGCAAGTTAATAAATAAGAAAATGATAAATACAGGAAACCAAAAATTGTTCTACAGAACACTAAAAACGTTGGGAAAGGGAAAGCAAAACGCAGGTCTACGCATACGTAACAAAGAGGGTAAAATAATAATAAGCGAAGAAAAGCAAATGATGAGGTGGAAAGACTACTTCATGGGATTATTAAAAGGAACAGAAAATTACGGCACAATAAGAGAACTGACCGGGTGCGGACTAGAAGGGAGAAGTGATGAGGAAATCAAGGTATAATAAGTGACCGCAGCCATTGGAAAGATCAAGAGTGAAAAATCGGCAGGGACCTGAAGAAAATAACCGAAAGTGCTCGGAGGCGAGAAAAGGAACTATACATGGCATTTGTGGACTTGGAAAAAGCTTTTGATAGAGTCCTAAGACAAAAGTTGTGGGAATTAATACGAATGAGAGGTATTGGGGAAAAGATGTTAGAGACCATTAAGAACGTATATAACACTATAAGAGCTTACGTAAGAACGAGGAATAGTAAGTCAAAATAATTCGCAACAGTCGAAGGCTTAAGACAGCGTGGGGTGCTGTTTGTTATACTTATGGACGAAATGATCAAAAATGCAAATCAAAGGTGGAAAAAGTTAGTGTAGGTTATAGGAACTTGACGTCTGTTGGAATTTGAGAGTGCATATTTACGGATGATTTAGTAATCCTGGCTAATAATGAAAAAGATCTTCAAGCCAGCTTGTTAATATGGAAAGAGGTCATGGAGGAATACAGCATGAAAATGAATTACGAAAAAACAAAAGTAATGTTGGTCGGTAAAGAAGACAAACAGGTTGACATACGCATGGATGGGATGATAATAGAGCAAGTTCAAGAATTCAAATACCTCGGTGTTGTGATAAATAGTAAAGGAAAATGGGATGAAGAAATCCGGTAGAGTATTGGGGGAACGATGAAACTATACTACGGTATGCAAACATTTTCTAACAAGTCAGAGGTCTCAAGACAAACAAAAGTGAAGATATACAGAAGCATAGTAAGACCAACACTATTGTATGGGAGTGAGGCGTGGACAACGACACGAGAACTGCAAAGCAAAGTACAGGCCGTGGAAAATGAAATATTTAAGGAAAATCAAGGGAGTCACCAAAAGAGATAAAATAAGAAACGAGATTATAAGCGAGGAACTGGAAGTGAAATCTATACTGGAAGTGGTAGAAGAAAGACAACTAGGATAGTTTGGACATCTATGCAGAACGGATAGCAGGGGACAGGTCAAAAAGGTATGGCTAGCAAAAGGGCAATAGCAGAAGAGAAGAGGCAGACCTTTAAAGACTTGGGAGAAGGAGATAGGAGAGATGTTGAGGAAGAGGGGGGAGACATGGATGGAGGCATCTAGAATGGCACTGGACAGAAACACTTGGAAGAGATTTATTAAGAAGTGAAACCACAATCCCTACACCACTGTGTGGCAAAAGGGTTTATGATTATACAGGGTGTCCCGGTGGGGTGGGAAATCTCTCGGGTGCGTATAGATTACACGAAAAATAACACCCCAAGTTCATATAACGTTTTCTCCTACGACCTTCCCCTACCGAGATATTCTCCCTTAAAATGGAGAAATAAAAATAGTTTTTTTTACATACAATTTTTATTTTTAATTGTATTTCGATAATTTTGTTGGTGACGTACCTAGTGATTGAATGTCGATAAAATAATTCGACCCGTTTTTTGATAGTGCATCATATATATATTTTAAGGGGCTGGATATTTTTAATTTTCAACCGCATTTTTTGTTTCCCCGGGCATTTTGCGAATAAAAAGTTACTCTTGTTAGATTTCGATAAAATGAAGCGTTTTCGAGAAAATAAAACTCAACGAGCAAGAGATACCGTGTTTCTACGATTTTCGTTTTCATTTTTTGTGGCATTCGAAAAACCGAAAGCAATTTTTTAATGTGAATTTTTACTACCTATCGCAAACTGTTAAGGTTATTTTTGTACAACGTTTTGTCTGTTGTCTACATCGTCAATTTTTATTTTTTCTTAATACGGAGCTGGACAATTTTAATGAATTTCAAAAGAAATAGCTAATGTAGGGTCAAATCATATTTAAAAAATTCCTAAGAAATAATTGATTGAAAGAGCTTTCGATTTCTTGATATCTTTGAAAATAATGCCAGAAAAGATAAAGACGAAAATCGTAGAAACACTGTCTCTTGCTCGTTGAGTTTCATTTTCTCGAAAACGCTTCATTTTATCGAAACCTAACAAGAGTAACTTTTTATTATTAAAATGACCGGGAAAACAAAAAATGCGGTTAAAAATTAAAAATATCCAGCCCCTTAAAAAATATGAAGTTAAGAAGGTAAGGGATAGTTCACCCCTTGCTTCCCTGATGCACTATCAGAAAACGGGCCGCATTATTTTATCGACATTCAATCACCAAGAAAATTATCGAAATGCAATTAAAAATAAAAATTTTATGTTAAAAAATGATTTTTATTTCTCCAATTTAAGGGAAATATCTCGGCAAGGGAAGGTTGTAGGAGAAAACTTTATATGAACTTGAGGTGTTATGTTCGTGTAATCTATACGCACCCGAGAGATTTCCCACCTTCGCCTGGACACCCTATATATAAGTATAAAAAATTGGCATTACATTACTCTTGGACCACTAAATCTTTTCTTTTTCTCATCTTTCGCTGCAGCAAGTTGATGTACGAGAACATCTGATCTAATTCATCAAAGCAGTATTGCCCATATGAAGTATATAAGTATGAAAATTTAAAAGCAGAAAAGTTCAAGAGTCGGGAAAGAAGGAAGGCATGATTGTATTTAGTCATCTCGCTCTTTTCAATATTATTTATAGTGAATGAATTTACGTAAAGTTTTCCTGAATCATGGGAATAAAATTATTCTTGAAGAAACGTAATAAAATTATTTAATCAAGGAACCTAATCTAGAAACGAGAGACTTTTAAGAAAAATTATACTGATACCTAGAGCAGGAGTTAGTCCTGGAAGTGTATGGCTTATGATCTACTGAAACTGTTGTTTGTAAGTCATATTTGAAGACTAAATTAAGTCGAAGAAGTTTCGAAGTACCTGCATATTTATTTTGAACATAAAGCGCGATAAAGGTCATTTTATATTATACTCGTATTGTTCAGGAATGAAGGTTTCAATCTAAATTAACAGATTAAAGTAATTTTCAGCGAAACTTTGACGTTCTGTGAATTATGTGAGAATAGAGGGTTTCCCTATTGGCGGATACCATAAAACACATTTAAGGGAAATCTTTCCAATCTGGCACCTGCTTCTACACATTGTCGGGTGTCGCAGCCGGATGCCGACACGAGTTTAGGTAGAGCACAGGCAGCTCCGGGGTCCGGAGTTATAGTGGCATAAATCCCCGCCAAAGCGGTGCTGTCAGCGCAACCACTCGCTTGAATCTACTAACCACTGCTTACGACTCCCAAATTGCTATTTAGATATCGTCTGTATAAATGCGACTCATAAATGTACCTACATTATTTTTCACTTTACACAAAGATATCTTCTTTTTCATTTTAAAAATCGCAGGGATAAAAGCTTAGTTATCTGTTTGGATACAGGGTGCTTCATCGACCTTATTACGCAAAAGTCCCAATGATCATAGTTTAACACTATTTATAAAATTTGTTAACAAGCTTTGAAATTGAAACTAATTATTATGTTGTAACAGATATAATTCAGAAACATCTGCCTGCAAGAACTTATTCAAGTGGCACACCATAAGGTCATTAAGTTCCTAAGACTTGGTCTCCCAGATTGCTAATAGCCTATTTCCCGTATTTTACTAACGTAAAAAGAGCACAAAAAACGAACCAAGTTTTCGAACCAATATCTGTCTTGTCGGGCAAAACATACTTGTCTTTCCTATTTTTATATTTTGCTACACATTTATATTTTCTATTTAAAACACTCGCATTTTTCACAACGTATTCCTAGTACGCGTAAAAACTGAACTGGTTCAGAAAACCCCCGATAGGAACAGCCGTTACGTAGCGAAGAGGAAAAGAGAGAAACGAATTGAAAACTCTTTTAAATTATCTAAAAACACATTTATTTCAAGCCAGGGAGAAGCATAAAACTTTTAAAACATTAAAGTTCTAAAATAAGAAAAACAAATTTCTTGATAATTTGAATATGTGGCTGGGAGAAGTAAATCTTGCGCTACAAGATGTTTTTATCGTACAGTCTTTGCGGGAGTTCCGCGAGGGAGAACCGAGGGTAAAAACCCCGTGCATGTAGATTAAAATCCGCAGCAACGAGCCACCAAGTTAAATATCGCTGCAGCTACCCCATCCCCCTATAAATCTCGAGCAGGTCCCACTCCGTCCACCGTAATATTTAACCAAATTCTTGTTCCATATAGCGTATAGCATCATTTCGAGTGTTCTTTCGTGCTTCTCCCTCTGAGTACATGTTCCTTCACTGAAAGCTTTGCCTACTCTCTAATAAGACTGCCTTGATTGGCGATAAAATTTGCATATCTATCAAGCTGTTCGCCAACTTTTTGTCCTCAAATAATTCTTTACTTTGCAGAAGAGATACCCTTGTTTAAAACTTACGCTTCTGCTATCTACTTATGACCCCATAATATTTGTATGCCTAATGGGTAATCTTGCAACTGCTAATCCAACAACGACAGTTAAGCCTGTGCCAACTAGTGGAACTTAATAGTGTAAATGCCCAGCTTTTAAATTTAATTTTTTGTGGTCACTTGTTAAATGTTAGTAACTTCAATAACTTGTATTTCGTTTAGGAGCTCTTATTGCAATAAGAGCACTGCTAGTATTTTTGTATCGAACTTTTTGTTATAAGTTCCAGGAGATAGAAACGCACCATGTTATCCTTGTATTAATTTCCAAAACATTATTTTTATTGAAGATATAAATTTTGAGTATTCACAAAATGGCTGGAAAAACAACTAGCACAAATATAATAATAGTAGTGTCGACCGCATTAGCTGTCACATTAAATAGTACAGTTACCAGATAAGAGACATATAATAATGTGGAACTGTAAAGTAAGGGATCCCACAAGAACAACCATCTAGATTGTAGATGCTAATAGAATGACCACTGACCGCTCCGCGCGACCCTTCCGCGCCGTGCACGGCCGGGTATCCGGAAACAAAAACAAGCAAAATGGATATGTTTCCTTTTTGCAGACCCTCAACTTCTATATTACTAGATGGGTCGGGTGGATACCAGAATTAAGTGAGAGTTGAAAATTGAATCAAATAATTAACGGGGGCAATATATAACTCAATTAGATCGAATGATATAAACTTGCTTAGCTGATAAAAATGTTATTAGTCCAGTTCATTAAAATTTCGCAATTTAGTTGCTGTCTTGTTTACAACTACAAAATTGTGGAAACTCGAGTTGGACAGTTCCTCCCAGACTATACAGATTGTACCCTTAGTTTTAATATTTTTATTGTTAGTTCTCAACATGTAATATCTACTATTTTTAAAATACACCCGGTTTCTTGTATCTGCAATTTTCCTCAAAAACAACTCGCTTTCAAAAGAAAATGGAAGGTCCATGGATTCTTCGGCTATTTTCTGCTTATATCGCTTAATAACAACTGAAAGCAAAAATAATTAGTAAGAAGATAAATAATAGCAGTATAGATTAAAATTATCCAAACACTGGTATTTTGAAAATACATACGAGTATTCGAGTATCATCGGTAGCACTGATTTCATGATTTTGCAGTCAAGTCACTGAATATTTTGCAGTTCATTTAAATTAATGTTGTCAAGTTTCAAACTTTTAGAGATTCTTAATGATTTCGGGTATAATTGGTTTGAAAAATCTAAATGTGGAAGCACAATGTTCTTGAATTTATTTTCTTTTGGACTCTATGATTTTGGATTTGAATATCTTTAATTTGAATTACACGACGCGAATCAACTTCGATCGAGTACGTTCCTTATAAAGAAGTACTTTGTTTTCTATACTGTATCACACTTGATGATGACCCACTGGGTTCTTTTTACCTTTTCAATTCTTAGGTTTCTTACTTCAACTAGGACCTGTTGAATATATTATTTTACTAATCGAATTTCGCCCAGGGCGTGGCCATCGTCCATTTCGATAGGGTTGGTGTACTCGCATATAACCGCTCCTGTAATAATTTCTTTACATTTTAAGTTGGAGAACAAAAGGTATTTGGAATGGGGTATGGTTGTTTTGAACTGCTTGTTTTTTAGAATGGGTAAAGGGTACAGATGATAAAGTGTGTAGTTTTTATTTCCACTTTTGGAACTTCGATAATGAAAACTATTTGATTCCCTTTGTAATAGCTTTGATTTCCAAAATTTTCTCAAACACCAATAAATTTCTTAATGCAGGTTTAAAGGGTAATAGCGTCCGATGATAGTTTTTATTTTATTTTGACTTTCTGTAAGGTTCTCTATCACTTTATCGTATTTTTCTGCGTCACTTTGGTCTAAATTACCTGCTATTGCTTCAACAATAGATCCCAAACCATCTGTAAGGCTTCCTTTAGTTCTTTTATTAATTCTCAAATGATTAATTTGATGTAACTGTTTTAATTCTTTGTTGTAATTTGTCATTCACAATGTTGTATGAATTGTGAAATCAAGGGTCAGTTTGATTGTTTGTTGGTTCATTTTTGAGGTTGAAAAATTTAGTTTAAAGTATTTTGAATTCTTCTTTTACTGGGGTTATTTTGAAAATTTTTGTGAATGTCCGAAAGTCTATTCCATTTTGTGCGTTGCCTATTTCCAAAGGTAATAGTCCAGGGTTATCGTTGAGGCTGTGGAATTTTGAAAAGGTTACGTCGCTGTCTGAGTGGACTGTGGTGTAGATGGTGAGCCTGTAAGAGAAGGGGGTTTCTTTAGTTCTTTAATGTGAAGTATTTCTTTTTTATCAGTACTTAATTTATTTGTTGTTTGCACTCGGTTACATTCTAAAAGTTCTGTGATTTCAAAAGGACCTAGAAACTTATTGTGTATTTCGTTTAAAAAACAGTCTGTCGTAAATAAAAGTCCGTACTAGTTTCTGCCATTTTATTTAATTTTTGTGACTTTTTTTCTAAATTTTCTTTCACTTGGTTGTACACATGTTCCAATTTTTTCTCGCAATTTTCGGCATAATCTGTATAAAATAATTTCGTTTATAAAGCTCATTAGGATCTCTGGCTTGCGTACCTATGTATTAGGATGTAATATTATAAAGTCTAAATTTTCCAGGAATTAAATAATTGTGTTTCAAAAAATCACGCCTTGACGTCGCAAACCTCAAAAGTAGACCGCAAATATGTCAAAAGTAAACCACAACATGCGTACAATAAGCACACCATGTTCTATTCCACTATGGTTGGTCGTAGCATTTGTGCTTACATCATCGAAGTCGAGAGTTACATGTTAGGTATAATGTGTGAAAACCTGACTGTGTCGCTATACATATAATTGTTAGTTAATTTTTTTCTCCTCATTTTTTTACCGTTCAAAAGTTTGACAATGGCCGGTCCCGGTCTCGAACTATACCGGGTGAGGATTTAGAGTGTAATCGGTTCATATCTCCGGTACTGCTTAAGATATCAAAATGAAATTTTACACGTATGTGGGGAACGACATGGAGCATTTCGTAAAATTATTTATGTATAAAGTTTGAATAATATAACTTGGCGTATGACTGAAATAATCTACGCATCATGTTAGTTTGATGTCTCTCTCGCACGCAACTAGTTGATATGGCCGATAATTATTAACGTAAGATGAAATCATCAAGATTTTCCATTGTAACTCTTTATTTCACTCATTCTCATTTATAATGTTGGATAACAATGTATATGTACGTCTTTGCTTGTTTCGTATCTTATCATGGAAACTAGTATTAGTGTCACAGTACTGTCAATGTCGAAACAAATTAGTTCACATGCATGTGTCAACCCATACGCCAAGTTATTTGATTTAAACTTTATCTATGTGTTCACATTCTGAGTACCAGACCAAAGTTCTATTTCTTTAAATGGAAACTCCACATGTATTTGCGTAATTTAGATTCCACATAAAATTTCATTGACATTTTTGTTGTGTCATTATGGTCCCAAATTTTTGACGCTACTGACGTCTACTGACCAAAGCCATCTAATTATTTTTTATTGAAAAAGGTTTACACACTGCTGTGTTTGTGAAATCTATCAATACTTTCACCATAATACTTAAGATTATACAAGGTGGTTAAGTTATACAAAAGGGAATTTTTCTCAAAAATTTCAAGTAGAATACCTTGTATATTATTTGCGCAACTGACAGTCAGTTAACTAAGCTTTTAATTGATGTAGATATTGCCAGGTCTACTAAAGATAGTTTCGGCAGATATTACGATTGAATATTAAAATTTTTGAATTTCATTATTAGTTTATACTCTTTTTGGAGAATTCCCCCTATTTTGTTGCTCAAAACTCACAATAATGTTTATATTTTGTATTTGCAAATTGGTATCAATTTAAAGACAATAAGCCTTATTGTAAAATTGTTTCTTGACGGTCATAATCTTAAATGTATGTCTTTTTAAAGTCGGGTATAATGTTCAAACAAGGAGTACCATGGAAGAAAATATTATCTTTAAGAAATAATCTTGCAATGGGATTTCTTGTGTTAATGTAAACTTCATTTGCTAAATATTTTATAGAAACAAAATGCAGACCTTTTTTGGAGTTTTGGATGACAAAATAGTGGAGATCGTCAAAAATAATGTAAAATACTAACGAAACTCTACATTTTTATAATTCAATTGTACATTCTGTCGAAACTTTTACTGGTAGACTTGACAATATCCACATCGATAAAAAGCTTAGTAAAATGGCCATCAATTGTACAAAGAATATACATGGTGTTCCGTTTGAAAATTTTGAGAAAAATTATGTTTTGCATAACTTAACCACCCTGTATTATTTCAAGTATTATGATAAAATTATTTATAGATTTCAAAAATACAGCAGTGTGTGAACCTATTTCAATAAAGAAATTTTAGGTGGCTTTGGTTAGTATGCGTCAGTAACGTCATAAATTTGGGTCCATAATGGCACAAAAATATCAATATCTCAACATTCCTTAGTCAAAAGCACATCATGTAGTATATCAATTTTCATGGAATTTTATGGAAAATCCATATTATGCAAAGATGCATGGGGTTTCCATTTAAAGAAATAGAACTTTTGTCTGGTACTCAGAATGTGAACAGCCTGTATACCTAAATAATTTTGCGAAATTTTCCATGTGGTATCCACATTCGCGTAAAATTTCATTTTGATATCTTAAATAGTACCAAAGATATGAGCCGATTACACACTAAATCGCCACCCGGTATAGGTGTCCCGCAATAGGATGTACATAGCTTAAATGTGTTCCTGGCATTATTTGAAGTCGAAAAGTTCCAATAAACATGTAGCCCAAAATCAATCGTTACAAAGTTATTGACATTCTTACGTGGGAAATTTAACATGCATATCGCCATAATGTTCGGTAGAAAATATTGCCATACTTACCTAATTGTAACGATTAATTTTGGACTACATATTTATTGGAACTTTTCGACTTAAAATAACGTCAGGAACACATCTACACCCCGCGAACAAATAATAACATTACAATTGGCGCCCCACGTTGGGCGCCAATTGTGATGTTATTCCGCATAGGTACCTACTTTAGGTCTGTACACTTCCCAACCAGATAGGGGTGCGTTCAGAATGAACGTCTGCGTTATTATTATAGCATAGCTACCTACTTTAAAAAGACGAGACGAGACGAGACTGGTCTCGATCTCATCAGCATCACTAGCTGTCACTGTAATAAAGGTGTAAATATTCACATACTGTTTCGTTGTAGGTTACATCTTATTCATTAAAGCATTATTAAAGCATGAAGGAAGAACAAATTTATGCCTATACATATAGGTACTTAATTCATAAAAAACTAAAACACACAATCCAAAACTTCTTTCTTTTTTTGTACATTCTGTTTTATGACGATCGGATACGTTTACGTCAGGAAATATTAGAATTTCAAATATAAATTATTATTCTAAAAACTGCAGTTAAATCAGTGGCGACTTTAGATTTATCCGTTCTTCAGAGGGTCCGTAGGACGATTAAGCGTTAGTAACAAACCTAGGGTAGGAAAAGACTTGGATTTTGCAGAGATAAATCCGGATGCCCGTTTCCGTTGGGGTATCACTCAGCATGTCGGCAAAAGGAGTTTTAAAGAGAGCGAGCCGAATTCTATAGCAGTCAACGGGGTAGTTGCATGATTGACGTATTCCTCATCAGTATTCCGGCCTCGTGATTGGACAGACGGAGCTGTCAATCAAAAAGTTTTGAACGCACCTCCCTCAGTGTTCGACGTTCAAAACCCCGTCTCCAGTACAATGTATTGGAATATTTTTATTCCCCGTTTACGGCTTTAATACTTGGTATAAAAATTAAATGAAAAAGCGCATTCTGAGCGGAGCGAGGGTGAATTTCATTTCACGTTTTAAACGAATTTTAAAACCGAGCGCTTGGGTAATTTAAAAATAAAATTTTATTCAAATGGGACCGATATAGGAATTTCAACACACTCAGCGCTTCACCCACGCCTACTGTTTATTTTTCTTTTTGACAAATACGCCGTGACTAAATGTTTGTTAAAAATAATTTCGTCCATTTTAATTAAATACTCTATTCTATATGTACTTATGCAGGTGACCCGAAGTTTACGGATTAAACTTCAGAAACCCATAAAATTGGTTTAAATTATGAAATTTTGACACATCGACGTACTTTTTATGAAAGCAACGCTCATCGCGGTTTGCGCTTTGATGGGTAACGGACCGGTATTCAAAACCGTGAGCTGATTCTATATGTAGCGATGAGTCAACTTCCCTCGCCAACCACCATAGCCAGCGTGACATTGTAACGAATTGTAACGATCTCCTTTATGTGGGCAGACTATAGTCTTTTTCAGATAATAATTTTTAGATGACAGGCTCTTCTTAAGTCTTAACAAACAATTTTTCATCTGCGTCCGAAAATTTATCTTAACTCATAAATTCAGCATCGTGTAAAGTGTCGTATTTGAAAGTGTATCTGTCACTACATAGAAAAATTAATTAATTCTCTCGAAAACTACTTGTCTATCGTTGTCCTTTAAACGGAAGCAAAAGCTATTAAATACACTAGCATCTTCCGAGTTATTGATGCTTTTATTTTAGTGTATAGTTTGTACTTGAAAAACATCTTGAGAGTACAATGCACCGGACTGAAAAAATCCACTATTTGTACCGATTTCTAAAACTTAGAAGTAGGACATCATTCTCTTTTTACATAGACTTCCTCATCATTCATCACGAGATGCCGCTATTGTTTCCAAACACTGAAAGACAAGAGTTTTATTTATATTCTCCCGTTTTTTGCTGTCGTGTTAAATACGAAACTGAAAGTCCTGATTCTTCTAAAAATAAAAAATGCTTCGGTTGTTCTCGAGTATTTTAAGATTGTTAACTTAATGCCACCCCGATCAATAATTTAAATTTAGCATCAATTCAAATCGAGGAGGTTCTGAGTTTACAGTATGTATTAAATTTCGTAACCAACATATTCGCCTGGATTCTACTTTTGCTTTGAATTTTCTATGTACCTATAGGTAAAAAGACTTCCAGATCTTTACTTTACTTAATATTTTATCTGAGTTGAACCAAACGTTGGTAGTCGCTCAAATTAAAATTGGGGAATGCATTCCTTCTTGAAAGTAAAGTGTGGGTTTCGGCAATAATGCAACAACCGACATAATGTAAGTAAAACATCATTTATTTCATTTTTCATCAGAACGGGAAACAAGTAATGTAAGTGGGAAATTACATGTATACCTATTTCATAGTTGTCGTTTTCTTTCGTTTAAATTATGTTATTTAATACTCTTGAAAAACATGCAAACTTTAAAATCATGACACAAAAATAAAATAAATAAATATAATCATTCTGCTTTCCGTGCATTTCTATGACATTTAATCCTATCTAACATCAAGTTGCAGGACAATCGATAAAAAAATGCCATCGCTTAAATTAACTGTCATAATCGTGAAAAGCACAAATTCTGAATTACAGCAATTTCAGAAATTGTTAAAATTATGATGATAATAGTTTCGTCACTGAACAAATACAATTCCATTTTCATGGCTATCGAGATTTCAATAACAAAAAGTAGTTATGTTATTAAATTTTAATATGTTTGCAGCCGTAGAATGAAGTTTTCAACATTATAAATGTGCTATTGTATTCCACATCCGGTAATATTTACAATTATTGAACCCACCTCCAAAAAAAAACTTGGAAATTATATGAGATATAGAGATAGGTGATCTGAAAGATTAGCATCTATTGTTCGTTTCTTTTTCAAAATGACGTTTAAACATAATGGAGGCATCCCCACAAATAGAAATCGTTTTTGCCGGATATGATTATTTTTATTTTTTATAAAAATTACATTGTGATGAACTTAAGGAATAGTATATATTTTTAAATTTGGTGAATTTTCTGGCAAATTTAAAAATATATAAAATTTTTAAACTGGCACAAATCGAAGAAAAATTTAAGGAATAGTAATAAATCTATGTGTTCAGCACTCTTACACCCTGCGTAACCAACAGACACTATGCAGCCATGAGTATTCATCATTTTCAGAAAGTTGTGTTTATATAGATTATCGTTGTCTGTGATCTTTGAACATGTGGTTGCTCACTAATGACAATTTCTGGGAAAGAAATGTTAGTAATATTTTATCAATGTTTGTATACACCCCTTCTCGATTTCATAGAGCTGCAAAACTATAATATACTTGATATATAATTTATTCTTCTAGCTAGGGGTTGTTCATCGAATCATTTTACCCTACCTTTTAGTTTGCCAGTTACAAGGCACTGACCCCTTCACATTAGTTTACATGACTTTCCATCGTAAGTATTTTCTTTCAGTTTTCATTTGATTTTTCTACGTTTGTTTTCTACTTGAATTCTTAGCACTTTGAAAAAAAATCAGTAACAGAAATATTCAATAATTATCCTTACATTCCAAATTATGTCTTCGCTGATGCTTTTTGCTAACTTTTTTTTGTATTCTGATATAAATGTTATTTAAATTATTTTATTCACAATCGGTTAATAATAAGTCAATTGCCAACTTTTAAAAGATTGCAAGTAGGTTATTCCTAACTTCTACTTCCCGACCGGGTTAAGAAATTTTCCACCCGGGTGGAAAATTCAGTGCCTATTTGATTTTATACTTAACGATGCTTCAGTTTAATAATAAATAAAAATATAAATTAATGTTAATTTCACTGCCTACCAAGAATGATCGAAAATGTAGTGTTTAAAAAACTGGTGCGTGTACTTATGTACGCGCGTTAGAAGATAAACTTCTTTGGCATAATACAAAACTAACTTTATTTAGCACGCAAATAATTAATAGAAATACAATTGCGTGATCATAAACACGGTTGGTAAAATCTGAATTCAATTAAATCATTATTCCATTATTCCATCTACTCTCCCTGTACATACAACTTCATTACAATCGCCTACAATTATTGAATTTTCCTGCCCCTTCACAAAATCAAGCACACATTCGATGTCGCTATAAATTGTCTCAGCCTCATCACTGTAATTCAATGTGGGTATATATATGTCTTATTACCGACCCTACAGGTTTTGAATTTAACCATAACTAAACCTGTTAATTTTCTGTAAGAAATTTCCTACACTACTATATTTTCTTCTTCATAACAATTCCTATTCCCGAATTTCCCCCTATCGATCCTATGTCTATATTTATTTTGATTTATAAATTTTAAATATTTAATAAATGACAAACTAACAATTTATAACGCAAATAAATACATGCCGAAAATTAACCTCACTTAAGAGAAATACACTTAAAATATATTTTAAGAAACTTATACGCACTATTTTTATCACGAATATTCACAATAAATATTATCAATCTCTACACGCATGTAAATATATGCAGTAGACATCTCCACCACTATTTTGATGGTAGCCTTTTTTCTTAAACTGTTAGTAGGTTTAGTGAATAACTTCATTCTGCCGATTTTTGTTGCATCGTGGGCGCGCATTGTAAAATTTCACTCTCATCATTCTTTCATAACGTGCCTAAAGAAGTATAACTTTAATAAAATGAATTATTTATTCATTTATTTCACTATAAATCTTTGGTGTGTTATAATTGTAATTGTTTTACGAGTATAAACCTTCCTTAAAAATTATAGGTAACAACTAGTTATGCGTGGACAAATACAAGGTGTATTATGTTTTCAGCATTACTTAATAAAGTCACTCCCTCTTAGAAAATCGTCGTTTTGAGTCACTTGAAGGCAAATTTAGAATTCAGATAAAAAAGCTTACCAACACAGTAGGTTGCAGCTTACCTAAAAGGAGTGATTTGGCTCCTGCGTTGTCCATTATCTAAACAGACGATCGTTTATTTTGATAGCAAGATTCATTGAATTGATTAGAAATTCTAAGAAAATAAAAGTTCTCGTCGAAATTTCATTTTACTCTTAAGGGGGCTTGTCGAAGTTTTCTCCTGTCTCGCTCAGACTCGTTGATTGTCCCTGAGAACCAGGTGTCCGTTTTTCAAAGACTCCACAGCCAACTTTCAGGGTATCTACCTGAAATTTTGCATACTATGGCCCGGTTTTTCAAAGAATCCAACACCGGATTAAGTCAGACACCGGCTTCGTTGCTATGATACCGGCTTTCTATATCATAGCAACAGGGTTGGCATAGATTTTCCCCAGGTGGGTAAAACCCAGTGGGTTTTTTTGGGGAATATCATTTAAAAAAACCCACCTTTTATGGGTTTTTTGGGCTTTTTCAAAATAAACAGTAGTTTTAAAAATACGAAGGCTTTGTTGAAAGTTCTTTTTCAAAAAAATAAAATAAAATAAAATTTATTTCTCTCTTTAAAATAAATACACAATGTTATGGTAATAAGAACACTACCATAAATTCAAAGTTCTTTCTAAAGAATCGTAAAATATATTTAGTATGTTTTTGTCTTATAATAATATAAATTGAGATATAAACGGAAAGTGAAAATTATGTAAACACGGTCAAATAAAAATAATAATACGATCAACCTATAAGTACATTTTAGTTAAAAAAAGAAGTAACATCAATCTGAATCTGAATTTCCATTTTCTTCTTTCGATTTACTTCTTAAATGCCTATATATTTTTACTAAGTTTGCAGCTCTGTCCGCACCTAGTCTATTACGGAGCTTAGTCCATACTAAACCATATGATGAAAAAATCCGCTCAATAGATGCGGAAGAAGCTGGACAGGAAAAAAGAGATATCATATATTTGCAAAACTTATCTGAAATTTTGTGTGTTTTCTCATTTTTCAACGAAACTAGCTTCCACCATTTCTTTGTTGGAAATTTTTTGATCAAGTCCTCTTTAAACAATGTTGAGGGGAACACATCCTTATCCTTCATTTTAAATGAAAACATTACCGCTAGAAACTCTTCAGAGTGCAAGTAGATACCCATTCTTCTACTTTTTCCTCTTCTTCTGCAGTAAGCTGCATCCCCATATATTTGGGATCCATTGTATTGGCAAAAAGGTGAAAAGGTTGAATTGCAAAATCATATCTCTTCTTAATTTCTTGTTTATAGGTTTGCAACAAATCGTGGTTCAAGACATTTTTCCAAATTTCTACAGCATCAGAAATAGTTACAGAATCACTCTGTAATTCATCTAGGGCTTTCACCACAACGGCTAGTTGTTTTTGCAAATGTACAGCTTCCCTGTATATAGCCACATTATCCAAAATCTTGGAAATATTTTTTTCAAATTCTTGATCATTCTCTGTGCGTATCTCAACATATGTATGGTAATTGCTAATAAACGTTGAAACGCAAGCTTCATGCGATTTCCAACGTGTTTCATTGGGTAGCTGGGGCATTAAACCCTTTTTCGCTTTAAGCCACCCATGTGGTAAATGTTTATTTCTGAAATACTTATTGACCTCAATAATGTGCTTTGTGACTGTTTTGGGGGTAACCTCTTTCTCTAATAAATTGAACAGGTGAGAGGAACACCCATATGTAAGTAAATGTGGATATGTTTCTTTTAATATCTCTTTCATGTTTACCATTTTTGCCTCATTATCCGTGCATATTGCAAAAACATCTTTATTGTAAGTAGCTTTAACATATTCTATATTTTTCTTAGCTACTCCAGAACAGTAAGCGGCAGTCTTTTTTTCACTTGTGGATTCCACAGCATCAATTAAAATGCTTGTTTCACCAGTGTGAATGCTTGTGGCCACTATAGGGTCGTTTTTAATGCTTGACCACCCATCCTGCATCATGGTGAAAGTTATGTCACTAGAACTTAATTCAGTTTTCAGAGTTTCTTCTATTTCCTCGTAAACTTTGTCCAGTAGCTTTCCCGATAATATTCTGCGGTTGGGTGGATCGTATCCTGGTCTCAACGCACAAAACATGTCCTTAAATAGTTTATGATCAGCTATATTAAAAGGTACGTTGCAGCCATAAAAAAATTTTGCTACCACTATATCTAATTTTTGCTTGTCAAGTTTCGAAGTCTTCACAACAAAATCATGAATATCTGAAAAGTGAAAAAAACAGTTCTTCATTATTAACCCTTAAGAACACATGAGACAATTTTTATTATCCAATGTTGTTTGTAAGTACATAATAAGTTTACCTGATTGTGTTTTTTTACGTTTTGACGTCGACCCCTGGTCTTGTTCTTCTTGATGACTACAACTCTCACTTTCTAATTCTACCATTTGTCTTATATCACTACATTCTACAGCAGTCTTTTTTGTACTTAACACCGAACATTTCTGCAAGTGTATCTTTATTCTTTCAATTTTGCTACTAAGTAGAGTTTTACAATGTTTACATTGAGCCTTAGTCTTCCCTTCGATTTCAACTTTATTTACAGCTCCCCAATTGATATCTAATTTCCTCCCTTGGCCTCTATTAGCCATGTTTTCGAAAATGATATACCTACTTTAGACACGACACGTCACATACTAAGTTAAAACTGTGCATAAAGTAGATGTAGCAAGGTCAAATTAGTTCAAGTTAACAGCACTGCATATATTCCCTGCACATCCGGGGATTCCCTTGTTTGCCTGATGTTTCCTTAAAACTGAATAATATCGGTGTTGCCAGGTTTACACTTACTTTTACTATAGCCATTTATATTTTTGACAGAATATGGCGTGTATAATTGCATAAGAATATGAAAAAATTAGAAAAGGAACACAATTAGAGTAAAAAGTAATAAAACCCGATAAAACCCGATAAAACCCAATAAAACCCAATAAAACCCGAAAAACCCCGGTGGGCTGGTTTTTTTTAAAAAAACCCGGGTTTTTTCCAACCCTGCATAGCAACGACTTAATCCGGTGTTGGTTTCTTTGAAAAACCGGACCTAAAGCTTTTTGTTGTGTAGAAATGCGCTATGATCTCAGTTTTCTTTGTAATTTTAAAAAATAATGCCTTATTTCACATAAAAAAGTTTGAAAAAATGCTAGCTTTTAAATAGGTAAACAAAAAGATAATTTTTGCTGAAATTACAAAAAACTGGGATCATTTATACCTAACAAAAAGAATAAGTACGCAAAATTCAGGTAAATTCTCCTAAAGTTGTCTGTTTCATCCTTGAAAAACGAAGAACGAACGCCTAGTTCTCAGGGACAACCAATGCGTCCGAGCGAAACAGAAGAAAGTTCGACGAGCCCCCTTAATCGCTCTATTAATTTATTTATTTTTTGAAGTGAAATTTCTTTTGTCTAGGTAGAGTAAATTCCTGGAGGGGAGCAGTCTGAGAAGACGGGCAGAGGAGAAAGGGAATATCGAACGCCCTACTCATAGCTACGCGCTCTCTCTCATGCTTCGCGATGTTTCTCTCAGGCAAGCGTCAGTAAAGCGAGACCACAGCGTTTCATTTCTCGTTACGCCGTCCCACTATTTAGCCATGCTCTGTCTCATGCTTTGCGCTGTTTCTCTCAGGCAAGCGTCAGTAAAGCGAGGACACAGCGTTTCAGTTCTTGTGACGCCACAAAGCGCTTGGTTAGAAGTATTAAAATTCCATTTATTCGTTCATTATTATTATTTTGATACGGACAATACAAATTTTTCATTCCTCGAATAACGTTGAAGTTTCACTTCTATCGCGTGTGGCGACCACGCACCCAGTTTTTTATTTTGCTCATAATTAACTAGATTTGCACTTTCAAAAAATTATCTTTCCACAAAATTAATCTTAATGGCCTGCATAACTGGTAAAATTAAATTATTCGGTTGTCATCATTTAATCTGAAACATTGTGTGTTACTTGTCGAATGTTTTAACATTCCTTCTAGACAGTTTCATGTATTCGTCTGCAATAATGTGTTCTCAGGATCAGCTACATGCATCCGTAAATATCATGCACGTGAGTTCTGTTTTCAGTGATCACCTAATAGCCCATACTTATATCCCCTAATTTTGCGAATGCTGTTTTTGTTTATGATATCGACATAATGCATATACATTGTCTGTAGATTACGTATTATTTTACAAAATTACAAAGTGTATTTAGCAGGACGATGAACTGATGTGCATCCTGCACAATAGCAAGAATTTTATATAATTATGCACTTCTTCAAACAATGGCCTGTGCAGTTTTTCAGCCAACCAGAAACATCGTTTTCAAAACGTGTCGAACTTATTATATCTCACAAACATGACTAAAAATTGTGAGAATGCAATCAGTTTTATGCATTGTACTGCGATCATGTGACTGCATGGAATATTTGTGTGATGTAATAATCACATACCCACATTTTTGAGTAGTCCAATAGTATACCTAATCACATACATAATATCCTCGATAATATCATTAGTTGCAATTTTTTAAGCAG
This sequence comes from Xestobium rufovillosum, assembly GCA_963966045.1. Lineage (NCBI taxonomy): Eukaryota > Metazoa > Arthropoda > Insecta > Coleoptera > Ptinidae > Xestobium > Xestobium rufovillosum. The sequence goes on from OZ014496.1 coordinate 17,401,035, forward strand.
AAATGAAGAGTTAAATAAAGCTATGAAATAAGAGCGGGGCAAAAAGGATTAAGCCAGAAATGTCAAACTCGAAAACGAACGTATTTTTGCTTGCAATTTTTTGTTTCTCTGCGGGTATCTCATGATGTGATACAATAATTATTTAAGATAGATCAGATTTCTGAGCGTCGCAAAAATGCACAATTTAAATCTGCTCTATATCTCGTAAAGTAAGCGAGATCCCACTAGCGATCTTCGAAATTGAATCAGCCTGTATAATCCGCGCACATTGCTTACATCTCATAATACCAATCGAATCTCTGGACACTTTTTTATCACAGAATAATTTTTACAATATGATAAGAAAGCAGGTATTTATCTGGTAAATACACATTTGAGTATCTTGTGTGAAATAAATATTACGACTTGCATGTGTCTATAATTGATAACCCAGTGAACTTGTTCTCAGTTATTAAGAACGTTCGCCAATTATGGGAATGGACTGTAGGCAGGGGTGCTATCCAGTAATGTATAACGAAAGAAGTTACCACATGCATGAACATGCACAAGCTGTCATTGAAGGTATTTTTAGTAGATATAAGTTATTTTGAATATTTGCAAAGTCATGTTACCATACCTAATAGTAATAAAAAGGAGAGCCCTTATGTGACGTTTGGTATACATATAGGTACTAGTTATAGAAATTGTTGATGGCAATATAAAATGTCTAATTAGATTTTCTTAACTTTTTATTCCTTCTAATGTCGATCCCCTTAAAATGTTCGGATTTTAATTGGTGATGCGGACTCGGATATAAAATTTTCCCTTAAAATTTTTGAATGTTAGAATGTTTATTAATGTTGCTGTATTTTAATTACAATAAAGCAGGTGTATGTGCCATAACCTAAAAAATGTGTTGGTTATAAAGATTTAAATCATTTTGCCCATAATAAGTATTTACCTTACATTAATTGACCATATAACTGTATTTTTACCAAACTGTAATAAATGACAGTACCTATTTATTTATTTTATATTTATTTGTTTTCTATTTATTTATTGTGCAATATAGTTCTAATTCTTTTGCTAAATCTTTCTAAATGAACAATTTTCTCCAAAAATCTCACCCTCCTCAAAATTAATTCAAAATTTCTTCTCTCAAACTTTTCCTGTCAAGTCTTTCTAAAATAACAGTTTTCTCCAAAAATTTCACCATTTCCAAAATTATACGTTTTCTTCATATTCCATTGTTCAATTATATCTTCAGCTATAAAACTAACAAATTTTTTACTTAACTCAATTTACTTACTCAATTTGCGACGGTATTTATTTATTTATTGTACAATATGGTTCTACAAATGACGGTATCTCAGAGAGACTCATGCCTCATTCTAGAGAACTTCCATAAATTTCACCATTTAATTCAAAATTTCTTCTGTCAAAATTTATTTTTAAATTAACAATTTTCTCCTAAAATCTCGCCCTTTCCAAAATTATACATTTTCTTTTATACCTATTCCACTATTCAATTAAGTCTTTAGCTGTAAAACTAACAATATTTTTGCCAAACTTTAATAAATATGTCACAGTATTTATTTATTTATTTATTGTACAATATAGTTCTACAATTCACAATATCTCATGTCTCACTGTAGAGAACGTCCATAAATTTCGCCCATTAATTCAAATTTTTTCTGCCAAAATTGTTTGCTGTCAAATTTTTCTAAATCAACAATTTTCTCCAAAAATCTCACCCTTCCCAAAATTATGCACTTTTCTTTTATATTCCAATATTTACTTAAATCTTTAGCTATAAAACTAAAACTAACAATACATAGATACCTATTTACTTTTACCAAACTTTAATAAATATGCGACAGTATTTATTTATTGTGCAATACAGTTCTACAGTATCTCAAAGAGACTCGTGTCTCATTCTAAAGAACTTCCATAAATTTCCCCCATCAATTCCAAAATTTCTTTTACCATAATCTTTCTAAATTAACAATACTCTCCAAAAATCTCACCCTTTCCAAAATTATAATAAATTCCCTTTTTCTAGTCCATTCAATTAAATCTTTAATTATAAAACTAGCAATATTTTTAGCAGACTTTAATAAAAATATGCGCAGACAGTATTTATTTATTTATTGTGCAATATAGGTAGTTCTACAAATCATGACACGAGACTGATTTTGGTACTAAATTCAGTACAATTTCAGCGTGCACAGGGTAAGTTTGAAATTTAAAGTGACAATAGTATTGTGAATGGCGGGCAAATACTGAAATAAGTATGTTGGCATTCGCACTGAACCAAATTAAGTTAAATGTCAAATATATTTTGGCATGTTTGTCTTTATAATTCTTGTTTTTAATCGCACATAACTTATTTTAGTACCTACTTACCTGCCATACACAATTCTGTTGTCACTCTAAATTTCAAACTTGCTTTGTGCTCCCTGACATTGTACTAAATTTAGTACCAAAATCAGTTTCGTGTCAGACGGTCCTCACTCAAGAGAACTATAATTCTATAATTCAACGCCTGGCGGGGTATTTGCCCAAGGAGTAGTTGTTCGAACGGTCCAGTACCACTCATATATTTCGCCCATTAATTCCAAATTTTCTTCTGTCAAAATTTCTTTCTGCCAAATCTTTCTAAATGAATTGTTTTCTCGAAAAATCGCACCCTTTCCAAAATTATGCATTTTCTTTTATATTCCCCTATTCAATTAGGGAAGTCTTTAGCTATAAAACTAACAACATTTTTTACCAAACTGAAGTACGTAGCAAATAGGAGTCGGACCAAAAAATGTATTTCGCAAATCTTTCTCATCTTAGGTAGCCTCCAAAAGAACGTATCTATTAAGCCACGCCATACTAATAATGAGCAGTTCTGACTGCGAAATAAGGAAAAACAGGAGACCATCTCTTTTTCAAAGAAAAAAAAATAAAATGGTATACCTAATACAATATCACTTTCAAGGAGACAACAAAATGGATTCAGCAATAATTAAACGAAACTTGTAAAAATAGAAATAACGCTTAGAAACTTCGCTCCCAACCTAAAAAAAACAAGAAACATAAAGGCAATAAATAATAAAAGCAAAATGTTAGTATCTGCCATGAAATTCTTCAGGAATTGATAGGGAATTGCAGGAATTAGTAGAAGAGAATTGCAGAAGAAATGCTGGAACTGTTTTGAACGAATCAAGTGAAAAGAAAAAGAAACTTTTAACATTGTGTATTCTGTCTTTGCCAAAAGATGGCCCATTATATTCTAAATAATTCAGGTCGCATAAGAAATTCTTTGATTTAGATATTTTGCAGGAAAATGTATTGCAAGATGGAGAGAGCCACAAAAGTCTTCAATCGTAGCTACAAAACTTGTCAAAAAAGTTGACAGGCAAATAAATCCGTCCGCTATTTTGAAATACCACGTCTGCAATATCGATAAAATAAACAGACTTTATTGGGCTTTAATAGCAAAATAAAGATCTGTAATGTGCTTTTCATAAATTTGACTGGCAGTAGTCCGCAAGAAATTATGAACCCATTAAAGCAAGTACCTACCTATACATGAACGTTTACATTTTCATATTTTGAAATGTGTTGTTTGGTATCTACAGGTAAAATCACCTTGCTTTTTATGCACGTCACAAAATGTAACGATTGAGAGTCGCCTTACGTAAAATGAGAAGTCATATAAATTGAATGTGCTAAAAAAGAATAAAGAAATATTTGAATGTCTAAACACAACACTATTTTGTTGCATGATTGCCGCTTAATTTGTTGACGTTTCCCGGTTGACTTGACAGCTGATATTCTGAAAGCGTCAAGTTTCGTTAACTTTTGCAGTTTTTGGTGTTTTAAATCCTTGTTTTCTTCGTTCATCAACTTTTGCGGTAAAAATCTGTTGTTTTGAGAACTAAAATAGTGCTCCTGGTTATTTATTATCGGTGTTGTTATTGTTATTGTTGGTATAATGCCCAAGTTCTTAAACAGTCGGTGTAAGGAGCTTGTAGCGTCCCTTATCAACTATTTTGAAAGAGAATTGGAAAATAATGGGACCCTTATTACCATTGAATTCAGTTAGAGAGGTAAATTGAATTTTAATATTTTGGAATTGAGTACCATAAACTCTTGTGGCAACAGTGCTGATATGAAGCCGGTGACGTACATAAAAAGTAAGGTGTAATGTAATCTATAATCTTGCAGTGCTCCGAAAATACCCTAATATTACAATATAAAATATTTTTCAACTAATAACCTTGTTTATTTTTTGCCTTGTTTTGTCATCAACGACGGTTTCCAACAATCCGAGAAACCTGGAATCGAGTCCCAGTTACGTGTCACCACATTTTTCGTAGTTTCTAATTAAACATCGTTCACCTTTTTTTTATTCCAATTTTAATTTAATTTAATTTAATTAATTTAATTCATATTATAAAATCTCGTAAGCTGTGGTGGTTCATTATTCAATGGGCAATGAAAAAATTGCTAAGGTATCATGTCGATGTCGAACGCCTCAAATTTATAGGTACCTAATTTGTCAAGAAATAGTGTATATATTGTACATTTCTATAGCAACGTCCCATAAGGGCTACTTCCTGTGTGCACTTATTTGAGCTAAGGGATTAATGTAATGAGTTTTTGCAGATAAAGTAGAGTATTCCACTCTTGGATGAATTAAAACACTTGCCTGCGACTCGTGCTTTAAACTTTCATCCTCGTTTACTTTACTGGTAAAATTTTCAAAAATCACGTCTACCAAATGCGTATTATTTTATTCATTAAATTGTCTTGCCGAACTGGACAAGAGATTTAATCTAGGTAAATTCCTATTTTGTAAACCTAATTTTATTGCCTATTAGTAATTTGACTTTAAGAATATTATCAGCTGACGGTTTTTCTCCTCAAATTGCTAGGCAACAAACTGTCGTTCAAAACAAAAATTTATCCTGTAAAATGAAAACCTCTCGTCTAATTTACAGTCGAATAATAAATACACAAAAGATGGTTAGCTATTAAATAACATATTTTCCGTGTTTTTTATATTTTTTTATCATATGTAAATATAATAAACGAAATGAAAATTGGATAAATTATATTACCTATGTAAAATAACAATTATTCAGTACCATTTCTAAACAAAATATGTACATCTTAAAAAGAGCAGAAGTTTGAGAAATGTAGGAGTTGGTGGAATTGTGTAGAAATTGTAGGAACTAGTCAAGGAATTTGTAGGAATTGCGGGAATTAGTAAGGAATTGCAAAAATTATTTGGGAAATTGGTTACAAGATTAATTAGCCTGCGGTTTCCCTCTTAGGGCGGCATAAGCAAATTGATTGTGCGCAAGTGCTTTCAATTGGTTAATTGTTGGCAGAACAGAAAAACACAAATAATTCAAACGAAAATTCAAATTATCAGCAAGCGCTTGTTAAATAGCAGACCAAAAGAAAAGCAGTTGTTGAATTGGGGGTGGATAAATTGCAACCCACGCTCCAGATACTGCGCATGCCTTGGAGGCCTGACGAGTGGGTTACGACAAGGAATTTCAAAATGCGATAATATAAGAGTGATCCATTTGAAATAAGAAAGTTTGGTTGCGTCTAGGCTTAAAAAAACTCCCTGAATACTAAAAAATATTTTTACGTGATAAACCACTTAACTGCAAACAACTTTTGTCTAAAACACTTTCCTCCAAATCTAATACCTGAGCCACCTTCCACCATAAATACAGCGAGCTGCCCCAACCTGTATAGTAGACTACGGCATGTTCAGAATATACGAAAACAAAACTTATCGTTTTAAAATGAACGTAATAAAAGTATATGTCACATTAGGAAACAAGTACATAGTATAAAACCACTTTCACACTACAATACATTGGTTTATCGATAGCGTGTACCACCAATTTTTTGTACCGATACGCAAGATTTCGTTTGATTTAACTCAGGTTCGGAGAGAGCACACATATATTTTGTTTCTACATTATCTTACTAGAAATGTGCAAAGTTTCATGTCAGTCAGCTGAAACATTCTCAAACCGTCGTGATAAGTGCGTACTATCAACGTGATTGAAGCAATTCCAACTTTTAATTGTTGAAAGAGACAGTTTCTCTAAAATTATTGTGAACATCAAGGAGTCTTAAATTCATTACAGTGAATCCAAGAAAGAAGCAGCCTTTCATTTCAACCCTTCGGTTAAGTCCAAAGAACAATCCTCAGTGGTCAAAATTCTGTAAGGAGAACCAAGTACCTATAATACCCCAAAGATTATCGTAGTGAGAAATAAAATAATGGTAAAGGGCTGGACCGATTTTTCAAAAACGACTTTCACGGTCAAAAATTTAAGAGTGCTAAATCTTCACCCAAACATCTATTCAGTTCTTTATAGAGCTATACCTATTCTTCCTCCTTTATTTTTACTGTTTTATTTACATTTATTAAGTAGGTAAATACTTAATTCATAATTCTGTTTTATTATTAATATTCTGTCTATATATGTTTTACTCTACTAATAAAATTAGGTAATTATTAACAACAAAGAATGATGTTTCACAGAGTCACAAAAGCGAAAGAAGTTATATTTGCAAGTATTTTCCGAAATAGTTGATCTCACCTAAGCGAGGAAACAAAAATTTCTCAACATACGTCGAAGCTAAAAATACCTACCCAACAGATTTTGCCAAAATTTCTGTTGAAAAATTAGTACCTACACTTTTTTGAATTTGTCTCAATTCTGTGGAAATAAATTATTCCAGTTTATTGAGAATGTGTAGGTATTGCTTTTATATTTTGTACTCATACTATTGAATATTATTTTTCGTTTAATACACCTTCCATTTATGACTAGGTATATTTATATACCCGTACGAAAATTCACTTCCGTAGGAGCCTAATTTAAAATATAGCGAATATTAACCCTGCAAATTTCCTCGTAACCTGACTAGGTCTTCGTATATCTGCAAGTTATGGTTTAAGAATAGGATTTATACTTGGCGACACCCGAAAACAAAATTCAAAGTTGTTGTAGGTAATATAAAAAATATTTTCTCTGCGCGCACAAAATGCATTACAAAGTTTTTAATCCCAATCTTTTATTTTTATTTTAGAAAAATCCTTTACTTTTCAAAATTGCTACGCTTTTCCTTGTGAATTTAAATGTTTGTACTGTAGTACCTACTTCCTGTTGTGCCAATCAGCTAATAATTGATTATTATTCTATTAATGAAGTACCTATAGGTATAAAAAATCACAAGTACATACCTAATATGTATATTAGTTTTATTTTTAAGCGATGACGGTACTGAGAACCTCTGAAGTAGATGTAATACATATTGTATATTGTAAGGAAAATTACTATCAACTTACAACTAACCTTTCGCCATTCATTCACTTTTTACCTCCTATTGTGAACTTGAGTAGGTACTTCAGAGGACGCACCCATTCACAGATCAAATTATTTTTCCTTTTCCTTAATTAAAATCCGATTCATAAATTTGTATACACTTAAAGGTACAAAGCACTTGCCTTGTTAGTAAATTTTGTACCAAATACATCTTATCTTTTTCATGCAGAATAGTCTAAACTTATGATTATTTTTGGATTCAATTACCAATTACGTAATATCAAGTCATGTTTATCTTGGGATCAGGACTTCATGATTATAAATTTCGAAGGTATGGAAGTCTCGCACCATATCTTCATGTTGTCTATTCTCCGCAGTCTTCAGTTCGAGCTTGCTTCCCATATCTTCGGTTTGTTTAACATATTATTGGAAACGAGGTCGGTCTTTAAAGATTGTCAGTTTACTGTAACGCCAGTAATTGTTTTCAGTAGCTCTTCTCTTTTTCTGTCGTTTGCCAATATGGTCCATGTGCCACTACCCATATATGCGGGAGTTCACCGACTGATCTGATAGAATGCTTGGCCTATAGGGATATTATCCATTTATTGGTTGTTTCTAAGCACTGTCATTTTGATTGATTTTTATAAATTACAAATTACAAATTTTGCAACAAAATAGAAATGACTTGTTGATATCTGAAGTGTATTGTATTTGTCTCCCTAGAACCTTTCGCCGACCCTCTAGTTTTTCCCTAAATAGTCTATAACCTAACCTGCCATTAAACACCATTTTTCAGCGGGGAATGACCTTGTGAGGAACCGTATCATTATTCTCAATAATTGTCTTTTGCGCAAGGCAGGGCTATGAAAGGACTTACCTGCCCAGTACCCAGTAATTTAAGAGTCCGACAAACCCCTTTAAAATGGATCTGAAGACTGACTTCATAGTACATACTATACTCATTTCTAAACTGTGAAAGTGTTGAATTTTGAACAGTTTATAAACAAAATTTTATTTTAGGCTTCTATAGAAAGAAAATTTAAAAATTTTATCTTAGAAAGTGTCAGTTCACTCATGAAATTGACCATCTTCACGCGTGCATAGCGCCAAGAGATTTACAGTTTTCGAAAAATTGTTTCTATAGAGGCATGAAATATACCTTCTTCTAGCATAATCAGGCGTTCGTGTTGCTAAATTTACTAGTATGAAGGTTTAATCGTAGTATAGCGAAAGCACTACAAACGCAAAATATGCCTTGCTATGTGCTGCCGCCCTGTGCCGAGTGAGCGTAAACTGAAAGCGATGTTGTCACATTTACTAGGTACCAAAAGCACGGGTTTTGAATGTGTGTTGTTCTTGTGTCAGTCAGCAGCAATCGCTTGCTCGCTGGTTCAGTTTAGCGCGACGGTGTTGCAACATAGCTGATAGTTCGCTCCGCCTTCTAACGGATACCTCACCGACCCGCAACCCCGCAGGTGTAACTTTTCACCTGCTTTGTCGGTCTCTTAAGTATGGAGATCTTAGAAAAATCTTCAAATACTTATTAGTGTAAATAAAATAATTTCAATTTCCTAACAAACGTTTACTTTATAAGATAGATACGGTTATAGACATCTGAGGGCGATTTTTACTCTAAGAATTTTTTTTGCTTTAAATTGTTCCAAAGAAAGTGTTCTTATGCTATTTTAAAAATATACCCTCGTAATGCGAAAATAGACATAGAAAATGGACATAGAAGGAGCTTTCAATAATACATCATTTAATAGTATCTCCAAAATGTTTACTACACTGCTTGATGAGACCTTGGCAGTCAGGGTGGCAGGTGGTTGTCCGCAGGGTGGAGTTCTATCTCCTCTTGTGTGGAACCTAGTTATGGACGGACTGCTTAGTAAACTCAGCGATGAAGGATATTCTCCCCTAGGATATACAGATGATTTAGTCATCACAGTCGAGGAAAGATTTAGTAGTACGATTATGGAACGTATGCAAATAGCCCTGAGTAATGTAGCAGCCTGGACTGAAAAGGAAGGCTTGACCATTAGTCCAGAAAAAACAACAATAGTTCCATTTACGCGAAAGAGAAATATAGAGGCACTTGGACCTCTATATCTCCGTGGTAGGAAGTACCCACTGTCAAGGGAGGTCAGGTATCTTGGGGTTGTACTAGACTCAACACTTACCTGAAACCAACAAATCGATAGAATAGTCAGAAAGTCGGAAACTTCTCTTGCAGTAGTTAGGCGAACATATAACAAAAAATGGGGTATAAGGCCAGGAATGGTGCACTGGCTGTACACCAGAGTGGTCAGACCAGGAATAATGTATGCAGCTTTGGCATGGTGGCCCAAAGTCAAACAGGTAACTACTAGGCTAAGGTTAAGCAAAATTCAGAGGCTTGCCTGCCTAGGGATAATAGGGGCGATGCGGACTTCGCCAACTACAGCCATAGAGACTCTTCTGGACCTTCCCCCTCTCCACTTCGTGATACAGGGGGAGGCGAGACTGGCACTATACGGGCTGCAAAATTATTTTCACCGTGTCCGCCTGGGTACACAGCACACTAGCATTATTGAGGAGATAAAGGATCCCATGCTTGACATGAGGACGGATTACATGGTCCCCAAGAACACCACGCAACCACTCTCTTAGGTTACAATCGATGGCCCTAGAGTGGAGAACCAAATTCTGAACAGCATACCTTCCGGCAGTCTAATCTGGTACACCGACGGTTCTAAGACCGACACAGGTGGTGGGTCAGGACTGTTCGAATCACTGAGAAAAATGTACTTATGGTATTTAAAGCTACCAGTCTAGTATTGTTTTTCTTTTTCTGAAAACTATAACAAATAGTAAGGGTTGTATCTAGTAGGGGCAACTGTCCCAACTACACCTTCTAAGTCATACAAATACAAATTAGTAAACTGTATTAGTAAAAAACACAACTGAATTTGTATGTAACACTATGTCGTAGTTGTATAAGCTAATATTCTAATAAAACAACGGTAACATTGTATATCATACAACTACGGGAGCAGTTTGCAATACGATTGGTTGACTTAAATGACCAGTTTTAAAAAGTGCACATGCGCCGAGGAGACCGAGTTCTTCAAGTTTCTACTATACAATCGCAATTCTCAACCGTCGTCCGTCTGCAGTCTCCTTCGCGTTCAGCCCAACCGCCAATAATCGTTGTAGAGCAGCATTTTTTTGCTTCCAGTTTACATTTACGTGTACCGTGATTTACAATTATTTATTTGTCATTCTTGATGTGAAGTGGTCTCGTCAAGGTGTTTTATTAGGGTCGGTGCCCTTCATCATGGAGAAACATTTAGAAAATTGGAATCTGACTGAACTAATTCCGGTTTTTAAAGGTAAGGTGCTAGTGTGGTGCAGGGAATTCATTTAATTATTAAAAGCATGTATTTGCCGTGTGACGTTCTGATTCTGAAATGATAATTCAAAAAGCACAAGAGACCCACTTGTATTTTGTACTTAACCTCAAATATTTCTAATGTAAAACCACAGATGGATCAAATTTGTCTGTATTAAACTAAAAGTATTCTCCACACCATGTTTGCTTTTTGAATTACTCTGTATGTTGTGTGTGGGTGCGTTGATGGAATACATTTTTGATTTAAATTAATTTTATGTCAAGTAAACAGAGTTGGCATTGTTTTCCTATGATTGCCAACAACAGAAAATTATTGTAGCAGCAAGGATTGTAACGGATATTTCTAATTTCTTTGTTCTTATTTGACATATTTTATTATTATTTCAGCGAAATAAATATTTATTTTTTTTAAATATGTTATACTTTTCCACCCTGCATGCAGCAACATGGGTTTGTTTACACCCATGCGTGCATACGTACGTCCCAGTGCAGTACGCACACCCAGCATTCCAAACAGCGGATGGATCGAGAACTTTGACGTAAATTCACTATAAATTCTTAATAAATTAACCCTACGCCAAAAGACAGTGACACAGTAATTAAAGTCGACACGTGTTTCGCTGACAACTCCTGAGGATGCTGACGTAGTCAGCGAAACTCCTGTCGAGTTTAATTACTGTGTCACTGTCTGTTGGCGTGTGGGGTTAACTTATTAAGAATTCATAGTACACACAGTATTATAATACGAACAATTGAGAGTATTTTATAATAAAGATTATTGTAACTTTATACAAGAAGAAATGTTATCATTTATATCATAATAGGCACTACATAAAATGTATTATGAACTATGCAATACAAACAAGTAGTTGTAAAATTAAAAAATGCACACCCAGTGGGTATACTACATTGTAGTTGTAGATGATACAACAACTGGTAAGTGTAATATTAATAGTTATTTACAGCGTAATATACAACAACGAGTATATTAATTTGTAGTTGTATTTGATATTATGTGTTGTTTTTGGCGCCTATTTAACAGCTACGAGTAGTAAAAGAAAGTGTTTTTCTTGTACCTATATGTAACAACGCATTTTTCTCAGTGTAAAACCAAGAGTGAAACTCAGCTCCTCTCTGGGCAAATATGCCTCTGTGTCTTTCAGGCAGAGGTCTACGCGATACTACAATGTGCGCAGGAAAACATTAAGAGGGGCTACAAAAATCAGCGTATCTTTATCTTATCAGACAGCCAGGCAACTTTGAAGGCTCTTATGAGCCCAAAGATGTCTTCCAGACTGGTGTGGGAATGCTTTGAGCAACTTAATATCCTAGCCATGCGGGACGCAGTGAGACTACAAAAATCAGCGTATCTTTATCTTATCAGACAGCCAGGCAACTTTGAAGGCTCTTATGAGCCCAAAGATGTCTTCCAGACTGGTGTGGGAATGCTTTGAGCAACTTAATATCCTAGCCATGCGGGACGCAGTGAGACTGCTTAGGATTCGAGGTCACTGTGGGCTGATAGGGAACGAGAAAGCCGATAAACTAGCAAAGCGGGGCTCCAACGATCCTTTCGTTGGACCGGAACCTGCCCTAGGCATTAAGAGTGCCGTCAGACACCAAGTAAACGGATGGATACGCGCTCAACATCACAATTACTGGAACATGATTCCAGGACACAGGCACAGCAAGTCGTATATAAAGAGACCTTGCAGGAAAAGATGCTCAGAACTACTTTGCCTTAGTAGGATGCAAATTAGAATTGTAACAGGGACACACGACCGTTAAAGAACACCTGTGGAAGATTGGCAAATATTACGGAGACCTTAACTGCCGCTTGTGTAATAAGGAACGGGAGACAGCTATGCACATCTTGTGCAGATGTGAAGCTCTAGACCAGAAGAGGCAGCGAATTTTCGGGCGATGTCTGATGGAACCGAAAGAATTTTCCACGCATTCAATGTTTCACTTGTACTGTTTGGTCCAAGGCACGAAGATCATGGAATGGGTGTGACTTAGAATTAGGGTGAGCACAATAAGCCCATTTTGCGGCTGCAGTGCATCTGAGCCTACGGGCAGGCAGGCCCTAAAGGGGGAAAAATGCGAAAATATTATTTTTATTTGCGAATTACGAATTGAAGTTAGACGTTTTTGAGTGATTATCTAAAAACACTATTAACTTGAAACAACCTGTATAATAAACATACTTACCCAATCATGTATTCGTAAATTCGCTGCGTCATTATTATTTTAGAGCATTTCGTACCATAAAATGCAGATAAGGGCGTAAAAATCTTATCTCCAATCTGGCTAGGAATTGAGAGATCTAAATTTAAGCTACCTTTATCCTCCCTCTTAAGTTCCATTCACAATTCAACGTTCTTTCATTTGGAACACAGCTAAGTATTGCTTATTTGTACCAAGAAACCCTTGAACTTAATGTTCGGTAAAATCATGGTGGGTCCGTTTTATCATATTTTCTGCCAATGCAATCTTAAATTGAATTACTTATTAATAAATCAAAACACAAATAACCTGAAATCAAAATACCCGTGACAAAATTTGAACGATCAACATGAAAAATTCTCCGGTGCCATCTGGTAACAAATCATTTTTCTGGTGAACCCAGATTTATCTTTAGTTTCATATCAAATCATAGCAGACTAGTTGACTGCACGGCTGATATGAAAAAGTCCAAACTCCATTTGTCAAAAGACAAGGCTCGATTTAGGAAACAAGGGTTTCATTTCAGACAGAAGATTTCACTGCTACATTCTTTCTGAAATTCAACAGTTAAGGCTGCCTGCGCGCATGCTGCCGATTACCCACAAATCGCTAGAAATATGTACATACTTATGTAACTTAGGTATTCGTGGCGTATTAGGTATACATAATATGTTTAATATACATACGTATAGGGCGATTAACTCTCTAGTTAGCGTACTTTTACCGCTAGCCAGTGGGTCGTAGTTCAAACCCCGTACGCGTGTTCCCTTGCTTTACTATAACTTATTGCATTTAGAGTAGGTATATTAATGTCAGTTTTGTTTCAGAAAATGGACTTCCGAGAAGGTTAAGAACAGCTTATACCAATACCCAATTGCTGGAACTAGAGAAGGAATTCCATTTCAATAAATACTTATGTCGCCCTAGGAGAATAGAAATTGCTGCTTCATTGGATCTGACTGAACGACAGGTACCAACATTTTGAGTACACTTCTAACAAAATAAGACGAAATAAACCAGTTTCCTTTTCTTTAAATGTCAGTTATACATGAAAATTCACTCAAGCTGTGTACGCACAAAATTAAAAGGAACGGCAGTAGATATGGGGACGATTGAGCTACCCCCACTCCTACCTCTCCAGGAAAGAATTACATGTGTTGTTATAAAGAAACCCGCGTACCGCGAGATACACAGTCATAATATGGCCCATTTGTTCAAAAAAAACCGAGCTTACATGTGTTTTTATTTAGGTAGCCTACCGCACCACCAATATCTTATACATATAACTAATACACAATCCAACGCGCAGTTGCATGAAAATGACATCAGCTACCACCCATCGCAATCCACCCCACGGTGGTTACAATAGATGATGCACTAGTTCTATGAGATATTTTTGGTGTGGGAGGGGGGGTTTCTCCAGAAGTCCGGCGATATAGCAGCAACAGTTGCAGCCTCGCGGTCACAACCTAGGGTTTGTAAACAACGAATATTCAGCTTCCAACGGACTATTCTGAAGACAAATAAAGCAAAATTGATGGTTTCGATAACGCGCGGCAGTACCACAAATACCGTTAGGTTGTAACCGCTGACATGTCACAAATTTTGCCGTGGATTGTAGAAGTGAGAATTTCTACACAAGAATACATGCAATGGGATCGTATGTTCCGTAGGACGTGAACTTCTTCATCAGAATACATGTAAACTTTTCTATGATAGCACAATCGTCTGCAAATCTACTAACGGTTCATTTTCAGACCCAGGTTTACAAATTCTGGGGGGTGGCCATAGGCAGTACCTACTCGTTAAAAAAAATAAAAAAGTTTATGTAAGCATGGGTTCGAATTGGCGTTTTCGTGTTGAGAAAGAATTCATAATCGGTTGAAAAATGGTTCTTAGATTAAGGGCAGAGGGTTCTTATATAACTTTCTAAAAACGAAAATTCGGACCTATGTTTATAGGTATAAACATTTTTACTTTTTTTAACGAATATTATCACCCTTTAGAGTTCGTAAACCTTATTCGTTTACACCCTATACATAAAATATTTTTCTCTCTTTTTGACATCCTGTATAAATGCAATCGTTGAGAATACTTTCATCTTCATTTTAAATTCGAGACAATCTGTCTGGCTTAACAGGAGAATTTCATGAGTAAAAAATTTAAATCTATGTTAATGTTTCTAATACCTACGTAAAAGATTAAGATACGTATTCGTAATCGTTTTCTATGACGTCAATGATGCAAGATGATGCAAAAGTTTTTTTTCTTTCGATTGGAAATTCGAATATTGCCCCTGAGGGAAATAACCATTTCTTGCATATTGTTGCTATTATTGATAAGTTAATTTCAAATTAAAATTGACAAAAAGAATGATTCATTCTACTCAATTTATTTTCGTGAAAATGTAAACTCGAACGAAAAATTCATTCGTAAAATCATCCTCTCTTCCAATAACTTAAATAGGCAAAATTAAATCATCTCTATGGAAATTTCAACATTGATAGTTGATGCTCATTAAATTTACCAACTTCACAGAATAACAATTACTGATTTAAATAATTTTCAGGTAAAAGTTTGGTTTCAAAACAGACGAATGAAGCACAAACGTCAAACCCTCGGCAAACAAGGCGAAGACGGTGACGATAAAGACTCAATAACGAGCGAGGGCGGTAAAAGTGGGAAAATGTCTGACAAATTCCTAGACGACGAAATGTCCAAGAAAAGTTGCCAAGGATGTGAAATGCCGTCCGCCGGTATCTGCGGCTCGCACGAAGAACTGCCCGACATCGGTTCTACCAGAGGCAACAACAACAACACTCCTAGTGCCACCAACAACAACACAAACTTCAACACTAACAGCAACGGTGCTAGCAGCATGGATAGTACGGGATCATTCGATAAAATGATCACAGAGGAAGATTCAAGATCAAATGAAGGTAGTGGAGGTGGTAGTGCTTCGCCTCGGAAAAAGAGCCCTACCACTCCAAACGCCGTTACAATAAAAAGCGAGAGTAGAAGGACCTCCCCGAATTCCTGCGAGAGAAAAATATCCCTTAGTAAAATATCACCTGGTGTTCAGGGAAAAGAACCTGGAATATCTCTAAATTCTCTAGATAATCCTTCTGCTAAGGTACCTCCAAAAACACTTCCCGTGACATCAGCTATGCATACGAGTCCAATGGCAGTTAATTCTGGAATGTATCCTCATTTACAACGTTCATCTCCTGCAACAGCAACTGCAATAGCTTCTGCAAGAGTTACGATTCAAAATGTTCCTAATTCGGTACCACCCTTCGTAGCCAGAGGTTCAGCCATGAATTCATTTCCCAATCAATACCATTTAAACAACCAGAATGAATATAGAGGGGAAATGAGATCCAAACATCACCAGCAACAGTATCAGTTAAATCCCGCTATGTATGGAGATATGTATGGTCCTGAAAACTCTACAGTAACAGACGGACACGCGTTCATCCGAGGTCAGAATCATTCTGGCAGTGTTCCTCATGGTTCTAGAGGTGGTGAAATGTCTTCCAGGGTAACTGGAAGAGGGAATAATCAAAATTATCATTCCAATTACGCGAATCAACAACATTACTACTACAGCAAAAATCATAGTGGTGCCGCCGCTGAGTATGCCCAACATAGTATGAACAATCAAACTAGTTATGTCCAAGGATACCATGGGGAACATTATGGTGGTCATTACGGGTACCCTACAGATGGAACGTACCCAACAGATGCTATGGGAGCGCAAATTCCTAATCCTGTACATATGGGTCACGAACCTTCATCAACTTACTACCCTAATGATGGAATGCATCCTATGCATAAGGTACAAGGAGAGTATCCTAATAAAGTCGGATATTACGAAAATGGAAACTATAATTCTACTCAGATGACCCCTAATAATGACTCTTCAAGTTATATTCCCGATGTGTATTCTAATAGTAACTCGGCGACGGCGACGGCGACGGCCGCTGTTATGACGCCGCCGGCTAGCGTGCAAACAGACACTAGTGACAATTATAATTCTTTTCATCAGTTTTATTCAGGTGAATCGGCACAGACTCAGGGTGCTACTGCTGGCGACAACAGTAACAGTTCCTCGGACTTTAATTTCTTGAGCAATCTCGCTAATGACTATACGCCGGAATATTATCAAATTTGATTTAGTGCAATGACCTGTTAAAGTTTTTAGTTTTTATACTGCGCTGTTAATATATTGTTTTTGTGGAAGAAAAGTCCGATGTGATTTCGTTTTATGAGGTTGTTTGTTGTTTGAAGCCCGTTTGTTTAACTTTTTTAATTATGCATTTGGTGTTGATATTGTCGATATTATTTCTGTGCATTTTGTTCATATACTATAATTACTTGATTTATATATTAACTACTTTTACTTATTTGGGCACCTGTTGCCATCTACCAATAACTTTTTTGTTACTTATTTTATTTTATATTTTTAATTTACTATTTTGAGTCGATATACCTATACTTAAAGCCAAAATTAGGAACGAAAATAGATCAGTTTAGCCAAAGAAATTATGAATGGTAAGTTGACACTTCACAGTGGTCTTAACAATTTTTTAAGTACAAAAAATTTTAATCAGTTTTTTGTTGAAATTTCATGAAAGTGCGTATTACCTCTGTTAGTTTTGGAAACATGTTTCAGGTTTCCAATTTAATCGAAGTAAAGACTATACAGGGTGATTCAGAAATGGTGAATCAAACGGAAATGGTAGATTCCCCATGCGAAAATAAGACAAAAAGTCTAATATACCCCTGTCCGAAATTATACCCCTGAGGAGATATAGCCCCCCAAAGTTTCCCCTTAAATTTCGATAAAAATTAATTTCTCAGAAACTATATGACTTACAACGTTCCAATTTGGTGCACAATTTAGAAACTTTATAAACCATAACTGATGTGAAGTTGAAGTTAATTGAAGTAATGCAAGGTGTTTACTCGGGGTGGGTCACCCCTAAAATTCCATAGAACTATTTAATCCATTAATTAATTTGAAAAAGTTTGATGTTATTTCATGCAAAATTTAATTTTCAAACTTTTTTTACTCCTAGTACTTTTCACTGAAATGAATAGTTCTTGAAAAAAACGAAAATTGCTTAAGTAAGATTTGAATTTTTTTACTTAAAAATTAATCGAAACGTTCACTAGTAGGCTATGATAAAGAAGTAATTTAATAAATTTTAATATTTTTACATTACAGAGTATTACAGAGCTTTTAATGAATATCAATTAGCGTAATTGCTCAAATTGTAGTCCATGAGGGCGAATGCGCCTGCATTCACGCTCATGGACTACCTGATTACTTAAGTAATTTTCGTTTTCCTCAAAAACTATTCATTTTAGTGAAAAGTACTAAGAGTAAAAAAAGTTTGAAAATGAAATTTTGCATGAAATGCCATAAAACTCTTTCAAATTAATTGATGGATTAAATAGTTCCATGAAATTTTAGGGGTGACCCACCCCGAATAAACACCTTCCATTACTTCAATTAACTTCAACTTCACACCAGTTATGGTTTATAAAGTTTCTAAATTGTGTACCAAATTGTAACCTTGTAAGTCATATAGTTTCTGAGAAATTAATTTTTATCGAAATTTGAGGGGAGACTTTGGAGGGCTATATCTCCTCAGGGGTATAACTTCGGACAGGGGTACATTAGACTCTTTGTCTTATTTTCGCATGGGGAATCTACCATTTTCGTTTGATTCACTATTTCTGAATCACCCTGTATAGGTTATTTCTCAGTAGGTGTAGTATTAACAAATTTCTTTGCTTCAGTACCAGACTAACTGAATTCTTTACTGCAGTTTCCAGAGTAGTACCTGTAGGGATATAACACCAAAAGAAGAAGTACGACGAGAACGAGTTAAAATTTGAAGGAAAAGAAGAGAAAAGTATGGACCTAATTGGAGTGATCATGTGAATAAAATGGAAGAGGACAGAGTACCCTAAAAATCCCTAGATACAAACCGACATAGTAAGATGATAGCCTTTTCCTAATGTAAATTAGTTTCTTTGAGAGAAAGAAATTGATTGATTCTGGATAAATGGTTTGCTAAATTTGAATAATCACAAAGTAAAAGAGAAGAAAACAATATACAAAATATACAAAATATACAAAACAGATAAAACTGAAAAAGTAGGTATATCAACTAAAGTTTTCAAATTGTAACAATTTCTTGATTATGCTGTTAGAAGAGCTATCCAAATAAGAATTGTAACGAACATTTGAGATCATTTCGGTTGAAGAAATTCGAATTTTGAAAACCATCCTTTCAGAAATAATTTTCCATTTCCTTCACTTGAAGAAACAATAATTTATTACTGAAGGCATTAAAAAAGCTCTCAGTTAAATATTTTCTTCTGGTTACGGTTTATTGGCCCAAGGATATTATGGGTCTGTGTTACCCTGCTTCATGTTCCTTGGAGAATTGTTTATTTATACAGGGTGATTCTTTTAAAGCGCACATTAGAAAATTTTCGACTTCTGCTTATGCTAGAGCTATGAAACTTGGAACTTAGCCATAATCGACGATTCCGAGACGAAATTAAGTATTTACAGGATGACGTCACTCTTAAAAATGGCGGAAGTTGGCGCCATCTTTGTTTTTTTAAATGACAATCGGCCATTTTGATTTCATATTTGAATTCGGCATTTAATTCCGAGTACAACTAACCAAATTGTCACTACTTATCTGTCATACTTTTTGACATATGCCACATTTTCTCTTCAAATTTGCAGATGCAAGGGTTCAATAAAAAATTGATATCTCGTGAACCGCTGAAGATAAGTCGATCATTTTTTTTACTTCGATTCCCTAAGCTCCAAGGAATGTTTTGATTGATAACCGAAGTCATAAAGAGTTTGCCAGCGGTTGCTACAATTTTTTGAATACGGGTATCGCGAAATGTCAAAAACTCAATTTTTTCAAATGGCACGTGTCAAATTTTATGTCACCGTTGGATGTAAAATATAGTTCTAAGGGGAGTTATGTTAGCATGTGCTATACCTAACTCCAATCGTTTTGGAGCTATTTGCAGTTTTTGAGTAAATTGGTGTCAAAAAGTATGACAGATAAGTAGTGACAATTTGGTTAGTTGTACTCGGAATTAAATGCCGAATTCAAATATGGAATGAAAATGGCCGATCGTCATTAAAAAAAACAAAGATAGCGTCTACTTCCGCCATTTTTAAGAGTGACGTCATCCTGTAAACATTTAATTTCGTCTCGGAATCGTCGATTATGGCTAGGTTCCAAGTTTCAAAGCTATAGCATAAGTAGAAGTCGAAAATTTTCTAATGTGCGCTTTAAAAGAATCACCCTGTGTACAGGATGATTTTTTTTTATTTTCACTACACGGATCTTGGAAACCAGCAGAGATAGAAGGTAGGTTAAATGAGGAAAGAAGTGCAGTTCTTTGAGCTTAATAAATAAGCATATTCAAATTTTCGAAAATTTGCATAGTCTGTTAGATAAAATGAAAAAATCAAATTTTGCGAGATTTTAAAATATTTTCTAGCCGGCTTGTAACACAAAATATGAAAAAGTGTCAAAGGAAAGAGTTGTACAGAATTAAACTTAGTACTATCTCAAATAATCAAAAGTTGTATTATACCTACCAGTCGTGTTCGAGAAATAATGCAAACTTATGTTTTCTTAACGGAAACCATATGCGACTATGGCACCACTAAATAGGATATTTTTTGCGGATTTCGGTGATATATCATATTCCATGTTTATTTTAAAAAATGAAGGAGTTATAAGCATTTTTCAATTTTAAATTAACGAAATATGCAAGTTATCCATGGAAAACAAAAAATAAAATAAAAAAATAAGTATGCATCTACAAGTGAATCACGGTGGCGTAGTAAACCTTCAACTTGCAGTTACCGATTGTTTTTTATCTTCATGCATTTTATACCCTACAACTGAAAAAAATTTCAAATAAGTATGGACAATGTTATATCGCAGAAATCAGCAAAAAAATATCATATTTAGTGGTGCCATAGTCGCATATGGTTTCCATTAAAAAAACATAAGTTTGCATTATTTCTCGAACACGACTGGTATAATACAACTTTTGATTATTTGAGACAGCACTAAGTCTAATTCTGTACAAATTTTCCCTTTGCCATTTTTTCATATTTTGTGTTACAAGTCGGCTAGAAAATATTTTTAAATCTCGCAAAATTTTATTTTTCCATTTTATCTAGCAGACTATGCAAATTTTCGATTGAAAATTTGAATTTGAATTTGAATTAGCTCAAAGAACTGCACTTCTTTCCTCATTTAACCTACCTTCTATCTCTGCTGGTTTCCAAGATTCCTGTAGTGAAAATTAAAAAAAAACTCATTCTGTGCATTCTTCTAATTTATTTGGATTTTTTCTGGAGATGAGAAGCAATACCAGAAATTGAACCAAGTGTTCGACTAATCTGCATAATAATTTTTGGTACTAAAGCAAAGAGTTATAAGTCAATACTGCAAAGCAGATAAGTGTATAAGACCAGTGTGAATAACCTCCACAATAATATTATAGCCTTTGTAAACTGTATGACTTCTGCTAATTACCAGAGAAATCGTTTTGTTTTAAACTTGTAACACGCACTTTATGCAGTAAGTAGTAATTTTCAAGCATTAAAAATGTCAGAATACATCATCATTTACGTTACTGACAACGGGGATTGCATAACACGAAAGCAGCATTTAAAACGTTTCTGATACGGGGGTACCTAATATTTAGTTGTACAAAGTTTCACAGAGTGAAAATCAGAATAACCTTTCATATCTAGAAGGACTTAAAGCTTTCAAAGTCGCATAAGTCTGCTTATCTGTTACTCATTGTGCAAACTAAATGCACTGAACAAAAGGTACAAAAATGCACAGGCCATAAGACAATCTAATTTTGGCTGAAACAATCAATTTTACGAAATGTAATCAGTATAAACGACACTGTACTGAAATGTATATTAAAGTTATGTTCCTATATACTGTTTCAGAGCAGGCGTGTACAATTATTTCAATTAGCATTTATTTTATAAATAAATTTTGCTTTTAACACAGTCGAGCCGGAATTAATTAATTATGAATGTAAATGTATGTACAATTAGAACCAACTAAGTAGTAAAGTAATTTGTTGTTAAATGTAAATACTTTGCAACTAAATGTAATTTTAATTCGTAATGTACAGCTCTAGAACACACATTGGTACACTCTAGCAATTGATTGAATAAATATAAAGTATTAGCTTTACCTGTTTCGTTCTTACTCAACCTAAACATACAAAGACAAAGGTTTGTGTCAATGGAGAAAAGATAGTAGCATAAATTCATATTAATCTTTACTCAATAATAATTTAAATTTAAATTCGGCTAAACTCAGCCATTACAAGTGAAGAGGAATCAAGTGTCCGTGCTGAATAAAGTGACAAAACACAAAATTCCAAAAACAGATTTCAAAATCAACTATCAAGAGAAGAGACAAGGCAGATAAATAAAAGACAAGATAATAGTTAAAAGCAATATGCTTACATAGAGAGAATGTTGAAAACTGCAACAGAAAAGAAAAAATACGCATCAGTTTCAACAACTGTCCAGAGTATGGAAGAAAAAGAGCACGTTCAAAAGTTGCCCTCTTCCTTTGAGCATCCTCCAAGCAAGCAATATACACCATAGAGAGAATTGCGAAATGTCAAGCATTCAGCCAGATAAACAGGCGTACCCGTAATTAACAATTTATTCACAAATACAGCCAAGTGATGCTTTCTTCTATTAGACATACTCATTCAACCAGAACAGCTGAGCAAACTTTTAACAGATATACAAAGATATCAAATTTCCTCAGAACATGAAGCGACAGCAAGCGTTCTGAAGACACTGAATACACCCGGAATCCAGCGAATCAAGGCAAGGTCCATAAACGAAATCTCCATGATTGAAGTGCGATAGAACTAAAGACTCGCAGAGATGTTTTTTCAGTTTTGTGTTAATAATGTCCTTATTGGTATACAGTAGTTTCAACGATATAAATGCTCTCTGAACTAACTAATATGAGGTGTAAACCTAAGATTCTCACCAATGATGAAACCTATGTCCTTGCACAATCAACATGAGGCAATTCAATGATCCTGTAAAATTTTGTTTAAGTTAATCAATTTTATTTCTATTGCCAAAGAGGACAACTTGAGATTTATCAGAATTCAACTTTAAATTATGAATCTTGGACGGTTGATGCAATTTTTTTAAATGAGAATTTATTGTACTTCACATATACCTACTGATGATCGGAAGGATGAAATGTATATCATAACTGTGTGTCATCCGCATACTCCTGTATATGGCAATTTCTTCCAAGAGAATTTATGGTGTCGGCAGTATACAGAAAAACATATCAATACTTTTGCAAATGTTACACCATAATTCTGAAAAAAATATAAAATTAAAAAATTAATGCTGAAAACTTCATTAAACAAGAAAAAAGAAAACACATAATTGCAAGCAACACCCCGGTATTTTCCTGAAACAGAAAAAAAGCAGGTACATACCTCTGAGCTCTGACATAAAGGTTTAGTCCCATTTCGTGCGTTCCCGTTTCGGACGTCGATGAAATTTGTGCCGTTTCGTGCGTCGCCCCAAACCTCTACCTGGTTTGAGTGCCTTTTCAGGCGCTGACCTGCTGATAATGCAGTAAGCCCCTAATTCCAGTTTATCTTTACAACACAACGCTGTTAATAACTAGACTTCAATGCGGAATTGTATGTTGATTTCGCTACTATTGTTTTCAAATAATGTTTTGGTTTGGGGTGGGGAGACTTAAACGCTCAGCTCGCTTAAGCGAGCTGAGCTTGCCCAGACCAGAAATAGTGGGCCGTGGAATCACTTTTTTGGCCGTATTCAATGACTGGCAACTATAAAACAAAGCAGTAGGCACGTTTTGTGTGCCTTTATTGCAACAAGTACCTAACGCACGAACTGGCACTATTTTTAATTACCCAGTAAATTCTCGACGCTCGAATCGGCACGAAAACAGGTAGAAACCCAAAAACGCCCGAAACGGGAACGCACGAAACGGGAAGATACCGAAATAAAAGCAACCTTTATTAATGCTGAAATACATATAAACAACATAAATACCAAACTTTAGAAAAGAAAATAATTTTCATGAAACAGTAAAATATGTTGATTAATAATGTAATGACTTACTGTTGAAATAGAAATAATTCTTAATGCTGAAACATAAACAAAACAAGTACCTAAGAAACTCTAAAAGGGAAAATAAGTATTTGCGTCCCCCTGAAACAAAAGGCAAAATTGAGTACCTACTATAGTTTTTGCATGTCATAACCAAACACTGAAAAAATGATAATATTAATTTTGAAACAAACAAAAGTTAATCCAGTGAAACAAATTAATATAAAAAAGAAAAATGTAGTACGGAAAAACTACCGTTTCTGAAACAAAAAAAAATGATTAATAAAACAAACCCGTGCCAAAAATTACTACATACGTACCTTGAATTTATCCTGAAAAGGTTACACACACACTCGAATAACATAACACACATGGAAAATAATTTGGTGCTCGATTCATCGAAAAAACGGACGTACTTTATATTTTCCCCACAACTTTCAATAAATGCCCAAATAGAATTTTTTTTTTTATTTTAATACTACTGCATATCTACAACTACTCTACAGCGGAGTATTAAGTAAATGAGATGATTGAATTTTAACTTGTAGGAAGAAATTATCCAGTGATAATTCTTCTCCTAGATTTAGATATTTATCTTATCGTGGTAGGTCCTGTGGCCATTGTCGTTTTAAGCGTCTGATGGGTGGCATACCAATATCCGGGTCAGTGAGTTGCTCCACAAGTGGGTTCTCGTGATCATGAAGGCTTTTGAAGTGCATCGTCGCAAATCTTGATATTTCTTCTGTGACAAATGAAACTCCAAGGTCTTTATGAAGCGTCTGGTTTGACACATACCATGGTGCATTGGTTATTATGCGCATTACTTTTGACTGAAAGCGCTGAATAATTTTAATTCGTGTTGGTTTGGCACAACCCCACAATTGAATTCCGTACGTCCATATCGGTTTCAGAATAGTTTTGTACAAAAGAATTTTATTATCAATAGACAATTTTGATTTTCGCCCTAAGAGCCAGTACATCTGTTGGAACTTGAGATTCAGTTGTGTTCTTTTGCACTGTATATGCCTGTACCATGTTAGGCGCTGGTCTAGGTGTAGTCCCAGGTATTTCGCTTCTGTTTTGACTGGTACTGGGATACTGTCAATATTTACTTGCGGGCAGACGGAGAACTTGTTTGTGAAAGTAACCTGTACGGACTTCGATTGATTTGGTGTTATTCGCCAATTCTTTAGCCACACTGTGAGGAGGTCGAGATGGTCTTGAAGATATTGCGATGCTATTTGTCTGTCTTCATGTATAGACAGTACTGCAGCGTCGTCAGCGAAGGTAGCGATTAACGTTCTTGGGGTTTGTGGTATATCACTTGTGTATAGGAGATACAGTAGGGGACCTAGGACACTGCCTTGGGGTACTCCAGAATTTATTGGGTGTATATCTGACAGGACGTTATTGTGTTTTATTGAGAAAAATCGGTCAGACAGGTAGGATTTTAGAAATAAGTAATGACAGTTAGGAAGTAGGAGTTTTAGCTTGTATAGTAACCCTGTATACCACACCTTGTCAAATGCTTGCGATACGTCAAGGAAAACCGTTGCGCAATATTTTCCTGCTTCCATGCTCTTGGCTATTTCGCTGACAATTCTATGTGCCTGCTGTAGCGTGGAGTGGTTTTGGCGAAATCCAAACTGGTGTGTTGGTAGCAACTGTTGTAAGTCAATATCTTCATGAATTCTTCGGAGAAATAATCTTTCCAGAACTTTACCTAATATGGGTAAAAGGCTGATAGGTCTGTAAGATGCAACGTCCTGTGGTGGTTTTCCTGGCTTCGGGATAACTATTATTTCTGCGTATTTCCACGAAATTGGGAAGTAGCAGGTACTAAGCATTCGATTATATAGCGAAGTAAGAAGCGTTATTGCCCTTTTAGGTAACATTTTCAGAATTTGAGCCGTTATTAAATCGTAACCTGGTGCTTTATCTAGCTTTAGTTTCTGTATTACTTGACGGACTTCACTCTGTTTAAAAGATTTTACTGGTAGTGACATTTGACAAGGAACATCCAAAAAATTTTCGACTTCTGGGTCTCGATCTGGTGTTGCAGAGGGAGATGGTTCAAAAACCTTGGAGAAGTAACCTGCGAAAGTGTCCACCTTTTCTTTGTCAGAACGAGACCATGCTCCGTTTTCTTGTTTTATAGGTGGAACGTGTGGTTGAGGTCGTTTAAATTTTTTTGTCGCTTTCCATATTGTATGATCCTCTCTTTTGAGATTTGACAAATAATCGTTAAAAGCAGAGTTTTGAAATTCGTACAGGACGCTTCGAAGTTTACGGTTTAACCTATTGTACTCCAGTTTATCGCGAGCATTGCGCGATCTCTGCCATTTTCCTCGAGCCCTTCTTTTTTCAGCGATAAGCTGTCGGATATGTAACGGAATGCTGTCCGTGTCTGGCGTTTCTTGATTTTTGGCCGGGTTAGCTTCCCAGGCCGCTTCTTGCAACAGATCTGTATAGTAATTTGCCGCCTGGTCGATCTTTTCGGGGGTTTTTAAGCAAAGTTGCATATTTATTTTTTCATCGATGATCTGACGAAATTTCTCCCAGTCAGTTCTTTTAGACGTAAGTTTGGGACTATTTGCATTTTTAATTACTGTTGTACTAAGGTTGGCTATGACGGGTGTGTGATCTGATGAGAGTTCGTGATTTGATTCTAAAAGGGTGTTATTTCTGGATATGCCTTTAGTCACGAAGAAGTCGAGCAAGTCAGGAATCTTGTTTTGATCTGTAGGCCAGTATGTAGGTTCGCCAGTGGATAGGTAGTTTAAGTTGCCTTCAGTTATGACGCGGAGAAGATTTCGACCTTTTGTGGTTATTAGCCTAGATCCCCAGCTCGTATGTTTCGCGTTCCAGTCACCCCCTATTATGAATGTGTTTCCTAAGGTTTGGAGGAAATGTTTATATTGCTCGGAAGAAATTGTGTGTTGAGGTGGGCTGTAAATTGCTGATATAACGAAAGACCAAGGATTAGCGTTCAAATATACACTTGCAGCTTGTATCGGTTCCGTCGAATAGTGTGGTAACTCGTGGTGCGATATGGAATTCCTTATTATAATTGTTGCCCCACCGTGAGCAGTATCATCAGGATGGATGGTATTGTAAAGAGTATAGTATGGTATGCGAAAAACAGTTCTGCTTGTAAAGTGGGTTTCCGATACCAGCATAATGTCTATTTTGTTTAAAGTTAGAAATGCAATTAGTTCTTGTTTATGGTTGATTAGTCCGTTAGAGTTCCACGTTGCAATGCGTAATAGTTTCGCCATTAGGGATGTATTTTGTTGATGACAGTTGTAAGTATGTTAAGCATAGTGTTGTTTTGATTCATTAGTTGGGTAAACATGGTTCTAAATTCGTTTAGGAAGTTTGTTAGAATAACTTCAATTCCATTTTGTTGTCCGTCCTCCCGTCGTTTTTCTCCTGCGGCGGCTTGTGCGTATGTGAAATTATTGGTCTGTTTACTGTTGCTCTGTTCTTGAGGTTTTATTGGGATTGGAGGCTTAGCATGATTAGTTGGTTCCTGCGTTTTGTACGCATTTTCTGGTTTGTTTGTCTTGTTTCTTGCTTCTATGAGATTTTTGTATACCGAACAACCCTTGTAATTTGCTGGGTGATTTCCTGCACAAAGTGCACATTTTGCCGGTGAAGCTCTATTTTTCTTACAAAGTTTGGTGTCGTGCTGGTCTCCGCACTTAACACAGTTGTATGGTTTTGTGCAATAGGTTTTAGAATGACCATATGCTTGACATCTCAGGCATTGTACAATATCGTTTTTCTTCCTTGGCGGTTCCACACTTATTCTCGTGTTGTTTAGGCATCTTATGTCGTAGATTTCCTTGTTGTTTGTGTTTGGCTCTAGATCAACAAAGAATAGAGGAAGTGGTTGTTTATTTACTCTGTGTCTAATATTTAACACATTTCTCACTTCGTGGCCAGATTTGTGTAGTTCGTATTTTATTTCATCAACGGGTACAGAATGATGCAGGTTCCTAATTACTACTCTGTAAGCCCGATCTTGTTTGAGTTGGTAAGTGTGATGAATTATGTCTTGTTCTCTTAGGTATTGAATGATCTTTCTATATGTCTCAGGTGTGTGTGCATTAACTTTAACTGTGTTGTTTGAGAGTGTTTTCGTATAATATTGTTCATCTGCAGCTACATTGGCAATAGCGTCAGTCATTGCTGTATAATTGACTACGCCGTAAACAAAGATTGGCGGAGGCTTGTGGTCTCTTGGGGTCTGATTGTTTTTAGCTGTTTCGTCGTTATTTGGTGATGCATCTTCATCGACTGCTATGTGGCTAAATCTGTTTCGTAAGTTGATATCTGGCGTTAGAGATACATTAGGAGAGCCATTTGGTGATAGATTATTAAGTTTTCGTTTTTTGACAACTTGCCATGTTCGTTACATCGTCTTCAGTTTCGCTGTCCATTTGTAATACATCCATGTCTGTCGGTTTTTTATTTTGTATAGCGTCGTAGTATTGTCCACTCTGGGTCTGCGGTTGGACGGTTACTGACATTTCCGATGCAGTTGATATACTAGGGCCTCGTTGTGTGTGGCTGTTAGTGGGAGAATACTGAGTATTGGAAGGAGGGAGCTGCTGAGGAGCATATGATCTTGGAAGTTTGTTTTGTATGTTATTTTGATTTTTGTTATCAGACTGTCCATTTACGTACCCATCGGTATGCTCTGCATCAGCTGGTTGCACATGGTGCATTATAGGTTTGTTGGTAAATATTTACACACTCACTATAGTATTACTATATTTAGATATTCGAGAGTAAATTAAGAGCAAAAGGTAGCACGCGTTCAATACACGTCCGATCACTCTCACGTCCGCGCTCGGACTCCGCCAAATAGAAATAAAGAAAAATATTAGCGATACAAAAGCAAAAGAATAATGACTGACCTTGCCAGCTACGATCCGACGCTCCGATGAGACAAGATGTAACAAGAGAAAACAAAATATAATACGTAAAATATAAATGAGAAAAAGTTTTTTAAAAAATCAAAACGACGAGTGTCGTAAATATAGTACAAAATTTAAAAAGACACTTACATCGTAATCAGCTTATGTTGCGATTCAAAATCCAGATCCAGGTAAAGGAGGGGGCACTCAATTTTAAATTAAAGCGCGATTTTTCTACGCGAAACCGAGACGTTTGCTTTCCCGAATACCGGTTCACGCACACACTTTTGATTTTTTAAATATTTGCATTCATTTCATTTACTATTTACCTGTTTTCTTGGCACTAACTGGTAACACACACTCTATACTTGATAAATTAGTATGAGTAATGATGCCGCAAATTTATATTTTTCATAACCCTTTGAGATGGATAAGTTTTTGCACTGGTACATTAATTAGCATCGATCTTTCAAAATTAAACGAGATTTTAATGGTGGTCCTCGAAATTGTACCGTGACAAAATTAAATTACAATATTGGAATATGTATTTATGTTAATAAAAAAAGAAAAAAATATCCCTGACCTTTCCAGATATGATCTCATTCCCTCCACGAGATACAGCTGTAACAAAAGAAAAAAATTAAACATTCGATTAGGGCACTGATGGTGTAAATTATAATCAGACGCATAAAAAAGCCAAGAAAACAAAAATTTGCCCAATACCTAATTTTGAGAATACCTGGCACCCTATGTCTTATTGGTTATCAATAAGGCAAAATTATTTACCTAGATACAGGTAATTTTATGTAAAAACAAAGTTTAGGAATTTTTCTGAGCTTTGGATGGCAAAATAGGGAAAAATCCCTAAAACTGGTATAAAATTACAGCAAAAATCCTAATTTTTAAGGTGAAATCTAAATATGTAAACAAATGTTGTTTGTGAACGTGAACATATAGGTACATACATCAAAATAATTTTATCATAAGCTTCGCGGGGTTCTCCATAATATACAAGTAAAATTTCATGTTTGTATCTGGAATAGAACCAGAGATAGGTATGGACAGACTAAGCACTATTGACCCACCCTGTATAGGTCAAAATTTCTTTTCAGATTATAGAGCAGCAACTTTTCTCTATATTTATTTAGAACTGAAAAACAAGAACCTCACCAGACAAGCACAAAAAGTTCAAACAATGTGATTTGTTGCAAAAAACATTGAACATTGCTTCGAACAAAACAAAAAATGGCTGATGATTTTAGTAGATAAAAAAACTTACATCACACCAAGCAGACTCCTTAACTTCATATCCAAATTCCACTCCATTTCAGTCACTAAGCACACTGTCCACCCTTAAATAATAAATTATTTCGATTTTCGATACGTAATTTCGTTAAATTCTGGCGTCATTATTCACTTTTCGGAAGAAAACTTTTGTTTATAATTCCCGAAGCAAACGGCTGTTAATTTGAAAACTTAAATTATTAATGCACGCAGACGCAAGAACATACATTTTAGATCGTTGAATTGGGTAAAAGTTATTATTTACGACATACAATACTTAATTATTAATTATTATTTGTTATAATTTTATAAACTGCATAATGCAGACGTCTGCACTAAACCACACTACACGATAAACTAAAAACTGATCAAGGTATAAATATGTTTAAAATAAATGACAAAGTTTTTGTATAAAAACAATTGAAAGAATTGGTTAGCTCACTCACTACTTGTATGCAGTTTTTGTACATTTTATGCTAAAAGAAATACTTAGAAATATTTCTAGTCGAGGAATAAAATTTTGATATAATCGGAATAAAAATTAACAACTTGAATACTAATTTTGATTGATATTGATTTTATGCCGATTATGCCTAGGTACCTACCTACAAGAACTACACTTCTGGGAAAAATATTCAGATTTATTACAAGAACTGGGTGTAAAATATGAAATTATTAGGTTAAGTGGTTAAAAATGTTTCCTTTCGGAAATTATATTGTTTATGCAAGTTAGTCTAAAAAATAGGTACCTACCTATCTTATACAGGGTGCACCACCTGAACGTATGTATTTCTTCATTATATATTTTGCAGAAAAATATTGCATTAAATACCTATACCTAGTTTAGATTCCGCAGCTAGAGATATTTTGGGTCATAAACAGAATGAAAGTAGAAAGCCCTGGATAACAAAACATATTGTGAGTCTAATAGAGGAAAGGCGAAAATATAAAAATAGGTTAAATGAAAGAGGGAAAAAAAGATATAAGGCGATCAAGTGGGAAATGATTCCGAAATATAGGAAAGCGAAAGGAGTTTGCATAATTTACGGAACCGGCCGATTCCGCAGAACCGCGCAAATTACGGAACCAGTGGAAATAATAATTATCCTAGAGAGTAAAATTTCTTTCTCTTTAAATACGTGTCATAGAAGGAAGCATTTCCACCAAACTACACTATACAGTTATTACCTATAGGTATACAGGTGGCCCGAAATTAGCGCGCAATATTTTAGAAGCGTGTTATGTGCTTAAAATTATTAAATTTAATGGAATGTGTAAGTACCAAATGCTGAATCGTTTGCTGTAAACATAATTTTTAAAATTTAACAGTGGCGTCTCAAATCTGGGGGTGGCGGAGGTAAGATTTACCCCAACTTTTTTGTAGAACATGTAGTTTTCAATTTTTCCGTAAAAATTTGCAACTTCAATTTTTTGCAAAATAATGTGCTCCTGATGCCTCGTTTAAGTATACAAACAAAGTTCTCCACTTCTAGTAGGATTTTTTTGGGCATGCAGCGAAATTTTTGAATCGATTGTACTCGGTAACGGTGTCTCCTATCAAAACGATACAGGAGCACATTTTTTTGGAAAAAAATTGAAGTTTCATATTTTTATGGAAAAATTGAAAACGACATGTTCTAAAAAAAATTGGGGTAAATCTTACCTCCGCCACCCCCAGATTTGAGACGCCCCTGTTAAATTTTAAAAATTATGTTTGCAGAAAAAGATTCAGCATTTGGTACTTACACATTCCATTAAACTTCATAATTTTAACTGAACTTGTTTCGAAGATATTTAGAAGAAAACGTCTTCAGGTCTTCTCTTTTAGAAAGCTATACCTCCCTTGCGAAACATATTTCGGTATACGCTTATAGGAACTTTTTTCTTATTTTTGACTACAGAACACGCTGGTAAAATATTGCGCGCTAATTTCGGGCCACCCTGTATAATAAACAGCAGAGGACCCAAAATAGAACCCTGAGGAACTCCTGAATTTAACGTTACAGAGTCCTTGTGAAAGGGGTCTTAGATGTGGGCGTTCCTGTGACGCACCTGCGGCTAATAGTAATATGCCGCCTCCTCCGTCCCGTACAAGCTATGCTTCTGGGGTTAACCTTAGGGTTAGTTTGGAGTGAGTAGAGATATTATTATTATTATTATTATATATCTGTATTATTACAGTCTTTACAGATTTCGAATCTAACCTAACCATAACTGTCCTGTCTCTTCTCTGTAAGAAATTCAGCAAGTACCCAAAAAACCAGTAGGTAGTTCAGAATTTAATCTGCGGTTTTTTATTTTCAGTTAAAGGTAGGGGTAGGAGACTCTTTGTTATCTTCAGTGTGAGAAACGTTTTATATTCTGTAGTTTAAGTTTCTCATATGTGCTGAGGTATTTGAGGAAAAATATTCTGTTCTACAAATTAATAAGCTCGCTGGATTTTACCTACCGGCAACATAGAACTTATATTTTTTGTAACTGGCAATGTATGACATGGAATAAATCTAGCAAGTTAGAGCGTCAGATTCAACCATGGAATACATTAGAGGAACGCCATGTAGAAAACTGTTTTTAGAAGAAAATGGAGGTTGTTGAAAAAGTTTTCACTACAAATTATACATGGTATGCCTAATAAGGCCACATGTCACATGATGACAAAAATTTTATTAGTTTTGTCATTGTTTTATAGACAACCTTAAAGTAACGGGAAACCAAAGGAAATAAATTTATAATGACAGATAAACTTTTTATGGGGATCAAAAACCCTTGACGTGGCCTTATTTGAAACAGGTACCTTGCTCGTCACTAAATGAGCAATTTTTTTAATTCACATGGATATTTGGATGAATATGTTGTTTGACCCCTGTTTTAGCGTTTTCACTGTGCTCTATTGTAAGGCAGAAAAATTATAATTCGACCTCACTACATCACGCGTACATCACATATTATGGAAAATATTAGGAATATCAATTTTTACTCACAATCAACGCCTACTGTAGGTAAGTTGGTGACATTGCCAATAGGGTCATTTATCATATTATTTTGTGTTAGATATTATCAGTTTATATTATTAAATGTTTTATTTTTTAAATTGAATAAAATACTTTTTGAACTTTTTGAACTCCCAAATTTACTAGGACGGGTACACCATAGGGTAACACAGCACGCTTCTGGGTAACGAAAACGACACGCACATGATATGCTAGCACAAAAAATTCTGACCATGAGAAAGAATTGAACTGCCCGTAATAAGCTGCAAACAGAGTGCCGAGATCTACAACTCTCTGTAAACAGCTGCCGACTAATACACCCGCTCAAACAACTACACCTCGAGCAAATACTCCGCCAGGCATTAAATTACAGAACGGGCCTACGTCGGCAGAATGTACATTAGGATGCACACAAGAGGCCTACCCCAGCAAAGCTGGCCTTGAAAGCCTCCATACGTGCCCCATCGTACCACAGTGAACCAGGTTCACTATTCAAGCTAGAAGCCTGCATGGTGTGAATGTGCACAGCAATCCGCAGACCGGTTTCGTCCTATTGGGACTCTTCAGTACGGCGCCGCTATGCACAAACACACCCTGCCCAACGATCTCCCTATGAATAACTGCGATAGTCATCCATAAGGGAGAGCCAAAATCACGCCATCTAGAACGTAAATTGTTGAACAGCTGCCGACTAATACACCCGCTCAAACAACTACACCTCGAGCAAATACTCCGCCAGGCATTGAATTACAGAACGGGCCTACGTCGGCAGAATGTACATTAGGATGCACACAAGAGGCCTACCCCAGCAAAGCTGGCCTTGAAAGCCTCCATACGTGCCCCATCGTACCACAGTGAACCAGGTTCACTATTCAAGCTAGAAGCCTGCATGGTGTGAATGTGCACAGCAATCCGCAGACCGGTTTCGTCCTATTGGGACTCTTCAGTATGCTTCTAGCTTGAATAGTGAACCTGGTTCACTGTGGTACGATGGGGCACGTATGGAGGCTTTCAAGGCCAGCTTTGCTGGGGTAGGCCTCTTGTGTGCATCCTAATGTACATTCTGCCGACGTAGGCCCGTTCTGTAATTCAATGCCTGGCGGAGTATTTGCTCGAGGTGTAGTTGTTTGAGCGGGTGTATTAGTCGGCAGCTGTTCAACAATTTACGTTCTAGATGGCGTGATTTTGGCTCTCCCTTATGGATGACTATCGCAGTTATTCATAGGGAGATCGTTGGGCAGGGTGTGTTTGTGCATAGCGGCGCCGTACTGAAGAGTCCCAATAGGACGAAACCGGTCTGCGGATTGCTGTGCACATTCACACCATGCAGGCTTCTAACTCTCTGTAAACTAAAAATAGAAGTTTAGCCATTACTTTTACGTTAGTTTCTCTTAGTTTCTCTTAGTTTATCTTGTTTTTTGTGAATAGCAAGTGAAAGAAAACCGAGGAGAACAAGTTGTTTCAGACTTTATAAAGCGGGGTGGGTTCTAAGTTTAAATTATACCTAAACCTTGTACAGGTTTTTTGGCAGAGCCCTCCTCTTGGACAAGTCACACGAGTGGCCACTGAAAGAGAAACAAGTGGAGTATGGGAAAATCTTATCGTAGGACTTTGCTTTTTTAATATTGTTACAAAATCGCATTTCAGTTCAATAAAATTATGATTTAGATAATTATCAAGATCAAGATAAACGTGATCACAACAATGGTTCTGTACAATACTTTGACGCTTTGAGGAAAACATTTAAAACTCAATTTTGATTTCCTCAAGCTCATTGATAAGCACTTCATTCTTATCTTGTCTGCATCAAGAAGTTTTTACCCATGTACGTATCTAAGTTTAATTTAAACAGTCTACTTCCCTTTTCAAGTACCTACCTATCCTCAGCTCAGGTCTGATTTTCCTTATAGACAATGTTCCTTGCATGGGCAATAAGATGTATTTCCTTCCTTCTACTTACGTAATTGTTTCGAATTTCGATAAAAATATGTGTATGAATTAATCGTCATTGTTTAAATTATCGCAAGTACACATATCCTGTTTTCGTTAAGTCATCTTTAAGCATATAAGAAATTTTCGTAATTAGTACATATTGATTTAATTCCAAAATATTATATTATGTAATACAAATAAGGAGTCAACATCCTCCTTTCTACTCCATAAGTAGATTATGGTTTTGTGCGTGTGTGCATGGGAAATAATATACTCTTTTATTTAAAGTTGTTAATGCTCCACCGCACAACCCATCCCCTACACAGTATATTGTCAATATGTAAATAATACTCGGTTGCACCCTAAGTTCAATACGAAACTTTATCAGCGGTGATCAGCTGATGCGGCGCCACCAAGGGATCCAGAAAGAGACGAAATCGGGCCTGGATGACTCACTCAGCCAGTTGGGTAATTCATCACTGTCAGACACCTTATTTCCAATATACCATTCTATGATTTGCAGTATGTATATTTCTCATCAGTTCAATGCGCCCCAATTTCCAAATTTATACTTACCTACCGAGAATTCTGCACACAGTGATGTATCAGATATTATAATCTAAATGTTCGGGGATTGGTAATATTTTTATCCAGGGCATATTGATCAGAAATAGAAAATTTTCCGATCTGATTTATTAGTATTTTACTTCAATATTAGGCGCGTCGGAAATAGAAAAACTATTAAGTACCTAGGTAATAAAGTGTACAGGATATTTCTTTTGATTGGAAAAAACTAACGTTTTGAGTACATCTGGTCACATATAATGCTGATCAGTTCAAAATGTAAAAACTTTATGTTAAAAATTTTTACACCAGGTGGAGCAATTGTTTTATTTTACAATTTCTAATAGTGAAGAAGGTCAGTCAGTATTTCGGAAAATTAAATATCAAACTTTACAAAATGGTATCTGTTTGGACTTTCTTTTTATTTTGTCAATATTTTTTTCTTATCGTCGGGAATGTCCTATCAAAAAAAGGCTAACTTTGATTAGGTTATTATACAAAATAGAAGGCTTTACTCGGAACCTAAGAGTTGTATACGGAAAAATTCAAGAAAGGATTTTTGTTTCCACCTCCAATTAGAACCAAAAACTGAGATGAGCGCAAACTAACTTTCGCAAATAAGAAGAAAATGCAGAAACGAATCAGTTATAAAAATACGAATTTGTGAAGTCACCAGCTTAGTAATGTTCCTACAATAATGAAATGCATAACAAAATACTGAATTCAATAATGACCATTGCGGGTTCAACTTGCAACGGTATTGAGGTACCTACCTATACCTATCTACTGCCAGGAATGTTATCTGCATCAGGGAATAATAAATTGAAGGCCTCACTCTGTGCAATAAAAAATAGTCTTGTACCGAATGTCCCAACAGTGCCGCGACGAAGTTTTGCGCATTTATTATTCATTTTATTAAAAAAATTATATGAGAGCCCTCCTTATTTTTAAACTTATAAATTTCGTGCATTATTTCCGTTTATACACATACCATTTCGTCTGTAAAGCACCTAACGTTGTTTTTTTTAAATGGAACACTCTCTATTTGACTGCCCACTTATGGATTGATTTTATTGTGAGGTGGCATGAGATATTTTTTGCCTAAAATGCATATATTCCACGCAACCTGCAATTTTTGGAAGATATTGAAAGATATACCTAGAGGAATTTTGAACTTAAATAAATAATCTTTGGACTGAGCATGCAACACTGAAGCAGTGACATTTTGGAAAAACGAAAACAATATCGCAGCAATAGATAAAGAATGGAAATATTATACAGTTCCATGCCCAAATTAAGAAATTTCGTAACTCCATAACTTATTTTTCTCAAACGGAACCCTATAATTTGTATGTTACTTTATATTACAAATTCTTTTTCTGTTATGTATATACCTCTGACATTAATAGTTTTTGAGATAACCAACCTCAAATAGCTCCGACAACGTCACAGTAGAATGTAGAATCAATTGTTAAGGAATCCAAAAACGTAATTAAATACTGGGTGTTCCATTTAAAAAAGTTAGGTGTTGTACAGAAGAAATGATACAATCTGTATACTTAAATGAAAATAATTTTAAAGCATGGACAACTAAAAATAAGGATGAGTCTCTCATATAACTTTTTTCTTTAAAATGCATAATAAAGGCGCAAAACTCCACCGCGGCAATATTGAGACACCCTGCATATAATTTTTCCTCGTTCTTTTGTAACTTACCTATTTCTATGTGTATACATTTATATGAATGGAATAACAATTTTCTACACTACATTAAATTGGGAAATTTTTGTAGCAATAAATCTGAATCCAAATCAATTTAACAATTTAACATTGTGCATATGTTATTACTTTTGCGGAATAACTGGGAAAAGAAAAATGAATTAAAATTCGACTTCCATAACGTGGGTAACATATTTGTTGCGACACCTAGCCGTAAGAAGCTGAAGCACATTCGTTCAACAAGCGCAGATTCAGAAGGTCGCCGATATTATTACAGGCACCTTTAAAGCAACTCCAAATTCCTTCTTATTTACTATTCAATGGCAATAGCACGATTTTATACGGTTAGACAACTTGATTTTTTTCCTGGAATTACTAAAAGCTGCAGATTGCTTCCTTCATAACAATTTTGACTAAACTGAACCATTTTAAATAAATAAACATGAGAAAAATCGATAATATTTTTTAGTAATTAAGCGAGTCATCCACAGATGGCGCTCTAGCCACCAAACACGGTAGAAATTGTTTACCACCGAAATAAAATTGGTTATTAGTGGAAAACTGAAATCATTCACCACTTAATTCGAAGCATAATGCTATTTCCCCTCATTTACTTGATTAAACAAGTTGTCCCAATGGAAAACTAAACCTCAAACATAAGAACTGAGGAAAAAATGTGACGTCATACTGGGTAAGGGCTAAGGGCTGACGTTGTTTGACTATGTAGGGATATTATCAAGTAATTGCATTTGACATAAAAATTCTAAAACGAATGAAAATCATATTACAGTTCTTCCATCATCATAAAGTTTTCAATCCGAAGACTGATTGGACGCGTATCTCCATCCTTTCCTATCCTGAGCTAACCTACGCATTTCCCCAAAAGTTGAACATGCTACATCCCTAATTATTTGAGAACAGTAGTCTAATCTGGGCCTACCCCTACCTCTTTTTATTCCTATCTCTGACTCTAATATGTCGCGAACTAAGCCTTCGTGCCTCAGAATTTGTCCTACCATCCTATCTCTTCTATTCCTTACTGCCTTCCATAATTTTCGCTTTTTTCCAACTCTTTCTAATACCTCTCTCTTGCTAACCTTATCTATCCACGGTATTTTCATCATGCGTCTATAGCACCACATTTCAAATACTTCTAATTTTTTCCTATCCGTTTCTCCTATCGTCCAAGTTTCGCACCCGCACAATGCCGTACTCCATACATACGTTCTTAAGAGTTAACAGTTATTTCTTTTTATCAAATGCAACTCGGCCCTGCGCTGTTCTTTGTTTTATACTTATCCCTAGAGCTCCTACCATCGCGAGTTATTTGACTTTCTAAATAGCAGAAATCTGAGACTTCCTCAATCTTTTCATTTCCAATTTTTTTAGTCTTATTCCCCCCCCCCCCCCCCACACACACCAAAATTTTGGTTTTCTTTTTATTGATCTTCATACCATAGCCCTCCGTCAGAGCCCTTCCTAATTCTTCTTTACTGGATGCTAATGCTGCTATAATCCGCGAATCTGAGCATATTAATAGTTTGAGGTTAATATTATTTTGAATACGAATTTGCTTGCTTTTTGTTATTTCCTTTACAAGGTTTCAATCATCTTGTTTTGAGTTCTACTTACCTATATATGACCGAAACATCGTCTGCTTCTTTGGTTATTATTGGCCCCTGACATTCTGATTGTCTTATTACCTACGTTTTTTAATACGTTGCCGCTAACGTATCCTCTTGGCTTCCACCTACATTTATCTGAAAACCTTAAGTTTCTCCTTCTGGATTAACCAATCAATTTTACAGAGTATTATATGCTTTTTGTCTAAGCAGCAAATTTCTATGAAATTTTGACAGATGGGCTAGAATTCTGGAAATGAAATACCTCGGCCAGTAGGATTTTATTGTATTTTAATATTGTAAATGTTTGAGTATAACTTCTTGATCCATACATGTCCCTAACCAGGAGTATTTTAAATAGAAAATCTTTTAAAATCTTTCATTGCCTAATGTTTTTATAGAAAACTGTTAATAAGCAACTTTTGATAAAATTGCTTCTTATTCCATTGTCGTGAGAAAAATGTTGACACAAAACAAAGAACTTTTGAAAGCCCTGGCTCGTGTGTTTCCTCCACTTCCATTTATGACAGCTTGGTGGTGACGGGGCAAACTTTCGGTTAAATTAAGGATCAAACTTTCACGTAATTTAAATTTCATCTAACTAAACGGTAACAATCTTTGATCCTTGCTTTGTGGGGTTGAGCATTATCATGCATAAAAGTTGTATTTTCACCTAGGACCGTCATGAAGTGCATGATATGATTTTCTATAAAACTTCAGTTTTCAATAAACACTAAATCAGTACATATGTCAAGAAATTCCTCCCGCACCATAATTGAGTCTTCACCGAATGGAAGTCACTAATCAATTAATACATGCTTGGGCATATCTTTCTCCGGGTCCTCGCCATACCCGACGACGTCCATACGACCCAGTTAGACAGAAACAAGACTCCTAAGAGAATAATTTCCGCCATCAATCGTGGTTATTCCATGCCAAGTGATCCAGAGCAAAGTTCAGTCTTGCAACTCGATGAAGAAGAGAAAAACCCGTAATCATTTTCCGACAAGATAATCTAGTAAAACGAAGTCGCCTCCTATAACTGCCCATTCACTGACGGTAGCATTTCTGACTTTTTGAAAGTTCGAAGCGAAAATTCCGTAGCGGTCTAATTCCACAAAGTCATGAACCCAAGAAAATGGTCATCGTTTTGCATGATGATCCTTCTTCGCCCTGATCCTGGTCTTCTCGTTAGGTGGTTAGTTGGAAGCACTGGGATACCCACTGAACTGATGAAAGGCTTACATCAACCATTCTTGCGGTTGCACGTTGCCTCCGATCATCGCTCACAGCACAACGCTATCATTTTTGGCGTTGCAACAGGATTTAAAGCTATTCTGGGAAAATAAACAAAGACTAGATTTTTAACCGATAAGTTATACACAGGTACAAGAGTATATTTGTCATTCACAGTCCAATTAAAATGAAGACAATACATAGTAGCTTTAGTACTCTCAAGCCATGCAGTTTAGATAGGTACATACTAATAATTATTCTGAAGCCACCGAAGCTGTCAAATCTTTCAGGATCTCTATTTCAAAAAATACATGAATTTGTATCTTAATACTTACCTCTAAATTTTTCATTAAGAAATGTAGTGATTGTTATAAAATTGAGACCTCACACTTACGTATACCTACCTGTTAACTGACTGCATTTACCCATAACAATATTTAATGATTAATTGCCTTTTAATGTGCTGAAAACTTTCTAACGGTTGGTGTAACAAATATTAAAATAAATATCCGTAAAATGTATAAGCTAACTAAGTGAAAAGGCAGACAGATGTCAGATATGGTAATAATGCTGTGAGATGTGAGACATTTCCATTTTTACTGATTGTGCTTATTGAACATTCGACAGGCCAATGACGGAGTGGCTCGCCTTTTCAGAAGCTCGGAATACTGAAAACTTCCCATGAGAGCTCCGCTTTCGATCTAAAACCCCAGTTCTAATTTCTTGCAAACGCTAACTGCATGTGCACTTAAGTTTTCATAATTTGAAAAATAAACTAGTAAATATGTGAATGTAAAATAATGTAAATAATGTAAAATACAATGCGTATGTTATGTTATATCTCTCATTTGTTTAAAAATAACGTGAAATGTTAATTTATACGCTGAATAAACAGTACGCGTATAAAATTCTAAAACTTATAAATAAATAAATAACATCTGCAGGTATGATAGAAATAATAGACTACTTGGTTGAAAGTGTCTAGTACTGTTAAAGCATCGGACGTGTATGAGACAAGTAGGCAATGATGCTAGTAAGATTGGTCTCTAAATGATTGTCAACCCCAAATAAAAATTGTGCAAACAGCAAATTTCTCAAGAAAATTTAGTATCTTTAAAATTCAACCCTGGTCTTCTCTCTTAAAGTAACAAGAAATGAAACTTGAGTTCATCGTTGTGATCCAGATAATATCATGTTTTTCTTATAACTGAAAATTAGCTGACAATATGGTTGTTAGGGATCATAATTAAGTATAATATATAGAAAAAACCAAAATGATACCTACATTAGAGATGCAGGCGTAGAACTTCGTATCTAAGTTCGAAATAAACCGAAAACCTTTCCACTTTACTAACAGAGACGTCAAGCGAATCTAACACACAAGGGCAACATGTATTGTTATCTGGATTTCAGACAGCATTCGTAACTGAAGCATTGAAAAAATAAGCGTACTTCTTTTGGGATAATTCCAGACGATAGAATGTGACTATAACTATAGCGGAGAGTAAAACTAAATACGACGAGTTTATTGAGTAGTGTTCAGAAATGTCACGCAGCTGCCGTGGTTGAGGTTTAATTTTATGTAGAAGGTATGTAGTGGGAATGACTTTCGCGACCTGCAGTAATTTATGCCGCCCGTCTGCCGCAAACTGATTTTGACTGACTTAATTTCAGTTATACCTATAAGTAGAGATATTTTTAGATCCCCGCCGAAGCATTAAAATTTATGTGGCCATTTCTAAAATTTCCTGAAAAAAAACGTTTTTTAAAATAATTCTTGATTCACCTGAACCTACTATAATAAAGTTTATTAAGATAAATATGTAACTAGGTTTCCAAACATTAGGACGTACGTGCTGAGGATCAATATAAAATCAGTTAAAAAACTTCCAAGGATCAATTATTGTGGCAGCCCTATTCCATTTCCGGTTTTTCAGTTCATCATCGTCATAAAGTTTTCAGTCCGAAGACTGGTTGGACGCGTACCTCCATCCATTCCTATCCTGAGCTAACCTACTCATTTCCCCAAAATTCAAACATCCTACATCCCTAACTATTTGAAAGCAGTAGTCTAATCTGGGCCTACCCCTACGTCTTTTTATTCCTAGTATGACGCGAACTAAGCATTCGTGCCTCCAACTCTTTCTAATACTTCTCTGTTGCTAACCTTATCTATCCACGGTATCTTCATCAAGCGTCTATATAGCACCACATTTCAAATGCTTCTAATCTTTTCCTATCCGCTTCTCCTATCGTCCAAGTTTCGCACCCGTACAATGCTGTACTCCATACATACGTTTTAAGAGCCTCTTCCGAGTTTCTACATTTCTCATTCCTGAGCATAATAGTGGTTTCTTTTTATTAAATACAATTCGGAACTGCGCTATTTAGAGCTCCTACCATCGCGAGTTATTTGACTTCCAACATAGCAGAAATCTGAGACTTCCTCTATCTTCTTCTATCTTCTCTACTTTCGTTTTAGTCCTATTTTCACGCCCCCTATACACCAAAATTTTGGTGTTCTTTTTATTGATTTTCATACCATAGCCCTCCGTCAAAACAGCTTCCATTTCGTTCAGAGCCCTTCCTAATTCTTCTTTGCTGGATGCTAATACTGCTATATCATCCGCGAATCTGAGCATATTGATAGTTTGGCCATGATGTTAATTCCAGCAGCTATTCTGTCTTTAACAGTATTCATCACATCTTCAATATATAAATTGAAAACTAGACGCGATAACGCACATCCCTGCCTCACTCCCTTTCGGATATCTACTTCTCTATGTTCCTGCTCAAATTCTACTTATAACTGCCGTTTGCTCTTTGCATAGATGATGAATTATTCTTTTATCCCTATACTTCATCCCTACATTTTTGAGCACTTCGAACATCTTCCATTTTACATTGTCGAAGGCTTTTTCAAAATCTACAAATCCTATTTAGGCGCTCTTTCCCTTTCCTATTGTTTTTTCTATTATTACTCGTAAAGCTAGGATTCGTGTAGGTGAGAATGGAGTTTGTTTTCACATTACTATGTACAATTCGACACTATACTTCAATAAAAAGTAAGTTATGAAACTTTTAGAAAACGTTAAATTACGGTTTTTCGGGAGATTTCAGAACTAGCGACTGGAAAACCTCTGAAATTCGTTGGAGTTTCTTTAGGAACATGACAAAACGCAACTTCTTTCCGATTATCCATACTGTTATTGTTAACTCCTGCGGTTTCTAAAAGACCCAACTTCCATATGTTATCCTAGATACCCGACATCGTGGCATTTCGTCACTTACGCCGGCGCCATCAGAATTCTAAAATGGTTGAATCCTTGGTGGAAAAACAATAACTGGGAAGAGCATCAAGCATTACTTAGTAACGTTCGTTCCTGATGGCAGTCAGTTTTTCTTAATCTGGTATTTTCAGGCTTCAAGGTTGGTAAAGACGTGCAAAAGAAATACATGTCGCAGACAGTGGTCCCAAGAAGTAAATATTTTATTGTCGGCAATGCGGGAGGTTCAAGAGAGTATAAGAACTGCAATGAAAATGATTCAAATGGTCAAAAATAACATTCGGAAATTTAACGGCAGATAAATTAAAGTCTTATTATACATAAATGCTTAGAAACGCATCCTGGAAAAGGTGTAGGTACC
This sequence comes from Xestobium rufovillosum, assembly GCA_963966045.1. Taxonomy (NCBI): domain Eukaryota; kingdom Metazoa; phylum Arthropoda; class Insecta; order Coleoptera; family Ptinidae; genus Xestobium; species Xestobium rufovillosum. The sequence continues at coordinate 17,445,127 of OZ014496.1, forward strand.
TAGTAAAAGATTGGTTTTTCCTTAATAAATACATATAGGTGTACCTCTATAGATAAATGCCTAAATTAATAAAATTTTATGCTTTTATAATCTTTATATAGGTAGGTACTTATAAGGTACGCATTTTTTATTTTGAGCCTCACCAAAAGTTTATTTGACAGAAATACCAACAACAAGAAGAAAAATAAAACAAGGCAAAAACAAATTGGAAAATATCTATATTAATACAGGCAAGATGATAAAATATGTGGCTTTTGGTATCGACTATTGCCTCATCTTTTCTGTATTACTACCTCCAAGTGACGAGGCATGCTGCTGATAAGGTGGATAAGATGAGGTCTTGAGGCAGCTGTCCCCATTCTTGCAAAAGAGCATTGCGCAGCGCTGGAAGCATTTCTGGAACGGGTTATCGATGTCCACTGCGTCTTCCTATATAGCATCCCAAACACACTCAATTGGAATAAGGTCAAGATTACGCGCTGTATTTTTGTTCAATACATACAGTTTGTAGGTTTTTTAGGTACCTACTTAGTTATAAATATTGAGATTGAATATAAAAATGTTGTTTCTTCTTAACCTCACCATATCTAACTCCAACTTCACTTGGTATTCTTAAAACACTATAGCTAGGTATGTTCATGTTTATTTTAAGCATTTTTGATCATCATGGAAATGGTTATAACTAGCACAAATCCTCGACCCTTTCTCTCTGTGTACTTATACATACTTCATTGTCCATAACTCTTCTACCTTGAAAACGAAATGTAGGTACCTACAATATTTATTATAAACAAAAATATTTCCTCGGTGAAATTTCTCAGTTGGTCTCCAAGTATACAGCATATGTCGTCACAGTCTAAGTAAAAAGGTTTTAGCAAGCGGTGGCCCCAGCCCGATCCATCATGGCTTGTCAGGGCCGGCTACTCTATGCCACCCCCAACCACCCCATTCCTCCAGCAGCTACTCACCCTGTCCCTGCAGCTTGTCGCGTCACCCGTGCACACCCCGAGCTTGGTACAATACCACTTATTAGCAATATTTAATCTATTTTATTACAGATAAAAGCTGTAAGCCCGGCAAGATGGTTACTGGGAAAATTGTTTTTTCCTTACTAATGTAATGAAAAATGTAAGTTAAAGTTATAGCGTTAACATATAATATTACAAGGTTATATAAATAAGTTGTCCTTCTACAGCTTTCATCGCTTTGTTTTCTGATTCTAATTATAACTTATTTTTCTACGGTTGAAATAACCAGCGAATTTGTTTGTCACATTTAAGTTTTATATTGTGCAAGTCTTAAAAGCAGAAACTGTTGTTTTTTCCATTTGTGTTGTTTATTTAAAGTTTTCTCACTGGTTTCTCCATAAATTTACGACGACTAAATTTAAAATAGGCGATGAAATTTATATTTCTTTTTTACCAGCTTTCATGTTTCTGGGTCAAATAGTTTCAAAATGGGGCAGGAGACACAAATGTACAAAAATCGGACATTTGGAGGGCTGCCAACGTTGCCGCATTGAACCAAAAAAGTTAAAGGAAAATTTTCTGTATACGCCACCGTGTAGCATGTAAAAAGTTGCTCCAATAATGTGCCCATTGTTTTTCATTATGTTCAAAAATTATGAAATTATTCACGAAAAGGAAAATGAAATATTTTTGTGTTTTTTAAATATCTCAAAACTACAAGTAGTGATGACGCAACTTTCTTGGTGGCATACGCCAGAATGAAAAACAATGGCACATTATTGGAGCAACTATTAACATGCTCAGATTCGCGGATGATATAGCATGTTAGCATCCAGCAAAGAAGAATTAGGAAGGGCTCTGAACGAAATGGAGGCTACGACATGTAGATCAATAAAAAGAAAACCAAAAGTTTTGTATGTGGGGGACGTGAAAAACTAAAATACAAATACGAAATGAGAAAAATTAGAGGAAGTCACGGATTTCCGATATTTAGGAAGTCAAATAACTCGTGATGGTATGAGCACCAGAGATATAAAACAAAGAATAACGCACGGCCGAGTTGCGTGGAAAGGTTAGCAACAGGGAGGTATTAGAAAGAGTTGGAGAAAAGCGAATGGTATGGAAATCAATGAAGAATAGGAGAGATATGATTGTAGGACACCTTCTCAGACACGAAGGAATAGTTCGCGACATACTAGAGTCGGAGATAGCCATAAAAAGAGGTAGAGGTAGATCCAGATTAGACTATTGCTCTCAAATAGTTAGGGGTGTAGGATACCTATTCTATACTTTTAGCGAAATGCATAGGTTAGGTCAGGATAGGAAAAGATGGAGGTACGCGTCCAACCGAACTGAGAACTTTATGATTATGCCTGCAATCCACCAAATTAGAAAATTATATAACAGACAGAAAAAACATGTCAAACTTAATAAAAGCTTGTAAATTAATAATATTTTGTGGGAATGACATCGCCGCTCGGCAGTTATTGCTTATTGGCAGACGGTCATTGACGACGTGCAGTCACTTACGTTTCACGGACTCCCCACTGTTTTGTTGGTTGCAGTATGTGGACGTATGTCATTGTTCTGATTTCGAGGAAATTTTACCATGATTTATATTGAGTATATACTTGAAACTTAGCCAAGTTCATTTTCAATGCTTTCTGTATTTTTTTTATAAGCATCACTCTTGTATGAGCAAGAGTTCACATTTTTCTGTTTAGAATAAAGAATCGATTCTAACGCGATTTTCCTTTTATAGCTTATTGATTTCGAATATTGTTTCAAGCATGCGAAAATTAAATCCGTTGTATATGCCAAAATCTTTTAATAATGTACCCGAGTTTCTTGTACGCTATTAATCATCGAATTCACGCAGCTCACGTACAGCATATCAAACAAAACTGCTCATTGCTTGATGGGCAATCAAATTGCAAATTCCTAGTCCAGACGCCCTAGTGTTTAATATTTAAAATATATTCAAAGTTTTAGAAAGTAAGCATCACGAAATTCGTTTGCATTTCTTAAAGCATCCGAGAATCGGGCGTCAGTTCTGAAGCGAGGTGTCAAGCTGTCTTTACCCTTCTGTTCTAGTTAGCAGACACGAATTCCCTGTATTAAGTTTAACTTGTTGGTTGTCTCTAGATGTGATTAATAGTCTCGTTCAAGTTAATAGTACTGTTAAATGGCATTCGTTTTTAAATGCCTAGATTTGGAACAGATAACCACTTCGGAACTATGTTCCTGTGGGGGAATCAAGCTTCAAATCACGTACTTATTTGGTCGGAAAAAATCGAGAAGACTTCTGGTATCCCGATGGAATACCGTCTTAATGTGTTATGTCTTCCTTGAAAAGTATAACAAAAACATCTTTAATAAATTGAGGACTCAATAACCATGTAGATGTAGATACTCGTAATAGCAGTTGTAGAAGAGTCCAGTGACAATAATCGATAAATTAAATGGCCAAATATATCATGAATATAACAATGAACATTCCCGAAAAATTTGAATTAGATTTGAATTTTTTAAGTTACTGCTGGACTTACTGTACAATTTTTTTCATCTCTACGCGCATGTATATATTTGAAGGGTAAAAACTTGTCTTGTATTGAAAACTAAAACAGGCTTTGATGGTTCTACAGATACTCTCCCTATTTAATAAGGAATTTGTATAGTTTACGTAGTCTTTTTTAGCTGACAACACCGGACTAGCAACAAAGTACTTATGTGCAAGGTAAGAACGATAAAAGTTTTTAAGAGTAAACATGGAAACCTTACATAAGCTCATCTAAAATGAACAACTAATACGTTGGATGTCGAAAACTATTTTCCTTATAAACTTTTCTATACATTTTTATTAGAATATAGTAAGCGAAGGCAATCAAAAAGCCAAGTTTATAGCAAACCTGAGAGTGAAGGTTTGAAGATCGGAACTTGATGTCGAGATCTTCACGTAAATGTAGCACCTCATTACGGTAGTAAGGCCTTTAAGTAACCAAAACATTTTTTGTAAAATATGTGAGAATATAATTTTTAGCTTCCTAGCCGAGCTAGGTAGCTATTGTGATAAGTCGTTTTTTGACCATGGTGTTTTTTCATCAAATGTGGACGTTTCAGGTCATTCTAAGACTTTTTGGCAAGGTGGCACATTTCCGTCCGTATGTATGTGTGTGTGTGTGCGTGCGTGTGTATGTCTGTTGCCACTTTTGCGGGAAAACGGCTCCACAGATTTTGCTGAAATTTTGCATACATATATCAGAGATGGTCCATAGGAAACTGACGGGGCGGTTTTTTAAAGCACTTTTGAGCCAGGGTATGGCGTCATCGAACATTTTTTTCAATGAGACCGTATATATTTTTGTATTGCACCGGATAGAGGGTATTTTTCGCTACACGATGTGCGAAAATCGTAATAGGTTGTATAAGGAAAAAATTGAGAAAAAGTTCAGTTGTGGCTGTGGCTAGGAAGCTGTTCTGTCAATGCATTGACAACTAGTTTTTTTTGAGGATGATTATGTTAAACTGTTACCTTCAGAGGAATGGAAGTTGCTATTTGAAAGTGAATTCGGCATAAGCAGAAAACAACTGTGACGTAGATATTTTGTTTCCTTTAAAATTAATTAAATTCATATAGGATTGTAATTTTCTGATTTTGTCTTGTACGGTATACAGAATATACCGTTTTCCTGTTCTTATTACTGGAACAGTTACTTCCATCCAGGGCGGAAAAAAAGTACCTAAGGAATATCGAGAATAAAATGGAAACGAAAGGTTTGTGGCTGAAACACTCGGGCTCGATTTTTCAAAGAAACCAACACCGGATTAAATCTGACACCCGCTTCGTTGCTATGATACAACCAATCAGAAAGCCGGTATCAGAGCAACGAAGCCAGTGTCAGACTTAATCCGGTGTTGGTTTCTTTGATAAACCGGACCTCGGACACGTAGATTTTTGTTTTTGAAAACAATGTTCCTCAGACACCTTTTCAGATTTTACCCCCGCCACCTTCCACGCTATGACGTCATCATATATTTTTTTAATGGCAGCCCCATATTTTATGGCGGAAATGGATAACTCTCTAACTTGAAACCGGAAATAGTCCATTTGATGGGGTTTCTTATTACGGTTGGAAAAATATTACGTTATTTGTGTCAAAAATTGTGCTTTACGGAACATGTAACTAGCCTTCTTAAAAATCTTGCATGGCAATGAAGATGCTTTTTAGTCAGAGGCATTGTTTGGATATGGGTATGGGCCATGCCTGCATGCACGCGATGCGTCTCGTCCTCGTCATTGGTATCTCTTAAACCGGGTGAGGTTCAGAGTTGTTCAAATTACAGAAAAGTTACCCATTTTCATGCTTTTTAAAGATATTTATTTATTTAATCTAAAAACCCTTGTACCGTTAGGTGTTGGGTGATAACAAATTACATATATTAACATGATACGTTTTACATCCTTTCACATATCTTCCCTTTCCAAATCTTCCTGTCTTGGGCTGTCTGCCTAACTTCGCTCCATTTGATTCCCCTCTTTTCTGCTGCGTGTCGCACTTATTCTTCCCACTTCAGTCTTGGGCGTCCTACTTTATTTTTTCCCTGCACTCTAACTTCATACATTTGTTTTGCAACCCTGTCTTCACTCATTCTGTGGAGTTGTCCCAGCCATCCCAGCTGTCTCTCCTCTATTGCTTTTGTAACTGGTTTCATGCCCAGCCGATCCATAACTGTCGAATTTCTTATTCTATCTCTTCTTGTAATTCCCTCTATTTCCCTTAGAAATATCATTTATGTAGCTGTAATTTTGCTTTTATCTTTCTGTGAGACCGTCCAAGATTCGCAGCCCATATGTGAGCGTGGGTCTTACTACTTTTTTATAAACCTGCATCTTTATCGTTTTAGGAATGTCTTTTTTTCCTAGGAATGTCGTTCGCAACGTATTATAGATTCTTCCAACCTTTCCTATTCTCTCGTTTATTTCTTTATCTATTTTACCGTTATCTTCAATAACTGTACCTAAATAATTATAACTTTTAACTTGTTCCAATACTGTTTCTTCTAATCTTATATTCTTATTTTTCTCCTTGATTGCTAATATCATTGACTTTGTTCTATCGGTATTTATTTCCATATTTATTTTTCTCAGTTCTTCGTGGTAGATTTCTAGTTTTTTTTTGAGTTTTTCTTCCGAGTCTGCTATCAATATCATGTCATCAGCGAACATTAATTCTTGAAGTGCTATTTTTTTTTCATCTTCCAGTTTCCTACTTTCATTACACTTCCTTTTGATTTACTTCTCTTTATGGCATCATCTATAATTATAGAGAACAATAGGGGGCTCAGTACACAACCCTGTTTCAAACCTATCTTCGACTCAAATACAGAAGATTCATTATTGTGAGATCTTACTACGTTTCTGTTATTTCTGTATAGTGCTTTTATCATTTCTATCATACCTTTTTCAATTCCCCTCTTGTGTAAGCTTTCCCAAACGTCCTTTCTCACTACTCTGTCAAAAGCTTTCTTGAGGTCAATAAAACAGATATGCATTTCTTTTCCCTTTCTCAGCATCTTTTCTGCTAGTTGTCTTATTATAAATATCAAATCTTGCGTACTTCTTCCTCTTCTAAACCCGTGCTGTGTTTCCTCTAGCGATGTTTCTAGTTCTTCTCTTAGTCTATATTCTAATATTCTTGTAAAAACTTTCCCCGGTATACTTGTTAACGTAATCCCTCTATAGTTGGTGCAATCCTTAATGTCTCCTTTCTTATACATCGGGAGTATTATTCCTGTATTCCAGTCATGAGGTATCTCTTTCTCCTGTAAGATGTTGTTCATTAAATTGCATAGCCTCTCCTTTCCTGCAATTCCCATATATTTCAACATTTCTGCCGTGACTTCGTCTTTTCCGGCGGCTTTGCCCAGTTTTAATTTGTTAATTGCTATTGTAATCTCTTCCATGTTTATTGGCTGTATATCCCTTCTGTCATCAAATTCTAATTCTGTTTCTTCTTCTTCTTCATATTTATCTTCGTCCCTGTTAGTTTTTGTCAACTCTTCGAAATATTGTTTCCATCTTTCCATTATCTCCTTTTCTTCAATCAGTACATTCCCTTCTTTATCTTTAATATTCTTTAGTCTTGGTGGTTTCTTTTGTCTTAGTTGTTTCAGTGTGCTGTAGAATAGCTTCTGGTTCTCATAATAGTTTTCCCTCATTTTGTGACCGAATTCCTCCCATGTTTGTTGTTTTCTACTTTTTATTGTCTGTTTTACCATTGACCTGGCAGCCTTATAATCGTTATAAGCTTCGTATGTTCTAGTTTGTAGATATCTTTTCCATTTATGCTTCTTATCTTTAACTTTTTGTTGTATATCCTGTGTCCACCATTTACTCTTCTTTGCAAATAAGTTTATACTCTTCGTAATTCCACAAGATTCCCTAGCTGCTCCAAGTATATTTTCTTTAAATCTCCTCCATTTTTCTTCAATTCCTGCATCCCTATTTTCCTCCTGTTCAAATCGTTTCTCTATATTTTCTTGGTATAACTTTTTAATTTCATTATCTTTCAATTTATAGCTTTTTATTTTTTCTTTTGTTATTTTCTTCCTTTTCTCTTGATTTAGGTTCTCTGTGTTTAATGCAATTTCCATCTGGACTAAAAAATGGTCACTTCCAATTTCCGCCTGTCTCTTTACTTTTACGTCTTTTATTATCCTCCAGTTTTCTGTGGGTACTATGAAATAATCGATAATGGATTTTTCATTCCTTGAATGTACTTCTCTAGTGAACTTGTGGATATTTTTGTGCATGAATTTTGTGTTAGCTATAATGAGTTCGTTACCCACACATAATTCTATTAATCTCCTTCCGTTGTCATTTTTCGCTTTTTCTCCATGTGTTCCCATGTTCTTTTCAACTCCTTTATTATCAGTTCCTACTCTCCCATTCATATCTCCCATTAATATAACATTTCTCAACCCAGAGTCGAGTTCCGCTTGTAATAATTCGAAGAACTTTTTAAAGATATGAAAGGAAATTCGAGATAACTCACTCTGTTCCTGAAATAATGCAAATTTTCGTTTCTTCATTTCTTTTTTATTAGGTACTTAATAAAGTAATATATCACTATGGTCCGGTTTTTCAAAGAATCTAACACCGGATTAAGTCTGACACCGGCTTTGTTGCTATGCTACAACCAATCAAAAAGCCGGTATCATAGCAACAAAGCCAGTGTCAGACTTAATCCGGTGTTGGATTCTTTGAAAAACCGGGCCTATGGGCTATAGACAGGCCATTTCTAGGCCTACTAGGTCTTCATAAATATGCTTCATAGCCAACTCTTGATTGCTCGCAGGCATCATTAAATCTTTATACAATTTCATCCCATACAATTTCAACAATGGAACACATATCTATTTCTACATCAAAATCAAAAGACTGCTATAAAAACAATGATCTAATGGACCCAGAAAATGTTTAAATCCTCAATGTTATGCGCTACTAGCGCAGAACAATATTGACTCATCTGTTCCTCGTGGCAAGCGACGGCGACCTGTTAAATGTTTTAAGATTTCAGTTTTCTCAGGATATTTGAAGATCGACGAAAGTTATCTGAGATACCTATTCAGAATAATAGAGGGCATGAAAATTTGCACTTTTTTTAAATTTGACCACCTCTGAAACAATTCTGTATATCTACTTGAAGAAATGACAAACGTATGTTTTCTTCGTTTATTGACAAGTCTTGTGTGGAGTGCAAAACAGTATATCACGTATTTAAATCAGCCCATCAATTAAATTAACATGTCATTAACGTCTAAGTGGAATTATTTAGTCACAGGAGCATGTACCCGTTGAATGACTAAATGGTATTAAATCAGCCTTTATATTATGAATGATTAACCTATCAAGCAGTTAGGAGTACCGCTGTGGCTTACACTCGGGTAACACTGATTATTTTACCCTTCCCTTATATCCGACGTATAGATTTTACATCACGGCTAAATTTAAAATCTGTTGATTATAACGTTGACAGGAGCATTATTACCTCTAGCGCAGATTAATGTAGCGGAATAATTTCAGAATAACTCCTAATACCTATCTACTTTTTAAAGCAGTGGATGAAGATAGGTACCTAAGCATTAAATTTTATTCTAACGTGAAAAATAAATTATATTCTTATTAGACTTCTTCACTTGAAAATCACATTTTCTCGGTCAAATTAGCATAAACATGGAATTCAATAGGTGAATTAGAATTATTGAAGCCGTACGACTGTTCCGTGTTCTAACTACCTAACCTATCAACACTCACCACATTCACAGCTAGAAAACACTTTAAAAACTAATCATCTCATCAGTTTTAGGTACTAAGAGTGGTTAGACGCGTAACTCCACCCTTTCCAATCCTTAGCTAACCTACGCATTCCCTCAAAAGTAGAACATCCGACACCTCCAACTACTTGAGAGCAGTAGTCTAATCTAGACCTGCCCCCCCTCTTTGTATTCTTGTCTCCGACTATATGTATGTTGTCAACTAATCCTTCGTGTCTCTGGAGATGTCCACTATCCTATCTCTCCTATTTATTGTCGTCCAGAAGAGATTGAACTGATTAAAGTCCGTTTCTATTTCTATAAAATTATATGATAATTAAAGATGCAGTTTATAATAAGAAAAATATCACGTGAATATTGGAAAACAGTACAATCCTCGCATAGGATTCTTCAATAATTCTAAATTTAAACTTCCTGCACAGATAGATAATAGACACAAGGTCACTCTGGCTCCCTGATTTTTTAAATCCAGGATTAACTGCGGATTTCTCAATTGATTTATTTGTTCGGAAAAAGTGACAGCTTCGAGAGAATTGTTTGGAATGTTGCAGCCACGTTCAACAGTTTCATAATCATAATAACAAACTAAGGATAAAGGATAAGAAAATCAAAACCATAATTGATTATTTTGGAGATACACAAGCATAAACTATTGAACAAAATGAATTTGTCTTTTATACAAACGCACACGTACGCTAACAAAAAATACGCAGCTATTGTTGTTTCTTAAACCCTGAGATTAAGAAGAATAAAGTAAAATAAAATAAAATAAAATAACGAGTTTAAAATATTAAATGTATAATCACTTAATCGTTTGATAATGAATAGAAAATAATATTTTCGCTTTCGAAGTATAATATAAAAAAATCAATTTCGGACAACTACAAAACTCGATGAAAAAATTCATTGACAATACAGGTTGTCCCATCGGCAATATTTCAAAATTCTGTTTCCGCGAGGCAGTAGCTAACCCCTTGAGTGCACGTTTTAAAATTATTTTCGTTTATACAAAAAATATATTTTTAGTGCGGATTCCATACATGCATGACAAAACTACTCTTTGCTTTTTAATATACGGGGTTTTTAAATTTAGGTACAAATTTTTCTCGTCTGCTGCGTCGTGGAGTTTCTTCATTTATGTTGTTGTCAGATTTATATCATTCTCACTCTCGCTAGTGTCTACTTCATCCAATTCTTTCCAGTGAACTTCTTGCTCGTCCAACATTTGGTTTTCTCCATTTTCCTCTTCATCAAACACCGGTAGCGATGCTTGTGAGTTTTGCTCATTTGGTTACCCAATTTTTAGTTATTCAAAAATAACATTTCTTCCTAGCACAATTTTCTTTTCTTCAGGACACCACAGACGATATCCATTGTGACAGTATCCCACCATTATGCACCTTTTAGATCTTGACTCAAATTTTCCTCCATTTATTTCCTTGGGTATATGTAAGTGTGCAATGCATCCAAACACTTTCAATTTTTCAAGTTTCGGTCTTTCCCCGTACCATAACTTTGCTGGCATTTTATTTTCCAATGCACTGGTCGGACTACGATTTATTAAATATACTGCCGCATTTACCGCTTCAGTCCAAAGCGACTTATCCACTTTTGATTCCAGCAACAAACATCTTGCTTTCTCTACTATGGTCCGATTCAACCTTTCGGCAACACCATTTTGCTGTGGAGTATACCGAATCGTAAATTCAAATTGTATGCCTTTCTTTTAAAAAAATGATTTAATTTCATTCGATATGTACTCACCGCCATTATCGCATCTGAAACGGCTTATCTTTCTGTTGAAGTGTGAAGTTGCCATTGCCTCAAAAATTTTGAAATAATACAAAACTTCTGATTTTGATTTTAGCATATACGCAGCAGTAAAATGAGTATAGTCATCGATAAACGTTAACACATATCTTTTATTGTCATGTGATGGCGTTCTGATAGGTCCACACAGATCACTGTGTACTAAACGCAGGGGCCAACTAGCACGCGTTCTTTTTTGTATGTGCGGAAGCCTCGTTTGTTTCCCTTTAATACAGATTTAACAAACTTGTCTGGACTCATTACCAAAATTAACTGCATATCCCATGTCTTTTAACTTCTTAAGACCAATGTTACTTATGTGGCCAAAGCGTCTGTGCCACAACTCTGCATTCTCATTTATTTCACAGACATTTGCAGATTCTGAATATGGCAAGAATTTTAATTCGTACAACTTATTTTTCCTGTACGCTTCAGCAATAATCCGATTACCCTTTTTAATAAGCCCTTTGCCATTTTCAAAAATGATTTGAAGACCCTTCATTTCCAATCTTCGTACTGATAACAAGTTAAATTCTAAACCTGGTGCTATGAGCGCATTTTCAATTCTGATTGAATTTTCCTTCCCATTCACAACAGTTTTTACTTTTAATTCCCCTGTTTGTTCTGCCATCAAAGCTTCCCCTGATTTTGCAATTTTTATCTTTACAGGTACTGGGCAGCCTTTTAATATTAATTAAAAACATAATATTGGAGTCACTCACCAAGTGTTCGATTGCACCTGAATCTACATACCAGCTCGGACAGTTTATCTTCCAAGTTCCTACGACAGCTGGAAAACTAAGTTCATCCTCAGTATCAGGCGTAGTATCAGCTGCGAAATTTGCTTTTCTTGTTCCTATTCCCCGATTTGTTTTGGGCTTCTTACACTCAGACCGTTTATGTCCAACAATACCGCAATTGTAACACTTATACCGAAAGTTTTTATACTGACCCTGCACTTTAGAGTTTTGTTCCAAATCTGAGTTTATTTCGCGTAGGTACTCCGAATCGCGACGAAGTTGCAAATGCCGTTGAAGACAACACTTCCGATCGCGATCTCTTCACTACTTCACCCCGCTTAGGTTCCTCATCAAGAAGACGATTTTTAACGAAACTCAAAGTAAGTTTGTCCACCGACAAAGTTTCGAATGCCGTTATAACCACACTATATTCCACGGGCATAGTTAGTAATAAGTGGCACATTACGTCAAGTTCCTCCAATGTCGCTCCAGTCGAGCGCAATTCTCGCGCTAATTTGTCAAATTTAAGAAAATGCGACTCTAAAGTTTGATTTGCAGCACTGAATTTTAGAGTTAACAAAGTATTCCTTGCTATACCTTTGCGTGCAAACGTATCAGTTAAAACTTTCCAAATTTCAAACGCGGTTTCCTGGTCTTTAACATACTCTAAATGGCTGTCCGCAATTCGCTGAATTATCTGAGACTTACATTTTCTGTCTCTTTTTCTTAACGCAGAACGTTGCTTTTCTTTCTCTGCGCGCACCATATCGTTGTCACTGTGCAAATCCACAATTTCTGCTAAATTTTCGGTAACCGGTACTTTAACCAGTGACAATAAATCAAATTCATCTAAGAGAGTCTCCATTCGGAATTTCCAATTGCTAAAGTTCGTTCCATCGAACAAAGGCACTTTCCCCTGCCATTGTCGACAATTTGCTAAATACTATGAGCAAGAACAAACAAACAACAAATCCACCCAAAACCAGCCGAACCTTTCCAGATATAACCTCACTTTTTAAAACGACGAATTCCACGTTTCAACTTCACCCAATCTAATATCCAACCACGTTAACTGGGCCCATAACCTGATAGAGCGTTTAATTAGCAATAATTGCAACAGAAACAACAACGATCATTCTTAGTTTTTAGTATGACATTTGACTACTCTCTAATTCTAGTCCTACCAGTCAACCAAAGATTCACGTACTGCCAGTGTGCCAGTTAACTAAAAACATGTTAAATTGCTATTCTAACAGTATGCACTATTCCTCCTGAAATACCCCTGTATAAGCTTCTGACAGAATTTTAAAATTCGGTCGGCTCTTTTGATTTTTTGACATGAAAGCGTCGAATATTTCAATTGTTGGTTTTGGATCGCAGGACAGCGATTGTGCTTTTGATGTGAGGACGCATTAATAGGGGATGCGAGCTTTCAAAGTGCGGCTTCCGGTGTTAATCTGCATGGAGTGTTGCCGAGTCCAGATCACGCTGCGTTTATGCGCTCCCGATGGTGGGTTTCGTTGTTATTTGCACGGGGATCGACCAATCCATCACTGCCGCCGTCAGTACCCATTAGCACGCTCACAGACTTCGCAAGATTCCACATTACACTTAGCGTTACATTTTCGTCTTGCAATTGTGTTCTGTCGAATACATAACAAGTTTGCAGATTTAACATTCAATGAACCAACGCGTGAGCTTCTTATTCAATTAAGCAAATACCCCTAACTTCGGTTGGATTTTTCTTTTCAAAATGTGTGAACAACTTTATCTACATGAAAACTGAAGGAACCTGTATAAAAATTATTGTAAATTTAACATAACTACAACTACCCTGTTAATTGGCCATAAGAAAATCTCCGCCTTCTCCCCTGCTTTCTTCCCCATAGCATTTTCCTTCCCTTTATCCTGTGTATGTTATTCTACAATTTACGTTCCAAAACTCTTCAGCTTCTAACCACCTCACCAATACTACGTCTAACGCTAACGCTAATCAATTTCAGTTTTTAGGTTCTCTAATTTATCCACTACTTACGAAATGTATTGCCGACTGCATCCCCTCCCGGTGATTCGAATGTGGGACTATTTTGTTTCCGAAATCTTTTACTCCAGAAGACGCTATCATTAAAGGTTTCAGTACCTCGTACTATAGACAAATTACAAATTAGGGCTTGAATCGGAACACTAATTAACCTAAAGCTAATTTTCTCAGGAAATGTAGTTGGTGGTATGTAATCTCTTCTATGAAAAGTCCCCAAAAATCCTACTGTCGGAATATCCTGAAAATTGCTTAAAATTATTATTAAGAAAATTTTACGTTTCATTTTCATAACTTTATTTTGGTACACGCGTTGTTTATTTTAGTATACAGGCTGGTCAAATGTTACTGAACAAGACCTCAGAAATTGATAGAACTCAAGAAAATAGTAGGAATATTCTTAATAAACATATTTTGAAAAATGCACAACTTCTGGGATACGGAGCATTTTTATCTAATAATCTGTAGTAATACAATAAGTGGTCTGGAATTGTCGGAAATTTTACGAAAGCTGTTGCGTTGCTTGGTAGCCACGAGTGTAAATTTGACAGTTAAAAGATCACGAGCGCGTGCGCGAGTGATCTTCTGTCAAATTTGCACGAGTGACTAGTAAAAGCAACAGCTTGAGTAAAATTACCTAAAAATTCCAGACCACGAATTGTATTTGACAAGATTATTTTTTGAATCGAAGCAAGGTAGTTCAAAACGAAATTTTATTTCAATTAATTCACATACAAAGAAATGTGTTTGGAATATTTGACGTTTGGCAGGTACTAAAGTAACTAGATTATACATTATAAATGCACCTACGAATTCGAAACTATGGCAACTTATCAACAAGCAAAATTATCGAAAAAAATTACCGTACGTAATATCACAAGAGAGTGAGAATAACTTGAAAATAATTCGACAGATTTTCGAAAAATTGTCGCCAGGCAATAGACACGAGAGCCCGTATGGCGAATGGCGACAAGTTTGAGTAAAATGTGGAGAATTATTTTCCAAGTTATTCTTACTGTCGTGTGGTATTCGAAAGGTTATTTTTTGACGTTCAAATGTGAAACAACTCTTCAATATTATTCTTTCAGTGTCACAATTTGCGATTAAAACATATGACATATGTCAAAACCAGAAAACAAGTAGTTTTATCAACAAAAACAAAATACTAAAAAAAATTCCCGCTGGGATAAGTTAGGTAAAAAACTCTCACTATAATAATGATTTAATTGGTCAGAATTAAACGCGTGATCAAAAATACTGTTCATTTATTGGAAAATAGAAACGTCAAAAAATAACCGAAATAATACACGCAATGCAATGTTCCTATTGGTCAATTTGACGACGAAAAAAATAATCAGTAGTCATATCACAAGAGAGTGAGAATAACTTGAAAATAATTCGACAGATTTTCGAAAACTTGTCGCCAGGCAATAGACACGAGAGCCCGTAGGGCTCGAGTGGCTATTGCCGAATGGCGACAAGTTTGAGCAGAATGTGGAGAATTATTTTCCAAGTTATTCTTAAGCCCTGGTTTTTAAGAACTTTCCGTCGACGGAATTGCGTCGGCGGAATTCCGTTTGCTGTATTTTAAGTCTGTCGCTGTTTGAAGGGCAGAAAATTTTCAGTTTTTTATTTGGCGTAACTTAGCAACGACCAAATTATACAAGTTTGATTTCAGGGAAGACCGCCAGCGCAGTGCGTCGACGAAGTCCGTCAGCGCAATTCCGTCGACGGAAAGTTCTTAAAAACCAGGGCTTTACTCTCGTGTGGTATTCGAAAGATTATTTTTTGACGTTCAAATAAGAAACAACTTTTCAATAACTTTCAGTGTCACAATTTGCGATTAAAACATATATGACATATGTCAAAACCAGAAAACAAGCCGTTTTATCAACAAAAACAAACTACTAAAAAAATTCCCGCTGGGACAAGTTAAGTAAAAAATTCTCACTATAATAATGATTTAATTGGACAGAATTAAAGACGTGATCAAAAATATTGTTAATTGATTGGAAAATAATAAATAATCATTATTATTCTACAAAAGTTTGTTTTCGGTATCGCTAAAGCCCTGGTTTTTAACAACTTTCCGTCGACGGAATTCCGTCGGCGGAATTCCGTTTGCTGTATTTTAAGTCTGTCTAGCAGAAAATTTTCAGTTTTTTATCGGTGTAACTTAGCAACAAACATATAATTTAGTAAAATTGTGACAGCGCAGTGCGTCGAGGGATTCCGTCGGGGTCTTAAAAACCAGGGCTTTAGACAGCGGTTTTGATAACATTGTTGCACCACAATCCGCACCAGCAAATTCTTGTGATTTATCATTTTGTTAAATAACATGGAATTGTAATTATTTAAATATATAGAGGATGTCATGACATTGAATTCTGGCCAATATCTTTTAAATCAAACAAAACACAAAAAATTGGCAAAAGTGATAAAAGTTGAGTAACGAATCAAAGGTTCCAATCTATAGGCAAGGGCATGGTATGAAAAAGTGCGGGTGGGGTAAATGGTATGCGTGGACTCTTAAAAATAGCACCCAATAATCTGACTCAATGAAATTCCTATAAAATGTTTGTTATTGTCGATAAAATCATGTGTAGGTATCAAATATTAATATGATATATGAGTTAATTTAGAAAATTGAGGATCTAAATTGAAAATGTATCTCAGAAATTGTGAATAAGTTTATTAAGAAAACCCCCATTATTTTTTCGAGTTCTGTCGATTTCCGAAGCCTTGTTCATTACATTTCGATGACACTGTATAGTGATAATTGTATAATCTTCCAAAATGCGATCAGCATCTTTGTTTGTTTAAGGCACCCCATTTCACTGGAAATATAATTAGTAAACCCTACATTCATTGGCCTTGGGAATACTATAACACATAAATAAGAACTAAAAAACTTGTGACCTACTTCTACTCTTTTACCAAAGCTGTTGATTCAGTGAACAAATTTATGAAGAGTGTCTTATTTCGATCTTGGTTAAAAGAAGAAATTCCCTAGCGTTCTTTGACGGCCAGAATTCAATGATTTTCTTCATCCACAACTGGCCTGGAGTATTCCTCCAGTAAAAATACTTTTTATAGCCACTATTTTCCACGTTAATATCCCCGCCCTTCAATGTGTCTTGTTCTGTGTTCTGGTTCTGTTAGGACAGCTTATTTGATATGACACCCTCTTTAAATGCATTCTTGAATTCTTTATTTGATTTTACTGTGGAACTATGTCTAAAATGAATATTTTTGGTACTACAAGCATTTTCTTGAAGATTTTGGCAGAAGCAGAGGAATTTTGGAAGTTAAATATCTTCGACTTAAACAAAAGTTGTAGCGGTCATATTTTGGTGGGGTAACTGCCCGAATCATAAAAAGTCGAAAATAGGTATTCTACAAGCTAAGTATGAGCGCGTGTCCAAATGAAGAAATTTCCGCACCAAATTGAATAATTTATATGTTATGTGAAAATATTAAATCCTTTGTTTACAAAACAAGATCAAGCAAGGAATCTGAATATGCATTAAAATACACGTTGCTCACTTAAAAAAGAAAGTTATGTGCTGTGCAAAGGACATGGGACAGCTAGCATGAGTGAAAATTATTTATAATAAATGAAAATCAAAAATTAAAGGGTGTTTCCCATATATCATTTTTCTCTAAAGTGTATAATAAAGGTGTTATGGATGGAATAATCCGGCACTATGGACTCACCCTGTATAGCTTTCGTTTGGTATTCAACTTTTGAACAACCTTTATAAAGCAAATGCCTGATACGGTTCCCAATGCATGCGAGAAATTGCAGTTTGATAATTTAGTGTAGTAGATACAAGTAATTCACCCTGTATAGCTACCTATATGAAGTTATCCCATAATTATTATTGTATCCACTTGCATTTGACGTATTAGTGACGTTATTTCCATAACCCCTGAAAACCATTTCGTAATTTTACTGTTCTTACGCCGGGGAATTAAGCACTTATTATAGCAAGACTTCAGGATACTAAATTCAAATATCAGAGAAGACTGTCAGGTCATTTAACATGCTGTTCAGAATATAAAATAATATACATATTGTGAACGTCCTCGTTATTTCGTTTACCTGATGCCTTGATATTCTTGTTCCTCAACATTTCCTGGTTAAAAGCGTCAAGAAGTGATAATATGCTAATTGCCTGTCATTCTGTCTCCTCAGTTACACGACATGTAAATTAATTAATTTAAATATTGTGGGGTAACACGATATTATGATGCACTGTTATGCTTGATTAGCATATATCATTTATTTTAAATAAGTACATGAACAGTCTAAAACAATCAATTTGTTTTAAATGACAAATATAGAAGCTTCCTAAAAGTGTTATGTATTTTTTCCTTTGCTTCTCAAGCCAAGATAATAAATACATAAATAAAAATTACTCGAACTAACGCGAAACAAAGTAGTAAGAAGCAAAGACACAGGATAGGTAGGTTAAAGCTTTTTGTCCACGACTATCTTATAATATACTCTTTATACTTGTGTTTCTTCAATCATAATTAGATACATTAATCACTGCAGTGATTAATGAATATTATTCACTGCACCAATAGGAACATCGCTTTGACCCTTTTTTACATTTATTTAGTAGGCCGCGATCGCGATGTGGTCCTTCAAATTGAAACGTCAAATCAGCATGGTTTGCTTCTAATTTGAAATGCATATTCTAAAAAAGAAGATATAATGAGTAGTGAGAGTGAAAACGAGGTTTCTTTAACAGCACCAGCAATAAAAGAAGCTGTAGAACTTGCCCAAAAAAACAAGAAAATTATACCTGAGAGCGTATATATGAATCTTTCTTACACTGGAGAAGGGAAATGACGGTAAATTCTTTCTGGGAATCTGTTTTGATAGTCGTGGACAAAGTATAGTATACAACTCGTTATAATGACGCTATTATTACCTCGGATGATTACAAAACTCGCTCGTTTCACTCGCTCGTGTTGTAAACTTCATCCTCGGTAATAATAGCATTCATTATAAACTCGTGTATAATATGCTATTTTACTATTAGCCTTAAAACATAATATCATTATTGCCCAATATTTGTGCCGTGAAGTTGTGTAAGAGCTTAGTGAATGTGTTAACCTAACAAGTAAATTATTAATCTTATTCTGATTTAGAATTCTGTGTTGAGAATTTTTCGGCTTATTTTGTTAAGAAATATTATGTCTGGGCATACCTTAGACTTCACTGATCGGGTACCTACCTATGTCAAGACATTTCAGTGAGTTTCAAAAAACGTTTTGATCTATGCGTCCTTGTGCCTGAAGGCCGCGCTCCAAACTTGCTAATCTGTTCCAATTAGTAGATATTACTTCATAATAAGCTTTAAGTAATTTTAATCAAAGTTCATCAAGTTCTTATATTAAATTCCGAAAAGAAACCTGATAAAAAAGTTCATGGACTGCTTGTTTATAAATATAGAGCGGAGAATGAATACCAAATAGGATGTAAATCATAATTCAATTTAATAGAAACAAGTCGACTTCCAACTGGTAGACAGTCTGTTTACCATAATGAAATACAAGTGTAAAGATGAAGCTAGACCAGTGGGCGTAGATACACTCGAGCAGAGAAATTATAACTCTGAAACTTTATGTGGCGTGAAATGGCGTAAAATACACGTTCGTAGCAACTGGTTGCTGGAAGTCTCTCGCGCTCCGTATCTCTAGAGATTCACCTCTTTGACAAGAACATCTTTCTAGTTGAAACTAGCAACAGCAGTTTGCTGTCACTTGTCATCCCGTTTCACTGTCAGTATATTCACGTGGAATTGAATTGGCATGCCTTTTTCGTTCTAAACTTTTGTCTTATATTGTTTGAGGCCTCAGAGTAACTTTGTATTCTTGCCAAGACAAACTTTATTGTCAGGTATGTGTTGATACAATCGATGATGTAAACGCTGTGGAATTTTATTATGTTATACCTGTTCTCAAGAAAGGAACTTCGGTTTTTATTAAATTCATATATATATTAAAAATATTTCATATTTAAAATATTTATCTCCATGTATTCATGAGAGTAAACGTTGGTTCTGAGTCCGACACAAGAATTTTGGGAGCACGGTAGACATTTGCCTGTTTGTAAATATTTGAAAAACTATAAATGATATTAAATTGTTTTTGTTTGCAAACAGTTCTTAAAATACAAATATACTATTGCTGTTTTGAAATTTGTTAAAAAATATGAAAACAATAAACGAAGTCGCATGCTACAAGTGGCGAAAAACTGCTTTTTATAGAACCTAATAAAACTTTCCTGAAAATGAACTCTTAGAATCTGGTAATAGTAGTAGTATTATACTGTCTGGCTTGTAAGAAGACATAAAATTTTCAATTTCGACCGAAAAACAAAAAAGTTATGAGTAAACAGCGGTGCCGTGTATAGCTCGTGCGCTCTCGCCTGTCTTTCGGCTACTCAAAGTCGCTCAGCTAAGTCAGCCAATCCCGAAATAGGGAGTGCGCGCAACAAGTTTATTCTCAGTATTTAGTTTGGCCGACTAGTTCCCTGCTTTTCCAGATAATTTTTACCGTCCGCTGTAGGTACAGGTACGCAGACATTGTTACTCATCATAGTGCAGGTAGGTATATAGGTACATTGCGCTCTACTACGTGAAGTATTTTTCAAGCTGTAATAATTGCTTCACCGTACTCCTGAACCCCTCGGTTCTTGGTAAATTGGTGTGTCGGGCTCTTAAGTATTTATCTGCTTTTGTCAAATTATACGTTCATTACATGAGTTTCATTATTCAGGGCAGGAACCAACAAGAAATTCTATTGTAGCATATCGAGGTTGTAACTCGGAAAACCTCAAATTTATATTTTTTACTCGTCAGGAAGATTCAAGAAATTGTGTGTTATACGTTTCTATGGCAACATTCGTTCAAGGGCTACTGTCTGTGCGCGCTTATCTACAATAAGGGGTGTAATCTAACATTAAACGTGTAACTATTTATGAGTTTCTGCAGATAAAATACAGGTCCTACAGCTCCCGCATACTTAAATTAAAACGTCCTAACTCGCTCGTTGGCTAAAATGCTATTTATTTAAATATCTGTTGCATATCTTTTGAATATTAAAACTAAAAATGCCTAATTATTTGTCTTCAGTTATCTACTAAATTATCCCCCCTAAAACTGCGCTGGCTTAAACTGTGCGAGTCTTGTGGACCCCACGGTTGCAGTGAAACAACAAAGTTTTGGTTCTCGGTGAATTAGGGCGTTTTTCTCTAATAGCCTACTTCAAGTTTTGGGTAGTCCTTCCGTATAAACCTTTCAATTAATTAATTAAAGTAAAATTGTCTCGCAGTCTTCTTTGCAGGTGGGAAGCCCTTTATGCACCCATTGCAACGACTCCTCTTCAACAAGGCTGACGGTTTCCTTGCAGTTCTTGCCTCCCTGATTTGGGATCATCCTGAATTAAGTCTCGACCCCATCGAAAATGTTTAAACCAAAACTTTACTCAAATACAAATACAAATACAAATACAAATACAAATACAAATACAAATACAAATACCAATACCAATACAAATACAAATACAAATACCCTCACGAATTTGATTTGAAAAGAAACAGAAATCCGCCACTTCAAATTCCTCAACTCTTTGTATTTTAATTTTAACCTGATTTTCGACCCCCTAAATAGTATTGCTTTTGGTTTTATTTTTATTATTTTTCGTACCTACTGCAGTTTACTACCATAGTAACTGAGTCCATTTCGTCCAAAGTCATTTTTTCTTCCTTGCTGAATGCTAATAACGTTATGTAATCCTCGAATCTAAGCATATCAACAGTTTGACATCATCAGGCTATCTTATCTTTCAAACCTTAGAAATCAAACGCTTGTTCCAATGTAGAGCAAAAAATTAAAGAAAGCATACGGGCACGTCCACAACTACTGACACCTTGCTTCTGATGTCTGTGTTGGATTTTTTGTCTGGCATAAGACATACCCGACCGCTTCTTTTGTCTCAGGGATGAAAATTTTTTAAATCAGCAAAGAGTCCTAGACACGATTCCAAAAGCTTACTTTTTAAGGTTAAGAAAAATTTCTATTAGTATCTATCACCTTTTTGCTCTCTCCACAGAAAGTGATGTAGTTTAAAAAATGTCTAATTCTCAATATAATCTGTACACGTGAAAATTATGAGAAGTAGATATAAAAATTTAAAATCATAAGAATAACGTAACAGATGCCTTAATCTTCAATATTTACACCATTTTACAAACTATAACCACCAAGTAGGTTACAACAGATAGTCTCATTTCCATAATGATAATCGCTGTTCAGTGTTCATTTTCAGCCTTGTGATTAATGAATCAACATTTTCCGTTTCTAAAGAGGGCGAAAAATATCAGATATAATGAGAACAAGTCCGCAGCTTCAGAGACATTGACAATCCTTGGTATATTAATAACGTCATCTGTATCAGATATTCGAAGTGTTGACTAGACGGGTTTATCGGATCGAAGTTCAGTCAGTTGTTAATGATCCCCACAGGTATGAATTAACATATTATAATTGCCAAATACTGCTCAGTTCCTAATAGTATTTCCTATTTATTGAGGTACCAGTATTTGAAGATTATAGTACTACTACGTATTTCTTTCAGGAGAAATTACGATGGACATGTTATAAAACGGTCGAGCAATGACGAAAAATAAAATATTCACCAAGTATAATGAACAGGAACAGGATACATTATGCATCAGAGAATGTAATAATTAGGTGATAATATAACTAATAAATTAATTAAAAATTCAAGAAAAGTCTTCAACTTTAAAGAAAGTCAAAGGAAACTCCTTATTGAAGTAAATGGTAAAGGAAAGGCTCTTAATAAACTCGCTGGAGGTCATATTTTTTCCATCCGCAACAAAGAAAAAGTTTGAAGTAGCTAACTACTATATTCAAGGTAGGTATAGCAAAGTCGTCTAATGGCGGAACGATACCTGAAATCCAAAGACTATGTATGACTTGTGTAGACTTTGCCTGAAATAGGCGCCGCACCATTATGGTACCTATTTAAGAAAAACTGTTATCAGACGATTCCATTTAAAAGCAGTTATTTACAGGCATAACCTTAGCCTTAGTGTTTCGGTGTTTGCAGCTTCTCCTTAATACAAGAACACCGAACACCGAAACACTATAGAATAACATTGATCATAATGAAGAAGATGTTGGAGAATTCCAATTCTATGTAGAAGCAACATTTTCGGAAGTGCTCGCTATGACAGAAGGATATTGTGGAATTGATACTCCCAGATTAACATGTTGTACATTTTGATCAACTAGATACCCTTGGAAGAGAACTTATCTTGAAAGACTTATGGTAAAAAGAAATGTGGCTATGTTGCTTGGAAATACCAAGGTTTCTACAGAGAATTATTGAAAATTCGTAAAATTTTACAATATAGCAGGAACGTTTCAACTAACAATACCAATTTACAGAAAACTTTATTGCTTGAAATTGTTCAATTTGTGCCAGTATAATTTATAATATAAATATGGTGAAATTTTGCCATTAATAAAATCACTATAAAAGACAATCGCTCTTTCAACCCCGTTTGAGGCCTTTGTCAAGATTTATTTGTAAAATAATAAATAAGATTGACATAAAATATTTGTCAAAAACAAATTTTTCTAAAAAACTAGTTGTCAGTGCATTGACAGAACAGCTTCCTAGCCACAGCCACAACTGAAATGGAGGGCGCGCTTGCCGCGCGCCCTTTTTTCGTATTTTTTTTTCAATTTTTTCCTTATACAACCTATTACGATTTTTGCACATCGTGTAGCGAAAAATCCATTCTATCCGATGCAATACAAAAATATATACGGTCTCATTGAAAAAAATGTTCGATGACGCCATATCTTGGCTCAAAAGTGCTTTAAAAAAAACCGCCCCGTCAGTTTCCTATGGACCATCTCTGATATACGTATGCAAAATTTCAGCAAAATCTGTGGAGCCTTTTTCCCGCAAAAGTGCCAACAGACATACACACGCACGCACGCACGCACGCACGCGCACACACACACATACGGACGGAAATGTGCCACCTTGCCAAAAAGTCTTAGAATGACCTGAAACGTCCACATTTGATGAAAAAACACCATGGTCAAAAAACGACTATCACAATAGCTACCTAGCTCGGCTAGGAAGCTAATAAAAACTCTTCATACAGTAACTATCAATGTAAATATGAAAATTTTAGCACTTTTGATTTTGGAAACGTTTGAATTTTTACTAAAAGAGAAAAAGTAATATGTATTTACTTTAACTTTAACAATAATACTAATAAGCAAGTTGCAGAGAGCAGGATTTATTTTATAATATTACAGTAAGTTTGACTTAAATTTTGTATATCAGTTCTATCATTTCTTAGTAGGATTGTTGTTTTTCATATGTTTACTTACTGCTGAATTACTCTTTTTATATTTGTGTTGTTTCAGTCTGGTTTCTAAAAAAATTCAAATGTTTCCAAAATCAAAGTGCTAAAATTTTTATATTTACTTACACTCATAGTAGTTACATACTTACTGTATAAATATTTTTTTACTATTTTTGTTATTTATTAGTTTTACAATAGAACAGTGTACCATTTATTCAGCGAGTCGCAAGACTCATATTTAGAATATTTTAATACAATTTTTAAAATTACAACAGTTAAAAATTCATCCAAAAAGTCCGAGCTGTCAAATTGATTCATAAACAATTCCAGTTTCCCATTTTCTATAACAATCTTCTAAAATTCACAGAAAAATGCTCACCCAATCCATCGCCTATTTCCCCAATGCCATTTATAATTTAGATATTCATCTGTAGACTTTACAAAAAATTCCATTATTGACAAATATTTTATGTAAATTTTATACTTTATACTTTCCATTTTACAAATAAATCTTGACAAAGGCTCCAAGCGGGGCCGAAACGTCGACTGTCTTATATATACTGATTTTATTAATTCCAGAATTTCACCAAAATATTTTTGTTGCTTGAACAGGGATCAAATCCGAGTCCTCAAACTGTGGACAAACCAAAGCAGAAAGGAATCGAATTCTGATAGCAGCAGAATTTGTTCAATAGGGCTTTTCATTATAAAAAATTCACAGGCCTTTGCAAAGATGCAATCGGGGGGCATTGAAAATGATGAAGTACCTAGTGGTAATCTTGTGGGATTTGGAATATGATAAAAATGGAAATTAGTGTTGATTTATAACGTAAAGTGCAACAGTATTATCGATATGTATTAGAGGTAAGTGTAATGTAGAAATAAAAGTGTCGATGTGTAATACGTGGGAGAAATGAGCGTGCTGCACGCGCCCATTATCAGGTGAATCGGAAATACAGGTAACCCCCAGCAGACAAACCACCCCTAAAAATCACTCCTAAAACCACCCCCCAAAGCAACCCCTAACGCCACCCCAAAAACCACCCCCAAAAAGCATCCCCCAAAAACCACCTCCCAAGAACCACACCTAAAACCACCCCTTAAAACCATTCCTAAAAACCAACCCCACAACCACCCCTCAAAACCACCCATCAAAACCAACCCCCTGAACCTAACCCAAACCCCCCACCCATGAACCACCCCTAAAAGCCACCCCTAAAACAGCCCCTAAAACCACCCCCCAAGATCACACTTAAAGGCACCCCCCAAAAACCACCCCTAGAGCCACCCCTAAAGCCACCCCTAAAGCCATTCCCTACAAACCATCCCCAAAAATCATCCACCAAAAACCACCCCTAAAACCACCCAGACACCATTCCTAAAACTACCTCCTGAAAACCTCTAACAACCACCCCCGAAAAGCAACCCCCAAAAACAACCCCCAAAACCATTTCTAAAAACCACCCCTAAAAGAACCTGCAAGACTACCCCCAAAACTACCCCTAAAACCAGAACTAAAACCACCCCCAAAAACGAAACCTACAACCAACCCCAAAAACCACTCCTATACACCACCCCCAAAAACACTCCTAAAAATCACCCTAAAACCAACCCCAAAAATCACCCACATAAACCACCACTAAAACCACCCCTACACCCACCCCTAAAACCGCCCCTAAAAACCACCCCTAACAACTGCTCCTAACACCACCCGTACAAACCACCCCCATAACCACCTATACAAACTACTCCTGTCGCGTTTCTTTTTAAATCTAATAAGTTCAGAGCCGCCAGGCTCTCGCATTAATTTAGCCGCTAGCAGTCGGGTCTGTTTCGTATAAATGCTGCAAATGAAACACGAAATCGAACTCCATATTACGAAAATAAAAACATTTTCAATGTTAAATAAATATTCTTTTGTTATGTTGTCCTAATCGGCAAGCTGTGTGTGTACGCATATAAACCACCTCTCGTTCCCGCATCCCACATGTGTCATTCATAGTTGTGTGCCAGACGCTCGACCTTATTCGCCACTGCCTGAATTCTCACGAAGATAGACTGCAAATGTAACACGAAAACGAACTCCGTACTTGCCAAAACATAAACATTTTCAATGTTAAAAATGCGCAAGCGCATGACAATTTCGGACAAAGTCTTGTATTATTTGAAAGTCTGTACTTATTTTAAAGTCTTTGGTATATACAGTAAAATTTTAGTGCAAACGTGCAAAATTAGTAATAGTTCAGAACTAAAACAGTATGGAGCATCCAAACATTATGATTTTGATCACTGCAACGGTGATAGCAGAGTATAGACCAGGTTATCGCTTGGGATTACGATTTTATCAATTTCCCAAACCCTGCCCAACACTGGAGAAAATCGAAGTTAATAGCTGAGGACTTGTTCCACCTAAATAAATTGTGTTGCGTGAATGAAAATGTGTATGTGTAAGAGGTAAGATTCGAAACGGAAACGTGTATTGAACGTTTCCAGGTTTTGCGTCATTATTTGTTTTCTTTTAATAAATTGATAAATTGATCACTGGGAACTAACATTTGTAATTTTCCATCTTTCAAACACCCTCCCTGAAAAAATTTTCAAGTGGCGAATCTGATGTGACTAAAGAGGGTACGTTCGCACACCATTTATGAAGACGAAAGTGGGCTAATTGTAATAATTTAGTGAGTTGTGACTGGAGCTTAAGCAAGCCTGCAACAGTATCCGAACCTGCCAAAATATCGTCTACGTAACACTGATTGAGTAGTGCGTGCGACGCTAATGGGTAATTAAGACCTTCGGTGTTCGCCAGTTCCACGAGACACCTAGTTGCAAGTATTCTACACGAAGTTTATAAGGCCTGACATTGACAATCGTCCGACAAACTAAGAATAGCTGATTGTCAGTGTACTTCTGCGCATGCGCACTAACGAAATGAAAATGGCTATTAATTTTACGGAGGGTGATTTTGAAATTGACAGTGTAGCAAAAATTGTAAGTATACTTTGATACCTACCAACGGGTAAACTTTGTCAGTGTGGTTTACAATAATAAGAAGTAAAACTTTATAGAGGGAGCTTAGGATTTCTCTTGAAATTCTTCAGTTGGGGTTGCACCTAAATGTCAAATATGCAGAAGCCGCTCTGGGCATTTACTATATAACATCACATTTCTCTCTGATTCATGTCAAAAACTCTTAAAATTTTCGGTTAAAGCGATTACGTTGACATCTGGTATAAAAATATGGCCCAAGAATGTAATGAGAATAATCGAGCATAGCAGTCAAAGAAAACTACACAAGGCCTTCCCCACGAAAAATGTGAAACAGGCGCCGACCGGGATTCGAACTCAGATCTTACGCTTTCCGAGCGACTGTTCTAACCAATTCACCAATTCACCATTCTAACCAATTCAACCACATCAAACGTGAGAAAGGCCATATATATGTAGCGAAGGAAGATGGAAAGAACAATTATGAATCTCATAATTAACCAACAACAACCTATTGCAGTAGTCACACTTATTTAAGTGCTTCGTAAAGACAATGACCCCCGAAGGATAAATTGTCAGTCATGTTAGACCAGTCGCCCGGAAAGCGAAAGATCTGTGTTCGAATCCCGGTCGACGCCTGTTTCACATTTTTCGTGGGGGGAGGCCTTGTGTAGTTTTCCTTGACTACTATGCCCGATTATTCTCATTGCTTTTTATTCAACACTGCAGTCAATTTAAAATGTAATATTTTATTTTTTGGCATGCAGTAAGTTTGTGTTCTTCAGGGGTTAAAGTAAATAAATTGTAAAATCTAAAACCTATTTCTAAGCAAAATTGCGCCCGTCTTCACGGTAGGTAACAATATTCAATAAAATTTTCATATTAATATGAAAATTGCGTTTCTTATTCATATTACCCATATCTTTGACGTTGATGTATTGGCTGAAGAACGAGAATTAAAAGATAATATTGCAAACACTCCGGACGTATTTTACATACTTATTAAGTACGCCTAAGTATAGGTATGTATATAGGGTAGATTCATATAAAAATTTTATCCGAAATCACAGGCTCGTCCTAAAACTAAACCAAAACATCGCCGTCGTCATTTTTCCTACATATTTGGTATTTTTAACAAAAGTTTTCCGTATGCTTCAATAAATTAAGTTTCACCAACCTCCCATAATTCGTGTATTATATAAAATAAATCATAATAAAAATCAAAATCATACCTAACCTGATATTATCTGCTAGAGCCAATATTTCGACTGCAGTTTTACTCCGTTACAAACACTGATAAACTTATCCAGGGGATTTGCAAAAGAATTTTGTATGTACGTGCTACTTGGGCTATATCAGCGTTTTATCAGTAGAACTGACAAGTTAAGCTCTCGTCAAACATTGTTGGAACCGAGGCGAGTTCATTACATTGAATATCAGCACCTAATCAAAGATTTCTCACTGAAGAGGAAATTGTAGTTACCTACGGATGCCAAAGAAAAAAAAATTAATTTACTCAAGTTCAACTTGAAAGTGAAAATGGAAAGGGAATTGTTGCGCAAATCTTTAACATGTGATGTTACTTTAAAGTCTTTAAATGAGCAACGGTGATCCTTAATCAACCCACGCGAGAAAATTTCAGATGAAACGTCAAGAATAATTTGAACATTTTTACATTAACTTGTTATGTTTTTGTTCTAATTTAAATGTCTGTTAAGTAGGTACCTACAGTGTTCTCTTCTTTCATAATTATTTATTTTTGATTACGAATTTTAAATAATACACATAACGTTGCTTTAACTACCATAGAAAGTTTTATTTGTACCGGGTGTCCCAGAACATTTTACACACGTTCTCCAAAACTATAAATGATAACGAAATGAAACAAAAACCACTTTGCAGTGATGGTGGAACACATAATTCGAAGAACGTAACCACCCCTGGGGCGACTATCTCCGACAAACTGCCCCCCAGTTATTATTTCCAAATAGCACCCTGTATATTCCGTGAAGACAGATTTTTTTATTTATTTTTAAGTTGGCCGTGGAATTATTAAAACTATTACCTAAATAGAAAGTTTAAACATAAAACTATGGTAAAATAGTTTTATGGGTTACGGTCTCCCTTTCCCAGAATCGAATGCAGGACGTTCATTCACATATTTTAATAAATATAGGTAGGTTCAAAAATGCCTTCAGAGCATTCACAAACATACCTATATAAAAGAACCAAAAACCAGATAATATCACAGCTTGAGTTTAACTCGATACCTGTAAATACAGGATTACCAAGGAATTTAAACAAAGGTATTAACTTCCTAACCTAAACACTGTTTGTTGCACTGCTAGGTAAAATTAAAGATTTAGGTGTCACTTTTAAGAAGATGTTGTGGGTATCAGCATCAGGTAAACAAAGTATACATGTCAAAATACTGACTGACAACGGATTCTTTTCTATTGTTATGTCTGAATATTTTAGACCAACTTTTGAAGTATTCTAACAATTCATGTTTTTCGTGTTGGATATACATATCACAAAATATACTCTGAAAAACTTGGTGAAACGTAAAATAAGTATATTATGCACACGTATACGATGAACAGATAAACGGTAGACAATCTAATAAAACAAAAAATTAAAACATTGGAAGCAGAGAAAATAAGATATAGGTATATGGACATGAAACGAATAATAGGGATTAGAGTGTTTAAGGAGAATAAACAATTTTTAGTAACTCAGTATTAAAAATGTTTTATTGTTATTTTACTGTGAGGTTTTAACTTAGATAAATCGGAATTGTATCTCTTAACAATTGAAAGATAAAAAGATTGCTTTTATGATATAAGCAACAGATTGTGTTAATTCAAAATAAAATGCAAGCATCATTGTTTAAAAAGAACAATTAAACATGTTTATCGGCCCCACGCTGAGCAAAATTTAGTCAAATTCTACATTTAGTTTAACAACCAAAATTCCCTTCTATTTGTAACGAACTTGATTTTAACACAAATTTTTTAATCAATAATAAAATTGTAGTTTTGTGAAATACTGGCAAATAAATAATATGCCTACAGAGTTTATTTATTCGCCAGTATCTCACAAAACCACGATTATAGATTATTAAAAAATTGACAAGTTACCGCAGTTCTAGTTGAAATTCATAAACTTTGGTACCTTCTACTGTACTGGGTTTATTTTTACATATTTAATAAAAAAATAAATTAAAACATTTTATAAAAGAATCAACTCAACAGATTGACAGTAACCGAATTCTGAATTTTGCAGTTTCACTTTTAGAACGTTTATTGTTAAAAATCAAAAATTTAACCCACTCTCAATCGATTTGTTTGTGTTTAAGCTTCATGAAATTTTCAAGGTCGTTGGATTAGTAATAGCTTCTCAAGTTTTAGCACATTGTGAACATGCTCAGAACCGACATGGAATAATATGAGTAAACCTGTTGTGGATGTTTTCCGCACCCTATAGGTAAAACCTTTCTCTTTTGGAAGTCCGCTTGTCACATTGTTAGTTTTTGAAGTAAAACTTCCTTTGTCTCGGTGTCGGTAAAGTAAGTTCCTGTGTTGGCAAATGCAAACGTCACGAAAAGTGAAACGAAAGGAAGGGAGCAGTCTGAGAAGACGGGCATCAGAGGAGAAATTGAATATCGAACGCCCCAATCTTTAGCCACGCTCTCTCTCTCTCTCATGCTTCACGTTGTTTCTCTCAGGCAAGCGGCAGTAAAGCGAGGACACAGCGTTTCAGTTCTCATGACGCCACAAAGCGCTTGGTTATAGAAGCATTAAAATTCGATTTATTCTTTCATTATTATTATTTTGATTCGGACAATATTTATTATCAATTTTTTGTATATTTGGTAGTCTATAAATTAATGAGTATATTCCAGTGTTAGACCTCTATAATTTCAGTTTTAGATTTGAGTGAAGACATGGAAGTTGATGAAAAAAGATATAGGTATTTGAAACTCATACACTCCAATCATCTGTTTACCCAAAACAACGTTGAAGTTTCACTTCTATCGCGTGTGGCAACCACGCACCCAGTTTTTTTAAGTTACTTTTTTCACTTCCCATGTTCCGTGATTTCCGTGACTTTCCAGATTTTCTTATACTCCTCGACTTCTTTATCCAAATCTTTTGAGAGTGTAATGTTTCTTCCATTCAACTCATTCTGTTCGACTCTGAGAATCCACTGACACCATCCGCGTCAGTACATAAACCTCAGTTGCATCTATCTTTCTTTCAATGTCGATATAGGTATTCGTGACAGGTACGTAAAGTAGGTACCTACCTCTCTCATTTAGAATTTTCTACATCATTTTCGTTGTTGGTTTTATACCTATATTGTTATTAAAATATTGGAAACATGAAGCAAGTGAGAAAATTAGAAATTGATATGGGCAGGTTAACATTATATAGCAAGTATACGTTAGAATATGCCAGGAAATACATATAAATATATATAAATACATATATTATAAGGATTAATTTCGACTGTTGAGTTTATGGAAATATTAAAATTTCATTTGGGGAATTCAGTCTGGTATTAAAAGAATACTCTT
The DNA here is from genome assembly GCA_963966045.1 of Xestobium rufovillosum. Classification (NCBI taxonomy): domain Eukaryota; kingdom Metazoa; phylum Arthropoda; class Insecta; order Coleoptera; family Ptinidae; genus Xestobium; species Xestobium rufovillosum. The sequence continues at coordinate 17,477,015 of OZ014496.1, forward strand.
TTTAAGGTTCAAGCTTTCAACACTTTATTGTGTCTTCGTCAGGAACAAAAAGTTGAGTTTTAAAAAGTACGCTGAACTGAACATCATTTAAAATCAAAGAAACTCTAAAAAAACTGGTAGTAATAAGGTTACATTATTTCACACACAGATTGAATTAGTAATTTAAACGTTTTTTATAATTTTTAGATTATAAAAAACAATGATTTACAAGTGGCATAATTTGCTTAGGCAAGGCGGTGACTCAATTGAAGGCGATTCCCGCTCGGGACGACCCATTGAAGTAACTTCCCCACAAATTATTGAAAAAGTTGAGGAACTTGTACTTAGTGCAAGATGCCCGTTCGAAGAAGAAACAACTTGCTGAAATGGTTGGAGTATCACCCACAACCGTGGTGCCTAGAATGCTCACACCACCGCTTCAAAAATTTCGGTGCGTTGAGTGTGCACGCGAATTTTTGGACAAGTGTAGAGACAATGAAGATGAAGTTTTGAACCCAATTGTCACTGGTGATGAAACTTGGGTTCATTATTATGAGCCTGAGTCAAAGCAGGAATCTATACAGTGGCACAAAAAGGGCACAGCACCCCCCAAAAAGTTCAAGGTGTTGCAATCAGCTAGGAAGATCATGGCAACTGTGTTTTGGAATTTAGAGAGCATCCTACTGATTGATTATAAAGATAAGGGTACCACAATAACTGAAAGATATTACGCTGGAACGACTGAAAGACGCTGTGAAGGAAAAAAGAAGAGGAAAGTGGACCAGAGCACAAGAGCAATGTTGCGTTGACTGATACTCTTCACAGCTTCACACTTCACAGCTGTGGCTTCCAAACATTGAACCACTCTCCCTATAGTCCAGACCTGGCCCCGTCAGATTATTATTTATTCCCAAATTTGAAAAAATTACTTCGAGGGAAGAAATTTCTGGAAGATGAAGAAATCAAAACTGCAATTTCGGAGTATTTTGAAGCGAAAGAAAAAACTTTTTCTCGGGGGCATAAGAAAACTTATTGAAAGATCTGATAAACATATTAGGCTTAAGTGGGAATATATTGAAAAGGATAAATGAAAGCATTCGTTTTTTTGCCCTTCATCCCTTCCATTCCGCGAATTATTGGACCTCCCCTCGTATTTATCTAAAACTTAGCATGCAGTATTTTTAGATTCTAAATCTTTTAAATTTTGCCTCCATAGTGCCCTGCCAGTAATAGCAGAAACACCTAGTATCCCACACACAAGAGAGAATGGATATAGGGAGTAGGTGGACGAATGACGACGGGCCCAGAAGCGGTGTGAATGCATGATGACATTTGGCCGGCAGAGAGGAGATGTACACAATAAACAAACTCTGTGCTTATCAACACTGGCTGGTGCGTTTTTCCGTGGCATTAGCGTGAGCGTGTTGGAGGAATCGCTGCTGCTGGGTTATCGTTTGCCTCCGCCGTACAAGAAGTGGGAATTGGGATATTTTAATGGGAGTATGTCGTGGCTAATATGAAGTTAGCGATCATACAGACACAACTGAGTTAATATTAGCTTGATGTGTTTTTTAGCGCAGTGACGTAGGAATATCTAGTACAGTAGGTTGTAGGTGCCATTGGATGGGCTTGTTTATATTGAATTCAGAATGATACTTTATGGTGCATTCGTGATACTGTGACTTACCTCTTCTCCTTGCCCTTTATTCCCTCCTCTGTGATCCTAACCCAACCCAAACGTCACGCGTACGTTTGTGTCGTCGTCCATAAGATAGGTAGGTACTTTAGGTATGACGGCGCAAAGTAAAAACTGCAATTTCAAGAATGTGTGCATATACCTAATATGATGTACCTACCTACATGGAAACTTCCTATTAAAATTTGAATCACCTCCGTATTTAAAATCAAAAATATAAATAAGGTACCTGTGTCAAATAAGGCCCGCTATAAAATAAGGCCTACTAATGGTATTCGCATAGTTAAAGAAATCTGTAAATATACGACAGCATGCAGAGATCGTTTGTTATGAGTGCACATAATTTCTGTAGATTGCGGTACCAGTTACGTTCTCATTTCTTGTTCAAACTTAAGTGCCAATCCCACGTAGCAGTGTTGTTAAAAGTGGTAAAAGTAAGTAGAAGATTTTAGGGTAATTACTAAAAATTTATGTTTAAAAATAGTATTGCAGTATTCCCTAGCATGTTCTTTTATGTCGCATGTATTTATTTCATTGTGTTATAGCCTTCTTTCCGTATCGCATCTCATAACCTAAAATGTGTGCTCGTTTTAATAAGGCCCAGCAAAGAGTTTCGAATAATACTAGGCCGTCCAAATCTAGAGAAACTGAGAAACACATTCAATGTGCTCTGATGCCCCAAATAATAAAAAACGTAGAAAGTCCAATAGTGACAGTTGGTATTGTGCCTTATGTGACACCTGTGATATGCTAAGCATGCGAAAGTGTAAGAACTGTTGGGCACCACGAAGCAAGTCTAGGTCTGACTGAACATGATGATTTGGATTACGTGCGTGCAATTCAGGCGAATAAAAGTGTGCTGTTTTATGTATTTTTCTGGAATGACGGCTTTAGTTAACTTTTCTTGTGAATTTTATGGGCGGGCCTTATTAGGCACACTGTACGCAATAAGGCCCACAACCAATGTTTTATTGAAAAAATGAGTAACTTTTTGTTATTGTTTTTTTTTATTATATATTTTATGTACTTACGTTAAGAAAGGAATAATAAACTTTCACTTGATACCCGCACCCGAAGTTTTTATTAGTTTTTACCAACAGAAATTTGAAACTAAAAATTAGGTGGGCCTTATTTGGGTCAGGTAATTTTTAAATATGAACGTAGATATACAATAGATAAGTATTGGGCAGGTATACCTACTTACATTAATACAGGTAATACCTACCTCGGCAACTGTTTGCTCTCTTGTAATTGAACAGCTTCTTTAATCTTTAATAGAGATAGTTATTTTGTGTTCTGGTATGTATCCCTATACTTATTTCTTATTGAAAATATGGATTTCCATCACAGTAGGTAGGTACTGACTTTAAAGAACAACATATAGGTAGGTATCTGAGCTTATTAATTAGAGCACTTTATAGGATCAGAAATTTCGTCTCCGATTCGCTGAGAATTAAGTACCTATCAGCCTCGCAAAAAATTCCACATGGAAAGTCAGCTCGTAAATAACATTATGCATATGAATAAACCTGATAACTATCTAGCCACAGCCCATTAGAAACGCTACATGCGAATAATACAGGGCGAGCTGTCATGTCACACACAGTAGCTGACACTTGTAACATTCAATGGAATTAAAATGTTCCAGCACAAAGAGGCTCGCAATGATGGCTGGATCCAGACCAATCCGTTATGCAGCATCTCAGCATCCGTACAGTCTCAAAACACCATTGGCTTGAAGCGAACTGCGCGCAGGGCACGTGAGTCCTGACTCCGCCTCTGGCACACATACCTCACGTTCGTGGACACGGGAAATTGAACAAAAAACAGTCTGGTCAACCGGCGGTTTCAAACGCGAGGTAGTATCGAGTCAGTTTGTGATAGCATGTTTGTGCGCTAGATCTGTGGCCGTCATCGCGTAAACAATAATTGACGTTAGATAAATTATCGCGGTACGAAAAACTTAATGTCGCGGAAGTGCACTACTTCGGAGCTGTGTACGGCAATGATGATGATGGACATTGGCATGTTTGGACACAATCAACATAACGGTGCTTACAACACGCCAGATTCTAATTACTATAACTATACAACTGACATTTGCCCCGTTAATCAAGGTGCGTCTCCTCAAGTTCAACAGTCTACCCACTACCCCACGGGGTACCACTACGAAGACTCAAGTTACGGTTTTGGACCAACGGATCCTGGTGACACTCCACCCCCTTCGCAAGACCTTAATTATTACCATCCTCCTATACCACAAGACAACCCTATAATCAACACAGAAACTGGTCTAAGTTACACAAATTTGGATTATAGCAATTCAAACGGAACTCTTTACCCTGGTGTAAACCCCCAAAACGTATACGCGTCGGATAACTTTCAAAGGGAGATGCTTCTTAGACACCATGAGGAAATCCCAGAAGGCCATCACCTCCACGCTAACTACCACCATCATGAAAACAAATATGTAACCCATCAGCTCGATGGCAGCGATGGATATCATCCACACATTGTTTCAACAGCTGCTCCTACGTCGTCGTGCATGGAGTATCAGCATTTACATCGATACAAGGATGAAGGGCTTCAAGGAGGTGACGGAGCTTTAAGCCGCGTTCGTCCTCATCATTCAATGCATGGGGTGAATTCCGTGCAACAGTCACATCCAGCTTTGCCAACGTACAAGTGGATGCAAGTGAAAAGGAACGTCCCCAAACCTACTGGTAAGCAAATCCGCTTCTTTTATCCGAATCTGCAGTAATTTGCCACTTTTGTAAGAAACTTACGTTAAATCATCATAGGTTCACTATTAGATAGTAGGCCTCGCTATTAACCTCATAATTTGAACAAACGCACCTAATACGAAACGACTCATCTTCACAACTTCACAGTACTTATAGACATCGCGACGGATGATAGGTACTCCAATAAATAGGTACTAAACTTTCCAGAAATTCAACATCTAGATAGGTATTATTGGAATTAAGGAATCATCCATAATATTTTAAACTATCGAATGTATTGCTCGAAATGACTTCCACCAATTGTCATACAATAATACATTCTGGATTCAAATCCAGATCTTACATTTCGCAAGACCTCAGGAGTTATTAGCCGGCATTCTTCTTTGGAATAAACCATTTTGATTTAGTAAGTAAACACGATTTTATACTGTGGCGAATAAGTTTATTTTGACATTTGTTCTAATGTTCTTTTGTTCTTACTTTTTATTCTTATTAGTTTACTTGATTTTGTTACTTTTCCATTCTAATACATTCGATAGTTTAAACCTTTTTGTGCTTTATTAATTTTTTAACTTGGAAACTTCAAGAAGCAATTTCTCGTTAACAAATTGATCGAATTGAATAAAACAAATACGGTTGTGTAAGTAATGAAATACCCTTCCAAAGTAGGTGTAATTTGACCCCCGTCCCATTTAAAATTTTGCTGAGGTGGCTACCACCCTTAAAGGGCTAGAGTTTCAAGAATTGCATAAAAATGGGCCCCCTTTGATATAAAAATCGACGTGTTTTTGGATTTTCGTCAAAACGTTTATTTTGCCGAGTTTTACGGAGGTACAAGTTTTTGTTGGGACACCGTGTATAAGGAATCTTTGGATAGTACCTAACATCTGAGGTAAAATCTTCTCCTTTATAAGTGGAATTAATTATATGGAGATGTGGGAGCTAATAATTATGGTGTTGAAATGTTGAAATCTGCTTTAGGCAATCGTCTATACAGGGTGGCCCGAAATTAGCGTGCAATATTTTACCAGCGTGTTCTGTGGTCAGAAATAAGACAAAATGATCCTATAAGCGGATACCGAAATATACTTCGCAAGGGAACTACCTATTAGCTTTCTAAAAGAGAAAACCTGAGGACGCTTTCTTCTAAATATCTTCGAAAGGCGTCCAGTTAAAAATTAAAATCATAAAATTTAATGGAATGTGTAAGTACCAAATGCTGAATCTTTTGCTGTAAACATACTTTTTAAAATTTAATAGGGGCGTCTCAAAGCTGGGGTGGCGGAGGTAAGATTTACCCCAACTTTTTTAGAGCATGTCGTTTTCAATTTTTCTGTAAAAATTTGCAACTTCGGGGTTTTCTTGCAAAAAAATATGCTCCTGTCTCGTTTAAGTAGGTACCTATACAAACGAAGTTCTCCACTTCTTGTAGGAATTTTTTGGGTATGCAGCGAAATTTTTGAATCGATTGTGCTCGATAACGGTGCCTCCTATCAAAACGAAACAGGAGCACATTTTTTTACAAAAAACTCTGAGGCTGCAAATTTTTATGGAAAAATTGAAAATGATATGCTCTGAAAAAAGTTGGGGTAAATCTTACCTCCGCCACCCCCAGATTTGAGACGCCCCTGTTGAATTTTAAAAATTGTGTTTATACACCAAAATATTCAGCATTTGGTACTTACACATTCCATCAAATTTCATAATTTTAACTGGACTTGTTTCGAAGATACTTAGAAGAAAACGCTTCAGGCCTTCTCTTTTAGACAGCTATAGCTCCCTTGGGAAGCATATTTCGGTATACGCTTATAGGAATTTCTTGTCTTAATTTTGACCACAGAACACGCTGGTAAAATATTGCACGCTAATTTCGGGCCACTCTGAAAGTTTGCTGTAGAATCTTAAAGATATGGCAAGAACTTTCAGTTTCTCAACTGTAAGTAGGTACCTATCTGGACTATGAACTCTCGGCATTTCCAAAGTTAGATAGGTATGGTTAGATACCTAAGTTAAGAATAATTTCAAATTTTGCTTGAACTCTATGTCCCATTTTCCTGTTCTTCTTCTCAATTTGCCACTTACGAGTAAATTATCCGTTTGGCAATATGGTAGATACTACAGTTGCTATAAAGACTCGGCTCGTCTTCTTCCTGGACCTCTTTCCTCGATTTCTCCTTGATTGTGGGGTATTATATGCTTATTACATTTCATGGTAATGGTGATTTCTTTATTATTTCTTTATTGTGTTCGTGTCCTCCGTATTGGGAAGTCGATCCCCAGCACTCATCTGTAGACCCACATCTATAAATCTTCAAGTCGCTTCAATTTCGTTATCTAACCCAAGAGCTATGAGTCTGAACTATTCAAAGTCAAGAAGCACGTTCAAGTATAAACATCAACCAAACAGCAAAATTCTGCCATCGGTCGAGCCCTAGTTGATATCTACAAATCCTGAACAAAAAATGGTTGAAACAAGATGTTAAAAGGTGAGCCCCAAATAGTTTCTCAGGGGGAAGAGTGAGGACATCAGAGGAAGAAAGTATTGGAGGCTTACATAATGACGATGCATTAACTATATTCGTTATTTGTAAAAAAACAATCATTATGCGAAGTAAAATCTGTCCATTTTAGCTTCGCTATAATCTATCCCTGATTATTTTGACAGATGCAACGTCATAATCATTTACAGTAGCTCAAATGAGTCACAAACGACTTGTAGAAATAAGAGACTTTGGTGCTTGATTTGGTCCAGTGAAAAGCGCTGATTGAAGTCGTCGAGAGCTAGAGGCAGTATTCTGTTATCTAGTTTCTTTAAAAATAAAGAAATTAAGCTATGGTCCTTCAATTTTCAGTTTAGTCTTAGTGAAAATTTAGTTCTCTACAATCACCTGAAATGTAAGAATTTTTGCTCGCGTCAGAATTCACGTTTGTTGTACTTTCTGGAATTTATATAAGCCTTACAATAATTAGGTAAGATTTGAGAAAGCAGTAACCTAGATTAAGAAAAAGCTTCAAATTTGATGTGATATATCCACTCCTAAGGTATCGATCTGCAAAGTAGAGCAGAGGAAGATCGAGAGAGGTAGAACAGGCAGTGGAGGAAGCTCCGACATGTGAATGGAAAACAGAAGAAAACGGCCGTTAAGATTAGATTACGTGACGTAACTAATGTGCAAATGTGGCCAGCAAGCTTGCAGAAGATAAATTGTTACTTGCACTCCAAAAAATCTTACAGAAATGGACTAGGTACTGTCAGTATTTGATTGAACACCTATATACCTATCTACTTGATTACTTTCCAAGTAGCAAAGTACCCATCATTTAAATTGCTGCAATATAATTGTTTCTTAACATCATAGAAACAAATTTTTTGTTCAAACCTGTTAAATTTCCTTTACAAGTAAGTCAAGTGCAAGTTGTTCTAAAACATGCTAGACATATAAAACACATGTTCTGATGACTTGATATTTCACATATCACCAAACAAATTCGATTAGGTATGCAATATATCAGATAGGTAGGTACTCACTCTTATTTATTTAGATCATGTCCGATACTCCTATCTTCCTCCGTATCATATTTTAAGAACAAGGAAAACGTCTCTAAATTGGATATATTTAACAAATTGATGTTGCAATATTGATTTTTCGTAAATGGTTTAAAAATTTCTAAGAGACAACGTATTTCAAGTGTGTGTACATATTTAAGTAAAAGATAAAATAAAGGAATCAGGACATGGTCTTAACAAATAATTCATTTTGCAACAAATAACCAAATGGGAAACGACAATATGACGCGGTTAATCTCGAGTATCTGTCAACTATGATATCAGTAGAATGAACGTCACAACTTAAACTTGAAGATACTCATCTCCACACTTCAACAAAACTGATCGGTTTTTAAACGCGCGAAGTCAGTTCGATAGTTTGGAATTTCTCGTGGAAATATTCCCGCCTCGATTCCCGCATTGTACCATTGCATAAAAGTAAACACAATAATTTCAAAATTTCAACTGAATTCTCCTTTAGTGCATTCTGACCTTCATAACGTAACTCTACCTGCTGTCTTCCGAGTATTTGTATTTTATCCAGAAATTCCTGAAAGTAACTTGAAGTTATAACGAAAGCAATACCTACATCGAATGATTTTGTGATAAAATACCTAACCTGTGAATACATTTCTGTACAGAAATATCTACTTATTCCCTCGCTTATTCCTATTTGAATAACAAGTTCCACATCAGAATAAATAAACAGCAAACTAAAGCATTTGGTTTCTAGATTTCTTTGTAAAATGTTAATTCTCAAATAATTCCCAAAATGTTCATTTTCGCGGTTTCCGTATATTTTTTGCAGGGCTGGTAAAGTTTTGCCCAGCTCGGTTAAACCCACGTGGAATTTTCCGGTTAACCCATGCTGAAAAACCCAGAATAAAACCCACACAGAAAGCCTTCATGATACTCAAACTTTTCCTTTTTCTTAGTTTTTGCTGATACTTTAGTAGGTACCTACTACATAAAATATTAAAATAAATATTAAAAATTTTAAAAATATTAAAAATATTAAAAAAGGCAAATATAGGCCATATAAAATTCAAATTATTCACCATCTCTTCCCGGGAGATCAAGAAAGAAGGCTTAATTTTCGAAGGTGGTACTTAAATAACATTCAAGAAAATCCAGAATTTGTGCGGTCTGTCATTTGGACAGATGAAACTCACATAAGCAGCGCAGGATTATTTAACAGGCATAATGTGCGTCACTGGTCTGATACAAATCAGCACCAAACTTTTGAACGTCAGAGGCAAGGACGTTTTGGATTTAACGTTTCGTTTATTGAATACTAACGCAGAGGCGATAATGGAAAATGTTCCTTTAATAAACATAAACAGGGTATATTTCCAACAAGATGGTGCCCCTGCACACAATTCTGCAATAGCTAGAAATATTATTTAGAAAATCATTTTCCGGGTATATGGTTGGGTATAAATGGACCTATATTGTGGCCTGCAAGATCACCGGATCTGAGTATATTACACTTTTTTGTTTTTTAAAAGAAAAAATATACATACGAAGATACAACGTCAAGCCGAGCTAGCAGAGGCAACCACATGCAGCTTTCCGATATTTGCAAGCCCACCCTATTTTTTTAATTAATGCCATCAATCTGTTAACTAAAAGATGTAGATTATGTGTTGAAAAACATGGCAATCAATTTGAGCAGTTCCTATAATTTTGTTGTTTGTTGTTTTATTTGTTTTTGTTTGTTTTGCTGTTTTTTCTGTTTTTGTTGCTTTTATTTCAGTTGTTATTAAAAGTTTCCAACATAAAATCACAGGTATCTTGGATGTACCTACCTACCTATCTTATATTTTCTAAAGGTAAAAAGTACCAAAATATTTGACGTTTTTTGAAATATGTAACAATATAAAAGTATATACCTATATTTTGATAGCTTAAAAAAATACCTTTCGAACTTGACCAAAGCCTGCTGCGGTTTCTATTTAAAAAATTCAACTTTATGTCATAACTCAAAAAATACGCTCCCTAGAAAAAAACTACGTACGCCACTGAATTCCTTGGTAAAAGTTCTATAGGAATCAATCTTAACAGTTTTAGTCTGCTTAGCCGCTGCTTAGTAAAAAAAGAATTGTAGAGAATTTTTGAAAATCGATAGAAATCAATATTATTTTTTTTCTCTAAAAACTAAAAACGATATCCAAATTCTGGTTTCAGCTTTCTATTGTATTCAAGAAAGTTGCTCAGGTTCGCGAAAACCCCAAGGCTTTATCTCTGCTGCTTCTATGAGAAACCCCCAAATCACAACGAATATAGCACACTCTGTACATGTAAATTGTACACCAAATGAAAAACGGCTTGTTAATGACTTAAGTAAATTTAACACCAAAACAAATTTGAACGCCAAAACGTGTCACCACCTTTTAATGTCTTTTGGTGATAGAAAGTGTAATTTTCTAAAACAAGTAAGCAATTTCCTCAGTTGCTGGGCAGATTCGACGGAGACTTACAAAGCTCCGCCCGCTTCGCTTCTCTCCGCTTGACCTTAACCTGACAGATTTGTGTATAAAAAAATGCACTTGACAACTAGGTAATAAACGTATTCAGAACTTTAACTAAACAAATGTGCCCTTAACAACTCATAAACATTCAGATTTTTGATTCGACCGTGAGGGGAACCATGCCATATCGTATACTCCCATAGGTAAACATTCCAGTGTACAAAACATCAGACCCTATAATATCTAAGCAGGTAGGAGTTCTAAATTAGTAAAGTTCTTTAATATATTTCATAGAAAAATATAGATTTACAGGAAATTGTAATAGATTCACATTTAACTTTACTACGCAATAATGGATGGCGCTATAAACAATTCTTCTGAACCACTTTATAAACTATGAAGTTAAAAATGTAAGCGCAGTATTACTAATACTTATATACATGAAACATGAAACATGCCAACATATTAATTCAATTCAAAATTCCTCCTTAATTAAATAAAAAGTTGTTGGCTATCTTGCCAATTTCTTCAAAATTTTAATGTACAACGAAAAAAACCTGCAAACAAATTAAACTATGCCCTAGTTGGCATTCTTTGTGAAGTGAATTGCATGGAAAACTAATACTAAAATCAAATCAAATGAAACTTACTTGTAAACGTTAATTACAAAATTTGCGCAATTTGATATATATTATATTAACTCAACACCGGGAGTTGTTGAAGGAAGATATTTCACAGCCACATTGCTGCTATCTAGATGTCTGGAAAAAAACTTCACATTCGCAGAGATTCATTCATTCAAATCTTCAACTCCTGAGGATGCTGACGTTATCAGCGAAGCACGTGTCGAGTTTAATAATTACTGTGTCACTGTCTTTTGGCGTGTAGGGTTAACTTATTAAGAATTCATAGTGAATTTATGTCAAAGTTCTTGACTCAGCTACTGTGTGTATTCGCAGAGATGTCAAAAGAGTACTGACGGAAGTCAAAGTATATACATATGGGCCTGCTACTTTTTGTGCATAATTATTATTTTTCATTTACTAATTATTTCTTAAGCAAATATGATAGTCGTGGTCACGCTGATAGGAGATAAAACGTAAGATGCTCTTATCGTAACGTAAGAAAATGTATCACCACTATACAGCATTCTATTTTTTATAGAAAATAATATAAAAGGAAATAAGATGGTAGAATATCCGGAAAAACAGTAATTCAATTACTGTAGTTGTATAAACTGCGCATATAAAATAAGATCGTATGACAACTTTGCATTTTTTGATTGGCTGGCTAGTGTGCAACAAGGATGAGGAAACTGTCTGTTTCATTGCTCGTGAATTTTGTCACAACTTTTGTTTTCCGAGTATTAGGTATGGTTTCCAAAGAAACATTACGTTCGTGTAAAAATAAAATGATCCGATAAAAATCAATCTCAATATTTACCTCTGATAATAATTTTCTGCCCCCTATGATTCCTCTCCTTATTTACTCAACCCTTCATAAACAAATTAGCTTAATATTTTGGTAATTGCAGGAATTGTAATGAACTGAACACATGCAAATTTTTGTATATAAACTAATAGTATAATAATAACTTACAAGGGCGAACAAGACATGAAATAAATATTTTTAGTAATTAAGCGGTATCTAGCCACCATAAAGTAAGCAAGCGTATCGTGTTCGGTGTTATACTGGGGTAATTTACGTGTAGGGTCAAGTGTACGTATCTACAGCTAGATCTTTAAGCTGACACAGCATAATTTAATCGATTTCTGCATTTGAAACTTCGAAGTAGCGTTATTTTATAAACTAATTTGGAGTACAGGAAATCCTTTCCAAATCATTATTAAATGACGTTTTTATTTTACGTACATACTTACATATTTAATGTGCAAAATAAATATAGTGAAAATCAATATACATACTTAATTTTAATAGTATATATAAGTATATAAGGTAGTACCTACATTTACATAAAATTGACTTTCAAAATGAATATAAATTTTCCAAGTGTCATTCCAGAAAAGTAAACTAGGAACGCCAGTTGTAATTAATTAATACCTTGGGTAATTGTAAAAACCTAAAAAACCACTCGGCCCACGACTATCAAGAGAAGGTTTTACGATAACGCTAATGAATTTGTTATATTTAGAGTTTTTATATTAGGTGCTAACAAGTTTAGAAACGTTATTTCTTTTTTGTTATGCATTTATAAAATAGTGTATTATCCAACGAGCATGTTAATAAAACCCATAACTCGAAAGTTAGATACTGTAGTTTATCTGCAAGAATTTATAGATAGTTACACTTTAAAGTCTAGAAAAGTCTGAAAACTGTGAATGGACATACCCAGCCGTTGAACGAAAGTTGCTATAGAAACGTATATTAGGTACATTGGATTTTTCTGGCAAGCAAATAAGTAAATTTGACGCTGCGTCACAGCAACCTCGATATTCTAAAAAGTGTGTATTCATTATTCAGCTGGATTACATACCTAATTTATGTGGATGTATGTACTTAATTGATACAGATCTTATCTTCCCCGAGGTAACAAGATGGTGAAGAAAACAACTTGTAAGATCAAGTTAAGGATCTAATAAGATTGAATTTTTTGATAAGTTTGTTTTTTGTCAATTTGAAGCACCACTTGCATCTAAAAATTCTCCACTCTTTGTTCCATTTTTAAAATTATCTTCTGCAACTCTGCGTAAGTGTCTACTATGAGCAAGTCTTTCGAACAAAAAGGTTTTTTAGGTTGCGGATTCCAAAATTGAAATTTTGCATTAATTTCTCCCTTAAATTGTGCGATTATTATTGTGAAATTAAGAATTTATGCTGTTAGTAGACCCAATCTAATGTAGACTATTCTACTCGTCGAATTTTAAACCAATGAAATCGAAAAATTTTGCCGATGTAAACTCTTATGATAAATGCATGAGACTAAAATATATCCTAAATAAAAACTGTTAAAAAAATAACATCGTATATACAAATGAAAATTACACCCTGAAACTTTAGCCCGTCGAAAAGAATATTGTAGCAATTCAAAAGTCACTTGTTTTAGTTTATTTTCCTGGCCTCGCATGTTTAATATTAAGTCCAAGCTCTGGACAGGGCACGCAACTCCGTTACCAACATCAACCCACGCTCGCAAGACCTCTGTCACATGAGTTTTTGTGTTACGAATATAGACACGGTCAATTCTAAAGCAATAAAGTGACCGAGTTTGACACTAGAAAAAGAACACGTGCTTCTGTTCAGTATTCGGAACTGAACAGATTGTATCTGTAAGGAACATCATGAAACGGTTTTTGCCAACTGAAATTATGGGTTAATATGGATTTACTCCGTGCATTGTGTGCAAGAAGAGAACATATATAATAGTTAAACTGCTTGCAAGAATCAAGGGAAAATAGAAAAAAAATGTTAAATATTTCATTTAATTGCTTCAAAACTATAGAAATTGCAGATTCTGTACGACTTTGATTTAAATTTTTACAAGTGTCTAGAAAATCCTGTACAGAAGCTATATACAGTATGTTTCCAGATGAACCTAACTATACCTGTAAACTTTCTTATTTCGCATTTCAAGAGAGAAAGTTATACTTTATAAAAAGTTTTGCTTATCTTAAAAAGTTCTTAGCCATGGTCAGAATTTCAAAATAACATACAGGCTGGTTAAAAAATAAGAAAATGTAAAATTGTACTAAAAGGAAAGTACCTACCATCAGTTGTATGAGAGAAAATTAAAAATGTCACACCAAAAAGATGCCAGATTAAAATGTTATGGTATAAGTAAAACATGTAATCGCTTTGCAAATTGAACTTTTCAGTAAAAAATATCCTTAATTGAACATCTTTTTCTTGGCGTGAAAATATGAAAAATAGAACAAGTGTTTGTTAGTGTTTTATTTTGTACCATACATATTTCACTTAAAATATACATTTGTATAATTTCACTCACTCCGTACTATTTCCTATGCTGCTTTAAATTTAATTGTTGCAGGTACCTATTCAATTCTCCCTTTTTTCCATTTCTTGCCTCTGCATCTTGATCATTTACCTATCATGTCAGTTAATATTGCTTATTATTGTCCGATTTCCACGATTTTATCTTTTGCTTAGTTTGACATATGGTACCTTTTGTGTGTCGGGATTTAGTAACAGATGATACTCCGGTTTGCGTCTAATTGTGTTGTTAGAGTGCGCGCGATTAACCCGACGGTGCGCTGCGCGTGCGGAGCTCCAACCTTGCAGTGTATTTACCGCGTCATATACGCTCCCATTTGGTTTTCCTTTTTTTTTGCGCAACTGAAGAAAACAACAAAGCGGATCTCTTAGCGAAGAGTAGAGCAAAAGTCTGCTAATAACTAATAAGGCCGGAGCCCGTGTACTGTTTGTCATATCAATCAGTTAAAGGGGCATTAAAGGACAAAAACATACCTCTTACTGGATGAGCTTTCCTGATCTGAGACAATGAGAGGGCAGAAACCAGCTGTGGTAGGCCGTAGGACTAGTCACTTATGCAACATCTCACCACCGCAAAGGAGTAAAGGACGAGCCGGATTGCAAAGGAGGAAGCATACGCATAGTATGTGAGTGGGAATTTACGTTCTATTACGTTTGTAGAATCGCTCATACATAAGTCTTTTCCTCAAATTTTTGAGGGGGTCAGAAAGAAAGAAACACGCCTGGGGCCAGGTAAACAGATGTATCTATATTTATCTTAAATTGCACCTATATCTCAATATCACCTATTTATATTTGTTTATACATATTACAACACTGTTTATTAATCCAAACATGTTTTACTAGTTTTCTGTTTCTTGCTAATGATCATTCTATTAGTTAGCTAATCAACCGTGGCATAGTTCTAATTTTTTACTAGGTGCGAGACAAAATCGGTAGGTACTCTCAGAATCTAATCTCCCTTATGCTTCACAGCAAGTACTTAATAAACGTGTAATTATTTTGTAATGATTCCGATAACACTGAAGCCGATAATGAATTGAAACGATAATTTCAATTCATCTTTTTGTTTATTTAACGTTTCTGTAATTAGTTTTTGTTTCAAAATTATTACTCTGATGCATTCTGTAAACAAGGTGATTATAAAAGCGTAATTAAAATAATTATTATGGTATGGCAAGTTGCAATTCTCTGTTTTGTTACGAATACATATTATTCATTTATTACCGTATTTTTTAAAATAAATAATCAATTCGATAGCTACAAATGTTGGTTTAAAATTAGATATAATTAAACTACAAATAAACTAAAGAGGGTAATAACCATGTATAATAACATAATGTTCCATATAACAATAAAATAAAATTTATGTTGTGTATGTATTTGGAATAGACGAACTGATTTTTATATACCTCATAAAATTTCAAAACTTTCACTGATAAGGTACTTGGATTAAGTAGGATCAATCGATAAGATAATATGGCTTATAGGTGCCAATATTATGAACTTTGCTACTGTATGATAGCGTTATATTAACAGTTTTCTTCAATTCCATCACTATTTGGAGATTCGATAACGCGACTGCCTGTTTATTTCATATCTTTTACTTAATGAGAAAAAAAATACAAAATCAAAATACAGTTCTAATAGGAAGGTAATACGTGGACCAAAGTAATGCTGATACAATAATTCTTGTCCTTCTGCCAAGTATTGTGCAAACTTAACAAACCAACAACCCTTATTACTTCACCTGGAAATGTCAATCTTTTTGAGCAGTCTATTATTTACTATTCTTAGAACCCGAAATATGTATGTATATTTTATGATTGCGTTTATATACATTCCTCGTTTCTTTGTTGGCTATTTATTATTCTGTCAAAATATGATCTATACTTCCCTATGTTGACTTATGACTTCATTTCTTCGGCACATGTTTAAAATGGTAATAACAAATGCTCATCGTATTTATAGCACCTTTATCCCAAGATATTTGTCAGCTGTTAAACTAGTGCGTTGGCAAAAATTGGTCTAGAAATTATCCCTTTTTTTCTTAAAAAAATTATGGTTCGAATCTTGTTAAAAAGTCTTTCTGGGGAACAGCAGTATTTGACCATCACATTATCATCAGAATAGTTTCGTATTATCTTCCATAAAGGAAAGAAACACAGCCTTCATGCCGAAAGAAAAATAATTTACCACTAAAACCTAAAGAGAAACTAAAATGATACTACCAAGAGGAAGAACAAAGAGGATAGTCAATAAAGTGATATGGTTGCCTAAACGTTGCCGTTACCATTATAAAACAATGTTTATAAAGGTTGCAGAAACATTCTCATTCCTTGATTAAAAGGCTCATAACGCCTATAAGGAGTCTATAAGAAGTTATATAAGAGTAGCAGTTATATTTCTATCACTGTTGTTATAAAACTTAGGTTATATAAGGTTACTAAACCGTGGTAACGCTAACCCTACAGAGCCAGCCATTTAAGCTCTTTAAGGGGTATATAGAGGTAACTGAAAGGTTGTCATCAATCATTTGTATTACTAAAGGTTTTATAATGTGGTGGTAGAAATATTTCGAGAACCTTTATAACACAAAAATCAAAAATTGTTCATTGGGATGTTGCGATGACAAAATACTAATAGGTAAGTAGTACAACGTTTTTTAGAGATTTGGTATTTTGAACGAAATGTGATGGAAACTTATAATTTCGCCAGAAAAGAATGCGCGCCCAAATATTCTTCGCTGCTTTTTAAAAGTTACTAATATCTAACCGATATTAAGGGAATCCAATAAATTTTAAATTTAGAACAAAGGTTTTTCCGAGGGGCAAACCGCTGTGGAAGTTTAGTGTACAGGTGTGTGGAAGTTAATGGAAGTTCGTGGAAGTTGGTGGAAGTCAGTGGAAGTGAGTGGAAGTTAGTGGAAGTCAGTGGAAGTTAGTGGAAGTTAGTGGAAGTTGGTGGAAGTTAGTGGAAGTCAGTGGAAGTTAGTGGAAGTCAATGGAAGTTTCTGGGCATTTACGCATGCGCTGTAGTTCTAGATGGTCTGCGTATCGTCGTATTCGTCGAGAATTGAGTAGTCTAGACTAGTTTTTGGACCTTTGCTTGCATAGTAACGGTAAATTTACATTAGTTTATATTTTCTATACAGGTGGGCCAATAGTGCGTAGCCGGTCCATATCTCTGATTCTATTCAAGATATCGACTTGAAATTTTACGTGTATGTGGAGAACCCCACACGAAGCTTCTGTTAAACTTATTTTGATGTACCTACACAGGATGTTCACGTGCTAAGTACCAAACCGAAGTTACGTTTTTTAAATGAAATGCCCCACATTTGTTTACATATTTGAATTCCTCATAAAATTTCATGAAAGTTCATATGCTGCACGTTGGGGTTTAAAGCAAGCGATGTTAAGATACAGCCATTATAGTACCAGTGTGAACCCAACTTTGTGGAGCTACTGACGTCTGCCGATCAATGCTACCAAAGATTTTTTTATAGGAATAGGTTCACAGGATACGCTAATTGTAAATAAAATCCATCAACACTTTTATGAAAATACTTATTCAAAATACATATTGTACCGAATGGTCAACTTGAGCTTTTCTCTAAAATGTTATGTGGAACACCCCTAATATTATTTGCAGATTTGATAGCCAGTTTATGAAGCTTTTGATTGATGCAAAACTGGCTATCGAATATGAAAATAACATATCGGGTGTTCCATTTGAAATTTCTGAGAAAAAATGCATATTGCGTAAGCCGTCCACCCTGTATGATATTAAGTATTGTGACAAAAGTACTCATGGATTTTACGAATAGAGCAGTCTGTGAACCTAATCCAATAAAGAAATCTCTAGAGAAATCTTAAATAGCTTCGGCACTAAAATGGTAATATCTTAAAATCGCTCACTCTATAAACCCCATAGGCCCGGTTTTTCAATGAAATCAACACCGGATTAAGTCTGACACCGGCTTCGTCGCTACCATACAACCAATCAGAAAGCCGGTATCATAGCAACGAAGCCGGTGTCAGACTTAATCCGGTGTTGGTTTCTTTGAAAAACCGGGCCTTAGTGTAGTAGGTAAGGTATGTACATATATCAACTTTCATACGCTGTCGTAAAATTTTATAAAGAATTCAAATATGTACCTAAACAACCCGAGGGTATTGGATTTAAAAAATATAATTTTTGCTTGGTACTCAGAGTGTGAACACCCTGTATACACCAAAATAATTTTATCAGATGCTTCGTGGAGTTCTCAACATACGTGTAAAGTTTTATTTTGATACCTTGAATAGAACTAGAGATATGGACCGACTACACACTATTGGCCCACCCTGTATAATGCGTAGATATATTTTTCCGAGTATTTTTCTCTTTATAAGGCATGATCCACAACGAGTGTACAAATTTCGGGAGGTATACCTAGGTCAAAATAAGAAGAAAAGTTGTATGAACATAGAACATAATGCATGTCTTAAAATTACTCTCAACTAAGATACACGGTGTTGAGATCAAGGTTTCTCTAAAAAAAATGTTACTTTTTGATAGGTATCTAAGAAAATCATTGAATTAAAATTTGTAAAATTGTAAACCTCATTTGTTCCAAACATTTTTGCTTTTGAAATGCTAAATGGAGTGGCAAGCAGTTTTAGAACAATCGATTGTTAATTTTTTTGCGATTGTGAGCGGTTAGGCAAAATGCTATTTTATTCAAAAAATCATTTCTTCGCTTCCAAATTGAACCAGTGATGTAACATAAGTGCCCTATCGTTTTTATTCCGAATGTCAAGCTCTAACGGATTATTCAGTAATATATTAATAGTATACAGGGTGATTCACGGGAACTGTTAGCTATAGATGTTTTCTCATACAATACAGTTACAAATCTAAAAAATTAGATTCGGGCGTAAATGCCTAGGAACTTTTTATTTAAAATATTTTAAGTCGTGGCCCTTCCGGTCGACTTCCGGTTATACCGGAAATGTTTACTAATTTTTTTTAAATGGAAGCCATATTTTTGACAGCAGATTTCCATTTTGCTTGTTTTTATATTCAAAAAGTCATCCATTCTCGAAATATTAATTATTTTTCGAACTTTTCCGGCTTTGCATCATACTTCTTAAAAATATATTTTTGCTACGTATTTCAAATTGAATCGTGAATCACCACTTGTACCTTTTCCAGGATGCTTCTAATTTACCCTACAGGGTGTTGTTCATCTGATGTTATGGCAAACAAACTTTAAATTTGTAATAGTCAACTTTCTTAATACACAGGGTGATTCAGAACGGGCGGGCCAAATTAAAATGGGGGCTAGAGGAACTCCAAATAAGACGAAAAGTTTATATGAACATATGTTCGAAAGTGACTACTAACAAAGATACAGGGTGTAAAAGTTTTCATACTTTTTTAAATATTTTTTTATTATCTTAGTAACTAGGAAACTTATTGAGTTGAAATTCAAGGTGTTGTTTTCATTTGCCAAGTTCCAATTTTCAAAAAAAATTGCTCTGCTAGCCCCATCAGTAGCGTTGCTACGGGGTAGACCCGTTTACTTATTTCCCTAATCTAATGTTACGCCACTGGCGAATGCAGGTGATATTAATGTATTTGAAATCTACGTTCAATTTGGGAAGAAATTGGTATCTTCAAAATATTTCGTAAAATGCTTAGTTTTTGAATGAAATAGCTTTTTGTGAAATCCTGCACATCATCATAAGGTTCTCAGTCCGAGGACTGGTTGGACGCGTACCTCCATTCTTTTCTATCCTGAGCTAACCTACGCATTTCCCTAAAAGTAGAACATCCTACATCCCTAACTATTTGAGAGCAGTAGTCTAATCTAGGCCTACCCCTACCTCTTTTTATTCCTATCTCTGACTCTAGTATGTCACGAACTATTCCTTCGTGTCTTAGAAGGTGTCCTACCATCCTATCTCTCCTACTCTTTATTGTTTTCCATACCTTTCGCTTTTCCCCAACTCTTTCTAATACTTCCCTATTGCTAACCTTATCTATCCACGGTATCTTCATCATGCGTCTGTAGCACCACATTTCAAACGCTTCTACTCTTTTTCTATCCGCTTCTCCTATTGTCCAAGTTTCGCACCCGTATAATGCCGTACTCCATACATACGACGTTAAGAGTCTCTTCCTAGTCTCTATATTAACCGTTCTCGAGCATAACAGTTGTTTCTTTTTGTTAAACGCAACTCGGCCCTGCGCCATTCTTTGTTTTATATCTTTAGTGCTCCTACCGTCTTGAGTTATTTTACTTCCTAAGTAGCAGAAATCCGCGACCTCCTCTATCTTCTCATTTCCAATTTGTATTTCCATATTAGTTCTATTTTCACATCCCCTACATACCAAAATTTTAGTTTTCTTTTTATTGATTTTCATGCCGAAGCCCTGTGTCAAAACTGCCTCCATTTCATTCAGAGCCGCTCCTAATTCTTCTTTGCTAGATGCTAACACTGCTATATCATCCGCAAATCTGAGCATGTTAATAGTTTGGCCCTGTACATTGATCCCTGAGGCTGTTCTTTCCTTAACAATATTAATCGCATCTTCGATATATAAGTTGAAAACTAGAGGTGACAATGCACATCCCTGTCTCACTCCCTTCCGGATATCTACTTCCCTTTGTTCCTGCTCACATTCTATAACTGCCTTTTGCTCTTTGTAGAGATTATGTATTATTCTTCTGTCCCTGTATTTCATCCCTACCTTTCTCAGCACTTCGAACATCTTCCCCCATTTTACGTTGTCGAAGGCTTTTTCTAAATCTACAAATCCTATATAGACGCTCTTTCTCTTTTCTATCGTTTTTTCTATAATTACTCGTAAAGCTAGAATGGCCTCGCGCGTTCCTCTATTTCGTCTAAATCCGAACTGATCTTCTCCTAATATTTCTTCCGCCTTTTTCTCCATCCTTCTTTGCACAATTCTAGTTAAAATTTTTGACGCATGGGAAGTTAAACTGATAGTTCTAAAATTTTCGCATCTATCCGCTCCTTTTCTTTTTGGCAAAGCTACTATGATGTTCCGTTTGTAATCTTCTGGAATCTCGCCTGTCAGGTATATGCGACTAACTAGTTTAAATAAACGATCTATTACCTCTTGACCTGCGCACTTTAAGATTTCTGCCTGCAAGCCATCTATACCTGGTGCTTTATTATTCCTTAAACTTTTTAGTGCTATCTCAAACTCTTCTCTCATTATAGGACTCCCTAGGTTATCCCCCTCTACACTGCTTTCGCTTTCTAATATATCTTGCACTTCCTGTCCCGCATATAAGTTTCCTAAATATTCTTTCCACCTATCTGCCTTCTCCCCACTTCCGATTAGGATATCTCCTGCCTCATTTCTAATGTTTTTGGTACTAGATCCAATTTCTCTAAAATTTCTCCTAATTATTTTATATGCTTCATCAGTCTTTCCTACTTCGAATTTATCTTCCACTTCTTTGCATTTATTATCGATCCATTGCTCTTTCGCTTTCCTACATTCCCGAATAATTTCCCACTTGATCGCCTTATATCTTTGTTTCCCTGTTTCATCTAACCTATTTTTATATTTTCGCCTTTCCTCTATTAGACTCACAATATGTTTTGTTATCCAGGGTTTCCTACTTTCATTCTGTTTATGACCCAAAATATCCCTAGCTGAGGAAACTAAACTATTTTTAATGCAATTCCATTCTGCCTCTATGTCCCTAACAATATTTCCACCCGTGCCCTTTAGTGCTTCGTTTGTCTTTTTCTCGAACTTATTGCGCATATCATCATCTTTTAGTTTCTCTGGGTCAAGATACCTTCTTCCGCTTCTTTTTTTCAAAATCTTAAATTTAAGATTGGCTTTCATAACGACTATGTTGTGATCACTATCTATATCTGCTCCTGGATAACTTCTACAATCCCTAACTTGATTTCTAAATCTTTGCCTAACGAGAATGTAATCTATTTGATATCTCCCTAAGTCTCCTGGCATCTTCCACGTATAGCATCTCCTAACATGATGGTGAAATAGAGTGTTCGCGACCGTTAAGTTATGTTTATCGCAGAACTCTATCAGTCTAACTCCCCTATCGTTCCTATTGCCTAATCCAAAGGGGCCAACTATTCCGCCCTCTCGCCCTGTGCCTACGACTGCATTGAAATCTCCTGTAATTATTAAATTTTCGTGCCCTCTCACAAAATCTAGCACATATTCAATATCACTATAAACTGCCTCTACGGCCTCATCACTGTAGTTAGAAGTGGGCATATATACCTGTATTATTACTGTTTTTACAGGTTTCGAATCTAACCTAACCATAACTACCCTGTCACTTTGCTGTAAGAAATTTTCTACACTCTGTCCTACTTTTTTCCGCATAACAATTCCTACTCCCGAATTTCCTCCTACAGATCCTGTGTGTATTACTCTAAAATCTCCGCTCCAGAAGTCTCCAGCTTCTGGCCATCGCACTTCACTGATACCTACTACGTCTAATGCTAACCTATCCATCTCAATTTTCAAATTCTCTAACTTCCCTACTTGTTTCATGCTTCTAACATTCCACGCTCCGACTCGTGAGATGTTGCACTTATCATTTCTGATGACTCCCCCCGAAGCAGTCCCCGCCCGGAGATCCGAATGTGGGACTATTTTACCTCCGGAATATTTTACTCCAGAAGGTGCCATCATCATAAATTAAAGTACGCTGTACTAGGGATAAAATAATGTGGTGGTTTCCCGTTGCCTTCCACATCGCAGTAGTGTGTATCACAGTGCCATACCAACCCTCACGATCTCTGCCACTATGATTACTGAAAGAGCTGCTGCCCCCTTCCAGGGACTTAATTTAGTCTGGCTTCTCAAATAAAAACCCCTCCAATATGGTTAAACCTATGGTTCGGCTCTTTATATCATTGAAGCGCGCAAGCCATCCCACCCGTCCCAGTATTACTAGAACTGCGTCAAGGTACAAGTCCTTTGGGATAGCGAAATCCTGCACATGCACTGAAATTTTCCATAATGCAATAATGGCTTCATCTATATGCAAGGAAAGTGAAAATTGAAAAAAATAGTTTATTAAGAATAACACTAACGAAACTAACAAGAAGAACGAGAAAACACATCAATTATTACATTACGATATTAAAAAAAATATTAAAACTTTTACACCCTGTATCTTTGTTAGTAGTCACTTTAGGACATATGTTCATATAAACTTTTCGCCTTATTTGGCGTTCCTCTAGAACCCATTTTAATTTGGCACGCCCGTTCTGAATCACCCTGTATAGAACATCTTCTATATTATTTCCTCGATTATTTCACCACCTGAAACAGAATGGTATTCTACTTCAAAAAATATAAGCATTCCCGATATCTACCTTTTATGAATTTGTTATGATCGATTTTGATAAATTGCCTTGTTTGAGTAATTTACCCGGTAATTTATTATACTGGTAGAGCTGAAATTTCTCACAAAATAATTTGTTGGTTGACAACTATTTAATGTTAAAATTCAGAATTTAAGGACATTTTTCCATATTTCAAATAAACCCTCAATAATTACAATTCTACCAGTTCAATAAATTATAGGTACTTACCTACTCAAATGAAGCAATTTTTGAAAATCGACCATAACGATAAATCGACAGGAAATAGATATGGGGAATGTTCAAACTTTTTGAAATAGAATACTATTCTGTTTCAGAAGGCGAAACAATATACGAGGTGTATTACTTAAGAAAATTGACTGTAACAAATTTAAAGTTTGTTTGATACAACAGATTAACAACAGACCATAATATGTGTCTTAAGCAAATTAGACATATCGTAGGAAAGGTAAATGTGGTGACTTACGACGTGGTGTATATCGATAATCGGTATTTCAATTCGAAATAAGCAGCACAAGGATATTTTTAAAAAGTATGAATTTGCCTCGGAATTTACCCATTTAATTCGAATTCAGTCATTTAATAAATATTTACATTATACAGAGATGTTATTTTCATATTAACTTCAGTGAAATTTCTAATCGCCAAACGATTTTTTCTACATTTTTTCTACATTGTTGTCTAATTCGTATTTCTTTAGATTAAATGATTTTTATTAATCTCTTCTTGGTGAAAGGTAGAATACTAAAGAAGGGAAAGTGCATGGAAGTCAGTGGAAGTGCGTGGAAGTCAGTGGAAGTGCGTGGAAGTCAGTGGAAGTCAGTGGAAGTTACTGGAAGTTAGTGGAAGTCAGTGGAAGTTAGTGGAAGTCAGTGGAAGTTAGTGGAAGTCAGTGGAAGTTAGTGGAAGTCCCATAAAAATGGAAGTTTGGTGTACAAAATTTAGCCTGCGGTTTGCCCCTCGGGTTTTTCTAATAAAATTGTTTTTTTGGTCCACCCGCGCCAGCAAAATTTGCTTACCCAGTATTTTTTAGAAAACGTTTTTTAATTATTATTTCTATGGTTGTGCGATTTGACGTAATCCAACATTTTTCTCTTTCGGTATACAATATTAGGCATCGTCATCAAACACTGAGGCCAAAAATCGTCCGTCCGAAACTCCTATGACATTGTGAATGGGCATCATCATAAGGTTCTCAGTCCGAAGACTGGTTGGACGTGTACCTCCATTCTTTTCTATCCTGAGCTAACCTACGCATTTCCCTAAAAGTAGAACATCCTACATCCCTAACTATTTGAGAGCAGTAGTCTAATCTAGGCCTACCCCTACCTCTTTTTATTCCTATCTCTGACTCTAGTATGTCGCGAACTATTCCTTCGTGTCTTAGAAGGTGTCCTACCATCCTATCTCTCCTACTCTTTATTGTTTTCCATACCTTTCGCCTTTCCCCAACTCTTTCTAATACTTCCCTATTGCTAACCTTATCTATCCACGGTATCTTCATCATGCGTCTGTAACACCACAGTTCAAACGCTTCTACTCTTTTTCTATCAGCTTCTCCTATTGTCCAAGTTTCGCACCCGTATAATGCCGTACTCCATACATACGACTTTAAGAGTCTCTTCCTAGTCTCTATATTAACCGTTCTCGAACATAACAGTTGTTTCTTTTTGTTAAACGCAACTCGGCCCTGCGCCATTCTTTGTTTTATATCTTTAGTGCTCCTACCGTCTTGGGTTATTTTACTTCCTAAGTAGCAGAAATCCGCGACCTCCTCTATCTTCTCATTTCCTATTTGTATTTCAATTTTAGTTCTATTTTCACTCCATCTACATACCAAAATTTTAGTTTTCTTTTTATTGATTTTCATGCCGTAGCCCTGTGTCAAAACTGCTTCCATTTCATTCAAAGCCGCTCCTAATTCTTCTTTGCTAGATGCTAACACTGCTATATCATCCGCAAATCTGAGCATGTTAATAGTTTGGCCCTGTACATTGATCCCTGAGGCTGTTCTTTCCTTAACAATATTAATCGCATCTTCGATATATAAGTTGAAAACTAGAGGTGACAATGCACATCCCTGTCTCACTCCCTTCCGGATATCTACTTCCCTTCGTTCCTGCTCACATTCTATAACTGCCTTTTGCTCTTTGTAGAGATTATGTATTATTCTTCTGTCCCTGTATTTCATCCCTACCTTTCTCAGCACTTCGAACATCTTCCCCCATTTTACGTTGTCGAAGGCTTTTTCTAAATCTACAAATCCTATATATACGCTCTTTCTCTTTTCTATCGTTTTTTCTATAATTACTCGTAAAGCTAGAATGGCCTCGCGCGTTCCTCTATTTCGTCTAAATCCGAACTGATCTTCTCCTAATATTTCTTCCGCCTTTTTCTCCATCCTTCTTTGCACAATTCTAGTTAAAATTTTTGACGCATGGGAAGTTAAACTGATAGTTCTAAAATTTTCGCATCTATCCGCGCCTTTCCTCTTTGGCAAAGCTACTATGATGTTCCGTTTGTAATCTTCTGGAATCTCGCCTGTCAGGTATATGTGACTAACTAATTTAAATAAACGATCTATTACCTCTTGACCTGCGCACTTTAAGATTTCTGCCTGCAAGCCATCTATACCTGGTGCTTTATTATTCCTTAAACTTTTTAGTGCTAGCTCAAACTCTTCTCTCATTATAGGACTCCCTAGGTTATCCCCTTCTACACTGCTTTCACTTTCTAATATATCTTGCACTTCCTGTCCCGCATATAAGTTTCCTAAATATTCTTTCCACCTATCTGCCTTCTCCCCGCTTTCGATTAGGATATCTCCTGCCTCATTCCTAATGCTTTTGGTACTAGATCCAATTTCTCTAAAATTTCTCCTAATTATTTTATATGCTTCATCAGTCTTTCCTATTTCGAACTTATTTTCCACTTCTTTGCACTTATCGTCGATCCATTGCTCTTTCGCTTTCCTACATTTCCGAATAATTTCCCACTTGATCGCCTTATATCTTTGTTTCCCTATTTCATCTAACCTATTTTTATATTTGCGCCTTTCCTCTATTAGACTCACAATACGTTTTGTTATCCAGGGTTTCCTACTTTCATTCTGTTTATGACCCAAAATATCCCTAGCTGAGGAAACTAAACTATTTTTAATGCAATTCCATTCTTCCTCTATGTCCCTAACAATATTTTCGCCCGCGCCCTTTAGTACCTCGTTTGTCTTTTTCTCGAACTTATCGCGCGTATCATCATCTTTTAGTTTCTCTGGGTCAAGATACCTTCTTCCGCTTCGTTTTTTCAAAATCTTAAATTTAAGATTGGCCTTCATAACGACTATATTGTGATCACTATCTATATCTGCTCCTGGATAACTTCTACAATCCCTAACTTGATTTCTAAATCTTTGCCTAACAAGAATGTAATCTATTTGATATCTCCCTAGGTCTCCTGGCATCTTCCACGTGTAGCGTCTCCTAACATGATGGTGAAATAGAGTGTTCGCGACCGTTAAGTTATGTTTATCGCAGAACTCTATCAGTCTCACTCCCCTATCGTTCCTATTGCCTAATCCAAAGGGACCAACTATTCCGACCTCTCGCACTGTGCCTACGACTGCATTGAAATCTCCTATAATTATTAAATTTTCGTGTCCTCTCACAAAATCTAGCACATGTTCAATATCACTATAAACTGCCTCTACGACCTCATCACTGTAGTTAGAAGTGGGCATATATACCTGTATTATTACTGTTTTTACAGGTTTCGAATCTAACCTAACCATAACTACCCTGTCACTTTGCTGTAAGAAATTTTCTACACTCTGCCCTACTTTTTTCCGCATAACAATTCCTACTCCCGAATTTCCTCCTACAGATCCTGTGTGTATTACTCTAAAATCTCCGCTCCAGAAGTCTCCGGCTTCTGGCCATCGCACTTCACTAATACCTACTACGTCTAATGCTAACCTATCCATCTCAATTTTCAAATTCTCTAACTTTCCTACTTGTTTCATGCTTCTAACATTCCACGCTCCGACTCGTGTGATGTTACACTTATCATTTCTGATGACTCCCCCCGAAGCAGTCCCCGCCCGGAGATCCGAATGTGGGACTATTTTACCTCCGGAATATTTTACTCCAGAAGGTGCCATCATCATAAATTTGAAGTACGCTGTACCAGGGATAGAATAATGTGGTGGTTTCCCGTTGCCTTCCACATCGCAGTAGTGTGTATCACAGTGCCATACCGACCCTCACGATCTCTGCCACTATGATTACTGAAAGAGCTGCTGCCCCCTTTCAGGGACTTGATTTAGTCTGGCTTCTCAAATAAAAACCCCTCCAATATGGTTAAACCTATGGTTCGGCTCTTTAGATCATTGAAGCGCGCAAGCCATCCCACCCGTCCCAGTATTACTAGAACTGCGTCAAGGTACAAGTCCTTTGGGTAGGTGTGAATGGGCAGCTATACTAAATACATTTTTAAAGAAATCCAACGGAACATAATTTGTTTCTAGTACCTAGTTATTAGTACCTAGTTAGTACTCAAAGCATGCCCATCAGAGCAAAGTTGAGTTTTATTTATTTATTTATTTATTTATTTAGAAGTTTTAGAATAGAACAGTGTCCCATTTATTCAGCGAACCGTAAGGCTCATATTTAAAATAATAAATTTTAGTACAATTTTTAAAATTACAAATGTCAAAAATTCATCCAAAAAGTTGCAACTGTCAAATTGATTCATAAACAATTCCAAAATCCCATTTTCTATTGCAATCTTCTAAAATTCACACAAAACGCTCACCCAATCCATCGCCCGTTTCCCCATTGTCATTTATAATTTAGATATTCATCTGCAGAAGCCAACCTTAACAAAAAAATCCTTAATTATTGTTCTTTTAGTCCGAGTTTAAGAATGGCACGCAAATTGCAAATATGTAACCGTCGCGTCGGTGAGTTGCTCGTGAGTTATAATGAAAAAGGAAGTATTTCGAAAACGCAGACGATGTGATCCGAGTGGCACATTCGAAAATTAATGTAGTAGCTGAACTCACTTTAATACGAGCAACTGGTTAACTTAGGTGTTGAAATAGTATATTATACACGAGTTTATAATGAATGCTATTATTACCGAGGATGAAGTTTACAACACGAGCGAGCGAAGCGAGCGAGTTTTGTAATCATCCGAGGTAATAATAGCATCATTATAACGAGTTGTATACTATACTTTGTCCACGACTATCAAAACAGATTCCCAGAAAGAATTTACCTTCATTTCCCTTCTCCAGTGTAAGAAAGATTCATACATATGCTCTCAGGTATAATTTTCTTGGTTTTTTGGGCAATGAATCTAATAAGGCAAGTTCTGCAGCTTCTTTTGTTGCTGGTGCTGTTAAAGAAATCTCGTTTTTACTCTCACTACTCATTATATCTTCTTTTTTAGAATATGCATTTCAAATTAAAAGCAAACCATGCTGATTTGACGTTTCAATTTGAACTAACACATCGCGATCGCGGCCTACTAAATAAATGTAAAAAAGGGTCAAAGCGATGTTCCTATTGGTGTAGTGAATAATATTCATTAATCACTGCAGTGAATAATGTATCTAATTTTGATTGAAGAAACCAAGTATAAAGAGTATGTTGTAAGATAGTCGTGGACAAAAACTTTTTTTCTTTAAAAATGGGTTTAGTATAGGCTCCCATTCACAATGTCATAATTTTGTATGTTCCAAAAGAAAAAGTGTTAGATTCCTTTATCAAATAATGGAAATAAGAATTAAAAACGTTTTCTAAAACATATTGGGTTGACAAATTTTGTTGTAATTCCTTAATATTCGATATATGTAGATATTGGCCAATTGTGAAATAATAAAGACCCTTTTCACACTGGCGACTTTTTGTGGTCTATCACACTTGCCAACAAGCGATGGGAACGACAATCCGAGCCAAAATGTGGAGAACCGCCCCCTTTCCACGATGTGGGACTTGGCGAGTCTGACGTCAGGCTTGGCAGGCCACTGGCGTTCCAAAATAGGTATTAATTTCTCCAGGTCAAACTTTTCTAGCATTTCGTTCTTCTCATGTGCCATGTCGTCAAAAACAAAACATTGCTCTACTACACGTCAACCACTATAAAAGCGTAAGGTAACGGATGTTTATCGGTTAACGGGTTTCTATGGGGCAATGGATAATAATCGGGTATAAACGATAATTATCGGATAAAGAGTAAAACATATATAAGAGGTATTATAGACTGGTGTGATTGGGATTAGGAACCCACTACTAACATCATTATTGTATTATGATACAGTTGAGAAAAGTTCCACAGAAAAGTGGCAGGAAGTAAAAATCGTTTCACATGAGAACGTACAGTGACGTATCATAAGTTTTTCTGGACGTTGCTAGGCAATAAGGACGCGAACGTTCATTTTCCTCTCGCTTCAATGTCGGACGTTTTACTTAGTGCGCCACTGGTGCCGTCATTGTCATACAATAATACATTCTGGATTCAAATCCAAAATAAACTTATTCGCCACAGTATAAAATCGTGTTTATTTACTAAATCAAAATGGTTTATTCCAAAGAAGAATGCCGGCTAATAACTCCTGAGGTCTTGAGAAATGTAAGATCTGGATTTGAATCCAGAATGTATTATTGTATGACAATTGGTGGAGGTCACTTCGAGCAATACATTCGATAGTTTAAACCTTTTTGTGCTTTTAATAACTCTTTAACTTGGAAACTTCAAGAAGCAATTTCTCGGCAACAAATTGATCGAATTGAATAAAACAAATACGGTTGTGTAAGTAATGAAAACCCCTTCCAAAGTAGGGATCATTTGACCCCCGTCCCATTTAAAAATTTTGTGGGGGTCGCTACCCCCGCACAGGGCTAGAGTTGCAAGAATGATTATTGCATAAAAATTGGTCCCCTTTCATATAAAAATCGACGTGTTTTTGGATTTTTGTCAAAACGTTTAGTTTGCCTAGTTTTACGGGGGTACAAGTTTTCGTTGGAACACCGTGTATATAATCTAGTTACTTTAGTAGGTACCTGCCAAACGTCAAATATTCCCAACACATTTCTTTGTATGTGAATTAATTGAAATAAAATTTCGTTTTGAACTACCTTGCTTCGATTCAAAAAATAATCTTGTTAAATACAATTCGTGGTCTGGAATTTTTAGGTAATTTTACTCAAGCTGTTGCTTTTACTAATCACTCGTGTAAATTTGACAGAAGATTACTCACGCAAGCGCTCGTGATCTTTTGACTGTCAAATTTACACTCGTGGCTACCGAGAAACGCAACAGCTTTCGTAAAATTTCCGACAATTCCAGACCACTTATTCTATTATTACAGAAAATAATTTGTTCATTTGCACTTCACCTATTGTCAATTCTGTTAAAGCCCCAACTATCTAAATGGGGAGAAACGTTGATAGCAACATCTGATGCTCTTCCTAATATACGTCCCGAAGATTTAGAAAGAACTACTGCAGTCCTTTTCGTGTGCACCCTCGCGTCATAAAAGTTCGGTGTTACATTAGGTACCATCAATATTTACAAAGTCCTTTTCTATAGATTTTCTCTTTTTTGAGCTGCACTTCCCCATTTAAAGGATTCTCCGTTGTTCAAACTATTTCTCATAAGATGTTGCGTTTATATGAAAAGTGATTTTGTGCGAATTCAGCTCCAAAATCAGGAATATTTTTAGTGCTAGTTCCAATGGTAGAACTATTGGCTATTCGCTTGTTAAGAATCATTTTGCGTGTTTTAAGAGTTTTTTACGAAGGTACTTCTTGTTTAAATGACTGAAATCCTTTCTGGGTCATGCTGAAATTTAGTGATATATCGTTTAAGCGTATATAAAAATAAATTAATAATAATCTAATATTGGAAGGGTAACGCGTTCGAACATCGAAAAGCACACTAAATCTTTAGTTTTTTAATACAATTTCTACAGAGAAAGCTTTTAGCCGCACGGTCTTTATCAGATCGCGTGGATCAGCGGCCGTCTAGATCACATCAAAGTGGCCTTTCAAATTTGACATCGCCCACATGTATATGGCTCATTTTTATTTACATACGCTTTTTACGGGAGAAATGCCAACTATACCACGACAATCTAATAAAAACGGCCATTGATTTATTCCAACGCTGGAACAACGTTGGTATTATTGGGATTTAAACAGCTGAAAGTGCACGCGAATAAATGAAACCGGAGAAATTTCGTTCGGGTTAATTAGGTAATTGAGTAATAACACGAATTAATCAAGAAAATTACATGGGTTTCGCGTAAACACACATTGAAATGATTTATGAAGAAACAGGAGTTATTCACTATAAAAAGCAAATGGATCAGGACATTTCCCTTATTATTGAATATGGCTGTTCTTACTTACATGGTCTTATTTGAAATACTTTTCATTCTAATTTATTATGTTTGCATTAAAAAATGGGAAAATATTCTAAGAGCATATACCGAATGCGAATAGGAAATTGAAATGATAGTCAAATATTTGCTTTCCAGTATCTATATCTATAGGAATTTAAATTGTTTTATAGGAAATGCGTTATAAACTTTTGGACGATCCCTGTACGATTAAATGTTCGTTGACAAATATGTACATCGAGAGAAATGTTTATTTACATTAGTGAAATAAATGGTAGATCTGAATACGGCGAGATAAATTATGTCAGTTCAACTAACTAAATCATCTACTTGCATATTTTATATCAATTAATTTCATAATTTGTTGGACAGAAATAAATCATGGAGTTTGTTAAAATATATTGCTTAGTTGTGACAATTAAATCATATATTTGTAGCTACCAACCAAATCATTTATTTGCCGCAAATAAAGAATGTACATATTTTAACAAACTCTAGGATTTCTTTATCTCAAATAAATTATGAAATTAAGTGAAATAAAATCTCCAAGTTATATGTTTATTTCGCTGTATACATACAAAAGGTATGTATACCATTTATTCCCCAGAAATCAAATTCATATTGATTCAGATACAGCCTTCTCTCATTATTCAACTCTTCCTCTAAAGTCTAAAATAACATTTGCCACATCCAAGCACATGTGACGTTGATTTCAGATTTAACAAGAAAGTGTAGGTATAACAATTAAAAACATTTAAAAATGGCCATTCTTAATCGTAACTTAAAAATGAATATGTAAGATATTCCATTTTATTGGTGCACCTCAACCTCTTATAAACTCGCTTATAATAGTATATTATACACGGATGATTACAAAACTCGCTCGCTTCGCTCGCTAGTGTTGTAAACTTCATCCTCGGTAATAATAGCATCATTATAACGAATTGTATACTATACTTTGTCCACGACTATCAAAACAGATTCCCAGAAAGAATTTACCTTCATTTCCCTTCTCCAGTGTAAGAAAGATTCATACATATGCTCTCAGGTATAATTTTCTTGGTTTTTTGGGCAATGAATCTGATGAGGCAAGTTCTGCAGCTTCTTTTATTGCTGGTGCTGTTAAAGAAATCTCGTTTTCACTCTCACTACTCATTATATCTTCTTTTTTAGAATATGCATTTCAAATTAAAAGCAAACCATGCTGATTTGACGTTTCAATTTGAACTAACACATCGCGGTCGTGGCCTACTAAATAAATGTAAAAAAGGGTCAAAGCGATGTTCCTATTGGTTTAGTGAATAATATTCATTAATCACTGCAGTGAATAATGTATCTAATTATGATTGAAGAAACACAAGTATAAAGAGTATGTTGTAAGATGTCGTGGACAAAGTAATTTAAACTTGGGGAATGAGAAAGTTCAATAATTCCACAACTTATTTTTAATTTTCTGGCAACTCCTTATAAAATATCATAAAATCAGTACCTATAGCTTCAGGATTGACTGTTCACAGACACTGTCCACTCTTATTAAATCCCGATCCGATGCCGGTCTACGGACGTTTGTGGGTTCCTGTGTCTACTTTATTTCTGATAACCCAAGCTTTATTGCGTACAGCTGCTTACGATTTGTTCTAATAAAGTGCATCAATCTGTTAGAAATTAGAATTATGTGTTACAAATATACAGGGTGTCCCGTTTTTAAACAAACAAACTTAAGTATTATGACAGAACTTGATATTTTAAGATGAAAAGTTTACATAAACATATGTCGAAACAGTCTTCCTCACGGGTCACGGAGCTTAGGCCCTTCCAAAGAGGGACTCCAAAAATTATCTTTCTTTATTTCTCCAAAATTATTTAACAAAAAAATAATGAAATTTTATGTTAAATTCATTTAACTTACGTTAATTTTTGGTAATTACATCACTTATTTTCGATTTTGAAGAAAATTAAATAATTTTTTAAGTAGTAATGAAACAGTTAAGTGAAAGTAACTATTTAATTAACAATGTTTTATAAGAAATAAATAATATATATAATAAATTTTTAAATATGTACATAAATAAATTTAAATATTCAAAGAAGTTGTTCAAAGTAGCCACCATTTTGATTGACATATAATTGGCTTCTACGAGTAAGTGACTGCCGTACATTTGACAGATGCTGTGGGGTAATACTTCATGCAGTATTTTCTATTCTTTCTATCATTTCTTCGCGAGTATTTACAGGCGTTGCACAGATCATGTAGATCATGTCCTTAATGTATCCCCATCAGATAAAAAAATCTAGGGGGTTGAGATCTGAGGAGCGAGGCGGCCATGCCACAGGTCCACCTCTGCCAATCCATCTTTGACCATAATTCCATAATTTTCATTCAACCAATTTTGCACAGGGCGAAAATAGTGTGCTGGACACCCGTCAAGTTGAAAGAAAAGTTGATATCTCAAATTTAGCGGCACGTTCTCAACAAAATCTTTAAAAAAAATTGACCAGTAACCCTATGTGGCAAAAAATATGGTCCCAAAACGTTGTTTTCCACTATGCCCATCCATACATTAACGCAGAACTCCCTCTGAAAATTTCTAGCACGCACAACATGAGGATTTTCAGTGGACCAAACCCGTAAATTATGGTAGTTGACAATCCCTCTTCTGGTGAAGCACGACTCGTCACTCCACAAAACTTTAATAAAAGAGTCACGATCTT
Organism: Xestobium rufovillosum; assembly: GCA_963966045.1. Lineage (NCBI taxonomy): Eukaryota > Metazoa > Arthropoda > Insecta > Coleoptera > Ptinidae > Xestobium > Xestobium rufovillosum. The sequence goes on from OZ014496.1 coordinate 17,511,935, forward strand.
GACCTAGTTTTTGGTTTAAAAATCTGCAATATTCAAGTCTTCTATCCTCATCGCCTGGATGTAACCCTTGATGTAAATGATATGCTCTGTAATTTTTGTTTTTTAAAGTTCTAAAAATGATAATTCTTGGTATATTTGTTTGCCTGGCTGCTCTTCGTATACTTCTGTTATTTCTTCGAAAAATATTTAAAATTTGCCTTTGACGCAAACCGTTCACCCTTCTCTGAATTCCACGTTCAGGTCCTCTCTTACAAGCAGAAATTTCCTTGGTAAATTTCCTACGAATGTGAGTGGTACTGGGCCGTTCGAACAACTACTCCTCGGGCAAATACCCATCATTGGGCTTGGAACATCCATCTCTACGTGCTTTCCTGCTCTACCAGCAGTAGTCCTGTGTACGTTAGAAGTTTTTCAATATTGCATGTTTCGAATGTGCATGTAAAACCGTGGACCATTGGTTTCGTCCTTTTGGGACTCATCAGTACGGTCCTTTGCCCTACACACTCGAACCATGCAATATTGCTTTCTGTATAATACTTATACGTTTGGTGCAAGTATATTATTTATAATTCGCCGAATTATGCGGCGGTAATGAGTGGTACTGGACCGTTCGAACAACTACTCCTCGGGCAAATACCCCGCCAGGCATTGAATTATATCATTCGGGTTTAGATTTTACTTGGCAAAATTTGTCGACTGTATAGACTAGAGATACACAATTTTGCTCATGACATTGTTGAAAAATTATTCGACTGGCGTCTCGTAATTTTTAAGCAATTCACTCGTAAAATTGCTAGGCAACTTCTCGTTACAATCGAAATATTTTTCCGGCAAAAGCTAAACTCTTACAAACTTACAAACATATACTTACGAAAATTTACGAAGAAGGCAATACCAGAACTTCATGTAAAATTACAATTTACTTTGTGAGAATACCTCCGAGAATACATTTGCATCGTATAGTAACCTATGATAGTAAATGTAAATTTACTTATACAATTTACACTCTTTTATATGTACCTAATACCTAATTAAAAAACATAGGTTCCAAAACCTTATATGGAAAACCTAAATCTACTGTTTTACATAAACATTTTACATAAGCAGATCCTGACGCATTTAGTACCTATTCTCTAAAGGGGTCAAATGGTTTTACTTGTTACTTCCGTGACATCATGAATCTGGCCAATATGTTGATTCATTAATTTTGACTTTCAACTCTATGAGAAGAATGAGGAAGTACTAATATAAAACAAATGACAGTTTTCAGCCTTCATCAAAAAATGTTTCTAAAAATATCTACCACTGAAAGTCACATCACCACCACTGGAAAACCCCTGTTATACAAAAATTGCACGGTGTAGCGCCCTATCGATTGAACCATAATGCAGAAATCTCGATTATTGAGTCATCCCTCATCATATTACAGCACACCATGCAGGAGTAAAATAAACAGAATTAAACCCTGAAAGCGGTGTGAATCCGAGAGAATCTCCCCAAGATACCTGTGTCAACAGAACTGTTGATTTTTTGATCAGCTGTGTTTATTCAATCCACATTATTAGCTCATCTCACGGACCATTAAACCGTATCTAAAACCAGTGTAGTGTTCTACAAATAGTACTACACACATACAATGTACGTTTCGTTGAATAATTTCTTCATTATAATCAAATTAGTGTTATTCTTCCACTTACTGCTCAGTGTAACAGAATACAAATTTGTAAATCTCCATAGAGAACCGTTTGGAAGTATCCTGTAAAACGCTCAGTGCAAGAAGAAAACCATATGCAAGGTTCAAAGATAAGGTTTATAGTTTCATTTGAAATTGGAATTGGAATTGGATTCTTATGCCGAAAATATATCCTTGAATCATGATGTACTTGCTGTCCTAGATAACCCTGTATATAATTAACATATCCTATGCTAAAATTGCTATGTCACTACTCGAGATCTAGATGGCAATAGAGTACAGATCCATTAATTAACACACAAAGTAGCAAGTCATTTTTTGGGAGTTCACCCATTGCACGCCACTGAATTTAGGGGGTGAATATCATTCCAAATAAAACAAACACTCGCAGGCGAAATCCATTAAACTTTTATTTGTCAATGTTCAGGTCGGTAGGTTTATGGGTTTTTCATTAATGTTCTACGGTTTCAGTTTTATGCAATTTACACTGTCCTTGGGGGTGAAAGCAGAGAGGGTTGTAAAGTTTGAACAGTTATAAATTGACGAGTTTTCTTCACTGTGAATCACTTTGCAACTGGGTTTGCAAAATATATGTCTATTCAATCGAGTATACAATGTATTTAAATTGCAAAAACTGACTGTAAAGCATTATAAATATAAATATATATGTACATGCAACGCTACGCGGCATTTATTTAATTTGTTACGTTATACTAAATGCACTCATTCTTACCCATAAATTAGTTTGCTTTTTATTCACTGATTCTGTATTTACTGGTATTATTTAAGACAGAAATGATCATTATTATCTAAATACCTTTATAACAGAGTGACTTCTGTGTCAACTTTCACCAATTTAATTGAACCCAGAACTATGTTATCTTCAGTTAAAATGTCAATTTGATTCCGGTTTGCTATGCAATATCTGATACATCAGTACTGTTGGCAGAAGGAATAAAAAATGGGCAAAAATTAACTACAAGAAATTGATGTCATTGTTAAGGAAGTAGGCATCTATTCGCATGATGTTATCGAAAGTCTTATTGGGCGATAACAGATAACTAACTCACTTGAGTAACGGTTTTTGCTTAGCATAATAAAGTCCAACCCAGTGAACGCAACCACTGTTGAAGAGCATGTTCAATCGGCATAGCCATAAAGTAAACAATTATTGAACGAGAAAACAAATATCGACGATGGAGCATATTCTACGAAATGAAATGAGATGAGTGTGAAACGGGGAAATTTCGATGTCTATTAGAAAATTACGCCGAGAAGCAGATTGTAACGAAGCTCTGCAAGAAAATGTTGAAACTTTCAATGGAATTAGTTACAAGCGAGTTCAGTACGTACATGTCTGTGAAGAACTAAGTTTTTTCACACTTTCTTCCCGTTTTGTAATTTACGACATAGGTTTTTACTCTCAAGCTAAACTCAATTACAATTTTTGATCGTAACCATTCAACCCAATAAACGTTTTCGGTCCTCTTAAGTTATATAAAATAAAGATTGGTTATATAGAAGGTTTTTAACAGTATCAAGAGTAACCTAAATTGTTTATATTTATATAACTGTTGCACTAACCACTGCTCACCAGTAGTTTTATAAAATATTCGCGCAATACTGTTCATCACCTAGCTAGGTCCTAGCTAATACCTTTAGTTCCCGTTACCTGAAGATTTATAACTAGATTATTTAATGGTGTTGGCAACTTTCTTATACAACTTATAGTAACTGAAATTCAAAGAAAAGTGGAAGATAAAAGTTTCACTTTCATAATGTTTTTGTTTCACATCATCTCTGAGCATATAATGTCAGTTTAGTTGTTTATGTTGAACATAAGACAACAATTGACAATGCAACGACGACACTTAGCCCGCGACGAAATGTTACGTGAGGTGGGGACGATTGAATGCACAAAGTCAGGTAGCGGCCGAATTTGGAGTATCCCGAAGTGTAATGTGTCGATTGCGGGGACGATACCAGGAAACTGGCAATGTGGCCGAAAGACACGAAGGCCGTAGAAGAGAAACAACACCTGCCCAAGACCGATTTATTATTCTTCAAGCCAGGCGTAATGCATCAATTACGGCACGAGAACTTTCTGCGGATCTCCGAAATGCACATGCTGTAGCGGTTTCTGACCAAACCATCAGAAATCGTATCCATGAAGCTGGTCTTCATTCTCGTCGACCTGCACTTCGTCACGGCAATCGCGAAGCTCTTCTTGAATGGGCTGAAGAGCATGTTCAATGGGGTGAAGCAGAATGGTCCAGTGTTCTGTTTACCGACGAATCTCGGTTCGGATTTCAACCTGATAGCAGAAGAACGAGTGTGACGAAGAAGCGGAGCCTTGGAGGGGACCAGGCTGGAATCGATTGGAACCATAGAACGGACCTCGTTTGTCTGGATGGAGTCATGAACCAACGGCTTTATATTGAACAAGTTCTTGTGCCTGTTGTGCAACCATATTCATATGCTGCTGGTCCAGATTTGGTTTATATGCAGGACAATGCTCGTCCTCGCACTGCACCTCAGGTACAAAATTGGTTTGAAGAGAACATTGCCCTTTTGCCGTGGTCTCCTCAGTCTCCCGACCTCAACCCCATTGAGCATGTGTGGGACATGCTGCAGAGACCACTTCCTCCAGTTATGGCAAATATTCAAGGCCGTTTTTCATTTGAAAATGCATTGAGAGAGCAATGGGTCCTTTTGCCACAAGTGCAATGGATAGGCTGATTTTAAGTATGCCTAGGCGGTGCCAGGCAGTCATTAATGCCCGAGGAGGCAATACATCGTATTAAGTACAAATTTCAAAAAATTAACGTTATCAGAAATACACTTTTATTTTAATACACAAAGTATTGTTTTCCAATTAAATAAAAATCATGCAATGAAAATTGTTTATGTTCCTTAGACAATTTTGAGCAGTGTATGTTAAATGAAATAGACATATTATTTAGACAGGACATTCAAGAAGCTAAATAAATCTAGATAGAAAGGGAAGGAAACCAAAGAAAAGGTGAATAACAACTAATAGTAGATATTAGACCATTGAATAAAGATAGTTCCGGCAATATGAAAAACACACTGAGCATCAGCAAGTTGAAGTTAAAGAAAATATTCCAAGTCACGCATAAAGCAACAACCCTCTGTTCCAAGAAACTCACCACTTTTTGTGTCTCTCGAGAGAGGATTAGCAGCATTGCCTGTATAGCAAACAGCAAAACCAGAGCATACATTTTTTAAATAACTTGGCTCTGTTTGTCAATAACTTTTAAAGGGTTAAATCGTTTAATACCAGACAAGTTTCGATATTGTTCACAACACAGTTAAAAACTAAAACTCGGTAGGTGTAAGAAATAAACTGCTATCGTAATACAATACAATACAATTATTAATATGAGAAATAAATATTTAATTCAGAAAAACTCGTTTTTTAATGACCACGTACCTACTTTTATAATATTGAGAATTCATAAAAATGTATAACTTTTAATAAATACGGATAACAGCTAAAGACAAAAATCTGTAAACCATAACAAGACACAGACAATGAAGCGCCGTTGAACATAAAAAAATACTTCTCTCAATTAACAAAAACAACCTGCTCATCGAAGCAATTAATCCGGATGGTTAAGCTGTCACTTGAAAGACATTTTCGATAACGATACCTTTTTCATAATAGGTATCGAATAACGCTGACCACAGAACACACTCAATGACAATCATCGAGTTTTTGTTTTAAAACGTCAGGTTCGAGTTAATTACTGTCGTCGCAAATAATACACCAGGCAAGGGTGGCTTTGAGAATGACAGATGAGAACGAGATGAAAATGCACAATTAGGTAAAATGTTCTAAAAATAGTGATATTCGTAATTTTAAGAAAAAGAGGTAAGTAAAATGTAAGATAGTGGAATTCTTATGTAAATAATTGTTACCTATAGTAACATTCACAGTGCTTTCATTCTGCAATTCGCTACACAGGTACATACTTAATGGAGATACCTAGGTAGACATAAATCTTTAATATGTTAATGCCCGGATATTTTAAGTTTATCTGGTTTAGTGCTGGCAGCAAATATCGAATTTTAGAATAATCGATTAATCGATTTTCGATTAATCATGATTTAAGGTGCATTTGTTACAAACATGCTTTTAACCGTTGCAACCGTTTTAAAATGCTTAAAATCGATATATGGTCCCGAAAAGTTTCAAGTCAAGAATCGGTAAGGAGAAGGGTAATGATTCTAATTTTGTAGGGGATGGATTCATGCTAATGCCAAACCAGGCGTTGAGTATGTGGCAGATGAATATCTCGTGAATGGGGTCGGTGTTGCTCGATTGAATGACCAGCATGCATCCCTAATCTTAATTCGATACCTTTGAGATCAACTTGAAAATACGTGTTCCTTGTCGACCTCCATCAAGACAGCTAACCTACAAGAACGCGGATAGCACTGCTATAAGAATTGGAAGCAACCCCACGACGTCATGGCGAATCTGATGCTTCTTTGGCCGTCATGGTTATCATCATCAATACCGATGGTTTCCCTTCTCCTTCCAGACCCTGGACGGCTGTTGGAAGACTTGAAACTTCGCGACATCACAACCGTTATCCGAAATTATGTTTTGTCTCCGTTGACCGGCAACCGTTAGGTACAGCCATCCGGGAAATCATGGCCAACGTCTGAAACGGAAAATTTCCTGCTATTCGTAAAACCTGAATCACATCTGTTAAAAAATATAGCGGGGAATCAATACAAAATTAAAATCTTGCAGCATACAGAATTCGACCCGAGTCAGCTGTTCCGAATTGTTATCTTAAAAGTTACTTCTAATAGTTTTCCAACTGATTACAGTCAGCCCTTATCCGTTGTCTATTATCCATTATGTTTTTTTTCTAGTTTCCAAGTCTAAATATTCAACAAATTAAATGACGCTTTCATCAACTGCCATTTATTTGGTCAGTCTAACTAACAATGTTGCTTCATTGATCGCATCTTCCGTTGTATTAGCGCTAGAATATCCATAGGTACCTACAACACTCCAATAATAATCAAAATTCATAAAATCGGCAAAGTTCTGAATAGCTAAAGCTCTTCCCTTTTGCACTCCATTTCCACACATGCAAATACCTATACACTTAAGCGTCGATTTTCACAAGAAGTAGTACTCAAACAGAGCCTATAAAGCTTATTGACGTGGAACCATTTGTTCTTCTTCTTGTAATTCCTTCTCCTAGCGGAGTGTGTGTATTATTATCATGGCAATTATGATTTTGTTTGCTGTTGCTCTAAAGAGATAAGTAGCTACAGTAAAACCACTTTCTCATCTTCCTTCTGCCTATTTTTCTTTTTCCTTATATCGTTCCCCCATAATTATTTGTAGAAGTTGACTCTTCTTATAGCACGTGCAAAATATTCAAATTTTATTCATTTACATAATTCTCCTCCACTATATTCTCGCTCTTTTCCCATTTTACTTTGAACCTCTGCTCGTTTTGGTGGCAATGGGCCAATGCAGTTTTCTTATAATCACTATATCTTTGTTGTTTAGTATAGAGACGAGCTTTCCGCGTCTGATTTTATCAAAAAACTTTTTGTAGCCAGTAAAGTATACATACATAATATCGATGTTCATACATAATATACGATTATGGATTATTTTGAGGGAGATCTTTAGCATAAGGGAGATTTATTGTCCGAAATTCTCCGCACTCGTTTGGTTCTATTTTAGGAATTGCTAATTGCAATAAAATTAGAGAGAAGCCATTCTTCGGGAATCATGCTATTAGTGAGGAAAACATAAAAAAAATTTAAAACACTAACATTGGATCAATTTGTTGTTCACACAATACTATCGAATTATTCTATTCTTGGTAATTAACAGGTGAAACTTTATTCCAAAGGACTGTGCCTATTGCAATTCAACTCGTACTGCAATTCAACAATTTTTTCAGCGAATTTTATGTACACTAACCTGTACACCATAGGAAAGCGAGAGAACAGTGGATTGATAATAAGTAGTCCTGCCATAAGTTCTGTTACAAATGTTCACATAGTTGGCGATGGAAAACAAACGGGCTTGTGGTATGAATATTGGACAGTTTTAGAATTGTCATATGTATCTTATACAGTATGTCCCTAAAGCTTGGAATAAAATTCATCAAATTAAAATGAAAGCTTTTTGGAGAAACTCCTCGGACACGTCGATTTTTATTTTCAAAATAACGCCTGTAGGGATTGTTTTCAACTTTTTACCATCACCCCCCTAACCCCAACAACCCCAACTTTAAAATTTTAAATACGAAGATACCCCGTCATATACCTCATTTTAAAGCATTTCTTGTGCCGAAATCAACAAAAAATTTTTTTAGAAATTCGGTTAATAAATAACGGAGATATTCAACAAAATGGAGCTATATCCTTAATTTTACTATTACGAACAACGAAACTCGACAAAACAGAAAATTTTACAACAGTTGTTCAAAGTGACCACCATTCTGAACTTGGCAATAACCTATTCGATCCTGGACAGCATTTATAGAAGAAACAATTGTGTCAGGCGGAATTTCGCGAATAACTTCCCTTATTCTAATCTTCAGTTCTTCAATGCTTCCTGGGCGACTCTCGTAAACCTTGCTTTTCAGGTAACCCCATAAATAAAAATCTAAAGGGGTTAGATCTGGAGATCTTGGGGGCCATTCTACTGTTCCTCGCCTGCCTATCCATCTGTTTGGAAACGTTACGTTTAAAAATCTTCTAACATTTTCAGCATAATGTGCAGGAGCACCATCATGCTGGAACCAAATACGTTCATGAACCAAATCGGGTTCACCATCATGTGGGAACAAGACTATTAAAGCCGGCAATAATTCGAATTGTAAAAAATTCAAATACACATCTCCGTTCACATTTGCCTCGAAGAAATATGGTCCCAAAATTCTATCGCCAATTATTCCTGCCCAAACATTAACTTTTTGTGATCTTTGCGAATGGGTCTCTTGTATCCAATGAGGATTTATGTCATTCCAGTATCTTGTAGTTTGTTTGTTTACGTTGCCTTTAAGTTTTTCTTTGATTTGTGCCAGTTCCAAAAACTTTAAATTTCCAAATTTTGTGAAATTTCTGGCAGTTTTTTTTAACATATAAAACTTGTATTTTTTATTCGACGTTTCGCCCCCGTTTGGGGGCTTTGTCAAGAATATTTATTTAAACTTGTAAAAATATAAAAAATATAAACGTAAATGGTACACCAAATCAACTTGGTCTGGTCGTTATATTTGTTTTAATTCTGAACAACCTACTTGCCACAAAAAGAGTATTGTTATGTGTCTAGCCGACCGAGCAATTAAACTCTCGAGCCCGCAATACAGACAATCTGCAATAGAAAAAGTAGTAAATTGTTTATTAAAAAATAACTATCCTAAAAATTTCATTATGACAATTATAAAAAATAGAATCCATAAATTTTACAATAATAATACAGAGAGTAAAAAACCAATAGAAAATAAAAATTACATTTCATTGCCATATATTAAAGGTATGTCGCACAATATTAGTAAATTATTAGCAAAATACAATTTACAAGTATCACATAAGAATTATAACAACTTAAAATTTTTGTATTCTAATTTAAAAACGCCAATTCCTAAACTAATGAAAACACATACTGTATACAAAATTAAATGTAAAGACTGTGAAAAAACATATATTGGGCAATCTAAAAACCATTTAGAAACCAGACTTAAACAACACAAATACAAAAACAGTAATTCAGCAATAAGTAAACACATGAAAAGCAATAATCATACTTTTGAATTTAATGATACCAAAATTCTAGAACAAGAAAAAAATTTAAAATCACGACTGTTTTTAGAAATGATCTACATAAAAAAAGAACAAAACTCTATTAATGATAGAACTGATATACAAAATTTAAGTCACATTTACTGTAATATAATAAAATAATCATACTCTCTGCTACTTACTTATTAACCAATATTATTGTTAAATTAAACCCACTACCTTTGGAATGTTTTGCAAAATCAAAAGTGCGGAAATTTTATATTTTTAGAACATAGTTACCACATAAGTTTTGACTTTTTAAAAAATTTTGTCAAATAATTTACGTTTATATTTTTTATATTTTTACAAGTTTAAATAAATATTCTTGACAAAGCCCCCAAACGGGGGCGAAACGTCGAATAAAAAATACAAGTTTTATATGTTAAAAAAAACTGCCAGAAATTTCACAAAATTTGGAAATTTAAAGTTGCCTTTAAGGTTAAATGTAGCTTCGTCTGAGAAAAGTACATTATGCAAGAAGTATGGGTCATCATTTATTCTGATCGACACTGTTTCGCAAAATTCCAGTCTTCTGTCAGCATCATCAGGTAGGAGCTCCTGAACTTCATGTACTTTAAATGGAGACCATTTTTGTTTTTTTACATAACGATGAATTGTTGATTTCGAAACGTCATATTGCTGAGCTAATTTTCTCATCGAATTAATTGGTTTCTCCGTTAAATCGAGCATTACTTGAAGCCTCAAATCATCATTCAATTTTTTGGGTTGGCCTGATCTTTGCATATCTTTTACAGAGCCCGTTTGTTCAAATTTGTGGTAAATTTTACTCACGGTTGATTGTGAAATTTGTTGATCGGGATAAACATTGTTAAACATATCGCAAACTTCAAGCTGACTTCTCATTTTATCTCCACATCCAATCATAATTAGGATTTCAATTCGCTGCTTTTCTGATCAATTCGGCATATTGAAAATAGCTGCAATTTGACAAATTATCTTGTGTACAAATGCAAAACGAACCGCAGTGACTGATAAATGTGATTTTCAATGTACTTGTCAAACACAAACGACCAGCAATTGTTTTTAACTCCTTATTACTAGATCTGCATAGATACCCATTCGAAAAGATTTTTGTTGAATATCTCCGTTGTTTATTAACCAAATTTTGAAAAAAAATCTTTGTTGAATTCGGCACAAAAACTTCTTTAAAACGAGGTATCACACGGGGTATGTTCATGTTTGAAATTTTAAAGTTTGGGTTGTTAGGGCTTAGGGGGTTGGTGGTGAGAAGTTGAAAACAATCCCTGCAGGTGTTATTTTGAAAATAAAAATCGACGTGTCCGAGGAATTTCTCCAAAAAACGTTCATTTTAATATGATAAATTTTATTCCAAACTTTAGGGACATACTGTATACATTTCTACATGAATTTGTTTGCACGATTTGCATTATAAGCATGACGAGGGGTGTTAATGAAAACCGAGTCAGTGTGATCGCGCTTCATAAATGCGGAAAGTCGCAATCAGAAATTTTTTAACTCTTGAAACCTCTAAATATTTCGAGAATGTTTGTTTATCGAGCCATAAAACGTTATGGCGAACTCTCAGGAACTCAAGACAGGACACGATCTGGACGCCTGAGAAGCGTGCGGACTCCAGCTGTCGTTAGGCAGTTCGGGAGCGAATTCGTAGAAATCCGCTTCGAAAACAGAGAATTCTATCACGTGAGCTTAACGTATCAACAAGATCGATGTCTCGTATCATTAGAGACGACCTACATATGAGGGCTTACCGACGATCAACAGGCCATTTACTTACTCCGGCTTTGAAAGAAATCAGACGAACCAGAGCAAAGCGGCTTTTTGAATGGCACGCCAGAAATGGTCATGAATATATCCTTTTCACAGACGAAAAAATTTTCACAACCGCCAAAATGATAGGATTTATGCCCATTCTTCCCATGAAGCAAAAAATTAAGTGCCAAGAGTTCAAAGAGGCCACCATTCGGCATTTGTCATGGTTTGGTGGGGAGTATCTTATCAGGGGGTTTCGAAGATTCATTTTTGTGAACAGGGCGTCAAAACTGGCGCTAGGATCTACCAGCAGGACGTGCTCGAGGGTGTTGTGAAACCCCTTAATAATACGCTTTTTGGTGGAAAGGAATGGGTCTTCCAACAGGACTCAGCTCCGGCCCACAAGGCTAAATCATCGCAGGAATGGTTACGAATCAACGTTCCGGCGTTTATCGCAGCGGAAAATTGGCCATCCGGGAGTCCAGATCTCAACCTGCTGGACTATAAATTGTGGTCCGTTTTAGAGGAGATGACCTGCAAAAAACGCCACAGGAACTTGAAAAGTTTGAAGCGATCTCTCGAGAAATCAGTAGCAGAAATTCACATAGAGACGGTGCGCGCTGCGATAGCTGAGTGGCCTGCTCGTTTGCAAGCTTGTGTGAATGCTGGAGGAGGACATTTTGAATAACCATTATTGTCATAGATAGGTGAAATAGTACTTAATATATTCTTTAAAAAATAACTGGTGTATTATTTGTCTAATCCCGTACAAAGGCCAATTTCTTTGTAACAGAACTTATGGCCGGACTACGTAAATGCAAAGAGATGGAAGATAAGTTCGAAGTAGAAAAAATGACGAAGCGTATAAAATAATTATGAGAAATAATACTGAAAAATCACTAAATTGGAAATAATTAGGCCTGTGGCAGTGGAAAACATTATTAATTTTAATCCCGCAATTTTTCGTACATTTCTGATGATGGGATCTTTGTGAATCCTGAAACCGGTAAAATATTTAAATAAAACTTTATATATTGGTAGTTCGCGGAGTATTTATTTGTTTCAACCTAAATAAAGATTCTTGCTTAATTTTAATGTTTCAAATTTTGCGAAATTCTGGCATGTAGTAAATAAATAAAGAATATATTCTTTATCTACATCATGTGATTTACCAATTTAATCAGAAAAATAATATACCACAGCTGCCATAGGAAAAACTGAACCTGAAGATGGTTTTGTAGGAACGAAACGTTTTACGCAAAATTTGACAACTCGAGCTGGAAGAACATAAAAAAGTGCCCAACAAAGTGCCTTTGTTTTCCATTCGCCATCAAATAGCCGTGTTACAGGTAAAAAATGAATTATGGATTTTTAGGTTTTCTCAAAATAACTCGAAAACGATCATTTCAGCACACATTATTATACTAAGCAGTAAGCACCACCAAAGCCAAACCTTTTCCGATTTAATCAAATCTCTATCTCCGATAATAACAAAGTTACCTACTCATGTTATCTTACCTTAACTAGGACACCCTGTACATGTACATCCACAAAAATAATAAATCAGCCAATAATTGTGTTATTCGCTAATCAATTTCCAAATACAAATTTTGGTGAAAAAAACTTTCCTCTACGAATTTGAGTTCGCCGCTAGTCGGGCTTAACGCTCAGAGGCGTAAGTCTGGGGAGATATTCATTAATCTATTGTGACAGCGCGGTGTTAACTACACGCTACACCGGTAATTATTGATGACGGACCGTAACATGACATGAGACTGGTCGTCCACATCTCATTTCACTTCGCTAACTAAACCTTTCAGCCAATCGACTTTTTTATTATTTGTAGTGGATATCCAAATTGATAAATTCGGCCGGGTTTCTCGGGATGTCCAAGGTAAACAATTAAATTGAAACACAATATTATTTTCTACTGAACATTTCATTTTTTAAATACACATTTCTCTTTCGAAAAATTTTCAAAAACATTTAGCGAGATAGACAATTCATCGTTGCAGAGCCAAAAAAAAGATGTCATAAATTATCTACTTCATTATCGCGGAGTTTTTAAGCTAATAATACTAATAATATTGTGAGTATTATATTGTATTCAAAATGTGTTTGACATTATTAAAAGGCTTAATTTGATAACAGAGACGTTTATTCGGATAGCTACTACGTTTTGGACGTGTTTTTCAAGAAAACATGTAAGTTTATTTTCATGCAGAAAGTTCCACTGAACTCTTCTTCCTAGGGTTATGTCGAAATCTTTAAGAGATGAAGGGTTGACTAAATGGGACAAAAGTTGTCCTATATTATACTCACTTCAACTATTGAAGAAACATCCAAGTCGAGTTCCTCGGCCTTCACCAACGTCTGGTCAATAAGATGTGGACAAGCATTGTTCTAGAAGATTGAATGTACTTTTTCGTCACATAATACAAAAAAGATTTGTTCTGCTATTTTTCCAATAAAAGTGTCTATATTTTTGGACTGTGGGCAGTTTTTGGGGAATCCAGCGCCCTCGTAACCATTGAAACCATTGAATTAAAATATTGAATCCTTAGGACGAAGATCGAAAGCATCACTTTCTTAGAAACTTGGCTGGAAGAGCTTGAAATACCCGCGATATACAGACTGGATGTTTTTCAGCCCGATTATCGTCTTTTCCTTATGGTTCGAATACTAGTTACGAAGCAAACATTGAGAACATTAAAGATACCTACATATACCTACATGAATTACTTTCGAATTTTTCATGCCTCATGGTCATTTTTGATACCTTCGTGCAATTTATGGTACTTAACCAATCAGTAGTTAAAATTCATTGAATTTCCGTGGAAGATTTCGATTTCTATTATAATTAGTATCAGTACATACTTATCAATTATTCCCGGGCATTGCGCGAAGTACCTAAGTACGGTCCTGACTCCCGACTTTTATTTTTAATGAGATAAGAACTAATTATCTTTCTGTCTGACAGTTGTGACTGGATGACACACAATTAATTTTCTACTGCCTATCTGATTGACAAGTGTACCGATAGCAAATCATCTTAATCCCACCTACCGTCTTCACTAATAAGTAATAAGTACGTGAAAATAAATACCCTTGCCAAAAGATTTTATCTCATTTATCTCGAAACACATCCAAGTAGGAATATTTATATTCTTTCCTTTTCTCTAAAATTCTGGGGCCGGTATATGACAATTGATTAATTCTAAAAGTAAGTTTATAAATTTCGTGAATTAATTGGCAATAAGTAAAATATTTATTGTAAATTATCTCTACCACTTGATTCTAATAAATTTAACATATGTACATTCATTTCCTTTTTCACATTGTTATCAAAAGCAAATGTGCTAAGCATAATTTCTATTTTTAATTTTAGATTCATGGTTACCTGTTATTTACAATTTTATTAAGAAAAAATTATGTCACATTTTTATACCTTTTTACTTTTTAAATAAAATCTTGACAAAGCCCCCGCAAGGGAGCGAAACGTCGATAATTTACAATAAATATTTTACTTATTGCCAATTAATTCACGAACTATATAAATATCTCGTGTCACGGTGTTTGTGGTCGCACTCCTCCGAAACGGCTCGACCGATTTTTATGAAATTTTGTTTGTACATTTGGTAGGTATGAGAATAGGTCGTAAAGTATTTTTCACCCTCCTACCCCCACCCCCCATTGTTTAATCGCGATTCTAGTATTTTTGTATGAACAATATCCAAATAATTGAAATTTGTTTGTACATTTGGTAGGTATGAGAATAGGTCGTAATAGCTATTTACGAAACGAGTGCGAGAAGACATTTTTCGCGCATGAGCGCAATGTTTGAAGCACGAGCGACGCGACGAAGGAGCGAGTGCTTCATTTGCGCGAATGCGCCGAAGACGTCTTCGCGCATCGAGGTTCGTACAATATTTTTTGAAACGAACATTATAATTTTTTAATTATTATCTAATACGTTTCCAAATTAAAATTTCAAAAAATCAAGTGGTTACATTGACAGATTGCCATTTGACAATTGTAGAAAATGACATTTGGTTTAATTTATTGAATTGAGTTGTCAAAGTGTCAATCGAATTAATAGCGATTTATCTTTATTCTTTCTCTATTTTCAACATCCAAATTGGAGAAATGGCGTTTTGTTAACCAAACTTTATTACTTACTATCAAGTCAAATTATTTCTAGAAAGCCTGAAAGGGCCAGTGGTGCTTTTTGCTAGATTTCGCGCACTAGTGCGCGAACACTATGTTTGAGTTTGTCTGTCGGGTTCGCGAAATGTCATTTTGAGAGCGGTGAGTTCAAAAAGCATTTTTCACCCTCCTACCCCCACCCCCCATTTTTTAATCGCGATTTTAGTATTTTTGTATGAACAATCTATATACCTATATAAAAATGAATCCCTATTTCCCTTGGTCACGCCGCCATAACTTGAGAACGACTTAACCGATTTCATTCATTTTTTCTTTTATGGTTACTAATACTTTGTAGAAGGTTCTTACGAAACGAAAAATTAAGAAAATTGCGCAGAAAATTGGAAAATTTGAGAAAACGTAACGACTATTTTAACTTCGCGGGTTTGACAACGTACTGTACGTGTGTATGTCACCGAATTCCTCCTAAACGGCTGGACCGATTTTGATGAAATCTTTTGTGTGTTGGAGTGGGTCCCTGGATGGTTTACATTTACAATTGGTCCCGGTAGATGGCTCTGCAATCGGGTTCTAGGAATTTTTTTGAACGGCTGGACCGATTTTGATGAAATTTTTTGTGTGTGTTGGAGTGGGTCCCTGGATGGTTTACATTCACAATTGGACCCGGTAGGTGGCGCTGCAATCGGGTTCCAGGAGTTTTTTTGAACGGCTGGACCGATTTTGATGAAATTTTTTGTGTTTGTTGGAGTGGGTACCTGAATGGTTTACATTCACAATTGGACCCGGTAGGTGGCGCTGCAATCGGGTGTTACTGAATTCCTCCTAAACGGCTGGACCGATATTGATTACATTTTTTGTGTGTGTTGGAGTGGGTCCCTGGATGGTTTACATTCACAATTGGACCCGGTAGGTGGCGCTGCAATCGGGTTCTAGGAATTTTTTTGACGACAATTTTTTTAATGTATGAAATTTTTTGTGTATGTTGGAGTGGTTCCCTGGATGGTTTACATTCACAATTGGACCCGGTAGGTGGCGCTGCAATCGGGTTCTAGGATTTTTTTACGATTTTTTTTAATGTCGGGCAGGACAACGTCTGCCGGGCCCGCTAGTAATTATATAAAATCTAAAAGTAAGGTATATTATAGCAGTTTAAGAAAAATGTCCGCAAACCAATATAAATTAATTAGATAAAAATTAAAAGGATGGAAATTCGTTCCTTGATTTTGTTTATTTTTATTTAGAAATCTTTAGGAGGGTGGTGCCCTCGAACGCATAATTACGAGCCGCCACTGTGAATCGGAATAGTTATCTCATTGCGATTTACAGTTAGAGTTAATCAAGTTGTTAGGATTATAATCTTAATTATTAAGCCGAAGTTATATTTAGCTTATAAAAATAAAGTTACAATTTTCAATAAACTTTACACTTAAGTAACACCTCCAGTGACACACATATTGAAATGCAAGCCTTATTTAATTTCAACGTATCGCTAATTCCATGAATAAGTAATTAATTAATTCGCTTTACTGCCTCCGTTTGTAGAGTTAGTAGAGTTACTGGAGCAGTATTAAAAACAAATATGTCAGTAATAACACCTTAATATAAATGCGACTTTTCACAGCAATGAATGCGCGTAAATTAAACTCTGCGTGAGTGGTTCTCTACGTGCGTGCCGCAATAATCGCGTGCTTTACACTTGAAGGGATGCCCCCACAAAAACTAATCAGTTTATCTTAGTATGGTTTATAATTAACATACATGTTGCGGCGGCATCGAATATTCATAATCAGGGTGTCACATATACCTACCATAAAACAGAAAGTTGTTTGAGATACGGCCGGCCAATTAAAAATTAATGTGCTCTACGATAAGCCGAATTTGATCTTTTAAACAAGAATTAAGAATTGGCTTCCAATAAGTACCTACATATTAACCACATGAAAGGATGTCTTCCTACTTCGATAGGTAGTAAAATAAATTTATTGTAGGGAGTATGCAAGTCATTATTTGTATACAGCCTGCCCAAGATAAGAATGCCCAGCATGGGAATATTGGAAAATGGAAAGCAATAGATACGATTTTGGCTAAACGATGAAGAAATTGCGCAGTTGGGGAGCTATTAAAACGGCCTTAAAAAATCTTAAAAATTGTTTTTCGTTTTTCAGTTATTTCTAAAAAAGAAAATTTTTGGAATTTTGTTTCGTTTCATTTTTCACGTTTTTATCAGAAATAGCGAAAAACTAAAAATATTTCGCAATTTGTGGTAAGCTTTAATGGGGCAATGTCATTTTTCTTCTGCGACGTTTCGTTTCCGTGGAATCATCATCAGCTTATATTTTTCAAACACGGGCCTGCAATTTCTTTAGTGAATTTTGGAAGCCTTTTCTATTCCCATATTTATACATATATAGACCAGGAAGACATCGGATATTAGTGTGATCTCACTCGATACAAAAATGGGGCATTTTCTAACTGGCTACATAGGTACCTAAATACCTATATATTTTCCCTTTTTGTCTTTAACGCTTGATAATGATAACAAATTAACAAATTATAAAAAACACTTGCAGGAGTTAAATACGTATATACTTTATGCTATGATACCATAGTCATACTTTGTAAACATGACAAATTCTACTAACTTGTACCAAAGTTAAAATGGCGAAAGTATCGATATTTCCGATATTTCCGTACTATACGGCACGGTTTACTGATTTCTTTGAACCAAACACGGATTTTACTGTTCTCCTTCGTTTGTTTTCCCTTTCCTTGGCCTACTGTGCTATTCCAAACACCTGCTATTTAAGAGAATATGAGGATGAAACGATGAAAAGAAATAGGAAAGTTATTAATCGAACGAAAGGCTAGATCGCGTCATTGCAGGATGCAGGTGAGAATGAATGACAAACTAATTTAGGGAAGATTCGTGACAAAAATTAGTTTCCAACAATATTTCTACTGTTCATAATTTTGGGGCCCAGAAAGTGCATTGATTGACGTTACCTGCCTCAGCTATGATCGTATCTGATCTGGAAAACTAGTTCTATTAATATAACTTTGATTTATTACGGTACAAAATTTAATTGTTTAAATATCAAACTGTCAATGAAAAATATTAATCGATTGGAATTATAACTTTATTTGGATGGCTGACAAGATTGTTTAACATATTAATTCGTACTTCTTATTGTAGTCCAAAGCCTTTTGGATTTGGAGCCCAAGTATTTTGTTTATATATTTTGTAATGTATTTAACGTGGTTTAGCAAAAAACAATCTGATAACATTTGATGACCTACATATCACTGATATATGTCAACGTGCTAGGTTAGTATCACATTTATACTTTTTATTATTATTATGCGACTCTTAAGTCCACTAAGTATTAATTAATTTTAAAAAACTAATCAAGATATCAAAATGAAATTTCAAATGTTCGTAGGGAACACCTTGAGATAATTCCTAAAATTACTTTGGTATACAAACAGTGTTGAAACAGATATATTGTGTTTTCTCGTATATTCACAACAAAATGACTAAATTCTAGTGAAAATGTATCTAGATTTCTAGATACAAATGCAGGTGCGTCTCAAATACTTGTATTTACATACTTTAAAAATTGATTTCAATTTCATGGACTGGACATGTAACCTATATGAACTCTAAACCATTTAAAAAGACAGTGCAGAGAATGGAAGTACGTTATAATATTTAAACATTTCCATAATAATATTGTAGTTGGTTAATAGTCATAAATCGCGAGTTGAATACAAGACTTTATCTTCAAAAACCTAAAAGAAGTTGCACTTTTGTGGACATATTACGCTCCTTAGTCTCGATTTCCTGAATTGCTAGCCAACTGACCTGCTGATTAACGTGTATTTGCACTAAAGCCGTATATATTTCGTCTGAATCTTCATGGCCCATAAGATCGCTCGATTTAACAGACCGCAATTTCTTCTCCTTGAAGTCAAAAATCTGCCAGACTGTTCCAGTGTTGCGTTCAAAAATTAAATTAGACATTATTATTTATGCTTTAATGTATTTATTTATATGTAATTATAACCGTATATTTGTATACAAAGCTTACAGTTTTCTTCTTTATCAACTCGTTTGTTTTGTTCAGTATTGCAACATGTTTCGTATTTGCACAATTTATTTACAGTTACTTATGAACAAATATTTAGTGATTTGAGAACATGAAAATTTAAAATTAACAATAAGCAGCAAAATATACAAGCAACAAACAAACAACAGCAAGCAACAAACAAACAACAACAAGCAATAACAATTAAACACCTACCAGCAAACAATTAAATAATACGCAAACAACTAACTAACTTAAACAATCCACAATACACAAATTAACAGTTCGAACTTCTCTTAAAAACACTTCTACAAACAACAGTTAATCACGACCGAAAACGCCCCGGTACACTTAAAACGCGACAATAAACTACGCACGTGCCGTTACTAGACACTAGACGCATACGCATATATTCTGTAACATCGCAACGTAGGTATATGGGCATATATGCGGATAGTAGTTAAGGGGACACTAACGCCAGACATTTCTAGGGAATTTTGTTCTCCGCTAGGGACTTTTGGTTTCTCCAGACAGTTCTAGGGTCTTTTTGGTCAGAATATGGGACTTTTTGACTAAAATCTAGGGACTTTTGGTGATTTTTTGTTAGTTGGCAGTACTTATCACGTAATCCCACACCATCCCACACCATTCCACACCATTTACGCACCCGATCGCCATTTTGATTGCATCATCAGTCTTGTTGAAATTAATGGTCATACAGCTGTATGGGTACATTTCATGGTCATTGAAATTCGGGGGTCGATGAGCCGAGGTCAGAGGTCAGGGGCGTATAGCTTTATGCAGGGATTTTCGAAAAAATGTGACGCGCATAGGTATGGTCATACAGCTGTATGAGATCATTTTAGGATTATTTAAAAATTCGGGGGTCAGAGGTCATACCAGACACGCCGGTCACAGGACTTTATTTTCAATATATGATTCGTACGAGGGGGTATTGAGATCACTTAGTTTTACTATGCCTTTAACCAAAGAAAATAAAAACAAACATGGCGACCTCTTAACGAGGGCCCCCTTTGCGTTGAAGGTTGTCAAAACACTTACCTAGTAAATGAAATTGGGGCCAACTGCTCGGGGCTGAAAGAATTCTATGAGCTTGTCCCAAGAGCGTTAGCCCTCCAAATAAAAATCATCAAGGGGGCTCACATAACCTCAAAATTAATGCACACGCACACGACCACCCCGGAGCACCGCTGTCTTAATACTGAGTGGTTCTTCTTCTGCTTCTTCGGTTATTAAAAAGACTAAGGTTTAAAAATAGAACGGTATATACGAGGTGTAGTTTGTTTACGAGCCGCTAAATGAAAATGTTTGTCACATGTCATATGTACGAGAGGGTATTGAGATCACTTAGTTTTACTATGCCTTTAACCAAAGAAAATAAAAACAAACATGGCGACCTCTTAACGAGGGCCCCCTTTGCGTTGAAGGTTGTCAAAACACTTACCTAGTAAATGAAATTGGGGCCAACTGCTCGGGGCTGAAAGAATTCTATGAGCTTGTCCCAAGAGCGTTAGCCCCCCAAATAAAAATCATCAAGGGGGCTCACATAACCTCAAAATTAATGCACACGCACACGACCACCCCGGAGCACCGCTGTCTTAATACTGAGTGGTTCTTCTTCTGCTTCTTCGGTTATTAAAAAGACTAAGGTTTAAAAATAGAGCGGTATATACGAGGTGTAGTTTGTTTACGAGCCGCTAAATGAAAATGTTTGTCACATGTCATATGCACGAGAGGGTATTGAGATCACCTAGTTTTTACTATACCTTTAACCAAAGAAAATAAAAACAAACATGGCGACCTCTTAACGAGGGCCCCCTTTGCGTTGAAGGTTGTCAAAACACTTACCTAGTAAATGAAATTGGGGCCAACTGCTCGGGCTGAAAGAATTCTATGAGCTTGTCCCAAGAGCGTTAGCCCCCCAAATAAAAATCATCAAGGGGGCTCACATAACCTCAAAATTAATGCACACGCACACGACCACCCGGAGCACCGCTGTCTTAATACTGAGTGGTTCTTCTTCTGCACTAAGGGGGCCCAATCGCATCACACGAGCTGAGCGTTAGCCCCCCAAACAAAGGGCCCCACATAAAATCAAAATTAATGCACGCACGCACACGACCACCTCGGAGCACCGCTGACTTAATACTGAAAGATGGCGTTGTCGTCAAAATTAAAAATGGCGACCGACGCGGCGACGCCTTCAAAATTGTCAATTTAAAAATTGACAGGTAAAAATTTGCAAATTTAAAGATTGACAGATGGCGTTGTTATCAAAATGGAGAACTGATAGATGGAGTTGCTATCAAATTAGAGGAAACTGTAACGTCATCTCGCTATTGAACGTTAGATTGCACTACTGCAACAGAGTGGGAGAGGTAATAATTGAGTAATTACACGTACGTCAAAACAATAAACATTTTTATTTAATAATAATCGATAAAAGAGAAGTTGTACATATAACATACACTTAAAAGTAAAACAAAAATAAAATCTATTTCTATATTAAGTAGTACATCCTACATCCTCAACTAGGTGCAAACAGAAAATATATAGTATTAAGAATAACAAATGTTGCACGTTTGTGAGAAAAGATACAGAAATAAGTGTCGTTCGCAGTTACAGCAATATACAGCGTTGCCGAGCTCTTCATAATGCCAAATGGTAGTAATTGTGTGCTTGGAGACGACAGCGACGTCAGAGATGCAAACGATATTTGCGTGAATGAGGCAGTAATAGCAATAATAGTTGTTTTCGTTGTCAATAAAATATGATTCTATAACGCACACGTTCTCAAACGCGTGAGGATTATTATTAATATCAGGCACTACTACTACAATTTGCTCGTCGGCCACCTCTGGTTCAGAACTTGACTCATAATTGGATGAACCACCCATATTTTATGTTATTTTAGCAGGTAAAAGTTACGCGAATTCGAAAATATTCGCGGCAGTGGGCTTGCCCACGTTCTTAGTACCACGATAAATAATGGAGAGTTCGCTTGGCACCAGAGTCAATCATCGTTTTGGTTACATGGTCACTCATTCGTTGCGGCAGGAACAGTATATTTTTATCGAGCTCAACTAGCACACATTCCCCGAACGAAGTTTTAATTTTTCTCATTCCTGTTATGGAATATTTACGGTTAATGATCATATCGGCTGGAGAAAGTTTTGGCTTGAACTCGCACTGGGCCAAGTCGTTTAATTTCTTAAATTGAGCCATAATATCTTGTACTTCTCACGAATTAAACCGTTTTACAGATCGCGCACAGTTAACAGAATGAGTAAGACTACTGGAGTTCTATTTATATATAGGTACAGAGAAACGATAAGAATTGGCGTGTCATGGTCTTATCAGCATCAAACATCTTAACCGGAAATAAACATCCGGTACTTGGTGGTTTCACAATATTAAAATACCAGATAAGAAATAATATGCATTATTCAAGGTCAAATTGGTACATTATCGACAGTATTTGTTCTTATAAATTTATACGTTTTATAAAGAGAATAAATGAATGCAGTAAAACAGGTGATAAATATGAATATATAGTAGATAAGTAAACTGTGTATTGATGAATCATCATCTTTGGCATCATATCCAGATATGAGAATTCTTTTCCAATCAGGGGTATCTCCATAGCTTCGGTTAAAAAAGACGAGTCTTAACTTGTAGACTAGCAGTGACGGTTTATTCTGTTGATCGATGATGACGTCAGAGATATTTCTTGAAAAGACGGAAATTCCATATACAGTGTGTTGTGTCAATCTGTACCATGAGGCGGGCCAACTGTCATTTTTATCATCGAAGCACACAAATACTTCCGTTACATCGGGTGCTTGATTAACGTAAAATATCTGGTTTACAAAAGCGGTCAGAATGACAAATGAACTTGTTAAAATTGGCATCTTCTTCTTCTTACGTCTTACGTGCAGACCTTTGGCAGAAATAACACTGAGATTTAGGACCTGGAGGACCGTCTATATGATCGCTATCACAAGGTCTGTTATAATGAGCGAAGCAGGGTCGTTTTAATTGCAAATCGATGTCGTTTTGTAAAGTAGCAGGCAACAGAGTCCAAATCTTTTCCAATTGTGAAGAGGTTAAATATTTCTCGATAAATTCTTTCGTTATATTTTCAGGTAATGATGATGTTGAACGACAGAGTTCTTCATTAAAAGACATTTGGGTTGAAAGTGATTAGATTTATTTAGTTTTCTACATAAATAGGTACTACTATTCCTAAATCATAATATAATTTGTCCATACAATACATCAAACATTCTTTTAAACAGTACCGCACCGATTCATAATGTACACTGGCGCGGGTTATGAAATGATAATTTAAAATTATATCTTTAACACATTCTTTTTCATGTTTTTTAAGTTCCTCTGTCACAGTGGGTAAGAGCACGTCCTTGTAAAATTCGGGGAAATATAAGGAATACAAGAGATCTAACCGCGCATAAATTACAGTTTCCAACTCGACAATTTGACGAACGGCATCTTCGCCCAGATACAGCACAGAATTGAGATTGTCGTTTTTTTCTTGAATTCTAAGCAGTCTGCACCCGAAAAGCGAGTCTCCATCGAAGGTATACGAACCACTTTCCTTGCGGTACTTGGCGGCTTCTTCTTTAGGCCTCAAAAAGTACTGTTCCATCGATTCTCGCAGAAATTTAGCAACGTCATACCAATCGTCTGCTAAGAAGGAAACACTATGCTCGCCACTCACGGTGAATTTATTGGAAATTTTCACTGCAGGCTCGAAATTTCTCGCGTGACTAAGGCCACAGGTTAAAGAAAAGTCATTCGCGCACTTGTAACGAGTCTCGTAGATGAAACGATGTTCATTACGAATTGCATCTTCGTATTTCAACAAACTATTTTCCATAAAACTCCACGGACTGGCAAGGAAGCTGTCGTTGCTGCCGCATTCGGAGGACATCTTTACACGGCAATTGTTTCACCTCGACTAAACAACGTCTGAAGATTTCACCCACGAGTTGTGACTTGCAGGGAAACCAAGCCAGGAAACGTACAAATCCCCCCTCTTGTTTTTGCGCAGAACCTTTTCCACCAAGTAAACATCCGGTTGCGTAGTTTTCTGCAATTCTTCAGAGTAAAATCCTCCGCTGATTGGTTGGCCTTCCATATCTTCTAACAGATACGTACACGGATTGGTAATTTGTATTTTCGCTATTTTAAATAATTCCGTTGACCATGAGGGCGTATATCCTTTTTCAAATTGAAATTTTGTCTTACTAATTCGCACTATGTCCCCTTTTTTAAATTTCGGCTTTCCCGCGATTTTTATATGGTTAAACGAGGAATTCAATACGGCATTTTCCATCTTTTTCGTTATCTTCGAAGGTTTGCTGTTTATTGTTCGGTGCACTGTATTATTGTACTCTAGTATTACATCATCAATTAGATCTATCCATTTATATGTTCCGTTTAAACTGAACAATTTATAAAGTTTCTCTTTCAAGGTGCGAATTACCCGCTCAACGATCGCCGCTTTCTTAACGCTGTATGTGTTGTAGTGATTAATTTTGTACTTATCCGTCAACTTCTTAAAATGCACATTGAAAAACTCTTTGCCCTGATCTGTTTGTAGATTTTTAGGTTTACGTTGTCCTTGTTTCAAAATTGCCGCCAAAGCGTTCGTAACCTCTTCAGCCGTCTTTGATTTTAGCGGTTTTCCCCACACGTACTTTGAAAAACAATCAATTACCACTAAAAGATATTTATGACCTCGATTTGTTGATGAATATTGGCCGAATTCCGCCAGATCCGCTTGCCACAAATCATCGTATCCCTTTATAATTGTACGCCTACGTGAAAAATTCCTTCTGGCAGGCTTATGCAATTCTCGAACAACTTGTATTTTTCCCACTGAAGGTTTAATTTTCGGCGGCATATCTTAGATTGTTGTTGTGGGCGTGGGCTTTACACGTTTCGGTGAAGAGTTTTTAATATTCTGTTCCAATTTATTAATTCTATCGGTTAATATACGGTTGTTATCTCGGAATAATTTTTCCCATTTATCGAGATCTTGCTTGCGCTGCTTAGTAAAGAACGCCTGTAAATTAGTTGTTATAAACTGCTCCATTTTATCTACATCTGCGCCGATTTCCTCGTTTATCTTGTCATCCACGTATTGTTTATCTGCTTTGTTCTGTTGCATCGATTGAATTTCTTTTGCTTTAACCTCTTGCCACTTACCCATTCCTTTAATAACATTATTCGCAGATTGTATGTTATGATTTGCT
Source organism: Xestobium rufovillosum (assembly GCA_963966045.1). Taxonomy (NCBI): domain Eukaryota; kingdom Metazoa; phylum Arthropoda; class Insecta; order Coleoptera; family Ptinidae; genus Xestobium; species Xestobium rufovillosum. Next base: position 17,537,782 of record OZ014496.1, read on the forward strand.
GCAGTTATGTGATTTTTCAGCATTAGATCAACCGTATCGATCTTTGTCTCCAGAATATTTTTAATTGAATCGACATAGATCTTTGTCGCACCATCATTTTCACCGGTAGGTAATTTAACGTTGCACAATTTACGATTTTGAATGTCAAAGTCACCTTCTGCGGTCAGATGGAAACCGATACCTCGGGGGCCTCGAATCGCTGATGCGTTACGTTGGGCACTTCTTCCGAACTTATTGATGCTCATGATATTACACCGGCTTCCCTCAGTTCTTCTTCGATCGATAAAATTTCGTTTTGATGATTGGTATGCCCCGACAGTTGCGAAGCAATTAACAACTTTAAGCGATCTATAATTTCGTTGACGTCGTCCCAGTACACGTATTCAACTGGTTTGTCGGTACAGATTTTCTGACTATATAATAATCCCTCCCCTCCGTAAGACTTTGACCTTTGCTTGGGGAAAAGATGTTTCACTATTTTCGTGTACTTTAGAGATTTGGTGCCTTGGATTTGATCAAGCGGATTGAAATTCCGTTTGTGTGCGCTCGTCAATTCCAACATCTCTTTATACTTCCGTTCATCCTCTCTGCCGTAAAGGGTTTCTTTCGGCTCTCGTTTGAAAAGTAATTCGTACAAGCCACGTGTTGCATTAAACTTTGTTCCTTCAATTATGAAATTACCAATATCGTCAATTTCGACGGTTTTGTTCCCCAATCTGCACTTATTCCCGTCGAAATAAATGCCGTAAGCTGAATCGTATTTACGGGTTTTGTCCAATATGTAACCTTCTATGTAATTTCTCGCTATCGGAGGATATTGATTGAGAAACTCTTGCTGAAGTTGTTCCGGTGTTCTTTCATATTCAGTTCGCATACTTTCAAACACAGAATCTGGATCATCATCAGCATCTTTTGACGCTTCTTCTGCTTCTTCTTCGGGGTCTGAACTTTCAGCAATCTTCTCTAACGTCACAAAGGATAATTTTCGCTTCTTTAGTTTTGGAGGGGGACTGTCGAACTGATGATGATGGTGGTGGTGATGTTGTTCCTCTTTAACATTACGTTCCTCTTTTATTTGTATTACATCCTGGGCGATTGCTTTAGCAGTTTCACTTATGTGACTCAAAGGTTTTGATACGGATTTCATAAGTCTGTCGATTGATTCATCCTCTTCAGCTCTTCCCAACCTTAAAGCCATATATTTTTTTCGTATGTTATCGGAGGCTTTAATAAGCTCTTCTGTAATGTGCATAGACTTGGTTGGTTTGATGTTACGTTGAAGGCGATGGTTTGGACGGTTAACTTTATTATGTTTTCGCTTCATGGCAACAGGTTTTTGAACAGAACCAAGGGCTTTTTCATGCGGTCCCTTCAAGCGATCAAGGGCTTTTTCATGCGGTCCCTTCAAGCGATCAAGGGCTTTTTCATGCGACCGCTTCAAGCGGTCGCTTGAAAAGCGCATGAGCGGTCTCTTTGAGCTCTTTGATCGGTCTCTTTGATCTCTTGAACGCTCACTTCTAACGATCCGATCAGATCTGAGCCATCGGTTGGTATGACCCGATAAACAATGAACCGCTTGTATTTATATTACAATGTACCCATCGAACCCTTTTCTGTATCTTCCCTCGTTAAGCGCATTGAAGGCGATGGTTTGGACGGTTAACTTTATTATGTTTTCGCTTCATGGCAACAGGTTTTTGAACAGAACCAAGGGCTTTTTCATGCGGTCCCTTCAAGCGATCAAGGGCTTTTTCATGCGGTCCCTTCAAGCGATCAAGGGCTTTTTCATGCGACCGCTTCAAGCGGTCGCTTGAAAAGCGCATGAGCGGTCTCTTTGAGCTCTTTGATCGGTCTCTTTGATCTCTTGAACGCTCACTTCTAACGATCCGATCAGATCTGAGCCATCGGTTGGTATGACCCGATAAACAATGAACCGCTTGTATTTACATTACAATGTACCCATCGAACCCTTTTCTGTATCTTCCCTCGTTAAGCGCATTGAAGGCGATGGTTTGGATGGTTAACTTTATTATGTTTTCGCTTCATGGCAACAGGTTTTTGAACAGAACCAAGGGCTTTTTCATGCGGTCCCTTCAAGCGATCAAGGGCTTTTTCATGCGGTCCCTTCAAGCGATCAAGGGCTTTTTCATGCGACCGCTTCAAGCGGTCGCTTGAAAAGCGCATGAGCGGTCTCTTTGAGCTCTTTGATCGGTCTCTTTGATCTCTTGAACGCTCACTTCTAACGATCCGATCAGATCTGAGCCATCGGTTGGTATGACCCGATAAACAATGAACCGCTCGTATTTATATTACAATGTACCCATCGAACCCTTTTCTGTATCTTCCCTCGTTAAGCGCATTGAAGGCGATGGTTTGGACGGTTAACTTTATTATGTTTTCGCTTCATGGCAACAGGTTTTTGAACAGAACCAAGGGCTTTTTCATGCGGTCCCTTCAAGCGATCAAGGGCTTTTTCATGCGGTCCCTTCAAGCGATCAAGGGCTTTTTCATGCGGTCCCTTCAAGCGGTCGCTTGAAAAGCGCATGAGCGGTCTCTTTGAGCTCTTTGATAGGTCTCTTTGATCTCTTGAACGCTCACTTCTAACGATCCGATCAGATCTGAGCCATCGGTTGGTATGACCCGATAAACAATGAACCGTTTGTATTTATATTACAATGTACCCATCGAACCCTTTTCTGTATCTTCCCTCGTTAAGCGCATTATCTTTTACTATGACTAGCATACCGTACTTATCTTTCCAGCATTCGGAACAAATATTTTTGAACCGGTCGAATGTCATATCTGTAGTCACATGTTCATCGTATGCGTGTCTCAAGTTCAAAGCGTCTTGTTTAAACAACACTATACAGTTCGCATTATCTCGTATGAGATGCTTCGGGATCTTAGTATAGGTTTGAGATAAATAGAAAGAATCAATTTCCCAATGTCTTCCAGTCGTAAAATATGGATAAACCTTTGTTTGGTTGACAAACGCGATGTCATCAAATATCATCAGAGAATATGGTTTCGCTTCTGATGGATCTAATACCTTATCATTATCCTCGTAGGGATAATAGTTCACCTCGTAGACACGTGACATAACTTTCTGCAAAATTTCATACTTCCATTGCTTCAAAGATTTCGAGTACACGTAAACATTCTCAAAACGCAAGCCATTAGGGTCGAAAATGAGACTTATGAGGACGTTCGTTTTTCCGCATCCACTAGGGCCGCATATGAGAGCACGAATGCTGTTTGGCAGCAGACGCCCGTGCTTTGATTGTTTCGATTCAACAGATCCGGCAACATCATCTAGATTTCTTATTGGCAGCGAAGTGGTTTGCTTAATTATACGCATTTCTATTAACTGATTGAACATTACACGTACACGTCTATTTATAGAGCATATCTCTTCGCGGTCAGTTCAGTATCTATGTTAACCTATCAAGGTGAGGGTATATTGAACACTCTGATAAATAAGCTCCCGTTCGACCTTCACGTGCCCGGTTATCAGTATTGTGGCCCCGGTACTAAATTGAGAAAAAGACTTCAACGCGGGGATACTGGTATTAATCCCTTAGACGCAGCGTGTAAAGATCACGACGTAGCTTATTCCAAAAGTGAGAATCTTGAGGAACGACACAAAGCCGATAAAATTCTCGAGTATAAAGCGTGGGACCGCGTGAAGGCAAAAGATTCAAAATTCGGTGAAAAGGCTGCAGCTTGGGCGGTCACGAACGCGATGAAAGTTAAACGTAAACTAGGAATGGGCTTGAAGCAGCGAAGACAGCAACAACGATTAAAGTCCAAGAAAAAGAAAGTCGCTTTAAGACGAATCATAGAAGCATCTAAGCAAGCGATAAAAGATGCTAGAGCGCCAAATGTTAATGATGCCGTTAAATTAGCTTTAGAAGCGGCGCGGAACGCAGTACGTAAAGCTGGAGGTAAGAAGAAAGTTCGAACGCCTCGAGTTATACCTATTCCGAAATCTGGGGGCTTTTTGCCTCTCTTGCCGGCCATCTTCGCGGGACTTTCAGCATTGGGAGCTCTATCTGGCGGAGCGGCGGGGATTGCTAAGGTTGTTAATGATTCCAAACAAGCAACCAAGAAATTCGATGAATTATCTCGGCACAACAAAACTATGGAAGCAATTGCGTTGGGTAAAAAGGGAAGCGGCCTATACTTAAAACCGTACCGAAGAGGTATGGGCCTCTTTCTCAAGAGCGAAAAAAACTAATCAAAATGCCGGCAGGAATCAATAATCACCGCTACCGACCTCTGACGGACTCAGATATCGTAAAGTACGCAAAACAAATGAAAATTCCCCATTTCAGAGGTGTGTTTATGCGTGACGGTATGCCGGCTACCTTCAAACACAACGAGTCTGCAGTAGTTAATTTGGACAGCGAATCTGGACGAGGGACACACTGGGTGGCTTACAAGAAGCGGGACGGAGTTGTGCAGTACTTTGACAGTTTTGGAGATCTCAAACCCCCTCTCGAGTTACTTAATTATTTTCGCGGATGTAAAATATTATACAATTACAGCAGATATCAAAACTATGGAAGCGTTAACTGCGGTCATTTGTGCTTAGAATTTTTGGCAAATAAATAAAATTGTGAATCAAAGAGTTTTTCTATCAGTCATGTCTCAGACGTTCACCCTCAAGGGACTAACCAATCAGTTGTCTGTGAATTTATATCCACCGATTGAACTTAACCCCAGATTCGAATATTCGTTGGCACTTATAGGACTTCATACCTACAACACTATACCTAACATTGATGTGGGTTGTAATAAATTCTATTACACAATTAAAAACACGAAAACTAATAAGAACGCCGAAGTGTTTGTTAAAATTCCGACGGGCTCCTATGAAATAATCGACATCGAAAAATATTTGCATTCAGTCATTCTCTCCGAAGAACACAGTACATACGAGGAAAATCGGAAAATTCTGTCTCTGGTCGCGAACAACAACACGTTGAAGTGTCAGCTGAAAAGCGCTTTCCCCGTTAATTTCGAGCACGAAGATAGCATCGGACCGATATTGGGGTTCTCCAGACGTAAATTAAAGGCCGATGTTCTGCACGAGTCCGACTTACCTGTAAATATAATCAAGGTTGTAACCATCAGAGTAGAGTGCAATATTACTAGTGGTGCCTACTACGGTGACACCCAGTCTCACACCATATACGAATTCAGTCCATCAGTCGACCCAGGATATAGTATAAATATTGAACCTACCAATCACATTTATTTACCACTTGTGAACAAAACCAGTATAGACAATATTACGCTCACACTGCTCGACCAGGACAATCAACCGGTCAATTTTCTGGGAGAAGAAATCGTAATCAGATTGGAACTGAAGAGACAGCCATCATGGGTCTAACCTTCACAGAGTATATTAAAGCAGGACCGTTTCGGAAAGCAGACACAGTTCAAGAACAACTACAACAACAAAGACGCAACAGAGCAACTCTAACTTTAGAAAACATCAGGTTTCTTCGATCTCTGGGGCACCATGTCAGGCAAACTAGAAATATTCAACGATCCAAATTTTGATGACTCTATCGTTCGAGAAGAAATACATACGTATCACCCCCAGACCAAATCTTTCGACAACTCGGATGAAATTTTAATATCAATCAACCAACAGGATGTGTTCGTGGCATTGTATGAAGCAGTTTTACACATAGAAGCAAAATTAAAAATTACCGGAGAAGGTGCGGACGAAGTGACGCTTTCGAATAATTCGGGAGCTTATCTATTTGAATCTCTAACTTATGAATTGAACGGAAAAGAAGTGGATAAAATTAGAGACCCCGGAACAACTAGCTCTCTACGAACCTACATAACCTACAGCCCCGGTGAATGTATCCCCTACGATATGGCGGGGTGGAATTATCCGCGCGATAACACTCCAATTCCTACCTACCATACCGATGGAACCTACGCAGTTCGGATACCCTTGGATTATTTGTTGGGGATCTTTCAAGATTACAGACGTGTCATTAGCGGAAAGCACACGTTGCGCTTGATAAGGGCAAGAACCGATGATAATTGTTTTGTACTTCCTCTGGCCAGCGCTAAGACGGCATCGATTGAAATTACTAACATCGAGTTACGGGTGAAGCACGTATATCCAAATGACGCCGTAAAATTGCGTCTTTTGACCGAAATATCTAAGGATTCACCTATACTGATTCCGTTCAGACGATGGGAGTTTCACGAGTTACCTGCACTCCGAGAGGTAAATCGAGATGTGTGGGCAGTTAAAACTACAACAAACGTTGAATGTCCTAGATATGTGATAGTAGCATTTCAAACGAACAGAAAAGACAATCCGAAAGGCGACGGTTCTTTCTTTGACAACGTAAATTTAACAGACGTGAGACTTTATTTAAACTCACAGTGTTATCCGTATGAATCTCTACGGATGGATTTCAGAAAAAAACGGTACATGGACGCGTATACTATGTACGTAGACTTTCAAAAAAGTTTCCACGGAAAATTACAACCGCAACCTTTACTCTCTTACTACGAATTTCATAAGAAAGCTATCTTTGTGATCGATTGTTCCAAGCAAAACGAAGCTCTAAAGTCGTCAACCGTCGATGTCAAATTGGAATTCGAAAGTTCGGCTAATTTTCCCGAAAATACCCGAGCCTATTGTATAATTATTCACGACTGCGTAGTGGAAGGAAGGAAGGTTGGAAAGAGCGAGAGTGAAAAAATAAAGTGAAAGTGAAAGATGAAGTTTCTAGTTGTAGACATACAGGGATTTCGTATTCCAGAATTTGTAGCGAAGGAGATTGCTATTAATGATGGTATTAGAACTCAACATTTCATATTTGAATCTCTTAAAAATTACACATCTTTATCTGTCGAGCAGAAGAGGCAAGTCAGGTATCTAGAATCGAATTATCATGGTATCAGGTTCAGCAGTGGTTACATTAAATATGAATATGTGGACGATGTTTTGAGGGAATTTTTGTGTTCTGCTGATGTTCAAAGGGTTTACGTAAAAGGACACGAGAAGAAAGAGTTCTTGGAGAGTGTGGTTATGCGTGCAAGAAGCGGACCATCGGCTACTACATCGTTCCCTCTCATAATCAACCTTGAAGATTTTGAAAATGTTCCAAATTTTGAAAAAAATATACCATATTGTTTAAGCCATATTAATAACAACTATTGTGTTTGTGCAATAAGAAATTGCTTCACTTTATTTTCCTACGTAAGTGACTTATTACCATAATGTAAGTGGATTAGTACCATAATGTAAGATTAAATAAATTCGGTGATTAAGTAAATTGATTTTTATTGTATAAATTAGAATAAGAGCATCATTGGCGTAAAAATACTTGCAAGAGTCACGCGATCTTATTATTTGAAGCTGACTTGAAGATTGATGACATCACCATTCGGCTCTATCTCCGTCTTGTGGGTGTGATTGCGTCATCACCTTCAGAGCAGATCCGTATACTTGCTGTGAGAAAATCGGTGACTTATGGTATTCCTTACAGGTGTACCACCGTATTCTTTTTACATCTTATAAATCTGTTTTGAAAATAAAAATCTCCTAAGTCGCATGATTGTTTCTTTCATTAATAATAAGACAGATGGCGCTGCTTGGGTAGGGTGTACTACTTAATATAGAAATAGATTTTATTTTTGTTTTACTTTTAAGTGTATGTTATATGTACAACTTCTCTTTTATCGATTATTATTAAATAAAAATGTTTATTGTTTTGACGTACGTGTAATTACTCAATTATTACCTCTCCCACTCTGTTGCAGTAGTGCAATCTAACGTTCAATAGCGAGATGACGTTACAGTTTCCTCTAATTTGATAGCAACTCCATCTATCAGTTCTCCATTTTGATAACAACGCCATCTGTCAATCTTTAAATTTGCAAATTTTTACCTGTCAATTTTTAAATTGACAATTTTGAAGGCGTCGCCGCGTCGGTCGCCATTTTTAATTTTGACGACAACGCCATCTTTCAGTATTAAGTCAGCGGTGCTCCGAGGTGGTCGTGTGCGTGCGTGCATTAATTTTGAGGTTATGTGGGGCCCTTTGTTTGGGGGGCTAACGCTCAGCTCGTGTGATGCGATTGGGCCCCCTTAGTGCAGAAGAAGAACCACTCAGTATTAAGACAGCGGTGCTCCGGGGTGGTCGTGTGCGTGTGCATTAATTTTGAGGTTATGTGAGCCCCCTTGATGATTTTTATTTGGGGGGCTAACGCTCTTGGGACAAGCTCATAGAATTATTTCAGCCCGAGCAGTTGGCCCCAATTTCATTTACTAGGTAAGTGTTTTGACAACCTTCAACGCAAAGGGGGCCCTCGTTAAGAGGTCGCCATGTTTGTTTTTATTTTCTTTGGTTAAAGGTATAATAAAAACTAGGTGATCTCAATACCCTCTCGTACATATGACATGTGACAAACATTTTCATTTAGCGGCTCGTAAACAAACTACACCTCGTATATACCGTTCTATTTTTAAACCTTAGTCTTTTTAATAACCGAAGAAGCAGAAGAAGAACCACTCAGTATTAAGACAGCGGTGCTCCGGGGTGGTCGTGTGCGTGTGCATTAATTTTGAGGTTATGTGAGCCCCCTTGATGATTTTTATTTGGGGGGCTAACGCTCTTGGGACAAGCTCATAGAATTCTTTCAGCCCCGAGCAGTTGGCCCCAATTTCATTTACTAGGTAAGTGTTTTGACAACCTTCAACGCAAAGGGGGCCCTCGTTAAGAGGTCGCCATGTTTGTTTTTATTTTCTTTGGTTAAAGGTATAGTAAAAACTAGGTGATCTCAATACCCTCTCGTACATATGACATGTGACAAACATTTTCATTTAGCGGCTCGTAAACAAACTACACCTCGTATATACCGTTCTATTTTTAAACCTTAGTCTTTTTAATAACCGAAGAAGCAGAAGAAGAACCACTCAGTATTAAGACAGCGGTGCTCCGGGGTGGTCGTGTGCGTGTGCATTAATTTTGAGGTTATGTGAGCCCCCTTGATGATTTTTATTTGGGGGGCTAACGCTCTTGGGACAAGCTCATAGAATTCTTTCAGCCCCGAGCAGTTGGCCCCAATTTCATTTACTAGGTAAGTGTTTTGACAACCTTCAACGCAAAGGGGGCCCTCGTTAAGAGGTCGCCATGTTTGTTTTTATTTTCTTTGGTTAAAGGTATAGTAAAAACTAAGTGATCTCAATACCCCCTCGTACGAATCATATATTGAAAATAAAGTCCTGTGACCGGCGTGTCTGGTATGACCTCTGACCCCCGAATTTTTAAATAATCCTAAAATGATCTCATACAGCTGTATGACCATACCTATGCGCGTCACATTTTTTCGAAAATCCCTGCATAAAGCTATACGCCCCTGACCTCTGACCTCGGCTCATCGACCCCCGAATTTCAATGACCATGAAATGTACCCATACAGCTGTATGACAATTAATTTCAACAAGACTGATGATGCAATCAAAATGGCGATCGGGTGCGTAAATGGTGTGGAATGGTGTGGGATGGTGTGGGATTACGTGATAAGTACTGCCAACTAACAAAAAATCACCAAAAGTCCCTAGATTTTAGTCAAAAAGTCCCATATTCTGACCAAAAAGACCCTAGAACTGTCTGGAGAAACCAAAAGTCCCTAGCGGAGAACAAAATTCCCTAGAAATGTCTGGCGTTAGTGTCCCCTTAACTACTGCGGATCTATCCCTTTCTTCTCATCTCCAAACCGAAACTACAAAAAATTGTCCTCCTGGCCGCATTACAACATTATGACCCTGGATCTAGCCAACTACTCGCCTACTAAAATGACGTTAATCGATACTTTGCAAAAAATAACAATAAAATTCAAATGAGTGGATGTTCGTCTGGTGTAATGGCGACCCTTATTTGTCCTTTTGGACCAGAACCCTTTTTTTTGTTCAAAAAAAAATCATCATAACAAAAAAGAAGAACTGCGGTGAGGTGCGAACCCTCAGCGTGACGGCATGGTAGGATGAAATCCAACCAGTGAACCACCAACGTGTGGCCTCTTGCTTGCCAATAAATACTCTTCGTAGAAAGCACGGGAAATAGAATTGTTGCAGCATTAGATGGGTTCCAGCATTCGAAATTTCTGGTCTCATAAACAGGCAACAAGGTCAACGCCGTAATAAACAGCTATGGCAGCGTGACTCATACTCGTCATGAGCGTCACTTGCGGGGCGAAAATTCGTATCAGTATTTTTGATTTTACCAGTTCACATATTCCTTGTCATGTTACAAATTCGCTGTCGGTGTACCTATCTCCTTTTCTTTTATTACCTACCTATTTTCCATTGTTTTTATCATCTGTTTCTGTGTTCAAAACTTACACTCAAATCCCATTCTTATTTCTCACGGTTTGTTGTTATTCCATTGCACTGCCTTCAACTATTTTCCATTCTTGGCTTTCTTCCGTGTTTATTCTATTTAAATTCACTTTAGTTGCACAGCAGCACCTAGCTATTCGGTACTTTTCTATTTTCTTGATAGTGGTTTTGAGCATACTCGACTTTACGCCATTTAGTCACATTGGATTTGTTTAGCTCCTTTTTAAGGAATTTGTGTGTTTGAGAACACGGGGTGTAATTTTGCTTAGTTTTAGTTTTAAGTTAACTTTGATTTAGTATTTATTAGTGTAGGAATTTAGTTCAGCTGGCACTAACGTTACGCCAGTTCATTTTTGTAAGTAGTGTGCGTGTGATATCGATCCGTGGGCGCGAAAGTGTTTGACGAAACGTTGGTACCATGTGATTAACCTGGCATTGCTTATTGTAAAATGCTATCTTGTTTTATTTAACCACTTACTTATTTATCTTTTTAAACGGTTTTATTTAGCTTGCTTTGTGTCTTGTGTGGGTCAAATCTAGTAATTGAAATTTTATCCCCTTCCTGTTGACCGATTGATCTGAAATTTGGTACACACCTTTAGTTGTGATGACAATATAATTATGTATATTCAGTATCATTGTAAATCCAAGATGGCCGCCGCCACGAAATGGCGGATTAGATATTTTTATTCAACCCCCTCAATATGGGTATCAAATGTAAGGGCTTAACTAGTAGAATACAGTACACCATGAAAATTTGAAAATCCAAGATGGCCGCCACCACAAAACGGCGGATTACTTTTTTTCAAATCCCCTCAATATGGGTATCAAATAATAATAATAATTTATTTCCCAAAAAGTAATCCATGCCGTCAACATAATAACATTAAACAAAACAAGAAAAAATACAAATGAATACAAGTTGACACTTAGGCATGCATCACAAAGCCCTGGAGAGCATTAGGGAATTTCCGAAAAACTTGATGCCCAGTACTCTGCCATATTATAGAACGTATTAGCGTGCAAGAATTGCTTCAACCGCCTCTTAAATACTTTGATGTTACTAGCTGTCTTAATGTAAACGGGCTTAACTACTACAATACAGTACACCATGAAAAATGCAAAATCCAAGATGGCCGCCACCACCAAATGGCGGATTACTTTTTTTCAATCCCCTCAATATGGGTATCAAATGAAAGGGCTTGACAAGTGAAACCCTAATAACCGAAGACGGGAGTCTGTTATAGAAAAAAGAGCACCAAGGAGTTGTTGGCTGAATTGGCTGATTCTCTGAAGCCAAAACGCAATAAACCATTGGCCACAGCTTAAAGAGATCACTAATAACAGCAGCGGGGGATATGACAAAAAAACGATCGTTATATCGTATACGATATTCACGATTTGAATTCGTTTTTTCATACCCCGCTGCTGTTATCAGTGATCTCTAGAAGCTGTGGCCAATGGTTTATTGCGTTTTGGCTTCAGAGAATCAGCCAATTCAGCCAACAACTCCTTGGTGCTCTTTTTTCTATAACAGACTCCCGTCTTCGGTTATTAGGGTTTAGTAGCAGCCAGATTCTCTTTTGTATCGTTACGTCGTTGTGTACATCACATTCAAACTAAATAACATGAATCGCGAAGAAGTAAATCTTATTAACGAATAATGTATACTTTACGCGTTGTTCTGAATTTCAGAAAAAGATTGCAGCAATGTATATATATACGAATAGAAGCGGGTGTTGGTATGGGCGTCTTACTGATGTATTTACGCACTTAATAGTTTCGTAAATATATTTTTATTTTAAGTGAAAATTAGTTCAAATACCTACATTATAGACTGACTTAGGACTTAAGTATACATTATTTACTAAGAATCTGGCGCACAATATCCTTTCAGTTCGTAATAGGTATGTACTTGCCTAACATTGGAGTAACACTTATAGAATTTAAGAATATTCACACTTTTTATTTTCACGGAAAAGTCAAGAAACGTTCTCCAAAGACGCAATATTTATACTCCCCTTTAAAGTGTCATAATGCAATAAGCTGATGTTTCCCTCAATCCTGAGCTAATACACTTTTTAAGGTTTTAAATTTCAGACTCAATTTCAGTAATGGCTGGAAGGAACACAACACAAGCCCCACTTTAATACTACCTTAACCCACATTGTTTTGTTTGTACGATAAATATAGGCACCTAAATGTATAATGCGCAACTTGAATTATATTTTGAGTAAATTTTGCAAGTACGGGTGAAATAGAAATTTTAGCAAAATACACACTTCTATTATTGTGGCTTAGAAATAAATTCCTATCTTCACGAAGTTTTCAGTTCAAAAGGCAGGGCACCTTGCCTATCCTACACATTTTCTCAAAAGTTGAACATTCTACATCCTCAACTATTTACGGACAATCTAATCTACTTCTTTTTGTTCCTATATCCGACTCTCGTATGTCGTAGAATAATCTTTCGTTCCTAAAAACGTGCCCTACCATCCTATCTCTCCTGCCTTCCATATATCTCTATTCTCCCTACCCACAGTATCTTCATCATGTGTCTGTCTTCTAATATTTGCCTAACTCTCTTCTGCTAGTATTCGTACACCATGCGTACGTTTTTAATAATCTCTTCCAAATTTCTAAATTCCGAACATAATAATTCTTACTTTTTGTTAAATGCCTCTAGTGCCTGGGCTATTCTTTGTTTTATGTCCTTACTGCTCCTACCGTCGCAAGTTATTTAATTTGCTAAACAACACAAATATAAATTTTGTCCATGTACCTATTTAACCCTACCCATTTCTATTCGCAATACCCGCTTTTCAGCGAGGGACAATTTTTGATACAGGGCCTACTCAGTATTAGCTGCGTCACTAGCACATAGCAATAAGTTGTGAAACAAGTTAACATGTTTATATTAACTTCAGTTAAGAAATTAGCCACGGCTTTGAAAAATTGTGCCCGAGAAGTCAATGAACAAGATGAATAGAGGGAGAAATTGGATTAAGAGGATGTGCCACTGAATACAACCGGCAAATAACGTCCGATCTGTCTTCCTTATTAGTTTGAAAGTTCTCTCTTTGCTACGCCATCTGCTGACAAGGCCGTAATGTACTAATTTATCCAGATCAATAACCAGAGCCGGACTAGGCTATGGAGTATCCATATCAAAGATAAGAAAGTATCGATAGACTGACATCATTTAGCGCATCTATTCACTGATATTCATCTGATATTTCTAATTTAAGGGATGGCTACATAATTTGTTAGATTAGAGCATTGTTTTTGGAAAAAAACAGAGAGGTATAACCTATCCTCTTAGGAGAACTCAATAGTGCTATCAGTCTTGCAAAATATTGCGTTGTGTTTTCAGATGTCAATCTATTTGTGTTAAGCGTTGCAGCATCGGAGACCAAATTAACTTATTTGTAGAACTAATGCTATTTATTTCAACCCTTTCAGGATTATGGGGGTTTACTCAGTCATCGCATTAAGCTGACAGCTGGTCAAGCAAACAGCCACTGACCGGTGCCGATTATAGTTACATAAAATCCAGTTGTTCGTTGACTTTGCCGAAACAATTTTGTATCCCAATTGCATTGACTTTACTGCAAACTTTGCACCATCAGCAACAAACAAATAATATATGATCTCTATAATATTGGCCGTCCCAAATGCATAATTTACTGTTGCTCGAAGGCAAAATTAATTCGAGTTATGTATACTTGTATTTTTTGGGCAGCTGAAAAAACCGTAAAATTTCATTTTTGGTATCTGGACAGGACCGGTGCGAATTTAGTTTTTCGTTTTTATGTGGGAAGTAGTTGTTCGTATTATAACTATACGTTTACTTTTTCATGCAAAATTAATCTACTAACAATTTTGACTGTTTCATGTCTCTTACTAAGAAATTTGTTTTTGAGCAGCAAACGAATTAATAATTGTATCAAAATCTACATTTGTTGTCAAATCGCACTCTGTTGGCAATATTATCCGTCACTTCCGCGCTAATGAGTTGTACAGCAGTAACAGTTTCTGTTTCCGAATCTTTGGAATTAGTAGGTTTAATTAAAAAATATTTTTTACTTTTTGGCAACGCAATTGTAATCTTCTGGAATCCCACCTGTCTCGTATATGCGGCTAACTACCTGCACACTTTAACATTTCTGCCTGTAATACGTCTACACCAAGTGCTTTATTGTTTTTTAAACTTTTTAGCTCAAACTCTTCCCTTATTAGGAATAGGGCAGCCAAGGTTATCCCCCTCTACACTGATTTCCTTTTCTAATATATCTCCTAGTTTTTAACCTGCATAGAGGATTCCCAAATATTCCTTCCACCTATCTGCCATTTCCTCTATTCCGTTTAAGATGTCACCTGCCTCGTTTGTAATGTTCTTGCTACTAGATCCAATTTCTCTGAAATTTCTCCTAATTATTTTATACGCTTCGTCAGTTTTTTCTACTTCGAACTTATTTTCCACTTCCTTGCATGTGTTATCAATCCACTGTTCTTTCCTTTTCCTACATTTCCCAATAATTTCCCACTTGGCCGCCTTATATCTTTGTTTTCCTCCTTCATCTAGCCTATTTTTATATTTTCGCCTCTCGTCTATTAGAGTCACAATATCTGTTGTTATCCACGGTTTTCCACTTTAATTCTGTTTGTGGCCCAATACATCTCTAGCTCCACAATCTAAACTATTTTCAATGCAATTCCATTCTTCCTCTACGTCCCTAATAGTATTTTCATCCGCGCCGTTTAATTCTTCGTTCGTCGTTTCCTTAACTTATCGCGCGAATCACAGTCACTTAGTTTCTCGAGGTCAAGGTGTCTTCTACCGTTTCGTTTTTTCAAAATCTTGAATGTAAGATTAGTCTTCATAACCACTATGTTGTGATCACTATCTATATCTGCTCCTGGATAGCTTCTGCAGTCCCTATCTTGATTTCTAAATCTTACCTAACAAGAATGTAATCTATTTAATATTTCCCTAGGTCCCCTGCCATTTTCCATGTATAGTGTCTCCTAACGTGATGTTGAAACATAGTTGTTAGGTTATGTTTATCGCCAAAATCTATCAGTCTAAATCCCCGACAATAGAAATGTTACATTTATTATTGTTAATGACTCCCCCCGAAGCAGTCCCCGCCCGGACTATTCTACTTCCGGAATATTTTACTCTAGAAGGTGCCATCATCGTAAAACTTTTAGTACACTGTTCTAGGGATAAAATAATGTAATGGTTTCCCGTTGCCTTCCACATCGGGGAGTGAGTATCAGAGAGCCATACGACCCCCACAGTCTCTGCCACTCTGATTACTGAAAGAGCTGCTGATGTCCTCTTTCAGGGACTTGATTTAGTCTGTCCTCTAAGGCAAAACGTCTTTATTTGATTACATTGATTACAAGTTCTATTACAATATTGTAGTAGGCAGTTTATTAGTTTTGTAATAATACAACTTACAATTCATTTTCTTGAATACTTTAGTACTTATGATTTTGTAAAATCTATGTAAGATGTCGAAAATTTCTTCTGCTAAAAGTTTGTAAAAGTTGTCAAATTCTTCAAATAATGTCACCCCATCCAAAATTATACGACTTTTTCTCCAGCAATTTTTATTCAAATAACTTTTTCTCAAATACAGGGTGTGTATAAAATGGTGAAAGAACTACACGTGATGATATCAATCATAAAATTCTGAGTCGAAAATCTCAATACCAAAATATTGGACCATGCTTCCTCTGTCCTCAGGAACCATTTTAAAGAAACGTACATTTGACATCATTGGATCCCCGCAGGTGTAACTAAAGATGTCCTGTAACTACAAGTTACATTATTTATCCATTAAATGGAGCCAACTTAAAGTTGGAAGTCTACACTCAGAGTTGAAAATTAGAGGATTAAAGTTTTATTTGGAAGAAAATGAAGCTCTCAGAAGTGAGTCATCCAAGACTCTTTGAAATGAATATAAAATTTAATAAATAAAATTAATTAATTACTTAATAAGTGTGGAAATTATTTATTAAGAAAATAATGCTCAGCAAAAATTATTTTTTTTAAATACCCCGTGAATGTTGGATCAAAGTTAATTTATAATAATTGTTCGAACTGAAAACCGTCTGCTTGCAAACGCCAGTTGTTGTAACCTTTATGGTATAATTTGCATCACTTGTTCAAGTTTTTGCGGGGTGACTTCTATACGGTTGCATAAATTATATTCCTAACTTTGTCAGAATTTGGTGAAGGCGTAGCATAAACTTTTCCTTTAATGCAACCCCAAACAAGAAAGTTGATGAGATTGCGGGATCTTGCAGGCCATAAGATGGGACCGTTGCGACCAATCCGTCTATTTGGCAAGAATTCGTCCAACCAGTCCCTCGCAGTACAGACAAAATGAGCAGGAGCTCCATCATCATCATGCATGTATAACATAATCGTGTCTTATCTATAACTGAATCTCGTCAATTACTTGTTCCAAAACATTAATGGAAAATTTTCTCTGATGACCATATT
Source organism: Xestobium rufovillosum (assembly GCA_963966045.1). Classification (NCBI taxonomy): domain Eukaryota; kingdom Metazoa; phylum Arthropoda; class Insecta; order Coleoptera; family Ptinidae; genus Xestobium; species Xestobium rufovillosum. The sequence goes on from OZ014496.1 coordinate 17,554,683, forward strand.
CTCGATATTCGTGCGGGATTTTCATCACTTCAAAGGTGAATATTATGTGTCTTAAACACGCCATCTCTAGTAAAACATGCCATCAACGCTCCAAAGAATACGTCTCGAGAATTCGTCATTCTCACGAATTCTATTGAAAATCGTGCTGCAAAAATTCAATTGGTCTATGTTATCATTTTCATAAAGGAGCTGTACTTTGGAGACATGATAGATGAAGAAGGTTTTCTTCTAGAATCAAATGAACGGTCTTATTACTGGGAATATTAAATGTTGCAGATGACTGCCGGTGCTGATGGAGAGATCTTCTTGACTTGACTACCGCAACCGAACAAACGCGCTCACGTTTTTCGATTCCGTCTCGTGATTGCTGTTATATTATTAGTCATAGACTAATACTGAAAGTACTGAAGTATTTAATTATTGTAGTCTAAGGACTCATCATCATAAGGTTCTCAGTCCGAAGACTGGTTGGACGCGTACCTCCATTCTTTTCTATCCTGAGCTAACCTACGCATTTCCCTAAAAGTAGAACATCCTACATCCCTAACTATTTGAGAGCAGTAGTCTAATCTAGGCCTACCCCTACCTCTTTTTATTCCTATCTCTGACTCTAGTATGTCACGAACTATTCCTTCGTGTCTTAGAAGGTGTCCTACCATCCTATATCTCCTACTCTTTATTGTTTTCCATACCTTTCGCTTTTCCCCAACTGTTTCTAATACTTCCCTATTGCTAACCTTATCTATCCACGGTATCTTCATCATGCGTCTGTAGCACCACATTTCAAACGCTTCTACTCTTTTTCTATCCGCTTCTCCTATTGTCCAAGTTTCGCACCCGTATAATGCCGTACTCCATACATACGACGTTAAGAGTCTCTTCCTAGTCTCTATATTAACCGTTCTCGAGCATAACAGTTGTTTCTTTTTGTTAAACGCAACTCGGCCCTGCGCCATTCTTTGTTTTATATCTTTAGTGCTCCTACCGTCTTGAGTTATTTTACTTCCTAAGTAGCAGAAATCCGCGACCTCCTCTATCTTCTCATTTCCAATTTGTATTTCCATTTTAGTTCTATTTTCACATCCCCTACATACCAAAATTTTAGTTTTCTTTTTATTGATTTTCATGCCGAAGCCCTGTGTCAAAACTGCTTCCATTTCATTCAAAGCCGCTCCTAATTCTTCTTTGCTAGATGCTAACACTGCTATATCATCCGCAAATCTGAGCATGTTAATAGTTTGGCCCTGTACATTGATCCCTGAGGCTGTTCTTTCCTTAACAATATTAATCGCATCTTCGATATATAAGTTGAAAACTAGAGGTGACAATGCACATCCCTGTCTCACTCCCTTCCGGATATCTACTTCCCTTTGTTCCTGCTCACATTCTATAACTGCCTTTTGCTCTTTGTAGAGATTATGTATTATTCTTCTGTCCCTGTATTTCATCCCTACCTTTCTCAGCACTTCGAACATCTTCCCCCATTTTACGTTGTCGAAGGCTTTTTCTAAATCTACAAATCCTATATAGACGCTCTTTCTCTTTTCTATCGTTTTTTCTATAATTACTCGTAAAGCTAGAATGGCCTCGCGCGTTCCTCTATTTCGTCTAAATCCGAACTGATCTTCTCCTAATATTTCTTCCGCCTTTTTCTCCATCCTTCTTTGCACAATTCTAGTTAAAATTTTTGACGCATGGGAAGTTAAACTGATAGTTCTAAAATTTTCGCATCTATCCGCGCCTTTTCTTTTTGGCAAAGCTACTATGATGTTCCGTTTGTAATCTTCTGGAATCTCGCCTGTCAGGTATATGCGACTAACTAATTTAAATAAACGATCTATTACCTCTTGACCTGCGCACTTTAAGATTTCTGCCTGCAAGCCATCTATACCTGGTGCTTTATTATTCCTTAAACTTTTTAGTGCTATCTCAAACTCTTCTCTCATTATAGGACTCCCTAGGTTATCCCCCTCTACACTGCTTTCGCTTTCTAATATATCTTGCACTTCCTGTCCCGCATATAAGTTTCCTAAATATTCTTTCCACCTATCTGCCTTCTCCCCACTTCCGATTAGGATATCTCCTGCCTCATTTCTAATGTTTTTGGTACTAGATCCAATTTCTCTAAAATTTCTCCTAATTATTTTATATGCTTCATCAGTCTTTCCTACTTCGAATTTATCTTCCACTTCTTTGCATTTATTATCGATCCATTGCTCTTTCGCTTTCCTACATTTCCGAATAATTTCCCACTTGATCGCCTTATATCTTTGTTTCCCTGTTTCATCTAACCTATTTTTATATTTTCGCCTTTCCTCTATTAGACTCACAATATGTTTTGTTATCCAGGGTTTCCTACTTTCATTCTGTTTATGACCCAAAATATCCCTAGCTGAGGAAACTAAACTATTTTTAATGCAATTCCATTCTGCCTCTATGTCCCTAACAATATTTCCACCCGTGCCCTTTAGTGCTTCGTTTGTCTTTTTCTCGAACTTATTGCGCATATCATCATCTTTTAGTTTCTCTGGGTCAAGATACCTTCTTCCGCTTCTTTTTTTCAAAATCTTAAATTTAAGATTGGCTTTCATAACGACTATGTTGTGATCACTATCTATATCTGCTCCTGGATAACTTCTACAATCCCTAACTTGATTTCTAAATCTTTGCCTAACGAGAATGTAATCTATTTGATATCTCCCTAAGTCTCCTGGCATCTTCCACGTATAGCATCTCCTAACATGATGGTGAAATAGAGTGTTCGCGACCGTTAAGTCTAAGTCTAAGGACTGCCAATATCTAAACCTAGATTGACCGGAATTAACGGAATTAACGGAGACGTGACAGCAGTACAACCGGCCTACTTGGTCTGATTTAACAACGAACACTATGCAGTAGATGGGTTTTGGCCTTAAAGCTAGCAAGCATGAAGTGGAACGTTAATTACCAACGTGCACGGTGATGCGGTGCTTGCATTACCAGTTATTCGCCTGTTCACGTAACGGGGCTGCACCCAGGTGCTGCTACGTACGTTCACCGATCTAGACCCCGACTGGTTGCACTACGGTCTACGGTGCTACAATTCAGAATCCAGACCTCCGAAATATCATAATCACTCGACGGGACCGTAGACATTTCAGTGCAGCCTACGACGAATACCGCAATTATTATTCAAACCAAAGTTAAATATTTTGTTCTCTGAAAGTATATATTTTGTACATGTATTTTTAAACCCTAGAATGTAAAATAGTTCAATTAATTGAATCGTTAGCAATCATTAATAAGTGAGAAATATAGGATCCAAGAAATAAAATGCGTTTCCAGAAAGTGAAGAACGTGGAGGGGGCACAGAAAATGTTCGCTCTTTATTTACAAAATTCAATAAACAAACCTCAAAATACACATGGTTTTGTAAAACTACATTTAAAAATACTTACATTACATACACCTCTTGTGTTAAGAAGATACTCGAAGTATTTATTTAAAATACCACGTTACCAATTAAATAGAAATAACAGAGCTTATCGGATGAAAACATCAAAATATTAACTGAAATTTGTGTACATTATAAACAGAAGTAATAACTTATAAATCTAGACGCAGTAACAGGAGAGACCGGTCTTGATCATTTCAGCTATTTAAATTTAGTGCTCCTTTGTGTAACGGGCTGTTACTGAATTTGTTCAATAAACGGCTTATAGATGTTACTTTCAGTGTGATCGTCATTTAACCTGGTTTTCACACTGGAAGCGAATTATGGATGAAGAAGAAAAAGATTTGCTTTCATTTTTCAAATGCTTATGTTTCTTACTTATACCTACCTAAATAACCATGATCTTCCTTTATTATATCTGCTGCCTTTCCTCCAATCATAAACGCAGCAGCATTGGTATTACCGGATAGAACGTTTGGGATAACGCTATTATCTACAACACGCAGTCCTTCAATTCCATGTACTTTCAAACGACTGTCAACAACAGCTTCCTTGTCTGTCGTTGGACCCATTTTCACAGTGGATGTCAAATGATACCCGGACGAAGTAAGCTGTCTTATATTACAGTACCAATATTCTTTTGTTAAGTAACCTAAGGCTTCACATTCTGGAATACCAGGGGTTTGGTACGTAGCATTTATTCTTCGAAATGGCTCTGTGTCGATCAGCTCAAATATCGCGCTTATCACTTTGTACATAGAATGGAGATCTTCTTCTGCATCATAAAAGTTCAAATCTATAGCGGGAAAATCTATAGGATCGGACGAAGATAATGTTACAGATCCTCTAGATTTTTCATGCAACAACAAAGGATATAAATGAAACAGTGGTGCTGAGTCGTTAAGTGACGCAGAAATTATGTATATGAGTTGAGAATCCGGTACTCCTTCCGGAAGAGCGCTGTCATTAACCCTAAAAAAAGCATGAGCTGCGCTACTACTGGTTGTATAAAGTCCAGAACCCTTGAGGTACTCTTCTATTAGTACTGTTCTATTAGGAGTACTGGGTATAGTAATATTGCTTGTAAATGACAATCCAAGATACAAAACATGATCTTGGAAGTTCTTGCCAACAGACAGGTTTTGTATGACTTTAATTCCTAAATTCTCGAGATCAGTTTTAGGGCCTATACCTGACAACAGAAGAAGCTGCGGACTGTTGATAGTGCCACCAGAAATAATCACTTCCTTTCTCGCTACAACTGTAAACTTCTTGCCATGTTTGATAAGTTCAATGCCTTGGGCAATTTTATCATCGCTTATAAGAATTTTTGTAACTAGAGCGTTCTTCAGTATGTCTAAATTTCTTCGACATTTTATTTTATCAAGAAAGGCTCGTCCACCACTCACACGTCTTCCATGGTTATGAAAAAACTGGACACGTGAAACACCAAGTTGCTGTCTGCCATTGTAATCTACAATTTCCCTACCGAGTTCTAAATTCGCTTCTATAAAAATTGGAAATATTGGTTCTGGAGCATTTACGTATTCTATCGTTATAGGACCACCTACTCCGTGATAAAATGGATCGCCATCAAGTCTCGAATTTTCTTGTTTGATAAAGTACGGAAGAACATCATCGTATGACCATCCCGGATTTCCAGCTTCAGCCCAACTATCGTAGTCGTGCCTGTTACCTCTGACGTATATCATTCCATTTATAGTTCCAGTTCCACCAATTACTTTTCCTCGAGGGGATATGCATCTGTGGTCTGGATCACCTGTACCTAAAATTTTATCGTTTATGTGAGAGAAAATACATAACTTCCAAAAATAGTAATAATATGCGTCTAGAGGGATACGTTAATGTGTGCCAAACATAGGGAAGCAAGGTTGAGGTAAATGGTCGGATGCAACTACTCCTCGGGGCAAGTACCCCGTTAGGCATTGAACCCCAGATATCTTGTATACCACGAGACGTCACAGAATGCTACCCCAAGTAGGGTAACACTTTCTAACATTCATAACGTATCTCTACGTACTTACATCCTTACTAGCATGTTATCGAAATAAGTATAGAATTTTTCAAATGTATCAGTGTGATCCATCAGTACGGTGCTCCTTTGCACACTTGAATAAAGCAATATAACTTATATACTTAATACGCTAGTACGGTAAAATATGTAATTATAACTTTCAAATAAATGCTGTGACTTTTAACCATTATATAATTTCAACAGGAACGAAGAGTAACTGTCCGGAAAAGAGTGAGACAGAGATGTGCGTTGTCACCTTTAGTTTTCAACTTAATCAGGGAATAATGTACAGAGCCAAACTATTAACGTGCTCAGATTCGCGGTTGATATAGCAGTGTTAGCATCCAGCAAAGAAGAATTAGGGATGGCTCTGAATGAAATGGAAGTAGTTTTGACAGAGGCATTGAAATCAAAAGAAAACAAAAATTTTGGTATGTAGAGGTCGTGGAAATAGAACTAAATCATAAATAGGAAATAAGAAGATAGAAGATAGAAGATAGAAGAAGTCGCGGATTTCTGCTATTTAGGAAGTCAGATAACTCGAGATGATAGGAGCACTAAATATATAAAACAAAGAATAGCGAAGGGTCGAGTTGCGTTTAACAAAAAGAAACAACTGCTATGCTCGGAAACGGTTAATGTGGAAACTCGGAAGAGACTCTTAAAGACGTATGTATGGAGTACGGCATTGTACGGTTGCGAAACTTGGACAATAAGAGAAGGAGAAACGGGTCGAAAAAGAATAGAAGTGTTTGAAACATGGTGCTACGTGATGAAGATACCGTGGGAAAAAGCGAACGGTATGGAAGACAATACAGAATAGGAGAGATAGGATGCACCTTCTGAGACACGAAGGAATAGTTCGCGGCATACTTGAGCCGGAGATAGGAATAAAAAGAGGTAGGAGTAGGCCCAGATTAGACTACTGCTCTCAAATAGTTGGAGATGTAGGACGTTCTACTTTTAGTGAAATGCGTAGGTTAGCTCAGGATAGGAAAGGATAGAGGTACGCGTCCAACCAATAGTCGGACTGAGAACTTAATGATGATGACAAACAGAAGAACGCAATCAAAAACCACCAGTGAAGCATCAAGCTGATGCAACCACGAAGGCCGCTGAAAATCACAGGAGGAACTTAAACACACGTATCGATCGAATAACTTTTACATTCGTCCGAATACAGGCGATGCAAAAATGGGAAAACTCTAGATGCAAAATAACAACTTGGAATCCCTTCCCAAATGCCAATAGTAACCTTATAAAATCCGGGTGACTCAGAACTCGTCCTCAAATATCAGGGGGGAAGTAGATGAGCTCAAAATAAGAAGGAAAGTTCCTTATGAACACGTACGACCCAGAGGTAACTTCTAACAAAGGCAGTGACGTTTCCTTAATAATTTATTTCAGTATCTCGGAAACTATGAAAGCTAGTGGATTGAAATTTTCGCAACGATTTTCATTTGCAGACATCGACTGTTCTAAAAAGTTTTACTTTTGTACTGCTTCTAGTGGAGTTGCTAAGTTACTACGCTACACGGTAGTTCGTCTACTTATTTTCCCTTATACTATGTTAAGCCACTGATCTACGAAGATAGGTAATTGTGAGATTCTTAATGTACCTTTGTGTTCAATTTGGAAGGAAATCGTCACTTTCACTAACTTTTTTTTCAAGAAATTTCAACACCCTGTATTTTTTTTTATTTAATCTAAAAACCGTTGTACCGTTAGGTGTTGGGTATTGGGTATTTTTGTTCATTGTAACTATTGGACACATGTTCATTGGAACTTTTCTTCTTATTTTGAGCTCCCCCATAACCCCCCTAAGTTTGATGTACCCTTTCTGAATACCAAGCTACCAGTTCTATCTTCTATGTGATACCTACCTGCCGACGCTGCTGGTTGCAGTTTCAACTAACGAAATACTTAAACGTAAGTATAACGTTAAAACTATGATAACGTTTCGCGTGTAGGTATATATTTTTTTAGTTTTGCGTCCACGCTAGCGAGGGGGGGGAATATTTAGATCACTCAATTGATGATACCGTCCACGTAATCTTACACCTCAACATAATGCTTCTAGATTGCATATTTTTCATGATATTATTGGAGTTTACTCCTTAAGAATCGTTTCAGTTATAGCCCGCGGTACGGAAATTTTATGAGTAGTAAAATCAAGCGTTACATTTCGCGTTGACTAAAAGCAACGCGTTACGTTACCTGTAACATTGAAATTATGTACGTATCTATGGATACGGCTGTTTATGTCTGACTGCATAGAGCATGGAAATAGTGAAAATGGAGTGGCATATAGAGTAGATATGACAGTTGGCGTTGTAAAGTCAGCATTTGCAGTGTTTGTTCGTTCCTAAATTTGTTGAATCTTTTGATTTAATATGGAAAAACCTAATATTAAATACTCCAGATATTGCTTAGGTCCGAAATGTGAATCAACGCCTATTCGAACACAAGGAAAAGTATTTATTTCATTGCCAGTGGGATCGACGTTTAGCAGATTGTCACTTAATTACTGAATTTATAAACAATTTATATTTTGATGTAGTTGGACATTTTCGAACATAAACCATCTGATAAATACACATTTGGGTACAAAACTGACATTCGCGTGTACCCTATTATCAAGTGATGGAAGTTAAAATAATAGTTCGAAAGTAGTAAACTCCAGTCGTGCGTCGGAGCTGACACACACAAGTTTATTTTTCCATTTCTATTGAGTTTTTCAAAAGGTTGTCTAACTGTCCTGCTTTTATTCAATATGGGGACGTACTTAAAACCATTTACAAAAATCCAAATACTTTACCTAAACACGCTTGTTTTTGTGGGGTAGAATAATATCCCCAATTCATTCGGGAATCTTCCAGATTACTATTGAAATACGGTATGTCACTAAAATTAGTTTCGTCGCCGCCTGCTTCTACTAGAAGAATTTTCCAGTCACTTATTTCTGAGAGACCATAGACAAGTGCGGACCCTGCCGATCCGGCTCCAACTATTATAAAATCATATTCCCCGTCATCTAAAATGTTCAGCAATAGGATGAAAATGAAATAAAGAATTCTTATAATTACAAAAATTCTTACCAATATCAATCGGATCGCTGGAGCCATCTAAGAATTCAATATTGCTTGTTGGCAACTCATAATTTTCGCTCTCTTCTACATTATAAGCAATAAAATTTTCATAATATTCAATAATGTCTTCATGTGATAAGTTATGGATAGGCCATTGTGGCTTGCTTGTAAGAGGCCATCCAAAGCTACAAATTACAAGACAACCCGAGACTATTAAACTATACGTGGTTGTCGCCATGTTAAAGTTTAGTTTTTAACTTAACTGTTACAACCTTATATAGAGTTTCTTATCTAAAGATTGCATAAATGAAAGTACGTGTGTATAAATGCCTAAAGCAAATAATTTGTCCGTGCACTATCCAGGTGACAATTTGAGCTACACATTCTGTACACGCGTCCCACAACCTCAATATTCGAATTCTGGGGTAAATTGCAGGGTAAGTTTATTCAGACGTAACTATATATTTCTAATTTAAAATCCCTGAGTTTGGGAAATGTTTCTACTTCTCGGAATATTTTGAGATCCGTATATACAGTGAATTTTTTAACATTGCATCACAGGGATCCACATGGTATAAATTTAATCTCCTGTTAATGGTTCTCCTGATGATAATTTCAAAAAGTGGTAGAAAACTTGGAAGAGATTCTTGAAGACGTGTGTATGGAGCTTACACATTGTACGGGTATGAAATTTGGACAATACGGGAGGCTGATCGAAAAAGAATAGAATCGTTTGAAATGTGTTGCTACAGACGCATGTTGAAGATATTAGCGGGGTGTGTCCACTGACAAGCAAAAAATACAAGTACCTAATGCAAGTAAAAGGTGAAAATACAATTTTATTCGACATAAAAAAGTGAAAATGGTTACTGCTTACATCAGAGGTTCCTGGAGCGACCATTTTGCTGTTGGGTTTCCAAATTGGTCCGAACCAAACCAGATTCCTACCTATTATTTATTTGCTTGTTAGTGGACATAGCATACTATTTCAAGGAATTTTAAATTAACTTAAAATCATCTATCTATTAATTTTTCTTTCTGTTTAGACACTTTTCACTTCTTATATTTGAAAAACTATTAGGGCGTCTAAAAAATTATGTGAATTGAAAGCATACTAAAAACGAGACTAAAAATGATTTTGAAACTTGCCGGATTGGGTTACGAGAGGGACAAAAATAATTATTTTTAATTTCTCGAACGAAAACACTATAAAAACAAAAACCCTGCTTGTCCACAATCTCCCATAGCACATATAATTTTTATTCAACTGTTTATTTTTTTGCAGTTTTGAACATAGAAAATTTGTATAAAACTATTACATTTCCATTAATTTTTAAGTATTCAAGTAGCAAGACGACTACATCAAATGAAAATATTATCATCTTCTTTTTATTCCTTTTTTAAATTTGAACAGAACCCATTTCTAAAAAAAATTATTGCTTAATTTCCGTACCGATATGAAAAAACTTGAGTATCTCCTAATTTTTTTTTAAATTTGTACTTACTGGACTGTAGCATTCCTCACTAGCACCATACAGTACTGAATTAAAAAAAAATACTGTGTCAACATGAATGAAAATTTTTATTAAAATGTTATTAAATTTTAAAAAAATCATGAATGTTTGAGTACCTATTCAAATAGTATAGTAAATAGTATAGAAATAGTATCATCTTCGTAAAGAATTTTTTGTTCCTTTTTTAGATTAATTTGGAATCAATTTCTAAAAAGAATTTATGTATGGAATTTCCGTAGGTACCAACATGAAATATTATTTTATATTCCGGGCTGGATGCCACGTCGTCTAATAGATACACTAAAAGGCATACTTGACGTTTCGACACTCATCTCGGTGTCTCAGAAGATTCTTCTGTATCTATTAGACGACGTGGCAGTCAGCCCGAAACATATAATAATATTTCTGTTTCAGACATCGACCACGGAAGTCTACAAATCATAACATTAATGAAAATTTTCAAAGTCGAAAAACGCATAAAAAATTAGTAAGATATATTCTGCAACAGTTGGATAAAAAAACAATATGTGCGATGGGAGTTTAACAACAAGTAGGATTTCAGCTTTCTATTATACTCAAAAAAGTAGCTCAGGTTCGCGAAAACCCCGAGGCTCTATCTCTGCTGCTTCTATGAGAAACCCCCAAATCACAACGAAAATAGGGCACCCTGTACACCACCTTACTTAAATGGAACACCTGTATTTGATTGCATTTTTGGATTCCTTCATTTATTTTACTGAGAGGTTGTATAAGATGCATCACATACACTAGTGGCATACTGGATACCACCAAGATTAACAAACTGTTGCAACTAAATAAGAAATCTTATCAAAATTAGAAAATTTCGTACACTACTTTCTTTCTTATTTCATATGCACTTTAACAAATTCTCAAAGCCGGTTTATTTTAGGTAGGTAGATGTAGGGAAATCATATTCACATTGTACATAAATTTCATGTTGAATACAATAGTAGCTTAAAAACTATTAGGAATAAAAAATTTCAACATTTTATAATTCTATCATATTATTTTAAAAAAATTATAACTACAAGTTAGTGTTAAATATATGCAAGGATACATGTGCTGTATCTGGCCTGGTCGGCGAGAGCATTGTTCTCCATAATGCCCTACACATGTTTGCTTGAGAAAGGGTCCTCCAGTCCTATTGCAAAGTAAACCAACATAATATTGATAATATTCAAAATAAAATAAATGTACTGCGCTACATTTAGGTTTATCCTCTAACACCGTGAGTCTGATCGTAGCCTACCTGTCGGTAGGCTACGGTCTGATGGTCTACATACTATAATGGGTTACATTTAAATATGCTAATATGTCCAACTGCAATAATCAAATACCTACCGATATTTACGTATTATTCTGATAGATAATGGGTAAACCACTTTACCTTTACATCCGGAATAATTCCAATAGTGTACTAGAATATGCACAGTCGATTGCACGACCAAATAAAAATATCATAGTTATAATAATAATTTGGACGAAGAGCGAACAGGAGTGACGTGTCCTGGCCAATTCCAAATGCCAACTCGATTAGTTGATTGATACTTACATTTTATTTTGCATCGGGCGCTGGCTTACACGCACAATACGTACAGGGATGTCTTCCCACTTAAATACGCGTATAAGGCAGTATCAATATTGTTACGTATTTGGCTTTAAACAAACTTTATTTACAGTGACTATATTTACAAGACCTATTTACAAATATTTACAATTATTATTAGTGATTAAGAACATTTGATTAACAGCAACAACAACGATTTAACACTAACGAACAAACACTATTCTACAACTCTCTGTACACTCCTCGTAACATATCGCATATAATTCACCCGACAATTTCATTCACATCGCAATATTCATTGATAGACTAAAAACTCACGTTTAAGAGTCTGGCAAAGCAGGTCAAAAGTTACACATGCGGGGCAGCGGGTCAGTGAGGTATCCGTTAAAAAACGGAGCCGTTGCAACACCGATGATGACATGATTCTTTAATCACATTTATGGACACAAGAACAACACGCATTCAAAGCCCGCGCTTTTGGTACCTAGAGGATGTGACAACGACGCTCTGAGTTTACGCTCACTCGCTACGGGGCGGCAGCACATACCAAGGCATATTTTGCGTTTGTAGGGCTTTCGCTATACTACGATTAAACCTTCATCCTAGTAAATTTAGCAACGCGAACGCCTGATTATGGTAGAAAAAGGTATATTTTATGCTTCTATAGAAACAATTTTTCGCAAACTGTAAATCCCTTGGCGCTATGCACGCGTGAAGATGGTCAATTTCATGAGTGAACTGACACTTTCTAAGATAAAATTTTTAAATTTTCTTTCTATAGAAACCTAAAATAAAGTTTCGTTTATAAACTGTCCAAAATTCAACACTTCAATTTTCACGGTTAAGAAATGAGCGTAGTACTACGAAGTCAGTTTTCAGGTTCATTTTAAAGGAATTTGCCCGACTCTTATCTTTCGGCTTTTATACTCAAAGAGAAAAGCCGTAGAAAGTTCCATTTTAATCTAGAAACATATTCGAGATTTATGCTTCGTTCTTGAAGAGGGTAATAAATAAATGAGATGACTCATACGGCGGCACATTTATTTAACTTAATTCATAAAAATTCAGAAAATTACGGGAAAATTCACTCTACCTATAGATAGTTACGGGAATTTATTTTCCCTCGTTACAATTTCTCCACTAATTTTTACTTATTTTCTTTGTTGTAGCTCCAAAATTGCCACAATCAAACATGACGGACTACACTTCAGCCTCTGTCAACCCTCCGATGGATTCCTCGGTATCAAGAACGTCTTGCATAAACTCCAACGCCGCTCTTAACTCCAGTATGCTTGGTTTAAACTGTCTTAACACAGGCCGCACTAATTTTACAAACAAGCAGCTCACCGAATTAGAAAAAGAATTCCATTTCAACAAATATCTCACAAGAGCTAGAAGAATCGAAATAGCTTCAGCGCTGCAGCTGAACGAGACCCAAGTAAAAATTTGGTTCCAGAACAGGAGGATGAAGCAAAAGAAGAGGATGAAGGAAGGTTTGATTCCTAATGAGGTGATAAGTGGGATGGCTGCAGGAAGTAACAGCAACTCACCGAATGCAGGAAGTTTAGGTCAAACCGAGAACCCCATGCCAGGGAGTAGTGAGAATAGTACTGAGTCAAGCTAAAAATGTAGTGCTTTTAAAAAAACATAAAGCTGTCGCCAAAGATTTGTTATGGACTGTTAAAGAGATATTTTCGTAGTGTGAATCACTTAATAGGTACTGAGAAGTATTTTGTATATAAATATGAGAAATGTTGTATAGACTAAGTCACGCCGCATTCAGCTATACGATCACTGCTAAGAACAACGTAGGTACTTACACTGTACTACCCTAAATTCTATATTTCTAATTTCTACTTATTGTTCGTTTGGTCGTTTGAAATATGCTGGAGGAAAACATAATTATATGCATCCGGCAACCCCCTGGCCCAAACTATATCGGCTTCTTAAACAAGCAGGTGTTCACTTAAGAACGCTGGGTCTATCTCTTTAAAAATGTCAGCAAGCACATAATAGTGAATGACAAAAACCTGCAAGCTACGCTACCCGAATCATTGTTGCTGTGATTTGGAGTGTACTCTTTTATCTTTATCTAATGCGTATGGTAAAATTAACATAATTTGACATTCGGTTGCAATAAGTAAACTTATACTGTCTTAGCAGTAGGTAATAATAATATAAAACAAAATTTAAATGATAATTCCAAATGCAATTTATTATTAAGTTCATCCTATACAGTGCATTTGTTTAACATTGTATCACAGAGTATAAATTTAATATCGTGTTAATATTTTTCTGCTGCAAATTTCAAAATAATGATTTTTAGTATGCTTTTATTTCACATAATCTTTTAGACGCCCCCATAATTTTTCACATGTAAAAAGTGAAAGTTTCCAAATAAAAAGAAAATAAATAGATGGTATAAGCTCATTTTAAAAGTTAGTAGTTAGGCTAAGTTCAATACAAATTTAAGAAATTTTCACTTCTAACATTTTAAAAACTATAGTTACCTTTACAAAATGATGTGAGTGAAAATTATGAAAAGATGAAGTTTATACCATGTAAATCAATACGATGCAATGTTAATAAAATGCACTGTATAATCTATAATTTGGTTCTATCTAAATAAAAATATGAATCCAAGTAGACTCATGGCAAAGTTCATTTATTATTCGAAATAAAAGTGTGAGCATGAACATGTGTAACACTGGTAATGGTAAAAGTATACCTATCTACTAATATTTTTGCCTGAGGAGGTCAGGTCTTGCAATCTCTGAAGAATGAAAACTCTAATTGCAAGCTATAATTGTCAAATATTTCGCTCTAATTAAAATTTCGAACATGACACTTCAGAAACAGAACAGAAACAGTAATGGCGCGCATGATACAAGTTACAAGAACAAGAATAACAAGAAGTTTACTTTTAAAAGTAGTATCATAATATTATACTAACCCGAACAAAAATCATCTCGTTCTTCGCATATTGTAATTTGGTTACCTCCTATTAAAAATATACATTTCTCAAAATGTAATTTTGTTTAAACCCGAATCTTTTTTAGATACAAATCACCCCCCCCCCCCTCTAACAACAACAACACAGAAAATCAATATGCAATCAATCAATATGCACAGAATTTCAGGAACAAATGCAAAACTTTTAAAAGTCTAAATGTTACTAGACGTCTTTTGCAGAAGAGAACAAGGGTATAACTGTTCTCTAGTTTCTTTCTTTGGCTGCTGACCTTGTGCTTTTTGAATAGGAACAATTTTCCACTTTATTATACATACACTGCCGGACAAAAAAAACGGGACACTTGTTTTTATTTTTATATTGAGGCCCTACAATATTTTTATGTAAATTAACTTACGCAAATAATTAACGATTGCCTTACTAGTGGGGAAAAAAGAAACTTTTAGCTGAATATTGCACCTTTTGTAAGCCTAAACAGCCAAATCAACATTTTGACTCTTCATGCATCTTTAGTGAAACATCAAAATCTTTTAACTTATTGGGCTGCTCTGTATTTTCTATTGTATTTTTGGTGATATTTCATTTGTAAACGTTAACTTTTAACATTTTCCATACAATGCGCCCCGAAATTTGTTCACAAATTGTTGTTTTAAGTCACGATGGCCGAAGTGTGCGGTATATTGCTCAAGTGCTGAATATACCCCGTAACACATTGCAAAATGCATTCTTGCGATTTCGTGAAACTCATGGGTTTGCAAGGAAGGTCGGATCTGGTCGTCCACGGACTACGAACCATCAAGATGACCGTTTTCTCCATGCAGCTGCACTGCGCGATCGAACATTGCCATCACCTATTCTTCCTGGACGGTTAGCCGATGTTCGAGGAGTGGCAGTTTCAGCCGGAACAGTTCGAAGAAGGCTAAACGAATATGGTTTGACTTCAAGATACTCGGCTGCGGGTCGCCTGTTGACCGTAGAACATCGCAGAGCACGACTTGTGTTTGCACGGCAATATGTAAATTGGGACGAACATCAATGGAGGAACGTGCTCTTCTCGGACGAGTCAAGATTTAGTGTTAGGTCACCCGACGGGTGTGAAAAGGTGTGGCGAAGACCAGCGGAGCGGTACAGTCAATGTTACATATCTCCCAGGATCAGTTTCAATGGTGGTAGCATTATCGTGTGGGCCGGAATATCTTTGGGGGCTCACCTCACCCAGGATTGGTTTTCATTGAAAATGGAACAATGACTGCACACCGATACATTGTCGAGTGCCTGGAAACTCATGTCACACCATATATGCCATTTATAAGGACCAATTTTGTGTTTATGGATGACAACGCCCGACCACACACAGCAAAAGTTGTTATCGAGTACCGTGAAGAGGTTGGTTTTGGACGCCTCCCATGGCCAGCCAATAGTCCAGACCTGAATCCCATTAAACATCCGTGGGATCAGCTTGGGAAAAGGATTAGACGTCGCCAACCCCTACCAGAAACATTAAATGGCGCTTCAAGAAGAATGGGAATAAATACCCCAACAATCTATTGATAACCTCATTCAGTATGCCACAACGTTTAAGGGGAGTAATTAGAGTTCGTGGTGGTAACACCCATTACTAATTTGGTTCTACCCGTGTGCTTTTCCTGTTAATAATTTTTTTTGTTTTTCTTTTTAAGTTCTTAAGTAACAGTTGATCTCTAAAAAATACTTGTGTTAGGTTTTTGTTGACGAATCATTTTGTTTCTTGTTTTTTATTTATTGTTACGATGAAAATAATATAGTTAAATATAATTTCAAACCCTCCGTTGTTTTTTTATTCACTAAAATAGTAATTCTGAGTGTCCCATTTTTTTTGTCCGGCAGTGTATATTAATTTTGCATTACTGGAACTTCTTAGGTAACAATTTCTGCAATTTAATTTAATTTTAATTGTAGCGGCTCACCAAATCACGAAAACCTGCTACTAGTTCATGTACAATATCATGTGTTGTTAACCTCGTATCATGAATGTCACTTGTCAGCTGTGTCAGCTGTCATTTGATAACAGACTCGTTCAGCTGGTAAATATAATCACAAATTAAAAATCAACTTATAGTCTAAGAGCCAGCAACATACATGGTGGACTGACGTCCGCAAATCTGAAATTAATTCACAAGATTACCATTATTGTGTAAAAACTGAATTGAATAGTCAGTCCGCCTAATCATATTGCTTCTGGCGCAGGTTTAATTATAAAGACATATTTTTTTTTGAAAAAAAAAGCTCGTTTTAGCAAAACAAAAATTTTCATCTAATAATATCTTGTGATATGTAAAATACGAAATGGTAAGTGACGGACGTTTTTTGTATTGCTAAAATGGTGACTGATCGCCGCAAACATAATAAAAATGTTAAAAATTAAACTTATTTTGACAAGCGTCAAATTTATTCATGACACCTGACAGAAGAAATGAAGTATTACTACAGATTGATAATTTATTATAGAAAAGAGAAATTTGGCCCTTGCCAAAATAAGTTTAATTTTTAACATTTTTATTATGTTTGCGGCGATCTGTCACCATTTTAGCAATACAAAAAAAACGTCCGTCACTAACCAGTTCGTATTTTACACATCACAAGGTATCATTAGATGAAAATTTTTGTTTTGCTAAAATGAGTTAAAAAAATAATGTCTTTATATTTAAACCTACGCCAAAAGCAATATGATTAGGCGGACTGACTATTCAATTCAGTTTTTACACATTAATGGTAAGTTCGTGAATTAATTTCAGATTTGCGGACGTCAGTCCACCATGTATGTTGCTGGCTCTTAGACTATTAGTTAATGTTGTAAACTTACAGGTAATTTATATCTGGAAGTTATGGATAATATTTCTAGTAAAAACGGTAATTTTGGTAAAACTCGAACATGATTATTAAATGATACAATATTAGTACTTCATCCACCTAAGTCAAAATTATCAATTCACAATTTTTACTAGGTACATGAATGTGACTACTCAAATTTAATAGGTTCTGAACTCACCAGCTAAGAAATTAAGAATCTAGTTCTGCGCGATTAATAATACAATAAAGTTGACGATAGACACGGCTGTCTAGTTGATAAAATAACTGAGAGCACCACGAGTATGTAGCCAGAGGAAAGGACCTCCCTTTATCACTTATTCAAGCTTTCGGATTTATTTAAGTCCTTCCTCAGGAAATAATGACGTGGAGGATCTTACATATATAACGCAAGAAAAACCAAACCTAAGTATCAGAAAAGGACACGACAAGCAACCAGAAGAAAACATGAATTAACATTGCATTAGTTTTCCATCTGTTTGATGTTAATGGAATATGAATTCTGTGTCCATGTTTTCATTTGGATGTTTTTGGCTTTTCTTGCGTTATATGTGTAAGATCTTCCACATCACTATTTCCTGAGGAAGGATTTAAATAAATCCGAAAACTTGAATAAGTAATAAAGGCAGTTTCATTTCCTCAATCCTTTGGCTGCATCCCCGCGTGCTCTTAGTTATTTCATTTAATAATACTACACAAAATTGGTAATATTACCAAAATCAGATGAGTTACCAGTTTTACTTCATGGCAGGTAAAATTACATAAATTTACAGTCCGGAATATAATTTTTGCAAGACTAAACCTAGCGCAGTAAGTGGATAAGAAATGGAAAATAAGAAACCTAAGAGAAATATTATTTTGGAATCAAACAAATATTTTGCAAGCTAATGTAGATGTAAATAAAACTTACCTACCTTATAAGTAAGGCGATTGTAAATCTAAGGATAGATACTGTCTATATCTTTTCTAATTGTGTATAGTAGAGCAGGTAACTTTTTATGTTACGAGTATTTGCGTCATTGTATATTATGTACATTAATTATATATTAAGGTCGTGCTAGAAGGCGCTCAGGGAATGTGTATATATATTTACGTATGCATGTGTGTGGAAAGGACGACTTATTAGAAATATTAATGTATTCGTCCCAAATAAATTATTATATGGAAGTTTTTGTACTTATTTCCTATTCTCTTGATTTTCCGTACAGCTGATCCACTTTTTTATAAAGCGGTGAAAATATTGTAAACATTTTGGGAGAAGAAGAAACCAATTCAAATCTCCACTCCAACATCACAGTCTTCGCGAAAAAATTGGTCACTTCTATTGCAAGCTTAAGGACACAGGTAACAGAATTTTCCAAAGGTGTGAAAGCTAAAATCGGCTCAACTCCCAACGACAACCATCTTAGATCACTGGTGGTGAGAAAATACTGACCGAGTAAAAGGAACTGGAGAGGCAAAATGTTGACATCTACGTCGAGAACAATCCATTTATAACGAATTCCCTCTATCATTATAAACGAAGACGTAACATTTGCCGGATGGCTAAGTGAGAAACCGAACCTATGGTACCCTTATGAGAAATATGGAGACCCGCAGCAAAATAATGTTTAAACTTGTCCAGGCGCGAATTGGGAAACTCATCATAATTGACGAACTGTAAATTAAAATACAAGAATCCTCTTCAGCTCTGTAAGAACTAGGTAATAGAGGGCATCTATAAAATGATACGTACGTAACATAGTAAATGATCCAAAGCAAATATATACCCACGAGGAATGAAGATTCACTCTAATGAATGTGGACTATAATGAAACCATTAGAGATATCTACAAAAAGCTATGGTCAAAAATCAGGCTCTAGAAAGCTATATAAAAGATAAAACCCATTACACAGTGGAAACTACTTAAGAAGAGACAGAAAATCAAAGCAATGAACCTGCAAGATGATGAGGGACTTAAATCTTCTAGAAAATGCGATAAACCCAATATCCCTGTAGTGTAACCGAAGGAATGGAGCAACACTGACAAAATGAACACAAAATTCTTTTCCGCGAAATCAAGAAAATGACAAAATTCGTTCAAGTTAAATCATTGCCCCTCCAAAATGGCTCGGGAAGGACGCTTACTGCAATACCCGAAACATTAGAAAGATGGCGGCAATTTGTCAAAGCACATCATGGGTGAACAAAATGAACTTCCTCCAAGCTAACCTGATTTCAGGGAAGTAGACAAGAATAAACAAAAATTTTAAATAGGCGGAAATGGTAATATTAACAAAGAATTAGAAATCGTTTTGAACTAAATGGAAGCAGTTTTAACAGAGCGATACATACGGTATGAAGATTAATAAAAATAAAACCAAGATCTAAAACAACACTAAAGTACACATCGGAAACAATAAATTAGAGGAAGTCGCAAATGTATCTTATTTGGGTAGAAAAATAACCCTCAATGGCAGTAGTGGCATAAAACGGGGCCGAGTTGCATTTAACAAAGAGAAACAAACCTGTATGCTCAGGAACAGTAAATATAGAAACTTGGAAGAGACTTAAAAACGTACGTATTGAATACCTAGATCTTGTCAGAAATGGGTACTACTGACCACCTTGCCTCTCTGATAGAGTAGGTACAAAACTCACTAAGCCATTTCAAGTCCACTAGGGAGTGAAATAAGGTTGCTCCACTACTCTACATTATCTATGCAAATATGCGACGAAAGGATGGGATGTTTGAGTTTCACTAGGTGGCACAAAAACCTTAAATCTCAGCTACGCATTTGACCCCACTCTCATGGCAAGTACGGAGGAAGAATTAGCTGAACTCCTGTGGCGAATTGAATACGTCAGTAACGACGTCGATCTTAATTTAACTCAACTGGAACTTCCTTGGAAAAATATTCTTTCCTCTAGTAACAGACAGAACAAAATCACTCTTACACCAGCTCGATGTTATAAAGGTAAAAAACGATGTAATTAATAATACTGTTAATTATATCTTGGAGATCGTATCTCAAGTAAAGGTGACTGAAGAAGTGAAGAGTAGACTATGACAACGTGAGCAGTAGATGCATTGACATTAGAAAAGAAAGACTATCGCGTATCCAAAACAACTCACGTATTTTTAGAGTGTCTCGCCACATCTAAGATGGCATTATTATAGTTATACGTTATACCTACTTAGGTTTACGTATTTCGTTAGTCAAAACTGCAACCAGCAGTGACTGTAGGTATCGCATATAACTGGTAGTTTAGTATTATCGGGCCGGCTCCCGTAGGGGTTAGTTTTTTCTCTCACGTTTTTACAATATCTTTTTTGCAAAAAATGCGTGTGTCTGATGCGAGGACAGCTAAGGGATCTGTGTAAAATGCGTGTGTCAACTATAGAAGTCTGTTTTAAAAAGTTTCGGATTATAATGCCATCATGGATGAAAAATAAAATTATTGTGGCAAAACGCTCGTGCCATTTTTCACCTTCAAACTTATGACTCGCGAACCTGAACCGCGGATGCTAAGGGTTGACAGATAACGTAAGCATTTGGTATATGATACAGAAGAATGTTCTTATACCTTAGACAGTCCCCAGAGGACAATTGTATCGTTACCGAGAGAATTTAAGTACGGCATTCACAAACAACTGTTACCAACTATACAAAGCCGTACAGTAATCTTGTTCGGATATTTTATTAGTCAAAATGGAACTGATGTGATACACGGTTTTCGATGGAGAAATATAACAAAAGAGTTGTTTAATCAGCTTCATCAAACAACAACTTAAAAATATTGGCTAAGTTAGGACAGACCGAGGGTCCAGCATAAAAAAAATACAAAAACATAGTGCAACGAAATGCAAATAGCAAAATATTGAGTTTAGGATTATTTACTATGTATTTAGTATTTTCCTACTATGTGCCAATTGTTATAGGTACTTACCTATTATTTTAAAATGAGAATAATCATCATAAAGTTCTCAGTCCGAAGACTGGTTGGGCGCGCCCCTCCAACCCCTCCTATGCTGAGCTAACCTACGCATTTCCCTAAAAGTAGAACATCCTGCACCCTCAACTATTTGAGAACAGTAGTGTAATCTGGGGCTGTCTCTAGTATGCCGCGAACTATTCCTTCGGGTCTCAAAAGGTGCCCTACCATCCTATCTCTCCTATTCTTTATTTATTTATTATTTGTTTTTATGAGAACATAGCATGCGTTTTTAGACTGGGTAAACGTCTTTGTAAGTGTAACAGAAGCACTAAATACAACAGAAACAGTAATAATTATACATTACAAAATAAAATAATTTTCGTTTCTGGAGCAAATTGGTGTTTTCACCTTGCATTTTCTCAGCAACCTTCTTTGCATAACTATTAAGTCTAATTTTCAAGTACGTTTCAGCTATTTTTTCAAGTTGCACTTTATGTAAATCCTCAACCAAATTCGTTGCTTACCCATGAAACGATAAGTTATTACCTGGCTGCTGAAGGCTTTTACAGTCGTGAGCAACGCAAAATATCACCATGGTACACAAAAAACTGCTACCTGTGCTAAAACACCTGATAAGCTTTTCGCGTTAGAAAAGGATGGAGATCCGTAAGTAGTACGGGTTGCATACACAACAGATATGCCTCAAAAAGTTTTTACAGGGTAAACGACAATGGGCCTATCCAGTAAGGATATACATACATCATTGTATGCGGCTTGATGCATAGTGCTGGCTCCATTGCCCTCTGAAATGCGCGTACTTATACACTGTCTTAAAGTGGTTTGAGAGCGGGACTATTATTATATTTTATGTCTTTTACCGTCTTCGTCTTCCACCTAAACCATGCTGCGGATTCGATATCTTGAGCCTTTCTTTCGGTATAATTGCTTCATCAATTTGCGTATTATGATATTAATTAAGAACATTGGTCGGTACGTACTGTCAGTACACATTGTCGATTACAATCTGGCAGACTGTTTTTCAAATTAGATAACTCACAATATTTTCAAATGCCCAATGTTAAATATCATCCATCTAAGTAGAAGCAGACAAGGAACAAATATATGTATTATAAAAAAAGAGAAATGATATGAAAACGATAGAAATGTCAGTACCTACTGAGGAAGTTAAGTGAATAAAAGTTGGAGAGGCAAATTAGGGAGTCTGAGGTCAGAGCCATAGAGAGTCATTACTCATTTCATTAAATAAAAGTACATAAAATAACAAAAAAACTCCCAAGTTGAAAGAGACGCGGAGGAGATCGAATACAGGTTGGAAAACTAACATACATACTGGCCGCTAATGAATAAAAACAGGCTGAATTATCTGATAAGAAAAGGGGAAAAGGAAGGGGCTGAAGAAAAAACAAGAAAATGAAGAAAATGAAAAAAAGGTAAAAGAAAAAAGAAAAAACAAAAAAAGAAAGAGAGAAAGAAAGGAAGAAAAAAAAAGAAAGAAAGAAAGAAAGAAAGAAAAAGAAAGAAGGAACTTATTTCACAGTAAATATGGGCCACATTCTTTATTCATTTCATACCATAAATTCACAAATTATCGCAAATTATCTGCACAATACCAATTTATCAACACGTACACAATTATTAATTCTAGCCCCACGAAAGCAATGTGTTGTTTGAACTACATTGCACTCAAATCAAGAGTAATCTTCTTTGATTATGTTCGCCGCTTTTCCTCCAATCACAAACGCAGGAGCATTGGTATTTCCAGAAACACCGTGAGGTGTGATACTAACGTCTGCTACTCGCAATCCTTCAATTCCATATACTTTCAAACGATTATCAACAACAGCTTCTTTGTCAGTCTTCGGGCCCATTTTTACAGTTGATGTCATGTGATAACCAGACGAAGTTATCTGTATAAAATTACAGTACCAATATTCTTTTGTGAGATAACCGAGAGCATTGCATTCTGGAAAATCGTATGGTTGATACGTTGCATTTATTCTCCGAAATGGTTCTGTATTGATTAACTCAAATACTGCATTAACCGCCTGATACATATTATACATATCTTCTTCTACATCATAAAAATTAAAATCTATAGCAGGAAAATCTAATGGACTGGACGAAGTTAATGTTATGGTTCCCCTAGACTTCTCGTGCAACACGAAAGGTAACAGATCGAATGTTACTGATTCGTTATTGCCAGTGGGCCCACCAAATACAATTTGAATATTTGGTACACCCTCTGCAAGTGTGCTATCTTCAAATCTAGCGAAAGTCTGACCTTCAAAACTATTGCTTGTGTAAAGTCCAAAGCCCTTAAGGTACTGATCTATCAGTGTTGGCTCGCCAGGAACACCATCAATGGTGAAGTTGGTGGAAAATGGCAAAATAAGGTAAGGCTGGTCTTGCAAATTTTTGCCAACTGGTAAATCTTGCTTAACTTCGATGCCCAAGCTTTCAAGTTCATCTCTGGGACCTATACCTGATAGCAAAAGGATTTGTGGACTATTAAGGGCACCCCCCGACACAATTACTTCCTTTCGTGCGGAAGCGATGAACTTCTCTCCATTTTTAATAAATTCAACTCCATAGACTCTATTATTGTCGTCGATAAGAACTTTCGTAACTAGAGAGTGCTTCAGAACTTGCAGATTTTTCCGGCACTTTATTTTATCAATAAAAGCACGCCCACCACTTACACGCCTCCCGTGATTCATAAAGTACTGAGTATGGAAAACACCAAGCTGTTCTCTTCCATTAGAATCAACAATTTTTCTGCCAAGGGCTACATTTGCATCAATAAAGTTTTTCAGTAATGGATTTGGTGGGTGCACGTATTCTACAGTTATTGGACCACCTATGCCATGGTAAAAGAGATCACCTGCTACTCGGGAATTTTCTTGTTTGATAAATTCTGGAAGAACATCCGAGTATGACCATCCTGGGTTTCCGGCTTTTGCGAAACTATCATAATCGTGCTTATTGCCTCTAACGTAAAGCATGCCATTGATGGTACCAGTTCCTCCAATCACTTTTCCCCTGGGCAAAGTACACCGTCCGCCTTCACTTCCTTGTACACCTATGAAACAACATAATCAAATAAAAGTAAAGTAAATGGATAAACAAAACAAATAAAACCTTCGCGGATACAGTAGTATCACCAAATTACACATGTATGATATACATGAAAACAATAGAATAGATACTACTTAGATAACACAAAAACACAATCCTTAAATTATTTACAATCTTTTTATTCCTAGAATTTTTAGAACACTAGATCATAAAATGTTCAACCCAGGAAGAGAGTTATTTATTTCTCCAACGTTTCTCGAACGTTTAGTACCCTCACAATAACAAGGTTATTTTTTGTGGAAATGGATTACTCTTTCTGAATACGATAACAACTATTTTTTCACCAATTAAGCAGTTAGTTTTGAAAAATAAGAGTCAACTGACAATTTTTAAGCCAACTTTGGAAAAACTAGCTACCGTTACTTTAATAAGCAACGAGTCGACTTAAATAGGGTGCGTTGCTAGAGAGCCAATATCATATCATACAGGGTGTTCCCTGACATTCGTTCCAAAAACTGTCAGAACCGAATGCTGAGTAACACAGTAAACGCTGAATAACCTTATAAAATATGACAAGATGGATTTTTTCAGTTTTCAGATTTTAGGTAACATGCGTTACCTTTTAAGACAGGGAAAAAAAATATGTAAAATGAGGTGGTATAAGATGCATTTTTAACAGAGAAAATCGATGTGCCCGAGGGTTTTGCCGAGAAACTTAATTTTTTAATTAATTTATGAGAGCGACTACTGCTCCGGTCGACGGTCCCCTGAAATTTTGTTCGAACACGGTCGGGAATGCGCATTACAGAATGTCAACACAATTTGCATTTTGGAGGTGTAAAAAACTAAAGCTGAGAAAACGCATTTTTGTAACAGGCCATTTAGTTGTCCTCGCACCAAACACACGCGTTTTTTGGAAAAAAGATGATGCAAAAACAAGCAAAATATATCAAACCCCTACGGGATCAGAACTCGTCTAGCCGTAGGAGAACAAAATGGCAGTTCTGTACGATACCCGCACTCCCACCAAGACCGTTAGCGTTTTTAACCGGTAACGATAAACATACTAAAACGTCATTTTACTGACATTCATTAATGAGCATGTCCGACCGTATTGGAACAAAATTTCACGTTAAAAACTTAAATAGCATCATATTACTTGTGACACCTCATTTTAAAGGAAATCGAATGAGGAATACAGCAGTGATGTTTATTTTTTAATTATTCCTTATCTCAGACTGCTAAATTTTTTTCTTTTGGGGCTATTTTAAATCATCAATGTGTCAAACCCACCCAGAAAATTTAATTGATTTGAGGCCCACAATATCCGAGACATGTCGAAATATTCCCTCCCAATTATCGAGAATATAGGCTTTATTATTGTTTTGCAAATAACTGGGCCCATTTTGAGCATCTAAGATAGATTTTCCTTAAATTATTCTGCGCCTTATATTTTCCCGTTTTAAATTCCAAAGCTTCTTTTTTGTATGAAATGTTTATTATCTAATATCTACAAGGTTTAACTCTTATTTTGTATGGGATATCACAAGTGATATGATGCCATTTGAGATTTTAAAGTGAGGGTGGCTGGGGGCTAGGGGGTAGGTTTTACAGACGTCAACTGTACATCAAAATATGGTCCCCTTGCGTCATAAATTTACGTGTCTCGGCGCTTTTCATAATTCTATTCGTGTCGTAGATATTTGAGGTGGTTCGTATATAAATGCCATTTGAAAACAAAAAAATATGAAAAATCTCACATTTTGATGTTTAAACGTCACACACGATTTAAGCGTGTTCGTAACATGATGGGTCTGGTAAGACTAGGAAGCCACTTTTTGGTGCAGAGTGGTGTCAACTAAAGGCCACTATTAATGATGGCACGTAAGCCGCGACCCTAATTTTAGGAAATGACAGGTCATCCTTTAGCACTGCAGTACCTATTCGAACGGTTGGTTCAAAAACTGGGTTTTCAATGGGACGTGGTGGATGTTGTGCTTGCAGGAGCCGATGTTCCCTAAAAAATGGTAATTTCTACCAGTACCAGAGAACGAAGTTTATACCTAGTAGCATGCTAAATGCACCTACCGACTTTGATGAAAAGAAATCGTTTAAATAGGGACAAAATTTTGCAAGACACTGGTATTTTCAAAATTATGGTTTTTGACTTTATTTATTGTTTTAATGGTAACCAGGAAATCTAACTGTCAACTTCAATACCATATCTAAAACTCTTGCCAGTGTCGAAAAAGGGTCCCCAAGCAAACGTGATTAAGCGTTCACCTACTGTATATGATACGATATTAATTTTTATCTTACTCTAAGGGCTTCGTCATCTTACCCGTAAGATGCATTCGCGGTCTTAACTGTAAAAATAAATATTGCAACAAAGTTACTCAGACTTATCTGGGATATTATTCACATTTTCTTTTGACCATAAATGCAAAATGGACCTCGAATGAACAAGAATCTTCAAATTTTACTTACTTTGGCAAGACTTCTTTTGCGGTGTAGAAAAATATCCCCAATTCATTGACGAATTAGCCAAGTATGTATAATAGAACGGTATATCACTGAAGTCAGTTTCATCGCCACCTGCCTCTACTAAAAGAATTTTCCAGTCACTTCTTTCCGAAAGACCAGCAGTTACTGCAGAACCGGCTGATCCGGCTCCTACTATTATAAAATCGTATTCTCCATAAACTAAAATGTCAATTAATTTACCGAAATTTTGATAGTTTTAAAGAGAAATAAATACTTACAAGCATCAACTGGATCTGTAGAACCATTTGAAAATTCCTCATTGCTTGTTGGCGGCTGATAAGTTGCCGCCGCTTCTGTGTTGTAAGAAATCAAAGCTTCGTAATATCCAGTAATATTTTCTTTGTAAAAAGGCAACGGCTGTATGCACGTAAGTGGCAATCCGGAACTACAGATCACTAAATAAAGGAAAGATATGAAACCATGCGGGAGTAAAGCCATTTTGACTCTACTGAGATTTTGAAGGAGCGTGACCGTTATAGCTATAGAAAGCTTACTTTACTGTATATATAGATAGATAATAGATTATATAAGTAAGTCGTATGAAAATAAAAACTATTTAAATATTTAATGTCTAAAAATAAATTTCTATGTGATGACTATACTATAGTTTTAATTTATATAGGCGCTTTGTTTTATTTTGCTAGGCGTGCATAGGTTAAAAATCTGAAAAATAATATGAGGGGATAATGACTTCTAACAAAAGTCAGTTGGTAACAAAGAGATCCGAATTATTTGCCGGAGCTTAGACATGATCTCATTCCACCTGAAATGTTTAGATCCTTACTTATAAATTAATCTTTTGCAGTAATTTAAAACGTGCAAGAAATATGAAATAAGAATTAAATAGAGGCATTTATTTTCAAACGAAACAATTATTAAAAGTGATATTAATTTACAAAAACAATTAGGGAGACGAAATCGAATCTAAATAGCCCATTACATGTTGCTGGTAAGCACACTTAACACTTGTCATAAAGTCGAAACTATTATGTGGAAATATTTGAAAATATACCTTATGGATCCTTATGAACGTGGTAAAGGATTTTACCATATTTTAAAAATAACTGCCGTTGTAACGATTTTTGTGCATTTGTGGTAAGAACTTGTGCCAGAGAGCACGTGCACGTTTGTAGTTTTTTGGGTGATTTGTGTGTTTTTTATTATAAATGGTAAGTACACATTATATGTAAAACTTGGTTTTATCTGTTGTAAGTATTTTTTTTGTAAATCGCTTTCAAAATTTGGAAAAATATTAAAATAATTGCCAAAATGTGAGCATTCGGTTGGCGAAGTGAAATTGCAAGTCATTTTACAAAAAAATGTAGTTTCCTTTTAGATCATTTTTGTAGCCAGAAATTTTAAAAATTCCTACATAAATATATCAACTTTCAGTTACTGACTCCTTTTGTTTTTACGGGTTTACGCTAGCATGTTATAATGACGTATTTTATACGGTTTTGTTTTTTCACGTATTTTATAGAACATGTAACTCCTTGCCTTTTTGTGAAACATAAGAGCGCGATTTCTCTCATATTTTAGTTATTGTCAGTTAGCTGTATATCTGCGTGTATATAAAAAACTGGCTGTTACCCAGGGGCGTAACAGCATTTTTCTCCCATAGGCGACTAAGCATCAGAGAAAGAGAAAGTTCAATTTAGAAGATGAGAATGATATTGCCTATCACAGAGAATTTTTGGTCACTGATGATATGGCCATGAATTCAGGAGAAGAAGGCGATGACGACGCGGATGATATATTTGGGAGGTGTGGAAACTCTTACATTTACAATAACTCGTGCCGCACGGGAGACGCCAACTTCCAGTACGTCTCAGACACCAACAACGTCCAAAGCTCACGATGTCGACATGATCGCAACTGAGCAGGATATCTTAAACCCTGAAGGAACAGAAGTCGATTTTCAAGGATTGGCTGAAGAAGAAAATGGTGTTCTGCCAAGAAACTACCAACCCGGCCAAGAAAGTAATGAAGACGCATCTTCAGCTTCTTCAGATGAAGGTGATACATTTACTTGGAGTGAAACCTCTGCCAAGGGACTATGCTAACCACAACTTTGATCAGCCGTTTGGTATCTCTTCCAACATACAATTGAATTTAGACAGTCCCCTGCAAATATTTATGACGGTAATAACTACAGTATTTTTGGAAAGTGTTGTGGAACAATCCACTTTATCTATATGCAACGTAGAATAATGTCAATCTCAATTTGTCATTAGAAGAATTCAAAGCATTCTTGGGCATTTTAATTATTATGGGTTTCCATGGTCTGCCAAGTCTAAGGCTTTACTGGAGCAACGACTACAATTTTCAAGTAAGGCACATTTTAGAAGTGATGGCTCTAAAACGCTTTTTGAGAATCTTGAGGCATATACACCTCAACAACAATAAAAGAATGCCTAAGAAGGGATAAAATGATTATGACAGTTTATATTTATAAAATTAGTCCATTTTTAGATCTCATAAATTATCAATTCAAAGCTCTTTTCCGCCCTTCCAGATATTTTGTCTCTCTGTGAAGGTGCTGAACCTAATGTTGATAAAAATATTATGTTAGAAAAAGAGTTATAGAAAAATTGTCGTATGCATTTGAAGGGCTTGAGTACTGCCTATTTTTTGATCATTTCTTTTCATCTACCGGGATAGTAAAGTAGACGGTGGTGGATGATTTTTTTATTGTTGCTTGGATGAATGTGTGGTAAATAGGTACATTCGGTATAAAACAACACAAAAGAATTCAAAAAATAGATCAAAACCCATGTCACATCTAAACTTTAGATCTACCTTAGGTTCCGACCTAATAAGACATTTCTGTGCTAGGAAAAAATAGGTCCATATTGTGCAAACAGGAAGAGGTCGCAAACGCAACCACCCTGATGGAAAGCCAACAGTCTATAATACCACTTGCTTAGTCAATTAATATAGGGGTACATCTTCCTGTGAGAAGTAAGACTTACCGACGTTGTGCTAATTGTAGCACAGTAAAACAACAAAAGAGGTCAGATATTTTATGCAAGAAATGTTATGTGGCGCTTTGCATCGAATGCTTTGAAGTATTTCATGTTCCATCTAAATAGAGTTTTCGATAAGTATGCGAAAAATGTTCTAGTTTAATTTTTGGAATAACATATTAGCAGGCAGAGATAATTTTTTAATTTAATATTTATATTTTTCCTTCACATTACTTCAATTGACGAAGAATTCTTATTTTGTTGTCTATCTTTTACACTTCTATATTACATGTTGACTAGCGGTTAAGAATTTTGTCCAGGTACCAACCTAAAATATTTTTTAGTTTGATAATATATTTTTCCAAAAAAGAATCAGTTTTTTATCTTGTGGTCAAAAAAATTCTAAGTAGTAAATATCCTTACCAGAAAAAGTTTCACTTTTCTCTATGCATAGATGGATTCTGGTATAAATACTTGCCACCCTTTTAAAAAAAAGACAGAAATATTTTGATACAATTTTTCCATTTATAACTATCCTACAACCTAAAGGTAATATATTATATTGCATTGAAGTCCGGAAAAAAACGTGTCCCAGAATTTTGCCCGATAAAGGGATAATGCTGCCGGTCCGTTTGGGATGATCACAGATGTACCTAAATAAAATGGATACTTAATTTTAACCACTGAAATTTCGAGAACTGTAATAGAAATGAAATTTTAAGGGATCCTTAAGGACAGCAACATATTCTAACTAGCGAAAGGCGTCAGTACAAACACGAGGCACATGATTATTAGTGTCCAGTAGAGCTTTAAGTAAGACTGCCATGTCGAGTAGTAGATAAGGAAGTCATAATCGATCCTCTATCTCACAAATGCATGGGAAACCCTCTTCAAATGATAGGCACCCAAGTCAGACAAAGTACTTCAAAGTGTATAACAGCCGTCTGTTGTGGACAAAATAAGAATTCTCGTTCTCAAGGCGCTCGGCATCCTTCATATTCGATGCTTCGCAAAAGATGCCCAAATCATCCACGTAAAGGCAACATAGAATCTTTCTTGGAAGATTATTACCGATCCCGTTAATAGCCCCAACGAAAATAATTTTGCCCAAAACTGAACCCAGTCTTACTCATAAAAAGTCACGAAAGCTTGAAAGAACTTCATAATAGAATGTGTCCAAATCTTCTAGTAAGTCCTAAGCTTTTTCATATCAGAGAATAATAACAAGCTATCGCAGCAAGAAGGTGTTTTGAGTAAAGGATTTCAAACGCATCAAGTGGTCGGCAGCGTATTGCTGCTGCACCAACACCTAGTATGCCTTTTACAAAAGGTTGTGCAATTATGTAGTACCCTCTAGCGATAATTCGGTAGTTCGAAGAATATGGAAGAATATGGTCCATATCAAGGAAGATTTAGTGAATTTTAGAGTTCACATGGAAGCGAGAATGCCGGACGAATTTCCTATCTAGAAATAATTGTTGTTGCAAGTGCTAGGAAGATTTGCGAAAGCTAATGCGTCAACTATCTAGACTAAGTAACCAATGTATGAGTTCTAGTCCTATTTTTTCCTGGGTTCACATGGAAGCCGGAATGACGGAAGAATCTTCTGTCTAGAATTAATATTGTTGTTGTAAATGCGGATGAGCATTGCAACTGCTAACGGGTAAACGATCTAAAAGAAGTAAAACGATTAACGTTCGAGTTTCTTTCCCACTTCTTTTCCTGTTATCTTTATTTCAAAATTTGCATTTTAAGCGCAAAGGACTGAAAATATATCGTCAGCATTACGTACCAGGAACCAGGGAGAATTTTAAATATAAATTAACTAATTTTCAACCGTTCGCATAATTATTAAAAGACGAATTTCACAAAAATAATATAAAATATCATGTAAAATATACTAAGTGAAACAAAATTCCTAAAATGGCGATTGGTTTTAAGTAATTCCAGTTAGTGTAGTCTGAAATTGAATTAAATATTAGGAACAGATTTTACTCAGGTGGAAAGAGAAGAGTAGGGAAACTGAATATACGGCGGAAAGGTAAAATACATCAACAGGCCAATTTATAAAATACAGAAAAATTTATAGAAATAAAGAGAAGAAATTGATTTCCCAGTAAATACACACTATATAAACCACACTTTTTATTTATTTTCTACCACAAATTCACATATCTCCATAATACATACACTATTAATTTTAACTCCAAAAGGCAAACTGAATTGCATCAAAATCAGTAACCATAATCTTCCTTAATTTATTATGTTCGCCGCTTTTCCTTCAATCATGAATGCAGGAGCATTTGTATTTCCCGAGAATTCATGGGGAGCGTCTGCGGCTCGTAATCCATGAATTCCATATACTTACAAATGATTGTCATCAACAGCTTCTTTATCAGTCTTAGGGCCCGTTTTTATAATAGATGTCATATGGTACCCAGGCGAAGTAATCTGTCTAAAATTACACTACCAATATTCCTTTGTCAGGTAACCGAGAGCATTGCATTTTGGAAAATCGTATGGTTGATACCTTGCATTTATTCTCCGAAATGGTTCTGTATTGATTAACTCAAATACTGCATTAACCGCCTGATACATGTTATACATATCTTCTTCTAAATCATAAAAATTAAAATCTATAGCAGGAAAATCTAATGGACTGGACAAAGTTAATATTATATTCCCCTAGACTTCTCGTGCAACAGGAAAGGTAACAGATCGAATGTTACTGATTCGTTATTGCCAGTGGGCCCACCAAATACAATTTGAATATTTGGTACACCCTCTGCAAGTGTGCTGTCTTCAAATCTAGCGAAAGTCTGACCTTCAAAACTATTGCTTGTGTAAAGTTTGAAGCCCTTAAGGAACTTATGTATATTAGTGCTGGCTCGTCAGGAACACCATCAATGGTAAAGCTGGTCTTGCAAATTTTTTCCAACTGGTAAATCTTGCTTAACTTTGATGCCCAAGCTTTCAAGTTCGTCTCTAGGACCTATACCTGATAGCAAAAGGATTTGTGGACTATTAAGGGCACCCCCAGACACAATTACTTCCTTTCGTGCAGAAGCGATGAACTTCTCTCCATTCTTAATAAATTCAACTCCATAGACTCTATTATTGTCGTCGATAAGAACTTGTGTAACTAGAGATGCTCCAGAACTAGCAGATTTTTCCGGCACTTTATTATATCAATAAAAGCACGCCCACCACTTACACGCCTCCCGTGATTCATAAAGTACTGAGTATGGAAAACACCAAGCTGTTCTCTTCCATTAGAGTCAACAATTTTTCTACCACCTATGGACCACCAATCCCATGATAAAAGAGATCGCCCGTTATTTGGGAATTTTCTTATTTGATAAATTCTGGAAGAATTACTTTCCTCCTAGGCAATGTGCATCTTCCATCTTTGCTTCCAGGAACACCTATGGAATAACATATACAACCAAAGTAGGGAAACAACATATGAATGTTATACGTACAAACAGTGGATTAATTATAAAGTTATATTAGTTTGCCACCTGTTTGATGTTAGTGGATTATAAGTTCTGTGTCCATGTTTTCATCTGGATTTTTTCTTGTCCCCCCTGGATGAGCTTAGATCGTCTTGCGTTATGTGTGTAAGATCTTCCACATCACTATTTCCTGAGGAAGGATTTAAATAGGTGGTAAAGGGAGTTTCATTTCCTCAATCCTTTGGCTGCATTCCCGTGTGCTCTTAGTTATTTATTATTATTTTGAAGCAACTTTAGTGGCTTCCATTTGTTGACTCCACTAAAATGTCCTAATGAGACCCAGCCTGCGAGCCGCTTTTCAAATTTAGTAATTTTTTACCAGAAAAATCTGTTAAAAGGTACGGCAGTTACCTAAACATTTTACTGGCTTCTCGATGGAAGACCTAAATATTTTAGGTACGAACTGGGCATTAATGAATTGGCGGCCGGAATTATTCGAATAAGCTCATAGTTGGCACAAATTTTGGCATTTATGACCTTATCACTCGGAGCGTGGTTCATGGCTCGCCGAGCCAGATCAGCAAAACCACGCTTTGTATCAAATATCCCAGTGGTAAACATGGAATTTCTTCATAGCAAGAACCAATAATATTTTTTGTTAAATACGTCGCTGTGGATTGTGTACATAGGGACATTAATTTTGAGTTAAAGTCATATTAAAAAGTGCTACAGAAAATGTGCAGAAAACTTAATATAATCGTCTCAATAAATTACTACTTGCATGTACACATATTACAATTTTTATTGTTTTATTTCATCCTCTATATTATTTCCTTAAACCTAATTTACATTTTTACAAATCAACAAAATAGTAACTAAGGAACATTATGAAACAACTAACAGTTAATTTTAAACTAAAATTATTGTAAGACGTAAAAGCAGAACTCCAACCGCATTCCAAATCGGTCTTCAAGACTTCTATAAGACTTGTGTTAGCCTTATTGACACAAAGTGAATTTCTTAAATCATCCTCAGGATGCCTACAGGTGTAATCCTTCGCAGTCGATGGTTGAAAAACACTAGGGCTAGATTCACAGATGTATTGCCTTTTTTTACGTTGCCACACTTCCACCCATCTAGAAATACAAAATTTAAAACCAGAAAGAGGTTTAAAAGAGGGAACAAGCAATTTAAAGACTCATTTGGATCAAGGTTCGAAATGCTGAATTTTTATTGCAAAACACGATCAATGGTAAATTGATTTGTTCATAGGATTGTTCAAACTTGTAACAAAAAAAACAGTACAGTAAAATACAATTATAGCTCACCACCAATGACTCACAAATCCAAAGTGATTCTTTCCATTTCCCCGTTTAGGTATTGTTACCAAAATTCGTCCGATAAGAATAACGATAATCTACGCGGGTGTAATTCAATGTCAAACTAGATTCTGAATCTATTTTTAGCTAGGGGTATTTACTTATGGATATAGTACCACTCGCGACAACTTGAAAAGATTCATTATTATTAGTGGATTCTTTTAAGTTAGTTACTTCCTACATCGACGCTCGTTTCGTAAGCCTTTTCTTATTTTGTTATGCCATTCTCTACGCACTATTAATAATGACTATCACTCTCCTAAAAGGTTCTATCCGAAGGCTGGTTGGACGCACACCTCCCTATTAATTCTAAGCAAGCATATTTACGCATTTCACCAAAAGTAGAGAATCCAACACGCCCAACTATTTGCGGTCTATAGAATAATCGAGGTCTACCTTGACTTCTTTTTATCTCCAACTGTTGTAGATCACGAACTAATTCCTCGTATCTCAGAAAGTGTCCACCATGCTATTATCTCCCATTCCTTGTTGTCTTCCATTCAGGGTGGTAATTAAGTATTCTAAAAGTTCTCAAGAGACGTTTCTTCACATTATTTTGAAAAACGGCTTAATTTCAAAGATGCAGGATGCCAAAGTAGAGGGAAACAAAATGTTTTTTGAGGGCACTTGAAAACCAATGGCGATATTTAATGAAACTTTGTGCACAATATTACTACACGATGGATCAACTTTCGATGCAACAATTCCTCTTTTTTCAATTAAGCGGGGTCGTGCCCAAGGGGTGACTAGAGAAAAATTCGTGCGCCACTGAGTTTTTAAAATGTGAAATGGTGTTTTTATAAATGGTATTAAATAGCACAAAAATTATGAAAACAAACCTACCCACCTGTTTACACTCGTACCGGCGAGGTGAGGGTCGTGACAGCCGACCCAGGTATTTGTAATGGCTTCTCAAAAGTTCGAACAATAATTCCCGAAAAAACCCGTCTCGGTACGTCCTCGGGACTTTGTTGCGAACGTACGACTATATGACTACATCAAGATATCATTGGAAACAAAAAAAGTTTACTAAATCTGTTATAAGTACTATAAACTCCAAAAGTGGTGTTCCAGTTTGCGACGTGAATCGTTTATGCCGCACGTTGCTGTTTTCGTCAGCCCCCCCCCCCCCCCCCAATAGATGATCTGATTTTTCGTTAAAAGAACATGATTATTTATCTATATTTTTTGCTGCCCTTTGTTTAGTAGTGGAAGGCTAACAAGTTTGTTGTCATTCAAATAAAATCGTTTAGATCCGCCTTCAAAACGTTAATTGGCGGACAGTTGCTAAGATTTTTTTACCTCAGAATGTAATTGGTTATGGCATTTTAAGCGGAATTGAACCGTAAAGTGGAACAGCAATTTTGGCGTTTATAGTACATATAATTTTTTTGTCGTTAAATATGATTTACCGCGTCTGCAAATAATAATTTAATCTTTTACCCTTGACAACACGTTATACTAATTTTGAAATGGCAAGTATGCATTTCGTGTATGGTTTGGCAAATGGTAATGCTAATCTTGCAAGGCGTATTTATCACGAAAGATATCCTCACTGAGAATTTCCTTGTTCTGCAACATTGCCAAACATACATCAACCTCTCAACTCTCAATGACACTGGATCATTTGAAAGAAATACAAATGTTATCGGAAGACCGCAGAGCTTCTGCAATTAGAACACCTGCACTGGAAGAAACGGTACTACAACAAATTGAGGAACACCCAGAAACAAGCACAAGAATTGCTCAGGTAGTAAACGCAAGCTATCGAACGGTACCTACTAAGAATTTTCCATTACTATCAGTTGCATCCGTACCATATCCAACGAGTAGGTACAGGCACTTCTACCGCGCAATTTTCCGTAACGCTTAAGTGTTTTGTTGATGGATCCTAAGAAAATTAATAGAACATCCACAATTTATTACGAACAAATTTCTCCAGGACTGCAATAAGAAGTTTTCATAACAACCACCTCTGGCACGGCGAAAACCCTCAAGAAACCTGGCATCAAAATCATTTTTCCGTTGGTAAATTTTTAATCGGCCCATCTTTCCTCCCTCCAAGACTAACAGCAGCTTCTCACTACCTTTTCCTACAAGACCATTTATCTGCGTTGCTGGAAAATGTTCCCCTGTTAGTTGGAAACCGTATGTGGTTTATGCATGATGGTGCTCCCGCACATTTTGGCATTCAAGTTCGTGAGTTCTTAAACAGAGCCTATGCCAAAAGATGGATAGGTCGGGGAGCAGCACCAAATCAACCATGGCCACCGAGATCACCGGACCTTACTCCAATAAACTTTTTTCTGTGGGGGCATTTAAAATCTTTGGTGTATACTACTCCAGGTCAGTATATTCAAGATCTTAGAAATCGCATAGTGGCTCAGTGTAAAACAATTAGGAATACGCCTGGAATCTTTGAGAAAGTATGCCAATCAATGCGAATGAGAGTGGGTGCTTGCATGATGAGTCAAGGTGGCCACTTCCAACATTTGCTTTAACTTCATTGTTCAACTTGTGTTTACCCGTTTTTTGTTCGTGTATTTGTTATTTTATTGATGACAATAAATTAATTTTCTTAAAAATGCAATTTTGTCACTTTACATATTTTTTAATAAAATAAGAGGACAAAATTTGTTTTACTTTATTTTCTTGAAAATGGTTCATTTTTTTGAAAAGAACAAGGAGACTTTTTTGTGCTATTTAATACCATTTATTAAAAAAACATTTCACATTTTTAAAAACTCAGTGACGCACGAATTTTTCTCTAAAAGAATGCCATAGTCACCCCTTGGGCCAGCCCCTGTTTAACTGAAAAAGGAATTTTTGCATCAAAAGTTGATTCATTTTGTAGTAATACCGTGCTCTCTCAAAAAACATTTTCTTTCCCTCAGCTTTAGCACCCTGCATCTTTGAAATTACGCCGTTTTAGACATAATATGGTCAGCTGAAATATTCGACTCAAAATAATGTAAAGAACAACCTCTTAAAAACTTTTAGAATACTTAAGGACCACCCAGTATACTTCTTCTTTCCCTAACTTTTTCTTAGCTCCTTATTTCTAACTTTATCTGTCCATAATCTTTATTACAAGTGATGTACGGCACCACAGCATGTAAAACGCTTCAGTTTGCTCCTATCCGCTTCTCCTTTCGACCAGGTTTCGCAACCATATCGCCGTGCTTCATACATACTGTTATGAATAATTTGTGGTCATTTTATGTAGTAAAAATAATAACATGTGACACTATGTGCCAGACAACTAAAAATTTCCTTTGTTTGTAAATTGTAAGTCAATCGCGAGTGGCGTTTGGCGTAGTTCATCTCGACGCATGCGAGTGTTCTTCCCCAGACGCCTTCCTCTTCGATTGGATGGAGAGAGGTCATGTTTCCCAAGACAGAGCCGCTACAACTGAAGGAGTGCAAAAACACCAGGTGTGCAACAAAAATAGTTTCGGACGTCATATTCAAGACCTCCGAATGGGCGAAGCTGACATGGGGGGTTTTCCAGTTTAATATAAAAGGCATAGAGCCGCATTAACAAATCAGCCATTTGACTTAAACCACTATTTCCAAGTCTTTTCTTCAGAGAACGGGGTGTGAGACTACATTCCCGGTAGTGGTACTTGTCTGAATTTGATCACTCTACCCAAGTCTTTTCCTCAGAGTATGGGGCTTGAGACTGCGTGCCGGGTAGTGGTCATTATTCAGTTAGATTCACAATGCTTTCCGATTTATAAATAATTGGTTTGTTATTAATAATAAAGTTTTAGTTGTCGTTCCAAGTTGTTATTCTTCAACACAACCAACACATAGGTTTTAAGAGTATGTTCCACGTTTCTAAATACATATACCATTACCATTCCCGAGCATAATATTTATTTATTTTTGCTAAACGCGATTCAGCCCTGCTCTAATGTTCATACAAAGCAAAAATAAAAGTAGAATAAAGAATAGTTTCCTTCCGTCGTATCAACAATTGATTAGGTACACATCAATGACTTAAAAGTTATCCGGCAGAAAAAACTGGAAAATAATAAAATATTTCTGGATTATCAAAGATAAAAGAAATTCAATAAATAGGAAAGCTAGCAACGGGTATGACTGCGATGGAGAATTGTCATTTAATCCGCCTGTTCA
Organism: Xestobium rufovillosum; assembly: GCA_963966045.1. Lineage (NCBI taxonomy): Eukaryota > Metazoa > Arthropoda > Insecta > Coleoptera > Ptinidae > Xestobium > Xestobium rufovillosum. The sequence goes on from OZ014496.1 coordinate 17,593,659, forward strand.
CGTAGGTACCGATTAACGTTCCTAAAAGACGGGATTGCGCACCTAGGTGCTTCTACATACACCCAGAAACCTAGACTCCGACTGGTTGCACCCAAAGACGTCTAGAATGGACCTAGCGTCCTTATGGAACAGCTGGTTTTGTTTTGAAGCCTACACGTTCGTAGGCAAGCGGGTCGCGGGGATCGTTGTTTGTTATTATATTCAAGCAACAGACCAAGCGAATGTTCCGCGATATTATGTTTCCGCGGCGGCACCTGTTCACTACACAACTGGTCGGCTGTTTTATTTTGCCTTTTCCACACACAAACGCTTAGACTGTGAATATTCAGCCTGCTTCAATCGAAAATGTAAATAGCTAAGTCCCCTCTATAAGTCTTTGGTTGCACCACAGTGTTACAACTAAGAAACAGCATAAACCGACCGACGAGCGACGAAACCGATTGTATTTAAGGGGAGACCAAGACTAATACCGAATTTCAAGCAAAAATTTAACATTTTATTTTCTGTACATAGATATTTTGTAAATACGTTTCTTTAGTACCATAGAGTGTAAAATTAAATAAGTACGTTAAATTGATACTAATTATTATATTATAATTATAATAGTTTTGTTTCAGTTTTATCATTCTCACGCCCTTCTTCGACTTAGACCGAAAGGTATTATCAACGAACAGGTCGTCCTTCCGACCGACCCAGATGCAACAAAAGAAATCGTTAATAAAGTAACGATCTGATAAGGATAAGTACAGATCGTCACAGGTCGCAGTCCCGAGAGAGTTCGTTACAAGAGCTGCAAGCCCAAACCTACCAAGCCTCGATAAACTGGAAACGACTCGTACTGAGACGACCATCGTTATTCAAGTGGCTACATCACCGAGAGCTCATTGCCGATGTGATGGACGAAATAGTACTGGGAACTATGTACAGTCTCCGGAATGAATTCAGTGGTGCAAGCTTAATTTTGAACACCCTGTATTTCAATTATTTTTGCATCAGGTACACGCGTGAATTCGATTTACGTCAGAAATGAACACGCTCAGAAAATAATGTACAAGTGCAATAAGAAAGTCAGACGGACGTACCCCAAATCACAGTCACAGCTCCAAGGATTTCCCGACATCAAAACTTCTTTCAAAAATGTTTTATGTGCTACTCCAGGTTGACCACCTGTAGATGGATTTTCCAAATGTTGGAGTTCGTTAGCCCTTACATCAACACTAATGTTTCTAGCGCGTCCTGAATTTCTGAAGATATCGGAAAACACTCTAGAAATTGCAGTATCTCTTAGAGTAAGATACAAATTTGGAGTTTGAATGCCCTGAAATTTAAATATTAAATGAACAGTGTTGACGATTTATTGAAAAAGTACCCTTAAAATGTAGGAATTTAGACTTTTTAAACCCTTGCCGCTAAGAGTGATATTACAAAGTTTTGGAGGGAAATCGCCATTCATTTCGTCTCCTAGATTGGTTTCTTTCTCAGACTAAAACGAAAATTTTACTGTTACCTACGATCGGCAATACAGAGGGAAAAAAATGAAATAAGTACTTACATAAATTTCCAAATGTTTTAAACCATTATTTCCAGAAATTAACACAGGAATATTATATTTAACTGCGGTGTTATAAATTCCAATTTTAAGCGTACGTAATGCATTCATATTGAAGAAAGTATCTTCCTAAAAATAATATTTTAAAAGGCTCAAGAACAACAAGTGTTACGCAAACCTGGAGTGTTCTCAAATCCAAATTTCTTATATCAAGCTCCTCTAGTTGATCGGCAATTCCGGCAAAGCTCTCGTTATTTAGCACATTGATTAAATTGTTATTTACCAAGGATAACGATGTTAAATGTGTAAAGGACTCGAACACTAAAGGAACTATCGTTAGGTCATTGTAACCCAAATTCAATTTACGCAAAGAACTTAGTGTGGTTGCCATATCAGGAGGTATTGTCGGCAAATAGTTAAAAGCAAGTGATAAGTGGACCAAATTTGGTAATGGCAAATCGGGGACCTTAAAAACAAATACCTTTTAGCTACTTAAATACCTACATGTCGCAGACATAACACAAAAGCCGGCATAGTGTGAAACAATGATCAACGTTTACATAATATACAAAGTTATGCCTAATTTCTTCCTCTGCTAAAGTCTTATCTTTGTCTCCTTTTCATTACCTTTCCATCTCTTTCTTCTATATCTTTATGCTTTTCACCGCATTCTATTATTGCATACTTCCGATTCCTCTGTTCTTTGTAGCATATTTTGTCTCTGTTCTTTGTAGCATATTTTGTATTAGTGTTTGTACAGGTGTCCTATTTTCGTTGTGATTTGGGGGTTTCTCATAGAAGCAGCAGAGATAGAGCCTTGGGGTTTTCGCGAACCTGAGCTACTTTCTGGAGTATAGTAGAAAGCTGAAACCAGAATTTGGATATCGTTTTTAGTTTTCGAAAAAAAAAATAATATTGATTTTTATCGATTTTCAAAAATTCTCTACAATTCTTTTTGTACTAAGCAGACTAAATAACTGTTAAGATTGATTCCTATAGAACTTTTTCCGAGGAATTCAGTGGCGTACGTAGTTTTTTCTAGGGAGCGTATTTTTTGAGTTATGACATAAAGTTGATTTTTTTAAATGGAAACCACAGCAGGCTTTGGTCAAGTTCGAAAGATATTTTTAAGCTATCATAATATACAGTGTGTTCAACGAGGAATGGGACAGTGCAATATCTCGGAAACGGGTAAAGATTTTAAAATTGTGAAAATGTTTTAGTAAATCTCAGTCAGGGGGACATATTTTGTGGCAAAAAAATAGAATTCCATCCATCATATTGCTAGGTGGCGCTATCTGACTTTAATTTTTTAAATGGAATGACATACTTTTGGTCGCATTTTTGGATTCTATAACATATTTGTGATAACTTTTATTAAAACTTCTACCAGCCTATGTCTTTTAGGTTCCGAGAAAAAAAATATTTTCAAAATTTTAAGACGAAAACATGTTTTCAAGAAATCGCATTGACACTTTAGTGGATAGAGATAAATTAACAAATATTTTACGAAACGACAGATAAAATATGTTTTTTTCACAAACATAATGCAGATAACGCCGAAATAATTCAACAACGCTGTACATACATTGAAAAAGTAGTCATGTCATTGAAAGAACCATGTGTCAAAAATTTTACAGAAATTTAGCATGCCATGAAAACAAATGTCTATTGAAGTTTCTCACAATTGAGATTTCAGTTCTGAATATCTTTTGTTCAGTTTAAATTTTTATAATTATGTGCGAGCATATCACGTGAAACGTTGAACGCGGTAATAGTGCTACATTAATTAAGAGGTATGAAAAATGTGTTGAAAATGATGGAGAAACATTTGAACATTTAATTTAATTTGTAGGATTATTTTAATTTTGATATTGTTTAATTTTGCTTAAATTGTTTTAATGGCAATAAAATAAATAAAGTGTGTTAGTGAAAGTAACTATTGGAAGCACCACGTATAAAAAATCGAATATCAGTATTTTTGTGGAAAAAGACAGTATTTTCTCTATCATTTAATATAAAATTTATTTATTTATCTCTATCCACTCAAGTGTCAATGCGATTTCTTGAAAACATGTTTTCGTCGTAAAATTTTGAAAATAATTTTTTTCTCGGAAACTAAAAGACATAGGTTGGTAGAAGTTTTAATAAAAGTTATCACAAATATGTTATAGAATCCAAAAATGCGACCAAAAGTATGTCATTCCATTTAAAAAATTAAAGTCAGATAGCGCCACCTAGCAATGATGGATGGATTCTATTTTTTTGCCACAAAATATGTCCCCCTGACTGAGGTTTAGTAAAACATTTTCACAATTTTAAAATCTACACCCATTTCCGAGATATTGCACTGTCCCATTCCTCGTTGAACACACTGTATATACTTTTATATTGTTATCAAAAAACGGCAAAGATTTTGGTACTTTTTACCTTTAGAAAATATAAGATAGGTAGGTACATCCAAGATACCTGTGATTTCATGTTAGCAACTTTTAATAACAACTAAAATAAAAGCAACAAAAACAGAAAAAACAGCAAAACAAACAAAACAAACAAAAACAACAATAATTAAATAATTAAAAAAATAGGGTGGCCTTGCAAATATCGGAAAGCTGCATGTGCTGCCTCTGCTAGCTCGGCTTGATTGTTGTATCTTCGTATGTATATTTTTTCTTTTAAATATGCCCAAACAAAAAAGTCTAATATACTCACATCCGGTGATCTTGCAGGCCACAATATAGGTCCATTTGTACCCAACCATCTACCCGGAAAATGATTTTCTAAATAATTTCTAACTATTGCAGAATTGTGTGCAGGGGCACCATCTTGTTGGAAGTATACCCTGTTTATGTCTATTAGCGGAACATTTTCCATTATCGCGTCTGCGTTAATATTCAATAAATTAATGTATCTCAATCCCGTTAAGTTTCCATCAAAAATTTGGTATGCTAGTTGACCACCCAAAATAAAACACGAAACGTTAAATCCAAAACGTCCTTGCCTCTGACGTTCAAAAGTTTGGTGCTGATTTGTATCAGACCAGTGACGCGAGTTTCATCTGTCCAAATGACTGACCGCCCAAATTCTGGATTTTCTTGAATTTTATTTAAGTATGTACCACCTACAAAAATTAAGTCTTCTTTCTTGATCTCCCGGGAAGAGATGGTGAATAATTTGAATTTTATATGGCCTATATTTGCCTTTTTTAATATTTTGTGAACTTTTGTTTTGGAAACACCAAATTGTGATTCGATTTCGCGACAAGAAGTTTTTGGTGTCGCCTCAACAAACGATAAAACATTTATTTCTTCCTCTTCCCTATTTTCTTTATTATAAATTTTGTTTCTAGGTTTATTGAATGACGCATAGTGAATTTAATTTGATTTTAAACTCGAAAACATCATTTTGCTTGATCGTCTTCTTTCTGGGTATCTAAATTTAATCAATCGATGGATGGGTAGTATACTGAAAATGAGTATCTAGGAATTTTTTGTGTACCTGTTGAGATATAGATTCATTGATTCATTTACATTCTCACGACATTCATTGAAAACAGCAATTATGTCGTATTTTTCGAAATATACTAAGTATCTATTAATAAAACTAGCTGCATGCAACTTTTGCTAATGTATGTCAACAGATAATTATTCAGTTGTTAACATAAAATCACAGGTACCTATCTTATATATTTTCTAAAGTTAAAACTTAAAAAGTACCAAAATCTTTGCCTTTTTTGAAATAACAATATAAAAGTGTATATATTTTGATAGCTTAAAAAAGATCTTTCGCACTAGACCAAAGCCTACTATGATTTCCATTTAAAAAATTCAACTTTATGTCATAACTCAAAAAATACGCTCCCTAGAAAAATACTACGTACGCCACTGAATTCCTTGGAAAAAGTTCTATAGGAGTAAATCATAACAGTTTCAGTCTGCTTAGTACAAAAATAATTGGAGAGAGTTTTTGAAAATCGATAAAAATCAACATTATTTTTTTTCGCACACCCCGAAGCTGCTTCTATAAGAAACCCCCAAATCACAACGAAAATAGGACAGCCTGTACAGTTACCTCATACAGTACTTTTCTTGCCAGGGGTCATCGTTCTTCTGGTAGCCCATCTAGTAGTATAATCATCTTTGTATGTTTGGCTGAATCTCACCATAACGGCTTACGTATAGTTCATTCTCGATCTCACCAATCCTGGCCAGATATGGTCAGTCAAACTTGCGTCAGACCTTCGGCTGTATCTGCACCTCCGAACTTTCTGCCGACCCAGGGCTCTATATCTAACATGAACCTGTACAACCATTCGCTCTCCTCGGTGCCTGTCACCTTTCCTGCCGATTTCTTAAGCCCGTGTTTTTAGCGACTTTATCCTGCTCCAAGGTTTTAATTCCTTCTTTGATATCTCCATCCATGGGAGCTATATGCGATATGGGACCTGTATATTCATTGCATACTCCATTTTACCCAATCAAAATTACGTCTCTGACTGTCGGATTTCTACCACGCCGATCAGTGGCCTTCGTTGGCTTCCTCCTGGTCCTGCTCCGCCAGCAGGCCAGCACGTGATGTACTTCTGTCTTGGCAACAACTACAACAGCGAAGTCATCAGATTACGCTACTAAAGCTACTTCTGAGTGCAGCTTTAACCGCAGCACACCATGATTCAAGATGTTCGACAGCAAACCTATCCTTGTGGTCCTCTGGTGTTATCTTCAGTTGGCTGCTTTGAAATAGGGCTGGATTATTTTTACCGCTGTCTGTGGAATATCCCTTTTTTACAGTTTCTCAGCATTAAACTTCCGAGACGCTAAACATCTTCAGTATTAGCGCGAAAGCTTGCGTCTTCAGCGCCACTCTTTCCTTCTTCACAACACCATGCGCTATCTAGCACTCGGAAAGACTTTATTTTCTTGAGTACTAATGAATACATTTGCTTTTGAATTTGCTCGTTCCTCCAATGCATCTTTTTCCTTAAGTTTTGTTTTGACTCTGATGATCGATTCTCCACAGATCCTGCTGATAATCTGAACAGACTTAACCTTACGTCACCAGACCTGTTGTGCTCTAGCAAAGGCAACGAAATGTACAAATTTTACTTGTTTAACGTTTTTTCGAATTTTGAAATTTTATAAAATACCCGATTTTGCATTATGCCCACGACATGCATACGCTCAGTCCAATGTAATATTCACACACAGCTACGTCATAACTAGCCCTCATATGTACCGTAAAATATCATTTATGACGTAATTGTGTGTATGAATATGTTAAAGGCCAAATATAATTTATCTTACAGCCGTTAGAGAAATATTTTCCAAATTTAGGAACAATAATGTATCCTCAATTCCTTTGAATATAGGTCCGTCTCGTCCTAATTCTAAATCGGAATTATGGCCCAAGTCGAGTACTGATAATCTAGAGAGACCTGAGAAAACTCCTGTATCAATTTGTGTTATCTTGTTGTGGGATAAGTCCAAGTAATTAAGACTCTAAAAATAATAAAACATAAATAAATAACCAACAAAGTGCCTTAAGTGATATTAAAGGATTACTTTGACAATGTAAATATTATTCAACTAAATGGATAAATGTACCTATGAATATAATCAATTCTACAACTGATTTTAAAAAATTAGTTTATTTTTTCGAAAAATAAACCCTTAAAGGACGCTAAAAATGTCTAAAGGGTAAACTTCATAAAAGGAATAGTTCAAAATTCACATAATGTCCCGTTATACCACACATTATTGTTGTGACTAGATAATCGAAAAATATTGCTACACTTTGCTACACTTTGGTAATTGGTTTAAATTTGAATAAAATCCTTAAATTAATGAAATATTAGAGGAGGGGGTGCAAATGTGGAAACATGAAGGTAATGTGGAAACGGCAAATATTTCGACTGCAGAGAGCGTCACTCTAGCGGCGATTGCCGTAAACAGTCACTCTCGTTCCTATTCGTCACGGCGCAGCGCTAGGAATTGTAGTTAATGGTGGTGCGTCGATTTCTGTTTTGTGATTTTCGTGAAGTTTTTGGAGGTAAGTTTGTGGTATGATTTAGTCTAACTTATCATAGAGGTAGCGCAATGCGTATCAGAGTATTGGGAAAGGGAGTTATAGGAAAGGTATTGTTGGATTTCAATGAATCGTAAGCTAACGTTTTCTTGACTTCACTCGTACAATCCAGTTTGGCTAAAGTGCTGGTAACTTGGAAACATGTGGATGAGGACAATGTGTTGTATTTTTTTATCGACGAATAATGTTTTCTATGCATAAAAACATATAAAAAGAACATAATGCTTAAAATTCAATATTCCAACATCTTTATGTGTTTACACATTAATTTACTGTAATTTTCGGGTGTTTCCACATTACCCGCACTTTTTTCAAAAATCTAAAAATGTAGTAAGTTAACCAAATGTTTTTTTTAATTTTTTAAGTACATGGTTTTTGCACTTGTAACTTATGGTCCTCTATTTCTAACATTATAAGGCATTTTAAGACAATTTTCCAGGTAAAATAACGATTCACTGATTTTTTACAAATTAAAAACAAACAGGGTTTTCACATTTGCACCACCTCCTCTACTCAATACTAAATCTGCAACATCAAGTTTAAGCTATACTGGCGCGTCTAAATTTTTCGCTAGTGTGAGCTGCTCTGCTTACCCACCACTGCATTCTCTAATCAGTAAGACTATAGGCTACGTGACAAGAATTCCGTGAGAGAGAACGCTCCGCTAGTCGGAAGACCTGACAATGTTATTTACGAGGCAGATTGTCGGTTGTCTAGCCATTATGTAACGTAACACACTGCTGGAGAAAACATTTCAGGCATCTTTTTCTGGTGAATAAGTGCATTTCATTCATGATTTTTGGGTCTTACATTTTGCTGATGGAGATGCCAGAGCAAGATCAACACAAATAGTTAACTGTTTGTTCAGAAAGTGCGATTGCCTTTTACAGAACATCGCAGTTTCGATATTAACTATCAGTATAGTGGGCCACCTCTAACTGTCATTATGACTTGACGAACAAAATTCAGTTGGTAACGTTACAAAATTTCCTTTTTTATAATTATTAGGTATATTAGTGTGAGAAATCCCCTCTAATGCATTTAAATACGTAAAATTTAGTCGCAATGAGCCTAGGGCGCCCATAGGTATGGGCAAGGGGGGCACTTGCCCCTTCCTGGATTGCTGGATTCCTTAATCTACGTGCCTGATACTTTATTTTGTAACTTGCAAATCACATCCTGACCTTGAAAATTCAACATTTTCGCCTGCGGCGCATTGACAATTTTTGCATACATATCACATTATTTTTGCTTTGCCCCCTCCTAGAAAATTCTCTATGGGCGCACTTGCAATGATCGTATGCAGATGCAGTTGTCTTTTAACATAAAAAATGAACATTTGCAGTCGTATTTCCTAGGCTTCAGCTGTTTATAATGCTTCAAGCATATGTATATTATAAATTATTGCGCCGTAATAATATTAGGACGTAATATTATATTATAAAGTTGTTGAAAAGAACCGAAAAACTTCGCTAAATTAAATTTGTTGTCTGAAATTAGTTGTATATTACGTAACAAGCATGGAAAGTGGCATAAAGCACACGAGTGCATAATGAAATGCACTTCTCATCAAGTTATGTACCTACACTATTTTGCCCGCCAATTCATAAAGGGAAGTAATTATTTGGGCAGTTGTTTTAACATCCAGGCAGTTTCATCGGGCAGTTAAAAATTCACGCGGGCGGTATTAAACTTTTTTGGCCGTAATTAACTTAATGTGGCAGTAGAACGTGGTCAGCAATATAAAAGAATTTGGTCTGTTATTTAATCCTACAGCGGCAGTTCAAATCTTACTCGATCGATAGATTAAATAAATGTCCAGTGCAATTATTATTTGAGCTCTAAAATGATTTAATGGGCAGTATAATGTTTTAATGGGCAGTTAGATAAATAGTTCGCCAGTTCTCGGCGTTTGGTAAAATCGAACGGCATTTTCATTGAAAAGAGCGGCACACTTCCATTAAAAGGGGCGCAGCTTATGCACTGTGAACAGTCAATCGGAAGAGATTTGCCTATAAGTATTAGGACGTTTCCTCGTTTCGCTCATTACCTATCTTATCACTGGGTTGAGAGTGATTTTATCTACTGCACTAGCATTGCACCATTCCAATTATTCAATGCAACCCTCCCCGTTTTGACATAGAAATGTTTAAAATACTGAACTCAGCCCCTCACAGGTAAGAAAAATTATTAATTTTGCTTCATCCCTTTGCGACTTCTATTGCACCGCATTGCACCACAAAGCATTTTTGTAATGCTGCATCGAATAATGCATCATTTGGATGCTAACGACTGAGACTTACAACGCTTTGCTCTCTCCGCTTGACCTTAACCTGACACAGTTTCGGATTAAAAAGTGTCAGTCGTTAGCGTTTATATTATTCTCTCCAAATATTATTCACTTGAAAATGCGCACCTTATAACATTATAAACGCTGACACTTTTTGTCCAAAAATCAGTCAGATTAAGGTCAAGCCGAGCGAAACGAAGCGAGCGGAGCGTAGTATCGTTGACACTGAATAATTTTAATGGTGCAATAAATTTAATTTTTTCTTAGTATGTATCTACATTGTTAATTGTTATTTTCTTTTTCGCTGCCTAACTTAAATAAACATTATATGTATCATTTAACAGGCCGATCATATTTTGTACTGCATAAGTATTTATAGAACTACTTATCCCATGATTTCTAACGAACCCATTTTGATTTAATGGCTGCACACGCGTTACTGCCCATTTATTCATTTTACTGCCTAATTGGATTTTCACGCATTCAAATATTTATTGAGCTACTCATTTGAAGATATGTTACTCCTTGTTTCCAGATTTTTTACTGCTCATATTTTACTGCCCAATCTGTTATTGAACTTATAATTTGTATTTTCACACTGACCAAAACTGTAATATAGTACCGCCCATTTAAATAATAGCCATTCATAAATACAGAGTTCGTACTTAAAATATTTAGGCCTTTGTTCAAGAAGCCTTTAAAATGTTTAACTGCCTTACCTTTTAAAAGATTTTTCTGGTAAAAAATTATTAGACTTGATTAGATTATTTAGTAAACGTCAACATTTTAAAGGTGCTTACAGCATTTGAATCTTCCCGTGTATAGCACAAGGGTGGACGCCATTGTCAACTTCCGCGCCTACTTGATTGTAAGTATGCAACGTGTCGCTTTCTTAGGGAGTCGTGGGAAAAATATCTTTTATAAGCCAATCTGGATTATTTGAATATAGTAAGTATAGTTAGTAGGGTGCTTTAAACTATGACATTCAGTAAAATATACCTGTATTTCTAAATCATTAAATAAAAAGGTACGTTCTCAGCGGTGCTTAGGGGGCCGTGGAAAAAATAGTGTGCATAACTCGATAGAAAGTGTCTTTCATGCACTCCTGGGAAAATTTTTCACTTTCTATACTTGTTGCCTTCGTAATAAGTATACTATTTTAGTACCGCCAAAATTCTGACTATATAACCTGGGACCCGGACCGAACCGAAATAGAACCGAAAACCGGATTGGAACCGTTATTTTTTCCGGATCGGAACCCGAAACGTTATCGCTGTTGATAAAATCTATTGGACCGGAAACCGTTACTTATTTTTGCTTCTTTTAGGTTATTTACTCAAATGACAATAAAATCACAGTGGCTTTTTAATTGGTATTCATTAACAAATGGCGTAACTTTTGGCACTGCCACTGCCAGCGCTAACCGCATAATTTCTTTATGCAACCAGTATGCGTTATGGGGCCTCGTTCGGCTAGATTTGGGCCAATTCTTCCATCGCAACACGTGTTGTTAACTATTTCTACGTTAATTCGAAGGTAACAGGCAACTTCCTCCGTGTTTGGATGGCTAATGAGGTGGGTCTGTGATCGAGATATCCGAGGACCAAACTAAAGTGACCATTCGTCCGTCATTCTGACGGACTGTCCGTTATTCAAGTTATTTGTCCTGCATAGAGAAGTGTCCGTCAAAATGTCCTGCATTGGTAATTAATTTTGAAATTTCGATTCGAATTCAAACAGTGCACGCTAAAGAGTGAAATAAGAAATGAGGCTGGACGACTAGAGCTGAGCGGAAGGATTAGACGCTAGACTAGACACCTTTCTTACTAGGTACGCGTGTTCGTGCACTCTCCGATTATATTCTTCCTGTTCTGTGCCGAAAATATTACCTATTATACAATACCAAAGACTTGTAGAGGGGACTTAGCTATTTAAATTTACGGCTGAAGCAGGAGGAATACTCACAGTCTAAGCGTTTGTGTGTGGAAAAAACAAAACAAAGCAACCGACCAGTTGTGTAGTAAACAGGTGCCGCCACGGAAACAGAATATCGCGGAACATTCGCCTGATCCGTTGCTTGAATATAATAACAAACAACGCTCCCCGAGACCCGCTGACCCACGACCGTGTAGGCACAGGCTAAAATTTCATTAGTCTGTAGTGTAGGCTTCACAACAAAATCAGCTATTGCATAAGGACGCCAGATCCATTCTAGAAGTCTTTGTACAATACTGTGTTTGAGTTTTCTTGTGTAATATATTTTTTTATTCATTTTATTTTAGATAGGTACAAAATACTTACCTATTCATTTTTATTTGTTATTGTTTCAAGAAGTTTGTTTTTCAATATACATAAAAAGAAAAATTGAAGGTAGGTACACCTACACTAGGGTGACCAGACGTCCCGGTTTTCCGGGATTGTCCCGGTTTTTACCAAATTGTCCCCCCGTCCCGAGAAAAAACATCGGGACGTTAATTTGTCCCGGTTTTGTATTTTTTTATTTGTATGGGAATTAACTTCTTCCAACACACGTGACCTACGCGTTGGCTACTTCCAAAATTTGTAAAAACACGATTACTCAATTATTGTTGTTAATTGGTCGACGGTGGTGTTCGGCTGACGCGAAGGGGGAAGGGGGAATGCCGCCTGTCGGGTCGGTTCATCAACATTCAACTTCAACAGTCAGCAGTGTTGCCAACCCTACCGAAATTTCGGTAGATCTACCGATTTTATATGTTATCTACCGATCTACCGAAATGATACATAATTCTACCGAAATTTCATTTTTTATTATACGATTATTAAGAAATAATCGGAAATTGTGCACAGATCATAATTCGTAACGCCTTTGCGTTTTTCCTTTCTTCTTTGGCAACTCGTATGGTATGGTATAATATGTATCGAGTTGTGTTATTTTTTTTAATAATTAAGTATTGTTGCATAAAATAATTTTTCATCAAAAACCAGAGGTGCTTCGAAAATTAATATTAAAATATTAGCCAGTTGCCAGTGGCGCCAGCGGGGGGGGGGATGCGTTTGTGTCCCGGTTTTGTAAACTGGAGATCTGGTCACCCTAACCTACACCTACTTCTAACCTAACCTTACTTAAGGTCCGTCATTGACGTATTTAATAAATGGTCACTTTAGACCAAACCCATGTAGTTTACTGGCGTTATTTCGGTTGTTGCTGTCTCTTGCGTTAACGCCGAAGTTATGTTTAAAGTTTTACAGCTTAGAATTTGCTTCCGGTGCCCCATCAAATAAGGAAATCACATTCGAAGAAAACAGTTTATTTCTTGATTTATAATACCTCAGGTCGCCCGAATCCAGCCGAGCGAGTCACGCATACTGGTTACATAAAGAAATCACGAGCGTCAACCAAACCGCGTACTCGTGAAGCCAAAACATAACCTCTTTTAGAGATAAACGAAACGTGAACGTGTGGTTTGCGTTAATTTAAATTGTATTGTGTTTTTGACTTGACTTTGTACATTGTACGTGCTTGTCTGCTTGTATTGCGGTGTAACCGTGTAAGGTTATAGGTGAGGTTATAGGTTAATATTATCTATAACAAGTAACCTCACCGGAACCGAAAAAAAACGAAATAAAAAACAGAACCGAACCGTTTTAATTCCACGAAACCGGAACCATTAAATCAAATGTAAGCTGAACCGGAACCGATATTTCATTTGGGTCCGGGTCCCTGTATATAACGCACACTGCATCCATCTTTGGAATATGCAACCACTTTTGCAACAATTACGAGTCTCATTTTCCTTCAAGTGTGGCAACTTGCAAACAGAAACTGGAGTAAGAATTCGACATTGACTAGAGGGGACGGTCAGTGAGCGAGAGTCAACTCTTTGGAGTTGGCGCTCGCTTACTGATGTGTCCCGCTCGCCTTTAAAGACTAGAGGCTGGTGTGGTTTGTTTGCACACAGCTGCACCGTACTGATGAGCTCCAAAAGAGCGAAATCATGATATGCGGTTGCTGTGGGCGAACAAACCGAATCATTTCTTTTCTTCATTAGAAACTGGAGGTAGCTGTTTCACAGCAATCTTAATTCTTCGCCCATTTAAGTGCCAATATGCTTTAAATGCAGCATGCATATAGTTTATAACATCCCTTTATACCTCTAAAAATAATAAATTGTTTATTAAAATTTCTTTATAATAAACATAAAAATCCAACATATTTATTTGAGAATTGAAAACTATGTGTCTGATTTGTTTCGTCCAGCAGTGTATTAATCGTCAACAAATATACCAACTTTGAATCTTGAAAACAGCTCTCCGTTGGTAACAGTAGAAATATAATTCCGTGACATATCCAATTTGCATAGAGTTGAAGCTGCTGCCACAGATAAGCTTGTTAATGGAATCCTCATTAAACTATTATGTGATATATCCAAACTTTCGAGGCCTTCTTCCCTGAAAATATTATCTAGCAACATATTTATGTGGTTGTGGGATAAATCAACAATGCGAAGTTTCCTCAGGTAGCGGAATAAGTCGCTTGGAACTTCTCCAAGTAAATTATGGGAAGCATCCAGAATCTAAAACAAGCCAAAATATTTACTTCTTGAAGCTTTATTGGCAGATGTCCATGGTTCCAGGGTTGACACGCTTGACATTTCGCATCCAACATTACAGTCTTCTGTGGAAGCTAGACTGAAACTTAAATTTTCAAGCTTGTAGGTACCTACATATTATATCCTGATCATCTTCTGGAGCGCAACGATGATAATTTCAAATTCCGACCTCTTGAACGCGTAAGAAGTTCTTCAACCCACCCACTAGCCAATCACCTAGCGCGAATAGTCAAAAAATAATATGAGGGAATAAACTTATAAATAAAGAATGCATGTTTCATCGAGAAGATACAGATCACTTTGGAAACCCACCATATCTTTGTTAACGTTTTTTCTCTTTTTGTCAAGGTGTCAATGTTGGACGGATTAAAAACAATACTTTCCAGAACACGTCTCCTTCCATTGAGCTCGGCGGGGATCTCACCAACGTAACCAGGTGCAACAACTTTTACCGTTAATAATTTAAAAGGACCAGTGTTTGTACCGTTGTCCATTTTGATGGGCGAGACCCGTTCTTGCAGAATTAAAGAACCAAATGAAGAAGTAAGGAGTCCTTGCTGGACCTCCTCCTCCTCCTCCTCAGAAGAAGAAGATATCATCGAGTTTGTCAGACACTTAACACTCCTCCATCACCCCATTACAAACGAACAGACAAGAAAAGAGACTAAAGACAGGACAGAATATGAAAATGTGGAAGACAACCACAACCGTCATCCGCCAACTTGAAAATTACCTTTCCGAGAAAACGATGCGCGCCATAGTATCAGTCATGGTGCTCCAGAGGACAACTGGGATATAAATACAAGGTAAATAAACTTTTGTTTCTAACCAGCTTTTGAAGAGGACTGCCACAAAGGATTTACAACACGGCGTGTACAGTGACAACCAGTCCGCAAAACAACTGAAAGTAACTAATACCTGCAATTCTCGACTCTTCCTAAACAGATTTTCTTCGAATTCCAAAAGTTTATTGTGTGAAATATCCAACCAACGCAGATTCACTATGCCTCCTAAAACGTCGTATGTTGCTCTGTAAAGATCGTTGTGGCTGATGTGCAAGCGCATCAAAGACCTTTCAGCTGGGCGGAAAAACTGTTTGCTGATTGCGGAAATGTTATTGTAAGAAAGATCCAAAATCTTGATGTTAGAGTGAGAAATTCCGATACCTGTGCAAAAATCACAAACTATTAATCTCATGTGCATGTAATACTTATTTGTGCGCTCTGAAGCATCGTCTTCAAACTGTAGGTACTTACCAAATGCAGCATCAGAGCTGGCTTTCAGCTGCGTAATCTTATTATGGCTTACGTTAACGGAAAACATATAAGATAAAGTACCAACTTGATCAAAAACGGAAAATTCGAAAGTACGAAATTTATTGTAGGACATATCCAGATCTTCCAGTTGTGGTAAGTTTTGAAAAGCTTCCAAGGCAACAGCTGATAACCTGTTACCTTTCAAATTTAAACGTTTCAAAGTTTCCAAATTCATAAATGCTCTTGTTTCAATTTTCTCTATTTTATTGTCATCAAGGTGTAACTGATCCAAAGACTCCAGATCAACGAAAGTGTGCTGTATTAATGTTCTTAGATTATTAAAAGATAAATAAATACTTTCTAAGTTACTATGGATTGCGCCCTAAAATTTTTCTCTGAAATTTGAAGTAAATGATTCATGATCAAATTTACCTGGAATGTGCCTTTCTGAATTTGGTCAATTATATTGTCTTGGAGTTCTAAGGTTTTCAGTCTTTTAAGGAAATGGAAAGAAGTTTCAGGCACCGTTTTTATCCTGTTGTAACTAAAATCTAAAGACTCCAAGTATGATAACGTTCTAAATGCATCTGATGGAAACTTATCACACGAAGATGCTAATGCATTCGACAATTGAAGCGACGAAAGCGTATGCCTAATCTAAAGTAAACAATCGTTTTGAAAAATTAATGTATTCAGTGTTTTTGAATTTGCTACTTACATCGCTGAATGCATTCGGTTCGATAGTATCTATATTATTTTCAGATAGATCTAACTTTCTGATACCACGTATATTTTTAAAACAGTTATTTTTTATTGTTTTTAGGCCAGCATGGTTTATCTTAATAGTTTCCACGTCTGTTCCAAATTCTGCAAAATCGGTGTCTGATAATTCGGCATCCGAAAGTTTGGATAAAGCCAGATGTCTTAAGTTTCTTAATCTGAAAAATGGTCAGTGTCAAAAGAATACATAACAAGAAAATATTACATGCTTGTAAGTTAAAAGTTGTTTTAATTATAAAATTCGATAGACTGATTAGGTAGCCTCGTCCTTGGCAAATATAAAACGAGTAAAAATCAATCGCTGGTAATATAGCAACCACCACACAACAGACAACATTCAAGGAAGTGGAGAACATGTTTTTACGACATCTGAGAAAAAATAATAAGGGGAGAAAGATGAAAAGAGTCTAAAGAAATAAAGGATTACAACTCAGCTATGCCCGAGACACCTTGGAGTAGGCCACACACTCTCCTTTAAGGAACACTACCATGACTCTATATATACAGCGTAACTCCACCCCAAACATGTGGACGTAGCCAAAAATTGGGCAGATCGCATTTTAAAGAAGATTTGTACTCTTGCCTGCACCATATACCATTAAAGTGAGAAGAGATATAGCAACGGAAGTGAAAAATAAAAAGCGGGTCAGTTATATTCAACATCCCTTCCACGCCCATTATGTACGACGGAACAGCTCATACCCACTGTCACTGTTGCAAACACCTTAGAATCAGTGATATAATAGGTACAATAAACTTAACCACTACTCAAGTACATTGTCAAGGCTATATATTTTGCCTTAAAAAACAGCAGTATTTTGACCTTAAAAGGAATGGTACCTATCTGTCGTATATAAATTTATATAAATCAGAATGGATTAAAAATTAAGATGACAGTTAAATAAAGGACAGTTAAATAAAGAAAACCAACCCAACCATTGCAAAAATTAACAAAAAGTTATGTTTTAATCTTATCAGCGATAAACTTGTAAAACAATATTCTTGTTTACCTCCTTAAATCTTGAATTGCTACTCCAGCATTTGTTGTACCGCTTAAGTCCAAATTAAACAAAGTAAACTGTATCCCATTAAATATTTCTTTCGGATCAAATCCCATTAGGAAGTTGCCTCTCAACGATAACGTACGAAGGAGTTCCAAGCTTCGAAATTGACCATTTGCTAACCCTTTTATGTCATTCTCAGATAAATCCAGCAATTCTAGTGTGTTTTCTATGCCCTCAAATGCAGCTGGAGATATTTCTGTCAAACCGCAGCTGCGCATGTATAATTCTTTAATTTTAGCACTTTTAAAAGCACCTTCCTGAAATCAAAACCAATTAGAATCTATCTCTCAGAAGCGAACGAAACATTACTGGAGGCAGAATGCCAAAACAATGAGTTGCTCTGTACAAAATAGTATGGCTTCCATAACCATTGTCTGAATGGTTACCCGGAATTCCATTCAAGTATAACGTGAAAGGTTGATTGGATGCTGACAAGAAACATCTCCGAAGTTTCTGGAAGTGACGACACTACCCTGGTAGGAAAAGGATCAAGTGGCTTATGTATACCAGAACGAAAAACTTTTAAACTTATAGTTTTAAACGCAAATTTTACTAGGAAACCGATTTATGAGTTATCTTAGGCACACTTCCTCTACAGTCACAGTACTTACCACATCAACATTCGTTTCATAGTGGATGTATTGAAACTGATCGTAGCGAACACTTTATGAATGTTTACTTTAATGACAATCTTGGTCACGGCTTCTTGGACTGCTTCTTGTCAATTCTTAAAACTACTTCCTCTCACTTTAGCTTCAATATATCACCAATGATTTGACTAATAACAACCGTGACATGTGACGAACTATATCCAAAAAATTTAGTTCAAATTCCGGTAAAGAAACCAAGGCATCAATATCATAGCTATGTCATATCCTCCTTACATTAACGATATCACTAATCTCATAGACCAACCCCTTCATAAACAACCTTTCAATGTCAATCGCCAATGAGCTTTTACCATCAAAACACATGAAAATATGAAAATATGTAAAAATGATTCACTGCTACTGGAGGGTTTTACTCGGATAAAAATAGACCCCCCCCCACCGTATCTTCGTGACAGTTCAGAAGCCTTGAGAGGAGCCTTGTAATGGTGGAAGAAAATCAACATTCAGACAACAATGTCCTTATTTTCACAAAATTCAATTTTACTTTTTACCAATAATTCCTGCTTCCCAAAAGGGTAGTAAAATTGCCTGAAACCACCGAATTTTGCAAAAAATTCCAAGATACAACCCACTAACCCTCTTTCCGTAAAGGGTTGTAGGTATACAGCAGTACAGCTTCTGCGCATTGACGTTAATACGACAAAATTAGGTAGAAAAAATGGGAGATAAAAAGGAACGTCTTTCATTTTAAAAATGAAGTACATACGCCGAATACATGATTTCTCGGTGTCTGTTAGTATAAAATAACGTTTGAAAAATCAGTTTTTTTTTAAACGTACCAACACTTATTTTAATGCAAACATAAGTAATTATTATACTACAATCGGATGTGGCAAATGCAACAGAATCTTTTCGGTAAATATGATCCCCATACTAGGATACTAAAAACATTTTCAATGTTAAAAGTGAACGCACAAGCGGTCAATTTATCACGACGCCGACGTTTTTAAAAACGCAACATATCTAATGGAAACGTATCAAGGCAAATGATGTGTAACCCTACTGGATAGGCCCATTGCCGCTTACACCGTGAAAGCTTTGTGAGTTATATCTGTTGTGTATGCAACCTGTACTACTTACGTATCTATATATTTTTCTAACGCGAAGAGGTGATCAGGTGTTTTTGACCAGGTAGCGGCTTTTTGTTTACATTGGTGATACTCGTATATTGCGTTGCTCACGACTGTAAAAGCGTTCAGCAGCCAGGTAATAACTCATCGTTTCATGGGTGAGTAACAAATTTGGTTGAATGGTTGAGGATTTACATGAAGTGCAACTGATTAAAAAAATATCTGAAATGTACTTGAAAATTAGACTTAATAGCTATGCAAAGAAGGTTACTGAGAAAATACAAGGTGAAAACGTCTTTGCCTCAGATATTAACGAAAACTATGTATAATAATGCCGTTTCTGTTGTATTTAGTGTTTCTGTTATACTTGCAACTCGTTTACCCAGACTAGAAAATTATTCTATGTTCTCATAAAAATAAAGAATAAATAAATAAAGAATAGGAGAGATAGGATGGTAGAACACCTTCTCGGACACGAAGGAATAGTTCGCGACATACTAGAGATAGGCCCAGATTAGACTATTGCTCTCAAATAAACGGGGATGTAGGATGTTCTACTTTTAGGGAAATGCGTAGACTAGCTCAGGATAGGAGGGGATGGAGGTGCGCGTCCAACCAGTCTTCGGACTAAGAACTTTATGGTGATGATTCTCATTTTAAAATAATAGGTACCTACCTATAACAGTTTGCACACAGTAAGAGAATAATAAATGCATAGTAAATGATTCTAAAGCTCAGTATTTTGCTATTTGCCTTTCGTTGCACTATGTTTTTGGATTTTCTGTTGTTCCTTCTGAAATTCAAGCGGCTGCAGTCCGGTATATTTACTTCTATGGTACAATGGTATGCTCATAAGTACCTACATAAGTTGTAAATCAACAATCAACGTGTAAAATAACAAGGCAAATAAATATCTAGGTACTTGAAAATACACTTACGTGAGACTAGTTTTATTTATATTTATTGATTCCTAACTGAAGAGTCAGAAAAGCAAGTTAAGTATTAAAATTTAGAAATATGAACTCGCCTGTTACCCCCTTAATCAAGTCAAACGGCTGTTTGCATGAGAGGGCAAAGATTAGACTGACTTAAAAAGAGAAGGAGATACGTAAGTATCGTGGGTTTTCTAACTCTTTAGATGCTGGGTTGTCGATACTATTCTGTCAATCGGTTGCTGTCAATATCTTGAAGATTATATAGGATTTTCAACGTCTTTAGTAATTTTAGTTTTTTATTTCGTTTTCTTGATTCTCTGTCTTCACAATTAAACATAACTTTTTCTCTCATCTCTTAAAAATATTAAATGTTAAACGACTGAACGTAGATAAATCTAAAGTAATGAGAAGGTATACGGGCATAGCAGTCAAGGAAAACTTACATTCAGGTCTCCCCCACGAAAAATGTGACAAGGTGCTGACCGGGATTCGAACCCAGATCTTTCGCTTTCATGGCGACTGCTCTAACCAATTGAGCTATCTGCACCCCAACACATTAAACGTGAGAAAGGCCATATAAGGTAACGTAGTAAGAATAGTAGCGAATCTCAACAAATTGGTTAGAGCAGTCGCCATGAAAGCGAAAGATCTGGGTTCGAATCCCGGTCAGTGCCTTTTCACATTTTTCGTGGGGGAGGCCTGAATGTAAGTTTTCCTTGACTGCTATGCCCGTATACCTTCTCATTACTTTAGATTTATCTACGTTCAGTCGTTTAACATTTAATATTTGTATATTTCACTTGGGCCCGTGTCTCATCAACTGACAATTTTCCTTCGCTGGTCATTTGTCTTTACGACGCACTTAAATAGTGCGACTACTGCCTTAGACCTAAAGTTTGGTTGTTGTTGTTGGTTTGTTGAGATTCGCTACTATTCTTACTACGTTACCTTATATGGCCTTTCTCACGTTTAATGTGTTGGGGTGCAGATAGCTCAATTGGTTAGAGCAGTCGCCATGAAAGCGAAAGATCTGGGTTCGAATCCCGGTCAGCACCTTTTCACATTTTTCGTGGGGGAGGCCTGAATGTAAGTTTTCCTTGACTGCTATGCCCGTATACCTTCTTATCTCTTAACACAATGTTAATTTCAATATGTAATACCTAGATAAATCCTACATTACAAATGTGTTATAAATAAATGGAAATATCCCAAACGCTACTGAAAATAGGTGTACCTACAGGGAACTACACTAAGTTAGGTAATAGAGAAATTCAAAAATGAGATAATTTAGGTGTTCCATTAAAACAACTGCGTGAAAAACACATAAATAAATTTGTACCAAACAATGCAATAGATACCTCAACAAATCCCAAAAGGTTTCCATCCAAAATCGTCTTGTTTACTACGTTAAAATTCAGATAGGATTCTGAAACAAGCTCCGTAATTAAGTTATAATCCAGTCGGAATACATCTAAGTTTAACTTGGCATTCAAAAGTTGCGTCTTATCTTCTGAAGCATTTGGTCGGATTCTCGTTATTAAGTTATAACTCAAATCCAATTGTTTCAATTGTTTTAACGGAGCAACAGCTTGGTAAGGTATAGAAGACAGTTGATTATCGGACAACAAAAGATTTGCTAATTTATCCATCCCATCTCTAAATACAGTAGGGTCAATTTCTCGTAAATGATTTCCACTCAAATCTATAGTTTCAACTTTTGGTAAGCCCGTAAATGCATCCGATGGCAAATGCATTATTGAATTGTCAGCTAAAATTAGTGTTTCCAAAGACGCCTCCAAGCCTCTCCAATTGTCTGCTGCCAGTGAAGATATGTCATTTCCTAGAAAGCGTCGGAATTTAATATTTGATGATCAGGAGAGAAAATACTTACCAGTCAGATCTATAAATTTTAATTTCCGTAAATATTTTATAGCTCGAACTGGGACTGTGGTTAATTGGTTATGGGCTAAATCCAATTCCCACAAAGATCTTTCCAAACCCAAGAAACTTTCATCTGGTATAAAAGTTAGCAAATTGCTCCTTATCGAAAGCTTGTACAATCCTATACAATCATAATTAAATCAAAGATCGGTAATTATTTAAATTAGATCACGTTTTACCAGTGTTCAAAAAGAAGTATGGTTCTATGAATCGTAGGCCATTATTCTCCAAATGAAGTGTAAAAACTTTGGAACTATTAACAGTTTCTGGTATCCTTGGTAAATCTATATTGATACATCTGACTGTTCCTAGATCAGGATAGTTTTTAGAGCAAGTGCAAAGTGGATTAAATATACAAGGTGGATTTATATGAAAATCTCCTTGTTTGGCACCGCTTAAGGACACCCATACCATTAAAAGGAACGAAACTATCACCATCACGTATCCGAATCTCATAAAATTTTCCAGTTGCTGTAATTGCAATAATACGGGACATCTTAATCTTAAATACACAGCCTGGCAGTAAAAGCATTTTCAACAATTTGTAACGTACTGTTCACGTAGATATACAAGGATAATCAACCGTTCAATTTTTTTTGTTTCCAACATGGTGGTTATTTCCCATAATGGCGATCTGTTCCCTAAGGAAGATTTCAGGAGATTTTTGTCAGGCGATTCATAAGAACAAATCTCTAAAGAAATTTGATTTATATACTTTTTCCTCTAGAACCACCCCATAGCTTAATAATGCCTATACTAACACTTCAACTCAAATATATTTCATTAAGTAGGCCCCTCACATAAAACTCGATATACAATGCCCTGCAACAGTGCGTCAGCGGAGTTTTGTGCCTTCATTTTGCATCTTAGGACCGTCTGACACGAGACTGATTTTAGCACTAAATTCAGTACAGGACAGAGTAGGTGTAAAATTTATAGTGACAACAAAATTGTGTGTGGCAGGTAAATACTAAAATAAGCATGGTGGCATGCGCATTGAACCAAATTAAGTTAAATGTCAAATATATTACCCCATGTTTGTCTTTATAATTCCTGTTTTCAATCACACAGAACTTATTTTAGTCCTTACCTGCCATACACAATTATTCTATTGTCACTTTAAATTTCAAACTTACTTTGTGCTCACTGACATTGTACTAAATTTAGTACTGAAATTAATCTCGTGTCAGACGGCCCTAACTTTATTTTTTTAATGGAATTTGTATTTGATTGACCAGCGTGAAAATAAGGCCAAAGTTAGCATCCATTTCAGGCGAAGATACCGGAAGTCACAGAAATAACTAGTATATAGATCGCGTCTACAGTACTTCTGCACTTGTTGCAAATAATATTGGATAAGCCAGATGCACATTTCGGACAATTTTTCCTTATTAGAGGGGAAAATAATTTATATGCAATAATATCAAAAACATACGATTAAAGAGTTAATCGCCATTCTAATTATTATATGAGTACAATTACTTTTTTCTCGGACTGCATATGCTTATAAAATCCCCTCTCCCAATGCACCAATACGATTTTTCAAATATTTACCAAAACAAGTGTATGCTCGGTCAATGCGAATAATCGTAAAATGATTCCCTGCAAACCACATTTGAAGTGTTAAACTGCCCTTTTAATAACATAATTATTGATACGTTCCAGCGCCTTTATAAAATTCCGTCTATCTTTCAATGCTAAAATACGATTTTTTTCAAATTTTTAACACCATGAATATATGCTTAGCCAATAAGAATAATCGTAAGATGATTCCTTACAAACTACATTTGAAGGGTTAAATTGCCCTTTTAATTACAGAATTATTGATACCTTGCAGCGCCTTTATAAAATCCCCTCTATCTTCTAATGCTCCAATACGTTTTTTTCAAATTTTTAACAACAAATATAAGCTTAGCCAATGAGAATAGTCGTAAGATGATTCCTTGCAAACCACAATTGAAGGGTTAAATTGACCTTTTAATTAGATAATTATTGATACCATGCAGCGCCTTTATAAAATCCTCTCTATCTTCCAATGCTCCAATACGATTTTTTCAAATTTTTAACCCAACGAATATTTACGCTTGGCCAATGAGAATAATCGTAAAATGATTCCTTGCAAACGACATTTGAATGGTTAAATTGCCTTCTTAATTACAGAATTATTGATACCATGCAGCGCCTTTAAAAAATCCCCTCTACCTCCCAATGCGCCAATACAATTTTTTCAAATTTTTCACACAATAAACATATGCTCACCTAATGAGAATACTTGTAAAATGGTTCCTTGCAAACCACATTTGAAGGGTTAAATTGACCTTTTAATTACAGATTTATTGATACGTTGCAGAGCCTTTATAAAATCCCCTATATCTTCCAATGCGCCAATATGATTTGTTTCAAATTCTTAACACAAAAAACACATGATCACCTAATGAGAATAATTGTAAAATGATTCCTTGCAAACCACATTTGAACGGTCAAATTGTCCTTTTAATAACGCAATTAATATCTTCGAACGCGTTTATAAATTCCCCTCTATCTTCCAATGCGCCAATACGATTTTTTTCAAATTTTTAACACAACAAATATATGCTTAGCCAATGAGAATAATCGTAAGATGATTCCTTGCAAACCACATTTGAAGGGTTAAATTGCCCTTTTAATTTCAGAATTATTGATACCTTGCAGCGCCTTTATAAAATCCCCTGTATATTCCAATGCGCAAATACGATTTGTTTCAAATTTTTTACACAATAAACACATGCTCACCTAATGAGAATTGTAAAATGATTCCTTGCAAACCACATTTGAACGGTCAAATCGTAATTTTAATTGCGCAGTTAATGATATATTCGAGCACGTTTATAAAATCCTCTCTATCTTCCAATGCGATAATACGATTTTTTTCAAATTTTTAACACAATGAATATATGCTTAGCCAATGAGAATAATCGTAAGATGATTCCTTGCAAACCACATTTGAAGGGTTACATTGACCTTTTAATTACAGAATCATTGATACCTTGCAGCGCCTTTATACAATGCCCTCTATCTTCCAATGCGCCAATACCATTTTTTTTCAAATTTTTAATACAAAAAATATATGCTTAGCCAATGAGAATAATCGTAAAATGATTCCTTGCAAACCACATTTGAACGATCAAAAAACCCTTTTAATTACACAACTAAAGATATCTTTGAGCGTCTTCATAAAACCCCCGTGTATCTTCCAATGCGACAATACGATTTTTTTCAAATTATTAACACAATAAACACATACTCAGATGCTCACCTAATGAAAATAATAATTTGTAAAATGATTCCTTGCAAACCACATTTCAACGGTCAAATCGTCCTTTTAATTACGCAATTAATATCTTCGAGCGCGTTTATAAAATCCCATCTATCTTCCAATGAGCCAATACGATTTTTTTTCAAATTTTTTACGCAACAAATATTTGCTTAGCCAATATGAATAATCGTAAGATGATTCCTTGCAAACCACATTTGAAGGGTTAAATTGACCTTTTAATTACAGAATTATTCCTTGCAAACCACATTTGAAAGGTCAAATCGTCCTTATAATTACGAATTTAATGATATCTTCGAGGTTGTTTATAAAATCCCCTGTATTTTACACTGCGCCAATACGATTTATTTCAAATTTCTAACACAAAAAACACATGCTCACCTAATGAGACTAATTGTAAAATGATTCCTTGCAAACCACATTTGAACGCTCAAATCGTCCTTATAATTACGAATTTAATGACATCTTCGAGCGTGTTTATAAAAAATCCCCTGTATCTTGCAATCCGCCAATACGATTTTTTTCAAATTTTTAACACAAAAAAGACATGCTCACCTAATGAGACTAGTCGTAAAATGATTCCTTGCAAACCACATTTGAACGGTCAAATCGTTATTTTAATTACGCAATTAATGATATCTTCGAGCGCGTTCATAAAATGCTCTTTATCTTCCAATGCGCCAATACGATTTTTTCAAATTTTTAATACAAAAAATATATGCTTGGAGAATGAGACCAATCGTAAAATGATTCCTTGCAAACCACATTTGAACGATCAAATCACCCTTTTAATTATACAATTAAAGATATTTTTGAGCGTCTTCATAAAATCTCCTGTATCTTCCAATGCCCCAATACGATTTTTTTCAAATTGTTAACACAATAACCACATACTCAGATGCTCACCTAATGAGAATAATAAATTGTAAAATGATTCCTTGCAAACCACATTTGAACGGTGAAATCGTCCTTTTAATTACACAATTAATGATATCCTCGAGCGTGTTTATAAAATCGGCTATATCTTCCAACGCGCCAATACGTTTTTTCAAATTTTTAACACAAAAACACATGCTCACCTAATGAGAATAATCGTAAAATGATTCCTTGCAAACCACATTTGAACGGTCAAATCGTCCTTATAATTACGAATTTAATGATATCTTTGAGCGTGTTTATAAAATCTCCTGTATCTTGCAATGTGCCAATACGATTTTTTTCAAATTTTTAACACAAAAAACACATGCTCACCTAATGAGACTAGTCGTAAAATGATTCCTTGCAAACCACATTTGAATGATCAAATCACCCTTTTAATTACACAATTAATGATATCTTCGAGCGTGTTTATAAAATCCCCTGTATCTTCCAATGCGCCAATAAGATTTTTTTCAAATTTTTAACACAAAAAACATGCTCACCTAATGAAAATAATTGCAAAATGATTCCTTGCAAACCACATTTGAACGCAATTAATGATATCTTCGAGCGCGTTTATAAAATCCTTCCTATCTTCCCATGCGCCAATACGATCTTTTTCAAATTTTTAACACAACAAATATATGCTTAGCCAATGAGAATAGTCGTAAGATGATTTCTTGCAAACCACATTTGAAGGGTTAAATTGACCTTTTAATTACATAATTATTGATACCTTGCAGCGCCTTTATAAAATCCTTTTATATCCCAATGCGCCAATACGATTTGTTCCAAATTTCTAACACAATAAACACATGCTCATCTAATGAGAATAATTGTAAAATGCTTCCTTGCAAACCACATTTGAACGGTCAAATCGTACTTTTAATTACGCAATTAATGATATCTTCGAGCGCGTTTATAAAATGCCCTCTATCTTCCAATGCGCCAATACGATTTTTTTCAAATTTTTAACACAACAAATATATACTTAGCCAATGAGAATAATCGTAAGATGATTCCTTACAAACTACATTTGAAGGGTTAAATTGCCCTTTTAATTACAGAATTATTGATACCTTGCAGCGCCTTTATAAAATCCCCTCTTATCTTCCAATGCGCCAATACGATTTTTTTTCCAAATTTTTAATACAAAAATGATTCCTTGCAAACCACATTTGAACGGTCAATTTGTCCTTATAATTACGAATTTAATGATATCTTCGAGCGCGTTTATAAAATCCCCTGTACCTTGCAATGTGCCAATACGATTTTTTTCAAATTTTTAACACAATGAACATATGCTCACGTAATTAGAATAATTGCAAAATGATTCCTTGCAAACCACATTTGAATGCTTAAATTGCCTTTTTAGTTACAAAATTATTGATACCTTGCAGCGCCTTTATAAAATCCCATCTATCTCCCAATGCGCCAATACGATTTCTTCAAATTTTTACAACAAAAAACACATGCTAACACAATTAATGATATCTTCGAGCGTGTTTATAAAATCCCCTGTATCTTCCAATGCGCCAATACGTTTTTTTTTCAAATTTTTAACACAAAAAACACATGCTCACCTAATGAGAATACTCGTAAAATGATTCCTTGCAAACCACATTTGAAGGGTTAAATCGCACTTTGAATTACAGAATTATTGATACCTTGCAACGCCTTTATAAAATCCCCTGTATATTCCAATGCGCCAATACGATTTGTTTCAAATTTCTAACACAATAAACACATGCTTACCTAATGAGAATAATTGTAAAATGATTCCTTGCAAACCACATTTGAACGGTCAAATCGTCCTTAATTACGTGATTAATATCTTCAAGCGCGTTGTTAAAATCCCCTCTATCTTCTAATGCGCCAATACGATTTTTTCAAATTTTGAATACAAAAAATATATGCTTGCAGAATGAGACCAATCGTAAAATGATTCCTTGCAAACCACATTTGAACGATCAAATCACCCTTTTAATTATACAATTAAAGATATCTTTGAGCGTCTTCATAAAATCTCCTGTATCTTCCAATGCACCAATACGATTTTTTTCAAATTGTTAACACAATAACCACATACTCAGATGCTCACCTAATGAGAATAATAAATTGTAAAATGATTCCTTGCAAACCACATTTGAACGGTGAAATCGTCCTTTTAATTACACAATTAATGATATCTTCGAGCGTGTTTATAAAATCCCCTGTATCTTCCAATGCGCCAATACGTTTTTTTTCAAATTTTTAACACAAGAAACACATGCTCACCTAATGAGAATAATTGTAAAATGATTCCTTGCAAACCACATTTGAACGCAATTAATGATATCTTCGAGCGCGTTTATAAAATCCTTCCTATCTTCCTATGCGCCTATACGATCTTTTTCAAATTTTTAACACAACAAATATATGCTTAGCCAATGAGAATAGTAGTAAGATGATTTCTTGCAAACCACATTTGAAGGGTTAAATTGACCTTTTAATTACAGAATTATTGATACCATGCAGCGCCTTTATAAAATCCTCTTATATCCCAATGCGCCAATACGATTTGTTCCAAATTTCTAACACAATAAACACATGCTCATCTAATGAGAATAATTGTAAAATGCTTCCTTGCAAACCACATTTGAACGGTCAAATCGTCCTTTTAATTACGCAATTAATGATATCTTCGAGCGCGTTTATAAAATGCCCTCTGTCTTCCAATGCGCCCATACGATTTTTTTCAAATTTTTAACAACAAATATATACTTAGCCAATGAGAATAATCGTAAGATGATTCCTTACAAACTACATTTGAAGGGTTAAATTGCCCATTTAATTACAGAATTATTGATACCTTGCAGCGCCTTTATAAAATCCCCTTTATCTTCCAATGCGCCAATACGATCTTTTTCAAAATTTTTAATACAAAAATGATTCCTTGCAAACCACATTTGAACGGTCAATTTGTCCTTATAATTACGAATTTAATGATATCTTCGAGCGTGTTTATAAAATCCCCTGTACCTTGCAATGTGCCAATACGATTTTTTCAAATTCTTAACACAAAAAACACATGCTCGCCTAATGAGACTAGTCGTAAAATGATTCCTTGCAAACCACATTTGAACGATCAAATCACCCTTTTAATTACACAATTAATGATATCTTCGAGCGCGTTTTTAAAATCCCATGTATCTTGCAATGTGCCATTACGATTTTTTTCAAATTTTTAACACAAGAAACACATGCTCACTTAATGAGACTAGTCGTAAAATGATTCCTTGCAAACCACATTTGAACGATCAAATCACCCTTTTAATTACACAATTAATGATATCTTCGAGCGTGTTTATAAAATCCCCTCTATCTTACCATGCGCCAATACGATTTTTTTCAAATTTTTAACACAATGAACATATGCTGACTTAATTAGAATAATTGCAAAATGATTCCTTGCAAACCACATTTGAATGGTTAAATTGCCTTTTTAATTACAAAATTATTGATACCTTGCAGCGCCTTTATAAAATCCCATCTATCTTCCAATGCGCCAATACGATTTCTTCAAATTTTTATAACAATAAATATATGCTCACCTAATGAGAATACTCGTAATATGATTCCTTGCAAACCACATTTGAACGGTGAAATCGTCCTTTTAATTACACAATTAATGATATCTTCGAGCGTGTTTATAAAATCGCCTGTATCTTCCAACGCGCCAATACGTTTTTTTTCAAATTTTTAACACAAAAACACATGCTCACCTAATGAGAATAATCGTAAAATGATTAGTTGCAAACCACATTTGAACGGTCAAATCGTCTTTATAATTACGAATTTAATGATACCTTTGAGCGTGTTTATAAAATCTCCCGTATCTTGCAATGTGCCAATACGATTTTTTTCAAATTTTTAACACAAAAAACACATGCTCACCTAATGAGACTAGTCGTAAAATGATTCCTTGCAAACCACATTTGAATGATCAAATCACCCTTTTAATTACAAAATTACTGATATCTTCGAGCGTGTTTATAAAATCCCCTGTATCTTCCAATGCGCCAATAAGATTTTTTTCAAATTTTTAACACAAAAAACACATGCTCACCTAATGAGAATAATTGTAAAATGATTCCTTGCAAACCACATTTGAACGCAATTAATGATATCTTCCAGCGCGTTTATAAAATCCTTCCTATCTTCCCATGCGCCAATACGATCTTTTTCAAATTTCTAACACAACAAATATATGCTTAGCCAATGAGAATAGTCGTAAGATGATTTCTTGCAAACCAAATTTGAAGGGTTAAATTGACCTTTTAATTACATAATTATTGATACCTTGCAGCGCCTTTATAAAATCCTCATATATCCCAATGCGCCAATACGATTTGTTCCAAATTTCTAACACAATAAACACATGCTCATCTAATGAGAATAATTGTAAAATGCTTCCTTGCAAACCACATTTGAACGGTCAAATCGTCCTTTTAATTACGCAATTAATGATATCTTCGAGCGCGTTTATAAAATGCCCTCTATCTTCCAATGCGCCAATACGATTTTTTTCAAATTTTTAACACAACAAATATATTCTTAGCCAATGAGAATAATCGTAAGATGATTCCTTACAAACTACATTTGAAGGGTTAAATTGCCCTTTTAATTACAGAATTATTGATACCTTGCAGCGCCTTTATAAAATCCCACCTATCTTCCAATGCGCCAATACGATTTCTTCAAATTTTTATAACAATAAATATATGCTCACCTAATGAGAATACTCGTAAAATGATTCCTTGCAAACCACATTTGAATAATAATGATGAGAGCTGACCGAGTGCACTTCGATTCTTTCGGAGTGGTGAGCAGAGAATACCTGACCTATATTATTGTTATTGTCACTATCATTGTTTCACATCATCATTATTATTGTTATTATTATTGTCATATATATAATTGTGTGCTTTTTTTTTCATTAATGTTGTTATTGCTATTTTTATTACTATAGGTTTTTCCCTGCTACTTAAGATGGCAGCTTAGCTGCCGAAATGCGTATATAGTATTTCAAATTTTATGTGGTTAGGGGTACGATTGACTCTTGAATTGATTATTTAACCACAGTCTCTTACATCTTAATCCTTGAAGTTCTTTTATGTGCAGGGAAAAGTGTAAATATGAGAGCAAGACTCTCGCACACATGTACTTTCCTAAATAAATAAATAAAATAAATGTCTAAATAAAAAAACATAACAAGACAGAATCTCCGTATAATGATGTAGGTACAACGTGTCATACGATTTGTTTAGGAAAACATCTAAAACACTGTACTTGCCGAATGCTTAGCCTTACGACAGTAAGTTCAAACTAATAATTTTATGGTTATTGCCAACAACCAGCCCGTCAGTATATTGCAAAAATAGTTGTTAAAGCCACAGCCTTTTAGAGATTTAGTAACATTTCACTTTTAGGGGATTTTATAAAGGCGCTGAAAGATATCAATAATTCTGTAATTAAAAGGGCAATTTAACCATTCAAATGTGGTTTGCAAGGAATCATTTTGCAATTATTCTCATTAGGTGAGCATATGTTTATTGTCTTAAAAATTCACAAAAAATTGGCGCATTGGAAGATAGAGGGAATTTTATAAAGGCGCAGCAAATCAATAATTCTGTAAATAAAAGGGCAATTTAACCATTCAAATGTGGTTTGCAAGGAATCATTTTGCAATTATCCTAATTAGGTGAGCACATGTTCATTGCCTTAAAAATTTGAAAAAAATTGTATTGGCGCATTGGAAGATAGAGGGGATTTTATAAACACGGTCGAAGAAATCATTAATTGTGTAATTAAAAGGGTGATTTGACCGTCCAAATGTGGTTTGCAAGGAATCATTTTACGGTTAGTCTCATTGGCTAAGCGTATATTTTCTATATTAAAGATTTGAAAAAATCGTATTGGCGCATTGGAAGATAGAGAGAATTTTATAAAGGCGCTGCAACTTATCAATAATTCTGTAATTAAAAGGGCAATTTATCCATTCGAAAGTGATTTGCAAGGAATCATTTTACAATCATTCTCATTACGTGAGCATGTGTTTAATGTGTTAAAAATTTGAAACAAATCGTATCGGCGCATTGGATGATACAGGGGATTTTATAAAGGCGCTGCAAGGTATCAATAATTCTATAATTGAAAGGTCAATTTAACCCTTCAAATGTATTGTGTTAAAAATTTGAAAAAAATCGTATTGGCGAATTGGGAGATAGAGAGGATTTTATAAAGGGGCTGCAAGGTAACAATAATTCTGTAATTAAAAGGGCAATTTAACCATTCAAATGTGGTTCGCAAGGAATCATTTTACAATTATTCTAATTAGGAGAGCATATGTTTAGTGTTAAAAATTTGAAACAAATCGTATTGGCGCATTAGACGATACAGGGGATTTTATAAAGGCGCTGCAAGGTATCAATAATTCTGTACTTGAAAGGTCAATTTGACCCTTCAAATGTGGTTTGCAAGGAATCATTTTACAATTATTCTCATTAGGTGAGCATGTGTTTATTCTTTGTGTTAAAAATTTGAAACAAATCGTATTGGCGCATTGGAAGATACAGGGGATTTTATAAAGGCGCTGCAAGGAATCAATAATTATGTAATTAAAAGGTCAATTTAACCCTTCAAATGTGGTTTGTAAGGAATCATCTTACGACTATTTTCATTGGCTAAGCATATATTTGTGCGTAACAAATTTGAAAAAAAATCGTATTGGCGCATTGGAAGAAAGAGGGGATTTTATAAACGCGCTCGAAGATATCATTAATTGTATAATAAAAAGGACGATATGACCGTTCAAATGTGGTTTACAATTATTCTCATTAAGTGAGCGTCTTTATTGTGTTAAAAATTTGAAAAAATCGTATTGGCGCATTGGAAGATAAAGGGGATTTTATAAAGGCGCTGCAAGGTATCAATAATTCTGTAATTAAAAGGAAAATTTAACCCTTCAAATGTGGTTTGCAAGGAATCATCTTACGATTATTCTAATTAGCCAAGCATATATCTGTTGCTTTAAAAATTATAAAAAAATCGTATTGGCGCATTGGAAGTTAGAGGGGATTTTATAAAGGCGCTGCAAGGTATCAATAATTCTGTAATTAAAAGGTCAATTTAACCCTTCAAATGTGGTTTGCAAGGAATCATCTTACGATTATTCTCATTGGCCAAGCATATATTTGTTGTTAAAAATTTGAAAAAAAAGGTATTGGTGCATTGGAAGATAGAGGGGATTTTGTGAACGCCCTCGAAGATATCATTAATTGCGTAATTAAAGGACGATTTAAAAGTTCAAATGTGGTTTGCAAGGAATCATTTTACAATTATTCTCATTAGCTGAGCATGTTTATTGTGTTAAACATTTGAAAAAAATCGTATTGGCGCATTGGAAGGTAGAGGGGATTTTATAAAGGTGCTGCAAGATATCAATAATTCTGTAATTAAAAGGGCAATTTAACCCTTCAAACGTGGTTTGCAAAGAATCATCTTACGATTATTCTCATTTGCCAAGCATATATTTGTTGTTAAAAATTTGAAAAAGATCGTATTGGCGCATTGTAAGATAGAGGGGATTTTATAAAGGCGCTGCAAGGTAGGTATCAATAATTGTATAATTAAAAGGGCAATTTAACCATTCAAATGTGGTTTGCAAGGAATCATTTTACGATTATTCTCATTAGGTGAGCTGGTGAGCATATGTTTATTGTGTTAAAAATTTTAAAAAAATCGTATTGGCGCATTGGAAGATATTATTCATTGCGCAATTAAAAGGACGATTTGACCGTTCAAATGTGGTTTGCAAGGAATCATTTTATAATTATTCTCATCAGGTGAGCATGTTTATTGTGTTAAAAATTTGAAAAAACCGTATTGGCGCGTTGGAAGATACTGGGGATTTTATAAAGGCGCTGCAAGGTATCAATAATTCTGTGGTTTTGCAAGGTATCATTTTACGATTATTCGCATTGGGTGAGCATATGCTTGTGTTAAAAATTTGAAAAAAAATCGTATTGGCGCATTGGAAGATAGAGGGGATTTTATAAACGCGCTCGAAGATATCATTAATCGCGTAATTAAAAGGGCGATTTGGCCGTTCAAATGTGGTTTGCAAGGAATCATTTTATAATTATTCTTATTAGGTGAGCATGTGTTTATTGTGTTAAAAATTTGAAACAAATCGTATTGGGGCATTGGAAGATACTGGGGATTTTATAAAGGTGCTGCAAGGTATCAATAATTCTGTAATTAAAAGGTCAATTTAACCCTTCAAATGTGGTTTGCAAGGAATCCTTTTACGATTATTCTCATTAGGTGAGCATATGTTTATTGTGTTAAAAATTTGAAAAGAATCGTATTGGCGCATTGGAAGATACAGGGGATTTTATGAACACGCTCGAAGATATCATTAATTCTGTAATTAAAAGGGCAATTTACCCCCTCAAATGTGGTTTGCAAGAAATCATTTTACAATTATTCGCTTCGACTGAGCGTACACTTGTTTTGTTAGAAATTTGAAAAACATCGTATTCGCGCATTGAGATATAGAAGAGATTTTATAAAGACGCTCGGAGTTAGCATTAATTGTGAATTGAAAGGCTGATTTGATAGTTCAAATGCGATTTGCAAGGAATCATTTTACGATTAGTCTCATTGGCTAAGCATATATTTTTTTTATTAAAAATTTGAAAAAATCGTACTGGCGCATTGGAAGATAGAGGGGATTTTATAAAGGCATTGAAAGGTATCAATAATTCTGTAATTAAAAGGGCAATTTAACCCTTCAAATATAGTTTGCAAGGAATCATCTTACGATTATTCTCATTGGCTAAGCATGTGTTAAAAATCTGAAAAAAAATCGTATTGGCGCATTGGAAGATACAGGGGATTTTATAATTCTGTAATTAAAAAGTCAATTTAACCCTTCAAATGAGGTTTGCAAGGAATCATCTTACGACTATTCTCATTGGCTAAGCATATATTTGTGTTAAAAATTTGAAAAAAATCGTATTTGCGCATTGGAAGATAGATGGGATTTAATAAACGCGTTCGAAGATATCATTAATTGCGTAATTAAAAGGACGATTTGACCGTTCAAATGTGGTTTGCAAGGAATCATTTTACAATTATTCTCATTAGGTGAGCATGTTTTTTGTGTTAAAAATTTGAAAAAAATCGTATTGGCGCATTGGAAGATACAGGGGATTTTATAAACACGCTCGAAGATATCATTAATTGTGTAATTAAAAGGGTGATTTGATCGTTCAAATGTGGTTTGCAAGGAATCATTTTACGACTAGTCTCGTTAGGTGAGCATGTGTTTTTTGCGTTAAAAATTTGAAACAAATCGTATTGGCGCATTGGAAGATACAGGGGATTTTATAAACATGCTCGAAGATATCATTAAATTCGTAATTATAAGGACGATTTGAACGTTCAAATGTGGTTTGTAAGGAATCATTTTACAATTATTCTCATTAGGTGAGCATGTTTTTTGTGTTGAAAATTTTAAAAAAATCGTATTGGCGCATTGGAAGATACAGGGGAT
Organism: Xestobium rufovillosum; assembly: GCA_963966045.1. Lineage (NCBI taxonomy): Eukaryota > Metazoa > Arthropoda > Insecta > Coleoptera > Ptinidae > Xestobium > Xestobium rufovillosum. Next base: position 17,629,723 of record OZ014496.1, read on the forward strand.
TTTATAAAGGCGCTGCAAGGTATCAATAATTCTGTAATTAAAAGGATAATTTAACCCTTCAAATGTGGTTTGCAAGGAATCATCTTAAGATTATTCTCATCGAACAAGCATATATCTGTTGTGTTAAAAATTTGAAGAAAATCGTATTGGCGCATTGGAAGATAGAGGACGATTTGGCCGTTCAAATGTGGTTTGCAAGGAATCATTTTACAATTATTCTCATTAGGTGAGCATGTGTTTATTGTGTTAGAAATTTGGAACAAATCGTATTGGCGCATTGGAAGATACAGGGGATTTTATAAAGGCACTGCAAGGTATCCATAATTCTGTAATTAAAAGGTCAATTTAACCCTTCATATGTGGTTTGCAAGGAATCATTTTACGAGTACTCTCATTAGGTGAGCATATGTTTATTGTGTGAAAAATGTGAAAAAAATCGTATTGGCGCATTGGGAGATAGAGGGGATTTTACAAAGGCGCTGCAAGTTATCAATAATTCTGTAATTAAAAGGGCAATTTAACCCTTCAAATGTGGTTTGCAAGGTATCATCTTACAATTATTCTCATTGGCCGAGCATATATTTGTTGTGTTAAAAATTTGAAAAAAATCGAATTTGCGCATTGGAAGATAGAGGGGATTTTATAAAGGCGCTGCAAGGTATCAATAATTCTGTAATTAAAAGGGCAATTTAACCATTCAAATGTGATTTGCAAGGAATCATTTTACAATTATTCTCATTAGGTGAGCATATGTTTATTGTGTTAAAAATTTGAAACAAATCGTATTGGCGCATTGGAAGATACTGGGGATTTTATAAAGGCGTTGCAAGGTATCAACAATTCTGTAATTAAAAGGTCATTTAACCCTTCAAATGTGGTTTGCAAGGAATCATTTTAAAATTATTCGCTTGGACTGAAAGTATACTTGTTTTGTTAGAAATTTGAAAAACATCGTATTGGCGCATTGAGAGATAGAAGAGATTTTATAAAGACGCTCGGAGTTAGCATTAATTGTGTAATTAAAAAGCTGATTTGATCGTTCAAATGTGGTTTGCAAGGAATCACTTTACGATTAGTCTCATTGGCTAAGCATATATTTTTTGTATTAGTTTTAAAAAAATCGTATTGGCGCATTGGAATATAGAGGATTTTATAAAGGCGCTGCAAGGTATCAATAATTCTGTAATTAAAAGGGCAATTTAACCCTTCAAATGTGGTTTGCAAGAAATCATCTTACAATTATTCTCATTAGGTGAGCATATGTTTATTGTGTTAAAAATTAAAAAAAAACGTATTGGCCCATTGGAAGATAGAGGGAATTTTATAAAGGCGCTGCAAGGTATCAATAATTTTGTAATTAAAAGGGCAATTTATCCCTTCAAATGTGGTTTGCAAGAAATCATTTTACAATTATTCGCTTGGACTGACCGTATACTTGTTTTGTTAGAAATTTGAAAAAAATCGTATTGGCGCATTGAGAGATAGAAGAGATTTTATAAAGACGCTCGGAGTTACCATTAATTGTGTAATTAAAAGGCTGATTTGATCGTTCAAATGTGGTTTGCAAGGAATCATTTTACGACTAGTCTCATTAAGTGAGCATGTGTTTCTTGTGTTAAAAATTTGAAAAAAATCGTATTGGCACATTGCAAGATACAGGGGATTTTAAAAACGCGCTCGAAGATATCAATAAGTCTGTAATTAAAAGGGCAATTGAACCCTTCAAATGTGGTTTGCAAGAAATCATCTTACAATTATTCTCATTAGGTGAGCATATGTTTATTGTGTTAAAAATTTAAAACAAATCGTATTGGCGCATTGGAAGATACTGGGAATTTTATAAAGGCGCTGCAAGGTATAAATAATTCTGTAATTAAAAGGTCAATTTAACCCTTAAAATGTTTTCAAGGAATCATTTTACGAGTATTCTCATAAGGTGAGCATGTTGATTGTGTTAAAAATTTGAAAAAAATCGTATTGGCGCATTGGAAGATAGAGGGGTTTTTATAAAGGCGCTGCAAGGTATCCATACTTCTGTAATTAAAAGGGCAATTTAACCATTCAAATGTGGTTTGCAAGGAATCATTTTACAATTATTAGGTGAGCATAAATGTTTATTGTGTTAAAGATTTGAAAAGAATCGTATTGGCGCATGTGAAGATAGACGGGATTTTGTAAAGGCGCTGGAACGTATCAATAATTATGTTATTAAAAGTGCAGTTTAACACTTCAAATGTGGTTTGCAAGGAATCATTTTACGATTATTCGCTTTGACTGAGCATACACTTGTTTTGTTAAATATTTGAAAAAAATCTTATTGGTGCATTGGGAGAGGGGATTTTATAAACACATGCAGTCCGAGAAAAAAAAGTAGTTGTACCCTTATAATAATTAGAATTTCGATTAACTCTTTAATCGTATGTTTTTGATATTATTGCATATAAATTTTCCCCTCTCCAGTAAGGAAAAATTATCCGAAATGTGCATCTGGTTTATTACCCAATTGTGTAGTCCCATATTATACATATTTAATATCTTGTGTGACCTAATAGGTAATTTTAGTCGGACATTTAATCAATTACGAAACTTTAGCAGAGGTGTCTGCATTCAAGTTACCTATCCGAACGTAATTACCTAACTCAGGCTAATCTGTTGCAACGGTGGTATTTGGCATAAAAATACAATGTCAATAATTATTTTTCTTTCGTTGCTTAATTAGATTATGTCATATTTCAAAGCTTTCATTCAGTTATTCAAATCAAAGGTGAAATAAGAACAAAAATTATTATATTTTTATGATTTCTAAATCGACAGATTCTACCCGTTTTCTAATTAAGTTTCCTCAAAATAAAACAATATCATACCATTTTCAGATACACCAGAACTATTATTTAAGTTGAAACACTTACGATGCAAGAAAATAATAAATACTCTGCCCGTGCATAATTACTCTCATTGACCAACTAAATTAAATAAGACTAGGCCGCTTTCAATGTTACGTGAATCCTTACAAATTGGTAAAGAGGATTACGTCGTTAACAGAGTTAATTCACTAATGCCTAGACCGACCAGAATACACATATTTACAGATTTGTATAATTTTCACCCAATAAATTCGCATTATATCATCTGACAGGTAGGTACCTACCTAGGTTCTTAAAAATCTGCTATAATGTAAAACGCAGCAGTTGTACCTTGTATGTATTCTTATTTCTCACTATGTGGGAGTAGTTTAAATGAGGCAATATTTTAAATTAAGAGTGTCATGCATATAAGTCGGAACAGATGTCCCAGTGTTGTAGGGAATCTTAGATTAGGAAAAAATGCGGCACGCACGTCTGTCATCATTTCAGAAAATTATAGGAAATCACTACGACAATTACGTTTCTTCTGAAACTCAAATAAACGTCCAAAATTAAGTCGAACTATCTTATTATTGAAGTCACGAACATTTTTTGCATAGCCTATTACCTACATTATTGTTGAAAACAAAAATAATATAATAATTGAGAGAGGTCTCGCTTGGCACTTGGTGAAACATAATTGAACAAGTTAAATAAAATAAATGCACTTTGTTGTTTCACAAATATATAATATATTTGTAAGAAAATCCTTACAATTGTTTCAGACGTTAGCCGTCCTTCTTCGGAGGAATACAAGTCAGTATTAACTTGAAGGAGGGCAACGTCTGAAACAATTGTAAGGATTTTATTTTTTTCTTATTAATATATTTGTGAAACAACCAAGTGCATTTATTTTATTTAACTAATAAAAATAATAATTGAATTGCACATTAGCAAAGTTTACCTTTTTACGTAGAATACCCGTATATTTTTGCATTTTTCGAAAGAGAAACAAATTTTAGATAAACAAGTCATAAAGCATTAATCATAAAGTTGAAAATAACGTTTTCTTAGGATATAAAATAAATAATTGTACTGTACAATGTATTACTTACTATTAAAACATAACATTCTTGTTCTGTCTTGTGTCGCCTTTTGTTAAATATATACGAGCCTTAACAACTATATGTTGGAACAAGCAGTTTTTTTGCGAATAAAATGCCAGTTCATGGAAATTCTTGTATTTATTTTTTTTTAATTGTACATATTAAATTAATAACATTTTTATCATGTATGGAGTTATTTTTACGGTTTAGTTAGATGTTTTATGATGATTACTATTCAAATTATTGTTTGATAATCGAAAATTGCTGACAACTAAATATTGGAACATGTTTTGCTTTTCCTCACGTTTCTTGAGTTTTAACAGCCTGAAGCGAAGGATGCTTTGAAATGAAACATAGGAGTAAGTAGTGTATTGTTAACAAGAACTATCACGCGTCATTTGAGTATTAATAATTAACAACCGTAAGTTTTATTACAAGTAAAATACAATAATGGTACGTGGAAAACCTACTGATCCAAAAGTGCGAGAAATTATTATTCATCAGTACCACAAAGGGAAAACAATGCGTGAAATTTCCAGTGAATTGACTATAGCAACTACTACTGTGTTTAATATAATTAAGAAATACGGTGAAACTGCCAGTACTGATGTTCGCGATAAAAGCTCAGGCCGTCCAAAAGCTGTTTTTCAAAGGAGTGTAAGGCATTTAGTTAGAATATGTAAGTCTGGAAGAAGAAATACACTATGAGAAGTAACCGCAAGGTGGAATAAAGAAACTGGGATGAATGTATCCAGAGAATGCTGTCGCAAATATATCCACAAGAGCGGTCTTAGTTTTTATAAGGTATGTTTGATAGGTACTTCCTTGTGGTATAAATTTTGCATTTTTTGACTTCCGAGTATAGGCCAAAGAAAAACCATTGTTGACGGAAAAGCAAAAAAGGAATTGTTACATTTGGGCCAAATCAAAACTTTCGTGGACCAAACATGACTGGGGCAAAGTTATCTATAGTGACAAAAGCAAATTTAATGACTGTGTGGGAGATTACCGAAAGCGTGTGATTCGGAACAAAACAGAAGCATTCCATAAGGATTGCCTGAAAAGGACTGTAAAGTTTCCACAGGGTATCATGTTGTGGGGTTGTATGTCGGCCAAAGGGTTAGGAACTTTACACTTTATTGAAGGCATTGTAAACGCAGCTAAATATCAAGATATCCTTGAACATTCGCTTTTACCAAGTGCAGCAAAGTTATATCCATTCGGAGATTTTATCTTCCAACAGGACGGAGCCTCATGCCATACGGCTAAATCTACCAAAAATTGGATAGGAAAACATGACATTAAAGTTTTTTCACATCCCTCTAGCAGCCCGGATCTTAATCCGATAGAGACACTTTGGCACAAAATGAAACAACGCTTAAGAAATAATCCCAAGCGTACTTTACCAGAACTACGTGCTAAATTGCAAGAAATATGGGATAGTTTCACCCCTGAATTCTGTGAAGGCCTAGTTGACACAATGCCTGATAGAGTTCAGGCTGTTATTCGAGCTAAGGGCGACGTTACGCCTTATTAATTTTTAGTTTAATTTGTTAAAAACCACATGTTCCAATATTTAGTGGTCAGCATTTTTCGATTATCAAGCATTTGATTGAATAGTAATCAACATAAAATATCTAATTAAACCGTAAAAATAAGTCCATACATGATAAAATATGTTAATTTCATATGTACAATTAAAAAATAAATAAATACAAGAATTTCCATAAACTGGCATTTTATTCGCAAAAAAACTGCTTGTTCCAACATATAGTTGTTAGGGCTCGTATGTATATATACATTAAATTTGTTACATTGTATAGTAATACACATTTTCCGACGTTATGGGGCATCTGTTTGATGCAATATATGACACTCAACACTTCTGGTAATTGTGGGTTGCATACCTGCTATCCGAGAGCTAACAACTTTGATTTTTGATGCACACCGGAATACAGATTACAAGAATATTTACTGTGAATACGTGGAATACACATGAATACGTGGAATACACATGATTCACATTTGAAGACATTAAACCGTGGAAATCTTTTAATTTTGAGGTCACCGTTGAAACTCCCTTTTTTAAGGTATTCGACTTATTTATGTCGAAGTAATCTGCGGACTTTTCAATTATGAAATGTTTAATTTCAAAAATAAGTGCCCTATGTCCCGGGACAAATTTGAAGAATCTTTTTTCTTCGGCGTAATTGCCATAAAAATTATTCAAATTGGCATTTTTGGGAACAACATTTTCGAAAGTTTCAATGCTCTGTAAATCTGACTCAGATAATTTTCTAAATACAATATGATTATGATATCCTGCAAATTTCAGAATATTAATCATATATTTAGGTATACTACAACCTAATCCTTTTTGTAATCGAGTCCAAAAAAATTTTCTGCTAAAACACCTTCATTATTTTGATTTGAGGATGTTTGTATTTCGCTCCGTATTTCACATTCTTCGTGTTGGGCCTAATATGAAACAAAATATTGAAAATAATGTCTACTTACTACCTACTTGGTTCAACTTCATCAATTATTTATTTATAAAAATTAATATAGGTAATATCGAGATAATACCACCTAATGCATAATAAAATGAAACGTTAGGAAATGATAATAAATTGCAAAATAAATCATCTCACATATGTGTAGATAGTTCAATTAAAAATAATAAAATTAAATCAGGAATGAAACTGTGTATTTACTGGCACTGAGTTTTTATCCATACCTTTAGTGGAGCAACAGAACAGGATCAAATACAACAAAAAACAGAGAACTAATTCAAAAATTGAGCACACACAGTAGATGGATCGAGAGCTTCAAAGTAAATTTACTATGAATTCTTAATAAATTATCCGCACACGCCAAAAGACAGTGACAACTCCTGAGGATGCTGACGTTGTCAGCGAAGCACGTATCGAATTTAATTACTGTGTACCGCGTACTAGTAAGTTGAGAAATATAACAATGAGTGGTCGTGCAAAACAGTTGGTGAATTTAGCCGGCGTATTGTCTGGCTTGTTTCAACGCTGCCCACGAAAAGCATGGCAACTGAACCATTTTTGTACGAAAAATTGTTTTACTTTAATTATGATCTTCCTCCCGAATGGGTTAATGACGTTTCAATGTATATACACCCAACTGACCAATTTGAAGTGACTGATATTATAGATGGTTTAAAAAATAAGTCCGGTGGTATTGATAGCATTCATGCTGCAGTTTTAAAAAATATTTAACTTTTCATTGCTGTTCCTCTTGCTCACATCATAAATCGTTCTATTGAAACTGGTACCTGCCCTGATCATTTCAAGCAAGCAGAGGTTGTTCCTATTTTTAAAAAAGGGGACAAGTATGATTTAAGTAATTATCGCCCAATTTCTTTGATCTCCAATATTGCTAAGGTCTTTGAGAAGATTGTATATAAACGGTTGTATTCTTTTGTGCTTGCTCATGATGTCATCTCCAAAAATCAATTTGGATTTTTAAAGAGATTGGGATGCAAGGATGCATTGGCTACTGTTGCCGATTTTGTTTGTTCAAATTTAGATGAGAGCAAGCCTACTGCGATTGCTTTTCTGGACCTGGCAAAGGCCTTTGACACTGTAGATCATGGTGAGTTGCTTGAAAAACTTGATTCTGTTGGTGTTCGTGGTTTAGCCCTCGATCTTATTGGGGATTATCTTAACAATAGGTTGCAGTGCGTGAAAATAAATCGGACTAGAAGTAGTTTTAGTTGTGTCGACGTAGGTATTCCACAAGGAACTATATTAGGCCCCTTGCTCTTTATAATATATATGAATGGTCTTCTCAGCATTTTACCTAAAATAATTTCTTATGCCGATGATACTGCTGTTCTGTGCCGTGCTGATACTTGGCCGGAACTGCGGAATCATTTATCCGAATGTTTGGGGATAGTTAATTTCTGGCTTTTTGAAAATAAGCTTACTCTGAATACCCTAAAAACGATTTTTATTACTTTTGGAAATTATCGGGACTCTGTTCCTGCCGATTTTTCTATCCAGATGGATGGTGTTCATATTAAGAGAGACACATGTACTAAGTATCTTGGTGTTTACATTGATTGCAACCTTAGATGGGAGGAACATGTTCAATACATTGATAAAAAAACTAGATATTTGCTGTATATTTTTTCCAAATTGAAAACCATGATGAGTGTTGATAATTTATTGACAATTTATTATGCTCTGTTTAATAGCGTTGCAACATACGGCATTGTTGCATGGGGTAGTGCATATAGTGGTGTTCTGGTGCATTTGAGCAACCTCCAGAGAAGAATTTTGAAAATAATCTTACCTAATATTCAGAATAAAATTGTTTTATCTGTTGAGCAGTGTTATTTCCTTGAGGCAGTTATGCACGATTATAATGATTTGAGAAGCAGATATCAAGCCTGCACAAATGTAACTAGGAACAAAAATTTACAACTTCCTGTATGTAAACTTGAAGTTGGTAAAAAGAGTTATCATTACACGGCAATCAGGGTATTTAATAAGTTACCAAATAATCTTAAAAATATGAATGCTGGAAAGAGGACTGTAAGAGATGCGATTAAGAAATGGGTCGCTGTTAACATGTAGTTTGGTTATTGTTTTGGACGATTATTGTTTTTATTTTTTATTTTTTTTTGTTATATTCAGTGTTTTTTGTTTTTGTTTGTTTTTTTTTTCAGTACCTATCTTTGTTGCAGCCTGAGATGCGTTAGGGATTTATTTTCTTTGTTATTATTATTTAGTTTTATATTAAGTTAATTTTGTTGTAGGGCCACACTAACATACGGGTGCGTTGTACCTCCTGTTAGTTTTTACTACTAAATGTGGTAAATGTGGTGGTGAATAAATAATATAAGTGTTCTTTTTTTATTTTTCAAAAATAAAGCGCTATTGTAGATCTGAATCTTTGGAAATATTGTAACATGTATAAAAATAGTTTTTCGTCGTTAAATGCTATACGGGACATTTAAGCCCCGTGCTATTACAGCCAATTATAGATCCTGCTTACTAGAAAGCACCACCCATAGTGCAATCCCTTCCATTATGACGTTAACTCTAGTAGCCAATGAAATCTGACGGTTATTGTACGGGTCTTATAGACCCCGAACCGCACAGTGAGAAAAACTGATACGGGGTTCATATGGCCCGTACCGCAATTCAAAAAAGTATTTAGAATACGCCACCGTAGCGAACGTGTTAAACAATTTTTCCAGATTTTTTAATTTTTCTTATCGCAGCTGCTTTAATATTCAACAAAATTTGATGTAATATGAACAAGTTATCAATGAAATCAGAAAAATATGCTTATTTAAGAAAAAATGGGACCCATAAGAAAAAAGCGAAAAGTTTTCCTGTATATGAGAATGTGCCGATAGAACATTAAAAAGTTCTCTAATGATTTATAATTTATCCATATCTTTCTGATAAGAGATCAAATAGTGGAGCTACACGTCAAAAACGAAAAGAGCATTTTTCTGTATAGGATTTTCCAAATATCCATTGCGTCTTTATTGAAACTGTCTTTCGATATCGGAATATTGACAAGTGTATATATCATAGTGATAAGCTGCTAAGTTTTGAACCCGTGGGTGCATCGAGGTGCTGATAATGCAATAAGCCACTAATTCGAGTTTATCTTTACAACACAACGCTGTTAATAACTAGACTTCAATGCGGAACGGTAGGTATGTTGATTTCGCTCCTATTGTTTTGAAATAATGTTCTTGTTTTGGGGGGGAGACTTAAACGCTCAGCTCGCTTCGCGAACTGAGCTTGCCCACAGACCAGAAATAGTGGGCCGTGGAACCACTTTTTTGGCTGTATTCAGTGACGGGCAACTATAAAACAAAGCAGTACGTTTTGTATGCCTTTATTGCAACAAGTACCTATAACGCACGAACTGGCACAATTTAATTACCCAGTAAATTCTTGACGCTCGAATCGGCACGAAAACAGGTAGAAACCCAAAAAACTCCCGAGACAGGAACGCACGAAACGGGAAGATACCGTTATATACAGCTCAGGACATGAGCTGCAGCCCCACTTGTCAGACTTGTACTGGAGAATTCAGATGAAGCCCCAAAATGACCTAATGACAATGAAAATGCAACACAGAAATTAATTATTTATTAAAAAATTCTAGTTAAGAAAAAGCTATAAGAAATTAAGCTAAAAGTTAAATTGGCAGAACCCTCATGAAATCCTACAACCACCCTTTTTCGTATGACCTCAACATAGAGTTCCTTTATCTCAGAACTATATCAATCTCAGAAAAATAATCGCTATGTTTATGTTGAGACTTTATCCTTTGCGTTTAAACATGTGCAGCTACTTCCCAATGTATTCACTAAATTGTACCAACTCACAAACATAATAAAACTTCTTATCTGCACTGGTGAAGGATAAATCTGAAAGAACTCTGATCAGACAAAATGATTATCACAAAAATTATAGCATACCATAATTATTAAAAATACTTGTGGGAAAGAGAGGATTATCTGAATGATGAAATATGGTCGTAATCTCGGTTTTGTTCCGATCAGAAACCATCTTCAAATGCCAGCTTACTCGTCTAAAATCAAATAATTCTATTTTTAATTAATATTCAATGTTCGATATTAAACCATTCTGGCCAATTTTCACTTATGCGGCACTTAGCTTGGAGACACAATACAGCAATGTGATGCAATTTGTTGCAACAGTAGCCATCGTCATTTATGCGGCAACATGTAACCTGCCCCAATTTTGTGCAGTGTGTGGTAAAAAATGCATTATTTCAGCATTGCCTTTTAACATTGTGAGTTCCACTAATGGTGCATTTACACAAAGTATGCAGGCACTAATTACAGAAGACTACCTAAGAAGTCATGACTTTTGTGACTGAATAATGGATGAAATCTGTGTTACGCTCTTTACAGGTAAGGATGGATTTACACAGGATTGTGTATTCAATCAACACGACCAGAATATGGAGGCAAGTGAAAATTCTCATAGTATACCATGAAGGCAGGTTTCAGGAAAGATTTTCAATTAACGTATATATGGGCAGGTGAATGATTTTCTCATGTATGGGCGATCATGTATAATCGTAAAATGTCTCCGTGCGTTCGTGCATCTGATGTTTTTCATGGCGGTACAGAAATTAATTAATTCGGGACCTAAGTGCCTCCGTCATACGTCAAATTTTCATTCCAAACAAAACAAAAGCACGTGCCATTTGACGTTTATCGATATTATTTACAACGTCTTAAACTAGTTTTTGCAATATAATTATAGACGTTTTGCAGTGAAAACAGTTTATTTTCAATTTGTGTGTTGGGCTTACGTGGAAAAACTTGAAAACGACTATAATTATATTTCGGAGGTTAGGTTAAAACGTCAGAAAGCACGTGGCTTTGTTTTGTTTGGAATGAATATCTGACGTTTGTGACGCGCCACTTAGATCCCTAATTCTTTTTATAAATTGCTTCTGAACAAATATTAAAAAGTAAACGGAGGCTTAACGAAGATGATACTGCTTCTACTTGATGTAGAAGATGCACTATTTGAATATTCACGAAAATGCTTTTTTTTATTTAACTATTAAATTAATAAAAGTCGAAAAAATGCATAAAAATAATATTAATAACATATTTCCTAAAACAGTTGGATAAAAACTAATAAATGTGTTATGGGAGTTTGAGAACATTAAACATTAAATGTAGCTCTGAACTCCTAGCATCGGGTTTAGTCCACTCGTTGATCATCGTTCATAGCTACCCGCTTTAATATACCTACTGACATCTGGTAAGCATCCATCGTGGCTCAGTGGGAAAACGCGCTAGCTTGTTAATTCAATTCCCGGCTGATCCTTTTTCTTTTTTTCTTCTAAAGTTTATTGTACGTAATTTAAAGAATTTTGTTTTCGATGGGTTCTGTCTGGTCTCCGTCATGAAAAGTATTTGTTTAAAGAAAATCCATGATTACCAACGTTAAAAAGGGATTTAACGCCTTACCGACTTACCATGAATAAACTAGATGTCAATAGTTTTGAGCTACTATTAACGTCTCGTGTTTGAGAACAAGCGGGGTTTTTTAAGATTGATAATTTTTTTGTTCTCTTTAAAACTCAATCCTGGGATATACGGTATACAAGGTACATCATCGTCATTGAGTAATGGTTTCATTAGTAATAAACCTTATTATTCATTAGAAAACACACATGCAACGAAGGTATAGTTTGATAAAAGCAGATAAACACTATAACTGACCATTTTTGCATCGTATCACGGCTCTCCCATTGTAAATTATGATCAGACATTTAAGCTTACATCCCTGAACCCCAGTTCTTATACACTGATGGACAAAAAAGTTATGATGCTCTTTTCTTTTGTTTCAAACAGTAATTCCATTAGTGATAGTGTTATCTGGTTTGCAAATCCAATATGAAAAAAGGACATCATTTTTATGAAGTGTGTTAAGATAATATTTTCATAAAGACTGTGTGTGGTTCACAAACAAAACAAGAAAATGAAGAACAAATTGGCAAATAACGAGTATTTCCCCCTCTGGTTGTAGTAACACCTGCTTTTGATCAGATTTGTAATGATCATTTGAGGGATATCGTTCCGTTCTTCTTTAAGAGCAACCCTTAATTCATTTTCATGGTTGTGGCCACTAACACGTTGTCCAAATTCATCCCTTAAAGGTTCGATAGGATTTATATTGGGCCTTCTTGCAGGTCACAGCAAATAATTGATCTCAATATTGTTTATGAATTGTGTTACCAAATAAAAGATCGTCACATTCGATTAACTGGTTCAAAAGTTATTGAACATCAAACAGAGCGCAAAACGTAGGTGAGTCACTTTTTGTCAGTATTAAGCTAGCAATGGACGGAGGGCGATAATATAATATACAGGGTGATTCACGGAAACCGCAGACTAGATATTTCCTGATACAACGCATTTACAATTCTGAGAACTTGGATTTGTAGATAAACATCTACGAACTTTTCAATGAAAATATTTACAAATTTAAGGCACTTCCGGTTATACCGGAAATGGCTACCAACTTATTTTTTTTTAATGGAAGGTCATATTTTTGACAGTATTTTGATGCTGCTTGTTTTTATAATATAATAATATAGTATAACCATATTTAGAAAGTCAGCCATTTTCGAACTATTAATTATTTTCCGAAATTTTCCGGCCATACGTCATACTTTAAAAGAAAAATTTTGCTACATATTTCGAATTGAAGGAGCGATATACACAACATCATGAATCACCACTTGTACCTTTCCCGAGATGCCTCTAATTTATTAATCTGATGTCCCATTGACAAACTTTAAATTTGTAGTGGTCAATTTTCTTAAATGGAACACCCTGTATATTACTTCGTTATTTAAAAAAGAATGGTATTCTACTTCAAAAATTATAATAAATTATTCCCTATACCTATCTCTTATCGCTTTGTCGTCGATCTATTTTCAGAAATTCTCTTATTTGGGTATCTATTATTTATTGAACTGATAGAACTGTAATTTCGTGAGTTTATTTGAAATATGGAAAACTTTCCTTGAATTTGGAATTTTAACTTTAAATAATTGTTAACTAACAAATTAATTTGTAAGAAATTACAGCTCTACCAGTTTAAGAAATTACTCAAACAAAGCAATATATGAAAATCAATCGCAACAACAAATCGATCAGATAGATACAGGGAATGCTTATAATTTTTGAAGTAGAATACCATTCTATTTTAAACGGCGAAGTAATATGCAGGATGTTCCATTTAAGAAAATCCCAAGGCCTCTTTCACCTTAGTGCCCAGTTTCATTTGGTATATTTCCTTTCCTGTTTTTATCATGAACCTCGCCCTTTTACTCATTTTCAATTTAATTATATGCAGTTTATTTAAAATATATTAATTTAATAGGCACATACACCGTAAAATCTGTTTACCAACCGCGTGAACTACAAGAACAGACTTGCAAACATGTGTCCGCTGTTGTAACGGTAACCACTATGGTATCCGCTATAACCGCTAGATTGGTATAAATGTGTCCGCCAGATGTGTCCGCTATGGACTACTGCAAAGAAAAAGAAGCAAATCGCATCACTAAGTCACGGCAGACACCGGTGTCCGTTTTGGTTTTCACCTAGATCTGAGTTATAAGGATACCCTTCAAATATCTAATGTATAAGATCAACATACTTTTCCATGGGAAATTCAACACCAGCAATGGCCCTGTGACGAAAATTTGAAAATTATGCTTGGCGCTGAATGTGTTAAGGTTCGTTGGAATAAAGTAAAATTAAATAATATACTCACTTTTCTGCAAAATTATTATCAATCGTTGAATGCAAAGATATATTTAAATCATAAAGAGCATTTTCCTTTAAGGTGCTAAAACTTTTAATCGAAGAATCGGAGATCATATATTTACTATAAGCTTCGTTAGCGACTATCTGCAAACATTCATCAGAAAATCGACAATGTGCCTCTGCGAGCAAAATAAATTCAACTACTATATGTAACCTAGCCAAATGGGCAAGTTTTGAAATATAACGCAGGCTATTGCATTCTGTTTTTCCTGCCAGCGTCATTCTGGATTTCCTATACAAGACTGGTTTAGACAATTTCTTTACATTTCCATCCGTATCTGCTACTGTACATAATTTACTGTGGAAAATAACACCGATTAATGTAAATGTAATAAAATAAAAAGCCAATATAATACTTCCACTCTGATGAGAAAGTACCATAAGATATCACACACAAGCGATCAACAAGACACAAATAATCATTTTTCAGGACTTCCAGACCTAACTCAACAAAAATTTCTAAAGAATCTTCCAGTGATAAATTAGGAACAGCTAGTTTGCCTTCATTAATACCATTCATGATATCTGCGATGATAATTCTACAATTGACAGGAACCTGTAAAAATAATTTTCAAACTATCAAACACCAGAGCATTTCATTCAACTTAAAAAACTTTCTTACATAAATTTTTCTTTCCATTTCTGCCATTTCCTCAAACAAATAGTGCAAGCAGGTTTGCACATTTGAGACTGAATTACATTCTAGAATAAAAAGAAATTAGTTTAATTTCGTTTTAAAAAAATTGTCAGCTTAAAAGATATGTTTTAACCACATTATTAGTTGTGGGAGGATGTAGACTAAACAAATAAATAAATTACTGCCTACTCAGAATTTTCGATTTCTTACAGTTGCGGCTCATGACTTGTTCCAGACGGAGGGATCTGTTAAGAAATCTAAACGTTTAGGTACAATTTTAACTCAAAACCCACCCCGCTTTATAAAGTCTGAAACAATGTTTTCTCCTTGGTTTTCTCTCACTTGCTCTTCACAAGAAAACAAGATAAGAACCAAGAAACCAATGTTTAAAAGTAAAGATCTGTTTTTACTTTTGCTAAAACAATGCACAAATCAAAAATTAATATTTAAAAGTAGTCTAATATTTAAAAGTACAGTCCAAACTTCTCAGATAAAACAACGCGAGAAACATTAATTAATAAGTAAAAGTAAAGTTCTATCTTTTACTGTTTAAGGAAATTTAAGAGGGTAGATTTCCATAATCTGCTTGCCACTTATTACGGGCAGTCCTATTCAATTATTTCTCATGGCCATACTTTTTGGGCTGGCATAACATGTGTGATGTCCTCGTTACCCAGAAGTATGCTGTGTGAATCCTAGGCAATTTGAAAGTTGGAGAATCGTGCATAGAGCCTTTTAAGCGAAATAACTTGTTTTCACTCCCTGGGATTTTTGCTCATCAGAAGAGTATCCATTTTCTGTGTAGAAATAAACATTTTTTCGATAATATTACATTATGGAGCATCTGTTTGACACCAGAAATTCGGATAATTTGTGTTATGCACTTCGTAAAACTACCCTATTTGAAAGAGAATGTCTATCAGTACTTGAATTTTTACCAACGTGAAAATATTGCATCTCAAAATGTTAGGGCTGGGTTGATCTACAGGCTGAATATTCGATTAGGGCTGTGCACGTATGAATATCATAGGTGAAATAGATAAAAAAATATTATATTTTATTATACTCAATTAGATAAAAATTAAAAGGATGAAAATTAATTAGGTGATTTTGTTTAATTTTCTTTCAGAAATTTTTTGGAGGGCAGCGCCCAAGAGCCCGTCATTATGAGCCGCCACTGATTTCTTATCAGATTGTTCACTCAAAACATCTTTAATTTAAAAATGCTGTGGTCTAGATCAGTTATCCGATGAAGTCTTTACAGCATATGATTATCTGCATGGCGGAGAGAGAAAATTTCAGAAGATTGGCAGGAAAACATAATAGCCCGATACACAAGAAAGGAGAAACTGCAAACTGCGAAAACTCTAGGGCAATATACCTATCATCTACCAGCTTCAAATTGTATACGAAAATAATAGAAAAGAGACTACGAACAATCATTGATAATAAATTGGAAGAGGAACAGGCAGCATATAGGAGAGGTAGACAAACAGCTGATAATATACACATATTAGGAAACCTAATAGAGAAGAAAGAAGAAAAGGGAGAACTATTCCTAACCTTCACAGACAAACGAGCTGCCTTCGACTCAATTCGGAGGACAGAGTAATATGAGAATCTCTGGAACGCTGATGATATAGTCCTGGTCGCTGACACGCATAGAAAAATGAAACAGCTAATGAGAATATGGACTGAAGAAATTCGAAAATTTGAAATGGAGGTAAACCCCAGCAAATTCAAAGCAAAGAGGAAGTAAGAAAAATTGACATTAAAAAGTAACAGCATATGAATACCTTGGGAGTCTAGTACCTGAAGATGGGAAAATAGATCTAGATATAGCCAATAAGAGTGTAAAGCTATATTACGAACTAAATAAGACAATATGCGTTTGGAAAGAGAGATAGATTTGAAAACGGAGTTAAGGGTATACCGGGTAGGGATTTAGTGTGTAATCGGCTCATATCTCTGGAACTATTTAAGATATCAAAATGAAATTTTGCACGAATGCGGGGAACGACATGGAGCATTTCCCAAAATTATTTAGGTATATACAGGTTGTTCACATTCTAAGTACCAGACCAAAGTTCTATTTCTTTAAATGGAAACCCTACGTGTCATTGCATAATATGGATTCCCCATAAAATTCCATGGAAATTGATATACTACATGTTGTGGTTTTGACTAAGGAATGTTGATATTGACATTTTTGTGCCATTATGAACCCAAATTTATGACGCTACTGACGGATACTAACCAAAGCCACCTAAAATTTCTTTATTGAAATAGGTTCACACACTGCTGTATTTTTGAAATCTATAAATAATTTTATCATAATACTTGAGATAATACAGGGTGGTCAAGTTATTCAAAACATAATTTTTCTCAAAAATTTCAAATGGAACACCATGTATATTATTTGTACATTTGATGGTCATTTTACTAAGCTTTTTATTGATGGAGATATTGTAAAGTCTACCAGTAAAAGTTTCGACAGAATGTACATATAAATTATAAAACTGTAGAGTTTCATTAGTATTTTACATTATTTTTGACGATCTCCCCTATTTTATCACCCAAAACTCTAAAAAAAAGGTCTGCATTTTGTTTCTATAAAATATTTAGCAAATTAAGTTTACATTAACACAAAAAATCCCATTGGAAGATTATTTCTTAAAGATAATATTTTCTTCCATGGCACTCCTTGTTTGAACATTATACCCGACGAGACCCGACTTTAAAAAGACATTATACATTTAAGAATATAACCATCAAGAAACAATTTTACAATAAGATTTATTGTCTTTATATTGATACCAATTTGCAAATACAAAATATAAACATTATTGTGAGTTTTGAGCAACAGAATAGGGGGAATTCGCCAAAAAGAGTATAAACTAATAATGAAATTCAAAAATTTTGATGTTCAATCGTAATATCTGCCGAAACTATCAGTAGAAGACCTGGCAATATCTACATCAATTAAAAGCCTAGTTAACTGACTGTCAGTTGTGCAAATAATATACAGTACAACTTCTATAATCCGGACACACCGCAATCCGGTCACTCCAGTATTCCGGACACGCGCCCCATTCGGACACTTTTTACCTCTTAAATCCGGACATAAATGAAAAGTGCATTTCTGCACGCAAATTTCGACGTGGCTGGCTCGTTATGACATCATCACTGCTCGGATTTTGTAGAGAGGGGGTTATTATGCGGCATGCGGCATGCGTCAGTCGTCCGTCTGGTGGCTTGGAGGTTTGATCATTTGGATGATTTTGTTTGTCGAGTTAATTGCACTTGACGCATTTTCATTGTTACTTAGTTATGGCCCCAACTAAAAGGCAACACAGTACACTAACAATTCAAGAAAAGTTAAACATTTTAAATGCTCTTGATTCAGGCAACAGTATACGACAGGTAGCCGGAAAAATTTAATGTTGCAAAGTCTACCATATTCGACATTAAAAATAAAAAAGCGAAAATAAGAGACTTTGTTTCGAGTTCATATAATGGCATAGGTATGTTCTAAGATCAATTTATGTTTTCTTATTGAATGTTAAAATATTTATCTTTTAATTTTAGTAAAAAGAAAAGTCATTAGAAAAGCCGGAAATCCGGAGATGGAACAAGCGTTATATGCCTGGTTTCTGCAACAACGTGGTCACCACATACCAATTTCTTCTGAAATTTTGCGTGCTAAAGCAAAATTACTTTATGAACAAATAACCGGTAAGACTGATTTCTTAGCTAGTGCTGGTTGGCTAGACAAATTTAAATTACGGCATGGTATCCGTCTCTTGAAAGTATGCGGCGAACGAATTTCTAGTGACATAGAAGGTGTAAAACCATTTCAAGAAAAATTTATAAAGATAGTTCGCGAAATGGGGTTAAGTGCAGAGCAGGTTTACAATGCCGACGAATCTGCATCTTTCTGGCGGGTTTTGCCGGGAACAACGTGGGTCCATGAAGGAGAAAAATCGGCACCAGGTAGAAGAGTTTCTAAGGATCGTTTG
Organism: Xestobium rufovillosum; assembly: GCA_963966045.1. Classification (NCBI taxonomy): domain Eukaryota; kingdom Metazoa; phylum Arthropoda; class Insecta; order Coleoptera; family Ptinidae; genus Xestobium; species Xestobium rufovillosum. The sequence goes on from OZ014496.1 coordinate 17,648,715, forward strand.
ACTTTCATGCCATGTTGTAACGCTGCCGGTACACACAAACTCCCTCTTTTGGTTATTGGAAAGTCTCACAATCCAAGAGCTTTTAAAAATGCTCAAATTCCTGTAACATACAAAGCAACTAACAAAGGCTGGATGACAAGAGACTTATTCTTTGATTGGTTTAATAATTATTTTATCCCAGGCGTGAAAAGGTTTTTAAATGAAGTAAATAGGCCATGTAAAGCATTACTTTTACTTGACAACGCTCCTTCTCATCCAAAAGAAGAAGAGATTAATTTAAATCCAAACTTCCGAATTTTATATCTACCACCCAATAGTACAGCAGTAATTCAACCTATGGAGCAAAATTTGATACAAAATATTAAAGTGTCATACAAGACGACGGCGATATTATTAAGCTTTTAAAAAGCTTTAGTATCAAGGATGCCACAGTTCATTTGGATCAGGCTAGGCAGTCCATAAGTGAAAAAAATATTCTAGGAAGTTGGTCAGCTTTATGGCCAGATTTAACACCAGAGTGGGATGAAGAAGATGATCTTCCACTTAGCGATTTCCAAAAAAGACTGCAATCTGAGACTGTGTACGCAGATTTAAAAGAAATTAAAGAATCATTGCGTACCCTTGAACCAACGAACAGTTTAACTGATGAAGAAATAGCTGCTTGGGCCACAGGTCAAAATAAATTGTATGTGAAGAGCTTTCAGAAAAAGAAATAATTAACGAGGTTATTAATAATGGGCACGAAAATGATAACGTGGAAATTGACAATGACGGTGAAGAAATTGTTGAATCAACATTTAAAATCAAACATATTGATGCTCTGAGAGCATTATCTATAAGTGTACAAGGTGTCCCAAACTGGACGCGTTCTTATGGGAACACCCATTCTTTGAAGAGATAGAAAAAAATTAACCAATGTGTCCGGAGCTCAAATTTAATGAGAAAACAACTGGCCCAAACAAAACTTTGCTATCTCTTATCGTTTGTCCGCTAGAGGGCGATTCTCAAATTTCGTCGATTTCTTTTATGTCCTATAACTTGTTTATTAATGAAGATAATTAATTTTGGTAAAAACTTTCTTAAGGCACTTTTTTCCGTAAAATCCATTGCAATAGGCAGTTTTTTTACAGGGCGTTTAGATTTTCGAGCACCGCCCCAAACTAATTTTTTTTATATAGACCACCCTATATATTATGAGATTCCCTTTTACATAACTTAACCACCTTGTATAATCCTAAGTATTATGGTGAAAGTATTTATAGATTTCACAAATACAGCAGTGTGTAAACCCCTTTCAATAAAAAATAATTAGGTGGCTTCGGTCAGTAGACGCCAGTAGCGTCATAAATTTGGGACCATAATGACACAAAAATGTCAATATCTTAACAGTCCTTACTAAAAACCACATCATGTAGTATATCAATTTTCATGAAATTTTATGGGGAATCGAAATCACGCAAATACTTGTGGGGTTTCCATTTAAAGAAATAGAACTTTGGTCTGGTACTCAGAATGTGAACATCCTGTATATACATGAATAATTTTACGAAATGTTCCATGTCGTTCCCCACATACGTGTAAAATTTCATTTTGATATCTTATGCAGTACCAGAGATATGAATCGATTATACACTAAATCCCCACCCGGTATAATGCAATAGTGGTTCCAACACTTACATGGGCAATGCAGGATAAACACGAAAGAAAAATTATAGCACCCGAAATGAGGTACCTTCATTTTGAAATAATTATTAGTGATGGCGGAGGCACAGGTCAAAAATGGCCCAATTTGATGAATATTGATATCCGAGTAATTTGAATATGCAGAACGTTATTATTGTTTACATAAGAAAACTTCAAGCAGTATAAAACTAGAAAACTATAAACTGGCGATAACACTGGATCTATTTATTGACTTCAGATATGGGATTGATTGAAATTTTCCGCAGAGGTCAAAACTGCATTGATAGGACCCTTTACACACACGTTCTGAAGGGCAGGAATAGAGCAGACATGCCAATCACGCGTACTGAAACTACTGAAACTACTAGTGTAAACGAAATCTTGCACATAAGGTTTTGGTGCGAGTGGTTGATCGCAGTGTTTGTCCCGCAGCCCGTCCTTTCTTAAAAAATTAAATATCGTTTGGCCGAGAGATGAAGTAAACGCTTTTATAGAAATGCTGGTCTTTGCCACGTTTATGGAAAGTACAAAGCAATGAAGGTAAAAATAAAAATTTAAAAACCCACCAGCATATCAAAAATTTGTGGATTTTTGCAAGGAAAGTGGCTTATAGTACGCCGGATAGCGACAATTTTTATAACTCATTTCAGCGCCCTTCGTATTCATATAAAATTGTAAATTGTCTGTTGGAAATCAGGAATATCCATGTGCGAGACCCCAGCATAGGACATTTTACAATTGGCAGGTCTTCAAAAATGCGAAAGAAAAAAGTTAACCTAACTCTTTTCAGTACCCCTGTCTTTGGTTAAATTCATAAATTAAATCATAAAGATCAAGTAAATACCCTAGGCAGAGATCCTGAACAGCCTCAGATCAGAGGCAGATGTTTTAAATATGTTTGGAAAAGTAGCTCTACTTAGTCATTTCAGCTCGTTTGAATCTAAGTAGGCCTACTTTCCAAACAGTTTCAGAACCTCTGCCTCTGCTCAGGGACTATTCAGAACATCTACCTCGGGTATTTTTCCGTTTTTTATGATTCAATTAATAAGTTTAATCATAAGGCAGAGGCGCTGAAAAGATTTAGGTTAACTTATTACTCCTTTTAAATTTTTGAAGACATGTCAATTGTAAAATGTCCGACGCGGGGTGGGCAGAGGTCAATTTTCCTGTTTGCCATCACACAAACTACCAAATTTACAACACCTCTGCCACACGCTAAAATCATTTTAAAATTGATGTCACTATCCGGCGTACTATTATACCCGGATGCAAATAGGAAATTTGTGGTAAAGAAGATTCAAAGTTTGCGCAGTTCTTCTAGAAAAGAATTAAAAAAGTTACAAAATCAGAAAGAAATGTTGCTGGTGAGGATGTGTTTAAACCAAGTCTGGAATTTTGAATGCCCACTTTTTACCAAAGATCAGGAAAGTTAAAATTGCACATAAAGAGCAGTGCATGTTGTGATTTTATTACGTTTTTACACACTAGGTACTATTTGCAGTCAATCCACAAGATAAAAAAAACACTGGCACTCACTACCACTCGCGCCAATGCTTTTAAAACTTCTGAAATACCAGACGCCGCGCCATTCGTAACCAAATTTGAATTTACACGTACAATTTTGGCTCATTCAAGATAAGTTCGCACAATTAGAATGCCAAACCACGCAACAAGCCCGTCCGATCCATTTCCATGCTCCAGGAATGTATATGTATGAGGCACTAATGTAATACATATTTAATTTGAAAATTTTTTGTACGAAGCAATAAATTACTAACATCCATTCCTGTGTTTTATTAAAAGAAACACTTATTGTATTGTTGAAAATCTCTTGATGTCTTAATGTTTGATTAAATGTAGGGTGTTCCATTTAAAATAAAGAGTTACGCACCGCTCAAACTTAACAGGACAACCTGTATAGATCATAATATTAAAAAAATAAAAGTAGGTATCTTTAGTGCGAACAATCTGATACAAGATTCCTAAATTCTGAGTAATAATCACATTCTTTCAAATACTGGTTAAATTTTAAGCAAAAGCAATACTCATACTCCTTAAAATATTCCAAAGTTTGTCCAAGACAGTTTCTTCTCGTAAGTTATTTAAATCTAGAGTCCTGTTTTGATCCTTCAGCACTGGGTTGTTCTTACAAGCAGACAACATATCTATACTTTGCATTAGTTCGTCCAATTTTGTGAAATTCTTACTAAGGTGAAAACTTTGTGCTGTTTGATTCACAATAGCATCAATACAGTCTTGCAGTAAATTAAGTTTTTCCCACATTGGATAAATAGGTGAATCAACATGTCCCGCAATTGTCTGAAACATCTAAAAAATAAAAAAAGTCAGGCATCTGATAGAAAGAACATACAAATTTCAGAAAAGCATGCGAAACACTTTTATCAAATGATGGCTTACGAACTACAAGTTCAGTGAAATCTACCATTGCAGATTTAATAAAATATTTCCCTTAAAAGATCGTTGGCATCCTGTGAACTAAGCGAAAATCGTGAGTACATTTGCGTTCCAACCCATTACTTTTGAGTAAACTTAAGTACTATGTAATTGAAACAAACGGCTGGTTCGGCAGCTATCTGCACAACAGGCAGCAAGCTGTGAAAATAAGAACTCTTACTTGGATAGAAATTTCGGGTTGGAGAGGTATTGAGAGTGGGGTACCTCAGGGATCCATTCTCGATCCCTTACTGTTCACAATTTTCACTGCAGATATCACTAGCGCTTTAAAGCATTGTATGTATCATTTGTTGTTGCACATTGGCCTAATAGAGTAAATTTGACCACAAAATTCTAACTGCACCTACACAGTAAAACAACTATTTGCCATTGTAGGTACCATAAGTTACACACTTGGCTTATTTTCTAATGGGATTTTCTCAAAAGTAAAGTGTACCATACCATAACAGAAATTTCTAAAATATTTTACTTTAGTGGTCAAATTGCTTAATTTTGAAAGAATGGTTCATATTCGACTTGATCTACATTATTTATTTTGGAACATGATTTGCATTTCAGTTTTTCTCAGAGATTTCCCTCAAAGAATTGCATTGCATTACGAACAAAATATAATTCATAATAGTTTTGTTTATACTATAAAATAGGCAATAGTATATTTTATTTCTTCAGTTTCACAAAAATATAAAATACTTAATTTATAGGCCTTTGAGTTAAAACATATTATGTGGTATATGACTTTAATCTAATAAAAAAATATAATATGGCCGCCATAAGAAAAAATGATCCAGAAGATGGTTTTGTGGAAACGAAACGTTTTACGCAAAATTTAACACCAGCTGGAAGAGCATAAAAAGTATCCCAACAATGTGCTTTTTGTTTTTCATCTTACATCAAAATAACCGTTTTGGAGGCTAAAAACAAATCTTAGGTTTTGCGGTTTTTTCAAAATAATTCGAAAACTATTAGTGATATTTCAAATTTAAGCAGACATTATTACTAAGCACCACCAAAGGCAAACCATTTGTCATTTAAGAAAATCTCTATTTCTGATAACAACAAAGTTACCCGCATTATCATACCGTAAGTGGAACACCCTGTAGAATGAGCAGAGGTTCGGAATTTTGTCATTATCTAAAGTTTTCTCATTCCCTATATACCTTTGCATTTACATTAAAATTTTCCCCAGAGTTACAAAGCCCCATTAAAGATTACCTACGTGTTTTACGAGGTCCATTCATTTTATTAACCCTGTTTTCCTTTCGAGTTACAGGCTCCAGATGTTTCCTCATGAAAAACGCTTTCTCTAAAACCTACGCTTTTAGAATCTTTTAGAAAATTGGAATTCGTAAGCATTTGTCAAAATTATTATAAGGCAAATTACCGCACTGCAAAAAAGGCTGCAAAGTGCAAAGAAAATGAAATCTTAGATAAGTATAAGCTACTGTCACATTTTATTTTATTTCTTTGGCTGTACGTCATTATTACAGCGAAAATAAAGTTTTCTACAGGTCACTCAAAATTCGAAATTTTAAGAGCTGTTATCTAATCAAATCCAACAAAGAGTTAAGTAAATGTGAAATTAAGTAAGTAAACGAAACCATAACATTCATAAAACATGCCGACAGGTAACTGAAATAGCCATACGATTAGCTAACAACCTTGTAACAATTGGCAGATCTTACTATGTAATTCAATTAGTGCGGTGGGCAATTTCGTACACCGTTCGGAAATCTAATTTCTCCATAATTCCTCGAGCAAATTTTTTATTGATTGATTCTGGAGTTTAAAAAACTAGAAAAAGAATTGAGTGATTGAGCAAATATAAACATTTGTAGATGTAAGTGGCAAGTACCTACCTACAGCATAAAAATTTCAATTGATTCGGTTAATAAATGAGATCACAACTGCAGAACAAAAAAAAAATTTTTGCTTGCGAATTTTCTCTGTCCAGTCTAATCAAAAATAAAATGCGCCTGCCTCATACCTACTGTAAAGCTACAGCTCCTCAACTCATTTTAGTGCAATTTTATATTATAAGAATGAGATCAGAGATGGAAATAGTATATTTATGTATAGTATAGTATATTCATTCATGAAATTGCACTTATCCAACTGCAAAATGAGTGGTCTATCGAGTCTCCACTTCGACAGTCTCGGCGGCTCGCTTACCATGTTTCAGAACTGTTGCGATAATTTAAAAAAATATACAAATTAAAAAATGTATAGAAAAATTAATTAACGGATTGACAGTAACCGAATTTTGAATTTCGCAATTTCAATTTTCTAATTTTTTTATTGCCAACGATCCAAAACAAAAATCTCAAATCTGCCACTGTCGATTGATTTGTTTATGTTTACACTGCAAATATCCCCTCAATAGATTAGTAAGGAAAAATCTTTTTAAAAAATTTAACTCTGGTGCCATTTATCTCCTAAAGTGTTGTTTATTCTCCAAGCTTGTCAAATAAAAACTGTACTTTTATTAAATAATCCAAGACCTACACCTTATTTTCTTATTCTAACAATGTTCAAACATTCAAAAAACTTACCAATTTAAAATCGGCTTTGCCATTGGGTATATTATACTCCAACTTATTTCTAGACACCTCTAATAAAATACTTCCAGTGTGTTCTAAATTAACAAACTTATAAAAGTTCGTTGAATTATGCCTATGCCCATATAATGCGAAACTACTTGTCACTTCATATTGAATCTAAAATTATAATACATAAATATGACATATATGTACCTATTGCATTAATAAAAACCTCTTACTTCAGACTTGGCACAGGTTACATTCCTCAAATGTTTCTCTTTCATGTAATCAACTGACATTTTATAATGATCAATAGGAAGACAATCATATAAGAACACCAAAGTTCGCATTAACACAGTAGGAGATTGCAAACTGCCTATTATCACAGTCTGTTTATCATCCGAAGCATCACATATACAATAAATTGCTATTGGGGTACTTCCGTACAATTTTTCTCTGTTAAAGTGGTTTATATATTTTCTAAAAAAAATACAAAATTTTAAGAGTGATACTGGACCGTTCGAACAACTACTCCTCGTACAAAGTACCCCACCAGGCATTGAATTATAGAACTAAATCCAGATTTTTTGTGTATGTACAACGAGATCTCACGTAGAAATGCTACCCCAAACATATCATTGGGCTTAGAACACCCTTGTATCTCTACATACTGCATGCTCATACTAGCAGGTAGGAGTATGTCTGCTGAAAGTTTTCAATAGTGAATGTTAGTTTTGAATGTAAACCACTGGTTTCGTCCTTGTGTGACTCATCAGTACGGTGCATGGCCCTACACTCGAACCACGCCATATTACATGTTGTATATTATGTACCAACTCGCTTGAATCAGATATTAGCAAGACCTAATAATTATCTATTTGCCAAATTGTGCAGCACAGTGGTACTGGATAGTGCTGGCAAAATCGACAGAAATGTAAAATCGATTAATCGATTTTTGAGAAAATCGATTTCAGGAAAAATTGATTAATCGATTTTGGAATCGATTTTGAAAGTCGATTTCGGAATCGATTCTTAAAGCCGATTTCGGAATCGATTTCGGAGTCGATTTTTAAAGTCGATTTCGGAATCGATTTTTAAAGTCGATTTCGGAATCGATTTTTAAAGTCGATTTCGGAACCGATTTTTAAAGTCGATTTTGGAATCGATTTTTAGAATCAATTTTTAAAATCGATTTTAGAATCGGCTTTTATTATCTATGTTAAAATGGGCTTTAAAATTTTTGAAAACCGATTTTGAATATTAAGTTAACACGACAAGAGTGGCGGTATACAGGGTGTCCAGTAAAGAATGGGCCAAACTACAAATTCAGTTTCCTTGGAAAGAAACTGATCTCATCCAATTTATCTTAGTACATCTGCTTCCTTAAAAGTTATGGCCCTTTGAAGAATGAACATTTTTTTATTTAATGTTTTCATTATTTGTGGCGCACTCTTGCAGTTATTTTAGTGAAATTTGGTAAAGGAGGGTTTTTTGTGTAGCTGAACAATAATATGCAGCTAGTTTTGTGTAAACTATAGAAGGCGCCAACTTTCACGCTACATCTTTCGTTTTTATCAAATTTTGCTGGTGGGTACAAATTTTAAAACAATTACTACATTACTAGTTTTATGGAAAGAACACTCGATTAACTATAAAAAAAATACTTGTTGCGAATCACCAAAACGTGTCATTTTAGAGAAAAATGCATTATGAAGTTAATGTTAGTTTGGCATATCGACGACGCTCGTCATGAATTCGACATTAACTGTAGTAGGCACCAAACCAGGGGGGAACTCACTGAAAAAATTTGTACACTGAAATTCTCCTTTCAAGAAATATTCCCCGAAATACCTCGAAATTCCCCAAAATACCCCGACATTCGAAATACCCCGAAATTCCCTTGTGATTCCTTATGCCTTGTACACTAAAATACCCCAGGGGGAACTCACTGAAAAAATTTGTACACTGAAATTCTCCTTTCAAGAAAAATTCCCCGAAATACCTCGAAATTCCCCAAAATACCCAGACATTCGAAATACCACGAAATTCCCGTTAAATTCCTTGCCTTGTACACTAAAATACCCCAGTGATTTCCCCTCTCACCAAACTTGCAGAACATGAGGCAGTGCGGAGAATTATGAAAAGGTGAAATAAAAAATTGTTCGAGTCCCATAACTTTTTAAGGAAGCAGAATGTACTAAGATAAATTGGTTCAGACCGGTTTCTTTTGACCCAAGGAAACTAGATTTGAAGTTTGACCCATTCTTGTCTGGACACCTTGCAACGAACTTTCCCTCGTGCGTCCTGGGACACACTGTATACTAGATTATTTCGGGTCGTTCGCTTATGAACGATCAAATTGTTGCATCTCGGTCGGTCGGTTTGAAAACTTATTCGTCGAAAGATATATACCCTTCGCTTCAGTCGAAGAAGGGCTGGGTTCTCTATTGCTATACGGAGATAATAATACACACGGGAAACAAATAAATATGATTCTATTATAGTTAGCTATGTATATTAAAACGGGTCAAACGGTATTATATATAAAATATTTACATGAAATTAAATTTATGATCCATACGGTAACATCTAAACGGTAGTTATACCGGGTGACCACGAGATCAGGCTCACCCCTATAACATTTTTGTTTTTTAAGATATTAATTTGAAATTTGGGACAGTTAAATGGTATGTAAATCTGTATTATTTGCAACAGTAAAAATTTTCCTGGCACTTCCGGTTTCACCGGAAATGAACCCACGTTCGAATTTTTAAATGGAACAGCCTGTATATTTTCATATTTTTTGAACCATAGTGTCATTCTAGATACGGTAGGGCCACTTTGGGATAAAAACATTACCATAAAAAATTTTTGGGCGCAAAATAAATCTAGCATCTAGACATCCATGACTAAAAGGAAAACATTAAGTCGGGGTCCTAACCTAGTGTAAAAACAAAATCGTCAAATTAGGTCAAGTAGTTTTTCTGTTATAGCCATTTAAAAATCTAAGACACAGTTTTTCGGGTGTAAGTCAATTTTTTTAAATAGAACCATGATGGCTCATCGCGATATTTCGATAGAGCTATTTTTTACGAACCATTTGATACCAAACACGATATCTTTCATTCAAAAATACTAGGAGACATATTTTTCTTTGCATTTACTAAATAGTAAAACAAGTGAAAACTAACACATTTACACGAACATTTATTATCAACAGTAAACGTAGCATTCTTCCCCTGCTTACTGCTTTATCTAAAATTTATTATGACTAGAACAGATTATAATAGTAATTATTATTATGCATTAGTATAAAATAAAGTTAGCACCTGGGTACCTACCCTAAATCGGCTTAGAAATAAAGTACATGAACAAAGGAATTAAAATTTCTCGACAGTAACTGGAATTCATTTGTTCATTTGCTTATTGTACCCAGGTACCTACCTTATTTTATACTAATGCACAATAATTATTATTATAATCTATTGTATTCATAATAAATTTTAGATAAAGCAGGGAAGAATGCTACGTTTACTGTTGTTAATAAATGTTCGAGTAAATGCGTTAGTTTTCACTTGTTTTACTATTTGGCAGATACAAAAAAAGATATCTCCGAGTATTTTTGAATTAAAGATATCGTGTTTGATATCAAATGGTTCGTAAGAAATAGCTCTATTGAAATATCTCGATGAGCCATCATGGTTCCATTTAAAAAAATTGACTTATACCCGAAAAACTGTGTCTTAGATTTTTAAATGGCTATAACAGAAAAACTACTTGTCCTAATTTGATGATTTTGTTTTTACACTAGGACCCCGACTTAATGGTTTTCTTTCAGTCATGGATGTCTAGATGCAAGATTTAATTTGAGTCCAAAATATTTTTATGGTAATGTTTTTACTCAAAAGTGGCACTACCGTATCTAGAATGACACGATGGTTCCAGAAATGTGAAAATATACAGGCTGTTCCATTTAAAAATTCTAATGTTGGTTCATTTCCGGTGAAACCGGAAGTGCCAGAAAAATTTTAAATGTTCCAAATAATACAGATTTACATGTCATTTAACTGTCCCAAATTTCGAATTAATATCTTGAAAAACAAAAATGTTATAGGGGTGAGCCTGATCTCGTGGTCACCCGGTATACATGAGGGAATAGCAAACGGTACTGGGTTTTGATAGCCAGGTATCGCAAGCGATTCTCTCCTGGACGGTTTTCTGGTAACTGACTGTCGTCCCGTGGGATGACTTATACTGTGTACTCGGTATCTGATTAACGTTGCCGCACAGGTGTGCAACCAGGTGATGTGTAAATCGGGGATATACGTAACAGCCACTCTCGGCGATCCCTTAATCGGATGGCCATTAATTGTTACGTAAGCAGGGTATAATTGCTCCGAAATTCAACCGGACGGGATGTTCAATCGCTCACTGCATTGGTCGAAGGCAGATGTGCTAGTCTCACAGAATATGCTATTTACACCGCATGTTTCAATCTGCTTTCGGCTTGTGTGAGTTTATGGTTTGAACATCCACGGCTACCCGTAGAATTTAAAAACTAGCCTTCATCAGCCTATTATACCTCTACACCGGACCAACTAACCAACTAACTAACCAACTAGCCTCACAGCTTCAATCATTAAATAACGGCTCTTAATTACAGTAGCACAGCTAATCACTTCGCACGACGTAAGTCAGCTAGTCAGTTACTCGCGATAATACTGGAAGTTATTCGGAGAGTGTCTGGTATGAGAATGCAGGATGAATGTCGGTCAGAAGGATGATGAGTGAATGTCCCTTGAATGCCGGTGACATCTAGTTTTGTCAAATCTTCCACCAAACTTCTTGAACGGCCGGTCGGGGGTTTGGCGCCTCCCACTGTCAGCGCGCGATCCCGCTACCCTCTATTTCAACTATCTTCGGTTCATTGACGTCGTGGCGTCTTCTCTCATCTGTGCACTTTTTCTGACGCGCGATGTTTCTCGAACAAAATAGATAACGCCTAATCTAAGTTTGTTATATCTACAGGCGGTTAATTATGCTTTGTTACAACCTGTATACCAGGCCCAGACGCATTTCTTTTCTTAGGTCTTAAAATTACTCAAGGATAGACACAAAGACACAATACATTTAATTTCTGAATATATTTCTATCTGCATTTTCGAATAGTACCTATTTCAATTGCTATGGTTAAGTATAAAACATTTTTTTTATAATTAATTAACTAGCGCAAGTTAGTACTGTAAATTATGAGGAGTGTCCTATGTTTGTAACAAAAGGTTTGTTTAATTATTATTCAATGTACTTAAACTGCCGTTAAATGGTTGGGTAGGTACTAAAATGCCGTTGTATTTTCTACTTTTATACTATTTTCGTAGACGTTCTTGGCACCACACGTTTGTGGAACACTTATCGAGGTCTTATTGCACCTTGTCGTCACGCTGGGAGTTCACACCTGACCGCAGTTTTTTGTTATGATTTTTTCTTTTGAACAAAAAATAGGTTAGGCCCAAAAGGACAAATAGGGGTCGCCATCACGCCAGACAGACATCCATACTCATTTGAGTTTTATTGTTATTGTTGTTGTTATTTTGCAAAGTATCGATTAATGGCATTTTAATACCCGGCCGTTTAACGGCAGTTTAAGTCCAGCCTTAATCATTATTATAATTTACATATTTTAAAAGACCTAACCATCTAAATATTTTGAAAATCGGTTTTCAGTCAACATTAAAATCGGCTTAAAAATCGATTTTTAAAATCGATTTCAAAGTCGATTTTTAAAGTCGACTTTAGAATTCGATTTTTAAAGTCGACTTTAGAAATCGATTTTTAAAGTCGACTTTAGAAATCTATTTTTAAAGTCGACTTTTAAAATCGATTTTTAAAGTCGACTTTAAAAATCGATCAATCGGTTTTCGATTTTGCCCAAAATCGCGATTAATCGAAAATCGATTAATCGATTAATCGAAAAATCGATTTTTGTTGCCAGCACAAGTACTGGACCGTTCCAACCAAAGACTGCTAGAATGAACCTGGCATCCTTATGCAACAGCTGATTTTGTTGTGAAGCCTACATGGTCGTAGGTCAGTGGGTCGCAGGGAGCACTGTTTGTTATTATACTTAAACAACGGACCAGGCGAATGTTCCGCGATATTAGTTTTTTCTTCAAATTGCCTGGCAAAGTGAGAATATGGCCTTGGGATTATTCCCAATATAATGCCTGTAGCTTTTTCTCATTTGACAAACGTCAATTAAATAGTGTGTCAAATGTAACAGTTTGTAAACTGATAAAATGCGACAATACCTGCCTGGCAACATGTTTTCGGAAAACTCGAATTATTTTCAATTTTAGTCTCACTCTCTGGTGATAGGTATCACTACTGAAAATATACTGTAGTTCATACCAAACTTACTTATAGTCCCCTACAACTACTACTTACTTATAATACCCAAGTAGTAAAACAGGCTAACCGATCTATGAAATGTCGTAAGGAAGGGATCATTTCTCCTTCATATTATAGGTAGGCAGGCAGATGTGTACCTCATTTCTTTTCATTTTAAGGCATCGGTACAACAAAGATAGTTGCACTGTTCAAAGGTGTTTCTGGAACTAACACTTTTTGGGTGCACTTTTTTCCACCATGGTTTCTTGAGTAACAATTTATTGGATTGTAGAAATACCATAAACAAACAATAAATATAATGCAATATAAAAGTGAAGTAATTTGTTTTACTGAAATTACCTCGGAAATTACCAAAACGTAAGCAAGTATAAACTATTTATAGCAACTTGTACACACCAACACTGCCGTGCTGGAAAATCGATAATATTGTATTTAAATTTCTCGTCGAGCAGACGAAGGTCATGTCTTTCTAAAGGCTTGGTTTCCTCGAATAGTCGGTCACAGAGAACGGACAGTCTGTCGGCCGCTCAGGACGGTGATTTCAGTTCGAGATGGTTTGCTAGAGATATAAAATTTTCTAGTTTCTTCCAGTCTGTTGTAGTGTGCATCTACTCTCTTCACCGAAATAGATTACAGCATGGACAACAAAAAATTGGTTGCACTTTTAATGTTAGAAGAGGAAGATTTTTCACCCATTTCAGACAATTTTGTGTTCAAAACAATGGTAAAAATGCAAACGCGGACTGTCAGTTCAGCCGAGCGATTTGGTTGAAATCAAACTCAACAGATTCGAACCGACACGTCGCTGGGCACTGCGGAAACGTTCAGCTGAGCAGACTCGAAGAAACCAGGTTCATTTAAATCCTCGAGTTGGATAAAATCGTCAGATCACGGCGGTCGACAGACTGTCGGTTCTCCGCGACGGAGAGTTCGAGGAAACCAGAGCTTGTTATGGAATTATAAGTTTGGTATGAATTATACCTATACATTCTGCTTTATTGCAGTTCAAAATACCGATCCACTACCCACCACCCCTTTGTAATATAGTTTTGATTTTATTTTTAACATTTTGATCATTCTGTGATAAAATTGTTTCTGCTTAAATGCCTACTCTACATTTCTATAACGAAATCCGTAAGTTTTAATTTGAAACAGTTCTTAGTGAAGAAAAATGCTAATCGCTTATTGTTATTTCCCAGAATTCGTCTGTTCCATATTTCAGGTATTACAGATAGACATTATAAACTTTGCTACACTCGAATAACATGATAAGTGCGATCACCAGGTTAACTCTATGTTTATCCGTTTTCTTACCTAGCTTGACTGAGACTTATAGGATGGTGTAGTACTTCTTCATCAGTCCAATTATTTGGTCTATCAAATATAAACCCAGATATACTCAGATCTGGATGTAAATCTATTTTTAAAGGAGATCCAGTTAAATCCAAATTCTTATCGAATTCTTCACTTAAAGTTTTATTGGCCACATCAACCTGATCTTCAATTTTGTATTTGGCTTTCTACAAATTTTGACAAAATTACAATCAGAATAGCACGCACATAACTTAGGTTTCCAAAGTACAGTGAAAATTTTCTCATGAATAAACTACGGAAAAAATAGTAAATACCTCATTAAATACCAAATAAATATCTTCTTCTCGTCTAAGAAGAGCTTTTAAATAAGACGGTAATGTTGACCGTCGATACTTAGCATCTTCCATCCCGACAGAAAAGTTTTTTTTGTTTTTAATTCAGTTAAGAAAATGCTTCTTCTACACCAACATTTTCAAATTTGACAAGATGTTGGCACTTTGACAATAGAGCCACCATTCAGGCAAGAAATCCCAAATTATAAAACCATAGACGTTCCGTAGGAAATAGGATTACACTTGTAAGAACAGTAAGCGCATATAAATTAACTACAAGAGAGGCTCGTCATAACTCACTTTTCATTCCAAACAAACCCCTTTTTTGTAGCGCTAGCCAATCAGACGGCATTTTCATCAGTCAGGAATTCGGGATCTAAGTGCCTCCGTCATACGTCAGATTTTCATTCCAAACAAAACAAAAGCACGTGCCATTTGACGTTTATCGATATTATTTACAACGTCTTAAACTAGTTTTTGCAATATAATTATAGACGTTTTGCAGTGAAAACAGTTTATTTTCAATTTGTGTGTTGGGCTTACGCGTAAAAACTTGAAAACAACTATATGTAATTATAATTATATTTCAGAGGTTAGGTTAAAACGTCAGAAAGCACGTGGCTTTGTTTTGTTTGGAATGAAAATCTGACGTTTGTGACGCGCCACTTATCTCCCGAATTAGTTGGTTGATAGTGGGGTAGTGTCGTATACATAATAAGACTATAAGGAGCCTTGTCCACAAGACCAATGAGCGGAAAATGTGACCCGCAAAAAGAGACGGAAAACAATTCTTGTTAAACGAACCGCCTACACTGCATTTGCACTCCGTGTCAAACCGAAGCCGAACGATAATACAAACCAGAATGTAGCGCGTGGAGCGCTGCTGTGACGTCACAGCCGTGGACGGATCGCTTAGTGGGAGAGCAAAGTGCTCTAATTCGACAACCTCTTACAACTCGAACACGCACAAAAAAATGAAGCTGATTCTTATGTAAAATGACCTGCCGGATTCGAATTTTGAGGTCGCGAAAATTGCGAAAATGCCGAAAAATCGAATTTTCCTAAATTTTCCTAAATCAATTTTCGACCATTTTTAATACTTTTCTTGTTGTATTTCAGCAACGAAAAGAGTAAGAGATCTGTTTTTTTCATGAAATATACATTGAAGTGTGCTGATCATCACAGTGTACTCACGTTGCCTCTAAAACTTTCCAATGTTATGAAAAAAAAATGTTTTCTTGCTAGACCACAAATTTGTGTAATGTATTTTTCACGTACTGGATAAGTAATCTTATTTTTCGAAATTAGCATATGCACATGCGAGATCAAATACGAACAAAGGCTCGAAATTATTTTTGGTGAAGAAACGAAACATTAATGTTGTTACTGAAAAAAGTTACAGCGGGTTAATAAACACATATAAATTTTGCGCGCTAGCCGCACTGAGCCGTGTAGGTGTACAAACAAATTGCATTTCCCCTCACATAGCCATATAACCATTATACGTTGCACATTAGATTTCATGCAATACTTTATTAAATATTTATTCATATGTTACCTACCTCCAATGAAATCTTAGTTAATGAAGCAAAAGAAAAAAAATAAAAAAATTGCGTAGTAAGTAGTTCTCCCATTTATCTTTTTCCAGCAGTAAACATTTTTTAGCGGGTGTATTTTATTTTGTTAGGACTTGTTTCCGAGAATGTTTTCTACTATATTTTTTGGTTTTGTTCTTCATGCGGAATGCGGCCCATTTAATATTATTAAATACATATTGAGTTTAAGTTCTGTAGGTTTTTAATGTTAAACGTTTGTTCAAAATAGGAAAATATGGTATTATACCGTTCAGGTATATTTAATTAGATATTCTCTTAAAAATTTCAAAAGTCCAGTTGTTGTTATTGAATATTTTGATAAACTAGCATTATTTCCACGCCACGAACACTGACCGTCCGTACCGAGTGGGCCACGATTAATACGTCACGGCCGCTACGTTCCGGCTTGATTTATCGTTAGGCTTCGGTCAAACGCAATACGAGGAGTAAGGAGACGAAGACAACGCTGCGCCACATACCCGGTAACCAGTGATTTTTTCAAATATTATAAAATCACTGCCGGTAACCAATGACGATAAAGCTCATGCACTTACGCATTCTTGGCAACCCACTGGATAAAAATATTGCACCTTTACATTGTTGGTTTCACTTTTTCGGCCCAATGCTCCTTATAGTCTTATTATGTATATGGGATTTGTTTCTTGTGAAAAGTACGCCACTTCGCCACTATTTGTGTGGTCAATTCTGTCGTGTGTCGCCTACCCATGTTCTAAAGGGAATCCAAACTGTGACGTACGTGCATTTACGCGTTCAGATTAGTTTTGTTTTTCGTGATCTATTTCATCATTCTCAAAAGATAAAATATTTTCTCTGAATAGAAAATCCTCCAACTCCACCCTCCTGCCAATCACCCTTTTATGAAAACAAGATAAAGGACAAAAATTGCAAAAAATTTATGAAAGTACTTTATTATTTATGAAATGAAAGAACACAAATGGTTATACACTTCCAATATAAAATGAACGATAAGATTTAATACTAATATTAAAAATTAAAATCAACTTCTACGACAAAATACTTAAATAAAGTATTTGACCAAATCTTAGAGTTAAAATAAATCTATACTTGAAGGCACATTAACACAACTGTGAAAATTTGTCAAATTACAAATCGTTAATATCTCGATAAAAAATGATTTCAGATTTTAAAGATTTACCTAACCGTGAACTGAAAACTATTAAGTATTGTTGCTCATATGATGAAAAAATACAACACGCTGCATATTATGTGCCTAACAATATTAAAACACATTATCGACACATCACTTGGGTAGTTATCATAATAGTTACGTCAATATTTACATGTGAATATTTTCCATTAATTTAAGCTGGCTGTGAATGTGCTCCTTTTTTGCCGATGAGGGATTTATGGATGTGTGGGATAACACCACCACCCGCAATGGTAGCTTTTATTAAGCTATCCAATTCTTCGTCTCCTCTGATGGCCAGTTGTAAGTGACGTGGCGTAATTCTCTTCACCTTTAAATCTTTACTAGCATTTCCAGCCAATTCCAACACCTAAAACAAAGAGACAAGCCCTCGTAACTATTATACAAAATCCAAATGACAATCACTACCATTTTTAAACTAACATAACCTACACAAAAAAAATAAAATTCTTACCTCGGCTGTTAAATACTCCAAAATAGCAGCAGAGTACACAGCTGCTGTAGCTCCAACACGTCCATGGCTTGTAGTGCGATTTTTTAAGTGTCTATGAATTCTTCCCACAGGAAACTACAACAAAAAACAGCGGCAGATAAAGCTAACCTCACCAACATCAAAATGTGAAACGAAAACGCGAAAGTTTTAAATTAAAACGTATGATCCTGAGCCGCTAACTTAAATTGTTAGAATAAAACAAATGAAATGATGACGCTTACCTGCAGCCCAGCACGAGCTGAACGCGAGACCGCCTTTGCTTTCGCTTTGCCGGAATCCTTGCCTGCTTTACCGCCAGCCTAAAAATTCCGATAAACAGGATTAAAAATCACGTTGCAATGTTGAAACTTCGTCCACAGAATACCAGAGATTCACACTTTACAATGGTATAATTTTCATTCGGATACAAATAAAAAATACGGTGTAATTTTAGAAAAACTTACCATTTTTATTCACACGTACAACAGCAAGCTTCGTCGAGTACACGAATAGTAAACGGATGCCAAGAAATATGCGCGCCAAACACGCATTTTAGTAAACTGCGCAAGCGTGCATTGTTCATGTGATGCTTTTTCACCAATAATGCAGGTCAATTTTACAGTGAGGTCGTAATGGCTATCGATTGGACGAATGACTTTCGCTTGGCTTGGACGCTCGTGTTTGTACTAATTAAAAAACAGGAGGGAAATAACCGTAAATATTTTGATTCAAACTGACGTCAGATGGTTCTCAGCTTGTAAATGATCTGACCATATTATTTTCACAGAATTCCAGTCATCCATTACAAGATTTTGAATTTGATATTACAATCGTAAGAGATGTTTTATCATTTCACATTATTACACAATATTTTAGAATGGTATTTAGCAAAGACGTTCTATGTCTTTGGTATTTAATTACTTTGATATAATTGCTTCAATAGATACTTACCTAGGTATCTACCCTAAGCAAGCGATATAAAATTCATTAAAGTAATGATGAAATCCTATTCATAATCAAGAATCAACCCATATTCAACTGGATGCCTACATAAAATTTAGTTCCTGCTGATAGCAACATCTTCATACCTAGGTATACCTAACAAATACAATATCTAAATAAAATACCTATAATTAATAATAAAAATAAAAGGTACCTACCTACCTACATAGATTTTAAGTTACAAACTTACTTTGCACGAGTGTTTGCAATAGACTTCATTTCCTTCCTCCAGAAAAAAATTAAATAAAAACAGATAAACCATCAGTGGTCTACGGTTTTTCCATGCACATTCGAAATATGCAATACTGAACAACTCTTAAAACAAAAATAGGATTCCTATAAAAGTAGTAGGTATGTATTATGTAACAATTTCAAATGTAATGCCTGCACAGAAATATTTATGCATATAAGTACAATCTTAAGCCGCGTATACATTTAACGAACGAATGCGAATTAGCAATGAATACGAACGAACACGAACAAATGATAAAATACACAAACGGGTTCTAACTTTTATGCATACCAGCAATTCATTTGCTGTTTAAAATTTTTTAAACCGCAGACTGAGTTATTCCAACAAATCTTGCAATATGGCTTTGTCTCCAACCAACATTTGACAAAGTTACAACTTTTGCTACTTCAACTTCAGTGCAACATCGAACTGCTGGCATTATCGAAGACTGTAATGCTACAGAATAATCAACAAATGTTAAATTTTACCTCTGTACAGTGCGTAAACGGATTCCGTCGAGGCCTTAAAAACCAGGGCTTAAGTTTCTTAAGTAGTGATTTTTGAGAGGTAAGCTCAGATTTGCAATGCAATGAGAACTTGTATACGATAGACGGATTTTCAGCAATAAAATAATGAATCGTGCGAGACATTTGACAACATTGAAATGTGTGAAAGCGAACACTTTGGTTGTTGGAGGTAGAAGTATGGGTAGTGTTGCTGGTCTTCTGGGTGTTAACCATTCGACAATAAGTCGAATGTGAGAACGGCATAGGGCTACTGGTTGTCACTTCGGGAGACACAAGCAGGGTAGAAAAAGCGTGACGAATGCAAGGGATGGCCGTTATCTCCGCCAAAATGCTTAAAAAATCGAACAGCAACAAATTCGCAATTATTGCAAAATGAGCTGGAGACCGTTAGAAATGTTTAAGTTTCTGCTCTTGCCGTGAGAAGAAGAATGCAGGAGACAGGTTTGACCAGTAGATAGCCCATAAAAGCATCAGAACTCACCAGGGCTCACAGGGTAGCGTAATTACGATTCGCATGCGCACAAGAAAATTAGACCATGACTGGAGGAAAGTCCTATTCTCCAATGAAACCAGAATAAGCCTGAAATTTGAAATCTTCAAATGGGCGGCACCGTGTGTATAGAAGACAAGGAGAAAGTGAAGTTGCTTTCAATTTTGTGCCACATAACCCTATAGTCATGGGTGTAAAATGCTCTTTTGATGGCATTATGGACTTAGCCCCTATTCAAGTAAGAGCAATGAATGCGGAATTTTATGTATAGAACATTTACCAAGATCATGTAATGCCCTATGCTCCATTTATTGGTCCTGATTTCGTATTCATGCAGGATAATGCGCAATGTTGAGTACTTGAATTTGAATGAAGTCAGTATTTGAGTTATGAACTGGCCAGCACAAAGCTGTTTTAAATCCTATTGAACATCTAAGGGATATTCTTAAAAGAGCAGCAAGACGATTTTTGCCAGCTCCACAGCATCTGGAACGTGTTACTCATCAGGAGTGGGATAATATTCCTCATCTCATCATTGAAAACCTCATAAGAAGAATGCCACGGGCCGTGGCATACTTCAGGCTGTTATCCGAGCTAGAAGTGGCAACACAACCTGCTAGGGATTATCTCACATCATTTCAATTCTTTGTTTTACTTGGTTTCCTTGTTAATTAAAACACGTTTTTTTCCCATCCTGATAGCTGTTATTCCAATTTTTTCTCAAATTAGTCCAAATTAGTTCAAAAGTGCATTCGAAATGATGCAAACTGTTCAACATTGCCTTTTTTAATGTTGCTATGAAGAAACAACTGCTGACATTTGCACTAAAATTGCTTTATGTCTAGATTTCTGAGTCTTGCAATAGCTTTGAACAGTAGTGTATATGGGAAGCTGTCTCAATATGAGTTTGTTCCAGCTCAGAATTGTTGGGAAATAACGCTACTGCTGCATACCCAAAATTATAGTTGCACTCTTGTGGTTTCTCGTTACTAACTTTATTAAATACAGATTGATTTCAATTTTTTTCGGCGCCTCTGAGTGGTAAGGAAGACGGGAATAAGAAAATAATCGAAATAATTTCAGTCACTTGACGAAGTGTTATTTGATTGGTCAATTTCACCTTGAACAAAATAATCCATATATCAATGAGGCAAGTCCCACTTCTGATTTAGAAATTGCACGAAAAATATAATTAAATAATTAAATTCATTGACACAACTGATGAATATTACACCACTGATAACCGTTTAATACAAGCATGTCATAGAGAACAATGTCTTACACGCAGTTTTCGGCAGTCAAATTATTCATTAAGTCATCATAAGAACCAGAATAAATACATTATGTAACAAATCTTGCAGTAGTTGGTAGGTAAGAGCAAAGAACATATAATATTATATTATATTATATTATATTCTTTGGTAAGAGGGTTCGTGTCGGGACTTACAGATTATTCCTGAGATGCGCCCTCTTCTACCTTCAACTTGAGGCACGTGCGATGCCATTGTGTGCTAGAGATTCATTCTGCATGATTATCCAGAGCCTGTTTTTTGCTGTTAACGCGTCGTTATTAACATGTGGTCTGCCATCGACCCGCATCTTAAGATCCCCACCAGGCTGCCCTTGTATTATGTAACACTTTCGTCACTAGGCCACTAATGCTTTAAACTTGTGTACCATTTTGGCTCACATGGCCTGGTGGTAATATTTTTCCGTCAACTTTTTCTACACACATATTACCTCAAGTTTCTTTTCCTTAATTTCAAAATATGTAAAAGGGATTATTACTGAGTGATTGTGTTTGTGAAATGTTGGAAGTTATTACGTATATTTGTACAAAATCTACCTTCATAATAGGACTAGATGTATTAAATCCACTTGCATGTAATTACAGGATATTTCCATTCTTCTTCGAAAAGCTTCGACAGGCTAATCACACCCATTGCTTAATAATTTTCCACCATTAGTTCTTGTCTGTGATGCCGTGAGGCATCTCCCCATCTGTTCCTCTTCTTCTAGCCTCCTGCGCTCTCACATCCAACAGGATCCTTGAGCTTTTTCCATCTGGCAACCTCCATATGTGTTTTTATAAAATTCACTATGGCTGCCTCTCCATAAAGTCCCTGAACCTCTTCATTTCTTCGTTTCCACCAACCTTCCTCCATTTAGACTCCCCCGAAAATTCTTCTAAGTATTTTTATTTCCCACCTACACCATGTATTCTGACCATCCACACTCATCGTCTACGTCTCGCACGCATATGTAGCCGTGGGTTGTGTCTCTCCATTACTTCCTGATAAACTAGAGATCTGAAATATTTAGGAACACATACAGCAGGTGTCATACGTGATGACTAGCGAAGGAGATGCGCAGTTGAGTAATTCCCACTACGCTCTCGACTGGGATAAGTTTTCGGTAGACGCACTCAACAACCAATGGTGTACAATTAACTTCATAATAAATTCATTCATTTATTTATTTTAAATTGTCATCCCAAAGGGGAAGCAATAACTCCGTTATCTATCTATCTATCTAATAAATTCATCCATAGTCAAAGGAACCTCACGCCACTGCCTGAATCTGAAACTAGGGTGTGGCACCTTACCATTACGTTTGACGGCTGCTGTATGTACTGCAGCTAAGAAAAGTTAAAAATTGGCACATAATTTTGCCATCAGTTCCCTTGGAGATAAGAATCTGATTCAATAAGCTTGCTGGCTGAAATTTTCAATTGAGAAAAATCCCAAGGTAGCAAATTTTCAGTCAACCATTTTCGGTTGGGCAGAACTAGCAGCTGCTTTTGAAAGGTGGAGCAAGCTTAAAATCTGCTGTGTTAATAGGTGTTTTTATAGAAAGAAATCCCAAAGAATCATGTTTGTAAAGTATGGCTGGCAGTTAACTCGTTAAGTGTTCAACACCTAACTTGCTATATTTGTAACTTTTGTGGTAAACCTTATTAGTTATTAGTGTAGCGTTGTATCAATAGGCAATAAATATGGTCTTTGTTCAAATATTGCATGTTTTGAATGTGTATGGAAAACCGCAGACCAACTGGTTTCGTCCTTCTGGGACTCATCAGTATGGTGCTATCCCCCACACACTCAAACCATGCAATTTAATCTTGCTATATATGCTGCCGCGCTCTGGACAGATATCAGCAAGTGTCAACTACTTTAGGTAATTATCTAGGGACACCATGTATAAGAAGGAATTCTGGCCTTCTGGAATTCATTATGCTAGGTTTGATTTTCGCCGGGGCCAACATTTTTTAGACAAGCCAAAACCCACCTCCTCCCAATCTTAGTAAGTGAGGTAATTCATAATACTGTTATTCAGAAAGATAACACTAGCATACCACAAATGATAAAACCACGAATAGTAGGCAAACCTCATATCAAAATCTTACATCTGAACATTCAATGTATCACCAACAAGCTAACTGCTCTCTCTCTCAACTTGTTCACGATGAAAAGGCTGACATCTTGTGCATCGTGGAGCACTGGCTTAAGATAGATAATGAAAAACTCTACGAATTGAATCAGTTCAATACCATCACAACATTTTGCAGAACTCTTCGGTCCCATGGTGGTGTGCGTATCTATGTACAAGAAAATATACAGGCTTCCGAAATAAGACACATAAAGGCCTTATCCAAAGAACTTGAATGCGAGATAGTTGGCTGTCTTATTGTCCAGCTCAATCTTGTGATTTTGACCGCTTATAGATCCCCGAGTGTCCCCAGCTTTAAATATCCTGGATGACTGTCTCGAGCACATTCAGTCCTCTTTCTCTCCTGATACAAAAATTATTTTAACCTCCGACTTCAACATTGATCTTATAGGAAATTCCAAGCAAAAGCTCGATTTGATGGCGCTGCTATCGACTTTTGACCTTAAACCCGCTATTTTCTCTGCTACAAGAGTAACTGACTGTTCTCATACATGCATCGACAATTTGTATGCTAATTTTGATCTTATGAATTCCACTTCGGTCCCAGCTGGTATTAGTGACCACCACGCTGTAGTCGCCTCAATCCCCTGTAGACTTACTTGTGCAGATCAGCCCGCCCAATATAAGCGTGTTTACACAAAACAGGACATCACAAAATTTAAGGAAGTTATTTCACAACATGAATGGAGTTACTTGGAGAATGTTTCTGACTCCAATAGAAAGTTCGACGCTTTTCTTGAAGACTTTCTCTCTATCCACAATCAGACTTTTCCTCTTCGAATGATCCATCAACATAAACGTCTAGATGTCTCTTTATCACCTCTTGCAATAGAACAGAAAAACACACTAAATTTTCTAGTTCGGCTACAAGAAGATATCCCTTGCTCAAATCTAAGTGAACTAATCCGTAAACAAAGAAATATATTTGAGGAAATTCTGGCAGGTAGAATTATAGCATTCTTCAACATTAATAATTACCTCGCTGAGGAGCAGTTTGGTTTTCGTTCGGGAAGAAGCACCACTGAAGCACTAAAAGCCTTTGTAACTTATATATGTGATGCACTGGATTCCCGAAACAGTTGCTGTGCTGCACTTTGTGACCTGAGCAAAGCCTTTGACTCGATGAATCATCAAATATTTCTTATGAAGATGGAACACTACGGCTTCCGAGGGTCTTCCTTAAATTTGATGTCTTCCTACCTGTCCAACAGAACCCAACAGGTCTATAGCCAGGGCACCCTAAGTCATAGTCTACCCATGAGGAGGGGAGTGCCACAAGGCTCGCTTCTGGGTCCGACTTTCTTCATAATATATATGAATGATTTACCTTCACATCTTCAGACTACATTAATTCTTTATGCTGATGACACAACAATCCTATCTAGAGGACAATCTCTCGACCTGGCCAGGATACAGTTGGAAGAAAACTTCGTTGCAGCCAAGAACTGGTTCTCAGCCAATGATCTATTTCTAAATGAAAATAAAACAACACAAGTCACATTCACTTTGGATCGCTGGAAGCAGAGGGATGAGGCTGTCCGTCTCCTGGGCGTCCAGATTGACCCGTGGCTCTCTTGGGAGCCCCAGATTACAGCTCTGCGGGCCAGGCTTGCAAGCGCTACCTTCTGCATTAAGAAAATAAAACAGACAGTGAGTTTCGATGCTGCCCTGACTGCATATTATGCTCTGTTCCACTCATCCATGACATATGCGATCGAAATTTGGGGCCATTCTCCTCATGTCATGAAAATTCTTCTTGAGCAAAAACGTGCCATTAGAAGCCTTGAGGGAGTTAGCAGCCAAACTTCCTGTAAGCCATTGTTCGTCAAGTACTGCATACTTACCTGCCCAGCTGTTTACATCCTTCAAACCATTCTATCAATTCATAAAGTAGCTATTGCACTCCCGAAGCATTCGGACTTACATAATTACCTCACGAGAAACTCCCAACTCCTTATCCCCCCCAGACACAGATTGACTGCCACGCAAGCCAGAAGCACAGCCATTAAATTATACAACACCTGTCCTTTATCTTGGAAATCTAAATCCCTACACCTATTGAGAAGTGACCTTACAAGATATCTTAAGAAGAACCCCATATACCATTTTGAAGAGTTCCTGAGCATGAACCTCACCGAAATATAGTTTCTGTATCTACTATTGTAAATTTTGACATGTATTTTCCTTGTTTTTCTCTTTGTTTCTATGGACGCTGATATGTACATATCTTAATAAATATCTATCTATCTATCTATCTATCTATCTATCTAATTAGTGATACTGGACCATTCGAACAACTACTCCTCGGGCAAATACCCCGCCAGGCATTGAATTATAGAACTAAATCCAGATTTTTTGTACTACGAGACGTTTCAGACTGCTACCCCACCTAAGGTGGCTTTGAAACAATCCTAATTTGTCTCCATGTACGTACGTGCTTTTAAGCAGGTCTTTGTTCAAATATTGCATGTTTTGAATGTGTATGGAAAACCGCAGACCAACTGGTTTCGTCCTTCTGGGACTCATCAGTACGGTGCTCTCCCCCACACACTCAAACCATGCAATTTAATCTTGCTATATAAGCTGCTGCGCTCTGGACAGATATCAGCAAGTGACAACTACTTTGAGTAATTATCTAGTATTAATGTGGGGGAGAGCACCGTACTGATGAGTCCCAGAAGGACGAAACCAGTTGGTCTGCGGTTTTCCATACACATTCAATACATGCAATATTTGAACAAAGACCTGCTTAAAAGCATTTACGTACATGGAGACAAATTAGGATTGTTTCAAAGCCACCTTAGGTGGGGTAGCAGTCTGAAACGTCTCGTAGTACAAAAAATCTGGATTTAGTTCTATAATTCAATGCCTGGCGGGGTATTTGCCCGAGGAGTAGTTGTTCGAACGATCCAGCATCACTTATTAATAAATATGGTATTTTGCCGTTTGTTGGCTTTTCTTGCAGATTAAAATTTCAAAAATAATAGTGAACGTGGAGACCCAGAGGTTGAGCAGGGGTGTTAATCCTGTTATAATTATAAATATTATACTTAGATATTTGATGTAACATATTCAAAGGAACAGAAAATTTGCTTATATCCATGTCCAATCGCAGTTGAATCCAAGAGGATCGTATTTCAGCCTGTTCGACCCTTTTCATCTACAACTTCAATTAAATAATTTGCGTAAAATAGTACATTTATTATTAAAAACATTATTTATACAAATAACTACAAAATATAGGCAGTGGTGGCTTTATTATACATATTATGGCAACTTAATTAAATTAGTATGGCAACTTATATCGTCAAGAGTTATGAAATTTTTCAATAGCACCATTACATTCTGCAACAAATCTTATATTTACAATTATAAAATACTAATTTACACTGGTAAATATGTGAAAAAACTTATTCATTATCTTCGTAAATCTCCTCGCAACGATTATCAATTTCCTCCTGCAAGGAAAAATTCACGTTAATACCCATCAAATATTGAGCAATTTAGCAAATAGCACGACAACCCTCCTTTGATTTCTTGGTATACAGTGTTCAGTAGCTTTTTAAATCTGAAACCCAGATACTAGACGGGCTATGGGGCATGTGACAATCTTGGATCCTAATATTTCTTATATAAACCATTAAATTAAACATGCTTATTACATTTGTCATAAAGAAAAAATAAAAAGCAACTTTATTTTAAAAAAGCTGCTTCTATAAATTCATCAACGACCAAAAATAAAATACCATCCTTAATTTTAAAAATAGCAAGCCACAAAAAAGCACAAAGCTTTTAAATCAGTTTCAGTGCTTACTGGAACTGGCAAGTTGCGATTTGCAACTAAATCTCTGGCTACCTTTGATTCGGTTGACAACAATCCTCCTGAATTAGATAATCAAACCAAACTTATTGTTGATTGGATCACTATACTTGGGCCGCCCAACAGACGGAGTGATCACCATGCAAGAACATGCGCTAGCAGGGCCAATAGTAATTTATGACGATCGAATTGGAGTGATGCGACTTCGTTGGGTCTAAAGAAAGCGCATCACTGCGGTTCGGTTGTCCTAAATTGATAGTGGTCCCACCTAGAGCACGTTCTTGCAGGGTGATCACTCCGTCTGTTCGGCGGCCCAAGTATAGGTCAACTGAAGCCAAGATATATTAATGTACATTCCGTTGCTTTTGGAAAACAAAATTGCTACCTACTATTACAGTATTTTAATTTTTATTTTACGGGTGAGTTTGTCGATAAGAAGTATCTATAAATTGGTGTGGTGCCAGTCAGACGGCCGTAAATTTCTAAGTGTGACAGGTTGAAGATTACAGGTCCAGAGTGGATGTAAGAATTATGAGGCGATAAGCTTGGGTATCGGATGACTGGATTGAAAGATGAGTAACAGTTTTTGCAAATAAATGAATCAATCTGATTGGATAATTGTGTATGTGTGATAATGAGATGTTTAGAGCCGATTGGTTGTATGCTTGAAAAAGGGAGCATACTTGATAGTTTTAAGTTAGTCAGTAAGCAGCATCCCGAAGTGCAAGTCATTTTCAAGATGAATGCGGGACAAGTTCTGCATAGAACTCATCATAAATCTATTTACCCTTGATTTTTGAATAAATGAATCAATTTGAGAAGCTCAAAAGGCATAAAAATTCTTTCTTACCTCATTGAGTTCTAAGCATTTAGCCCATTCTTGCAAAGTAATTTTGTGATCATCATTCACATCACAAGCATTTAAGAATGGGGCGATACAATGTTCCAAAGCCATCAGAGGGGCGCGGATTGGGAACAGCTCGTGTCTAGATACAGAGCGGTCTGGAGGATGTCCATCTAAATCACAGAATTTCCAAACTGCGGCGTTCATCCAGCGACGAGTCATATTAGATTCTGCTTCACGTTCCATTTTGAGATAATGAGGTGTAAGTTCTTGACGTTCAGCCATGTCTCTCATGATGTTGAAGAGCCAATCGCGCATACGACGTGGAAAATCGGCCATCTCATCTTCCGTACATTGCTGAAAATTCACTAGTTAAGAAATTCACGATGATTCGGAAATAAAAAGTGCAAAAAATAATTTAGTTTTAGAAAAGCGAAGTCGAAGATAGACAAACACTTTCCCACTAAAGATGTCCGTCTTGTGATCGCTGGCATCACGTGAAATAAGCAAAAGTGGTAAATATTTTGTTGCTTTAGTTATGTATGACATGAATATAAAGTGCAGGTGGTGTGCTCTGTTTACAACAATCTCTAAATTTATGGGAAAAGGCGGACAAAATAAGTCTAAGATAAACTTAAAAGCAAAACTTACTGGCATTTCCCTGCATTCACCATAATACTCAATATGTACATGCTTGAATTCCTCTCCTCTGCAACGCTCATCCCCTTTGGTGCACAAACAACGTTGTTGGTAAACTGCACAATCCGAAGACCAAGTTTCATTATGATTTGAGCAAACTTTACGGCGAGACTCAACTTCAACAGGGCATTCCGGTACACAAATGCATTGAGGTTCTCCTTCCGCGTCAACTTGACATATTTTACCAGCTCCACAATGAACGTTCATGCAAGGATCTGCAAAACAGATTTTTCTTTGATTCTGTTTACACATTTTCCAATTTATGGCTTGTGTTGTAAGTGTGTATAGTATAATTTGTTTAGTATTTGGAAATTTGCCAATGTGGAATGTAAATAGTGTTTTTGATTATTTTATGTTCTAGTTTTCATTTTCTCTTTTGCACGTTAATCTTTATTTTTGTCCAAAAATTGAGGACGGATTAAATTACTTTGCTGTGAATATTTTGCATTTTAGCACA
Organism: Xestobium rufovillosum; assembly: GCA_963966045.1. Classification (NCBI taxonomy): domain Eukaryota; kingdom Metazoa; phylum Arthropoda; class Insecta; order Coleoptera; family Ptinidae; genus Xestobium; species Xestobium rufovillosum. The sequence goes on from OZ014496.1 coordinate 17,678,241, forward strand.
AATTACTATATGTGGTTTGCATCAAAGTAAATATTTAGAAATGTAAGTTCTAAAAATACAGAATTTATATTTCAGTTTCTACCTGCCATAAAAAAGTAAAGAAATAATTCGACACAGATTAGGTTTGAAGAAATAACGGGGTGAAAATTTGACAACAAAATGAAATATGCAAAACTTCTACAGCACTGGCAGTAGTGGTGGGTCTCTTGAATACTATTCAAGGTATACAAATAAAATTTTACATTATGTTGTATTATGCTAGGCAGTCATACTACTCAATTTTTAAAACTTCTGAGAAATGATGGGCAACCTTTCTGTCAAATGGCAACATACTCCTTTTTTGTTTTCTCATGTCGTAAGTAGGTAAATCGCGTTTCATAAAATTTTATGATATTTGGTATTTAATAAATACAACAAATACCTACAACAAAATAAAATAGGTATATGCTAATGGCACCTCATTTCTAATGCGGTGTACTTATCTACACATACCAATCAAGGGAATTCTGTTATCGATAAATTCAGAGTCTGACAATGGTTCAACTGGTTGCCTAATTTCTTCTTCCAATTTATTCAGCTTTTCATCGTCCTCCATTATTTTAAATTCATCTTCAACTAAAATTTCCCTTGATTCTTCAGTAGAAGTCGAAGGTATACGATGTTTCCGGTACTTTTTTAATTTTCTCTTAAATAACAAAATACAATCATTAAAATAACTAAGTAGGTAATATTTTATGAACAAGAACTTACTATTTTTTCTGCGGATGTGCTGCTGACTAGAAAAACACATGATACGATGAAAACTAGGTATAAGACCTTCATCCTGCTGGCAAGATACCTACAAAAAGTAGATTATTGCAGACAATAAAAGAATTAAAGAATGGAAAAATGCTGAAGGGGGGTTTTTGATGAAACGGAGTCATATGTATATGCGTGACTTCTGAGAAATACCAGAATGATGGACGTAGGTATATCACGGTTTTTAATTACAAAAAATTGTCTTTTCAGCTATCAGCACTTCATTGCAAGTAAACAAGAATTCTGGAACGTAGAAATAGAACTTAACTAAACTGTATTTAAAATTATTTGTCCCAACATTATGAAAGCACATGTTAATAAAATGCTATAATTCGTTGCATAAATCCTCTTATTTGGGTAAACATAAAGCATTCGAAATTGGATGTATTGCCAGGGGTGGTGCGAAATGAGCCTCCTCTGCAGTTAGCTGTAATCTTGGCAGCGCTTTTTAAATAAAAAATGATAGCAAAGCTGAGAAATCGCAGAGCGTCTGTTTTTGTTTCCCGAACATTTTTGTCAAGAAATGTTTACAATATTTCCCGGGAATATGCCTAACTCTAGGAATATAATGTACCTTAGGTAATTGTAAGCAATAAAAGTTATATCAACATGGATTGTATTCCATAAATTTTCTGAATTATAGCTTATTGAAGAAAAATAAATAAGTACAAGATATTCATAAAGAATAATAAAGATATTACAAAGTGAAAATATATGATATGTGCATTTTAAAGTATATACTACGTTTTCAATACATAACTTCGTCATGTCACTCTTGAAACATTCTTGATCTTTATATGTTACATATTATCATACATGTGTGCGTTGGCTGGTATCACTGTATAATACTTTCGGTTTTTTAATGCAGCTGCAGTTTCTCCTACATACTGTTTACTTTTATTGTACGACCTCATAATAAAATCATTTAAGGAATCCAAAAATACAGGTTGTTTCATGATTCATGATTGGGATTGCTAATATTTTCCGCGTAGACAAGAGTTTTCATGTATCCCTAAAAATAGTAATTAAGCGGGGTTAAGCCTAGGGATCGCGCTAGCCAAGAGAATGGTCCTGCTCGTCTGACCTCTTGACTGGATAGGTCTGATTGAGGAAATCAGAAAAACTGAAATGCAAGAAGTAATAGTCACAAATTATCACTCTGGTGAGCAATTATTTCCAAAGCCTATTCTTTAAAAATAAAGATACAAGAACATACAAATTTAAATTTGTTATTTTTGTTCAAGAAACGATTATTTCCATAGTCTATTCCATAAAATAAGGATAGATAAGCAAAAAAATGTTCAATTTTTTTGTATTTTTCTTTAATAAGCCACAATCAGCTCCTAACCCTTTAGAATCTGTCCTACGAGTATATTACAATTTCTTTCCTTAAAATTAGGTACTACCTAAGGAACTTCCACAGATTCTTCACAGAACATCCAGTCAATAATAATTATAATACCTGCATACAAGTTATAAGATTTTTTCGAATAGTAGATTAAATGCATTTAAATTAATGTGAGTAAAACAAAAATCAAATTTATTGGTTTTTCAAAAATATATTTATCTGAAAAACTTGACAGAAGCCTTATCACAAAACATCCAGTTAACGAAAAAACTCGTTCACTTTGTGCTCAAAATGCTGCTATAACAAGGTTTAATCCGGAGCTGGCCTGCCAGTCATTTGATATAGCTTAACTACTGTTGGTAGAAAAATGACATATGTGTATGAATTTTATTATTATTTTTTATTTCATTTTCTTGCTTAAGATTAAAATATTTTATATACCAGTGTTCCAGACTTGAAAAAAGCAGAAATTTTCGGAGAAAACGGCTTTTCCGGACTTCTTTCTTGACCGTACCAAAAATGTAAAAATTAACGCGTTTATTTCCGTCCAAACATCGAATCCCGCTGGTGAGATTTCAGTGTTAGCAAGGCGTTAATTCCCTTATAGCCATTAGTAACCGCGGATTTTTTTGAAATTATTTCCCTGACAGGAAATCAGAAAGATCGCATCGAAAGTAAAAGTTCTGTAAGTTGTAAGTTGCAATGAACTTTAGAAGAAAAAGAGAGGACCAACTGAGAATAGAGTTAAGGTGCCGGTCTATTTTCACACTGAGCCACATTAGATGCTTTCACAATACCAGTTTAACAGTTTATTAAAGCGCGTAAAAATGAAAATACCTACTTGTACCCACTGAAATAAAATATAAAATTTATAATTTATATCAGTGCTTGTACCCCGCTAACACTTTGTTACTAGGTTCTGCAAATCTCGTCTCCCGTTGTGCTGCACGTCGAAGAAACGTAGTTTCTGGCACTTTAATGTATCTAAAATTTACTATGAATTCTTTATAAATTAACCCTACACGCCAAAACTATGACAAAGTAATTAAACTCGACACGTGTTTCGCTGACAACGCCAACATCCTAAATATTAATCTTCAGTGCCTGAGGATGCTGACGTTGTCAGCGAAACACGTGTCGAGTTTAATTACTGTGTCACTGAACTTATAAAGAATTCATAGTGAATTTACGCCAAAGTTCCTGATCCAACCACCGTGTGTACCTTTATTTATCAAAAAACATATTTTATAGTTTATTGTTTATCAGTTAATAATTACAAATTTTATTTTAGTAGATGTAAAACATATTTCTTTAAAAATTGTGGTAACCTATTTGTTGAATTACTACTATTTGGGAGTTGAATTTTTATAAAATGCGTCCTCGCATGTTAATCTTTCCCACTATTATGGGAGAACAGATGGTACCTAAAACCGAGCCCTTTAATATTTTTTGATAATTTTTGTTTTTTTCGGTTACTTGCCGGACAATAGCGCGCCGTTTATTTTCTGAAAATTTGTATGCTTATGGTTATTGTATTTTTATTTATTTGCATTTTTTATACCAATTACGCCGAAATAATGTAAAAAAATACCTCCTTTCTCTGTCGGCTAAAGTGCTGCTGGAGCAGACACGGTGTTTTTGTTTAACTTAATATGTTATCAAGCGACCTAAATTCAAATGAAGCATTTCAAGTGAGAATAAAATATGTCCCATAACCACGTATACATAATCTACAGGTCTGTGCCCATAACACAGGTATTATTTTAAGTTTTTGAACAAATAATAACTGCAAGAAAAACTTGTTATACAGCCTACGCCCAATGCAAGGTATTCATGCAGAATCAGAAGGTAAATGTCGAGTTAATGCATGAATTTTCAACAGCAATTTGACGAGTACTTTCTATTTTACCGAATAAATTTCTGTTTTGAACGAAATTTTGTTGCCAGGCAATTTAACGAATAAAACTGCCAGCCAAAGCCTAAAAGCGCTCTTGGCAGTCAGTTTTTTGAGGCGAAAACTCGAAATTGCCGTCTGGCAACAAAACTGAATTTGCAAATCAGGAATTTATTCGGCAAAATAGAAAGATAATTTAATGAATATGAGAATACGTGTATGGGAGACTCGATTTTTAAACATTTTACCATCAAACATACGAAATTTTCAACGTAGTCATGGGGGCAAAAGGTACATAAAAAATTATGGCTGCAATAGTTATAACTAGCTTTTCTCGCTGTCATTCTGACAGAAACATCACGGCTTACGAGATTTTATACATATGAGATATGAATTAAATTATCGATGCAATAAAATTAATTTTAAAAAATTATCTTCACGACATAATGCAGTTTAAATCTGTAGGTACCGAAGGAAATTCGCTAATTTAATTTTCAAAAATTATCCTCCCGACAAAATGCAGTTTAACTAGGTACCGAAGGAAATTCGCTAGAAGTTATTTTAAGCATGTTTCTTCAAAGAACATATGGTTCTTAAACATTTCATTACGTACTCAATGATATCATCGTTTATTCATATCCTTGCAAAGGCCGCGATAGTGCAAAATTATTATCCCACAATTTATTACAAGAGTTTTTATTAAAAATTAAACTATGATTTATTCCGTAACAGTCAGTGTTTACAATTACATATTGCAAACCACTGGGAAAATCGAAAAATGACGTAAAGTACAAATAAATTAAATGAATTTCGTAAATGAAATATAGGTATCTTAGGATTGATTACAGCTGTAAGTACCAATGGTTTGGTGCAACGAAAACGCTCCCGAGGAAAGCCTGTGCCTGCAATGCAAAAAGGAAGATATTTTACGCGGTATCAGGAATTTATGACCAACTTAGTAAATTTCTAAATCCCGTAAATTTATTTTTTTAAGTTGAACCATAGGTACCTATAATCCTTGTTTATATATGATAGACAAGACTATAATACACGTTTTATACCACTTGCTTATATCTGTCCAAAGCGCGGCAGCATAATTATATACAAGTTAAATTGCATGGTTTGAGTGTGTGGGGGAAAACACCTTACTGATGAGTCCCAGAAGGACGAAACCAGTTGGCCTGCGATTTTCCATACACATTCCAAACATGCAATATTTAAACAAACATTCCCAATCTTTCCCAACTGGTTGCACAAAATAATTGTTATAAGAACACGATTCATTTCTCCAGGAAATAAAAAAACCTGCAACTCTGGTTAAAATAAAAAAACGCGTTTTTTAAACTGTTCAAATCGTTCGTTCCCGTTTGGCAAATCCCCGCCCTACTTTTTAGCTTGACTTTTTGCGGGTACCTATACTTTAAAGATGCTGCCATTGCCATGTGAATGTGTTTATACAGATACCAAACTAATGATATTTACATTATGTAAGAAACACATGTTTAAGTCGGATGCTGATGTAACCCATTTTTAATTGCCATTACAATGAAATAATGCCGACTGAAGCCTATTAGATTGATGGACCACATCACCATCTCAAATTATCGTTCTCGGCGCTAAATGTAAATACAATTACCTACTGTATATTTATTCTGAAAAATGTTGGGTAAGTGCAAAGGATGCAATCGTAAAATGCTAGAAATTCCTAATCCTTTATGTCCACGCAAAATTTTTATCGGTTAGTTTCCTGGAGTTCAGAGATAAGTACCTAACCGAAGCGGATGAAGTAAGATAACCCATTCGACCCACTCTCAATTTTAATATGTAAATTAACGTTAACTGATTTGCTTATTTTTAAATACGTAATAATTATTTTTAATTGACATAATTATTATTTAAGACTAACTAGCAATTTTTTTAAAAAAACGTGCAGTGGATTATTAAAAAAGGTAGAGATATCCAGCTTTTATTAACAAACTAACCCACGAATGTACAATTATACTGTAAGTGTACGTTAATACACAGAAAACATCCACAATCAATCAATTTCTTAAAAAAGCGATAAAAGTCTACAGATTACATTAATTTTCTTAACAAGATGGCAATTAATGGAACTTACCAAGCAGCCCGTCCTCTCAGAAAACACCGCCGACGTGACCACCAAGATGACCAAGCACGGACTGCTAATGAAGTAGGTGGTGGACTTTAAGCAAACTGCGGGCGCGATCAACTCGAAGATGTAAAGTAAAAACCAACAGTAGATGTTAAACCAACTTACGTCAAAGACGAGTAAGCACATTTCCGTCTCTCTTCACAGGTGGAAGAAAAAAGACGGAGTATATTTGGGTTTACGACCAGCGATTGCATTTTCATTACTTGCTTAAAGTGTTTAACTTTACGTGACCTGAATTATTGCAGAATCCATATCCTTTCTGATTCACAAAACCCACGACCAAATTTGAAAAATTTGTACGCCAAAATCTGAAGAACAGCGCGTTTCGGGCAGCACACTTTTTCGAAAATCCCCAAAGCAGTCTGAGTTACTTATATTATTCAAATACCTATGAGAAAATTAGATGCTGACGAATATTTACGAGAATATTAGTGTTATTATCATTTATTCATATAGCAATATTTTTGACGAACAAGAATTTCTTACTTTCGTTCAACATTCCTTCTGGATTAAAATACCTATTGTTCTAAGTGAATAATTAATAAGTCAAAAAATATGGTCAGCCACTCCACTTACTCTGGTGTATAACTGTAGATTTAGTCCAACTGAGTTCGACAATCCACCTTAATCCAATTAGAGTCCATCTTAATCAGACTTCATCCGGTTTTAATCCGTCTTAATCCATCTTAATCTGACCTTAGTTAGACTTAATCCGATTTTAGCCCGACTTAATCCACCTTAATCCGGCCGAATCCGACTTTAGTCAGACTTATAACCCAGCGGCGTAACTTCAAAATTTAGGCCCGGGGGCATGATCTGTTAACAGCCCTCTTCTTGAAGACAGTGGTAATTACCTTAATTTTCTTAAGGACTTCGACAGAGAGTGGGGCGGTACAAAAAAAAATAAAAAACAATAGATATGAAATATATGATCTTGCAAACTTATTCACGTGTTTTAATCTTTTAATCCATTCAGTATCACAAATGCAAACAGTGTCCCAAATCCCAATATTGCGCTGCGGGGTTTTGCGCCTTCATTATGTATTTTAGACTCGATTTTAGAGAAGAATGTTATATGAGAGACTCGTCTTTATATTTAGTTCTCCATACTTCAAAATTATTTCCATTTATACAGGTTGTCTCATTTCTTCTATACAACATCTAACTTTGTTTCTTTAAATGGAACACCCTGTATTTGTTATCACTTTTGGATTCCTTAACTGATTTTACTGTGAGATTAAATAAGATATTTTTTGCCTAAAATGCATATTTTCGACACTACTGACATTTCTTTGAAAATATTGACAGATGCAGAGGAATTTTTAAACTTTAATACCTATCTTCGGACTAAACAATACTGCAACAGTGATATTTTGGTAAAGCGAAAACAAGGAGTAATCGCCGCAATCAACCCTAATTCTCCTACAAAAAATTAATATTGATACGAACTTTTGTCCCGCAAGCGACGCTCCTGGTTATGAGTCACACTATTGTCTGCAGCTTGTTAGTATCTAATGTTTTTGTTTGCAGATTAGGGGCGGTAAAATATTTGGAGGCGAATATCTCAAAAAGTATTAATTTTAGAGACGGGGAAGTTTATACATAGTTGAATGGATGTTCGACAAGGAAAACAACTATGACATAAAAATTATATGGTTCAGTTTGAGAAAATAAAATTTTGGCGTTTTGAAATTTTCTAACTTGGCCATGTAATTGTTAATTTCCTGTATAATATTTTCGGTTTTTTAGTCCTATGACCGTTTCTCATAAATATTATTTTCCTGTCGCCAAGATAACGCTGCTTCAACTTTGTTCAATCCGAAGATATTTAATTTTCAAAATCCCTCTACATCTCAAAATTTTCACATAAATGCCGGTAACGTCAAAACTATGCATATTAGAGAAAAAATATCTTACACAACCTCATAGCAGTATAAATTAAGGAATCCAAAAATGCAATCGAATACAGGGTGATGCATTAATCAAAGAGAAGAAACGGGACGGCATGTGTAAATGGAAATAATTTTAAAGTATGGAGAACTGAAAATAAGGATGATTCTCTCATATAACTTTTCTCTCTAAAATGCATAATAAAGGCGCAAAACTCCACTGCAGCACTATTGGGACATCTTGTATACAACTGTTCCCATAATTTGACACAACTTTTCCGTAAGTATAAGTATATAGTTTCCTTGCAACTTCACAAATGAGAACATTGTTCTCTTGGCATATTTTGAAAAAATGTCATTGCCTAATTGTTTATACGGAGTGTCCAGTAAAGAATGGGCTACACTTCAAATATAGCTTCCTTGGGTCAAAAGAAACTGATCTGAACCAATTAATCTTAATAAAATTCTGCTTCCTTAAAAAGTTGGGTATGGGCCTTCCAAGAACGATTTTTATTTCAGTTTTTCATTAATTTTTCCGCACTTTTGAAACCAGGGTTTAAAAAAATCACGATTAAAATAAAAAAATCAAAAAAATCGATTTATTTGATTTAAATCAGGTTTTTTTGGATTTAAATCAAATATAAGATATTCATTATAAATAAAGAGAAATATTGGCTCCAGCGCCACCTAGTAAATTAAGAAATAGGCTGGGGACGGATAAGGCAGCGAAATTAGTATTCTTATATAAGTATTTCAATGAGTAGTTATAAAATTGTGATTTTTTTAGTTAGTTAATCTATTGGCATTACGTTTATATCATGCTGTGTAATTTTTTAAATGTTTTAACGTTTTAAAATTGTTATTCATTTAAAAAGAAATGTTTATTTAAGTAAAATGTGTTGCTTTTTAATTTTATTATTTTTATTTTTTGCTATAAAAGTATAAAATAAGCGTTTTCACAAATTTTGCAATTTTGATTTAAATCAGTGATTAAAATAAAAAAAATCAGGTGATTAAAATCGCGATTTAAATAGTGATTTAAATCAAATGATTTAAATCGTTGAAACCCTGTTTGAAACTATTTCAGTTAAACTTGGTATAGGAAGGTTTTTCGGTAGCTAAACAAACCGTATTTATTTTTAAGTAAAACATAAAAGGCGCCAACTTCCACTCTACGTCTTTTTTTAATTTTTGTCAAATTTTGTTCATGGGTACAAATTTTAAAACAATTACTGGTTTTATGGAAAAAGAACCCGATTAACTGTAAAGAAGGTATACTTGTTGCGAATGGCCAAAACTTACCGTTTAAGGGAAAATACTTTTAATAAAGTTAATGTTCCTTTGGTATACTGACGACGCTGATCACGAATCAGGTCTCGGTTTTGAGCAAATAAATAGGTGCCAAACATACAGAAACATGAGATGATAGTGCTCGAGAAATGAATGAGAAAAATTAAATAAAAAAATTGTTCTTTCCTGGACATCCTGTATGTTCATTTTACCTATGGTGCACACTTTTTAGACGCGTGGTACATTATCAAGGCAATGGAATGCAATGCTTCAGGGGGCCTTCAAAGCTTCAGGACCACCAGAGCTTTTGTTTGTAGGTGAACGGCTCCAAATCAGTTATTAATATGGTTAGTATAATTTGCAAATAGAGTAAATTCGTAATTGGCAACACACGATGGCAAGTCGTTTATATAAATGGAAAATAGGAGAGGACCGAGTACACTTTCTGTTTCATATACAGGTTGATTCAAATTCGAGGGCCACCATTGGGACCTCGCTTATTAGGTTTAAATTTGGCCCGTTTGCAGAATTTGGTACTAATTAATATGTCGTTAAGAAATCTGATCTATCTCAAACGGTATGAGTTATGACCGAAAATCAGAAAAGCGCACTTTTTGTCTTTGCCGTGTAGCTGGACTATTTGACCTCGTATCGGAAAGGTATGATTGCATTTCTGGAGCACCTTTTCGTGCTCTTTCTGCACATTATCATAGATTTACAGAAAAACGTTTCTTTTAGATTATGTCATCATCAACTTAATTTTTTCTTAGGAGCGCAATTCTTGTCTTACTTTGTTGAAAGAAGCGTATTTTTCTGATTTCATTGATATGTATACAACTTATCCATATTATATAGAATTTTGCGGCTATTGCAGTTCCTATGTCATAATTTTTGAAATAAAAACGCTATTTTGCATTATGTACTATAAACTCCAAAAGTGGTGTTCCAGTTTGCGACGCGAATCGTTTATGCCGGACGTTGCTATGTTTTCGTCAGCCCCGCCCCCCCATAGACGATGTGATTTTTCGTTAAACGAACATGATTATTTATATATTTTTTTGCTGCCCTTTGTTTACTAGTACAAGGCTAACACGTTTGTTGTCATTCAAATAAAATCGTTTAGATCCGCCTTCAAAACTGTAATTGGCGGACAGTTACTAAGGTTTTTTGTACCTCAGAATGTAATTGGTTATGGCATTTTAAGCGGAATTGAACCGTAAAGGGAAACAGCAATTTTGGCGTTTATAGTATCTACCATTCATTTATGACGGTTAAGTTATAGCTTTTAGTTCACGTCTTTTACAGGAAAGCCTGAATGAACGATTTTTCCAGATTTTTTATTTTTTTCTTATTGCAGCTACGGTAATGTTCAACAACATTTTGTCCAAGCCCCCCCCCCAATAAGCTTCTCAACAATAATAATAATAATAATAATAATGATACACGTAACAAACATACCCAATTATTTAATTTATTTATTCATTTTTCTCGTAACATAAAAATCATATAGTTTCCTTTATTGGTGATAAGATGTCATTTCTTCTGTGCAGCTCTAATTTTGTGCTTTTAATGGAACACACTGTATTTGATTGCATTTTTGGATTTCATAATTGATTCTACTGCAAGGTTGCATAAGATATGTTTTCCCTAATATACATACTTTTGATGTTACCGACATTTCTTTGAAGATATTGACAGATGTAGTGGGATTTTGAAAATTAAATTATCTTCGGACTGAACAAAGTTAGAGCAGCGTTATCTTGGCGACAGGAAAATAATATCTATGAGAAATTGCAACAGAATTAAAAAACCGAAAATATTATACGGCGAAGTTATAAAATTTCAAAACGCCAAAACTTTTATTTTCTCAAATGGAACCATGTAATTTTTCTCATAGTTGTTTTCCTTGTCGAATTTCCATTCAATTATGAATAAGCTTCCCCGCCTCTAAAATTTTTGAGATATTCACCTTCAAATATTTAATCGTTGTTCGTAATTAATATTTTCAATTTTCACATTGTGTCTGCACACTTTCAAAATTAAATGGTACATGATTAGGTACTTACGTAGATGCAATTTAAAGTTGAAATGAAGTCTTTCAAATAAAAGCGATCCTCAAATATCTAACTACCTCCAATTCATAAGTAAAACGTGTGCAGCTGGCATAAAGCAATCAGATAGAAGAGTGTCTAGTATGCGCGCCAGGAGAGTACATATGGGCGACTACTCCACGGAATGTATTCAACAGGAATGAATTAGGCATGATTGCAAAATTGAGACCTTTGAAGAGAATGGAGATTTTATGGTAAGAGTGTGCTTGGAGAGGTTGAAACAGTACGAGTGAGGGTCTTGGGTTTCTGACATTGTTTGGAATATGAAGAAAACTTACATTTATGGGTCTCCGTTTTGAAGAAATGGGATAGAGGTATGGGGACGAAACAAATCAATCGCAACAGTGTCAAGATTTCGCCTTGCTTGCTTAATGCGCACTAATACCGAACTAGCTTTATGAAGAATTCTACTTGTCGACCTGGCATTCAAATAATGCGTTATACGTACGCATGTGGGGAATATTATCACATCAGCGAAGTAAAAAGGCTCAAATTTCACTTACAAGTTTTTGCCGTAGTTGTCTACACTGAACTTCCTCTCTACCGTAGATGTCACGTAAACAATGCTGTAGGCTTCTGTTGGATGCCGACATTGACATCCAGGCAATCCATGACACGGTCTTTACCTGGAAGCCAAAGTAACCATTACAACATCCGCAGAAGCTTACAGAATCGTTTCTTGTCTGGTCTTTAAATGATTGAATAATTTTCATGATTTTCTTTGTAATAGCGTCCATTTTGGCGTATTTTAGAAAACTGACTTCTGTTGCTCGTTTTCTGATTCTCTTGAAGAATCGATCGGTGGGGAGGACTCTGATAATTCTTGTAAAATTTGGAAACTGGATGACCACTTCGATTTGTATGTGATGTACTGTTGTTCGATGGCACATCTTCAATTCTTGTTTGACTTGTAATTTCAGCTATTGACTTTCGTTCTTCAACCATTTTGGACTTTCCCACAATAGTTTTAGTTTTATTTATTGGATCCTTCTCATTTATCTTAATAGGACAATGCTTTTTTACATAATATTTAAAATACCTGGCAGCCTGGCAAGTAGGTGCATTTTCTAAATTTGGGAATTGAGAAAAGACAGAAAGACGTATGCAGTAACAATTTCCTTTAATGATTGCTAATTTAACAATTTGACATTACAGGAACGAAAACTGAAAAGATAAATAAAACTGAAACATTATTCTGTGACTAGTGGAACCTGCACAAGTCTTAGTTTTCTGAAGGAAGAACTCAAGTACAACACATTTTCTACATATTGTGAGACAGCAAGATTTGTTGACTTTATCACAGGAAAAGGAATAAAAAAATACTGTTCAATGAAAACCAATATAAAGTTAAAAATACACTAAGCTTGTATGAAACATTCCACTTCATTATAATCTACTCACAACTTATAAAAAATAAAAAAGAAACACTCGCACGAAATTGCATTTATTGTTGAAGAAACAAAAATGTTTCAGCCTTTACACATTTACTCAAGTTCATTTACTTTTAACTTGAATACCTACTTCTACAAATTGAACGCAGGCTAAAAACAAATGAAACAAAATCACTCACTTTCCATCGGGGAGTCACGACTTACCTTTGAACCCTTTCATGAGAGTTCGTAAAACTACAGCGTTCAAACAAAACGTTTTCACTGAACAAATGAAAATCAATCAAACTAACACGAATTGGTAACAAAATAATTGAAACCCACAAACTATCACATAAGCGAGTTGCTAGTTAATTCATTCAAAATGATAGCTCCATTGATTTTCACCACAAAATTATAAATTTATATTGCGGTTCTGTTCTTTGAACGAAATTACCAATACTTCATAATACATCTTCCAAAAATTACCATTTTCGTAAATTACGTTTATTAATCTCGGAAAATTAGTTTTACTAAGGGGATATTTAAAAGTTTCAACTGTATCGCTCATGCACATTAATATCCCCTGAGAAGTAGGTGTTCGTAATACTTGGATTCCTCAAACAATTTTTGCACTTGAGCTACTCTTTATGCAGAAATGCTCTGTGTTCTGTTTTCTCGTAATTTCTTGGAAAAGTGCAGTTTTGATTAATTGGAAATCGATAAATTTCTACCAATTTAAATGTTGAATGCTTATTTTTTTTCTGAAATTACAAAACAACTGAGAATGTAGTGTAATTTTGCATAAGCAGTAGTTAGAGCGTTCAAAATTTCGTGTGAAAATTCCAAAAGTTATTTGAGCAATCTAAGAATTACGAACACCTACTAACTGCTCCGGGGGGTATTAATGTACTTACCCGTGGCAGCAGGTGGTCACAAATGATCATCATGCGAAACATACTGGCAGAACCCTGGCAGAAACAGACTGCCGGAACTCTGGCAGAAACAGACTGCCCGAACCCTGGCAGAAAGAGACTGAAGGAACCCTGGCAGAAACAGACTGCCGGAACCCTGACCAGAAATAGACCACTTTGCTGACTGTAACTTTTTAAAACAGACCCCAGAGTTGACACGTGCATTTTAAACAGACCCCTTAGCTGTCCTCGCACCAAACACATGCATTTTATGCAAAAAAAGACAATGTAAAAAAGTAAGAAAAAACTATCCTCTACAGGAGCCGATCCCACCCGGGCAGAGAATACCAAACTATCAGTTCTATGTGATACCTCTCTACCTACCGACGCTGCTGGTTTCGGTTTCTACCAACGAATTACTTAAACGTAAGTATAACTATGATAACGTTTCGTGTGGTGGGCGGCATGCGCATTATGACTTCCTGCCAACACGAGCAAATTATTAATGTGCATAAGCGAGACAGTTAGAATTTTTACATATCCCCTTAACCTAAAAATTCTTAGTTTTGAAATTTGGCAGAAACATTGTTGAAGGCGTTATCAATAAAATAAAATCCAGTTTTCTCCGATATCGTAGTAGGTTCATAATAATAATAATGATTTATTGTCTAACAGAAAAAAAGAAAATTCCAATTACAGGACAATTTAAAAAAAAAGACCAAGTAAAAATAACTAAATCCATTAAAATTGGGAAAACTGCCCCCAAATTCAATCCAGTTTATTTATTTATCTGCTGAATTGTTCAGTTTTCGATAAATATGATGGTAAGGTAAAATGTTCGCAATTAATTTGCAACAAAAGATGTATTAATTTTTGGCATGCAGTGAAAAATAATCACGCAAAAGCTGTTTAGACGAGTACAAATACGACTGTTGTGTACGATTTACTCCAAATTACTAATTTTACGTAAAAATCAAGACGACCTAAATTGTTAAACGGGAAATTGTCTAAGGAATACATATTATTCTTTTTCACATTTTGTGCTCACAGTTCTGTGGATTCAATGAAGTCAGCAGCGTTGTCACCATCGTCTTCGATAGTGTGTGTGCTGTCAACATTTAGCCAGGCCTGGCTATGGCAATGGGAGAACATTGTTGAAAACAGACTAGCTTTTGCACATCCACAACCTAACTTACAGCTGCAGTCATAGTTAGAATTGATGCTGGGGCTGGGGCTTCAATTGTCAGAATCTTTGTCAAGACCTTTTCCCATCCCCACTCCGTAGGATTTAGTGCACTGTCTTGCCATGTTTGAATCAGGTCCAGATCAGCCAACAAGCAAAGTAAGCAGCTTCTTACAGCGGCAGATTCCAGAATTGGCCAAAATTCAAGAAATTGAAAAAGCCAATGTGTGTACTGAGCACTTGGTGCAGCATTGCGTTTCGGTCTGGAATTATATGAATCTTTTCATTACTTGTTACGTGTCATGCATTTAGTGAAGGAGGGTGCATTCTCAATCGCGCCGCGATTCGCATTGCCTTATTATTTCGGGGCAAACATCTTCTAGCTTCTAGTTTATATCTCATCTGCAAGTGTGCGCTGCAGCCTGCACAGTGCCAGTCCTTAGATAAGGTTCTGCCCACAAAGCAGTTTTTGAAACGGAATATAATTTTAACTCAAAGTTCTAATTTTCAATTTAAAGAGTTTAACCTTGAAAAATCCAAAAGTTTCACCTGCGGTGCATTTTGGGCTTGATGACAGCATTTGCTTACAGCAGTGCATATGATTAATCCAGCCCTGGTTTGAATCTGAGGAAACACGTGACGGGAGTGGACGTGTAGCAGTAGAAATCAGAGGTAGTTTATACAACGTTATTGTCTGCTTTACCAACAAATTTAGTGAAAGCTAAAAATCTGAAGTTGTCAAGACTTTCTTTGGCAAACATTCATATAAAGCGAGAATAAACTGCTCTCCGGCATTTGAAATTTCAGCGCGACTTGATTCTTGTTTTTTAAAAATTTTCACTATATCTGCTGTTAAGAATTTTTAGTTTGTACCTAATAGTACGAGAGCCCACGACCAAAACCATGTCTCATAGCATCCCGGCTAAAATCATATGAAATAGATAGATTAGATGGCCCTAGACCAGACTTAACTAGGCAGAACGATCAGAAACCCAGCAGCTTCGTGAGGGGCCATTTCTGCTATGTCAAAAAAAATTGGTTGACTGTATTATCACATCCTGTCTGATATTCAAAATGTACATAGATTTTGTTATTTGGTTACTAAAATTTTTGTTTTCAGACATTTTCCGCACAGAGTCTGACCTGAGTGCATTTTCAAAAATGTCAACAAATTTTACCACACTGTATCATAGCACCCCGGTTAATTTTTTCTTTAAATGTTTTTTATGGCTCCCGAGATTGCCAAAATACTGTTTTCAGACATTTTCAATACCGCCTATAATTCCCAAAAGGAAAAAAACGTTTCGGAGTCGCCCAGTTCTTGTTACGCTTCCATGTCCTATAACCTACGAGTTGTACGTGGCTATGCGCCTGTCTCGCATATATTGACTGTCGGTTGTTTCAATTTTTGTAAAATGTCAAACTTAACTTGTGTGTTTTGCACACGAAAAACTAATGCAAAAGTGAAAATATTTACAAAAGAAACCTTAAATAAGTGCAACGAAGTAGCTGAATATCGGAGTAAGAAGCATTCTGCGAGAAAATCGATTTATTCAAAAATTGACTTGCCAAAAACTGTTGATACGGACAAAGGGTACCATTCATTCAATATGCTATAAAAATTTTACGCCCGTGAAGACACCAAAGGATTGTACTGTTTGTCAGGAAAATGTTGTTGATATTTCGACGTCATCGGATTCGAGCAATGAAATCAGTAATTTTTTGGAAGAAGGTGCATCTACGTCAAGAGCATGGTAAGAAAAAAATATATATACGCAATGTGTGGTTCCTGGGAAGGGGATTGTGTGTTGAGTATCGAATATTTGTCTGATTTGTTAGATGCTGCACTCAATTTGTCTGATATGAATTTTTTCTACATCTGGGCAACTCATTTTATCATGTTCAACTGTTTTCAGACGAGATGCTATGATACCGTTGACCGAAATTCGTTAACATTTTCGAAATGCTCTAAAAATGTAAGGCGGTGCGACTTTTTTCTGAAAATTGATTTTTTCCCATCAAATGACACAAATTAACGTATTAAAGCGATTTTCAGACGGGATGCTATAATACTGTTTTTTTGTCTTATTGTTTCTTTTTCGAAATGGTCTCCCATGTAGGCGCTGGGCTATCGGCTTCTGAAAAACGTGTTTTCTGCATCTCAGACCTTTCATCTAACTACAGTGTGGTCAAATTTGTTGACATTTTTGAAAATGCGCTCAGGTCATGTCTGAAAATTGTATTTTTCAGTCCAGGGTCATCTAATCTATAGATTTTATAAGGTTTTGGCCGGGATGCTATGAGACAAAAATTTTGGTCGTTGGCTCTCGTACTATAAATGCTGACCATGCACAAATTATCAAAGACGATGACAACGTAGATGCCGACTTGTAATTGAATACACAGAACTGTGGAGCAGTGGCGGCTTGTGGATAAAACGTTCGGGTGTTCTGCAGGAGAAAATTTATGAAATTTCAGACGTGCCAATGAAAATTTTAGTAGGTATTACACAATTATTTTTCCACTAAGTCGTTCTGAATTTCTTTAGACACGCCTTTGGAAACCGCAGAATTTTGTAAATGATCTTCTAAAGTCTTATTTAGTTCTGCCGGAAACTAATTAACCCTTTAGCTGCTAAAGACGTATATGTACGGTGTTCGAGTTCAACTGCTAAAGACATATATAAACTTTGGCCCTTTAAAAATATTTACAGCGTGAAACTGCTACTGCCGCATATGTACGTGTTAACGCCTACTATCACGTCAGCCAATCGAGCTAAGTTCCGCGTTCATACGTTTCTATTTTCTGGAGAGTGGGGCATAAAGCACGTGCACTTGTTACATTTCGTTCTGATTGGGCGTTATCTCTTTTCAGTTCCCCTATACACAAAAAGTATAAAAAAAACAATCTGCCATGATTTTACCGCATTTTGCGTGGTATTTTTATCCCGCAGACCACGCTTGACTGCTGCGGACGCATCGCCTGAAATAACTGCGCACACAGCGTGCGACCGCAGAAAAGAAATGCGCAGTTAAAGGGTTATGCCACGAAATATACCCGTGTTTTGAGACGTTTCTGTTTCATCGTGAACTCAGAGCCAGTTCAAAAGCGCCGCAGAACTTTATACAATTAATAATTTTAGACTACACCGAATCCAGTTGAGCACGACTATTTATTTTTCAGAATACAGCCAGTTCCATTTAATTGTAAACGTGATTTTTGGAATTTTCATATTTTCCAATCCAGTTATTTTTGGCTGTAGTAAATTGTCGTTTGTAAGTTTTTCCCCAGCTACTGCCCAACATTTCGATAAAAATTTCCGGCAATGGGCGGCCTTCGGATATTACTTTAAGTTTTTCCTCGTATGCTAGTTGGCAAAACCTTTTACACTTAAATTGTAAATTACTTCCATTTTATGATTTAAAAAAACAATAATTAATAAAACGTGTACGCGCAAATAATACTTATTTATGAGCGACACAAGCACGCAGCCCTGCGCTTTCCGTATACTGAAACTGAAATAAGTGAGATCTGCACTTTGTGCAGCACATACGGGTCCCATAAACTGCATATATTTCTATTCAGATAAATGTGGATGCTGCAGCAGTGTGCGGAGACGCAAGGCCGAGCGCAGAAGTTGGCCAGTTAGTTTCTAAAAATATTAAGCGACGTTCCTTTCTGATATTGAACTGTCTTACTTGGTAATGCAAATACAGTATCTAGCTACGTTTATTATGGTTTTAAGCGTCGCGCGGGGATATTTTTTGCAAACAAATGCTGTAAATTGTCACTTTACCCCCTACTTAAAATTTTGAACTAACAAACTAAAAGGCAGGTGTTATAATAATCATATTAAAGAAAATATTTGGCAGTTCTGCAGCTCTATAGCACTTATACAGCAGCCACCACTGCTGCAGAGCACCAGTGGAATAAGCCTACAGGGGGCGTTTATTTATATCCCAACTAGGTTTTAGCGTGCTGTTTTATTCCGTTTTCATTAGTAATAGCGATTTTCTTAAAAAAAATATCTTTCGTTACAGGACACCGGACAAAACACATGGAATGCAAAATTCTGTAAATTAGCACTTTAGAAGAAAAAAGGAAAAAGAAAAATTGAATGAAAAATGTAAAAAAGAATAAAATATGAACTTATTCCCTAAACAATTTGTCTTATTTATTTTTGCATGAATTCAGTAGTTCGGAGTAAATCCGATTTGCACTCGACTTTGAGAAGCTTTTGCGTGATTATTTTTCATCACACATGAAAAATGAATAAAATATTTTTGTTGCAAATTTAATTGCGAACATTTTCCATACCAGCATATTTATCGAAAACTGAACGATTCAGCAGATAAATAAGCTGGATCAAATTTGGGAGTGGCTTTCCCAATTTTAATTGAAGAACCTACCACGGTAACGGAGAGAATTTTATTTTATTTCATCTGCAACACCATCAATAACGTTCCTCTGGTACTGCTTAAGATATCAAAATGAAATTTTACATGTAGTATGTGGGGAACGACATGGAGCATTTCGTAAAATTATTTATGTATATACAGGATGTTCACATTCTGAGTACCAGACCAAAGTTATATTTCTTTAAATGGAAACCCCAGAAGTATTTGATTCCCCATAAATTGGTATACTACATGATGTGGTTTTGAGTAAGGACTGTTAAGATATTGGCATTTTTGTGCTATTATGGTTCCAAATTTATGACGTTACTGACGTCTACTGACCAAAGCCACCTAATTATTTTTTATCGAAAGGGGTTTACACTCTGCTGTATTTGTGAAATCTATAAATACTTTCACCATAATACTTAGGATTATACAAGGTGGTTATGTTATGCAAAAGGGAATTTTTCCCAAAAATTTCAAATAGAATACCATGTATATTATTTCCACAACTGACAGTCAGTTAACTAAGTTTTTAATTGATGTAGATATTGCCAGGTCTACTACTGATAGTTTCGGCAAATATTACGATTGAACATCAAAATTTTTGAATTTCATTATTAGTTTATACTCTTTTTGGCAAATTCCCCCTATTCTGTTGCTCAAAATTCACAATAATATTTATATTTTGTATTTGCAAATTGGTATCAATATAAAGACAATAAATTTTATTGTAAAATTGTTTCTTGATGGTTATATTCTTAAATGTATGTCTTTTTAAAGTCGGGTATAATGTTCAATCAAGGAGTGCCATGGAAGAAAATATTATCTTTAAGAAATAATCTTGCAATGGGATTTCTTGTGTTATTGTAAACTTCATTTGCTAAATATTTTAAAGAAACAAAATGCAGACCTTTTTTAGAGTTTGGGTGACAAAATAGGGGAGATCGCCAAAAATAATGTAAAATACTAACGAAACTCTACATTTTTATAATTCAATATTGTACATTCTGTCGAAACTTTTACTGGTAGACTTGACAATATCCACATCAATAAAAAGCTTAGTAAAATGGCCATCAATTGTACAAATAATATACATGGTGTTCCATTTGAAATTTTTGAGAAAAATTATGTTTCGCATAACTCAACCACCCTGTATTATCTCAAGTATTATGATAAAATTATTTATAGATTTCAAAAATACAGCAGTGTGTGAACCTATTTCAATAAAGAAATTTTAGGTGGCTTTGGTTGGTATGCGTCAGTAGCGTCATAAATTTGGGTCCATAATGGCACAAAAATGACAATATCTCAAAATTCCTTAGACAAAACCACATCATGTAGTATATCAATTTTCATGGAATTTTATGGGGAATCCATATTATGCAAGGACATGTAGGGTTTCCATTTAAAGAAATAGAACTTTGGTCTGGTACTTAGAATGTTAACATTCTGAATATACCTACATAATTATGGGAAATGCTCCATGTCGTTCCCCACATTCGTGTAAAATTTCATTTTGGTATCTTAAATAGTTCCAGAGATATGAGCCGATTACACACTAAATCCCCACCCGGTATAGCAAATACTGTCAGATTAAAATTTCAAAATCTCCCAGATAAAATGCCAAATTCAATAAATTGTAATTTCAAAGAAATAATCATAAATGGAAATTTATTGGATAAAACCTTGGTAACTGACAAATAATTTAACAGACAAATTTCCATGAACACAGAGCTAATTTATTGGGTTCTTCTACCGATAGAAGTTTTTTTACAAAATCCATCTTCACAAGCATGTACAGTAGAACCTCGATTATCCAGGTGCGGATAGTCCGTACGGCGGTTTTTCCGTGCATCATTTTAGTTTCGGTTATCCGTGTGCGGATAAACCGGGCATAGGCCGAAACTGTTCGATCGCATGCGTTTTCTTACGAATGATGTTATTAGTGCACATATAAATATCAGAAACAAAATCAGTGCGGTTTGAAAGTGTTTATGCGAGCGATTATTGGATCATTTTTATTCAACTGTTGCTGGGTGTTAAAAATTTGTGCAGTGAATTCCTAAATATTTGTGCTAACATTATAAAAATGAAGCATACATCATCGTCAAAAACTGTTACTGAGAGACGTAAACGAAATGTATTAACTATAGAAAAAAAGCTGGAAATTATAAAACAAATTAAGAATGGCGTAAATGTAGCAAGTCTTGCAAAAAAATACAGCGTAGATAAACAAACAGTACGCGATATATTGAAGCAGAAGACTAAATTGGAATCATTTACATTAAAAGCCGACAATTCAAAATGTATCTTACACAGAAAAACTCTTAAAGGTTCGAAGTTTAAAGACCTAGATGAAGCAATGGCAAAATGGTTTTTACAGAAAAGAACCGAAGGTGTGCCAATTTCGGGGCCCATGTGCGTTCGTCAAGCACAATCTTTTCACGCTAAGCTAGGCATTGAGGGAGAATTTAGTGCATCCAGAGGTTGGCTATATCGATTCAAAAAACGTCGTGGCATTAGAGAGTTGGCGATACAGGGTTGAGTTCTGCTGCGAATTGGAGAAGATTATCCAGGAAAACGATTTTAAGCCTGATCAAATATACAATGCAAATGAGACAGGATTGTACTGGCGCGCAATGCCAACCAGAACTTTGGCAGCTGATAGCGAAAAAAGTGCACCAGGTGTGTAGGTAAGTTTATTATAACATGCAAATGTTTCAGATTTTTGTCTTTATATGTAGGTTTTAAAAAGAACAAGGATCGCCTAACAATTCTCTGCTGTGCTAATGCTTCAGGCACGCATAAACTTAGACTAACAGTTATAGGAAAGTCTAAAAATCCTCGCGCATTTAAGAATTTGAACCCAAAATTGTTACCAGTGGACTATTACAATCAACATGCGGGTTGGATGAATCGAATTATATTTAATGAATGGTTTTATAAGAAGTTTATTCCACAAGTTCGCTCTTTTCTCGCGCAGCAAAATTTGCCTCCTAAAGCGTTATTGCTTCTTGATAATGCACCATCACACCCTGAGGAAGCGTCACTCAAATCCGACGACGGAAATATTTTTGTTGCATTTCTCCCCCCAAATGTTACTTCAATTCAGTGTTGCCAATAGTACATTCATATTTTCTCCCCCTATAACAAGGAAATTCTCCGAATATCAGTTAAATTCTCCGCATCCTGAAATGCATGATTTCTTTATGTAACCAGTATGCGTATAGGCGACTCGTTCGGCTATTCGAAGATGTCATGTAACTTTATCCAGGCTTGAACAGGAAATGCGGTGGCTCTGCGTTTGCTGAATTTTTTCGTTAACTCCGAATTTACGTTTAAAGTTTTACGACTCAGAATCTGTGTGTCTGGTGCCGCGTCAAAAGGAATCACGATTCACGTCCCCAAGAAAACGATTTATTCATTTATTTCTTGGCTACCGTTACGATGTTGCCCTTTTGCCGAAGCCGAAGAGAGGATTCAAATTGTACAAGAGATCCCTATTAAAATAATTTTAAAGTCGTTATGCTGCAAAATATTAATTCAGAACACTTCTTTTTTAGAATTTTGGTCTTATCTTTAAATTCTCCGCCATATTCTCAGAGGACCTTAAAATTCTCCGAAAAGCGGAGAATTCTCCGCCGATTGGCAACTCTGCTTCAATTGCTTAACCTATGGACCAAGGAGTAATTGAAACAATGAAACGGTTGTATAGGAAAGATCTGATGATGAATTTGCTGGAAAACCCAGATTTAATGGGCTTTTGGAAATCCTTAAATGTAAAAGACGCAATTTTTGCAGCTGCACGTGCTTGGAACGGGGTGAAGCAAATAAATATCAATCGTGCATTCTATAAAATAATGACTCTTGAAGATCAAGAAATTGAGCATCAAGATATTGTAAATGAAGATTTATCTACTCCACACATAGCATCTATTGTTAGAACTGTGCCAGATTTAAAAGAAATAGAAGAGCAAGAAATTGAGGAATGGATTCAATGTGACCATGATGATTTAGGTTATCAGGTGATGACAGAAAGTGAAATGCTAGGAGAGGAGAGGAGTGGAGAGGAGCAAAATGAGGTAGCAATAGATATCACGCAAGAAGAGGATTTAAGCAACACAGAAGCAATCATTGTGAAAGTCACCCACCAACAACGATGCAGTAAACGTACTATTAGAATATTTGGATGAACAAACAGACACCGATTTGGTAGAAATTTTGCACATTCGGAAAATTCGGGATAAAATCAAAACCAATTTAAACAAAAACAAAAAACAGAAGAAATTAACAGACTTCTTCCAATAAATTTGGGCACATGTATTTTTATAATTATTATTTACATTATGTATGTAGTATGTACCTACATATGTACATTTATGTAAGGAAATACATATTTCTCCAGAATGAAAGTCAATTTTTTATAGTTTACTCATCTAAACGAGCATAAATATATTTTAAAAACATTGTTTTCTATCCGTGCTTTTCAATTATCCGTCGAAGACTCGGTCCCGGCCGACCCGGATAATCGAGGTTCTACTGTATTACGTTGAAAGCAATTTTCAAAAAAGAGAACTCGCACCTTAAACAACGTTCAAACGCGTACGTTTCACAAAACAATTTATATTATAGAAATATACACATAATTAAGTCAGCTGCACTAGCTAATACAAAAAACGCAGATTAAAAAGTTTATAAAATTACTCGGTTTCTATACACAAAATGAAAAGTAAATATCGGTAAAAAATTTATATTACATAAATAAATACAAGCAGCTTATAAACTTAACTATCTGTTTAAAAAAACACGATTTAAAAGGGAAACTTAAAGTATCTGAGACATGAAAAATAAAGTCCGATTATATTAAGGGTAAGACAATAAGTTCACTACAGTTAAATATAAAATTAGTTGTAAAATAAAGACCTCCTCTGGTTAAATATTAATCCGTCCTCTCGAACCATTCTTAATCGACTTTGTCATGGGACGGGGAGAATAAAGTTACGTGGGGACACCGCTACTCCAATGATAATTGTTTAGACATTCTAAAAATGTTTGCAATTTCTATAAAAACCAATCACAAGAACACAGCCAAAAAGGTACTTTAAACTATTATTTCGATTGGTCGACATGATCAGAATGCTAAGCAATCCAGAGTCCCTGATTCAGAATGGTTCGATATCGTTTTTAAAACACACGGGTATTACTGAAACAGTTTGCTATTAGCACTAACTTTTTTCAATGAACAGCTCTGTATTTCTTCAGACTTAAGAACAATGTACACGTCCCAAGCACATCTCCAGCTCACACAAACTAGAATAAGTGTTTTTGGATCTGCCGGGATCAAAACCAAGAAAGGCAGATGCGAGAATATAGGTAAGAGGAGGCTAGCGGCGGTTGTTATATGTGTTGTTTGGACCCCTGTTCTGTGGGGGACCTCTGTTGAAGTTGTTTGATCTATTGTTAGGACCACCCAGATTTCCACCACCACGTTGCAGACCACCTGGGCCTCCCTGGCTGCGCCGGAGACCGCCACCATCACGGGGTCTCGGACCATTGTCACTGCCAATCCTGTTACCACCTCCACCATACGACTGACGATCCTTGACTTTCTTTTCTTCCACGTTCAGAACAGTGCCGGTAGTGTCATTACGCGGGAAGTATATAGGCTTAAAAAGAAATGATATTATATACACATTAAGTCAACTCAAACGTTTTGGGATTAAACAAGCCCCTACCTTCCTCCCTGCACGAAAATTAATTACCTAGATTCTGTACAATAACTGCACGAAACCTAAGAATCAAACTCATCATTCAACACAAAAAAAATGAATAAAATTATCGCGTACTTCACCCCTGGCTTACCTTCGCCAAAAGACAGGCCTGAACCGATTGCTGAGTTTCATACGTGATGAATCCGTAATTCGGAGGAGCCCTGGTTACTGTTGGGCCACCTTTATTCCCCGGCTTGCTGAATATTTTCAAATCCATTATTTGTCCGAACTCTGCAAATATTTCACGCAAGTCTTCCTCCATAGCACTGTGCGGCAGGTTACCCAAGAACAACTGGTTACTGTCACGATCACGATCAAAAGTATTGCCCTGTGAACGCCTGCGTTCTTCTACAACATTCATATTACCAGTATATTATAAACGATACTTGTTTTATTAACAGGTAATCGTACCGTAAGCATTACCATCTTCATTAAAGCTGTTTCTGCCAGGTCCGGAATTGCGCGAGTCTTGCCTTGGTATGCGGGGTTGCTGATTTACGCGTGGTCCTCTGTTCATGCTATTCCGTTGACCCAACATGCTAGACGAGTTGTTTGACACTCCTGATTGCGGGCCATCACGGTTGTCGTAACGGTTTTGCACAGGCTACAGTAAAAAATATTCCATGAGCACAAAAAATTATTTTTCAGCTACTAACATTGACCTCTATTAGCGGGGCCAAATTTTTTTGACACGGGCTATTACATAGCGTATGTCAGACGTAACATGAATAAATAGCTGCATTATAAATCTGTCTGTGAATTTTTGGAATGAGAGTGATAAAAATAACTGTAATAAACAACAGTGCACAAATAAGGTAAAAGAAAAACCACAGGTTGAACAACTAAGTTAATAACAAACGTAAAATTACAAATTAGCTCCACCACTCTAGTTGTAGATTTTGAAACTTCTTTGATCCCAGTTTGAACAGTACTCACATTCGTCTAAGGAAATTGTTATGTCCACTTGGAATTTCGTCTTTAGTGGCGAAAATGTGATTTTTATTACTTTCTAATTCTTTTCAGATTCTTCTTCACTGGTCATTTCTTCTTTGATGTCTGTATTTTCTAGTTGTTCTTTTACTTGATGCACCTACTTCAACTACACTAAAATACTACCATCACTAACATTTCATTTTTGCAGTTTGACATGTCCACCATCACTAACGCTTCCATTATCACAGTTTAACTGTCGAATAACCATTAATAGAATTTTTTTCTACACCTATTTAATTATATAACAATTATTAGCATTTTCTTTGTGAAATATCGTACCTATAATTCACTGTAGTGAATTATGGAATCATAATTCACTGTATTCGGCCAATCACAAATATACATTCAATAATCACTGTTTCCCTGATCCAATGATATTTTATATCGACCGCGATCAACTCTTGCTGGAGCTGACAATCGACTTGGGTGACAGCCATATTACTTGTTTACGTTTTCGAACGTATGCACTTCGTAGGAGTAGGTACCGATTAATCCGTGCAAATTAACAATGGGGTCGTTGCACTAAATAGAAAATCGATATAATTTTGATAGAAATAAGTAACTTGGTGTTTAATGGGCCTCTGGGTTACATTTACTTACTCACCAATGGCCCAAAATTTAAACAATGGCGATTTTAGCACGAAGCGCGCCTTCTGAGAATTAAACAGAAATATGTGCTGCCTCGGTTACGTCATTACCTTGAAAGCGCTTGCGATCGGTCCCTAGTGAAAGCTAGAGTTACGTGGGGTTTAGAGTCGGTAAAGTAGGAAGCTTTATTTAATACTTCCGTCTGTCCTTACTACGAGGCACTTTTAAATATATTTTGCTGGGATTCCTATCACTATTGTTCTTACAACTAGACACTAAGCACTTTTTGAAGACCATTATTTTAAAAAAGATAAAACACTGAACACTATCTGTCAAACGACTCGACTGCCATGATTGTTTACGTTTGCGCTAGCAAGCATACACAAACAACGGTTGTACTTTCCGGTTAATATCGACACTCCTCGGCATTGCCGCAGATACGTCATCATTTAAAAGGCTTAAAGGGCCAGGGTCTTAACTTTGACGGTGGTTTAGAAGCCTAAAACGTTCGCTGTAAGAAAAATTAAAAAATACGGGTCAAATATTTTACGAGAATCTTCGAGAAAATATGATTTTTAAAAATTGTGTAACGACCCCATTCAACCACTACAACTGCTAATCAGAACTTAACAATGGAAGTGACAAATCCAAATTTAAAAATTATTACTAACTGCACAAATTTCAATATACCGTGTGACAAACTTCCATGTGTACATGGGGAAATAACATGGGTAATTACATTTTTGGGGATTCCTGCTCCCTATGTATAGTTACAGTGTTGGTAAAGGTAGCAATCGAAAGATTATTTTTTTCTGTGTATGAGGATATCAAAAACTCCGCAACTTTCCAATTTATTAAAGCATTAAAAACAAAAATTACATTAATAATTTTGAAACTAAAACACAGAAATTTATCAGATTATCCATGGCAATTTATTCTAATCAAAGACGTCTTTGATTCTTATGGATTTTCTAATTCGTCTAGAACTGTCAACATTTATCGACAATTTAAAATTTGGGTTTCAAAATGAACAAAATTATTTATTCAGTGGAAGAAAAGGTTTTCATTTTGAAACTCAAATTTTAAATTGTCGATAAATGTTGACAGTTCATATGAATTAGAAAATCCATAAAAATCAAAGACTTTTGTGATTAGAATAAATTCAATTGTCATGGATAATCTGATAAATTTCTGGTATTTTAGTTTGAAAATTATTAATGTAATTTTTGCTTTTAATGCTTTAACAAATTATAAAGTTGCAGAATTTTTAATATCCTCATACGCAGAAAAAAATAATCTTTTGATTGCTACCTTTACCACCATTGTAACTATACATGGGGAGCAGGAATCCTCAAAAACGTAATTACCCATGTTATTTGCCCCATGTACACATGGAAGTTTGTCACATGGTATATTATCATCCTAGTAGTTCTTCGTGAATAATGGCTGTCATAATCGCTCATATAATAATATACTATTAGAATTTTCTAATTTGTTATAATTATTTTACGTTACTGAACACTACAATCTTGCTAAGCAACCATTTCTACCATTTAATTTATTCAATTTTACATGGAGCCCGTCACCATGGCGTAGGCCTGCTAGGGACACATGCGCAATATCATATATCTTATTATCCTTGAACCATCAGTACCAAAGACGACAGTGACTAGCAAGCACAAAGCAAAAATTATGTGGATTAACCTTTTCACGACCACTTCTGGAATCACTCGTCATGCAGGCTGCCCGCATAGGAAAAACAAATACCGACAGCTTTGTCAAGACAAAACCTGAAGTTAGTTCGAAATTTCATTTGCCAGTTGTTAACTTTTATAATATTATTATTTTCAGAGTATTCTCTTGAAAAACGCATATTTATTATTTAGCATGCACTTTTAGAGGTCGCACTGCTAAACAGGCAATGACATAACCTAAAATAAATATTAAAGTATAAAGTGAAAAGTCAACTGCAGCTTAAACTAAAATAACTGTTCATGTCTATTAAAATCTCATATGAATGTAATATACACTACATCATCATCTCTGGTGATAACATTTTATGGCGTGCGACCCTACCGTTTCCTCTCAGGTCATATATCATTCTAATTCAATTAACAATAATTATCTACAAGTATGTTATTTCTAAAATGCATACTTCAGAAAAACTGGTTCTTCAAACCATGGCATAAAGTAAACTGAGCAATGCAATTACCTTCGTCGCACAGTAGCATTACAGTGAAACAGGATTAGGTACAGTGATGTAAAATGATGGTAATTTAAAATTGTGACGTTGTCAAGGTCTTACTGACAGTCATAAACTGAAAATAACGTTAATTTAGGATAATTTTCTAACTGAAATGAATTTTATTATAAAATAAATAGTTTTAAAACATGGGTAGAATTATTTCATTTTGCATGGATAAAATAAGTGCATATAGTCTGTCAACTATAACATTACGCACACGTGAAAAACAGTAATCGTATGGGTCAAGTAAATTCAAGGCCGAGTCTGATTCTAAGCAGTGGCGTGTACTGGAAAGGCTTTCTGGGCTCAATAAATTGAGAGCTTGTTTGTACATATAAGCAGGCACTATCATTAATATAATTATTTAATTTACCTGCTGAATGGCCTTTAGAGATATTAAAAGACCACCATAGTCTCTTTCGGCCGCAAAGTATTGCAGTAAATTTGCAACAAACCTTCTTGCTTGCGAATTCAAGCGCTTGCCTGGCATATACCTATGCTGATCTTACATTATGTAGGTAGTCTTTCAAAAAACACAATAGAAAGATGAAAAACGGCAACACAAAACGATGAAAGAACTGTAACACAGATAATTCTTAACAAAAATACGAAGCTTCCGAACCAAAATTAATGAAACATTGAAAAAATACACAAAAAAACTTGGCACCGCTGAATCAATGTCAAAGTCAAGGCACGTTACGACTACGACATGAAATGATAAACGCCTCTCTTTTTAACCAAATACAGAGATTTTGAGCGGTTGTCTTAGCATTGACAGACATACGTTTATATCGCCGTCCCTGATAATATTATGAATAAAACGGCATAGCAGCATGGCGCATGTCGCATTTAATTTGATACACGCGCAAAGATCGATTTTACAGAGTATACAAATCTCATTTAAAACATTACTTGGAAAATTTCGAACTGAAATGAGGATGCGGGAGCAGATGTATACATTTGGATGAATTATTCAAATGCTCACGAAAAAACCTGGGTACTCTGCAGCAACAGCAATTCTGCTCATGCAACATAGATTTATTACAACTAGCGCAATCCAATATCAACTAGTTTGTGTCAGATATTTATTCTAAATATTGTTCATTTTGAAAATGACCGTCATAAACCAATATGACGTGAACGTCATTTATAAAATGGCCACTTTCATGACAACGGTCATGTGACCGACTTACATTACTAGGTACACATCTAAATAAAGGATATTCTCGCTGCTACCTGCTTGCTTGTAATATAAAAGAAAAGAATCACTGCTGTTGGCATTTTGATTTCGTAGCTGGGCACTTTTATGACTTAGGGGACTAAAAATTCGTTTCTTGATTGTGTAATGTATGTTTCAGTTTATTCAGTTAAGATAAATGATTTCTTAAGTGCATGGTTGACATTTATAGTCACTTTTATAAAATTTTAAGATTCAATTTTTTAACATGGTCAAATTGAAAATTTGAGCTCTTTCAGATGTGGATACTGTATGCAAGATACACTTAGCTGGTTACATTGTCACGGGCGTCAGATACAGTATCGCGATACTAAATTTTAGTATCCTTTCCTGATAGCCGCCAGATTGTGTATCCCGCATACTGATTTGTCATTAGGTTTCCTTGACTGCTTTGCCCGATTATTACTCATTAATTTATATGTACAGTGGAACTCCCATAAGTCGAATCTCAAAGGACAAAAAAAAATAGTTTAAGAAAATTTTATAAAAATTTCCATACCTTGCATTATTCACATAATAACTCATAACCCATAACGTACAACGTAACTATACACAATACACCCATACAAAATGCAGGTTGTTACAATTCTGTAACCAATCAAATCATTGTTTAATAAAAAAGTCGGTAATTTTGCACTGTTTTTGATGACGTAACTGTTCATTTTCACAAAATTGCTGTATAGACCTTAATGATGCATACGTACACTGTCTTGAACATTTTCACTTGCACAAAAAATTAAAAATGTTTTTAAAACTGTCACATAACTGCTGATTTGTCAGTATTGTTATCCCGGTCTCAGCGCCTTCATTTTCATTTTCTTCATTGCCTTCTCTGTCGGACATTTCGCAATTAGACGACTGACATTTTAAACTAGACAAAATTTCATCATCAGTCGGAAATTCTGCAATTTGGATGTCGTCGTCAATGGCAATGTATTCTTATGTGTCAATTTCTTCCATTTGTACCGATTCCCTGTATTTCGCAAGCGTTGCCTTAAATTCTGCAAGACTAAGATCATCTTCATCCAACCAATGATCTTCATTTTCACGAATGTCACGGGAGAATCTTGCTATTTCTCTAGTAGAATCTAATAGTTTCCGCTAATGTTCTACAATCCTCCATGGCAGTCCTAGTTTGTGTCAGAATCCGTTTACGGTAATTCACCTTCAGGTTCTTGATCATATCCTGATCCATTGATTGTAACTTGACGTCATATTAGGTGGCAGAAATGCGAAGTGGATGGACTTCAACTTTTCGTCAATTGTAGGATGAGCTGGGCAGTTGTCTACGAAAAATAAAATTTTTCTCTTTTGGGTCAAAAACGTTCTTTACTTTGCTTTCCCCCATAACACTTCTCATTTTTAAAAGCCAAGGTTTTGTTCGGTAAACCCGTTTCGTCGGCGTTGAAAATGTCCTTAGATTCAAATTGGGAGAGCAATCCAGGGAGCACATTTTCTTTCCAATTTCCACACTCTTTTTTTATTTACTTCTGCACTTTCACCGCAAACCACTTTTTGCACAATTGTGTGATGAACTTTAAATTTGTGCAGCCATCACGAGCTCGCAGGGAAATCCAAATGTCCCAAAGTTTTCGCGAATTCCTGTGCTTTCTCCCAAATTATTGTTCCCGATATCGGCAGTTTCTTGTCATGGCAAACCTTAACCCACTTCAACATTGCTTCATACACACACGACTTAATCCGTTTTCGAGCATTGCTGACCCCGTGGGAACTTTTTTCAAGAATTGTATCACAATTACTACATTCTTATGAACATCATTGAAAACTACGTGGTATTGGAGGGTAAAAATAGAAAACCAAAAAAGTTATTCATTGAAAATGTTTTCTTGGCATCTGACAGACACCACTGGTTAATAAACAAAAATACCTACTAAAGCCCCAGAAATTGTCAAAAATAACTCACCGGTGATATTGACCTTGGTGGCTGACCGACGTTGCTTCCTTGTCCATTATAGCCAGCGTTTCCTCCAGATTTCAATAGAGTTGCGTAAGTCTTGGGTTCGTTGGACAAAGCTAGAATTTCTCATAATTAGATCAGTTGCCTTCTCGGCCAAAATATTTAGTTTACCAGGTTCCTGTGGTACTTCCAGAATTTCAGTTGGTTCTACTTCTTGTACTTCATCAGCATAGTTATTGTTAATTTGATCATCCAAAGCCGGTTCTTCCAAAGTCTGTTGTACGGGTTCCAAAGGAGCAGCGGTTGAAGGAGGTTGTTGTACGAGTCCAGTTTGCATATTCGTCATCGGAGTACCCAATCCCTGAATCTGAGGTGGAGGCACGTGTTGAGGCGGCGGCACTTGTCCTGCAAATGAAAAGACCATCATTTCAATTTTGAACTGATTATTAAGACCCCATATAATTTCAGATCAATCAATAAATACCTTGAATAATATTTAACTCATCCGGGTGAACAGATCCATTGACAGCGGGAACAGTCTGAGAAGTCAAAATATGAGCAGGTGGAGCTTGGTTCGGGAGATGCTGAACAGTCGGCAAAGGAGGAGTTCCTTGATTGTAAAAGCCCATCGGTTGCTGATTAACTTGCTGCACTTCTCCAATAACTTGCGTACGTTCTTGATTCACTTCATCTTCCGGTTCAGAGCGGTTTTCGGCATCGCATTCTTCATCAGAAATAATTTCATCCTGGATATTAAAAAACATATTTTCTCCAAACCAATACTTTCACTGCTATGCTCCTTACCTGGTAGCGGAAAATGTCATTATGAACATAATATTTCTTCGGACTCTGGGCTGCCAACACAAACGTCTGAGTAAAACGTCGCATCGGTTGTCCAGCATTCGAAAGCTCTCCAGTAACCTGTACGACAACACCATTACCCAAAGTGGCCTGCGAGTCCACCTGAGTAATTTTCGCGTGGCAATCACGGAAATTCAGCTGCTGGATTTTCTGATGGATCTGCTTCTGCCCAATCATAGGACTGGTGTCACGATTCAGTCCGCCATGAACAAAAGACGAGTTGTTGTTGTAAAATCTACAAAGCAATAAAAAACTCCTTGAAGAAAACTGCATTAAACTTCAGTGATGTTCCTGCACGAACCGTCACGAACGATTCGTTAGATCCGAAGTTCGTAATGATCGCAAAGTTATGAAAGAAAAGAAAAAAATGTAAAGCAACGGGAATTTGAATTTTGCCACCTTCATGCACGGTAAGAAACTACAAAAGTATATTTTGCGTCACATATACCTAGGTACATATTCGTACCTATTTAATGATTTTAGAAGTAAGAGAAGTTCAAATTTCAAATATGTATACAGTAGTGGCCATAAATATAGCAACTTTTAAAAAATCAATGTAATATTAAACAACATTATTTTTAAGATTAGAAATGCATTCCAGCATTCACATTGCTTCTATGGTAAGTGTTTCCTGCAATAAAAATTAGAGCTTTGTGAATAACAAATTAATCCCAGCATTTGTTCAAATTTTTGTTGGGCAGAAATATAGCAACAACTGTCATAAATAAGTTTAAAGTAATTAAAACGCCAGTTAAGTTGTACTTATCCCGAGTATTTATCGCATTGGCACTATTTCTGGTTAGTAACTAAAAAATGGGTCGGGCTAAAACAGTTTCAATTGAAATTAGGAACCTTATTACACAAAAGTATGAAAACGGTGTCAAACAGGCTGAAATTTCAAGCAGTTTTAATTTAAATAAATCCGTTGTGTCCAGAATTTTGAAGCTATTTATGTTGAACCCATTCCAAATCCAGGAAGACCAAGAAAAACTTATGAAAGATGTGATCGACACGTGTTAAGAATATCGAAAGAAAACCCATTCCTGTCCTCTTCCAAAATTCTTGGAAAATTGGAGGAAATTGGATCAAAAGATGTTAGTGCTCGTACAATAAGAAGGAGATTAGTCGACGGCGGGTTATTTGGTCGCCGACCAGCGAAGAAACCGCTGTTGTCAAAGAAAAATGGGAAGGCCTGTCTCCAGTTCGCAATAGATCATATTAACTGGACCCCAGAAAATTGGAAGAATGTAGTTTTTAGCGACGAATTAAAATTTAATTTGTTTAAAAGTGAAGGGCTACTCTATGTTAGACGACCAACGGGCAAGAGATTTGACAAGAAGTGCACATGTCCAACTGTTAAGCACGGTGGTGGTTCAGTTATGGTTTGGGGATGTTTCTCTAAGTTTGGGATGGGCCCAATCTGTCGAATCCATGGTAAAATGGACCGATTCATGTATTAAAATATTTTGCAATACCATCTGGTCCCATACATCGACGAAACAATGCCTTTAAGTTGTGTGTTTCAGCAAGATAATGACCCGAAACACTCGTCGAAACTTGTGCAGGATTGGTTAGCCGAGCAACACTTCGAAATTATGCGATGGCCATCACAGTCACCCGACTTAAATCCAATAGAAAATTTGTGGGATTACTTGGATGGCAAAATTAGAGGAAATAATTATACTAATTTGGAAAACCTTTATACTGCACTGGAAAATGCTTGGGAAATAATTGATGATGGATACATTACTAAATTAATAGAATCGATGCCCAAGCGATGTGCCCAGGTTATTAAAAATAAAGGTTATTATACAAAATATTAAACGCTTTTGTTATTTTTAATTAATACTTGTCAAAAAAATTTTTTTTCCGTAGTTGCTATAATTATGTCCAAAAGAAAAATTAAAAAATATTAAAAATAATACTTGTTTTAATTACACATAAATACGCATTATGTACTAGAAATGTGTATGTATTTTAAGAACAAAAAGTAAATAAAAAGAATATTTTTGCTTAAAAAAAAAATTAAATTCGAAATTTCAGGAAGTTGCTATATTTATGGCCACTACTGTATGTATTTCTAGATGCCTAAAACTGTTTAGAACTCGCGGAGGCACAGTTCAATTTTCCTTCCAAATTGTACCAAACATCAGCTTTGTTTACACTCTTCACTTTGCTTTCTATCTGTTTGTAAACTGCTGAATTTATTTTATACATAGTTTGCACCATAAAAAGTAAAAACTTTACAATTTGGTATATTTACATCACTGTTTGACGCTGTTATATTTCTATCAATCATGGTTACGGAGCCGCATAGTAAATTATTCCTGCATTTTCTACTATTAGTCTTGATATATGAACACGAGGAACAAGAATATGGCTAGAAGTCACACGGCTCTCTTCAGAAAAGTTTGGGATTGTCTGGCACCCACTCGTTACTATCTGATGTGACTGGCAGTGATATTTTGGCTGAGTTATGATGCAAAAAGTCAGTAAAAGAAAAATCTGTTGGTAGAAAATATGTCACGTGATGCTTCTGTTTAAGATAAGTTTGGGGTTCTCTGGCACCCACTCGCAACTTGTAAAGTATCTGACAGTGTTATTTTGGTATTTCTCATGATGCAAAGAGTCAGTAAAATAAGAATCTGTTGGAAGAAAATGTGACAGTAGCAAGTTTTAATTTAATCTATGTAGTTAATATTTTCACTTTTCACTATTTGGTAGAAATCCATGATTAAATAAAAAATTACTTCGCGTACTACCAATAAGTATAACAAAATTATTTTATTTAACCGGTTTCAAGATCTACAAACGATCCCATCATCAGAATTTTTCTTAAACATTTCTGATGATGGGATCGTTTGTAGATCTTGAAACCGGTTAAATAAAATAATTTTGTTATACTTATTGGTAGTACGCGAAGTAATTTTTTATTTAATCATTTAATTTAATCGTTGCGCCATCTGCACTGTGACTCAAAAGCAACTTTGTTTTAGCCATATTCTTGTTCGTGTTTCATACATTAAGATTAATAACATCAGCCATGGTAGAAAATACAGCTCCCTAACTATAAATTTCTAGCACGCAACAGAAGAAACATGAGACCGAATTTCCAGGTTGCCAGTTGTACTCAAAAATAGAGCATCCTGGATATATTGGCATATTTGGATTGTATGATTGCATTGTGTGGCTAACCGCTCGCACACTGTGTACGACCGTGTATGTTAGGAAGGAATTGATCGTTCATTTAAATTAGTCAGGTGTATACAGGGTGATTCAGAGCGGGCGTGCCAAATTAAAATGGGTGCTAGAGGAACTCCAAATAAGACGAAAAGTTTATATGAAAATATGTTCTAAAGTGACTACTAACAAAGATACAGGGTGTAAAAGTTTTAATATTTTTTTAATATCGTAATGTAATAATTAAGGCGCTTTCTCGTTCTTCTTGTTAGTTTTGTTAGTGTTATTCTTAACAAACTATTTTTCTCTATTTTCACTTTCCCTGTATATCGGTGAAGCCATTATTGCATTATGGAAAATTTCAGTGCAAGTGCCCGATTTCACAAAAAGCTATTTCATTCAAAAACTAAGCATTTTACGAAAAATTTTGAAGATACCAATTTCTTCCCAAATTGAACGTAGATTTCAAATACATTAATATCACCTGCATTCGCCAATGGCGTAACATTGGATTGGGGAAATAAATAAACGGCTTACCCCGTAGCAACGCTACTGATGGGGGCATCAGAGCAATTTTTTTGGAAAAATCAGAACTTGGCAAATGAAAACAACACCTTAAATTTCAACTCAATACCTAACTTTCCTAGTTACTAAGAAAATAAAAAAATATTTAAAAAATATTAAAACTTTTACACCCTGTATCTTAGTAGTCATAGTAGACACTTTAGAACATATGTTCATATAAACTTTTCGTCTTATTTGGGGTTCCTCTAGCACCCATTTTAATTTGGCACGACTGTTCTGAATCACCCTGTATACCGGGTGAAATTTTGAAACTGAATCAATTCATTCGGAAATTCAGTATACTACGGTACTTCGGTTGTACATCATCAAATCGAGAAGGTCGGCATTGTAAATATATTATTATTACATTTATGTTGTACAAAAATCTATGTATGTACATATTAGAAAAAATATTATAAGCAAAAAAAAAAGAAAAGAACAAACAAAACAAACCACTGAAACAATAAAACGAAAGTGGCAGCCATCCTTTGTAACAGTAAAGCATTGTTAATATCGACATGGCTCAAAAATGGAACAAAACCGTTGAAAATAGTAAGAGACGACAGAAGCAGATGCTACATTTTTTGAGAAATTTCAACACCTATCTCATTTAATTGCCATTCATGTACATTATGTTCATTAGGGATTTTCACAGTATTTTTATGTTTTCTATCTATTCTCGAAGTTTGTTACAGTAGTTACAGATCACGCTGTATATCTGAGTACTTTCACTTCTCTAAGTTGCCTGTTACGACCGTATTAAAACTGGACAAAACCACGAATTTTTTTAACATGTAGGGGATGTGAAAATAGAACTAAAATGGAAATACAAATTGGAAATGAGAAGATAGAGGAGGTCGCGGATTTCTGCTACTTAGGAAGTAAAATAACTCAAGACGGTAGGAGCACTAAAGATATAAAACAAAGAATGGCGCAGGGCCGAGTTGCGTTTAACAAAAAGAAACAACTGTTATGCTCGAGAACGGTTAATATAGAGACTAGGAAGAGACTCTTAACGTCGTATGTATGGAGTACGGCATTATACGGGTGCGAAACTTGGACAATAGGAGAAGCGGATAGAAAAAGAGTAGAAGCGTTTGAAATGTGGTGCTACAGACGCATGATGAAGATACCGTGAATAGATAAGGTTAGCAATAGGGAAGTATTAGAAAGAGTTGGGGAAAAGCGAAAGGTATGGAAAACAATAAAGAGTAGGAGAGATAGGATGGTAGGACACCTTCTAAGACACGAAGGAATAGTTCGTGACATACTAGAGTCAGAGATAGGAATAAAAAGAGGTAGGGGTAGGCCTAGATTAGACTACTGCTCTCAAATAGTTAGGGATGTAGGATGTTCTACTTTTAGGGAAATGCGTAGGTTAGCTCAGGATAGAAAAGAATGGAGGTACGCGTCCAACCAGTCTTCGGACTGAGAACCTTATGATGATGATGATGATGCCTGCAAATTCGCAACTACGATAACTTCTCAAAAATGAAAATAATTATCAAAAAAATTGCTAAAATAATTTCAGCCCGTGAACTATGAAGTGTTTTGGTCAGTCAAATTGACTATGAAAAAAATAAACTAGAAAAAATAAATAAACTTGTTGAAATTAGCTAATTCGCTGATATAAAGCGGGCCCAAAGCGCAAGACAATTGATATTACATACAGTAGTGTCCGCATATAACGAACCCGTTTACAACGAATTACTGGTTAAAACGAACCGTTTATGAAAGTGCTAAAAACGCGCCCATAATTAATAGCAATATTTATATTTCCTTTTATAATGAACTCCACTTATAACGAACCATATTTTGTGCAATTTCAAGGTTCATTAAAAGCAGACACTACTGACTGTATCTTCAATCTGCACTTGTATGTTGTGTCTGTTTTCTCTTTTGTAAAACCAATACCGCAGCCTTAGTCGATAAAACGATTGCTACTTTGTTTGCACTCGCGACAAGCTTATGTTTGGGTAGGTAATAAATTCATCATCATAAAGTTCTCAGCCCGGAGACGATGCGTACCTCCATTCTTTCCTATCCTGAGCTAACCTACGCATTTCCCTAAAAGCAGAACATCCTACATCCCCAACTATTTGAGAGCAGTAGTCTAATCTGGGCCTTAGTGGGAGGACAATAATTGATTCAAAAACTGAATCTACATTTCCTAACATGGTCACTGCATTGCGCATTTTTTGTAGGTACAGACGCTACAAATTGCAGTGGTGAAAGATCTTTTCCAGCACTCAAAAGAATAAAACATTTTTACGCTCTTTAGGACAGGGCAAATTAAATGATTTTGTCCATAGTGTGACTTATTTGATATTTCAATAGGTGTGATATTATTGACCAGTTTGCCAAAGAAAAAGCAAGGAAAATAAATATTGAATAAATATTTAATTTATAATACCTACCTACATATTTATAACAAGTTACTTTTGTTTATATAGTTTAATTGAATTTTAAGAATTTTATGAGTTTTTTATTTTTCTATTTGCAATTGCAACTCTATTTTGTTGGAGATGTGCTCATATTATGGATTCAGGGGTGTTTCTGGGGGGTGGATTCGTTCTTATCTGATGGGAAGATGCCATGCCGTTTCTATTGTCAACGCTGATTGTCAGAAATTTACATCTGACTCTGCTCAGTCTATGTATGGGGTGCCTCAGGGTTCTGTCTTGGGCCCACTTCTCTTTCTGTTGTACATAAATGATATGTCTTCTCTGAGCATTAGTGGCAAGTTCGTTCAGTTTGCTGTTGACACCAATATAACTTGGTTCGGTAGTGATGGTCATGAGTTCCATGACAGGATTGTGTAGGACATGTCGCTCTTGAGATGTTGGTTTGCAGCGAACAGGTTGACTCTTAATAAGACTTAATAAGACTTAATAAGACTTAATAAGACTTGTCTTATGAATTTCAGGCCTTCTTCAGATGGTGTTATAATTTCATCTGTAAATACTACTAAACTTTTGGGTGTTCATCTCGACCATAGATTGAATTGGCAGGAGCACATTAAACACCTAAGTACAAAGTTGTCTAGATCCTGTTTTGCCGTTAGGACTCTTATGAATAATTACGATTTACTTGTGGCTAAAAATGCGTATTTTGCGCTGTTTGAGTCACATCTCCGATATGGTATACCTTTCTGGGGTTACTCCTCTGCCGAAAATTTTAATTAAATCTTTCGATTGCAGAAGAAGGCAGTGAGAATTCTCTCAAGGCGTCTTCCTCGTACCCCTTCAAGGCCGCTTTTTGAGAAACTGAAAATATTGCCACTGGCATGTATTTACATTTATGAGATAGCTGTTCTGCAGTTTCGGCTTAAGAATAATTGTGTCACGGGGGAACAGATTCATGAGCATTTTACGCGGTCTGCAGTGTTATTGCATCAGTCGAGGCCCTACTCGGAAAATTTTAAGAGAAGTGTAATATATATGTCCATTCAAATATTTAATAAGCTACCTGCATCAATTTCATCCATTTCAACTTTTTTAATGTTCAAGGCTTCTTTAAAAAGATTATTGCTTGATAAGTTGTACTATACTGTAGATGATTTTCTCGGGGGTTGAGAGTGTTGTTCCCCGGTTTCCTCATGTGAGGTTTTGATATATTTTATATATTTTTTTCTTTTGTTTTGTTTTGTGATTTATTTTGTTTGATATGTTATGTGTTCTATCTATGTATTCTGTATTGTGTTTTCTGTCTATGACGGGCTAAATAAATGATTTGATTTGAATATATCAACTTCTAGTCTAGTCTAGTCTAGTCTAGACTTTTGTAAAACTTCTTCTTATGAAGAGGGACACATTATTGTTAGTAGCCCAAGGGGGCCAAATATCTAAGACAGTCCCGGGTTTCAGACAGGAACTTGGACAAATGGATATTCAGAATTAGGAAATGTAATACCGGTTTTCAGTATACCGGAAAACCTGTATATTGAGAGAATTTCTTAGTACCGAAATATCGGTATTGGTACCGAAAAATACCGGTATGTCTGAATTTTTATGTGAAACTGTACTTTTGCTCCCCACTATGATTTGTATAAATGGTCACAGGTAGACAGCGTTCGCGGTTGCTTCACTAGTTGGTGAAAATATTTTTCGTCACGTCGGAGATTAAGATTTCGGGAGTTTTAAGAAGATGCAGTACAAAATACAAATGTGAAGTTAATATGATTTGTGTGAACGAGAGTTTATTGTGTTTCGAGAATCTGTATTTATTTATACCAATGTACTTAAAATTGCTTATTTACTAAAAGTTATTCCTACTTAGTTTTTAGTTACTTTCATGTAAGCTTTTATTTTGTGCAATATAATACATAATTTTATTTCAGTTGCTGTTAAGAACATATTTTGTTTTATATTTTACAAAATGTTACTTGTTTGTTTTGTTTATAGAACAATAAATTGTCTTATTTTAAACCTCTAAGGTTCATTGATGACAGAAAAAATATTTTTAGGTAATACCGGTATTTTATTTTGCTAATACCGAAATACCGGTTTTGAAATTATCGTCCGGTATTGCATTCCCTATTCAGAAAAGAGTGAGACAGTGGTGGGCGCTGTTACCATTAGTTTCAAGTTTTATCAAATAGACAAATTACTGTGCTCTGATTCGCAGAACATAAAGCGGTGGTATTAATAATAATAGTTCCACTTTTATTCCGTCTGACAAGTGTATGTAGAAGCACATTAGAGACGCTTTATTTGGCCTAAACATTATTGAAATAGTGTAATCCACACAGATGCATCGATGTTGCAAGTCTGTGCAAGGTTTAAGAAAAGAAAAACTTCACAGTTGTACCAAGTCTAGAAGTTCTAACCATGAAGATGGAATGCTTCTAGCAGAAATCGAAAGTTCTGAAAATGAGTATCAAATTTCCCTTCATGATAATTCAAGAGTAGAACGTGAATATTTTTCGGGAACAAATTAGGTGCTCGATATTATAATCATACTGCAGAGTACACTTTCCCGTTAATTTATACAAATGCATGATTAAGAAATAGAAATTCGATATAAATAACAGACACTCGATTATTATAATGAATGCTCGGTATATAATTCACATGCTCGCTAATATACTAAATACTCGATAAATATGATAGACGCTCGATAAATGTAATGAAAGTTTGATACAAAATTCAAATGCCTCCCATAATAATAAATATTCGATAAAAAATTATAACTCTCAATTATTATAATGAATGTTCGGTATATCAAGGTATTCAAAACGAACTACTTTGTTTTATAGTTGCCCGTCACTGAATACAGTCAAAAAAGTGGTTCCACGGCCCACTATTTCCGGTCTTTGGGCAAGCGGAGCGAGCGAAGCGGGCGGAGCATTTAAGTCTCCCCCCCCAGCGTTTATTTAGTACCCCATCGGGATAATTCAATTATATCAAGCAAAATTTGATTTAATAGTGAAACCGACTTATCGAGCATTTACATTTTTTTAGAGCGCTTATTTGATTAAAGTAGCGACCAGAACTTATAGTGCAAATGAGATACTTTATCGGGTGAATTTCTTTAAAATACAAAGCAAATTGTATTAGTTCATTCGGCATTTTTATATTTTATCGAGCATTTATTATTTTATATCGAGCATTAATTATTTTTTAGTATGCAAAATACATTAAATTATCGGGTGTAAATTACGACCCATATTTTTCAGACCCAGAAGAGGAGGATCAATAATAATGTTTTTACTTTTCAAATTTTATTGTTATCTACTACAAATTATTTTTCTCATTTCTGTTTATTCTTATTATTTTTTCACAAATAAAAACCTTTTAAAGTGGCTTTTATTGTTTTCTAAAAAAGTAGCTTTTTGAAGCTTCATTTTTCAAGATAAAATTCACGCTTCAAAAAACGTTCGCGTGTGGGCGGCACATTAGCTGGCCATACCAAGGGCCATACACACAGAGTTCGATCCGCCAGTTTGGAACGGCGCGGTTCAAACTGGTAGATTTATCTTTTAGTTAGTGGATATTTGCCACGCGCCAGTTCTAGCCGGCACAGACTTGTCTGTCAGTCCAGGCCGCCGGGGAAAACAGCTGCCGTCAACTAACATGCGGTTTTGATTTTGTGCAGGATCTTCCTGTGGCCAGAAAACGGAGAGTAGCCATTAAGCGTTCCTCTGGAGTAATTGCTTCTCTCATTGGAGTATCTTGTTTTGTAAGGGCCTCTCTTACTGAACTTAATAACAGGTCGCATGTCTGTACATCAATCCTCAAATAATTCTTAAAGTCGTCAGGGTCGTTTTCTCTTAGCTCTTTTAATAGTAGAATATGACTAAATTGTTGTTTCTTAAGTAAATAACTTTTAACCATTTAGAGCGCTGCTTTCTCACACCAGTATTTGCCATCATCTGCATATAAATCATTGCACACACGAGAGCCTGCTTGTTTCTGTCACTTTACTGCACAAAACTTTCGTCAAGTTGAAATTCCACAGATACAGTTAGATCCCCGGGTAAATCTGCAGTTTTGCGGACACTAACACGCGGTTTTGCCTGTGGCGGATCAATCTGTTAAGCCCGTTATTGTCAGGCGCTTGTTAGGCGGCTGAATCGTTTTAGGCCGCTGAAATTTTCTACTGCGCCTAAACCATTTTTTCCGCTATACAAGCTAAAATACTGACGTAACGTCAAGATACTGACACATCAATTTCAGCGGCCTAATTACCTTTCCTGGCAATAACACCCCGCCTAAATGCAAAATTCAGCGGCATAAATTTCAGCGGCCTAAAACGATTCAGCCGCCTAAAAAGCGCCTGGCAATAACAGGCTTAAGATTTAACCGCGGATTTTTATTCTGCATTAGTGGATAACAACGGTTTTAATACACGGCAGATAAAACCGGCAGACTTATCCGTGGCGGTTAAAACCGACAGAGTCGAACTCTGTGTGTATGGCCACCTATTCTTGAAAAACAACGCCCTTTTTGACATTTTTTATTCCATAGTCCAACTGGTAATTATTGTGGATCACATAATACTGTTTCATGTACAAAAATGTTGCAACTTTGCTTACAAAGACAATATAGATAACAAAATATTTAAAAAGGAATGGGGTATCTATCTCCGTGACTAGTGTCACAATACAATATTAAGATGTCAATCTATACTTGGGCCGGCGAACAGACGGAGTGATCACCCTCCAAGAACGTGCTCTAGCGGGGCCAACAGTAATTTATGACGACCAAATTGGAGTGATGCGACTTCGTTG
The DNA here is from genome assembly GCA_963966045.1 of Xestobium rufovillosum. Taxonomy (NCBI): domain Eukaryota; kingdom Metazoa; phylum Arthropoda; class Insecta; order Coleoptera; family Ptinidae; genus Xestobium; species Xestobium rufovillosum. The sequence goes on from OZ014496.1 coordinate 17,722,196, forward strand.
GGTCTAAAGAAAGCGCATCACTGCGGTTCGGTTGTCCTAAATTGATAGTGGCCCTGCCTAGAGCACGTTCTTGCAGGGTGATCACTCCATCTGTTCGGCGGCCCAAGTATAGTCATTCTATTTAATGTATAATCGGTGTTTGAAGATTTTACATATGAAAAAAATTCTGTAGGTTTAGTCACCTACAAGAATCGTCGTCATTAAAATCGATTACCTGATTCGAAAGATACTAAAAATCAAACTTAGGGCAAAATCTACATGAGCCACTTTTTTGTCTATTAATGTCAATGAAGTCCATCTTGACATACCGTAGTATCTAAACGAAATTATACGTGAACAAATTCAAAAATCAAAAATATGATTATTGCCATTTTAAAACAACACAAGCAAAATGTAAAATTGTTGTAACCATCACATTTATTTAATAATGTAACAATTGCATTACCTATGGAGATGTGTCGGCGCCTTGTTAAGCAGGGTGTAGTACTGTCGAACGAATTCTCGTCCAACACTCTGTGGAGATGGGGCAGCCTCCATGACCATTCCTCTAATTTCACTTACGGCTATGAGGTAAACCAACAGTCAATTGCGAATGCTAGCGCAATTAACTATAACTTAAAGTTATCCAGTTGAAATTATCTAGAAATAGATCAGGGATTAGATGAGCAGTAAGAAAAAAATGGGAAGAAATAAACAAAGACAACCTCGCCAAGAGCACATGGGTGGATTTTGCAAGTTCTTCCATTTAAAACAACTCAATATCAAGGTAAGGTTTATTTTATGCGATTTCTTATTACGAAGATTATAGAATATTCGATTATTTCTATCTGAAGGGCCCCGAAATTATTTGCAGAAACTACGGAATAACATGGACATCGTTCCGTCCCCTAGGTAATCCAAACCCGGTTTGGAAACACTCAGGTAATTGTCAAATGTTATTTAATACACATCTTACCTTGCGAAAAATTGGTCCTAAATGGAACAAAATCACTAAATCTATGGTGAAATATTCAAAGTTTTCGTATTTTTAAGATTTATAGGTTTTATCGGAACGCCGAAAAGTAACGGGTGTCAACTTCGTAAATTTGTGTGAAACTGATAACTCCGGTTTCTGCCGCATATTTATTGTAGCGCTGTTGGGATGTAACCGCCATTATAATCTAGATCTCTTGCACATCCGAATTCCGAAGGGTTCTAGATTATAATTTTCTAAATGCGCATGCGGGACATCTGTTTCATCTTCCGGTGATAGTATTAAAATTTTAAAAAACCATACAATATTCCCAAAATTACAGAATTTGCAACTTACAAATTGTAAGTTGCAACTTCCAGTCTTCCAGTTGTACGTGGTTATATTTTCTCTGTTGTACGGCAGGCACGGGCAACATGGATACATGGATAGCCGGTAAAGCATTATCAAACTATAACCATTGATGCTACTGCTACTGCTAGCGCATTGGGAAGGAGCGGTTTAGTAAAGAATATACATTTAAAATCTAAATTCTAAAAGTAAAATTGTCAAATAATACAGTAAGCTAGTAAAAATTCATGGTAAAAATCTAGTTGTTACATAATATCATTTTATTTATAAATACAAATAAAAATAATATAAATACAATGATAATATTATATATAATACCTAGATACCTACCTACTATTATACCTAATTGACAAGAACCGCGCAAATTAAGCAACTTTTCGTACTCCACAAACGGAAGTGGAACACGCAATTTGCAGCTTTTTCCTTTTTGTGAAATTTTCGATTGCTGACAAGGTATAAAAACGACTTAAAAAATACATCAGTTGATTCTATGGAAATTAAAAAATATGTTCACACTTTTTAAGTGTTGATAGTTTTCAATGTCTAGATTTTTGCAAAATGAGAACTTTTTGAAACTAATCAAAAATTAAATTTAAAAAACATAATTTATTGGTGTAGCAGCAAAAATAGTTTATTAATAGATAGGTACCTACTACAATAAAAAATAAGAATACCTACCTATTATTATACCTATAAAATTTTATTATTGTAAGGCTAAGATGAAGCAAAATTGGATACTGATACCATTGTATTTATATTTAAATATATTTAAATATAAATACAATGCTGATACTAACAGAAAGTTTTAGCATTTGAATTTATACATAGGTACACATGTATAAATTCAATGTATAAATTCAATGGTATTAGAATATCGGATAAAAAACTGCTGCCTTTAGAAACAAACTACACATTACCAGATATCGATACTTTTTACATAAAAATGTATTCTTATTCTTATACTGTTGATTGAATCAACATGCTTATACCCTATATCCGATTACGTTTTTGTGGATGTAGGTATACCATATTATATTTGAGCTATTAAGCCTGTTTTCAAAAACATATGGTGCTTACCACTGCTAATCAAACAAATTAAAACAGATAGTTTGCCATATTGTGATGGTGGCCTCGCAAGATTCCAAATCTATGTAGTCATGCTATTGTGGCCCCGTGCTTTCAATGCTCTAGGACTGATAATAATCCGCTCCACCAAAACCTTAATAACTGAGGTTTGAAACACACACTAACTGCTATCTTATTGGCAAATGCTGAATCTTCCTCAGTAATCAAGAACGGAGGTCAAAGGTAGGGAGCTCAAGACGGTAACATATACGTTAGTTAGGCAAAGAACAGGGAGTTTAGAACTTAAACGGATATATCACGTTGTTTTTAAGGGGTTGCTCAGATATTTCAGTTTTATCTTGATGAAATAATAATTAATTGATCTGCATTCTAACAAGGGAGCTCAAGACGGTAACATATACGTTAGTTAGGCAAAGAACAGGGAGTTTAGAACTTAAACGGAGATATCACGTTGTTTTTAAGGGGTTGCTCAGATATTTCAGTTTTATCTTGATGAAATAATAATTAATTGATCTGCATTCTCAATCTAACGATTAGTGTTGTCAGTGATTGCATCAGGTATACAAAGTGTACTTAAAATGTCGTGAACTTTAAACTGAACAAATGGTCGCACTTATTACTGGCTTCAAATGTCTTAGCTCAACAAATGAATAACTAATTATTCTATCACGTATCATGTTTATCGTGTGGTATTCGAGAAAAGACCCACTGGCGTACCCTAGCCAGATAAACGTTGAGAAGGCGGGGATGTTGGGTCGGTCTCATTAGCGACCCATCTAATGAAATGATCACCACTACAATAGACATCATTCTGGTTATATTTAACCATATATTTCTGCTTAGTTATAAATGCGATTACCGTTTAAGGAGTACGACAATAAACTTTAAACAAAACTTTTAACGGCAGCCGTTTGATTGTTGTCAGTAATAAATTACAATAAATACGTTTTGCATCTTGATAGAGAATACTAAACATTTTTTATTTATGATTATTGCAGATGGTAACCAATCTGATTTTGTACCAAAATGATTAACGATAATTTAATAATGCTTCGAAAGATATCCAGAATAAAACTAGACACGTATTTTGCTGATGCCAGCATCCTCAGGAGCATGACTACCTATCAGCTATACTATGTGCTATGTGTGGCTTTTGCTATAACTCAGATATGTTTGTTGAGACACCTATATTTACATACTTACTACAGTATGCAGACTGACATAAATATACCGATAGAAGTGACGGATTTTTCCAGTCAGTTTTGAAAAGTGGGCAGGAAATTTCGTCCACTTCCATAAAAACCCCCAAGTAGAAATTCGTGGCACTCCTAAAATTAAAATGAAAACAAACGTTGACCACCCACAGTCCATTCGAGAGCCCAAACATATTCAAGAACATCGCTAGAATTACTAATTGAAAACAAAACAATCTTATGCATTATTTACTTTCTATTACACATTCAGGCTTCCATGCAAACCATAGTCGTACCATAGCCTAACCAAGTATAGCTCCGCCACTTGGCCATCCCCACCAAGTAACGAGACGGTCCGGCGGACTGAAGCCGGAATGAAGAGAACTCATTTTGTAGTTGGAGCCGACAGGAGATAGAACGAGAGGTTCTGGGACATATTAAGGGCGATTTTTGCGGGTTTATAGGTTGTTGCCGCTGTTCAAGAGAAAGTTGTGCAACTTTTGGATGCATAAATAATTATAACTAGATGAACCCAAAGGACCCAAAGGACTTGTACCTTGACGCAGTTCTAGTAATACTGGGACGGGTGGGATGGCTTGCGCGCTTCAATGATCTAAAGAGCCGAACCATAGGTTTAACCATATTGGAGGGGTTTTTATTTGAGAAGCCAGACTAAATCAAGTCCCTGAAAGGGGGCAGCAGCTCTTTCAGTAATCATAGTGGCAGAGATCGTGAGGGTCGGTATGGCACTGTGATACACACTACTGCGATGTGGAAGGCAACGGGAAACCACCACATTATTATATCCCTGGTACAGCGTACTTCGAATCTACGATGATGGCACTTTCTGGAGTAAAATATTCCGGAGGTAAAATAGTCCCACATTCGGATCTCCGGGCGGGGACTGCTTCGGGGGGAGTCATCAGAAATGATAAGTGTAACATCTCACGAGTCGGAGCATGGAATGTTAGAAGCATGAAACAAGTAGGAAAGTTAGAGAATTTGAAAATTGAGATGGATAGGTTAGCATTAGACGTAGTAGGTATTAGTGAAGTGCGATGGCCAGAAGCCGGAGACTTCTGGAGCGGAGATTTTAGAGTAATACACACAGGATCTGTAGGAGGAAATTCGGGAGTAGGAATTGTTATGTGGAAAAAAGTAGGGCAGAGTGTAGAAAATTTCTTACAGCAAAGTGACAGGGTAGTTATGGTTAGGTTAGATTCGAAACCTGTAAAAACAGTAATAATACAGGTATATATGCCCAATTCTAACTACAGTGATGAGGTCGTAGAGGCAGTTTATAGTGATATTGAACATGTGCTAGATTTTGTGAGAGGACACGAAAATTTAATAATTATAGGAGATTTCAATGCAGTCGTAGGCACAGGGCGAGAGGGCGGAATAGTTGGTCCCTTTGGATTAGGCAATAGGAACGATAGGGGAGTGAGACTGATAGAGTTCTGCGATAAACATAACTTAACGGTCGCGAACACTCTATTTCACCATCATGTTAGGAGACGCTACACGTGGAAGATGCCAGGAGACCTAGGGAGATATCAAATAGATTACATTCTTGTTAGGCAAAGATTTAGAAATCAAGTTAGGGATTGTAGAAGTTATCCAGGAGCAGATATAGATAGTGATCACAATATAGTCGTTATGAAGGCCAATCTTAAATTTAAGATTTTGAAAAAACGAAGCGGAAGAAGGTATCTTGACCCAGAGAAACTAAAAGATGATGATACGCGCGATAAGTTCGAGAAAAAGACAAACGAAGTACTAAAGGGCGCGGGCGAAAATATTGTTAGGGACATAGAGGAAGAATGGAATTGCATTAAAAATAGTTTAGTTTCCTCAGCTAGGGATATTTTGGGTCATAAACAGAATGAAAGTAGGAAACCCTGGATAACAAAACATATTGTGAGTCTAATAGAGGAAAGGCGCAAATATAAAAATAGGTTAGATGAAATAGGGAAACAAAGATATAAGGCGATCAAGTGGGAAATTATTCGGAAATGTAGGAAAGCGAAAGAGCAATGGATCGATGATAAGTGCAAAGAAGTGGAAAATAAGTTCGAAATAGGAAAGACTGATGAAGCATATAAAATAATTAGGAGAAATTTTAGAGAAATTGGATCTAGTACCAAAAGCATTAGGAATGAGGCAGGAGATATCCTAATCGAAAGCGGGGAGAAGGCAGATAGGTGGAAAGAATATTTAGGAAACTTATATGCGGGACAGGAAGTGCAAGATATATTAGAAAGTGAAAGCAGTGTAGAAGGGGATAACCTAGGGAGTCCTATAATGAGAGAAGAGTTTGAGCTAGCACTAAAAAGTTTAAGGAATAATAAAGCACCAGGTATAGATGGCTTGCAGGCAGAAATCTTAAAGTGCGCAGGTCAAGAGGTAATAGATCGTTTATTTAAATTAGTTAGTCGCATATACCTGACAGGCAAGATTCCAGAGGATTACAAACTGAACATCATGGTAGCTTTGCCAAAAAGGAAAGGCGCGGATAGATGCGAAAATTTTAGAACTATCAGTTTAACTTCCCATGCGTCAAAAATTTTAACTAGAATTGTGCAAAGAAGGATGGAGAAAAAGGCGGAAGAGATATTAGGAGAAGATCAGTTCGGATTTAGACGAAATAGAGGAACGCGCGAGGCCATTCTAGCTTTACGAGTAATTATAGAAAAAACGATAGAAAAGAGAAAGAGCGTATATATAGGATTTGTAGATTTAGAAAAAGCCTTCGACAACGTAAAATGGGGGAAGATGTTCGAAGTGCTGAGAAAGGTAGGGATGAAATACAGGGACAGAAGAATAATACATAATCTCTACAAAGAGCAAAAGGCAGTTATAGAATGTGAGCAGGAACGAAGGGAAGTAGATATCCGGAAGGGAGTGAGACAGGGATGTGCATTGTCACCTCTAGTTTTCAACTTATATATCGAAGATGCGATTAATATTGTTAAGGAAAGAACAGCCTCAGGGATCAATGTACAGGGCCAAACTATTAACATGCTCAGATTTGCGGATGATATAGCAGTGTTAGCATCTAGCAAAGAAGAATTAGGAGCGGCTTTGAATGAAATGGAAGCAGTTTTGACACAGGGCTACGGCATGAAAATCAATAAAAAGAAAACTAAAATTTTGGTATGTAGATGGAGTGAAAATAGAACTAAAATTGAAATACAAATAGGAAATGAGAAGATAGAGGAGGTCGCGGATTTCTGCTACTTAGGAAGTAAAATAACCCAAGACGGTAGGAGCACTAAAGATATAAAACAAAGAATGGCGCAGGGACGAGTTGCGTTTAACAAAAAGAAACAACTGTTATGTTCGAGAACGGTTAATATAGAGACTAGGAAGAGACTCTTAAAGTCGTATGTATGGAGTATGGCATTATACGGGTGCGAAACTTGGACAATAGGAGAAGCGGATAGAAAAAGAGTAGAAGCGTTTGAACTGCGGTGTTACAGACGCATGATGAAGATACCGTGAATAGATAAGGTTAGCAATAGGGAAGTATTAGAAAGAGTTGGGGAAAGGCAAAAGGTATGGAAAACAATAAAGAGTAGGAGAGATAGGATGGTAGGACACCTTCTAAGACACGAAGGAATAGTTCGCGACATACTAGAGTCAGAGATAGGAATAAAAAGAGGTAGGGGTAGGCCTAGATTAGACTACTGCTCTCAAATAGTTAGGGATGTAGGATGTTCTACTTTTAGGGAAATGCGTAGGTTAGCTCAGGATAGAAAAGAATGGAGGTACGCGTCCAACCAGTCTTCGGACTGAGAACCTTATGATGATGATGAACCCGTGGGCTACGCTCCACGACTTTTACGTAGTGGTGAATCGGTGTAGTAATTATACTTAAAACGTAGGTGCATCCCAGGTGCACCTCAAAATATTCCCATAGAATATTCTTAAATAATTAATTGCGTTTAATTTAATGCGGCAAAAAGCCATTCTATCTACGGGTGTGACGAACTACGACTGCGAACAACGCTGAGCAGATCCAAGCATCCATCGAAATGATGCCGATGCAATTTTCTTATTTGCGTTAAAGAAACACCTGATCGAGTGCACGACCTCACCCATACAATCTCCGCCAGTTGAAGAGAGACCGAGCGACCGATATCCCCACCCATATTTCAAGTGTTGTGCCAGTTTGCTTTTAATATTATAATTGTTCACAGTTTTTTTTAATTCTCCAAAAGAGAAAAATAGGTAAATTATAACTGTAATATATACTGTATAACTGAAAATTTAATATTAAGTGCAATCTATGCGCAGTAAGTGAACTTGGACCTATTATAACACAACAGTAGATTGTAGATCGTAAAAATTTTAAATATTAGTTTACATAATTCCAAAAATGTGTTGATATTATTTATTTTACTTTTGTTTATTTTTATTAATAATAATCAATTAATAACAGAATACCTTTAACACTTATTTATTTATATTTGCGTTATTTCCAAAGTAAAAATAAAATTTCATTCAATTCTGTGATGCCCGCAAAATTTTAAATGCGGCCCTTGCTGGTCTTGCCAGCTGCAAAGTTAACAGCACGTCGAGGTCTCCCCAAAATCGTATAAGAAAAGTGGCCTCGCATACATCAAAGGAGCTGATCCCAAGTTTCTGAGCTATACTTGGTTAGGCTATGGTCGTACTATAGCTCTTCGCATGTTGTAGACCAGTCATTCATTGCATATTTTAAAATTGAAAATGTTATTAGTATCCTAGTATAGGGTATGATATTCACCGAAAAGATGTGTTGCATTTGCCACATATGCACGCACCTGAGCGGTGGCGGTTAAAGTCGAGCGCCTGGCGGCTGCCAATACGGGCAAATTGCTCAGTCTGAGTAAGCTTCATTCAGCGTGGGACTCCAGCGTCGCAAATGTGAGAGAATGCCAAAACAAGAATGCAGTTATTATAATCGGCGCAGGTGTTTTATGAAGTTATTTAACACGCTATTGCGTATGCGGAAATATCCCAAACTCACAAGGGTTAGTCTGCTTCGTCATTTTCAATGTCTCCCCTGGTTTCATCTTTGTGAAGGCTGTGAATTTTTTGTACCGGGTGGCCAGATAAGAATGCAAAGTGCTGTATCTATAATAATAATAATAATAATAATAATAATAAACAACTTTATTCGTGACCATCCCAATACAGACATTAAATAAAGAAAAACGCACATATTCATAGCGGCCGCCGAAACGGCGAAGTTCAGTGCCACACCATTGGCGACACTGCTCTTCCACTTAACCGTTATAATCCGGTAATTTGATTTTGATTTATCAATATATACTATATTTTGTTGCACACAAAGTCAAAATTACTAATAAATTAATATTCAACTAAAGCTACAATTCATTAAAGGAAAGAAAATAAAAGACCGTACTCAATGTTGCTGAAAAATGATAAAAGTTGCCTTTTGATTTATGACTGAAGAAGAAAATATTTCAAAGAAGATTTGAATTTTGGGAGAGTCAAGCGTTTAAATATATCAGGAACCGAATTATATACCTTTGATACAGTATAAGAGAAAGATCTTTCATAAAAATAATGCTTGTGTGAAGGTATCAAAAGCAAATGCTTTCGGCGCACATTTATATTATGCACATCAGTCCTAAATCTTATCCCGTCATAAAGGTATGGTGGAGTTTCCATAATAATAAGTTTATAAAACAAACAGGCAGAGTGCAGATATCTTCTAGATTTCATGTCTAACCAAGGAATGCATTTTAATTTATAACTTATATGCTCTCTCCTGCGTATTCCAAAAATCAGTCTCAAACAGGCATTCTGAGCAACTTGTATTCTTCGAATATCATTGCTTGATAAGCATGGGCTATATACAGTGTCTGCAAAATTAAAATGAGATAACACTAACGTTTCACAAAGCAAAATTTTAATTTTATAGTTTATAATATTTCTAATACCAAAAATTATTTTTAAATTGATATAGGCCTTTTGAATTAAATTAGTCACGTGCTGAGTGAATCGTAATCTTGAGTCAAAAATTACTCCCAAGTTTCTCGCAGAATCCGTAAATAATAATGGTTGGCCCTGTATTGTTAAAAACATTCTATCAATCACGTCATTACGTAACTCAATATTCGACGATCTACCAAACAAGATTGCCTTACATTTATTTGGATTGATGATAAGAGAATGTTTTGCGGATACGTCACAAAAATTGCTTAAATCGGAATTAATTCGGCGACAGGCTTCATCCACATCACCAACTGCAAACGAATAGTGCAGCTGAGTATCATCAGCATATAAATGGTACTGGCAGTGCTCAATAGAAGTAATAAGAACAGATGTATACAAACTGAAAAGTAGTCGGCCTAATATAGATCCCTGAGGAACACCACAACTAACGCTGCCAGGATCAGAGAGGATCGACCCAACCCTAACCATTTGCAATCGATTTAAAAAATAGTTCGAAAATAATTTTAACGCACTTTGACTGAGACCAACATAATGAAGAATAGAAAGTAAAATCGTATGATTAATAGTGTCACATGCCTTGGAGAAGTCCAACAGAACCAAAACCGACAGTCTACCCTGGTCAAGTGACGACAAGATATTATCCATCACACTGAGCAGAGCAGTCTCACATGAGTAACCGTCCCTGAAACCAGACTGCGTCAACGGCATTATCTTAAACCTCTCAACATGCTCCAAAAGCTGAGCGGCTATAACTTTTTCAAATATCTTTGCCAGAACTGGCAAAACACTGATCGGTCTAATGTCTTTATATTCTCGAGGGTTATTAATTTTTGGTAGAGGATTTATTATAGATATTTTCCAAGAATTCGGAAAGGATCCATCACCAATACAAGTGTTAACTATATGTGATATTATGGGAAGAATTACAGGTACACTATACTTAATTAAGGATATTGTTATGTCATCATGACCAGCTGCATTAGATTTAATAGAATTAATTATTTCTAAAATTTTATCGTCTGTGATAAATTTAAATTCCAAACACTCTGTTGTTAGACAGTTATCCAAGTAATTGTTCAAAATTCGTGGATCAGGGACAAAATTTGTGTTATTAGATTTAAGAAAATAGTTATTAAGATCATTTGGGGAACCAAGATGTGATGGTATCGGGATTATTTGCTTCTTAACATTTGCACCAAGAGATCTTAGTTCCTTAAAAATTTGGGTCTTGCCAGCTCCAGCAAACTGATATTCCAAATAAGCTTTCTTTTCTCTTGCCACAGTTGAAGTCACTAAATTGCGAAGAGATTTATAATAGTCCCAGTGACCAGGATATTTAGATCTTTTGTAACGAATTAATTCTTTATCTCTCAATTTTATCATATATCGCAGATTATCGGTAAGCCACGGAGCACGTTTCTTCGTGATCCGGGAAGTAACAACAGGAGCATGTTTATTGAACACTGCCAGCAAATTACTATTCAGAAATAATATTTTTTCCTCAACCAAAGGCTGACCATAAACCGGTGCCCAACTCACAGCCGACAGGTCAAGCAAAAAGTCACTGTAATTAAAGCTGTTAAAGCTGCGGTACCTAATAAATTTCGGCCCGTCGGACCCCAAGCTAGAAAACAATTCACAGCCAACAACAGCATGGTCAGAAATATTTAGAGAGTGGTCTACAACTACATTTTTAACTGCCACATCATGAGAGACCAAGATGTGGTCAATAAGAGTAGCTGCAGGAAGACATAGTCTTGTTGGTTCATCCACTACCTGTCTAAGACTGAATGATTCAAGCAATTCAACATACCTCCGAACGTAAGGTACATCAGGCGCCAACATGTCCAAGTTGATGTCCCCCAAACATACAAAAAAGTCACACATGGTCAGCACAGCAACATTGAGGCGCTCAAATTCTATATAGAATTCATTATAATTTTTCAACGATGAAGGTCTATAAATTGTACATAGAAAAATAGTAGTATTATTAAAATTCAAACTTAATAAAAGGTACTCAAAAGAATTGAAAATGAAATTTAGGTTGACTTGCTCAAAATGAATATTTCTATTGACATACATGCACACACCTCCCCCTCTAGCCCCTCGATCATTGCGAACAACAGTAAAGTTATCGCCCAATGACATGGCACGGTCAGGAACACCCGGATTCAGCCATGTCTCAGCAACCGCTATTAGATCACAATCAGCATTCTGAACATAATTCCTAAATACGTCAAATTTATTCAATAAAGACCTCACGTTTATGTGGGCTACCTTCATTGATACAAAATATAAAGAACAAAATAACAATAATGAAAAGTGCAAAAAAAAAAAATTATATAAATTATGTAAACCTAACAAATAAGAGATTTCAAGAGCAATGCACGTAAAAGTATACCAGCTATTCATCATAGAGTCTTGCGGTAAAAAAATTTATTACTAAAGTGGCCAAGAGAAGACCGTGGAAAATATTTTCAGATTTCCAAGATGATCGCCAGGGGGCGTAACCGCCATCTTAAACTTTTAAAGTGATTTTTCACTGAAATCCACCTAGTAAATGTACCAAAAAAATATGGGTTTTTTAAAGATAAGCTTTATTCGAGTAATTCTTGTTTAACACTTTTTGACGTATCTATTAAAATGAAGTGATGGGGGGTGATTCAATGTTTTTTTACATAAACAGCTGTAACTCCTAAACGACTGAACGATTTTAACAATCTTGGTCTCGTTGGAAAAAGCATTTATTGCTCCATCAAACCCATCTTACCTGTGATATGTCTAATTCTTAGTGATACCGCTAGAGCGCTTTTTTTGATATAATAACAGAAAATTGCAAAATTCTCTAAAAAATTAAATGCAACAATATGACTTTTTTCATAAAAATGTAGTGAAATGATACCTAAATAGGCTAGTGAAGACCACATCTCGATATCTTATTCCTAGCCAAAAATATCGAAGAAAGAAAATTTAGTTATCATAATAAAATTTTAGAGACGCTATTGCACCGGTATTTATTCTTATTCATTTGTCTTTTTTTCAAGATTCAGTGATAAAATTTCATAATTTTTAAATAATAAAAGTATTCTTAGTTCAAACAATTTCAAAAAAAACGTGTAGGGGCATAAGTCTATTTTCTTGGCCACCCTGATCCCCAGACCTCACCTGTTTGGACTTCTATCTATGGGGTCGGTTAAAAGATATTGTTTACCAAATTCCACCAACAACGAGAGACGACATGAACATACGAATACAAGAGGCCATTCGTAGCCTGTCAAGAGCAGAAATTGAAGCTGCTGTAATGTCTACGCATAAGCGGCTCCAACAATGCATTGAGTGTGATGGAAAACAGTTCGAGCATTTAAGGAGGCATTAGTTTTATTTCAAAATCGGTCCTTCTTTCTTCTTATGCCCCTACACGGTTTTTTTTAATTGTTTGAACTAAGAATACTTTTATTATTTAAAAATCATAAAATTATGAAATTTTATCACTGAATCTTGAAAAAAGACAAATAAATAAGAATAAATACCGGTGTAATAGCGTCTCTCTAAAATTTTATGATAACTAAATTTTCTTTCTTCGATATTTTTGGCTAGGAATAAGATATAGAGATGTGGTCTTCACTAGCCTATTTAGGTATCATTTCCCTACATTTTTATGAAAAAGTCATATTGTTGCATTTAATTTTTTAGAGAATTTTGCAATTTTCTCTTATTATATCAAAAAACGCGCTCTAGTGGCATCACTAAGAATTAGACATAAATGCTTTTTCCAACGAGACCAAGTTTGTTAAAATCCGTTCAGTCGTTTAGGAGTTACAGCCGTTTATATAAAAAAACATTTAATCACCCCCCACCAATTCATTTTAATAGATACGTCAAAGTGTTCAACAAGAATTACTCGAATAAAGCTTATCTTTAAAAAACACATATTTTTTTGGTACAATTACTAGGTGGATTACAGTGAAAAATCACTTTAAAAGTTTAAGATGGCGGTTACGCCGGCGCACAGTGGTTCAGATTTCAAAATACCCGATCAAAATTCATATCTGGTAAATGAATTACAATTTTCAATTAAAAGTTTGTGATGTAACACTAAAAAGACATACTAATGCATTTATAATAATAATAATAACTAATAATAATAGTAACAATAATAATAATAATAATAATAGTAGTTGATACGACTTTGCAACAGAAATTAGTTAAGGGCTTTAGATGTAATGTATGTTGCATTATGTAGAAATTTAAAAAAATGCACCAATACATTGGCAATAATAATAATAATAATAAAATACTAATAATATTACAGGCGATTTTGCATGTTACGAAATATTTGGAAGGGCTTACTTTTACTAATCATCTTCTTCTTCTTCTTCTTCAAAATCGTCATCAGAATCTTTCTTGTCTTCGTCAGAAATATTGATTAATTGGAGGACATCAACATCAGTGATCTTCTGTTTATGTTTTCCGTGTACAAATGAACTTAATTGTGGATCTGAGCTTAAAATTAATCGATGGAAAAGATCTTCATTTATTTTAATGGCACTAATTTTCCTGGTGTGGTGTTCCCTGTATCGTCGCAAATCTTTATTTTTCGCTTCTTGTGCCTCTTCGTATAATTCTCCAATAGGCAAAACAGCATTTTCTATAACTGCTGCTCCGTGTAGTAAGATTTTATGGATGGAAGTGGGCATGTAGTACCACTCATACAAGCTCACAAATTTTTGGGCTGTTTCCACACAATAATTTTCAAATTTCTTTGTGTTTATTTCGTGGTTGCTATTGATTATCTTCAAAATTACTGAAAATCTTTTAATTAGATCTTCATCGATGCCAGTAATTTCAGACGATAATTTAGGATCAGCAAAAAATCGTCTTGCAGTATTCCCATCATTTGTGGTGCCTACACCTGCTTTAGGTACATCAACGACTAGTCCCATTCTCTGCCGAAACTTATTTTGAAGTTCGCGTTTCTTGGTTTGTAGTACTTCCCTGTTTTCTTTAGATACTTTCCACACTTTTAGATCTAGTCTATAGGCCACATGAAGAAGACATGAAGAAGACATTCGAAAAAACGAATATAAGCATGTAAGACTGACAATCCAAATCTTAACATTTGCGGTTGGATGGGGCAAGAACGAATTTGTTCAATATCATTTAATTGCGAAATCGTAGCATTGCATATGTAGCACCTCATACTCGAAGTGTTAGCCAATGCACTGCACACCTTTCCGTCAACCATTGTCAGTGACAGTGTAAATTTAATTCGACCGAATTCAGAATCAAATGGCAATAAGTTGTTAATTTGCTGGTTTATGAACTCTTCTTCAGCTTTAGAAATTTCTTGGGTTTCGTGAATCCACTGAAGTCTTATCGGCCGGCAAAATCTCTTCGAGGCAGGGCTTGGATTTTTCCAAAAAACATTTGAACTGTTTTCATCCACTAATCTTAATGGTACTAAAGATGTAACAAATACACTCTCTTCAGCACGTATTTCTTCTGACGTGTTGGATTTTTGTTTAAATGTCGTATATCCAGAGGTTCCATCAAAGCCCCATTTGCAAATCAAATTCAATAACCTATCGGGATTGCTTTCTGCCGGTATTATTTTCAAAATACTTTCACATGTTTTGTAGAGAAGGGTTTGAAGAGGAACTTCTCATTTTTCTTCCGTGAAAATAATACCTTCTGGATACAATTGTTTTTTTATGTCCAGCACAGTATGATATGATGGATATAAATTAGTGTGCCCATGAAGCGAAGCTGATCGTCTTAGAGTAAGGTACTGTTGTTTGGTTAAACTTAACGAAATTACAAGTGACAAAGCCTCTTCCGGAGTATATGCAGACTGATTTGTTTTTATAGTTTTCCATTTTTTTAAAGTGCGTTTAGCACGGGATGGAGTTGTCACAGTTTCTTTAAGCAATTTAGCAGCCGCTTCATCGCCTTTTTCTCTTAATTTCATTGTTGTGGCATAAGCCAATTCTTCAGAAGATTTTGTAGTTCGCAGTTCTTCAGTTTTTCTACGCTTTACCACATCAGAACAATCCTCAAATTGTTTAGATGGGCGACCGCGACCTAAATTTTGTTATGCGTAATACAAATTGATAAAAAGTTTTATAGTTCGGCTTACCTCCTGTGGATGTTGAAGGTTCACTACTTATAGGAGTAGGCACACAACGGAGAACAATATCTGGGAATCTTATTTCTTCGTGAAGCCACATATCAAATTTCTGTAGAAACCGTTCATTATTTCTATTTACTCTTCTAATTTCTGATATATGGAGCAAAAAAATTAGTTCGAGTAAAAACTATAAGTGCGTTTGTAGCAGCATCATTTCCGTTTGTATGAAAAACTTCTTTCAAATAGTCTATAACACAATTTTTTCGAACTTCAATGGATAATTCGATATTTTCTAGAAACTTTTCGTGTAAAGAAAAACGCGTAATTGGACGAACCGCCATCGTTAAAATATCTACAAATACACAAAATATCCACAAACTAAAGCTACACCACAACAAGCAATATCAAACAACAGAGTAATAGCCACCGAAAGTGCGAACAGCAAGAGGCGCAAATACAA
The DNA here is from genome assembly GCA_963966045.1 of Xestobium rufovillosum. NCBI lineage: Eukaryota > Metazoa > Arthropoda > Insecta > Coleoptera > Ptinidae > Xestobium > Xestobium rufovillosum. The sequence goes on from OZ014496.1 coordinate 17,738,353, forward strand.
TGCCGGGTGAACGTGACAACGCAACCCCCTGTCGTAAGAGGGGCAAACCGATGCAAACCATTTAGGTGTTTTTGTTTACCTAAGACCCTAACTAATACTGTGTACCGAAAATTACTTTGTCCTCTTGTGTCCTCTGTTTCGTAAAATACATTTAGTGCGAAAATTAGTGGAATATGGAGGGTACATAAAGTACTGGTGAATTTAAAAGCAGGTAAAATTTCTTAGAAAAATAATACGTTCAGGTGATAGCTAAAGATCCAAACTTTCTCGGCATATTCATTTTTTTCAAATATTTTGCAAGATAAATTCTGCACAGCCCCTAGAAAAGGTCGCATTTCAGAGAACTCAATTTTTGTTCGAAATGCATGTTTTATCGCACGCTTCGGGACTAATATTGTCTTTCTATGTAATTTCATTTTGCAATTATTTATTTCAGAAGTTGACCAGATACTAGAAGAACGATTGTGTTATGTTTAGCGTCATATAAAAAAATAAAAAATTTGATTTTCGATAGACTATTTGGGATTTTGAACCACTGTGCGGCGCCGCCTGGCGACCATATTGGAAATTTGAAAATATTTTCCACGGTCTTTTCTTGGCCACTTTAGTAATAAATTTTTTTACCGCAAGACTATGATGAATAGCTTCAGAGATACAGCACTTTGCATTCTTATCTGGCCACCCGGTACAGTACACCTTTATTTCCACAAACTTACTATCTACTAAAAAAAACCTTAATTTTTTTGTATTACATACATGAATATATATTTTATTGCTCTCCCCTCATAATAAAAACTCGAGGGAAGTATGTACACAAAGATTTATTGAACATTGCATTAACACACGGAAGTACAATGCCATTTGAACTCATTCATACAAAATACAGTATCTTATAATCTATTGCGTTATTATATATTAAAAAAACCACTAAATAATACAGAAAATTGTATATGAACTGTTCATGGTTATCCTACCCCATGTTCAATCACAAACGGAGGCTACTTATAATATCAAAAAATAAAAATGATTAACTCTTAACTACAACATAAAACTTTAAGGTTTCATTAAATTATGACATAAACGTTCAAAATGGAATGACTGCACATGATTCTGATCCAACTGAACTATGATGAAGAAGAGACGTTAACATCTGAAAACAACAAGACCGTTACTGTATTAATAAACAAAATTAAAAATGAATATTTCCATCAATTCAATTTTTATTTACAATCTATCCGAAACAAAACAAAAATTGTAATTTTGATAGACTTATTCATCCGGTATAAAAAGAAAAAGCGCCCCTTACTATGTGTGACTCGACCCCAAACCGTAAAATAAATACCAATTAAAATTGCTGGCAGCAAAGACCAGTCGTCAATCAAGAAGGCAACCTCTACTGCTAAACAACATCACCGATTAAAAAATAATTATGGCTGTATGTCACTTTGCATACACTTACCGAAAAAAAGATCACAAAATTTACAAACACGTTAGTAGGGCTGATGCCTCTGATTGCGGCCACCTCCTCCGCCTCTTTGTTTACCTCCTGTAAATCCTCCGGCGCCACCACCACCACCAGATCCTCCTGAAAAACGACAAAAACATACACTAGCCTCTAGTATATTGATCCAAAGATGAGCGATACAGCCCTTCCACCTGCACTTCTTAGGTCGGTAAATTGGCAATTTTTCAAAAAATCACTAGCGGAAAGTCTGCACCGGCAAAGGAATCAACATTTATTAATGTCGCTGCGTCGACATCAGAAAGAACGAAACAATGTGAAAAATCTGTTAACATAAATTGCTTAACCGATACGTAGGACATTCAGCGCTTGGTGTCAGATCTTTCCTATATGAACGCAGGTTAAGTGCACTACACAAATACTAATTTGGAATTGAAAAATTAAAATTAAAAAAACAAATATGACAAGAATCTAACAAGAATTCTGCACTAGACTTTAGTAGTACCTTTTCCCCGAGAGCCACTGCGTCCGCCACCATAGCCACCGTCATAGTTATTGTAGCCATAATCTGTCGCCACACAAAGAAACATATGAATATCACTTATTACTGTCACTGTTGACAAAGCTCTACATTCATAGAAACAAGTAGTGTCAGCAATTTCTTTGTGGCATGTTCTAGTTTCTTATTTTTAATTTTGAGTATTCCGTCACATAAAAAACAAGGCCAGCGACAGTAAAAGCAAGCGGTCTATGTTGCATTTGGGCTTATACAGTTCTATTTTATCCGTGTTTAGTGTGCGGCGAAACACTCAGAATTTTCACTTGTTTTTTTCTACCTGTTGCAATCAACAGATGTTCAGAACAAAACTGTTAAGCAGCTACGAGTACCCAGCTTAGAATATATCGTTATGTCTATGCCAAAGCAAACACTGCGCAAGAATATTTAACAAGCTATTCTACAAGCAAAAGTGTAATGTGTAAGTAACAATTCCAAATGCGAAAATTGTCGCAATTTTCTCATTATGCTGTTAGTAAGAGGATTTTTTTTTCTTTTTTTCATAATTATATGAAACCGAAAATTTAGAATTTCAAAGGCGTGTCTATGTGCAAGGAGAGTAGGTGTTCGAAATGGAAAACACATTATGAAATTTGTTTCAACAATTGCTTTATTCAAGCTCTTAAAATATTTCACAATGTATTTCCAATGTTCTAGTAGTAACATGCAAATACGTAAATAGGAACAAAACAAGTGTTGACTAAAAAATAAACGAAGTCGATGCAGTGCGGAGCACAACACCGTCAATAGAACATAATGTACAACGCGACGTGCTCCCCCGTACGTCATTGGCATGCAGTAGTGAGGCGCTCATCACCATCTACTGGACGCCAACGCTACAGGGCTAACAATCTAATATTGCCTGGGGTAGTATTTACCGTAGTTGCCATAGTTCGAATAATCGTAGCCTCCATATCCTCCATAACCACCGCCATAATAATCATACCCGCCCCCGTATCCATCATAACCAGTACCATAACCCTGACCGTAGCCACCATACGCCCCCCCATATCCCTGATTGCCCCAGTTCTGGCCACCGCCGTAGCCTCCCCGCCCTCTGCCTCTCGCTCCACCCCTTCCCATTCTGCCGCCGCCACCACCACGCATGCCACCCATTGCATCGGGTTTAGGAGTTGCCTTCTTTACATCAACCTGGAAAAGGCAAACAGATTTTGCAGATACCAAATAAATACATAAAGAACATTATTAAAATTTGAAACTTCAGAAAATGGAATGTCTTTCAAGAAAATCAGAAGCAGAACTGGAATTTTATCATCATGAGATTGTTTATATGTACTGTATATCCCCAGATTGCGTTACAAAGAGGCCAAAAAATGATTGTTTTCAAATTCTCAAGAAAATCCTGCTTGTTCCCAAACTCACAGGGCATATTTTTTATCCAACTGTTGCAGAAAATTTATTAATATTGATGCATTTTTTGGATTTAGAAAACTTTTATTAACATATTGTTGAATCCAAAAAACATTTCACAGTATTCACAGTGTGCCATTAACACCAAATAGAAACAGTATCAGATTTCTAGCCCGAAAAAGATTAGAAATTTCTGAGATGGTACTGTGTTTAAATGTTACGTGAGCAGAAATATATGACATGTAACGTGCGAATCTTTAGTGAGATAGATACTGTCACCCGGCGAGATCGGGAATTAAATTTATTGCCTGTCGGCGGCTCCCATCGATATCCAGAAATATTATTTATTTTTTTATATTCTTATATGAACAATTTTACTAAACCAGCAACTGAGCTCAAATTCAGGACTACTGAATATCTTCATCTAAACAATATATGTACAAAGGCATATTGATAATTTCCTGATTTCAAAGGCTGCAATAAAAACAATTTCAAATGCAAAATATTTTATTATTTAACATAATTCTCATTTTGATGATATAATACATTTATTGCAGCCAATTAACGCATGAAAACCTTTTACAAAAAATGTGCCGTTCAGTTCTCCACGGTTTATGCATTCGTTAGCAGAAAAAACTCTTTCTCATTTGAAGCCGGTGCTACAATGTGCCATTTACCGAATATCGAATGTTTGGCACGTCACAAACCACTTCGCCAAACACTAAACATACATCTACACATATGCGTCCATCGAGAACGATACCGCATTTATCAAACAGTTCGGTTACTTTGATTCGTGCTGATTTACCGACAATCGGCGGGAAATCTTCAATGTTTGCCGAATAGCAAACATTTGGATATTACCGCATGTGTAGTGCTGAGCTATTCGCCGAATTCCAAACATTTGCTATTCGGGATTCAGCAAATGCCGCATGTGTAGTGCCGACTTGAGGGAAGAGAGAATAGTCGGATGGGGCCAAATATGGGGTATAAAACGGATGTTCTAACAATTCAGATTGTACAATAGGTGAAACCTCCCACAACGGACACCTCTTTTACCTGAACACCTCCAATAAACAGACACTTTTTGGGGAACGAACCGTCGCTTATGGGGGCTTTCTCTATTAAACGGACATCTCCCATAAGCGGAGGACACAAAATCGGTGACCATTGGTGCCCGCTTAAGAGAGGTTTCACTGTACAGGGTATCCCACGACGACCTTACACGATCTGTATATAGAAAAGCATATCTAGTAGAATTACACAAAATTGCACAATTAGGTAATCGAGGATGCTCAATTCGACTAAAATATGTTTGACTTTCTGCGACTTCCGGTTATACCGGAAATAAGACACCAACTTCCTTATTTTAAATGGAATGCCCACATTTTTATTACGGATTTAGATTTTTGGTCGAATTTTGAGGTCACCTTATGCAAAACATCGTATGTGTAAAGTGCCCCATCTTGGAGATATTAGACGTTAAAAATCGTAATTTTTCAAACTTCATCAAAATTATAACTTGGAAACGGTACGAGTTAAAGAAAAATGATTTACATGTCCCTATCCTAGTTTTTAATTCTCTATCTAATGGGTCTGGAAAATACTGCTTCCCGATTGGCAACTTTTTGTCATTTTTTGACCAATCAGGAGGCAGTATTTTCCACACTCAATAGATAGAGAATTAAAAACTAGGATAGGGACATGTAAGTCATTTTTCTTTATCTCGTACCGTTTCCAAGCTATAATTGATGAAATTTGAAAAATGACGATTTTTAACGTCTAATATCTCGAAGAGGGTGCACTTTACACATATGATGTTTTGCATAAGGTGACCTTAGAATTTTACCAAAAATCTGAATCCGTAATAAAAATGTGGGCATTCCATTTAAAATAAGGAAGTTGGTGTCTATTTCCGGTATAACCGGAAGTCGCAGAAAGTCAAAAATATTTTAGTCGAATTGAGCATCCTCGATTACCTATTTGTGCAAATTTGTGTAACTCTACTAAACACACTTTTCCATATACAGATCGTGTAAGGTCGTCGTGGGATACATAGTTTTATAAGCAGGAAAAGTCATTCTTTAGTGACGAGTCTATAGGCTTGGCAGACGAGCTTGCGAGGCCCACCAACATAGAAGAATCACTAAAAACACCTTTCCTCCGAATAAAACATGCTACTTTTCCTTCGAAAAATAGGTTAAGAATTCAAAATAATTACTCAAAATACAGTAGAACCCCTATTATCCGTGCACGTATTATCCAGCATGCGCATATCCGTGCGGCACCTGAGAATTTGTTTTGACACTTTTCCTTGTGTTTGCATTGGCTCAGTTTAGTTTGCTTTACGTTATTACGTCACGTATAGTTTGTTATATAAAATAAAAAGTATTTGGTTTGTTATGTTGCTTATACACATAGGTAGTTTGTTTTATGAAATAAAAAGTATTTATTTTATGTCATAATATGTATAATATAAAGTTTGTTATGTGAAATAAAAGGTATTTGGATTATCCGTGAGTTACCCGGTCCCGTAAGGCACGGATAATAGGGGTTCTACTGTAAACCTTAAAATATTCAGATATCTCTGAAAGCATCATAAGAAATTTGCCAACTGTCGGTGTCGCTACTATAATGGGAGCTTACAGGCGGCAGTAAAAGTGGTTTTTGCTGCTGACCAGGACCTGCAGTAATGGTAGCTTTTACTGCCTTGGCAGTAAAGTTGAACTTTAAGTTCATGTATACAGTCCCGAAATGTCATGTTTCTGAAGAAAATAAGTGTATTATTTTATAAGGAGCTAAAGTGATTCTTTTTGTGGCCAATCTGTACACGTTTGACAACTACAGATGAGCCACAAAAAGTACTTTAGCTCCACATAAAATATGCTTACAGATGAGCCACAAAAAGTACTTTAGCTCCACATAAAATATGCTATTTTTTCGGCAAACGTCGATACACTTATCTAAATTCTAATAAACATGATTATTTTGCTTGCAAAGAGTAAAAAAGATCAATAGCGACATGAATTATTTGTTGTATGATAGATTGCTTTGGATTAGTGCTAGTGTTGCTATAGATCTCATGTAAACAAATTAAATTCTGGACGAATCTATAAATGCGGATATTAGTTCGTCGATGTCTTGTAATGGTTTCAATCTAAATTTTATAAGGTGCTTTTTTGGATAATTGTACTTTTACTTTTCGTTAAAATAATGGCATTTTTTTATTGAATACAATTTATTTAGACTTGTCAGTAAAAAAAATGTTCACTCGCCAGTAAAAAAAACTTTTTTTCTGATTCCTGGTTGCTAACCACATAAAAGTGACACTTTAGTGTCGTTCATAGTAGCTAAAGCCATGTTTTTCTGACGTTTGCCGAAAAAACAATTATATTCATTGCGCTATGCAAACCCATTTGTTCTGCAAACACAACAAACCTTGACTTCTGGGCGAGTTGTTAATAATGTAAAAAAATGTAGTTTTGAAACCGGAAACGATTGAGAGCTGGCACATACTCTTGTCTGTCTTCTAATCAACGTTACCCATTTGGATCTCCATTTTAAAGATTTTTTGATATAGGTACATTTTGAAGTGAAGTGATGTATTTGATAAACGCGTTCATAAGGGACTTTTGAATTTAGAAAAAAATTTTAACGATGTGAAAAGGGAAAAGGTGTCGAAATACTCAAAAATATAGAGAAGAAATATAAAGACAGGACAGTAATTACATAATAATTTGTACTACGAGCAAACGGAGGTTATAAAAATTGTGCAGAACATAAAGTATATTTTTACTGTAGTGTCACATTAATGAAGTCGAGAAACATATAAAAAATTTATGTAAATTTTCCTGGAATATACATGGTGATTCTTTTAAGGCGGCCATTAGAAAATTTCTTATTTGCAAATAAGATAGAAACTTGAAACCTGGGTTCCTGTCATAATCGATCATGGCGAATCCAAAAATACAATTTTCAAAATGGCGGCACTTTCGGAAATACCGGAAGTTGACGCCATCTTTGTTATTTTAAATGGATACCCCCCATTTTTATTTTATTTTTGAATTCGGCATTAAATTCTGCGTATAATGCACCCAGTGGGCTGTCAGCACTTATCTGTCATAGTTTTTGACATATGCCACTTTTTGTTTTAAATTTAGTATTTGCAGGGGTTCATTTAAAAATTCATATCTCTTAAACCATTTAAAGTGGGTAAATGAGCTTTTTTAGGTTGATTCCCTAAAGTTCAAGGAATCATTTCCCTGTAGGGTTAATGTTCAACGACGTTTCCAATGGTTGCTGCGATTTTTTGAAGATGACAATCAAAAAATGCCAAAAAGTCATTTTTTTTAAATGGCAATGGGCAAATTTTATTATGGCAACCGACGTAGGATTAAATTTGAAAGGGACTTATATCAAGGTTTCCTATACCTATCTCAAATAGTTTTTTAATTATTCGTAGTTTTTTGTAAAAATATATAATTTATTAAGATTTACTTGTTACCGAGCTTGTTACCAAGCAACAAACATAGTAACAGTGTCAAAAAATATTAATTTAAATTACCTAAATCAATACAAAAATTAATGAGCTAGGTCGGTATTACAAAATATGCTCGATATGTGCACCGTTTTGATTCAAACACTCAATAATCCGACGTTGGACGGCTCTGGTAGCGTTTCTGGTTTCATTCCCATCAATGCCATTCATGGCTTGGGTTATTTTTAGTAATAAGTCTTCCCTCGACGTGGGTGCAGTTTCATAAACGATATCTTTAATCCGCCCCCATAAATAAAAATCTAATGGTGTCAGATCCGGGGATCTTGGGGGCCACAACCATGGACCTCTATTTCCCCGATTATCCATTAATAAACAGAAAACGTTTACGGAAAATTGAATTTGATTTTCAACTTCATAGATCAGGTGTGGATTTTCTGCGGCCCAAAAATGTCGATTTCTCCTATTAAATACTCCAGCCTGTGCAAATTTTGCTTCATCAGTCCAAATAATCCGACTCAAAAAATTTGGATCTTCCTGTTTTTTTATCAAAAGCTCTTCACAAAAAGTTATTCGTCTTGGAAAATCGGTTGGACGAAGTTTTTGTAGTCGTATAAAAGAATAGGGATGTCGTTTGTGGTCATGTAAAATTCTTTGTATCGATGAGAACGTCAATCCCAAATCAAATTTTGCTGCTCTTATCGATGATCGTGGAAATGCGCCAAAATACCCCAGAACATTTATTTGATTATCTTCAGATTCCCTAACAAATTTAGTCCTTCTTCTTGCAGGATGAATATTTCCTCCCTGAAGAAACTTGTTTTTAAGTCTAGAAAACTTCTGTTTATTCATCGGCGGCAAATTTTGATATTTTGCATTAAACTCGCGACATGTTCTTGCAACGATTTTTTGGCAGTTGCCATGTATGAGAAATAAATCAAAAACAACTTCATTCGAATAAAAAGCCATTTATGCTTACAAAACAAAATCAAGAACGTGCTTAACTTAACTTAACTTTTAATTAATGGAGAACTAAAAGATGACAGTTCTAAAACTATTTTTTTTCTTTGGTTCCATAGGCTTCTATGTTTTTTGGGAATAACGTTTAATCTTTTACAAAAAACTACGAATAATTAAAAAACTATTAGAGATAGGTATAGGAAACCTTGATATAAGTCCCTTTCAAATTTAATCCTACGTCGGTTGCCATAATAAAATTTGCCCATTGCCATTTTAAAAAAATGACTTTTTGGCATTTTTTGATTGTCATCTTCAAAAAATCGCAGCAACCATTGGAAACGTCGTTGAACATTAACCCTACAGGGAAATGATTCCTTGAACTTTAGGGAATCAACCTAAAAAAGCTCATTTACCCACTTTAATTGGTTTAAGAGATATGAATTTTTAAATGAACCCCTGCAAATGCTAAATTTAAAACAAAAAGTGGCATTTGTCAATAACTATGACAGATAAGTGCTGACAGCCTGGGTGCATTATACGCAGAATTTAATGCCGAATTCAAAAATAAAATAAAAATGGGGGGTATCCATTTAAAATAACAAAGATGGCGTCAACTTCCGGTATTTCCGAAAGTGCCGCCATTTTGAAAATTGTATTTTTGGATTCGCCATGATCGATTATGACAGGAACCCAGGTTTCAAGTTTCTATCTTATTTGCAAATAAGAAATTTTCTAATGGCCGCCTTAAAAGAATCACCATGTATATATAAAAATAATGCGAACAATGTGAAGTGATTTTTTTCTGAGAAATTAAAATTAATTATTTTACCCTCTTTGTAACCCCATCTGGGAGCATACTGTAAAAGAAATTATAAAACATTTATAGTAATATTCAACTTACCTCTTTATCTTTAATGGTTTGCTTCGGCGTTTTGAGAAGTTCATTTACAACTTGTTCAGAGTCAAATGTGATGAAGCAGAATCCTTTCCTCTGGTTCTTTGTCTTGTCAAATGGCATTTCGACTTCCAATATCTACAACAAATGAAAAACCAAAAAACTGACTAGGTTTTCTTTTTTTTACAGTAACGTACCGTGCCAAACTGGCTAAAGTAATTTTTAATGTCATCATCTGAGAGTTCATTTGACAGTCCACCCACAAAGATTTTACCATGCCTCGCTTTAGCTTTTTTAGGATCTACTTTTTTGTTGTTAATTACATGGTCGCCCGCAGCAACTACTTTGTCTATGGCTTCGGCATTATTAAACACAATAAACGCAAATCCTCTTGATCTGCCTGTGTTTGGATCAGTTTTTACATTTATGCTTTCAATATCGCCGTATGTACCAAAGTGTTCTCTTAGTTCCTCTGAAAATTGCAATTGTTACTTAAACGTGGAAAATTATGCCAAGAGATGTACAAATTTAATGCGGACTAATTTAAAGAGTGGAAAATCAAAATAAGTAATAAGCAGAATATTTCACTTGAATTTATCAATCAAATCCCAAAAATTCTAATTTTTAGAAACTGTGGGAGCTTCGTAATAAATACCCATTACTAATATGTATAAGGAACAAAGTGTATGAAAATACTTACTATCAGTGGTTTCCCAACTTAATCCTCCAACAAACAATTTTCTGCAAACAAAAATTTTTGAAATTATTATTTAGAACCCCGAATTTACCAGAAGCATGTCTAAGACCGGTTGAAAAGGAAGCTTATTAATTACAATTACTATTTTAATAAACGAGACAAAATGTGAGCAGCAAAAGTGAGTGATCCTTGTTCAATCAAACGGATCTGCAATCTCTCAAAAAGTAATCTGTAAGTTTAAAATTGTTGGTAAACAAAGAATTTACAATAAATCTTAACGAGACATTTCGGACATTATGTGTTTACGGCACTAAAGGCCCAAAGAATTGAATTGTTATGGAGGTTTACTAGTGTTTGGCAGAGGTGCCCAAGGATAAATACCATGGGTCCAGCACGTTCCAAAGTCCCAGCAGCCTCATCCTCTCTTACAGCAACGGCTGACACACCTGAAGAAAAGGAAGCATGTTTAATCCATAAACTTTGCTTGCTAAACCTGCCAGCCTACATAAGTCCACGTATTTTGAATATAATTTTGTTCCGAAAGGAATATATCAGCTTCGTTCAAATTATGAATTACGTGAAAAGGTATTTTTAAAGTCAATTCACTGAAAGGAACGATTTTCATCTGAAAGAATAAACTGACCTTGAAAATGAGTGCTGAAAATAAGAAAACAAACTTTGAACACTGGGCTGATTTCTGTAACTGCCATCAAGTCTTTATGAAGTACTCCAAATTCAAAAAACGCGCCAAATTACTAAAGACGCCATTTTCTTCGTACTGAGCCACCGCTTGATAAGTAATATTTACGATACGGGAAAATATCACTAATTGTACAAAAAATTACAAAAATACAACATCAACTACAAAATATAGACTATATAGACTAAATTTACAGATTTTGTAAATTAAAATGCTTAAGAACGAACAGGATGATTCCTGGTTACGGAATAAGTACAAGGGCCGGCAACAAATTAGTTTGTTATTCTAGAAACTATAATAATATACACTAATGTTATTATTCATCTCAATTTTACAAAAAAAATGTAATTACTGACGAAATGACAGAACTTTGAACACAAAAATAATAAAACCTTACCTATCATCATCTCGGCCAGGCGCGTCAGCACTACCGCTATCGGCTGGAGCATCACCACCGCCACCGTTTTGTCCATTCATTTGATCATCTTGGACAAAATTTTGATCAGCTTTAACATCTTGTGAAAAATCTTCACCATTACCCATAGAGTAATCCTGATTTGCCATAATTTTATGTAAAATACAACAAATCTAAATATAAACTACACACAAACACGTCTACCCTCCAACAACGAAAGAAGAGAAGAGGACGCTTTATGAGTATGACGCCAACTGGCCTGCTACGCCCAAACAAGAAATGGAATGAGAAGGGCAGCGGAAATAATGGCTGGTTACCCGGCTACCAATAAACGTCGCCAATCACAACTTCTTTTTGACGCGTAGAGGGCGTTAAGGAAATTAGCACGGCAAACTTGATAGGAAATTCAGCTTTACGACATAATACAGCATGTTCTAAGCGCTAAATTCAAATGGTATTGATTGAATTAGGGCGGGTTTCAGGTTCAATTTACAATTAAATCTGCATCGTTTAAATGTAATTATTAGTGTAAATTATTCATTCATATATAACTGAATCTTATGAAACTTATTTGGATCACGTTAGTTTTATTTTTCTGTCTTGAAATTGTCATTTTTTGTAAGTGAATTTCATTTTTCGGTAACTTCGGGGGTTTTATAATAAATTTAGTCGAAATGCATACAAAGGTAGGTTTATGATGTGAAAATCAATTTATGAGAAAGCAAGGTAAATTTTAGGAAATTGCATTGAACAATGTTTGGAGAACTTGTAATAAAATTAGGGCAGCAATATTTCGAATTGACCTAAGCCTATGGGATTATTTTCTTCCACTTGACCCCAACAAGAACTGCCTAATTTCGGAGTCTCAGTTTATATCAGTTTTATCAGGACCCCTAAGAAATAATATCGGTGTTTCTGATCAAGAAATATCAGAACTTGCGGACTATTTCCGTGTTCCTGATGGAAGAATATTCTATGCACAATTTTGTGAAGTTATTCACGACAGCGGTAAAGAGTTTTAAGACAAAAATATAGTTGGATAATTGATTTTTGTAACTTTGTAGTACCGGACTTCACGAAAAATAAGAATTTAGTGTCTGGACTGGAATGGAACGACCCATTACAGGTAAACCGCCTCAGCAGCAGCGAAGAACGAAGACTCAGTCTTTTGCTTACTAAAATAGCAGTCTTAGTAAATATGAGAAAACTAGTACTGAGGCCTTATTTTCAAGACTATGAACTGGTAAAATAAAACACGTAATGTGAATAATAAAAGTTTGCTAATTGAAATAACTATTTAGGTAGCTAAAAATGTCGGAGTTGTAACAATAGCACATTTTGCAAGAGTTCTTGCCTACTTGGGTATTTTGGTGTCTGCAGATGACTTTAATTTACTTGTTAAGAAATATTTAAGGGATAATTATACCCTAAATTACGTTGCTTTCGTAGCGGATATTGATAATGTGGTAAATTACATGAACCAACAAGGAATTTTGGATTTGGGAGGCGTAAGTATTTTTTTAAATAATACCTCTAGGCATCCTGAAAATTAAAACTAACTGAATAATGAATATAACTTTTCTACCTGCCTGCAACAAATACTTAGCAGGTGAGAGGCAACTAATTTTATATGTTGGCAGAGGTACGAGGTAGGTAGGTAGGTATATATTTTTGGGTAAGGCATTGAACCTTCAATAGAATCAGTCTCCAGCGTAATGAGGTTGTCCACCGGATTCAAGGTCGTGGGCCATAATACTTTTAAGGTCGGTTCTACTGAATTACCTACTGAAAGATAAAAATGCTGTTATGCTGTACTTTTTGCACACATCATGTGCAGAACATATGGTCAACAATGGAAACATTTAGGATTCCCAGTGAAATGGAGGATTTCATATAGGTACCTACACGCCATCGCCGGGTACCTATCTATAAGCCAACCAAAAGATTTTATGTCAATTATTATTGACAATTATTATTTGCTTCCTTCAGAATGGAAGAACTTGTGCAGAGGTACCTTAATAGGTCTTAAATTCATGCATTGCGCTTACCTGCCTGACAAAATACTGGAAAAATTTTAAGTCTATAAACCCATCTTCATCAATAGCTTGCAACAAGGCCCATTTCTTTTTCAAATTTCACACTACATACTGTCCATTTGCTTTAGGTATGTTTTTCGTTGTTTACGAAAAGCTTAATAATACAAATTTAATTAACTAATATATTAGGTGGTCAGGTTTGACACATAATACCTAGATGGAATTGCATCCTTTTACACGTGCAATCTCAAGACGGAATTCTCCGCGAAACCTAGTCTGTTCAAAACCAGTCGAAATGGGTGATCTGATCGGTCTATATTTGATTATAGATTTTTAATGTGGACAAAGTAATTTTTCATATTTCTCAAAAACGTCTCGTTATACAGGGTGGGCCAATAGTGTGTAGTCGGCCCATATCTCTGGTTCTATTCAAGGTAGCAAAATAAAACTTTACATGTATGTTGAGAACCCCACGAAGCATCCGATAAAATTATTTTGGTGTATACAGGGTGTTCATACTCTGAGCACCAAACCAAAGTTATGTTTTTTTAAATGGAACGCTCCACATTTGTTTACACATTTGAATTCCCAGCAAAATTTCATTAAAGCTGATATGCTACACGGTGGGGTTTAGAGAAAGCGATGTTAAGATATGGCCATTTTAGTGTCAGTGTGGACTCAACTTTGAGGAACTGCTGACATCTACTGGTCGTTATTGGACTAGGTTCACATACTGCTCTATTTGTAAAATTCTTGAGTACTTCTGTCACAAAACTTAATATCATACAGAGTGGACAACTTACGCAATATGCATTTTTTCTTAAAAATTTCATATGGAACACCCCATATATTATTTCCATATTTGATAGACAGTTTACTAAGCTTTTGATTGATGTAGATATTGTTAGGTCTGCGACTGACGGTTTCGGTAGAATTAAAAATTGAACTTTAAAATGTAGTAATTTTACCGGTTCTTTATTCGTTTCTCCCATATTTTAGCGCCCAAAACACAAAATATGATTTCCATTTTGTTTTTGGAAGTTGATTTCACATTGAGACAAAAAATTCAATCGCCAGATTGCTTCTTCATGGTCATATTCTTAAATAATTGGTAACTTATTAAACTTGTGTATAAATTGAAACCAGGAGTGCCATGGAAGAAAACCATCCTTTCAAGAAGTAAACTTACAATGAGATTTCTTGTGCCGGTGTAAACTCTATTCGCTAAATTTTCTGTAAAAACAAAGTGTAAGCATTTTTATGAGTTTTTGGTGGCAAAATGGCGGAAATTCCACAAAAATGGTACAAAATTACGGTAAAAATTTCAGTTCTTAAGGTTCAATCTTTATTTCTGTGTAAATTATCAGTCGCAGACCTGCCAATATCTACATCAGTGAAAAGCTTAATAAACTGGCTATTAAACCTGCAAATAATATACGGGGTGTTCCATTTAACATTTTTGAGAAAAGCTATTTTGCGCAAGTTGGCCACTCTGTACAATATGAACTATTTTGAAAAAGTGTTAATGGATTTTACAAATAGAGTGTCCTCTGAACCTAGTCCAATAAAAAAACAGAGTTATCTTTGACCAGCAGACGTCAGTAGCACCACAAATTTGGGTTCACACTGGTACTAAAATAGCCATATCTTAACAACACTTACTCTAAACCCCACCATGTAGCATATCAACTTTCATGAAATTTTATGGGGAATCCAAATATGCAAACAAATGTGGGGCATTCCATTTGAAAAAACATAACTTTGGTTTGTTACGTAGCACGTGAACATCCTGTATACATCAAAATAATTTTAACAGAAGCTTCGTAGGGTTCTCCACACACACGTAAAATTTCATGTTGATATCTTGAATAGAATCAGAGATATTGACCGACTACGCACTATTGGCCCACCCTGTATATGTGGAAAATATGATCGAGAGAAATCTAATATAAATACGTATTTGTAGTCAAAAATAAAAAAAAAATTTAAATTTGAATCTATTCTTGGGCCGCCGAACAGACGGTGATCACCCTGCAAGAACGTGCTCTATGCGGGACCACTATCAATTTAGGACAACCGAGCCGCAGTGATGCGCTTTCTTTAGACCCAACGAAGTCGCATCACTCCAATTCGGTCGTCATAAATTACTATTGGCCCCGCTAGAGCACGTTCTTGCAGGGTGATCACTCCGTCTGTTCGCCGGCCCAAGTATAGCATCGCATCGCCTTTTTAAGTTTTCGTGAGTTACCTGCGCCTGTGCAAATGATGTAGTTAAAAAATATTAGTTTAATTACGAAAACTTATACGGGCTTAAAATTTGTAATACTTAAATCACATTTTTCTGAAAAAATATCTGTTTCCTTGATTGAAATGGTTCGCTGGCTAAAATGCTAGAATGCAGGCCACCAATTACCTTAAAAGGTATGGCCAAAATCTTGAAACTTACAAGATTGCTCGCAAGGAGGGAAACATTTATGGGAAAAATGGCAAGAAAAATTAAATCGTAAAAGAGGTGGCTTTCTAGGGGTTGACAAAAATTATATCGACATAAAAAATTTTAAACATGGAATTCTTGTTGAATTTAAAAAGATAATAATCGAAAAAAAAGGGTGCAAATAAAATTTTAATATCCAAAAAAATTATAACTTGAAATTTTTGTCCACTTTGTGACTGTGGCAACAGGAAAAGGGTTGTTAAAAGGTAAATTCATAAAGGAGTTGTGTTACAATAATAGCGAAATAATGAGAACAATAATATTAAAAATTTTTATTGAGCGAGCAATATAGCTAGATACGCAAAAATGTAAAAAAATGCACAAAATAAACGGTATTTACAGAATACAAAGAAATATAAAACATTTTACAAAGCCAAAAGCAATAGGTAACGAGAAATTATGAATTGAACATAGGTACTTTTATTGTGCTCAAAAATATAAATAAAATAAAAGAGTACTTGTATTATGTAGGTACGTCTCATATACATGGAGTCATTGAAACGATGTTACAAGCTTGGGGTAGTGATCCTACAGAACACCCCGTCCCTAAAGAAAATTTTAAGGAATTAAATTTGCATGAGCACACTAACAAGATGTCCATGATGAAGTTGTTTTGAATATGGCCTCACCATATCATGACTATCACATTCATAAATACAACTAACAAATTATATTTTTTATGATAAAACGTCCTAGATATTAGGTAACAATAATGTGAATTTTAAGGGATCGTAATTTCAGGGAGAGGTGATTTTGAGTAAGTACATATGTTCATATAAACTTTATCAGTGCCCCATGTTATTTGCATCGATTTAATGACGAGAAAATCAAAATAATAATCCAACGCAATTAAAATGAAAATTAATTAAATAGGTATGCGAATATAATGAAAAATTCAGGTGTTTTTATTAAAACTAATCACCAAAACCGATCTTTTTGTTTGTTAAAAAGATGCTCGCCAAACTGAGAAAACTTTAGAACGTTAGTTTATTATTTTAGGTTTCATACACCACAAAATATTGACAGCTAATTTTTAGCATAGAAAATGTTATTAGTATCCTAGTATGGGTATGATATTCACCGAAAAGATTGTGTAGCATGTAGACCGCTCAGTCTGAATAAGCTTCATTCAAAGTGGGCGATGGGACCGTCTAGCGTCGCAAATGTGAGAGAATGCCACAACAGGAATGCAGTTATTATAAATCGGCGCAGGTATTTTATGAATAATTATTTAACACGCTATCGCGTATGCGGAAATATTTCAAACGCACATGGGTTACAGTCTGCTTCGTCATTTTCAATGTCTTCTTTGCGAAAGCTGTAAATTTTTTACGGCAAATTACCCACTCATGGACTTTACTTTCGTTAAAAAAGTAGAACGTGAATAGGCGTGACTGATTTTATAGCTCAACACAAAGTTTGGGGACTTCTATAATAAAAAAATTCAGAGCCTTCGCAAAGATGCAACCGAGGGAGACATTGAAAATAACGAAGCAGACCGTAACCCTTATTTATAAAACACCTGCGCCGATTTGTAATAACTGCATTACTGTTGTGGAATTCTCTCACATTTGCGACGCTAGACGATCCCACTCTGAATGAAGCTTACTCAGACTCTCAGACCTCTACCGCTCGGCTCACACGCGTGACGTATGTGGCAAATGCAACACAATCTTTTCGGTGAATATCATACCCATACTAGGATACTAATGACATTTTCAATGTTAAAAAACTAAAAACGTAACAACTGAATTAACTTCATAGTTTCTAAAGTATAGGTAAAAACTATTAAAAATTCGCCATGCATGTATCTGCATACTTGTATTTAACTGAGCCACAACCTAATTGCTAATTCTTAAAAATACAGCAAAATAATTCGCACATGCAAAATGCAATCTATTAAACTTCGCAGGCACTCTGCTGCTGCAAATTAGCTAACGCAAATGAAACCTTGCATTTTGGTTGGTAGCGGTAACTTCTAATTTTGCCGGATTTCACCCTTTCGAGTTACCTATATCATCGTAAACTACAAGATTTTCTCTTTAAAATAAGCCCAGGTTTCTAAGAAATTCTTGAACCGAATTTTGTCCACAATTTCCAGGGATTGGTCCTACTGTGCGACCTTTTGAAAGCCTGTAACTTCTTAGAATGCATAATTTTTGAAGCAATCTAAACTCTTGGCGTAGGTATTCTTCTGAAAGTTTGTGAATCACAAAAATGCATGTATTCCCCTGTAGGTACATATTTGAAAAACGTTAGATGACTACCCACCGTCATAAATAGACATATGTTTTTCTTTTAATTTTGTTTTCCCTCTATAAGAATACACAGTTTGGGTACACCTCATCTCTCTCGGCTCAAAGTTATGTTTTGCATTTTAGGACCTTCTGAGCCAATTTCCAGGAAGAGTGATAAACTGTGAATTGCCTAAGCTGCCTAGACCAGAGATAGGGAAGGTAATGGCCTCAAGCGTATTCGGGAAACAAACCATTTTCCATCCAGCTTTAAACGCACCCAGAGTTCACGAAGAATTATTAATGATAATCAATCGAATTCAGCGACATGTTTTGGAAAACAGGCTGCGTGTTAACGAATTCTTTAGGGTGATATCTGAAACACATTAGTAATACCAAAACGAATATGATTTATGGTTCTTAATTAGGATTTTGACCCTTTGCATTGCGGAAAAGTTACTGTTTCTCAATTCCATCGGGGATTGGATGCCATGGGTGTGAGCGGGATGCAAAGGTTGTTCCTGTCTCTTCCAGAAATTGAATTTTTGATGATCCAGTATAGAGACCCTTGCGATCCCACTCGGGTCTGTTGGAAAACTTTTGAAGATGACATCGACCATGTATTCACCATACAAGTAAGCCAATCAGTACAGTAAGACCACGGGAAAACAATGTTGAACTAGATAGCGTAAAGTACCGTAAAGTACAATGATTAAGTCATTATTAGGTAAAGGTATAAGGTATATTAACTTTTTTCTGTTCTTTGATAATCATTCAAACACGTCATGCAAATTGTTAAACTACATTTATTACAAAGGAGTTGGAAAAGTGCCCGTGCTTAGAAGTGGAAAGTCCCCCAGAAGAAATTGAATTGTTACCAAAAAAAGGGGGAAAAGACTGGCATAAAGTTAATACAACATCCAAAGATCTTTGCGAAGAAGCTCTTGAAAAAGTAAAGCAAAGGGTCATAAAACGCGCACTTTTGCTGAAACCCATGTTTCGTGATTATGATTCGTAAGTTCTTCTTCTTCTTCTTCTTCTGCTGCTGCTGCTGCTGCTCCTCCTCCTCCTCATCTCACTTCCTTCTGCTTCTTTCCAGCTTTGAACTCTATCGTTCTTGCAATCTTTCCGTTTCCTTCCTCATACCAACTGAGTTATTTTTAAGGCATAATAACGGACATGTTTCAAGAGCTCAAATGCGCCAGTGCATATTATCCAGTGGAATTTTACTTTCTGATGAAGAATTCTACGCTCTTGAGGAACGCTTCAACGACGATGTTGGTTTTAATTACTTCTTATTCTTGAAAGAAGCTGAACCCAAACGATTAGAAGAAGCTCTTGTAACTATAACATCTCTAACATACTTACGAAAAAACATTTTTCGATTTCTTATTTTAGTACACGGGCCTTATCTCTGCAATGAAAAAACTCAATGCTCCGAAACCTCCGAAGAAAGCTGATCGCCAAGATAGAGACATCGTCCTGATTTTGGCTAAAATTAAAGGAAAGGTTGTGCGGGAGCGAATACGCGTGATGGAATTTTTACGAGACTTCGACGCTTGTAACGAAGAAGTTATCAGCAGGGAAAATTTCAAAAGGGGTCTCTCAGTTTGTCGGTTCGATCTGAATGAAGCTGAAATGGAAACACTAATGGACGTGTACGTTTTTATTTTTATTGTTGCCTATTTTTGGCTGCGGAACAGCTGTGCTTCTCGACATATTTTTAGATTTACCTCGTTATGAGACGCCAGACAAATAAATTTTACGAAACTCCCACTTAATTACTTATATTTGGAAATATAACTCTAAATCAATAAATAAGAGCAAATATTTGTTAGGTTGAATTTGTAGTGTACCTACTCACATGTTAATTGCAAGACGCTTCAATGAAAATAGTAGTAGGTTTGGAGAAATAACAATTTGATAATAATTTTTAATTTTGTAAAAATAATTAAAATATTTAATGAATTCCATAGTTTACTGTACCATCAGCGGCACCTATAGGCAATTGGTTAAAGTATTTATGGAAGTAGCAGGAGAGTTTTGTAGATGCCTCACAGAAAACGGAAGCGTCAGATTATTCTTTCCTCTGATAGGTCATCGGATAGCTAAGAACCTAAACAATTCATGGAAAATTGTTAGCACTGCTCAATTTTGTTATTACTTATACATATAACTAGTTTGAACAAGCCTTTCAAATAAAAAAAAACTAAAGCGCCAGATAGGAGATAGAGACGGATTGACAAAATTTAAAATATTAGTTGAAGAGCAATTTAGATTCAGATAAAATAGTTGAACGCCCGACCCCGTTCTAACTTTATGGATAATAATTGAAAAAACAATAGAAGAAGGAAATAGTGCATGTATAGAATTTATGGATTTATAGATTAAGAAAGAGCTTTCGAGCTTTCGACAATGTAAAATAGAAAAGGGATGTTGGAAGTGCTCACAAATCCAGGAATAACAAATATGGGAACAGAAGAGGCGATTAATACTATTACTGATACTGGTGCATAGCTTCCATAATTTATACACTTGACCAAACGTTAATATGCTCAGATTTGCGGTATTAACATCCAGCAAAAAAGAATTTGAAATAGCTTGGAACGAAATGGAAACAGTTTTCATAGAGGCCTGCAAGATGAAAAAAATAAAACCAAAATATTGGTAAGTATAAAGCGAACGCGAAAATAGATCGAAAGCGAGAAATTAGAAGTCGCAAATTTCCGCCATTTTCGAAGTCAAGTAACTGGGAATGATAGGAGAGGTACCTAGGGACATGAAACAAAAAATATTGTACAGAGTCGAGTCGCGCCTAATATAACAAGAAAAGACTGGGTGCGTGGTCTCCACACGCGATAGAAGTGAAACTTCAGCGTTATTAGAGGAATGAAAAATTTGTAGGGTAAACAGATTATTGGAGTGTATTATGCATTTATGAGTTTCAAATGTATCTTTATCCCAGTGGCGTAGCCACACACCCGCGAGCCCCCGCCATGGCGGGGGGGGCCGTAAGTTTCAGGGGCCCTACACCCTGCCATGGGTTAGAAAATATTTTTTTCCGCAGCTAAAAATATGCTGCTGTATTTTCTTTACTTTTCTATGGTCTGTAAATGAACATACACATAATGATATTTCTTGTTTGAAAATGCTTTAAAATGGTTTTTAAAACGAAAATTTAAAAAAAATCGACCTACGTATTTTCTTTACTTTTCTGTGGTCTGTAAATTAACATACACATAGTGATATTTCTTGTTTGACAATGCTTTAAAATGGTTTCTAAAACGCAAAATTAAAAAAAAATCTCCGGGGGAAAAACCCCCGGACCCCCACTTAGTGGGGGGCTATCGCCCTCCACACCCCCCGTTGTTAAGGGCCTTTTGAATTTTTTCGCGGGGGGGCCAAAAATTTATAGTTACGCCACTGCTTTATTCATCAACTTCCATGTCTTCAGTCAAATCTAAAACTCATTAATTTATAGACTATCAACCGTACTTCAAATACACAAAAAATCGATAATAAATATTGTGCGTAATAATAATGAAAGAATAAATCGAAACAAGCGCTTTGTGGCATCACGAGGACTAAAACGCTGTGTCCTTGCTTTACTGACGCTTGCCCGAGAGAAACAGCGCGACGCATGAGACCAGGGGCCTGTTCCATAAAACAATGAATTTTACAAGTTATATGTTACAAGTTACTAACATAGTAGTTATAATATAAGTAGCAACTTTATGCGTTTCATAAGTTATTTTGACATATTTGTAAAACTTGGAAATAAATTACAAGTTTGTAAAATATTTTATTAGTTGTTTGAGGTTATGTCATTTTAATGTCAGATTGGTTGTGCGCCCATGTGTTCCTTAAAAGTTTCAAAAGTGAAAAACTTTGAATTTGAATATGTCTAAGACTCGGTCTAAGAAAAGGGCAAATAAAACTGTAGCCAAGTTATCATTACTGAATGCTACATTAGAAAATAAAGACATTCTTTTTGGAGCATTCGATCCGAAAATTTCAAAACAGTTAAAATCGGAATAAAATAAGTAAATTTTTTTTTAAGTTGAACGGTTTTATTGTAAAGAAACGTAATAATGATGCAGATAATGTACTAAAAGCTAAAAAATAATTAGGTAGGTACCAGGTACCAGTCATCACACCACTCTCCTCATCAATCTAGATTCTAGAGCATTGATCAGACTAAAATAAAATCGTGGGGCGAGTCGAATTTCTATTATCTACAGTCAACCGCTCATATCATTATAGGTATGCTTTGGATGCATCTTCTCAAGAGACAACAATGCAGAACGATCATTTACATATTTACTCAGGTTACGCTAGACCCCACGATTTTATTTTAGTCTGATCAATGCTCTATAGATTGATGAGGAGAGTGGTGTGATGACTGGTACCTGGTACCTACCTAATTATTTTTTAGCTTTTATACATTATCTGCATGATTATTATGTTTCTTTACAATAAAACCGTTTAACTTAAAAAAAATTTACTTATTTTATTTTCAAGTTTTTAGTTTTATTTAGTTTGTTTTTGTTTTGTTATTATTTTTCTAAAGTGTACTGTGTTCTACTTGTCAAGCCCTTTCATTTGATACCCATATTGAGGGGACTGAAAAGAATAATCCGCCATTTTGTGGAGGCGGCCATCTTGGATCTTGAATTTTTCATGGTGTACTGTATTCTACTAGTTAAGCCCTTTCATTTGATACCCATATTGCGGGAGTTGAAAAAAATATCTAATCCGCCATTTTGTGGCGGCGGCCATCTTGGATTTAAAATGATACTGAATATACATAATTGTATTGTCATCACAACCAAAGGTGTGTACCAAATTTCAGATCAATCGGTCAACAGGAAGGGGGTAAAATTTCAATTACTAGATTTGACCCACACAAACAAACAAGGCAAGCTAAATAAAACCGTTTAAAAATGGCAAGAGATTAACAATATTGCTAAAAGTTTGACAATATCTCTCGGAAATAAAGACTGGCAATACAATAGAGATGTGTATTCGATGCTATTTTATTTAGATAGATCATCTAAACTGTCATGCGGTACTTACAACTCTGGTTATTAGTGATTTGATTTTGCTTCTTTAGATTTGCATCTCCAATGCGTCCAAACTGCGTGGACTACAAAAGATTTTCCGAAGTTGTTGAGGAATCGTTCACGCAATCGTGTTTGAAAAGAGCGCCGTTAATAATGCCCATGCAACACGTCCCGACGCGAGATTGTGAAAGAAATTTCTTGAACTTTGAAGAAAGACTTACTTTATCCGTGGCTATGCAGAAACTGTCGAAAAAGCCTGACCTACAAATGAATCTAATGGAAATATTCAACGTAAGTTTTTGTCGAAAACTTTTATGGTAAAATAATTTCACAAAATTATGAATTTGAGAGATCGTTTGTAGATTTGTGGATTTAGAAAGTGATGCAGTATAGGTTGCGCAAAACAAATTAAAAACGTGAGATTCAAAAATCTGTCAGAAATTTATTATTTTTAATAGAATGCATTGAAAAGTTAAGAACCTAAGTTAATTATGATTACAGAAGAACCAAATTCGACCATTGTATTTGCTTCCTGAAGTTAGGCACGATCCTCTGTCCCAATAATAATAATAAATTTATTAACACCGCCAGTAAATAAAGACAAGAAACAGTTAACATGGAACAATTAAATAATGGTAAAAAGGCAAGCATTCAGGCATCACATGAAATGTTGAAAAATACAATTTTACAAAATAATTAGAAATATCAGAGATTATATTTTTCATCGTCAAATTGACCAATAGGAACATTGCATTTGGATCTAGAAGCGTGTATTATTTCGGTTATTTTTTGACGTTTCTATTTTCCAATAAATGAACAGTATTTTTGATCACGCGTTTAATTCTGACCAATTAAATCATTATTATAGTGAGAATTTTTTACCTAACTTATCCCAGCGGGATTTTTTTTTAGTATTTTGTTTTTGTTGATAAAACGACTTGTTTTCTGGTTTTGACATATTGTCTTATATGTTTTAATCGCAAATTGTGACATTGAAAGAATAATATTGACAGTTGTTTCATATTTGAACGTCAAAAAATAACCTTTCGAATACCACACGACAGTAAGAATAACTTGGAAAATAATTCTCCACATTTTACTCAAACTTGTCGCCATTCGGCAATAGCCACTCGAGCCCTACGGGCTCTCGTGTCTATTGCCTGGCGATAAGTTTTCGAAAATCTGTCGAATTATTTTCAAGTTATTCTCACTCTCTTGTGATATTACATACGGTTATTTTTTGCCGTTTCTATTTTCCAATAAATGAACAGTATTTTTGATCACGCGTTTAATTCTGACCAATTAAATCATTATTATAGTGAGAATTTTTTACCTAACTTATCCCAGCGGGAATTTTTTTTAGTATTTTGTTTTTGTTGATAAAACGACTTGTTTTCTGGTTTTGACATATTGTCTTATATGTTTTAATCGCAAATTGTGACATTGAAAGAATAATATTGACAGTTGTTTCATATTTGAACGTCAAAAAATAACCTTTCGAATACCACACGACAGTAAGAATAACTTGGAAAATAATTCTCCACATTTTACTCAAACTTGTCGCCATTCGGCAATAGCCACTCGAGCCCTACGGGCTCTCGTGTCTACTGCCTGGCGACAAGTTTTCGAAAATCTGTCGAATTATTTTCAAGTAATTCTCACTCTCTTGTGATATTACATACGGTAATTTTTTCCGATAATTTTGCTTGTTGATAAGTTGCCATAGTTTCGAATTTGTAGGAGCATTTATAATGTATAATCTAGTTACTTTAGTACCTGCCAAACGTCAAATATTCCCAACATATTTCTTTGTATGTGAATTAATTGAAATAAAATTTCGTTTTGAACTACCTTGCTTCGATTCAAAAAATAATCTTGTCAAATACAATTCGTGGTCTGGAATTTTTAGGTAATTTTACTCAAGCTGTTGCTTTTACTAGCCACTCGTGCAAATTTGACAGAAGATCACTCGAGCAAGCGCTCGTGATCTTTTAACTGTCAAATTTACACTCGTGGCTACCAAGCAACGCAACAGCTTTCGTAAAATTTCCAGACCACTTATTGTATTACTACAGAAAATCGAATGAAATTGACAAAATATTAACTGATGTTTGCTGATATAGACTCTAGAAATATAGCTGCTTCCTTCGAAATTAATTGTTTTTCAAGTTCTTTTAAAAAAATCAGGCGCGATAAATTAACTTGTCGCCGGCGCCTCCACCATTATGCAATCATTGCTTTCTGCGTAATTAGTCCTCACAGTCGGTGTATTAAATCTAGATGTTTTATTATTTTAAATATTGCATGTTTCGAATGTGCATGGAAAACCATAGACCACTGGTTTCGTCTATGTGGGACTCATCACTCATCAGTACGGCGCTTTCCCCTACACTCTCGAACCATGCAATATCGGGGTGGCATTCTGTGAGGTCTCGTAGTACACAAAATCTAGATTACCCCCTCTAATTCAGTAACCCCAAATAATGTTTATATTAGCCATAAGTGAGAAATTAGAAGTAGTCTTGGTGTTCTGCTATTAGAGAAGCCAAATAATTCGTGTTGGTGAGCAATTTGGACCTAGTCGCGCCTTTGAGGTTGTTATATTCGGCTAAACGTGGAGCGTTCTCCTCGCTTCTGAAACGGTGCTTCTACAAATAGTATGTACAAACTGTCCTGATGCTCAAAATCTGTAAGTATTAGTTACAGACATGAGCGACCACTCAAAAGAAAGCTGAGAGTACCAAAATATGTCGACGCCCTTGTTATTCACTACATTTTCAGATCAGAATAAACGGCGTTAAAAATCATCAATTTTAATTTTAATCGTAAAATAAAATATCATCAATATTTCAGCTTTATTTTAAGACTGCATTTGTCTCATTTTCGTATTTAAATTTTCAACAGTAATTTAACGAGTACTTTTTATTTTGCCGGATAAATTTCTGTTTTGAACGAAATTTTGTTGCTAGACAATTATTTTTTGTGATAAATTTGGTTCATGAACTAGTTAACTTTACTTAAATTCATTCATATCATTGTTTTATTCTCATTAAATAATTTTAGGTTTCAAGAATCTATAAGTCTGTTACCAATTGTTCATCGATCTTTCATTTTTAATTATTCTCTTCTTTCAGTTTAACATTTTCAAGGGTAAATGTTCATTGTTTTCATTACTAATTGCTCTGGAGGACAAGATGATTCTAACCTTTGAACAAGTAACTGTAGGTGTAAACATATCACAGATAATGATGCAACTTTGCTATGCCTTATTAAAAGTTACGACCCTAGAGAC
Organism: Xestobium rufovillosum; assembly: GCA_963966045.1. Classification (NCBI taxonomy): domain Eukaryota; kingdom Metazoa; phylum Arthropoda; class Insecta; order Coleoptera; family Ptinidae; genus Xestobium; species Xestobium rufovillosum. The sequence continues at coordinate 17,765,023 of OZ014496.1, forward strand.
AACAAAATAAAACTCCGAAACTGGGTTGGCACAACATCCCGTGATCTTATTATCGGAACTAAGATTTCTAAGAAACATGACACTTTGTCGACAAACGCAATAACTTTTTCATAACAAATTTTATATTTTTCAGGATTTTGATTCGAGAAAATGCGGTACAGTCAGTCAAAATCAGTTCCTTAAAGCATTATCATTAAGGGGAATGTACAACTTGCTCTCCAGGAAAGAGTTCGATATGATTTGCAAGTGTTTCAGTTTCGAGAGAGGCCTGCAAGATGAACTGGATTATAGAGCTTTCCTGAAAGCTTTGGAAATTCTACATGCTACGGATAAATATAATCCATTTTAGAATTTAAATTGTATTGTGATAAATCTGTTTTGTGATATTGTTTCAGTGACTGGAAAACACATTTCACTCAAATTGAAATAAACTTTTACTCAAACGTCATAAAAGAATTTTAAATGTAACCACCTCAGTTCTCAGCAGGAGAAAAACAAATTGCAATATATCCAGTCGAATTAACACGAAAATTCGGGCAATATGGAAGTAACTCGGACAAATCTAAACTTTTTAGTATTGAAAATACTTCTGGGCGCGTGTGTATATGGGACTCATCTTACGAAAAATATATCGACAGGCGACAGATTCTGTCGGCGACGCGCGCAGTCGAGGCCGCTAATAATAATAATATCAGAGCGCTAGCCAGATGTAAACTAAGGTTCGGTGAGCGCGAGCGGGATATCGCGTTGGATAAAAGTCCAAACGGTACAAAACGGATGCGTTAATATTTTGTTACGTATTGCGTCAGTTTGACTATGTACCTTTTGTGCTTGTCACAAATCATTTCTTTTATTTTATTGTATCAATAATATACCAACTTGAAACGGCACAGATCACTTTTGTTGGACATCAGAAACCGAGCAGTTGTGTCGGTATTTTCAATACGCCTATGATACTTGCGTAAGATGCGAGGTCTGTGAATTTTTTAATTGCTTCACATTTACTCAAACAACAATATTCTAAGGTTTCTACCTCGAGCGAGGACCGGAAGTGACCGCCATTTTGACAGAAAAGTGCGAAAAATGTTTTTTTTTGCGAGAAACCCCTCTTCACTCCATCCTACGTCAAATAGATACCTAATCATTTCGAGAGCCTATTAAATTAGCTACAAAGCGTCCCTACAATTATTACCTTACCATCAATAGTCTCGAAAATAACGGAGTTCAAATTTCAAAATTTTACCGAGAAAATGGTAAAACGTAGAATTGCTGGAAACCATTTTTTTATAAATATACCTGCATTCAGTGTGAAACATTGAAAAATAATTTGAAATAATAGCTTCCATCTTTTTTGACATTAAACGATGTTGAAAGTAATTTCTTATGCTCGTTTCCACACCACCATGAGGTGGAGTATCCGGCGCGTTTTTTACGTGATACCTCTCCCCTGTTGTAGGCCTAATCCACTAGTCAATATTCTCTACTATATTAATCTGTGTCGTTTAGATATAAGATTCAATGCCTCTCTGGTGTCCACTCCTTTAGGGCATCCCTTTTCTTCTTCATGGTGTCCTACGTCTTTATCGTCTTCGTTTTGTTCTCCATGACGATGGCATACGAAATGTCGTCTAATTCTTCTTCTTCTTCCGTGTGCTCTAATAATAACTGTTCATTCTCCTCGTAATTTATATCCTATTGTTCTCTGCAATTCCTGCGCGATTGTCCTCGACAGGTAAAGCAAATTATGGAGCAACGGAGACCAACCCTCCAGCAACCGCAATTTGCTTTGCAGCCATGGATACATTTGCACGATATATCATTTTCAGTAGTTCTTCAGGGTTCAGGAACAGGATCTTTGGTCGTGAAAATAGGCACAAGCCCACTTTTTGATCTCTTTTCCAACCCGAAGTCTTCCGCGTTCATAATGTTCCCGTGCCAATGCTGCACCTGGTGGTAAACTCTAAGCGAATGCTGTCGCGCAGCATTTTCTGTCGGAGGTAGCACTGCCAGGTTGAAAGTGTTTCGTGCAGCTGATTTTACAAAGCAGAGATACCTAAATTCATTAAGGAGAAAGCGATCAGACACCCTCGCTCCCATATAAGGCTGCTATTAATTTTTGTCCCGCTGAGTCGACAAAATCTGGGTGAGCATTTGGATCATTAAAATGCTTTGTAGACACCCATCGTTGTTCAAAATTTTTAAGGACTTTACCTTGTTTAAAAAGGCAGAAGTGGTATCACATCCACTGAAAGCGTGTAGGAAGGCAATGAAGTCTCTGAAACTGTTGCACGTATACAATTTTTGTGCCGTCTTACTTCTGCTTGGCTTCATCATATACATACATGTTTGATAATGTGAAGATGTTAATGACGGTAATAATACGAGAAGGTCAACGTCTTCACCAACAATAGGGAGGTTCGGAGAAAAATAAGATATCTATTTTTGGCATGAAAATGACAGAAAATTGTTATTGTAATTGATATACGGCGAATTTTTTTTCTAAAAAATTTTTTTGTGGCATAATAAGCGAAAGAAATTAGCTTATCACGCCCACATGCTAGTTCGCTTTGTTATTGGTTTGACGTCAGAGATTCGTAAGGCGCTCCTCCCACTTCTCTTGAAGTGCCCGTGAAGCGGTACCTATCTCATAACATACTTATTGGGACTATTTCGAGCGTGAATTTTTAAAGTAAGGTGTCAAGGAAACATAAAACAAAGACAACATAATCGATATAATGATGCAACAAGGGTATCAAAAGTCCGATTCACATAATTTGTCATATTTATGTAGTAGGTAGGTAAATGTCCCGGTAAATGTGGAAATGGTGTGTGATTCTTGCATCTAACCCCAATTTCATTCAACCTCAAAACAGTAGTGTAAAGGCAGACCGGTATAAGTAAAACAAAGTCAACAATTTATTAACTGTACATGCCTTTTATAATTCAGTATAAGTAGGTATGTAGATTATAGATACCTGCTTACTTCTGTTTGTAAAATAGGTACCTACCTATATTCTCTAATACAATACAATACATACCTACTCATTTATGTAGGTATGTATATCTAAGTGATTGACAAATTATCAAGTTAACAGTTTTATAACGGATTGGAAATTTTTTAAAAAAAAGGAAACGAATACAACTCACGCGAATCAAAAAACTACGCTACGTAGGTACTAGGTACTTGTTTAAGAAAATGAAACAACTGCTATATTCTGGAACGGTTAATGTAGAAACTCGGAAGAGACTCTTAAAGACGCATGTATGGAGTACGAAATTATACCAATGGGTGCGAAACTTGGACAATGGGAGAAGCGAATTGAAAAAGAGTAGAAGCGTTTGAAATGTGATGCTACAGACGGGTGTTGAAGATACCGTGGATAGACAAGTTAGCAATAAGGAGGAATTAGAAAGAGTTGGGGGAAAGAGAAAAGTATGGAAGACAATAAAGAATAGGGGATAGGATGGTAGGATGGTAGGACACCTTCTGAGACACAAAGGAATAGTTCGCGACATACTAGAGTCAGAGATAGGAATCAAGAGGTAGAGGTTGGAGCAGATTAGACTACTGCTCTCAAATAGTTGGGGATGTAGAATGTTCTACTTTTACGGAAATGCGCAGGCTAGCTCAGGGAAAGGATGGAGGTACGCCTCCTACCAGTCTTCAAAAGAGAACTTATGATGACGTACTATTTAATTATTTAATTATTATTGTAAAATAGTTAATAAAATTTCCTTTTTTAGTTCAGGGAGGGAACGCTACGGCGATTCAGTATTTGGCTCCGTCATGCTCCTAGCATCCTGATTCAAATTATGCTAACCGTAACACGTTACCAAGTACCAAGGGGTCCCAGAAAACTGTCGATAAATTACATTATGTTCGATTTTATTTAGAGTGGCTGCAATGGGGCAGGCGATAATTTTATAAACTTTTGCAATGATAAACTAACTCGCGAAAATATCGATAATGCTGACCGATTTTCCTTCTGGCTCCGACGAACCACTTTTTCCGTTTTATTGGTGTGCTATACGATGTTTTAGTCTGGGTACAAAATAGAAAACACCAGTTAGAACCAGTTAATAATATTCGGGACGTTCCACGAGATCGAAATCCCACGAAATCGAAGTCCCATGAGATCGAAATCCCACGAGATCGAAATCCCACGAGATCGAAAAATTCCGTAACTCGGGGACAATGCTGGTAAAGTGGCAACATCGCTTGTAAAGAAAAGTATTTTTGTCTCATCAGATCGAAATCCCACGAGATCGAAATTAACTTCTGCCCTTATCTGTGCAAGGCGGCACAATTCTATTAATAAGAAAATACGAAAACGGTAAGGAAAATGAACGGTTTCGACATTTTATGAAATGAATACAAAACTAGAGAAAATTTCTCTATTTCATTAATTTTGAAAAAATGATCAGAAAACATTGCTTTTATTTACTGTAATTTCTTACATCCCAGTAAATAATTTTTTCAATCAATGGGGAAATTATCCCTAAATTTTCTTGAAAATTACTTTTGAGAAAATTAAACCGATTGAAAAATAAGGCCATAAATTTCCAGATAGGTACGGTTCTTGTCACAACCCGTAAACCAGAAATCTCTGCGGAAGTAGACAATTTATCAAGATGTTTTATACGAAATAAATACTAGAGTATTATTATCATTAAGCAACTCCCTTGTTTTAAAGTTCTAATCATCTGTCAATCTGGCGTTTATTATTGCTTTTCAGGTTTAAATTTTTGTATTTTTTACGTTTTATTCACGAAATAAAGAACAGACTTACATCAAATAATTTGTGGCATCAAGTGACAAAATGTTTTATTCACATTGAATTCGTTTATAACAGGTATTGAAAAATAGGTATGGCGAACCATACATGACTTCCATGTTCATTGTATATAACAAGAGAACACTTAAAACAATAATTTTCTGTTTATTATCGGCAATTTTACGAACGATTGGTTTAGTAATCACGAGTATCTAGCAAATTGGCACTATTGTAGGATACTGTCTATACAATAATTATAAACCCTAGAGCATAAACTATAATACTGACATAGGGTAAACTATCCTATTATTGGCACTGCGCTAGTTATTGGCCCCCATTATATTTTATATATTTATTTAATGTCTGCAGTATCTATGGTAAATTTTATTAAAATTTTTCATATTTGGCAACATTGTGTTTATGAAAACTGTATTACTGACATAACTGTGTCATGTGAACTGTCTAAATCAGCGTTTGAAAAAGTGGAGTGCAACTTTGCTGCTTTAAACGTAAGTTATTAAGTTTTTCACTAGGTCATGAATGTGTAAGATATTTTAGAGGGTCAGAGTTTCCCTGAATGTAAATATTTTATATGGATATAGTAAAAGTTTATGGTTTAAATTTAAATAAAATCGCCTTATAACCTCCAAACTTTAAGCTGGAAACAATATTTAAGGGGTGCCAACAATTAGTACCAATAATGTACAAAATTTAATGATTGGCACTCGGTGCCAATTATTAGTTTTTCCCTTTTCCAATAACTGTTCCCAGTTATTGGCACGCTTTATTTGCATTGAAAGAGTATCGTAGTTCCGTACATCCCATTTCCGTACAAGGCGAAATCAGTGACAGTTCCGTACACGATGCACGTGTCGCGATACTGGGGATCATTTGTAAGAAACTGTCATTTGCAATAGAGGTAGTTGCATACAGGTACAATCCCTTAGTGACCATATACTCGGAGAGCATTCTAAGAATCACATGGCCAAAAAGTGGTGTTGCCCGTCACTGAATACGGCCAAAAAATTGGTTCCACGGCCCACTATTTCCGGTCTGTGGGCAAGCGGAGCGAGAGAAGCGAGCGGAGCGTTTAAGTCCCCACCCAAACAAAAACATTAACATTTGAAAACAATAGAAGAAAAATCAACATACACTTCCGCATTGAAGTCTAGTTATTAACAGGGTTGTATTGGAAAGATAAACTCGAATTAGTGGCTTACTGCATTATCAGCAGGTCAGCGCACGGAACGGCACTCAAACCAAGTAGAGGTTTGTGATGACGCACTAAACGGGAAACGCAACTACCACTATTGCTAATGACAGTTTCTTACAAATGATCCCCAGTATCGCGACACGTGCATCGTGTACGGAACTGTCACTGATTTTGCCTTGTACGGAAATGGGATGTACGGAACGGCCACCAATTCCATTAAAAGTATTTACAAAACCAACTTACTGCGGTATTAAATGAATCATGCACTCGCACATTATCATAAAAAGTGTTTAATAAACCATTATAGTTTATATGCAAAAAATTCCAAGTGTAAAACATGTTCTAAAAAATGGTATAAAAAAAGTTGACTTAATATTTTTTCCGATTTTTTGAAAAATAAAGCTACACTGAATACAAAGTTTCTAATTTTCACTTATAATAAAATTATTTACTAATTATCTACTGACCAAACTGTTTAAAGTGTAATAATCGTGAATGTCGAGGTGCCAATAATTAGAAAACTGGGTATGCCAATTACTAGGTTTTGGTGCCAATAATTAGAAATTAAGGTATGCCAATTATTGGATTTTGGTGCCAATAACTGGCAAAATGTGTTTCTAATATATTATTGTAAAATTTAATAAAAAATATTGTCATGAAGCGATTTTCAGTACATAATCGGAATTCTGGGGATTTCAGTCTTTATATTTTCATTTCAATCAGTTCTGCATGGGCAAAAACGGACTTCTTAAGCCATTTTGTAACTCGGTGATACCTTAAAGTGCCAATAATTGGGTAGTTTACCCTATCTAAAAGAAGAAACATTTTTGAAAAATTTCTTAAAATACGAAAATTCTTAAATAAATTTTATTTGCTTTGGTCAAATAACATCTTCATTACATGTGCGTCCTGCTTTTCCTGAAGGCTAAGAATGTTCATTAGTCAAAGGCAAATCAGAAAATTTCGGTTATAGCATCAAGGTTGCTATGACACAGAAGTGTCGAATTTATAATGGGTAATAACTTAATAAATAATTTAATAAATAATTGAGTTAGGGGAATATTGGAAGAAACCTAACAAAATAACAAAAGTAGGCAAGTAGGCAACATTTTTTATCCAAACATTTTTTTCATATTTCTAATAGTTTAGCCGCAATATTTATTTGAAGATTTTAAATGTTGATAACAATTGAACGCCTAACTTAATTATCACCAAAATCAATAGTCCTTGCTGAGACGCATTTTTCTAAAAAAATAATTAAAATCGGTTAGTTTTTACGGCAGTTATCGATAGCCAAAGAAATCCGGGCACACACACGCACCTAAACACCCCCACGCACGCACAGACACGCAGCTAAAAAAACTTTTTCTCGATGTTTTGAAGCTAGTACAATACGAATCTGAGCTTATCTGGGACACGAATTTTTGTCGGTAATACAATACTTCCATTTCCTTATACGGAACATGGAAGTAAAAAATACAAACTTATTACCTACCTAGGTATACCAATTTTAATACCAAATAGAAAACATCAAATTGATACACCCACTGACACATTGTGATAAAATTCGAAGTGCCTTGTGGTCAATACTCATCAGTCACAGCCAAAGTGAATTCACTTTTGTCACAGCCATACTATAGCCGTATTTTTGCGATGCAGCGCCTTTTTCCGTTATCCGTTTTACTCTTAATAAAAATCAGGGCATTAGCTTGGTTTACTGTAAAGGATGGTTGGTCATGGTCATGGTCATTGCACAGCTTTTGGGGACCACTGGAATGGGACATACTGACGTCAGTATGTAGAACTCTGGGGGTGTTTTGTCGGGAACTACTGTATTTTTCTAAAATCGCCGATTGCCGTCACGCCAGCGCCGTCAGCCGTCAACGGCGCTGCGTTTATTTACATCCCAACTAGGTTTTGCTAATGCAAATGTTTTAGTCTGCTAATATTCTCTTGTTTTCATTAGTAATCGAGGATATTCTTTAAACAAATACCTTTCGTGACGGGCCAGCAGACATAACACATTGAATGCAAAATTCTGTAAATTACAATAAGCTTTAGAAGAAAAAAGAAAAAGGATCCACTTGGATTGGAACAAAAACTCCCCGCGCATTTTGGAAGTGCCTGCGCCTTTCATTACTGCGCTAAGCCTGTTGCTTGCATGGCATGAAGCTTAAAAGTCCGTTAAAGCGCGTAAAAGTGGTAGTGGACTACTTGGCAAAACCTAGTTAGGATATTAAATAAACGCAACGTCACTACGAGCAATACCGTAACGCAGGGTTACTTCGCTCATGGGTGACTTTACACGGAACCACGTTTTAGTGATTTTCTTTTTATAAATCTGAAGTTGGTAGCAATCGACCGTCCAAATAAGCGGGATATACAAATTAATACGTGGGGCAGTCTGTCTGGGGCACAACAATTGGCGAGACTTTTATAGTATTCGCGTAGTGTCAGATAGTGTAAACATTTAAAAACTTCATAAAATTCGTAGTAGCAACTGCTAAGAGTTGTAGAGAATATAATAATATATGTAGTTTAGTGAGTTTAGCTTTCATCTGCTTAGGTTATTAGTACATTGTCTTGGGATTATGTAGCCATAATAATCGTGTTCCAGAATTTTTTGCTGCAAATATTTTATATACCAGAAGATGACTGGGAGGGCGACTGGGAGGAACAAAATGATACCTACCTATATCTAAAAATTAACGTGACATTTTCTTCCGGATTTTATTAAGATAATTTATATTTATCGCCATAAATAAATACATTTTTCTATTAAAAAGTAGAACAAGCGAAAATAAGTAAATTATTATTTATTACTATGTATTTGTTTAGAACCAACAATGGAAACAATTCGCCATCCAATGTAGAACGCTGAAGAAGGGCAAGTTGCACTAGACAATTATTAGTGTGGAGCAGTTATTATGTGGATCATGAAAAATTATTTTTTAACTGCGGTCACTCTATTTGGGGTCAGTGTGGAGAATATTCATATAATCATTATAAAGGTTGCAAATACACCATAAAAGTGGCGCGTCACAAACGTCAGATTTTCATTCCAAACAAAACAAAGCCACGTGCTTTCTGACGTTTTAACCTAACCTCTGCAATATAATTATAGTTGTTTTCAAGTTTTTACACGTAAGCCCAAGACACAAATTGAAAATAAACTGTTTTCACTGCAAAACGTCCATTATTATATTGCAAAAACTAGTTTAAGACGTTGTAAATAATATCGATAAACGTCAAATGGCACTTGCTTTTATTTTGTTTGGAATGAAAATCTGACGTATGGCGGAGGCACTTAATGTCCTGTATTGTGAATAATTTATATAATTACAAGTGTGTGTGCCGCTTCGTAATATGTGTAAAACGAACTACACCAGTTCGTTTCGATTTCGTAGATATCCGAGCTCTCCCGTGATACGCGCTGTTGCCATTTTACTAGCGCTGTCCCCGAGTTACGGAATTTTTCGATCTCGTGGGACTTCGATCTCGTGGGATTTCGATCTCATGGGACTTCGATCTCGTGGGATTTCGATCTCGTGGGATGCACCCATAATATTTAACAATTTAACTACACATGCATATGCATAATACTTATGGGACTGCTGCGCGCTGAAGCTGGGACTTGTATGTTATACTAAGTTCTGACGTCACGCGGCCTACTCTCGCTGCAAGGTACGATTTCTAGCCTCGCACCGACGGAAAACTTTGCAACGGCTTCACAGGCGAAGGAATTTTTTTTAACAAAAATTAACAACATAACTGCCTTCAGTATAATAAACTCTATCAATTTGAATGAAATTTGAAAATTACCGAACCTGCCTATTATTATAGATTTGTAGTTCTTTTACAAATCAATCGCGGTATTAACTATTAGCGTATCGGCATCTTCAAAGGCCTGCTTCACGATAAATCCAGCTTCACAAAGTTTTCGGGGCAATTTAGAAATTAAACGGGCCTTGTTTTTGTCATTTGAAAGAAACTTTTCTTGTGACACTGTTGATGACATTGATTCATTAAAATTTAATTCGGGTCCTGATTGTCTTGATGTTCTTCTGGTACGTTCGGCACATTTTGTACCCTTGAAACCAGCCTCAACGGGATGCCCGTCAAATACAACGCTGCTGTTCTGTGTCTAATACTTTTGTACATATGCAACGTACTGTGACAAGATCTCTGCAAATGTCTGTTGTGGGTGCCACAACACTCGATGAAGTAGAAATCCCCCGTCTACTACATGAATATGATTTCCAAATCGTGGATCTTCTGATAGGGGTGAAAAGTAATCGAAAAATTAGGATTTTTGTGTCTTTCGCATGCCTGATTCGTCGAACAGCGACAGAGGAAATGGAGTCAATTCGAAATTGAAGTAATTCTGCAGTTTCTCGTCGGATTTCTTCGCTAGCGAAAAACGTTGAAATAGTGTAGCATGATCGATTGGGAACTTTGGAACAACTTCTTTGCGTATTTTGATAGATGATGTTAAAGCACGAAAAGGGATGACACCATTCTTTCTTTGGAACCCCGCGTTCTTGAAAGTGTTTCCAATGAGAGCTTCCATTGAAGATAAACCTACTTCTAAAACGCTGTGACAATTTATTGCCTCATCTCCTATTGATCCTGTGCTTATCGACATTATGTTATCTGTAAGTGGAAACGGAGTATGCAATGAATAATTCGAAAATCTTTTTGTAGGTAATTTAATAGGCTTCCCAAGCGGCGTGGTGTATGTTTGGCCTAGAATGAACTAAAAAGGGGTTATTTGCAAGAATACCTTCTCGTGACCTTTTCTTGTCGAAATGGCGGCCGCTTCCGGTCCTGGCTCGAGGTAGAAAACTTAGGATATTGTTATTTGTATCAAAATGAAGCGATTGAAAAAATTCCAGCTTTGTCCGAGTTATTTCCGTATTTCTTGCTATTTCTGTTACGTCAACCTATTTACATGCATTTTGGTTACTCCAGAATTAGCATAAAAGTGTGTACCATTTTCATTCATTTTGGGTATTGAACTCAATGTAAAATCATGGTATACCTACTGCATTTACCATTGTCTCCTGATAGAACACGAATGGGATATGGTACCAAGAGATCTGGATAAGCATGAACCAAACCCTGAAACGATGGAGGAAGTCAGGGAATTAATAACCCTTCTTTGGGCACAACAAGCATGATAAGACGTTATCGTGCGGTAATTTATGCAAAAGCAGATCATTTACTTTGTTAAATTTGAACATTTTGTTCAGTGTATCGCCTGTACGAACGGATATTAAGTGCTATTTTTTATTCTCTGCCATTCCATTTTCTTAGACGGAAAAATCAATTGGCAAAAATGATTTACTTAACCTCTAAGGAGTAGGTTGGCTTATTTCTGCCTATTTCTCTAAGTTTTTACGATATTGCAAGTGTGCAATATCATCTTAGATGACTCCTGATTGCATAATACATATTTTCTGTCATAACAAACACCAAGCGCTTACGCGCTTTAATTTTGCAATTTAAACAATCCTGATTTTCCGTAGCTATACAAGTTTCGGCGTCGCGTCAGTCACAATTTAGTACGATCAAATTTATGTTCTTCATCGGAAGTGACAAATACTGGACTGTCAGAGAATAGATCTCTCTTGGGGACAATCATTTACAATGGCAACATCGGAAAACAACTAGCAGTCCGATCGCAGAATAATCTACCCACTCTAAAGGAATAACAATGACCGTAGTAAGTTTTTATTAGGAGGACAATGGTAAAGTTATTCTTGGAACAGATATTTTAGAAGAATATATTAAATGTGAAGACGAACATACTTCTACGGCAGATAATCAATAGAAATGTTTAAGTTTTTTGAAACCAAAGCACGTATAACAATTTAAATTTTCATAAAATATAGAGCAGCTAGAGTTTTATCAATTGCTATAATCAATATTTTGAAGTAAGTGTGAGAAACTCCACGTGCCTCATTAATTTATAGTGGTAGTTGCGGACGTTGGCTTGCTGATCCGTCAATGCTTTAAATGCGCGTGCTCACCTGCTGTGGTAAACTACAACTTTTGTTACTTATAATTCCCATATAATTTTTATCACTAAGCCTCCACTAATTGTATCCACTGAGTATTATGCCTACGCGAAGTCATTGCTTTGTACTTTTTGTTCCGTTTCTTATTTAGAAATCTGTTTATACGAGTGCCTAGGAGAAATCTGACAGACGCGATATTTATAAACACCACGAAAGTATTCATCTCTTTCCGTGTTCATATCTTTAATCCAAAAATTTCCAGAACCGAATTCTTCCTCATTTTTTCAGAAGAAGAGTTGATCCACACTGACAGTTTTGACCATCATCATCGATTTGTCTTGTATATTAACACATTGTACTGACAAATTTCCAGGAGGTGTGAATTAGTTACCACAAGATCTTCCAACTCTAGCAAGAAGTTTGGTACATTGTATGAACCTCTGGACTGCAACACTGCTGATCTCAGTCTCTACCGCTTTACATCATGATCATAAAGATAACGCCAAGTGTCACTGTCTAAAGTTTGCCCTTTATTTATCCCTTTTACATCGCTTCATGGAGGTCGATTCCAAGAGGATAAATTTTATCTACAATGTACCAATAAGTTTGTTGTGGGCTACGTTCTTCCACGTTGGATGCGAGCATTCCTTTGTTAGTTTTCGGACAATATGCATGGATCCTACCAAAAATCTCGTCCTCCTGTTTTGCGACCTTAAAACGTGAAGGCTAACCTGAAACTTTGAAGAATATGACTAAACACATTCCACACATAATCATGAATATGCTGGATGTTCAAAATTGTGCGCACTTCGTTAATGTTGAATCTATAAGGTCGGTTAAATGGACAAAGAATTAGTGTTGTTCATGACGAATAAGATGGTGACAATGAAAAAGCTATTGAACATGGCATTCTCAAGCTATTCGCAGAAACAATGATTTCTTAAATGGTGCAGTAAAAACAGGGTTTGAACTACATAAGAATTAGTCCGTTCATAAAAATTTGGTTATAACTCCTATTCGACATGTAGTTTAATAATCCAAAGAGTCCCCAAAAATTGGAGTGGTGGAAATTAGGTTTTTGGGGGGAGGGAGGGGGGAGACATTTTTGAAAATGTACTTTTTTTAAAGTGGAGGTGTGGGGAGTCGTTTTCTATGTTTTCTTGAATGCTGAATCGAATGAGACCAAAATCAAGTCGATAGGATCAACCCTTAACGAAGAAAAATGATTCTAATTGTAAAAATACAATAAAACCCAAGAGATTTTATTAAAAAGGAAAGACAGATGTACAGTGTTAATGTAGTACATACATATTCTTTATATGAAGTATGTAGTACTTGGTAATAAGTATTTTATTCATCGAACATGTTGTACTCTTCGCTAGTGACGTCATCAAAGTCTGAATCTTCATTAAAGGCCTCTGCTGATATGTTAACACGTCTGACGAAACTGCAATTTCGGTGCAGCTGTTCATGCACAAATTTTGCACAAAATTGAGCATTCCACACCGCTTTTTACACAGGAGAACTGAGAAGTGGAGCAATTTCCCTTGTAGGCATAGGAAATCAACTTAAGGATGGCCTCTCGAGCAGCGTCAAGGGTTGTCTTGATTGGGTGCAAATCATTGCCACGACGAACCCAACTCCACTGTTGTGGATCCAGTTTATTCCCGAGCCACAACTGTACTTGGTAGAATGTACGATATGAATGTTGTGCAGCACTTACTGATGTAGGAGGAAGTGATTCCAGCTTTGCTACATTTTTAGTGAGTGATCTCTGGAACATGACATACCGTAGTTCATCTAACGTATGTTTAAAGAGCCTCTCCGGATTTTCGTACTTCACTGTGAGTTGCTGTAGCTGTTTGGAATACGTGTATGGTGTGGCGCAAACCAGGTTCTTTCTCAAGCAGCTTGATGATGTTATTTTTCCCTTTTCCATAAATTGCACTTGTGATGGTGTCACAACCACTAAAAGAGTGAGCGAGTACGATGTACGTGTTGATGTCCATATGTTGGTTCTGGAGGCTTACTGATGAAAAAGTTTCTTCTTCATACGTCCGATTTTTGGTTTGAGTTAAAATGTTTCTTGATTCAAAGGAACCAAAGCAGTCAACAATAGTAAAATATCAGTATCCTGACAAACAATGGCAGAGCCGTGTTTTCCTATGGCTGTTTGGACAATTTTATTTAATGGTTTTGATTGATTTTTTGTTGTAGTTTTCAGTTACAGTTGGGAGAGATCAGTTCCAAATTAAAAAAAAAATTATTAGTAATGCTTATATACAGGGCGTTTGATAAATGGAAAGATTCAAAATGTGATTTTTTGGATGATTTTATGATGATAATACTTTAGTTGCCTACCTATCTTTTGCTCATTTTTTCACAATTAGAACCATTTTTATTGGTTAAGGGTTGATCCTATCGGCTCCCCACACCTCTACTTTCGAAAAAGTACATTTTCAAAATTTCCTCCCCCGTCCCTCCCCCCAAAAACGCAATTTCCACCCCTCCAATTTTTGGGGACTCTTTGAATTCTTAAACTACATGTCGAGTAGCACTAACAACCAAGTTTCAAGGACGGACTAATTTTTATGTTGTTGAGGTACTTTTGGCTGCAATTTTTACTGTACTAAAATGGAAAAATCTGTATATTTTTGAATAATAAGGCGTATGAAATTCTATTCATGTATGTACGCGGGGTGTCAACTCTAAAATTGACCTTCCCCTCCTCAATTTCCTTATTTTTGAAGATTTAAAAAATGCAATGCGGCATTATCAGTCATTTTCAGAATTTTTCAAATACGAAATTCAACATTATTTAAAGTCAATGCATACAGGGTGGTGATTTTTTAAATGGAACACTGTATTATTTGACCGGTTTGTAGCACTTTTAGAACTGAATTCGAAAATATATTACTCTTTTGCATTTAGATCAATTTCTTTTTCACCCTTTCGGTAGGTATGACTTTGTATTCTGATTTAATTGTTATTTTTAGCTGTCAAAATAATGCTTTTTAGCAATAAATATCAAAAATTTAAATACTTATCTATCCAAGACTAAACATACTTTATTAATAAATTTTCTGGTGCTGGGCTCATGCCATTTACAATAAAAAAACGTTATTAGTTCAATTTTGTGAGTTAATGGATAAATATTGAAATAAAGTACTCAAACATTAAACTGTAACGTCACCATACTGAAGCGGAATTGTCGTTTTGCTATATTCGTGGTCGAATTATTATAGTGACGTCACTCTAACGGCGGGAGTTTATTTTTCAAATTTCAAGAATTAATTTTTGCGATATTGGAGGTCGAATCAAATAATTACGGAACACGGGTCTCCTCATTTATTCTATACTTCAATAATACCAGGTAAACTACAGAGTGTGAATGACACCATTGCCCAGGTACAGACCATGAATCAAATTTTGTGCCATATTAATGTCGACTGGTGTTAAAGTGTGTTCTAGTGTTATTGTATTTTCTATTGCTCTTTAGCAATTTGGTAGTTTTCTTCGATGACTATTTACTTATTGTAATATTTCCTGACAGTTTTCATCCTTCAAAAATCAAGTTATTTTTAATTTTGGAATGTTCATAAGATAAGCTTTTTATTCTGAATTTTATTCTTTCTAAATGTAGAAGATGCAGGGTGTTCCATTAAAAAAAATGCTGTTTATGTGAAGATCTCGAAAATGCGATTTTTCTTGTTTCCATCGTATTATTCGTCATAAGAAATACCAATTCTTTGCCCTTTTAACCAACATTGAAGGTTCAATAATATTGAGGCACACTTAATTATGGAATATTTTAATACACCATCGATAGATTGATATTTCTGTAGTAGTCTGCTATTTACGCATCGATTTAAAGTACCTAACTGTTTAGAAAATCTGTTAAAATAATTTGTAGATATGAAAAGTATAAGAATACAAAAATTAAAGTTAGTTTTATATCGTCATTTTTAGTATTGAATTTGACTTCCAATTAGAACGCAGAATACCAGTTTAAATGCAAATTAATGCGATATTAAAAATCTATTATTACATTTATGCCTTCACATTATTTTCCGTCGCCAGAGTTAAATTTCCTTTCGGCGTCATTACAGAAAAATTAATAGAATATGTTGGTACAGACAAAGAGCGGCCATCGGATTTTTAGAAACATAAGGCCCAGTTTTTCAAAGAATCCAACACCGGATTAAGTCTGACACCGGCTTCGTTGCTATGATACCGGCTTTCTGATTGGTTGTAGCATAGCAACAAAGCCGGTGTCAGACTTAATCCGGTGTTAGATTCTTTGAAAAACCGGGCCTAAGTGTGTCCGCTTCAGAAATCTATAAAAGACTAGGGCCGGTTTTTCAAAGAAACCGACACCGGATTAAGTCTGACACCGGCTTCGTTGCTATGATACAACCAATCAGAAAGCCAGTATCATAGCAACGAAGCTTGTGTCAGACTTAATCCGGTGTTGGTTTCTGATGTGAAAAACCGGACCTAAGAGGTAATTGCGGTGATTTGACGGTGGATGTGAGCAGTGTACGGAGATGGGTAATAGTATTTTAAACAACAAGTTTTGAAAAAGAATATTTTCACACGAGTGAGACTGTTTGGTCGGTCGAGACGAAGACGAGTGCCACAAGTCGAATGAGTGTGAAAAGATGTTTTTAAACGTGTTTTTTACATTATTTCTTCTACGGCTGCAAAGAAAACAAACAATTTAATAAACAGATTATTTATTTAACAAAACAAATTACATTAAAATTTAGTGTAAAATTGGAGCAGTTCTGGACACTTATTCCAGGGAACACCATCTGGGTCGCTTTTTCTGAACTTTAGACAGATTCAACCATTTTTAATAAACTTCAAAACAAATTGAACATGTTGTTTGAAGACTTCAAAAATGATGTTTAGTTTTCAAAAAAATCGGTTAGTCTGATACTGAATAGACTGATCTCAAATGTACGTAATTTTGACACTCCACCATTGTTGTTGGAGGGCAAATATTGTCGTTCGTAATGTTTTTTACAATTGTTTCCTTATTAAAAAGTCCGTATATCGGAAGAAAGACTCTAAATTTTCTAAAAGAAGCAAAAGTGTTTAGTTGTTATTATGAATAATTAGAAACAGACGTTAAAGTCTTCAAGAGTGATGAATATTAGTGATGTTCCCGTTGTATCTCTCATGAATTTAGCGAATTATTTAATTTTGGCTCAGCTTATACACCTGGAATCCGATGAAACTAAATGGTTATAAATTTTACGAAACTGGTTTCTTAAATAATTCGTCGGCAAAAGTTGTGACTGAAAATGCGTTTGTTGTTGTTCGAAAGGCAAGTAGGTACTTTAAATAACACCATTATGCTAGTTGGTTTATCAATCTTTTATTTTAGGTTAAGCATTTGCAATGTATGTGAGAAAAATGTCTGCAAATGCCTGAGATGGGTATTGCACTGGTATGATTTTGGCATGAAAAATAAAATTGCGGTTGTTGAAAAAAAGTAACACAGACTTAAGTCTGACACAGGGTTCGTTGCTATGAGACAACCAATCAGAAAACCGGTGTCATAGCAACAAAGCCGGTGTTGGTTTGAACAACCGAACCATATTTATATTTACATTATGTAAATAATAAAAGCTTGCACTTGTTGCTTCATAACTTCTCTACTCGTTGTACGGCATAAACACTCGTAAGTATATACGATTCACTACTCAAATTACTACCATTCCTTAAAGGCACTATAGAGTCCAAAAACGTCGAAATTTTCACATTTTAACATAGTTGTTTAAGTGGGTCTATCAATTGGCAGCTGTTCAGTAATCACCAAAGACGTTCTATTTCTATAAATACCAAGATACACTTTAATATCGCTGAAAACATGCGTGCGACAAGAAAATATTTTCCATCCTAGTTTGAAGCACGCAAAAAATGGATTTTGCATCTATTTTACGACAAAAAGCCAAATCTGACATTAACTGGATAACCTTGATTTCACAAGTTTCCGAGTTGTCAGTGTTAGTTGACAAATTCGATACGAGAAAATTAAATATGGAGCTGCCCTCATAAGTTCCAGCACATGTGTCGATTACAAGAAACTAGCTCTTTGTTAATTTATGGAATTTTTGATGCTTTGGTCATAAAATTAGTGACCTAATACATCTCCTAAATCACTAAAGTTTTATATACTCGAACTACCTACATGCTTATTTCATAACCTTATTTTATTACCAACATTTTCGAAAGTCGACGCCAACGCAAGATTTTTTTCCTAGAAGTATAAAAAGAACATTCAGTCAAAATTTATGGCCTCAATTGAAGACCACTGTTTACAATTCAATTTGCAAGAAGTATTTCTTGTAGGATCAGTGTCGTAAGCTAGCGACTGCGCCAAGACGTATTCTGTTTGAAATGGTGGAGGTGCCGGGGCAGTTCCTTGGACACCTTTGAATTACAACAGTCATTACAATTTTGTTGCAGTATCTGTATGTCAGTGTAAAATATATTGCTTCGTTCTTTAAAAATAGAGATTATTCATTTGTAGGCTGTGGAAAACAAAGTATCTTTTAAATGTGGTTACCAGTTTCTACAATCGCAGCACTATGCGTCCTTCTTGATATTTCCGAAGCTTCACGGGCGGATAATGAGTTAGAACTTGTTTTCAGAGGGAGGTATGTAGCACCTGGTTAATTTACGAGACTTCTTATTAATTTTTAAGCTAAAACATTTCGAAAATTCGGCTTCCCTTGCAAATTGTATAAACTGTTCTTAATGAACTTGCCTATATTTCCTTTCCTGCCTGAACTCTGTAGTATGTTAGAAACACATGTTAGAAACTGTTGGAATTAAAAAGTTGGCAAAGTGGGGATAATAAAAACAATTTGATAATGGTTCTGGTTCACAATCGTATTTTGATTTTATTTTGAATTAATAAAATACTTCGCGCACTAGCAATGGAATAATTTACGGTTTCAACATGAATTACTATCAAGAAGTAAATCAAGAAAATATACATAAACTGCATATTTTGATTTTAATTACGAAATATTTTGTTAACAAAATCAGATAATATCAAAATACTTCAGTTGTATATTTCTAATAAGGAAACCGGCTGAATATGTTCTGAAATAATGAGTTTCGTAATTGGTAAATTTCCGACCCCTCTCATGCGCAATCAGTACCTACAAGATTGGTATAATGTTATCTATGATGTCTTGTAGCAAATAAAATTCTCTAAAACTTCATCCTTTATCATTTTTTCTCTACCCTTATAATGTTCGCAGCGTTTCGATTTCAATATCGAGACACACTTTTTTAATTGTTTGTATTTTTTATTTCCCATTGCCCGTAATTTATTTGAAGTTCTTTTCCCTTTATGCAACTTACGCTTTCCTATAATATTCCGTAATTTTCTTGATCTTGGAACTGCACGCGCGAAATGAGAAAAATGTATTACTGTTTTGGTGTACTGATCACAATGTGGCGTTAGAGAGACGTTAACATTCTGGTAGGTACACATTAGGGGAGCTACGAATTAAAATTTTGAGTGCCACTCGAAATGTCGATTGCGATGTTTTGGAAAGTTAATATCAAATCGAATTAAGCTTGGTATTCATAAATTCCGAGATCGCATTCGGTATTTACCGAGGGGCAAACCGCTGTGGAAGTTAGGTGTACAGGTGTGTGGAAGTTAATGGAAGTTCGTGGAAGTTGGTGGAAGTCAGTGGAAGTGAGTGGAAGTCAGTGGAAGTTAGTGGAAGTTAGTGGAAGTTAGCGGAAGTTAGTGGAAGTCAGTGGAAGTTAGTGGAAGTCAATGAAAGTTTCTGGGCATTTACGCATGCGCTGTAGTTCTAGATGGTCTGCGTATCGTCGTATTCGTCGAGAGTTGAGTAGTCTAGACTAGTTTTTGGACCTTTGCTTGCATAGTAACGGTAAATTTACATTAGTTTATATTTTCTATACAGGTGGGCCAATAGTGCGTAGCCGGTCCATATCTCTGATTCTATTCAAGATATCAACATGAAATTTTACGTGTATGTGGAGAACCCCACACGAAGCTTCTGTTAAACTTATTTTGATGTACTCAGGATGTTCACGTGCTAAGTACCAAACCGAAGTAACGTTTTTTAAATGAAATGCCCCACATTTGTTAACATATTTGGATTCTTCATAAAATTTCATGAAAGTTAATATGCTGCACGTTGGAGTTTGAAGCAAGCGATGTTAAGATACAGCCATTATAGTACCAGTGTGAACCCAACTTTGTGGAGCTACTGACGTCTGCCGATCAATGCTACCTAAGATTTTTTTATTGGAATAGGTTCACAGGATACGCTAATTGTAAATAAAATCCATTAACACTTTTATCAAAATACTTATTCAAAATACATATTGTACCGAATGGTCAACTTGCGCAAAATTGAGCTTTTCTCTAAAATGCTATGTGAAACACCCCTAATATTATTTGCAGATTTGATAGCCAGTTTATGAAGCTTTTGATTGATGCATATATTGGCAGGTCTGCGACTGATAATTTAGGCATAAATAAAGATTGAACCTTAAGAAATTAGATTTTTGCCGTAACTTTGTACCATTTTTGGGGAATTTCCCTGATTTTGCCACCCAAAACTCAGAAGAATGCTTTCACTTTGTTTTTACATCAAATTTAGCGAACAGAGTTTACACTGGCACAAGAAATCTCATTGCAAGATTAGGTACTTCTTGAAAAGACTGTTTTTTTCTTCCATTGCGCTCCTTGTATCAATAATTTATACCTAGGTTTAATAAGTTACCAAGTATTTAAGAATATGACCATGAAGAAACAAACTGGCAATGATTTTTTGTCTCAATGTGAACTCAACTTCCAGAAACAAAATGGAAATCATATTTTGTGTTTTGGATGGCAAAATTTAGGAGAACGGACCTATCAGTCAAATTAATACATTTTAAGGTTGAATTTTCAATTCTACCGAAACCGAGACCCAAACCGTCAGTCGCAGACTTAACAATATCTACATCAATCAAAAGCTTGGTAAACTGGCTATCGAATATGAAAATAAAATATCGGGTGTTCCATTTGAAATTTCTGAGAAAAAATGCATATTGCGTAAGCCGCCCACCCTGTATGATATTAAGTATTGTGACAAAAGTACTCATGGATTTTACGAATAGAGCAGTCTGTGAACCTAATCCAATAAAGAAATCTCAAGAGAAATCTTAAATAGCTTCGGCACTAAAATGATAATATCTTAAAATCGCTCACTCTATAAACTTCATAGGCCCGGTTTTTCAAAGAAACCAACACCGGATTAAGTCTGACACCGGCTTCGTCGCTACGATACAACCAATCAGAAAGCCGGTATCATAGCAACGAAGCCGGTGTCAGACTTAATCCGGTGTAGGTTTCTTTGAAAAACCGGGCATGAGTGTAGTAGGTAAGGTATATCATCTTTCATACGCTGTCCTAAAATTTTATAAAGAATTCAAATATGTACCTAAACAACCCGAGGGTATTCGATTTAAAAGACATAACTTTTGCTTGGTACTCAGAGTGTGAACACCCTGTATACACCAAAATAATTTTATCAGATGCTTCGTGGAGTTCTCAACATACGTGTAAAGTTTTATTTTGATACCTTGAATAGAACCAGAGATATGGACCGACTACACACTATTGGCCCACCCTGTATAATGCGTAGATATATTTTTCCGAGTATTTTTCTCTTTATAAGGCATGATCCATAACGAGTGTACAAATTTCGGGAGGTATACCTAGGTCAAAATAAGAAGAAAAGTTGTATGAACATAAAACATAATGCATGTCTTAAAATTACTCTCAACTAAGATATACACGGTGTTGAGATCAAGGTTTCTCTAAAAAAAATGTTACTTTTTGATAGGTAGGTATCTAATCTAATCATTGAATTAAAATTTGTAAAATTTGTAAAATTGTAAATCTCATTTTTGTTCCAAACATTTTTGCTTTTGAAATGCTAAATGGAGTGGCAAGCAGTTTTAGAACAATCGATTGTTAATTTTTTTTGCGATTGTGAGCGGTTAGGCAAAATGCTATTTTATTCAAAACCTAAAGAGTAATACGAAAAAATCATTTCTTCGCTTCCAAATTGAACCAGTGACGTAACATAGGTGCCCTATCGTTTTTATTCCGAATGTCAAGCTCTAACGGATTATGCAGTAATATATTAATAGTATATAGGGTGATTCACGGAAACTGTTAGCTATAGATGTTTTCTCATACAATACAGTTACAAATCTAAAAAATTATATTCGGGCGTAAATGCCTAGGAACTTTTTATTTAAAATATTTTAAGTCGTGGCCCTTCCGGTCGACTTCCCGTTATACCGGAAATGTTTACTAATTATTTTTTTTTAATGGAAGCCATATTTTTGACAGCAGATTTCCATTTTGCTTGTTTTTATATTCAAAAAGTCATCCATTCTCGAAATATTAATTATTTTTCGAACTTTTCCGGCTTTGCATCATGCTTCTTAAAAATATATTTTTGCTACGTATTTCAAATTGAATCGTGAATCACCACTTGTACCTTTCCCAGGATGCTTCTAATTTACCCTACAGGGTGTTGTTAATCTGATGTTATGCCAAACAAACTTTAAATTTGTAATAGTCAACTTTCTTAATATATAGAACATCTTCTATATTATTTCACCACCTGAAACAGAATGGTATTCTACTTCAAAAAGTACCTATAAGCATTCCCGATATCTACCTTTTATCGATTTGTTATGATCGATTTTGATAAATTGCAAAACAATAAAGAGTAGGAGAGATAGGATGGTAGGACACCTTCTAAGACACGAAGGAATAGTTCGTGACATACTAGAGTCAGAGATAGGAATAAAAAGAGGTAGGGGTAGGCCTAGATTAGACTACTGCTCTCAAATAGTAGTTTATTTGCTGCAGTTGCTGTCCTTGATTTATTTTTTCTTTTTGTTGATGCAGCGCTTTGTAAAAACGGAATACTCTACATCAGGCCCGTGCAACCATTTAATCGAAAGGGCCATTTGCAATTTTTATGAAATCTTGCCTCGGAATTTACCCATTTAATTCGAATTCAGTCATTTAATAAATATTTACATTATACAGAGACGTTATTTCCATATTCACTTCAGTGAAATTTTTAATCGCCAAACGATTTTTTCCACATTTTTTCTACATTGTTGTCTAATTCGTATTTCGTTAGATTAAATGATTTTTATTAACATTTTCTTGGTGAAAGGTAGAATACTAAAGAAGGGGAAGTGCATGGAAGTCAGTGGAAGTGCGTGGAAGTCAGTGGAAGTGCGTGGAAGTCAGTGGAAGTTAGGGGAAGTTAGTGGAAGTTAGTGGAAGTCAGTGGAAGTTAGTGGAAGTCAGTGGAAGTTAGTGGAAGTCCCATAAAAATGGAAGTTTGGTGTACAAAATTTAGCCTGCGGTTTGCCCCTCGGTATTTACTTTAAGATTACAAACATTTTGTTTCTTTTTAGTTAAGTTTCTAAGTGCCTACCTAATTATTATTCACTTTTTATCATCATTTCGATATGATTAAATTATAAATACATTTTAATTCTTTCGATATGTATGTACAGTAAACGAAGTCCTGTTACCTGTTGAATATAACTATGTAGTTATTATTTTAAGTTCCCATAACGTTTTTTTCTTATTCACTTTACGTCATATAAACATTATTAGTAGGTATAATATGAACGCTTACTGAAAGTTACGTTCATTAAAACCGATAACTGCAGGTGGTTAAAAAGAGCGAGTATTAAAAATTTCAAAAAACTTAAAACATTGTACATATTATATTGAATATATAGATACCTGCTGCTCTTGTTATGGTATCTTCCCGTTTCCTGCGTTTTTGGGATTCTACCTGTTTTCGTGCAAATTCGAGCGTCAAGAATTTACTGGGTAATTAAGTAGTGCCAGTTCGTGCGTTGCACAACGATATTCTTTACTTTGAACATGTTGTACCTGTTGCAATAAAGGCATACAAAACGTACTGCTTTGTTTTATAGTTGCCCGTCACTGAATACGGCCAAAAAAGTGGTGTTGCCCGTCACTGAATACGGCCAAAAAAGTAGTTCCACGGCCCACTATTTCCGGTCTGTTCTTGGAAGCAATTGCCATTCTTCAACAATCATATTCATAAAAATCGTTGTGTTCGGATGCTGATTGAGTTGTTGCAGTTGTACTTGCAACTTGTCCCATCATGTTGTATTGGGTTGTAATCTGGTCTGGAGACCGTGCCGGTCATTCATCTTTGCTCCTGTAGCGCATCATTGGCAACAGCGGCACAATATGGAAGGACATTACCATCTACCAAAATAATTCGTCTCAGAAATTATCAGCGTATCTCTCAGAAGTAATTGTCTCTCTAACCCATGCTCTAACCATGACTGCTAGCTCTTGCGGCCATTTAACATGATACCTCCCCAAACTGTCACGCCGCCTCAACCAAAAGCGACTTGAGGAAAATTGCGTCAATTTTGTGCATTTTAAGTATTTTTTTCTTGGTTTCACAGTGAGAAAATTGATTCCAACCTTTTAACTATGTACTAGAAAAATTTCACATTCCTAACTTCAAGTATATGACTTAATAATCTATTAGGTTAGAAGGGCTATTTTTCGCTTAAAACCGAGCGGTATACCCTCCTCTTAAAACAGAACTATAAAATAAGAGGTCAGATATAAAATTGTTTATTAGTTATTACAGTAATTCAGTAATTATTGTTATGTACTTACACAAAAACAAAATCAAGAATAATGAAAGTAATGAATTTACATAATATGGATATTATAAGTGTTTAAAAAGTAAATACATACTATAATTTTTACGAATACCTTTGCTGCCTTATAAGATAAATGTTTTCCATGCGTTTTATGAATCTGATGGGGCTCTAAGAACTTAAATCTGGGATGGTTTATTGTTTCCACCCAAATGTTGAAAATGTTCATACCTTTAATTGGAAATCTATGTCGCACACTGGTTATGATTATGTCCTCACAGTTTTTTACACAACACTTTTTTATTCTTATCGCAAAACACATAATACAAATCTGCAAAAACGACGCGACACGCGACACTTTAAAACTGATATTAAATTTTCAAAATTCAAACATTCTATGCATTCTATGCCACCTTTGAGCTGCTAGTGATACTAAATCTTTTGGAAAAACAGGTTCTGTTTTACCAGCATTTAGTGCCACCTGCCCACCTGGTGTCTGTTCCCAGCGCATGTTCGTAAACCATAGTCAATATAGCATCCTAATACATTTCAAAGCATGCTATTGGCTATTGCGAACAGGTGTTAAATATTGTGTTGCAATTTGTAACAAAGCACTTTATGAAACGAAAGTATTTTAAACAAACCCCTTAATTGCCCTTTCGCACCAGACACACGCATTTTTTGCAAAAATGATAACGTAAAAACGTGAGAAACAAAACTAACCTACACGGGACCTGACCCACCGAGCCCGAGAACGTTAAACCACCAACTCTATGCGATACCTACATACCCACCATCGCTGCTGGTTTGGATGGAAACTAACGAGGAACTTAAACGAAAGTATAAGGTTAACAATGATGAAAAACACGTTTTTAGTTGACGTCGACCAATAGGGAGCCTGCCGTAGCTATATTGACTATGGTTTACGAACATGCGTTCCCAGCAGCTTTTAGTGCAAAGATTAGCTGATTCAAGTTACATACCCCTGATACCGTGCTTTGTATTCTACTTTTGCAATGTTCCCAAAATCCGGTTACCATATACAGGGTATCCCACGACGACCTTACGCGATCTGTATATAGAAAAGTATATACATATAGTAGAATTACACAAATTTGCACAAATAGGTAATCGAGGATGCTCATTTCGACTAAAATATT
Organism: Xestobium rufovillosum; assembly: GCA_963966045.1. Taxonomy (NCBI): domain Eukaryota; kingdom Metazoa; phylum Arthropoda; class Insecta; order Coleoptera; family Ptinidae; genus Xestobium; species Xestobium rufovillosum. The sequence continues at coordinate 17,790,938 of OZ014496.1, forward strand.
TTTGACTTTCTGCGACTTCCGGTTATACCGGAAGTAGACACCAACTTCTTTATTTTAAATGGAATGCCCACATTTTTATTACGGATTTAGATTCTTGGTCGAATTTTAAGGTCATATTATGCATAACATCATATGTGTAAAGTGCACCCTCTTCGAGATATTAGACATTAGAAATCGTCATTTTTCAAATTTCATCAATTATAACTAGGAAACGGTACGAGATAAATAAAAATGACTTACATGTCCCTATCATAGTTTTTAATTCTCTATCTAATGGGTCTGGAAAATACTGCTTCCTGATTGGCAACTTTTTGTCGTTTTTTGACCAATCAGGAGGCAGTATTTTCCAGACCCTTTAGATAGAGAATTAAAAACTGGGATAGGAACATGTAAGACATTTTTCTTTATCTTGAACCGTTTCCAAGTTATAACTGATGAAATTTGAAAAATGACGATTTTTAACGCCTAATATCTCGGAGAGGGTGCACTTTACACATATGATGTTTTGCATAAGGTGACCTTAAAATTCGACCAAAAATCTAAATCCGTAATAAAAATGTGGGCATTCCATTTAAAATAAGGAAGTTGGTGTCTATTTCCGGTATAACCGGAAGTCGCAGAAAGTCAAACATATTTTAGTCTAATTGAGCATCCTCGATTACCTGTTTGTGCAAATTTGTGTAATTCTACTATACAGTGCTTCTCGAAAGTAACGGATAAATTCTATAAAATCGTTGAGAAAAATATTTCAAACAAATGCTCGGACACGTCGATTTTTATTTTTAAATTGTCATTTATAAATGTAATTTTCAACCCCCCACTCTTCAACCCCTAATCGCTAACAACCCCAACTTTAAAAATTCAAATAGCAAAGTACCCCTTCTGATACCTCATTTGATAGCATTTTTTATGCTGAATACAATAAATAAAAATTTTTCAAAATCGGATGATAAATAACGGAGATATTTACCAAAATGTATTCAATTGGAAGTGCCATTATTCGAGCAGGCGTTGATACGGCTCTAGCAATGAGTGGTAAAAACAATTGCAAATGTTACACAATATTCAACAAGCGTTTGTCCCTAGATTAGGGTATTGCCTCGCCGTTAACGGACAGCAATTTGAGCATTTGGTTTCATTTAATTTTACCCTTTTTTGTTATTTTTCAAAAATTATTTTGGTAAATATCTCCGTTATTTATCATCCGATTTTGTTTGAAATATTTTTCTCAACGATTGTATAGAATTTATCTGTTACTTTCGAGAAGCACTGTATATACTTTTCTATATACAGATCGTGTAAGATCGTCGTGGGATACTCTGCACATTCGTTAAAATTCTACATCATTCAATGTTAGGAGCAGTACAAATAACAAAACAACAAAGACGGACCATAGAAAACGAGAAGATGGAAATGTAGACTTATTTCAACTAAACTAAATCTGACATATACCAAAATTTTACAAATTAATTATATTTCAAACAAACAATTTTTTGTCCACGGTTGCCATACGTACACTTTCAGTTATGGGAATGCTATTGAAGAAGTGTTAGAAATGTAAAGTATGGGTATTAATCGGTTAATTACATCAACGCAATTTTACACAATTTTACTTGAGTGTAAATAGTAAAGCTTTTCAATACATAAAAGTTTTTAAAATTTTTTTTTAAATCAAGTTTCACATTTTCAACTTTGATGGCTTAAAGAAAGACCGCACAACATTTCTGCATTGAGATTGTCGGTTCAGAATTAATGAAAGAATCGCTTTACCTGAAGCATATCCACACTTTTCTGAACACCTTGCGTAGGCACCCTACCTCATACCACACGGGTTTGGTTGCATTAACTTTATGAACTCTATTTGAATTCTAACTGCTACAGTTCTATTTACAGGTCACAAACTGAATGGGAAAAGGCTTGGCACAAAGAGAAATATACAAGATGTAGAGACACTTTAATCAGGCATCTTTACTGGGCCTGTGAAAAGGACATTTATCGCATAACACGAAGAAGTGAACAACCAGATTATAACTCGTACACGAATGACAAGGATGAATGTGAGATGAACGAAAACGTTTTTATTTTATCTTATCTACATAATTTTTAGTTCCGTGGATATCTCCGAAAAAAGCAAGACGTTTATTACGACTTAAACGTTCAATAAACCGTAGAGAAGGCTCTTCCATTACTTCAGAATGTTGCAGTTCGACAGGATGCACCTGGGAGGAATATGCTGAATATTGTCCAACCAATAAGCGATACACAACTTATGTTTAACTTCTTATAACTCCATAGTCCATACCTACTGTATCTATTATTTTGTAATATACTTACCTATGTAAATGTTAAAATTCTTCAAATATACATACATACATGTAAAATGCAATATAACAAATATGTGCCCAACTAACAACTCAATAAAAATTATCCTACGAAACATAATATTTTTTATCGTGATATACCTACATACATAAGAACAAACTGCAGTGTTTACATTTTTCGAAAAAAAATATTTTTAATCTCCAAAACTTATAGAAGCTATTGAATTTAAATTCAGAAAATTTTCTTTTGTAGTAGGGTTGTCCAAGTTAATTATTCCTTATTCATTTTTGACCAAGAACGTCTTGATACATTGCTTCGTTATATTGGCGTGTTGGAATGAAAATTATATTGCAATATCTCCACCTTGTGCATATTTTGCGAGATGAACAGTAAACTGGAGTAGTGTGACCACTGCAATGCAGATGGCGGTGGCGCTTCAGTTTATCCTCATATTTCTAAATAGAAAATAATAATTTAAAGATAAGACCCCCGACTAATCCTCCCAGATTTATTCGGTTGCCGCTAAAGCAAAAAACCTTGAAAATTCCAAGCTGTAGAGGTTCCGTCTGAAGAGCTTGCAGTTGTGATAGAAACCAATCATAACAGATTGTGGCGATATTTTGCATAATCCTAATCACACTTTTGGGAGATAGGTGGCACCACTTTACAGACTAACAGCTGATATATCGCAGCCTTAAAAGGATGTTATGCCACTGGATTCTACCGATGGATGAGGTTGAAGTTTTTGAATCCTGCTTTCAATTTAACAGATATTATTTTTTTTGTATAACTCAGGTTCCCAGTAGAATAAAATTTTAGTTTTTATTAAATCGTTCACAATCGTCACTTTTTGTAGAAAAAAATAGATTGTTCTAGAACTACTCAGAGTGCCATTTGGTAGTAAAAATGCAAACCTTTTTAGAACATTAGGAGCCTATTAAAGTATTAAGGGCAATCGCCCTCAACGCTTTAATTCAACAGCTTTCCTAATTTCCAAGATAATGAATTTTTGGAGAAACTTTAACACCTTTTCCATTGTTGGGAGTAATCGACGCCACCTCCAAGTCAAGCCTACATGCAGAGCAGAAACTATGCAAATACATCATCAGAGACGGCACTCAGTGCCCAGGGGAGGGTAATCTCAAACAGATAGTTTGAAGTCAAACTGTACAAGAGAGACAAAGATATAAAAGTTGAAGACAGTCCCACCTCTGATTACATTTATAACTCGAATCGTATATTTAAAATTTGATTGTTAAATTTATTCGATAACTCAAGTTGTGACACATTCCGGTATTTGTGGTGTTTTAACAGCAATTTTAACGGTTCTTATGATTTATAATGAATTAGCTTTTTGTTGTATACTTATGTGGGTTACCTATTCAACGAAACGTTTCAAGTGTTTTCGACTTTATTATAATTCAGACATATTTGTAAGTAATATTTGATATTATTAATATGAACATTTTTTTTGTGAAAAAGATTCATTCAAATATTCTTTTTATTTTTGACTATCTTGCTTCAAATTTATAGTTCATAGAATAATTATTATAAACGTGATTTCAAATATGTACCTTTAATAAATTTTTATCGTAGCTGTTCAATGTATTTCATAACAATTTATTTTCTTATGAACACAAGTGGCGCATGATCTAAGTCGGAAACTGTTGAAAACAAACGTCACGACCGTCAGACACTGAAGCGAGAGAAAAACAAGCAGTGGTGTCTTTGTTGTCTAGCACACTTTTTGTCAAAAAAAAAATGATAAAATATAAAAACAGCAAAAATATAAGTCGTAACAATCGATTACGCGGAAGCAAGGAATAGCAAATCACAATCCGCTACGATGCCAACCAAATCATCAGGACCGCTGCGAATGACAGCATCTTAACCAAAAACCAAGTAGGTATTAGTCGTTTCACAAGAGAATGGACAATGACGAATTGTGCGCACAAACAAGGAGGGGGGTGTTCCGTCTAAGCACTTTAAAAATCCGGTCAAGAAAAAATTCCTTTTATTTTTGATTTTTCATGATATAAAATTATTTTCACTTATGCAGGCTTTCCTCTATTTCTTCTGCACTATACCTAACCTGTTTTTTTAAATGGTACACTTTGTATGAGTGCCATTTTGGATTCCTCTAATTTTACTATAAGGTTGCATAATACGATTTCTGTCTAAAGGGCGTAACCAGTATGCGGATTCGGCTGATCTCAGTTGTTCTAAATCCAGAAATAAATTGTTTTCTTGGAATCGGATTCCCTTATCTGATGGGGCACCGGACACACAGATTCTCAGCCGTAAAGCTTTAAACATAAATTCGGAGTTAACGCAAAAGAACGACAGCAAACGCAAAAAACAGCAGCAAACTAGATTTGATCCGCGGATATCTCGATCACACAGTCAGTTTTTTCATATCGGTATGGAAATTAATTAAATATTTTTTTAAACTGGTTTTGTTCAAATTTAAAAAAGGAACAAAAGGAAGCTTAACGAAGATGATTTGAGTAAATGGTGGACTATTTGAATACATATACTTAAGTATTCAAGAAAAAGTTTTTTTGAATAAGTCCGAAAAATGCATAGAAATTAATAACAAATTTCCTGTAACAGTTGGATAAAAAATTATATGTGATATGAGAGTTAGGGAGCAAGCAGGGTTTTTTTTATAAAAAGCGATTTTTTTCTGGTACTAAAAATCGACAGGGGATAACATCATTCGAGAAATCAAAAAATGCTCATATGTATATAAGTATTCCATTTAAAACAACAAAGTTAGGTAAGTGCAAAAGACATGGGACAGCCTGTATAAGTGAAAATAATTTTATAAAATAGAGAATCATAAATAAAGAGAGGCCTCTTGTATAATTTTTCTTCTCAGCTTCATGAAAATGTGACGGTACGCAACTGGAACTCGCAACCTGGATTCGAGTCCCAGTGCGCACCATCACATAAACAAGTTCACTAACAATGACTGCGTCGGAATTTATAATATTTCAAGTCCCGTATCATTTTACTTTCTTTTATTTTTAAATTTTACATCAGTTTTGGTTAAAAAATACAAATAATATCTTAGCCAACAATAAATTATCCCACTAGCACAATAAACAGAAGTCATCATCAATGGCAAGAAAGGTAAGGTTTCTGATAAACCTAACAAATAATGTATTAGATTTTCATAAATACATAGAGGCGCCAATCCTAATACGTAGATACTCTCAAAAGTATTTAACAACGGAAAATTGTATTTGCAGATATGCAGTGGAAACATGCTCGATAAACTGTAGAATGCATAAGTGGAATGTAAAATAAGTAACAAAACTTTAATAAGAAGTAATGATTTCTCAAAAAGCAATGGAAACAAGGAATAATGGCCAACAGTACTCAATATTAAGAAGACTTTAGCATCTCCAACTTCCAGAATTGACAAAATGCTGAAAAACAAGAAAATTAATTGTATCACAATTAATCACAAAAGTAGTGGCATAGTTTTCATTCCAAACAAACCCCCACCATCCATCAATTAGTCCTTCGCTGATTCCCCTCCATTCTGCCTGATTGGCTAGCGCTGTAGAGAAGGGGTTTGTTTGGAATAAATAGAGACAGTTGTGACGAGCCACTCTTGTAGTGAATATTTTGGTTTAGTTATGCTATCAACGAATAGAAGTAATCCTACCTTAATGGAATGATTGTCATTAATATAGCTTTTTCATGCACGTGCCATCCAAACAAAAAAGAAGTAAGTCCACACAAAACCAAACACCTTACAAAATTTAAAGGTTTTGCATTAGACATCCACAATTTAATTACAGCTGGAAGCATCATTATCGCAGTAATTATAATTGTTGTACTGGATTTTATACTAGGCAATACAGCATGAGAAAATTCTTGTACCAATCCTCCTGTCATAGAAGCAGTTGCAGTTGAATTTATTGGTAGTTTTAACTTCGTCACTGAAATGAATATTATACATAAGGTAACGTATGTAAGTGTCACGATAAGTCATACTTATAATAATGGCAGCTTTATCAAATGTGTTGTAAATTGCCCAGAAATTTGGAGCCCAATATGCATGACATAAACCGCGTTTAAATGGAAACAACCTGGAGATTACCTACAAAATCACGATTTACTTTTCTTACTTCCACATTTACCAGCACAATTAATCAAGCACCTACAAAACAAGCAAATTAGATGTTTTCCTTCTTCAACAAACCCAGTAACAACAGAAAACAATCAATTAAGCCCTTTCTTCCATGATGATAATATTCGTCCATGTTCTGCTTTATCATCCAATCAACGTGATGAGGAGCAAAATGAAGATGTACTTTTTTTGGAACAATTTGATTGCCTTATATTCAGAAATGTTGAATAAAATTCTCTGAAACCCGGTTTAAGCCTTAAGAAAAATCGGGGCATCAATGATTCGATGACATCTATCAGTTTCAAATTGACATAGCTATTATTATTATTCCATACGGGGTAGGTTTCTGGCCCCTAGCACTGAAGCTCAAGCTTATTGTGCCCCCATACATGATTATCTCATAAGTTCGGTCCCCTCAAAAAATTTTAGGACAAGACTTATGGGTGCATCTGCTATTACTTTTGGTTCTACAAACATAGCTCTAAAGCTTGTATATCTAGCTGCGCCAAGAGCCGAACATTCGCATAGTATGTGATGAGAAGTTTCCTCCTCTTCTCCACACATCCTGCAATCACGATTGTCCTTCACTCCAATAGTGGTAAGATGTCTCATAAGTGAACAGTGTCCCATAAATAGTCCTACTGCCCATCTCAGCTGGTTCTTACCCAGTCGTATTAATTCTTCAGCTCTCTTGCTGGATGGTCCGCTAATGAACCTCCGCGATTGCCTCAGTCCAGGAGTCCCCATCCAGTAAGAGGTATGTTTTTGTCTTAATAGGTCCTTTATCACCTCTTTGGCTATCTGATATGCCAAACGACACGTAGGTTCAGGCCCTATCAGCGGGACTTTGGCTCCCTTCTTTGCTAAAAGGTCTGCTTTTTCGTTCCCTTCACTTCCTTGATGGCCTTTCACCCATCGTAGAATAACCTTGCTATGTACTGCTAGACGAGCCAGCGAGTCCACCAGTCTTTTACTGTTCTGGATTGTATCTTTGTAGCTTACAGAACTTTCAGTGCTGCCTGGCTGTCAGTGAGAATCTGGATCCTCCTGTTTTGAAAGGACCTCCTGATCATCTCCTGAGCACATACGGAAATTGCAGTAATTTCTGCCTGGAAAACGGTTGCAAGGCTGCCCTGGTTTATGCTAATTTCATTCCCTGGGCTTTTGCCAACAATACCCACCCCAGTACTGTATACAGTTTTAGATCCATCTGTATACCAAATGTTTCCATCCTGTTCTCTCGCCCTTTGTGAATTGCCCTCCACTCCCTCTATCGGTATGGTAATCCGATAAGGTTTGTGAAAGTTTAAGATTGGGACGGTTCTATCCGACTGCATGCTAAGCATGTAGTTCTTGTCTATTTGTTGAAATATTTCGGTATGGTATCCCGCTCTTGCGAGAGTTAGCCCATAACCGTTTATCCTTAGCCTGTATGCTGCTGCAAGAGCCTCCGCCTCCACTACAATATGAAGTGGTGGGAGTCCCAGGAGTGCCTCCATGGCTGCAGTGGGCGTTGTTTGCATCGCCCCTGTGATTCCTAGGCATGCAAGTCTTTGCAATTTCCCTAGCTTAATTTGAGATTCTCTTTTTCTGGCTTTATGCCACCATATTGGGATCCATATGTTACTGTGGGGATTATTATCTTGGAGTAGATCCAAGAGACCATTGCTGGCCTTAGCCCTACGTTCTCCCTATCATACCCCTATAAGCCCATAGGCTCCGGGTAGCCTTTTTGGTCAATTTCTCCAGATGGGCGTTGTAGTTTAATTTAGTGTCTAAGGTTAGTCCTAAATACTTAATCTGCTCAGTTCGATCTCCTGGCCCTACAACCGAAGCCTCTTCAGATCTTGAAGATTCCTTCTTCTCGTGAAAGCTATCACTGTGGTCTTAGCAGGGTTCACAGTTAGTCTCCCTGCTGTGCACCCTCTTTCCACTATTTCTAGGGCTCGTTGCATGAGGTTTGAAATCACACCTCCGAACTGCCCTATAATTAGAATAGTAATATCATCCGCATAACCGCATAGCTAAGAACAATACCACGCGATTTGCAGTGTGGAATAGCACCGATTGGCATCCTCTCCTCTAGTAGACTCCGCCTTAAATTCCTCAGAAATCTCTTTGCATGAGGTAAGGGTCGAGAATGTATGGAAGCGCACAATTAAGAGAAAATTGACTTGAGGATAACGTTTCAAGCTAAAACACCAGTCCGAGGTTCAAAATTGTGCACAGGTCATCGAGTAGGACGCCTTCGTTTTGCTCAAGATCATATTGACTGGACGGCAGAGCACAGGAAGAATGTTCTCATCATAGATGAGTCAAGAACCCGATTAAGAGTTCTGGTTGGAAGGAAGCTTAATTTAGTAAAGCTACATTTACGTGCAAACATGCAATTCAAATTCCAATTCCAAGAATTCAAAGTGCTGTTGTTAACGCAAGTACATAAATGCGCATGTCAAATATCCACTTCGCAATCGGATTTCGAATTGTGCCGATATCAAATTGGATGTAACTTAATGTTACAGGGTTTATTTAAAGAGATGGTTACTACAGTAAAGAAAATATATCAAATTTGCAAGTTTTGTAGTAGGTGGTTAATTTTGTTGGTGAGTGTAATTAATCTCATTTTTACCTGTCCAAAGTGATCGTAGAAAGGACCAAACGATACCAAAAAAACTACTAACACAAGCAACCCCAACTTTATAAAATTTTTGATATTAATAAGAGAGAAAGGATTTGTGTACACATTCTTATTTGTTAAACTTTTTAAACAATAATTACGAAGTAGATAAACAAAATATGCTGGTGCCAAATACAAATAAATGTGTTTAATATTGAGGAGAATTGTAAACCAAAGCGCACTTGCTAAGTATTTTCCCTATAAATACAAATAATTCGATTACATGTTATACGACATAAACTTGTATTACCTGCAACATATACGCAATAGATAATAGCAAAATTCCATACATAAATCCATTATACTGAAAATGGATATGATCTACTATGACTAGACCTGCATTAGTAACTAATATCACAGGGAGTACTACTTCACTACGCCATCCTTTGGCTAAAGACAAGCTGCACCTAAAATAAATATACATTGCCAATGCAATCACAGTAACAAGAATTTAAATTTGTACATACTTATGTATCCCATAAGAAAACATCACATCTGTGATAATCACAGACAATCTTTGAAATAACACAGTCTTATAAGAAGCATAATTCAAATTATTAATTATGAGCATATTTCTATCAAAAAATATTGCAAAATAAGACAAAACATATTCAAACCAAGCAAATAATGGGGGATAATCAAGTGTCCATTGTGAGGTATCTTCAAAATACCATTTATTTATTGGTAAACTATGAGTAATGGCAAGCCAATTTCTATGAACTTCAAAATCTGTGGAACGGCTACAAAATACACAGTGATAAGAACTTCTTGTACTCATTTTCAGAAAGGACATACTATGCCGGTAAAAGCAGAAGTTTTAAACAAGACATGAAAATTGTTCCTGAAATAATCATTTTTTATTTACACAATTTAATAGAAAACTAAAACCTCAAAAACATTACTAGAAACTGACAACTATACTTTTGACGTTTGAACCTTTGACCTACCGGCATGGAGCATGAACATTTAAACTACTACAGCCACTCCTTGAACTACAAACAAACCTAACAATAAAGATTGCCTCCTAATCAATATGCAGTTGATTTGATTTCCAAGAGGACACTTTAGTTAGCACTCGTCTCGTATCATAAATACAATAATTTTTTTATTTCTAAAGATCAGTAGTTCTAAGATCCAAGAACCGGCTCTACCCAACCTTTATCTTTTATGTCGTATGTCGACAAGATCTATTAATAGCACATACTTATATAAATATACCGCATTTGGACCATTGCGCATCAATTCCGGTCATGCAATAAAAAGGGATAGAAAATTACGCCATTTTTGCATACTCGCGGTTGATTGGTGGATGTGGTCCAATCAAATCTGGAGTTGCTTGCTTGCTCAACAACTGACAAGTGTCAAGTAACATAACCAAAGAAAATATTGTTTGTTTAGTTACTTATGTTCTTTGGTTTCACGTTTTGAATGTGGTTTAAAATCCCATACATTTATTATTCTGATCAGTTGGAATAGTTTAAGTGTTCTTTTTTTGTGTGAAGTTTTCATCTCCTAGTGCACCCATATACCTGCTGTTCCTTTTGGAATCAAACTCGTTTAAAACTAACATAATTTTGACGTAAAAATATAGATTGTGAATGTTTCCTGAGTCAGCCTTTTTATTCCACGTGATTGGAGCCTGATGTTTTGACTTGGAAGCACAGTTGCTGAAGTCACCGAGACCCAGGTTGCGGACATACAAACAGAGCACGGGATCATCGTGATTTGTGCGTGGAACTGGACTAGTTCATTTTTATTTGTATCAAACATGCACAATAAATTGTGATTTTTATGTAATTTGTCGAATTTTTCAATTGCTATTCTTACAAGGTCAATAAAAATACAGTGGAACTCCCATAAGTCAAATCTCAATCTCAAGGGATGCAAAAAAATTGAGTTAAAGAAACTTCGAGTTTAAGAACATTTTATTAAAATTTCCATACATTGCATTATTCACAAAATAACATATAACGTAACTATACACAATATACCCATACAAAATGCAGGTTATTACAATTCTGTAACCAATCAAATCATTGTTTAATAAAAAAGTGTAATTTTGCACTGTTTTTGATGACATAACTGTTCATTTTCACAAAATTGCTGTACAGACCTTCACTTGCACACAAAAAATTAAAAATGTTACAAACTGTCACCTAACTGCTTAATTGTTGGTATTGTTATCCCAGTCTCAACGCCTTCACTTTCATTTTCTTCGTTGCCTTTGCTGTCGGACATTTCGCAATTAGACGAGTGACATTTTAAACTAGACAAAATGTCATCATTAGTTGGAAATTCTGCAATTTGGATGTCGTCGTCGATGGCAATGTTCTTCTACGTCAATATCTTCCATCTGTACCGATTCCCTGTATTTCGCAAGCGTTGCCTTTAATTAATATCTTCCATTTGTACCGATTCCCTGCATTTCGCAAGCGTTGCCTTTAATTCAATAAGACTAAGATCATCTTCATCCAACGAATGATCTTCATTTTCACGAATGTCGGGAGAATCCAGCTTTCTTAAAACAATTCTGAATTGTTGTTGCTGAGACATCTGTATCCCATGCTCTTGATATTTCTCTAATAGCATCTAAAGTTACCGCTAATGTTCTATGATCCTCCATGGCAGCGATAGTTTGTTTCAGAATCCATTTCCGGTAATTCATCTTCAGGTTCAAAGTATGAGAACTTGATTGACTGGAAACTCTCATAATGTACTGCTCAGCGAAGTTAATGAGTCTAGAGCTCTATATGTACATACCTATAATCAAATTGTTAATATAATAACAACTTTGTACGACTAGACACAAAATTTTCTTCTTACAAAAGAAAATATAAATTCATGTCCAAAATACCTGCTCTTACCATATATTACAAAGTTACATTCTCCGTGACAAGAAGCTTTATTAACAACAATGTGCTTATCAAAATATTGTGGTTTCTTCTTACTGAAAATTCTTGGGTTATGTTGTTTGACAGCTAAAGTAGGTAAAAATGGCGCCAAGGTCAAGTTTCAATTTTACAAGTGTAGTTGCACTCTCTCAAGCGATATAGTGATTATATATGTGATTAATAGATGTTGGTATGTCGATGACAGTGGACAACCTGACAGCTGTCACTTTACTGTAGACTGTAGGTTCCCCCACATTTGAATTTGGCAAAGAAAATATATTTTGGGCATGTTCAGGACATTGCTTTAAAATACAGATTGCAGACAGAAAAGTACTTATTTCTGTGCAAAATTAAATACAATCTAATAGTAATATTTTAATTAATTTTTTAGGTCGCAATGGTCAAAAGGTATTTATTTTTATAAAGAAAATCACAATGGTGATGCATAGAGCTTTATTTACATGGTTTATATTGTTACTATTCTTTATATTATTATGTCTTCGATTAGATGGTCGAATGCATTGGAACTGGTTTTTAATATTTTTGCCGATGTGGATATACGATGTTATTCTATCAATCGATGCATTATTTAATATAATTATCCACTGCAAACATGACAGCCTTATGAAAATACTGAAAAATAAAAATAATATGCTTCTGTTAGTGATTATATTAAAGATCGGTGCACAAATAATGATCTGTTTGAAGTTAGAGTATAAATGGTTAAATATTTCTTTATATCATGTTTTGATACCAATTTGGTTGCTTCTACCTATTTTAATCACAGACATATCATTCAGACTTTACGGTGAATACAGATATAGTGTTTAAGGTGTAGAAATTCTATAGAGATTAACAGTTTGTGCCATGTGAAAAAACTTCGTGACTTTTTATAGATATATAAGATCGCTGAAGTAAACGAAATGTAAGTATTGTAGAATAAATTAACATTTTGAACTAGCTGTTTTATTAAAATTTTATTTTATAAGGAATAGTGCTTCATGGGATATTTTTCGCCATAAGTACCTATAATATACCGTGCAGAGTACTCAACAGAGACGGGACTATTCCAATGAAAAATACATAAGTGTTTGATTCTAGCAAGAATTTGAATGAATTCGATACCCTCTTCTTCTACTAATATTACTTACCATTGAATTTATAAGTATCATTTGCAATCAAATTAGGAAAAAAGCGGGGGCTGATAAGTAAATTTTTTAATTCGCTTAAACCACGATAGAAAAAAAATTTATGTGGGCCATCTTATACAAGGTGTTTCTAAATTGAGTACTATAAATTTAGGAGTTTGTAGAGAAAGTTAAAATAACACTAAAACATTTATATAGTTTTGTACAAAAACGCTTCCCTTCCAAAATACAGGGTGTTATAATGCCAACTGGCGTATCAGTTATTTAGCTATACATATATGTAACTAGAGCAGCCTGAGGAATCTAAATTTTTGTGGGCAAGTGCTACTCAAAACTACAGATAATCCAGCAATATTTTAAGTGTAATACGATAATTCAGTGACGTAGGAAAAGGGGTCGTGTAATACCTTTTTGTTAATAAAAAGTTTGAGGTTAGGTTTTTTGAAAATATCGTTTTATTTTTAGATTCTCTAATCAAAATACTGAAAAAAAGATACTCTTTTCGAATCTCTAGAGTCTTTCGTTTTCGAGATATGCACGATTTTATGTGGCAGTGCTATTAAAATATTGTCTTTGTTTTGCTGTATTCGGGGCTGTATTATCATTAGTTACCTATGTAAAACTTGATAACAAAATCATCTAGAAGTGCTTGTAGGTATAAATTACGAAGGTACCTACAAACACATGTAGCAATCATATGCGATTTTCTTTTTCGCAAATCAACCATAAATAGATAATACCCCAGTTCTCATGAGCACTGCTACATAAAACCACAAATATTTCAAAAACAAACGACTTTAGAGATATTTAAAAAGATAATCTTTTTTGTAGTATTTCGATTAGAGAATCTAAAAATAAAACGATATTTCCAAAAAACCTAACCTCAAACTTTTTATTAACAAAAAGGTATTACACGACCCCTTTTCCTACGCCATTAAATTGTCATATTACACTTAAAATATTGCTGGATTATCTGTAGTTTTGAGTAGCACTTGCCCACAAAAATTTAAATTTCTCAGGCTGCTTTAATTAAAGATATAGCTAAATAACTGATACGCCAGTCGACATTATAACACTCTGTATTTTGGAAGGGAAGCGTTTTTGTACAAAACTATATAAAGGTTTTAGTGTTATTTTAACTTTCTCTACAATCTCCTAAATTTATGGTACTCAATTTAGAAACATCTTGTATATAAAATCAATAGAGTCCATTAGTTAGGTTATGTTACTAGTTTCGCGGGCTATCCTACTTCAAAATTCTTAACATGGAGCTCTTATGGGACATAGATTTTAAACACTGATTATTTAAATTCAGTGCATTTCTTAACGGGGATTCTGCAAGTGACATATAGACTGCTCTTTCCAGCTGTTACATTTTCAAAAACAACTTAAAATACAACTTAATTTCAGAAATATTTTAAAACGGAGCACAGTACATATTAGAAAAGAACGTATGTCGCGTTCAGACCAGACCAGTGACCTTGGAGATTATTTTGACGTTTGCTGCACAGGGTTGGAGGCTAAATTGTTTATTTCTGCGGGTTATTTATTATTTAATTTTTATTTAATAGGTGGTTTAAGTTCTTATTTATATTTAAAAAGTGTAAAATGGAAGAAAAAGTGCTAAAAATTAGTGTTGTTAACGACTTCATTTGAATAATCTACTGCGCCGGTTCTATCACCGACATTCTCGCGCCGTAAATTGCAGTAGTTTGTTGAATTTTAGTTTTAAACAAAATTACTGCATAAATAAATGCTTTTACAAGACAAACGGTGAAAAAAGGCTTCATAGTAATCGCCATATATTGATTTAATGCTAAGAAATCAGGATGAAAGGTAAAAATAGAATGTGAAGTGCAAGGTCATTTAACCTCCATTTAAAATGCATTGAAAAATTTTATCCAACTATTCTCTTAGGATAGCGTTTTAAATTTCGCGCTTTGATTTCGCCGTTACACTAATAGACTCTATTGCCGTGCGTTAGTCTCACAAAAACTCGAGAATGGCTCGACCGATTTTGATCAAATGTTTTGTGTGTGTTTGAGTAGGTCCAGGGATGGTTTAGATTCACAATTGGACCTGGTAGGTGGCGCTGCAATCGGGTACTAGAAATTTTTTACGGCTGGGCTGGACCGATTTTGATGAAATTTTTTGTGTGTTTAAGAGGGTCCCTGGATGGTTTTCATTCACAATTGGACCCGGTAGGTGGCGCTGCAATCGAGTTCTAGAAATTTTTTTACGGCTGGACCGATTTTGATGAAATTTTTTGTGTGTGTTTAAGTGGGTCCCTGGATGGTTTACATTCACAATTGGACTGGGTAGGTAGCGCTGCAATCGGGTTCTAGAATTTTTTTACTGCTGGGCTGGACCGATTTTGATGAAATTTTTTGTGTGTGTTTAAGTGGGTCCCTGGATGGTTTACATTCACAATTGGACACGGTAGGTGGCGCTGCAATCGGGTTCTACAATTTTTTTACGGCTGCGCTGGACCGATTTTGATGAAATTTTTTGTGTGTGTTTAAGTGGGTCCCTGGATGGTTTACATTCACATTTGGACCTGCAATCGGGCAGGATAACGTCTGTCGGGCCCACTAGTTAGTTATAAATGAAAGGTTCCTTCGAATATAATGTCTCAAAAACCAGCCTTCTTTGATTAATACGTCATTCCTGCCACCCCTAAGTTTGGGGATGTTTAAAAGAGATTTGCTTCAAAAATTCAAATAGCACGAGGGGCAGAGCTACACCTCATTTGAAAGGTCTCTAATACCTACAAATTTAGTCCCAAAGAAAATTGGATTAAATCATTTAGTAAGAAGTCACGAGTGAATGTTAGGAAAAACATTGAATTTCTTCACTAAAAAGGTAAGTTGGCCGTATTTTCTTCTGTCATAAACTTGAGTTCGCGAAATATCAAAACGATAGGTGCATACCCTGCACATTTTTCGAGACACGCATGAAAAAAGCCTAATGAAGCGTTTCCTCAATGATAGGAAGAGGTGGTAGCCGTGTATCTTGACCACCAGGATCGCCAGATCTCACATGTATGGATTTCTGGCTTTTTGGTAGGCTTAAAGACCCAGCGTCCTCTCAGTCTTTTCAACTGTATTCGCCTCTAGGTGGACGGTGGCCAGGGGGGTTTCACTGTTATGCACGACCTTGAACTATGTTGATTCAGTTTCTGTAAACCGCTTTAGATGGCACTACGACTCTGACATTTGCCGTCGAAATTTTGTATTACCGATTTCTTGAAATTTTAATCCGAGGCTCGAGGCATGCGCTTTGTTGTTATTTCTGTCACAACCGGCATTGTCAGACAAAATGGAAAATTTAAAAATTGTGCGTTATTTTAGATATTCCGTGGTTACATTCACAGAACATCTAAATATGGTTACGTTTTCTCGATACGCAATAATATTGAATCAGAAATAGGTGCATTACAAAGAAATAATAATTATGCACTGGCGGCAGGCCATGTTTATATTTTGACTTCCGTCAGTAGGTACCTACTTCTTTGACATATCTGGGAATGAGGAGTTTTTCCTTGGACGTCGAAATAGCAGCAATGCGGCTGTGAAATGTCTTCCTTCAACGTCTCCCGGTGTTGAATTAATATACTAAATTGGGCAAATTTTATAATTAACGTTTACGCGTAAGTTTCATTTGATTTTAGTATTAGTTTGCGTGTGCTAAAGAATGCCTATTTGGCGTTCTTTATCGTTATTTATGTTTCTACTTACAATGTAAAATGCTGATTAAATAAAATTGATGCCTACATAAAAGCATGCATAGCCTTTGTTTTCTTTATTTTAGTTGGATTTTTAATATTAATAAAAATAAAGTTTAAATTTCAATTCTGTCTACGCGCGCTTGTACACAATTGGTTCTTGTAAACAACTAGAGATGGCGCTAAACGCGGATCCCACTTTTAACTTTAAAGGTAAGTACAGACTTGAGCAAATTTACGCATACGAACAGCGTACGCGCACGAACATTCGTGCGTGTGATTTAATTTGTTTACGTTCATCTTGACATGCCTGCGCGCACGAACGTGATCCAGTTGTTCGTGTGATTTCACGAAAATATAGCTGTCATACCTAGCTCCTGCATATAATTTTTTATTTGGGTTGAAATGCTGCTCATTTTTTGCATCTCATAAAATGGGAAATTTTCCGTATCCATCAATTAATTGAATTATATTTTCTGTCGTCCACTCCATTCTTTATAAACCTGCATATGTACTTCTGCATCGACAACTAAACAAGAACTGACACGTACCGATGTTTTGCCGTCCAAACTGCGCACACAATTTCCTTTGAGCATGGCACCGAGACCGACAAGCGACGGATCGCGTGCGGGTTATGCGCGCACGAATAATTTGTTCGTGCGAACCAATTTATTAGCGTCCACATTTGAGCATTCGTACGCGCAAACTGTTCGTGCGCGCAAATTTTCTCAAGTCTGTACCCACCTTAATATTAAGCTGCGCGTTCTTATTTAGGTGTTCTGTGACGGAGGCACTTTAGCTCTTTAGCATCGAGTAGGCAAGTTAAAATACTCTTAGGAATATTTTAAAATATGTACGTGTAGTTTCTTTAGTCAAGTACCTAGCTGTTAAAGTAAATTATTATTAAGTAACAGAAATTCCTAGGCAAAATTTGACAAGCGACAATTGAGAAGATTAAAGGTTACTCGCGTACACAAAATTCAAATGACAAGGTCATTTGACGTTTAAATTTCATGCAATTTAATTAACGCGCTACGCCAAAAAAATAATTTCGACTATTTGTCAAAAGAGCGCAAAAGAGAGA
Organism: Xestobium rufovillosum; assembly: GCA_963966045.1. Classification (NCBI taxonomy): domain Eukaryota; kingdom Metazoa; phylum Arthropoda; class Insecta; order Coleoptera; family Ptinidae; genus Xestobium; species Xestobium rufovillosum. Next base: position 17,808,928 of record OZ014496.1, read on the forward strand.
TGACGTTAACACTTTATACTAACATTACACTGAGCAGCGTAGCATTGTTTAAAGATGTTTAAACAGATAAAAGATGCAAATTTGCCGCCTGTTTAAATCTGGCAACATCGGAGCCGTCGTCTGACAGATAAAACTTTTATCATCATATCATAAAAGGTTGGTGTGCATCTTAAGCCGGTCCCAGACCAAGCGCAAGTGTATTCGCAAAGGTCCTCGCGAATGCTCCCGAACATTCGGCCATATTCAAGTTTAGCGCTCCCACACTATTCGTCGAAGATATTCGCGAGTCTCCTCGAAAATATTTCTTTCGTTCATCGCTCACTTGTTGTATTTAGTACAGTCAGTGCAGTGTAGAAATAGGTTTTAAAATTTGTCGTAAGTAGGTACATGTTAAAGTTTTGCTTCCCGTTTCTTTTTGTTAATTTAAGATATCAAAAACATGGATGTAAGTACTTAGTTATGTGACGGCTTTAAAGATAGGAGTAAACTTGGCTGGAAACTGTTTTGGAACTGACTGTACACTGTAAAGTACATTAAATCCTCTCCGAGTTAAAACGCATCGTCTGGGAGGTGCAACGAAATAACGCGAGTGCGTAACCGAATATTCGCTAGCCTTTGACTCGGAACCCAAAAACCGCGTCGTGTCGGAATATGGCCGAGTACAATTATTCGTCATCGCCCTTACTTGTTTAACCTCCCACACGACAATATTTGCTATTATTCGGTCATATTCGATCATATTTGCGAAGCCATTCGGGCATGGTCTGGGACCGGCTTTAGAGGAGGGAAGAAGAGGAGGAATAACAAAGCAGATGTTTGTGTTACCATTCGGCACCAAAGAAAGGGGCGTAACCTAAACTTCTTAGTCTCTTTACGCCGAGAATTGAACGAAAATTCTTAAAATGATATGACTAATTGCACTATTTCAAACGCTGCTTTCGTTATTTTTAGTTAAATTACATGAATTCTAAACAGTAACCTGGTTTCATCACTTTGTTTGGCACCAAACACGCTCAAATTTTGGTAACACTCACGTGCACGGCAAAGGTCGGGCGTTATGCAGTGATTTTCTAATACTAGATACCAACATGCAAGGTAGCCTCCACGCCAACATGTACAGACATATTTTAGTTACATTTTTGCACTCTGGATCAATCAAATGGGATCATCTATCCTTCTCACGAGTTCTACATTAATACGCATGCTCAAGCAGCTTCCCATGTTACCGGCGCCGAAAGAGCAATTCGGGACCTAAGTGCCTCCGTCACACGTCAGATTTTCATTCCAAACAAAACAAAAGCACGTGCTATTTGACGTTTATCGATATTATTTACAACGTCTTAAACTAGTTTTTGCAATATAATTATAGACGTTTTGCAGTGAAAACAGTTTATTTTCAATTTGTGTGTTGGGCTTACGCGTAAAAACTTGAAAACAACTATATGTAATTATAATTATATTTCAGAGGTTAAGTGGCGCGTCACAAACGTCAGATTTTCATTCCAAACAAAACAAAGCCACGTGCTTTCTGACGTTTTAACCTAACCTCTGAAATATAATTTTAAAGGAATTTTTCGCGACATACCAAGTACGTTGCGGTATGTGCGGTTGGTGTAACCGATTCATTTTCGCGAGAAATGGTATGAGAGGGGAGTACAAATGACATCACCGCGGTATGTTCTTCCAACATACCGCACCATACCGAGCTTTAAGCACGGTTTGTTCCGGTTGGTATGCTATGACGGATGACAGCCGCGAAGAGACATTACGATATTATCATTATCAAAGAAATGTTCGCATTTTCTTTTTCTTACTGTATATACAGCTGCTCCGTCCATCATCAATTCGTGGTACATACATGAAAATCAACAAATTTTTATTTTCACCTTCCATAATATTGTGAGGTTAGATTGCAACAAAAACAATTTCTCCATACCACACATATTTTCGCGGCAGTCACAGAAATCGACTACATTTCAATGGGGGGGATTACTTTGTGCTAACCAAAGTCATACCGGGCGGTTACTTGGGGTTAGTCGCGAAAAATACCTTTATATTACATATAGTTGTTTTCAAGTTTTTACGCGTAAGCCCAACACACAAATTGAAAATAAACTGTTTTCACTGCGAAACGTCTATAATTATATTGCAAAAACTAGTTTAAGACGTTGTAAGTAATATCGATAAACGTCACATGACACGTGCTTTTGTTTTGTTTGGAATGAAAATCTGACGTATGACGGAGGCACTTAGGTCCCGAATTGGTCGTTATTAATTGCTTAGAGATGTGTTTTATCCCTGTTTTGCTTTTAAAATAATTTAACCTCAAATACGGCTGAATTAAGAAAAGAAAAAGGGCAACCTCCGTCTCGCACATGCGTTCTTTATGTAACTCGTGACAGTGATAGCTACATACAAGTTTCCACGATAGAACGAAACAAAAACAATAAAGTATTTTGCACTTCCTTGCGTGTCCCATGATATAGGGAATATACGGCATGTTGGTATCTAGTATTAGAAAATCACTGGCGTTATGTATCTACTCTTCCCTCATCTAAGGTGTACATGTTTCATGTTTTTCTGCTTAGACGAGGGAAGAAGAGGAGGAATAACAATGCAGGTGTTCCTGTTACCATTCGGCACCAAAAAAGGGGCGTAACCTAAACTTCTTAGTCTCTTTACGCCGAGAATTGAACGAAAATTCTCAAAATGATATGACTAATTGCACCATTTCAAAAGCTGCTTTCGTTATTTTTAGATAAATTACATGAATTCTAAACAGTAACCTGGTTTCATCACTTTGTTTGGCACCAAACACGCTCAAATTTTGATAACACTCACGTGCACGGCAAGGGTCGGGCGTTACGTATCCAAACTCTTCCCTCATCTAATAGCGTTTTCGATTCACTGCTCTCGAGTGCTCTCAGAGCAAAATTTAAGTTCGATTGGCTACTTTGTTGTTGCTCGCTGTCCGAGCTGCATGTTTTATTGGACGTCTAAATTGCTCTAATACTGCTCTTAGATCGCTCTGTACTGCTCTGAGGTTTAGGGTCAGGGCAATGTACCAGAGCAATATGGCGGCGCCCATAGGTATTATGTAAACAATGGTATAATGTGAATTCTTGTTATCTTCATCCAATACCAAACTCCGTGTGTTCGGTTGCTCGAAAATCTGTACACTCTGTGAGCGAACGTGTGACGTCATTATGGATTTACAGATCGCTCTGAGAGCACTTCAAGCCTGTCTTGATATAACCTACAAAATTAGTGTCAAAAGTCAAAGTAGGCTAACAAGAACAAGAGATTACGGTAGAGGAAACCGTACAAGAGATGAAGATACCATCCCCAAAAATAAATGACAAAAGGAAAAAATCCATATTTTTTATTGGAGGCGTGGTAGGATTTATCTGTCTAACACTGTATCCTATTATTATAGAACCTATGTTAAATATCGACAAATATAGTAAGTTTAACCTTTTTTAAGGAATAATTAATGTCAAATTCAATTTATTTCATTTGCAACATCCACCTTTTTTAACTCTTAAATTAATGCAGTGGCGTAACCCAGACATAACCCAGACAGCCAATGACCCAATGCATTTATTTAAAAAACTATACTTGGGCCGCCCAACAGACGGAGTGATCACCCTGCAACCGTGGCGGGTGGGGAAGGTTTTACCGGCCCGGGAAACCATTGGCATCGACCGGCCCAATTTTTTTGAGAAACAAAATACCCATTTTTTTACACTTTGTACATGTAATTTTTGGAGTTTACTCCTTAAGAATCGATTTTCAGTTATAGCCCGCGGTGCGGAAATTTTATGAGTAGTAAAATCAAGCGTTACATTTCGCGTTAACTAAAAGTAACGCGTTACGTACCGGGTGTCCAAATAAGAAAGGATGCCGGCCATATCTAAGGAACCGTTCATGGTACAGCTATGGGAAAAAAAAAAATAAAAGTGGCCAAGAGAAATCGCTGGAAATTATTTTCAAGTTTCTAAGTTTGCTGCTAGAGGGCGTAATAGTCATAGTCGACAAAAGAAACATGGTTTTCTCTAAAATATACCCAGATAAAGTAGATCAAAAATACGAATATTGCAATCTTGAATATATTTTGTATAATTTTTATTTACCACTTCTTGCTTTAGCTCATCAAATAGCAGCGGAGGGGGAAGGGAGGCATCTGGTTGTGGAGATGCTTGTAACTTCGGTTTGATTCAACCGAATTCAGCAAATTTAGTCTCGTTGAAAAGAGCTTTCTTCCTTTAATCAGATACTTTTATAATTTAAGTCATTTTTGTTCTGTAGTGATCGCTAGAGGGCGTTGTTTGAAAGATCAGCAAACTTTTCAGATTTTCTTGAAAATTTTAAATGGAACGGTATAATAATTATAAATTAATTAAAAAGAGGACAAAATAACGAGAGAAACAGTGAAAACCGCACATTGATATCTTTTTTCTAACCGGAGATATGGACAAATGAGTTTTAGAGGCGGGAGGACGGGTTAATTACTAACCTTTATACGTGCCACCGAATATAAAAGACATTTTGAAAATATCGTAATCATTAAAATTATATGTTGCTTCTTCGTGGCCGTTTTAAATGTGGAAATTACCATTTTTTAAAGCAAAAACCTATGTTTTAGGTATTAAAATATACTCTTGTAAATTGCAATATTTATTATGAATTCTTAAGAAGATAACCCCACACGCCAAAAGACAGTGACACAGTCATTAAACTCAACACATATTTTGCTGACAAAGTCAGTGTCCTCAGGGGTGAGCTGTGTAAGTCTTTTGGCGTGTGAGGTTAACTTATTAAGAATTCATAGAGAATTTACGCCAAAGTCCAACCATTGTGTGCCCAATATATTTATAACACAAGTTGGTGTTGAAACAAAAAGATTCAGCACAATGTCAAGTGTTTGATATCTCCAAATGTCTTAAATTTTCGGAAGATGGGAGACTTTCTCCAAACTATAGTAAAAGCTATTTTATCGGATTTGTGTAGTTTTTATATTGGCATCAAAGCATACACATGTTTATCAGTACCACACAATAATTGCAAATGTTGAACCGGGTGTTACCAACAATTTTCGCCCCATCCTCCCAATCCTGACACTAATTTGTTTATATCTCCGGTTAGAAAAAAGATATCAATGCGCGGTTTTCACTATTACTTTCATCATTCTATCCCCTTTTTAACTAGGTTATAATTATTATATCATTCCATTTAAAATTTTCAATAAATTTTGAAAAGTTTGCTGGCCTTTCAAACAGCGCACCCTAGCGATCACTACAGAACTAAAAGAACCTAGCTCATAAAAGCATATAATTAACCGAAGAGAGCTCTTTTCAACGAGACCAAGTTTTCCAAATTAAGTTGAACCAAATCAAAGTTACAAGCATCTTCACAATCAATCGTTCCCCTTCCCCCTCCGCTGCTATTTGATGAGCTAGAGCAAGAAGTGGTAAACCAAAATTATACAAAATATATTCAAGATTGCAATAGTCGTATTTTTGATCTACTTTATCTGGGTATATTTTAGAGGAAACCATGTTTTTTTGTCGACTATGACTATTACGCCCTCTAGCAGCAAACTTAGAAACTTGAAAATAATTTCCAGCGATTTCTCTTGGCCACTTTTATTATTATTTTTTCTTTCCCATAGCTGTACCATGAACGGTTCCTTAGATATGGCCGGCATCCTTTCTTATTTGGACACCCGGTACATTGAAATTATGTATGTATCTATGGATACGACTTTTTATGTCTGACTGCATAGAGCATGGACATAGTGAAAATAGAGAAGATATGACAGTTGGCGTTGTAAAGTCAGCATTTGCAGTGTTTGTTCGTTCCTAAATTTGTTGAATCCTTAGATTTAATATGGAAAAACCTAATATTAAATACTCCCAAATATTGCTTAGTGCCGAAATGTGAATCAACGCCTATTCGAACACCAATACGAATACTGAATTTATAAACAATTTATATTTTGATGTAGTTGGACATTTTCGAACATAAACCATCTGATAAATACACATTAATTTGGGTATAAAACTGACATTCGCGTGTACCCTATTATCAAGTGATTGAAGTTAAAATAATCGTTCGTAAGGAGTAAACTCCAGTCGTGCGTTGGAGCTGACACACACAAGTTTTTTTTATTTATTTTTTAATAAAATACAAATCGGATTTTTAAGGTTTTTAATACAAAACATTTCAAAAAAGTACAACTAAACTTAAAATCTCGGGAATTTAAAGACGAACGACGGGGTGGGACTCGAGATGGGGCGACGAAAGCCGAAAAACAATAAGCACGCACGCTGTACGGTGCGGGCGATTACCGATTAGACCGGCCGTTTTCAAGTAAGGTGTCATGTTTTTTTCACATCGGTCGGCCCAGACCGGCCCCGAAGCAACCGGTCCTTCGGGAAATCTCCCGAAATCCCCGTTGGCCCACCCGCCCCTGCCCTGCAATCATGAGCTCTAGGCAGGACCACTATCAATTTAGGACGACCGAACCGCAGTGATGCGCTTTCTTTAGACCCAATGAAGTCGCATCACTCCAATTCGGTCGTCATAAATTAATATTGGCCCCGCTAGAGCACGTTCTTGCAGGGTGATCACTCCGTCTGTTCGGCGCCCTAAGTATACCTCAGGTACGATTTAAAAACATTTCTATACCTACCTATTTTATTTTTTATTGTGAATAATATTTTATTATAAAATAAAAAAAAAAAATATAAAAATAATAAAATAACAAGATTAAAGATTTGTTCCTAGCTTTTTTCAGAAAAAGATTTAATACCTAGCTTGGTTTATATCAATGTCCCCTGCCAAATCATTTTCAATCGTCAGAAAAGGTCAGGTCAGAGACTCCAACCTGCCCTGCGCGGTTGTATTTCTCAGATAAGTTAATAATTTTCAATTTTGAATTTTCTACTAATCAGCGGCGGCTCCTTAATAAGTGCGCTCGTGCGCGCGCACTGCCTACAAAAATATGGTTTTAACCTTTTTTGATAAAAGGTTCAAACCTTATAATTATAAACTAATAAGTTTAAAACTTTTTGAATCTCTGCCGCAATATATATTAATTATTTTGCGAGATAATAAATAGTACGCGCTCTAAGCATTCCTAAGCATGCCTACCACACACGCAACCAGCCGTCCGAGTACTGAGGCGTGGCACTCTAAGGCAAATGCATATTCGATATGGGAAGCGAGATCGGCGCGACTCGGGAAAATTTCGTCGTATGTGCTTTTAGGTGGAAGAATTATAGTTCGTCTGGGAGCACTGTTTAAGCACACACTTACTGTTGAGTGAAGCACGGGGCGCGGGAGTTTGTACTTCTGCGGCAGTGTTTATTGTTTTTGTCTACCATATTTAGGCCTGAGATAGCTCGTTGCTTTGCTTATAACGTGAGTAATTAGCTGCATTATCGTGTTTATTTTTAAATATTGAAATTTCCAATACTTAGCATGACTAAAGGTAGTGGTTTGGTTAAAGTCAACACTTAAACATTGTGGAGTGAACTTTAACAAAGTGGTCGCCTGATTTTTGTGATTTTCAAAATTATTATTGTGTTGTAATATTCAATTCAGTTAAAAATTAATATTTTATCTAAATATAGACTTTTGACGAAAAACTTGAAATAAAATGAAATGGACGTCCTAAGCCTGTGCGAAGTATCAAATGCTTTTCGAAAGGTCGCGGTAAAAGTTGTGTGCGAAAGTTTAACCTTTTGGATTTGGGATTTTCGTTAGAGCACTGCCAAGTTCTAAAGTCAGGAGCCGCCACTGCTACTAATAAGTACCTACTTTAAAAACTGAGTTACGCTTTGAAGATTTTGAATATCTTGGCTCATCAATCTATTGTTTATTATAGGCACAAAATCATTGTTATAAAATTTTTGCAGTTCAATTTATTTTCTGGCGTTAGGTTAAAAAACGGAGGAGTTTAAAAAATTAAATTTATCATTTATATGACAAAACAATTTGAAACAGTTGCTTATTTGAACATTGATAATATCTAGAGTAGCATAAAATATATTAATTTTCAACCTATTTTCTAAATCTGAAAACTTGTAATCGAAACAAAGTTCATCAAAAAAGGATTTTACCTTTCTTATCTTTTTTCTGTAAATTGTGGTTATAAGTATTTCATTCTTTCATTCACAAATTGAAAACAGATGGGGAATAACATGCCAAAGATATTTTCTGTTTTCAGCTGGGCATTGAAAAGAATTTCATGGGTTTTTTTTTTTTGTTCCGTTTCTAGATCCACTTCGTCCTGGGCCCTGTGCCTGTGTATCTCTTGTACCTGCCTAGTTACGCCACAGGCCGTAGCGTATGGGCCCCTTTAGGCTTTAGGCGGGGGTGTACCTACCTACGCCACTGAATTAATGTGCATAATTATCTATAAAGGCTACACAGAGATTGTTTATTGAAGTGCAGTGACTGAAAAATAACTGTTTACAATTTTCATTACATATTTCACCAATATCTGTGCTGTGTCATTGTAATGATTTAATTAACGGGATGTGCTTCTCCTAATTTTCAGAAGAAATTCAAAAACGAAATCGACAAGGCATTAATCAAGAAGAAGTTCAACCAGGAAGTAAGTAGCTGTTTCGAACTATTCTTACTATAGCTTGCCCAGTGAAAGATTAGCTAGCCTGCTATTTGAATTAAGTTAGTATCGAGACAATCTTTCACTGGGCAGACTTCAAGTTGTACAGTCTGACCACGCTAACTTGGGAAGCCTAAGGAATGTAACTTATCTATTTTAATAAGGCAGCGCACATTTAGAATAATAGTTTCGCCACACGCAATGTGGCAATATTTAATATTTAGACAAATAGGTCAGTTACATCCCTTAGGCTTGCCAAGTTAACGTGGTCGAACTATAGCTATTAATTTAATATTATAATTATTGTAGACATGAAAGTATGGACCGATCCCTTTGGAAGGAAATCATAATTATTTTTTATACTTATGGTAGGTATTTAATGTAAATAGAATATTGTTAAAATAAAAAACAAAAAGAAACCTGAAATTATTTTTCAAGTATATTATGCGACATGAGTTTTATAATGTGGGAAAAATTTTATGAAGCCTTAAATGTTCCACTTGAAGACTCTGAAGATGACAAGAAATTTGTCTGAAACTAGAGTCTTATGATTTAAAGAAAGTGTCATTTATTGCTGGTAAACAAAGTAATTTGTTATTATTATATTTCTAATTAATTTTCTTCGAAAACTTCAATTTTCACTATTTTAGGAGTTTGTAAAAAAAAAATTCTAAATGCCAAGTCTGCTGTGTCACAATAAAATGGCAATCCAATCTCATCTAGGCTTGAAGCTTGGTCCAACACCAGGCCGACTAATTTGCAACCATCAGTTATAAGAAAGTCAGATTTTTCATGTTAGAGTCACTACATTTACTAGAGAATTTGACTTCAACGTAGGTGCCATAATCTGATCCAAACCCAAGCAAAGTGCGGTGGCGGCAGTGATAATAAATAGGTTTTGCTTTTGTTTCTTGCTCTTTTTCATTTGTACCTTCTAGTAAATGATAGTTACAGGCACGTAACCAGACATATATTTTTGTTGTTTAAATTTAAATAGTCATAAGTCGTACTTACTGTGCGTTGCTGGTGTCTTGAGCTGCGGGGCCGGGGAAAGAAAATCTATGAAACATCATATCCATAAGCGTGCGATCTAGTCCAAGTAACCTCTTAAAAATATAGTGGTAATTGGTCTCTTTGATACCAAATAGAATCGTGCAGTTTCTTTGCCGCCACTGAAAAGACTACTAGAAGTGGCAAAAGTTAATAGGCGCAAAAATGACAAGTTGCAACTGCTACTTATTTAGTGGTCCAGATGCAGAATAACTAGGTGCTAGCATATCCATCCGATGTCAACATAAACGGACCACTGCAGTATTTATATTGCGGCACATATGGGCGCTGTTTACGAATTGTGCCAGACATTATATTTTTTTGCTAGCTCATCTTTCCAGCAACGTACAGTAAGAATAAAATCATACACATACTGACTTCTCACAACCCAGCAGTGTTATTATCCCCTTATCTTGAATAATTTTATTCCCCCTTTTGTAAGTCATGTACACAACACTGTAGCTTATTAGCAAAGAAACTACAAAATATGGAAAATTTTCCCAAAAATAAAGCAGCAATCTCGGCAGGAATGCTCTATTGCCGACAATGGGGTCGTTACATAATTTTTAAAAATCATATTTTCCCGAAGATTGGCGTAAAATATTTGACCTGTATTTTTTTTATTTTTCTCACAGCGAACGTTTTAGGCATCTAAACCAGCATCAAAGTTAAGACGCTGGCCCTTTAAGCCTTTTAAATGATGACGTATTCGGGGCAATTCCGAGATTTGTCGATATTAGCCGGAAAGTACAACCGTTGTTTGTCAAACGCGTCAAACGTAAATGGAATTAATAAACAACATGGTTCATGGCAGTCTAGTCATTTGACAGATAGTGTCCAGTGTTTTTTTCAGTTTGTCCAGTTCCCAAATAACTGAAGCACTCACCGTTTCATTTTAATATTTTTCATTTCAGCACTGAGATAGTCCAAATTGGATAAATAATTGTGAATCATTTCACTTCTAACTACCGCACTACCGGTAAATTGTCTGAACCGACTTTAACGAAACCTTGCTCTATTTTTCGTACACGAATATACACAATAAATAGGAATAAAAACACATAAATAAACGACAGAGAACTATTTATACGCCCAATGCAAATAAAAATTATAGGTAAATTTCCAAATGTCAAAGTCTGATTATTCTGAACATTATTGCTCCCTACTTTACCGACTCAAACTCCACGTAACGTTAAGCTTTCTGGGTATCAAAACATCAATTATTGGTGAGTAAATAAATGTAACCCAGAGGGCCAATAAACACCTAATTACTTATTTGTATCAATATTATATTGATTTTCTATTTAGTGCAACGATCCCATTGAGCAAAGCGAGACGTTTGAGTATTTTGTCAGGCCAATTTGATTCTTTGAAATAGGTATTGGTTTTGGGTTAGTTAATACAAGCGGATGCAAGATAGATAAGGCCGAAGAAAGTTACCAAACGCTTGTCTCTAAAACCAAAAATGTACATTATTGCAGCTGACCTTTGGGAAAAACTCAAAACCGATACTAGATTGTTTCAATTTCAAAACAGTTTTACGATAGTGTCTTTGATATAGTACAATCGCAGTTTCATTGCAGTCCACATGTAGTTAACTTGGGGGGTGGGGGGCTTAATTACATTTGTAAATGCCAGTGCTGTTATGTGTATATGAATTCACACTTGTATCGCTTTCATTGGTGATGTCCGATTTTGGGTAACGGATGTTTCATGTATATTGCTAAACCAATTGAATATATGAATTCTTCAAAAATCTAATAATGCCAACATAAAAATAATTGGTAACAATTATGTGAAAAACGCAATTCATTTTCATTAGTTTTTGATTCTTCAGCTACTTTATCGACATTAATACCAAAAAATAAGACTATATACAAGCCTCATTTGCAGAAATTTTATTGTTTTGCTGTTTATTTTTTGTAGCAGTATGTAATTTTAAATAATCGTAAATAATATAAGGCCAATTTGCTAAAAATATAATCGAACACTCAGTAAATACATCTTAATACAAAATTAATATAGTTAAAATTATTATTCCATTCGAAACAACATACTATATTTAAAATCGTGCACCCGTAAAAATAATAAACACAAAAGTAAAAGATCAGTAGATGTGACAGAAAAAAAATTAAAATTCGTCATCATCACAGATATCCAGAAAAACATCAAAAGATTCTCTGTTACAGCTACCATCTGTAGTAAAGACATACTTGTGGAAAGTTCCATCCAAGCAAATAGCTATAAAAATATATTTAAGATAAAATATCACATTTTGATTAATTTGTAATTACCTATAACCGAACTGTTTGGTCCAAAAGCGCAAACACAGGCACATTCAGGAGGAACCGTAAAATTTGCTAATGCCCATTGGGAATCACCATAAGCTCCGAGTAAACCTAAGTTTGGTAAGCTGGAATTTGCTCTATAATATTTGCAGAAAACTAGATAAGATATAACCGAAACAAAGTTACTTACGTCATACGTCGATTTAAGCTGGTATTTTTTATAGCGAATATATGTACAGTTCCTTTATCGCTTGAGCAACACAAAAATTCAGAATCTTGACTAAAGTTTATACTGTAAACAAACTAAAATTAAAAAACATAACTGATGGAAAATGAACAGAAATAATAACCAAAATATCGTAGCAGGATCTGTTCCTCTTCTAAGTTCCACAAGTAAATTTTTACTGCTACTGTCCCACACCCGAATTAAAGTACCCTTCACTGAGGCAGTAGCTATACGAGTCCCTTGTTGATTGAGAGCTAAACATCCCAGGTCATTTCTATGAGCAGAGATCCACACCGGCGCCGCCGACATTCCTACTTCTGTACTGGTCAAATCCTAAATTCGAGTTAAACAATAAATTTTTTGAGAGCCTTGATATGCTATAGATGTTCTCTTTGGGATAGATTAATTACCAACAAGTAAAATACAGACTGTCCACTCAGTGATATACTCTTAGCAAAATTTTAAGATGAAAAGTGCTTATTCTGTGAATAAATTTTACTCTCGCTAATTTGCATATCACTTATCCGACCGAATGCACCGCTTAGCTGACAAACAGTTATTATAGGCATGTACAAGTCTGCAGTAAAGCCTCTTGTTGGTCAGCTAACCAAGTACGTCATCAGAAAGCAACAACATTCACATAAAACATGTAATGTTAACTCGATATGTAATGCATTCTGTCTTGTAATAAGAAAACGGTACCTCATAATCCAAACATGTCGTGCTTTTTTGAATGATCCTGTGTTCCAGATTAACGAGAGTGCACTGTAAATTAATGTATTAGCACGCAAAAAAGAAACTGGGTTTTCCGGTACTCCGCCAGTTTACTTGAAAATTTTAGGATTTGCGGAAAATGTCAAGTACTTTTTGTCTTAAAAATTGTTTTCTCGTTTAACAGTTGATGTGCTACTGAAGAATTCAGTACTAGGTGGACAGTCGGAATACCATGAGCAGTAATTTTATTTTAAATTCAAAAAACCCTTGAAAACAAAAAAAAATTATGACTAAGTCATCTGAAACAGATATTTAACTGCTAATGATGATGATAGGAACAATACTGCTAGCATAAAAATGCACTGAATCGAAGCCGAACGATAGTACAAGCCAGAACGTAGCACGTGGAGCACCGCTGTGACGTCACAGCCGTGGACGGAGCGCTGCTACTTGATACCGAATAGTCGGGGAGCAAGGCGCTCTAATTCGACATACAACTCAGACACACGCAAGAAAATTAAGCTGATTCTTATGTAAAATTACCAGCCAGATTCGAATTTTGAGGTGGCGAAAAGATCGGGAATTGCGAAAATGCCGGAAAATCGATTTTTCGTAGAATTTTCCTAAATCAATTTTCGATCATTTTTAATGCTTTTCTTGTTTTATTTCAGCAAAGAAAAGAGTTAGAGACCTGTTCTTTTCGTGGAATATACACTAAAGTGTGCTGATCATCACAGTGTACTCACGTTGCCTCTACAATTTTCCTATTTTATGGAAAAAAAAATGTTTTCTTGCTAGACCACAAATTTGTGTAATGTATTTTTCATGTACCGAGTAAGTAATCTTATTTTTCGGAATTAACATATACATATGTATATGCAAGACCAAATAGGGACAAAGGCTCGAAATTATTTTTGGTGAAGAAACAAAACATTAATGTTGTTGCTGAAAAAAGTTACAGCGAGTTTTTAAACACAAATAATTTGTGCGCGCTGAGCCGTGTAGGAGTACAAACGTTTCATTAATATCGAGAACATTTTTGGATTTTTTTTTTTAACAAATTGCATTGTCCCTCACATAACCATGATATTATACATTGCAATATTTTAATAAATAATTATTCATATGTTACCTCCAATGAAATCTTAATGAAGCAAAAGAAAAAAAAAATAAAAATTGTCTAGTGAGTTCTCGCATTTATCTTCCATCAGTAAACATTTTGTTAGAGGGTGTATTTTATTTTGTTAAGACTTGTTTCCGATATTATTTTCTACTATAATTTTTAGTTTTGTTCTTGACGCAGAATGCGGCTCATTTAATATTATTACAATGTTTACATACATATCTATCCCAAAGGACTTGTACCTTGACGCAGTTCTAGTAATACTGGGACGGGTGGGATGGCTTGCGCGCTTCAATGATATAAAGAGCCGAACCATAGGTTTAACCATATTGGAGGGGTTTTTATTTGAGAAGCCAGACTAAATCAAGTCCCTGGAAGGGGGCAGCAGCTCTTTCAGTAATCATAGTGGCAGAGATCGTGAGGGTTGGTATGGCACTGTGATACACACTACTGCGATGTGGAAGGCAACGGGAAACCACCACATTATTTTATCCCTAGTACAGCGTACTTTAATTTATGATGATGGCACCTTCTGGAGTAAAATATTCCGGAGGTAAAATAGTCCCACATTCGGATCTCCGGGCGGGGACTGCTTCGGGGGGAGTCATCAGAAATGATAAGTGTAACATCTCACGAGTCGGAGCGTGGAATGTTAGAAGCATGAAACAAGTAGGGAAGTTAGAGAATTTGAAAATTGAGATGGATAGGTTAGCATTAGACGTAGTAGGTGAAGTGCGATGGCCAGAAGATGGAGACTTCTGGAGCGGAGATTTTAGAGTAATACACACAGGATCTGTAGGAGGAAATTCGGGAGTAGGAATTGTTATGCGGAAAAAAGTAGGACAGAGTGTAGAAAATTTCTTACAGCAAAGTGACAGGGTAGTTATGGTTAGGTTAGATTCGAAACCTGTAAAAACAGTAATAATACAGGTATATATGCCCACTTCTAACTACAGTGATGAGGCCGTAGAGGCAGTTTATAGTGATATTGAATATGTGCTAGATTTTGTGAGAGGGCACGAAAATTTAATAATTACAGGAGATTTCAATGCAGTCGTAGGCACAGGGCGAGAGGGCGGAATAGTTGGCCCCTTTGGATTAGGCAATAGGAACGATAGGGGAGTTAGACTGATAGAGTTCTGCGATAAACATAACTTAACGGTCGCGAACACTCTATTTCACCATCATGTTAGGAGATGCTATACGTGGAAGATGCCAGGAGACTTAGGGAGATATCAAATAGATTACATTCTCGTTAGGCAAAGATTAAGAAATCAAGTTAGGGATTGTAGAAGTTATCCAGGAGCTGATATAGATAGTGATCACAACATAGTCGTTATGAAAGCCAATCTTAAATTTAAGATTTTGAAAAAAAGAAGCGGAAGAAGGTATCTTTACCCAGAGAAACTAAAAGATGATGATATGCGCAATAAGTTCGAGAAAAAGACAAACGAAGCACTAAAGGGCACGGGTGGAAATATTGTTAGGGACATAGAGGCAGAATGGAATTGCATTAAAAATAGTTTAGTTTCCTCAGCTAGGGATATTTTGGGTCATAAACAGAATGAAAGTAGGAAACCCTGGATAACAAAACATATTGTGAGTCTAATAGAGGAAAGGCGAAGATATAAAGATAGGTTGGATGAAACAGGGAAGCAAAGGTATAAGGCGATCAAGTGGGAAATTATTCGGGAATGTAGGAAAGCGAAAGAGCAATGGATCGATAATAAATGCAAAGAAGTGGAAGATAAATTCGAAGTAGGAAAGACTGATGAAGCATATAAAATAATTAGGAGAAATTTTAGAGAAATTGGATCTAGTACCAAAAACATTAGAAATGAGGCAGGAGATATCCTAATCGGAAGTGGGGAGAAGGCAGATAGGTGGAAAGAATATTTAGGAAACTTATATGCGGGACAGGAAGTGCAAGATATATTAGAAAGCGAAAGCAGTGTAGAGGGGGATAACCTAGGGAGTCCTATAATGAGAGAAGAGTTTGAGATAGCACTAAAAAGTTTAAGGAATAATAAAGCACCAGGTATAGATGGCTTGCAGGCAGAAATCTTAAAGTGCGCAGGTCAAGAGGTAATAGATCGTTTATTTAAACTAGTTAGTCGCATATACCTGACAGGCGAGATTCCAGAAGATTACAAACGGAACATCATAGTAGCTTTGCCAAAAAGGAAAGGCGCGGATAGATGCGAAAATTTTAGAACTATCAGTTTAACTTCCCATGCGTCAAAAATTTTAACTAGAATTGTGCAAAGAAGGATGGAGAAAAAGGCGGAAGAAATATTAGGAGAAGATCAGTTCGGATTTAGACGAAATAGAGGAACGCGCGAGGCCATTCTAGCTTTACGAGTAATTATAGAAAAAAACGATAGAAAAGAGAAAGAGCGTCTAAATAGGATTTGTAGATTTAGAAAAAGCCTTCGACAACGTAAAATGGGGGAAGATGTTCGAAGTGCTGAGAAAGGTAGGGATGAAATACAGGGACAGAAGAATAATACATAATCTCTACAAAGAGCAAAAGGCAGTTATAGAATGTGAGCAGGAACAAAGGGAAGTAGATATCCGGAAGGGAGTGAGACAGGGATGTGCATTGTCACCTCTAGTTTTCAACTTATATATCGAAGATGCGATTAATATTGTTAAGGAAAGAACAGCCTCAGGGATCAATGTACAGGGCCAAACTATTAACATGCTCAGATTTGCGGATGATATAGCAGTGTTAGCATCTAGCAAAGAAGAATTAGGAGAGGCTTTGAATGAAATGGAAGCAGTTTTGACACACGGCTTCGGCATGAAAATCAATAAAAAGAAAACTAAAATTTTGGTATGTAGGGGATGTGAAAATAGAACTAAAATGGAAATACAAATTGGAAATGAGAAGATAGAGGAGGTCGCGGATTTCTGCTACTTAGGAAGTAAAATAACTCAAGACGGTAGGAGCACTAAAGATATAAAACAAAGAATGGCGCAGGGCCGAGTTGCGTTTAACAAAAAGAAACAACTGTTATGCTCGAGAACGGTTAATATAGAGACTAGGAAGAGACTCTTAACGTCGTATGTATGGAGTACGGCATTATACGGGTGCGAAACTTGGACAATAGGAGAAGCGGATAGAAAAAGAGTAGAAGCGTTTGAAATGTGGTGCTACAGACGCATGATGAAGATACCGTGGATAGATAAGGTTAGCAATAGGGAAGTATTAGAAAGAGTTGGGGAAAAGCGAAAGATATGGAAAACAATAAAGAGTAGGAGAGATGGGATGGTAGGACACCTTCTAAGACACGAAGGAATAGTTCGTGACATACTAGAGTCAGAAATAGGAATAAAAAGAGGTAGGGGTAGGCCTAGATTAGACTACTGCTCTCAAATAGTTAGGGATGTAGGATGTTCTACTTTTAGGGAAATGCGTAGGTTAGCTCAGGATAGAAAAGAATGGAGGTACGCGTCCAACCAGTCTTCGGACTGAGAACCTTATGATGATACATACATATTGAATTTAAGTTCTGTGGGTTTTTAATGTTAAACGTTTGTTCAAAATAGGAAAATTTGGTATTATACCTTTCAGTATATCAGTACCACTAATTAATACCAGATAATTACTCAAAGTAGTTGTCACTTGCTGTCAGTCCAGAGCCTGGCAGCATATACAGGGTGGCCCGAAATTAGCGTGCAATATTTTACCAGCGTGTTCTGTAGTCAAAAATAAGACAAAAAGCTCCTATAAGCGTACACCGAAATATGCTTCGCAAAGGAGCTAGAGCTTTTTAAAAGAGAAGGCCTGAAGACGTTTCCTTCTAAATATCTCCGAAACAAGTCCAGTTAAAATTATGAAATTTTATGGAATGTGTAAGTACCAAATTCTAAATCTTTTGCTGTAAACATAATTTTTAAAATTTAACAGGGGCGTCTCAAATCTGGGGGTGGTGGAGGTAAGATTTACCCCAACTTTTTTTACAACATGTCGTTTTCAATTTTTCCATAAAAATTTGAAACTTCAGAGTTTTTTGCAAAAAAAATGTGCTCTTGTCTCGTTTTGATAGGAGGCACCGTTATCGAGCACAATCGGTTTCAAAATTTCGCTGCATGCCCAAAAAATTCCTACAGGAAGTGGAAAACTTCATTTGTATACTTAAACGAGATAGAAACACATTTTTTTTGCAAAAAAACTCTGAAGTTGCAAATTTTTATGGAAAAACTTCCGGAAAAATTGAAAACAACATGTTCTGAAAAAGTTGGGCTAAATCTTACCTCCACCGCCCCCAGATTTGAGACATTTGAGGCATGCAGCGAAATTTTTAAATCGATTGTGCTCGATAACGGTGCCTCCTACCAAAACGAGACAAGAGCACATTTTTTTTGCAAAAAACTCTGAAGTTTCAAATTTTTATGGAAAAATTGAAAACGGCATGTTGTAAAAAAAGTTGGGGTAAATCTCACCTCCACCACCCCCAGATTTGAGACGCCCCTGTTAAATTTTAAAAATTATATTTACAGCAAAAGATTCAGCATTTGGTACTTACACATTCCATAAAATTTCATAATTTTACCTGGACTTGTTTCGGAGATATTTAGAAGGAAACGTCTTCAGGTCTTCTCTTTTAAAAAGCTATAGCTCCTTTGCGAAGCATATTTCGGTGTACGCTTATAGGAGCTTTTTGTCTTATTTTTGGCCACAGAACACGCTGGTAAAATATTGCACGCTAATTTCGGGCCACCCTGTATAGCAAGATTAAATTGCATGGTTTGAGTGTGTAGGGGAGAGCACCGTACTGATGAGTCCCGGACGGACGAAACCAGTTGGTCTGTGGTTTTCCATACACATTCAAAACATGCAATATTTTAATAAAGACCTACTTAAAAGCACGTACGTACATGGAGACAAATTAGGATTGTTTCAAAGTCACCTTAGGTGGGGTAGCAGTCTGAAACGTCTAGTAGTACAAAATATCTGGATTTAGTTCTATAATTCAATGCCTGGCGGGGTATTTGCCCGAGGAGTAGTTGTTCGAACGGGCCAGTACCACTAATTACTTTCAAGTATATTTAATTACACATTCTCTTAATAAAAATTTCAAAAGTCCAGTTGTCATTATTGAATATTTTGGTAGACTAGCATTATTTCCATGCCGCGAACACCGATCGTCCATACCGAGTTGGCCATGATTACTACGATTGACACCACTTGATTTTTGTTTTGGATTTTTCGTAATAAAAAAATATGAAAATTGAAACTGTGAGATTGAAAATTCGATTTTTGTCAGTTTATAGGTAATGTTTTTAATTTAAAATTTGTTTAAAATACCTATTTGTTAAATAAGTCTAGGGGAGAGAATACCAAAATTTATGAACTTCGAGAAGATCCGCGTTGCCTGATATAGCTTTGTCACTTTCTTTTACACGTGATCGGGCACGTAATTGAATAAAAGTAACGTACTTTCAGTATTAAAGTGCCCTATATACTTGTTCTTTTTACGCGGTTTTAACGGCAAGCCAAATCGCACGAACTGGACTGTTTGAAATTTACATCCCACACATTATAGGGTCGTTTGACTGACAGATGTTCGGGTGCACTATGTCAGGTAGCGAGTATTTGTTGGCAGTGGCACTTACAGTAAGACAGAAAAGACGAAAAAATCGTGAAAAGTGATACAAATGAATGGTTATTAAAAAGAAAATCTCTGTCTCATACAAAAAGGATGCAAAATGAAAATATTTAAGTAAAGATGTAACGCAGATGTTGAAAGAAATATACCCCAGCAATATACTTTCTAAATAATACCGTGCGACCTCGTAAAAACTGGCCTGTTTGGCCCACATTCTAGTGTTTTTAAGCCTGTATGGGCCAATTCGCAAGGTTGAAATCTGTCGCTGGCAGATTTAGAACGTGCGAGAAATACTGGACCGAACAACCCCATACATTGACAGTTTATGCAGCATGCACAGGCCCGTATAGTTAAAACTGTGTAAAAAGAATAAAGGTTATGAAGTGTGTGAACAGGTTTCTACACACTTAGTCATCTGTAGCTCTTATGATAATTGAACCGTGAGAACACCCCCTAAGCTCTTGAAACATAAATAACTTATAAAGTTAAGTATGTTTTGAATTTCATGACAAAAATTCTTACCAGCAACTGCACACTTCCTACTTTATGGCCAGGAAAGATAAGAAGTTGCCTTTCAGCAGAAGCAAGCGGACTGACTTCACACAGTCCTTTTGAATTTTCACGCGTCTCTAACGAAAAAAGGCGCTGCAGTGGTGTTGGAAATGAGAACACATGAATTTGATTTAAAAGTGCTACAATTATTCTGAAAACACAAATTATAAGTAAACTAATAGCCGACACAATATAATTTCCACGTACTTATCTTTTCTTAATTTCACAGCCCGAATCGATGACGAAAATAATATTTCTACTGCAAATTTCTTCGTAGAGTCATCGTACAATAATAATTTATTATCGGCAAATTTTGGTTTTGATCCGCCAGCGACAACTGCGAAGACATTTGTCCTGTTAAGCAATTCACAGTTAGAAATACTGCCCATAGTTTCTAAGTCTACAAAGGAATTATTTTAAGATTGCAGCTAAACTAGGTTACTTTAACATTAATACCATAGTGTGCTTTCTCAACTAACGGTTCAACATTATAAATTCTCAGGCCATCCTCCATGCAACAAGCAAATAAACCTACAACAAGAACCTGGTCACAAGTAAATCTCAACAAAGACTTTATGCATTACCTTGATCCTGATTAAATTTAATATTTATCACGCCACTGTCATTGGCCATGGTTATATGATGAGGAAAATGGTCTTTTACACACATTAAACACGAAAATTCTTTGCTACCTTTTTCATAAATCACACGTTTTTATCTTCGTTTTTGTTCCTTGTGCACATACAAATAAACCACCAACGACGAAGAGACCATCAGCTGCTCGATATTTACAAACATTTCCATAGACAACAGTTAAGGAAGAGTTGGTAGCCTTTTCAAGAGAGGGCGCAGTAACTTTTGGCGCTCAAGGCCAGTAGATCAAGCGTTTATTTATATCCCAATTTGGTTTTGCAAAGTAGGCTACTTCCACTTTCCTGCGCTTTAATAAACTATCAAACTTCATGGTAAACAAGCACAAACCTTGACTTAGAACCACAATCGGGTGGGAGTTTGTATTCAAATCCAAACGGATCCTTAAAAACGGCAACAAACTAGATTTGGTCCGCGGATACACCGATACACATCATTGCGGATACCTAGATCATAGATCCAGCGCATTAGCCATCCGAACACGGTAGGAGTATAAGTTGCCTGACACTTTCGAATTAACGTATAGCGATGACAGAATTGGCCCGAATCTAGCCGAGCGAGGCCCTATAACGCATTCTGGTTACATAAAGAAATTATGCTCTTTTTTTAGTTTAGTAGGATATAGACCAGGAGCCCATAGACCAAAAATTGTGCATAATAGGTTTACTCCAAAAATGCCCGAGATGTTGTGATTTTTGGGTCGTGGAGCACAGAAATGCGCATGCCAGTTTTTGTTTTTGGTACAGTGATGTGTGGCAGACCCGTAAATGTGTAAAAAAATTGCTTAAAAAAGTATTATAGGTTTAGGACTGGGGTTTGCAGGAAGCGCTAAATAATGAGAAGTAATCCAGCGGACGCGGTTCGCTTGTTGTGAATTCTGGGACACTGACCCGCTGCAGGGGTCAAACTGTGTAAATAAATCACCCCCAAAAAAATTCGGGAGATAAGTGGCGCGTCACAAACGTCAGATTTTCATTCCAAACAAAACAAAGCCACGTGCTTTCTGACGTTTTAACCTAACCTCTGAAATATAATTATAATTACATATAGCTGTTTTCAAGTTTTTACGCGTAAGCCCAACACACAAATTGAAAATAAACTGTTTTCACTGCAAAACGTCGATAATTATATTGCAAAAACTAGTTTAAGACGTTGTAAATAATATCGATAAACGTCAAATAATGGCACGTGCTTTTGTTTTGTTTGGAATGAAAATCTGACGTATGACGGAGGCACTTAGGTCCCGAATTATAGGTTTACGCATGGGGATTGGAGCGATCTCCTAATTTACTTCCAAACATCATGAATCTCGACTCCCATTCATTTTGGTTGGTACAAAGAGGCGCCACACTCGCGACATTTTGTAAATTCACCCAGGTAAAAAAAATAATAAGTTTACTCTTCAAAACTTGGAGACAAGTTATTTCAATCACAAAAGTCGAGTATTCAATGTTGCCGATAAAAAACATTGGTACAGGGGGACCCTAGAGACACAACATTTTGTAAAAAAAACTTGCGTAAAAAAATCATAAGTTTATGAATGGCGTTCAGGAATTTGATTATGATGAACCTACTGATTACAAAAATACATTTCCTCTCGCTGAACGGTGGTACAAGGGCCCGCTAGAAAGGTTGAAAGAAAGCAATAGGTCATGTACATGTAGACGGCGCTTGCATCGATGTTAGGTATCAAAACATAACCTCACTTATTCGTGCAGGCAGTTTTGGGTGGTTTGGTACTATTTTGAAGATTTGTGTGCATTTTATTCTTTCTTATTTTATTAAATAGCAAATAAAGATGCCATACAATTTGCTGTGTGATGTGTGCCCAAGTGTTCATCTAAACAACAAAAGTCTGGCAGTTTGGTGTTCCATAAGTTTCCTTGAAAGAAAAAATGGTTAACTGCGATAAAGTCTGACAAACAGCCAACGAAGTACACAAAAATATGCTCCAAACATTTTGAGGATGTGTTACACAATTACTAGTACCTACTTATGGGTGAGTTTTTGTTATTGTGGTAAGTTACGATAAAAAAAACTTTACGTACTGTTGACATTTTCAGGACAATGGAAAATTCTAAAAAAACAGCTGTTCCCACAAAATGTTTGCCTGTTCAGGTTATTAAAACTAGTAATCAAGCAAATAATAATAGGCCTGAGAGATACTTACATCCGCAGAGAGCAGTTGCAAGTAGCGAACAGTCTCATCGAAGAAGAAACAACTGGACAAGGAACATGCAATATACAGGGTGATTCAGAACGGGCGTGCCAAATTAAAATGGGTGCTAGAGGAACTCCAAATAAGACGAAAAGTTTATATGAACATATGTCCTAAAGTGACTACTAACAAAGATACAGGGTGTAAAAGTTTTAATATTTTTTTAAATATTTTTTTATTATCTTAGTAACTAGGAAAGTTATCGAGTTGAAATTTAAGGTGTCGTTTTCATTTGCCAAGTTCTAATTTTCCAAAAAAAATTGCTCTGCTAGCCCCATCAGTAGCGTTGCTACGGGGTAGGCCGTTTATTTATTTCCCCAATCCAATGTTACGCCACTGGCAAATGCAGGTGATATTAATGTATTCTAAATCTACGGTCAATTTTGGAAGAAATTGGTATCTTCAAAATTTTTCGTAAAATGCTTAGTTTTTGAATGAAATAGCTTTTTGTGAAATCGTGCACATGCACTGAAATTTTCCATAATGCAATAATGGCTTCACCGAAATGCAAGAAGAGTGAAAATGGAAAAAAATAGTTTATTAAGAATAACACTAACAAGAAGAACGAGAAAGCACATCAATTATTACATTACGATATTAAAAAAGATATTAAAACTTTTACACCCTGTATCTTTGTTAGTAGTCACTTTAGAACATATGTTCATATAAACTTTTCGTCTTATTTGGAGTTCCTCTAGCACCCATTTGAATTTGGCACGCCCGTTCTGAATCACCCTGTATACAGACCAAGAAACTGTGGAATGTGGAGTTCAGACAGTTTACAGTATTTTCAAGAAGGCTTTTTGATTTTTTCTGTTATCAATTTGGACGCAGTTGTCAAGGAAATCATTATTTTCTCTACCACTTGAAGATGAGTTGCTCGTTACCTTAATGAAATATAGATTGAATCCATATTATTTGACATTAGGAAACTTGTTCGACATAGATAGACGTGCTGTAAACAAAATTGTGACATCTTGGAGTGAGCATATGTATCGATGTTTCCGTTAAATAGATTTCTGGAAGTTGATTGTACCAAAATTGAACAAAATGGAGCAATTTTAAATATACCCCCATTTTAAATGTGGAGCGCAACTGTTAGAGGAAGATATCATGAAACCGAGAGTTATTGCTAATCGGCGTATTATAATTGAAAATTTGATAGGTGTTGCAAAGAAAAACAAAATTTTATGTGAAAGAATTTCTATGGTTCTGTGCCCTATTATTAACGAAGTTGTTTCTTGTTTACTAACTTTAAACTTGTATTGTATCAGCAAATAAAATAAAAATAAACACCATTTATGTACGTTCTAAATATTTATTTGTGATACCTATCTAAACATATTTCATGTAACACAAGTAAAATAGTTATGTTGCAATTTTTCTATAAGCTTTCCCAGAAACTCTAGATCAACTTTTACTGCAATGTTCAGAAACGATTTCGTTTGACTCAAATATACAATAAAATTCGCACCATATTTAGCAAAAAACAATAAATAAATAACAGTAAACTTAGAACTGTCAAATACCGCGTTTTCTTATGGAACTGGAAGTGAGGTTATGTTTGTATACCTAACCAGTGTGGCCAGATTTCTCAAAGCTTAGTCGCCAATCAGTCCTTCATTTATCGCCCAAAATCGCAACTTTCCTTTATAACCTCACAAATAGATGGCGCGAGCAAAAAAATTAATTTCTGTTATTTCAAATTACTTATTGCTTCAAAATTACAAAAGTTCGCAAAAAATCTTGACAAAATGTTAGTACTTCATCAATGTCTTCAGAATCAGAAGCTTCAACATTTTCTAATGAACACACTGAAGTTGTATTATTATTATTATTATACATCACAATTAAATTAAATCTACATAACATATCTGCTGTCGGCTCAAAAGTTTTGCAGCAAATTTGCTTAACAAAAAAATGATACCGAATTATCATTATCGGGATGTTCGGATATATGTAGTAGATACGGAGATTTGCGGTTTCCGAATAGAAAACGTATACCGGTATGTTATACATCTTATGTTAACTGTTAACCTGCAAGTATCCGGATAGCAGCATCCAACGAACATTCCGAATATTAATACATTCCGAATACCGGAATTCCGATTAGTCAAAAGTTCCGATTATTTCCAACACTACTGCGAATACGATTGCGAACTGCTGACAGCAGTCGTCTGGTCCATACTATCGATCTCGCCCAAGTGATTTTTCAAATCGCCCAATTTGCGACTTGCGATTTTTGCCAAAAACTGGTCGCAAAATTCTGGCAAAAGTAGCCCAAATTGCGATAAATCGCCCAATCTGGCCACACTGTACCTAACATCGACGTAGCCGCCCCTACCAGCTTTTAGAGTAACTATGTCGATGTACATGACCTATTATTAATTTTCACCCTTCATCATAAAGATTTCAGTCCGAAAACTGGTTGGACGCTTACCTCCATCCTTCCTATCCTGAACTGAACTAACCTACGCTTTTCCCCAAAAGTTGAACATCCTACATCCCTAACTACATGAGAGCAGTAGTCCAATCTGGGCCTACCCTTACCTCTTCATATTCCTATCTCTGACTAGTAGGTTGCGAACTAAGCCTTCGTGCCTCAGAAGGTGTCCTACTATCCTATCTCTCCTATTCCTTACCGTCTTCCATAAATTTCGCTCTTTCTAATACCTCTCTGTTGCTAACCTTATCTACCCACAGTATCTTCATCATGCGTCTAAAGCGCCACACTCCAAAATGCTTCTAATTCTTTCCTATTTGCTTCTCCTAACGTCCAAGTTTCGCACCGGTACACTGCTGTGCTCCATATATACGTTTTTAAGAGCCTCTTCCGAGTTAATACATTTATCATTTTCGAGCATAATAGTTGTTTCTTGCATTTCCTATTTACCAGTGGCGGCGGTAAGGCACCCGCAGACCCTGCGACGCGGGGGGGGGCCCCGGGACAACTAGGGGCCCCGGCCCATGCAAAGATCAAATACTAAAAAATCCCATATTCATGGTTCACCCATTAATTAATTAATTTTTGTAGCTACTCGCTACTGTAAACAACGTAGACTAAATAATAATAACTAGAACTGAACCCGTGGGCTACGCTCCACGACTTTTAGTAATAAATCCGTTTAAGTATCTATTTGCTTATTCGCGTAAACGAAACACCTGGTCGATAACACCACCCGTATATCGAGAGTTGAGACAATTCGCTTTTAATATTTCCTATATGTTTTTTATCTGGAGCATGCGAGAACGACGTTTTGGAAAACATTAACTAAGATGGTAAGTCCATTGGTTCAAAATTAATTTAGTCTTTTTTGTTTGGGTGAGGGGGGAGGCAGAAACTTTTTGCGGGGGGGCCCCCACATTCTTACCGTCGCCACTGCTATTTACTGCAGTAATCTACATGCAGTAGGAACGAAGCTTCGGTACACAATCAATTATCGTGAATGGCAAGACTTTTGTACCACTTTTCAACGATGGCGAATGTATTTTCGCACTCAGTATGTTTATATTTAACAAGTTACTGAACGCCATTCATAAACTTATGATTTTTTTTACCTGGGTAAATTTACAAAATGTCGCGAGTGTGGCGCCTCTTTGTACCAACCAAAATGAATGGGAGTCGAGATTCATGATGTTTGGAGGTAAATTAGGAGATCGCTCCAATCCCCATGCGTAAACCTATAATTTTTTTGGGGGTGATTTATTTACACAGTTTGACCCCTGCAGCGGGTCAGTGTCCCAGAATTCACAACAAGCGAACCGCGTCCGCTGGATTACTTCTCATTATTTAGCGCTTCCCGCAAACCTCAGTCCTAAACCTATAATACTTTTTTAAGCAATTTTTTTTACACATTTACGGGTCTGCCACACATCACTGTACCAAAAACAAAAACTGGCATGGGCATTTCTGTGCTCCACGACCCAAAAATCACAACATCTCAGGCATTTTTGGAGTAAACCTATTATGCACAATTTTTGGTCTATGGGCTCCTGGTCTAATAATATAAGATAACATATTATTTCAAAGACCTAACAAATAATGACGTAAAACCTGGAAACATCCAACACACTTTTCCATTTCGAATCTTGCCTCTTACACATTTTCATTCACGCAACACAATTTACATAGGAGGAACAAGTCCTACTTGGTCACAGACTCAGTTATTAACTTCGATTTACCCCAGTGTTAGGCAGGGTTTGGGAAATGGATAAAATCGTAATCCCAAGCGATAGCTTGGCCTACCCACTCTGCTAGCGCCGTTGCAGTCACAAAAAGCACTTAAAGTTTGGATGCTCCATACTAATTTTGCACGTTTGCAATAAAATTTTACTGTATAGACCAAAAAATGTAAAATAAACACTTTCAAACAATACAAAGCTTTGGCATCTGTCCGAAAATGTCACGGCGCGATTGCGCATGCGCCTCAGCATTTTTTTTATAATGAAAAGCCCTATTCAGTCATATTCAAATTTAAGTAGACAAATGCGCAAGTACATAGATACAGGTACTGTTGGTTATTGTTTTCTTTATTTGGAGAAATATACCCATATACCAGATGATATAATATTGTAAATACATATCTCTTGTGGGCAAAATAAAAAAGTCGCGCGCAACAAATCATACTGTGTGAGTAAAAAGTCTGGAACTATTAGATAAAAAATTCAGGAATCATTTCTGGAAAAAACGCTCGGACACGTCAAACTAATCTTTTTATATTGCATCTTTTTTGATAATTATAGATTTTCGATGGCGTTTGATTTCGTACTGTGACGTCATCGTCCATTTTTTAAATGGCTTCCCATACTTTTGAAATCGTAGTTGAATAGTGGCTGAAATTACGAATTCAATGATATATGGCATATGACATTGACTTTGATATTTTTCGAAATAATTAAGTTAAAAGTGAAAACAAAAACGCTCAAAGAAAATGAGTTAGCCATGAAATATTGATTGGAAACGAAAACCATTAAGTCTCCAATTAAATTCTAACAGTACAGCATTGTTTTGTAGATTCCCGTTTGTTTCTTCAGCGATGTCCTTGGAAGACACCAGAGACTACTGAAGAAGTCCTTGAAACAGCCGAAGAAGTGGATTACATCTGGAGAATTATTGGATGCGGGCTGTATTAAAACTCTCATATCCTATCTACTTAGCTCTTATAACCTCGTATTAAAATCAACAAAGAAACTCAAAAATGCCATTATATTCTATTCTGTTCTAATAAAAATATCAAATTAGGGTGGCGTACTTACAAAGAGTGGGAACACTTTGTATACTGGAAATAAGGTTAAAAATTCACCGAAAAGATAGTGACGTCACCTTGGGGGTGGAACAGTTTTTAAATTCCAAATAAACTATATGCCACTTGCTCTTGACATCTGGCAGTTTCAGTTACAAAACATAAATTGAAAATAAACTGCACCCTCGTCAAAATTACAAAAATTATATTGCAAAAGTTAGGTTAAAGGTTTTGTAAGTGATGCTGACAGATGTCAAGAGCATGTGTATTTTTTGTTGGGAATGAAAATGTGACGTTTGTGACGACCTGACGGCACACTTGTGGCTTGTGGGTCAGTCCCATTTCGTGCGTTCCCGTTTCGGGCGTCGATGAAATTTGTGCCGTTTCGTGCGTGGTCCCAAACCTCTACCTGATTTGAGTGCCGTTTCGGGCACTGACCTGCTGATAATGCAATAAGCCCCTAATTCCAGTTTATATTTACAACACAACGCTGTTAATAACTAGACTTCAATGCGGAATTGTATGTTGATTTCGCTACTATTGTTTTCAAATAATGTTTTTGTTTGGGGGGGGGTGAGACTTAAACGCTCAGAAACGAGCTGAGCTTGCCCACAGACCAAAAATAGTGAGCCGTGGAACCACTTCTTTGGCCGTATTCAGTGACGGGCAACTATAAAACAAAGCAGTACGTTTTGTATGCCTTTATTGCAACGAGTAGCTATAACGCACGAACTGGCACTATTTAATTACCCAGTAAATTCTCGACGCTCGAATCGGCACGAAAACAGGTAGAAACCCAAAAACGCCCGAAACGGGAACGCACGAAACGGGAAGATACCTTTTAATCTAGTACCCGCTCTTCATGAATTTGCAATCTTTACAGATTCATCTCTTTGCACTAACGCTGAAATTAACATTTTGCTCTATTTTCGTACAGAACTAGCTCCGTTTGAGTTTCTTGGTATTTAGTTACCAGTGTGAAATAAAGTTTATCGCAGGTCATAATACAAAAAATATAGTTAACACGATTGCAGCTGGAGATTCTGATTCTTCAATATTCACAGCATGTTACCAAATTGTTTGTCATACCTATATGGTATTCTTAGTGTTTTGATGTTAAGTTGACCGATTTATATTCTACACTATGACTTTGTTATGTTTGAAAATAGCGTAATTTTTCCATAATAAGAGAACGATGCAAAAATACAACAAATAGGAACGAGTTAAAGATTTGTATTACTGAATATTACCAAGAACAAGAGGTAAACCTAAACCGGAAAAGAAAGGCTATGCCTGTTCGTGGCTGGGAAAACCAGTAAATTAATTGAGGGAAATGGTAAAGTGTTAATTAGTTGGCAGAAGTACCATTTAAAGGGACGTGATTAGAAGTTCTAAAATCTAAATAGGTAAATGTAAGACAGTTATTTAAAATTTCCATGCGACTTAATAGTGCAGTCCTTTTATAACCTTTTTATATGAGGTCATTTGAAGGATCAAAGTATCAGGATCAATTTGTTTAAAAAGAAGAAAAATTCGGAGAACTGGTTCTGTCCATAATTATTGGCGCCCAAGGTTACTCTAATAAGAAAATAAAGAGTAAAAATGAGTAGTAAGTAATAAATTAAAATTATATAATAAATTGGTAATTACGTCTGTTTGCAAAATTATACAGGTGTCATGTAACAATTAGTATGCGAATTACAAAATATCACAAATATGACAATTTATTATTTATTATTCCCAATTTATCTCTATCTCAAAGCGCTATTGCTATATTAATTATATTATTAAATAGTTATCTTGGTTATCCCTATCATGCAAGTGGTCAGTTACAAACATGTCCAGGTTTATCTGCAACCATCAAATTATACGTTAATTAGGTACATGTGAGTTTTCTAACG
Organism: Xestobium rufovillosum; assembly: GCA_963966045.1. Lineage (NCBI taxonomy): Eukaryota > Metazoa > Arthropoda > Insecta > Coleoptera > Ptinidae > Xestobium > Xestobium rufovillosum. Next base: position 17,839,144 of record OZ014496.1, read on the forward strand.
CAAAAATTTCCTTTTATAGCACATCAAGGTTAGTGTGAAATAAAATCAAAAAATCTTGTATTATTATACGTTTCTAATGGTAACTTTCGTTCAAGGGCTGCTGTCTGTGCGGTATCTTCCCGTTTCGTGCGTTTTGGGTTTCTACCTGTTTTCGTGCCGATTCGAGTGTCAAGAATTTATTGGGTAATTAAATAGTGCCAGTTCGTGCGTTGCACAACGATATCCTTTACTTTGAACATGTTGTACCTGTTGCAATAAAGGCATACAAAACGTACTGCTTTGTTTTATAATTGCCCGTCATTGAATACGGCCAATAAAGTGACTCCGCGGCCCACTATTTCTGGTCTGTGGGCAAGCTCAGCGAGCGAAGCGAGCGGAGCGTTTAAGTCTCCCCCCAAGACAAAAAACAATAGGAGAGAAATCAACATACACTTCCGCATTGAAGTCTAGTTATTAACAGCGTTGTGTTGTAAAGATAAACTCGAATTAGTGGCTTACTGTATTATCAGCAGGTCAGCGCACGAAACGGCACTCAAACCAGGAAACCAGGTAGAGGTTTGGGACGACGCACGAAACGGGAAAATTTTCATCTACGCACGAAACGGGAACGCACGAAGTGGGACTAAATCGTCTGTGCACACTTATCTAGAATAAGGGTTTCATAGAGACTTTAAAGTGCAACTACTTAAGGGTTCTTAGTTCTTTCAAATAAAGTAAAGTATTCAACTGCACATTTTATAAATATCTAAATACTTGGCTATATATTGTTTTTCCATGAAATTTTCTAGTCTTCGAACGGTTTTTGTTCTGCATTTTGTTTCTAATATTATTATTTGTGTTCCTTAATTGATCTTTTATGCAATTCTTGTTGTTTAACTAATTTTCGACAATTATTTTTTATTTAGTTAGGTAACTGATTTGACTTATTTTCAAGAAAATACTGTTAGAAATAAATTGGAGAATTCCTGGGGCCTCGAGTTGTTATGGGTTAAGAGGCACGTCCGCGATAAGAACGAGGCAACGACTACCGCGGCGGGAAGACGGGAAAAGGACTGGCTCGTGAGATATTGAATGAATAAGATGTAGTTTTAGCCACGAAGAATAAAATTTATAATTTGTGTTTTCACATTTGTGTTTTGTACTTTTCGCGTAAAACTATATTAATTAACAATACATATTATGTAAATATTTCAAAAGCGGTAATTTTGGACATTGTGCTTCCACATAGTAAGGAAGAGACTGTTATGAAGAATCTTACAATGGTTTAAACATCATAGGGTTCTTTTTGGAATCGGAAAGTTACGGTGTTTTGAAATTTTCTAAGTTAGTCATGTAATTGCTAATATCCTGTATAATATTTTCCATTTTTTATCACGGCAAAAGTTATTCCTAAATATTCTGCTTTCATCCGTTGAAAGAAGTAGTAATCTACGGAATAAAGAATTCGTAGCCCTGTCTGTATTAACCCTATTTTTATTTGTTATGTACACACCTGGTGAAATTTTAAGCGGGAAGCGACGTTGAACTGCATCAAGAGTGCATCCGTCAATGGCGTATACCATTGTAAACACGGCTTCGAAAGCATGTGGAATGATCGGACAAGTGGACACGGTAACCTGCTCTCGCCGAGCCGATTGGCAGATACCGTCACGTGGGCAGCACACTGCGTTCGCTTGTTTAATACTTAATTTTTTATTCAAACTATACCCAGATTCAGAAGCAACAACAAAGTTTGCGGCAGCAATATTTTACCAACCTGCCATGTTTTGGTAATAAACGTGCGTTGTACGGTTAGTGTTTTGAAAGTAGTTTAAATTTAATTGCGTTTTGAGTTGCTACTACGAGCTGCATTGTTTTAATATCAATAACTTATCGGCGTCAAAGAATTGTTTGCGAACCGGAGCTTATCGAACTGATACGGACAGATTACTTTATATTTACATGTAATTTTAATTCCTCTCGTTGATTTGTCGGTGAAATTGAAGTGCAATAAGTCCAGCGTGTTGACATGGACTTGGATGTTGAAACAGCGACTTTCGAGTGTGAGAATTCGTTATTGGTTGTTCGCTCCGTTCAGTGTTGAAGAAAATTGTCTCGGTTAAGACCTCGTCTCGGATATTTTGCATATTCGCAATGGCTAATTATTTACGTTGAAGAGTATGTGACAGTTAGTTGCGGAACAATATGATGTGCTGAACAAATTTTGTACCTGAAGTGTATGTACCGTTCGGTGACCGTGTGAATGACTCTATCATGGAAGATATCGCATTCAGTGACTGGCCGGGTCAACCTGTGGATTTATCGGGCAGCAACCCTTGGCTTCCCGCGTACGGCTTCCAACCCCCTTCAACTCTTTTGGAAAGGGACGACTTTCTAGGCAATCCAGGTAGAGATTAATAATTCAAGTTTAACACTTGATGAACTTAGATATAACTAAATGAAATGATCTCCAATTAGAAAGTTGGGCGTTTATTTGATTGGTGACGAATGAATTTGTAATGATCATTTATTTATTCGAAAATGGTAACGCTGTCCGTCTCATCCCAGTAAGTAAATAGAATTTAAAGTAACGGGTGGGTAGAACAGTTTAGGAATTGAGCAGAATTGGACTTGATCATAAAATGTAACGACATCAAAATGGCAAGGCTATAATAGATACTTACGAACAGTTGTTAAACAACACTTAAATTTGAAAGATCATAGGATCCGGCCATTTTATCGGAAAGAATGTTCCTCGTTTGTGTGGAAAGCAAGGTCAGAACATTCCAGAAGATAATACTACTTATGAGCAAACAACTTAACAACGTAAAGTCTGAGTTATTACATTTTCAATACCAGCGTACAAACCACTACAAGTGTAATGACTATTGGGGGCCTAAGATTTAAATTTTTAATTTGTCACAAAATGTTAATTTTTACGGAAAATAATTATGAACGTGGTGGACGTAGTAGAATATACAGGTTAGTTAGACAGATGCCAACACTAAGAAAAAGGGAGATTTATGTTTTAAATAGGTGTGCATCCATCTTCCTGTTCTTCAATTACTTGGAACTACAAAGCTGGTGTACCAGATCTTTGCTAAGCTTTAATTGTTTAATCGGAGACAACCATACTTATATGTTTCTAAGCATAATTAATATCTGTGCTTAGCTTACTCGGTTACTTGTGCCTGGTCTATGACTTAAAAGAGTTTAAACGCTGTCTTCATACTGCAGCATAAGTAGATAACCTGTAAATATATGAAGGTGGCGAAATGGTCCAAACAAAATTTTGTTGCAGATTCAGTTCACATACCTAAATGCAGAACAATTTGCTAAGGCTTCGGCTATTCTTGCGACTCTGTTGTTGCGATTCTGTCGTTGCGGTTGTGTCGCGGAATCAACATATTTGGAGAGGGTGGCTACAGTGTGGCCAGATTGGGCGATTTATCGCAATTTGGGCTACTTTTGCCAGAATTTTGCGACCAGTTTTTGGCAAAAATCGCAAGTCGCAAATTGGGCGATTTGAAAAATCACTTGGGCGAGATCGATAGTATGGACCCGACGACTGCTGTCAACAGTTCGCAATCGTATTCGCAGTAGTGTTGGAAATAATCGGAACTTTTGACTAATCGGAATTAGGGACCTAAGTGGCGCGTCACAAACGTCAGATTTTCATTCCAAACAAAACAAAGCCACGTGCTTTCTGACGTTTTAACCTAACCTCCGAAATATCGATAAACGTAAAATGGCACGTGCTTTTGTTTTGTTTGGAATGAAAATCTGACATATGACGGAGGCACTTATGTCCCGAATTCCGGTATTCGGAATGTATTAATATTCGGAATGTTCGTTGGATGCTGCTATCCGGATACTTGCACGTTAACAGTTCGGGAGATAAGTGGCGCGTCACAAACGTCAGATTTTCATTCCAAACAAAACAAAGCCACGTGCTTTCTGACGTTTTAACCTAACCTCTGAAATATAATTATAATTACATATAGTTGTTTTCAAGTTTTTACGCGTAAGCCCAACACACAAATTGAAAATAAACTGTTTTCACTGCAAAACGTATAGAATTATATTGCAAAAACTAGTTTAAGACGTTCTAAATAATATCGATAAACGTCAAATGGCACGTGCTTTTGTTTTGTTTTGAATGAAAATCTGACGTATGACGGAGGCACTTATGTCCCGAGTTAACTTAAGATGTATAACTTATACCGGTAAATGTTTTCTATTCGGAAACCGCAAATCTCCGTATCTACTAAATATATCCGAACATCCCGATAATGATAATTCGGTATCATTTTTTTGTTAAGCAAATTTGCTGCAAAACTTTTGAGCCGACAGCAGATATGTTATGTAGATTTAATTCAATTGTGATGTATAATAATAATAATAATAATACAACTTCAGTGTGTTCATTAGAAAATGTTGAAGCTTCTGATTCTGAAGACATTGATGAAGTACTAACATTTTGTCAAGATTTTTTGTAAACTTTTGTAATTTTGAAGCAATAAGTAATTTGAAATAACAGAAATTAATTTTTTTGCTCGCGCCATCTATTTGTGAGGTTATAAAGGAAAGTTGCGATTTTGGGCGATAAATGAAGGACTGATTGGCGACTAAGCTTTGAGAAATCTGGCCACACTGGGTGGCTATGCAATAGCCGCGGCCGCGGTTTAAGTACAATATTCCGTTGCAAATATGTCGTTGAGTGAGGATGATCTTTTGCTAGCTATTGCCGTTTCTAGGTATTTAAAGAAAAAGAAGAAAAAAGAAAGTATTCTGTGCACCCTATTACCGCACAGAGACTCTCATACCGACAGTTTCATATCCTGTTTAATTCATTAAGAAGTTACCCAGAAAAATTTTTCTCCTACTTTAGAATGAGTATATCTTCTTTTGATGAACTTTGCTATTATGTAAGGCCAGTTATCACGAAACAGGAAACCAAATTCAAAAATTAGAAGCATTTGAAATGTGGTGCTATAGACGCATGATGAAGGTACCGTGGATAGATAAGGTTACAACAGAGAGGTATTATAAAGAGTTAGAGAAAAGATAAATTTATGGAAGACGGTAAAGAATAGGAGAGATATATGATGGTAAGACACCTTCTGACGAGCCTCGGAGGTGCTTAATACATATCGAAAAATTTTAAGACGCCTAATTTGGATACACCATCTAAAGAATTGAAAAGGGCTAAACTTCAAGTGGCATAAAAAATTCGGAAAAATTAAGTTATGAGGGTTGTTAATTTCCACGTTTGGCGGAATAGACTTTCATGAAACTTATGTAGTATACTCTGTAGTAATACAATAAGTGGTCTGGAATTGTCGGAAATTTTACGAAAGCTGTTGCTTTGCTTGGTAACCACGAGTGTAAATTTGACAGTTAAAAGGTGCGAGTGATCTTCTGTCAAATTTACACGAGTGGGTAAAAGCAACAGCTTAAGTAAAATTACCCAAAAATTCCAGACCATGAATTGTATTCAACAAGATTATTTTTTGAATCGAAGCAACGTAGTTCAAGCGAATTTTATTTCAATTAATTCATATACAAAGAAAGATGTTGGGAATATTTGATGTTTGGCAGGTAGGTACTAAAGTAACTAGATTATAAATTATAAATGCACCTCTACAAATTCGAAACTATGGCAACCTATCAACAAGCAAAATTATCGAAAAAACTTACCGCTTGTAATCTCCCTATAATACTTGGGCCGCCAAACAGACGGAGTGATCACCCTGCAAGAACGTGCTCTAGCGGGGCCAATATTAATTTATGACGACCGAATTGGAGTGATGCGACTTCGTTGGGGTCTAAAGAAAGCGCATCACTGCGGTTCTGTCGTCCTAAATTGATAGTGGTCCCGTCTAGAGCTCATGCTTGTAGGGTGATCACTCCGTCTGCTGGGCGGCCCAAGTGTAGTACTTGAATGAGTCGAAGACGAGGGATAATTTTCAAAGAATATTCGAGACCGAGAAAAAAAATTCGGTTAATAATTCAAGCACGTGGGAGATTCGGTAAGAAAATTTCACACCTAAATAAAATTAACAACTAATGGCATTAGTCTGACATTTCTGTCATCGAAAACACAATATGGAACTAAAATTGTAAAGAAGCCTGCGTATGTCAATGAAAAGTGCTGTCAGTTGAGTTGACGTGCAATCGTCTATTATTTTATTTATTTTATTTATTTTATTTATTTATTTTATTTATTTTATTTATTTTTAACCCCCGACAAAAAGTTTGACGTGTTTGTGTGTCCGTCTGTGGCATCGTAGCTCCTAAACGAATGGACCGATTTTGATGTGTTTTTTTTGAAAGCTGACTTGATCGAGATGGTTCTTAGCTATAATTTACTAGCTGGTACCCGGCGCGTTGCTGCCTCAGAAGAAATAATTGTGGTAAAATCGTTTGACACTTGATAAACTGCGAATGACATATGCCGTTTGACGTTAACTGTCAATAATTGTCACTTTATAAATTATAGCGACCCGCCCCGGCTTCTCATAAACATATAAAAAAAATTCTGTTGATCCGATCACTACCAAACTTCACAAGATCACCCGCTGGGCTGAAAATTTCATCGACATCGGTCCAGCCGTTTTGGAGTCTATAACGGACATAGGTAGAAACAATTTTTGTTTTATATATATAGATAGATGAAGATCTGTTCAGGCGTTGTGTCGGGGGTTACTTAAAATTTTTAATTTTGTTTATTAGCAGTAAGGAATACCCTAAATAATTTAGGGGTTAGTTTGTGGTTTTAACCATGTCTCGTTTTGGAAAAGATAACCAAGAAAGTATCCGAGAAGTTCAGCATTGAAAATGAATCTTCAGTTTTTAAATCCCGCGTCATTATTTGACAGAAAAATTTCCACTTATTAATTTCACTTAGGGCACTGTGGAGGATGAAAATTTCCAGAAATTGTTTGGGTTACCTTGGTAACGAAACCAAGAACAAACTTCTGATTGGCTAAAAAAGCGATGTGTAAAATTTCCGAAATAATACACGCCACGGGACCCAAATGAAATGTTTTATTTGGCCAATTTGACGATGAAAAAAACTGAAAAAAATAATCGCTAGTATACCTTATTATGTACCTATATACCAGATAAATTTGGTTGCTTCATCTTAAAAGTTAAATGGTTCGAAAGTTCTTGCAGAAAAACCTTCAAATGGCCGTAGATCCTCTCTGATCGGAAACCGGGTAGCATATTCATAACTCACGTATCGTATTGCAATCCGAAGTAACACAAAGTCGGCTCATATCCAACGCGCGAGAGGTGTGGATGTCTGTCTCGCGTGATGGCGATCCCCTAGCTGTTCTTTTGGACCAGAACCGATTTTTTGGTCAAAAGAAAAAAGTGAAATCATCAAAACAAAAAAGGAACTACGGCGAGGTGCGAACTCTCAACGTTGCGATTTGGGAGGCTGACACATCGACCACTGAGGCACGAAGGTATGCTGGCAAGAACGCTTACGAAAATAGTATATAAGTAGAAAATACGCCCGTTGCTGTAAGTCGACAGTTGAGAATGCAATACGCTACGTTCGATATGAATATGCAACAGGGTATGTAGTTATAGGAAATTTTATTCATATTTTTAGTCAAGGAATCCACTTTTAAATTTCCGTGATCGAATTCTGTGCTGAAAATTAGGTATACTCAAATTGAAAATTTGAATGTTACTTTCTGCGAATCATTTTTCGCTTTTAGTTACGAAAGAAAGTGAATCACCTGATTCATAAACGTAAAATTTTTAATCTTTCAATTTCTAATCCATGGGAATTACGTACTTAGTAGGTATAATTATACTTCATTGCAAATTGCATCGCATCGCAAATATTATGAATTTATTTGTTTGAATTTTAAAGCCACATCAATTCTGTGCAGATATATTTATGTTACCAATGTTTGTTGAGAGTAAAAGAAATAATCAGTTGACATTTAACAAATTTCCATGGAACCTTGGCCGGCCCGGGGGATTTTTATAAAAAAAACACCTAGCCGACAGAAAAAGTGTCGCAGTTACAAAAATTGAATATTTTCCGAGGAGCGGATACATTCCAAAAATATGACCATCAAAAATTTTTGAAAATAAATCGTGGAAATTCTATTATTTTTTTTGGAAATCTTATGGAAGCTTTCAAAATCTTCAAAATTTTTCAAGAAATCGTAGAAATTCCGCAGAAACAAGTTAATAATAAATTGAAAGCTAGAAAATACTAATAGTACCTACTGAATTAAAAAATCTAAAAAGGACATCAGGTTAATTTTTAAATACTCTTCGACGAACTCTTCGAGTTATCCTAACGATTTTTGTACATAAATTTACAATTGTTATTAGCCCGTAAAAAATAAGTAAATTCTTTTACTTTAACAATACATATTTGCTTCTTTTGGGGTTTTTTGCATCTTTTCTAAGAAAAGTAAACTTAAATTTGCTAGCAATGAAGTGGATGGACTAAGTGTCTTCATAATAAGTAGCATAATATTTATGAATGTCTATTTCAAGTTTTGATTTATCTTGTTGTTTCCCGGTTTATTCAAAATCACGTTTAAAAACTCGCTCTTCGTCTTGCTCTCAGATTTTCTCGTTTATTTCAGAAAGAATGCCCGTAATTAGGAAATCACCATAAATCCTTAGAAATATACAGTCTTTCTGTCCCTCGTTCTGCCCAGTTTCACATAACAGATCATCACTCAACGTGATACTTACAATGAAACTTGATTCTATCTCCTATTTTTTATAAGATATATACTCTCACGGACTCACGGACGTTTTGTAGTTTGCTTTTGAACCATTGTTGAATTAAAATGTTGACCTCCTTTTCATTACTCGTACACTTGTACAACTCTGGAGTAGAACAATCCGCAGAGGAATGTTACAATAGTGGGTAGGCACTTTCATACTTTCCTGTCTGATTCTTATCGAAAAAAATATTTTTTAGGTAGGCAGATGATTTATGATAACAAATTTGCTAATTGAACTGGACGTTCTAATCTTCTTTGTCTGTTTCGGAAGTAGTTTATTTACCCACTTGTATTATCTAATCTACATACAACAAAAAAGGGTTTTGCAATTTTGCTAATATTCTTTGAACTTTTTATCGGTTAAATTAGTAATATTTCAAACAAATTAAAGTTTTTTAGAGCAAGACTTTTATTTTTGACTGCATAAAACAGATCCATTCATGCATTTCGATTACACGTTGAACGTAATTTATTTAAAAGAATACATGCTTGTTTATTTCTTGTATGTATATTTTCACCCTTGTGTTATTTTAATATTATGCAGTTAATAAGTAGGAACGATCGAGACTAGGAATGTAGAGATATATTTTGTATTGACTCATTTGTACATTTTGTAGTTACACCTAGAGGTTGGTAATTGTTAATATTGGTAGGTATTTCAGGCAAGATCGAATATATGATACTTTTATGATTCATACCCAACAAGTCATATCTATTATCTACATTGTTTTATTGTATTATTTCTATAATCACAATTGCTAAATCTGAGTTTTATGATGATGTAGGATGCGGTTGTGGCCAATTCTGTTAAAGTGCATTTGGCATGTTTTTTAATACTGCGAAATTATATTTCAGTTCAATTCAATCTCTGGCTTTACTTGGTTTGATGCAGGAAGCTTGGGTTCAATTCCGATTTCATCTTTTTCGACGGATATAAAAAAAATTTCGGGAAACTTATTCTTACCACTAAACATGTCGAGTCTCCGATTCGAAAGGAAGACGATCTTATAAGAAAATGGACGACCCCGTAAATCACATACTTTTTAAAAGCTTGTTCCTCGACAAACATTATGGCAAATGCAGAGGTACAATTGTAAAATGAATGTAACGGGCCGTATACCCGTTCAAAAATTTCCGACTTGCACTCCTACTAACTTAATAAACTAGTACGAAATTAGAAAAATTCCGAAGACGCCCTCGACATTCTGCCTCACCCGGAGTGACGGCGATCTGCACATGGAAATATAGGTAATCTTGAAAGGATCTATAAAGTTTATTAAAGATAGTGCACGTTGTGGCCGACTTGCATTCAAATTTGAATCCCAAAAATATACTGAAAGAATACGAAATTTGAAAAATCTTGAAAATGTCGTTGGGTGGGCACTCAGGGTGAGAAGGGCCTACAGCCACCGGGATATTTTGGTTTTCAAAACCCGGCATGCGTAGTTTGGGCTCATGTGCAGCAGTGGCGGTAGGTAGGTAGGTAGGTAGGTTTGGTATTCTCGGGCAGGATGGGATCCGCTCCCGTAGAGGTTAGTTTTTTCTCTCGCGTTTTTACATTATCTTTTTTTGCAAAAAATGCGCGTGTCTGGTGCGAGGAAGCTAAGGGGTCTGTTTAAAATGCGTGTGTCAGGTCTGATGGGTTCTATCAACAAACTCAGCCTGTGCGGGACTTCAAATTTAATTTTGGGAATCAGATTCAAAGAAAAAAGTTTATTTCTTGATTTATAACTCCTCAGGTCGCATGCGGAAGCCCAAACCACGCATGCGGGATTTTGAAAGCCAAAATATCCCGGTTGCTGTAGACCTTTGTCTCGGGGGAAGGCGATCTGATGCACAGGGTAATATGATCTTGAAAGGATCTATAAACTTTATTAAAAAACAACGCACGTCAGGGCTGCCTCTGAACATATACCCTGAACCCTAAACGTAAGAAAATAATTGTAATTTCGCTAAACTTTCGGCAGTTGGGTATTTGAACAAAAACAAGGAAGAATTTAGAGATCACCTGAAGTTTTTGTAGTCTTCTTTCGACAACAAATTTTTAACCGTACTTTTCGCAAATAATTGCTTGATGCAACACCGGGTGTCATGCAGCAAGGACATAATCTACTCTAAATGGTATAAGCCTACCTCTTTCATTTGTGCTCTGTTTGGGGATCATGATGGAGTCCAACCGTTTGCTCGTAATATAAATTCGAGGGTTTAGTCCCATTTCGTGCGTTCCCGTTTCGGGCGTCGTCCCAAACCTCTACCTGGTTTGAGTGCCGTTTCGGGCGCTGACCTGCTGATAATGCAGTAAGCCCCTAATTCCAGTTTATCTTTACAACACAACGCTGTTAATAACTAGACTTCAATGCGGAATTGTATGTTGATTTCGCTCCTATTGTTTTCAAATAATGTTTTTGTTTTGTGGGGGGGGGGGAGAGACTTAAACGCTCGGCTCGCTTCGCTTCGCGAGCTGAGCTTGCCCACAGACCAGAAATAGTGGGCCGTGGAACCACATTGCTTCATGTGCTAAAAATATAATAGATAAAAAAACCAGAGTATTGAAATAACCTTTAATAACAACTAGAAATTTATCATTCAGATTCTGTTTAGCTATGCTAATTTTTATTACTCAAAGGAAATAGACACCTTCACAAAACGAATTCTAGTTCAATTTGTATGCGTTCTTTTACACTTTATAAAATCAACTAGGACACCAAAAGAAAATGCATAAACATAAAAATGTTCAGTCATTTACCGTTTTCTCTTATCCGACAGGCGTTAGTTACACGAGCTACGAGCTATTAAAATTCTTTTTCACAGACTTTTAACTCTTGATCATAGCACAAAATAACCGTTGATAATTTTATGAACCACGATGAGAAGAGACTAATGACTTAAGTACTTATGAAATTCGCTTCCACGTACACTACTAAAAGGTTTGTTAGAGATGTCTTTCAAATTGTAATTGGCATGGTACAAAAGTAATTTCAAATTGCGAACTACGCCTTGGAAATTTCATGGATACATAGAGGTCTATCTAAAAGTCAAAGATAAAATGATATTATGGTACGAAGAAAATACGATCTTTTCTAAATGAAAGTTCATCTCCGAGTTCATCATGATCTCTCCTGGTAATTAGTACTCTTTCTAGTAATGTTTTATTGTTGACTGAAGTAGTTTTGAAATATTTTGTGTAGAATAAATAGATACCCATAGTAGGTAGATAAGTCGGTTTGTAAACTATTGTATCATGAAGGTTATATAGTTCTTGGGCAACCCTTACTTAAAATTGCAAATGACATACTTAGTAGGTATTTGCATTTTATTTTCCAGCTGATGTATTTACGAGGGCTATTTGATAATCATAAAGAACGATCCTTTTTATAGGAGGCCCTGAAATATTTCAAAATCAAAACAGTATGCCGTTTAGTTTAGGTACATTTGACAGTTGTCTAAAACAGAACTGAATATGGTATTGAGTGTTTTTGAAAAATATCGTTAAAATTGAAATTCACGCAATAATAAAATATTAGGTACTAATTATTTGAGGATAAAACAAATTCGGATAAACATCTAGTGGAGTTTTCGCCTTAATTGTCAATCGTAACTAAATTCTTGGCAGACTTCAAACGTGGTCGTGCGAGCTGCCATGCTGAACACAGCATGAAGTCAACTGCAGAAAACATTGAAAAAATCCACAAAATGATTATTAACGAAATTATTTGAGAGAATGCACCGTGAATGCACAATGATTTAGTACAGTTGTGTCTCTAAAAAGTCTGTACAAAACGTCACCACATTCGATTTCGTTATTTGTCATAGGTTAGGCATAATTTATTTTGATCTGCTGCACTGCAGAAACCAAACTATTTTACTAGGTAAAATTAATGCAACGAAAATAAAATATTTACACCAAAAATGCTCAGAATCATCAGCCTCTTACACCTTTAATAGTCGTTACTTTTTGAACCTATTCAGTATTACTTTAAGGCAACTCGGTTGCGTGTATTTGTGAACATTAATTTTTGAGGTTATGTGAGACGACCACCAGGTCCAGCCTTGAAGACATCCACAATACCACAATGCTGCGGGATGCTGCGGGGATTACAGGTTGCGTACTTACCGACCCACATGACGTTCTCTATTCTCCCATAAGAAATACATTGTAAGTATTGCCAGCACACAGAAAGTCACTAGATTTGTCACCAAAAGTCACCAGATTCTTTCCAAAATCTGCGCATAAGCTATATGCCTATTAGGAATTAACTCTGGCCTCGGTTCAATGACCCCCGAATTTTAAATAACCTTGAAATGAGCTCAAACAGCTGTATGCCTCTTCCTATGAACGTCACTTTCCAAAATCTGCGTATAAAGCTAATACGCCGGCCTGGAATGATCTCTGACCTCAGTTCAATGACCCCCGAATTTTTAAATAATCCTAAAATTAACTCTTACAGCTATATGCCTCTTCCTATGAACGTCAATTTCCAAAATCTCTGCATAAAGCTATATACCGTTCAATGACCTCCGAACTTTAAGCAACCTAAAATCAGCTCATACAACTATATGACCCTTCCTATGAACGTCACTTTCCAAAATCTACGCATAAAACTATACGTCGGCGTCGGTCTGGAATGACCTCTGACCCTCGAATTGAAATAAATAATTCGTAAATAATCCCCAAAATCAACTCATACAGCTATATGCCTCCTCCTATGAACGTCACTTTCTAAAATCTGCGCATAAAGCCCTATGCCTGTTTGGAATGATCTCTGACCACAGTTTAATGACCCTCGAATTTTAAGTAACTTAAAATCAGCTCATACAGCTGTATGACCATACCTATGCGCGTCACATTTTTTCCAAAATCCCCTGCATAAAGCTATACACGCCTATTAGGAATGACCTCTGACCTCGGTTCAATGACACCCGAATTTCAATGACCTTGAAATGTGCTCATACAGCTGTATGACCATCCTATGCATGTCACATTTTCCAATGTGGCGGACTTCACCACGGTGGCGGACTTTAAATAGGTTCTTATGGGAAGTCGGCGCTGTATATACTATATAGTCGTCATACCTACTGCCAACGATGTACTGGTGCAGCTATATCACTCCTATCGTTTACATACATACAAATATTAATGCGACGTAAAAAATTAAATTGTACTCGACACGGTGTGTTGCATACGTGTTGCGTACACCACTATGTTACATTTGTTACATTATGGTATTATGGATGGTCTTAATCTTGCCTGCAGCAAATCAAAATTATTTTTTCTGTCTAAACTATGGCAGATAGCGAGACTGAACTGAAGAACAGAGTGATAAACCCCTGGCGTTAGTTAGGTATAAATCAAAAGACCGACGAGGGAGTTGGATCCGAGATGGATTCTATTATTGCAGACCTCCAGTTATTTAGATTTTAGAAGATTATTAGGCTGTCGACAATCCCATTTACATAAAAATGTGTGGCTTCATCTCTAAAAATAATAGTAAATTAGAAGTTAGACTATTTTATTGACTTTTCGTGAAATTAATATTTCGCACTAACTATTCTATTGTGTCACATTACAAAATGTCAGTAAGGTAGTAACATAAAAGGAAAGGGTGGGATACATACCTATTATTAATAATAATAATGTTGGTTTTGGATTGAAATTAAGTTAAAGAAAAGAAAAAGGAATCTTGCGTGGTAAACTAACAGCTCACGTCTGGTACGTTTTTTTTTATATTTGCATAATTTTGAACGCATTTACATCTGTAAACAATATAAACCAAACATTCATTTCATCAATTAATTAATTTAATGAAACTAAATAGGTAGTATTTGTAATTCCATTCCATATACGCATTTGGCTACATATACCCACAGGGTGTCCCATTGAATCTTATTTGCGCTTACATAAATGAAGAAAAATGTCTCGTGTCTTAAAGGGAAGTCAAACGATTGATAAATCTCTCTATTTTGCGTTTTTTGTGAATTCCATAGAGTTGAAATTTGAAATTCAGAAAGAGAAATGACCACATGCAGTTGAACTGGGGTTGCATTAAAAATCGTTGGTGATAAAAGGCTTGATACGAAAAACCCTCTCGATCCAAACCGTGAATGTTGTTCTTTCAGCCCGTTAAATAAGAGACAAGCAGGCTTCACTGTAGTTACCATTCAGCATTTACAGTTTCTTGATATTCTAACGAAACTATCGCCGTATTATATGATCAATCGCAGAAAAACATGTCGACATCATTTTCTTGCCGATACTGATATCCACCGATAGACCAAAGTCTCATCATCCATGACTACTTCAAAAATTTTGTGACCGTCTCCATTCTTTTCAATTTAGTAGGGAGTTTTTTGAATATACTTAAAGTTCTTCAACACGTCTTCTCAGAAATTACCGAACTCGTCCAACAATACTCGGAGAGAGTTTCGAAATTCAAAGACGTTTCGGATACATTCCTCAATGTAAACTGATGATCCCATGATTCCCATCAATGGAATTCAAATCTGCCGAATAAGGGGACCAAGAAATTGACCCTCCTCCACCAATCCACTTACTGATACAGATAAGAGGCATTTAAGAAATAGACCCGCAGTAGGTAGATACAATTAAATTCGTATATCTACCTCGTTAACGGTTGGTTTTAGGACCCATGTTTATTCATTTTTTCGTTTATAGAATCAGCAAGTGCTTTTCATAGCAATTTGATACGCGTGCTGTCGGAAGTTGAAAAACTGACCCCGAGCTGGCACATGCACCTACTAGAGTACTAGACCGTTTAACATAAAGTTGGTGCACATTTTGTGATTTTTTACACCCCGAGCAAAGTCTTCTGTGGGTTTGACCCATAACAATGACGTATTTGTTTCAAATTTCCTGTTATCAGGCTGCTTATTATTTTTTTTGCTTTCAATCGCTTTTCTTGTTTTGATCTGTGTTTGACGATTGCTTTAAAGTCTAGTCTTGTTACACCCAATGTACATTTATTTCCTGGAAGTTAATAATTTCATAGTATTTCGCTGAAAAAGAGTGCATACTATCCAAACAATTATTCACTTAAAGAAAAACAAATAATTTTATCTGCACAAACATTTGTTGGGTTATGGCATTGCAACACTAAATGCAACATAAACTATTAGTTTTTTTTTTTATCAATTTTAACCTTCCCCTTAAGATCTTCCGTTTAATATTCCTTGAATGTTTTCACTTTAGTGGAAGCTGATTATTGCCACTCTATTTAACTTTTATAGGGGTTATTGAGTTTTACTGGTACCATGTATTCAATGATAGACACCTTGCCAGTGCTCCTTGTTTATAAATAAACCGGGAGCTGGTTGTAGGTAAATAAAGAGTACACTAATAATTAAAGTAGTTTGAATTGTTCATCAAAGTCAAACTCATCTTTATTCTAGCACGAAACACTTGAGCACTTGAGCTTATATTGGGAATATAAAGATGTAAGTAGGGTTTTAACGTTCCTTTGCTTTCAAATTTTATTTGAGGTAACCGGTAGTAGACATGTTATTTATACATAACGATAACGATTATTTCCTGGAAGATACATAAAACTTTTAGTATTGTACTTTATTTCTTATTTACCTTTATCATTGATGCACACGTAAGTAAATAATAATGTTATTTATTTGTAGTAAAAAACCTACACAGTGTCGGTTATTAACTTTAATTAAAGTATTTGTCTGGAGGCATTTTTTGTAGTAGGTACCTATGTGCTATGTTGTAATTTCATTTAAAGTATGAATGTGCTTTTCGTATCAACAGCTCTCAAGTAGGTTAAGTTCTTCTGTAAGATGGCGGTATACATAGAAATTTGCTTATCCGTGCGTAACCGCATCTTGCATTAAATTAAAATAAATTTTTAAAATGTTCAGGGATGAAGTCAACCATTCATCTTTCGATGATTTTATGTTCCACAATTTCTTTCATTTTCTTAACGAATTCCTATATTTGAAACTTGAAAGTTAGTTCATAAAATGTACCTATGTTTTGACAACCGCGGTTCCCGTTGGATGACCCTTTATTTGAAGTAGTTTTTTCAGTAGTCCAGTATATTTTAGTAGTAAACAAATAATACGGCCAATTAATTTGTGCTTTATATTTTGTCAGGATATTTTTAAACATTTTTAAGTATTTTTAGCGTCTGGGTTAGTCATTCATCTGATTTTGGTAAAGCTTGACTCATCAAATAGTAAAAATGTGTGACTGGAATACCAACTGTATAATATGCGATGAACGCAGATTACACTTTTATGTGTTTACAGTTTACATTTTGAATCCTCTATACTAAAATTTTCGTACCTATGCTTCCATCGCTTGTCTTCTTCTGTGGCGATGGGATCATCATTACAATTACGTTTTCGTTAACAGTTACGTAGAACAATCATTCGCAACTCTTCCTACACTCAGTGCCAGTCTAATTGACAACTACGTCGTGACTGCCCATGACGACGTTTTTCTAGACTGCCAAAACCAAAATAACTGCATTCTTCTGAATTAGTGTTTTTGCGGAGTAGGTACCTATACATCTGGAATACACTGACAGTTTGCTATTTGAGCAATTCTGTTCCAAAACAAGCAAGTATTTCAAACGTGAAACTGCCATTACTGCCATTTACATAATAGTAAAACATGTAGATGTATGTGATGCCTTTACGCACGTTTTCTCATTCTCTGTAAAGCTGGTCGCTGACATGCAATTACGTGCAATTATTAGTAGTAAAACAGTTTCGCAAGTGTTTGATCCACGAATGATGATTTGAAGTAGTGAAGAAACATACCTCATTTTTATGTTTAAACTCGTGTTTAAATTAATGATGTTTGGAAGGTATTTGTTCTTTTTCATTTTTCCATAGTGAAAACCAACTTCATCTAACTCGATCCTACCGCAACAATTTTGATTAACACTTCAATTTCTGAGATTCATTTCCTTCATTTCGTAAGTGAAAAAAATCAATCAACATTGGTACGCAACCCAACCGTTTTGCCACCAGTATTATTTTCTTTTCATGTACAAGTCTCGATTTGCAAGAGACAGTTTTCTAACGCGACATCAAAGAAATATTAGGCGACGAAGCTTTTCAAGCTGGCGAACTTCGACACATACATCTACATTTCCTCAGTATTTTGATTTGGTAGTTAGGGAGTGGAGGAAGGAAGCGACAGGCGACACTGATGGATTTAATCGATTTGTATAGAAAGAAAGAGCCTCGGAAAGAGCTCTTGTGGGACCCCAGGCATCACCTGTGTAGAAATAAAGTAAAATAGTTTGAAGCTTAGGTGAAATTAGTCAATACGCTAAAAATTTCAGTCGATAAGTGCAAAAAATACCGATATACTCTCTTTACTCGAATTTGTTACACGACGGGGTTCGGTTCGACATGCCGTCCATTCGAGGCCTGAACCCGGCATTGTTTCGCGACGAGGTTTGCTACGGCGCTTCCCTTCCCTTCCCTTCCCTTCCCTTCCCTTCCCTTCCCTTCCCTTCCCTTCCCTTCCCTTCCCTTCCCTTCCCTTCCCTTCCCTTCCCTTCCCTTCCCTTCCCTTCCCTTCCCTTCCCTTCCCTTCCCTTCCCTTCCCTTCCCTTCCCTTCCCTTCCCTTCCCTTCCCTTCCCTTCCCTTGCCTTGCCTTCCCTTCCCTTCCCTTCCCTTCCCTTCCCTTCCCTTCCCTTCCCTTCCCTTCCCTTCCCTTCCCTTCCCTTCCCTTCCCTTCCCTTCCCTTCCCTTCCCTTCCCTTCCCTTCCCTTCCCTTCCCTTCCCTTCCCTTCCCTTCCCTTCCCTTCCCTTCCGGCGTTCGGTTGCAAGCCTGTACGTACGGTCCACTTGCATCACAGGTGGAATCAACAAGGATGGGGCGAGGAAATCCTCTTTCACAGCATTAATTTTTGAACACCACCGCATTTTTCTAAATAATTGAGACTGGTCTATTTGACTTCAAAAGCAAGTCAGGTTATTCGATGAAAGTCATGGAAGGTACGAAATTCCTTTATAAGTACGGTGGTGTAGGAATAACCCGAGCCAACGGGCCCAGGCTCCAGATGGTCTGTACGGCGCTCCCTTGACCTCGCTACAAATATCTACAAATATCTGAGTAGTAGTTGTAAACATTTTTATTTCAAAATGTGGAAGAACGACAAGTAACAAAATTCAAAATTTTAAGTAACCCCCGACACAACGCCTGAACAGATCTTCATAAATTATAGCCAAGAACCATCTCGATCACGTCAGCTTTCTAACAAAAAAAACCGCATCAAAATCGGTCCATTCGTTTAGGAGCTACGATGCCACAGACAGACACACAAACACACAGATACACAAACAGACACGTCAAACTTATAACACCCCTCTTTTTGCGTCGGGGGTTAAAAAATAATAAGCATTACATAAAAACAAGAATGAAAAAGGCTACAGTAAGTACGTTAAAAAATTGCTGTCCTTCACTAAGTTTGCATCATACATTAACATTTTTATACACATATACCCATTTTTATTTTCTGAGAAGTTCACGGCAAATAATTATTGAAGTAGGTTCGTAATGTTACTCATTTTCGTTCATACGTTGTCGTCTAGTTATATCTACTGGTCTGCGATACCGTCATCAAAAACAACTTTTCCCTAAGCAAAATATGAAAGTTTTTCCGCACTTAGTCGTAGAACAGTTAGTTTTGATTATATACTGACTCTGACAGTTTTCTTATAATAAGTTGTGGAAAAATTATTGTTTTTGATGACAGCGTATTGTAACAGATGGACGATGTTCTTGTACTTATCCTAAGAAATCAGTTCATGATGGTTTAGACGTGTTCGCTAGTATCGTTTTAGTTCAATCATTAATTCGTAAGAAAAGTGGCATTAATTATTAACTATCTGAGTTCAGAAATATGCAGTTTGAAATTTTCAGTACGTCATCAGATCAATATTTCGTGTGTTCCTCTTTCGCTGTCCAGTGCATCTTTGTGATAACTCAAAACGTAAATATAAATGTTATACAATGTACTAAATCTAACCGAAACTCATTTGGAAATATTGACTATAGTAATAATTTATCTAAATAAAGATTTGCGTCTGCATAAACATTAACGATTCTATTTTGAAGGAAACTGCCAGAAAATGTATTGTCCATGCAAAAACTACATCTATACAAAGGCAAAAACAGGTTTTTTTGACATGAAATTTGGTGAACCTTATTAAAACATATTTTTTATGTTGCGTTTTTTTGATGTTTCGATGGAAGTTCGTCATTAGCTGCAACCAGGTTAATTTCCGCAACAACCCGCGTATAGTAAGAATCTTTGTGAAAGGCCGGTCTATTCGTATTTCGTCGAACATGTAGAGAGTTGCCAAAATTGTTGAAGGTCCTTTTATCTCAGAAGAGAGAAAAGTATCTTTTAAATTAACAAAATTGTTACCGGTTTTATCTGTTTCCGGTAGAACCGGAAGTGATAAGCAGCCTCCAATCATTTAAACGAACTATAGGTACCTGTTCACGTTTTGGTTTTCTTCGAGTTAATTTTATAGGCCTTCTCATACCTAGGTACATAAATTATGACTTCGTCTAGCCGTAGTTCTAGAGCAGGCCTCTTGAAAGAAGTTCTTAGAATTCCGCACCTCAACAACAAAACGGTACCCTAAATTATTATTTTCACTATTTTGTCAGTCTTTCTGTCACAGCCTTTTACGTCTTAAACTATAGAAGTGCTACAATAATGGAATTGACAAATTTTATATTATGTAAGTTGATTGTCCAAACCCAGATAAATACTAGGTAATTGTTTTTGAATGGATATTAAGTGCGATTTCTATACATCGAAGAGGGGATAAAAACATCTTTTGAAATAGCTGTGTGAGATGTATATCACAAGATTTGATCGAGTAGAGCATGAAACATTTTTTATACCTAGTTCAATACGGTGCCGTGGGTGGTGGGCGCATGCAAGTTCGCATTTATACGTATTTCAATTAAAAGCACAACCTTTATTTACAGTGACTACAAAGAATTTATATAGAATTACTAGCGGGCCCGGCAGACGTTGTCCTGCCTAAAATTACGAGTACTTTTCGTATTGAACTTTTGATTCATTAACCAAATCGTTTATTCAATGTGAAATATTTTTCTGGTTACGTTTATGTTCAACCAAATATGATCGCGAGTGCATACAAAAAATTATGATTTTCACAGTTTGTCCGAATTTCCCGACTTACGCCTATCCATAGAAAATAGCACTTTCAGTTTTTTCCGAATTTTCCAATTTTCCGTGCAACTTTTCCAATGTTTCGTTCCCTAAAAACCTTATTTTTGAAAAGAATTAGCCAAATAGGTCCAACCGTTAAGCACTTGCAGTTTTTCTCGAATTTTCACATTTTCCGGTGGATTCTCCAAAAATTTTCTTTCATACAAACCTTGTCCTGACAATTACGATCACAACAAAAAAATCAGCCAAATCGGTCCAGCCGTTAAGTACTTTTAGTTTTTCCCGAATTTTCAAATTTTCCGTTGGATTTTCCAAAATTATGATTTTTACAGTTTGTCCGAATTTCCCGACTTACGCATATCCATATCATACAAAAATCCCATAGAAAATAGCACTTTCAGTTTTTCCCGAATTTTCCAATTTTCCGGGCAACTTTTCCAATTTTTCGCTCCCTAATGCCACGTTCGGCCTCAGTTTTGTCGACGTTCCAAATTACTTTGTGCGTAAGCTCCAACTGAGCGCGTCGAACTCGACTGTATCCGTTGTTCCGGAGTCATAAGGGATCGCGCTTGAGGCTTGAGAAATTCTTATTGGACTTGGCTCCAAACGCTGTCTACGCTCTTCTTAAGTCTCATTGACTCGACGATCATGTAGTTGACTTGCATTGCGCGTACACCGACCGATATTTCGACGCCTCACTGGTGGCATTTTTTCCAAAGAAACACCAAATACATGATCACCACCGGTAACACACTGACAATTCAATTTTTAGAACTGTCAAACTGAACGTCACATTTTTGTTTGTCAAACAGATTTTCATACAAACATACCATCCAAATTTTCGACTTTCCCGGTGGATTTTCCAAAATTTTCTTTCATACAAACCTTGTCCTGACAATTACGAACACAACAAAAAAGAAATCAGCCAAATCGGTCGAGCCGTTCTCAAGTGATGATCTTACATACATGCGGCAATTGATTTTTATTTATATAGATTAACAATTATAACAATAACACCCCAAAAGCTTTCGCAACTCAAAACGCAAAAGGTCAGCAAGTTATCGCACAGTCCTCGTTCGCCTTTCTATCGCGTCAATATCAATTTAAAACTAAACTAAATCTGTGCGTTCCCAAAAGTATACTTACGCTTAAATTCGGAAGTTCAGACTTAAACTTGGAAATTCGAACTTAATCTCAGAAATTTCGACTTAATCTCGGAAATTTCAACTTAATCTCGATAATTCCTATTTAATCTCGGAAATTCCCAAATAAACTCAGAAGTTCAGACTTAAACTCGGAAATTCAGCCTGATTTTCGGATATTTAAACTTAAACTCGAATACCTATTCCAACTTAAACTCTAAAGTTCGGTCTTAATCTCGGAAATTCCGATTTAATCTCGGAAATTTCATTTTAAACTAGGAAATTAAATACTACCACAATGGACTTTATACGCCCGAGATCAAACCTGAATTTCCGAGATTAGGTCGAAATTTTCGAGTTTAAGTCTGAACTTCCGAGATTAAGTGAGAATTTCCGAGATTAGGTGGAAATTTCAAAATTAAGTTGGCATTTCCGAGGCTAAGTAGGAATTTCCGAAATTAAGTCGAAATTTTCGAGATTATATTTAAATTCCAAGTTTAAGTCAGAATACAATATCAAAATACTACAGTGGTCTTTCTATGTCTTCGAAGAAAACCATTGCAAATTAGGTAATTAATTAAATTTTTATTTCTCCGCAATTTAAGAAATAGGCACGTTTTGCAACAAAAGAGTGTTCATCTCAAAAAGTAAATTTAATTGTGCTTAAAGTAAAATATGATAATACATACTTCAACGTTATGGCATTATTAATTTGGTAATTATGTAATGTATGCCTCATTAACTCTAATTTATCGCATAAAACCGCTCCAATCATATATTCATTGCCGATAATTTAATATATCATAAATATGTATGAAACAGAGCAGTATTTTTATGTAAAAAATTGAACTGAAAAACGTTTACTGTTTTCTTGTTTTCTTGTTTTAATACAAATTTTGTAATTTATAATTTAATTCCCTATGCTATTGGCAATTGATTTGATTCTTTTAACGTCACTTTTAACCGCGCGGCACATTGCACGCCTCATCGGTTATAAGTCTGAAAAGTAGGCTCTTCGGACAGTTATTCGCATTGATATCGAGACCTATTAAGCCACATAACAACCTGTCATGTACAGTTTGGCTGTTCATAATTCGGCAGCCTTTTGCGTACTATTTTAAGGATCGATTAACAATATTATTATAGTAAAGATTGCAACTGAAACTTTCAAAATAAGTATGATTTTCGCAATTCTTGTCACCCTTTATTTTTTGTTCTCTATGAATTTTGCACGGCTTACGTACGCACTGTTGTGCAGTCGTGCTGATCGAATAGACCTGCAAGGCATATTTTATAGCACAGAGTGTGAGATATTTTGCCTGAACAAATATATCTACACAATGAAGTTTTACTACTGTGATGTAACTCCTTTTATGTTCCGCATACGTGATTTTATGAATCAAAATACAATCATGTGCAAAAATTATATAACTTTTTTAATTACTAGGTACTTATTTACGTTCATGGTTTCAATGAAACACTTACCTAGGATAATGCAATGCATTTTCGGTTTCCAGTAAAAGTACCTCCTACCAGTGCTTCAATTTAATGAGGGATGTAGTATTACCTAAATTTGCATAAAAGGTTACGAGTAATATGCAGTTGTTTATTTACTGATTCTCAAGGAGCTATTAATTCAGCCAAATGTACCTATAATAACAATTTTTAACCTTGATATACAATATGTAACATTACAAATTTTTGCCTTTATGTTATAGTATGTATTCTCGGATGAACACAGATACTATACTTTGCGAAACAAAGAAACCGGTTGTATAATTACTGATTAGTTCTTATAGTGCACTTAATTACCTACGTGTGTAGCCTATATATAATTAAAAATTTTATGATTATGAATCTCTTAGAAAATGCGCTAAATTAGCTAGTTTTCAAGAAAAGACGCTCTTTTCTACTCATTTTACGTTAATGTAATATAATATTCCAAATTTCATATTAACAAAGCGTTCTAAGGTGAAAAGACACTAAGGCCCGGTTTTTCAAAGAATCTAACACCGGGTTAAGTCTGACACCGACTTCGTTGCTATGATACAACCAATCAGAAAGCCGGTATCATAGCAACGAAGCCGGTGCCAGACTTAATCCGGTGTTGGATTCTTTGAAAAACCGGGACTAATAGTAGCTCCCGGTTGCATACAATACGCATGCGGCATAACTATTACACTATATCAGTAAAATGACGTTTAAGTAATTCGTTATTGGAATACATCGCCAACGATCGCGGTGGGTGTTCGGGTATCGTACATGACTGCCGTGTTGGACTCCTACGCCTAGACGAGTTCTGATCCCGTAGGGGTTTGATATATTTTGCTTGTTTTTACATCATCTTTTTTCCAAAAAATGCGTGTGTCTGGTGCGAGAGGGCAAGTAAATGGTCTGTTTCAAAAATGCGTTCTCTCAGCTTTAGTTTTTTACACTTCCAAAATGCGTGCGCATGCGTATTGTATGCAACCGGGAGCTACTATTAAGGTCTCGTCTAAGATGTAGGTGTTGAAATTTATACTTTGAATTGTTTATTCAACTTTCTTTAATGTCTTGATCAAATATGTGGCATAAAAGCAATAACCTTTGCCCGGGGCTTTGCCTAATAATAATTAATAAATAGGCGTTTCACTTACGGTCGGTCCCTTCGATGCCTCGAACTTTGTAATGGGTAAATGTAGTTGCTAGCGCATGCAATCTACGCAAAACGCAAACCGAGATGGCTACGAATATTTCAGACGCTTGCCCGTGCTCACCGTCGGTTCTATATCAATGATTATCATTATCAATGAATGTTTTGCTTATGCACTATATTCTAGTGAAAGAAATGTTTGTTTGGTGGGTTAATGTAAGCAGTACCACAGACGAAATTAACTTACAGACCCGTCTATGCAGTAAATTCGTTGAGTGGGCTTGGAACCAAAACGAACGCCATATTGGTTCTCTCCAACTCTAGTACTATTAGTTTCGCTAGCCACCGATTGATGTCGCTCGTCTCTTGTCTAAATATTAACACCATTAGTGTAAACTTTCACTAATAGATTATCCCTCGTTCCTACTTTAACCAAACTACATCGGTTTCATAAACAAGCAGGTGTTCGAACACTAGATCTAGGATCTAGTCGTTGCATGATAAGTCAGTGATTTCCGTACACTACTACACTATCTTCAATGTTCTTTGTCTTCAAACGGTCGGAATCTTAGATGAGGGAAGATTATATGGATACATAACGCCTGACCTTTGCCGTGCACGTGAGTGTTACCAAAATTTGAGCGTGTTTGGTGCCAAATAAAGTGATGAAACCAGGTTACTGTTTAGAATTCATGTAATTTCACTGAAAATAACGAAAGCAGCGTTTGAAATAGTGCAATTAGTCATATCATTTTAAGAATTTTTAGTTCAATTCTCGGCGTAAAGAGACTAAGAAGTTTAGGTTACGCCCCTTTTTTGGTGCCGAATGGTAACAAAAACATCTGCTTTGTTATTCCTCCTCTTCTTCCCTCCTGCAAGGTCGGAATACTGTAACGTATTTCGATTTTTACACTTATTTATTACAGTGACTTTATGTATATGTACAAATATTTACAATGATTAACAGTGATTTGAGAACTTAAAATTAACAAATTGAACAATAAGCAGCGAAATATATACAAGCAGTAAGTAACAACAAGCAGTGAAAATTAAACAATTAAGCGAACAATTAAACAATTAATTACCTAACCTAAACAATCCACAGTACACAAGTCCACAGTTTAAACTCTCTAAAACACTCGTCTTCAACCGACGGTTAATCATATATGAAGACGGCCCGGTACACTTAAAACGCCACCAAAGAATTCGCACTCGCGTACCGTACCGACACTAAACGCTTATCAAGACTTATACTCGCACGGAACTATTAAACGCCCGGTTCTTATCGCATTCGACATCGGCTTCCAAACTTCAGACTGTCCACTCGGCTTCTTGCTTCCCATTTTATAATGGTCTTAGAAGATTCTCGAAAATTATCGATCAAACATTGTTCCAGAATGAGAATCTTCGAGATAGACTATTCTTTTCGGGAATCATAAACAGCGACAAGGTCGCGCCGTAATAAATCAAAGCCGCGGCTCGCTGTCAACAAATAATGTGTCACCACCAGGGGCGTCGCTGACGGGGCAAAAGTTCGTATCACTGCCCCCTCCTTAAAAGACTGATCGCCCCGATCAGAAATTATCTCCTTCTTTCCCATGGTACGGAGCAAGCCGGTCCAGATGGACTACCTTCATCTTCGATCGTGGAGAACGTTGAATCCGGTAAACAACGTCGTTGATCCTGGTCAGTACTCGGTATGGCCTTTCCCAGTTCTTCTGTAATTTCGGCGATCGTCCTTTCCTCCGGGCTGGATTATAAAGCCACACCAGATCGCCAGCTTGGAAACCCACAGAATTCGCTCGGGCATCATACCGCGTCTTCATTCGGTCACTCTCTAGGCGCATGCGATCCCGAACAGCCTCATGAATCGCATCGAGTCGTTCCGCCAATTCTCGGGAATACTCATCTACAGGCACTGGCCTATCTTCAGGATGCCCAAACAACACATCCATTGGCAGCCTCAATTCCCTTCCGAATAGCACACTAGCAGGTGTTCTTCCGGTTGACTCGTGCACAGCCGATCGATAAGCCATCAGGAACAGTGGAATATGTCGGTCCCAGTCTGTCTGGTGTTCGTCCACCATTATCCTCAGATGGTTTTCTATGGTCCTGTTGAATCTCTCAACCATACCATCTGACTGGGGATGTAATGGAGTGGTCCTGGTCTTCCGTATTCCCAGCAACTTACAAACATTTTGGAACACCGCAGACTCAAAGTTCCGTCCCTGATCAGAATGAAGCTCCATGGGTATACCGAATCGGCTGAAGAAATTGTTCACCAGTACTTCAGCTACAGTAGTGGCTTCCTGATTCGGTATCGCATATGCCTCAGGCCATTTACTGAAGTAGTCCGTTGCAACCAGGATGTACTTATTTCCATCAATTGATGTAGGAAACGGACCTGCGACGTCAATTGCAATCCTTTCAAACGGAGTTCCCACATTATATTGGCGCATTCTGCCACGGCTCCTTGTCTTGGGTCCCTTGCTTGACGCGTAGTCATCACATCTCCGGCACCAGTTCATTATGTCTGTCCTGTAGCCCAGCCAATAGTATCTCTCTCGGACCTTCATCGTGGTTTTATTAACACCTAAGTGTCCCCCACTCACTCCACTGTGAGCCTCTGCTAGGACTTCCGGAACCTTGTCCTTCGGCACCACGACCTGGGGCTTTCTCTCTCTTCCGTCGGTGCTCTCCCACATTCTCTTCAGAAGACCGTCTTCGATCACAAGAGAATCCCATTGCGCCCAGTACGGCTTCAGGGCCACACTCTTGTCAGAGACTTCCATCCACTCCGGTCTTCTACCAGCTCCTTTCCATCTTAGCAGAGGTTCCAAGGCCTTATCCTTCTGCTGGGCGTCTCTTCAGGATTGTAGATGCTCTTCTTCTACTTGGATCCGGGTTTGATGGCATTTGATGGGGTGTACATGCTTTTTCAACTCTTGCCTCACACAGTACTTGCAATCTTCCGGGCAAGGTCTTCTCGAAAGTGCATCAGCATTGCCATGTTTTCTCCCAATCCGATGTTGAATGACGAAGTTGTACTGCTGCAGCCTCTCAATCCAACGGGCTAACTGACCTTCTGGGTTCTTAAATTGCAGCAACCACTTCAAGGAAGCATGGTCAGTTCTGATAAGAAAATCTTGCCCGCACAGATATTTATGGAAGTGCTCGATGGTCCGCACAATTGCTAACAGCTCCCTCCTAGTGACGCAGTAATTACGTTCAGCTTTCGACAAGGCCTTACTGAAATAGGCCACAACCTTTTCTTCCCCATTCTCTTCTTGGGATAATACACCGCCTATGCCCACATTGCTTGCATCGGTATCCACAACAAACTTGCTTCCAGGCCTTGGATACGTCAAAACAGGAGCAGAACACAGAGCCTTTTTCAACTCTTCAAATGCTCCTCGGCACTCCTTCGTCCACTCATATGGCCTACCATCTTCGGTCAACCGATGCAGGGGCTTCGCAATGTCTGCAAACCCTTTCACGAAACGGCGGTAGTAGGTGCATAATCCCAGAAAGCTTCGAAGTTGATGTTTATCTTTCGGAACAGGCCAGTTCCTCACTGCGTCTGTCTTCTCCGGATCTGTCGCAACTCCTTTGGTGGAAATTATGTGCCCCAAAAACTTAACCTGTTTCTTAAACAGCTGGCACTTCTGCGGACTTAATTTCAGGTTAGCTTGCCTCAATTTCTCGAAGACATCGCACAAGTTCTTCAAGTGCTGATCGAAAGTCTTCCCCATCACGATGATATCGTCGAGGTATACCAGGCAAGTCTTCCAATGCAGTCCTCGCAGTACTGTCTCCATCAATCTCTCAAAGGTGGCGGGTGCATTGCAGAGCCCAAACGGCATTACCGTAAATTGCCACAAACCAGTTCCGGCAGAGAAAGCTGTTTTCTCCTTGTCTTTGGGATGCAACTCGACTTGCCAATAACCACTCTTCAAGTCGAGGGTGGAAAACCATCTGGAACCCGCCACTGTATCCAGGGTGTCGTCAATCCGGGGTAAGGGGTAACTATCCTTCTTGGTGACATCATTCAACCGCCTGTAGTCTACACAAAAACGAGTGGAGCCATCTTTCTTGCTCACCAGCACTACAGGGGAAGTCCACGGGCTCTGCGAAGGCTCAATTACCCCTTGTCTATTCATGTCTTTAATAAGGTTGTCCATTTCTGTTTGCTTTGCTAAGGGTACTCTTCTAGGAGCTTGCTTAATGGGAGTATGATCACCGGTGTTGATGGTGTGTTGAATTACTGCCGCCCGTCCTAGGTCACCATCTTGCAATGAGAAGACGTCTTGATATTTCATCAGAAGCTGAGTCAGCTTCTCCCCCTGTATCTGATCCAGATGTTGGGAACACTCTTCTACCATCTTTTCCAGGGGAGTTGGTAAACTGGTCTGGGACATCTTCTGGTCTTCTCCCTTCTCATTCTTTTTCACCATAGCAATCCTAGATACTGGCTCACACATACCCTTGCAAATCTTCTGGTCAAATTCGGCAATGTTCGCTATCCTTACGAATACTGGACGTTGACCAGGTCTTACCAACGTCTTCCCAATAAGTAATCCTTTCTTCACCTCTTCGTACATCGGCTCGACCAATCCCACCAAGCAGTTTGGAGCACCTTCCACACGGACCCGTACGATGTTCTCGGATCTGGCAGGCAACACGATATCTTCTTCGACATTCACTCGGTACACACAGTTCTTCTGCCCAGGAGAACTCATTACTAGTTCTTCTTCTCCAATTCGAAGTACACCGGCGCCAACATCAAGCACAATCCCGTGCTTCTTCATACAATCCAGGCCCAGTATAACTTCATCCACAATGTCGGCTACAAGAACTCTTTGCGGAATGACGAAATCTTCCATTCCTATGTCGATTTCTGCCTCTCCATATATAGGTGCTGTCTCGCCGGTAGCAGTAATCAATCGGATATTTTTATTGGTCGGCCTAATTCTCCACTCAGCCACAACATCTTTTCTGACTATAGTGTCACAGGCTCCTGTGTCGATGGTAATCTCGGCCTTTCTGCCATCAATGATCCCATCAATCATCAAACTATCCCCAACTCGAGCCAATCTTGACACCTTCACATCTTGTGCTAGGGCTTGTTTGGATGGGGCTGTCCTCACGTACCGGTTCTGGCCAGGAGTACGTCGGCATCTACTGCGAAGATGACCTTTTACACCACAGCTCCAACATCGCAGGAAATTCTCCCTTCCATACCATCTCCTGCCAGTCCCCTCATTGTTGTTGGTCTCAGTTCGTTGGCGTAATTTCAACTTGACTTTTTCTATCACTTTTTCCAGCAGGTCTTCGTCTGGTTCTTGGGTAAGCAGCTGCCGCACCTTGGAGTATCCTCGGGATGTTTGCTTTGCTGCCTCAAACTCCAAGGCGTGGGCCAAAGCGTCTGCCAAAGCTTTATGTCTTGCTAGCTTCAGCGCCATCTTTGTTTCACTGTCACGCAGTCCCTCGATAAAGTTTTCAACAGCCAGGCTCTCCAAAAACTCCTCCGGGGCTGTTGGATACGCCAACCGGACTAAACGGGCGATGTCGGCCTCAAACTCTTGCAGGGTCTCATTGGAGCGTTGAGACCTACCCTTTAACTGAGCCTGGTGGACTTGCTGGAGGTGTTGATGGCCATACCTGATCTCCAGGCGCTTAACTATCTCCCTATAATCATTCTGCTGTTCAGTTGTTACGGTATCCAGGACATTCAAGGCGTCACCTCGGAGAGCAACCACCAAATTGACTGCCTTCTCGGTACTGGCCCACTGGTTCGCCGCTGCTGCTGCCTCGAACTGTTTGATGTAGGTATGCCACGAGGACTTCCCATCAAATGTAGGCGGCTTCACCTTAACTACAGGAGCTCTTCTTTCTTCGTCCAATCCGGTATCTTCAGTGTCTTCTTCTTCTCTAATTCTGCCACTCTCATTTATCTTCGATATTTCTTCATCCACCGCCTTTCTTATTTCTTGTGTTTCTTCTGTAATTCGGTTCTCTCATTTGGTCTCTATTCCAGCAATTCTCTCAGCTACCTGCTCTTGACTCCTTTCTATATGTGATTTCATTTCTTCTTGGCTGTTCTTCATTTCTTCTAGATGATTCTTCATTTCTTCTCGAGTGTTCTTCATTGCCTCTTCTAGACTGGTCTTCATTACTTCTTCTAGATTTCTCTTCGCTTCTTCTTGACTGCTCTTCATTGTTTCTTCAAGGTGGTTCTTCATTTCTTCTTGACTGCTCTTCATTTCTTCTTGACTGTTCTTCATTTCTTCTTGCCCAGTCTTCATTGCTTCTTGGCTGTTCCTTATTTCTTCCAAATTATTCTTCATTTCTTCTTGACTGTTCTTCATTAACTCCATTAAAGCTTGAAGTTGCTGCTCCATCGCGGCGGCTCTTCTTGTTACTGGCATAAACATTCACAAGTTCAAACACAAGTCTCAAACCACTTACAGTCACTAAGGAGTCCAAAAAACGTCGAAACTTTCACTCAGCTCGGCCAACTTCCAGAAAATTCTTCAATTTTCCACCGGCTTCCACGACGTTCGTCACTCTTCTTGGCTCCACAAAAATCGCACTTCTGACACCAGTTGTAACGTATTTCGATTTTTACACTTATTTATTACAGTGACTTTATGTATATGTACAAATATTTACAATGATTAACAGTGATTTGAGAACTTAAAATTAACAAATTGAACAATAAGCAGCGAAATATATACAAGCAGTAAGTAACAACAAGCAGTGAAAATTAAACAATTAAGCGAACAATTAAACAATTAATTACCTAACCTAAACAATCCACAGTACACAAGTCCACAGTTTAAACTCTCTAAAACACTCGTCTTCAACCGACGGTTAATCATATATGAAGACGGCCCGGTACACTTAAAACGCCACCAAAGAATTCGCACTCGCGTACCGTACCGACACTAAACGCTTATCAAGACTTATACTCGCACGGAACTATTAAACGCCCGGTTCTTATCGTATTCGACATCGGCTTCCAAACTTCAGACTGCAAACTGTAAGACTGTCCACTCGGCCTCTTGCTTCCCATTTTATAATGGTCTTAGAAGATTCTCGAAAATTATCGATCAAACATTGTTCCAGAATGAGAATCTTCGAGATAGACTATTCTTTTCGGGAATCATAAACAGCGACAAGGTCGCGCCGTAATAAATCAAAGCCGCGGCTCGCTGTCAACAAATAATGTGTCACCACCAGGGGCGTCGCTGACGGGGCAAAAGTTCGTATCAATACTTTTAGTCATTTTGATGTTATTGTGACATCTGTTACAACCTTTTACCAAACACTTATTAATGAACAAACGGTGAAATGATTATTCTCTCAATCAACAATCAAGGCACAATATTTATATTTTTATTCTTTACTGCATGTAGCACATCCTAGTTATTAGCATTTATTATAAAGCTAAATTAATTTAAACCATACCTAAAATTGAGGGTCCTAATATGAATGGGTCATTTTTAGCCTGTCAGGAATTTCAGGAATGCACATACCTAATTCGCAGATTGCTTCTTTATCACGTACATTCCTACCCAAGTGCGGTATTTCGGTACCGTACCTACATTTACAAATGAAAAATGGACCTTTAAATTTTCATGCAGCTGGGTCGTGGTTCTTCAACCAGTTTGCAGATTATCTCGTGGGTCTCAGAGTACCCACCCAGATTTAAAGGAAGTTTGCCACTCCTAAAATTATACTTAAATGCTGTTGAATAATAGATGTGAGGGTCATTGACGTTTGAATTTATGGCAAAATCGATATCCAGTGCTTTTTTATCTCAGGTTATAATCTCCACCAAGAAAATATAAAACACTTCCTAGGTTTAACTATACCGGTAAATCAATAAGGGGTGATCCAATTTTCGTTGTTCTTGGTTTCAAACATTTAATAGGTTGACGAATGAAAGTCCTAAATGGTTAATGGGCAGAAGTAAAGTTAAGTCATAACATGACAATATAAATGGCGTCACAAATGTCACATTCCATTATATGTATTTATAACAAACCTGCTCCTTATTTCGCATACCGGTGGTCTATACTAATTTATTAATTTTCGTTTGTAACGTTCATATTTATACGATTTTTCATGACAACATAATACACACAGCACGTTTACCGTACCTATATCCATTCACAACTTTGCACTCGGACGATGTTGAGGTCATGTCATGGATGTAGATGTAGGACCATACATCCATGGTCGAGAACGATTTTTTTACACTAATTTATTTTCAAGCCAAATCAGGATACTAACCCTAAACTTTTATAATCCAATTATAAAACACCCTGTTTACTGATTCAAAATTTAGACTTGCGGCAAAAAATAATTTTTTGAGCTAGATATAAGAAGAATGTTGATAGAAAGATTTCTTGACGAATATAGCCATTCACACCAACAACATTTTTTTAACATTTCACTCAATTTTTCATCTTGTTCATTCGAGTATGACGTAGAAGCTGCCTCTACTAAAAGCAAACAATGTTTCGCGATCGGTTTCTTATAGTTTACAGTTCTATATTTTGAGATGAAGCAATGCAATCATAATGTGATTATAATTTTGCTCTGTAGTCGTTCGTGATAGAATTTAACATGGAGCCCATAAAAATTAGAAAGTTGACTGCTGTTGTGCAAAATTGAGTTACCCTTGGAAGGTCCCGGTCACTGATACTGAAATAATTACGTAAAAGTCTTAAAAATTTCAGACAATAATATTTTAATTCCTGGGAAATGCATATTTTTAGGTAATTCTTGGGAAATGCATATTTCCATTGGTGATAGTTTTCTCGTACTTGAAATTACATTTATGATTTAAGCCACCATTATAATGCGAGTGCTAACGATGTCCCTTATAACTAGGTATGTACATAATATTTTGTTTTACCGGGGGTTGTTGTGTATAGTTCATACCAAACTCTTTGTTTGTACCTACGTATTTATAACAATTATTCATTAATTTATACATACCTTCTATTAATGAAATGATTAACCTAAATTGGGAACTGCAGACAAATATCAAATACGAGGCATACGTAATACGTGAAAGGTTTTCTCTGTCCTACAATGCAATTTTTAAAACACTTTTCGCTTTCTTTGTTTGTAAATTTGATAATAATAAGTCACCTTAATTATTTTCAATTAACAAACGTTTTGCGTTCACACTAACAGGCGTTTCCTTATTTTTATAAATACCTGCAATTTTTGTTTAATTATTTCTACACTTTCCCTTCCATGCTTTTACCTTTAAATAGAGAAATTGCAACAAAAATTTCAATCTTATCCACTGGAACTGAATTATTTTAATACTGTTTCCAAACAACATCCGTACGTTCATGAATAAAATTATTTGCATTAATGCCGTTCGAGATTTCGTATTGTATGGATAACTAATGCATGTTTTATTTATTTTGTTGAAATTAATTCAGTGTATCGTATATTTAAACTTTAAAGCGGGATTAAAAGGGAATGTCAGGAAGTTTGTTAAACAGAGGCAATCAGGCAATGCAAAATTTATTATTCCTGTACATCCATAGGTATAAAAAGAAAAATAAATTGCAGCTATGTACGAGTATAAGTATAAATAGATAAATACTAAAAATACACTCCTGGACAAAATTAACGCACCAGCAATACTTCTATCGCTTGACAAATTGGAATGGTTTTATTGGAAAAAAACTTGAATAAGTGACAGAAAGAAACAATAATGTCAAATGCATTGAAAACGACGTCAGTGAAAAGCTTAACAAAAATGAAGGTGAAATTAAATCGTAAGAATTCAGTAGCGTGTAGATCCTCCCCTAGCTCTTATCACTGCTTCCATTCGTCTGGGAATGCTATTGATCACGTTGTGAATGGTTTCCTGATGAATATTCTCCCATTCGACAAGAACGACTTGTTCAAGTTCCCTAAGATTCATAGGAGCAGGTATGTGGCTCCTAACTGATCGTTTCAGTGCATCCCATAGCTACTCTTTGGGGTTCATATCTGGGCTTCTTGGTGGCCAGTACATAGTTGGAATATTCACAAATAGACGGTAGTCCAGTACCTCTCTAGCAACGTGGAGCCGAGCGTTATCCTGCATAAAAATGAAATTGTCCCCGACAAATGGGGAAAATGGCATCGTATGTTCCTCTACGATGTTTTCTACGTAGAAATGTACATTCATGGATCTCCCCCGTATAGGAACCAAATCCGTGCGACCATCAAAACAAATTCCCCCCCAGAACATTATTGATCCACCAAAGAATGGGATCCTCGAAGAGATATTACAGGCAGCAAACCTCTCTCCTGGCCTCCGCCAGACTCTTTCACGTCCATCAGGTGAATTAAGACATACTCTTGTTTCGTCTGAAAACAAAACTCGCTTCCAGTCATCAATGGTCCAATTCACATGTTCCCTTGCAAAACGCAGTCTAGTGACTCCATGTTCCCTGGTGAGCAGTGGTGCAATAGCTGATCTTCTACTGTCCAATCCTTCCTCATGAAGCCTTCTCCTGATCGTTCGTCCAGAAATTGCTACATTTCGAGCTGTTGCAAGGGCTCTGCTTAGCTCTAAACTGGCGACTTGCATAAGATATCGCTCATCTCTTGCATCTGTAGACTTTTTACGACCTTGTCCTGGGGTTCTGCAGTAACTTCCAAGTTCGTTGAAACGTTTAACTGTTCGACTAATTGTTGATGGTCTAACTTTTAACAAATCAGCCACGTATCGCTGGCTACGTCCCTCGTTAACTAGAGTTACCGCTTCATCTTCTGTTAGGTTGCGTGGACGATTCATTTCTTTTACTCTAAGTGCACTGAACAAAGTATTTCATTCACTTAATGACATTAAATTTTAAGAAATCACTAGCAAAACTGAATTTATTGCTTTTTACAAATTACTTTAAACAGCGTTAAATGTCTTACTAACAAGCAATTTATTGCAAAATGTTACTTTACATCTGTCAGACAATTACAATTGTTTATCAGTAGTGACAGAGGATATCCTAGGCCACCTACTTATAGTTATATTTACAAAACGAGTGCGAGAAGACATTTTTCGCGCATGAGCGCAATGTTTGAAGCACGAGCGACGAAGGGGCGAGTGCTTCATTTGCGCGAATGCGCCGAAGACGTCTTCGCGCATCGAGGTTCGTACAATATTTTTTGAAACGAACATTATAATTTTTTAATTATTATCTAATACGATTGTAGAAAATGACATTTGGTTTAATTTATTGAATTGAGTTGTCAAAGTGTCAATCGAATTAATGGCGATTTATCTTTATTCTTTCACTATTTTCAACATCCAAATTGGAGAAATGGCGTTTTGTTAACCAAATTTTATTACTATCAAGTCAAATTATTTCTAGAAAGCCTGAAAGGGCCAGTGGTGCTTTTTGCTAGATGTTTGAGTTTGTCTGTCGGGTTCACGAAATGTCATTTTGAGAGCGGCGAGTTAAAAAAAAATGTTTAATGATTTAAAACTTCTCATTATTATAAGTAATAATGAGAAGTTTTGCTGATGCATTAATTTTGACCAGGAGTGTATGATTTAAATGTGTATACCGGATTTACCACAGTCGCATTATTATTGATGGATAATAAAACAGCATGTGTTAAACAAAGTATTTAGTAATTTAAGCCCGTGTAGTACCTAATATTAAACAGCTATAATACAAAGTGTCTTCACGAAGCACTATGATGTATAGATAAGTTAAGCCAAATCGACTCATTTGGATCCCAAACTATAACTACTCATCTTTGCGTGCTGATATACCCTCGGATATACCTCTGACAATCCATCGGTGTTAAAATGTTTTTGCTAGTTGCTGGCGAATAGCACCAATGAAATAGGCTGGGGCTGTATTATGTTAAAACCACATTTGTATCCGTTCTTGGAGAGGGAAATCCTCCAACAGCTCTAGGAAAATATCTTGCAAAAACTTCAAATAGTCCCTGCCACTAAATGATTTTGAATTATAGGTGCCAGAACAAATAATTACCGCAAATATTCGCCTATAACCCGAAGAATGTAGACTGTGGGGATTGTCCTCATCCAATAAATATTTGTCCCGATTGTTGAAAACTGCATCTTTGGTAAAGGTGGACTTGATCGGAGAATAACATATTTTCTAAAAAGTTGAACATAAGTTTAACTTTTTAGAAAATATGTTATGCCAATAAGGCATCAGGGCAACAAGTACCACTTGCACAATTCAATTTTCTAGTCGCAAGTAACAAAGCTCGTACTTCTTCTAGGTCTATAGGTGGTACGGATAAAGCTATTGTTGACGAAGTATTTGCCAAACGCTCATATGATTATGGGGGTTGTACGGCGTCTTTGTGAAAACCACACACGCCAAAATGACAGAGCATTTTTTTTTTGTTTTTTGGCCATAACTTTTAATCCGGTACGCATACTAATGAGCATCAGATTCTACAAAGTTCCGAATTTTAACATACCCTCTACCATTTCCATTAAGCGAGATTCCAGTGCCCCCCCTCCAAATAGCCTGTATACAAATTTTCATTAGGGCACAAGTTAAATTTTTAGTAATAGGAACCTGTTTTCAACGAACATCGTGGATTCTCACTATTTCACACTGCGCCTATCCTGTTGCAAAATGCGATTTGTTAAGTGTACTAGACATCCTTGACTCGCCATGTAAAGTAAAATTACACCAACGTATCCGGCAAGAGATAGGATCATAAAGGAATTTGTACTAGCTGCATTTCTTTATAAATATTGTTTGTCTGATTTTTGTAATAGTGCCATTGTTGGTTGCATTGTTGCTCTGCTGAAGGTTTTCTCTTAAGAAATATTTTTTGTTGATATTTTTTGTTGATGGTTACAAGGGAAGTGGGTACGCAAATGTTTCTCCAAGGATGGTAGATGCATTTTAGAATCTAGGTATAGGTATAGGTAGTATATGTAACTATGAAATTGGTGTCTGTGGCAGAATTGAGGTTGAAATGGCATTAAATGTGCGTATATGTATACAAATGTGCCCCATTGCTTTTTAGATGATACCAAATAAAAGGGTAGGCATAATAAGAGATTTCTGGAAACATAAAATTAGCGTTGCAAGATAAAACAAAAAAATGCGATAAAAGCAAATTTGTTAATCATAATGTATGTCATTTATGTCTCGTTACATTCATGTTCATCCACATAGCTGTTAACTGTTAGGTACCTATCTAATACCGCACTGAACAGACTGCCGCGAATTCAAGTTTTTGAATCTAGGCTATAGGTTTATTGGGCCTCTTATTAGTACATACTGTGAAATGCATTAGCCGTCTCTTTAACACAATAAAATTATTGAAAGTCATTTTTCAGTCACTATAATTTATAACATTTAACATACTATTTGCTTTATGACCTACAATGGTAGACCCAGTTGGATAGAAAGAGGGTAAACTAACGGTGACTTGTTTACGTCTTTTGAAAGATAAATTTGCTGATATCTAAGTCGCGGACTTTATAACGTAATATCTGGACAGTACCTACTTGGGCTATTTTTAAAACAGTATACCACATAGGTAGTTATTGGAGCAAACAAACAAAATTAACAATAGATATAGTTTTGCATATCACTACCAATTGTTACTTACTTGATAATACAGGAGATTTCGATAATCCTGTATTGCCTTATTCTTAATCTTTTAGTGTTATTGAGGATTAGGTGTAAAACTCCCGTTTTGACATCACCTGGTTTTCCTTGTTTTCATAATTATCGACTTTCAACTCAATCAACTTTTTTAAGTATATGAATTTATAGATTTTACTACAAAAAACAAGATTTTCAGATAATAGTTAGTCACCAACTTGTCAGCAGAGGAACCGCACCATGCCATGCGGGTGGTATTGTGCTGATTTTATCATTTATCTTTTTTTCTGAAAATTCTGGCCTTTCTGTAAAATAAATTCATGAAGTTTATATAAGTAGCTTTAAATTCACAGTTCCAACACTTATTTTAGCGTTTAGTTAGTAGGAACCAAAAATATAATAATTTATTGTATTTCAATGTTTTAGTTTAGTTCTGTTGTTTTTGTCGTAAAATGTATACATATAAAGTTATTTTTCTACACCTATTTAATTATATGACAATTATTCGGATTTTCTTCGTGAAATATCGTACCCATAATTCACTGTAGTGAATTATGAAATCATAATTCACGGCATTTCGGCCAATCACAAATATAGATTCAATAATCACTGTTTCCCTGATCCAATGATATTTTATATCGACCGCGATCAACTCTTGCTGGAGCTGACAATCGCTCGGGTGACAGCCAAGTGTATCTCGCCATATTGCTTGTTTACGTTTTCCAACGTATGCACTTCGGTCGTGTAGGTACCCATTAATCCGTACAAACTAACAATTCAAGCACTAAAACTGCCAGAAGTTAACAATGGAAGGGACTACTCCAAATTTATATATTACTAACTGCACAAATTTCAATATATATTCCTAGTAAGTATTCCATTTATTGAAAAATAAAAATTAATGTATTATGATAGTGTTCCATTAAAGTTATCGAATTTGAGTAATTTATTTGTTTAATAGGTGTAGAAAAAGTATAGTATTATATTCGCGATTATGACCATTATTCACTCAGATGATTTGAGCCACTCGCCTTCGGCTCGTGGGCTCAAACATCATCTTCGTGAATAATGGTTGCCATAATCGCTCATATAATAATATACTATTAGTTGATACAAAAATTTTCAGATTTTCCTCATAAATAATCCATAGCACACTGTGACATATTCTTTGAAAGATGATAATTATTATGCTACATTGCCATCATATCAAGTTGTAATAAGCACGAAAGTACCCGCTTTGGGTATAGAAAATTCTTTAGAAATGTGTTAGTACTCGTAAATATACTAAAGAATATAATTCAAGCAGAAAACAAATAGCGTACCATTTAAAAATCGCAAGTAATACTTAGTTGAAGTTTAGTTAGATAAAAGATGTTGATTATTTTGAACACCTTGGTATAGTAAACTAAATTAAGTTTTATAGTACAAGCATTGACTCACCGGCCTATTATCTAGTCATCATCATAAGGTTCTCAGTCCGAAGACTGGTTGGACGCGTACCTCCATTCTTTTCTATCCTGAGCTAACCTACGCATTTCCCTAAAAGTAGAACATCCTACATCCCTAACTATTTGAGAGCAGTAGTCTAATCTAGGCCTACCCCTACCTCTTTTTATTCCTATCTCTGACTCTTATCTAGTGATTTCCAAAAAATCAGTTCGATATATGTTTCTGTTTTGACTATGCTGAATTCTAACTGAAGGTCTGCAAACTTCAAAAATTTCGAAAAGGCTGGAGTAACTCAAGAACTGCAACATTTTCGAGCATGGTCTTTCTTAAAATTTATATTCATAATTAAATGCAGAATTCGAAAAACAAATAAAAACAATCAGCGGGTCCATTTAAAAAACTACACCTTTGGTCCACCACGCTTAAATGGGACAAGCTGTATACGTAAAAATATTTTCCTATTATAGAGTAGATACAATCTAACAACTTTTGTCTAAAAGATATTTTCGTAAACCTCCCCATTTCCGATATAAACTTTTGCCTATTATATTAGTTTGTAGTTTCGCGTGATATGTTATTATACATAGGTACTGGTACATTTATATTATGTTAGACTCAGATGCCGAATTCGCTCAATTGCCTAAATAATTGGGCAGTTCGCGGATTGCAGATTCAAAATTTGATCATTTTCCGAAATAATCTCTTACATCGGCAGTCAAGAACTCAATTTTACTGTTGGTGTTTGATCTGACTGACTAACCTGACGAAAACCTGACCAAATCTTCTTCATGTGCTGTCTTTTAAATAGTAATATC
This sequence comes from Xestobium rufovillosum, assembly GCA_963966045.1. Lineage (NCBI taxonomy): Eukaryota > Metazoa > Arthropoda > Insecta > Coleoptera > Ptinidae > Xestobium > Xestobium rufovillosum. The sequence goes on from OZ014496.1 coordinate 17,879,767, forward strand.
GAATGCAATACTTAATTTAAAAAAAAATTCGGCAGTCGCGTATGTTTGAATTTCGACAATTGAGCGAATTAGGCATCTGGGCTAACATCTTGGTTTAGTATAGATATGGTTCGACACTCCGAGAACCGATTTTTGTCGCCTTCTGCGCATGTGGACAAACTTGTTGAGAACCTCTGTAGTCAGGAGTGTCGGATTCTTTTCGCTTTGTGACACTGCCAATATGTCAATTTAGCAACGTCAGTTAATTGCCTTTAAATAAATTTCAGGATTTCATTCCCAAGTTTTCCGTTAATATAAAGTGTTTGAACACGAAAGTGTTCTTGCATGAACTATTTTGGTTTTTACGTAATGCCCAAATAGGTGCCTACTGCAAAACGGCTAATTTCCAGATCAGATTTCCGGATTTCTTGATGTTTCAATTTCAAAGTTCATGATCTGATCACAAATTTTCAATTTCTATTCCATATACTATTTAAATTGTAATTTACCTACGCTTTCAGGTAAGATATTCTTTTGATTTTCCCATAATTTATTTTCACATTGGATCAAAACAACATTCAAATTCAACCAAAAATTTTGATCTTCCACAAAGTTTGACAGCAAATTCCTACTACACCGTTGCTACGAGCAAATAATGCTCGTAGTGTCGTTGACAGCTGAGGGTAACCGGCGATTTTAGAAAAATACAGTAGTTCGCGACAAAACACCCCAGAGTTCCACATACTGACGTCAGTATGTCCCATACCAGTGGCCCCCAAAAGCTGCGCAATAGCCAACCACCCTTTATACTAAACCAAGGGCTAACATATATAATAATTTTCTTTAATTACTAAATAAGCGCTCACGACAAATTCATGATACTGCGCTGAGAAACTTTTGATACAGAAAATTTGTCGCCTATATTATTTCCAGTGGCGAGCAAAATATAACTTGTTGTTGCAGCGCTTTTTGTCTGTAGGGTATTTGTTCGGATATTTGCACCTCTACTGATTTTATTCAAAATCGGTACGTCACAGTAAAAAAATAAGGCCGATATTTTTTGTAAATTGAATAAACTACCTAAAGCGTAAGAAGAGACCATTAGGTATATCAAACGATGTAAAAATTATCTAAAAAATGAAACATCGAAGGCTCTAACAGATGGCACTAGTAAACTAAGTTCTCTCTATACTTTTTTCTTTGCAGTGTTCGTTTTCTTTTTTTTTACATTTTCTCCTTCGTTTAGGCACATGTGCGTATATACTAGTTCCAGAAATGGGCGCATTATTTGTTTATTCAAGCACAGACGAGAAGTAGCAAAGTGCCTCCGAAACATCTGAAATTAGTACTAGTCGTAAATGAACAATAAAAACTTTTATGCATACGAGCAAGAACAATGCTCAACGCACCTATTGTAAATAAATTACATTAGACCGCTAAACATGTGAATGTTCATGAACGGTAAAATTACAGTTTCACCTTACAATGCCATATGCGTTATGTGTATGCTGTGAAATACGTCACAAACTGCATTAGTATAAAAAACCTTCCATAATGTGAAAATATACAGTGTCGCACTGAGCTTATTGTTTTAGTAATGTTTTCAGGTCATTTAAAGCAGTAAACGCATCGTGCAGGCTCTTGGGAACGAAGATTTTATACAAAAGTTAATGAGCACTTAACATTCTAGTAATTTACTATCTGGCTATTATTTTGAAATTCTTCATTAAGATAGGAAACTAGACCACCCAGAACTTTATTCTACTGTTTGTTAGGCAGAGAAATCTGGATGGCAACAAATAATTTCGTCTTTGGACGAATGGATACCTATTTGCAACAAGTTATAAAATAAGTTGCACAATAGGCTTGTCAGCTCCTAAGAGCAGAGAGAGAGAGAGAAAGAGAGAGAGTACTTGAATTAAGTAATCTTCGTAAATAATCTGAGGATGGTACTTGACATTTTGTCCTGGCGTATCATCCACATGTAAATTAAATATGATAATTTACTGTATTGATCTGATACAGATGAACCCCCAAACCACCTTTGTTAACCAAGCGACTCAAACCCTGTTATCGTGAGTGTCCAAAAGGTTCAAATCCTGCCATGATGAACATGATTGCTTCTAAAATATGCGGCTATCTCAACAGCCTTAGCCCTAAACGATTCTTCCGGACAATGCTAGCTACAAGAGGATTTAGGAAGAAGGTGATATCTGTCTAACTCTTCTGTATCTGTCTACCCATTTACTATATGTTCAACCACTGTCTACCCATTTGTTATTTGTCTGCTCACTTATCTGCCTGCCCATTTGTTACCTGTTTAGCCACTTGGAATCTGTCTACCCACTTGCTATCTGTCTAACCGCTCGTTTTAAGTCTGCTCACCTGGTATCTGTATGCCCACATGGTATTGAAGGAAATAAATGTTAGTTGGTATCTTACCACCCATATGCCGTATTAAACGTGGTGTCTTATTAGCTTATTGTCCACAAATGAAAATGCGTTATTAATACACCAATTATTATACGTTATGGTCAACCTGGCTATCCTGCTAGCGCAATAATCAGTTCACAAATTAATATAAAATGTACACCATATCGATAATTTCAACTCAGTTACTTAAGAACCATGACGAATCTGCATAAATACACATTATGCATTATTAAAAACAATAGAAGGCAATATCATTTGAGAGAGATACATCTCTTTTAAATACTGATCAGTAGGTATTTACAGTACCTACTTATAAACGTCGCTTCAGGGAGCACAGAATTCACACTTACCTACGTCATAATACGAAAACAAATACTAAATTTGAACCCAGATAAGTTGCTATGATACCCAAGTAGTTAAGATATGAGAGAACGTGACCAAGATGGCGGCCAAAAGTGACGTTATGTCATAGATGCGCTATGAGGTCTTTTGACTGTGAATGAAGGACATTATACACTTGTTTTTGCTTGACGATTTGACTGTTGGACTAGAGTAGGGTAATAGGTTGTGACAACGGTATTCAAACCGTAGCCACTTCAATGAATAGTGCATCGGGTTAGTAATCCACCGGACTCGGGATCGCTATACTCGTGTTGGACATATTTTATTGAGTTGTACTCTAGTTTACGCAAATTTATGTAATTGTATAACATACCCAACCCATTGAGGTATGGTAGTATTATATGGCGGATAACAACGGAAATGGACGCCTAAAAATGATGACAGACCACCGACTGCCGAGAATAATGTTTAAATGTGTCTCTCCCACTGATATGAATTGTATTTCAGCGGTCTCTCCTGAAAGATAAAAACGAGTTAGGTAATCGCAGGAAATCCTGAAGTGGCGGTATCAGAACTATGAGCGAGGGGTTAAAGAATGCAGGCAGAGTGGGAGGATCAGTCTTGGGATCGGACAATCTCGATAGGCACCGAAACTGATACTGATTTGATAAAATCCATGAGAATTTCAAATAGAGCAGTCATGATAAAGGTCTTATAGTACCCCCTATAAATAGCCGTTCATATTTTATTTATCTGTGTTGTTTTGTTGCCTACTAAAAAATTGCACAAAACTTTCGCCCATTTCTCATTGCTTCATTAAGGTAATTAACAAAAGCAAGTAACATAGCATAATTCTATTATGAATTCTGTGTACTTGTCCGGTCGGTGCGCATTTGAACTAGCGAGTCTAAAAAAGCATCAACCATCAAACGGAAATAGGCAGTTTGAAACTACGGAAGTCTGATGCACTGCCAGAGTAAATTTACAACGAATAACGAACTTAATTGTGTTATTTTGTTACGGTTATTGACCACACCAGGATTGTAAAGAAACATCGTTAAATTTGTCTTTCAGAAGGTACCTGCAACTTTTATTGTAGGATGTGTGAATAGTTTTTCATTGTTTTATGTTTTACCGACCGATGTAACCCCTGTTAAATTCCGATTTGAAGAATGTTTCTTTTAAAGAGATTGCTTGTACTTGGTTAAAACGTCAAAGCTACTTCGATTTTACTTGCATTCTAGATTCATTCGAGTTTTTTTAGAAGTAACCGCATAGCAAACAGTTTCTGCTTTCGATCTGAAATGGTATAAATATTTCAAATAGGTAGGTACTTCTTTTTCACCGCATATTAAATAATATTTGCTCTTTTAAAATACATAAAGCAAAATATACTGCATTGGGCCAACAATTTATTGCAGTAGGTAGGTACTGGTATCTAAGCTGACTGTACTCGAATAAGCTAATGTGCACCTAATGTAATTGTCCAAGCATTCCACATAGGTATTCAAATTTTTTCTACTTGCCATAAACGTGCATGTTTGAGTTGCACATATTATAAATAACCTAAATAAATTAATGTTAATTCTAAAAGCCGTACTGGTGTAGAAAAGTGGTATGAGATTACATAATGAAGACTTTCTTCTGGAAGATTGCTGCTAATTAACCCAAAGTTGCTAAATACTTCAACAATTGCACTAAAGGAGGGTTTTCTACATTTTTTGGTACTGAAATGTATATTTTAAAAATTAAGGAAATAATTGTTTTATGTGACCTTGAACTTGTATTTCCCATTCTCAACAAGTGGAACAATAAATATTATTATCATCTATTTGTATTTTTAACTTCTTAATTAAATACATACTTGGAGTTCACCTCATAGGCAAAAATCCAAAATGTACAAAACCAGTCTGGGGACGACAAACTTTTTCCCACGTTTTTGGAAGACACCAGTACCGGTATAATAATTTAAATCCGCCTGCCTTAAAGTTTAGCTGAAACACCTGTATTAACACTTCTAGATGCGCTACTCTACTTCCTAAAAGTATAGCAATGTCATTGAAAACCATTTTCATCAGCCGCCTTTATGGAATTTGAGATTAGATGCCATTTTGTACCTAAAGCGGGGACCAATAGTGTGTAGTCAGCCCATATCTTTAGTTCTATTCAAGGTATCAAAATAAAACTTTACACGTATGTTGAGAACCCCACGAATCATCTGATAAAATTATTTTGGTGTATACAGGATGTTCACACTCTGAGGACCAAACCAAAATTATGTTTTTTTTGCATGGAACACCCCACATTTGTTTACATATTTGAATTCCCAATAAAATTTTATGAAAGATGGTGTACTACACAAAGGGGTTTAGAATAAGCGATTTTAAGATATTACCATTTTAGTGCCAGAGTGTGGACCCAACTTTGAGGTGCTGCTGACATCTACTGGTCGAGGCTATTTAGGATTTCTTTATTGAACTAGGTTCACAGACTGCTCTATTTGTAAAATTCTTGAGTACTTTCGTCACAAACTTATGCAATATGCATTTTTCTTAAAAATTTCAAATGGAACACCCATATATTATTTTCATATTTGATAGACAGTTTACTAAGCTTTTGATCTATGTAGATATTGTTAGGTCTGCGTTTGACGGTTTCGGTAGAATTGAAAATTGAACTTTAAAATGTAGTAATTTGACCGGTAGTTTTTTGGTTTCTCCCATATTTTAGCGCGCAAAACACAAAATATGGAAGTTAATTTCACATTGAGACGAAAAATTTCATCGCCAGATTGCTTCTTCATGGTGATATTCTTAAAAAATGGTAACTTGCAATTATTTCAATAAACATTTCTGACAACTCGACGTGTATCATTTGCCATTTAAGATTTTTCGACGACAAGTAATGTTATATTTTTTGGCAGAGTTTCCTGTGGACCGCCTGTGTTTTTTGTATGTATAAATTTTTCCTTTTCAATTTATCTTTTGTTTTTTGTAAAAACATTTTTTTTCCTTTTTTTGCAGCGTCATGTGGGGCGTCTGTGTTTATTTATTGTAACTTTTTGAATTTCTCGAGTTACCCTGTAGTTGGATACAATTCAAATGTATCTGTTGGGTAACCAAAAATAAATAAATAAACTTATTAAACCTACATAGGTATAAATTGAAACAAGGAGTGCCCTGGAAGGAAACCGTCCTTTCAAGAAGTAATCTTCCAATGAGATTTCTTGTGTCGATGTAAACTCTGTTCGCTAAATTTTCTGTAAAAACACAGTGTAAGCATTTTTGGGTGGCAAAATGGGGGAAATTTCCCAAAAATGGTACAAAAGTACGGCAAAAATCTCAATTCTTAAGGTTCAATCTTTTATTTCTGCCTAAATTATCATTCGCAGACCTGCCAAAATTTGCATCAGCCAGAAGTTTAATAAACTGGCTATTACGATTTTCGAGACGTTGTCTTTTTGGTGCAGTAGAATTTTCATGCTCATTGCTCATGCTCATTTTTAGAATTTGGACAAACTTCCGGCGGCAAAGTTATAGAGAAAGGTTTGAATTTTATTTTACACCAAGATTCAATTCATTATCTCGCATGGAAAAAAAGTTATGGCGATTTGAATACGATAATCGTTCCGAGCGCGTAACTCTTGAAGTCAGTAGCGTGCGATAATGAAACGGTTACAGCATCAATCTTTAGGAGACTACATGTGTGCAGACGTATTTGGTTTTATTTTCTAGGTATTCGCCGTGTGATGAAAATATCAAAATGGCACGAAAATGTGTAGTGCCTAATTGTGTTTCGGGTTATGCAACGTGCAAGGAAAAAGTTGCCACTGACAGGTATACGATTTCAAGAGTTACGTGCTCAGAACGATTATCGTGTTCAAATCGCCGTAACTTTTTTTCTATGCAAGATAATGAATTGAATCTTGGTGTAACATAAAATTCAATCCTTTCTCTATAACTTTGCCGCCAGAAGTTTGTCCAAATTCTAGAAATGAGCATAGTTCCTCGATAAGTGAAAATTCCACTGCACCAAAAAGACAACGTCTCGAAAATCGCAAAGCGGAATGAAAAGTATTTATGTAATTGCAATTTGAAAGATTTCGGGAGCATCCTGAAAGTTTAAGAAATAATTTTAAAAAAATTGCAACTCGATAAGACAATTTTTGAGGGAGTTATGACATGATACATTTTGAGCGCGCCGCATTTCCTAAGCGCGAAATATGAAAAATCGGCCCGATTCCCCTCTCGCACTTCCCTTCTCTTGCCTATAAGCTCGGACAAATACTACTCACCTTTTAGAGGCAAGTCGGTCCACTTGTCTTATCCACTTTGAGTAACCCTCAAGACTTTATGGATCATCGCACATTTTTCATGTCGTGATGATAAATTCATGATTGTGATCGTGACTAGAGTAGTTGGGACAATTGATCGATATGTCGATAATATCTATAAATTACCCCTGCCCCTACATTCAGCATTATGTTTAAGTCTCATTTTTGCACAAAGATGGACAGAAGCAAGAGAATTTTTATGTACCTAGTGACGAAATTTTTTATTGATGAGATAATAGTATATTATACACGAGTTTATAATGAATGCTATTATTACTGAGGATGAAGTTTACAACACGAGCGAGTTTTGTAATCATCCGATATATACTATACTTTGTCCACGACTATCAAAACAGATTCCCAGAAAGAATGTACCTTCATTTCCCTTCTCCAGTATAAGAAAGATTCATACATACGCTCTCAGGTATAATTTTCTTGGTTTTTTGGGCAATGAATCTAATGAGAATGAGGCAAGTTCTGCAGCTTCTTTTATTGCTGGTGCTGTTAAAGAAACCTCGTTTTCACTCTCACTACTCATTATATCTTCTTTTTTAGAATATGCATTTCAAATTAAAAGCAAACCATGCTGATTTGACGTTTCAATTTGAACTGACACATCGACTAAATAAATGTAAAAAAGGGTCAAAGCGATGTTCCTATTGGTGTAGTGAATAATATTCATTAATCACTGCAGTGATTAATGTATCTAATTATGATTGAAGAAACACAAGTATAAAGAGTATATTATAAGATAGTCGTGGACAAAATCATTTTAAATTCTTGCTTGCGAAGATTGTCTCAAACTGAAATGTTCATTGAAGCAACTTAACCTTTTTTCATTGTTATAAATCTTACGAAAAGTTTAAATAGGTCAAGCAAAACAGATTACCGTATCCTCCAATCAAAATTTTAATAACTACCTACTTTATTGACGTTAAAATAGCGTCATAATATCATAAATTACCTAGAAATTACGACCTGAAAATTCCTGTGACCAATAAATGAAAGTTCTTATTTCATTGTCTCCCACGATAAAAAAAAAACTTTCTTGCTGATGTAAGAGTCAACTTTTAATCCTGACTCTCGACCTCCAAGTACAGACAAGGTAAGAAAGAATACGGTACAGCCGTACATACATTGTAATTAAACTTTTGGAATGTGAACAGCAATAATTTAACTGAAGGCTAAAGTAGGAACGGAAATTGGAATACCATTAAATGAAATGAGAGATGAAAAAATGCTTTGCAAGAGGATCGAACGTAACAAAAATACATGAAGATATTAAAAAAATTAAATTAAACAGATCACCGTGGAGACTTAGCGATACGGTTGATTTCGCTAATTAGTGTTTTTATTTGCACTATGGCAAGCGACATAACACAATTGCTATAATAGTTTTAGGTATAAAAAACATTATTTAAGTGTAAGTAATAGGTACATATTTGTTTTGTTATGGTTTTTTTCTACATAATACACTACATAAGTGTCTCCGTCATACGTCAGATTTTCATTCTAAACAAAACAAATGCACGTGCCATTCGACGTTTATCAATATTATTTACAACTTCTTAAGCTAATTTTTGCAATATAATTCTAGAAGTTTTGCAGTAAAAACAATTTATTTTCAATTTGTGTGTTACGCTTACGTGTAAAAACTTGAAAACGACTATAATTATATTGCATAGGTTAGGTTAAAACGTCAGATTGCACGTGGCTTTGTTTTGTTTGGAATGAAAATCTGACGTTTGTGACGCGTCACTTTTGTGGTGCATTTCAATAGCGTAGCGTAGGAGCAGGCTTTCGATAACGACAGTAGATAACTTTGTCAACTACAAAATACAATAAAAGCAATGAAAGCAATAAAAGGTCTAGTTGTTGTCGAAGTGATCTTTTGAAAGTGAAAACTTCGATTTCGACAAAATCGAGTGCTGTTCAGTAATCAAGTAGGTATGTACCGAAAGCGGTTTCCTGCCAAGAATTCCTATTCCTCCTAACCTCCTAAGGACTGAGCTGCAGCGTTTAAGCTGGGTAGAAAATATGAACCGAGAGTTGAAAGCCCGATTTCTGTGTCAGCAACAGAAACCATCGATGTTGTCCATGATCTGATTTTGGAAAATCTTCTTACGATGAATATCAGAGACATTGGACGACTAATATGATCACTTTTTCCACATTATTTATAACAGTTGTTTCTTTTTGTTATGTCTTTAGTGCTCCTACGATCTCGAATTATCTTACTTCCTAAATAGCAGAAATCCGCGACTTCCTCTATCTCCTCATTTCCTATTTGTATTTCAGTTTTAGTTCTATTTTTACTCCCTCTACATACCAATATTTTTGTTTTCTTTTTATTGATTTTCATGTCGTAGCCCTATGTCAAAATTGCTTCCATTTCATTCATGGTCTAAGCTCATATAAATTACATAAATTCTAATTGTCTTTTGAACGTGTATGGGGATGAAAACATTTTTTGAAATAGGTTTCAACGGGAGAATAGGAGTTTTTTCAATACGGTAATGTGGGTGCCCGCAAGGCGGCCAATTTATTGTACAATAAAACATAAAATCTGGTGCTCACTGCTATAATTAACGGCAAATAAATTTCATCAAAATCTGTCCTGTGTTTTCGAAGATAAGCGCCTTAGAAACCCTTTGTTACAAAGGAAATTGGCGCTTGCTCTTTCATTCCTCTCTTACAAATACCTTAAAGATGTCGTTTTGCTAAAAAAATTAACCATTTAACGCAGTATAATCTAGGATGTTTCAAATTCATTACCTTTTAAGATTAATATTTGTAGAACTGCGCTGAATATTATCACCATTTGCCATCCTCGCTTATTTGAATATTCGGGTACGAAATATTCCTTTAATTCTTTCTTCAAGTGAATTGAATCAGCGCAAATAAAAATAACCTGATTAAAATTCTTTTATTCATTAGGAACAGTTATCGCAACCCAAGCTGTCTTTTCGGTACCACAAACCACACCGCAGTGATAATTTTATTAATGTAATGTTTAATGTAATGTTTGATGTACTTACTGAATTGTTTGGGTATAGAAAATAACGCAAAATTATATGCAATGTTTTCCATTCATATCGATGAAGAGGAAGTTGTTTCAGACACACCTTCAGAAAAAGCTAATATTGAAAGTTTACAGTCATCATTCAGAAAAGGATGTGGACAAAAAACTGTATCTGTTTAATTCAAGGATTAGAAAAACTGCGTTGAATGTTCCTTTCATTGTAATTGTTATCAGTACATACATAAATGTTCGTTTGTTCAATAATAACGCAATTTTATTTGTATACGCCAACAGTTTGAGATCTCTTTTCTTATATCGAACATGACCGAAAAATTAGAAAAATATAGTAGGTACCTACCTGTCCTTACATCGGGATGCTGAGTTCCAGTCACAGAACACCCCAGTGAAAGGTATTCAAGGTAGACTGGTAGACTGAATAACTGGGGAAGCAAATTGCAAATGGATTGTCTGGAGTGTACTTACTTAGCAATATATGGTTAGCCCTGGCTAGAAAAAAATTAATTCTGCTTTGGCGCGATCGAAATTGAATTAAGTTCTGCACTATTGTATTAAAACAATTTTGATTGATTAAAAAACAGCTTTGCAAATTAACCTAGCGCAAGTCAGTAAACTTTTCTTGCATTATTAAGATCAAAACTATGAGAAAACTGTGCGCGTGTAACTTTATTTAATGCAAATGCTAGCAATTATGGCTTTAAAACATTTCGTTTTCTTTTTTGCAGATGCCGATTTATTTTTACATGGAAGCGCTACTCAGCACTACATGTATCTTGAAACCATCCAAGAAGAGACTTCCGATGATCTACAGTCGGAAAGCGATAGGTCGGAGACCAGGTCATCTCCAGCCGGTTGGTTAGGAACAAACTCTGAATCTGGGTCTGTGATACGTATCGACATTGGTAAGCTTTCTTATATGAGAATTTCATTTAAAACAGCAGTGTTTTATATTTCACGTAGCATCAAGCGCCTGAGAAGTAGGCAGGTTGCGTAACAGCAGTGTGCTGTGCTGGTTGCCTAAACAGCAGGCTTGTATGTTAGAAATATGTCTTCTTCGTTATGTGTGTTCTTTCGATTATGTATTAAATTATGCATTCCCATTGCATTCATAGTAGATGGTAAATTATATACAATGCAATTTATCAATACTGCTCCTCTTTTAGAAGCCATAGGCGGAACACTGGAGTGAAATCGATTTATGAGTTTTATATTTCAACACGAAAGTATATAACTAACAGTTTCTATCCTAGATACTACACAACTTCACAAAATTTTATGAAAACTGTTACAGGAAAAGTGGAAATCCACAGCTCACTTACTTTTTCATATTTTTATGCCTTTTGACTTGAATTGTTCCTTTTCAACTTTTTGAATGATTTATTCAGTTTGGAACAAATTTTGTTTCTCTGTAGAATAGACTGTTCCAAAATTAGACCGACAAATTATGGTTGGTTGTAAGAGACACTAAAACAATCAATTTTTGTTGATAAACCGGTTAGGAAAATCCGAATTCAGATCCTTGCTCGAAGTGTGCATGGACATCATGAAGAAATTCTGATATAAAGTATTGCGAGAACTGAAGATAAATGTAACCATTCACGTAAGCGTTGATTGAGAAGGACTTCTCAATCAACGACGTAAGGTATCTCCTAAGGTACCTGCCCTGTGTTGACGGAAAACGGGCAATGACCTCTGATTAAGGTCGGCCAAATGTGACTGTTGAAGTATCCACTTCCAGTGAAACATATCTCATCTGTGAATAACACGTAGGTACCTATTTGTCGTACTAAATGACGACCAAACACCATAATATATAGAGGACGGTCGAAGGGCCAATCGCTAGCACTTTTTAGGCGTTCCTACCGTGGCGTGGATTTGGAAATACCCTGTTATGAAATTACACGAATACTTTAAGGCTATCGGAACGCTTGGAATATTTGAGGGATGTAACGTTCCCGCTGCCAATGGATTATTCCAACATGGTTTAAGATATTCGCATGATTATTTTTTCTTGTTTCAATTAATTATAGATCTAGGACTGTTCGCTAATAATTTTCATTAAAAACCAGAAATTCAACTTTAAAATCTACTTCACAATTGTAGCTAGAATATTTATAACATTTTTCGTTTTTTTTTTTTTTTGGAAATTATAATCGTAGAGTCATAGATTAGACTTTTCATTTTCACGGTATCAAAAAAAAAAGATAATAAATTTTTGATAATAATGAAGTAATCAATTGGCTCCTGCACCTCTGCATTCGCCTTTTCAAGGGCCTAGGCCTAGAGGTGGCGGTGTCTAGCGGCGATATGTTTAAACTTCCCAGATTCAAGAAACAGGCGTGGCTAGTTTTTGTATGTATTCAGGTATTATTCTTGGGGCCTATTTTTCGTATCGACGACCTTCCAAAGTAATTTCCGATTCTTCCTAAAATTTATTATTGTTACACATATGAGTTGAATATGCAGGTGCACAGGTATCAGTGGCGTAACTACCCACCCGCGAGACCCCGCGGCGCGGGGGCCCGCCGTCCTAAGGGTCCCGGGGGCATATTCGTATCGAGCGTAGCGTATTGCATTCCCAACTGTCGACTTACAGCAACGGGCGTATTTTCTACTTATATACTATTTTCGTAAGCTTTCTTCAGCACACCTTCGTGGCTCAGTGGTCGATGTGTCAGTCTCCCAAGTCGCAACGTTGAGGGTTCGTATCTCGCAGTAGTTCTTTTTTGTTATGATTTCTTTTTTCTTTTAAACAAAAAATCGGTCAGGTCCAAAAGGACAGCTAGGGGATCGCCATCACTCGAGACAGACATCCACTCATTTGGCATACCTCTGCGACCGCGATCGTCCGATACGAAACTAAGCTAAGTTCGGCATTTGCCAATCTCCAACAACATACGCTCGATAGGAATATGCGGCCCGGGGTCCGCAGTTTTTTATAAATTATCCGTACTTAGAAACTTACTTTTGATTGAATTTTAAATTATTTATTAATTATTTTTATAAGATAAAATAAATAAAAAAATAAATAAGAATTTAAATAAGTACCTACTTTAGATTAGCTATGAAATGCAACGCAGTATGCTTGTATTATTGTGTTAGTTCGGAATACTTCTAATAAAAATTGTAATAAAAAATATTGTTTGAATATCCCTTCCTACTATTAGTATAATAGGCACTCTAGGTATTATTTATAAGGACTGGTACAGAAGCTCTAATAGGGCTTTTCATTATAAAAAATTGCTGAGACGCATGCGCGATCGCGCCACGACAATTTCGAACTGCGTTGTATTGTTTGAAAGTGTTTATTGTAAATTCTTTGGTCTGCACAGCAAAATTTTATTGCAAACGCGCCAAATAAGTAATAGTTTGGAACTAAAAATGTATAGAGCGACCAAATATTGTGCTGTTGGTGACTGCAACTGCGATAGTAGATTTGGTAGACTAAGTTATCGTTTTGGACTATGATTTTTTCCATTTCCAAAACTCTGCCTAACTCTGAGGAAAATCGACGTCAATAAGCGAGTCGATGACCACTAGAAGACTTGTTCTACGTGTGAAAATTGTGTTGTGTGGATGAAAATGTGTAAAAGACAAGATTTGAAATGGGAAAGTGTTTTGAACGTTTTCTAGGTTGCGTGATTGGTTGGGCCTTTAAAATAAGTACATATTATTTATACGCACCTGTCTATTAGATCCTTTTTCTTAAAAAAAAATGATCAAAAACCTGCGTAATTGAAGTATGTTGGGTAACATTTTCGTATTTCAAGCAAGAACCAGGCACGCTTTCGGGATCAGCCTCATAATTTTAAGAGAGATATTACTGGGAACCGACATTTGTAATTTTTCGCTTTTTCAAATACCTTCCTTATTTGGTATTCTACTGTTTACTTTCGAATATTCTGCACAAAGTTCAATGCCTGTCAAGTGACACTTGTCCGAAAAACTAAGAACAGCTGATTGTCAGTGTACTTCTGGGCAAGCGCACTAACGAAAGGAAAAGGTCTATTATTATTTCGTGAGGGGTGGGGGTCTCAAAATTTATTTGCGGGAGTGCCCAAAATTTGAAGTTACGCCACTGACAGGTATCTCATTTATCAGAAAAAGTGATTCATATGTATTGTGTAATTTAGAGAAAAATGCCAAATAGATACTCTCTTTGTTTTTAAATTTCCATAATTCAAATTACTTTACTTATACATGGCGTCTCATTTCTTCTGTACAGCAGATGCTAATCTACACAACTTGGATTTCTTAAATAGAACTCCTGTAATATCATTTTTATTTCCCTGTTCGATTTTATTTACTATATGATTGTGTAAGAGTTGCATTCTAGACTGAACTTATTGTGAAACTGGGCATTTGTTCATCATTCTCAAAATGTAATTTTTGAAACATCCCTATGTGACAAAAATTTTAAAAGAAAACTGAAACACAAAAATATGTGGTTTAGTTTAGAAGCAACTTAGGTACTTCGTATGGGCCATTACATATGCGTCAATTTTATTGTTGTATAGCACTTATAGTTCAGGAAAAAGAACACTGTGAGAGACAAAACAGACATACCGACTGAGAGACAGACGAACGAACAGACAGAATGGTAAAACAAAGAGGGATCTCTCATATAACTTCGCATAAATGGATCAACCTGTATAACAGATTCCCGAGGAGTGAATCACTGGTGGATTTCTTGTACACTGCCTTTGGATTTCCGTCGCCAACCGGAGATTTCCATTGCATTAATACAGCATGTTATTGGCCTAATGAGAACACATAACACATCCTATGAGCACCGGATTGGACTAATTTCGTATAAAACGTTTTTAGACAAATAATATACGTCAACTTCCAACTACGTCTTCCGTTATTTCTGTTCTCTGCGTCATATCAGGTAAAATCTGTCACAGAATTACGATGGACAAGAAATTAGCCGGGAAAGGGAAAGTTTAAAATTTGTGTTGTCACAGAAGGATTGGAATTTGAACATTTTTTAATGAACTGATTATTAAAAGTGGTGTGTACCGTGGATTTTCTGTTGCAGTCAGATGCACACTCAACATGACAAAACATTTTTTACCGTTTAGGAATTTGGAACACAGGTTCATGGAAGTCTATTCCAAATGTTAGAACGTTATGGAAAAAGATCAGTTACAATACGTAAAGCGCTAAAAGAGGCTTTACTGAGCGTGTCTGACTGCGGCAGATAATAACGGTACAAGTCATTATTAAGGAAAGTTAGACTCAGCAAACCATTTTTGTTTATTATTTTTTCCACCGTGCGGCTGGCTCTGGGGTACTGCGGCGTTCCGACAGCCTTAACCGCACCTTTAAATTCTAGATCGACATTGTATAAGAAAAAATTGTGGGGTGTTAAATTTCTGAGATATTTTACGAAAATGCATGTGTATGCAGAGTTCTAGCAAATTATTAATATTTTCGAAACTACAATAAATAAATGAAATTTTTCCACCCACAACTATTCATGATTGATTAAGTAGACATGTCAAGACTTATGTCAAAGAATTTACGGGGGCAGTGCAAATTACTCTTAAATTTCCGAAAATGAATTCCAAAATGACTTCCTAATTTCAAATGGAACGATATATTTTTATTTGCATTCTTGAATTCTACGCTGCATTTCAGAGATAACTTACCACATATTTTTTGCGAGTATTCCTGTCAAAAAATCAAGGTATCCCTAAAATTGTTTAACTTGCGAAAAATTATTTTTCAATCAATCCGATATAAAATTTGACGTAGAATTCGAAAAAGTAATAAAAAATATAGAGTTTCATTTAAAATTAGAGCATAATTTTGGAATTCAGTACCTACCTACGATATACGTGTGATAACGCTTTACTATAACGTACTTATGCGATTACCCAACTTGTGCTACGCACTCGTTGGGCAAACTTCGCATGCGTACGTTAATAAAGCTCATATCCCACTTACATATATCGTAAATAACTATAATTTCTACTGTTTTTTAATATTTTCAGCCTACTCTGATTTTGACAGGCTAAAGTTTCCTGTAGCTTTTGTTGAAAAATATCCGTAACTTTCGTTCAATCAGTTTTCAGCTCCTTCACTATAATGAGGAAAAACTTAACCTGATTTTGTAAAACAGTGCAGCTACTCAGTATTTTCTATCACTTAATTTTCTCTTCAGCCTTTGTAAAACCTTGTGAAGGTGCTTAGAAATATAGGTACATAATAAATGAAGGCATTTTAAAACTTCTAAAAGGCTTCGTGAATGCAAATTTCTTATTGCTGTTGGTGAAATAAGAAGTAATATGCCTTACCATATCATATCACCAGTAAAATTTTTATGATAACGTCATAATTCTAAACAACGTGGCGATTTCTTTCTTTTGTTTCGAATCAGTCACATTTGGGTACTGCTGGTTAAGTTCCAAGCTTTCTGTTCTTCATACTGTATAAATAGTGAATTTCCTCTATACAATGACTCATCAAATTACTTATTATCTAATGTGAGTTTTAATATAATCACACAAATTTTTCTTTTGTTACAGACGAAGTAGACTGCGATTCCGACAGAGAAGCGGCTTGCCCTCCAAAAAGACGACGCCAGGATAACCTCCTCGCTATCAGCGACGACGAATCATGCCATTCCTTAAGCCGCTCTAGCAGCTTGCTTCAATTTGAAAGCCTCGAAAAACAGTGTCAAGACATCACTAGTAGTTCTCCCAGCATATTCTCAAACGTCAGCTTCGATTCACTGGAGAACCAACGTAAAAGTGATATTAGTCCCGACAGTTTAGAAGAAACGACATCCGAGAGTCGCAGTAGAGATTCTTTGTTATACAACGGTACTAGATCTAACGATTCAGACTCGAGTGAATCGGCAGATAGTGAGGACACTTTAGGAGCTAACAGATACGACAGTTGCAAATCTGTGGATAATTTAAAGACGTGGAGAAGCTTCGACGAGCTGCACATAACCTCTTCTCCAGAACGGAAGGTGTCGAAAGAGAAAATGTCAGCGGAGAATCTAAGTGAAGACAGTGGTTATGGCGATCATTCCTGTAATTATATGAAGACCCGGTCCAATAGTAACCCAAACATCGATCAAGGAAGAAATAGGCAACAGAAAAGTAAAGAAAGTGCGAATAATGGTATGAAAGTGATAAACAGGACAAAAACAGAAAGTTCGTATGTTGGATTCACAGCTTACGACGGCGATGTCTTCCAAAGTTCAGCGTGGAATTTCAGTGTTAGTTTTCATGACTTGAGTGCCGTTGACAACTACTTTGTAGCAGAGTACAACAGTCCTTTGATCGAAAGATTCGCGCGAATGTCTTCTGGCAAAAATCGAACAAAAGTGAGCACCGATTTGAATCCGAATATTGTAAATATAGAAAAGACGTCGACGGAATGCACTCGGTCTAAATATAATTGTGCGTCGACTAGCGAGCCGAACCTGCTCCAAGCAGTTAGTGACGCTCCTAGATTCACGCCAGATTCTTCTCAGCACTCTGAACAAGAAAACTACATTAAACAGTGTTTTTTTGAGAACAGTGTGTGCGTGTGTAGTGTACCTAAAGATCTTAATTTGGCGGGTAATTTAAAGAAAAACAAAGACGTTTGGAGTTTTTCCACTGACTCTCCCTCAATTGCAGAGAAAAATTGGGATATAGGGGATCTCGCAGTTGAGGTTCATCAAGACTATGCAGATTTTAGTAATAAAATTCAAGGTGTGATGAACAGCATGCCCCAAGACGAACCAGAAAACAAGTTTGTGAAGGAATCCTCTTCAACGTCTACTGAAGACGAAGAAATGGCGTCCTTTAAGCGTGAAGGTAGTTATCTCGAGGCAATGAGTAATATGATCGATGTAAGTGATGACGAAAAAAATCCCTGTTATACTGAAGATATAGCAAGGAGCACCATTATAGAATTTGACAAGAAAATCCTGAAAGCTATCTCAGAAACCAGTATTAAAAGCATCGGAAATAGCACCGAGGTCCTTGATATGCTTTTCGCATCAACCCCTATAGCAAATAATAAAAGAAATGTTGTAAGTACCCCTAACCTTAGCGTACTAAAGAAAGAAGAATCGTTCCTTCAGAATACTGGTGTCAGAAAACCAAGGGATGTTAAAAGAAAGAACTCACTTCACGGGAACAGAAGTACAAGCACTAGCGGGGTTTCAGATGCGGATGAAAAGACGTTAACGCCCACGAAATCCTTCAGCGGTTCATGTAGTTCCAGAGGCGTCCACTTCAGTCCGGTTATATCAGAAGTAAATTGGCAAGATGTCAGCAACTCACCTGAGCGCGAATCCAGTTATAGTTTATCAAGTACGCCCGAGAGGGAGCCCGAGCCATCGCCGCCGCCGCTAATACGTCCCAAACCCAGACTACCGACGCCTCCACGTGTGTCAGCTAGTCAACCCGACTTGCAGTTGATCGAGGAACGGCAGAAATGTATATTGACAAGTGATGACACTTTTTCGTTTGTGCCCCTGAAACCCAACAAGGCCGTAAGCCAGCCAAACTTGAGGAGGCGGAGCAGCATCACTGTACGCAGGGACTCCGACGGCGCCCTCGTGAAAGCTTATACCGACGGGGACGGCGTCACCTATAAACATACACATCTAGATCTAGACACTGTTTACAAGCAGTCTCCCACTACGACCGATCACGTGGCTGGCAGCAACAGTGCAGAAGTTAAGCAGGGGAAGACAGTTCATGGCATGGAGTCGAGCGTAGTGCGCGAGAGCGCCAAACACAAATCTCGTGCTGGTAAACTAGGGGGATTCTTCTCGCGTATCGCTAGTTTCCGGTTTTCTAACCGCAAAAATGAAGAGAAAAACAAGAAGAAAAATAAAAGCACCGAGTGCATACAAACCAAACCGACGCCAGCGGCGGCGCAGAGACTGGCTACCAAAGAAGATTATATTTATATACCGCTGAAGGGTCCAGTTGAAGAGAAAAGTAACTTTAACAACAATAAGGTACAGAAATTGCAGGTGGACGGCCGAGTGATATCAGGGGAAGCAGCGTGTGTAAGCGCGAAACCTCCACTTCCGAAAGTGCCGCCTAGGGTGGTCGGCGCTTGCGTTAAACGGCGCCCGGAAACGAATGCGCAGTTTACGAGTCCGGAGCGACGGACTATTGATTCCGGGGACGCGATCCCCCGATCCATGGAGCCCATGGGGCTTATTGAGACGGACCTCGACACCGAGGTGACTGTCATCACCAGTGGGGCACATGTAAAGACGCGAAGTTTGATGAATCTGGGGGCCGAGGCGCCGTCCAGCAGCCTCGCCGCCCCACCTCACCCCTCTAGGCCCCATAAGTCCATGGAGTTCCTGCTGGATAAACAAAACCTCAAGGTTGTCGAGGTGAGTGACTTCAACCAATTACTACTCTTACGTTAATTTCTTCACGCCTTTTGCTAAAATTACTCGTCCGTATATTTGTAGTAATAGCACAGATGTGCCGCTTTTTATTGTCATCCCGATTTTTTCCTGTAATCCAATCGATTGCACTGCAGGTATTTTGAGTTAATCCTGGAGATCTTTTGGATTAGTGTGTTGAAAATTGCTGCTTATTTGCCATGCCAGAGGTTAAAATGAAAATAGCGGTGTCTCTAAATAAAGTTTCACGTGTGTAGGTGTGTGACCCACATCCTCAATTCAATGCGTAAAGCGTAAACGTACCTATTAAAACACGATCGGTTCCTGTTTTATTAAATCACATATCAACCGCCAATATTTTTTATGAAATCGACGCTTCTTGAGGTCTCAATCGTTTTGCGGACCATTGAACGCGTAAAAGGAAGCGGCATTTACGCATTTTAATGATAAATCTTATCTTTTAGCACTGACTGGCTATAATGACTAGTAATATAATAAATTTATTATAAATATCCGACACTGGTGTTGATGATTGGCTAAAATAATTTATTTATTCCGTCCAATAGATACTTTGTAACCTTTGAATTTTAATTAATTCCTTGGTGGTATTCAAAACTTCTGTCTTTTATTTCTCCACTTATTAATTTCTTTGAAATTCCCGTACGAGGGAAGATCGGTACTTTGATGTAATTGGCACAATGGTTGTTATTAATATTTACATTTCGAAATTTAATCTAAAATCATTTAATTTGCTCACAAAAAAGCAATCGAGAACATAAGTACATTTCTGTTAGTCACAGTGATTAATTCTCATTACCTGTTGCTGTTTAAGCCAATCCCTATATCATTGACTGTAGTCGGCCTGCCATAAAACCGTAGGGTTTCTATCTAAAAATCCCTGTCCTGAAATTAGAATCTGAAAGATACCAAGAAGTTATGAAGAATTTATTTTAATTGGACACCCGGTGGTTTTTAACTAATGCACATCCTTAGCTTTATGTGATACAAAAGGTTAAAGAGATTTTGCTTTGATGTCTCCTCGTTCCATTTAGTTTTTAAAGAAAATCTATGCGTTTGAAGTAGGTATTGGAATGAAACTAAAACCAAACTTTTATGTAGCAACAAAGCGCTGAAACTTCACTCGTGAATATGTCTTTTCGGTAAATCAGAAAATGGTGATAATAAAATGAACAGAATTAGTGTACTATAGCAAAATTCTATAAATTAGTATACCATACATACACTCCTGGACAAAATTAACGCATCAGCAAAACTTCTCATTATTATTTGTAATTTTTCGAAGTTTTAAATCATAGTACCTATACGTGATATTATAATTAAATGATTTCAACTAACGCTTGACAAATTGGAATGGTTTTATTGGAAAAAACTTGAATAAGTGACAGAAAGAAACAATAATGTCAAATGCAATGAAAACGGCGTCAGTGAAACGCTTAACAAAAATGAAGGTGAAATTAAATCGTAAGAATTCAGTAGCGTGTAGATCCTCCCCTAGCTCTTATCACTGCTTTCATTCGTCTGGGCATGCTATTGATCAAGTTGTGAATGGTTTCCTGAGGAATATTCTCCCATTCGACAAGAACGACTTGTTCGAGTTCCCTAAGATTCATAGGAGCAGGTATGTGGCGCCTAACTGATCGTTTCAGTGCATCCCATAGATGTTCTATGGGGTTCACATCTGGGCTTCTTGGTGGCCAGTCCATAGTTGGAATATTCACGAATTGAAGATAGTCCAGTACCTCTCTAGCAACGTGGGGCCGAGCGTTATCCTGCATAAAAATGATATTGTCCCCGACAAATGGGGCAAATGGCATCACATGTTCCTCTACGATGTTCTCTACGTAGAAATGTGTATTCATGGATCTCTCCCGTATAGGAACCAAATCCGTGCGACCATCAAAACAAATTCCTCCCCAGAACATTATTGATCCACCAAAGAATGGGATCCTCGGAGAGATATTGCAGGCAGCAAACCTCTCTCTTGGCCTCCACCAAACTCGCTCTGGTGAATTAAGACACTCTTGTTTCGTCTACAAACAGAACTCGCTTCCAGTCATTAATGGTCCAATGTTCCCTTGCAAAACGCAGTCTGTAACAGTCTTACGACCTTGTCCTAGGGTTCTGAAGTAACTTCCAAGTTCGTTGAAACGTCTAACTGTTCGACTAATTGTTTATTGTCTAACTCCTAACAAATCAGTCACGTATCGCTGGCTACGCCCCTCGTTAACTAGAGTTACCGCTTTCACTGCTTCATCTTCTCTTAGGTTGCGTGGACGATTCATTTCTTTTTCTCTAAGTGCACTGAACAAAGTATTTCATTAACTTAATGACATTAAATTTTAAAAAATCACTAGCAAAACTGAATTTATTGCCTTTTACAAATCACTTTAAACAGCGTTAAATGTCTTACCAACAAGCAATTGCAAAATGTGACTAAACATCTGTCAGACAATTACAATAATTATTGTTTATCAGTAGTGATATAGGATATCCTAAGCAACCTACTTAAAATGTTTAATGATTTAAAACTTCTCATTATTACAAGTAATAATGAGAAGTTTTGCTGATGCGTTAATTTTGACCAGGAGTGTATTTAGAAAAAGCCAGCAGCACCAATTATTAATTTTTACTGTTCGGCAGTAGCTGCGACTTCATAATCAATCATGTAGCGTAACTACTCCTGAATTTGTTACGGAGTTTACCACAGAGTAATCATGAATTCAATTACAATGCATACCAATGTGGAAGCGAAGCAATAATTAACCCTAAAGTTTCCCCCTAGACTTCCATTTTATATTACCAGAATTCATGACAAAACAAATATGTTGCAACTATTTGTACACCTGTCTGTTGTAGGCTAATAATTTTATGACAGTGTTCTTATTGTTGTATTTTCTTACTAGGAAACTGATTTTGGATACATGGTATGTATTTTATACTATATTTTTAAGTGTCTCATTTTCATTTTCCCCTGATCAAAATGATCGAACTTCATGCCGTACTCATGCCGTACCATGAATGGAGCATATCCTCTATCGATGTGACGTACTCATGCAAGTTAGTGTTTAAAATAATGAAGTAGGCTTTGAGATAAATTACACAATGTTTAGACAATTGCAAATATCGATATTTATACACTTGCAACCTACATGCCATAGCGCAATCGTAACCTATAACCGGCATGTTGATTTAAAATGGGTATGGAGCTACGGGGTATGGGAGTGTACCTACTCATTCCATTGAACTGTTAATTTTTCCAGAAATGTGTAGATTCGTATTTTGTTGTCACAGAAAAGTTCAGCTTAAGAGTATTTTGGGTGTTCTTTTATCAGAAGTGCTGATATTTTAAGCGTATCTAAATTTAGACAAAGTAGGCGTATTTTATGAAAAGGCCAAGCAAACACGATAAACATAAGAGTGATACATCTGGATAAATTCCGACTTTTCTTGGCAAGTAGATCGATCCATGGTGTACGAACGATGTGTATGTCTTGCCTCTATCAGAGAACACATCATTTTCAATATAATCTTCAAGTGCAGCAACACAATTCTTGAAAATCACAGAAGGGCAATAAATGCTGTATATCCCTGGTTATGACTTCCTAATATTCTTATACTAATCAACTAATCCTTGTAATGTTGGTAAGCGTATCATATTTTGGGATACACAAAAGTGTCTACCCTGCCTTTAAATATTTACTTTAGATTAGGCTCAGGTGCTGTCTTAAAATTTATTACCTGCACAGGTTGCTTTATTGCTTGTACTCTGTGAATAAGAAGAGGAGCAAATCCGTATTTTCTTCTAGAAAATATTTTTGTATTGATAGATTTATTGAGAAATGTTTCCCGGCTTCATTTTTCGAGCAAGTCATTGTGACGAACTTTTATTATACAAAATATGTATTAAAATATGTTTAAAATTTTTCTTCCGTTTCCCAAATTATTAATGAGTAGGTAACTAACCAGGTTCTGAATTACGTTTGTTTGCGATAAGTAGCCCTTTAGTAGTTCCATTTAACGCAATTTTTATTTAAGAAGAACTTAGGCACCTTCATTAACTTTCGAAACTTTCCTCGGAATGTCCCAACTTAAATAAAATACCTACATACACCAGATGCCATGGTGAAAACAGTGTAAAAAGTTTACGACATGTTATTAGGTAGTAACTTTTTTATTTCAGATTAAACATGTAGATATTTTTGCAGATTTTGATACACAAGCACAGACGATTTCAAAACGTTTTCTAAAAGGGTAACTTCCCGTTTCGTGCGTTCCCGTTTCGTGCGTTTTTGGGTTTCTACCTGTTTTCGTGCCGATTCGAACGTCAAGGCTTTACTGGGTAATTAAGTAGTGCCAGTTCTTTACTTTGAACATGTTGTACCTGTTGCAATAAAGGCATACAAAACGTACTGCTTTGTTTTATAGTTGCCCGTCACTGAATACGGTCAAAAAAGTGGTTCAACGGCCCACTATTTCCGGTCTGTGGGCAAGCGGAGCGAGCGAAGCGTTTACGTCTCCCCCCCCCCAACAAAAGCATTAACATTTGAAAACAATAGAAGAGAAATCAACATACACTTCCGCATTGAAGTCTAGTTCTTAACAGCGTTGTGTTGTAAAGATAAACTCGAATTAGTGGCTTACTGCATTATCAGCAGGTCAGCGCACGAAACGGCACTCAAACCAGGTAGGAGTTTGAGATGACGCACGAAACGGGAAAATTTTAATCTACGCAAGAAACGGGGACGCACGAAATGGAACTAAATCTTCTAAAAGCCCCTTTTTTCTTTAAATCGGTTTATACCTCGGTTTATACCAACAGAAAGCATATACAGGCTGTCCCACATGAGGTCAGGTCAAGTGATGGTTAACCGCATAGTCCACAAAATACCACTGTTTTCGCACAAAAATTGAAACAATTTCTGGGTTCATCCCGAGCCACAAAAAACGGAAATACCCGCAGGGATGATACCTAATATTCGTTTTAGAGAAAAGCATAAAAGGAAGGGACGCACATTTTTAAAACATTTTCACGTATACAGGATATTCCATTCCACACTCATGTTTTATTGCATTTTAGATTCCTTGCAGTTATTTTTCCAACATCTTTATTAAAGGTTTTTGCTTATACGTGATTAATCCTCAGTTTTTGAGTAAATTGCATTCCTGGCCTCTTAAATATATTTTTTTGACATTCTATATCGTCTCGGAACAAGAAAGCTAAGGATTAGAAATATCCTAGACTATTGCTTAAATCCTGATAAAAACCAGTACAGGAACAAGTAAATTGTCCATTTTTCAGCAAACCTTTGAACGACCATAATTAACTTTGTTCGGGTCGAACCACATGTTGGTAAAAAAACGAGGTAAAAAGTAACCCCACACGCCAAAAGACAGTGACACAGTAATTAAACTCGACACGTGTTTCGCTGACAACGTCAGCATCTTCAGGAGTTGAAGATTAAATTGTTGAAACGTTCCATAATCGAGGTTATTTAATTAATAAAGGTTTAATCAAAATCCGTTTATCCTCGACACTCTTCATTTGAACTGGTGACCGGTTTCGGGGTCCTTATCTAACACCCCATCTCCAGACCGATCAAGAGAGTGACAAAATGAATCAAGTAAGGAAGAACCATGTGAGCATCCCAACAAAGGGTGAAATTAAACACTATATATAGGGACTCTCGCAGAGTCCCAAGCAAAATAGTGGTGAAAAAACTACGGACCCTTTGAAAAAGTTTCCGAAGCAGCAAAAGCATTCCTGATGGGAATGGGAAATATTTAAAGTGAGAACGATCTCTCAATGAGACCGAACAAAAATACATCCAGCTTCGATCCAACTATTACCAGATCAAAAATGTAAACATAGGGCTCCATAATGTTCACAATCGAAATCGTACAAAAAATTTTTCCTATTGGCTCCAATGTCAAAATTGAATTTAAAATAAACTAACTAATACAAAAATGTAACTATAATACAAACAATTAGGTGTATAAACAGAAAGACGCGTGCACAAAACGAAAAAAAGCTTTTTTCGACTTTTTAAAAAAATGAATGAAGATTACTCTTCAACTCCTGAAGATGCTGACGTTGTCAGCGAAACACGTGTCGAGTTTAATTACTGTGTCACTGTCTTTTGGCGTGTGGGGTTAACTTATTAAGAATTCATAGTGAATTTACGTCAAAGTTTTTGATCCATCTACTGTATATAAGGTGGGCAATAGGAAGGTATTAGAAAGAGTTGGGGGAAAGGAGAGGTCTATAAAAGACGACAAAGAATAGGATGGTAGGACACCTTCTGGGACACGAAGGAGTTCGAGACATACCAGAGTTGGAGATAGGAATAAAAACAAGTAGGGTAGGTCCGGATTAGATCACTGGTCTCAGATAGTTGGAGATGTAGGATGTTCTCTTGAGGAAACGCTTAGGTTAGCTCAGGATAGAAAAGGATGGAGGTATGCGTCCAACCAGTCCTTAACAGAAAACTTTATGATAATGGAACGATATGTTTATTTTTATACCTTGAAATTGTTATCAAATTCTCTTTCATTCGAACATCATTTTCCATACCTACGTATAATGCCTGGTATTTGTAGCCACCTCTCGACTCATGATACGTTTCGATATTTTGAGAAAGACCATTGTTTCAATAGACGGCCGCCACAACCTTACAACAATTTACTGGTATGCCTACTCCAATTTATTTTTATTTCAGTTTCAGTTATCCAAAGGGTTTATAAATTAACCCCTGAAATTTTAAATCCCTGGCTAGTTTCCGAGATATTCAATATTAAAAAGTAGATTTCTTCAAAAGCTATTAGGTCAAGGCAGATGCGACTCTAAAATTAACTTTGGATTCCAAAGGCAAGGGTGAAATGCGATATCCTGTATACGTTAAAATATTTTATAAATGTATCTCCAAAAATGAAGCAGTTTCCTTTTACGTTTTTTTTTCGTTTCTTTTCCACATCGTTTTGTTTCGTTTGTTTTCTCTAAAAAGTCTAACGATTTTTTTATTTCTTTCCATCCTTCAGTTGTTGACCAAGGAGTCGGTGCCAACGTCACTGACTAGGCCACCAGGCGTCGATTTCAGAAGTAGATAACAAATAAAATCCTACTAGTTTTTTTTTCGTATCCATTCAGTGTACTGACTGTAAATACGAAAAACCAGCTGTTGCCGTCAATAGAGTGGGTGGTGTGGTGAAGACGTGCATCTAATAGTAATAATATGGCTCTGACAGTGTCGCCATTTTTTGTGGCTCGCTTTCTTGCAGCAGCAGTCATCAGCACGACATAATGACGCTTTTAGGTTGGTGACTGTCTGTCTCACTCTCACGTCGAGTTCCAAGATCCGTATCTATGTGAAAATTTGCTTTAGGGCGAATAATGGATGGATGATCTGATGACAGATGTGATCTATAGGCAATGTTTCACGAAAATACAAATGGAAAAATTTATTCGAAATAAGGACCTGAACTTGCACAGAGCCGTAATAAAAGTTTCCAATAGGAAGTCCACTTCAAATATTGTAAAATCCTCTATAAATAGAAAATTATTAAACATAGTCCAGGACATAGTAGTATTACATATATAAAATAACAAAAATCACCTCCATGAAAACACCAGGCACCAGATTGCATTCACAATAACCCGCATCAGCAACGAAGTTTATTAGCGTGCTTTAAAATTATATGTCACCCATTACCTGCATCTGTTTTGTCCTGGCCTTCTTGAGGCCAAAGAAATGGCTTCTTAATGAACAAATAAACTTTACCTTTAGGGCCGCTTATTATCAAAACGAATGTTGCGGCTGCTGTTTGCTTTATTATACATTTTGCCTTTATTATAAGTCAGTAATTATGATGACCCAGACAAAAGTAAAATATACCTTTTTTGTGGCGTTTATGGTGAACATTTCCAATTTTATATCGATTAGCACATTTATCCATAAACATAAAATTGAGAAGAGATTTATTTTTAATTGTTTTCTTTAGGATTTTCTGTTTTATTTTCCAATTTATTTTATGTTTCTTGTCTTCTTTAATAGAAATTCCAATCTTAAACTTCTTTCCAAGTTTGGAGAGATCGTAAAACGTGTATCACATTTTTATGATTGCATTTTGCAAATTGTAAACGGTTCATAATTTATGTGTGTTATTAAACATTTATTCAAGCCGTACCGTTTAAATGGTGGGCGTAGTTGGAATTCAATTCTAGAGTATGTATATGTAACGGTAGATATAATACATACTATGTATTTTGAAATTTACGCCTTCGCCTTTCTCGGCAAATCATGTCGAAGAGTAAAAATGCGGGTCCATAAGTGTAGGTACCTACTAGTTTTTTAAAACTTGACTCCTGAATGAGTAACTTGAAAAGTGAATGAGTTAACTTCGCCCAAATGAATTTAAAGCACAAGCTTCTTGCCAAGTTTTCGTTTTCTAATCCTAATTTAAAAAATGTCAAAACTATGAAAAATTTTATAGTTATTCTGCTGGGAAAAGGTGGTTTATAGGTTTATATCAAAGATTTAAATAAAAACATCATTTTATTTAAATCATGTCAATCCTGATTTGTTCGTATTCTAATTTGTTATTCCATGTCTGCTATTATTCTTCTCTTTAAAATCATATTTAGCCCCGCAATTTTCTTGCTTATTACAATTTTTGGCGTTCCTAAACCAGGATCACTACCCATGCTTATTTCATTTATACAAATGGAACTAGAAAACCCTAAAGTTACTACATGTTCAAGTAAAATCAAAATAAGTATTATGCTGAAACGGTGCAATGAACCTTTTTGAATTGAGCCTTAAGAAGTTAAGTAAATAAAACTTGGATCGTACGCGTTTCTCAGACACAAAGCTTATCCTGTGAACACAGCCACGATACCATTAGAGATTCCTTTAAATTTAAGGTAATAACTCATTAAGTTAATGACAGGTCCTGTGCCTGCCAAGGATGTTTTATTTCTTGT
Source organism: Xestobium rufovillosum (assembly GCA_963966045.1). Taxonomy (NCBI): domain Eukaryota; kingdom Metazoa; phylum Arthropoda; class Insecta; order Coleoptera; family Ptinidae; genus Xestobium; species Xestobium rufovillosum. The sequence continues at coordinate 17,908,274 of OZ014496.1, forward strand.
TTCCAACGGAAAGTGTGTCTGATAAATTAACTCTCATAAAATTCATTATTGTCTCGGGAGGACGTGTTAGTAATAGACTTTGCTTTTACCCCCAATTTAATATTCAAGTTGGAAGACAGTTGATTAGCAGTTCAATTAAATTTATGACAGAAAAAGTTTTGATAAGTATTTGTCTCTTTTAGAATAACATTTTGTATTAATTTTTGGTGTAGATACAGATTGAGTTAGGATATACATATATGTCAACAAAACAAAAACTATTTTGGGCCAGAATTTTGAATAGACATTATTGGCGATATAGTAAAGTTATGACGTGTGAAACTAGGATAGCAATAACCAATAGGTCGGTACACACTTCTATACCTGATGTCCCAGAATTCTCTCATGTTCATAATTTATAATGTTGATTTAACACTGACTTGCACAAGCGTCTTCTTCGATAAATAATATTTTTTCACAAAGCCTGCCATCTTTGTTTTAGTATGGATAGTTATACCATGTTATGATAAAGTATGTACGATACATCCTTGTATCGTAACATAGCACAAGGAAACCAAAGTTCCCTCTCGAAAGTAACTTTTTTCTTAGGTATACCACAGAAATCTTCACCTAAAATAATCAGTTTGTGTATTTGCGCTACTATCAGTGAACGCTCATTACTTATAGTCGAAAACTCTACCTAGGTATATCAGAAAATCGCACATAATTTACTTAAAATTGAATAAATTGTCTAATAACCATACGATTCGTACTAAAGCCATAAAAAGTCTCGCTCATGCACATTAATTGCCCCTTAGATTCCTTAAACAACTTTTAAAATTTTTACACTAAATTTTGAGCGCTTAAACTACTCCTTATGCAGAAATTAATGTTCTACGTTCTCAGTTTTTTCCTAATTTCAAGGAAAAATGTAGTTTCGATTAATTGGAAATCGACAATTTTCTGCCAATTTAGAATGTCAAATGAGACATTTTTTCTGACTCAGAATTGTTCTTGGCACGGCCAGAAGCTTAGCGTGGTACCCGAGGTGGTATCTACCTCTCTGTTTAAATATCTCTATTGCAACCAAGGAAGGTGCATTTCAAAAGGGCGAAGATCAATAACAGAAGGGACCTACCAAGCCTTGATTTCACAAGTTTCCAAGTTGTCAGTTAGTTGCCAAATCAGATACCTAAAATTAAATCTTTTAGGAGAGTGGGCATCGAGTAGGCAAGTTAAAATATTCTTCGGAATATTTTAAAATATATAGGGTGTTTCATTAACAATGGGAAATCCGTTAACTAGAGATTCTACAGGTCAAATAATGACCATTGACCCGAATGTTGATGGCGAGGTTGATGGTTTAGGAAATACAGGGTGTTGAAAGTTCCAATTTTATTTCCGTTTTTTGCCATAACTACAAAATTTCTTAGGTTGTCGACTTGAAAATTTGCAATCCTATGGTTTTTCTTACGGGAAAAAAGATTCCAATAACATTTTTGACGTTGCCCATAGAGGGCGCTACTTATAATCTATTTCTTTGATAAATTGACCCATAACTTTTTACCATGTACATCTAACGTCAAACCGGCTCCAAAATCTGAAAGACCAACCTTTTTTAAATAATAAATGTATTCTTGTCTCATTTTGATATTCCAGCCCACTTTCAAGAAAAAACGACTTAATGCAAGATAGTGTTTAAATCTTAGAAATGAAACGCTTATTAAGTACCTACAAAATAAATTTTAATTCACTACAAACGCTTAGGTACAAGAAAAATAAAATTAGGAAACTGTTGCGAATTCAAGTACAAAACAAATTCAAATTTACAAAAAAATAGCGATTTTCTGTAGACAATATTCAAGGAACAAAATAGGGTACTCACTGTTACCGGGAAGCTGGACAATGGAAATTCTTCTATTCTCAACAGACCGAACAAAAGAGTTTTCTTAACAAACACAATAAAAAACTTTTCTTGTAGCGGTTCTTAATAAGCTATACTGGCGCATTTCACGCGTGCAAATTATTCGACGATTTCTTAGCGAGTCATTAGTTCATCACGCGACAATGGAGTGGGGGCGATCAGGAATGGGAATAATGGGAACGAAACATACCGCCCACCAAAATCGCCATGAAACAAGATTTTCAAAATGTAACACAAAAAAAGACAAACAATTTAAGTTGATTAATACAAACAAGTAAATTTTAAGCAAACAAATGAATTTTAAGCAAACAAAACGTATATACAAAAGTGAATGAGGTAAACTGCGTTATTGGCGTGGCACAGGGCACAGTTTAACTAAAGGTCTTTTTAACGGACCTTGGGCGGTTCGGACAGTCGCGACGCGTGCAACTTTGTCTACGCCCGGATGCAATTGATCTATGATCCCAAATTTCCAATGCAATGGTGGAACCAGTTCATTCTTAATCAGGACTATAGTTCCGACATCAACATTCTCAAATGAGTGAGTTTTGGCCCATTTACCGCGTTGATAAAGGGTGTGCAAATATTCATCCTTCCACCGTTTCCAAAAATCCTGTTGGAGCCGTTGCACTAGTTGCCAGCGAGACAAACGATTCAAATGTAAATTAGAAAGATCCGAATCTGGAGCGGCGGTCATAGGTTCCAGAGTCAAAAAATGCCCTGGTGTGAGAACCTTCAGATCATTGGGATCTGAGCTAAGTGTGCACAGAGGCCGAGAATTCAACATTGCCTCGATTTGAGCAAGGAGAGTGTTCAACTCTTCGTAAGTGAGAATCTGATTCCCAATGACCCGATACAAATGAGTCTTAACAGACTTAATTCCGCTTTCCCATAAGCCGCCAAAGTGCGGTGCAGACGGGGGATTGAAATGCCATTGAATGGCTTCGGCGTCTACGGCGGTTTTCATGCAATCGATGAGCTCCCGGTTGGCACCGATAAAATTCGTACCGCAGTCGCTGTGAATGTGCGAACATCGTCCTCGGCGAGAAATAAAACGACGTAATGCCGCCAAGAATGTGTCGCTTGATAAGTCGGACGCGAGTTCAAGGTGTAACGCTTTTGTAGCGAAGCACACAAACAGACATATGTAAGCCTTTTGGGTCTTGGCACCTCGACGCCTGGACAACAAAATGGAGAAAGGGCCTCCGTAGTCAACACCTACACGACTAAAGTCTTTAACCTGTGTAACACGCGCAGCTGGAAGATCACCCATGGGCGGAATAATGGAAGGGGGCTTGGTGCGAAAGCAACGAAAGCATTTAGACAAACAACGACGAATGGCTTTGCGAGCAGAAAGCACCCAAAAGTTCTGTTGCAGTAGATGCATTGTTGTTTGAATACCAGGATGGCAATTTCTGTGATGAATTTGCTCGATTAGCAAATCAGTAAGTCTACTGTTACGAGGTAGAAGAGCTGGATGCTTGGACTCGAAAGGTATACCCGACTGAGACAACCGGCCACCAACACGAAGAATTCCCTCAACATCAACAAAGGGGGAAAGGCCTTGCAGATACTTTGAACAAGTTCCAGTCTTCTGTAACTTCGCCAACTCTTCACGAAAAGCCACCTTCTGAATCGATTTGACTATACACAACAGAGCTTGATGAAGCTCCAAGGCATCCAAAGCTCCCACACGACGCTCCTGCGGATGCATGTAGTTGTGAATATAACGACGACAAAAGGCTATGATGCCTTGGATTTTCCTTAAGGAGGAAAAACGACGAAACAAATTTTCCACGATTGAATAGGCCTGTGAATGAACCATTAAAACCACCGCCTTACTCTCCAAAATGATGTCAGAATTGGCAGAAGAAGTGGGGAGGTCGAAAGGATCACATGGCCACGAATCTGGGTCTTCCTTTAGCCAAGGTGATCCCGCCCACCAAAGCGCACATGACACAAGCTCGTCCGGAAAAACTCCCCGAGAAGCTAGATCAGCGGGATTGTCCGCAGATTTCAAATGGCGCCAACAGCTGGGAGGCACAAGATCTTGGATATGACTGACGCGGTTAGCCACGAATGTCTTCCATTTATGTGGCGACGAGCGTATCCACGTGAGAGCCACAGTCGAATCACACCAAGCAAACACTTGACCAATTGGAAGCAAAGTTTGGTAAGTTTGGATTACGAACGATATAAGATTGGACAGTAAAAAGGCCCCGCACAATTCCAAGCGGGGAATAGACACTCGCTTCAAAGGAGCCACCTTGGACTTTGCAATAACAAGAGAAACGGTAACATTGCCATCAGCATCAATAAAACGAAAATACACGACAGCAGAGTAACCTAGCTCGGAGGCGTCGCTAAACCCATGCAAATCACAAGAGACAAACGAAGGAGGTTTTACGCAGCGAGGAATCTTCAAAGTTGTCAAAGCCGTTAGGGAAGTTCTGTATCGCTCCCACTGAGCACAAACATCGTCAGGCGGAGTATCATCCCAGTCAATGCCAAGAGTCCACAAATGCTGGATCAAGTGTTTTGCACGAAAGGTCACTGGACTTAGAAACCCAAGAGGATCGTAAATACGAGCAATTTCAGATAGAATACCTCGTTTGGTACAACGTGAACCAACCGGCGAAACCACATAAGAAAACGAATCTACCACAGATTGCCACTGAAGACCGAGTATCTTAACTAGCACGCAGGAACTATCATCAAAAGTGGTAGGTTGGAGCTGACAGAAATCCGCAGGGATATCTACTAACAAAGCGGGATCGTTGCTTGCCCACTTACGAAGTTCGAAACAACCCAATTTCAACAAACCAATAAGTTGGTCTCTCAACTCAATGGCTGTTTTCAAATCATCAGCGCCAGGCGCAAAATCGTCCACGTACAGATCTGACCGTATGGCATTCGAAGCAAGAAGAAACTGGTCTTCACCCTCCTTGGCTAATTCTAACAAACAACGAATGGCAAGGTAAGGTGACGAGTTAACACCATACGTGACCGTGTTCAACTGAAACGTACTAATCGGATCTTGAGGAGAAAAACGAAATCTGATCAACTGATAATGTCTATGTGATTGACCGACCATGATTTGACGGTACATCTGACGTACGTCACATGTAAAAACGAACTGATGAGAACGAAAACGAAGAAGTATCGAAACGATATCAGACTGTAATTTCGGTCCCACAAACAAAACGTCATTTAACGAAAGACCTTTCGCATCTTTGGCGGATGCGTCGAACACAACACGAATCTTTGAGGAACTCTCCTCCACCTTAAAAACGCAATGATGTGGAATGAAGTAAGAACCCTCAGGCGTATTGCTAATAAGCGTCATATGACCAGAACGAAGGTAGTCATTCATGAACTCCAAATACTTCGTGCACAATTCGGGTTTACCTAACAAATGACGCTCGAGAGACAAAAAACGACGATCAGCTATTTGCAAGGAGCCTTCAAAAGTAGGATTAGGCTTCTTAAAGGGCAAGAATATGCCAAAACGACCGAAGGTATCCCGAAAATGTGTTTTTTTAAAATGATCCTCCACAAATTGGTGTTCAGGATCCACCGAAGTATGGACAGGGATTTCTTCAATTTCCCAAAACGCTTTGAGGGTGTTATCTAAAGAGGGTGCGGCAGACACGAAGAACGATTGAATCTGAGGCGAAGAGTGTCCCGAAATGGTACCTAAAAGAATCCACCCCAATATGGTATTCATGGCGGCAGGATGATCATCACTTCTTTGAATGTGTCCCCCACAAATTATGTCAGCGAACACATCAACACCAAGGAGCATATCAATAGGTCCAGGTGTGTTCCATTTAGGATCGGCTAACTTTAAATTGTTGAACGACGTAGAGGATGCTACAGGTACACTAGGCAAATCTTGGCAAATCGTCGGCAAAACCACAGCATCAAAAACGAATGTGGGCTGCGGCACACCAACCGGACGAATACAACACTCCGTAACTCCGCGGGATGCGGTAACCGGAATATTCCCTAAACCAGACAATGGAACCGGCATACGCTTACAAACCAAACCTAGAAGCTTCCTACAACCTTCCGAAACAAAATTGGACTGACTTCCGGAGTCACACAAAGCTCGAACAACCCTATACTGGCCCCAACGATCACGAACTTCCAGTAAGGCAGTTGAAAGCAAACCCGTACCCGAAAATGTCATAGAAGTCATTGCGACTGAACTTGAAGGCTCTGTCGATGAATGCGCAGGCGTCAAGGATGATTTCGGTTCTGAAACCGTAGGCGCCCGAGAGGTGAAATCAAAATGTAAAAGTGAATGATGTGGTCGAGAACAATGATCACAAGAAAGGGTCGATTGACAGTTCTTCACTTGATGTGTGCTTTCTAGGCACTTGTGACATAAGCGCTTCAACTTAGCACTTAAGTACCGATCGTAAGGACGAAGTTTCAAAAAATCTGCGCATTTATTGATACTGTGCAACCCTTTACAATAACCGCAAGCTGCCGATGCAGAGGTGGAAGTGGAAGCCTCAGTGGAGACTGGGCTCGATGTCTGTTCAACACGGGCCAAGAGTGCCTGCTTCTGCTCTGCAATTGGACGTCGAAAGCCCCTATCAAAATTTCTAGAGCGCTGTGTTCTAGGGCTAAGTTTATCTGTGGACTTCGAGGGTGCCGAAGAAGCAGAAGGACCACGAGTGGTAAGAGCATCAGTTTCTAAAGCACGACACTGCTCCCTAACGAAATGATGCAAATCATCAAATGAAGGAGAACTGACATCAGAAAACTTCAACTCAAACCTTTTTCTAGTCGCGCTATCGAGCTTTTGTAGAAGCCAATTAAAGAGGGTAAAATCCCACAAATCGACGTCCGGATGTGCCTTCAGTGCCATAATATTTTCAGAAAATACGTTAAGAACACTGCGAAGTGCATGCGCAGACTCTCCATTGCACTTGGGTGCGTTACAAATTGAGGACCAATAAAACAAAATTAGAAGACGGGGATTCTGGAATCGCTCCTTTAACAAATCTAACGCAACTTCATAATTATCATTTACAGCCGGTAGATGCTTAATAACCGCCAACGCATCTTTCGACAAACACGAAAGCAAATACTGCAATTTCTCAACCCCCGACAAAGAATCATTTCTATCAATGAGGGCAGTGAACAAATCAAAAAAACTGGGCCACTTATCCAAGGTCCCGTCGAATGTGGGTAACTGTAAACGAGGAAGTTTTACATTAGGCCGACCAGAACTTTGACCCAAATCTAGCAAAGATTCCCGAGAGGCCGGTTTTGAAAGAGAAGCGGCACACTGACCATCAAGTTCTTCAACAGAATCGTAACGTGCTTCAGAAGGGACACTACTCCTCTTTTCGCGCTCCGTTCCCACACAGGTCATGTGAACAGCTTTAATTCTGACCATAACCTCGTCTAACTCTATGGTGCGCTGGAAAAGTTGGTCCAACAAACCAACATCGGACTCGTCAAACAAAGTGCGATCGTTAACCGATTGAAAATTATTATAGAGCGCTACTGCATTTTCATATGAAGCCAAAAACTCCGTTAATTTAGTAGTATCAGTTTTAACTTGATCGGCTAACGAAGAAGTTGGCCCCAAGCGGCATATAGTTTGCTTAGCAAGAATCAACGTTCTTTCCATTGTATACGACGTCATACTTAATTTCTAAGCGCACGAATTTACAAACAAAATGAAATTCAAGGCAAGAAACTTAACCCAAACAAGTTACAACAAATTTTACTTATGCCGCGGAAGCAATAACTTTAAACGAATCTATAATAAGCAATGCTCACAGGCGAAAAACGCACCGAAAACAAAGGTGCCTGTTATTAAAACAAAACCCAAACAACTCGAACTAAGAACGCGAAAAAAAACTGGATCAAACTAGATGCCCCGCAAGTGAGACAAAATTGCGCAATTAGGAAATCAATTAAGCAAGACACGATTTGCAAAATTCCCAACAATTATTTTAATCAATGTAAACGACATCAAATTCAATACACGCGAAAAAAGTGCCCATATCCCAATAACACCAATAACACAGATTTTGTTTTATTAAATGCACCAACACTAGCTGTGCCAAAATAATTTTTCTTTGAAAATGAAAGTTTCTCTACAGAGCTGGGACAGATTATCCGGCTCGAAGGACCAAAATGTTGCGAATTCAAGTACAAAACAAATTCAAATTTACAAAAAAATAGCGATTTTCTGTAGACAATATTCAAGGAACAAAATAGGGTACTCACTGTTACCGGGAAGCTGGACAATGGAAATTCTTCTATTCTCAACAGACCGAACAAAAGAGTTTTCTTAACAAACACAATAAAAAACTTTTCTTGTAGCGGTTCTTAATAAGCTATACTGGCGCATTTCACGCGTGCAAATTATTCGACGATTTCTTAGCGAGTCATTAGTTCATCACGCGACAATGGAGTGGGGGCGATCAGGAATGGGAATAATGGGAACGAAACAGAAACATTAAATTTTAAAGTAGTTGTTCGAAGTGTCCACCATTCACTTGGATACATTTTTCAATGCGTTTCCTGAGAGACCCTCGAGTTCTAAACAATGCCCCTGAATTGCCTTTGATTTCCTTGGCAGCCGCTTGCATTCTTCGCCACAGCTCATCGGGTGAATCAACAGCTTCTTTATAAACCATATCTTTCATTCTAGACCACATCGAAAAATCCAGGGGATTTAAGTCGGGGCTTCTAGGCGGCCAAGCAAATTCTCTTCCACGGCCAATCCGCCGATGTGGAAAGACGTTGTCTAAAGTACTCCCGCACCGGCCGGGAAAAATGTGCGGGCCCCCGTCCTGCATGAACCACATATTTTCCCTTAAATTAAGTGGTTCTTCTTCAAACAGCTCGTACAAATTTTGCTGAAGAAAATTTAAATAAAGTGGACCGTTCACATTGGGTGGAAGTTGAAAAGGCCCAATAAAGAAATTTGAAATTACACGGCACCAAACATTGATCTTAAATTTATTCATGTTGGAAGTGTCTTTCTTTAACGGCATGGGGGTTTTCAGAATCCCACAAATGATTGTTTCGCCAGTTGAAAACTCCACGTCGAGTAAACGTTGCCTCATCCGTGAAGAGGATTTTGTTCAGAAAATTAGGATCCGCGCCTTGTTGCTCTAGTAAGAAATTAGCGAAACGTAGACGAGCATGAGGATCTTCCGGTAACAAATTTTGTACTGGAGTAATGTGGTATGAGTGAAGCTTCTCTTTGTGCAAAATTATCCAAACCGAAGAGCTACTTACGCCTGTTGGCGCACTTAAACGACGGGTATACTTACGCCTGGATTTTCGCGCAATCTAACCAAAACTTCATCTTCCTGCTCAGCCGAAATAATCTTCGGAGCGCTATTTTCATCTTTTGGATGGAAAGATCCTCTTTCGCCTAAGCGATTGTACGTTTAAAATTTATGCAAAAAATCGTTCATGCAAGAAATCAGTGTACCTAAGTACCAAAGAAGATTTTTTTAGCAGGTTCTACCTCCCGAGATTATTTTACTAGATTTGTTGGGCGACAAAGTTTGAAGCGCCATCTCCAGCCCTCATTTCTGTACTTTATTTGACTTTTCCCAACTGTTTACTGACCTGGTAATTTTTAGTTCATTAAACAAGTTATCCTAGATTGACTCCAACTTTGAAGCCTTCATAATGGAAATAAGAAAAATGCAAACTTTTGAAAAACTGCTGAATACAGGATGAGGCATTATTAATTGCACTTCAAACTTAATATTTAGGTTTTGGTCTTTACTTATAAATCTGTTATTTTTTTGCATATTGTTTAGACTTAATTGCCTGCTAAATCACGAGTAGTATTGTGCATGCTACCTCAATGCCCATGTTCTATAGATCTAAAGGAACTAATAAAATACCCAAGGAATGCATTTGAATCAATCAGATAATTGTTGAACCGAGTCATAACGTCGACTTTTATTATCCAGAACTGTAAATGTTACTTTGTTGTACCGTGAAAGGTAATTAAGTATTCTAATCCATTGCTTATCAATATTTCTTTACGTCTTGTGTTCCTAATTACTATTTCATCCACTTGATGCGTGTTTCCGCTATTACCAATACAGAAATACTCAAAATAACGCACTTAAAAAGTTTTTCTTAGCAATATCAGCGCAATATGCTATTTCTGCTTACTGCCCTTGACTAATGTATGGCAGCTCAAAGCTGCATACTAAGTTTTATATCCTCATTAAAGATACGTTTTCAAGGAAAGTACACCATCGAATGATACGAGTAAACCGAATGCATGTAAATATGATATTTTGAACTAAAATAATTTTATACCTCTGGAGGTAGGTAACTAAATATACCCACACCGGAGTTCTATATTTAGAAGCAATTACAGGGTCCAGAAATGGACAGTTTCATTCAATTAATAACTTCGCTCGACATTTTTCTTTGTCAGTGTAAAACTCAGTAAAATTATCTCGAGAAACTCCAGGGAACTCTCAAAATATGTACGTAAAAGTTCTTAATAGAATCTTATTCAAATTAAAGGTATGACTGGAACTCACTTTTATACAAAGTACGTATGTGTTGGGTTGTCCAAGGATTTCATTTTAAATTTCCGCAAATATACGTGGGAAGCTTATGTCTTCTATATGTAGTTGCCTGCCAAATCTACACACTTGGCCCAGCGATGTTTGATCTTGAAAATCCTTTCCTTGTAAAAGTTCGCATTTTGAGCTTCAAACCATGAAGCGACCTCAGCTTTCAAGCTCCCATCTTCCCTGAAATGCGTACCACGAAGATGAGCTTTTAGATTCCTAAAGAGAAAGAAATCAGATGGTGCAAGATCGGGAGAATATGCCGGATGGTGCAGAATTTCAAAGCCCAGTTCAGCCACTTTTGATGTTGCTGCAGCGCACTTGTGAGACGATGTACACATTTTCCCAGCATACCACGCCGTTTGGCCTTAATTTGCTCTCGAAATTTGCACAGGTCACAGTAATATGCACCGTTGATTGTACGACCATGTTCAAGAAAATCAACAAGCAAAACCCCACGTGAATCCCAGAAAACCGAGAGCACCACCTTGCCTGCTGATGGTTTGGTTCTGAACTTTCTTGGAGGCGGAGAATTGGAATGCCGCCACCCTATGCTTGCCTGTTTGGCAAGGGGATCGTAGTGATGGACTCAGCTTTCGTCCATAGTGACAATCCTGTCAAAAAAGTTGTCCGGCATCTGCACGGGCCAAAAGCTCACGACAAATGTTGAGTCGGTCCTGTTTGTGAAGGGGTGTCAGCATTCGAGGTACCCTTCGGGCTGAGACCTTATTCATGTGCAAAATGTCATAAAAAATAGATCTCACCGATTTCCCATCAATCCTAATTGTTTGGGCCATACTTGTGACAGTAATGCGCCTGTCTTCTAACTCTAGTTTTTCCACTTTGCTCACAGTTTCCGCGTTCAGTGCTGTTGCAAGTCTTCCGGTCCTTGGATCGTCTTCGAGACTCTCTCTACCACGCTTAAACTCATTTGTCCAGGGGCGAACAGTCGTGGGAGAAGCTTCCTGGTAAACTGCCTTCAACCTTGCTGCTATTTCAGAGTAGTGAACACCCTCCCCGGTCAAGAAGTAGATGACCGCCCGGTGTTCCAATTTTTCCATTTCTGTTACACACTACAAAATTAGCTATCAAATTGATAGTTTTCTATGAAACTCGGCGAAATTTTGCAAACTGAGCGACAACAGGATGCGGAATGAGACATACTCGATATTTTTGTTTCCAAGGCACGGTAGATCGAGAATGGCAAAACTTTTTCCCCTTCCCACGTATTTCGAACATTTTTAAATGTTCTTTCGTACATCATAGCTGTTATAACCTAATCTTTTCGTCATAAATAATTCTCAACATAGCACTGCAATATGTTTGCAAAAAATTTACATGGTATATATTTTGTTCAATCCAGATGATATAATTAAATAATTCTTATGCACAGAATGTTAGCGCACGCAATGTTTAATTCCCAGAACTGGAAGCAGTTTTGACAGAGAACTACGGTATGGAAGGTAATAAAAATAAAATAAAAATGTAGTTTGAGCGAAAATAGGGTAAGAAACAAGATACAGAGAGAGAAAACTTTAAGAAGTTGCAGATTGCTGCTATTTGGGAAATCATATTACTTGGGATGAAAGCAGAAAGATGGTTCTTCATTTCTTCTAGATTGGTTTTCATTACTTCTTGGTTTGTCTTCATCGCGTCGTCCAAATTCTTCTTCATAACTTCCAAAAAGGCTTGCAGTTGTTGCTCCATTGCTGCAGCACTTCTTGTAACCCACATAAACACAAGTACAAACACAAGTCTCAAACCACTATCAGTCTCTATACATATACACTATAGAGTTCGAAAACTCTGCTAACTTCCAGGACGTTCTTGACTCTTCTTGGCTCCAAAAAAATCGCAGTTCTGACACCAGTTGTAACGTATTTCGTATTTACACAATTCATTTACAGTGACTATGTACAAATATTTACAGATAAAAGTGATTTGAGAACAAGCAGTTTTAGAATAAACAATAAGCAGCGAAATATACAAGCAACAAACAAACAACAAGCAATAGCAATTAAATCATTACCAGCAAACAATTAAACACTTAATTATTTAAACTAAGCAATTCACAGTACATAAATCCACAGTTCGAACTTCACCAAGACACTCTTACAAGCAACGGTTAATCACGTCCGAAAACTCCCCGGTACACTTACGCGACGACATTCGCACACACGTACCGACCAAAACACGCTTACTATGAGACATATATGTTAAAATCACCTTACTTTTTATGCACGTCACCTTCACCGGCTTCATATCAGCACTGTTGCCGCAAGAGTTTATGGTACTCAATCCCAAAATATTAAAATTCAATTTACCTCTCTAACTGAATTCAATGGTAATAAGGGTCCATTATTTTCCAATTCTCTTTCAAAATAGTTGATAAGGGACGCTACAAGCTCCTTACACTGACTGTTTAAGAACTTGGGCATTATACCAACAATAACAATAACAACACCGATAATAAATAACCAGGAGCACTATTTTAGTTTTCAAAAGAACAGATTTTTACCGCAAAAGTTGATGAACAAAGAAAACAAGGGTTTAAAACACCTAAAACAACAAAAGTTAACGAAACTTGACTCTTTCAGAATATCAGCTGTCAAGTCAACCGGGAAACGTCAACAAATTAAGCGGCAATCATGCAACAAAATAGTATTGTGTTTAGACATTCAAATATTTCTTTATTCCTTTTTAGCACATTCAATTTATATGACTTGTCATTTTACGTAAGGCGACTCTCAATCGTTACATTTTGTGACGTGCATAAAAAATAAGGTGATTTTACCTGTACTCGTATAGGTAATCACCCGGTTCTATCGCTCTTTTTCGCATCTGACAGCCCAAAACTTGAAACTTCAAACTAATTTCAAAACTGTCCTCCCCGCTTCTTGATTCCCAATTTCTAGTCTTCTTCGAACACACTGGTATTGGAAAATTGTTCCAGAATGAGAATTTTCGGGAGTCATAAACAGGCGACAAGGTCAACGCCGTAATAAACAACTGCGGCTGCAGACAGACAGCATGACTCATAACCATGAGCGTCGCTTGTGGGGCAAAAGTTCGTATCAGTATACGGAAAACAATAAGGAATAGGATAGATAAGATGGTAGAACTCTTTCTGAGAAGTGAAGGATTAGTTCGCGATATACTTGAGGGGGAGATAGAAATAAAAAGAGATAAAAGTATGTATATCCAAATTAATCTGGTGTTCGCGAATAGTTCGGGATGTACGATGTTCTACTTTCGGGGAAATGCGCAAATTATCTGTTTAACCAGTGTTCTGACTGAAAACCATGTGATGATGAATTAGTTATTGGAACTCTTTCACATCAATTTTTATCAGCATACCCTTCTCGTTGTTTGTTCTGGCAAATTTACAGTGTACAGTATCGTAATTTCTTTATTATTTTACAATTCTCGAAACACTTTGACTTGCTTTTGGTTTTAGGGAAGGGGTAGTATATATTCTTTATTTTCTTCGAACAGTATTTGAATATTAGAGTAAAATTTATGAGTATGTATGTACTTTCATACATCCAATTTATTGGAGTTCATTGCCTTTACATTACAATTTTCCCTCGAGATTCTTAGTGTATTTTAAAAGTAGTTTCAGATATAGCTTAGTTCTTTCGAGACTGTAAAGCTCCTTGAAAGTTGGTATTTATTTTTGGTCTTTATTTTGTAAATCCTCGGTGTAACTAAAAGCTTTTATAAATTTATGTTTGAAGTTCTTTATGAAAAGTGAACATGGATAACCTTATTTTATGTACATATATGTGCCTATTTATTCAATCACCATTGAAAAGTATAGCCGTAATAATATACGCAATTGCTTTTATTTTTCTATACAAAATGAATAAAATACAAGGTATTATTTAGCATAAATTATTGGAAGGATTTGCAAACAAATAAGTCGCCAATGAGATAATTCAATGACTGTAAAGATAGCTATTGCAATACATTAGCAAAACAAACTTAACAGCATCTCGGTTCGCATATTATATACTTAAACAATAACTTTTGTAAAACGAAGGAAGAATAAATACCTTTTTAGTACATGGAAACTAATTGTTTTGTACAGAACTAAAAAATATACAATACATGAACTGTTAAGTTTATACCGAGGTTTATACTATTATTTGTTTGTGTTATTCAGACCCTCTAACGTGGAATTTTTATTGAAAATAGACATCTCATTGTCACAGAACTTATTTTCGTAGTTATTTTCTTAAATCTACTTATACAGGTTGATCACTTTTACTTTTACGTTGTACACCAATGACATGAGATCTCCCGAAGAGATTCAGAGTTAGTTAAATAAAAAAAATACGCATACAAATACACGTTCTATGCAAGGATTTGAAAGGAAGCCGGAATAACTAACATGCAACTTTCCTGAAATAATCTGAAAAACTGAATTAGGTACCTATACCATTTTAACATTGAAAATGTTATTAGTACCTATCCTAGTATAGGGAAAGAAAATGTAGCAACACGCCACCTGCTGGGTGTAGTTTGTACTACTATGAAAAGTATGGTAACCATGATAATAGATCCTTTGACAGTATTTATTTAAATAGTTTGGTAATAATTTTGCATAAATAAAATGGAAATTTCAGCGAAAAGGAGCGTTTGTAACACTACCTGCTGTGTGGTTAATTGTCAAAGTAAGAAAGAAAGAGAATCCAAGCTATCCATTCACAAATTTTCAAGAAAAAAAGTGCAACTATTATACAAATCAATTAATTCATTTTAACAGAAAAGGTGGATAAATGTAAGGCTTGGATGCTAAAATTAAATGGAAATGGTTCATAGTTTTTAGAGGCATTGACTTTTTCCTTTTTCCAGTAGCACTATGTCAGCAGGGCATAATGGTTTAGTCCCATTTCGGGCGTTCCCGTTTCGAGCGTCGATGAAAATTTTCCCGTTTCATGCGTCGTCCCAAACCTCTACCTGGTTTGAGTGCCGTTTTGGGCGCTGACCTGCTGATAATGCAGTAAGCACCTAATTCGAGTTTATCTTTACAACACAACGCTGTTAATAACTAGACTTCAATGCGGAATTGTATGTTGATTTCGCTCCTATTGTTTTCAAATAATGTTTTTGCTTTGGGTGGGAGACTTAAACGCTTAGCTCGCTTCGCGAGCTAAGCTTGCCCACAGACCAGAAATAGTGTGCCGTGGAACCACTTTTTTGGCCGTATTCAGTGACGGGCAACTATAAAACAAAGCAGTACGTATGAGAAAACGGGAGTTCCAATTTTTCAGGATATTTCAGTAATGACGTGAGCAATCCCAAATTTCTATTCAGATCCTCGGAGAGCATGAAAATGTGTTACTTTTTGTGTAATTTATTCAACTTTGAATCCTTTAAGGTTTAGCACATCGCCATCTCCCCTATGGCGTACATTGCAAAGGCGACCAATCTTTACTTATAAGAGAAAACAAATTTATTAAGGCAAACCAAGATGAATTTCGAGTATCCTTAAGTTTGACATAAATATTATGATGACGTTTCCTAAATAATTTTGATCTATGAAAATTGGACGAGAGGAATGATAAAAGTGCGATTCGTTCTGTGTTTTATATTCCATGAAGCTGTACGGAATTGGTCCCTCGCCGGCGCCAAATAGATGAACTGCCTGCAGATTTATATCCCATCGTTTGCTACTGCATCAACTTAATTTACTGTAGTTCATTTAATTATTATTGTGCTTTTACGATGCAGTAAAGTTTTATTTGTATCGCTGTAGGTTTGTAATCAACAGACTAGAGAAAACCTAATATTTTAAGATAATTAACTAAGCAACTTCTAATGGGATACATACCGTTCGCAAAAACTTCGTCGAGTCATTTAGTTGGAGATCATTTCGTTTGCAGAACATCATCTATATTCTCGAGTAATGATTAATATTAAGACGACAGCCTAAATGCGAAGGAAGGAAGAAGGAATTAGCTACATCCGAACTGCTCTGATGGCATTTCTTAGAATTCCATTGTGCATTGTTGTGGGTTTGGACGAGGCCTCGGTTTGGACCACCCTACACAGTATAGTCCTATTTCCCAAATTGACCTCGCTGTTGACACGTGACGATCTTCTTTCAGGATATCGAATGTCATTGATCAGCTTTCTTCTTTTTCCTTCTTTCTCCTCACTTCAGGTGGTGTGATGCCGACGAAAAGATGAATCTTGCCTCGGGCCTTGCTGTCATAACACGCTTTGTTCCCTTAATTTTTGTAACAATGCGTCAGAACAATAAATATTCCCAAGTCCACTGTATGGGTAGATGCTAAAAATACAGCGAGCCAAATGCTTGTTTAAAAGGTTAATGATACGAAAATACAAAGTTGATTGTTCTGTGATTGTAGGTGCAAACTAGGTAACTACACTGCTCAAAATTGTCTAAGGAACACAAATAATTTTCATTGTATGATTTTTATCCTGCAAGCCAAAGTGAGTAGGTTAGACTATTTTAAGTATTTGATTAGCTTGCCTAGTACAAAATTGGCTAAAAACAAACTTGTAATGTTTTGCATTATTTGTTTAATAATGAAAATAAACGTTTAAGTGGAGAACAATACTCGTACATTGTGTATTAAAATAAAAGTGCATTTCTGATAACGTTGATTTTTTGAAATTTGTACTTAATACGATGTATTGCCTCCTCGGGCATTAATGTCTGCCCGGCACCGCCTAGACGATTTCATCTTGTGGCAAAAGGGCCCACTGCTCCTCAGTGCGAAACTTTCTCGTTTAAAAGATGGCCATAAATAAATTGTGCACGTAAAACAGTTGGGTGTCGAACTAAAACGTCTTGTGCTATAAACCATTTGAAAATAAACTGTAGATATTCCGGACTGCCTAGCCTACATAGCTAAAAAATATGCAGGTTACAACCATAAAATTGATGCATATATGGTTAGAAGCACTCACTGAATAATTTACATTTAATTCTCAGGCAGGATATTGGCAACTTACGTAACAATAGCACGTTCCAATGCTGCGTATCATTAATGGCATAAGCATTACCACCATAAATTTTCGCAAGAATCATTCTTAATCAAGGTTAAAGAAATTAGTTAGGCACTAGCTCCATTGAAAAATTGAATTTGAAGTTGTAAACACGTGATGTTGTTGACATGCAATAGTTAGAGACAATATATGTGGGAAGCAAACACAATAATGCGAATTAAGTGAGTAATTCACTTTATAGGAGCGATGCGACATTGTGACAGAAACGAGTCATGTCAAGAACCGTACAAGACTTGGTGTCTGTCACTTGTATTTTAATTGGTTGGAAAGCACAGGAGTCGCACTCTTAGTTCAGAATATGTATTGTTTCAGTATCATATTGTTTCAGTAAGCGTTTCTGCAATACATCTTTCCGGAAAGAAAGCTATTGTGATAGCAGTTATAATAAAGTGAAAAATAGGAAGCAGAAAGAATGTGAAGTAAGTAGAGTTCGGGTACAAACGTGAATGAATTTAAGGCACTCGAGGGAGATTGATAACTAGACTACGAAATGATATAGGAGTGAGATCAGGAGATTGCGCTGGCCCGAGGCCGTCGGTAACTACAGGCCGACACACCGGAACTATGAGTCATAACTGCAGGGGCGGCCAGATCGCATGTATTTTGTTATTAAAAATTAATTAAATTTAAAGTAGTTGCCTAGTTTATAATTCTTAAAAGTTATAAATTAATATTAATGTGAATTTTACATTTTTGAAATTGTTCTTTGATCAAAACATAATAGTCTCAGAAAAACAGAGGTTGTATTGAGAAGTCAAGTTTTCAGATATAACCATATAACAGGTGCCTATTAAAAAAAAAACTGGGTGTGGTCGCCACGCGCGATAGTGAAACTTCTACGTTATTAGAGGAATGACAAATTTGTAGGGTAAACAGGATGATTGGAGTGTATGAGTATGAGTTTCAAATATATCTTTATTCATCAACTTCCATGTCTTCACTCAAATCTAAAACTGAAATGATAGGTCTATGTACGGTTTGATTTTCTCTGAAAACGAGAAAAAGAAAAAAACGAAAAAAACAAACAAAAACAAACAGAACAAACAAAAAAAACAAAAAAAGCAAAAAAAATGTCAAATATTTTATATATTTTTACACGTTTTTAATCAATCTTGACAAAGCCCACGAACGGGGACGAAACGTCGATGTTATTATGTAGTTATACAGTTATTTATTTACTAAATGCCAGAAACTCACAAAATTTAAAAAATTAAAATTTGCACTGGCACAAATTAAGCAAGACTATTTTAACCGTTTATTCTAATTTTCCTAGCACTGGAATATACTCATTAATTTATAGAACCAATCGCACTTCGAATACACAAAAAATCGATAATAAATATTGTCCGTATCAAAATAATAATTATGAAAGAATAAATCTAATTTTAATGGTTCTAACCAAGCGCTTTGTGGTGTCACGAGAACTGAAGCGCTGTGTCCTCGCCTTATTGACGCTTGCCTGAGAGAAAGAGCGCGAAGCATGAGACAGAGCGTGGCTAAAGAGTGGGGCGTTCGATTTTCCTTTTCTCCTCTGCCCGTCTTCTCAGACTGCTCCCCTCCATTCGTTTCACTTTTCGTGACGCTCGCATTTGCCAACACAGGAACTTACTCTACCGAGACAAAAGAAGTTTCACTTCAATAGATAATCTCATATTAAAATTAAATATACCTGACCTCAGGCAGCAGAAACCACAATACGTACACAAACTTTAGGCCTCGCTTTAGGCTATATACAGTGCGCTGCAAAAGTATGGAACAAATTCAATAAAATTGAAACCAATGCAATTTGGAAAAAATCCTCGGACACGTCGATTTTGTTTGGTTTTTGCGCATAATTTCATGTATCGCACTTTGAATTTGCACCGGCCACGTGACCGATGTGACGTCATCGGCATTTTTTTTAAATAGCACCCCCCATTTTTTTGGCAGAATCTTGTAGCGCTTATCATCCTGATTACAACGACATACCACATTCATATTTTTTCTTGAAGATTTTGGTAGAAAAAATTAAAAATTAGATTAAATGTCGTTATTGAAAATGTTCAACAGGAGTTTGTCGCACGCCTTGCATACTGCCAGGTAGCAAATAATGGCCAACATATTGAACATTTATTGTAATGCTTAATTGTCTCTTTTGTTATTGTTTATGACATTTCCTATATTCCTGGAATGACATTTTTTGAGTCGATTTTGTTTTTATGTAAGAAAGGCTTTTTATAAAATTTCGACGTTTAATCTAATTTTTAATTTTTTCTACCAAATTGTTCAAGAAAAAATATGAATGTGGTATGTCGTTGTAATCAGGATGATAAGCGCTACAAGATTCTGCCAAAAAATGGGGGGTGCTATTTAAAAAAAATGCCGATGACGTCACAACGGTCACGTGGCCGGTGCAAATTCAAAGTGCGATATATGAAATTATGCGCAACAAACAAACAAAATCGACGTGTCCGAGGATTTTTTCCAAATTGCATTGGTTTCAATTTTATTGAATTTGTTCCATACTTTTGCAGCGCACTGTATGTTTATGAAATTGTCGAGTTATTTTGACGTGTTACACAATTCTTGAATTTTCCTAGAATAATCTTGAGATACCTTGTACCAATTCTATCATCTTGTAATTTTACATTGAGTACATGATGTGTCTTTATTCTCTCAACATTTTATACCTTATACCTTATGCTTATCGGGAGCACCCCAAATAACGCAATGTTCATTTGACAAGATGGCTCCATCGAACACTTGTATTCTTCCAGTAATAAGTTAGAGCATATTTTGCTCAAATAATAAATTAAATTTGCGTTATAAACATTGCGCATTTTTGACCTACTTCTCTTTTGTAATACTTTTTTTGAATTAACCTACAGCGTTTGACATAGCGTCTTTATTTTGTCATACGACGTATTGGTAGCAAACGACTAGTGCCGAACACAGTGTGTTGTTGCACATTGTGTTGGTTGCACATTGTGTTATTTGGACATTGTGGCATTTGCACATTTTGTTCGATGGAGCCATCTCGTTATTTGGGGTTCTCCCTGGAGCGGATGCTCGGGGCAATTATTTATCATCCTTCATCGTTTATCTAATAGGTTTTGTTCAAATCTTCAGTCATATATTCAGTAGGCTTACCAACGGTCCTAACACCGGAAGATGTTGAGTAACCAAACTCACAAACTTATTGTTGCTAAAATTTACTTTTCAATTCTTTTACAGCGTGATTCACATACAATCTAATAAAATAATTGTGGACGCACATTCAGAAAGATACTATATCCGGTTTAACTAAACATTTTATTAAAGAAATCCAGCTTTAAATATTAAATTTGTTCTTCTTTTGAGCATAATAATTATATTTCCAGGGTTCCTCAAGAAAAATGTTGAAAACGCATTCTTCTTTTAAACATGGTAGGAATTCCTAATTGTAAATAAAACTTTACAACCTTCAGTTGCAGTGACACTGATTAAATAGATTAAATAGATCCAACATGGCATAATCTTCATCGTGGGAAAATACATAAATTACTTACACGAGATGTATTGTGGTTGTCCTTACATAAGTTACTTACTTGATAACCTAAAGCACGTAACATTCAATTTACATTATACTTCTGGAAAAATTAAAATGTAGTAAATAAAATTTTGCTTGCAGCACTTAGATCATAGTTAATTTTACAAAAATAAACTGCGTACTTCAGGTTATGGATTATGCGATTTGAAAACTTGGAAATTACTTTTTAAACCTTATCAATATGTAAATCTTGAACCATAGCAATCCTGTATGAACTGTATGGACATCATTACAATATGTACGGTAGTTCGACAAACTTCGGTGATGGATAAAATGTATCAAAATATTGGGGATTTATCTTGTAAACTATTACTCGAAAACGCATTGTTTCAGGGATAAACGACTCGGAAATTTATTTTTTAATGATTTTTCCGTAATAATCTGTTAACCAGGAAGGGTGCGTGTAGTTGTGAGCTATAACGTACACGTGCCAAATTTGAAAATAGCCTCACTTTCTGTTTGAGGGATTATTAAGAAAAAATCTTAAAACATACGAACTTTGGTGCCATTTAGCTCTGAAAGAAAACGTTTTTGATTAATAGTTTATATGACGAACCCCCATTATTTTGAAGAATTCTGCCTATTCCCAAAGTTTGTCGATTAAAAACTGGACCCTCCTGTATACTTATAACAAATTCGATTGTCTGCAAACGTCATCTGATATTTGATATAGTTGTTTTATGTACCAGTTTCCTAACAGACAAAAGAATGTGTGGAACGCTTTTATTTTCGGCTTCAGGAACAAACACAATACTTCAAAACCACACTTTACTACTGTTTTAACAGCAAAAATGGAGGCTTGGATTAAATCTTTCTTTTTGAAGTAGGATTACAGTGTTTAAAATATTACATTTTGGAATTTTTAAATAATAAACTGAGAAGCAAAACCCGGTTACGCAGTTACGCGGTTACGATTTCCAGACGGGCATCACACACTGCGGAACTAAAAATTAACACTGGAAAAACACAATTCGCGAACCCCACAATTAACGCCGCTGAAACCGAAGGTCACAGAATAGCACAAGTAGAGGAGTATTTTTACCTAGAACCAAAATAAAGGACCATTAAACTTTGGAGATTACACGACGCGTGGGGTTATCCTGGGCAGCCTTCGGAAGGCTGAACTGTACCAGAAAAACCAAGAAATGTACCTGCAGGGATCTGTGGTTTGTAATAGTCACCTTCTTCTCAAAAAAGTGTGAACTATTTAAAGAACAACCCGACGGACGAGGGGAAAGCTGTTAGCTATGACTATGAGTGAGAGGCCGAAACAAGCATATAATATCCGCAAAAAACCAATACGGACATTATGAAATTATTTCATCGGAAAATTTATGAGTGCTATCCAATATGTATCTCCTGAAGAACGAAGCATTTTGGTATTCGAAATTGATATTCTGAAATTCTGATGCACACTTTAAAATATTGCCAGAACAGAGACATGCGAGGTTGCTATGACTATCCAGCGTATGCGAAATGATTTCTTAATTTATCATATACGTGAGTAGTGTAAAGTGACGGCTGAGTAATCCCCCACTAGTGTCAAATATTATTATTATTATTATTATGAGCTTCTGGGCGATATAAAAGCATTTTTAATACAGGGTGCGATATCATTTTCATAAAGGGGCTGTAGGTACTTGAAAACATTTGCAATGGGCGGGACATACTCGTATAAATATATTATACCAGTGCAAATTAGATGATTGCCGTCGATTATTATTATTCAGTTGTCATTTGCAACATTAGTCATTAGGTAAGGGTGTTTCAAAACGGAGAATTTGAGCATGCGGCTCTCCTGATCTATTTGGTCTCCTAAACAGAGATCGAGGCCATTCTCTAGCTCCCAGTAGCCATTTCACCATGTTTGCCGTGCATCTCCCAGTTTGAGGCCGGAGTCGATTAAGCCCTTCCAAGTTACCCATGCTAGGTAGTCACCAGGTGAGGGCTGTTTTTCGGTTGTATTTGAAGGTCAGCTTCCCTATTAACGGAGATACCATCAGGTGGGAAGTAGATTCTTGTCCGGCTGATCTTTCCAAAGGTCTGGCAGAAGATCTTAATCTTAGAGTGAGCGCTACGAGACCATAAGACGGGACTTCTGGGTTTCTTCCTGCTTTCTGGTTTCCGCTCGACTTGTGACGGCTCGTCTGATTAATGGTGGGCAAAACCACTCAATAGATTAGTTACAGTCACCAGCCGTGTCCATGGACTAATAGTTTCCAGACCGGCGCGTCAAATTTTGGAAATTGACAAACACAAAACAACGTAGTGCATGAACTTGCTCCCCTTTGCGGCACTTTAGTTTCCATAGTAGATGGTTTTTGGTATGCCCACAATGTAGGAATCGAAGTAAACCGCCTGCTTGTTCTGGAACGAGTTGCTCATCGAAATCTGGCGATAACCGATTCTTTCATATATCTTGAATCTATTAAGCACAGTAGGGCCTTGGTTTTACTCTTTCTACAGATTTTAAGGATCGTATCCCGCTTTAAACACCAGTTGAGCATCGTCAGTATAACCACTATCCCGTTTGCCATCCTTATAATCGTCTATACCAAGCAGTCTTTCCCCATTTTACAATTAAGGTATGCCACAAATTGTTCAAATTTAATCTTTATATTTCTCGGCCTTAACCTAGGAATGTCTCTGAAAATCTAAAATTAAGAAACCATGAAATAGAAGTTTCCGTTATGTTGAAATAAGCCAATGCGTTTCAAATCAGGGGCATTATTTTTAGGACTTCCTATACAGATTTCCGTGCTTTTATGTTGCAATAAGATTTACGACTGTTACATTCAGAATTGCTTTTGTTTGTCGATATCGATATCAATCAGTTAACACTGGTTTATCAAACAAATAATCCGATGCACTAAGGAACACTACAACAATTTTCATTTAAATCGAACGAGAGTTTCAGTATTATGGAAACAGGAAATGATCATTAATAATATCTAGAACCGAACACCACTCCTTTTAATTAGAGAACTTATCAGTCTGGTTCTAGAAATTTATAAATTAAATGGCCATATTAACGTGAAATATGAACATGGAATTATAATTAACATCAGATTTACTTTGTTGTTTGACTTAATAATTTTCTGGGTAAAAAGAGAAATAAGTAAAAACAATTAACAGCAAGAGCTATTGAAAAAATCAAATTCTATTGAAGATTATAAGCACACAAAGAGGCTTGTTATATGGGAAGGGTCTTTGATTCTGCAAGAATGGATGCTGTAAAAGGTGTGCCAGCAAGCAATGCAATGCAAACAAGTGTTGCTCTCTAAACTTGTGTGCCTAACCCTCACAAGAGCTCTTATATAATAACGCTCCGTTTTATAGTCTAGATGCATGTTTCTTTTTAGTTTGCGGGGGGTTCTGAAAGAAAGTTTAGCAGATGGAAAGCTGTAATGAAGAATAAACAATGTAATAAATGCTGAACGCGATTTGTAACAGTTAAGTTGCGTAGGTGGATATATACTTGTTATTGATAGATGAAAGGTAATGCAGAGTATGTAAATGAGCAAAGGAATGGTTATGGGGTTATGGCGGAACATTATAAAAATATTACTGTCTACGAAGGCGAATTCCTATGTATTCTACCTATTCATGAAACAAATGAGGTAGGACGTCAAATTTTTGCAAGCAAAGAAGAAGAAAGTCTTTGGGAACTTCATTTAAAATGTATCTAAAATTGTGACGAAGATAAGTGTAGACTCCTAAAAACAAAAAACTTTGGAGCTGCATGACAACTACCGGATGCACGAAACGTGGGGAGTGCTGTTTTTGTGGCTTTTCATAATTGCGGAATTCGCCTTATAATCCTGACCTAGCCCCGTGCGACTTATTTCTTTTTGAACATTTCAAAAAATCTAGGGGAAGACGATTTTCTTTCGATGATGAAGTCAAAGAGGACCATTTTGCATGTTCGAAGAAAATTTTATTTTGGATGGATTTGGTCAGTGGGTGTCAGTAGCGCCATAAATTTGGGTCCCTAATGGCACAAAAAAATCTCAATATCTTAACTTTCCTTCATCAGAACCACATCATGTTGTATATCAATTTTCATGAAATTTAATGGGGAATCCAAATTATGCAGACATGTGGGGGTTTCATATGATTTAAACTTTATATCTAAATAATTTTACGACATGCTCCTTGTGGTTCCCCATATACGTGTAAAATTTCATTTTGATATCTTAAATAGTATCCACCTGGTATATAGAGAAATAAAATATAAAATAAAATATAATATAATAAAATATGTACATATATATCGTGTACCCACTTAGATTTCAGTATTCAACAGTAGTTAGAAAATGACAATACTGGGCCAGGCCATCGAGTTCTCCAGGTGCCATCCACTTCTTCGGCAGTGACCTTGAAAGACACCAGAGGCTGCTGAAGGAGTCCTTGAAGAAGAAGTGGAAGTCATGTCTTCAGCAACGACATCTTCAGCAGCCTCTGGTGTCTTTCAAGGTCATTGCCGAAGAAGTGGGCATGTCTTCAGCAGCCTCTGGTGTCTTTCAAGGTCATTGCCGAAGAAGTTGTCTTCAGCAGCAGCAGCAGCAGCCTCTGGTGTCTCTCAGAAGAAGAGCCTCTGGTGTCTTGCCATTGCGCACCCAAGCCGCCATTTTGTGGTCTTTGGCTGTGGGTCAGGCGCCTGCGCCGGGGCTGTCGTGTACAAAGCACGTGTTGCTCATTGTTCAGGCCAGTCCATCCAGGTGCCATTCACTTCTTCGGCAATGACCAGAGGCTGCTGAAGGAGTCATGTCTTCTGCCTCTGGTGTCTTTGGGGCTCTTGGTTGTGGCTCAGGCGCCTGCGCCGGGGCTCTGAAAGTACACGTGTTGCTCATTGTTCAGGCCAGTCCATCCAGGTGCCATCAATGACCAGAGGCTGCTGAAGGAGTCCTCGAGTAATGTCTTCAGCAACGACTTCTGCCTCTGGTGTCTTTGGGGCCTTTGGTTGTGGCTCAGGCGCCTGCGCCGGGGCTTAAAAAGTGCGCGTGTTGCTCATTGTTGCGCAATGGAAGAATGTTCTGGAAATGCTGATGCAATAGTACGCAGATGTTGCAGAATTAATGTTTTTTCTTCTTCTACGTGTTTACCAGAATACGTTCTAAGTTTTGAAGGAAAATAAAAAACTGTTGAATTTATATTTTTACGCCAATATAATTAAAACAATAACTACAATTTGTATAAATAGTAAGCATGCATTTACTATAACGCTAAACATATTTAACCTATAAACAAATAATGAGAATATATTAAAAGGTTTAATATTTTCCTGTTTTACAAAACTGGCAGTCTTTCTGTAGTGGTGGAGGACCATCAATAGTGTCGCAATCATATGTTGTTGACTCGAATCCCCAGTGATGGTAGCAATAAGTGTATGCATGAGAACTTATATTTTTCTTCTGCTCTTCGGTTAACATACCCAGTTCGACACATCTGCGTAAGTCTGACGGATGTACGTAATATTCTAGGAATTCCTTGGGCAGTTCGGCTATGTGTGTGGGATCCATTAGCAGTAAATGCTCACCATTGTTAAAGAACTTGCCAATGGCTTTCCCCACACGTTTTCGCAGTGTTAAAGTTTGCTCTTGTGGCTGATGTTCTTGCAATTCTGGAGGTTCCAGGTATTTCAGGATCCAGTTCCGCAGCAGTTGAGCGTTAACTTCGGAACAGATGGCGCTGCTGTTTGCGTAATGCTGAATGCAAGGTTCGATAACACGGGAATTTTCTTCTCGAAGTTTCTTTAGCGAGGGGCAGCAGTTGAGCGAATCCAAGTCGAAACACTCGACGTTGTCGGGAAGCACGTTTTTCAACCAAGACACTTTATCTTTACCCTTCACGTAGATCCTATCACAATCGGCCACCGATGACTTTAACTTCGATCGGATGTCGTCGTAGTTCTCCGTGCCACAATTCCAGCTCAAGCCGTGGTAGAAACGTGTCAACCAATGAGCTTGACGTCTGTCACACTCCCTCAACTGGTTCAGGTCGAATGGTGGCTTGAATACCCAGTGGTAGTTGCTGCCGCCGCCGCCGCCTCGATGATTCAACGCAATGAGTGAAACTTCTTTGAATATGAATTCACCGACTGCAGTCATGAAACCCTGAACGTCCGCGACGTACTCCATGGTTGACATGCGAACAAACCCAACGCGAGACTGGAGCGCTCGGTGTGCTTGTGCGACTTTTATACCAGGCGTTTGACAGAGCCGGTGGAGGGGGTATACTCGACGATGCGGTCATGCAGGATGAGACAGTAGGCGGTTGTGTTGGCGGGGAAATTTTCGCTCGACTCAAATTCCAGACGAATGTCCACAGGACCGGACTTGATGCTTTCCGACTGCTTTGATGCGTCAATGACTGCGAGTGGGGCGCGATTCTTGAACTGCTCCCTGCCGTATAGCGGCTCGCCAACTTTTCCATAGTACGAGCACTGAAAGTTCTCGTACATCTCATACAGTAAGGCGTATTTCCCGGTGGCGAAATCCAAATTGAGATTCTCGTAGGGGAACGACTCAGAGTTCAGATGTAGTTTGATGTTTGTCAGATTGCAGTGGTCAAACTGGCTCGAGTCCGTGATCGCATTGCCCTTGCGATTCGTCTGGAAGGCCACAATGACGTAGCGCGGTTTCTCCAAGTGCGTTGCGGTCTTGATTGCCCACGTCTGTTTCGTTGCTTGCGGCAACAGCGGATACTCGTAAAGTTCCCAGCTGCGAAAGCACAGTTGAAGCGTTCTCTCCTCTTCGACGATCTTGAGGAGATTTAGACGTTCCAGATCGGAGGGGTAGACATACGGTACCCTCCAATGCACCTTGCTCAACTCGATCCTGGTGTTTGCTGCGTTACCCACGAAGGCGTTCCTATCGCTCTTCGAGCGATTCAGAATGAGCTCGTGACGCACATTCAACAGCACCTTGTGGTAGTCTTCTAGGAATCCGAGTAGGATTCTTCCCGGGATGCACACGTTAAAGTTCCCGTTCGCGTCAAGCACATGGGTCGGCGCATCACCGGTCGTCGTCCAGCCGGCATTCTCCAGCGCACGCGCCTCACCCTCATTCAGAGAAGCTATACCCTTTAATGTGCTCGTGATGCCCACGTTCTTCGTTCGATCCACCTCCACTCCGTTGATTTCGTAGCGGACGTCGTCCAGCAGGAAAGTGAAAGCGTTGTTTGTGAGAGCGGCAGCGGCCCCCTCACCCTCACCCGTCACGAATCTACCTTCCATGTAGATGCAACTGAGGTGCGGCAGTATGTATGCGTCCTGTTGCTGCACTGGTATGCGTATTTCATCGTTGGCGTTGAATGTCGTCGACACGTACGGTTGATGCACGTGCACCTCTACGCGCCGTGCGGACTCGTCCAAAACAGCACCGTCCAGAACACAAAAAGTATCCACGTTTATGTTTGTCATCTTCAATAAAGTTCACGTGACAGACCGATGACGTAAGACAGTGAGAAGTAAATATACCCCTCAACCAAGCCCACAATAAACTCTTCTTGGTACTCAAGTCCTCTTCCTCCTTTGTTTCAGTCGATATCCCAGGGACGTCAATATTGCTTTGCTATCAGTGCTAAGCTGGCGGATTTGTCGATGAGCTTTGTTCGCGTGGTGTACAGCTGGACTGTTGCTTGTCTGCTGTTGCTGCTGCTGCTCTGAATCACAAGTGATGCCCGTTCCAACAACGTACCCGCTTATATACCTGTTTCGAAAGGCTATGCCCATAATGCTCGCTATAATGCGTCCAAGCGAGTGTCCTCCCTCGCTATTTATAGTCTCTTTATGTGCAACCGGACAATTATCTCTTCACCGCGAAAATTCACCAGTGTGCCGTTTTGATCGACAATGCGCACCGTCACGTTGTCTATACTGTTGAGAGTGATGGGCAGGTATATTACGTTGCTGGGCACCTCAACAATCTTGTAACCGGGCGGCACGAGGGGGAAAAATTCGTGTACGGTGTGGACTAAGTTACCATTTACGTACGATCCGGTGGTGATGTTGCACTCTACGCGTATCACGTCCACTTTCAGTATGCTGACGGGCAAGTCCGACTCGTGCCATCTATTCGGTGCAAGTATGCGTCTATTGAATCCAAGCAGAGAAGCCAAACAGTTGTCTCTGTCAAAGTTTATCTGTTTCCCGAATTTAATTTCGCACTTCAGGGTGCTGTTGTTGGCGCGCAGAATAAAGCTGGTATCACCCGAGGGTAAATTGTTGCGCAGGTACTCGTTCAGGTCTTCGATCTCATATGAACCAGTGGGTATGACGAGTTCCGCGTCACCGCTACCATAATAGAACTTATTGTTTGATTCGTCCACGTTCGGCACCGAGTTGAAGGTTTGGAACAGTACAAGCCCCAGCACGTAGTTGCCGTCCTCCAATTCGATAGGTGGGAAAAAATTGCTGCTCAAGACCGAACTGTTTCCCGTCAACGACACCGTCAGAGACTTGGTGGTGGTCATGATCCGCCGTTGTTGTACAAAAACTTTAAGCACAGGTGTCCACAGATGGGTGAGTTGAAGCTCTGCTCCCAGTCGTGATTGTACTGTATGGTGGTGGTGCGGCTACCGAGGTATTTAACGAGTTCTGCGGGCGGTCGCAGGTTGCCAAAACTGTCAAAGTAGAGGACGCGCGACCCTCGCTTTATGTACGCTACCCAGTGGGTGCCAGGACCGCTTGCGTCATCCAAATTGACGATAGCTGACTCGTTGCGTTTGGGTTTCCCCGCGGGCAAGCCGTTGCGCATGAACACTCCCCGGAAGTGGGGAATTTTCAGATCGATTGAAGCGTACTTGTTTAGATCGATGTCGGTGAGTGGTCTTCTCGGTAGCCTCAGTAGCGGTTTTTTGCCGGCGCCAAGTACAGACCCAAGCCTTTGCGGTATGGTTTCAGGTAGAGTCCGCTTCCCGGTTTACCCATAGCAATGGCCTCCATGGTCTGATTGTGGCGTTGATGTTCGCCTAGCTCTTTTCGGGCCTGTGAAGCATCGTTCACTGCCTTAGCTACACCTGCCGCCCCTCCAGCTAGCGCACCGAGAGCCGATAGACCCGCAAAAATTGGTATCAGGGGTAATATTCCACCAGTCTTCGGCACCGGGATGACGCGCGGCAACGGCTTCCTCTCTTTGCGTCGAATTACTTGCTTAGCCGCTGCCAGGGCTCTGTTCACCGCCATAACCGTATCCTTGGTGTTCTTCACTGCAGCTCGCGCCTCTCTCGTCACTCTGCCGAGCGAAATACGATCTTTGACCGTCTTCTTCTTCTTGGTGCCGACACCCATACCCAACTTGACTTTAGCTTTCATTGCGTTAGTTATGGCCCAAGCGGCTGCACGTTCACCCAGAGATGCGTCCTTTGCCAAAACCCTGTGCCACGCACTGTCCGCCAGTCTTCGGTCAGCTTCGTGTCGTTTCGCGAGCTCCTTCGATTGCGAGTAGGCAATGTCGTGGGATCTGCACGCTTCGTCCGTGGGATTTATGCCCCGATCACCTCTTGCCAATCGCTCCTTAAGTTTTGTACCTGGACCACAGAAGTTGTAACCGGGCAGGTGCAATTCCACCGGCAGTTTTCCAATCAAATCGTTTAAGAGTCCTTTCCCCTTGCGTGGTTGTCGTCGTCGTCGAAGTGGTTTGACTGTTGGAGACATACTGACTGGAGTATAAAAGGTTTCGACGCGTCTATATATACTAGTTCGACGACGATGAAGTTCGTGAAACAATCGGAGAGTTTACCGGTCATGAATGTATGCGGCGCAGGCTTCGAGC
Organism: Xestobium rufovillosum; assembly: GCA_963966045.1. Classification (NCBI taxonomy): domain Eukaryota; kingdom Metazoa; phylum Arthropoda; class Insecta; order Coleoptera; family Ptinidae; genus Xestobium; species Xestobium rufovillosum. Next base: position 17,939,150 of record OZ014496.1, read on the forward strand.
CACCCGCCAACAAGAGACTCAAACACGGACTCCTCTTCCCCGACACCGTGAGATCCATCATCTGCGGTCCCTCGAACTGTGGCAAAACGAATTTGATTTTGTCGCTGCTGTGCGCACCGAACGGGTTGCGTTTCGAGAACGTCTACGTCTACTCCAAGTCCCTGTACCAACCAAAGTACCAACTGCTGGGGGAGATACTGCGGGCGGTGCCGGGTGTCGGCTACTTTGCCTACGGAGATTGCGCGGACATCGTGCCACCCGAGAACGCCCTGCCCAATTCCGTGTTCATCTTTGACGACGTGGCCTGCGACAAGCAGAACGTTATGCGCGACTATTTCGCCATGGGAAGACACAAGTCCACAGACTGCTTCTACCTCTGTCAGACGTACACGCACATCCCCAAACACCTGATACGCGACAACGTCAACTTTCTTGTTCTCTTCAAGCAGGACGACTTGAACCTACGTCACGTGTACAACGATCACGTGAACACCGACATGGACTGGTCGGTGTTTCGTTCAGCGTGCGCCGCATGCTGGACATCCAAGTACGGATTCCTGGCGATAGACAAGGACAGCGATATGAATCAAGGGCGGTACAGGAGGGGCTTCGATCAGTACCTAATCATATAAAAGGGAAGCTGTTGACACAGACAGCTGTATTCGCAAACATCATGGCTGCTGACACAAACAAGAATAGGAAGAGAAAAAAGGATCGGATGCTTAGCAAAGAGATTATCAAATCAGCTGACGCCATTCGACGCAAGTACCACTCGCTCAAGTCGATCCAAACGAGTGCCGAGGAGCGCCTGAGACGACGCTTCCAACCACTCACCGAACCGCTGCAAGAAATGACCCGCAAACTGGACTCTCTCAAGGAACCCTCAACGCTAACGCCCGCCCTGACGCAGCCCCCTAGTTTCGCCAACGACCTCATCGATCTGGACGGTGAAGCGGCAGCAGCGCCATCTTTCGATGACAAAACTCCGCCGCCTACACCTACGATGCCCGGTCCCAAGGTCAGCCCGCACATTGAGAGACTGCTGCGCAATGAAAATCGCAGAGATTTGGACACCGTGTACGGAGTCAGAAGACAAGCCGGCGATGACTACGACTCGTTCATGATTGGAAACTCGGCCATTCAGTTTGTCGACGACGATGTCTACGTGCAGGACAAACGGTATCCGGGCACCAGCGGTCTCTACGAGCTGCTCTTCTACAAAGACCCGCACAATTACACCAAGCGTGATTTGAACGCGTACAAGAACATAATACTGGCCACGAATGCTCACAAGGTGGGCTATAGGGATGAAGCTCGTACTCGGGGCACCAACAGCACCAAGTACAAGAGCATCATCAAACGGTTTACAAAGGAGGGTGGTGGTGGTGGTGGTGGTGGACTGTTGATGCGCGTCACAGATAAAAACAGCGAGTACGTGTATTGGAATGACATAAATGAACTGGTTCAACGTTTGTACTTGCTGCATGCCTCCAGAGCGGCCGGCAACACCTCACACGGCAACGAGATTGCGTCTATTGTGGAAGAGCTTATGGAGGAGGGGGTTATAGTATAAGAAGGGGAGCAGCAGCAGCAGCGCGAGCCTCAATCATGTCCGTGGACAAGTTCGGACGACAGCTGGTTGGACGATCCAAGAAAGCATCTTCGCAGGCGTTTGTTCTGCGCGGACCGCCTGGAGTTGGTTTCCTGCTGACCCAGTCCGGGGACTATAACATAGACAACAAGCGTCTGACCAATGTTGCTAACGCAATCGAAGACCCCGACGCTACCAATAAAGCTTACGTGGACAGTTTATTTGCAGCACTGGGACTGTCAATTGATCACGCGGTGCGTACAGGAGCGGTGGCCCCTCTCGGCCGGAAACTAGAAATAGTCGAGCAAGACCTGGAAAAGGTCAGAGATAGTGTAGCGTTGCTGTTTCGCGAACACAGTGATAGACTGCACGCGCTAGAATTAGGCTTGGCGCAATTGCAAAACGACAAATATTTGGTAGGGGAATGAATGAGAAGAAGGGGCTGATTGACGAGTTACACAAACCCGCACGACGAAACTTCCCGAGGCGCAAGGTGATAATCCGCGGTTTCGACGACCTCTGGCAAGCGGATCTGGTGGAGATGATCCCGTACGCGAAGGTGAATCGCAACTACAAGTACATTCTCATGGTGTTGGACACGTACTCCAAGTACGGGTGGGCGGTGCCACTAAAGACGAAGACGGCATCGGATGTGGTGCAAGCGTTCGCCCCTCTGCTGCAACGACAACGATCACCGAAGAATTTGCAGACCGACGACGGCAAGGAGTTCTTTAACGCACGCTTCAAGGCTCTGATGACTGAGCATGGCATCAATCATTACTCCACGTTCACGGAGAAGAAGGCGAGTTGCGTGGAACGCTGGAACAGAACCATCAAGGAGAAGATGTGGAGACTGTTCAGTTTACAGGGCAACCACAGATGGCTCCACATTCTGCCTCAACTGGTCGGCGAGTACAACAAAACAGTGCATTCTGTGACGGGAATGCGCCCCGCTGATGTCACAAAGGATACGAAACTCAATTTTGGAGCGGCGGCAGCGGTCAGGGTGCAGACAAAGTTTAAGCTGTGGGACAAGGTGCGCATTTCAAAGTATAAGCACGTCTTCAGCAAGGGGTACACTCCAAACTACACCACCGAGGTGTTCACCATCGTCAAGGTGAAGCATACGAACCCAACCACGTACCATCTTGAAGATTACCAAGGGCAACCGATTCGGGGATGTTTCTACGAACAAGAGCTGCTGAAGACCAATTACCCCAACACATACCTGGTGGAGAAGGTATTGCGAAGGAGGGGCGATCGCATGTTTGTGAAGTGGCTCGGATTTGATGACTCACACAATTCGTGGATAGATAAGGGTGACTTGTAATAAATAAAACAGGAGTTGTTTACATAGAACATTTTTATTGAAAATATAGATAATTTATCAAATACATGCGTTTATTTACAAACTATTCTGGTCCATAATACTATAGTGCCCGAGAGGTAGTGTGTTTACACCATCATCGAGCGTGTGGCGTTTGTCATCTTCGGCACACAAACTTTTCTTGCTAATCTCGTACGAATAGAGCTCGTGATTTTTCGATCGAATCGAATTAAAGGTGGCCTGAAGTTTCAAATTGCCAAATAATACTCGTTTATAGTCGTTATGCGTCAACTCCTTGACTGCTGAACGGCCGATTCCCTTGGATTTTTTAATTTCAATAGCGTCGTCCTCGCACAGAATAGAGTACATTTTCGGTTTTAGTGCTACCAACTCTGTAATAATTTTACCATCCAATTCATGCTTGAACTTGCCAATGACTTTTTTGTTTACCGGCGGAATATTGTAGGGATTCCCTGGGGGATAGCCGGAAGTGTCAAAATGATCCTTCGCATCGGCTCTAATTATTTCATATAAATCGTCAGTGCAGCACTCGTAAATAAAACTGTCCGTATCCGTGTAACAAAGCGAGGCATTTAAATTTTTGTGTTCTTTTACATAGTCGTAGTGAAATTTGTACATCAGTTCTTTTGCCAACTCCAACACGCAAAATCCCACATAGATTGGCTTATTGAAGACTATTTCTGTCTTTTGTAATTCAATGGCCACCAAGTTCTCCGAAAATATCACGCAGTTCTTAAAATTGGGTTTTGCTATCAGAGACGACGCGCCACATTTACCATCCCAACGCGTCACCAATTTGATGTCGCGCCGTTTCCTAATATTTTCAATTGTTTTCCCATACACTGCATTATTCATGAATTTGTACTGATCCTTTTCAAATTCATCCTTGGACTCTATTCGTAATTTCGTGTTCAGATCTATGTACGGTTTGAGCCATTCAGACTGCTTAAATCGCAAAACTCTGTGGACCTTTTTTAACAGTAAACCGTGATTTAAACATTGCTGTAGATTTCTATAATGGATAACGTATCGAGATTTATCGTGAAGGGTTAGCATCAGTTTCGATTGGTTGGATAGGTCTGATGTGCGATGTTCTGAGCAGAAGGGGAAGTCCGCGTGATGGTCATGTATTGTTTCCGGATACTCCAGATCCACCTCTAGCGCATACCCATACTCTTGATCCCCTTCGAATAAGGTGTATTTTTTCTCCAATAGCTGTTGCTCGATCACGGCAATCTCACTGTCCTCCAACCACGCAAACCCTCCGTACGGCAGCGGTTGTGACAAACTGTGTCCGTACAGATTGTTTGCATCTATGTAGAAGAGAAATTTAGACGGTTTCGACGGATCAAAATTTTTCATATATTTGTTATTCGCTCTAGAAAATTTCTTGTTTGCCACAACCACTCCTCCTCTCAGTGAACGTTCGAAAAAATTTATCATTTCCACGTCTGTCAGCAGGTCAAGTTTGACCTTTGTCATCTTGAGCATTGCTTGAAACGTGTATCCCGCTAAAGTGAAACAGTGAAATGGATCCAACGAATACGTTTCCAAACACACGGAACGAAATTTATTCACTACATCTGTCAGAATTAATGTGTCCAGTTTGAGGTAGATGTCGGAGTAGTCTGCTAGAGTCTGACAACCAAATGTCCGCCAAACCTTCTGCGCATGTGCATAGTCCTCTTCCGTAATGTCACTGTCGTTGAGTTTACTGTAAAAAGCATTCTTCGGTGGAAGTTCGGTTTCTTCCAGACGTTCCCACGAGTTCACGTAATCATATGGGAACACCCCCTTCCTACAAATCAACTGTAAATTTTCCGGATTGGAAAAGTATCTTCTGGTTACGTTGTACTCGTTTGGATTCAAATTCTGCGCCAATTTCTCTAAGGACGATGGTATGAAACGATACGAGTCTAAAAAGCGCATTTTAACCCCACCCATCTTTTTCGAAAACGAAATGTAATTTTCCATCGTTATGGGCAGTAGATCAATTGGTTCCGTGTCGTAGGCCAACTCCTTTATGATTAAATGTCCGTCGTAACCGCTCAAATTGTGAAATAATACGGGTACGAATCTGCAAGTTCGATATAGCAAATTGCATTGCGCATGCGCAGGTCCCCGGTACTTCCCCGTTATGTGATCGTGATCTTTCACTCGCTCTTCCAGTAAACCAAAAGGTTTCTCGCACATGTGGCAAATGTTACACGTTTGAAATTCACGCAGCTGGATGTCATTCAATGGTTCCATACCCACGTCTCCGGTCACTATTGGCTCTATAACCGCAGCTATTTCTCGAAGTTTCGAAACAAACCAGCTGACGCAATCTTTTCCGCGATAAATCTCAAACCTTGACAGGCTATCGTCATAGTTACAAATCAGGTAAAAGGCAACGCTATACGGCTCGTGTTTCTGATATGTAAGCGTACTCGAAATGTCGGGATCATTTTTACATGCGGAAATTGGGCGGGTGAATGCTTCAAAATCACCGACGATGAGGAAGGGCACCGGCTCTTTAAACCAATAATTTTGAAATTGCAAAATGTCATTATTCCCCTCCGTTGGTAGCGTAATTTTGACGTGAGATTTTTTTGCCGAGCAATCTGGCATATGTCTATCGTACTTTTCTAAGGAATAAAAGGTGACTAAACACCGATCGCAAACGTGAATCCGACCGTCGTGTCGTGAAAACTGAGGTGAGCATAGACGCGACATATTTTTAATCCATGCGTAATGCCCTATGCTATTATTCTCATTCGTAATGTATAATAAATTCACATGCCTTTCCCGTTTCTCCTCGGTATAATACAAAGGACCAATTACGTTACACTTATTGTCTAATCCAAACACATTAATAGATATGTTATTCAGTCTTTCAAACTTGGAAATGTCTGTCAATTTCACCGGAATGGAAATACCTGTGGTGTCCAAAACATTCGTATACTTTGGATAACTTGACACTCGATAACTATGTTCCTTTGCGGGATAGATCGCACAAACTACAGCGTGGAAGAAACAAGCCATATCTGTATTACGTACATTGATGACAGCCTTCCGTACAGCTATTACTTCTGGCAGTGGTAAATAGCTGGACGTTCCACCACGCAGTGGATTGTATTTATTAATATTTACGGCCAACGAAATGACTTGGGTGAAGGACCAGCCACTGTTTTTCGCAGAAAATTCCACTAGCTGCAATAGTATGAACAACAAATGTTAGTGACACGGCACACACAAGAATTGATTTGTAAACAAGTGAGCTCGCATCGTTTTGAATTGTGAAGATGAGGTCGCGCATTGGTTTCATGAAAATGTACGCTTATAATGAAACAATAAGAAACATTTTATATAGTAGTCAAGCCTTTAAAGCAAACCACCCCCATATTCCGATCCCCCTCGTCGAGTCCTTTAATTTGATACCCCACATCACATAGTTTTCCGTAGTTGAAGGCCTAGATTAGACTACTGTTTTCAAATAATTAGCGATGTAGGATGTTCTACTACCGAGAACTAAGATGTTTACACATCAATAACTATATGGTCTCTTAAGATTATAAGTTGATTACGTACCTTGGTTTTAAGTTTATCCGTTACTTCCTTGTACCAATTTGCCATCTCGGACGAATCAGAGAAAGACGAAGCGGTAACTATTGTATTGCTGGAATTAAAATATTTGCACTCTTCAGCCGCAGTCTCTCCTTGTCCACATAGTTTAAATGTGCAACAAAGGCTAAAGTTGACCTTTGCTGCAGCCTCTCTCTTTAATATATTCTTTAGTCGCGTCTTAATGAGATGGTAACAATCTTCAATGAACGCATCTGGATCAGTATGACGCTTATTGATTATTAAACCGGTCCTTATTCTACTGGTAAAAGCCGAAGCGATGTCTCTCCAAATAATTCGACCAGAACGCTTCTTATTTGAATTTGATGCAATTCCAGAACCCAAGTGCCTCTGGTTTTGTATTATATTTAAACACACTTTAATATTTGATATGTTGCACTCTACATGTCTGCGCTGACCGAGAGTAAGTTTATCACCAGTTTTCAAATATTTATAGTGGGTCCTGAGCATGCGCTTACATATCTTCGAAAAAGAATGAATTTGTTCCACAGACAAACTCCTTTTATTAGCACATACCTGTCAATTATTATTCGAATTAGCGCATGCAAAAATATGTGGAAACAAAGAAAACAAACTTACTTCAAATAATTTTTTCACCATATCTGATGAAAGTGTCTGTATTTCAGATTGCGATTCCATCGTCAATACTGCCTAATCACTCGCACCACAAAATATTATGTCCTTTGTTGAAACTCAAAACGTAATGTCAACACTGCTTTATTACTATAGAACGGTCATAAAACAACTGGCTGATGCCACCCAATCTCGCTCTATTTATACAGATTCTTATCTTCGCAGAACATTCCAGAAGAATCCTTGAGTGTTATCAATTCTAAGAATTACTTTAGTGCCGCGTGCAAATAATTTATGTATGTGTCACGTCTTATCTCCTTGTTCCAGAAGAAACCTTGAATTTTATCGCTTCTAAGAATTAATTGAGTGCCGTGTGCAAATAATTTATGTGCGTGTCACGCCTTATCTCCTTGTTAATCGAAAGTTCCAGAAGAAACCTTGAATTTTATCGCTTCTAAGAATTAATTGAGTGCCGTGTGCAAATAATTTATGTAAGTGTCACGTCTTATCTCCTTGTTAATCGAAAGTTCCAGAAGAAACCTTGAATTTTATGGCTTCTACGAATTAATTTAGTGCCAAAGCGGTGAGGAAGTCTTTGATCTTTATCAACAAATAACATAAATTTTTCGAATTGATAATCATGTTTATTTTGACAGGGTCTTTAAACACTCATGAGTTTATTTTTATAACGCTGTTTAATAGAATGTTCCAGAACAAATCGGTGAGAAAGTCTTTGATCTTGCTCGATAATCATTAATTATTCGAACTGATAACATTATGCTTAATTCGGCAGAACTTAAGTAAACATGACTTCCCAGAATTTTGTTTTTATGTCATGGAGGGGAGGTGTCCATCGTACTAATTGTTAATGTCAAAAAATCACGCTTCTAGCATACATTTATTGAAAAAAGCACACAACAAATTAATATTCTAACATAATGGTGAGTATTATTCAGTAATCAATTCATTAGTTCAGTTGATTTCCACGGAATACGGTAAATTATATAATATAATTTATTATATTAAAATACATTTTGTCAATTAAAATAATATAATAGTGTTCATAATATGATCTATTAAAATACATTTTATTCATTAAAATAATATAACAGTGTAATCAAGCTCGTGGCGCTGCTTATACATCGTTGGCTGCAACAAGAGAAAAATATCATAGTTAAAAATTATACTAGTAAACAAACAAACAAACAAACAAACAAACACACAAACAAACAAACAAACGAACAAACAAACAAAGATGAGAAATTATACTAGTAAACAAACAAACAAACAAACAAACAAACAAACAAACAAACAAACAAACAAACGGGCGGACAAACAAAGAAATGCATTCATTCATTATAAAAACAATTAATTTTCCACCACTAGAATAATTGTGAATCAGAAATCCCAATTTTCCACTACTAAAATTGCGAATCAAAAATCCCCAATTTCACACTACTATCACTGAATATTAAAAAATCTAAATGCTTTACTTACGATCTACAATATTGACCCAAATGACCACAAGTTCACTGCACGATTCCAACAAAATTATCGTTGTTTCTTTCTCCATGAATAGGCCCGAAAATAACACATTTTCTGTTGTTGTTGACGCCATGTGTGGCACATTTCCACAAATTATCATTTTGGGTCTGTTCTAAATATAGAAAATAGTTTACAATTAGATAATATGTATGCTTTTAATTACTTATAATGAAATTATTATGAATGACTTCTATTATGAGATTTATTAACATACTGCTTGGACAATAAAAGAAATGATTACTGCAAATGGACTTACTTTTATATTTTCCGGCAAGTTTTGCAGGATAAAATGGTACAATAAAATATCCCCAACATCGTCTTGGCTAATTACCGCATCCATATTGGGAAACTAACTTTTACCGCACCTATTCCGTGGAAATCAACTGAACAATTGAACTAACTACTGAATAAAATGCTCGCGATTAGATTCGTTCTATTTATTTCGCAGCTTTTGCCGAGTTTGCTAAATTTTGATAACATGTAGAAGTTATCAGAAAAAACAATCAATTGAGCATTGTTTATTTATCTGGCGGTAAGCTTCGAAAATGTTCTTATTTTATTGTAATAATACAAACAACAGGGTATAACATAATCTCGGTCATCTTGTAGAGTTTGAACATATTAAGTGCACATGCACTTATTGGCATGCAGACCGTGGGAGTCAAACCAAACAAATATACATATCCTATCGGCAAAGTTGAAAGGTTTTTCTAGAACGTTCTTAGCTATTAATATTTAATCATAATAAAAACAATTATAACATCTCTTCGGACATGTTTCTTTCTCAAACTTTGATAACAATATTTATTTAGTATAAACAATTGCAAACGATCGAATTTCCGAGAAAAAACATTAATTCTGCAACATCTGCGTACTATTGCATCAGCATTTCCAGAACATTCTTCCATTGCGCAACAATGAGCAACACGCGCACTTTTTAAGCCCCGGCGCAGGCGCCTGAGCCACAACCAAAGGCCCCAAAGACACCAGAGGCAGAAGTCGTTGCTGAAGACATTACTCGAGGACTCCTTCAGCAGCCTCTGGTCATTGATGGCACCTGGATGGACTGGCCTGAACAATGAGCAACACGTGTACTTTCAGAGCCCCGGCGCAGGCGCCTGAGCCACAACCAAGAGCCCCAAAGACACCAGAGGCAGAAGACATGACTCCTTCAGCAGCCTCTGGTCATTGCCGAAGAAGTGAATGGCACCTGGATGGACTGGCCTGAACAATGAGCAACACGTGCTTTGTACACGACAGCCCCGGCGCAGGCGCCTGACCCACAGCCAAAGACCACAAAATGGCGGCTTGGGTGCGCAATGGCAAGACACCAGAGGCTCTTCTTCTGAGAGACACCAGAGGCTGCTGCTGCTGCTGCTGAAGACAACTTCTTCGGCAATGACCTTGAAAGACACCAGAGGCTGCTGAAGACATGCCCACTTCTTCGGCAATGACCTTGAAAGACACCAGAGGCTGCTGAAGATGTCGTTGCTGAAGACATGACTTCCACTTCTTCTTCAAGGACTCCTTCAGCAGCCTCTGGTGTCTTTCAAGGTCACTGCCGAAGAAGTGGATGGCACCTGGAGAACTCGATGGCCTGGCCCAGTATTGTCATTTTCTAACTACTTTCAACTACTATGGATCCAAGCTGCAGAGTGACGAGTGTCTTTAAACTTTAAAGTCATTTTTATGAAACAAATATTGTCTGAACTAAAGATAGAAATTTTCTTCAGTGCTTGAACTCGTTATTTGACTTGTAATATTCTTAGTCACGAAAAGAATGTTATTAATAGACATAAAGTAGGTATATATATCATCAGAGAACTATATTTCGAAAGCAGTAAACACCTTTTTGAACATTCTTTAGTGAATGGAATATAGAAGATAAAAACATCGCCCCAGTCTTGTCCTGTAGTGCATTTAACTCTTCAGCATTTGTTAATGCTTTTCCTTTCTTGTATCATTATTTAGTTTCTTGAATTTCGTGAGTATTAATAGACTGAAATGTAGAAATGTAGTCACTTATTAACGAAATTATGACAGGTTAATGACTGTAATAAATTACAGATGGGGATGGGTGCAGCAGTTATAAAATAAAATAGTTGTGTAACAGACCAACCCAGATAAACCGCGACATTGGGGGAACAACTGGAGAGAGAAGTTGCACAATTTAGAGCTATCAAAAATTGCATTTTCGTTTTTTTTCTAACAACAATATACATTTTATTAAATATCTTTGTTGATGCTTAAGATAGATCAATTTTACCTATAGTGAATTCGTCAAGAAGGGCACTTTTTAAATTCATATTAATATACAGGGAGTTCCATTTACAGTGACGGGAGTGTGCATCAACAGGGTAAAAGCAGTAAGACGTGACAACACCGCTGTATTAAAAATGATTCTGCTATTTTTATCCTCTCGTACCAAATTTTATTTACTTCAAATAACTTGTAACCCAGATATTTAGATTTGTTAAAAATTTTTCGATCGCGCTGTATCTGTTGCCTATTATTATACAGCGTGATTTTTTAACGTGCCCATTAGAAGATTTTCAATTTGAAATCGAACTAGAGATTTGAAATTTGGAACTCTGCCATAATCAACGTTGCACAATTTAATGAAAATATTTTCAAAATGGAGGTGCTTGCGTATGATGAACCCAAGTTGTTATAATTTTTGAAGTATGTCATTTATTCTGTGAAAAATGCTCATTGCAGAGGTGTATTCAAAAATTCATATCTCTCTTACTATCAACCCAAAAGGCAAAAGGTTTTTTTTTATCGCTAACCCAAAGTTTGAGGTGTATTTTAGTATGTCCCTTGTTGAGAAAATTGTCTTGTTTAATACTGCAAAAAAACTTTGAATATGTTAACGACAAAACTTCAAAAACTCATTTTTTTCAAATGGCACGTACCTATTTTTATATCGTCATCCCATAGAAAATTAAATTTTAAGGGCACTTCTATCACCCTTTCGTATGTCTATTTCCATTACTTAAGGATATATTCAGAGTTACCTCCAATGAATAGAAAGAAATTTTCATGTCTTCGCCAGAAGTTCATTCTTACTGGAAGAATAAATCCGCCCAGAAACAGGACTAAAGTGGTAACCAGGGGCGAAGAAAATGAAATTAATATTTTGGGACATTTTGCCGCTTTTCCAAGAGCGTCGATAAGAGCGGCCGCCAATGATTTGGGATTGACTATTCCTCAACTCACAAGATCCTGTCTTTGCATAAATTTCATCCCTACTCCTTTATAAAATTTCAAAAACTCCGGCCAACGGATTATCCTAAACGAATTGCCTTTTGGGAAGAACTTTTGGTCAAAATACAAGAGGATGGGAATATTATGAAACGGATTATCAGGAGCACGAGGCCAAATTTGCTCAAAGAGGAATATTTAATAGAAGAAATCCTCATTTTTAGGCCACCGAAAATCCTCATTCGGTCATAGAAGTGGAAAATCAAATCCAGTTTTCAATCAACGTTTTTTCTTTGTTGTTGGACAATCGCGTGTCATGGTACATGTATCAAGAAAATTTAATTGGTGAACGTTATTTGCAAATTATTAGCAATTTTTGAAATTTTTCTAGACAATTTGCCTTTTGCGAGAAAGGATTAATACGAGCTATCAAATGGACGGCGCACCAGCACATTCTACAGTAGCTGTCCGTAGATCGGAAACTCAGAGATTTGTTTGAAGATAGGTGGTGGGGAAATAGAGGTCCGTTGACCGGACTTTACTTTTACTTGTGGGGACAAATCAAAGAGGAAGTGTATCAAACAGAACCCAGAACTCTGGAAGACTTGATTGACAGAATTGCGCAAGCTATGAACTCTATGGATCGACATGAAATAAGAGAGCCACAAACGAAGCCGTTCAGAAACGTATTATTGAATGTTTGAACCAAAATGGTGGACACATTGAGCATATCTTGTAGTCTTGTTATAAATTATTTCCCTAAGATAATTTCATAAATAAAGCGTTAGTACCAAATCAAATTACTCATTCTTCAATAATTGAAACTGCTTCTGGTTTAATTCAGTATTTATTGTTATATCTACGTGAAGAGAGAACTATCAATTTGACAACTAAAAAAAGTTGTGACAATAGCCACAATTGTTTTACGTTCATGGCCAACTAACCGCTCGCAAAAACGATATTTGGCACAGAAAATTCTCAAAAACCTAAATATCTCATTGAGTAATGGAAATAGACATAAGAAAGGGTAATAAAAGTGCCCTTAAAATTTAATTTTCTATCGGATGTCATTTGAAAAACTTGAATTTTTGGAAGTTTTGTCGTTAACATTTTCAAAGTTTTCTTTGCAGTGTCAAACATGACAATTTTCTCAACAAGGGGCATACTAAAAGACACCTCAAACTTTGGACTAGCGATCAAAAAAACCTTTTGCCTCTTGGGTTGAATAGACCGCTGCAATGAGCATTTTTTTACAGAATAAATGACACACGTCAAAAACTATGACAGATAAGTTGTAACAACTTGGGTTCATCATACGCAATAAAGTGAGCAAAATTCAAAAATAATCGAATAAAAAATAGGGGTTTCCATTTGAAAAAACAACGTTCGTATCGATTTCCGGTATGACCGGAAGCGCCTCCATTTTGAAAATATTTTCATTGAATTGGGCAACGTTGATTATGGCCGGGTTCCTAATCTCTAGCTCGATTTCAAATTGAAAATCTAATGGGCACGTTAAAAATATCACGCTGTAGATTATTGTTACAATGTTGAATGCCAAAGTGTCACGTGTTCTCTTTAATTAATTAACTGGCTCAAGTATCATGAAAATCCCTTTCAAAAAAGTAGTTCTGCCCTGATCTCTTATGTACATTGCATGATAGTCATAATGTGAAAGGCAAAAGCGGTAATGTTCTTCCTGCTCCGACTTCAAAGCCCATTATTTATTTTTGTTGCAGTCGCTATAAATCTCGACGTACCCAAATAAAACAATCCATCATTCTTTTCAATGTATGTACACGCATGTAAATATTCCGTTAGCTTAATTTCATACATACCAGATGCCAGGAACAAGCTGCTCAACATGGGCGATAACGAAACAGATAAATGCCACCACTATGTGTTGTAACTTATGAATGCAATTTTTTCCCTCTTAGTATGGTTCGAAAGCGAGCAATTACGGATTGTTCTAGCTAACGCCCACTTGACCTCTTCTCGGAGACTCGGGTGAATGAGCCATCCGTTCCATCTCGCGACTAATTCTTTGTACTAAGCCAAATCATGATTCAAAACTCACTTTCTAAGAGCTTACAGATGGATTTTGTACCGAAATTTAAAAGAGGGTTGATTGGGTCGCGCCTCCGAAAGGCTCCGTATTTGTTCAAAAGTGCCAGAAATCTTAGCTGTATAAATTGAGACTTCAGTATTCCACAGAATGCACACATGTTTTAAAATACGGCGTGCTCAATTTGTCAAGCTTCTTCCAATGGGTCTGCTGTTATTCGTAAAAATAGCATTCACATTTAAAATAAAATGTACATTATAGACGAAATTCTCTAACTTTAGTGGCAAAATCACAAATAACAATTAATTGCACTAATGGTGCTGTAAATCATTTGACAAGATAAAAGAAGATTACAGACAAATATTTTTACTAAGTTTAACCTATCTTATCAAATTCGAATTTTGACAAGGCTGACGAAAATTATGTAATAATGTGTATACCTACCTATCCGAGTATTATTCTAAGAAAAAAAATTGTGAGCTAGGATTTAGACGCATGATGAAGATATCGTGGATAGATATAGGGAGGTATTAGAAAGAGTTGGGAAAAAGCGAAAGGTATGGAAGACAATAAAAAATAGGAGAGATGGATGGTAGGACACCTTCTAAGACACGAAGGAATAGTTCGCAACATACTAGTCAGAGATAGGAATAAAAAGAGGTAGGGGTAGGCCTAGATTAGACTACTGCTCTCAAATAGTTAGGGATGTAGGCTGTTCTGCTTTTAGGGAAATGCGTATGTTAGCTCAGGATAGAAAAGGATGGAGGTACGCCTCCAACCAGTCTTCGGACTGAGAACCAGGGATGTAGGATGTTATGCTTTTAGGGAAATGCGTATGTTAGCTCAGGATAGAAAAGGATGTAGGTACGCCTCCAACCAGTCTTCGGACTGAGAACCTTAAGATGATGACTTGGATTTGTTCATTTGGAAGTTCAGTAACAAAATAATACCTGATCGACGCGACGTGCAAATATTGCGCGTGAATCTATTTACAATTTTCAATACATTCAGTCAACCCATGATTTGTCCTAAAATCTAGTAGAAATGTCATCATTTTCTTTTCTGTCATTGTTCATCATCATGAAATCTTCAGGATTTCGCCAACTAATCTTTCGTGTCTTAGAAGGTGTCATACCATCCTATCTAGTATCTCTCCTATTCTTTATTTCCTAGGTCGTCCTCCTCGACACTGAATGCCTTTTCTAATAGGAACATATCCTACTTCTTATTTTGCATAGTTCCCCAAACATTCCGTTCAGGATGTCTCCCTCCTCGTTTCTAATGCTTTGACTACTAGGTTTGATTTCTCTAAACTTTATCATAATTATTTATTTATTTCCATGTCAAGATGTTTTGTATCGTTCCAATCATAAAATGCATACGAAGACATCCCAACTCGATGCCTTTATCCGTAGCCAACCTGTCGGTAGGCTACGCTTTATCCCATACAAATACTGAAAAATTGTTTGTCCTGTTTTCGACATAAGATTTACATCCCATATTTTTGCTAGGGAAAATGTTTTCAAAATCTTGAGTTTAAGAGTATAGCTTTGATAAGATAGATAACTAGTACGTAATTTATGTGCTGCCGATGGGCCTAGAAAGAATTTGGTTATCTCATTTTTTTAAGATCAAATCAAATTAAGAAAAATATATACACATTACAGTTACAATTCAAAATTTATCTACCGTCTCTTGCCCTTTTTACTCTTCTCACTATTTCACCCCTCTTCCATCATCGTGTAACCAGACCGCTCTTCTTCCGCTTTCTCCCTTTGTGTAGATGCATTGTCGTTGTATGTGTTCGGGGGCTTCCTCTTTCTTCCTTCTTCGTCCAATATCTTCCTGAATTTTCCTCGTACCCGCATCTAAACCTCTATATTCATCTTTTGTCTATCATTTTCTCCATCTCCACTTAGGTACTTTAGCAACTCCTGCCCACCATCTCCGCTTCCATGGGACCTAAATTGTCTCTTTCTCTCAACCTCCTTTGAGACATACCCATTCCTTTCGCAATATTTTCTCATCTTCATCTTCAACTTTTAACCACTGTTTCTTCTTATTTCCCCCAAACACTCTGCTAGTAATTTGTTTCCTCGTATTTAATTTATCTTTTCTCTTTACGTCTCTTCAAGCACAATGTAACTTGGGGTCTGTTTCTTTATCCTAGTAACCATACAGATACTTCTATACACTCCCCAATTTGGACTGTTCTCTCTATTCCCATATTTTGGTTCCATACGTTATCATTGATTTAATTATGCTATTCAGATGGTGCTGGAATCTTCTCTCCCCAATACTCCACATCTTTATCGCCGTTTTCGCTGTCTTCCTTATGTGTGATTCTTCTCCATTGTTTCTCTGAAACCAATATCCGAGATGCTTGAATTCCTTTACCCCCTCTATCACTTTTCCTTCCCACATCCAGCTTTCTTCCGTGGTTCGCCTTCGACCTCTTCTGGACCTCTTGGTATTTTCCTTCTCTGTATTATTTCATCTAAAGCTCTTCTTACGCCAAGAATTTTCCAATGTTTTCATTAGCTGTCTCAACTGCCATGCATCTGTTGCCAATATCGTCGGCGGATGCCAGCCATCAAACTTTTTCCTTCTCCACAACCACCACTCCTTGGGCAAGTTTTAATTTCTCCTCCATGTAAGCAGTAAACAAGCTCATCGAACATCCCTGCGTTACCCCCTTGCTCTATTGAATAGTTCAGTATATAAATATAAATAATACCCCTTGTCTCTTGTACTGTTGTACCTCTTTCTCTTCTAAAACTCCTCTTCTAAATCCTCCCTGTCAGTCTGGCAGGACTTCCTTTGATAATAACCATGTTGTTATTATCATTATCTGCTCTTGGATAACTTCTGCAATCACTAACTTGATTTCTAAATCTTTGCCTAACTAGAATGTAATTTATTTGATATCCCCTAGCCCCCTAGGTCTCCTGGCATCTTCCACTTGATGAAATAGTGTTCGTGATAGTTAAATTATGTTTATTGCAAAATTCACATTTCGTCATAAGTGCCTAATCCACCTCTACAACCTCTTAACTAGAGTATTAAAGTTTGACTTCACTTTATGGGAGTATACATGTGTTTAACATAACTTTTGGCAACTCGATGCCGTTGTTGTCAAGTTTGTCATGCTATAAATTCTCCGTTCGCCTTCATTTGCACTTAAAATTTGAGTTTACAAGAAAGATCTATGGAACATTCCTGATAAGAAAATTTAATAGAAAGTAACTGTATTCTAAAGATTAAAAAGGTTATAACTTTTTTAGAGGTATTAGTTATAAATATGAAATCAGGGTATTATTATTGATTTATGTGATACTAATCGAATATAACAAATAGATTTCATCGCTTTCATGCTTCTACAATGCCACATTCAAATATTTACCGAGACATCAATATTTAATGCGAAAGTTACCCTTCGTGCTGTTAAATTGTGTCAAGTCACAAACTCAGCGTGATATCAGAAGCTGTAACTGCACGAACCCTACGGAAGTGACGTCAACTTGATCCAATGAATGGAACAAGTAGTAAATATGAACAACTGTCACAGGCTCCGCTTCTCTTTTTTTGTTGAAGTTAAAGTGCCTTCAAAGGATCTCCTTAGCCTTAATACGTTTGTTTAAAGTGACAGAGTGAAATAAAAGTCTTTAGAACTTTACAGCGCAACTGTTTTCATCCGTTGTTGTTTTAAAAGGATCGATAAAAAATAGCTATTAAAATGAACACAAAATTGGTTACAATTTTTTAGTTATTACTAACTAGTTATAACTATTTAAGTATGTTACTAAACTAGTGGAATCTGACAATATCATCAGCGTTGGCCAGATCTAAAAACCCTTCGCCAAGGGTTTATAATTAATTTTTAATATCCGATATCGGATTCAATTTTCCAGTCCAATTTGCAATGTTATTAACCGGTGAAAAGTTCATTAGCAATTTTCTCTCGCCAGGTCCAGGCTAGCTTATGAAAACCTTGTTTCAAGTTTCGCATGCCGCGTATCTAAATGTAACCCGATACTTTTCCACTCCCCCTTGAAACTCTGCTTTCTTGTAAAATAAAGAGGGATATTTCTGAAACAGGTAACCAAAGTATAAACTTGATTTAAGGGTGTCTATAAATAAATATAAATATAGGTAATGTTATATTCCTTTCCTGTAGTAATAAATTATAATACGAAAAAATAATCAAACTTTAGAACGAAATGTAATGTAAAGATGCGTTGGTACCATTCATTATTTCTTGTACTTTAATTTTTTGGTCTTTCTTAATTACGTGGTAAGTGCCGTTACACCCGGTTTGACCCATGCGACATTACCGCCATAGAACATGAAACAATAGAAAGCGCTTTTTCGTCACATCCGCAAAACTATTCGTTTTTGAGGTAAATGTAGAAATGTACCAATTATTATTACATGTTCCCATTCTGTTAGCTTTCTTATGTCTGCTCGGA
This sequence comes from Xestobium rufovillosum, assembly GCA_963966045.1. Taxonomy (NCBI): domain Eukaryota; kingdom Metazoa; phylum Arthropoda; class Insecta; order Coleoptera; family Ptinidae; genus Xestobium; species Xestobium rufovillosum. Next base: position 17,957,569 of record OZ014496.1, read on the forward strand.
TTGTTGTTTCTTTTATTCCAAAGATGTGTAGGTATATTAGGCCAATATTCTTTATTTGTCTCAGAAGTATCATAACATAAGGTAAAATTAAATGCAATATAATGTTACAAAGTTTTGACAATTGATTGTTCATCTCAGACTGTCCCAGTTCCAGCAGCACAAGGGCGAGCAATTCCAGCTACTAATTAAACTGCACACCACAGTAATACTTTATCGGAAAATTTAATAATAATTTAATAACGGCAAAGGTAAAGCAGTCGATGTTGTTGGACCTTTTCGTTCTACCGAAATCAATTTTGTAGTTTACTGTTTAAAAATAATTTGAGGTAGAGTGTTAGGGGAAGGTTTCCTATATTGTACCACTTTTTGTATTTAGGTACAAGTGCAAACTGAATACCATTTGCCGAAACTTTTCGTAAACCTGGAAATATACAGGATGTTTTTTTATGTGATGTTAAGATGGCTATCTTTTTAATCTTAATAGCTACAGGTTCGGTTAAATTGGAGAAAAGTTGCATCTGTTCAAGCATAAAGAAGTGCCGTTTGCAGAAGTTAATTATCTCGTTTCGTTTTTGAGATAAATATAAATCGGGCCGTGCCACCTACTTAGACTGCTTTGAATCGCGGCACGTTTGGATATTCCTAAAAGGGACATAATGCCCTTTCCATTGAACTTCATTTCAACTCGTTAACACATGACGGGAATTTGTCCGAGTTACGGGCTGCAAAAATGTCGCCGTGCCGGGGATTTGTACTAGGGTGAAAGATGGCACGGGTACCGATTTCAATTCAATTAATCGCAGGCTACAAGATGGCACGTTAATAAATCGCGCAATTTTCCGCAATTTTCCGTACCGGAAGTGCCATTGTTTTTACCTTTTTGCACCAAATGGTGACCGGCACGGGTGCCGTTCCGTTGAGTACGGTGTTTTTACATGCCTTTGCCCCACATTTCATTTCATTAACAAATGGGTGCATAATTTTGCAGCGGGCTCTCCTGCTATAAATGCAATTTAAACATACAAATATGTTATATCATTTTATTAAGAAAAAATGGGCTATTTCATGGTGAAAAAATCTAAGATGGCACCATAAGAAAAAATGAACCTGATGATGATTCTGAAGAAATGAAACGTGGTAGGTACTTTCTGCTACCACAAATAGAAAGAGGATGAAAAGTCGTCCCACGAAAGTTTTTGCAGATTGAAAATTGAATGCCAAATAAGGAAAATATGAACACAAATATAAAAGTCAAAATTTTATTTTTTTTCGGTTATCTCAAACACGAAAAGAGATAATCAACTTCTGCAAACGGCACTTCTTTATGCTTGAATAGACGCAACTTTTCTCCCATTTAACCGAATCTGTATCTATTAAGATTAAAAAGATAGCCATGTTAACACCACATTAAAAAAACATCCTGTATAATGTGGTATGTTGCACTTCATCTGTAATATTTTGGTAATTTTAATATATAATTGATTTAGTACCAAAAAATATGCAATTAATAAAACCTCTACAGATGGGACGTTTTAGGAAACCGGTTGCCTAAATTGTACGAAAGGGTTTCAAATTGAAATGTAAAGGAATAGCCAAACTACATCTACAAAATAACATAACATACTCTCATAACAAAACACATTTAAATTCTATAACATGAATTCCCATTTGGCATTTTTGATAAATTTGGTAGTAATCGCACTCAATGTAAACAATTATCACAAATGTAATTTTTCAAATTTCCACCACTGGTGCATAAACAGTGTACCCATTCCCGTCATTTTATGCAAGTGGCCATATTTTGTACGCGACATTCTTTACAAATTACACAAAGCCACTGTTGCTTGTCTGTCTTAACAATCTTCCCCTTTCCATCCTGTTTTTCTTCAGTAGTCTGTTTAGACTTTAAGTGCCCCATTTTTGAATATAAACCCTTAACTCTGGCACTAGAGAACGATGTGGGGAGTAAGAACACCAAGAGGGACATTTTCCTGCTCGTCCCATTATGATGACTGGTCTGGATCACGCGGTGGAGGCACTGTTTGTCCAGACGGTTCTTCATGAAAGTCCACTTCTGTAAAGACGTCTCTGTTGACAGGCCATGTTCAGCGTTTCCTAAATCCTTTCACTGCGTTAGAAACAGTTGCTGCTTTCCCATATGCTTCGTCTATACTTGGGCCGCCCAACAGACGGAGTGATCACCCTGCGAGAACGTGCTCTAGCGGGGCCAATAGTAATTTATGACGACCGAATTGGAGTGATGCGACTTCGTTGGGTCTAAAGAAAGCGCATCACTGCGGTTCTGTCATCCTAAATTGATAGTGGTCCCGCCTAGAGCACGTTCTTGCAGGGCGATCACTCCGTCTGTTCGGCGGCCCAAGTATAGCTGTAGTCCCGATACATGGAAAAGTATCACAGTTAAACCAGAGTGTTCCCGCATCCATCTCTCCACAGCCTGACTGTAGTAAACGCCCAATGGTTTACAGATAGATCCAGTTGCTGTAAGCGATGATTTATGTGTCCTAGAAGTTGCAACAGAATTACTCTATTTCCTCGGGCCAAGTTTACAGCAGTCGAGTTTTTGGAGTGAGTAGTTTGTTCATCAAGTACGAGAAGACCCTTGTTTTTCACCGGTGGTTTAACTGCCTTAATGAACCGCTGTAACCATGTTACAAACAGATCAGAGTTTATGTAACCGATGTTCGAAATTTCTACACAACAACCTAGAGGCGCTCCTGACCGAGTTCGGCTATCATCCTTTTTCTCTTAAAAATAATCATGCCCATACTTCCATTTTTTGAATCCTCAGAATTCATCATATATTATAGAAAATGCCATAAGTGTCTTAAATTATATCAAGGGTATCCTAAATTGTACCTGTAGAATATAAATATAGGCAACTTATGCCCGGTACAATTTAAGCAACGCTGCACTGATTGCTAAAAAATGCATAGAGTCGAATGTTTCGTTATAGGTTAGGTTACAACTATAATAATAATAATAAACAGTAGTTAGAAAATGAGAATACTGGATACGAACCCGTTCGGAGCACATAGCGCCATCGAGTTCTCGAGGTGCCATCGACTTCTTCGGCAGTGACCTTGAAAGAGACCAGATGCTGCTGAAGGAGTCGTTGAGGCATCCGAAGAAGTGTCTTCAGCAGCGGCATCTGCAGCAGCCTCTGGTGTCTTTGAAGGTCATTGCCGAAGAAGTGGGCATGTCTTCAGCAGCGTCTGGTCATTGCTGAAGAAGTGGTGTTCAGCAGCGTCCAGGCGCATGCGCCGGCGCCGGGGCTATTCCTCAGGTCAGTCCACCCAGTTCTTCGGCAATGACCAGAGGCTGCTGAAGGAGTAATGTCTTCAGCCTCTGGTGTCTTTGGGGCCTTTGGTTGTGGCTCAGGCGCCTGCGCCGGGGCTCAAAAAGTGCGCGTGTTGCTCATTGTTGCGCAATGGAAGAATGTTCTGGAAATGCTGATGCAATAGTACACAGATGTTGCAGAATTAATGTTTTTTCCCCTTCTACGCTGAAGGAGTCCTCGAGTAATGTCTTCAGCAACGACTTCTGCCTCTGGTGTCTTTGGGGGCCTTTGGTTGCGGCTCAGGCGCCTGCGCCGGGGCTCTATGAGAGTGGGCGGGGCAACAGCCAATGATAGAGGTTGTGGGCGGCATCCAATGGGTGTGGTTGTGGGTGGTAAGGTTCAACTACTGCTAGATGCCTTTGGATGTGACCCAGGCGCCTGCGCCGGGGTTTTCGCAAACGTCCTGGAAATGACGCCGACCGGGATTCGAACCCGGGTCCCCGCGCACCGGAGCCCTCGCTAAACCCACTGAGCTAATCGGGCAGCCTACATGCCCGTCTTTTAAATCATCCATATATACTTAGGATTGTAAACAGAAGTTTCTCGGAAATTCCAATGGTTGCAATTGTTTATACTAAATAAATATTGATATCAAAGTTTAAGAAAAAAGCACGTTCGCCGCCGATAAGAGATGTTATAATTGTTTTTATTATGGGTAAAAAACCTTTCAACTCGCCGACAGGATTATGTTTGTTTAGGTTTGCTCCCACGTTCTGTATATGCACATACTACGTTGTAGACACTACAAGGTGACCCGTTTATTTGTTTGTATTATTACAATAAAATAACATTCTAGAACATTCGTCAGTTTGTTTATTTTGATACGTACTATGTTTTGAAATTACTTGTTATCTTAATGCGTTTCGGACACGTGTGGGAACCATCTGGTGAGTGCTGGAAGTACTAATTGAGTGTCGGTAATATAGAACACATGTAGATTTCTGTTACACTTACTGGAAAGTGCAAATTGAATGTCGGTAATATAGAACGCATGTAGATTAGGGCCCACTGCACACGCCCCCTTGCCCCGCCCACTCAGGTCATGGAGGGTATCAAATTAACCAGCTCGATGAGACAAATAGGAATCTATAGTTATTCTCCTACTTCAGAATTCTCATCAGATGTCTGTCTGTCTGTCTGTCTGTCTGTCTGTCTATCTGTCTGTCTGTGTCTGTCTGTCTGTGTCTGTCTGTGTGTCTGCCTGCCTGCCTGCCTGTCTGTCTATCTGTCTGTCTTTTACATCAGCCGTTCGTGTCAACAACAACATTCAATGCCAATGACGAAATTCGCATACCAATCCACCAACAAGACGTTTACGTACTGCCGCATCTAAGCTGCATCTACATAGAGGGGTTAGAGCTGTCTGTGTCAACAGACAGCTGTGTCAACACCTGTCTGTTGACACCAGACAGCTGTTGACACAGCTGTCTGGTGTCAACAGACAGCTTGTCAAAAAAATCACGCTTCTAGCATACATTTATTGGAAAGCACACAACAAATATTTCTAACATAATGGGGAGTATTATTCAGTAATCAATTCATTAGTTTAGTTAGTTCCCATGGAATACGGTAAATTATATACTATAATTTATTATATTAAAATACATTTTATCAATTAAAATAATATAATACTGTTCATAATATGATATTATTATATTAAAATACATTTTATTCATTAAAATAATATAACAGTGTAATCAAACTCGTGACGCTGCTTATACATCGTTGACTGCAACAAGAGAAAAATACCATAATTAAGAAATTATACTAGTAAACAAACAAACAAACAAACAAAACAAACAAACAAACAAAACGTAGAGACAAACTGACAGACAAACAAAGATAAGAAATTGTACTAGTAAACAAACAAACAAACAAACAAACAAACGGGCGGACAAACAAAGAAATAACTTCATTCATTATAAAAACAATTAATTTTCCACTACTAAAATTGTGAATCCAAAACTGGCACTTTTTATCTACTATCACTGCATATTAAAAAATCTAAATACTTTACTTACGATTTACAATATTGACCCAAATGACCACAAGTTCACTGCACGATTCCAACAAAATTATCTTGGTTTCTTTCTCCATGAATAGTCCAGAAAATAAAACATTTTCGGTTTCCGTTGCCATGTGCGATACATTTCCGCACATAATCATTTTGGGTTGGTTCTAAAGATTAGTGATGGGAATAATCGAGATATTTTAATAATCGAGATATCAGTAATCGAGAGAATTTAATAATCGAGATATTAGTAACTACTAATATTAGTAGGAGTAGTTTTTAAGTCTAATCACTGATTGAGGGTTCCGACTTTCTATTTCTTGTTTATTTACCAATAAAATTTATGTTCACATTTGCTCGGGCATTTGCTATATCTATAGTATTCTTTATATTGATACAGAAAAAACGCTATAAATCAGGGCTTTGTTATTTGCCGGTGTCGGCGTCTATTGAATATTATTAAAATTCTAAATAAGTATATACTGTTTTATTATGGACAATCCAGTAGATAATGCATGAAGCGTTGGTAAATAGCACGTACCTATTTTGTAATTTTCCTACTACGGCACTATACTTAAAGTTGAAATCCGCTCGCCCACCTACAAAACAAAAACCATCCTTTTAAACGTCTAGCAGTCCCTGAATGAGTCAGAAAACTGCTCGATTATGAATTGTCTTTTGTCTCATCGAAGTTGACTACTAACGAGAACGAGACACCTACTCTCGTGATGCCGTTCGATTATTTTCCGTGCTCGATTATTATATGAAGTTAGTTGCTGGCAAATTTGCTATCATAATCGGTAACGGCAACTACTAATATTAGTACTACTAATTTCCAAATGAATAATCGATTATCTCGAGATATTTTAATAATCGACTAATTCGATTATTGCATCTCGATTATTCCCAACACTACTAAAGATAGAAAATAGTTTACAATTATGGAACAGATACGTGAGCTTTTTAACTACATATAATGAAATTATTATGAATGAGTTTTATTATGAATGAGTTTTATTAACAGAATGCTTGAACAATAAAAGAAATGATTACTGCAAATGAACTTACTTTTAAATTTTCCGGTAAATTTTGGTGGATAAAATGGTACAATAAAATATCTCCAACATCATCTTGGCCAATTACAACATCCATATTGGGAAACTAACTTTTACCGCACCTATTCCGTGGGAAGCAACTGAACTATTGAAGTGATTACTAAATAATAATTCTCGCAATTATATTCGTTCTATTTATCTCGCAGCTTTTGCCGAGCTTGCAAAATTTTGGTAACATGCAGAAGTTATCAAAAACAACAATCAATCGAGTGTTTATGTTTCTGGCGGTGGCCTTCAAACTTTTTATGTTCTAGAATGATTTTATTATAATAATACAAACAACAGGGTATAAAATAATCTCGATCATCTTGTAGAGATTACGACATAATATTAAGTGCACATGTATTTATTAGCATGCAGAACGTGGGAGTCAAACCAAACAAATATACATATCCTGTCGGCAAAGTTGAAAGGTTTTTCTAGAACGTTCTTAGCTATTAATATTTCATCATAATAAAAACAATAAATCATAACATCTCTTATCGACTTCGAATCTGTTGTTTCTTTCTCAAACTTTGATAACAATAGTTATTTAGTGTAAACAATTGCAAACGTTGGAATTTCCGAGAAAAAACATTAATTCTGCAACATCTGTGTACTATTGCATCAGCATTTCCAGAACATTCTTCCATTGCGCAACAATGAGCAACACGCGCACTTTTTAAGCCCCGGCGCAGGCGCCTGAGCCACAACCAAAGGCCCCAAAGACACCAGAGGCTGAAGACATTACTCCTTCAGCAGCCTCTGCTCATTGCCGAAGAACTGGGTGGACTGACCTGAGGAATAGCCCCGGCGCATGCGCCTGGACGCTGCTGAACACCACTTCTTCAGCAATGACCAGACGCTGCTGAAGACATGCCCACTTCTTCGGCAATGACCTTCAAAGACACCAGAGGCTGCTGCAGATGCCGCTGCTGAAGACACTTCTTCGGATGCCTCAACGACTCCTTCAGCAGCCTCTGGTCTCTTTCAAGGTCACTGCCGAAGAAGTCGATGGCACCTCGAGAACTCGATGGCGCTATGTGCTCCGAACGGGTTCGTATCCAGTATTCTCATTTTCTAACTACTATAAACGACTTTATTATCTGCTATATCATACAAAATAAAAAACATCGAAAAATGAAGAGGTACCTACACATAACAAATAAACGGCGAAGTTCAGCAGTCATTGGCTATCCTTGCGGTTGCGGAAGACAATACCTGTTCCTCCACTTAACCGATATAACTGTTCCTCCACTTAACTTGCATTAGGTATAGTATATTAAACGTTCTTTTTCTAAAAAAAATATGTCGCAACGTTAATAATTCTTTATCAACACATAACATGATAGAGAAAGAATGGCAGTACCTCGCAACTCAACTTCACACCCTGAAACAATGCACTTTATCACCTAACACCTCTAGATGGCGTTTGAAAGTTACAGCTTTGCAGGTATTTGATTTGGGAGCCGGTACAATATAGGTACTCGCATTCTTCCCCTGCACACTCCATATTGAAGAGGGTGAAAGCCGAAATGTGTTTCAAAAACAGTTCTATGGAGACAACCGCGTCGCAATATACATATTATGTTTAAAATATTTGTTACTCATTAAGTTTCTTAATTATATCAATTTTACTAATTTTATTTTTTGTTTATTTTATTGTAGTATTACGTATAATCCCTTCAGCACGGACAATCTTTACCAGAGGTAAGGCTTGTGTGTGTTGCTTCAATTCAAAGAATTCGTTTTTGTTTTGCGATGAACTTTGGTGTTTAATTTTCGTGTTTACCCATCTAATTACGAGTATACTGTATGGTAAAAAAATTACGCTAAGAATGTGCTTACACACACTGGTTTTACTTTTGTGCTTCACTTTAACATTTTTATAATATTAACTAACCTACCATCTTCCGGAAGTAAAACAAGACAGGATATTACCATAACTAATTACGGACTTTTACTTTTTAAGCTCATTATGCAGAAAATGAATGAATGCAGAAGCTTTTAAATCCCGCTAATGGTTTAGTATTTGAAGCACTACATCTGCATAAGTTCATAACTACCAAATACAGACAAACATTATGATCAGTAATGCACTTACTGTCATTTTACAGGAGCAATATAAACAGTTCTGAAGCCTTGTTTTTGTTACACTATTAAGTTTTTATAGAATATTAATCAACCCTAATCCATTTATCACTTCGTAACTCTTGTTTTTTTTTCTGAAGCACTTGGGTTAATGCATTTCAACACATGCCTCTGATTCAGTGTTTAGAGTGGGTTCATACTGTTCGTCATGATAGGTGTATTTACTGTCGGTTACATTGAGTACTCTCATGCTAACCTTATCATTTTAACACAGAAAAGTATGTAGTTTTTTGTACAAATAATCAGATCTACAAATAATACATTGTGGCTTTAATTTGACTTGGGCACCATTAAAGTGACAAAGTTCAATCGAATCGATTGCACATTAAATTCAGAACCTGAAGTGCAATTTTTATGGAAAGTTCATAAGTTCAAGATACCCCCATAAGAATGTATCTGCAGGGTAATGATCCAAATTCAAAAATGAAAAAAAGAGTTCTTTTGGAGAATTCGAAGTTCTTTGAAATGATGTCCTTTGACACCCCTGCCATTTAAAATGTTAAGGATGCAATGACTTTGAAGTTACTTGAACTTGCCTGTCCCGCTCTCAACTCCCATACATATAAAATGGCAAAATGTTACTGCACTGCCACCGTGTATTTTAACGTTGCAAATAAATAAGGCTCATTTTACTTCATGATTTTTCTTAATCCTGAATCTAAAGCCAGGTACAGACAGAGGCAACAAGTAGCAATTTTTGCCATTGGCGACCTGTTTCCCGAAACAAAGTTGCCACTTGTTCCTAGTTGTTCCTAGTTGTTTCTGTCGCCAAAGCAAATGTTTCCGAATGTCGCGTGTTTGGCTCTCGAGGCGGTAAACTTCAAAAGAAAATAGGTAACAGATGTCGACAAGTTGCGACTGATGTGTCTTTGGTTTGGACAATTTGTCATCAGTGCCTGTATGACATGCGTGACTTCTTCGTCCCATATCACAAATATTACTGCGTTGTGTGGACACTAAGTTTCTTCATGTTTCATTTTATTTGGAATCTTAGTAGACTTGTTTCTTTTATGTGGACACTAAGTTACCTCCTTTTGTGACACGAAACAGAAACAGTCGACAGTCGCAATGACATGTTGCCCCTTGTTGCCTCTGTCTATACACGGCTTTATACATATATGTACATTGCGTACGGGATGTCCCGAGAAGATTTCTTTGAGGTGTAGTAGACGCCAAGCAGGCGATTCTAAAGGCAACACTCGAAGAACAACACGTGAACTCCAGAACAAACAAAAACAGAATGGGAATTGTCAAAATAATTCAATTTTGGGGCCACGTCTGATGACATTTGCAAGAGAAGAGTTCAACACTGAGTAAATCCTTTATTTTTAGTAATAGGGAAATCTTTAAGAGAGTGAAATGAAGTTTATGAATCAAAGAAATGGTTTTATCCGACACATTTTTTGATAAAATGTGTCGCGCTAGGGCTACCACATTCATGTTTGACAAACTGCTCTGGGTTTCCTCGGGTGCAACATGCGTAGCGATGCAAATTAACTGGTGTTATAGCCTTAGTGTATGAATTATTAATGCTATGACTATATTTTTTTCAGTTCAATCTAAAGCGAATGTAATAATTATAAAGTTACCGTTTTAATAGATTATTTTCGATATAAAGAGATCGAGTAAGAAAATTATCTCTTATACTGTTAATATGCTCGGATAATATGCTCAGGGTAATAGCAATAGCAACGAAGAACTACCAAAAGCTTAGGACGAAATGGAAGTAATTTTGAGTATGAAAATAAAAATAAAACCACGCTCTTGGTATAGGGTTAACTAAAATTTAATCAGAAGCTAGGAATTTGAAAAGGTCGTATATTTCTGTTATGTGAGAAGCCAAGTACTTATGTACGCGGTGTCGTAGGTCTGTAAGGTATGTTTATATGTCTCCGAGTGCTACAGGCGCATGAGGAAGGTGCCGTGCATAGATAAAGTTAGCAAGGGTTGGGGAAAAGAGGAACATGGAAAATAGGATGAGATGGGATTGTAGGGTACCTTCTGAAACACGAAAAGGATTGGAGGTGGAAGTAGGTCTAAGACTAATGTTCTCAAATGGTTTGGGATGTAATGAAGGGTGGCGGGGGCATCGAGTCTTTGAAGATTAAGCTTTATGATAATGGTACACACTGAAAATTAAAGAATAAATGGGGAATACATTTTAACTTGCCCTGATACCATGTTCTCTTGGAGCCATGCGTCAGAAAGTCTTTAGGTTTTAGGGCAGAAATTATCATCGTTTGATATCGAAAGCCTCATTCATTTCTGTGGAGACATAAGCGGAAAAGAAGCAGATTTGAAACTTACGTGTTAAAAGACAACTCTCGCGATTTTTTAGTTATGCAGGAAATGGCAGAATATGTTCTCATGACTCATGTATTAAAAATAGTGGTAGTCTGGTTTATGCGATACAAGTTTGCTGAACAAACCATATCACTATCATACTTCTGTTAATGTTTTCCGAGTAAAATGTTTCTTTTCGTGTACCAGGCTGTCCTATTTTCGTTGTGATTTGGGGGTTTCTCATAGAAGCAGCAGAGATAGAGCCTCGGGGTTTTCGCGAATCTGAGCTACTTTTTTAAGTATAATATAATGCCGAAACCAGAATTTGGATATCGTTTTTAGTTTTCGAGAAAAAAAATTATGTTGAGTTTTATCGATTTTCAAAAACTCTCCAATTCTTTTTATACTATGTAGTTAATATTTTCTGATTTTACTATTTGGTAGAAATTCATGATGAATTGAAAAATTACTACGCGTACTACCAATATAACGATTTATTATTATAACTTGACCGGTTTCAGAATTCACAATGATTCTATCATCAGAAATGTATAAATAAAATTATTGTAAACAAATTATTATGACAGTTGACAAGGAAACTAAAATTGACAGAACAATACAAATAATAATGATATCCATGAAATAAGACAACTAGATAACTGAATTTCAGTATTTACCTACGGGGTATAAGAAAAACACAAAGGAAAATCGAATACCTCGTAGCTTGAAGGGAAAAAACATTGAATTTAAAGAAAACCATAATAGGAAAAAACAATAAATTCAATTGAAAAAACCTTTTTATACTAAGCAAACTAAAACTGTTATGATTGACTCCTAGAGAACTTTTTCCAAGGAATTCAGTGGCGTACGTAGTTTTTATCTAGGGACCGTATTTTTTGAGTTATGACATAAAGTGGAATTTTTTAAATGGAAATCATAGTAAGCTTTGGTCTAGTTCGAAAGGTCTTTTTTTTAAGCTATCAAAATATATATACTTTTATATTGTTATTTCAAAAAACGGCAACGATTTTGGTACTTTTTAAGTTATAACTTTAGAAAATATAAGATAGGTAGGTACATCCAAGATACCTGTGATTTTATGTTAACAACTGAATAATTATCTGTTGATATACATTTTTAGCAAAAGTTGCATGCAGCTAATTCGACTGTATTTTTTTTAATGTGTGTTACCTCAGAACTTTTTTCTAGGTGAACCGATTTTGATGATTCTTTTTTTTATTTGAAAGCTGGTGCTTCTCATGTGGTCCCATATAAATTTGATCAAGATCTGACCAGTAGTTTTTGAGTTATCCATAATAATGCGTATTTAATTGACTTCGACTACATTTTGATGATGTTCTCATTGTATATAAGTCGGTTTTCTATTTTGTATGACAAAAAATTGTATTAATAGATACCTACTTATTATATATGTACATAATGGCACTTCAAAATTATCAAAATTTCGAAAAACACGGCATAATTGCTGTTTTCAATGAATGTCGTGAGAATCTAAATGAATATATGGATCTATATCTCAACAGGTACACAAAAAATTCCAAGATACCCATTTCCATTATAATACCTATCCATCGATTTATTAAATTTAGATAGTTACCCAGAAAGAAGACAACCAAGCAAAATGATGTTTTCGAGACTAAAATCAAATTTAATTCACTATGGGTCATTCAATAAACCTACAAAATTTATAATAAAGAAAATATGGAAAAGGACGAAATAAATGTTTTATCGTTGGTTGGTTGAGGCGACACCAAAAACTTCTTGTCGCGAAATCGAATCACAAGTTGATGTTAAAAAATATTTTAAAAAAGGCAAATATAGGCCATATAAAATTCAAATTATTCACCATCTCTTCCCGGGAGATCAAGAAAGAAGGCTTAATTTTTTTAGGTGGTACTTAAATAAAATTCAAGAAAATCCAGAATTTGGGCGGTCTGTCATTTGGACAGATGAAACTCACATAAGCAGCGTAGGATTATTTAACAGGCATAATGTGCGTCACTGGTCTGATACAAATCAGCACCCAACTTTTGAACGTCAGAGACAATGACGTTTTGGATTTAACGTTTCGCGTTTTATTTTGGGTGGTCAACTAGCATACCAAATTTTGGTTGGGTACAAATGGACCTATATTGTGGCCTGCAAGATCACCGGATTTGAGTATATTAGACTTTTTTGTTTGGACATTTTTAAAAGAAAAATATACATACGAAGATACAACAATCAAGCCGAGCTAGCAGAGGCAACAGATGCAGCTTTCCGATATTTGTAAGCCCATCCTATTTTTTAATTAATGCCATCAATCTATTAACTAAAAGATGTAGATTTTGTGTTGAAAAACATGGCAATCAATTTGAGCAGTTCCTGTAATTTTGTTGTTTTTGTTATTTTTGTTTGTTTTTCTGTTTTTGTTTCTTTTGTTTCAGTTGTTATTAAAAGTTGCTAACATAAAATCACATTTATCTTGGGTGTACCTACCTATCTTTTATTTTCTAAGGTAAAAAGTTTCAAAATCTTTTTGCAGTTTTTTGAACTTGACCAAAGCCTGCTGTGGTTTCCTTTTAAAAAATTCAACTTTATGTCCTACGCTCCCTAGAAAAAAACTACGTGCGCCACTGAATTCCTTGGAATAAGTTCTATAGGAATCAATTTTAACAGTTTTAGTCTGCTTAGTACAAAAAGAATTGTAGAGAATTTTTGAAAATCGATAAAAATCAATATGTATTAATTTTGTTCTCGAAAACTAAAAACGATAACCAAATTCTGGTTTCAGCTTTCTATTATACTCAAGAAAGTAGCTCAGGTTCGGCAAAACCCCAAGGCTCTATCTCTGCTGCTTCTATGAGAAACGCCCAAATCACAACGAAAATAGGGCACCCTGTAAAACTGCAAATGATGCACCTAAAAGTGACATTATCATTGTATCTGCCGTTCTACATTTAGTTGGAAGTGCAAACTTTCAGATTTCAATTCGTATGTTGATTTCACTTGTTACTTCATCCATACTGCCCGTTATTCAAATACTTAACTAAAACACGTAAATTTTGTTTATATTCGTCCCAGAATGATTTAATTGGTCATATGGTACCATCTGTATATAATATTACCGTAATGAATAAACCAGTAAATCCAACACATCCATTCACTTACAAGAAATTAAATTGGATAGTGGGTTCTTCAAGGCATAATGACCTAGTCCTTCAATATCCGTCTGACATACGAGTATTGCTATTGCATTATATTACTTATAATATGTTTTGAAGCATATGCTTTGGTGTAATTTGTAGCGCCGTTTTAAGAATGGAACCCGGATCTATACACTGAAACTTTCAGGCATTACGGTGCATCTGCTCGTGACTTCAATGCTTTAAAACTTAGAGTTAATGAACTCTAATTTGGTTGACAATTTGTTTTCACACCTCATGCGGGCGACAGCTTTGGTTTAAATTAAAACTTATTGTGGTAAACAACTAACGAAACGATAATGAACATTTAATTAAGTTACCTACTGTTAGCAAAATTATATTTGGTTAGTGTAATAATTTAGAGGTTGAAAATTTGTGAACATTGAAAAAGGCAGATGAAAATCGTGAATGAAGTTTAAAATAGTGATGAACGCGGAGGTAGTGCGTATGCTCTTGAAATTTTTAGTTGTTTTTGATGGAGGGCTTTTAACGTTGGCAGGTAACTGTTCACATCAGAGCGTTCATTTGATAAATGATACAATGGTGACTTACATAAATAGCTTTATCCTTTCCATCAGAATGAAACTACTACAGATTGGTCAAATGCAACTGCTTGTTTATAATGTTTCTACAATACATATACCCAATGAAAATTGAATGTACTGAAATGTAGAACAGCGCCATCAAAGCACATGAACGCAGGCTCAAACCTCAAAATTCCATACTACCTCAATAATATATTTTTTTACATTGGAGTTACCTATGCAGTAATGCCAAAATAAAGAAATTTTATGTACCTATACCTAGAGGTGTCAATGTTTCTAATTCAATCCGACTCTCCCGTTGCTGGTGTACTTCTTTCTATTTTTGTATTGTAATCGTTTGCTTCTCTTGGTCTATAATCTTATGTTCCTTATCGCAATTCTCCTTGCGTATGTCGCCTTCCATATTGGATTCAACAGTTTTATATGCTAATTTCTGGATCTGATCTATAGATGCGCGCGTCTAAACAGGTTTGTCATGTTTCTGCTGAATTGATTCTATCCTATCCTATTATTTAACCCGTTTTCGACCCCCGGGATCCTTTATCAGTGACGCTAAAATTGGTATGCCTAATGGGAAAACCCGCATAATCGAATTTATACCTACTTTTCAGGACTATAATTATAATCAAGCACGAATAGAATATAATATGCATCGCATACTATACATTAAAATTGTAATAATGAATCATGGCAGAATAAAAATCAGTAATCGAAAACGCAATAAAATCGCGACTGCCGAAACACGTTTGTGTGTGACATGTCATTCCTGTATGAGAAGAATCAACCAATCAGCGTGTTCGAGCATGTCAAATGGTACCGTGGAATCATGCGTCAGGAAGGGAATTGAAATAGTGCATTTCAAATTCCCTGTATGTCTCAAGTATAGAAAACGACGGAATTTATTTCGAATAGTAAACTATTAATTCAAATCATTTTTGAAATTTGTAGGTTTCCCGCCTCATCGTGCGATTTAATCTCTCGAACTAAACAACTCTTAACATGGTTCATTTTAAATGTTCTGCACACCTCCTCGAACGATTATTCTGTTAAATCAAACATTCAATCAAACTCGCACGTTACATTTACTTTAACACTGCCCACTACCTATGTAAATCCGCCAATAGACACAATTATAAATAAATTGGGCACTTCCTTTCTCTTTGTCCGCCTCTTTCCGTCCACAGCTGAATAAAGGCTGCTCCTCTATTCTTCCTCAAGCTTCCAAATTATCTTACCATGTGCAAATCGATATCAGTTCCTTCTAGCAAATTTGTATTTGTCTTCCAATGCTGCGTTTATAAGCTCTAAGGCTCTACAGTTTTATTCTGTTAGTTCATTTGTCGCAGTGCTTTCGGGCTATAATACCATTTTTGTTGCGCCCATCGGCTTTCGTTATTCCCATCATCATGAACCTTTCAGTTGCTCGCTGTGCTGCTGTAGTCAACCTTACTGGGTTTCCAATATGGCAAAATTCAAGAATCCCAAGCTTTTCTTTTTAAACGCAATAGTATATCCAGATATCCTGATCGGATAAACATATCCTTGCGACTTTCGGTAATTTGCTTTTCTTTATTTGGCTTTATTGTGACCTGGGTATACATATTCTTCTACAGGCTTTTTTTATACCTATACAGGGTGAGTCATAGTGAGGTACAAAAAATTTAGCCAAAGCTTCTTTAGATCAAAACAAAGCAATTAACCGAATATACCTTAGTACCAAAATGCTTCCGTTTCGGAAAAATTTTGTTCAAAGATTCAAATGTGTATTAATAAAAGTGTAGCAGTAAAAATTTGAATTTTTATAATCAAATGGCCATGATTTGACGGTGCACCTCCTCATAATGGCAGATTCGTTACAGAATAGTTAAATAACCATTTCAATGGTAGATGGATTGACTGGTATGGTCCCGTGAGATGGCCTCCTTAGGAGTCCCGACTTAAATCCGATGGATTTCTTTTTATAGGGTTCTTTAAAACAACTTGTTTACCGTGAGGTAATTAACACCAGGGAACAGTTGCAGCAAAGAATTTTAGAGGTTGCAAATGGAATTAATCAACACTTTAATGGTTTAATATTTAGCAAGTGCATCTATCGTTAATACGATGGTGTTTCCTTGCTGCCGAAGGTAGACATTTTGAGCGTTTGCTGTAGTTTTCCATTTCTACTATTTTCTTTTTAATTTTGTTTTTATTTTGATTTCAAATTATTCGGATAATCACTTTTCAAAAAAAATATAAAAATTTTCTTCAACACCTGTATCTTCTTAAGGAAGCATTTTGGTAATAAGGTATATCCGGCTAATTGCTTTGTTTTTGCCCAAAGAAACTTCAGTTAAATTTTTTACACCCAATTATGACTCATCCTGTATATGTATAGATTAGATATTTACATCAATCTGCCCTGCCATTATCTGTTTTTTATCCCACATAATCTAAATGCAAAGTGTCTTAGGAAATTTCTCGGGGAATTCCTACATGTCTAGTGCAGTTTTTCGGGCCTCTTCCCCAGTAGGATCTTGTTACTGCATGAACCTATATACACTGCCGGACAGAAAAAACCGGACACTCTCAAAATTACTATTTTAGTGAATAAAAAACAACGGACGGTTTTTTATTGTTGGAAGCAAGGTCAGGAAAGCGACGGTGAAGTCGAGAAAGCAGTCCAAAACGTCAGAACCGGCACGGCAGACATAATCTACAAATCAGCGACATCGGAGCAGTCATCGCACAGCAAGTCAACGTTGAGCAACGTAAACGCAAGTCGCTTTAAGTCAGAAAATCGTCACGAAAGACTGTAAATTCATTTTATTTTAAAAATTGTCAGAAGTCAGTCAAATCCTAAAATTTTTAAAAGTAAAATGGATACTGTAAAATCTCAGTTGGAGATGTTAAGTGACGATAGTCAGGGAAATGTCAATTTCATTTCATGGCGATTTAAACTAAATCTAGCACTTAAATATAAAGACCTGTACGACATTGTGACAGGTGTGAAAGTCAGGCCAACAGGTGATGTGTCAGAAGGAAACGTTTCAGCTTGGATAAAGAAAGATGTCGAAGCTCAAACGTTGATAGGTTTAAATGTAAACAGTAAGATAGCGAACAAAATTGCCAATTGTAAAACTGCCAAAGACATGATAGACAAATTAGTTAGTTTATATGGCACAAAGACTGATGTAACTTTAGAAACGTCCCGAATCAAATTCTTTACTTTTGAGTATGATGAAAGCAAGTCATCAGTAGAGAATTGTATGGAGATTATGGACTTGGCTGAAGAACTGTCAACTGAAAATGATCCTATGAGAGAAAGTTGGGTCATGACGAGGATCTTGAGTGTCTTACCGTCAAAACTGGCGCATTTCAGGACATCATGGAACAACGTGACGGGACCTACAAGAAACTTAGATACTCTCATCGAACGTCTGAGACTTGAGGACGAGCAACTTAAGGAACCGACGACAAACGCAGAGAGCAGCGCCAGCAACGCTCTCATGACAAGACGTGAGAAACAAGGACAGTCGTCAAGCAAGCAGGACAAGTCACAGTTCGCATGTTACAAATGTGGAAAGAAAGGTCATGTGATTAAAGAGTGCAGAGGAAAGGCATGTCAAAAATACATTGAGTATTGCAAGAAGAAATACTCATGCAACAATTGTAAGCAGAAAGGTCACTTCGCAAAGGATTGTCCATCCCGAGAAGAAGGAAACAAGTCAGGAAATGGAAAATCATTAAAGAGGGCTTTTTTGACCACAGCACTCTCGACAGTGGACAACGACATTTCGCAGGACAGGGCAACTTCATGGTATCAAGACTGTGGAGCCAGCCAACACATGACGTCTCATCGAGAATGGTTTGTACAGCTTGCTGAGCTGGACGAGCCAATTCCAATTGTGATTGGAGATTCAACCAGGCTGGATGGTGTTGCAGTCGGAAACATTGATATGGAGGCTTTTGATGGTCAAAAGTGGTATCCAGTGGTACTTGAAGATGTGATCTATGTACCAAATCTCAACTTTAATCTTTTCTCAGTAAGTCAGATGTTAGACAAGGGACATGTACAGAAGGCAAATGGAAACGAGTCAACTTTTTACTGTCAGGACAGCAAGGAAATTGTGGCAATAGCAAGGCGCAAAGGAAATTTGTACAAAATGATGCTCAGGAGAGAAGAAGAGACAAACTTGATGGTCCAGTCGATCAAAGTATGGCATGAAAGACTCGCCCATCAAAACGTGAAGTATGTGAGGGACATACTGAAAAGAAAAGGGATCAAGTATGTTGATGACTGGAATAATTATGTGTGCACAGGGTGCTCATATGGCAAGCAACATCGATCTTCACACCCAAACAACCCCAAGACAGCCCAGCAGCCATTAGATCTTGTGCATGTCGACCGGCAAGATGAACATCTCATCTCTAGGAGGAGCAAAGTATTGGCTCATGTTGAAAGATGATTTCACTCACTACCGAAACTGTTATTTCATGAAGACGAAAAGTGAAGCCCCAGCGAAGATTGAAAGCTACCTGAGATTTGTAGAAAATCAACTGGGAAGAAGAGTGAAGAGTCTGAGATCTGATAACGGCACGGAACTGAAAAATGCAAAAATGAAAGAGCTGATGGACAAGTTGGGAATTTTTCACACTTTTACGAATGTACATACGCCAGAGCAAAATGGAAGGGTGGAAAGAGAGATGAGAACGATTGTCGAGGCAGCCAGGGCAGAGATACAAGCAGATGGTTTGGACGAGAGATTATGGGCAGAGGCAATGAACCATGCAATCTTCACGATCAACCAGACAGGAACCAGCAACGTACCAGGAAAGAGTCCAGCAGAATTGTGGTTCGGAAGGAAAATGAAGATTGAGAAACTGCGACCTTTTGGATGTGAATGTTATGTGCTGACCCAAGCACAGAAGACTTCCCATAAACCGCCGAAGTGGGCAGCCCTGGCTGGAATGAAGTGCCAACTCACACCCTCCTGAGCCAATTCACCCTTTAATGAGTCATGAGAAGACTCCAAAAATTCTTTAATGGCAGAATTCGCTCCTATGAAGTTGGAACCGTTATCAGAATATAAGTTAACGCATTTCCCGCGTCTAGACGCAAAGCGCCTTAGTGCAGCCAAAAAAGCGTACGTAGTTAAATCACTGACTAACTCTAGGTGTAACGCCTTTGCCACAAGACATATGAATAAACAAACATATGCTTTAGTAGTTTTGTAAATTCTAGTTTTCCTATGCGCGGCGTATAATTCTAACCTTGGAATGCTTATTCCCTTTAACGGTGCTACTCGGGACTTGGAGCACAATAACCGAACGGAAACATTACCATGGACGTCAATATTCTTCAAGTAAATTACAGCCCCATAAGCCCGTTCAGAAGCATCTGCATAGCCGTGCAATTCAATTGTTACAGGTTCCTTCAACAAAACATGTCGAGGTATTTTAATGTCATTTAAATAGATTAAATTATTTTTGAACTCTAACCATTGAGTTTGTAAATCTGCAGGAACTGATTCGTCCCATGACAGTTTCAATTGCCAAAGAGTTTGCATGATTATTTTAGCCGCAACGACTACAGGACTGACAAGTCCCAAAGGATCAAATAATTGAGATGTCTCAGACAAAATTGTCCTTTTTGTTATCTTCTTTGTCACTGGAGCCTTGACGAAATAATGCAACTCATCTGCAGATACTTTCCAGCATAAACCTAAAGTTCGTGTTTCATTATTGTCACTAATATTCAAGATAGCATCATCTCTAGAAGATACAATATCTTCAAGAACGTCTTCACTGTTAGAGAGGCATTTATTCAGACAAAATCCGCCTCTCTGTAGAATATCTGAGATATCGCGTTGTAAAATTTTTATGTCTTCTATGCTCGAACCACCTGTCAGCAAATCATCGACGTAAAAGTCATTTATTATGCATTCACTCGCCGAATGGAACTCTTCAGAATGATCTTTGCCTAATTGATATAAGCATCTAATGGCGAGAAAGGCGGCAGAAGCCATTCCGTAGGTAACAGTGTTGAGTTCGAAACACTCAACTTCTTCGGATTTATTATTCCTCCAAAAAAATACGTTGCAGACACCTTTGTTTCGGATGCAATTGAATCATACGATACATTTTGGTTACGTCTGCTGCAAGCACTACGTTGTGTTTACGATTTCTCAAAATTACCAAGAACAAATCTTGCTGAATCGTAGGGCCGACCAACTGGATGTCATTTAATGAAAGACCGCTGGTTGTCTTTGCAGATGCGTCAAAGACAACCCTTAACTTTGTAGTGAGGCTAGAATTTTTGATCACACAGTGATGAGGTAAATAGTACGATCCATTTGTTGTATTCTCATCAATCTTGCTCATGTAATTTAATTTAACATACTCGTCCATGAATTTTACATATTGAACCTTTAATTCGGGGTTATTATCTAGCTTACGCTCAATATTATAAAATCTTTTTAGTGCGCATTGTCGCGATTCGCCTAACTTATCAGATGAGTATTTAAGCGGAATACTTACCACGAACCTATCATTTTGGTCGCGATATGTATTTTGAACAAAGTGTTCTTCAGCAGCCTTTTCTTCAGCTGAATATTTACTATCGACAGAAAAACTAATTTGTTCTACTTCCCAAAATTTTTCAATTGTATTATTTAAATCAACCGTAGACACATTGCACGAGAAAATATCACCTTGTCTTGGAATTTCCCCAGCTATCACCCAACCCAGCTTTGTTTTTTGAAGGAGCGGTAAGCTTTTTCCAAGTCTTATTTGACCCTGGCTAAGAAGAGACCAGAAAATGTCAGCTCCTAAAAGCATATCTATTTTGCCGGACACATTGAAAGTGGGATCAGCAAGCGACACGTTTGCAGGTAAATTTAGCAGGTTGGCATCAAAGCTGCATGAAGGTAAATCCTCAGTTATTTTGGGTAATATCAAACACGAAATTTTTGCAGTGAATGAGTTAAGTCGTGATTGTATTTTGACATATACATAATTGCGTATATTTGTAAGACACTGATTAATTCCAGTGACAGCAAAATCAATGTTAGATTTACGAAGCTTAAGTTTATTTGCAAGTTCTTCACTTATGAAATGAGATTGAGAACCGCTGTCCAATAATACGCGAATCTCATGAACGTTGTTTGAGGAATCAAACACTTGGATAACTGCCGTGGACAACAAAATCTGCGCTAATGCCCTATTAGATGTATGATTCACGCTCGTTTGACCAACTTCATCATTTTGAATTTTTTCAGTTACCCTTTGGTTAGTTTCATGTACCACTCTATTATTATTATCGGAAAAATGTAAGAGTACATTATGTTTCTTGTTGCATTTACTACAACCTGCTCGTTTACAATGGAGAGGGGAATGTTTTGGTTTAAAGCAATTTACGCACAATTTTAAACGCTTAATATTTTCGTACCTTTCGTAAGGTTCGAGTTTTAGAAATTCAGAACAATTGTATATTAAATGTTTCGCGTTGCAAAACACACATTTTTCCCCGCTCGTTGAAATATGAGCTTTTATTTTGGGTTTTGAGTAATAATTTTTATTATCATCATTGCTTAATTGCAAAGTTTCTAATAAACGACATTTTTCCTTCAGAAAATTTTTAAATTCATCAAGGGATGGCAATTCACCCTTTGTAATTCGTGACTCCCACTCCCGTCTGGTGAGGGGGTCCAATTTGACAGAAATAATGTGAATAACTAATGTATTCCACTTTTCGACCGGCTGTCCCAAAACCTCTAAAGCGCGCAAGTGCTTGGAAAAGCCGTCCAATAACTGACGCAATCCAACAGAGGATTCCTTAGTTACACCAGGTAAATTCAAAAATGCCTTTACATGATTCGTAACTAATAAATTTTTATTTTCATAACGCTCTAAAATAAGCTCCCACGCGGTGTTATAGTTTGCTGATGAAACTTCCAATGATTGAATGATTTCCGCAGCGCCGCCTTTTAAAGCTGATCGTAAGTAATGGAATTTCTGCACTGGTGACAGAATTTGGTTTTCATGAATGACCGACATAAACGTGTCTTTAAAATATAACCATTGGTCATACGACCCGTCATATGTCGGTAAACTTAAAGTAGGTAATTTAACATGGTTAAAAACATTTGGATTTGAATAATTCGCGCCAATTCGCGAATTAGCAGAATTTTCTGCGGACATTTCCGACATAGATTCGGGCAACACATGTTGAACCGAAGCCGTAACGAGGGCTTTAGCTTTTGAAACCGCCTCAAAGTATTTTTCTTCGAAATCGGCACGCTCTCTTTCATCAATATTTACGTTTTCCGCAGACTGCATTAAGTCGATCTTTAATTGGATGTCATTAAAATCATCCAACAATGATTCAATTTTTAGCATTTGTGTTTCCACCCGAGCAATATCACATTCCTTATTGTCAAATTTTATTAGAATGCTGTGGAAACGTGTGAGCTGGCCCTTTATTGCTGCCCTTTTTATTATAAAGGCTTGCAATTCCGCCATTGTTTATTATTGTGCAATACAATTACAAACTTTAGGACACAAAAACATATAATTATTATATGCGAATAATCGGCATGCGTCTACCCAATTAATTCCACTTATCACCTTTATTACAGGTAAGTATACAATATCAAACCCAATGAAGCATGCAGCAATTTGCAGGAAATATGGGATTAGGGAACTAACCTTGGAGGACAATGGACAATGTAATATGCACGATATTCTTCAAGTTTTGTTCAGCTCACGTATTCTTTGTGCTTACTTGCACAATAAACCATTGGACCATTGGACTATGAATTCAGTTATCAGTTTTTAGAATTTTATAAATCTATATAAAATTCTAAAATCTGATAACTGAATTCATAGTGACATATTAAACACTTCGTCTGCCCTCAAAGGATTGCCGTAACACTAAGATGAAACATTTCGTTTAAGATGAGACTGAAAAGTTATACTAATTCGCAAAAAACACGTAAATTATTAGCTAACAGTAGCTGGTCGGGGAAAAGATTTTTGCCCGTCTGAAAAATCTTTCTTCTACGGCAGTCCACATTATGAATTCTTAATAAGTTAACCCCGCACGCCAAAAGACAGTGACACAGTAATTAAACTCGACACGTGTTTCGCTGACAACGGCAGCATCTTCAACTGTCGAGTTTAATTACTGTGTCACTCTTTTGGCGTGTGGGGTTAACTTATTACGAATTCATAGTGAATTTATACGTCAAAGTTATTGATCCAACTACTCTGTGAGCAGTCCACATAACTTAGTCGAGAAATACCACCAAGAAGAAATAAATAAATCATACTACTTATCATAAGCAGGTACATTTGAAAGTTTCCAGCTTGGTAGAATACAAAAAATATGGCAGTATTTAGAATGGAAAACGTTATAAAAGTAAAATGATTCTTAATTTTCCTCAGAAACGCGTTCAGATTTCTGACGCGTCGACATATCGAGGAAAAAAATATGATTATAATTACGGCATTTACCCATGAAGTTGATTTTTTCTAAACTGTTTTATTACAGTAATAAACTGCACTATAATTTTCAAACGAGCGGGGGCTTTAGATATAATTGCGTTATTGATTTTTTTAATAAATGAAGATCCCAATAAATTTTTGATGTATAAATAATAAATTACTTTATCAGCCGTAAAACTTTATTACGACTAACCCGTCCCTGCTATAAAAGTATAAATAGTAGCTTTGTAAACGTTTTGTTAAGACTACGGGAAGAACTTAAACAAAACAGTTAAAAATAGAACAGGGAATACAAATTGTTACTCATACTGTTGTTACCCGTGATTTATGGGCTAGGTGGTTTAAATTGGGATACCAAGTGCTTTTCTACAAAAGCCGATGCGTTTTTAAAACGAAAGCTATTTGGAGTGATTGTTTAATAACAAACATTGGTATGTACTGGAAAATTGAGTGCTAAACTGCAAGCACCGACAACTCGTTCATGAACATTTTTTTGTAAAATGTGATGATCAGTAACATTAACATATAATTTTTGCAATAAATACTGTACTTTGTTAAGTTTCCCAGCTGGGGGGCTCATCTGGCGCATACTTTGACGTCCTTTGGAAGCGATAGATACTCTTGGTGGCAAGTAAAAAATAATTTTCCAGAAGTTCCTCGGTCAATCCAAACCGAAAATGGTTTCATTATGATAAATGTGCGATGTAGTGAAGCGGAAAAAAACATGCTATAAAACGCACTTTGCATAAATATTCCGAAAGGTATTTTTGAACTAATGTTTTATTTATTATGCAGTTTAATGAATCCCCGCTGAATTCTTGAATAATGTCAATTTAATCATGTGTACCATCGGAATAACTTTGCAAACAGCCGATAATTAAGTGCTGTTATAGATAACATAGCATTGTAATATATACATAAATGTGCTAGATAAAATCATAAAGATAAGAGTTGCTCTCCACCATGTTTATTGGTAGTACGCTTGTCTCACTTGAGAGAACTATAATTTTCATTAGGAAGTGGCATCTATAAAACGTTGTTGATACAGTAGCTGTTGAGGTGCATGTTAAGTTCTTCTGTATTACACTCTGAGGATGAATGATTTATGCAGCACTAAGGTAAACTAGGAAGGGCATTTTAATTATCTTGAGGTAGAACGGTGCGATACTCTCATATTTATTTTGTTCTCGTGTAGGTATTGTTTAAATAAACCACATGCATAATTTTAATATTTTTATTTGTCAATGTTCAACATTCAGAATTATTTACTGATTTTTTAACATCTATTTAAATTGTAGTCCTTATTCATCGGAATGTGGCGCGAGTAATTCACAAAGAGACCTTCATAATGTTAAATTACCCAGTGGCTCACATGATAAGTCATTATTGATGACATGCAGTGAGTATGGAAATAGTATCATGATAATTATATATTTATATGTATAAAAACCAAAACATGTGTAGATTTACAGATTAGTGATACATAGATGCAAGGAAAGTTACGGTAGCTGTTATGTATGCGTATATCTTGTTTATATTGTTCAATAATTGACACTACAGTAGATCTATCAATTGATTGATTAGCAAAGTACCTGGTGTAATCCGTTATATCATTTCCAAACTCTCACCTACTTACATTCCAGTAATTCCATGTAATCTTCTGAACTTGAGTATCTATTAATATAACCAAATATTCTTATTCCCCTTCCCAATGCTACTCCGCTACGGCGAGATCCAGTTCTATTTTATCGTGGTCTTCCGTGTGATCTGTCTTCTTCCCAGAGAAATTTTCTTTTTTACATTGCGTGACTGTTCTGTTGATCATCCTTTCAGCGTGTTCTGCCCATCCTTTCTTGCTTTTTGCACATTTCGACGCGTCTTGTATGCCACACTATATCTTCTATGTCTGCGCCTGTCCATGATATTTGATTTTCATTTCAGTTTTCTTAATTTGTATTTAGTAATTTGTGTTTCTTCCATAGGTCTAGTTAGTGCTTTCTCTTATAACCTATATTTGTTTTGCCATACTGCTGTTCAGGCAACCTAAAACTTCAGCAAGTTGTGTCTGTGGTTTGGTTCAGAATTTCGGTAAATAAGTTTCCCTTGTTTGTTAAGTTGGCTCCACGGTATATGCTTCATTGCCTACTATAGATTTCTTTTCGCTCTAGTTCTAATCAAAGACTTATAGAGGGGACTTACTATTTACATTTTCGATTGAAGCAGGGTGAATATTCACAGTCTAAGCGTTTGTGTGTGGAAAAGGCAAAACAAAACAGCCGACCAGTTGTGTAGTGAACAGGTGCCGCCGCGGAAACAGAATATCGCGGAACATTCGCTTGGTCCGTTGCTTGAATATAATAAGAAAGAACGATCCCCGCGACCCGCTGGCCTACGAACGTGTAGGCTTCAAAACAAAATCAACTGTTCCATAAGGATGCTATACTTGGGCCGCCCAACAGACGGAGTGATCACCCTGCAAGCATGAGCTCTAGACGGGACCACTATCAATTTAGGACGACAGAACCGCAGCGATGCGCTTTCTTTAGTCCCAACGAAGTCGCATCACTCCAATTCGGTCGTCATAAATTAATATTGACCCCGCTAGAGCACGTTCTTGCAGGGTGATCACTCCGTCTGTTGGGCGGCCCAAGTATAGGTCCATTCTAGACGTCTTTGGTTCCAATGTACACCTTAAGATTGTTAAATTCGACAGCTTTTTCTATCAATTGACGTGATATAAATGTTAAGTCTGCTGAGCACTCATATTCTGTCTGCACCTTTGTTGTTCCTCTAACCTCTATAATACGTATTATTCCTTGTAAGTTTTCATTTATATGGCAGTAAACAATTTCAGGGTGAAGTTTGGCCATTTTATTCCACGATCATATTAGTAGGATCTATCTAATACGGCTTCCCTTATGTGTTGGTACGTAGACGGTTGGTACTGTATAACTTTCTTTCCGCTGTTCTGGTACGCACTTTTCTTTTATTGCGTTGTTATACAGTTTGTGTAAGCTCGTGGTTTTTATTTATTCCAAAATTTCAATAAAATAAGCAGCAACTGCAAAAGTCATTACATTCAATTTCCTGAGTTTTAAGTTATTTTAAAGGAAAATACTTGCAGTGAGAAAGATGTGAAGAGAAGAACCAGAGAGGTATTCTCGGGCCGGGTGGGATTGGCTCCCGTAAGTAGTAAATGCCACACTGGAGCCAGACAGACATAGGGACAGACCCCCTCCCCGACCTGGGAACTTTTGGTTTTGGCAGACAGTTATGGTGACTTTTGACTGACGGTTATGGTGACTTTTGGGGAAATCTGGTGACTTGGCAGTACTGACACCGTGTTTCTTGTGGGAGAACGGCAACTTCATGTTGGTCGGTAAGTACGTAACCTGTAATCCCTCCGGATCCCTCCGGCTCCAGTCTATTCCTCCGGCCTGAAACAACGGGGGCCCCCGGTCACCTACCAAATTGGGGCCCTCCAAGAGCGTTTGCCCCCCAAATAAGAAGCACTAAGGGGGCCCCACGAACTGAGCGTTAGCCCCCCAAACGAAGGGCCCCACATAACCTCAAAATTAATGCACGCACGCACACACACGTCCTTCTCGGACAACCGCTGTCTGAATACTGAATGTTTCTTCTTCTTCTTCGGTTATTAAAAAGGCCCAGGCCAAACATGGCGCCTACATAATCCAGATAGGCCAAACATACCGAACGAAGGGGTCAAAGAGACCGATCGAAGGGGTCGAAGAGACCGATCGAAGGGATCGCACCAAGGGATCAGTTGAAAAGCCCTTGAGGGCATAAAGGGGTCGCATTGAAAGCCCTTGATCGCATGAAGGGGTCGCATTGAAAGCCCTTGATCGCT
This sequence comes from Xestobium rufovillosum, assembly GCA_963966045.1. Classification (NCBI taxonomy): domain Eukaryota; kingdom Metazoa; phylum Arthropoda; class Insecta; order Coleoptera; family Ptinidae; genus Xestobium; species Xestobium rufovillosum. The sequence goes on from OZ014496.1 coordinate 17,985,571, forward strand.
TGAACGGGCCAACCGGTTTCGAACCGGTTTTGAACCGGTTAACCGACCGGTCAACCGGTTTTTGAACCGGTCCAAGCGACCCCTTCATGCGATCAAGGGCTTTCAATGCGACCCCTTTATGCCCTCAAGGGCTTTTCAACTGATCCCTTGGTGCGATCCCTTCGATCGGTCTCTTCGACCCCTTCGATCGGTCTCTTTGACCCCTTCGTTCGGTATGTTTGGCCTATCTGGATTATGTAGGCGCCATGTTTGGCCTGGGCCTTTTTAATAACCGAAGAAGAAGAAGAAACATTCAGTATTCAGACAGCGGTTGTCCGAGAAGGACGTGTGTGTGCGTGCGTGCATTAATTTTGAGGTTATGTGGGGCCCTTCGTTTGGGGGGCTAACGCTCAGTTCGTGGGGCCCCCTTAGTGCTTCTTATTTGGGGGGCAAACGCTCTTGGAGGGCCCCAATTTGGTAGGTGACCGGGGGCCCCCGTTGTTTCAGGCCGGAGGAATAGACTGGAGCCGGAGGGATCCGGAGGGATTACAGGTTACGTACTTACCGACCAACATGAAGTTGCCGTTCTCCCACAAGAAACACGGTGTCAGTACTGCCAAGTCACCAGATTTCCCCAAAAGTCACCATAACTGTCAGTCAAAAGTCACCATAACTGTCTGCCAAAACCAAAAGTTCCCAGGTCGGGGAGGGGGTCTGTCCCTATGTCTGTCTGGCTCCAGTGTGGCATTTACTACTCCCGTAGAGTTTTTTCCCACGTTTTTACATTATCTTTTTTTGCAAAAAATGCGTGTCTGGTGCCCCGTCAGATAAGAGGTCTATTTAAAATGTTTGTGTCAGGTCTGGGGGCCTGTTTCAACATTGAATTTGATACGCGGCAACACTTTAGCGTTATTCGGCTACTGAAAGTCAATCTTCCTATTTGACGGCTAGATTCAAGTGGCCAGAATGCATCATAACATTTGACGTGCCTTAAAAAGCTAATTTACACGGTGCTAGTAACTCGTACGAGTCACTAGAATCGAGTACTACTCGTCTCGTGTGAACTACCATTCTAGTACTCGAGTGGAGTGCTCGCCCAAGTGCCAATGCGAGTGGAGTGAATAGAAAGCAATCCTATTTACTGGCGCGAGTACTCGGTTCTAGTGACTCGTATAGTACAAGTTACTCGCACCGTGTAAATTATCTTTTACTTTCTTTTCTAGGCTCTGTGCTCATCAACACAGGTCGCGTTGGTGCGGAGGTGGGGGTAATCGCTATAAAATATAAACAAAACACAACCAGCTTCTCTTTGCATACTATGCGACAAAAGTTGATTCACACAACTTTATGTGTTTGCCTGTTCTACAAGTGGGAAATGGACTATTGCGGCTAATATGAAGACACAACTAACACACAAATTAAGGTGTCTTCATTGAAGATTGAAAGTGAAACACTCGGTATTATCTGATCCTCTGCATTGTTAACCAAAGGTAACAATATCGAATAAACGTTTTGCAAGAATTTGAAGAGAATTTTAGATTGTATAGTCAAACAGTTCCGTTTATTCACTATTTCAAGTGAAAAACAATCAAGGAGTGCCCCAATCTTTTTGTTGTCCAAAAAACCAGTTGTCATTTGAATTTTATCCTAGTGTATAACTTGGCATTTCCATTCGTACCTCTGAGATGCACCATCGTCATTATGGTAATATCGCAACCTCTTTGCTTTCGAGTCGTGCCAAAGGACGCCAAATGAGTGACGTCGAATATGAAGATACCTAGTTCAATAATAGTTTTGCAATGGAAACAGTTTATTTTCAATTTGTGTGTGCAAACATTTAAGCTGTTATAATTACCTATATTGCAAAAGCTATGTGAAGATATTTTGCAACTGACTGACAGATGTGAAGAACACGTGGCACGTTATACATTTGTAATTAAAAAAACTGACCTACCCGACGGTTACTTCTACTTTTTCGGTGAATAGCTACGGAATTTCAAAACTCAAAGGTACCGATGTAGATGTAATGCTCAAATAGTTTGATGCTTATTACATTAATACTTTGTAAATTGGTACATTATACTATTCTGTTTTTGACCCTAATTCTGGAGTCAATTTCTCGAGCATTTCAGGGATAATGTACGATTTCCAAAATATTAAACCTTTTCTTGTGATTCGAAACTAAAGAAACGTCTTTTTTGTAATTTTGTAACTGTTCTGATGGAAGAAATAAGACAGAAAAAAACAATCGGCATCAGCTGGTTAAAGAGTGATTTCACTTCAAGTGTATTTATTTCTTCTACAATAATTCTTGATCATAAGATACCTACCTACACAAACTTATGGGTTGTGTTCTAAAACTTGGTTGATTGCAATTTTGCCGTTGTCCATTAGATAGTTGTTTCTGGTTTAATTAGTTAATTGCACGTATAAAAAGCACTGACCAAATAGTTCAAGGTGAAGAGCAATAGCAAGAGTCATTTTGTACCAAACCTTAGTAGTTCAGTACAGAGTGTGTGTGCGAATTAAAATGGAATTTATTTTCGAAGTACCGGGTAATCTAAATTCAGATTTTTATCGACACGAATGGATTAAACTAGGCATGCTTTTGGAAGAAATGGTATGATTATGTGCATAATTTCCTTACTGCATAAGTTACTTTTTTGAGTATAATAGTTGTGAATTTTATGGTCTTTCAATAATTTATCAATTTAATTTTTAAAGAATGTATTCTACAGAAACTTTTAATTTAGCTTTCACAAAATAAAATTCGCAGTTTTTATTTGGACTTCAAATTTATTTTAGTAAGTAGGTACACATATAAAAAAGCTAATTCTAACGAGAATAATAATTTACGTGTAGGTACATACGATTTTAAGGAGTCTGTAAAAAAACAAAATGGGTCCATTACCTCTATTCTTGGGATACTCCAGAATATTTATCAAAACTAGAACTGAAATATAAAAACGTGAAGGAGTCTGATCTTATTTCAAACAAGTCTATACTAAAAAATGTTAGCATTATCTTAGATTTATCACTAAAGTTATAATTTAGGTCTTTTAAACAAATAAATAAATGAATGCAAATTAAAATAAGTAAACCCGAACTGGCGAAATTCCATTTGACCTCCAAATGTTGAATATTTAACATTCACAATAAGCTATGAATTTTCCCTTTGCCAAATGTATCAATTATTGAATTAGCACTAGGTAGTAATTTTTTAATTTCATATAACATTTGTTCTAATAAGGCACATCTGTCATATCATAATGGTGCTCTTACAAACCGTCCTTTTTGAACGTTTTCACGTCTGATTCTATTCATTATGCTTTGGTTTGATATTCATATGATTAATATAATACTTATTTTATTTTCAGCCCCCCGAGAATGAGCTGCAAAAGGGTGAAAGAGTAATGTCGGAACATCAACTGAGAGTGCAACGTTCCTTGCAAAAACTCACAGTCCCTGATTGGTACAAACAATCACAAGTTCCCCGTGAAGGATTCCTTTTAAAGAAACAGCCTGGCAGAGAATCCAATAGATGGACTGGTACATCCAGTAAAACAACTTCGCTCAACAGCTTAGGCTCAAACACACAATCACCAACAATTCTCAGCCCGACTCCACAGTTGCAACCTTTCGTTCGGTGGTCGACTTCAAAACTTAATTCGACAGCTTCTTCTCCATGTGCCTCTACCCGTAGTAGTTTTAATGCGCGACAGCCAAATGGTTCTATATCACCATCTTCTATTAGGAGTAGCTTCAGTTATAGGCAACCTTATATGGGATGGAGATCCCAGGAAAGGTTGTCAAGACCTAGAACGCCTGCGGAAAGACTGGCTAGTTCAATCCTAGCACAAGCAAATCAGCCTGAACAACAAGAAAGTCCAGAAATACAAACTTCGATAAAAGAAGTGACGTCCGCTATTGTACATTATGTTAGCGGATTAAGACCTGAATCTAAAGAAAATCATGATGGGCACAGGAGCAGTTCTGCTAGCCCTAGAGGCAGCCAGAAACTTTGTTGGCTAGAAAGCTCTTTTGTTGGAACTAGGCCTTTAGATTCTCCACAAACACCAGTTACCCTAAGCGAAAGTCAAACTTCAACGCATGTACCTCCTTCAAATCTGCGTCTTGAACTACAAAACCACAACGGTGAGTCAATTCATGCTTTGTAAATGTCACCATAGCACTTTTTATTGTTTTATGATTTTTATGTTTTGGTGTGTTAGAACTAGTGAAATTTTGAACTCCCAAGATTTTTTTTATATTAGAATATATGTAGTTTTATGTTGTACCTTTAGTGTGAATGCTGTATTCTGAATGCTCTCTAACTGTATAATGTGGTGCTATATAAATTGTAAATGCCTTAAATTTTATTTATTTTTAGTGCATAGGCTAATTTTACCGAAGCTGTCACCTCATGGTTTACTTATTTGGTAAATTGTGATGCGTTTTGATATTGTTATTGTATGCATAAACCTTACGATATTTTTATGTTGTAGCAATACCTGTGTATTAAGCGTAGAAAATAATAATTTTCTATTCAGTTATTCTCATATTTTATTGATGTTGTTTAAAACGTGTGTTCAGATTTCTAGTGCAATCTGCTTTTGTAACAATCAAAATTTCACCCCTATACAGTAATGAATAAAATTTATAATCAAGTATACAGTACGTGAAAGTATGTTTTAATTTTTAGATTATATTTTGTTCATTATGCAACAATGTATATTTTTAACTGTATTATACATTTTAAGATTTGCATGTATCGAATTCTGCCTTTTAAATAAATTGTTTTATTTTCTCAGTTTCGTTCATTTATTGCACTAAATAGTTTTATTGTCACGCCGTGATTTTTATTTTGCAGTTTTCTTCTCATACCTTAAGGGTTACTTTGCAGGCCATGTTTCAGTATATTATGATAATCATTGCAAATTGCTTGGCGATTACAGCTTGACGGGTCAGCCAGGGCAAATCAGGAAAAAGGAGGAGGGTGTGCGATGTATGGGCTTAATGAACTCCTGCTTGTGTACCTACATCAAAACTTGCCTGTCAGGCTGCAATCGGTGGTTAATGCAGACATATGCATGGTTCCAGCACAGTTTCATTTGGCAAATTTGCTATATAAATCTGAAAATAAGAATAGGTAATTTATTAATTCATTTCATGAGAACAGCGTAGATTTACAAGAAAAGTAGGTATGTAATTAGGTATGTATCAGAAATTTGTCCTTGACAGAGGTGTGTGGCTTTGATTATAAAATTTCGTTTATACAGTCTGTTTGATTGTAAAGGCCCAGCTCTGTAGCATATTTTTTAACAAAATAATCCATATACTTAAGCCATATATATTTTTAAATGGGGGGGGGGGTTCTTGCACATCTAAAAATCAGTACAGAATCAATAATCCGCACATACATGTCAAAAGGATATTTTTACATTTTCTGGAAGCTTTCAACTTTCAACATTTTTTTCCTAAATTGGCAGTGGTAAGTGCAACAAATCTAGTTTTTAATTTACAGTATGGTAGACAGTGGAAACAGATTTTATGCAGTTACATATTTCAAAAATTAGAAAGGCCTAGGAAATAAAATAGCGGTTAGATTAAACAAGAACACTACATGTTAAATTAACGTGTAGTAGTGATTATTATATACAGGGTGTATCCAAATAAGTGCGAAAAAATTTAAGAGGCGGTTCCTTGTTGAAAATTAAAGGGGGTGTTTGATATAAACAAATCCTCATATGTCCCTCCCTTAGGAGTTACGCTCCTCCAAAGTGGGAGGTGGAAATTATGTTTTTTATTTTTTTGTCAAAATCTGAAATAGTTAGGTAAATGAAATGTGGTGGAAGGTTTCTAATGTTAAAAAGGCTACTTTCGAAGATTTTCTTGACCGATCCATATTGTTATAAGTGGATGAAACTCGCAACCCCTCTTAAGCAACTTGGTGCCGCCTACTACTTTTACTTGGAATTTAATTCTTTCAGTGCATGATGAAGTTAATTATTTTTTTCCCGAAAACTATTGATTTTACAAAAACAGCAAAAGAGATACGAAAGTTTTTAAATGAATGAAGCTTTCTAAGGCATATTTTTAAACAATCAAATTCTTACACGGTAAAAATGTAAAACGTTAAAAGGGAAAAAATTAAGAGGGGTTGCAAGTTTCATCCACTTATAACAATATGGATAGGTCAAAAAATATTCGAATGTAGCCTTTTTAACATTACAAGCCTTCCACCAAATTTCATTTCCTTAAGTTTTTCAGATTTTGGGAAATTAAATAAAAACCTAATTTCCACCGCTTTGGAGGAGCGTCACTCCTAAGGGAGATACATATGAGGATTTGTTTATATCAAACACCCCCTTTAATTTTCAACAAGGAATCGCCTCTTAAATTTTTTCGCACTTATTCGAATACACCCTGAATATATACAGCACTACAGGCTTGGTAAGCCCAGGGCTTGAAAAGTAATCTCTTTCCATTTTCTCCTATCTATTGCTTGATTGGTCCAGTCCGTTACACCTAGCCTCCTCAAATCATCCTCAACACAAGATATCCAGCTCCTTCTTGGCCTTCCCTTGCAGTTACTGCCCTCTGGCTCCCCCTTCTGCATCTTCCTTGGAATTCTTGTATCTTCCATTCTAGCTACATGTCCGAGCCTTCTCAATCTGGACTGCACAACAACATTTACGATGTTCGGTTCCTTGAAGATTTCTTCCAGTTTCCGATTTGTCCTACGTCTCCACTGATCTTCTTCCTTAACACCTCCAAAAATGCGTCTCAACATTCGCCTTTCCCAAATGAGCAGCCTATTTCTATCCTCCTGTCGAAGTACCCACGTTTCACTACCAAAGAGTACTACTGGTCTTATTATGGTTTTATAAATCTTACTTTTGTTTTCCTGGATATGCTTTTGGAGAAAATTATCTTATTCAAACTTGCTGCCGATCTTGTACCCAACACCATTCGTCTTCCAATTTAATTCCCACTACCACTATTGTTTGTTAATTCCACTCCCAAATATGTGATGGATTGTTTCTGGGTGAACTCATATTATTTCGTGCCTGCTATGTTATTTATCCGTAGGTTCTGCCAGTTGTCTATTGCTCCTCTACCAAATACCATGTAATATGATTTTGATTCATTTATCTTCAGGCCAAAATCACCTGCCACATGCTCAAGCTGCCCAGTCAATACTTTCAATGTTTCCCTTATTCTGCACATTATAACATCATCCGCATAAGCCAGTACCTGGTATGGGTGATCGAAGATGCAGTTGTCAGACACCAGCTTGCTTTTTCTTATTACTTGTTCCAGAACAATATTAAACAGTGTTGGGGCTACTGGGTCACCTTGCCGTAGTCCTTGAAGTATTTCAAAGTATCCTGATCACACTACTAGTGTCAGTCATTGTCATCTCCACCAGCTTTATAATTTTTTCGGGGAACTCCAGTTCTTTTAACAATTCAATAACGTTCTTCCTTAACACCATGTCATATGCTTGTTTGAAATCTATAAAAAGGGCATAGACCGTTACCGTTATATTCTTTCTCCAACATTTTTCCTGTGCTTGTTTTATTGTAAATATCTGGTCTATCACCAACCTATTAGTGTGGAAACCATATTGGTATTCCTCCAATATCTTTTCAGCAATGTCTTTTAATCTATCATTAATTAGTGGTGATTATTACTAGTCAAAAATTAGAAATAGTTATTTTAATGCAGGGGTTGATATGTTGCAAGTGTACTTTGAGTGTACTTTGAGTGTTCCTGCTTTGTAAGTTGCAACTTACAATGAACGTTTCGCTAATAATTTTATTTCCTAGGCCTTCCTGATTTTCGATTATAATTGCACAAAATACTAGAATACAAATAATTAAAACCAGGGCTTAAGCCCTGGTTTTTAAGACCCCGACGGAATCCGTCGACGCACTGCGCTGTCACAATTTTACTAAATTATATGTTTGTTGCTAAGTTACACCGATAAAAAACTGAAAATTTTCTGCTAGACAGACTTAAAATACAGCAAACGGAATTCCGCCGACGGAATTCCGTCGACGGAAAGTTGTTAAAAACCAGGGCTTTACTGCACTTACTATTATTGCCAATTTGGGAAAAAATGTTATAATTGGTTACTTAATGTCGAAAGCTTTCAGAAAATGTAAAAATATACTGGGTGTTCCATTTGAAAAAAAAGTTGAGTCTCCACTTTTGATACATGTGCGAATTTTTAATTCTATACTGATATTTAGATATGCAAGAACCCTCCATTTAATAATACATGGTTTTTGTGAGTTATTTTGTATAGTAAAAATGCTACAGAGCTGGACCTTTACAATCAAACAGACTGCATACAGGCGCCTATTTCTACTGTAGAAAATTTCGGAAAGGGATAGAGTAGTTTATCATATAAGCTCATGTCGTTTCCAAGATGGGTACAGGTTGTTAAAATTTCATATTTATTTTTTAGCTTTGCGTGGATTTTCTCTGAACAGGCTGTAGGCAAGTTGATGGAATTTTCTGGACAAATACTACTCAAGACTACCAATATTTTACAGTTAATCCTATTTATGTACGCCATTTTAGCTGGGTAGAAACCAACAGAGGTGCCTCTTTTTTTAAGAATATTTATATTTGACACGCCACTGGAAATTTTTTAAATGTTGGCTATAAGTATTTTAGAAAACTACATTACATTCTTTAAAAAACAGTATTCTTTATTCTTTCACATAACACATAGCGAATGTTTTTTACGAGATACTTCAACTTTTGCAGTAAATTGAGGTAGTATTAACTTGAAGGAAATCTAGGTTTGTTGAAGGAAAATTAATTTATTGTTTGAAGAAAATCAGTGGTGACTCGTAATAAAGGACTCTCAGGCGCCACCCTCGAATTTTTGTCATTTAATTTTCATACAATTAATTATGTATAATAAAATATGAATAGTTACTGTTATTTTGAAAAAAGTATTATCATAGCTGTCATAAAAGTTTCCTGAATTTGGTTGCTATAATTATGTTGTGGCATTCAACGTTCAAAAAATATAGGAGGGGGGAGACTTTTGAATTCCATCGTATAAGTAGGAGTCTTACAGCTGTCCAGTATCATAACTTCAGCAGCTCCAAGTCTACCAGTAATCCTCTCCTAGACTCCATTCTTCCATTGGTAGCTCTCATTTCTTCTGTGGAGGGTAGTAGCCACCTCTCCTCATCCTGTCTTTTGGCGTGTGGGGTTAACTCATAAAGAATTCATAGTGAATTTACACCAAAGTTCCTGATCCAACCACTGTGTGCCCATTGGTGAACAAAAGACTATATAAACACACGTCATCCATTTGAATCTCCATTTCAGAGCAATTTCTGCACTATTCACTCGAGGCTTCTTGTAAGCAGTAAGTAGATCTTTTAAACATTGTGGGAGAGACACAGCATCCTTGGCTTAAATCCTTCGTTATTTTAATTTACTTTGAAGAGTCTGGACAGAGTAACAGTCATACGCTTTCTCCAAGTAGATGAAAATCTAATGGAAACATAAATTATGTTGGATCCTCCTCCTCATTGAGACATGTCACTGTATTGTACTGTTGTATGTTGACTTCGGATTTGGGTAAAGCAGATTTGGTGCACCCCCCTTCCTCGCAGTCAATAAGAGTTGTGTGTTTCTCTGTTTTGTGGTGGCAAAATAAAAGTATTAAACATGGCACACAAAAAAAACTTGTGTGTGTCAGCTCCGACGCACGACTGGAGTCTATACTCTTTACGAACGATTATTTTAACTTCAATCACTTGATAATAGGGTACACGCGAATGTCAGTTTTATACCCAAATGTGTATTTATCAGATGGTTTATGTTCGAAAATGTCCAACTACATCAAAATATAAATTGTTTATAAATTCAGTAATTAAGTGACAATCTGCTAAACGTCGATCCCACTGGCAATGCAATAAATACTTTTCCTGGTATTCGAATAGGCGTTGATTCACATTTCGGCATTAAGCAATATTTGGAGTATTTAATATTAGGTTTTTCCATATTAAATCAAAAGATTCAACAAATTTAGGAACGAACAAACACTGCAAATGCTGACTTTACAACGCCAACTGTCATATCTACTCTATGCCACTCTATTTTCACTATTTCCATGCTCTATGCAGTCAGATATAAACAGCTGTATCGCACGGCTTGTAGGGTGACATTAGATTAGATCACAGTAAAGTAAAAATAAAGTATTTCTAATTATATAAAGAAAACAAAATTTTAAAAAGGGCAATTTAAATTGATAGTTAGGGAGCCGCAATGGTAAATTATTAGTGTATTTTCTACCATGCCAGACGTTATTAGTATTAATGTATCAAACACGAAGAACAAAAATATGGCTATAAGAAAGTTGCATCTGAGTCGCATCGCAGATGGCGGTCTTCAGAAAAGTTTGGAATCGTCTGGCATCCACTCGCGATTGTCTAAAGCATCTGGCATTGATATTTTGGCAATCTTCATGATACAAAGAGTCAGTAAAAGAAAAATCTGTCGGTAGAAGATATGTCACGTGACGCTCCCGCTGAAGATAAGTTTGGGGTTCTCTGGCACCCACTCGCGACTTGTAATGTATCTGACAGTATTATTTTGCCATTCCTCATGATGCAAAGAGTTAGTAAAATAAGAATCTGTTGGCAGAAAATGTGTCAGTAGTAACTTTTAATTCAACCGTTAACTTTGAAAGAGCGCCATCTGCGCTGCGACTCAGATGCAACTTTATTATATCCATATTCTTGTTCCTCGTGTTGCATACATTAAGATTAATAAGGTCATAAGTCATAATTTACTATTGCGGCTCCCTAACTATGAGGTCAAATTAATTTGCAAAAAAGTAATTAAAAAAAAATCATCTCAGAAATTTCAGGTGAAGCAGCACTTCATAATATGCATTACCTGACTGCCCACTCTAAAACCCTAACATAGCAGCTTTTTTCATTTGTTTAAAATTCTACCATGCAGCATCCTAATAGAATTTGCGACACTAATTTAACAGTTACCTACTACAGAACCTTTTACTACTTTTCTTGTATATACAGAAAACATTTGAACAATATTCCATTGACTTGGTACTTCTTGTCCTTAAACTAATAATATATTCATTAGGTTTGTTAATTTTCTCCATAATACTTTTTGCCCGTGTTTTACTACTACAGTCTACTTTCCATTTTTCATGTAGAAATTTTCGACCATAAATGCAATGAAATGTAACCCTTGAGTATGATAGAGAAGTAACTGTGGCGTGTTCTTGTAAGTTTACATGGTAAGTGTTTTTATTTTTTTCCCAGCATGCCAGTTATATCGTAACTTTATTTTCAAAACCATTCTAAATTAATAAGTAGGTAGCTATTCACAAAAACAATAAATTAAAAAACAAAAATTTTCATGAATCAGAATAGTATAAGTAACTCGTGTGTGTGCATAGATGTCACTCTACTGAACACGAGTGCTACGACAAAACCTTCTCCAGGATCAACCACTTTAGAAGATGTCTTAGATTCCCTGTTGGGTTTACCTTCTTCAACTCGTGCACCCAGTCCTAGTCTCCAAGGTAGGAGACATGTGTAAGTTTCATTTCAGGTCTTACTACGTGAATGCACTACTTTTTACATAAATTGAAGTTAGTCTGGTCAAATCAGGACAGTTCTTCGGAATAATGAAATCTAGATTATGATAGCCATATTCAACTTAACAACAAACCTAATAAATAAAGTAGAAATTGGCTTGAAGTTTCAAAGTTTAACTCTGGAAAATATAACATTCCTGAAATACATACTAATAATAAATTATCAAAATATTGCAGTTGATTTTTACACTCACCACTACCAATTGACATCTCCCTATCCAGGTTTCATTTTTCGAAGAGAAGACAGGACTAAGTTCCATAACTCTCTTTTAGTTAACTCAAATCTTTATGGCAATGTTACTTTGTTATATTTCTAAGGTATTTATTACCTGTTACTTACATATTTCTTTTCCCAGTATCCAGGTGTTTCAAATAAAAAGTAAATGAAATGCCGTTTTCAATTTTATCATGAAATGTACGAATACTCCTGGATATTTACCTAAGTTTAATTTTTTACGCTTTGTAGTAAACTAGATGCATGTTTCTTCTAATACGAAATATAACAAAATATTCTATGAATTTTACTTTTCTCATACTTTCATGTTTACACCTACTATTCACGTTTTAAGCAGTTTCTAAAACACCTTAGTGGAGTAGTATTTATTATTCATAATTCTGAGCTTTTTATTCAACTCTAGCTGAATTATTTATGCTTGGTTATTGCTATTTGGCTAAGAATTATTTGATATCAATCACTATATTTTTCATTTTCCAAACAGAAATAATTTATTCCAGCATCAGCGCACCACATTATTTATTTCAGATTTTAAAAACAGTGGTCCTTGTTTTTTGAAATATAATGGTATTCTTTTCTAGAGACGGAGTCAGCTAATACTAGTCCTAGTCGACTGGCCGAACATTCGAAAACAGCAGAACAATTTCGCCGACACAGTGAAGGCAGTGAAACGACTATCTGTCATTCTTCTAACATTGGAATAAACTATACATCCCCAATTCTTAGATGTCGATACTCACGTTGTGGAAAAGTGGCCAATGCCTCTAGTACGGAAGGACTTGCATTTAAAAACTGCCATAACTGTTCTTATACATATTGTTCGAGGGCATGTCGCAGAGCGCATTGGGAAAAGCATCGTAAAACCTGTTTATTTTCAAGAGTTGGAACTTTATGTCGTCAAGTTTTAGCTGCAGCTAAAGAACAATATGATACCCTTCTGCACCTTTCCATGATAGCTCGTCGAGGTTATTTATCTCAAGGTCCGGGAGCTGTAAAATGTTTCTTTCATTGTCCAGAAGCGGCTGAAAAATTTCTCTCAAGCGGTCTGGAGCATTTAGGAGAACCCACGTATATTCCCTGGCCTGACCTCTTACCTTCAGAAATGGGACCTCAGCTTTACACAGAATTAGTAAAAATGTGTAAAAATTACAATCCTGACAGTAAATTAGTGTTATATGTGTCTGTATGTGTTGTTTCGGAAGCACCAGCAGTCGGAGCTGTAAAATGGGAACGACAGCTGGTTTCACGTTGCGCTAAAATGCGTCTAAGCAAAGATATTCCAATACCGGAGAAAGACATCGACAATCCTGAAACACTTATTCTTACTTGTCCTCCTATTAAAGGCGGTAACGATCTAGTGCAACAGTACAGAGAGACAAGTTTTAACAATATTCAGCGACATTTAAGACAACGCGGGGTTTCCTTGCGGCGACATTTTCCAGAAGTTTATAAACAGTTATGTGCATATGCTAAAAATATAGAGAAGTTCACTCCAGTGACCATACATCCTCGTGATAGTGCTACAGGAAAAAGTTTTATGTGTATAATAATGCCCGACGCTGAACCCGAAAGTATAAATCAAGTTATTACAGCTGGCGTTCAAATATCTACGGTAGATGTGCTGAAAGATTGACTTATTCTATCAAATTATAAACTGTGTTTCCCTCTCCTGTGATTTAATTAGCTTGTTGTTGAAAAATATATTGCAAAGTTTAAGAAAATAATCATAATTATCTATATCATTGTTACTTTATTTACGATGAATCAAACATTGTCACCAGTTTACTTGAACAATAATATTTGCTCATGGTGTATTATATAATAACTATTTTTATTTGAAATGTTATGTATTTTATTTTATTGTTTGTTCATAGTACGTATAAGAACACCATTTGTACATTTCGTTAATAATAATATCCTAAATAAGAGTTACAGCAATAAATAAAAATTCATTACCAACATCGTACTAATTATTGCCTTATCACTCAAAAGTCATCGAGGCACAACATTTGATGAAACTTGAGAAATGAAATTTTCAGAATAAAAAACTAACAATTTCTGTATACTGGTGGTGGGGGATTTTAACGGGCTGGCTCCCAAAAATTTCTGTAGATTGACTATTCAGCAGGGTATAGTGCACAGAATGAGCACTTCTTCATGAGCCTCATAAATCTCCAGCGTTTTGCTAATTGTAAGGGGGTTTACATGCACCTCGATAAATAACCCCAGCTGCAGGCTCTTCAGTGGCAAATTATACATCTGAGAGAGTAGAGATTATAACAGGATAATTTTCGATTGCAATATAAAATTGGAAGTGAGTAATCTAAGGAAACTTAATTTCTGTTCGTTAGCTTGAAAAGGAAATTGAAATAAAAATATTAGGCGATCCATATGTTGAATTTAAATATGGGTAGGTCAGGTCAGGTCACTGCAACACGTGTTGTTAACTATTTCTACGTTAATTCTAAGGTGCCAGGCAACTCCCTCCGTTTTCGGATGGCTAATGCGCCGGCTCTGTAATCGAGATATCCGCAGATCAAACCTAGCTTGCTGCCGTTTTTTGAAGTGAAACTTCTTTTGTCTCGGTAGAGTAAGTTCACTCTGCTGTAAAAATCGGTACATAGTCATTTGTAATTTTAGTCACGAATAAACTTGTTCAATTTTGAAATACATTTTAGGCGCAATCGCAGCCGAGTGCGACCATAGGGTATTCCCCTGTAGCCAGCAATAATGGGGTAACAATAATATAAATACCTCTTTGGTGCTGGATGTAAAAGGTTCTTATTTTGTCTGTAAGTAGGCCAGTAGGTATTACATTCAAATTAAGAAAAAATTCAGAAATAAAACAGAATTTACCCATTTGATAAAGATGTATGCATATCAAGAAACGTCGTGAATATAAACACATTTTACTCTTTTGTGCGTTTATGACAGTATGTGTGATCTGAAGCATATTGGTTTGAAAATTGAAAAACATGAAAATACCAACTATAACGTTCTTCAGAAGAAGACACGGAGACAACGTGGCAGCCAACCCGGAACATATAATATTTCTGTTTCAAAACTATCAACATCAACACTAACTTGTAACTTACTGTCTGTTTACAAAAGCGAATATTCAAGAAAACTAATCAGCGAAAAGGGAAGTTGAACTCAAACGAAATTGAAGTAAATATTTTGCAATATGCGTTGAAAAAACAATTGAGCCGGTCAATACTTAAATAAAAAACATTGACCTAAATATTCCCCAGTATTATAGCTATATGGGGTTCACGCTGGTTACAAAATGTCTTAAAAGTGTAAACAAACAGTCAAATATCGTCAATCAAATACATATATTTCGAAAAATCAGCATAATTAAGCAAGAAAGGTATTTTGGTTGACTTAGCTGTACTCAGCGCTAGTGGGTGACATCAATGAGTAGGTTTGCACTGCACGCGTCAGATCGTCCCAGACACCTGGTATATCAAATCCAGAGAATACCTACAGATATGGTAGCGGCAAAATTCCGACTGGCGTGGACGATATTTTCCAAGTTTAATTACTTCCGTATATAAGTTCGCTGGTAAAATGCAGTTTTAGGTCGCTATACAACTGAAACTTTGGTAAAATAGGTATGTGTTACTTATAGGGCCGGTTGTTGGAACGTGGATCAAAATGTAACGCGAGGCTACATTTAATTCGGCTTTCGTTGCTAAGGTACTGAATTGGTGATTGGTTGTATCTGTATCATAGCAATGAAACTCGAATTAAATGTAGCATCGTGTTACATTTCGATCCGCGTTCTAACAACCGGCCTATAGAGAGCTAGATAAGTAGATAGTAAGCAAACAAAGGCCTGGAATTAAATTAAATAAGGTAAGACGAGGAAAGCAAGAAATAACTTTAGAAATACCTGTTAGAACATTAGAAGGTGGCGTTGAAGATTGTGGTGGTCTGGTGGTACACAAGGAAAACCCGAAAATTCGGATATTATAACGCCGCAAATTCAGACAATTAATTTAATGAACATAAAACGTTAATTTAACCCCAACTTGTAGCAAAAACCGTAATAATCTAAGGTCTAAGCGTATTGCACAAAACTCAAAACGCAAAATAAATGATGCTACCAAGGACCAAGCTGAATGAGCTGCACCAACATCAAGTGGAAAGAAGCATCTTTTTTCTTTTTTCCTCCCAAGAAAAAAAAGGTCAAGGAAAATCTGACATTGAGGATAGAAAATTAAAAGCCTCGCCAAATGTGCCCATACCATGCCATGCTAAATTAAATTTGCCAGGCACACACAATTAAAAGCTAAAAGCATCTCACACAATGCGTGATATGAACATAAAACTGTTGAATCACTATACACTGCCACAGACGAAATTAACTAAGACGAACTGTCTACCTATACAGTAAATTCCTATACAGTAAATTCGTTGCGTGGGATTGGAAACAAAACGAGTGCCATATTGGTTCTCTCCAACCTGTAGTATTAGTAGTTTCGCTAGCCACCGATTGATGTCGCTCATCTCTTCTCTAAATATTAACACCATTAGTGCAAGCTTTCACTGATAGATTATCCGAAGTTGCTGCTTTAACCAGTTCTCTATTCGGGAGATAAGTGGCGCGTCACAAAGGTCAGGTTTTCATTCCAAACAAAACAAAGCCACGTGCTTTCTGACGTTTTAACCTAACCTCTGAAATATAATTATAATTACATATAGTTGTTTTCAAGTTTTTACGCGTAAGCCCAACACACAAATTGAAAATAAACTGTTTTCACTGCAAAACGTCTAGAATTATATTGCAAAAACTAGTTTAAGACGTTCTAAATAATATCGATAAACGTCAAATGGCACGTGCTTTTGTTTTGTTTGGAATGAAAACCTGACGTATGACGGAGGCACTTAGGTCCCGAATTCCTGTAAAAAAATAAAATATACCACAAAAGTGGCTCGTCACATATGTCAGATTTTCGCTACAAACAAAACGAAGCCTTGTGCTACCTGACGTTTTAACTAAACCTATGCAATATAATTATAGTCGTTTTCAAGTTTTTGCACGTAAGCGCAACACACAAATTGAAAATAAACCGTTTTCACTACAAAACTTCTATAATTATATTGCAAAAGTTAGCTTAAGACGTTGTAAATAACAAAATTTCTGTAACGGACCCTACCCCACCCTTGCAGATTTCTGCTCACCTCTGTCTATCTACCTACTCAGCGCTGATTAATTAACCTAATCACATCTTACCTAAATACCTGTCGAAGTGGCCACGTGATCATCTATTACCTACGTTGTGTATTACCTATGCCATTACAGACCCCATTACTTTGATAAGAAAGAATCACAAGCGAGAATGTTAATAATAGACACAAATAAAGTTAAGACAAAGATTTATTCATATCTTTCGAAGCATATTCAGAAATTATCCATGATCTTTTTAGTACAAAATCAGACTGATAATCGGCAAATCGCACGTGCGTTTGTTTTGTTTAGAATTAAAATCTGACATGGGATGGAGTGTGTAGTGTATCTATTATACACCATATTTCCATTCTAAACAAAATAAGTGCACGTGCCATTTGACGTTTATTAGTGTTATTTACAACGTATTTAGCTAACTTTTGCAACATAATTATAAAAGTTTTGCAGTGAAAGCAGTTTATTTTCGATTTGTGTGTTGCCCTTACGTGTAAAAACTTGAGAACGAGTATAATTTATTATATTTATAATTTATTATATTATTACATTATATTATATTTATTATGTTATATTATATTTATTATATTATTTATTATAGGTTAGATTAAAACGCCATGTATCGCATTGCTTTGTTTTGTTTAGAATGAAAATCTAACGTTTGTGACGATATACGATTTGTGGTTGCGGATTTGGATCAACCCGTCCCTTCTCGAAATCTGCCTGTGTCTGTGGTTGCTAGCCCATAATGTTGCAAATATCAGATCTATGGAAGCGCCACCTATCTGTCTAAAATAAAAAATCAACGGCATCTTGAGCAAGTAACAAGGTCAACAACACCAAAAATATTAAAGATTAAAATTTTCTCTATCAGCTTTTGAAATTTAAGCGAACTGCTACCTATGTAATAGCTGAAAGTTGTTTCGTTCTTTGGAAATCTCAAAGGTAAGTAAGAACACTTATTACCTGAAGAAGATCGTAGGCGAGTAACACTTAACCGATATTTACATTGTTTTGGTAATAATGGCAAATTTGGTGTTAAAATTAGCAGTGGAAGTACTAAGCCTTGATCGTTTTTTTGTTCATGTAACAATAAAGAAAAATTCAACAATAGAAAACGAAATATTAGTTCCTGTCATTGCTGATTGTGTACCAGTGTACTACATAATTTGTCTCTGACTACATATGGACAAAAATTGCCGCTCTAATTCAAATAAAAAATAGTATTTCTTAAGACTTACATATTTTTCATTTCAGATTTTGAACGATGCTTTTGCCTACTTGAGATGATAATCATGAACAAGTTAAGAGTGATCCCACAATAATGGCAAATGTTGATTCACAGAATGAAGACACTGTTGATTCTGTTAAACAAAATTCTTCGAGTGTCAACTGTGTCGACCACATTTATCATGGGGCTTGTGATAACACAAACTGCTTAGATGTGAATGGTGTTTGTGATAGATTACCAAATAATAATGACTTTAAAGACGTGTGTTTACCCCGTTGTAATAGTGATAAAGACTGTCTTAGAACTTCAACAAATAATGATGTGATGTCAGCACAAACTACTTTATCCACTCTTGGAGGGAGCAATACACCTTCACAGCAAAGTGAAACACTGTCCTTTTCTTCTGCAGGTAAGAATTTTGAACCTCTGATCTTGCATTTGTTTGTATAGGATGTCCGAAAACTCCTGTTCGAAAAAGACCGAAATATTTTACATTCAAAAATAACACTAAAAGTTCCTATAAACAAGTTTCCTTAAATGCTTCCCTGAAGACAGGGTATGTTCACTCTATCCTGAAAACTCGGACGAAGTACTAGTTACGCTTGACGGCACAAAAGCGCTGATGTAGGGCGAGAGTCCACAGATATGATAAAGTATATGCTCTATGTTTCAATGCGATCTCTGCCGGACTGCCGGTAACCGGTATCTGGAAATTGTTTGGTTCGTGTTTCGTGCGCCATTTGCAATTTCTTGGTTGGTGTTGGCATGTTGTGTTTGCCAGTCGTGTAAAAGTTTGAATTTTCGCTCGTCTTTTTTCCAAGCCACTGATTAGAGAGTGTACCAAGCTTTGAGCAAATTTACTGTTGTTTTTGTGCAACATTTTTGTGAAACATTTTTTAAAACGGACTTTAAAGTGGGGTATCAAAAATGTGTTGTGAAGAAATGTGGAAACAACTCTAACGAAGTGAAAATGCACATATTTCCCTATTGTTATGAGGTTTTTATAAACTTTCGGATATAGCATTGATAATTTCAGCGCCAAAACGAATGCTCTGCAGTACAGTTCTTCGACTTGGCAAAGCAAACTTTTTTTAAGGAGTTTGTAGACTTTATTATTACCGTATAAAACAATTCTTAGTAATTTATTGTGTCAATGTTACATTTATAAAATACATAAATTTAATTTTGAAAATATTTTTATTTAAACATTCCATATATAACATTTTACTTCTACTTAAAAGATTGTTGTATCCTTTATTACTATTTTTATGTTCTTCTAAAAGTAGCAAATGCTGGATACAAAAATTTTTATGTATAAGTATAAAATAAAAATAAATTTCATTATAACTAGGAGCTTATATTCAAATTTCCCGGCGTTTGCGATACTAGCGCTTCGTGTCATAAAGCGTAACTAAACCATTTCGTCCGGCGAAAATACAGGGAGTCGCTTATCTACATAAGTCTCTAATCTATGCCTGAAGAGTTACAAGCATTTAAAAAGATGGCTTAAACTTAAAAAAATATTTTTTTATTTGAGCTAGAAGCGCCAGATTTGGCATGCAATATTAGTATATTACATAATGAGTTGTTGCATTTTGCGAAATTTTTATGGGGGGCCGGGTTTTCACTTGATTAACTCTTCACATCTTTTTGAACCAAATACATTCTATGTAATACAAGGACGGCCATAATCAAGTACCCAATTCGAAGCTATCGTATTTTGTTTATCTGGCATCTTGCGTCAATTCGTGTTTGACACTTGTCTAGTGCAAATATTCAAGTTTTATTATGAATCGATATACGCCAGAAGAACGTGCAGAAATTGTGATTTTGTTTATTAAAAACAACGAATCGGTTATCTCGACGCAGCGAAATTTTCGCCGAAACTATCCTCGCCACTCGGCCCCAAATGGAAAGACAATACGCCGTTTAGCTGAAAAATTTAGACTTAGCGGGACAACGGCCGATGCAAGCTGCAAGGCATATTGGAAGACCGCGAACTGGACGATCAATCGAAAACATCCAGCGTGTAAGAGGAAGTATCGCATAAGAACCAAGAACCTCGACAGAAAGACGATCCACACAATTAGGCATTTCTCGAACGTCACTGAGACGAATTTTGAAGTTGGATTTGCATGCATTTCCATACAAGAATCAGGTGGCGCAGCAGCTCCTTCCCAGAGACCACCAACAACGTCTGCAAGAATTTTTCACGGAAACTCATTATGACGGACGAAGCCCATTTTCATTTAAGTGGATTCGTAAATAAGCAAAACTACCGCTTCTGGGGGACAGAAAATCCTCGTATTATTCAAGAAAGACCGCTACATCCTCTACGAGTCACTGTATGATGCGGTATTTTTGCGCAAGGTGTAATTGGCCCATATTTTTTCGAGGACGATAGAGGCACCGCCGTTACAGTCAACGGCGAGCGCTACAGAGCGATGTTAGAGAACTTTTTGTTGCCCCAATTGGATGTCCTAGAACTGCAGAATATGTGGTTCCAACAGGATGCGCACACATCTAGAGAGACAATTACCAATTTGAGGATCATGTTTCCTGCACGGTTAATTTCTCGATTTGGCGACTTAGAGTGGCCTTCCAGATCACCGGATCTTTCAGTTCCTGATTTTTTTTATAGGAAAGGTATACTCTAATAACCCTCAAACTCCGCAGCAGCTAAAAGACAACATCTGTTAAGAAATAGAGGACCTTATGCCAGTTGTCTTAACTCGATTTATGGAAAATGCCATAAAACGGGCTCAATCGTGCATCGCAGTTAGAGGTGGCCATTTAACTGATATCATCTTTAATTGATGTTAGGCTTAAAATGCAAACCCAAATAAATGTTCAAACATTTTTTTTTGTTTTTTGTTTCATTACGTTATAAATAGCGTCCACTTAAAATCGGGTACTTCATTTTGGCCGTCCCGGTACTAATAGACACCATGATCCCATGTATTCGGCATATTATGTACTTTATTTCTAACATGAAAGATGTGCCTTTTTCTCCTCTTTTTCTACCTAATTTTGCCGTGTTAACGTCATCTCTCTTTTAACAAAAAGTCGAAATGATCAAAATTTGGCGTAGCGCGCTAATTAAATTGCATGAAATTTGAAGTCAAATCACCTTGTCATTTGAATTTTTATTTTGCGAACACGAGTAAACTTATCAATTATCGCTAGTCAAGTTTTGCCTAGGAATTTCTGTTACTTAATAATTTACTTTAACAGCTACTTGAAGTACGTATATTTTAATATATTATTTGGGAGCGACTACTGCTCCGTCCGACGGGCACCTAAAATTTTGTTGGAACACGTTCGGGCATGAGCATTACAGAATGTCAACACAGCATTTTGGAAGTGTAAAAACATTATGAAACTAAAACTGACAGAACGCATTTTTGAAGCAGACCACTTAGATGACGGGGCACCAGACACGCATTTTTGGAAAATAAGATGATGTAGAAGTAGAGATGCAAAATTACCGGAAATTTACGATTTGGTAATATTACCCTGGGTAATGGGAACTTGGGTAATTTAGGTTTTTTTTAATTGTGATGTTTAATTTTTTGTATTTTGTAAAAGACAAAATTTTGAAATAGATTGTTATATTATTATTATTATTATTCCACTCATACAACATAAAATTCCAGTAATCCGAACATTTCGATAATCCTGTCCGGGTCCCATTTAATTCACATTATCGAGGCTATACTGTACATGCTTCATAATTTGATGCCTCAATCAGGCAAATCATTGGCATTTTAAATGACATGATTGTGGATAGGTAATTTTTACATTATGTTGCATTTTAGGATATGATGTCTCCCACTCTAAAGAAGAATTACTATTGAATGAGGATTTTAGTGCTGCGGAATCATCTAATGAACACAAAGAAGTTTTGAAAGCTGATGGTACTTTGAGTTCTGACAGTGATATCAACAATGGTACTATCAAGAAAAGTAGTAAGAAACTCTCAAAGTCGAGTAAAAAACACTTGGCCGCTTCAAGAGGCCGACCAAGAAAAACTTTAATTCCTATGTATCATAGCCAGATTAGTGGTGATAAGGACACCATAAAAATAAGAATAAAGAAGAATTTAACTGCGCAAGTGCAGGTATGCTTTCACCTATATTTTCACGTAAAAACTGCAATAGTGAGTTGGTATTGAGATTGGTATATTATGGTGTAGGATGTTTAGAAAAATACAGTTTGAAGTAAAATAACTAAAACAATTAATCAAGAAAGTAATAATGGTAGCAATGATGGTAGCATGATCACTTTAATGTAGTGGACTCCCCCCGTACCCTGTCTCTATACCCGCCAACTAATTAAATTAGTCAACCTACCTATTAAGGGAGTATAACTTCAGGGTTCCCCCTCAGCTGGAAAACCTTGAAAACCTGGAAAAATCAAGGAATTCTGTTTATGCAGAATAAAGTCGGGGAATTTTAAAATCCGAGACAAAGTCGAGGAATTTTTAAATATAATAACAAAAGTCAGGGAATCTTAAAGCAAAAGAAGCTGTATTTTTTACTATACCTATATTATTTACTTTCCTCATATAGACATAAATAAAATGTAAATCTCCGCACCATTGTTAACTATTCGAATGCTTTAAAATGAGATCGTATACAATCGAAATACAATCTTAATTTTTATGAACTTTGGTCAGGGAAAACCTGGAAAATTTAGGGTATTTGATATGAATTTAAAAGAGGGAACCCTGAATTTGTACCTGATGTGATCGTCTATGAAAGGACACCTAAATTGTGTTTCCCTACCTAATTTCCACCACCGGCTCAGTGACTTTAATGGGGCAAGTTGCCGAAAGGAAGACGCTGAATAGTTAATTGATTTGTTCACCAATTAACGACACATAACAGTTTATTTAATTTATTTGTAGTTTAATGAAATGACACCCTGATCAAGTTCATATTTGTTGTGTTTATTTAGCAATAAGAACAGCGGTGTTCCCATCTGAAAGCAACTATTAACCCTGGTGTCTGTCCGACATCATTTTAAATGTGTTAATATACAGGTACATGATTTAAACATTTTATAGACCATAACTGATGTGAAGTTGAAGTTAATTGAAGTAATGCAAGGTGTTTATTCGGGAATCTTTCATTAAAATACCGATGACACAAGAAATATGCAGTGTAAGCAAAAAACATGTTATGCAACCTCGTACTGTAATCAACTGTGGAATCCAAAAGTGTGTATACAGTGTGTACCAATTAGACCAATTAGACAGCCAATAAGACAGCCTGTATAAGTAAAAATATAGATTACGGAGAATGAAAAATAAAGTGGGGGCCTCTATAATTTTTTTTCTTTAAAATGCATGCTGCCGCACTATTGAGATGCATAGTTGTATAATTCCAGTAATTTTGCTTCATGGCCTAACAAAATTCTTTAAGTTGTTTGTGGTCAGCTCAACTTAGTGATAGTACAGAACTCAAGGGTACAAATTTTCAATTTGGTAGGGGGATTGCTGTTACAACCTGCAACTTGTTGCAATCTGAAGTTCTTGTATTGACTATAATATATCCAAAAGCTGTCAAAAATCGGAATGTGCAAAAGGGTGTTATATCCAAAAATTGAGTTATGCACAATGGCCTAAAGAGCGTAAAAATTGCTATCGTTTGGCACCAATATCATTAAATTATTTGTGGCACTTCTATCTCTAAAAAACTTCTGAAGAAACAATTTACTACAGGCCCTTACGGGAGAAATTTTTTTGAAAACTGAATGCCGAGAAAATCTTCAAGATTTCGACATTTTTTACATTTACGTCGCGATAACTCTTAGATTATCGCCTAAATCGAAAAATTTTGTTCTTTACAAAATCTTGTACGCTTCTTTTGGAGTGTGATGGTTCGACATGCAGATTTTTATCTTTCACGTATATTGAGTTGTGTAATTAAATATAAAAAGATGTAAAAAGACCGTCAGATGCCAACGCGCGCCACCCACTCGTTGTGCTGGCTTGCATCTCACTTTTCGCCGTAGCGCCGTCTTTCTCCCGCAAGCTACAGTAGTACAGAGCTCAAGGGTACAAATTTTCACTTTGGTAGGGGGATCGTTGTTACAACCTGCAACTTGTTGCAATCTGAAGTTCATGTATTGACTATAATATATCCAAAAGCTGTCAAAAATCGGAATGTGCAAAAGGGCGTTATATCAAAAAACTGAGTTATGGCGTAAGAGCGTAAAAATTGCTATCGTTTGGCACCAAGATCATTAAATTATTTGTGGCACTTCTATCTCTAAAAAACTGCTGAAGAAACAATTTAGTACAGGAGAAAATTTTTTGAAAGCTGAATATCTCCGTTCGAATGCCGAGAAAATCTTCAAGATTTCGACATTTTTACATTCACATCGCGATAGATTATCGCCTAAATCGAAAAATTTTGTTCTTTACAAGATCTTGTACCTTCTTTTGGAGTGTGATGGTTCGATATGCAGATTTTTATCTTTTACGTATATTGAGTTGTGTAATTAAATATAAAAAGATGTAAGAAGACCGTCCGACGCCAATGCGTGCCCCCCTCTCGCTGTGCTGGTTTGCATCTCACTTTTCGCCGTAGCGCCGTCCTTGTCACGCAAGCCACAGTGGAATTTACTACTTATAATTTAATTCATATGTATAAAATCTGGTAAGCCATGATGTTTTTGTCGGAATGACAGCGACAAAAATTAGTATTATTATAAGTCAAATTTCTTGAACCTATTTTAGCAAGACGCAGACGGAGCTACGGCGAAAAGTGAGATGCAAACCAGCGCAGCGAGAGGGGGACGTGCGTTGGCATCTGGCGGTCTTCTTACATCTTTTTATATTTAATTACACAACTCAATATACGTAAAAGATAAAAATCTTCATGTCGAACCATCACACTCCAAAAGAAGCGTACAAGATTCTATAAAGAACAAAATTTTTCGATTTAGGTGATAATCTAAGAGTTATCGCGATGTAAATGTTAAAAATGTCAAAATCTTGAAGATTTTCTCGGCATTCGAACTGAGATATTCAGCTTTCAAAAAATTTTATCCCGTAAGGACCTGTACTAAATTGTTTCTTCAGCAGTTTTTTAGAGATAGAAGTACCACAAATAATTGAATGATCTTGGTGCCAAACGATAGCAATTTTTACGCTCTTTACGCCAGAGTGCATAACTCAGTTTATGGATATAACGCCCTATTGCACATTCCGATTCTTGACAGCTTTTGGATATATCATAATCAAGACATGAACTTAAGAATGCAACAAGTTGCAGGTTGTAACAACGATCCCCCTACCAAACGCATTTTACTGCGTCATTGCAAGCATTGAGCACTCTACTACAGTGGAATTTACTACTTATAATTTAATTCATATGTATAAAATCTGGTAAGCCATGATGTTTTTGTCAGAATGACAGAGAGAAAAATTAGTATTTATAACTCAAATTTCTTGAACATATTTTAGCAAGACGCAGACGGAGCTACGGCGAAAAGTGAGATGCAAACCAGCGAAGCGAGGGGAGGGTGCGCGTTGGCATCTGGCGGTCTTCTTACATCTTTTTATATTTAATTACATAACTCAATATACGTAAAAGATTAAAATCTTCATGTCGAACCATCACACTCCAAAAGAAGCGTACAAGATTCTATAAAGAACAAAGTTTTTCGATTTAGGTGATAATCTAAGAGTTATGGCGATGTAAATGTTAAAAATGTCGAAATCTTGAAGATTTTCTCGGCATTCGAACAGAGATATTCAGCTTTCAAAAAATTTTCTCCCGTAAGGGCCTGTACTAAATTGTTTCTTCCGCAGTTTTTTAGAGATAGAAGTACCACAAATAATTGAATGATCTTGGTGCCAAACGATAGCAATTTTTACGCTCTTTACGCCAGAGTGCATAACTCAGTTTATGGATATAACGCCCTTTTGCACATTCCGATTTTTCACAGCTTTTGGATATATTATAGTCGAGACATGAACTTCAGAATGCAACAAGTTGCAGGTTGTAACAATGATCCCCCTACCATACGCATTTTACTGCCTCATTGCAAGCATTGAGCACTCTACTATGAGCTTTTTCAAAAAATGTACACATGTTGCAGTTCAATCCCAATAAGAAGAAGAGTGGGCGTAGAAAAAGGCACAAAGTGAAATCTGATGCAGATACATCAGACTATGAAAGAAGCAATAAGTATAGGAAACTGGCAAATACAAAGGTTCCCATAGTGGGCAGTACTACAGAGGAACCTAACGAGCAGAGTGTTTGGGGACAAAGTGTGCCTTACGAAGTACTGCATCGCATTTTTCTTAATCTGTGTGTTCAAGAAGGTTGTCTACCAGTTCTCGTAAAGTAAGAATATGCATGATTGTTTTTTCACTGTATTTTAATGCAAGTTCTGTAATTTGTTGCAGATTATGTAAAGTGTGCAAGTTGTGGCGAGATGTGGCTCTTTCTCCGTCTCTATGGTACAAAATAGATTTAAATTGGGTTCGTGAAAAATTTAGAAGTGATATGACACTTCACTGGTTAATTCACAATCGCCTCACAAGTTGTCGTGATTTAAGTATAGGTGAGTTGTTATTTGGTTACTTTTTTATTGCATGTCAACTTGCATTGTTTTGGAATTATAGGTGAATGGAAAGTGCGTAATGTGCAATTGGCCTTAGAGACCGTAAGTAAACAATGTTCCGAGTTACGGGGTCTTAATCTCAGTGGCTGGAAAGGCTTAAATGCCGACCACTTGAAAAATATAGCCTCCGATTGCTCAAAACTCGAAAGGTTGGATCTATCTTCTATAAATGTAAGTAAAATATCTGTGATCTAGGAAAAGGTTTGACATTTAAAGTTTTTGTAGTCGACTTCAACAATTAACTGCCAACCCTTGATGAACCTAGCGCAGATGATGTGCAGCCGCTTGACTCATTTGAATTTGGCGCACAATAAAATTTCGGGATTTAGTCAAATAATGTCGTCAATTTCAGTAAGTTTTACAAATAGCATTTGCTTGATATTTATTTTCCAATCCTTTTAATAGTCTAACTGCCCAAACTTACAATTACTCGACATATCGAATATCAGAACTCTCACAAATGTTGCTTCACTCAACGTAGAGAAATTGCAAATTGGTTGTCCCAAACTGCGGGTGTTGAGGATAACAAATAGTTATATAATTTTAGCACCTGCAATATTACCTGATCAGGTTTGTACCAATTGAATTTTTATTTTGGAGATTGTTAAATCAAATTTTCCAGATGGCATCACCCGGTTTTCCAATGTTGGAGGAGTTATCTGTAGCCGGAAAAGAAAAGTTGACAACTTCTTATGCCATTGATGACGATGGTGTGGAGAGACTTTTAAAAAACAGTAATAAACTTCGTCTTTTGGATGTTAGAGGTTGCATTCGACTGTCTGATTCAGGACTTGTGCGGGTACCAGCATGGGACTTGGAACATCTTTTTTTAAGTGGTAATTTCATTTACATATCTCAGTTCGTGGAATGTGCAAAAAAATTTAAATAATATTTTTCTGTTTAGGTTGTTGCATCACTCGAGCAGGAAGTTCTGCTTTGGAACTTCTAGTTCAGAAATGGAGTCACAGCTTAGTGGAGGTTGATCTTGCTTGGTCAACAGCAACTGCACCTTTGGATGCTGCAGTAGCAGCACTTGCTGAAAAGGGTGCTGAATCTCCACTGCGGTAAGCACTTTTTCGTCACACAGTGTCCCCAGATTGGGTTACAAAGAGGACAAAAAGGAATTATGTATTTTGAACTTCTCAAAAAAATCATTCTATAAAATACCCTGCTCGTTCCCTAACTCCCATAGCACATATAATTTTTTATTCATCTGTTACAGGAAATTTATTATTAGATAGATAAATAGATAGATAATGGATTTATTGTTTCCGATTTGGGATTACAATGCATAATAAACAAATAAACATATAAATAAATGGAACAAACAAAAGTAAACAAACTCCTCCTCACAATTAATTTCGACATATCTAAGGCCTTGGTTTTTAACAAATTTACGTCGACGGAATTCCATTTGCTGTATTTTAAGTCTATCGCTGTTTGAACGGCAGAAAATTTTCAGTTTTTTGTTTGGCGTAACTTAGCAACAACCAAATTATGCAGGTTTGATTTCAGGGAAGTCTGCCAGCGCAGTGCGTCGACGGAGTCCGTCAGCGCAATTGCGTCGGGGGAAATTTTTTTAAAACCAGGGCTTGATTCCCATTTATGTATAATTATCCCTCCCTCTCCTTCCCGAGCTCCTTCCTTCCCCTCTGTATCAATTCCATCCACTTCTCCCCTCTTCTGCTTTCCTCCAGTATCATCTCCACTCTCACCTGTTCCGTGTGCTCTCTCCACCAGCACCTCTCTAACACATGTTCTCATGTCTTGTTCTCCGCCCCACATACCTTACACATTCTTCTATCTTCGCTTTCCCAATATCTCCCACCTCTCATCTCATTTCCCAGTCTAAACCTTGCCACCCTTATTATCTTCCCTTCCCCTACTTCGTAGATATCTCGGCAGTCCCACTGTCCTTATTTCTGTATATTTGTTGTTGTATCTTGATCGTCTTATCTTCTCTTCTTTATCCTGCACTTGTATTTGCCTGTCTCTTTTCTACCTCTCTCACCATGTTCCATCCTGCTGTTCTCAAGTTCTCCACTTCTTCTGCTGCATAGCCTCGCTCCTGACAAAATTTCTCTCGCCTCCCATTTCGATTTTTCTCTTCCTCCCTTCCGTACCTCTTCCCAACACTGCCTGGCTAACTCGTTCCCTCCCCCACCTCTCAACTTTTCCTCATATTTCATGGCTCTCTTTCCTGCCCTGGTTCTTAGTTTTTCTCTGTTTGTTTCGTCTCTTACCATGTACCCAGGCGTTATCCACTCTAAGCCCAGTGTCCATCTTATGTACTTTTCCTGGATCCCCTCTATCTTCTCTCTCTCTTCCCACCCCCAAATTTCTGCTCCATACATGGCTACGCTGCTCACCAATGCGTCAAACAACTACTCTTCTTTTCCAGTCGCCCCCAAAATTCCTCTTTCATATTCCCCATACCTGCTTCATTGCTTTTGTTACCTTTCTTACTACCTCTCTTACATGCTTCTCTTGGCCCCCAGGTGAATCCTAGATATTTAAACTCCCCCACCTTCTCCAACTCATCCCCCTTCCACTCCCACTTCTCCATGCGACTTCTTCCCCCTCCCGCCCTTTCCTAAATCTCATAATTTTAGTCTTCTCCGAGTTCAATACTAGTTCTTTCTTCTCCAAATATCTTTCCATTCTTCTCGGCATCTCCTTTAGTTCTTTCTCTTCCTTTGCCAAGAGGACTATATCGTTCGCATATGCTAGTGTCCAATATTTCTTTTTCCCTATTATCACTCCTCCTGTCTGTCCCTTTGCCATTGCCTCTTCTAAATCTGACAGGAAGATGTTAAACAAGTATTGTGTTGTTATTAATTTTTATGCATTTTTATTGTAAAATTTAAAAAAAAACATTTTCCTGAATGGTTAAGAATTATTCTCGTAATAAATAATTTACATTGCTTAATTATTAGGGCTTGTTCTTTGAGAATACCAGTCGGATTTAGTTGCAGTTTTCCGGCAACTGAAGTAAAAGATGCCGCCTGGGATCTTAGTGTAAAATTGAACTTATTTATTAAGAAACACATACTGTATTTGTAATAGGAGATATAGGATGGTAGGACACCTTCTGAGGCATTAAGGCTAAGTTCGTGACATACTAGAGTCAGAGATAGGAATAAAAAGAGGTAGGGGTAGGCCCAGATTAGACTATTGCTCTCAAATAGTTAAGGATATAGGATGTTCAACTTTTAGGGAAATGCGTAGGTTAGCTCAGGATAGGAAAGGATGGAGTTACGCATCCAACCAGTCTTCGAACTGAAAATTATGATGACTATTCGTTCATAGAATAGTTTACCATATTAATTAAAAAATTAATTAAAAATAATATATTCAACAGGAGTTTAAGAACAGGCAAGTTTTTGTATGAAAAGTGATTTTTTCTGAGAAATAAAAAAATATTTTTTTCCTCTTTGTAACCCCATCCACGGACATACTCTATAATTAAATACCTTATACAGGGTGTTACTCTGGCCAAACTTTTAAGGCTTATTCTTCTAACCAAAATAATGAAAAAAGTTTATATACAGGGTATCCCACGACGACCTTACAAGATCTGTATATGGAAAAGTGTGTTTAGTAGAGTTACACAAATTTGCACAAACAGGTAATCGAGGATGCTCAATTCAACTAAAATATTTTTGACTTTCTGCGACTTCCGGTTATACCGGAAATAGACACCAACTTCCTTATTTTAAATGGAATGCCCACATTTTTATTACGAATTTAGATTTTTGGTCAAATTTTATGGTCACTTTATGCAAAACATCATATGTGTAAAGTGCACCCTCTTCGAGATATTAGACGTTAAAAATCGTCATTTTTCACATTTCATCAATTGTAGCTTGGAAACGGTACGAGATAAAGAAAAATGACTTACATGTCCCTATCCTAGTTTTTAATTCTCTATCTATTGAGTGTGGAAAATACTGCCTCCTGATTAGTCAAAAAATGCCAGAAAGTTGCCAATCGGGAAGCAGTATTTTCCAGACCCATTAGATAGAGAATTAAAAACTAGGATAGGGACATGTAAATCATTTTTCTTAATCTCGTACCGTTTCCAAGTTATAATTGATGAAATTTGGGAAATTACGATTTTTAACGTCTAATATCTCTAAGAGGATGCACTTTACGCATATGATGTTTTGCATTAGGTGACCTTACAATTCGACCAAAAATCTAAATCCGTAATAAAAATGTGGGCATTCCATTTAAAATAAGGAAGTTGGTGTCTATTTCCGGTATAACCGGAAGTCGCAGAAAGGCAAAAATATTTTAGTCGAATTGAGCATCCTCGATTACCTAATTGTGCAAATTTGTGTAATTCTATTATATATACTTTTCTATATACAGATCGTGTAAGGTCGTCGTGGGATACCCTGTACAGGTATGCCAGAAAATGTGCCTTTGAAGTTTTTACAATGTGTGTATTCTAAAAATTGATTATAAGCAGTAGCAAACATTAAACATAATGATATAAACTAAACAATAACAAATTAAAGTAATTGTTCAAAGTTACTCGAGTTCAGAAAATAAACATTTTGCTAAACATGTAGGACAAGGAAAAACAAATTCAGCACTGGTATTCATTTGGATGAGATTTTAAGTCCGAGACCACATTAAACACACTTTCAGACAATATTTGTTGTAACATTTATCAAGAGGTTCAATGTAATTGTCAGTTTCATAGGTTACTATTATAATTTTGTATTTAACGTAACGTAAGTCTAGACTTAAGTAGACGTTAATAACTTGGAAGACACATAACTTTTTTACGAAACGTTTTCGGACACACCTGTGTTTAAACTTTTGTCATTATTTTGGTTAGTAGGATAAGCCTGCAAAGTTTGGTCAGAGTTATAGTTAACATACCAAGGCACCATTTACATAGAAAAAACTTCAAATAGTTCAAGTTTTAAATAATTATTGGAAGTATGATTTGGAATCCTTATGAACTTCTGACTATTTTTGTTGAATTTCAGAATAATAAATTTATGTGGATCATCAGTCAGTTTGGAACCAGTGAAGGCGATTCTTACCAAATGTCCAAATTTGCATTCCATTAATCTGCAATCATGTCGTGCATTGCCACGTGGCATCAAACGTTTATATACGGGCAATGCAGTTGCTGAGCTTAGGCTTAGTTTTCAAGAAAAGCCAAAGACTGAAAGTGGAGATGCAGAAACAGAACCACCACCTGCTGAAGATCCGCTTGTTTTTTAAATTTTCGACACTAATGTCAAAAGAGCTCACATAAGAGTATGTTATTGTATTCACTTGACTTCTGCTGCCTGTTCCATGCCCCTCTCTACTTATAAAGGTAAAAGTTCACAAACATTCAGTCTGGTAAATTGTAATTTTTTTCTACCTAAGTTATATCGGTTCAGGCAGGTAACTGAACCCAAGGAAATTGAGCAAGCGAGGTTCTGATCAAGGTCATACATTTTTAAGATGGGCTGGCAGGTTTATAATGTTGTAAATTGGTAATCAAATACCAAACGGCAGCATTATGTCTTACGTAGTTACCTTTATTTATAAACCTTACTATTTAACATAGAAACTTGAAATTTGGACAAGGTGCATGGTTGGCAAATACACTACTTTGGTATAAAAAGCACCTCACATTCACTTCCGGTATAACCGGAAGTTCTATTCACTTTTTAAATTTAAGTAAGTAAGTAAGCAGTATAATCTCCGCGAACTGCTATCACAGCTTCACACTGCCGTGGAATTGAACTCGCAATGTTATTAATCCGTTCTACCTGAATTCTGGGTCATTTTTCATGGAGAGCAATTTCCAATTAATGAGATTGACCGCCCTGCAACCCGTCTTCCTAATGTATCTCAGACATGTTCAATTGGGTTTAGGTCAGGTGAACAAACTAGCCGGTCCATGCGATTGATGGGAGCTTCATCCATAAAAATGAAATCGAATCCAATTGCTGCAGCCTAGGGGACGACAGAAGTTTTAAGAATTTCATTTCTGTATCGTACGGCTTGCAAAGATCCATTGCACGTAATATAAAGATCAGTGTGACCGTTACCACTAATCCCTTGGTGCAGTGGTCTTTCACGGACAAATTGGAGATTATTCTAGTTCTGAGTTCTCACCACATCAAAACATACCTATTGTCAGGTTGCAAGCTAAACCTAGACTTGTCACTAAAAAGAACACAGACCCAATTGCCTGGTGTCCAATTGAGGTGTCTTCAGCCCATAATCTTTGTGCTCTTTTGTGGTCTGCAGTTAATGGTCGGCGTGCATACATGCCAACATTATGTAATCGATTTCTCACCATTTGAGACCATTTACGGTGTCCTGTAGCTACTGCATAAGCATTTCTTAACAGCATCGCATTTTGGTTCCTGTTTCTTCGTGCTAAAATCGTCAAACAACGATCATCAGCTATCGTTGTAGACTTTGGTCGGCCTTGACTTTGTCAAAAGAAGCCGATTCTATAAATGGGAAACTACACTTTGTTGCACGACTACAGCTTGGACTGCAGCTTGTTGCATCTGTCTAGCTTCCAGACATCCAGTTGCTCACCATGCCATAGATTCCTCTTTTTTGATTGTTCTTCTCTGTCCCCAGGAATATGTGGCAACGTTTTGTACAGGCCTTTTAGAATTTGCTACAAAAACCCAGAATATAAATTGCAACAAGTTAAAACTAAAAGCTGCTGACAGAAGAAGATGAAGAATTTTTTAAATAATTTCTAAAGTCCAATAGCAAAAGAGTATAAGAAAACACATAAATATTGATGGATATTGTTAAGTATGCTGGTTGTTAGGGTTGCCAATGATTACGGTAAAAGTATTTATGTGTATTTTATTTAAAAAGTATAATCGCCCATAGGCTTCTAACAAGGTACTGTACAGAACTGCCAACAGGCGAAGGCGGGGGTTAGGAGAAGAGATGCATGCGCATCTTAAATACACTACAGATATCGAAAGAGAAAAAGCACCTGCATGCTGCAAAATTCAGAGAAAGAAATAAACCAGTTGTCAACGCATTGACAGAACAGCTTCCTAGCCATAAATAAACTGGAGGGCCGCTTGGTGCGCGTCTTCTTTTAGTTTATATGTCGTAGTCTCGTAGTGAAAGCTGTAATTTTATGAAAAGACTAGGCACTTCGTAAATGGCTAGCATGTCATGAAAACATCTGACATCTGGGATTACACTCCCACTGCACAGTGCGCGTGCATGCACTCAGTTCCAGGCGGAGTTGCGGACGGAATCTCGCCGGACGAGCCTTCGTTTCACGTATTTACCACAAACATTTTATTATGCTACCTACCTTTCCCAATTTTTTCCTTATACAGCCTATTACGATTTTCGCACATCGTGTAGCGAGAAATACCCTCTATCCGATGAAATAGACAAATATATATGGTCTCATTGAAAAAAATGTTCAATGACGTCATATCTCGGCTCAAAAATGTGTTAAAAACAATCTGCCCCGTCAGTTTGTTATAGACCATGACTGATATACGTATGCAAAAACTCAGCAAAATCTGTGGAGCCGTTGTCCCGCAAAATTGCCAACAGACATACACACACACACACACACACACACAGTTATTATATGGGAAGTTGCCTAATGCGAGGTTCGTTTTTAGTCGGCTGCGATCGGAAATTGACGTCACCGCCGGACCGAAATTTCCTGCCGTTCATTAGCCGTTAAGCGGAGCGCATAGAACGGTGGAATAAAATAATCATCATTAGGTAGTAGAAAATGTTTATAAGTAGGTATTTTTATTCAAATTACTACATAATGTTATCTATATCTATACTGCCTACTACATGTGCATACTTTTTTCAACTTTTTACTTTGTTTGGAATTAGTCTGTAGTATGGATGTATGTATTTATTTCTGAAAATAAAATACTGGATGTGGGTTTTAGTTTTTAGTATACTGTTATTTTAATCATTCCAGTTAAAAATGAGCGGCATCGAGGGCGATTTCGTTTTCAATCTAGGTTAACATAGCTAATTCAAAAATCTAAATTACTCTACAATATTAGAATACGATCATTTTTGCTTTAAATTTTACAAATTA
The DNA here is from genome assembly GCA_963966045.1 of Xestobium rufovillosum. Taxonomy (NCBI): domain Eukaryota; kingdom Metazoa; phylum Arthropoda; class Insecta; order Coleoptera; family Ptinidae; genus Xestobium; species Xestobium rufovillosum. The sequence continues at coordinate 18,020,589 of OZ014496.1, forward strand.
GGTACCTATCCATATAGGTAGTTCAGTTTCAGTAATAAACTTAGGTGTACCAGAAATAGTCAGGCCCACGCCCAGAAGAAACTATAGAATCCGTGGAAGTCGGTGGGCACAGAATGAATGAGATTCCAATTTGAACCTGACGATATCTCGATGAAATGATCCGCCGTTTTCACAACTACCTACCTACGTAAGTGACAAATGTCGGAAATTTAGTGCGGGAATTTGAAGTAGGTAAGTACCTATCTTTAGGACCTTTACTTACACCTTTTTGTTTTAAACTTTTTCATTAACTGCCGAACGATCAAACTTCATAAAGCAGGTTACACATAAATTTATGCTATCAAAGGCATGCATAAAGCGAGGGAATCGGGAAACGCATACAGACGTCTGTACACGCATGTGAGGTTCGGCGCTGACATCACATGCTTCCCCCCACTCGTACTTCACGCGGTGCTACAGCACTTTACGGGCATTAGGCAACTTCCTATATAATAACTTTGGCACACACACACAGACGGAAATGGGTCACCTTACCAAAAAGGCTTAGAATGACCTGAAACATCCAGATTTGATGAAATATCACCATGCTCAAAAAACAACTATGTATCACAATAGCTACACCTAGCCTCAGCTAGGAAACTAAAAATCATGGATTACAGATAAACTGCATTGGTGAGGTTATGTTTGTTATCTGTCGGGTCATAATGTATTGTTTGTGCAAGCGCAAGCAGACCCGAAAATGCTGTAACTGTGCAACTAAATTCTACTCGATGTGCATGAGTATTCCTTTTTTTTTAGTCATTGCTGTAATGTCTTACATTTTCACTGAAAAGCCAAGTTCAAAGTAGCGATATATCTAGGTATGTTTGATAGATTTGAAAAAAGTTGTTTATACAGTGAGCGGAAATGTAATTTGGGTGCCTTTGACAAATAGAAAGGTAGGGAAAAAATTGATAGGAGCAGTAAAAAGTTTATATAAAGAGACCCAATAACCAAATGCCCAAGTACGCATTACATATGCATATATGTATTCTAAATAAAATTCGCAGCTGCAGGAAGGAGTGCAATTAACAGAAATGACATTTCTGAGAAGAGTGAGAAGGAGAGAAGAGTTAAAGGTGAAATCAGCGTAAGAAACATTTGAAAACAAGAAATTTATGTGGTTTTGGCATGTTGTACGAATATATTAATAGGATAGTGGAAAACTAGACTTATTAGAAAGAATTTAGAAACCAAGGTGAACATGAAAGTGCTCTGTAGAAGCTGTTTTAGCACAGGTAGGATAAGACAGTGACTCAGACAAGGGATAGCAAGAATTTCAAAATACCGCATTTCTGTATATATGAGAAAGTTCAAGCAAAATGAAAATAAAACATCAACACCATAGTAAAACGGTAGAACTGAATTAAGTATCATACATAAAACTGTTCTGAATTCGAAGTAACAGAGTTATGAATATTGGTGTTTTTACAACAGATCAGTATTTTAATATAATTTTCACAGTAAAATATAATAAATGCACAATAAATAACTTTGAATTGCACAGTCTTGTGCTGCAAGCTCTTTTTTGAACAGATATTTTCGTTATTTTTATTAAACCTGACCCGACGTGACCTCCCCACCGGACATTCGATTCATTTTAGCGAGCATATCAGGTTTTGTGCAAAATTACAAACTATTTTACTGAACATTTATTATTTTTGTACTAAACGTTTAATTTGATTCCTTTTCAAGATGGGTTTCTTTAATGTTAAATAGGAGATTGGTGCTATACCTGCCTGCATTTACTAAGCACTAAGGTATCGATTTACCAAGTGAATTATAATTTGTATTTAATAATAAATGTTGTTCCATTTCATATTTCCAAGCATGACAGAAAGCAAGTGATCACTGTAACATACTTGTAGAAAGGTAAATGCACTTCAGAAAATTTACTGTTGTAGAAATATTCTTATGCACAGTTAACGAGCATTATATCAAAAGTTACTCGAAGATACCTAAATTTCTGAATGCCTAGTGTTAATTTTTATTATTATAAATGTTTTTCTACGAGCATTGGTCGATTTTGTCATTTGCACCATTAAATTCTAAAAGAAATGTTTATAGAAAGGATAAGCAATATTTGTATGTAATTTTTCTGTTGATATGGATGTTTTGTAACAATTTTCGATGTTGGATTTTACCTTTTTGCATTCAGTGTTTGTTATAAGAGCTCTTATTTACTTGCAATTTGTACAGCTGTATTAATGTTCTGATAATATTTTTAACGTAGGATATTTTAGATATATTTGTTACTGAATAGTGAAATATGTTTATATATTGTACAGTACCTGTCTTTAAAATGTTAAAAAAATAATTAAACACCAAGTTGCGCAAGGGATATGCAAGTAGTTTTCATAATATTGGCCACTGTTAGTTGCTCTCTCGCTAACTGCATTTCCACAAAATTTTTAAAAAAATCTGGTTTTTAGAGATGCACCAAATATTTGGTAATTAGTCGGTATTCGGCATATTTGGCCACTTTTGTTTTATTTTGATATAGCCGAATTATTCAGCTCAGATGACTGTAAAGATTCTTCTTCTACTCATTTCAAGAAGTATAACATTTGTTCTTTAATGTCCAAATAAACGATAAGTCTATAATGAATTTCAGTGGTAACACATCAACTCACGGGTTGCAATTAATTGGTGTGATTCTTTGGGGATAACTCGTGTGCGCGGCAATAATATAATAGTTTTTCTCGGTGTATTTTGGGGACTAATTATTGTGAACCGAATATTCAGTCCAGCCGCTAGAAAACTGCATTATGTTCGGCATTCCGTTATTCAGCCAAAGTTGTATTCGGCGCATCTCTACTGATTTTATATTGATAAAAATTGTCGAAGTTTCTGCATTTGTAATAATTTTAAAAAGCTTAAACTTAATTCTTCCTCATCTGTTTTTTGGATTGTATGAAGGTATTTACTTCATTGAATCAAATTTGAGACCAGTGAAATATGTATTTCCTTCTTAATATTTCAAAGAGTTGCATTCAATTTTTAAGTTTAAATGTGGAAATGCTAATTTTATTTTACTGGCACAAGAAATAAAGTAATGAATATTATTTGATTGTAAATTGCGCCACTATATTGTCTTTGTTATTTTTTAATGCTTTCTTTTTTTTATGTTACACATATAGATTATTATATTGCAGATTATGTCTCTGAAAAGAAACATTTATGTATATATGTATGTACAAGGCAAAACACATATTTGGAACAAGTGCTGCTATTTATTATTGTATTGGTTTGTTGATTTTATGTTTATGTGTTTTACTATACTTTACAATCTTTATAATTATTTTGTATCTTATATTTTACTGCACGATAATTAAATCTGAGATTAAATAGCAAATAAAATGCATTATTTTTATACACAAATTCACACATTTGTTAATTTTCTATTGCTATGCCAAATTTGTTGAAACATCTCATTTAATAGGAATTTTTTAATGACTAAGCACAAGGTGTTTTAAACCAAGCTTAAAGTAGCTGTATAAACAAATATGTATCCTAAACTCAGCCTGAAGGAGTTATTCTTTATTTTGTAATTTTTCGGACCAACATCACGTTATTTGTTTCTATAATTATTGAACATTATTGTTGATGTACAATTGTTTTCAATGTAATAATAATAATAATAATTTTATTCGACATCATAAATACATGACACGTCATAGCAACATCTAAAGATGTATCCGAAGGAAAAAAAATGAGAAAATGAATGAAACAATCGTGCGATAATGAAATAAAACTACAAATCAATTTAGGATTGGAGCCCATCTAGAGACGAATTACAAAAGTCTGTCAGGTTATAGAACACTTTCCCAATTAGGTAGTCTTTCAACACTGCTTTGAATTTCTTCAATTTCAGGTCCTTTATGTGTTGTGGCAGTTTGTTATGCATTTTAATACATAAATAATTTGTTCCCTATTGGGCACAATTATTAACCCTGTGGTAGGGTATTACAAGCTGGCTTTTATTTCTTGTGTTGTGGCTATGTATCTCACTATGACTCCGAAACTGATGTTGGTTTTCATGGGCGTAAACTAGACATGTAAGTATATATGAGGAGAACAAAGTAAGTATTTTTTCTTTGAGAAATAGAGGTTTGCAACTGCTTCTGTACTCTGCATTGCACAGTATTCGAATGGCTTCTTTTTGTTTCAAGAAGACATCATGGGCTTCCGAAGAACTTCCCCATATAATGAGTCCATATAATAATATAATAATAATATCTCTACTCACTCCTACTAACCCTAAGGTTAGCCCCAGAAGCTAACTATATAGCTTGTGCGGGACGGAGGAGGCGGCATATTACTATTGGCCGCAGGTGCGTCACAGGAACGACCTACAGTTGTTAGTACTCTACCCACCATTTAGTGCGAGAATGAGGAAAACCTGGAAAACCTCATTAGGTAAAGCTGGATAGGCGATCCAAGGCGCGCCCTAGCCACAGCGCAGAAATGAGTCACCCATCCATAGCCAAACCGCGGGCACTGTTGCTGAGCATTAACGACTACTCACTCGCGCATGCCAGCAAGATTCCACGGCTCAGAGATGATACTGTGGATAAAAGCGAAGTAGGCCTCTCTTGTTGCTTGATATCCAGCCACCCTCTGTAGTTTACGCAAGGCATATAGGTAAGTGGATAATTTCTTTGTAATGTGATCCGTGTGTATGTCAAACTTCAGACTGGGATCCAGATAGAGACCCAGCAATTTAACATATTCGTCTCTCTTTTCAGGTTTGGTGTTAAAGTCTTGCAGGCAGTGATGTGAGCCGGTAAATTACCAGTAAATAACCGCGGTTATTTACCGTAAATTACCAAAAATTATTTACCGTAATTTACGAGGGATTTTACCGTAAATTACGCCGGTAATTTACGTGAAAAATTACCGTAAATTGCGCAGTAAATTACCATATTTTATAGTAATTTACGTTATTTCATAATATCAACTAAAATTGTGTAATACAAAATTTGAAAAATTCCCTCCTACTTACGGCAGTACCTAGCGGTTTGCCAGGTGAAGCATAGGTCAGTTTACTTCTATAATTTATTCTATATTTAAATTAGATTCAATTGTTTATTATTAGCTAGTTTATTTTGTTAATCGGTAACAACTTTCATGGTCAATTAAAGCTCAAATAATACCTCCGTACCGTAACTGTATTTCTGTTCTCAAGTTCAAAGCAAATGAACCCTAGGCTTCCGAACCGGAACCAAACTATATGTTCAGTCATCTTATTTACGAATATTCTTATTTTATTTTAAACATCACAGCATGTTTTAGTTACTTTCTGATTTGTGAATAATAATTAAAGATTTAATAATGCTCTACTATTATACAGGGTGTTACAAAAAGATGCGTACAGATTTTGTGTGGTTATAGAAATGCATGTCCGAAGAAGCTTCGTTTCCATGCTAGGTACCTACCTACTTCTAAAGATTCTCGTGTAGGTGAAGTGCCTTATCGGTAAATGATAGCGAAAAAACTTATTGGAAAAAGTTGTTTAGAAATAAAAATTAGACCGGGACACCAAGTTTTGAGTCCATTGGCCTACTTTCCTGATTTTACGTTCCTAGCAACTTCGCAGGGGTGTTATGTCGACGTTTATTTATTATTTTTGTACAGTGAAACCTCCCATAACGGACACCTCTATTAACCGGATACCTCCGATAAACGGACACTTTTTAAGGAACGAACTGTTGCTTATGGGGCTTTCTTTTTCTCTATTAAACGGACATCTCCCATAAACGGACACAAAATCGGTGACCATTGGTGTCCGCTTAAGAGAGGTTTCACTGTATATGATATGAACATAATTATCTTTTGTTGTTTTTCATTATATTAATCTTATGTAATCTGCTCTGTTCTGTGCTCATTTTGTTTATATTTTTACAAATAAAATTTATATTTTGGTGACATTCATCTTACATCTAATGGTTAATTTCTGTGTTACTGGTAAATTATGGTAATTTACTGGTAAAATACCGTAATTTACCGTAATTTACGAAAAATTTATTACGGTAAATAACCACGGTAATTTACAAAACAAATTTATTACCACGGTAATTAATATTGGTAATTAAAAATCGTAAATTACCGCCGTAAATTACCAAAAATATAAATTACAGTAATTTAACATCACTGCTTGCAGGTGAGTCTTGCTTACATTTATTTTCATTATATTAGCACAAAACCATTCTTCAGCTTGTCTAAGGCATTTTTCCGTTTTCATCCTACAATTCTCTCGGTTTTCACTGGAGTTTATTACTGTGGTGTCATCAGCAAAAATTACTACTTCGTCCGCTTCCAAGTTGGCTGGTAAATCATTTATGTAGATTACGAAAAGGAGAGGGCCCAGAACCGACCCCTGTGGTATGCCGTGTGTTACTGGTTTCCAACTGGATTCTTTATTGTTATACATTACTTTCTGTTGTCTGCTTTGTAGGTAACTCTCGAATATTTTTAATGGGTGACCTCGGACACCATAAGAATTTAGTTTTCGGAGTAGAATGTCATGGTTTATAGTGTCAAAAGTTTTACTTAGATCGCAGCAGGCTACTGTAGCACTATGTTTGGAATTAAACGAGTTTGAAAGTTTTTCCACTACATTTATCATAGCAGTTATGGTCGATTTTGAGTCGAGGTAACCATGTTGTTTAGGTGATAACATTTTAAACTTACTTAAAAACTTTGTTAGCCGTTTTTTAGGAGGGATTCTAATATTTTGGATAGAATAGGGAGAATAGATATTGGTCTATACCTAGTTTTTTGGCAGCATTCTATCTTCAGACTTAAAGATAGGTACTACTTTAGCTTGTTTTAAGCAATTTGGAAAAACACTCTCTTTAAAGCAGTTATTTATGAGGTAAGTCAATGGTGCGACGATTTGATTTATAATTCTTTTCACAAACACAGCTGAGAAACCATATATATATCTTTAGAATTTTTACTTTTTAACCTCCGCACAGTTTCTATCACTTCTTCTGGAGTTACCCAGAACAAATAAAATGACGAAGTTGCCCCACTTACATTTCTTAAATAATCGAAAGGACCCTTATTAAGATTTTGTATTGTAGCTGGGATTGGTACTGCGTTTCCATTTCTGATTTTCTTTGTTTCTTGATTAATGACTTTCCATATGGCTTTGGGTTTATTATTTGAATATGCAATGGCACTTGTATTTTTTGTTCTTATGGTCTTTATAATCTCTTCCCTATATATGTTTTTGTAAGTCTTATATGCATTTTCCGACTGGTCCGTCTTTAGTACTCTGCGTATTGTATCTAGCGCATCGAGTTTTTCTTTCATGTTTAATAGGTGTGGTTGAGTTCTTGTCACCTTTTGCTCCTTTATCAGAACGTATTTTTCTGGGCATGTGTTATCTAAGTTTTTTCTCAAAATGTTAAGGAAAGTCTCAAAATCCTCGTCCACTGCATTTGACGACTTGTACAACATTGACCAATCTGTATTCTGAAGTTTTTCATTTGTAAGAGTTCGATTTTTTCCTTCGTGATTTTCCTTATTTTAACTTGTTTCTTTTCTGCTATTGATTAATGACTGCAATGTACCGTTAATATCTTCGCAAGATGATCTGAGAGGTGGGGGTTGACCGTTTTGCTTATCCATAGTGTAGGAGACACATTACAGAAAATATTGTCTATGCAAGTTGAATTTCTAGTGGTTATTCTTGAGGGTGTTATTTGTGTTGGATATAAACCATATTCTTCTAACGTGTTTAGGAACATGCTTCTTGTTTTTCCCTCTACACTTATATCTATGTTAAAGTCGCCAAATAAATATATTTTTGTATCGTTTTTAATTTTATTAGATATTATGTTTAGAGAGTCAGTGAGTTTATTTATGAATATTTCAATTGAAGCTTTATCATTTTTTGGTGGTCTATATACATTTATTACTACACTATTCAATAGAGTCCATTAGTGTAACGGCGAAATCAAAGGGCGAAATTTAAAACGCTATCCTAAGAGAATAGTTGGATAAAATTTTTCAATGCATTTTAAATGGAGGTTAGATGACCTTGCACTTCACATTCTATTTTTACCTTTCATCCTGATTTCTTAGCATTAAATCAATATATGGCGATTACTATGAAGCCTTTTTTCGCCGTTTGTCTTGTAAAAGCATTTATTTATGCAGTCATTTTGTTTGAAACTAAAATTCAACAAACTACTGCAATTTACGGCGCGAGAATGTCGGTGATAGAACCGGCGCAGTAGATTGTTTTAATGAAGTCGTTAACAACACTAATTTTTAACACTCATCGATTGACTTCTATTTAAAAATGAGAATTGAAATGGGCCTTATCTTGCGGGTTCCTAAATATTTGAATAACCTGATCCTGCACCCTTACAGGCCATATTTTATCCTGCGTAGGGGGTTCTGAAGTGGATAATCTGCCACTGACGGGGAAATGCAAGACACCGCTTCTTCAACATTTCGAACAGTTCTCCCCGTTTGGTGATTTTAAGGACATGGAAAATCTTATCTTTTATTGTGAGAAAATTGTGATCCGTGTCTTTATTTAGATAGGGTAAAATCACATCTTATAAAAAATAATACTGTTGTTATATGGAAGATAACACTTTATTAAATGTTCAAAATGTGCTCCATTGTTTACTAAATATGTGTAATAATAAAGTCTATTTTAAAATGCTCTATATTATTAATGTTAAGGAAAATCTAACTGTTTTCTCGTGTTATCCTAGCTTTCAGATCACAAATAGGTACCCTCTAGTGTAGTTTTGTAACCTTGCATTTTCCACTAACGTCAAAGGGAAAATGAAGTTTAAATCCAAAAATCTTGGCCGTTCTAAAATATCTCTTCCAATCCATTTCCCTTCGCGAGCGACGGTTTCTCAAGAACAGTACAATAAAGCAAAGCATGGGCACGTTAAAATCATCATCATAAGGTTCTCAGTCCGAAGACTGGTTGGACGCGTACCTCCATTCTTTTCTATCCTGAGCTAACCTACGCATTTCCCTAAAAGTAGAACATCCTACATCCCTAACTATTTGAGAGCAGTAGTCTAATCTAGGCCTACCCCTACCTCTTTTTATTCCTATCTCTGACTCTAGTATGTCACGAACTATTCCTTCGTGTCTTAGAAGGTGTCCTACCATCCTATCTCTCCTACTCTTTATTGTTTTCCATACCTGTCGCTTTTCCCCAACTCTTTCTAATACTTCCCTATTGCTAACCTTATCTATCCACGGTATCTTCATCATGCGTCTGTAGCACCACATTTCAAACGCTTCTACTCTTTTTCTATCCGCTTCTCCTATTGTCCAAGTTTCGCACCCGTATAATGCCGTACTCCATACATACGACGTTAAGAGTCTCTTCCTAGTCTCTATATTAACCGTTCTCGAGCATAACAGTTGTTTCTTTTTGTTAAACGCAACTCGGCCCTGCGCCATTCTTTGTTTTATATCTTTAGTGCTCCTACCGTCTTGAGTTATTTTACTTCCTAAGTAGCAGAAATCCGCGACCTCCTCTATCTTCTCATTTCCAATTTGTATTTCCATTTTAGTTCTATTTTCACATCCCCTACATACCAAAATTTTAGTTTTCTTTTTATTGATTTTCATGCCGAAGCCCTGTGTCAAAACTGCTTCCATTTCATTCAAAGCCGCTCCTAATTCTTCTTTGCTAGATGCTAACACTGCTATATCATCCGCAAATCTGAGCATGTTAATAGTTTGGCCCTGTACATTGATCCCTGAGGCTGTTCTTTCCTTAACAATATTAATCGCATCTTCGATATATAAGTTGAAAACTAGAGGTGACAATGCACATCCCTGTCTCACTCCCTTCCGGATATCTACTTCCCTTTGTTCCTGCTCACATTCTATAACTGCCTTTTGCTCTTTGTAGAGATTATGTATTATTCTTCTGTCCCTGTATTTCATCCCTACCTTTCTCAGCACTTCGAACATCTTCCCCCATTTTACGTTGTCGAAGGCTTTTTCTAAATCTACAAATCCTATATAGACGCTCTTTCTCTTTTCTATCGTTTTTTCTATAATTACTCGTAAAGCTAGAATGGCCTCGCGCGTTCCTCTATTTCGTCTAAATCCGAACTGATCTTCTCCTAATATTTCTTCCGCCTTTTTCTCCATCCTTCTTTGCACAATTCTAGTTAAAATTTTTGACGCATGGGAAGTTAAACTGATAGTTCTAAAATTTTCGCATCTATCCGCGCCTTTTCTTTTTGGCAAAGCTACTATGATGTTCCGTTTGTAATCTTCTGGAATCTCGCCTGTCAGGTATATGCGACTAACTAGTTTAAATAAACGATCTATTACCTCTTGACCTGCGCACTTTAAGATTTCTGCCTGCAAGCCATCTATACCTGGTGCTTTATTATTCCTTAAACTTTTTAGTGCTATCTCAAACTCTTCTCTCATTATAGGACTCCCTAGGTTATCCCCCTCTACACTGCTTTCGCTTTCTAATATATCTTGCACTTCCTGTCCCGCATATAAGTTTCCTAAATATTCTTTCCACCTATCTGCCTTCTCCCCACTTCCGATTAGGATATCTCCTGCCTCATTTCTAATGTTTTTGGTACTAGATCCAATTTCTCTAAAATTTCTCCTAATTATTTTATATGCTTCATCAGTCTTTCCTACTTCGAATTTATCTTCCACTTCTTTGCATTTATTATCGATCCATTGCTCTTTCGCTTTCCTACATTCCCGAATAATTTCCCACTTGATCGCCTTATATCTTTGTTTCCCTGTTTCATCTAACCTATTTTTATATTTTCGCCTTTCCTCTATTAGACTCACAATATGTTTTGTTATCCAGGGTTTCCTACTTTCATTCTGTTTATGACCCAAAATATCCCTAGCTGAGGAAACTAAACTATTTTTAATGCAATTCCATTCTGCCTCTATGTCCCTAACAATATTTCCACCCGTGCCCTTTAGTGCTTCGTTTGTCTTTTTCTCGAACTTATTGCGCATATCATCATCTTCTAGTTTCTCTGGGTCAAGATACCTTCTTCCGCTTCTTTTTTTCAAAATCTTAAATTTAAGATTGGCTTTCATAACGACTATGTTGTGATCACTATCTATATCTGCTCCTGGATAACTTCTACAATCCCTAACTTGATTTCTAAATCTTTGCCTAACGAGAATGTAATCTATTTGATATCTCCCTACATCTCCTGGCATCTTCCACGTATAGCATCTCCTAACATGATGGTGAAATAGAGTGTTCGCGACCGTTAAGTTATGTTTATCGCAGAACTCTATCAGTCTAACTCCCCTATCGTTCCTATTGCCTAATCCAAAGGGGCCAACTATTCCGCCCTCTCGCCCTGTGCCTACGACTGCATTGAAATCTCCTGTAATTATTAAATTTTCGTGCCCTCTCACAAAATCTAGCACATATTCAATATCACTATAAACTGCCTCTACGGCCTCATCACTGTAGTTAGAAGTGGGCATATATACCTGTATTATTACTGTTTTTACAGGTTTCGAATCTAACCTAACCATAACTACCCTGTCACTTTGCTGTAAGAAATTTTCTACACTCTGTCCTACTTTTTTCCGCATAACAATTCCTACTCCCGAATTTCCTCCTACAGATCCTGTGTGTATTACTCTAAAATCTCCGCTCCAGAAGTCTCCAGCTTCTGGCCATCGCACTTCACTGATACCTACTACGTCTAATGCTAACCTATCCATCTCAATTTTCAAATTCTCTAACTTCCCTACTTGTTTCATGCTTCTAACATTCCACGCTCCGACTCGTGAGATGTTACACTTATCATTTCTGATGACTCCCCCCGAAGCAGTCCCCGCCCGGAGATCCGAATGTGGGACTATTTTACCTCCGGAATATTTTACTCCAGAAGGTGCCATCATCATAAATTAAAGTACGCTGTACTAGGGATAAAATAATGTGGTGGTTTCCCGTTGCCTTCCACATCGCAGTAGTGTGTATCACAGTGCCATACCAACCCTCACGATCTCTGCCACTATGATTACTGAAAGAGCTGCTGCCCCCTTCCAGGGACTTGATTTAGTCTGGCTTCTCAAATAAAAACCCCTCCAATATGGTTAAACCTATGGTTCGGCTCTTTATATCATTGAAGCGCGCAAGCCATCCCACCCGTCCCAGTATTACTAGAACTGCGTCAAGGTACAAGTCCTTTGGGATAGAAATCAAATTACATATCATGTATATAAATTACAATTAAAAATGTCTAGTGAAACAAAGAAATTATAAAGTACATAACATGGAAAAAGGAATAAAAAATTAAAAGTGAAGAAAACAACACAAGAAGCAAAATTACTCACTGCTGTCGCAAAAAGTAATCTTTTAATTTGAAAAAATGCCTTAAGCCAGTCAGATACTGAGTTGTAAACTTTGACAGCACTATAGGTGAAACTTCTTCGAAACATAGCCGTTGAGGTACTGTCAGCCTACCGTGAAATTTGATATTAATGTCATGTATATCCGAACATTTGATCAGTAAGTTGCGCAAGAGGTCAGAAGAATTGCCGGTTGTTAGAAGTTTATGGACAAAAAGGGTCAGATGCAACCTGCAGAGATTCTCCATATTAAACCATGACAGTTCAATAAATTTATGTGAACCATGATCATATTTACATAGACCAAAAATAAATCTACAGCAAAAGTTTTGAACATAATATTGGATACGGGTGGAATATATAGAATTGAGACACGGACCATAAATAACATCACAATAATAATTGAAGAGGGACAGTACGAGAGATTCAGATAATACATATTTTTTAATTGAGAAGAAAGGATGGAACGATTATAATAAAGAAGTGACAGAGAACAAAATGTATTTTTTAATATATTATTTATATGGATCTTAAATCGCATATCGTCATCCAGAAATAAACCCAAGTTCCTCGCAGAAGAAACTAAGAGACAGTATGTTGCCGTTAATTGAGATATGTAAAGCTCTCCTTGCTAGACTGACTTGCGCTTTTTAACCAAATATCATAAATGCAGATTTTAATGCATTAAGTTTCAAATTATGACTCAACGATATATCGAATAACATATTTAAATCGGAATTAATTACATTTTGAGCCAATTGCATCTGCCGAGATGGAAAACTGAAAAATACTTGTGTGTCGTCAGCATATGCGGCCGTCCACAATACTTGAGTGATGTCAACAAATCCAAAGTATATAAAATAAATAGCAGAGGACCCAGAATTGATCCTTGAGGCACCCCGCTTAGAACAGAAGAAATAGAAGAACATATATTATCGGCTTGGTGGCAATAGATGTGGCAACATAAATGTTACCGTAAGAACGACCTTTATATTCGAAATTCGAATAAAATTTTACCTTGGCACTAGGAGAGCTCACTGAATTTATTTCAGTGAGAGAGCAGAGAGCTTCGTAGATCGCAGTTCGTAGCCTGGTGAACTGTGAACCATAGATTAGAGACTTATGCTATGAACAACACATGCTGCGGCGACATGCGACATCTAGCCGCGCGCAAGATAAATAGGGATTCGGAGTTTCGGAGTGTGCAAAGATCTTGCATTTTAGCCGCCTGTCATTTCCATGGTGGGAGCATATAATTATTAAGACTATAAGAAGCTTTGTCCTTAAGACCAATGAGCGGAAAATGTGACCACCAAAGAGAAATAGAAAACAATTCACGCAAAGCTGACCGCCCGTACTGCGATTGCGACGAAATTGTCAAACGCGACATGACTGTGCACTGGGCAGCTGGGAGGTAACAGGTGGCGGTGAGAAGACGGAGACGGCGCTTCGCCACGTGCCCGGAAACCAATGACGTAAAGATCATCCCCCCTTTGGCATTTGCATATTTTTTCGTGATCCGCTGGGGTGCGTTCCAAATAGACGCCCAGGCGCAAACTTTTTGTCTCAAGCCGTTTACAATAACAAAATAAATTACCCGGAGCATACGTCCCAACAGTTCCAATTTAACGCCCGACCTACAACTTTTTATCCATGTCGCGACTGGGATGTTTAGGCGTGACATGCGCATTAACACTGAGTTTCGAAGATTGCCGTGTTCAGTAGTGAAATTAGGTAAGGTCTGTCGTCAAAAATTTGTGTAACACATTGGGATTGCTTCGAAAACAGCACTTAAATTAACAATAAAACTATTCATCGTTAATATTATAGGTTATGCACGGAATATCTAAAATGAGGTTATGTAGTTCATACTTGTCACTTGTGATTGTGAATGTCAAATTGCCTTTGGCGTTCCAAATAATACAAGCACGGCACTGTGACGTCAAAAACAACCAAACACCTTTATCCCGGCCTTTTATCGGTATTTGGAACGCATCCCTGGATAAGAATGTTGCTACCTTTACATTGTTGGTTTCACTTTTTCGGCCTAATGTTTCGCTCCTTATAGTGCTATAGTCCTAATATTTATATGGCCGTAACCGTCAATGCATCCTTTTCTCGTTTTTAAACTTTTAAGTTTTAGTCATGGTTTTAGTGTGCTCTCAAACATAAAAGAGTTGTGATTGTGACTTGCGAAATAATTTTAAAACTTGCTTCCATTCACTTGTAGTTTTGTGCTGTAGATAACTAACATTTGATTTAAGATGGGAGACAGTAAAATTGTACAGGCAGAAAAGTTGACGAAAGAACATTTAAAAAATAACCCATTATTCCAAGGAGCAAGTAAGGAATTACAAGAGAGCACATTTAAAATGATGTCCAAAATGGTAGCTCACGAATGTTATGGTAATCCAAAGTAAGTTGTGTATTAATAGTAATTAGTAATGTCAATGTCGCTGTGGTTAGTGCACTGTTCATCGGTACAAATATTGTAGCACCCGTTAATATTTAGTCGATATTTAGTACGAACACATGATGTGTTAAATATTGCTTTCAAGCATTAACAATGTAATATTTCAAATGATAGCGACCTAACGGATGCTACCCGATAGAACAATTTTTTTATTGAAAAAGGAAAAGGTAATAACACAACAGAAGGTACCCACCATGAGAATTGGAGGGCTGCAACTAGCACCTACTAACCAAGCCCTTGAATGAAATTGTGACATATGCAATGTTTGTAGTATGGCATAAACACCTAGAATGCTGGACATTTTAGTATCTATACCTAGTTCGGGTACTACCTAAAACTTTGTCATTAGTATCTTCTGGATCATGTTAACATACCCTAAACTCACAAATAACAAACAATTGTTTTTTGTCATGGAGTTTCCATCTGATCCGGCATATTTCAAATCCAACTGGTGTGAAATATGTATAGGGACCTTCTCCTTAAACTTACAGAACTGTAATATATAAAAAAATGATTGCAAAATTCTAACCACAATCGCGGGTTCTGAAATTAATCTGTTATCAGACCAGAGAGGCTTTTTCCATCTGACCCGGTTTATTTTAAGTCTGACCGGCTTGAAATATAGGGACCCTCTCCTTACAAAACTGGTATAAAATAATCGCAAAATTTTACCACCAACCGCAACCTCACAAATACATTTTTGAAATTAAGGCTTTCTTACGTTTTTTTCCATCTAACCCGATAATTTAGTAGGTTATAGGAGAATATCCCTGTGAATTTTCATGCTGGTCGTACTTGAAATATATTGGATCAGATGGAAAATGTCTCTAATAAGAAATTAAATTCCACGGGGGCTTCCAAGGGCGGAATATTGTGATGGCTGTTGTATGGTAACTGGTAGCTTAATACGTTATAGGAGAGGACCCTGTAAAATTTCAAGCTGGTCTGACTTGAAATATGGCGGTTTAGTCAGATATCTAATAAGAGTAACATCTACATACAGCTAGGGTTTCGCACAAGACCAAGAAAAGTCTTGGTCTTGTCTTGTCTTGGTCTTGAATTCGAGACCAATACCAAGACCAAGACTAACATAAATGATCCAAGACCAATACCAAGACTTAACCTCCAAGACCAAGAGTCTTGGAGCAAGAGTCTTGGAAAAGTCTTGGTCTTGATATTTTAAAATTTGTTATTTTTTAGTTTATTAAAAAATTAATTAGAACAACTGCAATTAAATTTAAGGAATACAATTTTTTAGGCAATAAGTAAATATAATAATTAGGAAACTACAAAGATATTATAATATTTATTGTTCAAAAACTAAAATATAAATAAAAGTAAAACACTAACACCATGGCATCATTGCGGTCGCACAGCACGGATAAGTGTTTCCCGCGAATCTCTGTTTCGCACTCTACGTCATGCGCGAGAGGTGACAAAATTGGGCTGCCTACCGAGCATACTATACAATATCCTTATACTATAATCTGTACTAGAATAAATAAGATAAGTTTTATGGGAAGTAAGTGCATTTCAGATGTCGGATAATTTTTTAGAGCTTTCATTTTGGTTTTTGAGTTAAGTTTATTATATTACATCTTAACACAAAATATCAATTTTAGTCTCGATTTTAGTACAGCCATGAACTAAATACTACAACGATTGCTTTCTCCGGATTTCGGACGTCACTTATACAACGATAAATTTCGTCTGGGTTTACTTCGTACGCCAAATTCTGGACGTTCTAGTTGCGGTCCTTAAATATGCAGCGGTACCCCTCGGTATCACTTATTGGGATGCGCTGTATATTTAGGCTGGTCGGATCGTTCGCTTATGAACGTTTTTCTTGGGTTGTATTTACGGTCAGGTAAGACTTATACGTTGGTCACCCTTTTGCTCGTAGTCGCAGAAGGGTGGGTCCAAATATTATGTTACTATTGCTAAACGTCGAATAACACAACAGAAAGAAAATGAAACGGTACTCTATTAATTTAACTATTTACATTTGAAAGAATTGAATAAACAGACTTGAGTGGATAAAAACAGAATTTATATACAAAATACGAGATATTATTTACAGTGAAATAAAATGCGGTTCTCACGGAGTATTCTTAAAAGAATTAAGTTAATAAATCGGAATATATACAAAAATACGAGATATTTACGGGGAAATAAAACACGGTTTTTACGGAGTGTCCAGATAGAACGCTTGCGGTCCGCCGAGTGATCAATTCTGAATATTTACGGGGTCTCGGAGATTTCGTGGGAGCACCGAACGGTGCCAACCCCGAGACGGGAACGGCGGGCAATTCTCGTCGCAGCACGCGAGTGCAATCGCCTGGGGGAACGCCGCTAGCTCCTCCGTCGCAAATAATCAATTTGTTCTACCTTAAGATTTCACCAGGAACCGCCCATTACCCGGATGCGATCGATTTCCACCGGTATATCGTCCCATTACAGGCGCTAGGGCCACACAGGATGGGAAAATCGATCGATCTTCATAGACAGCACTCCCAATTCCCCAGCATGAACAGATTGAATTTATTTGATACGAACGAGGTAGGGTACTTATTCAAAGTTACTTACTCAAATATTTACAGGGTAAAATAATTACTTTCGGTTTGATCACACGGCGAAGTCGGAACGGTCGATCAGGTACTACTAGGTCGGATGAGAGCAGAAAAATTCTGATCCTCTTCAGTGCTTCGGTCTTCTCTTTTATAGAACCAGGGAGGGGATATCGGTGGCTGTGTGACGTCGAATTTCTCTACGTCAGCTGTAGTAGCGGGTGCAAATTCAGCCCGCAACCTTGCCATCTCTTGAAAGTGGGCGTCAGGAGCTTCTACGTCACGGTAGTGCCGCTTGCAAAAGAATAACTCGGGAATTCCTATCAGCTTGCGTGACGTCAGGCGCACGTGTAGCGTGTTTTATTCTTTCATCGGTGCATGCGTACACTGGCTAATTTCTCATTTGGATCGGGTTCTCGTCTGTTTCACGTTACCAGTCGCGGTCTCGTAGAACAATTTCGGAATGCCACTCTAAGTTCATTAGAGCTTTTAGGCATTATTACGGTGCATTGTTACAATACAAAAGTTGTAGTGAGTCAAGTGAACAAAAAATTATGAAATTATGCAAATATGAAATAGAATTCTTATTTTTGAACTATCTCCCCTTAAGTGGGTGTGGAAACATTGAATTTCATAAATTTCTCGTACTCTCATAAAAACCAAACAAGACCAAGAAAAAACAATACCAAGACCAAGACTTATGTGGTTCTCGTCTTGGTCTTGGGTGTCAAGACCAAGACCGAGACCAAGCCCAACACGATGATGCAAGACCAATACCAAGACTGGTGTAAGTCTCGTCTTGTCTTGGTCTTGCGAAACCCTACATACATCAGGGGCGGTCGGAGGTAGAGTGCTGCTATGGTTTTTGAGGGGTAAATTAATGGGCTATAGGAGAATGTCCCTCTGAATTTTCTCCGAATTTGTGTATGAATAGATTCCTGGAACACGATCCTGTTTATAAAATGTGTTCGTTATTTAATGGCTTGGTATTGGCTCTGCCCGAGATTGTAAATTTTCTCCTGGGTGATGGAACCATAACCATAGCCATAATCAAGGCTAAAAGCTCTTCTATGAATGACCTACTTACGAGCCTACTTACTGCCTACTTGTTGCCACATGATGATTCTTAGCTTTTGGAGTAACTATGTCAGTGATGAATAATAAATAATAGGGTTTTTTTTCTCCTATTTTGCTAGTATTAAGCTCACTTTAGGTTTATTTTCTGAAAAGGCTTTAGCCGTTGATTTATAATACATAAATAAATAAATTCCTTGGAGCGGTCGGGGATGAAGTACTGCATTGGTTTTTGTGGCGTAGTTTAATAAGTTACATTAAGCAAAGCTGGATGCACTTGAAATCTGCAAGGTTAGATGGAAAATGCCTCCCTATCCCTAACAACAGAACAGGTTAAATTCTGAGAGAGTGAGTGGGGATGGAATTTTGCGATAGTTTTTATGTACCTAGTTGTTTGTGATAGGTTAAAGGGTTACTGTCAATTTTCAAGTTTGTTGGATTGAATCCTTAGGTGGTCAGAAACTCCCATATCTTATCTGGTGAACTCTGAAACAGCACCGGTGCAGTTCAATCACGTAATCTGCATGCTCTCTATGCCCACTAGATTTCAAACTGTTACGTTCAGATTTTTCATTAATACATTAATTCATAAATTTTCATTTACTTTATAGGTACGGTGGGAGCATGTCCAGATTTTTCCCTGTATATGAAAAATTGGTTGAGATTGGATTCATATAAATCGAATTTTATTTAAGATGCATATTTGAATTTGCTTTAAGTATTTTGTTTTGTACCTGCCGAGGTTAAAGTTTTTACTGTGCTAAAATAGGTAGTATAAATAAACCAGTAGGTAAAGCAAAAAAAGGCAAAGTGCAAAACTATCTCGTATCTGCTGTAGCAGGAATTATTCGATTGATATTCGTTTTCGTGGAGAGTAATAATTGTTAAATTATACCCAAAGGGGATATAAAATCCCGAAATAAGATTGGAAGAGAATTATTATTAAAATTGGCGAATATTATAGTATCTCTTTTAACCAGCTTGCTGGGATCAACGATTACCTATTCTATTTAATTATTATTTTAGAAAGTACGAGGCAAACAAAGCAAACTAGTCAAACTTTGCAAACTTGGCAAACTACAAGCTACAAACTGGGAAAACTAGACAAACTAAATAACACCGCAGTAACGAATCAATATAACAACAACAATAATAGCCATAACGATACACCAAGAACAGTAATAGCAGTAACGAACCAATCAAGTCAACAATATTTTGGATACCTGTCTCAAATACCTTACTTGTTATAACATTATACACCCTCACATTCTTTCACACACACACACCCATACACACGTACACGTACAACCCTAAATACAATAAAATATATATACACCCCCACACACACCCACCCATTACTCATCATCATAAAGCAGTACTTAAAATTGTATAAAATAACTTTGATAAGTGCATTACATTCCATCTGTCAAGCAGGGATTTGTTTCTTATTTTTTTCCTTTAGTGTCCATTTGGCAGCTTTGGGATACTCGCTGTTGTACCCGTGGACAAGGACAGATCTGCCTGGCGTCCTTTATTTTACCTATTATTTTCTCCACACCATTCTCCCTGAGCGGGCCGGTCCACGTGTTAATAATTGTGACATCGGAAAGTACGACGGAAACTCTGGGTTTTTCTTGGTATTGTACTTTAATGAAAATTAGTGTCACAAAACTTATGGTACTGTATCCACTCTGGTAAACATAATGCATACTATATAGTACAAGTATTTGCAACTTCGGTAAAATGATGTTTTGTCCCATCTGTTGCAATATCTGGCTTACAGGACATAATTCTTAATTTGCAGTTATCACAAAATTTGAGAAAATTTCTGAAGTAGTGTTTGTATTATAATTCTCTTGCCTCTTGAACAGCATATTCATAAACAAGTGTTGCCTATCCATAGGTACCTGTCTCCGGCAATTATTTATATTTTTTTTCTATTACTGGAACATCACAAATTGAAATAATATGCAAGAGTGGTAAACATTTACCAGTTTCTGGGTCTGCTTATTAACAACAGAGAACCTTGTTTCACAATTGGTAATGTTCAAATGCTTGTAAGCTTTCTTATTTTTGTTATTTCATTATTAAGGTAAAATACCATGCCTAGCATTTTTCTTTTTGAAAAATTGATATTTTAATATTTTCTAACAGAGAATAGAATAAAACCTGCACAAAATTATATGACAATCCATTTCGAAAAAAGTGAAAATTCACAGCTATCGTAGCTTAACTTTTTGATTTTTTGTGCTGTTCGATTAACATCTTTTAAATGTTTTAGATAGTGTATTTAATTTCAAACATTATATAATTTATTACTGTAATTCACTCGGTATATTACCAACACATCCACGGGTCCATAGCTCCAACTGGATCTTAGAAACCTGCCCTAAACCAAGTGCAATTGACCAATCGAACACAAGAAACTGCACGTAACAAAAGAGAAATTTAAATATTTTTTATAACTCTTTAAAATGAAGGTATTTTTTCGAAAACTTCATTAGATACATTTTCAATTTGAATTTTGTCTCGCTGCAAAAGTAATGACTGAGAAAACCTGTTTGGGTGGAAAACAAGGCGCATGAAATAATTCCAAGGAATTATGAACACTAGGTATATTTCTTAATAATAACATAAAACACAAAATTGTTACATTGTTGCCTACGTATTTATTGCCTACTGAAATGTCTAACATGTGGTCACCGTATTATAACAAAAACTAAATTGTTCTTTTGTATTTTGCAGCTACAAGTGGTCTTTAGAAGATTTTGAATTAGGCAAACGACTTGGCCGCGGAAAATTTGGACGGGTCTATTTAGGAAGGGAAAAGCAAAGTGGATTTATAGTTGCAATAAAAACTTTGTTGAAAGAGGAAATCGTTCGAGGCAAGGTGGAGCGACAAACTCTTAGAGAAATTGAAATTCAATCACATTTGAAGTAAGATTTCATATTACGCTGTGGCTAGTGCAGTATGCTTTTGCAGTACTGTCAATATGGGGTTACAAAGAAGAAATATGTTTTAATTTTTAATTTATCAGAAAAAATTGGGAAAAAATTACTTCATAAAAAACCCTGCTTGTTCTTAACAGGCAAGTAACCAGATGTAAATTTCTGACGGGGCACAGGGTGGGCACCTGATAATTCAAAGTAGGCACTAGGTATAGATACATATACATATATGTATATTACCTGTGCTAAATTATATAGGGTGTTAAGGAATTCGTGTTACAAACTTAGAGTACTTAGGGGATCCAAAATATTAACCTGTTATATCCGGAAACCCACCATTTTCGAGCTAAGACGATAATAATAATAATTTTATTCATTTGTCAAATAATACATGCTACAGTAATTATTGAAACTGATTACCTCCAACTTCGATGCAAGCATTGCACTCCCGATATTTTAGTAAATTCTTTCAAAAATGCCAGACAGTGTTTGACTTTTCTGGGCTGTAGTCACAATACGTTCTAGCAGATTTTTTGACTCGACAACTAAATTCTTTATATGACCCCACAAAAAAACAACACGAGTTATGTCCTGGGAATGTACCGGTCACGCTTTTTAGAGACAGAAATGCCTTAATTTTAAACTCCCCGAACACATTCTACAAATATAGAAACATCTGTGATCTGTAAAAGCAATCTAACTATCGGTATTTTAACTAACATCTATGCATAAATCATAGTGCGGTAGAATTTCTCCCATTACGTACGTATATCGCACTTTCCTCGCTGAAACATAAACTGGGCTGAAATTGTGTGAAGAAAATTTCACTTTCACAATAATAAATAGCAACTAGACCACCTACAATTAAAATTTTCCAACAATCGGTTCTTTCAGTGTGTGGGAAAGGGAACATAAGATAAATAAAATATTCAGTGATAATTTTGAACTTGATTTGTTTTGTTACGATATTCTTTTTGTAGGCATCCAAATATTTTACAGCTACTGACTTGGTTTCATGATGATCACAGAATATATTTGGTTTTGGAATTTGCAGGCCAAGGAGAGCTTTATAAACACTTAAGAGATTCTCCACATAGTCGTTTCGATGAACACCGGTAAGTGTTAACACATGGCAGTTTCAGAACCTTATTTTTTTGGATTTGATGTTTTTTATTAGTGTGCCAGCAACTGTTTCTTATACTGTATGGTACATGTCATTGTGTTTATCCCCATTTTCTTAATACCACTAAGTGCATTATGGCTTTCCTTGCTTCAGTGTTAAAATTTTACTTCTTAGACGTTTGTTGTTAGTGAACTAACCTCATAAGAGATGTGAAAAACTATTAATTTCTGGAATTAAGGAAATTCAATGCTGTTCAGGGTGATTGTTTTATTGGGTAAATTGTGTCTTTCATAAAGCGTAAAGGAAAGTACATTCTGCAAGAAGTATTTTATTCTTACTATCTCTCAAAATTAGTATACAAGTAAATAATTCATAAACACATTAGCTTAGATGCGCTTGTGATTGGTCATTAGTCATGGGTAACTCTTCATCGAACCGGCTCAAAGATCTGCTTCGCCGCTTGAGCTGAAGAGATCCGCATCGCGGAGCATTTGGCTCACGGTTCGCGGTTCGCAACAACAGCGCGCGTAGTTCGTTGATAAGGGGTTTGGAAGTCGACGCGTGTGTCATGCTGGATGAAATGGCTCGATGCCGCAGCTTGCGGTTCTGCGGGTCCTGTGGCTCAGTGCTTCTGTTTACTCATTTATTTATCTCGGCTTGGCTGCTGCTGCGGTGCTGCATACTCTGTGACAGCGCGTTGATTCAAAGATGGGAAAGTTGTATTCATTGTGCATTTGCAGTGTTTTCGTGTTTTGTATTTGTAGGTTACAGCTACATTTTTATCTTATAATGTAGAATTTATGTAGGTAATAAAATAATAAGTACAGGAACAGAAATACAAAATAAAAATAAAATAAAGCGTGGTGGTGAAAAACAATAATTTTTTTTCATTATAACCTTAATTATAACATACATAATGAATGGTAAAAAAAACTAAATCAGCCTGTAAAGTACGAATCGAAAATATAGAACGGATAATTATGCTTTGCATTGCATGCAGCTCTCGGGTGCGTCTTGGCTCCAGAGTCGCGAAAGCTGTATCGAGTATCGTCTGTTTCTTTGCGAGCCATGTGACTCATTTGAACCGGTTCAGTTCTGCGGCTCGCCATCTGTGAGCTGAACTGAAGAGTCAGATCGCGAAAATTTTACGAGTTACCCATGACTATTGGTCATCTGAATTGATGTTTTAATACCCAGAAAGCTGAAGTTTCATGGAGTTTGAGTCGGTAAAGTAGGCAGCAATAATGTTAGGAATAATGAGAATTTAACATTTGGAAGTTTATTATTTGTATTGGGTGTATAAATAGTTCTCTGTCCTTTATTTATGTGTTTTTATTTCTATTTATTGTGACAATGAAAAGTTTATAAATAGAAAGGAAAATAAATAGATGATTTTAGCTCATTTTTAAATTGTTAGTAGGCTATATCTACTGGCATAAGCAAATAAATAATAGGTACAAATTGCATTTTCATGTTTTACTTATACCACAGAATAAAGAATGTACCTTCGCTTTAAGTGAAATTTAAATTAAACAGCTTTATATTATTCGCTTGTTAGTGGGCACAGCCTGCTAATTTATAAAGAAAAAATTAATTGGACTAAAATTATTAAACTGTTTTCCTTTCTGTTTAAGAAATTTTCACTTCTAACATTTTAAAAACTATCATGATGTTTAAAAAATTATGAGGGTTAACTGTGTACCAAAAACCTTTGAAATTATCTATGGAAGAACCATTAACACGAGATGAAGTAAAATGTAAATCCCTATTTAAATACTCTGTATAAGTTTTTTCCCACGACCCCCTAGGAAAACAGTAGGCCGGAAACTTGACAGTTGCGTTGCCCGTACGCTAGACTCGCAACTACTGTAATATTTGAAAGTCGCACAGGTTCATTCAAATTTTGTAAGCAGCTTTGAGATTGACGTTTACTGAATAAATATCCTGCCGCGTCTCTTTTTAAATCTAATAATTTTTTATCAGAAAAATCTCTTAAAAGGTACGGCAGTTGAACATTTTAATAACTACTCCATGGAAGACAAATATTTTAGGTACGAACTGGTCGTTTATGAATTGGCGGGCAAGAGAACAAATCAACGTGTCATTCATGAGCCGGTCGGAATTATTAGAATATTATGCTCATAGTAAGTTAGTAGGCTACTTGGACATTTCGACATGTGTTAACATAAACAACAAATCCTTAAAAATAAAGTTAGTTTTATGAATAAATTTGTCTTAAGGGGTCGTGGGAAAAATATAGTACATAACTCGATAGAAAGTGTATTTCCTATAAATTCGCGCGATTTCACGCTCATATGAAATTTGTCACTTTCCATGCTCGTTACTTAATATACTATAATAGTGGGTTGTTATGTAATTTTTACTTATTAATAAAATTACTATTTTTTAGAGCTGCTAAATACACTTACCAAGTAGCTGATGCTTTGGAATATTGTCACAAAAATAAAGTCATTCATCGTGACATTAAACCAGAAAATTTGTTGCTCTCTTTTAACGGTGATGTAAAAGTAGCTGATTTTGGATGGTCAGTACATGCACCTTCACTGAGGCGTAAGACTATGTGTGGAACATTAGATTACTTACCACCTGAGATGGTGGAAGGACGATCATACAGCAAACATGTTGATCAGTGGTGCTTAGGAGTGTTATGTTATGAATTCTTAGTTGGTTCTCCTCCTTTTGAAAGTAGAGAACATGATGAAACTTATGAAAAGATTAAAAACCTTCAAATAAAATACCCTGAGTTTATACCAAAAGGTGCTGTGGATCTTATTTCAAAGGTAATGTCGAGTGGGAGAAATACAATTGGTATTACTTTGATAGTTCTGGTTTCAGCTTGTTGTTCTTGACAGTAAAGCCCGAATGCCTTTAGTAGATGTAATGAGTCATCCATGGATTGTCGCAAACAAATGATGTTTTATGTATTTTTGATTGTACGAGTAGAATATTTTTTTAAATTGTGTATTTTTGATTGTAGAATATTTTTTAATGTTTTAGATTAATAAATTACTGAGCATTTCGTAGAAAGATTTTTGGATTAAAAATACATATTAGTAATACAAGACACAAAGTATAGTTACGGATTCCAGTTTGGCAGATAGAATGTGGATGCAAGTTGGCAAAGTGATGTTTTAGTGGTGTTGTAAAATGTTTCGACATTTATTTTTTGTGACATTCTTCTAATGTCTGGATTTTTGCCGGATATATAAAATAGCCCAAAAATGCAACCAAGTTGCTGGTTTCATCGAGACCATTAATTTGATCATGTTTAATATACCTATCTTAATGTTTCCAAAGGATGGGTAGGTAAATGGGGAAAACCCGCAAATTTTAAAAACGCCATTAATCAGTAGTTTACTTTTCAAAACAAATTCTGTAACTTTCATTTGAGATTTAATTTAGTCAAAATTAAATGCCAAATCTTATATTTCTTTGAAACGCATAATTTAAATGAGCGCTGGGGTGTGTTGTTCTGAAAGTTGGGAGGGGACTTGGACATATGCAAATACCACTTTATTCATTCAAGGCAGCGACCATTATAATATTGTTGGCACAGCGTTGGAGGGGAAGGCGAGCAAGCACTGTGGTGGGACAATCGGGGTAATTTCCCGAAATTTTATGTCACGTTCGCTATGGTATGCGCACTTTGGTATTCCCAATTTTATAAACTTTTCAATTGCAGATTTCTCGTTTAGCCCAGCACTTTATCAAATTTTTTATGTAGCATACGATATAAATTACATTCGTGCTCCCCATTAAAAAATACCTAACTGATAAGTAGCCGTTATTTGAATTGCTCTTTGCACTTGTTGGACAGGGTGATTCAACTTCTAGGACCGCCATTGGAATGTGGCTTACTTGAAAAGATAGAGGGTAGATTCACATTTTGCTTTTTTGTAGAATTTCGTGCTCATTAATATGCCGTGGAGAAGTTTGATCTATCTTAGAGCCGATTCACACGGGTCCACGTCAGAAGCGAACGCGCGCGATCGCCACCGGCTTCTAGCGCAGCGACTGAGAGCGACTACAGCGCTACAGTGGTGGCCAGTGGCCGATTGACTGATTCGAGTTTAGTTGCTCAAGATACCAACAAGTGATGTGACATTGCTATTGCTTCTACTTTTAAAAAAGAAAGAACATCGATGTATTCAATGTATGCATGTGTAGCCCCTGTTACTCGAAAGGGCGTCAAAAGAACTGTTTCATACATTATATGAAGATCTGCGACAGGACGACAAAATGTTTTTTATATATTTTCGTATGTCGAAAACATCATTCGATGAACTTTCAGAAATTGTTAGAAGTGAAATTGTTAAAATAGATACACAGGGATCTCGTTCACTCTTTTTCGTGGCATTTTGAATGACTATCTCATGGATACTAATATGGTTTTCTGTATAATAATAGTAGCTTACAAAAGTGGTCAGTCGCTGTGGCGTCGTGTGTATACACGAATAACAACCTGTGCATTTATATCGGTGGCCTGTCGCGTGCGATATCCACCGGTGACACGAGTGAGCCACTGACCCGCTACTATCGCCTACTACCGCGATTGCAGTGGCTGCGTATGCATGCACTGATTTAATTCTATAGATTTCAACAAGAAGCCAGTAGCAATCGCACGCGTTCGCCGCTAAAAGTAGCCTCGTCTGCATCGGCTCTTAAACAGTATACGAGCTATCTCCAAATTTTGTGGAACCAATGTACGGTAGCTGCAATAAGAAAGAAAATAAAAAATGTGGAACAATGTTTCATCGGGCTTGCTTGGAAAGGATGTAAACTAAATATAATAAACTAACTCATAATCTAATGTTACTTAATGCAAAATGGTGTTATTATTTCAAGAACTTCAAGAACTGTGCGGCATGGAACCCATAAGTATTCGGAAAAATTCTCAACAACACCAAGAATATTTAACTTATTTGCTTAATATAAATTGCAACAAATTGTTGACCATTTTAATTGTTTCCTTGCAATATCATAATATTCGACATAAATATGGACAAGGTATTGTTTTTTACACCAAGCGTTCTTTTCTTTTATTTTATTTACTCTTGTAAAATTTTGATTTAGGGCTTAGTTTACAAGATGTTGCAACTCATTTGACTATGTGTTGTTGATCCACTCGCTGTTGTTTAAATCTCACAATTTTTCTTAGGTGACGAACTAGGCTTCAGAAAAATGCCCTTGGATCGTACTTTTTTTTGGTCCTTTCGCGCATGGATTTTTTTCATCAAAATTACACAAACATTGTGCCGATATATGAAAATATCGTAAAAACAAAGGAGTTATTAATAAAAATAGTTTTTTAAATTTTAACTTTAACACCCTGTATCTTGAAAGAAAGAAGCCTAACTGAAAAATGGCATAAGGAAAGTCTTATTATTTTCAGTCAGATAATCTGTAGCTAACGGCTTGACCTTCTTTTTTGTAACACCTTGTATGTCTTCACTACCGGTTCTGCTCACAAAAAAGAATTGTTTCTAAGCAGCGCTTATACCGACTATCATCACTACTCCGATATACACGCTTCCATTTAAAACGTAATTTTATAAGCGCTGTTAGAGCACATAGACCAGCTCCGTTGTGCATGTACCTATTCAAAGAGTTGCATTTTTATTGAGTACTTATTTTAAATAAGCAAGGATGCATTCTAAACCCTCTGCCATTTTCGGCTGTGATGGATGATGCTATTGAGGAGGCAAAAAGAATGAAAAAATGAAAATAGGGTACTGGAAGATGGAAGACGTCAAGATGGCCGAGTTGCTATAATATGCCGACGATATGGTAATACTGGCAGACACAGAGGAGAACGTACAGCACAATATAACTGTACTTAATGAAGAACTGAATAAAGAAAACTAAGATTATGGTAATTTCAAAACAAGATAAAATACATAATACTGAGCTGAATGGACAAAAAATAGAACAAATGGATAATTTCAAATAATTGGATACGATAATAGAGAAAAATGGAAATAGACAAGGAGATAAACGAAAGAGTAATTAAAGCAGGAAGAATATCTAATATGATGAAAAACACATTTTCCGGAAAACAGGAAGTACAAAGAAAGTAGAAGAGGTGAAGAGAGTGGTAGGACCTTCAACACTATACTGGAGTGAAACATGGACAGTGACAAACACAAGTTAAAAATAAATGCAATAGAAATGTGGTTTTTGAGAAAAATAGAGGAAAGATAGGATAAGAAATGAAATGATCAGATTTGGAAATAAAATCGATACAAGACAAGATAGCAGCCGAGTTGGTTTGGACACGTTTGCCACGTGCCTGAAGAAGGAACAGCGAGAAGGGTATATGAATCTAAGATCATATGAAAGAATGTAGGTAAAGGAGAGGCCGAGAAAACTTGAAATGACGTGATAAACAAAAAAGTAGGAAATATAAGTAGGGAAGAAAGTAGAAAAATGACACAAGATAGAAAGAACTGGAGAAAAATATGCAAAGGAATAGAATAAAATATAATAACTCGACTCTGTATGCCTTACACCATTGTTTAAACAATGCTTACACCTAGCAGTAAAAAGTTATCGATTTAATAATAAATAGTACATACTTATTTTAAATGAACTGTAAAATCACCTATAATAATAATAATAATAAATTTATTTCAATTAAACCAATTTAACACCAAAACTTTCACCAACCCTTGTTCACATGAATAAATAAATAAACAATTCTACATCGCTAAAAGTTTGAACAACTTGTGTGCGACGTTACAAAATTTTCCAGAGCAAAGCAAAAAAAACAAAACAAAAAATAAGCAACACTACAAATGAACAAAAAAATAACTTTAAGAACATTTCAATCCACTCCATACAACACAACACGAAGAGCAGTATCAGGAATATTTTTAATCCACATCTTTAATTTACTATTAAAAAGAGGAAAAACAGAGCTTTTTATTTCAACTGGTAACATATTGTAAAGACTAGCAGCATTGTAAGTGAAACATTGTTGTCCAACTTTCTTTAACATCCTATCAGTTTTAACATTCAGGTTTAGTTTACTTCTAGTTTCATAGGGATGGTCTGCAATGCTCATGCTACTGAATCTCTCATAATATTTGAGTATTTCCAAGGCATAAATCTTATTTACATTTAAAGAATCTGAATTTTCATACAATAATTGAGAGCTATAAGTTGGTGGTTTTTTTAGTATTATTTTCAATATAGACTTTTGAGCAATTTCCAGATTTTTTATAGTGGTTTTAGCACAACCACCCCAAGCTACTATACCATACGCCAACAAAGGCAATACAAGACCATTATAAACCATTTTCAAACTTTCATAACTTAGAATCACCCTGAGTACAACAAAATGACCCATGAGGTGTCTTAATTTTTTACATAGGTTATTTACGTGATCCTCCCATCTCAAATTTGAATCAATTGTTATACCCAGGTATTTATAGGACGTTACAGGTAATATTTTAATATCACATTTACAACCAACATGTAACATTTTTGTACAACTTTCCATATGTACAGTTATTGGATCCAGAACCGGCAGGCTATCTCTGTATGAGCCGAATGGCATGTATTTTGTTTTACTGGTGTTTAAAGTTAATAAATTTAAATTAAGCCACTCTATAACCCTTGCCATAATAACAGAAGTTTTCTTTTTTAGGTTTTCCCAAGTTGTATCTTTAATAATAATTACCGTATCATCTGCATAAGGGACTATGTCGGCATCTAAATCCAATTTCAACAGGTCATTCAAGTACACCAAAAAGAGGATAGGGCCAAACACAGAGCCCTGCGGTACATCAAATTTGACTATTTGAGAATCACTCTTTTTATCATTAACACTCACTAAGTAAGTTCTGTTTGTTAAGTAATCTTTGAGCAATTTTAATGCATTTCCACGAAAACCAAAACATTCGAGCTTCTCCACCAAACGCACATAACTCAAACGCCTTCTCAAGATCCAAAAACACAACCAAGATTGGTTTGGAGGCATCAACTGTCTCATAAATCCCTTTTATAACCCTCGCAATTGCATTGCTTGTACCCATTTTTCTTCTAAATCCATACTGATTATCTGATAACAATTTGTATTTGGCCAGATAGGACATCATTCTTGTTTTTAAAGATTTTTCGAACACTTTTGCCAAATTGGATATCAGAGATATGGGCCTATAGTTAGTGGGATGTGTCTTATTTCCGGCCTTAAATAGTGGTCTTACAAGGGCTGTTTTAAAATGCAAGGGACATTCTCCCTTTGTAAACATTTTATTAATAAGTATTGCCAAAGGTTTAGAAACTGTTTCGTTACACTTTTTTAAAGTAGCCTGTATTTCGTCAATCCCCGGTGTCACATCTGAGCGCAGTTCCAATATGTACCTCTGAACCTCGAGTTCCGTCACAGGAGTAAGGACGCATCGCTAATGTTAAATCTTTGTAGCTTTCCCTGCGTTTCAATTAATTTTGCTTCACTTAATTCCTCCCCAATAGATGAGAAAAAATTGTTAAATTCGTTAGCTACCTCTTTACTGTTTGAAATAATACTGCCATTCTTATTGGCGAGATTGATGGTTTTACCACTTTTCTTATCATGATTTCTATTCAGAATTTCATTTGTTGTAGACCACAAAGATTTGGTATTCTTATTCTTAATTTGACCGCTATAAAAATTTTGCTTTGCAACCTTTATTAACGATACTATTTTATTTCTATATAATTTATATTGCATCTTTAAAAATTCATTTTGTGGGTCAGCTTGTACCTGTCTATATAGCCTATCTCTAGTGTTTATACAATTTATAATTCCTGTGGTGATCCAAGTTTTCCGTTTTTTCCGTTGAGGTTTCAGGTGAACAGTAGATGAGGCCAAATGCAATCTCATAGTATTAACAAAATTATCACAAGCTTCAACAAGTGAACAGTTATTCATGTTATTCCAGTTTTCATTTTCCAAATTATTTACAAGTCTGACATAATTAATCACCTTTCTATCCGATTTTGATACCTGGTGAGCCATGGATTTAGAAGTCTCCCAGATCGCATCCTAATATTATTGGATTAGTTATTTTGCTATGCGATATTATTAGGGTAAACCTCTTGCTATAATCATTGATGAAAATATTCTGGAACAATTTATTTACTCTCACCACCAAACTTACATTCGGAGAATAAAACACTAAGCAAATATTTTGAATGTATAATTTTCAAACCATAAAAACACAAAACATTGGAAATCATGTCTCGGTTCCAGATGGTGCATCAGCTTCAGTCGGGGCTTAATCTGTCACTCATCAATAGCGGTTTCGAATCCCGCTAAATGAAATGGAAATGCAAAAAGTCTAACAGACCGACTACTAATTATTTACAGCCACTTTATAACAAATAATGTCTTTCAAAATGTGTTTTATATCCATGGTCCTTAGTGCAGCATAAAATGTGTGTGTATCCTGCACATTATAGTGAGTAATAATAAGAAGTCTTGCAGCATCTCTACTAAGTTCACATAAGCTTGGTACCACAAATTTTTCAAATGTTTCTTTCAAAGTACACAAGAACACAACAGCTTTAAGAGGACTTGAAGATAGCAACTCTTTTTCTGCCTGCAGTGCTAGTAAGTATTTTTCTTTCAGTTTATAATGTGGTGTGCAAATCCGTAATAATTCTAGAGCATTTTTACAGATCTCCACGTTTAGTTTACCTTTTTCAAAATTTAAATGATCCCCTAGATATTTTCTAGGTATTATCTCAAAGTTCGAAAGAAACCACGGAACTGTAAGTCTATTATTCTGTATGTGTTTTAAAATAATACGTACATTCCCTTGTAGAAATAATTCAAAAGTCTTGCAATGACCGTACCTATCATATATTACTTGAAGCACATCTGAATTTACTTCAGGTATAACAGACACTAATTTTTTAACAAATGGGAACAATTCTTCCTCTGTTAAACCCCTTTTGTGAAAGCCAGAAACGAAAAAATTGAAAAAATTACACGTACTATTTGCATAATGAAAGATACAGTCAGAAACCTGATCAGAGGAAAATATTATTTTTAAATATTTTAGATAACATTTGGTAGGTAGTTCTGTCATGGAAATTTTCGAAATAATTGGTTCAATTGTACGGTCCATTGCACGATAATCAAATTTCTCTAATATTTTTTTAAACAAATCAGGATCTTCATATTGCACACACAGTGATAGACTGGTATCACTGCAATTTGAGTAATTGATGTCAGCTCCTTTGTCAATCATGAGTGGCGCCAATGGACTTTTATTCATCATAGCCAGTAATAATGGACTCAACCCATCGTACTTCCCTGTACCAACCATATTAAAATTAGTTTCATGGTTAAATAGGACTTTTTGAATCTCAACGTCATTATTTTGCAACAAGGCTATCATAAATGGAGTCATGCCATCTTTTTCGACAGCACTTGCATCGGCGTTATGTTCTAGCAGTAAAGAAACCATCTTTGAATCGCCATAAATTACAGCTTCATGTAACGGTGTGCACATATCATAATCAACTGCATTTACAGAAGCTCCTATTCGTAATAGCATCTCGGCAACATCATGAAACTTGTGTACAGCACGATGCAAAGGAGATACTTGTTCCAGATTTGGAATGGTTATATCAGCCCCGGAATTAATCAGCGTTGAAGCAAAGATACTTGAAGAACAACTCATGGCTTTGAACAAAGCTGTTTCTCCATAAAACGTCCGATGGTCTAAAATAATATCCGGAACTGTCAGTAAAAATGAGAGGATTTGAAAACTAAAAAATAAAAAACATGTTGAAAGAAAAACAGGGGGCATAGCTTCTACAGATTACTTCTCCTTCTCCACAGCTGCATGAAGAGCAGTATATCCTCGGTTATCACTCGCATTTACTGATTTTCCTTTTTGAATGAGCTCTTTGAGTTTTTGAAGTTCACCATTATACACAGCTGCAATACAACTCCCGGGATTCAAATACGTGTAATCAAATGTATCCACATAAATGGACACCTAAAAAATATTTGTATTTAAACAAAACAATAATTGCATTGTTTTGTAATTACAGGGTTAAAATCATGTAGTGATTGATCCGAATCAGATGCAGCATCAATATCCATTTTATGAACAGAGGATACCCGTTTATTATTAACAGAAATAAGAACTAAGTAGGTATTACTTCCAGTCATAGCACAGATCACCCATGGTTAGGAGTAACAATTAATAACAGGGCATCCTTCCTAGGCTCTAAAATGAAACACATTCCAGTTTCAATACTTTGCTCCAGTCCAGAGGACATCAATCGTAGCAGGGAACACAAAATCATACGAAACGAATAATAATAATATAATAATAAACTTCCACAATGAGTAAACCACAGAACAGTAAACTCTCATATAATTGACGTTTGACCATTGACATTTATTTGACAATTTATTTCAGTCTTAGATGAGGGAAGAAGAGGAGGAATAACAAAGCAGATGTGTTACCATTTGGCACCAAAAAAAGGGGCGTAACCTAAATTTCTTAGTCTAATTGCATTATTATGAACGTTGCTTTCATTATTGTGAGTTAAATTATATGAATTCTGAACAGTAACCCGGTTTCACCACTTTGTTTGGCACCAAATCTGCTCAAATTTTTGTAACACTCACGTGCACGGCAAAGATCGGGCCACAGCATAATACAGCAGTTAAAGTTCTGGGCGGTGTCTTTGAACTGTTTTAGCTGCATTTGGTGACCTCCAACTGTAAGTGATTTACTACCGCGGCATTTTATCAATCGGTTTGACGCCGGTATTAACTCGGCGACAAACGAAAAACAACACATGACACATGCGTAAGCCTAAGAAGTTGCGCGGGCTACGCTACGCGAGCTATAAAATTTAAGGAGAGCTGTTCTGCTGTATTATGCTGTGATCGGACGTTGTGTATCCATACTCTTCTCTCATCGAATATTTCAGTGGGCGCATTCAGCAGGCAGAAAAAATAGTTGTCACTACCGCCAAGTAGCGGTAGCAAAAGTCTGCGCAGTGTTGCCATCTTAGAGATTTTATCCCTAAAATGAGGATATTTATGCATAAATAGGGATTTAATGTGGATCGAATTCAGGGACTTTTTGTCTACTGTCTTGTCTAGCATGCGCCCCCAGTTCTTTTTGTTGGCTACGAATGAGTCCACGCATTCTACTATGGGCAAGAATTAATGTTCTGTGATGTGTGCTCTGTGATTCACGTGGCCAAGTTCACGTTTCACTTTTCCAACTCAACTGGTACAACGAGACCTTAATAGTAGCTCCCGGTTGCATACAATACGCATGCGCACGCATTTTGGAAATGTAAAAAAACCTAAAGCTGAGAGAACGCATTTTTGAAACAGACCATTTACTTGCCCTCTCGCACCAGACACACGCATTTTTTGGAAAAAAGATGAAGTAAAAACAAGCAAAATATATCAAACCCCTACCGGATCAGAACTCGTCTAGCCGTAGGAGAACAAAATAGAAGTTCTATACGATATCCGAACACCCACCGAGTCGTTGGCGATGTTTTCCAATAACGAATTACTTAGTCATTTTACTGATATTGTGTAATGGTCACGTCGCATGCGTATTGTATGCAACCGGGAGCTACTATTAAGATCTTCTTTGGTAATACGGGGAGATAAGTGGCGCGTCACAAACGTCAGGTTTTCATTCCAAACAAAACAAAGCCACGTGCTTTCTGACGTTTTAACCTAACCTCTGAAATATAATATATATTTGTTTTCAAGTTTTTACACGTAAGCCCAACACACAAATGGGGGAGATAAGTGGCGCGTCACAAACGTCAGATTTTCATTCCAAACAAAACAAAGCCACGTGCTTTCTGACGTTTCAACCTAACCTCTGAAATATAATTATAGTTGTTTTCAAGTTTTTACACGTAAACCCAACACACAAATTGAAAATAAATTGTTTTCACTGCAAAACGTCTATAATTATATTGCAAAACTAGTTTAAGACGAAAGACGTTGTAAATAATATCGATAAACGTCAAATGGCACGTGCTTTTGTTTTGTTTGGAATGAAAATCCGACGTATGACGGAGGCACTTAGGTCCCCTATTGAAAATAAACTGTTTTCACTGCAAAACGTCTATAATTATTATATTGCAAAAACTAGTTTAAGACGTTGTAAATAATATCGATAAACGTCAAATGGCACGTGCTTTTGTTTTGTTTGGAATGAAAATCTGACGTATGACGGAGGCACTTATGTCCCCTATTGGTACATGGCTTTGTTTTGTTTAGAATGAAAATCTGACGTTTGTGACGCATTTAATTATCTTCAAAATCAATATGCACCTGGAGCCCTGTAGTCTCTGTCGAGACTCACATTTTTGAAAAACTCGTTAGGTACTTGATTTATGGTAATTAGCTTAGCGCACAATATTCAAGCTAAAAGCAACTTTTCTGGACCTGTTGATGGTAGTACAATATTATACCTTTATCTGGAACACGAATTTTTCTCGGTACTTTTTCCGGAATTGACAGCGATGACAACTGGTTAACGTCAAAAATTATTGCAGCTTGCAGGATTGCAGCCAATATTGTGGTCTGAAAATTGCTAGAATAAAAAGACTTGTCATTGCTGCTCTGTCAAATTTTAATTTATACAAATTGTAGAAGATGCAATGGCCGCTAATAGTGGCGGAATAGAGTGGATATCTGTTATCAAACCGTTTTTATCTTCACTTAATGAGACTCCTAATAAATGTGAATTAATAGAATTGTGTTCAGCTATAGTTAAAAGGTATGCGAAGTGAATTTCGTACGAAACGTGTTCAATCTGCACTAACGTTGTACGATTGCGATATCAAAAACCAGGCATCATTCGTAGAATTTTTGTTCCAGCGAGTCCGAAATATTGCGTCATAAGGAATGCAATTCAACTTTTTACAATTCATTTGCCATTTTGGCTGCGGACTACATAAGCAGTAATTCTAATCGATGTAAGTTCCTCAAATTTTTCATTTTTATTTTTTGTGGTTATGTTTGACCAGCTGACTAGTATTTTATGAAGTTGCGAAATACGTCCAAACTGCGTTTTAAAAATCAATTCCTGTTCTCCTCTTCTAGTGTCTGCAAGTCAATTGGAGACTGTAAATGCAGCCTGCAGAGTTTTGTTGAAGTATTTAGTGACAGCTTTGCAGACTGTTGTCAGTGAATCTAATCCAAATAGTGTACAAACAGAACGATATTTAAATGCAATACGAGTGTTGTGTGTAGGAACAGGTGTGTTACCATTAGCTGAAATTACCGCTCTTGTTAACATCATGAAAGGTGAGAACTTGCCAACTAATTCTGCTTCAGCAGGTAAGTTAAAGATTTGGCATTTTGAGATGATGTGAATTTATGAGTATCAATTAAGGGAATGAAAAAGATGGAAGTAATAAACAAGACAGCTCAAAGAGCAGGACTGATTTATCTGCACAGATATATGAACAATTAACCTTACCATTAAGAGATGCACGTAGTGGGGCTCTCGAACAGAGTTCCGGGAGTCAGTCATCTATTCCTGAAACTGTAAATACAAATGATCCTACTGGGGAAATAAATGTATGTACAATTTTTTTGTTGAAAAATACAGTCCTTTTTTTAATAGAGGAAAACCCATGAGCTTACTTAATTTTTAGAGGTTATTCTTGAACGCAAATACAGAAAATCTGCTCAGCTTACATGCTGGGGATACCTTAGCAGATCTGTGCCTGAGCTTGCCCAGTATCCGACGAGCCCGAGTAAAAGTCGAAGAAGCATTGGCAGGCAAACCTTTCAGTTTACCAGTTACCCATGTAGAAGCAACTGCAATCAGAAATAGGTATTTGTTATTAAATACCCAAACTGAATGATTAATTTTGACTGAATTTTTATTTACAGTTTACCTTCAACTGTAGCTGATATTAAATTAGCTCTATCTGCTCTAAATCTTCCTGTGCTAGAACCGCTAACGTCCAGCAAATTAGACAAACTGTGTAATTTGAGCATGGCCGCTTTATACTGTGCTATTACACAAACTGCAGCTAGTGCAGTTTTAAATATGAGTGCAGCAGTTTCTCCTAAATGTGCGACAACCCAAAGTCAAGGTACTTTTAAGGAAGATGAATTAGATGCAAACGCTATAACACTAATTGAAGAGTCATTGAATATGTTCTCTTTTATTGGAACTATTATTAAAAACTCTACACGAGCCGGAGGACATGTAAGTTTGTTTAGAAAGTTTTACATGCAATACAAATATTGACTATAGGTGTACCAAAATCATTTGCTCGCTGGAGCTTGGGTTTTAATATCAGGACTTCACACACATTTAACAGCAAGTACAGCGCCCATAACGGAAAAGCTTCCCCATTTAAGAGAGGACAAAGGTAGAAGCCCTAGTAAGAGCAGAGAAGTATCTTCGGCTCGGCTAAAATTTCAACAGTCTTTTGGTGTGCTCTCTGTAGCCATTGCCACTAGAGCACTTGCACTTCTAACAGAACTATTTGAAGACTTACATTTAGAAATGTGTGGTGGCGGCGGAAATGTTGTTCAAGTATGTTTTATAAAGTTCCACTGAGGAATTTGCGTCCAATGAAGTCATTTTAAGGTTGAACCTGCACCCATAGCAATCATGGGACAATTTACGGCTCTCCAGAGAATTGTACGGCTCCTTGGAGCAGCTCCATTGACACAGTTGTTATTTTACTTGGCAATAGTGAGTTACAGGAAAGCACTAACTTTTAAGCGTGTTCATCCACCAGAGGGAGACACATTTAGTCAGTCAGACTCGACTACCTATTATGAGGACATGATAATGTGTTCTGATAGTTCCACAGATGATGGTGAGTTACATTTTGTACTTGTGTCATTTTATTTTATTTAATGGATGGATATACATATAGGGTGTCCCACCTCGAGTGTGCCAAATGAAATGAAAATGGCTAGTAGAGAAAGCCATTCTAAGAAAAAAATTTCCGTATGAACATATCGTCGCTAACAAGACGAACTGGCTTATCTAATAATGTAGCATTTTTCAGTATGGGGGTTTGAAGTTTTTTCTTCTTTATTAACATATGATAAAGCCATTGATGCAGCTATTAACTTCCAATAAACAGTGCGCTATAGTACAGTATCATTTGCAGCAAAAACTAGGTATGCTGGAGTGAAATCCACGCTTAAAGTAGTTACTCCCATTCGTCTATAGCACTCAACAATTTCAGAAATTTACTTACGCCACTGATAAACAATTTAAATGCGATATAAATGACCTAGTAAGAAGTAGTAGAGTTCGCGCGCTTGAAAAACTCTTCTAGAAATCATGTTCGCTGTACATTGAAAGGTAAAAATGTATCGAGTACGTTTTCGGATGCTATTTGGGGTGTATAACGACCCCCTAAATTCGTCTGGCAATATCGATGTCCAACACACCCCCAGGGGGTAAAAACTGAAAAAACGAGGAATTTAGAATATTTGATTTGCTATCCGTAAAAAAGTTTTTCTGTTCCGTCAAGTAATAAGGGAGTAATAACTAATTTCCGTCCAAAGTTTAACATTAGACGAACGGAAGAATATTTACTAAAATCGCTTGTTAGTGGAGTGCTGGCGCGTCCGAAATGTGCTTAAAAATTAAGTTATTGGACATTTAGATGTTAAAATGTTTGACCTATCCGGTATTACAGCTTAGGTCCTATGGAACTAAGATTCGAAAGTCGTCAAAAAATTGTCCTGTGCAAAAGGGCGCAATTTAAAATTTTCAAGTTATGTATACGAGCCGAAAGGTGAAATCATATTCTAAAAGCAAAAAAAAAAATGAAGAGATTTCTGTAGAATTTATATGTTTTATAAATTATACAAGTTTTTGAATTACGTAGCCTCTTACGGAACTCGAAGACGTTTACAGGCGTTTTTCTCCGTTCGAAGTGAACAAAAATCTAATTATTTTATGCTTTCTTTATTTTGAAACTCTATTATCTCTTACGCCGTTGCATTTAGCGAAATTATCCTCTATTGATAAATTATTGCCCAAATCTTGTAGAATATGATGGTTTTGATTTATAATTTTTGAATGAATATTAAGAAAGTTATGCCATTAAATATAACATGGTGCATAATCTAGAGGATCGCCGCCGCTGCGTGAATCACTGGATACATCGCATTGCACCGCATCCCGCAGTCCACACGCGCGGCCTTCTTCTCTTTACTTGTCTCACTCCCTCCTTATAAACCTATGCTATTTAGCTTTTGGCATACCTACACTATTGCTTATTTCTGGCTTATAGGGATGAATTTATTAATCATTATTTCAGGACCTTTTTAATACACTACCTAGTAGAAGTACATATAATAAAAAAGGGACAATTTATTAACAACGTAAAATTTAACTTGAATCTCTATTTCCTATTTGACACTGCGTTTTTACATGACTTTTGGCCCATGCAAAAACATGAACCAATGCAGGATATTCCATATTTTCTGCAGCTGCATCCTTTTGTCGTACAATCTATTAGGAATTACCCCCATTTAGAACAACATCTATGGCACTAACATCACTAACATCAAATGGAATGTTAGCAACACCATCGAATAAAAGTGCACTAGGTAACGTAATAGAAACCTACAAAAGTTCCATTAAAGTCTTGCCATCAATTAACTCCGGTGAAACATGTTATATTTTTGATGGAATGTCTGTGGTTCAAGTTCTTGGAAAACCGACCAAAGCCGAGACCAAAGCAAAAACTTTCGGAGACTACCTACGCGAAAATATTCCAATCTATTATTTTTTAAAACCAATACGACGCTAAAAGGATCGACCTAGTTTTTGATTATTATTATGAAAATTCAATTAAGGATTCAACTCGTTTAAAGAGAAGTAAGGAAACACCAATAAGCAGATTAATAGATAGCATAGATACACCACTACCTCAACAATGGCACCTGTTTATCCACTCATCTTTCAATAAAGGTCAATTAATGGTACTGGACCGTTCGAACAACTGCTCCTCGGGCAAATACCCCGCCAGGCATTGAATCATAAAACTAAATCCAGATTTTTTGTACTACGAGACGTTTCAGACTGCTACCCCACCTAAGGTGGCTTTGAAACAATCCTAATTTGTCTCCATGTACGTACGTGCTTTTAAGACGATCTTTGTTCAAATATTGCATGTTTTGAATGTGTATGGAAAACCGCAGACCAACTGGTTTCGTCCTTCTGGGACTCATCAGTACGGTACTTTCCCCTACACACTCAAACCATGCAATTTAACTTGCTATATATGCTGCCGCGCCCTGGACAGATATCAGCAAGTGACAACTATACCTTAGGTGGGGAAGCAGTCTGAAACGTCTCGTAGTACAAAAATCTGGATTTAGTTCTATAATTCAATGACTGGCGGGGTATTTGCCCGAGGAGTAGTTGTTCGAACGGTCCAGTACCATTAATTAATGGGAGTGTCTACGGAACCGAATATTCGGACGAATAATATTTATTATGGAACCGAATACTCGGAAGAATAATATTTATTATGGAACCGAATGCTCGGACAATTAATATTTATTATGGAACCGAATATTCGGATAAGAAACAAAAAACAAACGGTATTCGCTAATTTTGTGTATTCAACCGAATGTTTGAACTGGATTGATATGTTTTTGTGTACACCTAATATGCGTATTCGAGTTACTTTTTAAAATTATCCTCTATCCACCATTAGAATTAATGATCATAGTCTAAAATCGGCTAGTATAAAGTATAATTATGAATGCCCAAGCCCAAGAATGCGAGTGTTTAGGTGTTTACCTACTGATTACAGATATGAATATTGCTGTACACGTGTTGTTTGTTTTCGGAAAATTTCTGGTAAAATTAGTGAAAATGTTTTATTTTTTAAAAATTACCCCATCCGTCCACAAGTCTCTCATCACAAGACAGTCAATATTTTTGATGAAGTTCAATTTATACATAGGTACCTATCTTACGCAGGATTACGAATTGATATAATAGTGAGAACATGAAAAACTAATTTTTGGGTGTCATGTAAAAACATATTTTCAAAACTATACAATTTCTGAAAATTACTTATTTTTCAATTTTGACGCTAATTTCCTAAGTTTTCGGCGGAAACTGTAAATCTTCCAGAAAATTTCCAAATGGAAAATTACCGAGATCAACATCACTGCAGCACACTGACCTCTGATCTATAAAGATTCAATGTATACCGGTTGTCACTGTGGCATACTTCGGTGTAAATTATAAATTATGGTATACTTAGACCATTGTTAAACTTATTTTCAACTTTCCCGGCCAACTTGTTCTTTTAAATCGATCAAAGTATTCAATTTTTCAAATTTCAAAATCAGACGATTAGAAAAATTTCCTTTCTAACCTTATACTTTTTTACGTAGGTATACTAAAAAAGAGGTCATCCTAAAACTGTACATTTATTACCTAATAATACTTAAAGACAACAAATCAATAAACTCTCTATAAGTAATAGGTACCCCAACGCAACAACCAGTAACAAGTTACTGGAATCCGGGAACGGGAACAAACGACTGTTAGACTGATGAGAAAGCATGTGCAAAGCGGTAGTACCAACGAATAAAGTAATTTATTATCCATTCGAGTATTCGGTGCTATAATAAATACTATTCATCTGAATATTCGGTTCCATAATAAATATTATTCGTCCGAATATTCGGTTCCGTAGACACTCCCTTAATTAATACCAGATAATTACTCAAAGTAGTTGTCACTTGCTGATATCTGTCCAGAGCGCGGCAGCATAATTATATAGCAAGTTAAATTGCATGGTTTGAGTGTGTAGGGGAAAGCACCGTACTGATGAGTCCCAAAAGGGCGAAACCAGTTGATCTGCGGTATTCCATACACATTCAAAACATGCAATATTTGAAGAAAGGTCAATTGACAAATTTTTGTCTCAGCAATTGGTACTTGCTTCAAAGAACTACCCTATTCAGTTTGCGACCAGCGGCGGATTTAGTAATGTCTTGGATTATAAGTAAATCTAATTTTGAACTTGCTGATAATATCTTAGAATCTAGATACGAGGAAGCTGACACAAGAATCCGCCTACATATTTTATCTGCAAAGAGATCCGGATATACTAGATGCATAGTAGACTGCAAAGACACAGATGTCCTAGTTCTTCTTGCCCATTTCAAGGAATTGTTGACAGGAAGTTTGGATGAAAGTGGGAAATCAAAGTTCACACAGATTTATTGCAATACATGAAATAAATATGGAACCCATTGCATTTTATTGAAAAATTTACTGGCATTTCATGCGTTAACAGTGTCAAATAGGAAATAGAGATTCAAGTTAAATTTTACGTTGTTAATAAATTGTCCCTTTCTTATGGTATGTACTTCTACTAGGTACTGTATTAAAAACTAAAAAGGTCCTGCAATAATGATTAATAAATTCATCCCCATAAGCCAGAAATAAGGAATAGTGTAGGTATGCCAGAAGCTAAATAGCATAGGTTTATAAGGAGGGAGTGAGACAAGTAAAGAGAAGAAGGTCGCGCGTGTGGACTGCAGGGTGCGGTGCAATGCGATGTATCCAGTGATTCACGCAGCGGTGGCGATCCTCTAGATTATGCACCATGTTATATTTAATGGCATAACTTTCTTAATATTAATTCAAAAATTATAAATCAAAAACCATCATATTCTACAAGATTTGGGCAATAATTTATCAATAGAGGATAATTTCGCTAAATGCAACGGCCTAAGACATAATAGAGTTTCAAAATAAAGAAAGCATAAAATAATTAGATTTTTGTTCACTTCGAACGGAGAAAAACGCCTGTAAACGTCTTCGAGTTCCGTAAGAGGCTACGTAATTCAAAAACTTGTATAATTTATAAAACATATAAATTCTACAGAAATCTCTTCAATTTTTTTTTTGCTTTTAGAATATGATTTCACCTTTCGGCTCGTATACATAACTTGAAAATTTTAAATTGCGCCCTTTTGCACAGGACAATTTTTTGACGACTTTCGGATTTTAGTTCCATAGGGCCTAAGCTACAATACTGGGCAAGTCATATATTTTAACCTCAAAATGCCCAATGATGTCGAAATAAAATTTGCTTGGCACTCTACTATGTAGCTCCATTATTATTCGTGTTTCGATTTCTGACAAAATTGAGAAATGCCTACACCGCGATAACTTTTTAACGACACAAGATATGGAAAAAATTCAAAAAGTAAATGTTGTAGTCTGATGCTTTTGCAAGGCAAGGGTTTTTGAAATTTTGAAATCGAACAATAAATAAGGAAGATATTGCCAATTTACTCCAGGGATGTAAAAGCCGCCGCCGCGAAGCGCGCACTCTGTCTCTACTTTCGCCCGTTTCCCATCTCATTCTGACGGACTCCTCCGTGCCCCACCATGGCCCGCAAGCCTCGTAGTATCGTACTCGCCTGCATTGCTTGTATTGGGGAATGGTGATTAATTAATTATCAATTGATTTCGTGCTATTTTCATTTTCGTGAATTTGGCATCTTCAAGTGTTACAACAGACGATGAACTATTACATAAATTTAAGCTAAAAAAACAATTAAGGCGTGATGATAACAAATGAGTAATTTGCAAAAAAGGCGGGAGGAATCTACTCTAAAAACTGAAAACCATTAA
Organism: Xestobium rufovillosum; assembly: GCA_963966045.1. Classification (NCBI taxonomy): domain Eukaryota; kingdom Metazoa; phylum Arthropoda; class Insecta; order Coleoptera; family Ptinidae; genus Xestobium; species Xestobium rufovillosum. The sequence continues at coordinate 18,064,857 of OZ014496.1, forward strand.
AAGGCCGGTGAAAATGAGACTTGATGTGTAAACTTACAAGCCTGAAAAACATTTCCACGGCAATGAAATTAAAAGCACAAAGTAGTCAATGTATAGGAAATAAAGATGTAGGTAACCGAATCAACGACAGACAGAAAGCCAATAAATTGCGATTCCACAAGCCGAATTTTAATATTAATTTATGTGTTTCCTGTAAAAAATTGAAGAAGGGTAAATCTTTGAGCCAGGTGTCGACAACGAATTTCAGTAATAAACGTTAATTATAACAAATATTAATTTAGCGACTGTAGATACATATGAATATAGTAATGAGTTTTATCGGCATAGCAGTCGAGAGAACTACACAGGAGGCTCTCTCTCGGCTCTATCTCAAGAAAAATGTGAAGCAGGCGCCGACCGGGATTCGAACCCAGATCTTTCGCATTCATGGCGACTGCTCTAAGATGGTTAGAGCAGTCGCCATGAATGCGAAAGGTCTGGGTTCGAATCCCGGTCGGCGCCTGCTTCACATTTTTCGTGAGAGAGAGCCTCCTGTGTAGTTCTCTCGACTGCTATGCCGATAAAACTCATTACTATGTTAATTATAACCTTTTTAAAAAATTAACACATTAGATTTAATTGCTGCTGAAGTCAAATTCCATAGTAACTGTTTCGCGGTAGAGTGGAAAATATATATGTAGTAGCAAATCTGAATCTAAGGTAACTTCAGTGGATGACTGTGCAAGTCAAAACGATAAAGGGAGTGAGACCTCGCAAAAATTGTTGGGGAAATAAAGGAAGAGGACCTACTTATATAATTCCGCTGCAGTTTACGACCGATATGCGCTAATGCGTTAGCTTGAATCCGCAGTATTTCCTGAGGAAACTGAAAATGATTATGTCGTTTTTGTCAAATCTTATAAAAGTAATGAAGCTACTGTACCAAAAATTACAAGATATGTAATATTTATAACGACGTTGAAATGCTTAAAGAATCAGCGGAATTCTATTATATACTTTTCCTTTGGATATGCCTTGCTTTATTTCCCCAACAGTTTTTTGCCAGGTCTCACGCCCTTTATCGTTTGACTTGCACAGTCATCCCTATAAGCTAATTTATATTCAGATTTGCTACTATATTTTTCCACTCTACCGCGAAACAATTACTAGATATGGTATTTCACTTCAGCAGCGATTAAATCTAATGTGTTACTTTTTTAAAAAGGCTATAATTAACGGTAGCTATGTCGAGAAGTTTATTACTGAAATTCGTTGTTGACACCTGGCCCACAGATTTACCCTTCTTCAATTTTTGGCAGGAAACACATAAATTGATATTAAAATTCGGCTTGTGGTATCGCAATTTATTGGCTTTCTGTCTGTCATTGTTTCGGTTACCAACCTACATCTTTATTTCCTATACTCTTTGCTTTTAATTTTTCATTGCCGTGGAAATGTTTTTCACGCTTGTAAACGAGGAGTAACAGTTCCTGTCCCGCACCTTAACTTAACGAATTATTTATTTTATCACTAAGCACTCTCAGGTCTTTATTGTAAGTTTGCACATCAAGTCTCATTTTCACCGATCTTTTAATGGTTTTCATAGTTTTTAAAGTAGATTCCTCCAGTTTTCCGCCTTTTTTGCATATTGCTCATTTGTTATCATCACGCCTTAATTGTTTTTTTTTAGCTTAAATTTATGTAATAGTTCATCGTCTGTTGTAACACTTGAAGATGCTAAATTCACGAAAATGAAAATAGCACGAAATTAATTGATAATTAATTAATCACCATTCCCCAATACAAGCAATGCAGGCGAGTACGATACTACGAGGCTTGCGGGCCATGGTGGGGCACGGAGGAGTCCGTCAGAATGAGATGGGAAACGGGCGAAAGTAGACAGAGTGCGCGCTTCGCGGCGGCGGCTTTTACATCCCTGGAGTAAATTGGCAATATCTTCCTTATTTATTGTTCGATTTCAAAATTTCAAAAACCCTTGCCTTGCAAAAGCATCAGACTACAACATTTACTTTTTGAATTTTTCCCATATCTTGTGTCATTAAAAAGTTATCGCGGGGTAGGCATTTCTCAATTTTGTCAGAAATCGAAACACGAATAATAATGGAGCTACAAGCGATTTTAGTAAATATTCTTCCGTTCGTCTAATGTTAAACTTTGGACGGATATTAGTTATTACTCCCTTATTACTTGACGGAACAGAAAAACTTTTTTACGGATAGCAAATCCAATATTCAAAATTCCTCGTTTTTTCAGTTTTTACCCCCTGGGGGTGTGTTGGACATCGATATCGCCAGACGAATTTAGGGGGTCGTTATACACCCCAAATAGCATCCGAAAACGTACTCGATACATTTTTACCTTTAAATGTACAGCGAACATCAAGTTAAACTTTCACGTTGACTTTACTAAAGTGATAGTGATTAAATAAAACGCATAGTAAGTAAACTGAACAGTTTAATGGGTTGAACCAGAAAAAAATATTTTTAAAGAATCAATTTATAAAATTAAACAATAGAAAACTTGCTGCCTGGCAGATGAACGTTGTCCTCAATGGGGTAAATGTTTATAAAAATGGGCATGTTTTGAAAGCTGGCTTACAGGAGTCTGCCCTTCGCATAGCGATATTAAGTCCTTATATTGTTCACTAGCAAGTTTTGGGCTGCTATTATTCAGAATAGGTGGATCGCTTTTTGGAGTTCCAGAAGATCTCGTATTCAAAGGAAGTTAGATGACCATAATTTCCTTAACGTTTTCCCAGTAAGTTCTAGCCATCGATTTAATACAATGGATTGCGCCTACCGTACGCTACTACTGCCGCACAGCGATCTCGACGTTAGAGCGAGAAGTTGCAATAGGCGGGGAAGGCGAACTCATGGCAGAAACTCAGACGGAAGCATTGCGCGCTTAGGGCAATCAAACGAAAACTTCGAATTTCTACAGAACTTGTATTCACATTTTGTTTTTTTGGACGTTGTCATATTCAGTGTATGTATTATCACGTATTTGCCCATAAAACAGAATACTATGTTGAAGAAAAACACACATTTTTAATCATATTTTATTAAATCTTACACGAAATTGTTGAAGAAAAAGAAATCAAATGGACTGAGAAACGTAAAGGCTAACAGCATCTATATCAATAGGAAAATATTTAAAATAATATTCCCATGCATATATTCCCATGCATAAAAAGCTATAAAACCAAAAAGAAAATAGAATAAGAAGCGAATACACACAAATACTACTGGTTATTTCTGCCGCCAAAGCTAATTTTTACGCTGGTTACCATCCAAAAGCATGCTAAATTGTTACATTTTTAAATATCTAGGTACATACCCTTACAAAGCCGGTGTCAGACTTAACGCGGTGTTGGATTCTTTGAAAAACCGGACCTTAGTATATCTGACCAATCATGAAATTTGTTTTTTCTGTTGAAGGTGATCTATTAGATTTACTTAACAGTTTTAATTTTTTTTCGCAGTCGAATATTTTGGTTATAAAAATATTTTTTCCTTTGCTTCAATTTCGCCACTGTTTCCTGTGCTACATGCCAAAATTTCTTGCGTTTTAAAGGACAAGATAAATCGATTTCTGAAAAATCTCCAAATACCCAAGCGCGTCGTTTTCTAAAAGATAAAATTGTACAGACCCTTTACAATAATTTAGAACCTGCGATTTTACCGATTAACCTTTAATATTTCTGGCTTAGAACTTGAGGATTGCTTATTTAAATTTTGCGAAACATTTTCATTTTCTGAAATTAAATTTAGTAGTCCATTGAAAATACCTACTTAACACGTTCGCTGAGGTGGCGTATTCTGAATACTTTTTTGAATTGCGGTACGGGCCATATGAACCCCGTATCAGTTTTTCTCACTGTGCGGTTCGGGGTCTATAAGTCCCGTACAATAGCCGTCAGATTTCATTGGCTACTAGAGTTAACGTCATAATGGAAGGGATTGCATTATGGGTGGTGCTTTCTAGTAAGCAGGATCTATAATTGGCTGTAATAGCACGGGGCTTAAATGTCCCGTATAGCATTTAACGACGAAAAACTATTTTTATACATGTTACAATATTTCCAAAGATTCAGAACTACAATAAAGCTTTATTTTTGAAAAATAAAAAAAGTACACGTATATTATTAAAGTAAAACAATTTTTCGTACAAAAATGGTTCAGTTGCCATGCTTTTCGTGGGCAGCGTTGAAACAAGCCAGACAATAGGCCGGCTAAATTCACCAACTGTTTGGCACGACCACTCATTGTTATATTTCTCAACTTACTAGTACACGGTACTGACAAAAAATGAGTTGAAACCGCATATTCGCAGATGATTTAGCGAACAAGTCCAGACGCGTCTACAAACCCCGTATCGCACACAAGTATGAAAATCGTATTCATGTGCGGTACGGGTCGTATGATTTTAAGACTTGTGAAGGTAGAAGATGTTATGGGAACTATATATCTTCAATCAAAATGAAAATATTTAAAAAATTACTATGTTTATTTAAAGTCGCACCGCAGGAAAAGTAACGTTTGGAAAGGCCCGCATGCAACGCTGGTGCTGTACGGGGTCTATGTGACCCGTGCCGCAGCGAACGTGTTAAAATACCTAAATACATATACATATACCTATATTAGGATTCTGGTTCAGAAAATTTGAATCATCATCGTTTACTAAACACTACAAAATACTTGTATTCTCAGCGTTTCCTAAAATATTGTTTATGAACAGTTGCACTACAAATTAGATCGAATATCGTAATTAATTCAAGTGCGACACGCCGTAAGATTGTACTGTCGTCCCGCGCTTTTGCCATAAGTTTGCCCCCACTACTTCTGTTATACCGGCACCTCTACTTCTCTCTACGCTCGATTCATTTTATTAAATCGATGGTTCCAGCGCCTCCCAAATCGTCGTTCCTTATTGCTAAAATTCACGAGTTACGCAAACAACTTAACATCCATGGAATTGTGCAAATTAATGCAAGTAACAATGTATGGATTCTTGTCCTCAGATTTTTCCATTGCGGTACTGATTGTGCTATGTACAGGGTCACCTTCCTTCTGTCCATGATGAGCTTCAAAAAAGACAAGGTGATGGATTTTATATTTTCTAATGTGGACACTACGTGGCTGCGACATAATTTTTATTTTGACTGCTCTAACCATCAAAAAACAAAAATGCACAGTGTGTACTCCATCCTGGTCAAGTTTTTTCAAATACATGCTGACGCAAGTAGAAATTTCACGAGAACTTCGTTTGCTGATACCCTCATGCTAAAAATCGAGCTAAAAATAAGAATGACATTGTTTCGATCACAAGCCATAAACTATAAAATTATAGTTACATAGCCTTCAACTGTAGAAAATCTGACTGTGATTACTTTTTAGCAAAAGAATAACTTGCTGGAGGTCAAAAATGACACATGAGCTTTTGGAATCATTTGCACTTTTTTTCGAGTTTCTTACACCCGTTCGTCTTAGCGACAATATGTTCGATTCTTTACCATTATAGGGGACAAATAATTTTAAAGATTCTTTAAAAATGCAATTTTGTGTACAAGGAGGACAATTTGCGCATTCATTTTAATCTATGTTTTTGTTCTGCTTTAAATATCTATTAGGTACCTACTTTGTTCTGTGCTTTAACTACCATACAAAGTTACTGATCTCAATAACGGTTACGAATCAGAAATTAGGTTCATAAGAACTTTTTTGCTTAAAATGACTTTCTTAAGAAGCTGTTTTTGTTTGACCCCGCAGTTCCTTTGCATTTCATGGCAAACTAATAATTTTGAATTGAAAATTTGTAAAAATCAGCGACTTTTAGAAAATCTTTAGTTACTTATCTTAGTAACGGCACAGACGAATTGATTTATAGGCTCATGTATGCAGTAAATTTGTTGCATGGGCTTGGAAATAAAAGGACCGCCATGTTGGTTTCGCCCCATATGTAGTACTGTTAGTTTCGCTAGCTACCAATTGATGTTACTCGTAGCTTATCTAAATACTAATGGTAGCTTTAAACGATGCGCTTTTTCGTGCATCTTGATGCATGCGTCGTAGTGCAAACAAGCGCATGCCCGCCTGCATGCGTTACTTTATAGCGCACCAGACATTTTACCGAGAGGCAAGGTGACGCAAGTATGTCCCGAGTCAAATGGGAATCTACTTGCATCATTCGTGCGCTACAATAATAATATTTTGATTTTGCAACGAAGAGACTGCTTCCATCACTTCAAGAAGTGCCATTGAAGTGAACTTTTGGTTTAGGTTCATTCACGATGGAGCTCCTGCTCATTTTACATCAACTATTTGGGAACACCTAATCAAAACTTGCGAAGAAATAAAGAGAATCGTCATCTTATCTACTAGTGTACGTTTGGTTGCATAGCCAAACGAGGAACATATTTTGAGTTTGCCTAATTTTTTCACTAGATGGATAGCCAAAAGTTAAAAAAGATGACTTAACTTGAAGCCTTTCCAAAATGTAAGACAAATTAAATAGCATTCCTTCCCTTTTTGCAACGAGTGCTGGGCATCAGCTATTAAGTTTGCTATTGTAGTTCTCAACGTTGCCATCCAAATCGTAAAGATAAACAATGAGATATAATAAAGGAAAACATTTTTTTGGATTTTCAAAGATGTCTGTCAATTCTAATTGTTCAAAGTCCGTCGAAGAAATTCTGGTGAAATTTTGAAAAAACCAGCCACCATCCATCACCATTTTTTCTAAGGAGCAATAGTCGCCCTTTTCCTTTAAAAAGTCTCGAGTCCAACATTTTCGTTCGCGTTTTTTGTTCTTTGCTATTAAAATAAAGGCAATAACAAAACGATCTAGACTTGCTCAAACAACTACTCCCCGGGCAAATACCCCGACAGGCATTGAATTATAGAGCAAGCCCTGACCGATGATGTGTACTAGACGGCGGTGTATGTGCTACTCCAAATAGTAGATCGGAATCCATATTTGCAACTAGCGCAGTGAAACGAACTCCTGTTTAAATACTATGATGCATGAAGAAAAAGGCATGCGTTTTCTGCCTTCTATGGCATGCGCAAATGCATGCAATTACGCATGCATTGCCGCACCAAAAGATGCATCGTCTAAAGCCACCTTAACAGCGCTAGTACAAGCTTTCACTAACATCCGACGTTCCTACTTCAACCAATTTTCTATTCCTGCCATATTTTCAACACATAAAAATGTTCAAAAATAAGTAAAAGTAGTAAGACTAAACAATATCACAGCATAGAATACCGTTTAGCATATTCATAAACCATCAAACTTGACTGCCCGTAGTCGCCCTACTTTTATTTATTTTCAGATATTTTTGTGTGTGAACAGAGAATTGGCTAAAGTAGGAACGTCGGATAATCTATTAGTGAAAGCTTGCCGTAATGATGTTAATATTTAGATAAGAGATAAGTGACATCATTCCGTAGCTGACAATAGGACTATAGTTGGAGAGAAACGAATATGGCTTTCGTTTTATTTCCAAGCCCACAAAAAATTTACTGCAGAGACCAGCTGTATGAAAGTTAATTTCGTCAGTAGTAATGGTAAAGAACAGAAACTACTGTTTAGCACAATTTTGAATTTTGCCATAGGACATTTCAAAATTGGCCGTTAATCTATAAAATTTGCAGAATTTATATTTCATTAAAACTGGTTGTCACCAATTGTTTATTTCTTAGATGATGATAGTGAACCAATATTGGGCCAATGGTTTGAAGAAACACTTGCTCCTCCAGAACCATCAGAAAGCAAATCTGCGACTGCTGAAGCATCAGAACCCAAGCCGGCCCAAACTGAAAGAAACCACAGCATAGTGCCAGACAAGGGAGATGCCAATGGCTACATTTCATTAGCTACTGATATTTTTGTGTTTTTAAATCGTCACTTACTCTGTTCAAAGAGTACTTACGTATCACGCTATGTTAAAAATGGACTAACGGAGCAGAAAATGGTAATACTCGCTTCGATAATTAGAGATCTGGATAAAGAAACTGCTCGATCAGATAACAGTAAGTGTTTTTTTATTTTTTATTTTGAGTCGTTTATAAATACTGTAATATCAAACAATTTTTGTAATCAACAGGAGGTGGTAACCTGTGTTCTGCTTTGACACAGCTATATTGTGAATTTTCTGGCGCTCTTACGCGATTTACGCATAATCTAGTAACCTACAGCACTTACCCGTTGCAAGCGAGTCTACTGAATCATCTGGGTGTGTCTCCGTGGAATGCTGATGTGCCACATGCCTGGCCTTTACAAGTATACCCTCGAACTTTGTCTGTATTAGCCCAAGTGTTGCTATTGAGACCCCAAACTGAAAAGGAAGCGTCTGTTATCAGTATCTGGCACAGACTGGTAAACACTTTGATCGAAAATGTTATAAATCCATCGTCTTCGATAAGTGATATTGATGGCGAAGGTAGGAATTACGTAAATTTAAAAAGAAAAGCGTCAGCATTGATGATTCTTGTTTTAGACTTGAATGTGGAACATGCTCAGGTTTTGTTGTATTTGTTCCATTTCTTGAATTTGATGCAAAAGAAGTCGGTCTTACTTTTGATGGCTGGAGGAATATTACGCTGTTCTGAAGTTGCCCGAGGCCCACTTCAAGATTCACAATTACTGCACTTGTCACGATTGCTGCTTTTGTTCGATTATGTCATGAAACATTTATACGATGCACCGTCAACTTTACTAGAACAGGTTAGTGTTAACCTACTGGTTTGTCTATGCATATGGTGCAATTTGCTTTTTGCTGTTAGATTCAGTGGAATTTATTTTATTCGACAAACTTCAAAACTGATAAAGAAAAGAAGAATAACATGACATCTATGTATATTCCATGGAAAGAAATCGAAGATAATTATCGTGCGAATTCAGCCTCTGAGGATATCGGGATGAAGCCAAGATTTTATGTTATTACAAACGTGGAGATCAACAATCAAGATGTTCCAAAACTGGATGGATTAGCTTGTAATTTCGTTCTTGGAACTCCAGATAAATTGAGATATCCATTACTCCTAGATGCTCTAATTGAGATTTTAAATGTTACCCATGTTACATCAGGTCCAACGGTATCTAAAATTACTTTCTTGGGTTTTTGTGCGACACAGTATTGTTTTACTATATGCTGGAGGTAAATTCATTTTTATCTGGTGGGGAGATATTGTTATATTTCAATATGAAAATTTTCTTAGATTGTTGCAGCTCTTACCTCCATCGACACCATACATGGACAGATTAGCGGTGGGCGAAAGTTTTACGGCTGGTCCATTACTCTTGCACTCGCTTGTGTGGGGACCTAGAGCTGCACACAAGAACTTCAATCGGTGGTTGAAAGACTGCCTAGTAAAACAAGGACTTTACACCCAACACGCAGAGAAGCTTATAAAATCAGTAGCCGATGCTGTCAATACTTTAAAATATGATACAAACACAGCCAAAAGTTGTATGATTGCTTTAAAGCCAGATGTTAAAAAGGGTAGGTCTTAAGCTATTTCTGTTAATAAGATCCTAAGTAATGTTACTATCGATAAATTTCAGGAATCGTCTCAAAGGACAGTCTTCCTCCTCTTTGGCATCTGTTTTTGTTAGACACAGTTTTGGCTAAAGTACAAGTTTCATTAATTGATGAGGCTGAAACGAATACGGCCGACTCTTCAGGGTTGTTTGTATCAGGTTCTACGTACGTCCAAGAATTGCTGCCGCACGTTTTGCGCTTGACTCAGGCAATATTGCACTGCACAAGGTATGTTAGTTGCTTTACCTTTAAGGTTCCGTACCCCAAGCAGAACTTATTATCGCGACTTCGATATCTTCAAAATTATAGGTAGGGAGCATGGTGGAATAAGAATGGTGTGCTTCATTTTCGTATGCGCCTGAAGTTTTATGGCTTTAATGTCAAAATATTCTGATGTATTTGATTTTTTCTGTCGCTATCAGAAGCCTGTAGATCTGGTGGGAAACTGATCAGTAAGAAACATCAATATAATCGATGTTAAATATAACAAAAATACTAATTTTAAACAACTCCTTAACCAGTGATAAGATACGCGGTGGGAGGAATTCCAGTGTGCCATGATATACGCATAGATGTTTGTTAAAATATCAATAGTTAGATTGTTTTATATTAAGTTGGCCACCTCTAACAGTCATTGTCATTTGACAGTTTCATTCACTCAGAAAATAATTATTCAACCCCTTTCGTAAACTATATTTAAGTGATGGCTACCTTGACTTCCGGACGCCAACATTCCACTATCACACGGGACTGGCACTGGCACTGGCTCTGAACTGATAAGACTATTATCTGAGGGTTTATATCCGAAGAAAAGTCAGTCTGCCAGGAATGATCTGAATGAGTCTTTACCATGAAGTGTGACAGTTTCAGATGACTGATGATATGCTTCCATGCGTTTTGAAGGTAGATGTCGTCACGATTAACATTGAGTGGGTGTTTGATGATTTCGATCGACTCCCTAAGCTTCCTGTTATAGAAATTGGAGTTTTGGGCTAGAACTTTACTCTCCGAGAAATTGATTTTGATGAGCGGTATCTAACTTGTGACTCCACCAATGCAGAACCAGCTGAATTACTCAACCTGATGCATTGGAACAACGAATGACATACACGCTTTCCGCAAGTGAAGATACAGGATTTTTAGCCGAAGAGCTGAGATTCTGTTATGAGCAAGTTTTGACATCATACTTAAGAAGAAGTGAATGCAAGGGCGATATGGGATGACCGTAGGGGGTGGTAGTGTTGTAGGGTTGTAATTGTAACTGGTCAAAGCCTCTGTGATATGCAATGTTGAAACTCAGAAGATGAGGAAGCTTCCGATAATAGACGATTACACTGTAAACAAGAGAGGAAACTATTAGTGTAAGTAGGTTTCCTGTAGATCGAATGACTACGACTACGACTGACCAAAACATTTTTTCCATTTTTTCCATCAACTTCAACCTCCATGGTAAATCGAATATTGGGATGATTCCTATCTGACGCCCATCGGATTATTGAAATGTAACTGATGGGGAAAGTAGGTACGGAACCTTATATGTGGGAGTCCTAACTCATTGTCATCAGATTTTTGATTTACATTTTAAAATGTTGAAATGTTTCATAATCGAGGTTTTTGATTTAAATAATTGCTTTGATTGAAGTTTTATGTTTCTAGATGGTCACTGTTGCATAGCATGGTAGATCAAAGAGATTCTTCTGGAAAGTACAGTTTACAAGACTTTGAAGGTCTTCAAGAAGTTTTAGCTATCGCTTCGATCCACAATTCTCTGATAAATAATTTGGCAACTGAATTGGGTGCTTTGTTACCTGCCTGTGTGACTTCGGTGCTTCAGCAATGGGAATCCTTGACTCTTGAAGATTGCACTTGGGTAAGTTACTTTTTTATAATAATAATAATATAACCTTTATTAGCAAGTTATGCTACATTAGTTTTGCATTACGTATCTTGTTTTAACTAAGATAAACACTCGTCAGATAAAAAGGTTTATTTACGTATTTATTTGTTTACGAAGGCAACTTGATAATGACGAAGAATGAAAATGAAACCAGCAAGTTTCCGTAAAACTGTTGTTACTTCTCTTTTTATTTGTGCCCAGATCAATTCTATGGGGTTCAATTCGCAGTGGTACGGAGGCAATCTTAACACTGTTCAACCAGTAGCTTCTGCCACCTCATCTACTGCATATTGATCTGCCGGTCTGTTTTGTTTGACTAAAGTAAGAAATTCCGCCTTCACCATATCCTCTTCGAATTCTTACTTCTTGGCCAGTCCTCAATATCTGCCTTCTTTGTAGAAGAAATTGGAATTTTATGCAGTTTCCTCTTGTGATAGGACACTATCTTCTTCCAAAATAGACAAAATATTTTGGAACCACTCTTTAAAAACTGCTGCATTCATGTCTTCATGGTAATCTCCAGATCTCCAGTCTTCTTGGATTCCATTACAAGTAGTCCATTTTCTACGAAGCCTTCAGCAGAACTGATGTGAAGATGTATCAACCGTTTCCCTTTGCCGGAGGCATTTTTAAGCCTTGTGGACAAACCTTGTGCAAATGCTTGTCTTGCACTTGTTGCAGTTGTGTCTGTCCACACTTTCTCCACAGTATGACCTGCGTTGACCCGGGTCTCATCCAAATAATACATTTTCAGGCTGCACTCTCTGATTTTTTTATTTCTCCCAAATACCGCCGCCGCCATGCAATAATTTAAGACTTTTATTATAACTGCAGTTATAAAAGTTGTTTGATTAATCTAATACTTTTAGGTTAAATTTAATGTAGGTACTGTTTAAATGAGACTAAAGTACTAACCTAAAACCAATTTCATGCAACAAGATTTTCAGTGTTGTTTTCTTAAAATTTTCAATTTCCTTATTTTCTTCAATTGCTGCCATGATTTTTTTATTGTTGGGAGCTCATTTTAAAAAAAATGAGTGGACGATCCTTCTAATGGAACATTTTGTGCCGTCAGTTACATGACCCAAAATTGCCCTCTGTGTTATACTTTAGGCTGTTGCAGCTCGTCAAGGATTTTATACTCCCGTATTATATTATAAACGCTGGCTACACTAATGCATAGATGCATACCTACAATAATATTTTGTTGAATACGTACATTATCATTTGAATGCTATAGAAATGCGTACGGGCTGCTTGCGCTGTGAAGTTCACATTTTGCATTTTAGTGTGTCCCACGTGAGCACGCTCCTATGTTTTTAATATAGGTAAAACAGTTTCTTTGTCTGCAACTGTGAAATGTCCAGAAAGTCTTTTTTTGGTGGCGATAAAACCAAAACATTGTTCGCATCGCCTATTTGATCATCCATAAAGAATATTGAAAAAATAGAAACATTCTTCTAACCAACTACTCAATGCTACTGTAAAAAAAAACAAACTGCCTGCAAGACAGCGGGGTGTCTCCGTTTAGTTCAGTAACCAATGAGATGCTTGACACGTATCGATCACGCACTTTTATTGCTCTATCTGCTGGCCGGCCCAAGTACAATAAAGTATCTATGTCTTTCCGATAAGAGGTCAAATAGTCGAGCTACATGGCAAAAACGAGAAGGTCGCTTTCTTGTTTTTTTATCATATATTTCGCTTTGTTCATTTTAATAAAGTTCTGCAGCCATAGTAATTATAATTTATTGGTAAAGTACCAAACCATTTCAAAAAACACGACGTTAGCAAAGGACAAATATATTCACGAATTTGCATTTGTATACAATACATATTACACGCAAACCCAAAGTGAATAAGACAAGTGCCTCCACTCCGTGTGGATACTGAGCTACGCAAATGTAATGTTTCTAGGCGACTGGAGTGGGAGAACTGGGCCGAGCGTCCGTGCGATTATACCGATGTCGAATGTATTGTGTATGATGCATTGATTTCATTACATTACCAAAAAATGGATTTATAGTGAAAAAGATACTCGTTTGACGGTGGTCAACATAGACAGGTTAACCACTTATGTAAAATTATAGGAATTCCTCGGTTTCAACAAAAAGCGGTCAAATTATACGTCAATATTCACATAGGATTCACTGTATTTCAATTATTTAAAGTCAGGCCGTAAAGTAAATTCAGCAGCTGTTAAAAAGTCATTTATTTTGAATATAATCTTGACAATTTCTTATTTTCTCGGTTCTGTTTTTTGAGGCCTGCATTTTGCTGCTTAGAATAAAATTGCATTCTTAACAATATGTAATTATGACGCAATGACGCCAACACATACTGATTCGTGAGATTTACATTCATATTTTAAAGTACCTACTAAAGTTACTTAAGAAATCATATAGTTAGGTCGTAAGCATCACTGGTATCAATATGCTTGGAAAAAAAACGTTCTAGTTTTCTTAATAAACAATATGTAAGAACTGGGATGCACAAGTTAGTGTTCCCCTTGTTAGAGTGACTTCGTCTGAAATATTTTCGGGGTCCAACTGGTTGTTTTCAAGCTAAGATAAGCATGTAATACAATTGGTAATGGATGACAGATTTTACAAATAATCCAGCCAGGTAAAATAAATAACAGAATCAATTATTACTTCCTCTTGAGTAATTATAGCACCAATTTTGTTTTGCAGTACCCGCTTTAATTAATTTTTGTTTCCTTCGAATCAAAATGTTTTTCAAAAACGGATCCCTATCGAGCAATTGCCCGAGGCCATTTAGCTGCTAATTTTGCTTGTTTTGAAATGGAGAAAAATGCTGTTTTTCCGTACGAAATTATATTTTGGGATACAGCATTTACACCCCTTTATTCACTTTAACCAGAGTACTTCCTGAACGCTAAAACAATGTATTATTGCATATATGGCCAAGCGGTACGCCCGAACGAATGGCCCAGTTTGCTGCACACGGCACCAATGCCAGTATTACAGTTGCGTAGCCCGCTCTTCTGCTGCAACAGCTATCAAGTGGAGACACTTCTCTTATTCACTTTGCGCAAACCCGAACATCCAACAAATTTCCAGTAAAAGAACATAGCTACCTTAATGGTGAGTTTATACAGTGCTAGTGTACTGGTACCAGCTGGCTGGCACCAGTCAACTAGTGTGCTAGTTGGAGTTTACACTTATAGTCTACTAGCATTAATCCAGTTATAATAAAAATGGCGAAAATAGTTCATACTGGTATAGCAATACTAGCTGAAATGCTCATGCATGAAGTTAGACTAAAAATGTTATTTTTGTAATCTGAATGTCTAAAATTCCATAGATTCATTTTCTCCATATAATTCGACAAATTTTAAAGTGTCTTTTTCAGACCGCTTAGACGCAGCCATCTTTTAATTTAATTTCCTCACACTGGCACGCCGAAAAGTTGGAAGCAACCAACTTACTTGCACCATGCCAGTTGACTAGCACGCCTACTAGCGCGTTCTGTTTACACGATGCCAGTACAATGCCAGTATTGCGCGCGCATCCGTTTTACTAGACTGGCACCAGTACACTGTCACCGTGTAAACCCGTCATTAAAGAAAGCATTAAACCACTTCATTGAATAATGAATGATGCTAGTTCTACTACTAAACAACAGGGTGCGCTGCGTAGAAAGAGTGCAATAGTACTTGTTTTTATAAATATCATACTATTTTAAACAGGGTTTTATTTGTTCAACACATGTTTTTTACAAGGAAAAAAAACAAGTTTTGACAAATAAAAGTGGGAAAAACGAAAGAAACTATTTTAATATTGTTTAATTTAAAAAAATACGTGAGCTTGTCATTGAACCTGCTCTGCAGCATTTTCTGTATAAAATAAAAATTTCGTATGGTAGTAACATCAATACTTTCTGAAGATGAGAAACAGTTCTCGAAACTGTAGTTAAGTAGTTAAAAATTCATATATACTGTATAAGTAATTGATACTGAATCAAATAAATTTGTTAAACCCAATGAGGTTTAAAATTATGTCATAACAAATTTCTTGCCTTAATAGGTAGTTCCTGTAAGAGCTACTGTAATAGAATTTTCTTAAATTTCAGACACCATATTTGAATGATATTATCCCATCAGAAAGCTACATCTTGAAGATAGTTGAAACACACATTGCGACTCTTTCTATGAGTTTTCCATTCAGCATTAATTTTTCTTTAAAGAGACTCTTGCAATGTTTGGTAAAATTCGTGTGCCAACATGCTCCGAAAACTGATAACACAGACACGAAAAATAAGGCCATAGAATTGCTCGTTTTGATTACTCTAGACTTGCGAACAGAATTTATGTACGATGCTGTATCAAAGACTTTAGATAAGATGATTGGAGATACAGAAACAGATGAGCATCAAAAACGAGTTTACTTACATGTGTTGGAACATACGTATAAACTTATAACGAACTACACGTCCTTGTCCACAAACGGGAATATAGTTATAAATGAAAAGGTGCTCCACAATTGCGTGAAATTTTATGAGAAGATCTTGGAAAAGTCATCAGGAAGACAAGCTTTAGAGACATTCTTCACTGGTGACAAGGACTTAGTCCAAGTTTTGATGTCAGTTTCGAGTCCACAAATGTCCCAACAATACAGCACAAGAGTCTTACATTTCTTTAACAATCTTTTTCAAGCAGCGGAAAAGAGTTCTACCGACCCGAGCCTAAATTACCTTTGCAGTAGCATGAGCAAACTTGCAAATGTCGATGATGAAAAATTACAGCTCTGGTTACGTCATGTTATCATAGGTCCCAGTAGTTTAACAACAAGTTCGACTTCAAATATCCAAACGCCCACAACAACTGTGACTATTGTCAAACCAGAAGTAACTACTGCGGCCGATGTTAAAAATGCTGAAGGTACTAATGCGAGCCAATGGACTATAACTCAAGTAGCGAGCTCAGAGTCTAATGCTTCTCCAACATTAAGTGACGATCAAAAATCCTTAATTCAAGAGAACAGTCAACTTTTGCAATCACTAACAAGTTATTTAGTTAAACAAAGCAGTAATATTTCTGAAGAGGTGACTCTTACTTTGCTAAAAGCTCTGCTCCCTTTGGGGAGTCAACTTTTATCACCTGCATTAGAGGGAGCTGGGTTCACAGAACTTATGGTGGTGATGACTACTCTCGCTGAAGCTGGTGTAGGAAAAGGCCACATGCATTTGTTCGCTGCTGCATGTGAATGGATTGACATATGCACAAAGTATTTAGTGCAGAAGGATGTAGTTGACAGTTTAGGAACAAACGTAGGCACTGAAAAAAACAATATCATGTTGGAGGCATCTTGTTGTCTGCTTAATTATATCGGAGAAGTTGTGCTTGGAATTTCCAGTCAACATCCAGGTAAGGAATGCTTACTAATCTGTTTAGCTTAGTTTACCTGCATCAAAAAACTTTTTTTAGTGAGTTTTCGATCCTCGAGTCCACCGTGGGAAGGTGAAGTCATCGTAGACCTTGATGCTGAACTGCAAGATGAAGTGAATGAAGAAGAAGACAGTGGAGAAGATTCTGATGAAGATTCTTTGTGCAATAAACTTTGCACTTTCACAATCACCCACAAGGAATTCATGAATCAGCACTGGTATCATTGCCACACTTGTCGTATGTTAGATGGTGTGGGGGTCTGTTCAGTTTGCGCAAGGGTGTGCCACAAAGGGCACGACCTGAGTTACGCCAAATTTGGAAATTTCTTCTGCGATTGTGGAGCTAAAGAAGACAATTCTTGTCAGGCTTTGGTTAAACGCAGTCCTCAATCTACTATGGATACAAATGCCGCAACAAGTACTTCGGTGTTATCCAAAAATTATGTTACCGATAATATGTTGCCTAGTTCTTTAAGACGTCGTCCTTCTTCACCTGCTGCTACTGACAGAACTACGCTTGTCAAAGACAAAAACGCTTCAAATACCATAAAGCAGTTGGAAGGATCTAAGGAATGGTTATTGAAATACTTGTCCACGAGTTCTGTAACAGGAACATTGACCGAGCTTTTGCAGTCTTTAATACCGGCTGTGGAAACTTTTTGTAATAACAACTCGCCTGTTGGGTGCCACGCACGAGCGGTGCAGGCTTTGCAGCAGTTACATTCAGCAGAGAAAAAATACACACACACGGATCAATTGATGTTGCCTACTTTAGGATCGCAAGAGGGAGCATTCGAGAATGTTCGAATGAGTTACGCTGGTGAACAGGGACAAACAATTCGACAGTTACTTTCTGCACATATTGTAAGGCGAGTGGCTATGTGTTGCATGAACTCAACACAAGGTAAGCGTCAGCATCTCGCTGTTTCGCATGAAAAAGGAAAAATTACGGTACTGCAGTTATCTGCACTACTGAAGCAAGCAGATTCTTCTACTCGTAAATTAACATTAACAAGACTTGCTTCAGCACCTATACCATTCACAGTGTTATCGCTGTCTAGCAATTTGTGTAACGAAGACTACTTGGCAGTTTGTGGCCTCAAAGATTGTCACATTTTAACTTTTGCTTCGACTGGATCTGTATCGGATCACTTAGTGTTGCATCCTCAATTAGAGACTGGCAATTTTATCATAAAAGCCATCTGGCTACCTGGGTCACAAACAAAATTGGCATTGGTTACTGCAGATTTTGTTAAAATCTATGATCTTGCAAAGGACGCCTTAAGTCCGCAATATTATTTCTTGGTGCCCAGTGGAAAAATTAGAGATTGCACGTTCATGTATGATGATGGAGTATACAACATCTTGATTATGTCATCTCCTGGACACATTTACACTGAAGTGTTAAGTGAAGCAAGTTCAGCCAAACATGGAGCTTTCTATGTGACGAACACTTTGGAAGTTTTTCACCTTGATGTTGCGGTATGTAATCTTAAAAATAAATAATTATGTTTTTAATGTTGCTTCTTACAGGATGTAAATGGTCAAGTAGCTGGAGGTGGAGTAAGTATTTACTACTCTCACACATTAGGCTTGTTGTTCTACAGTTACGTACAGGGTAAAAGTTTTATTTCGCCCATCACGTCTAAAAACAATTGTCTTACTGTTGTTTATCCAATAACACTCCCAACACCAACTGTAAGTAATTCTAAAAGTAATGGTGGAAAGAATCCACAACCGCAGGCGCCTCAACCATTATGCCAATGGACCGAAATACCAAACCATCCAGGTTTGATATGTTGTGCTATGCAGTCTAGTAATAATCCGGTGATTTTAATGTTGAAACCTGACTCTATCTGTATACAAGAAATAAAAGTGGTTCCTTCGAAATCAAAAATTATGGACATGGTCGCTATTCGACATAATTCTGGAAACGAACAAAGAACAACTCTTATTTTGCTTTGCGAAGACGGAAGTTTAAAGATTTACATGGCTAATATGGACCAAACAGGTTTGTTTATTTTCCCAAAATTGAGGAAAATGTTTATGTTGTTAATTTTAAATACAGGCTTCTGGATGTCTTCTAACATACAACCGTCTATGGCTATCACATCGTCCAAGCCGCGTAAAAAGAAAACTGTGAAAACCGGCAAATCATCTTCGTCTGTTTCTTTTCCTGTCGATTTTTTCGAACATTGCCAGCCGATGAATGATGTTGAAATTGGTGGTAATGATTTATTGCAAGTTTATAATGTTGCTCAGTTGAAACATCGCTTGAATAGCGCCGGATTGTATGTCGTTTGTAACAAACCATTGGGATTCACACTTGAGATCACTAATAATGATAATAATTGGGTCATGACAGGTATAAATCTAAGTTTTTTGGTTTTGAAGTACTGAAATCAATTATTTGTTAGGAATTCGTGTACTTGTTGGAAGTCAAGATCCTCAAAGAGCTCCTTCTTTCATTGAAGTTTTCGGTAGAATCATCACAATCTCTGTTAACCGCAGCCGATGGTATGACATACCGTTTTCTCGAGAAGAAAGTTTACAAGCTGATAAAAAGTTGAATGTTATGTTCGGACCATCACAGGATCCAGAAATTATTACTTTACTTGACAGTATCAAAGTGTAAGTAAGGGAAAACATTTTTTGCACACAGTTTTACATTGACTGTATTTGTTAGTTACGGGAAAACTAAAGACGCATTTGGGTGGCCAGATGAAACAGAAGAACCCGCTGCTAGTGTTAACACTGTTGCACTGCCATCGTTGAACACATCTAGTGATGGCGAACAGACTTCTGTTAATCCTAAAACAAAATTAGAAAGGTACATTTTGTTTATAGCGAATTGAAGCACGCTAATATTTCAATTTTTTCTAAGGTTGGTTACGGGAATATTAGAAGTGTTAGATGGCTGTTTCCCACTGCACAGCTCAGATGAAAAACTGAAAACATATCAGGCATCGAGTACCAAAGCAGCTACTATGTTGCTAACTTTACCAACACCTCCGTCAATGCAGGTGCATTCCAAAGTCCTACTGTCTTCCTTGTACTCATCAAAACAGACCTACCATAATTATAAAGTAACTAAAATGGTTTTAGTTTAAAGATTATATGTATGGTTGATCGATTGTAATTGTAGGATCAAGCTTTGTTGCGACATGTACTCAGCAGTTTAACTGAAATGGTTGAACTGGATGAGAAAAATCGTATACACATTGATGCGGAAAATTACTATAGACTTGTGATGATCGTGAGGTCTATAGGAATAGCAAGGCCTCAAAATTTAGTGAAATTTGCTGATGCTCATACTTCTATTCAAGACGTAGTTTTGGACGACCCGCTAGGTAAGACCGCGCATGTATAAAAGAAGTGATTTGTATGTCCTAAACTTTTTAGAAGTAAAATTGCCATCTCCTACGTCTAATAAAAATCAACATCTGTTGCTCTTACTTATGGACGTTTTATGGATACTACACTCTCTACGACCAGAAAATCCTTCTTTGGCACCTGTAGTAACAGCTGGCATAAAGCATACTGAACAGGTCACACATGCCCTTGTGGAAATAGTTCACGCATTCAACAGCTGTGATACATACAGCAACATAACTATTGCTGTTTACCTTCAGCTGCTGTTGTGTGAAGATACAATCATTTCATTTAGTGCCAAACAGGCTTTATGCCGTGTGCTGAAACCAAAGTATAGGCGCAGGAGGGTTTATATTACTAATCCACCTCATTCTTCTTCACCTGTTGCAAGTAAGTTAATATATGTATATACCGGGTGTAACATCCCGCCATTTGTTTACTTTTTGAAGTACACTTTGGCAATCCGCTGTAAGTATTATACTCCTAAAACTTCATATTTTTATGATATTTGACATATCTAATTACTTCCGGTTAAACCGGAAGTAACATCAACTTTATTATGTTAAATAGCAATATATCATTTTTTTAAGATAGTTCAATAGGCCTTTTTATTCTCTTGACAACCATGTATCATACATACCCAAAAACTTTATATTTTTGACTTCAGAGGGCGCTAAATGAAAAAGTCACGTTGGCTGTGAATTTGACGATATGAGCCTAGTTTTAAACGTTTTAATGAATTAAACTATTAATTCTAACAGACTGTTTTAATGCCCATGGAAAATTTTTCGAATTTGAAGCAGTACATCCGTTATTTTTTTAAAAATAAAGTTAACATAGTCGTTTTAAGTATTTTGAAAAATGGAATTTAAATTAGTAATTGATCATTGAATTGCACTTTTTATGCACAAATTGTGAGGACAATAAACTGAAGTTCGAAAAACAAGAAAAATATTAGCACCTTGCTATTTAGAATTTCAGGAAAAGCTCAGTTTCAAAAACGAATATTTAAAATTTAAAAATTTCAAATAGTTTTTGAAACCGAGTTTTCCTGAAATTTTAAATAGCAAGGTGCTAATATTTTCTTGTTTTTAGAACTTCAGTTTATTGTCCTCACAATTCGTGCATAAAAAGTGCAATTCAATTATCAATTACTAATTTAAATTCCATTTTTCAAAACACTTAAAATGACTATATTAACCTTATTTTAAAAAAAAATAAAGGATGTACTGCTTCAAATTCGAAAATTTTTCCATGGACATTAAAACAGTCTGTTAGAATTAATAGTTTAATTCATTAAAACGTTTAAAATTAGGCTCATATCGTCAAACTCACTGCCAACGTGACTTTTTCATTTAACGCCCTCTGACGTCAAAAATTAAAGTTTTTGGGTATGTATGATACATGGTTGTCAAGAGAATAAAAAGGCCTATCGAACTATCTTAAAAAAATGATATATTGCTATTTAACATAATAAAGTTGATGTCACTTCCGGTTTAACCGGAAGTAATTAGACATGTCATATATGATAAAAATATGAAGTTTTAGGAGTATAATACTTACAGCGGATTGCCAAAGTATATTTCAAAAAGTAAACAAATGGCGGGATGTTACATGCTCTCGTTGACACCCAGTATAGTTATTTTTTAGACGTTCGTAGGGAGTTTGCAGAATTATCTATCTAGCCATGAAAACAAAATGCAATTACAATTACAATTATTTTTAACAGAAACTGCATCTACAGAAGAGGAAAAATCGCAACCTGCTACTGCTCATTCAAGTCAAGACGAAGATTCTCATTTGCAAGCGCGTTATGATGTAGATGCAGTAGAAGCTATTGCACTCCTTCAACAGCAACCAGCTCATGTCGATAATCCCCTCGAGGCTCTCTTGGGAGGTGGAGCTGGTTTTCCGCCATTACTAGACATTCCTCCTGATGCAGATGATGAAACCATGGTAGAGTTAGCCATAGCTCTTAGTTTACAAGAACATGAACTGGGAGGAGAAGCTGGACAGCAAGCTTTACATGGATTACAGGTTGGTTTGTATTAGAAAAATTTTTATTTCTACGGAAAAATTTCATAATTATTTGTTAGGTTCTGGCAAATCAGGGTCTTGCACAAGTTGTTCCAGTAGCTCAAGCGCAAGAAGCTGGCCATTACAGCGACACCACAGCTTCAGCTGGTGGTTCTGATGATGAAGGAAGTACTGCAGCTACTGATGGTTCTACATTACGAACATCTCCTGCGGAACATGTAAGGAAGAGAATATTGTTCTTTAGCAATTTACCTATGTACATCTTGATCTTAGGGAGGTAGTGCTGGATCAGAAAGTGGTGGTAGTGGTGTAGAAAGCATCACAGGTGAACACAATGTATCAGGGCGCAGTTCTGCTTATGGTGATAACACCCAAGAAGCCAGTAATTTGGTGACTCGATCAGAAACAAAGGTACATTCAGATTCTATGTCTATAAATATTTATGCATAATATACTTGCTTTATCAGATTATTGAGGATGAAAATGAAGGAGGACCTGACTCGGAAAATAACACCAGATTACATGTTTTGCGCCTGCAGTTGCTGGAACATCTTATTGAATATTTACCTAAACTACGTAATGTGGGAGGTGTCAGGGTAATTCCATTCTTTCAGGCAAGTTTTATTATTTGTTTTATGTCGTATAGAATAATTGTAAAGACCCAAAAGTTAAAAGTTTCAAGCAACTTTAAATTTCGGATTTTAGGTAGTACTTCAGCTAACAAGTGATTTGGATCGTCATTCAGAAAGAGATGGGGCTTGTCTCAATTCCTTATTAACTGCAATTATAGCAGAATTACAAATTGAGAAGCCTATAACTGAAGATGTAGCGGTTCGTACTAAGCAGAGGGAAGTTCAATTAGTATTAATGAGGCTTTTGAGTACGTACTTCACTATATAATTTGCAGAGGTTTTTTTAGTTGTTTATTATATCCTTAGGTGTTTTAATGTCACGTTGTAAAACTTCCACAACTTCGACAAAGTCGGCTGCCACAGATAATTCTGTGTTTATATCACAGACAACTGCAACAGTGCTATACAAAGCCGACATAATTAATTTCTGTAATAAACTGCTGCAATCGCTGTTAGACTATTGGCGAACTGTGAACAGTGATGAAAATGCACCTGCTATTGGTGGGATTTTGTTGAAAGAACATCTTCCTCATTCACCTCCAGATATGACTCCATTCTTTCTCCGACAATTTGTCAAGGGTAAAAAATGTCTACATTTTAAGTTTAACCATCTATAAAACTTAAAAAAAAAATCGTTAGGTTATGCTGCTGATGTATTCCAAACTTACCCTCCGCTGCTAACTGAAATGGCTTTGAGGCTGCCATACCAAATTCACAAGCATTCAGAACTCTCAGAACCTATATCGTCGGTATTTGACAGTTCGTGGTACAGATACCTCTGTGAATACATGATGACATCTCAAACTCCATTTGTTCGTCGTCAAGTAAGAAAATTGCTGCTTTTTATATGCGGTAGCAAGGAAAAGTATAGGCAACTTCGAGATGTTCATGCACTTAATGCGCATATGAAGGTAAGCAATTTTCGAATTTCAATTTTTATGTGGTGGGGTCGTTCAGTGTTATAGAATTTCACAGTGGCACCCTATATAACCTGTAGTTTATTGCATTTAAGGTATATCTACATAGTACAATAAAAAAAACTTGTGTGTGTCAGCTCCGACGCACGACTGGAGTTTACTCCTTACGAACGATTATTTTAACTTCAATCACTTGATAAATAATTTTCTAGTAAGTCCATTTCCAGTTAAATTAAAAATTTTAAACTTTTAATTATGCATCTTTACTGATAGAAATCAATCGCCGTTTATTCAAAATAATGTCATCATCATAAGGTTCTCAGTCCGAAGACTGGTTGGACGCGTACCTCCATTCTTTTCTATCCTGAGCTAACCTACGCATTTCCCTAAAAGTAGAACATCCTACATCCCTAACTATTTGAGAGCAGTAGTCTAATCTAGGCCTACCCCTACCTCTTTTTATTCCTATCTCTGACTCTAGTATGTCGCGAACTATTCCTTCGTGTCTTAGAAGGTGTCCTACCATCCTATCTCTCCTACTCTTTATTGTTTTCCATACCTTTCGCCTTTCCCCAACTCTTTCTAATACTTCCCTATTGCTAACCTTATCTATCCACGGTATCTTCATCATGCGTCTGTAACACCACAGTTCAAACGCTTCTACTCTTTTTCTATCCGCTTCTCCTATTGTCCAAGTTTCGCACCCGTATAATGCCGTACTCCATACATACGACTTTAAGAGTCTCTTCCTAGTCTCTATATTAACCGTTCTCGAACATAACAGTTGTTTCTTTTTGTTAAACGCAACTCGTCCCTGCGCCATTCTTTGTTTTATATCTTTAGTGCTCCTACCGTCTTGGGTTATTTTACTTCCTAAGTAGCAGAAATCCGCGACCTCCTCTATCTTCTCATTTCCTATTCGTATTTCAATTTTAGTTCTATTTTCACTCCATCTACATACCAAAATTTTAGTTTTCTTTTTATTGATTTTCATGCCGTAGCCCTGTGTCAAAACTGCTTCCATTTCATTCAAAGCCGCTCCTAATTCTTCTTTGCTAGATGCTAACACTGCTATATCATCCGCAAATCTGAGCATGTTAATAGTTTGGCCCTGTACATTGATCCCTGAGGCTGTTCTTTCCTTAACAATATTAATCGCATCTTCGATATATAAGTTGAAAACTAGAGGTGACAATGCACATCCCTGTCTCACTCCCTTCCGGATATCTACTTCCCTTCGTTCCTGCTCACATTCTATAACTGCCTTTTGCTCTTCGTAGAGATTATGTATTATTCTTCTGTCCCTGTATTTCATCCCTACCTTTCTCAGCACTTCGAACATCTTCCCCCATTTTACGTTGTCGAAGGCTTTTTCTAAATCTACAAATCCTATATATACGCTCTTTCTCTTTTCTATCGTTTTTTCTATAATTACTCGTAAAGCTAGAATGGCCTCGCGCGTTCCTCTATTTCGTCTAAATCCGAACTGATCTTCTCCTAATATTTCTTCCGCCTTTTTCTCCATCCTTCTTTGCACAATTCTAGTTAAAATTTTTGACGCATGGGAAGTTAAACTGATAGTTCTAAAATTTTCGCATCTATCCGCGCCTTTCCTTTTTGGCAAAGCTACCATGATGTTCAGTTTGTAATCCTCTGGAATCTCGCCTGTCAGGTATATGCGACTAACTAATTTAAATAAACGATCTATTACCTCTTGACCTGCGCACTTTAAGATTTCTGCCTGCAAGCCATCTATACCTGGTGCTTTATTATTCCTTAAACTTTTTAGTGCTAGCTCAAACTCTTCTCTCATTATAGGACTCCCTAGGTTATCCCCTTCTACACTGCTTTCACTTTCTAATATATCTTGCACTTCCTGTCCCGCATATAAGTTTCCTAAATATTCTTTCCACCTATCTGCCTTCTCCCCGCTTTCGATTAGGATATCTCCTGCCTCATTCCTAATGCTTTTGGTACTAGATCCAATTTCTCTAAAATTTCTCCTAATTATTTTATATGCTTCATCAGTCTTTCCTATGTCGAACTTATTTTCCACTTCTTTGCACTTATCATCGATCCATTGCTCTTTCGCTTTCCTACATTTCCGAATAATTTCCCACTTGATCGCCTTATATCTTTGTTTCCCTATTTCATCTAACCTATTTTTATATTTGCGCCTTTCCTCTATTAGACTCACAATATGTTTTGTTATCCAGGGTTTCCTACTTTCATTCTGTTTATGACCCAAAATATCCCTAGCTGAGGAAACTAAACTGTTTTTAATGCAATTCCATTCTTCCTCTATGTCCCTAACAATATTTTCGCCCGCGCCCTTTAGTACTTCGTTTGTCTTTTTCTCGAACTTATCGCGCGTATCATCATCTTTTAGTTTCTCTGGGTCAAGATACCTTCTTCCGCTTCGTTTTTTCAAAATCTTAAATTTAAGATTGGCCTTCATAACGACTATTGTGATCACTATCTATATCTGCTCCTGGATAACTTCTACAATCCCTAACTTGATTTCTAAATCTTTGCCTAACAAGAATGTAATCAAAATAATGATAAAAGTAAAAAAAGAAAACTAACCGCCATTGGATTTGAACCTCCGTATGCCGGATTCAATATCGGCGGCGTGCGATGAACTCACTAATCCATTGCGACATGGCTGTCGTCTTCTTTACACTTGTATTAGAGTAGTACATGAGCAGGGTTGAGTATGCAAAATATGCGTAACGCATTTTGACTTCGGAAATTGATAAATAAAGTTATATTGTATTAAAGACACTTTGGTGCCGGTGGCAGTTTTGGTCGCATCTCTCCCCACCCCTCTCCCAACCTTTTGCATGCTGCAATACTCTCTGGCTGATAGCAAACCGCATGCAGTTTAGTTGTTTAAGAGTTACCTCGCGATTTTCCAAAATTCCTTAAAACACCCCGTAGTCAAGCGATAATGAGGCCGGCGTATGGGAAGGGGTCGAAACTATTCAATCATGGCCAGAAGAACCGATAAGGGCTGTGGAAAACTGTCACCGCCCGCCTTTTCGCTCACCAGAGTTACGTGCCTGAGTAGACTTTTGAGCCTCCAGGTCAAAAGATGGGCGAGATACGGCACCCTCAAAATAAGGGTAGTTTTTATACAGGCTAAACCGGTGCCAGGGTAATTTTGAAGGCGGCTTCTGATAGCCCCGTCGATCGGGCCGAAAATATCCAAAAATCAACATAATCGCAAAGGAGTTGCTAGGGGACATATTTTTTCCCCGAAACCTCGCAAAATTTTAGGCCAAAAAAGTTCCAAAATGAAGGAAGAAACTCGTCTCTGTGGGCTGAAGGGGGTAAGTCGCACGGGGTACTACAGTGGAAGTCATTTATAGCGACGTCGCTTATAAAGACAAGTTGCTTACAGTGGCGTCTCCTGAACTCAAATGTAGGGTGTGCGGTGTGTAGGTCACAATGGCGGCTCATTTCTTTAGAGGATTCTTTTTGATAGTGTCACACAGTTTTCCGGAACTGAAACTTTTCAGCGGCTCCTAAACCTAGCCTAAACCGGGGCCTAAACCTAACATAATAGACTGTAGATTTACACATCACCTATTATAGTTAAGAGGTACTGCAGTGGCTCGACACATTTTATTTTGGTGTGTTGTTTGCCAATAGCCTTATTTCCCACCCATTAAATAAAAAAATAAAAGTAAATTATCAAAAAAATTACTTAAATGTTCTTTAAGGGACCCTCGTCTTAATGTATGTAGTACATAAGTAACTAAATGAGAAACAGAATAAGAAAACAAAATAAATTCTTCCGCGTAAAATAATTAACAGATAATTAAAATTTCAATATTTTTAAAATAATAGTATTCCTAAAAAAAGAAAATAAAAACGGAAAATAAAATTTCATTTCAAATTCAACTCATAAATTTAATTCAAAAAAATGCTCCGACAATATGGGGACAGTAAAATTCTTTGTAAAAAAATTCTAAACGTCGATCAGTACTTAATGAAACCTACGCAGATACTAGACCAACTAGACAGAGAACAGCAAACAAGCAATGGCTTAAGTAAATTATTGCTGAGAGCGATTTTTTTACAGCTCACCGGGAACGCTGCGAAAGCTACTGCCGAGCGCACAAAGTAGTGGGAATGGCTATCGTTTGATGCTTATTCTTTCGTGCATCTTTGACGGGCGGGCGTTTGGGATTTGGAAAGCACACCCTACCTCATTAGCAGTTACTTGTACCCGTGTACTGCCGCGGATTAGATTCAGGGAAGCGGTAGCGGCACTATGGTCTGCTACAGACTTCATTCCAAATTACTATACGATATAAGTACAATGAATCGTAAATTAAAATTATATTTATTAAAGAATTATTTATTGAAGAATTATAATTTACTCAATTATTTTAGGGTGTGCGGTGCACACCTAGCTCATTAGGAGAAATCGCCACTGGTTGCTTATAACGACCGAACCCTAGAGAATTGGTTGGATTTCTATATCCGGCAACGCTTCCGTAGTCGCTTATAACGCCCTGCTGAGCTATCAGCTAGGCCGGATTTAACGACGTGCGGACAAGAAAAGTCACTCTGCCGCGTTTATCGAATGTTCCAATTCGTCCGTTTGTAACCATCTGTAATTTCCGAAATAGAAATGCTACAATAACGATATTCTTTAGTAAATTGTTATGAAAAAATTTGTCAACATTTTACAATTCGGGATGCCTCCATCATACGTCAGATTTTCATTCCAAACAAAACAAAAGCACGTGCCATTTAACGTTTATCGATATTATTTACAACGTCTTAAACTAGTTTTTGCAATATAATACTCGACGTTTTGCACTGAAAACAGTTTATTTTCAATTTGTGTGTTGGGCTTACGTGGAAAAACTTGAAAACGACTATAATTATATTTCGGAGGTTAGGTTAAAACGTCAGAAAGCACGTGACTTTGTTTTGTTTGGAATGAAAATCTGACGTTGTGACGCGCCACTTATGTCCCTAATTGTATATCATGGCAACACCAGCCTCAGAAAAGAAACTGTTTTCTACAAACGAATAAACAAACAAAAATCACCGATTTAAAGAAAAGAAAATTCGCGTGTGTACCTAAACCTAACCTACTTATGTTTTCATGTGCCTCATTTTTTATTTATTTTTTGGGAGTGACTACTGCTACGGGCGACCGTCACCTAAAATTTTGTTCGAACACGGTCCGACGTGCGCATTACAGAAAGTCAACACACTGCATTTTTGAAACAGACCATTTACTTGTCCTCACACCAGACACACGCATTTTTTGGAAAAAAAGATGATGTAGGAACAAGCAAAATAATTCAACCCGTAAACCCAACGAGACTGTTGGCGGTGTTTGCCAATAATGGTATACTTAAACGTCATTTTACCGACCGTATTGGAACAAAATTTTAGGTGATCGTCGGCCGGAGCATTGGTCACTCCCTTATTTTTTCTATAAATCTGTGAGTAAATAACTTTAATGTAAAAAAATGCATAGTCAAAGATATTAAGTTTGGCTTGGTACTAAAAAAGAATCGGATGTATGTAACGACGTCCTTTTATAACGACGGGATTTGGCGGTCCCTTGGTCGTCATTATAAGCGACTTCCACTGTACTCGAAACTAGAGATTCGTAGTTGCCCCCATTGAAAAAAAAAATTGAAAAAGGCAACGTTTAAGGGTAGAAAAGTGCATTTGAAAATCGACAACAAAAATTTTCGGCGATGGCGAACTCTTACAAGTTCAGACAACTATCTGTCAAAATTCCACCAAAATTGCACATTTTCTTACGCTCGTGGTGACTTTCCCAGACCGCCCCAATGCCCGCTCTTTCTTAATAAAGTTTATGTACTCTCTCGAGATGACATTTCGACATGCAGAACACCGCCACCCTTCGCGTCCACCCCAAGACGAGCGAAAATGCCAGGGTAGGTTTCGCGATTTTACGGAAATGTTTCAATTTCGCACTTTTCAATTGAAGTTTTAGAGGGTCATACGGGAATGCGGGGTGGAAATTGCAAGAAACTGCAAGAAAGAAAAAGGGAGTGACTACTGAACAGTCCTCCGGTTACTTTTAAATTTTGTTCGAGGACGGTCGATTAACGCATTACACAATATCAGTAAAATGACGTTTAAGTAATTCGTTATTGAAAAACCCTGCCAACAATCTCGGTGGGTGTTCGGGTATAGTACAGAGCTGCCATATTGTTCTCCTACGGCTACACGAGTTCTGCGCCCGCACGAGTCCGCATTTTTTGCTTGTTTCTACATCATCTTTTTGCCAAAAAATGCGTGTGTCTGGTGCGAAAGGGCAAGTGAAGGGTCTGTTTTAAAAAAGCGTTCTCTCAACTTTAGTTTTTTTTACACTTCCAAAATGCCAAATATAGGTTACATTCTGTAATGCCCATGCGGCCGGACTGTTCAGTAGTCACTCCCAAAGAAAATACGCCATCTTTTTTGTGACAAAATCTTTTATTTAAGCCGGTTTCCAGAAAATGGTGAACAACCCCATTGTAATATGTGCTTATATTTCTGATTCCTTTTCCTCAGGCTGTGCGACAGTGTTGTGCCAGAGGTGGCTATGAAGACAGCGCAGATTGTCAACATGCGCTGTCTTTGCCATACGATTCTCTAGTGGAACTTATGGAACATTTAAAGGCATGTTTAGAAATCGCCTTGGGCCGTACTGGAAATTGGCAAAGGTTTTGTTTACACCATGACGATGTATTACCATTTTTACTTCAAGTCAGCTGTCTGCTAGATGAAGGTAAATAAAATTTTGATTGCGTGAAAAGTAGATTTCAATTTTTGTTGCTCTTTGGGCCATTCTAACTCTTTCATAATAGGTAGTAACTAGGTGGACACATTATTCAACATTGGTTGCATTCCAAACTCAAAACGTCAGATTTTTAGACTGTTTATTATAAAAATATTTTTTCTGCCAACCAACCATGACTATATCAAACATATTGGACCATATGGAAAGAAGAAATATTTCAGAAAACTAGAAAACTTATAATTTGGCAGGAGAAATGAACAATACAAAGGTATTGGCTACGGTACCTTGCATCTGCACATAGAGTGCTATGCCATCGCTATTCAAGCTTGCATGCGGAAGTCACCGGACTGATAGATTAGAATCAACCTGCAACATTCACTGTTTGCTCATGTATGCAGTATACCTAGTCCCAACTTCGCAATATTATTATTAATAATAAATGTATTGTTTGCCCTTAAACCCAGTACTTGCAACATTTGAATCAATTTTTGGTGTGCTGTTACTTTCTATCTAGAATATGTATCAGTTTAATGTAAGAGTCTATCCCAAAGGCCTTGTACCTTGACGTAGTTCCAGTATCTAATACTGAAACGGGCGGGATGACTTGTGTGCTTCAATGATCTAAAGAGCCGAAGCATAGGTTTAACCATATTGAGAACACAGACTAAATCAAGTCTCTGAAAGAGGGCAGCAGCTCTTTCAGTAATCAGAGTGGCAGAGATTGTAGTGGTCGGTATAGCACAGTGGTACTCACTCTGCAATGTGGACGGCAACAGGAAACCATCACATTATTTTGTCCCTAGAACAGCGTACTAAAATATTTTATGATCATAGTACCTTCTGGAGTAAAATAGTCCCACATTCGGATCTCTGGGTGGGGGCTGCTTTGGGGGGAGTCATCAGCGATAATAAATGGAACATTTCACGAGTCAGAGTGTGGAATGTTAGAAAAGTCGGACAATTTGAAAATTGAAATGGATAGATTAACATTAGACGTAGTAAGGTATCAGTGAGGTGTGTTGGCCAGAAGCTGGCGACTTTTGAAACAGAGATTTTAGAGTAATTTTAGATTTTAGAGAATTGTTATGAAGAAGAAAATGGCGCAGAGTGTAGAAAATTTCTTACATAAAAGTGACAGCATAGTTACGGTTATGTTATATTGAAAATCTGTAAAAACTATTATAAAACAGGTATCCCCACATATAATTATAGTGATGAGGCGGACTTTTTTTGCTTTGCTGTGGTTGATATCCTTGGAAATTGTAGTGTCATAGCCCAAAAACTGTTTCCTTTGATGGAAAGCAAGAAACGTAACGTAAAAGATAAAAGTTGGTCAACTTTGTTTGATCTGTTCTTTTAGCTTTCCACTGTGTTCTGTCTTCGTAAATTTATAAATGAACCAACCTTACGGTAAAAAGTAAAAACACAAAGACAGCGTGTGTTACCTGCTTACTGATTGCCGGTGTCGATATGTGCTAACAATCTATGTATTAATAAAATCTACATATAAACAAAGCAGGTTCATGAGGGCTGTTGCTCATTGTTGATTGGACGCAACCAGCATGCAGGCAACCCACTTTTTTATGTTTGTACCCTGAGAAACATACCTACAGTGCTTCAAACTATAAATCGAGCTTTATGTAGGTGGGCGAGTAATGTGTCTTCGAACATTTTGTACTTTTCTGTTATTTTAATTTTTATTGCGATTTAATTTTATTTGTGATTTTCGTTTATAGGAGACTTAAATATTTCCCCCACATATGAAGGTAAACATGAGGGTGTTATCTCCCTTGTTCCCCACTAACATAACATTGTCTTAAACATTTAAAATGACAGTTTAAAGCAAATCCGAAAGTATTTGATTCATATCTGTTGTTAAAAAGCTTTCTATTTGTCATTTTGAAAACTGTATTTTTTTTACTTGTTTGCTTCTAACATAAAGAGAATTTACTGTGAAGCGCACTTCATGTGAGTGAGATTTTTGCAGTTTATTCTTACCACCATAGTTTGCCCCATTTGTACCCATCATTTTATGAAGATGTGCGATCTTATGTCTAGAACTATTTCTAGGTGTTGCACCAACAATTTTGCATCTTTTACAATGTGCAATTGTGATGAACACTGGCAACTCCTCTAAGAAAGTGGAAGCAACGACTAAACCGAGTACATCTCGAAAAGACAGAGAAAAATCAGACGATTCGGCGGCAGAATGTGTTTTTGATGAAGCTAACTGTGTCGCACTTGTGGAACAACTTAACAAGCAAGTGCTGAGGGAGATATTTGCCCGTTTCGTCAAGACATTCATGCTGGAAACTAATGCCACGAGTGTTCGTTGGCAAGCGCACGCTTTAGTTCTAGCAGTTTATAAGTAAGATTAGTAATTTAAGGGTGAGAAAAAGTATATTCAAATTTGATGCTTTAGGAATTCGAAACAAGATCAACAACAACCTCTTTTGGATTTGCTGTGGTATTTGTGGCCACTCTTGCCGACCTATGGGCGCAAGGCTGCTCAATTTGTGGATCTGTTAGGCTACTTTTCTTTGCGTTACACTCAAAATACGGAAGCTTCTGAGAAAAGAGTAATTTTGTGACGCTCGGTAACTAAAGACATTTGTGTTCATGAACATTATTTTAGGTTTCTGAATTTGTTGAAAAAGCTGTTGAAGTATTGTGTACGCAAAACGAGATGCTTGATTTGCATCCGAATGCTAATTTATATGCCCACATGAGTCAGTTTGTAGATTTGGATGGGTATTATCTGGAATCAGAACCATGTCTTGTTTGTAACAACCCTGAAGTACCCTTGTCTGCAATCAAGTTAAATTCCATCAAGGTAATTTTAAGTTATTGATTTCGTTATTTATTTCATTCCCAAAAATTTTTAAGGTTGATTCTAAATTCACGACGACTACCCAAATTGTGAAATTACTCAGCAGCCACACTATCAGCAAAATAACTATTCGCATAGGTGACTTGAAGCGAACCAAAATGGTGCGAACCATCAACATTTATTATAATAATAGAAATGTACAAGCTGTCGTAGAATTGAAAAATAAACCTGGTAAGTTATTCAGTGCCGTTTGTAAAGTGGCTTTGTTTTTATCATATCTTTTTTAGCACTGTGGCATAAAGCGAAGAAAATCACAATCCAATCTGGACAAACAGAAGTAAAGATAGAATTTCCCCTTCCCATAGTAGCATGTAATCTCATGATTGAATATGCTGATTTCTATGAGAACATCCAAGCATCCAGTGAGACGTTACAGTGTCCGCGCTGCAGCGCTGCTGTTCCCTCAAATCCAGGTGTTTGTGCTAATTGTGGCGAGAATGTCTTTCAATGTCACAAATGTCGAGCAATTAATTACGATGAAAAAGATCCATTCTTGTGTCATGCGTGTGGTTTTTGTAAGTACGCTAAGTTTGATTTTACTCTTTTGGCAAGACCTTGCTGTGCTGTGGAACCAATCGAGAATGATGATGATCGCAAGAAGACCATTTCTAGCATTAATTCACTGTTAGATAAGGCGGATCGTGTTTACAAGCAACTGATGTCTAACAAGCCTTCTTTGGAGGTAATTCATAGCTAAGTAATTAAACTTTCCTATTAATAATTTATTGTTTAGGCTTTAGTTTTGAAAATAACTGAACATAGGACAGAAAGAAAACAGGATGAAGTTGGAAACGCAACCGCAGCGGCGCAAGCAAATGCAACCGCTACTGCAGCTCCTGTACCTTCCAGCACTGCCCAAGTGAAGGTACGAATATCTTAGCTCATTTTTGAAATGTATTTCAACGATGAGATGAAGAATTACATTTTGTATTTTTTTAACAGGTTAATAAAACAATTCAGATGTTAGCTCAGCAATATTGCAATGAATGCAAGACTTCATTTGAAGAATTGAGTAAGATAATACAGCGAGTGTTAGTCTCACGTAAGGAGTTAGTTGCATATGATCGGAAACACAGAGAAATGGAGCTTCCAAAGACAACGCCCTTGTTAAAAGAACTGGTATGTATGAGGTACTCCATAAAAAGGAGTTTCTTTGCCCTTTTGCACTCATATGTTCATTTCATGGGGTGGACTAATCCCCCTAGTTTCTAATTATGGAAAGACTCTTTCATTGTTCAACAATTTTTCATGTTTCATTGCCTGCTTCACCACTCCTCGATTCAATTCTGTTTTTTGATATTTCGTTCCAGATTGTAACTTCCAAAACTCTCAAATCATTTGTCACTTCATCCAACCATCTCGCCCTTAGCCTTCCTCTTCCTGATATCCATGAGGTCTCAAAAATGTTATGCTGATTTCTTCCCCACTTTCCTCAAGGATCAGCCGCCGTTCGACAGGGGGGCCCAATGAGTTGGGAAGATGAGTGGGGGAACAAATCCGCATGTGAAGACTGAATTTCACGTCACCCAATGTGCATTTTCCTTAACTCCAGTTTAATCACCTTTTCAGTTGCAGACTTTTCGCTTAGGAAACCTTTTAAAAAAAAATTAATAGAAAAGAAGAGTTTCGGTTCGTTCGCACACAGCAACCGCATATCATGATTTCACTCTGTATTGGAGCTCATCAGTACGGTGCAGCTGTGTGCGAACAAACTAGAAACAGCATCTAATCTATAAAGGCGAGCGGGCCACATCAGTAAGCAAGCGGCAACTGCGAAAAGTTGGCTCTCGCTCACTGATCGTCCCCCTATAAGTATTACAGGTACAATGCCGAAGAATATGAAAATAAAATTCGACCCGAACTTGCTCCAACAACTACTCCTCGGGCAAACACCCCGACAGGTATTGAATTACAGAGCAAGTCCTTGACGAGGGCGTGCACTGGACGGTGGCAAAACATCTGGAATCACCGTCCAGTGCATGCCCTTGTCAAGGACTTGCTCTGTAATTCAATACCTGTCGGGGTGTTTGCCCGAGAAGTAGTTGTTGGAGCAAGTTCGGGTCGAATTTTATTTTCATATTCTTCGGCATTGTACCTGTAATGGTTATAGGGGGACGATCAGTGAGCGAGAGCCAACTTTTCGCAGTTGCCGCTTGCTTACTGATGTGGCCCGCTCGCCTTTATAGATTAGATGCTGTTTCTGGTTTGTTCGCACACAGCTGCACCGTACTGATGAGCTACAATACAGAGTGAAATCATGATATGCGGTTGCTGTGTGCGAACGAATCGAAACTCTTCTTTTCTTTTCTATTAATTTTCAGGCCGTATTCAGCGGGGCCTTGTACCGCTTTTGTGTACGCTAGGGGCACATCGAATTCTCAATACTGCACTAGTTGATAGCAGAGTGTTTCCAGATGTTTTGCCACCGTCCAGTGCACGCCCTCGTCAAGGACTTTCTCTGTAATTCAATACCTGTCGGGGTGTTTGCCCGAGGAGTAGTTGTTGGAGCAAGTTCGGGTCGAATTTTATTTACTTTTAAAAAAAATTATGTAGCATGCAATACCTACATATTATATTCGGGCTTGATATTATATCATTATATTATGTAGTACTAAAAGTTATATGTATTTTCAATTAAGCTGGTGTTCCCCATTGTGTTCTTGATGTGTTTCCTTAGTATGCCCTGTGTTAATCATGAAAGTATCTTGTACGCTACTGACAGAAGTATAATGCCTCTATAGTTCCGGGAGTCCTCTGCTCCCTTTGTTATGGATTGGCACAATTGTTTCAGTTCTCCATTCTTCAGGCATTTCTTCTCCCATCCATATTCTGCTAACAAGTTGGGAGAACTTCCTTTGCATCGGGGCTCCTGCATATTTCAGCATTTCTCTTCGTATTCTGCAAAGTCCCAACGCTTTCCTGTTTTTTTTTTTTTTTTTTTTTTTTACTTTCCTCATCTCCACTCTGAATTCATCTCAGGTTGGTACGTACCTTCGCCACTCCTTCATCCGTTCCCAATTCCTCCTGCAATAACTGATTCCCCCATAGTTAGTACCAATTGAAAGTGATTTCCCCAAACATTTTTAATCTTTTAACGTTTTAACAGTCGTATTCCAGTACCCCATTACTATTCTTCATATCTTTAACTTTTGCAGTGTAACTTTTTTTTTTGTCTTTCTATCCTTTTAAAGAAACTTCGTGAGTTATTTCTCCTGTTGTCTAATTCGATTTCAGTCCAATCCCTTTCCTTTTCTACTTCTAATCACCTTGTTTGCTTCCCTTATCTTCTTATAAATCTCTTGATCCTCTGCTCTATTAGTTGATAGCCATTTCAGTCTTGCTGTTCTCTTTTGATTTGTTACACACTTGCAATCCTCATCAAACCATTCCTTCCCCTTCTTCACTTCTTGCTGACCAACCACCCTATCTCAATAGACGAATTTCTGTTTTTGCATTCTAAACTCTCCTCTAATTCATTAGTTATTTCCAAATTTGCAAATCTTGCACATTAGGTTTACATAATTCATCTATCATCCATTTTCTTATTTACCCTGGATATTCTCTGTCTCATAGAAGCTAACACCAGATAATAATCTGACTTCACATTAGGTCCTTTATAAGTCCTTATCATTAATTGTGCTGACATCGCGTTTGCTATAGTGAGAACGTGATCAATTTGATTGCCCTGATCACGCAATCCATCAGGTCTTTTCCATGTTATTCTGTGATTTTTATTTCTTATTTTGTCTTGTTTCTTGGTTTGGTTCAGTTACAATAACTTAGTTTTACAGGACACTTTACATCAACCAATATCTGTAATAAGCAGTTCAAATACTCGCTGCTATGGGTGTTCATCTGCAGCTACTGAACATTGCCTGACTCTGCTCCGAGCTCTTGCGATGACGCCAAAATCTAGAGAAATGTTGTGTAACAGAGGCCTTATTCAGGAACTAGTTTGGAATAACTTACGGAAGGGCAATGTGCAGGTAACGTAGCTATTTTTTGTTCTGTTTATTTTTGTAAAGGAGGGCAACGAAGATCTGGTTTGAGGCTAAACACTATTTTGCAGATGCAAGAAGAAGTAAGGCAACTGCTGTGCGTGTTAACTAGGGATAATGCAACTGCAACGGAGGAGCTTTGCAGCCTCTTAATGGATAGGATCAATTTAAGCTTGGATGGCCATTTGAATAGCTACGACTTGGGTACGGGCGTACGTTATGAAATAGCTCTTCTAGCTGCATTGGTTCAGAAAGAAGACGAGTGTTGGGAATTAAAACTCCGATACATGATGAAATTGTTCCTTAAAGCTTGTAGGGATTCAAAGAGTCCTTTGGTTATGGAATCTGTCATACTTCCATGCTTGAAAATCTTGTTGAGCTCTATTAAACCACCTGAAGTTGCAACTAAAAAAGCAAAAGACAAAGCTAATATAAGTACTACGGCTAGTAAATCTAATGTGGGCGTAACAGTAGATGTTTATAAGTGGTTAGACAAAGAACCAACGAATACATTTGATGGATGGAAAGGTCGTCTTCCACAAAAGTCCGAAGGTCCTAGTGGCTTACCGACTGGCCGTGAAGAGGTAAAATCCTATAAACACGTTAACATTGAGATCTATCGATTTTTCATGTTTAGGTACATATGCACTATCTAGCTGAAAAATATGGCCGGAGATGGAGACAAAAAGTCTTGAAAACCAAATCTAAACTTGAATTAGACGATTCTTCTTGGCTGAAAGCTGTTCTTTTCAATCCAAGTTCGCGCTTAGCCCGTCAAGTTGCTTGCAATTTGATAGAAGTCATATGTACTACCCCTGAGAGGAAGAAAGAGGTAGGTGCTTCATTTAGTTCAGGCGAATGTGTATGTTACAAATCATGAATTACAGGTGTTACTGCTTTTAACTCATTTCCTACAAGAGCTGAGCAATGCCGGTGAAAGTTCTGCAGAGTTCTTAACGCTATACCAAAATCTAATTCAAGAAACACCATACAAGCAGTTCTTGACCGTTCAAGGTGTATTAATGATTCTAGCAAATTTAATAACAAAGGAAATAGAGCAGCTGCATTACCTTGAAGAAACCACCCTTACCTCAGATTTGGCTCAAGGCTATGCACTGAATCAATTAACCGAATTGTTACATTCTTTCTTGGAAGATCACATTATTCGCCGATTGTATAAAGGTCGTCTTGTTGCTGCCGTTCTTAATGGATATTTGTCACTTCGCAGACTAGTTGTGCAACGCACTCGACTTATAGATGATACTCAAGAAAAATTACTAGAGTTGCTTGAAGATATGACTACTGGTAAGTTTTAAAACCGTATGCCATAAAAGTTAGATAAATAATATATCATATTAACTTTAGGTACTGAAGAAGAAACTAAGGCTTTTATGGCAGTTTGCATTGACACTGTTGAAAAATACAGCCTTCAGGATGTTTTGACGCCCGTGTTTGTGTTCGAAAGATTGTGCTCCATAATTTATCCAGAAGAAAATGATATTGGTGAATTCTTCCTAACGTTAGAGAAGGATCCACAACAAGAAGATTTTCTGCAAGGCAGAATGTTAGGCAATCCATACTCAAGTTTAGAAGCTGGTTTAGGTCCGTTGATGAGGGACGTGAAGAATAAAATTTGCCAGGACTGCGAGCTAGTAGCATTATTGGAAGATGATAATGGAATGGAACTATTGGTTAATAATAAAATAATGAGCCTCGATCTGCCTGTTAAGGATGTTTATAAAAAGGTGCGTACTGTTTAATCAGTTCATGAAACTCGCAAATTCATGATTACCAAATTTTGGAATTTTGTTCTCAAAAGCTAAAAGAAGTACTCCCAAGAACCACTTGTTCGTTCTCAGAATGCAAACTGACTGTGGCTTGCTCTGGCATAATTTGTATAATTATTTGTGCCATTTTTTTTTTAATAATTTTAGTAATATTTGTGAAATTTATGGCAAATGAAACACTATGTAAAAATATTATCGACGTTTCGCCTCTGGTTAGAGGCTTTATCAAGATTATATATTTGTAAACTTTTAAAAATATATAATCTTGATAAAGCCTCTAGCCAGAGGCGAAACGTCGATAATATTTTTACATAGTGTTTCATCTGGCATAATGCTCGCAGGAAATAAGACTTCCTTGCAATAAAAATATAAATACGAGGGCGAGTCAAATATTAACAGGACTTTCCTTTTTAACACCCCGTAGGTGAAATGAGGGACGTGACATCTTGGTATATGTTGGGTAGGAATGTCAAGAGGCGGGGAGTAAACCGTTTTGCCAGACTGAACAGATTGACTGTTAGCAGCATCATGTCTGAGCAAGAGGTGTGCACGCCTGTTGCGCAAAGCATCATAGTAAAATTTTTGTCACGCGGGAGCGTAAAACCTGCTGAAATTTTGCATCGACTAATTGCACAGTTCGCTGAAAAACACTTTCAAGTAGCCAATAAATCATCCCCCTCTGCTCGATATCGTGCCGAAAGTTTTTCACTCACTGCAAGACGGTTTGCTATCTGATCTTCCATCAAGAGGTAAGGAACCCTCCTTGCCGACAATTTTCAGTAATCATTGGGCACTCCCGTACGACATCCAGATGTGTACAGCCATTTCCCATACTGTAATGCGCAGTCATCTTCAATCAGCTCACGAATCGCATGAATATTTGCCTCACTGATGCTTGTCCAGGGTCAGCGTGCATGGCTGGCGTTTTCCACCGACTCTCGGCCGCCTGAAATTTATTTGTGTCAGTGGTAGACTTGGGTCCATGAAAGTGGTTTTCAGCAAACAGTGCGGTTACTCGACACAAAATTTCGACAGTCTTACCCCCTCCTGAAACAAAAATTTTATGATGATGCGCAGCATACGTGCGCACCTCTTGATCAAACATGATGCTACTAACAGCCAATCTGCTCCGTCTGGCAAGCCGGTGTACTTCCCGCCTCTTGACATCCCTACCCAACATATACCAAGACGTCACGCCCCTCATTTCACCTATGGGGCGTTAAAAAGAAAAGTCCGGTTCATATTTGATTCACCCTCTTACATAGTGCGCATGGTAGTGATAAACTCAATATATGTACAGGGTGATCAGTTAAGGTTACGGAGCGGCTGTATCACGGAAACCGTTCACGCTACAATTTTGAGATACAAAATTTATTATCAAATATAGCCAAAAGAATTTAGCCAAAAATATTTTTAAGTTCATAACTTCATTACTAGGGGTCGCATTTACTGTGGCGTTACAAAAAATCTTTCATTTCTCAAAATAGCTGAGATATAATGTAGGTCGAAAATACACTTTTCAGAATCTCTGCTAAATCCTCTATAAATTTTGTTTAAACAATTTTTCTCTATTTACCACGGCAGCGGCAGTTCGATGAACTACAATTAAATTATGTAGTTAATATTTTCTGTCTTGACTATTTGGTAGAAATCCATGATGAAATAGAAAATTACTAAATTCATTGTTTTTTCCCTTCAAGGTACGAGGTATTCGAATTTCCTTTGTGTTTTCTTATGCCCCGTAGGTAAATACTGAAATTCAGTTATCTAGTTAACATGTTTCATGGATATCATTATTTTTTGTATTGTTTTATCAATTTTAGTTTCCTTGTCAACTGTCATAATAATTTGTTTACAATTTTATTTACCATTTCTGATGATGAGATCGTTTGTGAATCTTGAAACCGGTCAATAAAATAATTTATTA
This sequence comes from Xestobium rufovillosum, assembly GCA_963966045.1. NCBI lineage: Eukaryota > Metazoa > Arthropoda > Insecta > Coleoptera > Ptinidae > Xestobium > Xestobium rufovillosum. The sequence goes on from OZ014496.1 coordinate 18,106,054, forward strand.
TACTTATTGGTAGTACGCATAGTAATTTTCTATTTCATTACAATTAAATTTTTTTTAAATGCTGTAATTTGCGTTTGGCTTAACCGAATTTAACAAGCTATAGCTCATTTTGAAGGACTCTTTAAGCCGATTTACTTTTGTTATAAGAACTTTAAAAATTAATTTGTATGCTAAATGATAATTGGCGCTATTAAAAATATGTCATACTTGATCTAATTTCTTCAAAAAATTAAATGCAACCCTACAGCTTTTTTTACTCTGTTTCATAGGCCATTGGTTAAGATAAACAAATCTGAAAACCAGAGGTGAATATCTCTTTTCGTTTTAAAATTATTGCAGAAATAGTAGATGAGAATCGGAGTTTCCGTCTTTTAATTCGCTAAATAAAATTAACTTATTTTAAATGAACAATAAATGTTGAAACTTTATCCAAATTTATCCATAAATGACTATTCTTTCTCATATGAGTATTTTTAGTACCTAATTAGTGTTTTATTCTTTAATTTTTATTAAAAAGGGCATCATAGCATTATTATTTATTTAATTGTAAGCAGGGACTGAAACCGTTTCACTTTTTATTCCGGTTATGGTTACGGTTACTAAGATTTGTAACAGTTAAGATTATTGTTTCGGTTTAAATGTCCCAGCAAATTTCGGTATCGGTTTCAGTTACAGTTTGACCTTTTTCAAACGGTTTCGGTTATGGATTTCGGTTAATATTGGTTTTTGAAAAACTTTAACTGCACTTTTAATTGAGTTAAACAGTAACAAATCCTATTTCACATGTGTAAATTTAGGTAGCTGACTATAATTGTAGTAAAAAATTACATAAGTCGGGTACATTTTATTTCAATTTAAAGTTCGAGACAAGACTCAAGTGTTTCAACTTCGATTCGCTTAAACTTTGCGTAGGTTTCTTATAGGTAATGACAAGACTATAAGATTAACAGAGGTCAAATCAAAACTACTTTAATAATTATTAATAAAATAAAAAATATCATCATTAACAAATTGTTAATAACAATTATTTATTAATAAAAAAACTCTTCTTTTCTTTTGTTTTCTAGTATTTTTCAGGCCGTATTCAGCGGGGCCTTGTACCGCTTTTGTGTACGCTAGGGGCACATCGGATTCTCAATACTGCATTAGTTGATAGCAGAGTGTTTCCAGATGTTTTGCCACCGTCCAGTACACGTCCTCGTCAAGGACTTGCTCTTTAATTCAATGCCTGTCGGGGTGTTTGCCTGAGGAGTAGTTGTTGGAGCAAGTTCGGGTCGAATTGTTATTTCATGTGTTCTTCAGCATTGTACCAGTAATGCCTAGAGGGGACGATCAGTGAGCGAGAGCAAACTTTTCGGAGTTGCCGCTTGCTTACTGATGTGGCCCGCTCGCCTTAATAGATTAGATGTTGTTTTTGGTTTGTTCGCACACAGCTGCACCGTACTGATGAGCTCCAATACAGAGTGAAATCATGATATGCGGTTGCTGTGTGCGAACGAACCGAAACTCTTCTTTTCTTTTGTTTTCTAGTAATTATTTATTAACATATTAACATTAGTACATATTGTTATTGTTTATTAAATACAGGGTGGGTCGTAAGTCACGCCCCACCCGTAAAATATGAGTTTATGACCATAAAATAAGTTGAAATTAAAGAATAAAAAAATTTCGATTTCGCTTTCGTTAACAAGTTAGTGACAAATATGCTGAAACTACTAATCGGTTTTTCTGAGTCAAATTAAAGTTAGATAATAATACGTGGAACATTAGTTTATTTAATTAATTAATACTGATTAGTACAATTAGAGATGTTCACACAATCCACCATTGACTTCAATGCACAAGGCAGCACGCCGTAAAAGAAAATCTCTAACTCTGCAGCATTTGCCCATCTATTAAACCTATTGGCTATCGCTTGTAGTATTCTGGGAAGTATGTCTGCCTGATTTTCAACAGGTACATGGTAAATTTTTTCCTTGAGGTAACCCCAATAAAAGAAGTCAACCAGTGTCAGGTCAGGTGACCGAGGGGGCCAACGAATTGGGGTACTAGCTTGTGCACTTAAGTTGATGGTGGATTATTTGAACATCTTTCCAAATTGTTTAACTTATGTTTCCATGCTTACATGTAAATGAATAAAATTGCAAAAGTTATAACTCGTTAAAGAAGGTGAAATCGACTTTTTCATTCCTTCATTTCAACTTACTTTACCATTATAAACTCATATTTTGCAGATGGGGCGTGACTTACGACTCACCCTGTATATCTGTAAGTTTCATCTGCTTGCTCCTCGGATAGCTTTCTTCCTCCCTTCAACAAGGAACAACAAACATGTTGCAAATGTAAATACTATTAAATTATAAACTGCAAGTAGGTAGGTAGGTATGTAAAAAGAAAAACTAAAATATCAATTTACCGTTCAGGTTCCAGTACTCTGTGGCTGTGCTCAACACTAGGTTGAATAGGTATTTGTTTTAACAATTTGTCCACATGGCGGCGTTCAGCTGAAGTCAGTAGTGTGTTGATTCTTTTTGTTAACCAATCACTGGCTCAATTTGATTCGGTTTGACGAGGTTACGGTTTCAGTTAGTGTTAATGGTTTGGGTTTCAATTCCTTCAAAAACTGATACAAATATCTGTATATTGGTTACAGTTTCGGTTAATCAAAATAAAATAAAACGGTTTCGGTAACGGTTTCGGTAAAAGAAATATTTTAAATTTCGGTTACAGTTTCGGTTAAGGTTATTCGAATATTAAACGGTTACGGTTACGGTGAATATCGGTTTCGATTTCAGTCCCTGATTGTAAGTACCCTATAGCGAAGGGGGCCGTGATCTATTACAATCACGGCCCGCTTCGCTATAGGATATTTACAATTAAATAAATAATAATGCTATGATGCCCTTCTTAATAAAAATTAAAGAATGAAACACTAATTAGGTACTAAAAATACTCATATGAGAAAGAATACTCATTTATGGATAAATTTGGATAAAGTTTCAACATTTATTGTTAATTTAAAATAAGTTAATTTTATTTAGGGAATTAAAAAAGACGGAAACTCCGATTCTCATCTACTATTTCTGTAATAATTTTAAAACGAAAAGAGATATTCACCTTTGGTTTTCAGATTTATTTATCTTAACCAATGGCCTATGAAACAGAGTAAAAAAAGCTGTAGGGTTGCATTAATTTTTTTGAAGAAATCAGATCAAGTATGATATATTTTTAATAGCGCCAATTATCATTTAGTATACAAATTAATTTTGAAAGTTCTTATAACAAAAGTAAATCGGCTTAGAGTCCTTCAAAATGAGCTATAGTTTGTTAAATTCGGTTAAGCCAAACGCAAATTACAGCATTTAAAAAAAATTAAATTGTAGTTCTTCGTCCTGCCGCTGTCATGGTAAATAGAAAAAAAATTTGAAACTAAATTTATTGGGGATTGAGCAGAGATTCTGGAAATGTATTTTCGACCTACATTATATCTAAGCTATTTTGGCAGATTTTTTGTAACGCCATAGTAAATGCGAACTTAAAAATATTTTTGGTTAAATTCTTTTGGCTCTATTTGTTAATAAATTTTTTATCCCAAAATTGTAGCGTGAATGGTTTCCATGATACAGCCGCTCCGTAACCTTAACTGATCACCCTGTATAGGGTGAGACAGTTTTTTTGTAGCAGGATTTTAGGAGTAGATAGAATATCTTCTCTCAAGAAAAAAGTTCCTATAAACATAGGTCTTAGAATTCTTCACTTGTGAGATACAGGGTGTTGAAATTACACATTTTCTTTTAACTTTTCCTTAATATAAAAATAACTGTTTGAATTAAAATCTTGATATTGCAGCAAAAGACTAAGTACTTCAGTGGCGTAGATGGAAGGGTGCCCATGAGTATTTTTATTGAAAAAATATTAACCAATTGGAATTTGTCAATTTTTATTCGAAAATATGGAAGTGCATCTAATTTTCTTTGAAAAATACCCTCTTGTTACAAATCGGTAACATGCAGCATTTCAAGATAAAGTCAGGAATTTATTTATTTATTAGGTCTTTAATTTGGAGACTAATCCTAGAATTTTTGAACCACTGCCCTATAGAAGGCCTCAGGCTCAGCCACATTTTTCAAGAAATTGATTCATGAAATTCACCCATGTACCACCCCTGTTCCACGAAAATCTTAGTATCTATTGTGTTTGAGTCTCTAATGCTTTAAAATGCAATTTACTCTTTAACAATGCATTTGCTCCTGCTGAAAACTATGCAGGAGTCACCAATTTGTGCCCTTAGGAATGTACGCGAATGCCCTCAAATATTCGTCAATCTCTAATTTCAGCGGTTTTAAAAATGCAAGGAATCAGAAATTCCTGTTCACCAAATTTTAGTTACATGAAAATTTGTGTTATGTTACCAAATGGAACCTGTCTTTTAGGTATGGCTAGCAGAAGGGTGTGAAGAATCAATGAGAGTAATATATCGCATGCGAGGACTTCTGGGTGATGCCACAGAAGAATTTGTGGAAACACTAACAAATAAAGCGCAAACTACAGTAGATAATGAAGAAGTATATAAAATGGCCAATGTTTTAGCTGATTGTGGAGGACTGAAGGTATTTTCAAACATTAGATTGAATAGTATTTATTAAAAAAATCGCATTAGGATTCTTATTGTACTTAATTCTTGCTATAGAAATGGACCTTGTGAAACCTGTTTTTTTTTTTAATTAGCTACCTATGTATTTCTAATACGAAATCAGATAAAAAGTCCAAAAACTTATATCTGGACCCGCACCAATATACTTTATAAACACATTGGATTTGTTATCATTTTAATGTGTTTCTTACAATAGGTGATGGTGAAACGCTTAGGGGCAATACAAAATGTCGTTAGAGCACGTCCATTGCTTCAAGTGCTCTTGAAACTTTTCCGATTAAGTGTAAAAGTGTCTAGAGTACAGGAAGTGCTTACACAACCAGAAGTAGGAGCAATGAGTGTATTCTTACGAACATTGCAACTGTGTTTGGACAGTGAACCGGATGTTAGCCAAGCAGCTGTTACAGAACAACTACTAGATGTAATTATTTGTGTCAGCTTCTATTTATAATTCATTCATTCGTTCGAACTTAAATTTTTCAGATCATGGAAACTGTTTTATCTAAAGCCACCAGTGGTCCTTTAGATTCATTCGAGAAACTTTCTCAAACGTTTGGTGCACCTGAATATATCAAATCACTGCTGACTTGCACTAATCAGTCTAGTGTACGAAATAACCAATCAGTTTTAATTCACTTAACCCGTGTTTTAGCAGCTTTAGTTTATGGTAACAAACAAAAAATGGAAATTCTGGTGAATCATTTTAAAGACGTTCTCGATTTCAACAAGTATGATTTTGCGCATACCCCTGAGGACCAGCAAAAATTGGAGATGTACTGTGTTCTCACGAACGGAATTGAGAGAAACGCCATAGGGAATACATTAAAGGACTATGTTATATCGCTTGGAATTGTGAAAGATGCCTTGGATTACATAGCTTTGCACGCACCTTGCGTTAAGCCCACTTTACTGAGAACTGACAGTGATGAATTGAAGGAATTTATTTCTAAACCTGCTTTGAAGTATATTCTTCGTATCTTAACAGGTCTCGCCCATAGCCATGAAAACACACAGGTACTGTAAAAAACCTTGACCTAAATCTGCCTTCTATAAACTAAAGGTTCTATCTGCAAAATTTCACATTTTGGGTTTTTGAGATCTATGGATTCACACATAATTTCTACAGCTTTCTACCAAATATAAACGTCCTATCTCTATTCTAAGCAAGTTAAAATGTATCTAAAAGTTCTGTCCTAAGTGTATAATAGAGACCAAGAGCCAGTAACACCAAAATAACTTGTGATAGCGGCAAGCTTCAAAAGTTGTCATATTTTTATATTACTTTGCGGTTCATGTCACTACCGGCGGTTTTTTTAAATACAGTACGACCTCTTTAATCCGAACTATTAATTGCACTAGGAAATCCAAATTATGGAAATATTCGGATTATCGAAAAAAGACAGAAAATATCTATCTACCTAATTATTTGCAAATTTCATCATTCCTACAGTGAACAACTTCATGAAATGTTGAACAAATCGTCTTTATTTTCAAATAAAAAATTAAAAACTGTATTACATATCGTATTTTGTCTTAATTATACAACATAACTATATAAATCTAAGAAGTTGTAAAGAATTGAGTAATTTTGCTTTGTTTGATGTTCGCTTCTTCTGCCATTCGAGCTCGTTTTTTCAATTCTGATAATATTAAAATGTGATGTTTAGATTCGCCATTTTCCTCAGCCCATTTCAAACACATTTCGAAACTTTTGACTGCTTCTACATGTTTTACACTTCGTGGTATCTCTTCTACTTCTTCATCAGAACTTGATTCATTTTGAACATGCTCCAGAATGTCCATATCGTTTATGGATTCCCACGATTCCTCTTGACCGGTGGCCCATTCAATAACTTCTTGTCTTGTTACATCTTCAGAGATGTTATGTATCAGTGCAGTAACTTCTTCTACTTCTTTCTCTATACTTCCTAATTCCATTTTATTCTTCCATTGTGCTAATGGAAGATTATCATCTTCATCCCAACCATCATCAAATTGTGTTAGAAGTTTACTCCAAGAATTTTTAATAAGCTCTGGCCTCACATTTTCCCATGCTTTGGCTAATTGAATCACAACATCTCTTAGGTTAACTTTCTTCAGTTCTGCAGATAAATCTGCATTTTCAGAAGCAACAATGCGTTTTAAGAGAGTTTTTCTGTAATGCAACTTGACCGCTTGAATCACATTCTGATCCATAGGTTGCACTAGAGGTGTTACGTTTGGCGGCAAAAATAATACAACAATTTTCTTATCATCTGAACATAAATCTTCTGGATGTCCTGGAGCATTGTCTAAAATAAAAGTGCTTTGGGCTCTAAATTTAGCTGTTGCATTTTTTTCGTCACTTCTGGAACAAAATTCGTATAAAACCAGTTCTTAAAGATTTCTTTGGTAACCCAGGCTTTTTTCTGTCCTTGGTATATTACCGGCAGCGATTCATTTCCGAAGACCCGTGGCTTTCGAGATTTGCCGAGAACCAATAATCTCATTTTATGTGTCCCAGAAGCATTAGAGCAAGGCATAAATGTAACTCGCTCCTTGCTTATTTTTCTACCTGGAGCTGAGACTTCAGCTTGGTGAGCAAGTATTCTTTGAGGAAGTAATTTCCAGAAAAGTCCGCTTTCGTCTGCGTTATAGATTTGATCATGACACAACTGCATTTCTTAATTTTATTTCGAAGCAAGTTTTTAAATGGCTCAACAGCTGCCTCATCACTTGATAGTTTCTCTCCCGTAAATGACAGTTGTCGTATTCCGTACCTGTTCTTAAATTTATCGAGCCATCCGGAACTGGCTTTGAAATTATCATTGTTATGAGTCTGGCCACAAAAGAATTGTGCTTTTTCACGCAAAATTTCACCTGATATTCGCACACCTAAAATCATTTAATAGCCTGTTAAAAAATTAAAAATGTATTCATATTATCAATCATCTTTTTACGTCTAGATCTTTCCCGTAGAAACCAGATGTAAACTGCTTTATCAACTTCGGGATAAGCACTTATTTTCAACGTCTTTCGTTTATTGATTAGAGAAGTGGATGAGGTGGCATAAGATAGAATCCTCTTCTTGTTTTTTCTGATGTCACAAATCGTTGATTTTCCCACTTTGTATTTTTCTGATAAGGAAGTTACTGTACAGCCCGCATCTAAACTTTTAATAAGCTCAATCTTGTCCTTTATTGATAAAGTAACGTGTTTCCTTTTAGAAGTCATCTCTAATTTAAATTCAAAATTACAGCGCAAAACTGAACACAGTGATGGTCAATGTTCTAATGAAAACTGAATGATAAACGGCGCAAAATCGTAAAAACAGAAAACAGGGGATTCCCACATTTATGCGGCTGGAAACACATCGCTGTTCGGATTAAAGAGGATTAAGAGGATAAAGAGGATAAAGAGGATAAAGAGGATTAAAGAGGATTAAAGAGGATTGTGCCTGTTCGGATTACTGGAGGTTCGGATTAGGGCATGTTCGGATTAAAGAGGTCGTACTGTATAATAAAAAAATCAGCTCTATTTTTTTTAAAGTAGCAAAGCTAAGTTTTCTTGGAATCGCTATACAAGATCCCTAAATCCCAATCAGAAATAGTGCCATATGATGATAGGAGCCATACTGGTAATTTTTTTCCTTAAAAAATTACTTAATAGGGACAAGGTTCAATTTTTGTTTACGATTTCATTTAAACATCAGTTACTCAAAAATATCGATGCCATACCACTCGGACAGATTCTTATAGGAATAGCCATACTGGTACACACGTGTGAATTTTTGGCAAAAACATGTGATAGCGTCAAGTATGGCACAAGTGTCAGATTTAGACGGCTATAGTGTACTTTTTAAAGCATTTTCATTAAGCCTGGTCCACATTGCGCTAGTGGCATCACATACGAGTGCCAGTCAAAAAAGCCGGCGGCGTTTTAACTCTTATGTGTTACTGTCCACATCCAATGAACTCGTACTAACGAAAAATTAAATCTCTCTGGCTTCGCGTCCACACTGCTATGGTAGTATCGTACTCGTAGATCGTAGATCGTACAAGACCAGGGCGCTGAATAAACTCACATAAATGAAGAGGGAAAAGGTCGCAGCGGTAGGTCATAATAAATGTAACAATGTATTTACTGTTTAGTTTACTGTGGGTTGGTGGTGTGATGTCCCGAAACTTCAAGGAGGGGTAGTGGAAGAAACAACTACCTACGAGCAGTAAGAGAAAAATCATAGGAGAATCAGTCTACACTTGGCGCTAGTGGCACATTTTTCTTTGAATTTACCGACACCTTCTGGGAAGCAGTGGCACAGCTCGTACGATATTGCGCGGCATAATTTATGCCACCAGTGCCCCGTCCTCACTGCTTGTTGGCCTTGCCATTAGGAGCTTCTCATAGGAGGCCACTGGTCAGTGTGGACCAGGCTTTAGAGTTATCTCGGAGTTCATAGTTCAGACAAGACAATTAGATTTATTGTTTTGCATCTGGGACTACAATATATTACACCTATACAATATATACAAAACTATGATCCTTCATTTCTCTTCCTCTGCAAATGCTTCATCCACTCCACCCCTCATCCGCTCTTCTCCAGGATCTTCTCCGCTCTATTCCATATGGTGTTCTCTCTCCACCCACACCTTCTTTCCAACACATGTTCCCATGTCTCTTCCTCTGCCTCGCATATCCTACACCTCCTTTTGTCTTCACTTTCCCAATATCTTCCTCCTCTCATTTCATTCCCCAATCTAAACCTTGCCACTCTTATCTCTTATCATATTCTCTTCCTTTCCTCTCCTCTGTAAGTATCTAGGCAGCCCTATTGCCCTTATCCCCCTGTATTAGCTGCTGTATTTTGAATTTCTTATCTTCTCATCCTTGTCTTATTCTTGTATCTGCTCATCTCTTTCCTCTATTTCACTCCTCATGTTCCACCCCATTATTCTTCTGTTCTTCACTTCCATAGTCGCATAACCTCTTTCCCGGTAAAATTTTTCCCATTTTTCTTCCCACCTTGTTTTCCTTGTCCCTCTCTTTCCTATTTCTTCCCAACACTGCCGTGTCAACTCGTTACCGTCTCCACCTCTCAGCTTTTCTTCAATTTTCGGTGTTTTTTTTCTGCTGTTATTCTCAATTTATATCTTTTTGTTTCCTCCCGTACCATATATCCCCGTGTTGTCTAGTCTAGACATAGCGTACACTTTGTAAATTTTTCCTGTAGCCTCTCCACCTTGGCTCTCTCTTCGTACCCCAAGATCTCGGCTCTATACATCGCTATGCTGCTGCTTACCAATGCATCAAACATTCTCATTCTTCTTTTCCGCCCACCAAAATTCCTTTTCCCTATTCCCCATACTTGCTTCATGGCTATTGTCGCCCTTCTTGTTATGTCAATATGTTTCTCCTGCCCCCTGTTCTTCTGCAGCGTGAAACCCAAGTACTTGAACTCTTCTACCTCTTCTGTCCTCTCCCATCTCTCTTCTCGTTTTCTTCCGCCTCCTTTTCGAAATCTCATTGTTTTTGTTTTGTCCACATTCAATATCAATTCTTCCCTGTCTAAATAACGTTCTAACCTTTCAACATCTCCTTTAGGTCTTTCTCTTCCTTTCCCAGTAGCACCACATCATCTGCATATGACATTGTCCAGTACTTCTTCCTTTCTATCACCACCCCTCCTGTCTGCCCCTTTCTCATGACCTCTTCCAGGTCCTTCTCCCACCTTCACTCTATTTTTTGTTGTACTGTACATTTCTTGAATTCTGTTTTTCAGGTTCTTGCCTACTTGACTTTTTTCTAACATCTTCATTAGTACTCCTCTGTTCACTGTATCAAACACTGCCCTGAGATCCACAAAATATGCCATAATCTTTCCTCCCTCTCACCTATCTTGACATGAAAAAGTAACACATGTTCATTTATCTCAAAACAGTAAAATTACAGATAGGACGGCAGAAATGCATGCATCTTCTCAAAAATATTTCTTGTTTACAGTTAGCCATATCTGCAACAAATACAATACCTATTATACATCGCTTAGAGCAAGTATCATCAGATGAACATGTAGGTTCACTAGCAGAAAATTTGTTAGAAGCACTTTGTACAAACGCCTCTGTTTCGAGTCGTATAGAAGAAGTTCGTGAGTTCACGAGGTCCGAAAAGAAACGTCTCGCAATGGCAATGCGTGAAAAGCAACTGGGACAACTAGGAATGCGTACTAATGATAAAGGACAAGTAAATTAAATGATGTATAAAATATTTCTAGAAATTGAAAATGTTGAATTATTGTAGGTCACTGCGAAATCAACTATATTGCAACAGATGGAAGAACTTGGCGAAGAGACGGGTTTAATTTGTTGCATATGTCGGGAGGGGTATAAATATCAACCGACAAAAGTCCTGGGCATTTACACTTTCACCAAAAGATGCTGCGTGGAAGATTTTGAAGCTAAACTTCGTAAAACTGTCGGTTATAATACAGTTACGCATTTTAACATTGTTCACGTGGATTGTCACATGAGTGCTGTAAGGTAAAAAGCAAAAAGTGTTTACAATATTAATAGTACAATGAATAGAAATAAAACCTTGAACCCCTTTACAGGCTGGCGAGAGCTAGAGATGAATGGGAGTCTGCGGCCTTACAAAATGCGAATACCAAATGCAACGGTTTGCTGCCACTGTGGGGTCCGCAAGTCCCAGAATCTGCATTTGCTAGTTGTCTCGCCCGACATAACAACTATCTGCAAGAAAGTACTAGTCACAGGGACATTGGACATAGCTCAACAGTTCACGATTTGAAGTTACTCCTCCTGAGGTTTGCACAAGAAAAATCTTTTCACGAAGACACTGGAGGTGGAGGACCGCAGAGTAACATGCATATGGTTCCCTATCTTATCCATATGGCCCTTTATGTGATCAATACGTAAGTGAATGCATAAATTATTATTACTCGTAAATCTCATAATTTGGAAGAACTTAAATGATTTGAGTCAAATTTTTAATTTTTTTAACCCCGGCGCAGTTCCAGTAGCTAATACTGAAACGGGTCGGATGACTTGTGTGCTTCAATGATCTAAAGAGCCGAACCATAGGTTTAACACGTTCGCTGCGGCACGGGTCACATAGACCCCGTACAGCACCAGCGTTGCATGCGGGCCTTTCCAAACGTTACTTTTCCTGCGGTGCGACTTTAAATAAACATAGTAATTTTTTAAATATTTTCATTTTGATTGAAGATATATAGTTCCCATAACATCTTCTACCTTCACAAGTCTTAAAATCATACGGGGTTTATACGACCCGTACCGCACATGAATAAGGTTTTTTATACTTGTGTGCGATACGGGGTTTGTAGACGCGTCTGGACTTGTTCGCTAAATCGTCTGCGAATATGCGGTTTCAACTCATTTTTTGTCAGTACCGCGTACTAGTAAGTTGAGAAATATAACAATGAGTGGTCGTGCAAAACAGTTGGTGAATTTAGCCGGCCTATTGTCTGGCTTGTTTCAACGCTGCCCACGAAAAGCATGGCAACTGAACCATTTTTGTACGAAAAATTGCTTTACTTTAATAATATAAGTGTTCTCTAGACCCTTACGTTCGAATCTGCTAGTGGCAAAATTTGTCGATTGTATACTCGAGGTGCCCAATTTTGCTCGTGACATTGTTGAAAAATTACTCGACTGGCGTCTCGTAATTTTCATGTAATGTCACTCGTAACATTGCTAGGCAAGCTCTCCTTACAATCGAAAAACTTTGCGGGCAACTCTTGACATTACTACCCAATATGAAAAAATGCTTTATTAATAGTATATTATTATATGAGCGATTATGACAGCCATTATTCACGAAGATGATGTTTGAGCCCACGAACCGAAGGCGAGTGGCTCAAATCATCTGAGTGAATAATGATCATAATCGCGAATATAATACTATACTTTTTCTACACCTATTAAACAAATAGACTCAAATTTGATAACTTTAATGGAACACTATCATAATACATTAATTTTTATTTTTCAATAAATGAACTACAGTAGGCGCTCGGTTATATGAACACTTAATTATATGAACTATCCGCAACAGTGAACAGGCCAAGCAAAACATATCAGGTTCTATAGAGTGAACAGTGTTAATCTCGATTAAGTGAACAGCAAGGTTTGCATGTTGGATTTCCAGTGAAAACCCAACAAATGGACCAAAATGTCATCCATATAACAAAACTCTACTACAGGTCTAGTTTGTTGTCTTCAATTGTATCTTCAAAATCTAGAGATCTATCTAAACTTCTAAAACAAATTAACAATTAAGGATGCCATCATTAATCTTTCTCTGGCATGGAGTAGGCTTCAGGCTGACACGATTAAGAAGTGCTGGAAAAACATACTGAATTTTACAGAAAACGACGATGATAAAGATCCAGAAGGAGATATTCCACTTAGCATTTTGAAAGAAAAGTACAGAAGTGAAACAGAAGAGCAACTGCAAGTAACTTTATTGAATGTAGTGGATAATCAGGTAAGCATAAATTTTATTTGAAGTTTCTTTAGAATTTAGTGGAAGAGAGGACATTCAAAAGTGGAACGATAAAGAGCACGTCAATGACCAAGATAGTGACAGTGATGATCAGTGATGGCCATGAAGATCCTGAAGAAATAAAAGAAATAAGTTCTGGAGCTGTGGACGCATTTAATACAGATATTCACTGGAGCAAAATAAACATACACGACATTGACGACTTGCTGGTTCTGCGAAAGTGCAGAGATAAAGCACTGCATAAAAGTTTAGCCGTGAAGAAAGTGCAACAACACATTACACAATACTTTAGTAACGTGTAACATGCTAATACATTAATGTCATTTTAATAATAATATACTTTTGATTATATGAACAATTTGATATTATGAACACCCCTCGTTTGTATTAGTTCACATAATCGAGCGTCTACTGTACTTACTAGGAATGTACATATATTGAAATTTGTGCAGTTAGTAATATATAAATTTGGAGTTGTCCCTTCCATTGTTAAATTCTGGCAGTTTTAGTGGTTAAATTGTTAGTTTGCACGGATTAATTGGTACCTACTCGAACGAAGTGCATACGTTGGAAAACGTAAACAATAATATGGCGATTAGGGTTTTCAATCCCGGGATCCCGGGATCCCGAATCCCGGGATCCCGGTAAAATTTCGATCCCGAAATCCCAAATCCCGGGATTTCGGGATCGACATTTTACCAGGATCCCGAAAAATACCGAAATAATAATTTACGCAAAAGGAATTTTTTTGCATTGCAAAATTATTGTTCATGTATCCCACAGGACGTTACGCCCATGTCCTTAGAAGTTTCTATCAGCGCCGTGGGTCAGTTTCGGCGCCGCACCTCCGCGTGCGTAAATAATCCAGTAAATCACCAGTCGCCGATTGTATTTATGTAAATACGTAAATTCGTTCGGGGTGTTTATTAGTTATAAATAATGGCAGGAATGCAACGTTTAGCGATTTTTCGTAAACGTTTAAACGCGATTATTAAACGTTTAAACGGCGTATAAACTTAACAATATTGCAAAATTGTTTTGAAACTTGAATAATTAGAAAAAATCAAACGTCGGTCGCGTCGTTTGAAAGTTGGGTCATAAATCATAAAATAATATGTACTTATACCGTTGAATGAGGACTGCGGCGCTGGCGGCGAAAGTCCTCAAAGGGATGCAAACAATCAATTTGAAAAGTGCATGACGGTTTTGCAATATTTAAGTGGTCGCCTCGCTTTTGCTCTTACGCGGTGCGCGCCTAGCACTAGCCGCGGCTTTGTTTATCTGAAATTTAAGGATGCCTATATCTAAATTTTATTTGCATTTCGTTTAAACGTTCCCCAAAACGGGTAGTGTCCACACGTGCGGTTAAACGTTTAAACGTTACATCCCTAAATAGTAGCGTTTCCTATTTCAACTTCTGAATTTCGGGTTCGGGATTCAATCCCGGGATCCCGGGATTCTAAATTTCGATCCCGAAATCCCGAAATTGAATCCCGATCCCGAATTCTTAAAACCCTAATGGCGATACACTTGGCTGTCACCTACGTCGATTGTCAGCTGCAGCAAGAGTTGATCGCGGTCGATATAAAATTTCATTGGATTAGGGAAACAGTGATTGTTGAATCTATATTTGTGATTGGCCAAATACCGTGAATTATAAAACCATAATTCACCACGGTGAATTATAGATACGATATTTCACAAAGAAAATGCTAATAATTGTCATATAATTAAATAGGTGTAGAAAATAGTATATTATACACGAGTTTATAATGAATCTGACCTAGCCAGACCGAAGCCGAACGATAATTCAAGCCGGAACGTAGCAGCCAGCTTGGTACGAACGGCCGGTGTTCGTGGCGTGGAAATAATGCTAGTTTACCAAAATATTCAATAACAACAACTGGACTTTTGAAATTTTTATTAAGAGAACATCTAATTAAAGATACCTGAACGGTATAATACGAGTACCATATTTTCCTATTTTGAACAAACGTTTAACATTAAAAACCTACAGAACTTAAACTCAATATGTATTTGATAATATTAAATGAGCCGCATTCCGCATGAAGAACAAAACTAAAAAATATAGTAGAAAACATTGTCGGAAACAAGTCTTAACGGAATAAAATACACCCGCTAACAAAATGTTTACTGATGGAAGAAGATAAATGGGAGAACTACTTACTAGGCAATTTTTTAATTTTCTTTTCTTTTGCTTCATTAACTCACATTTCATTGGAGGTAGGTAACATATGAATAATTATTTAATAAAATATTGCATGAATTGTGCAATGTATAATGGTTATATGGTTAAGTGAGGGGAAATGTAATTTGTTTGTACGCCTACACGGTTCAGTGCGGCTAGCGCGCACAATTTATATGTCTTTATTAACCCGTTGTAACTTTAGTAGGAGAGATAGGATGGTAGGACACCTTCTAAGACACGAAGGAATAGTTCGTGACATACTACAGTCAGAGATAGGAATAAAAAGAGGTAGGGGTAGGCCTAGATTAGACTACTGCTCTCAAATAGTTAGGGATGTAGGATGTTCTACTTTTAGGGAAATGCGTAGGTTAGCTCAGGATAGAAAAGAATGGAGGTACGCGTCCAACCAGTCTTCGGACTGAGAACCTTATGATGATGTAACTTTTTTCAGTAACAACATTAATGTTTCGTTTTCACCAAAAATAATTTCGAGCCTTTGTTCGTATTTGGTCTCGCATATGCATATATGCTAATTTCGAAAAATAAGATTACTTATCCAGTACGTGAAAAATACATTACACAAATTTGTGGTCTAGCAAGAAAACATTTTTTTTCATAACATTGGAAAGTTTTAGAGGCAACGTGAATAAACTGTGATGATCAGCACATTTCAATGTATATTCCATGAAAAAACAGATCTCTTACTCTTTTCATTGCTGAAATACAACAAGAAAAGTATTAAAAATGGTCGAAAATTGATTTAGGAAAGTTTAGGAAAATTCGATTTTTCAGCATTTTCGCAATTCCCGATATTTTCGCGACCCCAAAATTCGAATCCGGCAGGTCATCACTACATCGTATAAAACAAAGTCGCTTTCTCTGTCCCTATATCCCTATGTATGCTTAAATCTTTAAAACTACGCAACGGATTTTGATGCGGTTTTTTTTAATAGATAGAGTGATTGAAGAGGAAGGTTTATATGTATAATAACATCCATTAAATAGTGGAGAAATACTTTTATTTTTGAGGTTTCTAATGTGATGTCGTAAATAATTACATTTTTTCCGCTTACATTGCAAACGCAGGCTGAACCCTACGAGATTTATCAAAATAATGTACTAAGTATTGTACACATTGAAAAGGTCTACAGAAAACTCCGCGATGGTATATGTCTATCTCTTATGGATATCCCACAATAACATTTTTTTGTCATTTACTTTTTACGACAAATAATGGCTAATTTTCGAAGCGATTTTAACCAATACAGCATTAATCCTTATCCAAATCAAAACTACTGGATCGATTTTAATCATTTTTTCAGTGAGTGACATAGGCTATATATTTTATACCCGTGCGAAGCCGGAGCGGGCCACTAGTTTTACATAAGAATCAGCTTAATTTTTTTGTGCGTGTTTGAGTAGTAAGAGGTTATCGAATTAGAGCACTGTGCTCCCCGATTAAGCGATCCGTCCACGGCTGTGACGTCACAGCAGTGCTCCACGCGCTACGTTCTGGCTTGTACTATCGTTCGGCTTCGGCCAGACCCAGGCCAGGTTGGTGAAAAATATCAGTAAATTAACCTTTTTATAATCATTCACCTTGGCGCTCTAGAAGAACCTAGACTTTTTGTAATAATAGTTATTTATGTGTCACGGTCGTAAGCAGGCTTTTATAGCCCCAAATGTGATTGAAGCACAGTACCAAGGAATACATCACACCGAGGTCTACATACAAAATTTTATGCACGATTAACAACTTTAGTAGGCAAGAAATTGGTGTCATTTTGCCTATTTTACACCTCAAACAAAATTATTAAAACTAGAAATATAAATTATCGATTTAATTTTCTTGCAGGACTCGTGTTAGCAAAAGAGAAGAAGCAAGTCTGACCTCATATTTAGAAACTTCGTCCCCTGAAAAATTGGTCGAGTCATCCTATGAAGCTGAAGGTCCGCTATACTGGATCACCATGTCTGTGTTAGTGCATTGTCCTGAGCAATGGACCTCCAATTGTCTCTCCCATTTAAGACGTTTGATTATTTTGGCACATGTAAGGCGTTGTCACCCATTGGGTCCTAATAAGACCCTTTCTGACAAAAGCATAAAGGAATACAGTGTATATAAACCTTACCTAATTTTCTTTGGGCTTATTAGTGGAATATACAAATACTTCTTTAGGGTAATGTTGGACGTTTTTTGTGTATGCGAAATATTTATGAACAATTTAAATTCTTTTTATAGAATGTTAGTGGTACAAATGAACAGTGGCCTAGTAATTTAGCAGATTATATAAGGCATAACGATGAAGAGCTGTTGAAAGCATCAGAAAGACTTTTATCTATGTACACAGATGAATTGCTGCCGTGTGCTTCTTTTCCAGAATTCTGTGATGTTGCAGGTAGGTGTTGATTATTGTTACAAAATTGTTAAATTATGCGAGGAATATATTGTAGGTTTGCTAGACGTTATAGCAGACCCTGAAAACTACATAAGTGATCTACTGAAAGGAATGTAAAGATGACCCGGTTAGTTCTTGCAATTATAAAAAACTATAAAGGCTGTATTTATTGATATAAGGTTTAAAAATGCTTCTAATATTGCACTTATAATCGTTATACCTATTACATTTGTTAATATAATATTTGCCTGTTAATTGGAATTTTAGGTCACTAAATTATTGTACTTTAATATAATGCTAAGTAATAAAAAATAAATAATAAAGATGACTTTCATATACTTTCCACACAAATTTGTATTGTGCAATGCAGCTCAAAATAAAAAATAAATAATTATGTACCTCCAAAGATTGACCACACTGATTCTTTTCTTTTTGGAAAGTAAATTTGGAAGACCTTATTTTCACTTCTATATTAACTATAATGAGAAGGTGGATTGTTTTTGATAACATTTGTGTTCCCAACATAATAGTCTGAGAGCCCGCTGCAAAATTATGCACCCATCTGTGAACGAAATGGAATGTACGGCAAAGGCATGTAAAAACATCATACTCAACATTTATATTCGACGACATGTTGCGCGACCATTGAAATTGATTCAAAAGTGACATTTCGACGCCGCGTAACGCGTTATAAATTGGGCCGTGCCAACTACTTTGACTGTTTTGAATCACGGCACGTTTGGAAATTCGTAAAGGGGACATAATATCCTTTCCATTGAACTTTATTTCAAGTCGTTAACACATGTACTAGGGTAAAAGATGGCACGGGTGCCGATTTCAATTCAATTAATCGCAAGCTACAAGATGGCACAACTTTCATCTCGTTAACAAATCGCGCAATTTTCCGCAAATTTCCGTACTGGAAGTGCCATTGTTTTCACCTTTTTGCACCAAATGGTGACCGGCACGGGTGCCGTTCCGTTGAGTACGGTGTTTTTACATGCCTTTGCCGCACTACTACTCCTACTATAAGCAATAAGCAACTCTGTTTCTACATCTGGCTCAGACTTTATTGCTTCCAGTTGTTTTTTTAATAATTCCTCATTGAAGGGTGTCCTTGCTTCCTCATCCCTCAGCACCTTTATTTCCCATTTTGTTCCGCCCTCTCTTCTTGCACTTTTTCTCTTCACGAGCTTTTCTTTTCAGATTATGCGGACCATAAAATGGTCCAAGTCGGTATTTGCACCCCTACAGGTTCTAACATCCATTATGCAAGAGGTGCGGATCCTCTATTAAAACATGGTCAATATCTTGTTGGCAGTTCTTCCGTCTGAACTTCTCCATGTGCCCATGGATATCCTTATGTTTAAGGAAAGTTGCCTTTACTATTATTTTTTTCTCGTCAGACTAACTAACCCGGAAGATTCAATTCTATAAGATTCGCATTTGGTCCATTAAACTCTTTTTCCAGATGCACCTCAAAACATCTGAGCTTTCGATGATTCACTTGTTTATAACTTAAAATCGGTGGTACGAAGAATATGGAACGAATAGATTTCGCTCACTTTGTTTACGAAACACTTTTATTCGTTAGCGGAAGCTTACTTAATAGACTTCATTCATAACACTGCCCCCTCCTTAAAAGACTAATCGCCTTTGATCAGAAATGGTTTTCTATGCTCGCATGGTACGGGGTAAGCCACTTTCATCTTTGAAAGCGGAGATCGTTGAATTTGATAGACTGCATCATTGATCCTGGTCACCACTCGATATGGCCCTCCTCCCTATTCTTCTGCAGTTTCGGTGATCGCCCTTTCTTCCGTGCTGGATTATACAGCACACTAAATCATCTTCTTGGAAACCTGTGGAATTAGCTAGGACGTCATATCGTGTCTTCATGCGGTCACATCCCAGGGGTGTGTTCATCTTCCGTCTCGCACAAGCTTTATAGTTAGCTTCTGGGGCTAACCTTAGGGTTAGTAGGAGTGAGTAGAGATATTATTATCATTATTATCTTCAACCGTTAGTTGGGTTTGATGGCATCTTATTGGCGTTACATGCTTCTCTTGTCTCACTCAGTTCTTGGACTTTCTGGGCAAGGTTTTCGAGAAAACACATACCTTTTCTTTTTTTCGTCTAAACTCTAAAGCTTGTTGTAATTTACAGAATTAGAATTTTGCATTCCATGTGTTGTGTCTGGTGGCAGGTCACGAAAGGTATTTGTTTAAAGAAAATCCGCGATGAAAACAAGGGAATAATAGCACCCTAAAACATTGCATTGGCAAAACCTAGTTGGGATATAAATAAAGGCGCCTGTGTGCGACATGCGTCTCAGGTTGTTGGATTATATTTTGCATTTACTGTTTCCTTTTCGCAATTTCCTATTCAGGGTCCTTTGAGCCCTTAGATGAGGAAAGAATATTGATACACATCGCCCGATCTTTGCCTTGCGCGTGAGTTACCAAAATTTGAGCAGATTTGGTGCCAAACAAAGTGGTGAAACCAGGTTAGTGTTTAGAATTCGTGTAATTTAGCTAATAATAATGAAAGCAACGTTTGCAATAATTCAATTAGCCATTGTAAGAATTCTCGTCTAAATTTCGGCGTAAAGAGACTAAGAAATTTAGGTTGCAAGGCTTTCTTTGGTGTCTTATGGTAACACAAATATCTACATTGTTACTCCACCTCTTTTAAGTTTGACGTTTGAGCCTTTGACTTTTGACATTAGAAGAATGACGTTTAGGAGTTTTTTTTGACAACCAATCTTGTAAGTGTCAATTCGATTATTATGGTGAAAATGTGTGGTATTCCGGATGTTATAAATTAATTGGACTCTCTGAAAATACATTATTAGATCACGTTGTTAAAGGAGATCTTTTGAAGTGTGCTCTTGCCGCATACAGTCCAGCTAAAAGTATAACAGAAGCAAGAATGATGGCCGAGTCGGATGCTACCGTCGAGGCTACTAGACGTTTGAACGTGAAAAAACAAACACTGGATGATGCATACGCCGCACCAGCAAATTTTTTAGAAATAGATGTTGTTAATCCAGTCACAATCATTGGTGTTGGAAAAAAGAGATTTACTGATTACGAAGTAAGAATGAGGGTAAGCATGTACGCCTCCTTAATAATTGGATTAAGTTTCATTGATAAATTTCGTTTTGTAGACGAATCTCCCTGTATTTAAAGTAAAGGAATCAAGTGTAAGACGTAGATATAGTGACTTCGAGTGGTTAAGAAATGAATTGGAACGTGACAGCAAAATTGTTGTCCCGCCCCTTCCTGGTAAAGCATGGAAACGACAGATGCCATTTCGTGGAGATGACGGCATTTTTGAAGAAGACTTTATCGAAGAGAGACGAAAAGGCTTGGAAATTTTTATTAACAAGTATGTATTTAATGGTTTAACATGACTATGCTTGTCCATATCACTTTTTAAGATTAAAGGGGTGTTTTGTGGTACTGCTAATACTTACCTGTAGTTAAACATTTTTAATAAAGGCATTGCCTAAACAACAATAAATAGCAAACAACATCAAATCAAAAATGCTCTTGATATTGATGACTTGTTAAAAATCATAATACATGCATGTTTGATGAGCCTGTTGGGTCCCAGTTATTCTTGTCAAATACATTTTTAATTTTTGATGTTACTGTGTTAATGTTATTAATTAGCATTTATTTCCGAGCCAATAGCACTAGAAATCTTGCAACCCCACTTACATGTACTTAAAGCCTGCCATGTGAGAGAATGCAGCAGTATGGTGAGAGCGCGATACACAGGAAAAACAAAGCCAATTATTACATACTTGGATAATTTTGGGCTCGCCGTAGGCTCTGCATAAGATGAAGTTATTGTGACATTAACAAAATTAGCTAGGAACTTAGTGTGCCGTGGGGGTGTGTAATAATAGTTTAAATTAAACGGCTAACAGGGTGAAGTACCATATATATTTCTGAAAAATCTGGATTCATATTGCGTTGAATTCACTGAGAAAAATCACACCAACTACAAAAAAGACTTACGATCGATGGGTTTGTGAAGAAAAAACAAACTTCCTTCAAAGTCATTGTTTCATAGCGTTTAGAAATTTGAGAAACCTGAGGGTTAATTATTTTTATTTCCATCTTCGTCATAAATACATTTTACTTTACAAATTAAAGAAATTGCGGTTTACAATCATATACACTTTACATTACTACTCCGCAAGTAGTCTGAAGAATGGACCTATGGGTGCTACACCTTGCGTGCTTGCAAACACGGTCAAGTTACTACAAAGCTTGCTTGGGCCAACTTTCCATGCACAGACTTTTGTATCATCCTGCTAATAATTGCCATTTTTAATTAACAACATGCACATGGTACTGCAAAGTTAACAGAAAATTATATGTTGTAGATTAACAGAACTGTTGAGTCATTGTTTGTGGTAAATGTTATTTTAAACCTTTAAATTGATAAGAAACTGTTATTTCAGAATTGCTGGACATCCTTTAGCCCAGAATGAAAGATGTCTGCATATGTTTTTACAGGAACCAGTCATAGATAAAAATTATATCCCTGGGAAGATCCGTAATACGTAAAAATGTGCGAATATATACGTTAACTATGTGATTTAGGTACAGTTCCATCCTTTATAATTTTTCAACATATACAAATTATTTTTAACCAATCTCTCAATATCTTATTATTTAGTATATATGTTACTCCATATATATGTGAATCACTATTTGACTTGCTTGTTCACAGATTTTCTAGAGTTTATATTTTTAATATACGTATATTTTTCTGTGGAAATCTCTGTGGCAGTAAAATATGGGATGTTTAGATTTCATATTGAATAGAAATTAAAAGGCATCCTATATTTTAAAAATTTACGCTTGTGTGGATACCGTAGACTTTATTTGTTTTTATAAGGGTGTAATCGTCATAATTGTTATGATTAATGAAATTTGATATTGCATAAAATGGTTTCACTTTATTATACTTATTTGATATTTAATTAGTTCATAGTAATTAGTTGTACAAATCATATTGTTAATAGCGGCCCAAATAAATCATTTAATTACATTGAGTAGTTCATTTTACCGAACTCTCCCGTCTAACAATTGAACTATCTTGACGCCACGTTCGAAGACCTCTTAAATTGATTATTTCCTTCCATGTATCTCGCAAGATTCTAAGAGGTGATAAAAATGTATTAGCTTACATTCGCTTAGTTACGTACCTAACACTTACCTGCATTCATTGTAAAGCGGTTCTGTATTTGGAAGAACTATCTTGAGCAGTTCAGTGCATGGCATCACTACAACGCTCAAGAATTGAACTTGATCTTCTGGCACCAAGTACTGTTTAGTTCTATCCATCATGGAGAGAGGTACTAAGTCCATAGTTTTCTCAAGATCCCCCTGATGATAGAATTCATCTGCAAAAATATTTCAATGAAACAGCTGTGCTTAATAATAAATTTCGTTATGTATTAAACCAATGTTTATCAAAAATAAAAATGCTTACCATACACACTGTCGGTAATTTTTTTCGCAATCGGAAATGGTTTACATTGCCCTGATAGGTCACAGCTGGTCATAGCTATTGCTTTTAACAAGGTACGATGCTCCGGATTCGCCCAGTTAAATTCATCATTCTCATTGATTGCTTGCATTAACATTGTACGAGCTTTAAAGTAATTTGCTAAATCTGTGGCTATTATAGCATCCTTCATTTCAGATATAAAAAGCTTGTATTCTTCTTGAGTCTTACTTTTGAATATTTGGCTGTTCTAAAAAAAAGATACTGCATTGCAGTAAAAGTGAAAATTATGCAAAAAATGATTCTTACACTGAGAAGAAGTAAGGCCATGTCAAAATGGTGATTTTCCAATGGTGAATCTTCGTATAACTGTACAAAAACGTCATTTGTCATTCCTAAGAAGTTATTTGAGAAACCGGGATGGTCCAAATCGTGGCAAAGAGTTGCAATCATAAGAGCTTCCTTCTGAAACAATTTTAATTTACAAAAGATAATAGGTTGTTTATTTAAATTAGCTAGCAGTACATACCAGACCGAACATCATAGTAACTAATAAAAACATAAAAAGAAGAGGTGAAAAATTTTCCCATGCAGAAGAAACTTCAACAAGAATGGGTAATAACGGAGACAATAATAGGAACATGAAAGAGCACCTATACAGGATGAATCAGTTTAGGTTCTCTTCATGAGGATTCTGGGAACTAAGAGTTTAGAATTGCACAAAAGTTACATTTTCAGCTGCTCAACAATATGCAATGAAGAGAGTTGAATTGGTTACGAGCATTTTGGAAAAAATCAATTTTTCAAATATGTAATGAAGATAAAGACTAGTTCACGACATATTAGAAGAAGAAAATAGGAATAAGAACAGGTAGAAATATGTTCAGATTATACTACTGTTTGCAAAAATAGTTGAGGATGTAGGATTTTCTACTTTTGGGGAAATGGGATGGAGGTGCCTCTCCAACCAATTTTGGGATTTAATCTTATGATGATTATGGCTGTTTGGCCGAATGTCAGAAATGGTGGATAACTTTGGAGTAGACCAAAAAACTTGATATGCATAATGCAAGTCTTTTAAAACAAAGAATATTCCTTGCAAGAGAATCTTATTTTTAAATCTTACTTCACACTCATTAAAATATTCCATATTCCTTTTTAAAATATTGTACATGCAGTGGCATACGTTGAATGCATGAAAAAAATTGTGATAAGGATTTAGCCGGTAACAATTTTTACAAGACAGGACAAACTCAACAAGTGCTTCTCGATCCAATTTTTCAGGTCCAATTATGTAAGTAATTACATATAGTGAAAACTGCACTATCATAGGTTCCAACTCAGGTGTTATGTACCAGTTGAATCTAAAATACTTTGCTAGAGTATTTGACAATGGTTAAGAAAACATAAACTTATACTCATCAAAATTCTCCGGTAGCTCTTTTATATCTTTCCCAAAAATAAAATCATTGAAATCGTGTTTTGTAGGTTTAATGTGATATTGTAGAAGGCGGTAGTAACATTTATTTAACTTATCCTAAAAAAGATTAATAAAATTAGTTCACGATTTCATATTAAGATTATTGCAATACGTTACAGTTTTCCTTATTAGTATATGGAGGTTTGAATAATGAAGAGCTAAGGCGCAGTAAACTGAAAAAGTTTTGAAAAGATTCTCATCCTGATTTGTGAAGCATGTTCCAGTTTTTTTATTTACTAGTTGAACCACACCTACAAATATTAATTTAATATCACAAAAAGCATTGTATAGTTTTTTGTTATTAAATAATGTTTTTTATTCTAAAAACTATTTCAGAAGTGTAAGCACCTAATATGCCATCGACTCCCATTATTGGCATACACAATATAGACCTCGTTATGAATCCAGTTTTCCGATCGATCTCTTTGTTGAACCTAGCATCATTGTATGCATCTTTAATGTTTACTGATTCTCCTGTATTAGCCACCAGTCCTGCAATGCCTGTATCTTTACCAATACGAATTTTCATATTTTTTTTGTGAAATGTGCTGCCTCCTCCAATGCCCTCATCGAAGAAATCAGCAACAAGTTCATCACTTTCTTTATCGATTATGAAAAAGGAACCTCGTTCAGCACCCAGAGTTAGTTTCGCAAACGCCTTAAAAGAGAATTGTGGTAATTCATCAATGAATTATTAATAGATTACGTATTTCGTAGGCATATTCGCTTCTTACCACAATTTCAGATAGCATTTTTTCCATTATAACTGTATCTGCAAAGTAACACTTAGTTAAATTCAAAAGATATTCATTGAGTTCTTGTTGTCTCTGCAGCGCTACTCTTTGTTGATTTTGATGCAATGCAGCTCCCATCCACCCAGTCACAGCAATAACAATTTTTAAATCGTCTTTATTGAAACTCTCTAATGTAACATCTCTATATAACTCCATTACAGCAAGGCAGTCGGAGTCAGGAGTTACAATAGGTACACATAACACAGATTTTACAGTTTCATCTGCAAAAAGAAAAGTCTGTAACTACTTACACTTGAGGTTTGAAAAATGTTTATGCCTTTATATCCTATTCCGTCTAAAAATCTTTCATCGCCTATAATATCATCGACCATGATAAATTCTTTATGGTGAGCTACAAAAGCAGCTACAGTCGTTCCTTCCATTATTTTCCAATTTACTTTATGGCGAATATTAATTTCTGACTTTTGAAATTGATATATTTCTTTCTGTGCATCATCAACCATATACAGAGCAACACCTGTCGAACGCGTTACTCCTTTTAGCACCTCAGCGGTTTCACTTAATAAGGATGGTAAATCAACACTATCACAAAGATAGGAAGCAAAATCACGCATCAAAGCACTAGGCTTTTTGTGCAAGTAGTAGCTGAATTGTTTATTTTCTTCTTGGGGCTCTTCGGGTTCCTCCGGCTTTCCAATCTTCTTTCGTACAATTTTGACAAACGGGGCAATGACTCTTTTAGTAGCGCGATCAACAACTTTAGTTTTCTTAAGACCGAGTTCATGTTTAACTAGGGCCCGGCGCCCCATAGTGTGATCCATTTTATTCCCGATTTTTTAGAAAAATTCAAAAAAGATAACTGACATAGACATAATCAAAAATGAAAAAAAAATTAAATAACCAGCTACCTATGAACATTAAAATAAGTAGGTACCTATATAAGAAAATGCAGATCGAGTGGGCCTTGATTCTGAATGTAGCAATCAAGGATAATCTCTACAGACACGGAGTTAGGGGTGGGTAGGCAGGTTTGGCTCACCCATTTGCCTATCTTAGAAATTTTGAGTTCATTATGTAGAAAGAAATTATTCCTAGTGTAGTCTATTACATAAGTACTTTATTTAGGACGGTTGTATGTTGGTTTTCAAATATTTTTATAAATCTTTCCTATTTTCATATTAAACTTCTGAGTAATACAGGGTGTGTATAAATTGGTGAAAGAACTACAAGTGACGACGTCAATCATAAAATTCTGAGTCTATAATGCAACATGTTGGACCATGCTTCTCCTGTCCTCAGGAACATACATTTGACAACATTGAACATTGGCTCCACACAGGTTAACTAACTATAATGTTAAATTTATTTACTAAATTGAGCCAACTTAAAGTTGGAAATTCTGCACATACTTATAGATAAATAATTAAAGAGTTAAACTTTTATTTGGAAGAAAATTGAGCTCTCGGAAGCTTGTCGTCCAAGTCTCTTTGAGATGAATGCAAAATTAATTAATTCCAGTTGTACTGTGCACCATTGCCTGAATAATTTAATCGGTTTATTAATAATAATAATAAACGTCTTTATTCAACTATGAATATAGGTATAACATTCTGAACAATAGCTGAAGTTGGCAGCCACAGTCGAAATGGCGAAGTTCAGCAACTAAAGGAGCATTGCAGCTGTTCTTCCACTTTACCATGAAATTAAAAAGGAAACAATATTATTATGACGCTAAGTAGAAATTTAAAAAAAAGTAAGTTAAAACTAAAATGAGAAGAAAACATTAAAACATAGATATTACGTGCATTGTACAGACATAAGTATGGATTACAATAGTTCAGCATTGAAGGAGTGTTTGTCGTTTAGGTATTAATCATATGATCTTTAAGAGAAAATTTAAAATTTGCCACAGGAAAGTGTTTTATATTCTGCGGGAATTAAATTATAAACTTTGCAAATGTTATAACAGTATGACTTTTCAAAAAATGAATGCTTACGCAAAGGCACAGACAATAGATCCCTCCCACGAATATTAATATTACGGACATCAGTTGGAAATCGTATATTATTGTAGTCAACTCCCTCTAAGTCGAACTCTTAGTTGCCAGCTCGAATTGTTTGACTTAGAGGAAGTTAGAGTTAAAGAGAAAGAATAAAATTAAGAGAATATGTACAAGGTGTCCCAAACTGGACGCGTTCTTATGGGAACACCCCTTATTTGAAGAGATAGAAGAAAATTAACCAAGGTGTCCGGAGCTCAAATTTAATGAGAAAACCACTGGCGCAAACAAAACTTTGCTATCTCTTATCGTTTGGCCGCTAGAGGGTGATTCTCAAATTTCGTCGATTTCTTTTATGTCCTATAACTTGTTTATTAATAAAGATAATTAATTTTAGTAAAAACTTTCTTAAGGCACTTTTTTCCGTAGAATCCATTGCAATAGGCAGTTTTTTTACAGGGCGTTTAGATTTTCCTGCACCACCCCAAACTCATTTTTTTTATATAGACCACCCTATATATTATGAGATTTTTGAAAAGCTCGTAAAATTTCCTAAATTTTGATGTATCACTTGTCATGTTTATCTTAAAAACCATTAGCAACATTGAAAGAATTATTAATTTAATATAATAACTATGAGTAATCTTATCATGAAACTTTAGATCTGTGGTTTTAATCACAACATGTTAGCATCCTATGTGCCGTTTCACATGGAGCGTATGATCAGGACGGATCGTCAGGACGTATAACCAAGCACCATATGTTTAAGTAAGTAATTTCACATGAAACGCGTACGGTCAGTCCGTATGATTTGATACGACGGGCATACGTCGAGCCCGTGCGTCGACGTATTGTCAGCGCGCGCACGAGCCATTGCCTATACGAGTAGCTTCACATGCGCACTGACGGTCAGTTTCGTACCATCTCCCATGTTGTCGGATTTGCCCTTTCTAGTGTACACGTGGCCGACTAGTAGTGTACTAAACCATCATGAGTTATAAAATAGATACGGAAATATTAATTTGCACAATAGAAAACCAAAGGTGCCTCTGGGATACATCCTGTGAGGAATATAAAAATCGCGATATTAAAAACAAAGCATACAAGGATGTTGCAGCTGTTGTAGTACAGGGCTTTGATAAGTTAACAGAAAAGGAGCAAAGTGAAGCTGGTAAGTAAATACAATATGTTACATATATTTATATGCATATACATTTATTTCAATGCATGCTAACATGTACAGGACCAATTTATATAATAAAGCAATAACATTTTAGTAAATCTATTTTAGAAACATAATAATTAACTAATATTGTATTCAAAGAAAACGTAAAAAATTAAAAGATCGTAATCCGTAATTGCAAATTACATAATCCCTGAACAACTGAAAAATACCTGAATAAGGCAAATACTGCATTAAAATGTTTGTTTTTGAAGTAATTTAATGGATTCTTGATTCTTGCCAAGGAACTTGACCAGATGGGCTAACAAAATAATTAGCAAAATTATCTCTTACAGAATAACCGGCTCTGTCTTGAACAGCTAATGTGGGGTTAATGTCGTGAAAGCCTTTTATTGTCAGGGTATGGTGAAATGCGTATCCATCTCTAGAACATACAAAATTATGCAAAATGCAACAGGTTTTAACTATTTTTTTAGCAAGACGAAAAGATACATTCAAGGGCCTATGGAATATGCGCCATTTGTTTGATAAAATTCCGAACGAACATTCGATATACCGCCGAGCACGAGTAAGACGGTAATTAAAGATTTTTTTTCTATGATTTAAATTTTTTCTTGCATATGGCAGTAGATGAGGTGTGAGTTTAAATGCCTCATCACCAACAATTACATACGGAAAGGATCGCATTTCCTCATATCCTGAAATAGGCGTATCTTCGGGAACGTGTAACAAGTTGTTTTGTAATTTATTCCAAAATGCGCTGTTCACAAATACATTCGAGTCTGAAAATTTACCAAACGCACCAACATCGATATATGTGAAACAGTAATTTGCATCGCATATAGCCAGGAGCACTAAAGAAAAAAAGTGTTTGTAATTGAAACAAAGAGAACCGCTATTGATAGGTTTCACTATTCTAATATGCTTCCCATTCACAGCACCGATGCAGTGTGGGAAATTTGCGTATTTCTTGAAATTGAAAGCAATTTGTTGCCATTTTTCTTTTGAAGGTTCTGACATACATTCGCTTTTCATTACTTTCCAAACTTCGTCGCATACTGATTCTACAATACTGCTAATTGTTGAAATCCCAAGTCTGTAGGTGTAATGCATATCAGTGAACGTATTATCACTAGCCAAATACCTAAAACAAATTTATACTTCAAAAATGAAACATATTTTAAGTGCACAAAAATTAAAACATATTTATAAATTCTTTTCTCTTATAGTCCTGTTAGTACAAAAGCGGTGGAAAACTTCAAGAGACGCTTATGTAAGAGACCGAGCCAAATTGAAGAAATCCAAAAGCGGTGATGCTGCCAAAATTGTTAAAAAATATATATACTTTGACAACTTAAGGTTTTTGGATAAAACAATGGATTTAAATACGTAAGATATAATTTGTGTGCGCCATGACATTATTTAAAACTTTTTTTGTAGAACTGAAACAAGCTTAAGTTGTGACCAAAATAATGAAGCCTGTGCAGAAGATAATCTTGTAGTTTCTACCGCTTTGTCTCAATCCGAAAATGATGAAGAAATAGAAACTTCCGGTAGACAATCATTACAGAATTTCACCCGGCAAAAACGGAAGAAGAAAGAAACTGTGGATGAGAAACTACTTCAATTTCTTAAGGACAGTGAGGACAGCGACCGAGATGATCATAGAGCTTTTTTGGTATCACTCTTGCCAACCTTAAGAACATTCAGTGAAACACAAACACTTATGTTTCGATCGGAAGTTTTGAGAATTATGATGGATTTAAAAAATATTGTACCTCAACCTTATTTTCCCAATGCTTCCAATCAGTCAGTAAGTTACTCGAACCCACCATCTAGACCCTCTCCAGCTGCTACTATTGCATTTTCACCTACACCATTAATATCACCGAACTCAACTTACTCGAATCTGCCATCATTATCCTCTTTATCTTCTGGTAATACGCAGTCGTCCGTAAATAATGTAACATACCGCCCGACGTTATTAGAACTTTGTGGAACACAATTTGATGAACCGCAGCCTCAAGATTACATTGTTTCTGAGCTAGTTCACGAACCAAATTGTGAGAATTAACAATTTTGTTGTTTCGTATAAATGGTTACGTCACTGTGGGGGTCGCGTTTTTCATTTCCATTATTACTGTACCTACTTACCTTGTATGTATGAGTTTATTTCCAAAAAATTCTGCAGCATTACAAATTGTAGCATTCTTTTATTTTTAAATTTGTTTATTTTAACCGTAATACGATTTTCATTTCATTTTGGTAATATTAAAATAAAATAAATTTTGTTTTCTATTGCTTATTATTGTTAATTATTACTTACCTCAAACACACACACACACTCTCTCCACCGATGAAATTGATACTCTTACTGTATCGGAGAATTTCAAACCATTTGCTAGTTTGTGATGTAATTCGTCAAACGACGATTTCATGGACATACGAAAATAATTGAAAAATTTCATTTCGTCTTCTCGTAATGTAGAATATAAGGTGACAAAAGCACCTACTAAAAGCCTTTCACTAACGATAGGATGCACCCATAATCTCTGTTTCTTTTCCTTTTCTCTTCTTCGTTTTATCAGCCAAGCCACGGCGACTATTCTATTACGTCGCCACATCATAATGAACAATGAACATCAGATCACAGTATATCTATTTATATATAGATATACTGTGATCACAGTATATCTATTTATATATAGATATACTGTGATCAGATCAACAAAAATGGCAACAACGACTTGTCGGTTGCTGACCGTACGAAATGCATGTGAAAGGCGTACGTCGCGTTCGGAAGATCGGCGCGCATGGTCAACGCTGACGATCCGTCCTGATCATACCACAGTATATCTATTTACACAGTATGGTCACTTGTGTCGGTTTCTTTGATCTTTTTGATGCCGTGGGCGCCATTTTGCGGGTCTCCCAAGTAGTCTTTACAATGGGTAAACTTTTGTTTGACAGATCGAAAAGTCCGTTTTACAACAAACAATTTAAGACGCAAAATAAAACGGAACCCAAAGTTTTCCAAAAAAGTAAGAACAAAATTACAAAAACAATTTAAAGTATTATAAATCGTTATTTTATTAAAATTTGTAGAAAACAAGTAAGGTTATGGAGAGAAAAGTTAAATGTCACATTTTCGCAATTTTAGATTTGTAATATAAAATACATGTTATGTAACTGAAATATATTTACTTACATTGTTGCACTTTTAGACAATATGCATTCCCCCTTTTGTAATATGCACTCCCACAACATCCTCAATCGGAGGGATCTTTCGGCACTCCATTATAGGTACTACAATATTCATTTGAGATTTAGCTGATTTGTGTTTACATTTCAGGCAACTTTATAAAAACAAACATGTATGAATATTATTTTATTCATTCAAAAATACAAATACAAGTTAAAGATTATAGATAGGTACCTACATAGGTACTTAACGGTATTTAATTCTAACTCCATAACAATTTTATATTTTTCATGGCTCTTATAAAAACAAATAATAACTAATAGCATTAGAAAGTGAAGAACACAATTGGATAGCATTTTTTGTGAAAATGACAGAATAATAAAATACATAAGTTACCTGTTTCACCAGAGAACAGAAAATTTCATCATTAAATCTACGCAAAAGTAATGATGTCACATATCAGCTGCCCTGCTAGTGTTTCATGATTGAGGTCGGAAACTGTTAAAAATGCAATAGCAAAATCGCCAACATTTTAGCGAGGGCCAATGGCATTTCCATTGCTTATCACCTGCTGTACTTCAAGGAAAACTTGTATGTGCTCTGTGCATGAGTGATACATTCTGTTCTCCCGTGAAATGACTTAAACACAGTTCAAATATAAAATGAAACAGGTTTTTAACATGAACATTAATTACAGTTGCAGAACAAAATGAAATATATCGTAATTGAGGATGCTCTCTTTTTTACTGCTGGCTGCAATACGATCTGCAGGAAAAGCAAAATATATATTGCGTTTATTTAAATCGTTGAAGGAATGCAAAGGATCCTTGAAATACACTGTCTCGTCTGGATGAAATTTAATAATGTACTAATAGCATAAAAAATGTACAAAAATACAGGTGTCCAAAAAATAGCGGATAAACTCAATGGTACGTTAGCAGGAATGGTCACCTCAGTATGCGAAAAACGCTAAAAAATTCCAAGTGCCGTAGTTTTCAACAGAAAAAGTCCAAAGTCTGCCTACTCAACTCCTATTACAGTCGTTATGCTGACTAATATTTTTTGATCTTAAACTATTGTGTCACGTTGTATTCATTCCAAGACACAAGGGAACATGTTCTACACGTAACAGACACTCTTAAGGTACACACTCAGAGGAAAGGCTTAAAACATGCATGAGCAAGCTATGGAATATGTAGAGGGAAAACTCAGTGTGTGGGAATAACGCACTCCCCTCTCCACGAAATAACTGCACATTCAAGTCATTGTGTGTGTGGATGAATAGATTATGGATTTGACTTATTCAAACATGTACAGACTGAACTGTGCATTATTCCCTCTGTTAGTATGGGCTCCTTAAGATGCGTGACATGATTGTAATAGTGAAATGTTACTCAAATCTCGAAGGCTTAAGGGTTACTTACATTGCGAATAAAAACAAGTGCAAACTATGAGTAAATTAATAGTTGATAGTTTTATGGCAATACACCGTAACAAAGTATGCAGCCTGGTTACTAAGGTACAATTACATAGTGGACTAGATATCCCTTGCTATTAATATGGGAGTTACCTTTTACGAGTGCTGCCATATTATTTCTTTCCTATGAACTTTTTTTCCTGCAGAGTTCGTACATTTGAAATTCCTATTTACAAATTTTAAGGTATAATATAATCTCATTCGGCTATACAAATGAATTAAAAACGATTTTGGAAAATCCTGACACGGATGATTTAAATTAAATGTACTAAATAAATTACGATATAGTTTTACTACATTCCTTGATGTAATAAAAGTTGCAAAGTTTTCTTCAAATTTGTCTTCTAAAAGACATATATAAAAATAAAAATTGTCACTAGGCATTAATAAGTTACCAAAAGTATCACACTCTTTATTTTTATATGCTTTAAAATGGCAATAAATTGTCGTTTCATCTAATGTCTCTTGCTCGTTGGCGTATGCATTGCAAGTTTCACATGAATGTTTTTCTAAGCACTTTCGAATTAAGTATCCGCAAGTGTAACGCAATGAATTTTCTTCAACTATTGATGCTTTTTGGTAGTCACAATCGTGTAAATTTAACTGCTTTTCAACAGCTTCGGTTGGCATCAATAAGTCACCTGTGTCTGAATCTGACAAATGTCCCAGTAAGTCTGAAGCCTGCATTAGCAGTTGACTAAAGTCTGCTTCACAATTTTCACTTTCTGTATATAAGAAATCAACAGAAAACAATTTTTTGTATGCCCTTTGAAATTGAATTGGTGTAGGATTTATAGCATTGCCACCTTGTTTCCTTACTGTGCCAAAGAAATGTTCCAGGTCATCTTGGTGTAATCTCCGTGTTAAGATATACTCGAAATCTTCTTGTAAAATATTCCACAACATTAACAGACCTTTAATTGTAATTTTCCAACATCTAATCGATTTGATTTGATTTGTTATATTTTTCCCATTGCGGTCAAAAACAGTGACATTTTCAAAAAAACTGTAACAGTCACTAAGAAAATTCAACTGGAAGGGATCACCTTCAAATGGCTTCTTATATTCAGAACCATCAGTTACTGGACTGGATGAATTAAAAATATCCATTAGCTTATCAAACCTTTCAATAAACTCTATCGTACCGACTGCATCTGGGTGCAACTTTCCAAGGCTGACATATGTTGATAAAGCGGCAGCAACAGTAGCACTCATAACTTGTGTTGCTAAACGTACTTTCATCTTCTCCAAAGGTGTAGGATGAATGTGTAAATCTGTCAGTTTTTTTGCCAGTCTGTTATGCAATGTCTTGTCATGGTTATAAAATGTTTCAATAAATGCCCATGATGTGTATTTATTCTCAAAAACAAACCTGTGCTTCAATAAATTGTTTCGTGTAGCCTTCACTAAATGAGGTATATCAAACATATATGCAACTTTTAAATTATTTACATAGAAGTAGGGCTGCTCTGTGCTAATTCCCAATTTATTTGCCAAATGAATATTGTTAGAACCCATGTCATTGACTAACAGAACAACTTTTAATCCAATGTCAAAAGATTTCATAACACATTCCTCAATTATAACTTTCAAGTTTTCAGCAGCACATGTGGTGTGCACCAAATAGTATGCTAGTGGCTGCTTCCATTTTGAAGATATTCCCTTAAGCATAACCACCAATACGTTTAAACAAGGTTTAAGTATTTTTTCCTCGCCCAAATCTTGCAGACCTACAACTTCGTCTTGGCCAATGTTATAAAATAAGTGGGATTTCAATGCCATTTCATCCACACATATTAAACAATATTTGTCCCTTTCTGTAAATGTCTGCATTTTCAATTTTAAGGCTTCCAAAATGACAGCATTGATTCCAGGCTTTATGACCAAGTTTTCAGTCATTCGAGACAAAGTACGCCGCGTTGGGAAGGAGAAGATGTTACTAATACTTTTATAAGCTAATGGACTAGAAAAATAAATAGTCAGGCACATTTTCTTGAAATCATCACTATAACGCCTTCCTTTTGGTCGTTTACCATACAGATCAGCTTGTACTTTCACAACAGCAGCTGCTTCTGGAGGAAGAAATTTGTCACACAATTTTTTGAAATCGGCAACTTTCACATCATCCAACTGCAACTCAGACTTTTGCAACACCTCTTCAGATTTCTTTTGAAGCCTCCTTACTTTATTTTGCAAATATTTTAATTTTGTTCGCATTTTTTCTTTCCGCGGAGTGTGTTCTGTGAATTTCGAACTCGTTTGCACCTCGGTCTGTACGGACTTCATAGAAGTTTGTTCCTTTTCAATTTCAGGGGCTTCAGAAATCTCAGTGCCAAATGGGATTCTTTTTTCCAAATGTTCCTCGGTCATTTTCAACATTTTCTGCTTTCGAATCATTCCCACCAGTTTCTTTGGTGTAGCACCTGAATTTACAGAGAAAAATATAATTTTATCTAATAAATACTTTTGGACTTGTAAAATTATGCACAGTAAATAATTTTCAAGTGCTCAGTGTTTAACTGCTATTGCCATTTGATTTTGAAAAAAATATTTTTATTGCCATTACTTTAATTTCCACAAAAAACCGTAGCGGTCTTATATCGAATCGGTGATGTCGGTGCTCACATATACAGGCCATTTATTATGTGTGGTCTTGGACGGCACCATCAACTTCCTTTCCCTGATCTCCTGACCATCAAGTCAACTTTTTTTAGGTTTCATAGAAAATTGCTAAGCATTTTAAATTGTTTACTGAATGCTTAATTTTTTGTAATACATTTGTACAATTAATCAAAGGATTGTCGAATTGAACTAGGGATGCAACGTTTAAACGTTTAACCGCCCGTGTGGCCACTACCCGTTTAGGGGAACGTTTAAACGAACTGCAAATAAAATTTAGATATCATTAAATTTCAGATAAATAAAGCCGCGGATGGCGAGTGCTAGGCACGCACCTCGTAAGAGCAAAAGAGACGCGGCCACTTAAATATTGCAAAACCGTCCTGTGCTTTTCAAATTGATTGTTTGCATCCCTTTGAGGACTTTCGTCGCCTTCGCCGCAGCCATCATTCAACGGAATATGTATTATTTTATGATTTATAACCCAACTTTCAAATGACGTTTGATTTTTTCTAATTATTCAAGTTTCAAAACAATATTGGTAAGTTACGCGTAGGGTGCGCGTTTAAACGTTTAATATACCTACGCATTTAAACATTTATGAAAAATTGCTAAACGTTGCATCCCTAAATTGAACTACACTTACCAAAATGTACCATCTGCATACCACTAGTAGATGGTCGTGGTGAAGTCACCGCAGATGTAGTTGCAATCGGTTCTTGAGATTTTCCATTTGACGGAAAGTTAGAATCTGTAATTGATGATAGAAAACATGGTTGTGATTTGTGGCACAGCAAGAATTCAGATTGATAATATATAGAATATTCTATTTGTCTATAAACTGTATGCATTACAGAGCATGAATATGTAGTAGCTACTGAGCAATACCATAAAGTAAGCATCGAGTATTGATACCAATAGAGTATTAAAGAGTACTGAAGTATGTATTGCAATTATTGGAGGATTAAAATAAATTTTAAAAAAATATTAAATAAGATGGCTGAAATCGAAACCAAACCGAAAAATAAGCCGAAACTGATAATTTGGTAGGTGTCTACCGAAGGGGTGCCACATCCAAAATTAGGTGTACAAATTAGAAGTATCACAGATTACTAAAAAATATTATATTATAAGTGAGTAAGCACAAAAAATTTATTACCTGTATCATCAGCGACATATTCTGCTTGTACAGCACTAGTGGAGGGTTGTGGAGAAGTCATTCCTGTAATTGTGGCAGTTGGAGAGAATTCTTCATCTTGTAAATGTAAAACAGGTGTTGCATGTCCTTGCAATCGATTTCGCAAGTCATTTAAGAACATACTATCTTTGAAATGTATGCTGCACACTCTGTAACTGCTATTGTACATCTTAGATGGTCCAAGTTCTTCGAACACACTCAAATAATTGCATGCCACAGCCCAATCCCTGCACCTAAATCAAAACAAGCTTGCATAATTTTGCATGGACATCATAATAATTATCATAGTCTAAAATGAAATAAAATGAAACGATGAAATAAAATTTTTTAGAAGGTAAATAAATTAACATTACCTGACAAATAAAACATACAAAAACGTTTGCCTACATACCTGTTATGATCTTTTGGAAATCGAAATAAAGATACTCCTTTAGTATCACTTGCATTAAAGCAGTTTCTTACGGCACATTTCTTTACACCTCTCTTTCTGGAAATCATTTTAAAACTACCCAAACAAATCCGCAAATCGAAGATAAACGCAAAGTTACCACTTTACTACAGTCTAACACAAATTATAAAGTTAATAAACACAACGTTAATAACACACTTAAACTTATCAAAGCATAAGAAAGGATTAAACACGAACACAAAAGTTCCAAGAACAAAGCATGTCACGTAAACATATGCTAGACGTCATAAACAAGGCAGCCATCTTCCTGGTCTCCCAAAATCGATTTTGCGCACAAAAATATAGGATCACGAAATCTGATAAGAGACTTTACTGTGTAAATAGATATACTGTGATCATACGCTCCATGTGAAACGGCACTATGTCATTTTATTAGTCATGGCAATCTTGATTTCTGTAGGCGCAATATTTTAATTTTTAAATCATAATGTTGCTAATGGTTTTTAATATAAACATGACAAGTGATACATCAAAATTTAGGAAATTTTACGAGCTTTTCAAAAATCTCATAATATATAGGGCGGTCTATATAAAAAAAATGAGTTTGGGGTGGTGCACAAAAATCTAAATGCCCTGTAAAAAAACTGCCTATTGCAATGGATTTTACGGAAAAAAGTGCCTTAAGAAAGTTTTTACCAAAATTAATTATCTTTATTAATAAACAAGTTATAGGACATAAAAGAAATCGACGAAATTTGAGAATCGCTCTCTAGCGGCCAAACGATAAGAGATAGCAAAGTTTTGTTTGTGCCAGTGGTTTTCTCATTAAATTTGAGCTCCGGACACCTTGGTTAATTTTTTTCTATCTCTTCAAATAAGGGGTGTTCCCATAAGAACGCGTCCAGTTTGGGACACCTTACAGCATGGCTGCACTTGTGGCATACTGTCAATTGTCAAACGTAAGCTGCCAAAACAAACTGTTTGACTTGCAGGGAGTGGTATGCATGCTATGTTTCGCAGTTGTGTCTTTTAATTTATTCGAGTTAAAGGAAATTCGACTTCAGGAATTTGAGTAAGAGGATGGCATTTTAAGGTAAAATAATGCGCTGGTGCTGTTGCTATGTGAATGGTTCGAGTTAAATGAAAATTCGAGTTTCAGAGATGCCGACTTAGAGGGAGTTGACTGTATATAGGTACGGAGGGGTCTTATTGTTAATAATTTTGTAATACAATAACAAGCAGAATGCCATGTGCGCCCATTTAACTGATTGTAATTTATAAATTATTCGTTCTCTCCTTCGTATACCATATATTAGCCTCAAGCACGAATTCTGAGCCACCTGAATTCTCCTAGCATCTTCAATACTTAAAATGTGACCAGAATTTTTGTTTTCAAGTCCAATAATGCCTTTATATTAAAAATTAATTTTTAAAATAATTAATATTAAAA
Source organism: Xestobium rufovillosum (assembly GCA_963966045.1). Taxonomy (NCBI): domain Eukaryota; kingdom Metazoa; phylum Arthropoda; class Insecta; order Coleoptera; family Ptinidae; genus Xestobium; species Xestobium rufovillosum. The sequence continues at coordinate 18,145,138 of OZ014496.1, forward strand.
ATTAATTAATATAATTAATCAAATAATGACACTAATTAATTTTAAATGTAATAAAATGACATCCTGATCAAGTTTTATAATATTTATTGGCACCCCTTTTGTATTTAACAGTAAGAGCAATAAAAAAGGGGGTCGCTCCTTTTGAAAGCAACTATGAAGACTGGTATCCGTCCGACAACATTTTGATCGTCAAACTTAGTTGACTTTACATTAAACAAGTGGTTCATCCTGCTTTGAGGGCTCATGAGTTTTGTGTTAGTGTAGTATTCGGGTACGGCCTTTTTGGCTGCGCTCTAGGTACAATAAATAATTTGAAACCATCAGTAGCTCGCCCCAATTCATTCTCCACCAAAATTAAAAATATCGATAACTACGGACCTGTTTCAGCCCTTCGACATTGTAATATAACTTTCTACGCTTATTCACCACATAGCATAAGTTATAAAGTTGCTACCTTGAAACAAATTCTTACATTGAACATCATCTGCAAGGTGACAGGGTTTCTAAGATTAGGCACAACTAAACTAGTATTCTTCTAATTCCTGTAAGTCAGTTAGATTGCGTCATCAGATTCCAATGATAATAATAATTACACACTTTAACAATGCGTAAACTCAAGTTAAACCAACCCCTAACTCATGAACAAACGTACAAAAATATGAACTGACAAGTAAGCAATAAAACAGGGAAAACACTGCACAAATTCATAATGCCCCAAAAAATTACAAACATCATCATCATAAGGTTCTCAGTCCGAAGACTGGTTGGACGCGTACCTCCATTCTTTTCTATCCTGAGCTAACCTACGCATTTCCCTAAAAGTAGAACATCCTACATCCCTAACTATTTGAGAGCAGTAGTCTAATCTAGGCCTACCCCTACCTCTTTTTATTCCTATCTCTGACTCTAGTATGTCGCGAACTATTCCTTCGTGTCTTAGAAGGTGTCCTACCATCCTATCTCTCCTACTCTTTATTGTTTTCCATACCTTTCGCCTTTCCCCAACTCTTTCTAATACTTCCCTATTGCTAACCTTATCTATCCACGGTATCTTCATCATGCGTCTGTAACACCACAGTTCAAACAACAATTGTAAATTATAACAAATGAACATATCTGGTATTTAAATAACACATTAAATAAAATATAATTTATAATTTAAGAACTGCTAAACCGTCAAAACTTAATCCCCCGTTCCTCTAAGATTTCTTGAGCCGCTTCCCTGCTGTATTACAATAGTCCCATTGAAGAACCAAATATGTACCATTAAAATAAATCCTGATTCTTTTCACTAAAGAAAGTCTTTGGCATCAAACAGCATAAATAAATAAGTAGTATTTTTCTCTCAGAATATTTCTTGCATGATATAATAACACTTACTCATGTTTTATACGTTTATTATATTCCTTAAGTAAACAAATGGGCAATACAATACATATCATACATTTTAGCAAAATACAAAACAAAATAACGGGTATAGCTGCAAAGCACTTTTTTTAATTTTCACCCAATATTGAGTTCCGAAAGGAACTACATAATCAGTATTATTCTACGTCAGATTTGGGCACGGAAATATCTTGGCGCCAGCATCTTTCTCCTCTCAAACCAATTATTTCTTTCCAAGTGTCTCTTAAGGCTCTACGATAATTAAAGATTTAGCAATCAGTAAAATGAATTTCTGAATTTAGGAAAAATATTGTGTACTTACACATTTTTGAAACATTAACAATATAATTATGGATATAATGGCTTACTTGGCTGTTGCAAATAATTCCTGGGTATTTGGAAGAATCATTTTCAGCAGTTCAGTGCATGGCATCACAACAACCGTGAGAAATTGAACTTGATCTTCAGGCACTAAATGTTGTTTGTCTCTGTCCATCATCGACAATGGGAATAAGCCCATTGATTTTTCTAGATCTCCTTGATTATAGAACTCCTCTAATTTAAGTAAATAATGATTACTACAGATAGTATACATATGAGCTGCATTGCAAGAAAAAAAAGGGAACCAGGGTTAATAAGTATTGTCAAGCAATCCAGAATAAAATGGTTAGAACATGTAGCAAGATTGCAAAATACAAGAGGCACAAAGAGAATATTATTAGAGGAGCCGAAAGCAAATGACCGAAGAGGAAGACCAAGAAGGGGATGGTTGCAATGCTTGTAAGACGACCTAAGACAGCTAGATGCTATGAACTGGATAAACTTGGCAAACAGAAGGAACAGATGGAAGGATGTGATGGAGAGCCTCGAAGGCCTTTCCGGCTAATATATAATAATAGCGTAGAAGTGAAGCTCTTGAAAAAACCAGGTTCAAATGTGTATAAATTTACTTCAAATATGTTGGAATTTAATATAGCTTCCATAACAAGTTCAATTTGTATAAATTTTGTTTTAGTCGAAGAGTTTTAAGAGTTTTGATAGTTACTAATGAATTTCTTCAGCAACTTACTGTAAACATCATCAGTAATTTTTCTTGCTTGTGGATATGGTTTGCATTGTCCAGATAAATCAGAACTTGTCATGGCTATGCCTTTCAACAAAGCTCGATGAGAACTATCTTCCCAGTCGAAACTATCTGTCTCATTAATTAATGAGTATAATTTAAAACGAGTTTTAAAGTAATTTGCCAAATCGGTAGATATAATTGCAGCTTTTATTTCTGCAGTAAACAACTTGTAGTCTTCTTCTGCATATTCACAGGCGAATATTTTAGTGTTCTGAAATACATAAATGGTTATTACAACAAATTATAGAGTTTACAGCAACCAAGAAAGACAAATTAATTTACTCCAAGCAGAAGCATGGTCATATCAAAGTGGTGATTTTCCAAAATCGATTCTTCATATAGATCTGCAAAATAGTCGTTAGTCAACACCAAAAAATTGTTCGTGAAACCTGGATGGTCCAAATCATGACAAAGGGCAGCTATAATCAAAGCATCCCTCTGAAATTGAACTAAGTAACAATATAGCTCACAATTTTTATTGTTTTTGACTTACTTCAATCACTGAGAAGGTCTCCCTATTCCTCATTAGTATATTGTACATGCAGTGACACACATTGAAAGCATGATGAAAGTTGTGGTAGGGATTCGGGCGGTAGCAGTCTCTGCATGTCAACACAAATTCAAGTAATTGCTCATTATTTACTCTGTCTTCTCCAATAATATAAGACAGCAAGTGTAAAGTATACTGTATTAAATAAGGATCCTGTTCAGGGACTATGTACCAGTAAAACCTGAAGGTGCATTCCATTTTTTACAAGAGAATATAGCAGGAAATATGTAATGTTCAGGAAAAGAACAGAATGGTCAGTCTTAAATAAGGAATAAAAGAGAGGTACCGACTCCTGTAATACGCATCGTAATAAAGCCAAGTTTGTAACGCGAGAGAAACTTGCTGTCGACAGCCAGCTTGCACATTCAATTAAGAGAAAAAGGTCCGTTCAAATTACAAAATATGTATTCTGGTTACGAAAAGTCATTACTTTCTTCATTAGCATAATGTACATATTTTCTTGATATTTTTAGATATTGGATGGAAGATACTGCATTATACACATCATTATAAAGTTTTCAATCTGAAGACTGGTTGGACGCATACTTCCATCCTTTCCTATCCTGAGCTAACCTACGCATTTCTCCAAAAGTTGAACATCCTACATCCCTAACTACTTGAGAGCAGTAGTCTAATATGGGCCTACCACTACCTCTTTTTATTCCTATCTCTGACTCTAGTATGTCACGAACTAAGCATTCATGCCTCAGAAGGTGTTAATTTGCTTCTACCAACAAGTTCGTACCCTTATAGGAATTTATTAAGGAAAATTATAAGTATATATATAGGTCAGGGATGTGCGTTGCACCTCTAGTTTTTAGCTTATGTATCGAAGATGCGATTAATATTGTTAAGGACAGAACAGCCTCAGGGATTAATGTACAGGGCCAAACTATTAACATGCACAGTCGCTGATGATATAGCAGTGTTAGCATCCAGCAAAGAAGAATTAGGAATGGCTCTGGATGAAATGGAAGCATTATTGATAGAGACCTAAGGCATGAAAATTAATAAAAAGAAAACCAAAATTTTGGTATGTAGGGGGCGGGGCGTGAAGATAGCACTAGAACTGAAATACAAATGTGAAATGAGAAGATAGAGGAAGTCGCGGATTTCTGTTATTTAGAAAGTCAAATAACTCGAGATATAAAACAAAGAATAGCGCAGGGTCGAATTGCGTTTAACAAAAAGAAACAACTGTTATGCTCGGGAGTGTCTAGGCTAACATATGTCAAAATTTCGAAGTAGCCTACTAACTTACTATGAACATAATATTCTAATAATTCCGACCGGCTCATGAATGACACGCTGATTTGTTCTCTTGCCCGCCGATTCATAAATGACCTGTTTGTGCCTAAAATATTTAGGTCTTCCACGGAGTAGCCATTAAAATGTTCGACTGCCGTACCTTTTAAGAGATTTTTCTGACAAAAATTACGATTTAAAAAGAGACACGACAGGATATTTATTCAGTACACGTCAAAATCTCTAAAGTTGCCTACAAAATTTTAATGAACCTGCGCGATTTTCAAATATTACAGCACAGTTTTGTTAGTTTAGCGCACCGGCAAAGCAATTGTCAAGTTTATGGCCTAGTATACTGTATGCAACGTGCCACTTTCCTAGGGGGTCGTGGGAAAATAAATTAAAATCCTTTAACAGTGTTGCATATGTCTGTAAACGATGATGCATAAAAGTGGTGGAGGACTCAACTTTTTCTATCTCTCGGACATTTCAGACTTAGCCTCAGCAGAGTACAGGCAGCCACCTTATTGTCTCTCTTTTACACCTTGGTTTTAGTTCAAAGTTGTGTTTGCTTTTTAAAGATTGTTCTTGGACCGAAAAAATTATTTAGCCATCACAGGCATGAAGTACACTAGCTGTGCTGCATGCACATATAGTTTTCAAAGTAAAAGGGCTAAGAAAGCAAAATGTTCATTTGTTTTTCAATTTTAAATGTTAGAAACTTACTCAGAAAAATCTTCAGGTAGTTCGACTTTCCTTGGTTTAACAGAGTGTTCATGTAAATCATGATGACAAGGCTTTATATGCTGCTGCAATAGTCTATAATAACATTTATTCAGTTTATCCTAAAATCAAAACAGGTTAATTGAATTATATTTACTCTCTGTTCGCGTTAAGAATGCAGTAGCGGGACCGGGCTAATTGACTCCTATTCACACGAGTCGACTTAGCTCTTACAAATATTAATAATCAAAGACACAAATTGTAGGGACATGAAAGCCAATCAAAAGTGGCAATCTTGACTGGCATACCATTGCATTGTTATCGTGAACTAAATTTACTTGATTGTTTTACCGTTTTGTTCATCATTATATGTAAGTTCGAATAATGCAATGCCAACGCACAATAGACTGAAAATGTTTTAAAAAGATTCTCATCTTGATGTGTAAAACATGTTCCATTTTTCTTATTAACTAGTTGTACAACTCCTAAATTGAATAACACAATATAAATAATTTAAATTACGCTACAAATATAAGTATATACATAAATAAAGAAAATGAAAGTACAGTTTAAGACGGAGAAATAATTGTTAGACAAAATGTCATAAGATTGAATATTGGCCAAAAATATCACGTAAAAATTCTTCATGTTTTGCTTCAAGGAGTAGAAAAATGTAATACCAGTTTGAACTCATCATAAGGTTCTCAGTCCGAAGACTGGTTGGACGCGTACCTCCATTCTTTTCTATCCTGAGCTAACCTACGCATTTCCCTAAAAGTAGAACATCCTACATCCCTAACTATTTGAGAGCAGTAGTCTAATCTAGGCCTACCCCTACCTCTTTTTATTCCTATCTCTGACTCTAGTATGTCACGAACTATTCCTTCGTGTCTTAGAAGGTGTCCTACCATCCTATCTCTCCTACTCTTTATTGTTTTCCATACCTTTCGCTTTTCCCCAACTCTTTCTAATACTTCCCTATTGCTAACCTATAACTATAACGTCTATATTACTTATATCAGAATATTACCTAATATGCCATGCATTCCCATTATAGGCATACACAGTATAGACCTTGTTATATATCCAGTTTTCTGATCGATTTCCTTATTAAATCGGGGATCACGGTATGCATCTCGAATGTTAAGCATTTTTCCAGTTTTAGCAACAAACCCAGCTATTCCTCTGTGCCTTTCCATTTGAATTTTCATATTCTTTCTGTGCAAAGTATTTCTGTCTGTCCCAATTCCTTCATCAAATAGATCTGCTATCAGATCATCACTGTGAGGATCAATGATAAAGAATGCACCTCGCTCTGCACCAAGAGTTTGTTTAGCAAAGCCCTTAAAACATTTTAGTATTGTGTAAATGAACTTTCATTAGAATTGTGCAAAGGTTGGAGAAAGGGTGGAAGAAGTGTCAGTTTGGATTTAGAGGAAATAGAAGAATGCTCGAGGTCATTCTAGCTTTACGAGTAATTACAGAAAAGAAAAAAAAGCTTTCTATAATGTAAAATAGAGGAACGTGTTCGAAGTGCTCAGAAATTAATGGCCATCCAGATGGAATGTAGATCTGGAATATACGTTACAGCGACTCACGGCAATCCCTTAATAGGATGGCTATTAATTTCTACGTAAGCAGTTGTATAATCGTTCTGAAATTCAACCGGACGGGATGTTCAATCGCTCACTGCATCGATTGAATGTAGGTGTGCTATTCGCACCGCAACAAAATTGATTCAACTTGTGCGAGTTCTTGGTTTGAACATTCACGACCCCCGTAAAATTTCAGAATAAGCCTCAACAAGCCTATTATACCTCTACACCGGATCAATTAACGTATATTTAATTATTAATAGCCTCACAGCAACAATAATTAAATACCGGCACTTACTTAGTGTACCACAGTAAATCACACCATGCGAACTATAATGAAATGAATGTTAAATAGTCTAATAAATGAAATAAAAAAGAAATAAAGACAGAAATTTTGATTTCGAAATTCTTACCACAATTTCAGTAAGCATTTTTTCCATAATGAGAGTGTCAGCAAAATAACACTTTGTTAAGTCTAACAGATAATCATTAAGTTCCTGTTGTCTTTGTAAGGCTAGACGTTGCTGATTTTGATGAAGTGCTGCCCCCATCCAACCAGTAACGGCTATAACGATTTTTAATTCATCTTTGTTAAAGGCTGGTGCAGATACATCTCTATATAATTCAATAACTGCCAGGCAATCAGAATCTGGTGTCATAACTGGTACACATAATACAGACTTTACAGTTTTGTCTGCAAAGTATAGACAATCAAATTAAACCCAAGTTAGAATATTTGCAATTCACAACTTATTTTATATGATGGTTTAGTTAGAATAATAATAATACCTTTATAACCAACCCCTTCTATAAATCTTTCATCTCCTAAAATGTCATTCACCATAACGAATTCTTTGCGTGAAGCAACATAAGCTGCTATTGTAGTTCCTTCTTCAATTTTCCAATTTACCTTATGTCGGGCGTTAGTTTCTGATTTTTGGAATTCATAAATTTCTTTCGCAGCTTCATCTACCATGTACAGGCTAACACCTACCAAATGCGTAAGGTAAGTAAAATGTTCAACGATTTTATGCAAGTTAGATCACCAGATGCATTTGTTACGCCTTTAAGTACGTCTGCTGTTTCGCATAGTAAAGAAGGTAAATCGACACTGTCAGAGAGAAAAGTCGCAAGATTTCGCATTAAAGCACTCGGCTTCTTTTGTAAATAATAGCTGAACTGCTTGGTCTCTTCTATCACTTCTGCTGTTGAGATAGTCTTGTGAGGTCTTCTAACAACTCTTACGTAGGGAGCTATTACTCTTCTTGTAATTCGATTTGCTGTTGAAATTGATACTTTATTTGCTTTAGTTTTGGTATCAACTCTCTTTAGGTGGTGAGAATACGATGAGTTTTTCCATGGTCTGTCTGTTTTAGTTTCAGACATCTTTCTTAGTTAATTCAGCAGTGGAAAATAAAAATAAATGTGAAAGCTTTTTGATAACAATAAAATGAAAATTCAAAAATTGTACATAAGCTTACTATTTAGTTTCAAATACACATAGAATCAAGAGCTACTTGATTATTAGAAGCACAAGGACCCAGCCAACCTCATTTTTTATTTGTCATTCTAAATAAAAAGTGAAATTCGGTGGAGCTGATCTACTGTTAAATTACAACTTTTTCGCATAAAAAAATCACTTTCGGTTTAACAGAAATTGGGCTAAACTTTCTTATTTTAAATGGTAATAGTTTAATAGTACCCTGTTTATTTTTTTGCATAATTGGATCCACTGTAGATTCCTTTTTCAGTATTCCTTGGAAATGACAAGTTAAATTTTCAGTTTTCCTAGGCCAACTTTCGTAAGGTTTTTTTATTGTATTGCAGTTCATGAAAATAAACATGAACATGATTCCCAAGTCAAATTTAATTTTTCCTTTATGAAATGTGTAGGACACAAGGAACATTACAATATTAATGTATCGTTGGCATAGTGCTATTTAAAAGAACAGACTTACAGTCCGTTTAGACACTCAAACAATATGCGCAAACTGGCTTGTGCAAGTCAAGTTGTTTAAGTAAATCGTTGCATGTAAATGAAAGCTTGAAGCTTGCGCAAGCCAAAAAGTTTGGCTTGAGTTAAATCAATTTTGTCAGATAATTTGCAAGAAGTAAATCGTCATCAATATTTTCCATTTCAAATAAATAATACACTGCTTAATCAAAAGAATAAACTCTATAATTTATTTGACAAGGCAGAAAATTTAATAAAAATGTGCATGCTAGATTGAACGTCTAAACAGAATTCAACAAAACAGTTAATTTGCGCAAATTCGAATGCACAAGTCAATGTGCGCAATTTATTTTAACATGTAAACGAACCTTTACGGTCAGTTTAAATGTGAACAATAATAGACGCAAAGTTTTATGTCATTCTAGTTTTATGTTTGGGTGTTCTGTGGCGGCAAATTTGTATTAGAAAAAATTGTTCATATCCAAGGCCTGCTTTTTGAAAAAATTACATCCAACTCTGTGAAATTCGATGATTGCCGTATTTAAAAAATATATTTTCTCTTCCCTTATTGATTAAGTTGTTCGTATGTTGTGATATACTATTGAAAAAATAATTTTACGAGATCCAACATGAAAAACTCCTTCTAATCGAATGTATTACTTTAAGAAATTGTATTAAAAACAGGTAGAAGGAGTATACGACCTATAAGGGAAGCAGACAGATCAGGGCATTAGAAGCGTTAGGAAAGTGGTGCTACTTTAAGAAATTGTATTAAAAACAGGTAGGAGTATACGACCTATAAGGGAAGCAGACAGATCAGGGCATTAGAAGCGTTAGGAAAGTGGTGCTACAGATGCATTATGAAGATACCATGGATAAAGAAGGTTAGTAATACAAAGATAGCTGCCAGACAGAGTTAGGGAAAAGAAAAATATATGGAGGATAAAAAGGAATAGGAGAGGTAGTATGGTAAGATCCATTGCATTATGAAGATACCATGGATAAACAAGGTTAGTAATACAAAGATAGCTGCCAGACAGAGTTAGGGAAAAGAAAAATATATGGAGGATAAAAAGGAATAGGAGAGGTAGTATGGTAAGATCCCTTCCGAAACACGAGAAACTAATTCGCAACATATTACGGGCAGAGAAAAGAATAAAAAGAAGCAGAAGTACACAAACAGTTGGGGATGCAGAATATTCTACTTTCCAGGAAACACGCAGGTTAGCTCTTGATAGAAAAGGACAGAGACAGAGGTCTCTAATTCATCATTGGTACCAAACTATTTTCATACAAGATGGGTTATAGGGTCCCTATATTTAGAGAGTACCGCAATCTCCGCCATATTTACTCACAATAACAGCCGCCAAATTTGAATTGTGGCGGAACGTCAGAATGACATTTTGCTGCTGACACGGCAGTCCGCCATATTTACTCACAGTTCTGAAACATAGTGGAGCTATTGATTGCGGTACTCTCTAAATACAGGGACCCTAGTGGGTTATAACTAGCGGTGCCACCTAGGTAACTGAAAACAGAATCACTGTGTATTACTAAAGCAGCTCTACGAAGGTGTATATAATTTTTAGTTTAACCAGTGGTGAACAAACATGACAATAAACATGAAAAAGTGAAAAAAATATAAAAATAAAAGATAAATTTCAGTTACAAAAATTAACTGGCCCATGACCTTCCAATGATCCAGTTAGGTTCAGGCAGGTCTGGTAACTACAGATTTTACTAATTTGTTTGGAGTGCACTCAGTATGGCAAACTTTGAGTGCACTCTGGAGTGTACGCAGCAATTGCCAAATTATTTTCGAATATGTATAAAGGTTGTTCTATTTTGGTGAACTGCTATTATCGTCCTTATTTTTAATGGAGCATCTAAAAATAATTGTATACTTATTTGGATTTCTTACTTAATTTAAGTCACTTTATGTATGACACTTGGTAACTAAATCTCATGGCTTTTAAGTATGCTTTTTCTCGAAAAAACTGCACTTTCAAGATTATTCAATATCAAAACCCCATAAACTTTTAAACATGCTGTTTGTATAGTTTTCTGTATAAACGACTCTATCCTTATCACTGTCTCCAAATGGTGTACCAATCCTTTAAACAAGTGCAGGCATCTCTGAGAGTATTAGAATGTTTGATACAGCGAAATAGCCCCTTCTTATCCAAATACATAATAATTTGCAGAAACTCTGTTAGGAATCAAAATGTATACCCTTCCCATCCTCTGTGCTGATGCTTTCTGGTATGAAGCACAATGAATTCTCAGTCTGTGGTATTGCTTATTGCTATTTCAGTTAGTTCTATGAACATAATTCTGAAATAGTTGCAGAACGTCTTGTTATCTCTGATTATGTGGTCAAACAGAACTGAGTACAGTTCTGTTTGACCACATAATACTTTATGTTTCTAACATATTGGATGGATTCAGTGAGCTCTGCCTTTTTCAAAAAACTTGGACTCCATATCTAAAGTTAGACTCAATTCTTTATCAGATTGGTTCATAATATTCTTTAAATAAAAATTCTAACATTATCAAATCTGTTCACAAAAATGAAAAACATAATCTGCACTCAGCTTATGAATAAAAATTAAGTGTCAGGTATGTTAAAATGAGCATGTTGTAAACTCGATAACAGGTTGTGCTTTTTAGATTCTTAAATATGGCCTATATATACATTCATTCACATACAATTCATAGTTACTAAATTAATGAAATAGAACCCATATTTCTTAAGTCACTAAATGCGTATTATTAATAGTTTCACATGAGAACAGACAGTGACGCGACAGTCCATTTTCCTCTAGCTTCAGTGTCTGACAGTCGCAGCGTTTTATTTTTAAGTCTCCGACTTAAATACTGCGCCACTGGTGCCATAGCTGATGCGTGGCACCATTGCTTTTGCACAGTATTTATGACGAAATAGTCTGTTCTCCCGTGAAAAGATTAATATCATGGAGTGCGACGACTTTGGGTATCTGATTTGATTATGTCTGATTGCTTGTTCTCATAGTCTTGCCTAAAATCATGAGTTTAGGTGGTGCATCAGTATTTGTGTGGATAAACATGAACGATGCACCAGGTTACTTAATTCAGTTGGTTGGACACAGGTTATCAAATCAATTTCTCGAAGACCCATTATACAGTGTGTCCCACAAAGTATGTAACAGCCAAATAATTCTTTTATTACTTATCGCATCAAATTTCAGCTGTTATTTGATGCGATAAGTAATAAAAGAGATATTTGGCTATTACTTTTTGAGACAATTTGTTCAGGAAAATAAACAGTTGAACATCGTCGCAATTTTTTGCGTGAGTCCATATTTTAGGATTCTGAGCAAACTTTCTTAATGAATTTCTTTGATTCGACGTAGAACACGACGTAGAATAAGACCACTTTCCATTTAACCGAAAGAGTTTTTCCCGTCTTGAACACTCCTCGTATAAGACAAAATGTATTAGTCTGTGTTTTCAAGAAGAGCTTTTTACAAGAAATTTTTTTGTCTGAACGAAAATTTGATGCGATAAGTACTAAAAGAGATATTTGGCTGTTACGTACTTTGTGGGACACACTGTACAACGTGTCCAAGATAAGGAGGGCCAGTATGGGGATATTGGAAATGACAAGAGATACGGATTTGGTTAAATGGGAAAAAAGTTGCGTAACTAAAGGATCAATAAAATGGCGCCTAGAAATCCTTGATATAATTTTCCGTTTTTGAGTTATTTTGAAAAAACTGAATTTATGGATTTTTAACTATATTTTTTTCTGACTTTAATATTAAAATTAGAGCGAAACTGACAAAACTTCTTCGTAGCAACTTTTGATGAAATTAAAGATTTCATTGCCAATTTTTTTATTCTACGTTTCGTCTTCCGGCAACCATCATCAACTTCATTTTTTTAAATACGGTCCTGATTTTCTGATGTCAAATTTTGAGTCCTTTTTATTCTGAATTCAACAATGTACCACACATTATGGTTTAATTACGTTTCGACCCTTTTTTGGCCATCATCAAATTATTTTTAAGATACGGACCTGTAATGTCTCATAGTTTTGTAAAAAATATGTACATACAGTATAAGTTGGGAAATTTTTAAGTGCACCACAAGAGTTTTACGAATCTGTTAGATGATACTAGCGATAAGCACCTACCCTACTCTAAGCATAGCACATCTTGCAGTTTTGGAAAATCTTGTTCGTTTCTGATATCAGAAGAAAGCCCAACTAACTGTATTTCTCATAATTTTTAGAAAATTAAGAGAAACGCAGGCCCGTATCCTAAAAATTTCTTGATGATGGTCAAAAACGGGTCGAAACGTAATTAAACCATAATGTGTGGTACATTGTTGAATTCAGAATAAGAAGGGCTCATAAAATTTGACATCAGAAAATCAGGACCGTATTTAAAAAAATGAAGTTGATGATGGTTGCTCGAAGACAAAACGTAGAATAAAAAAATTGGCAATGAAATCTTTAATTCCATCAAAAGTTGCTACGAAGAAGTTTCGTCAGTTTCGCTCTAACTTTAATATTAAAGCCAGAAAAAAATATAGTTAAAAATCCATAAATTCAGTTTTTTCAAAATAACTCAAAAACAGAAAATCTTATCAAGGATTTCTAGGCGCCATTTTGTTGGTCCTTTAATTACACAACTTTTTTCCCATTTAACCAAATCCGCATCTCTTGTCATTTCCAATATCCCCATACTGGCCCTCCTTATCTTGGACACGTTGTATATCGACGTCTCAGTCCGGTTTTGGGCCTTTGTATTAACTAATCAATTAAACATTCATATGACATTTTTCATAGAAAAAATTATTTATAAGGTATTTATAAGTAAGTAAATATGAAAATAGGAATTAGAATTTGGCCGTTTGATTTTGAGTAATAATTGGGTTTTTTAAAATAGAAAGAAATATCGAAATATGTATTTCATTTAACAATAATAATAAGTAAGCAGCAGAGAGCAGGATTTATTTTATATTGCTGTAAATTCGACTCAAATTTAGTAGGTCAGTTTTATCATTTATCGAGTTTTACCCTGCTTGTATACAAATCATTCCTAAAAAATGCCCATTGAGTAAAAGTGTAGCATAAAATTTGGTTTATCACAGGGTATGTCATGGAATGTTACCTCATACAAAATTGATAAGGGAACTCCTGATACAGACTGGAGAATTTTTCCAACTGATATGTTGTGAAATGTCCGGACACGGGCATTTATTTTGTGACATGTCCATCCAATGTGTCCGAGAAGTGTCTGGACATTTGTAAAATAGCTCAAAATTGTAACCACGTTGTTGGTTACGTCAAGACTTTAATTTGATGTATTATTTATATCATAATGTTTCAAAGGATAAGTAAATGCAAAACTAACAATTGGAAAATTCACAAATTGGCCAACAGCAGTATGACAATGGGATGTCCAAGTTTTAGGATGATTTTAAGCCACTAATCTAAATTTGAATTTGCTATTTTTTGTTATAACTTTAGTCTGTTTATTACATTGTACTTTTTCTGAAGATTTTTTAAAACTTTTTCTTCTATTTTTGTAATTAATGACTACATTGTCTGCTACTGATGTACATTCATATTCAGAATGAGTGCTTTTCGACAACACTGTATATTTTCACTTTTCACTATTCTGATAGCGTGACTCAAGTAATAGCACATAATTTTTTGTTGGTTATTTTGAATAGTAAACGCAAAAATGATTCCCACCAATTTACCCAGAAAATTTGTAGGATTTAAAAACTGTTGACGGTTCTGCTGGTACCACTGGGCACTTTCCGAAATGTCCTAAAATGTGTCATGTCCGGATATTTAATACCAACTGGAACAATATAAAATAGAAAATGCGGCGTTTGATTTTTTTTGAAAATTCTACTATTCTAAAATTGTAAAAACACCCAGTGGCCATTGATAAAACTTAAAACCACATTTTTTCCTTTTGACATTGTCACATTGTGCTAAGCAAGCCTTGTTTTTAGGACAGCATGTAGTTCACCATAATACAATAATTATTAGTTTTACAGCCAGAAAGTCAGAACTTTGAGTTTGAAGTTAAAATTTCATATTATTTCAACACAATTATTGTGAGAGCATAAAATAAACAAAATATTAATTTTAACAAATAAAACAGTTTATTTCGCAATAAAACAAAAATCTTATTGTGTGTAAACAACAAAAACCATAAATATCATGTTTAGGAAAATAAGATTTTATATGAAAACAAAAATGTAAAATATTAAAACATAACAAAATCATCATTCTACATGATTCCTATAAAATCTAATATAAAAACTAAAAATAAATGCTCCAATAAAAAACTTAAAACTGCATACTTAAAAATCTACTAGAAGTTCACGCACAAAGGTCACTTGCTGAACATCTCTCTCTACTTTTGCTAACTTATAAAGCACGGGGCAATCCAATGATTTGCAAGGAGTTACTTCGAGAGTTCCACTACACGAACAGCACAACTAAAAGTAGTTCCATTTGAATTATCTTTAATTACATGTGAAGGTTTTATAATTTATTAAAATCAAAGTAGAGCATAAGGATGGTGAAATGAGCATATAAATTTATATTCTGGCCAGAAAATATAGTTAAGCATATTTGTTCTGTTTTAATAAAAAAGCAGAATTTTCAAGTTTTATTATTCATAAAATAAATTAACAAATTAATGTTACCGTTTATTAACATATTTTTTTCCAAATCTGGCGATCTACAAGAGTAGTTGGCAATATTATCCGCCAAGGCCTGGCAACACTAGGTAGCTTATAACTACTGATAACTAGAGGTAACCATACTTATGATTAAGGACTAGAGGTCAGTAACCTCTGCACACATTTGACTTAATTGTGGTGATGTTCGCAGTGCCGGCCACACAAAGGTGATGGCTTTTGCGATGGGTCGATGTTGCAAGTCTGTATAAGGCTTTACCCTTAGTCTACTATGATTAAAATAAATAAACACTATTGCTTTAGTACACTATACTCACGGCTTTTATTTCGACATGTGCCTGTTCCCAAACTCTGAGTTTATCTTGGAGCACTACATACGAAGTTTGAGACTCCTTCTTACAAAATTCGCACAAACCAGTCTGAGTCTGATTTCCACATACAGCACAATTTGCCGATATGAAAAATTGAGAAATCGTAGTCTTCTTAACAGGGGAAGAAATTGGCAGGTATTGAAACTGCCTTCGGGGCATTTCATTAAACCTAAAATAGTATTCATATTTAATTGGAATGTGTGACAAATAATTTTGAGACCACATGGTTCAAGAATACCTACCATACATTAAAATCTGCTCCAATTAAATTAAAGCATCTATTTAGCGGTGGAATAATAACTTTTGTTATGTAATAAAGAGCATTGGGATGAAGCGAACTTTCTCCCAATAATTCATGAGGACTGCGCACCAGTCTTATCAATGGCAAGCCTGGAGGCCCATTAATAATAACATATGGAACTCTTTCCTTACATCTAGGCTCGTTTCTTTTGTCTATTGCTGTCCACCGTCTACAAAAACATAAAATATTATAGCTTAAAAGAAGTTCCATAACTCTAAGCAAGATTTACTTCGCTAGTTCCAAAGCTGGGACACATGCTCCCGGCCGATACCCCGCTGCACCTCTATATTCTTTTGCAAAGATCAAGTCCTGAATACTCACTCGGCCTAGCAACAGCTTGTCAAACTGTCTTACTACATACTTGCGTATAATACTAACATCCTGATGATCAAATAACATTTTTAAACACTTCTCCAACATCTACAAATGTTATGCTTGAAAAGTTTAATGAAATAAGTACATTGCAATTTTTACTTTTGAAGCAGCTGGACAACCATCTCTTCGTACAGTTTCAATTCCTTTCGCATCAAAATCTGGTTGTTTTTGTTCCGGAGATTCATACATATTTCCAACATACCTTTTCTTAGTTTGCAAGATACATGGCTGATAAACTTTCTCTAATTTTAATTTTACTGGGCTGGGATTATTGTTTGTCACCCTTTCAGCGATCTCTGAACCTATTCTAAAGGCATCTTCTCTCGATCTACCGGGCACCAAGACAAATAAGGAGTCTGTATCTCCGTAAACAACTTTAGCCCTCCATTCCAAGTTATTATCCACAAAATCAATAGCACGTTGTAGAGTTTCACGTCCTTTGCTAACTACACTATCTCCAAGTTCAACACATGGCATTCTACCACTGAAATTCGCTGCTGTATATCCGTAAGTCACGTTTGCTATTAGTTTCAAACCCAACTGCCGTGAATGCAATATTCTTTGTAAAGTTTTATTGTTTGGGTATAACTTCATAGATTTTTTTACCATAAGTCTTGTATCCAATATTTCTCTTAGCATTCTAGGTAAAATACCCTGTCTAACATCTGGTTTTACAAATGCCACACCACACGGTGAAAAATTCAATTTATTTCTCGAAAACAGTGTACGAACTTGAGATTTCGAAATTTTTAATTGTGTAGCTCCAAATTCAAATGGAGAATTTTGGCCTAAATGTTCTACTCTTCCTAAGCAAGTAGAGAAGCAGTAATTATAGGCTATAATCATAGAAGGATACAGACTTTGAAAATCCAGTACGATAACTGGATCAGCATAAAATTTTGATTCAGGTTCTAAGATTAAGGGCAGAAATTCAGGTGCTTTCATTCTGGCCCTCTGTTGAACGCTAGGAGAAACCGGTATATAATTTAATGGTTTCGCCAACCTTAACATCATGGATTCCACTCGAAATTGTGAACCTCTCGACAAAACTTCATAAAATTGAATTCCAAATAAACGGGCCAATTCACTTGTTCTCCCAATTAAGTCTAACTGATTTAATAATTGAATGACACTTTCAACTCGAAATAAATAATATTCTGCAGTTTTATACTGATATAAAGAAGTTGGGTGTTCCCACCAAAACGACAAGTCCTTGAAGGAATAACATGGCACTCGCTGATGCAATACATGATATAATATGTTTTCAAAGTTGTAACTTTGGAGCGCAATCTCGTGTCTCATGAGTCGCCACACGTCAAGGATTATTCTACCTAAAAGGGGTAGGTTGTAACATTTTGTATTCTAAACACATACATATAAATTATATGAAATTTGTCGAATCTATTTTTTACATAAAATATCAACAAGGTTTAATTTTTTCTTAAAAATAAGTCCTTCAATTTAATTTTTTCTGAATTGGAAAACAGCAAGTTACAGTTTTCTCTTTTTTTAAGTCTCAATTTAAGAGTAAGTTGTGAAAGACAGAAAGACACATAACTGTCGAAAGTTTCACCAGATGGCAGACTAAAACTTTATAAACAATACATCTTCACCAAATTTTGACAGTTATGTTTCTGAACAATTTATTATTTTCTTAAGAACCATACAGGCACCAGTAATTATTCTAAGTTTTGTTGTTGATCAAAAAACTTGTTACTACTGTTTACTAATTCGTACCCAATTATGCTATAAATAGCATATCTTGTATATGCTGTTTATTCAACAGATGCAGTAAATGACATGTGTGGGAGTGGCTTGATTGCGCAGAACAGGTTGCGCAAAAGCCAGCTTCACATGCTGCTAATTAGAAGACGTTAAAAAAATACCTAGTTTAAAACTGTTAAAGAATGTTACGAAAATTTCAAAAATGTGAAATAAAAAACTTATAATTACTTCTACAAATTTTAGGTACCTATAACAAAACAACATATATCTGTCAAAAATTTATTTATTATTGTTACCTGTCGCTTTTGCAGTATATGCGACGTTTTCTATCGTGGTGTTGTCAGGATTTTGGTCAGCATGAACTTCATAAATATTTAAAATTCACAACTTTTCTTCAACTGAAAAATGCATGTCTGGCCGTTTTTTGACCGAGAAAATAATTCTTGTTTATCCATAATTCGTTAAGACTTACAACTATTCTTATTTCCTAATAAGTATATTCACAAAATTCAATGAACTAATCAATGCGTGAAGTATTGAAAAACACTGTACCTATTATAAACTGAACGGACATAACAGTAAATTCAGTGACAGCGTCAAAATGACAGATCGGTTTAGTTCAGTCCATAGAGGTTATAGAGACACGATGTTCATCAGCTGCGCAAGAAGAAGTGCAACCATGGACGTACGTGGGCAAATTCTTTGAAGGTGACTGGTTGCAAGTGTTGTAGTAGAAGCAGAAAATTGCGCTCCGCAGACTGACGACCATCTTGATGTTTGTTATAATTATTTCATATTTTTATTCATATGAGCATTATAATAATTGTGAAAATTGCTCGAGGTGTTCTGAATATTTTCTATGTCCCGCGTAGTTCGAATTTGTCATACTTTATTGGATGGTCGCTATTGCTCTATAACCTCCGTGGTTCAGTCAAGTTATTTATCTAGAAGTTAAGCTTTGTAAAACCGGTCTACCAATAGTAATTTTCTATTCAAATTCAGGGCCCATTTGCGGGAGGAGTTTTTACTGCATCTGTTGGTTAAACAGAGTATACAGGGGAAATCGAAGCGGCTATATTGCTAAATTGCGGATAAATTGTTGCATTCAAAACGGTGGAGGACAATAATTTTAACATTTACAATAAATTTGTTTGAGTAGGAGAGATAGGATGGTAGGACACCTTCTAAGACACGAAGGAATAGTTCGTGACATACTAGAGTCAGAGATAGGAATAAAAAGAGGTAGGGGTAGGCCTAGATTAGACTACTGCTCTCAAATAGTTAGGGATGTAGGATGTTCTACTTTTAGGGAAATGCGTAGGTTAGCTCAGGATAGAAAAGAATGGAGGTACGCGTCCAACCAGTCTTCGGACTGAGAACCTTATGATGATGAATAAATTAGTTAATTTTATGTAATTTTGTTGTATTTAAGTTAATTTTATTTTATTTATTGTTACGCAAATTGTGCTGTATTTTTCAGTAATCTACAGAAATTAAATAAAGAAGGGATCCTTCGACCCTCATCTACTATTTTTGGAATGCTTTGAAAACGAAATGAGATATCGATCTTCGGTTTTCGTATTTATTTTTCTAAACTAATGACCTACTAAACAGAGTAAAAAAAGCTGTAGGGTTGCATTTAATTTTTTTAAGAAATTGGATCGAGTATGACAGTTTTTGAATATTAAAAATATTTTTGGTCAAATTCTTTTGGCCGTATTTGTCAATAAACTTTTTACCCAAAAATTGTACCATAAACGGTTTCCGAGATATAACTAGGGAATGCAATCTCGAGTCGAGATCGCAAATTCGAGATCTCGCGAGATTAGAAATTACAATCTCGCGAGATCTCGGTATTTTCGAGATCTCGGGTAGTTTTTGAAAAAATATTGTTTGAATCGGATAACTAAAAAGCGATGAAAACTGCTAAGATGTGATTATGAGGTTAATTAAGATACAACATTAATTGAAAGTAAAATACCTTTATTATTTAATATAACTCACGAAACTTATTCATTAGTTTAATTAACCTAGTATAAGACTTCTGTAGTGGTGAATAAAGAGTTTATCTATCTAAAGGAAGTTATTTGCAGAATTACTCCTACCTATCCTAGATCTAGAGATGTAGAGATCTAGGAGTGATTTTGGAAATAACTTCTTAAGAAACAAAGAGTATCGAGAGTGCTGTCTGATAAATGGCATCTTATGTCAGTCGCTATGTACCCAGCAGCTGAAAATGCCCTCTGACTCAACAATGGTTGGCACCAGCGTTAGTAAGCTATTATAAGCGAACTGTAAAAAGCTACCCCTTGTTCCCCCACACTCATATAGATTCATCTCTTTTTTATGAGTGACTCTAATCTATCTAAACTCGTAGAAACACGCAAAAAAAGATTTTTAGCTGACTTTTAGACGCGGCTAGCGTCGCTGACTACTGCCGCTCAATCTCGTCAATTTCGTACGAGATCTCTTCATATTATGCTTCGGGATTGATCTCGAGAAATGACACGAGATCTCGCGAGATCGGGATCCCGCGAGATCGGGATTGCATTCCCTAAATATAACCGATCGGTAGACTTAGTTGATCATCCAGTATAATAAGAACATATTATGACAATATTGCATGTTTTTGATTTACCGGCCAGTGTGCAATAAGGATGAGGAGATTGTCTACACAATTGCTCTTCGCACATAGTGGTAGCAGACCTCTCATTGTTTTTTTTTTCTGGACTTACGCTAATATTTTGTTGCAAAAAACAATACTATACCTGGTAATTTATCGTCAAAGCTTAAATCTTTCCTCGATACAGATGGAATTCTGGACAGCAACTGTGGTAAATTTATTTCTAGCACATAACTTCTTTCAACCAAATAACCCCAAGACAACATTTCTATTTCATATCCGGCAAAAATATCAGGATTCAAAAGCCGCACAAATTTCACAAACTCATTTACTAGATCTTTTTCTGACTGAACATGCACCACATCACAGTGAAACGAAACATTCTCTAAAAACGTGCTTTTGTCTGAAGAACTCTGCACAATAAACATGCCGGTTTTCTTGTATATTCCTTGTCTATCTTCTGGTACATCATTTAGAATACTGTAGAACAAAGCTCTGATAGGGTCTAACTGTGGATCCGGCTTAAAATTGCCTCTTGTTTGAATATGTAGTTCTATAACAAGAGTAGTCAAATACTGATTTTCAGATACTGCTTTTGCATTTTGTAAATTTCCTAAAGACATCTTAAACCCAAATGTATTATTTAAACTAACTCCTGTTATCTGACAATTTGATGTATTTAGGTGTGGGGGATTAACTTGCGCGTGCAGTAATGATTTTCTGACGGTGCTTTCTATACGTGTACCATTTAATTTTCGTTTTCGTTTTTTGCTACTTTTCCCCAAAACTGGGCTGATTTCTCTGGAGTATGTTTCTAAACTGTCAGTTGTTTTTTCTTGGCTACTTGGTGTATACTGAGATATAATAAGAGATTCGTCACTATCACCGTCGCTCCCTGTTGGTATGATAACTTTTATTTTAGATTTCTTAAGTTCATTGACTTCTTCAATAGGCTTGTGTTTATTTTCCAGCCACAAGCATACTTCCTTAACAGAGGGAGGTGGTTTTGAAGGAGTTATTATGCAATTCCTATCACTCAACATTAACAGCTTTATTCTTTTTATGTTCATACTATTAAGCTTTTCATTAGGACATGATTTTTCAAACTCTAAATTCATAAGATCTTGCAAGCCTGTAAAGTTGCTCTCAAAATCTGGAACATCTGCAGTTGTTTTACTTGATATTTTAAGGACGTTATGTCCGATTTCAACTCTGCCAGTTACATCCAAAACATTACTATAAAAAGGTTCCTCATTTCTCACAATAGGAATTTTATATTTCAACATAGTTTCCACTATCAACTTTCTAGATGGTGCATTATATTTTGGTACCCATACTTGTAAATTTCGTGAGGATAATTCCATTCCGGATTTTGCCTCACAGACTGATGTATTTTGAGCTAAATTCACTTTCTGGTACGGTGTAAGGCAGTCAGATGAAGTAGTTGCAGAAGCAGAATCATTTGATAATTTTAAGATGGACTCTTGACTCTCTTTATGTGAAGATTCTGAAGAAGCAGAAATTACATCAATTGAATCATATTTAATGCTGTCATTTGATGATTCATTTTCATTGTTTATTTTGGACGATCCCGGTTGAGGAATAAAATTGTGCTTGTTGTCGTATTCAAAAGCTATACAGTTTTCATCTTCATTTATCACTCTTATAAGACTTGAAAAATTAACTCTTTTAGAAACGGTCTTCTTGATTTCTGTTTCTACACAGTCTGCACTAACATTATTAAGTGTACCATTTGAATCGGAAATGCTTCGTTCTTCTATTGAATATAGCAATGATTTTCTATTTTTCTTATGCTTAAGTTCACAGCCAATATTTTCTTCATTAACAGTAACATCTAAGGGACTACAATCCGAAAAACTTAATTTCCTTTTAATGCTGTTTTCCTGAGCTGCCTTATTGCAATTTAATATTGTGCTTCCATCGACCTGAGTTTTATTTATCACAGATTTATTTTCTTTACATCTACAATCCAAATAGTCAATTGGTAATGGAACTCACCACTATTCAGGTACCTACCTAATTTTTGCAGAACTATGCGGAGCACCATCCAATGAACCTAAAATGACATGCATAAATTACTACTCTCGCTGTGAGCAATGAAAAGAGGGCTTATTTTCAATATAAAGTTAGGTCATCATCATCTTCGAAGGAACTTTGAAAACATGTGAAATTACTTGATGTGGGGAATTTCTCGAAGCATAATAAAATACCTACTACTCTTAGTAATGTTGATAAACTTAATGATTATTTTATTAATATTCCTTTGTCAGGTGTGGACCTAAGTGAGACCGTGTCCCTTTATAATAATAATAATCACAAAGGAAATTTCACTAATTTATTTGCATGCAATCAAGATACAAATTGAAAATACTGACTCCCTTATATTTAAGGAACCTATATATTTTCACAACTTACCTAAATTTATTAAGTTTTCTGTAAACTCATTTTTGCTTGTAGATTCAATAGGTAAAGCTTTGTATTGCTTTATATTGATTTTCTTTCTGCAATTTTTGCTGCTTTCGTTTTCCTCATCAGAAGAATCGTTCATACCATCTAAGGAACAAATTTTTTTAACATGCATGACATTAGCAATCTCAACACCACTTTTTGCTTCATTATTTGTGTTGTACGAAGCTATTCTTGAAGATCTTCGCACCCTACGATATTTCAAATTCCTTTTTCTTTTTCCACTCTGAAGTCTTGCACAAAAATTACATATTTTGTCAATTTTTCTCAAATTCTTTTTAACTTCTGTATCACCTATATCAGAATCTGTATCTAACACATCTTCCATCTCTTCTTCTCTTTCAAATAAGCAAATTTGAGTTAGATTCGCATCATTAAATTTTACACATTTTTTTTGTTCTGCCTCCTTTATTATTCGTGAAGCAGATATGGAAGAATGTGCAATTGCACTGTTGCGCAGTTTGTTAAGTTTCTTTATATTCAATATTAACTGATCTACAACATTGTTGTAAGTCATAGGTTCAGCCAACTTAATAACACTTTTTGCCTCTTCATTTTTCTTCGTTTTCGTATTAGCTTTTTTTTGTTTTGTTTTTAAATTGCTTGCATTCGCAATTGTGCCTAAAACATATTTATTTGTTATTGAATGAAATTATGCAAAATCGACCTTAAAACTAAGTCCAGCTTTAAAAAAAAGTTAAGTAACTCTGTGAAGGAGATATTTGCAATGTGTTAAAATTTGGGAACCCAAGACGGGAACTTTTAATAACCCGAATTAGAAATTTTCAGAACGTGCATTTTAGACACAAATAAATCGATTGTCAGTGCTAGATTTTGAATTTTTCTTTTAGATTTTCGGTAATAAAAAAATGCGAAAACTGAAATTGCAAAATTAGAGGGTGCCAGTTTTTAAATTTCAACGAGAACTGTGGTACCGGACATAGCTGTCAACTTTCTCTTGCACATAATTAAATAAAAGTAACGTACTTTCAGCGTTAAGTCATCAAAAATCTCCTTAATATTGACACTGGGTTTGTTGCTATGGTTCTTAAATTGTATCACAGTAACAAACACAGTGTCAAAGTTAACACAGTGTTATTTCTTTTTTAAACGACTGAGCCTAGATATAAGTTATTCAGGAAAAAAAATTAAAACCAAAGAAATAATATTTAGTGTATAACACATCAATTATTATGTATCTGCTTTCTGTATTTATTAATGATCTAAGTAATGAGAAAATTGCATGAAATATGTTACACGCTAGGACTCTAATATAAATCTCACTTGCCGTGTGATTTTCTGACCAGTGAACTAGTCCCCATTCAAGATTAAATTGATACACTATCAACGAGTAGGCCAGGAGGGGAAGTTGCGCTTATGACAGTCACATGCCTAGCGGAAAGGTCGACCGCCTCTTGAAGGGAACCCGTACTGGCAATAAAAATAGTTGAGTGCAATAACATTTTTAGAATTTCCATTTATGTATCCCTTATGATTGTGGATGAAGCATCAGCATCCAGTCAATAAATGATGCAGTTTTGCCGAAAGCCAAGGTGACCAAGGGGAACTTTTTTCTAAAATTTCAACCTTATGCTTTCCCTTTTTGAGAAAACAGAATTGCAAAGGGCGAACTGCAGTTCCTACAATAATCTACTTTCACATTCGGTTGCCCGTTTTTTGAATTCCGCTAGAACATTTCTTATACCAAACTTCATAAAAACATTTTTGTCTCTTGCAATATATTCGTCAAACTAACTATTTACCGAACAAAAGTGAAAAACTGTCAACGAAGGTGGCTTTTAGGATTGAGGGTAGATTTAGAGAAGGTTATAGAGTTCCTGGTCCAGTTTTTTGGGGTGGCCATGGAGTGATTTGTAATGCAAATGCATACATTGTTTGTTGGTATGCCCTTAAAAATTACCGACATGTAATCACGAATCTTTCAAAATTACTTAAACTGTTAAAATTCCACAGTGCACATAAATGCATGATTTGAACAAATTTGCATTTTCCGAGCATGTTTTAGCGGATTTGAAGTAAGAATGCTTATTTTTTTTTTAAATATTCATCTCCAATAGAAGAAAACGTGTGATGGTGTAAGGTCATTTTCATGTTACAAAAATATTTTGAGTGATAAACAGTACTCACTTTTGAATGAAAATTTAAACAAGCATACTGGTGTCCCAGAACAACGGGGCATATAGTCTGGGTCAAAATAACACTTAAAGTACGTATAATTTTTGTTCTAGGACGCCTCCTTTCGTAGCTATTCGCCCTTAAAGGTCAAGTCCTGAAGAAGGTTTTTTGCTGGTAACTTTCAAACTATGGTATCGAATGTTATAAAATTTGGAATGTAGACATAGTATGTAAAGACATGAGTCATCATTTTTACTATACAAGAGGTTATGAAATAAGAAATGATTCATGAAACATGTGAGAAAACGAAAATGAAATGAAAATGTATGAACAATCGGTTATTAAAACATAATAGAGGCTATAATAAATTCTCGAAGTGAGCACCTTGTAGACGAATACATTTTTTGTGCAGTAAAAATGATAAATCACGTCTTTGTACACATTTTTTGTTTAGGAAACGGGCCGTTTTAACAGTATCAGAAAAGAGTACCTTTTTTGGAGAAAATTGTTTAAGGAATTTAAAAATGTCTTTGCAAATTTGTTAAGAACATCAACATGAAAGTTAAGAAGTGAAAAGCATTAGGGGTGTTCCAACCCCGGCTTCTTACACAAGATACGGAAGATGCCATGTCACTCAATTATAGATACTTGCTTACTAGGTCTACAGTCCAAATTTTACAACATTCGATGCAGTAGTTTGAAAGTTACCAGCAAAAAACCTTCTTCAGGACTTGACCTTTAAGGGCGAATAGCTTCGAAGGGAGGCGTCCTAGAAAAAAAATTATATGTAGATTTAGAATTTATTGCCCCGTTGTTCTGGGACAATCTGTATAATTCTAATTTTTCGAATAATAAAAATAATTGGCTCTCAACTAATATTACGAATAACAATAACATTATTCTGTAATTATAATTATTCTATGATTACTTTGAGAATAAAATGTTAAGTTTTTGAGTAAATTAAATTTACACACAGTAGTTGGATCAAGAACTTTGACGTAAATTCACTATGAATTCTGAATAAGTTAACCCCCCACGCCAAAAGACAGTGACTAGAAACCCCATAGGTTTATCGATCCATTTCACTCCAAGAGTGGGGCTTGGGTATTTATAGCAATTTACTGTTTGCTTAAATTTAGATTCATCTTCAACTTCTGAAGATGCTGACGTTGTCAGCGAAACACGTGTCGAGTTTAATTATTGTCTTTTGGTGTGTGGGGTTAACTTATTCAGAATTCATAGTAAATTAAATTTATGTTCAGCTTTTTATTTGTATATTTTACATGTCATTTCGAACCGCTTGCATATGTTCCAGCATAAATGCATTGTTACTCGTGCATAATTTATGATTTTTGATGTACATGTATGCTGCATATTTTCATGGATTTTAATGCATACAACTCACAGCTTTAATTATGACTATCAGGATAAGGGCACGGCACTCTTAACTCTGATAGAAAAAAAACTTGAAAAAAGCAGAAAATCAGTCACAGGTGTCTTGTTGCAGAACAATATGCTCGCAAATAAATCACACACTTTAGTAAATACAATAATTTGTGATCTAGGGTTGAGTTCCAATTTTTTGAACAACCCCCATATTCATGAAATCTGGTTCCCTCGGATCATTGTCTTGTCTTTTCTTTTCTAAGAGCTTTAAAGGTCTTACAGTGGGACTATAATAAATATGTTATATTAAGGCAGCTTTTACACAAGTCACTTTTTGTCATCCAAGTTGAACACAAAAAGTGGTTGTTGCCTATTTTTCAACTTTTATTATCATGCCAACTGAAATGAAGCATTTTAGATCTATAAGTATTTTACCTGTACTGTCAAAGGTGCTCGAAAAAATTATGCATTTTCAGTTGTGGTCTCACATTCAGTTGAACGGTATACTTCCTTCTCGGCAGTCGGGCTTTAGACCGAATCACAGTTGTACTACTCCTTTGGCGGATGTGACGGATGATATTCTTAGGGCTCGTGATAGGGATCAACTGACGGCACTTGTATTGCTTGATTACTCCAAAGCCTTCGATAGTTTAAATCATGAAATCCTCCAGGCAATTATGCATTATTCTGGACTTAATATTACTGCCGTTAATTTGATTTCTTCCTTTCGTTGCAGTCGTACGCAACAAGTTGTGATTGATGGTGTGGCCTCGACACCTCTACCTCTTACCACGGGCGTGCCCCAGGGCAGCATCTTAGGACCACTTCTCTATACTCCATATACTTCCTGCTTGTGTAATTCCTTGTCATTTTGCAATTACCACATGTACACGGATGATACTCAGATATATTATTCCTTTAATTTTGATGATCTTGCCTTGGCAAATGAACGAATAAATTCTGATCTCTCTAAAATATATAATATGTCATTCATTTGTTAAGCATTAATCCTTCTAAATCATCTGTCGTTCTCTTTGGTAGAGATAACATTAGGGAGGTAGCTATGGAACTTTTAAAGATCACGATGGGTGTTGAGGTCATACCGTTCAGTGATTCGGTTAGGAATCTCGGCTTGATTATGGATAATAAACTTCGATTTAAAGAACACGTGACTGGACTGCTGCGGAGAGCATATGTATCTCTAAAGATTATATACTCTGCAGGCACTTTTTGCAAACCGCTACAAAAATAATGTTATGCGATTCTCTAGTTCTATCATTGTTTAATTTTGGAGATGTCGTTTACGGTCCTTGCCTGGACAGTATCGAGGTGAGGAGGATTCAAGTCGTGCAAAACTCGTGTCTGCGACTTATATACGGTATCCGGGGAAGGCATCGCGTGTCGCACAAGCTTGAACATGCTGGTTGGTTGAGTATGTATGACAGACGCCGTTTACATATGGCATGTTTCAATTACAAAATTATGATGTATAAAGCGCCTTCTTATCTTCAAGATAAAATAAGCTACCGAAGTGATGTCCACAACATCAACATTCGTAGACAGCATTTATTGACTGTTCCCCGCCACAATACAGAAATATTTAAGCGTTCTTGGTCGTATAATGTTGCTAAGTCTGTGAACGGTATACTTGCATCTAGCTTCTTCCTGCCATTCGAGGTTTTTAGAGCCTGCGTCAGGCGACAGTTGAGCCCTTGATGCTTTCAGTGGTCATGTCAACGGTCTGCATTGATGGAACTACATTTTCTGGCTGTCTCTGGTCTCTGTCTCTTTTTCCTTCCATCTTGTCTCTTTTCCTTCTTTTGCTGTCTGCCCTTTCTCTGTGCACCATGGGTTTAGTTTAAGTTAAGGTTAGTTTAACCAGGGCTGAATGGAACATCAGTCTCTGGATCAGTCCCGAGACTGAATTCAGTCCTTTTGTTCTCTTTTTGCAGTCACTCAATGTCTATTGATAATTTTATATGGAATTGTGTTGGAACAATAAATGATTTATTATTATTATTATGTCAGTAAATATAAGCCACGAGCGGGTGATAATCAGCCGCATAAGAACAAGTTTTTGTGGCTGATTATGGTGACAAAAAATTACCCACGTA
This sequence comes from Xestobium rufovillosum, assembly GCA_963966045.1. Classification (NCBI taxonomy): domain Eukaryota; kingdom Metazoa; phylum Arthropoda; class Insecta; order Coleoptera; family Ptinidae; genus Xestobium; species Xestobium rufovillosum. The sequence goes on from OZ014496.1 coordinate 18,173,943, forward strand.
AAAGAGGACCAAGAGAATTTGCATTTGCATAACAAAATATATTTAGTTTCAAGTTCTATAGTTGGCTCTGAATATTGAATATTTTTATTCATTCTCCTGTAAGGCACATACAAAAAAAAATTAAGATGCACCATAGGGTTTTTAAGTATAGTAGACTTCCACTTAACCAGCTCTCAGCTATCCGATTCTCTGGACCGCTCAACCTTTCTGATGATTGCACTGCGTTAACTGCGGTATGAATGCTGTAGTGTATTTATTACAGGTTACATTTTAACGATTAGTCTTAAAATGTAGAACAATATTGTTACTGGAAAGGTTGGTTTAGCGAGAAAATTTTTAACTTGGTATTAACCGACTTGAGAGAGATGAGCATGAACTGAGTATACACTATTGACCCCAAAGACTTATAGAGGGGATTTAGCTATTTACATTTTCGATTGAAGCAGGGTGAATATTCACAGCCTAAGCGTTTGTGTGTGGAAAAGGCAAAACAAAACAGCCGACCAGTTGTGTAGTGAACAGGTGCCGCCGCGGAAATATAATATCGCGGAACATTCGCTTGGTCCGTTGCTTGAATATAATAACAAACAACGATCCCCGCGACCCGCTTGCCAACGAACGTGTAGGCTTCAAAACAACATCAGCTGTTCCATAAGGACGCTAGGTCCATTCTAGACGTCTTTGATTGACCCAACTTGTATACGAAGGGTGCTACAGCCGACTTTTGAGAATTCCTTTTCTCCAGTACTGATTTTAAAGAAAAACCTACTGCCAAATATACAGTATTGTATTTGAAAAAAGATGGTTGCCGTACGGTAGCCATAACCAGAAAGGTTGGAACTACAAGTTTTTGAAAATACTTTAGCTTGTATCTGACTCAAAATTTTTAGAATTGTAATTACTTTATATCGAGAAATACTTAGAATGGATCACCCTAAAATATTTTTTTGCAGAATACATAATAAAAAATGAGACAAGAGTAACATTAATAAGATGACCTGAATATTAAATAACACTGGTATAATCCTTTGGTTTTAATAACTATTCCGTTTTTACCTGACGTATTAGAAGAAACAATAATTTTTTCCGATTGCAACCTCAAACTTAATGACTTGCTATTTGAAATTAAATTTGATTCTTCCGCTTCAAAGCTGTTAATGATATTTGAATTAATGTCTAAATTTGAATTAAACGACGCGACGCTCTCAACTTCCCTAATTTCTTCGCAATTTTGATTTGAGAATCGAAAGGAGTCAGAAATTTTATAAGATGTGCCAACCATTTGAGCAAATGGAACTAGCAAGCTTGGATTTATACGTTTACAAGGTTCTAGAAGTTTGTTTTCAATAATGTTGATGAACGGTAAACTGGCTTCTGTGCCACTAGAATAGCACACCAAATTACCTCTAGAATCCAGAATTTTGTTTGTTTTATGATCAACATAATACTTGAAAATTGGAGTTTGGATTTTGAAGTATTGATTTAAATTTGTTGCTTTGTATTTGTAGAACCTAACACTTGGGATAACTTTAAAATTAACTTTATATCCGCTATTTAACATTTCTAAAATTTTGGCCTCCTTAGCAATTGTTCTAAGATCTGCAGGATGTATCTTCCGTTTTCTAGCAACTTTTTTAATTTTATATTTACGACGAATAATTCTTGACTTGAGATTCAAATGAGGTTTGGCGGGGGGTTTGGCTAATGTTCCTAATGCAGTACTGTCCATATCTTGTTTCAGTTCGAGAGGTGGGCTGGTAATAATTTCATTAATAGTATCTCTTTCTAAAATGGGCATATCAAGAAACTCTACTGGTTTCTCTTCAAGAGCGGCTTCAATAAGAGATGCTATCTCATCTAAATTTAAGTCTTGATTGCTCATATATTTCTGTTTATCTGGACGAATTCTGCGCAACTTCTTTCTACATACCACTTCTAGTGAATTGGATGATTTTATAAAACTATCATAATAATGAGGGAATAAATCACTTTCATTTAGATTATCTTCCGCAACTACTCCATTTTTTATGCAAGCCTTAAGAAAACATCTAGTAAATCTCCTGAGAGGATTTTTCAGTTGCTCTAGTAATCCTTCTCTCGAATAAAAGTTAGTACCAATTTTACACACATTACTACAAACATGACGCGCTTCAAACTTACTTAATTCGTCAATTAATAAATCTCCATTACTGCTTCCATCTAGTTGTGGAATTTTTAACTCTAAATCATGAAGAGAATCCCCAGGATTGTTTCTATTAAAATTTTCTTTAACCGGAGTATGAACTAAAGGCAAACTTAAGTCAGCTTCATTTTCACTATCTTCATCTTCCTGAGGCTCTTTTACAGCTTGGGAAAGAATACTATCTTCTTCAGTCTCCCTATTTTCACCCAAATTACACAACATATCTAATAGAGCTTGGTCTTCTTGATCAAACATGCTTGTGTTAGCACTTTCCATTAAAGTATTATCCAAATAATTATTTTCAAGAATCGACGAGTCATTCAAAGTGCTATCATTCAATTCCTGTGGACTGCAACTCACATTTGTCTCGGTGGCACTCAAAATGCTTCCACTACTTGGAGTCTCAGCAGGATACACAGAATTGTTTAAATCGGTCTTTACATTTTCATCTTTTTTCGAATGAACTGCGATTGTTTCTTTCAGCATTTGCCTGAACTTCACGTGCGAAACAGTTGGAACAGTTTTCTTCTTAGTTTGTGATAAACACGGTTCTATTTCTGAATCTAAATTATTATTGCGCCTTCTTTGTTTCTCGTCTTCCCAAATAACTGCAAGACCAGGGTTCACGGCCAACTGTCCAGAAGATACTTCCAATCGATTCATTATGTGTTCAGCAAGTGCATCAATTTCCACTTTGCAACAGCTCATTTTACTTATCTTATTAAACAGCGGCAAATCAGAACTGGATTTTGTCAGATCATCAGGATCTAAACGGTGACAAACCTCGGAGAGCAAGATGTGATTCATACCGTGCAAATTATAGTCAATCATAAATTGCAAGATGAATGGGATGTGGATTTCATGAGGTTGATAACTCTTTCCCAAAATGGTTCCATTTTCTAATAAACTGGAGGCTTTTCTCATAATTAACGGATTATAGAAAAATACTTTGAAGAACTGATGCTCTTTAAGGTGATATCCATATAAAGGTCTGGAACAGATTTATTTTTAGAATCACTGTACCTACCTAATTTATGTAAAATTAATACTCACTTGCCAGACACCAGCAATATTTTATAAATGTGGTGTACGTTTGATGAAGCTTGACCCAAGGATATATTAATTGACTTGTCAAGATTTGTTGCAATTTGGTACATCACATTACTGGCAGGTTCACTACCATCGAATGGTATATACATGTACGGAAAAACTCTGTGTACATGCAAACAAGTCTTTTCTCCTTAAAAAAACGATTCAAATTACCAAAAACATTTGAAATGGGGCAGCAGGGTTGGGGCGTTACGTGTAGAAAACTGGGTAGAATATGTTAATTGATGTGTAGAAAATATGTTTGTACTAGTCTGCAATAGAACAGAAGTGGGAATAAATATAATTAAACGGTGACGAGGCTAAAGGCAGTTAGTGAAGGGCTTGGTTAAGGGCATTATCGAAAATTCCAGCTCCAGTTTAATTTTTGTCATATGCCAAAATGATATATTTTTTAATAATTTTATTCGACATCAAAAATACATGACACGTCATAGCAACATCTAAAGATGTATCCGAAGGGAAAAAAAATGAGAAAATGAATGAAACAATCGTGCGATAATGAAATAAAACTACAAATCAATTTAGGATTGGAGCCCATCTAGAGACGAATTACAAAAGTCTGTCAGGTTATAGAACACTTTCCCAATTAGGTAGTCTTTCAACACTGCTTTGAATTTCTTCAATTTCAGGCCCTTTATGTGTCGTGGCAGTTTGTTATGCATTTTAATACATAAATAATTTGTTCCCTGTTGGGCACAATGGGGAAGACCCGCTTAATCGAATTTATAACTTTTAGTACTGTAATATCAAGCACAAATAGAACATGAAACGCGTACCATGTCAAAATTTTGATTATGCGCCTTGCTAAAAGAAAAACATGCAACTAGAAAAGCAGCATAACCGGGAGGGCTAAAGTGCGCGCTTTCTGTGACGTAGGAGGCCTATCCGTTGCGTCGTGGTATAACGCGTCTCCCTGGGTAAAATGGGGAGGAGTCGAAGAATGAGCGGGGGCTCAGGGTGTTAACGGATCGGTTTGCGCATGTGAAAATCCCTACCTAATCTGTAGGCCCCGTACGTCACAGCGTCATTCAAATATTGTGCTTCAAGTGTGATGCACATTTTGTATTCAATTATGACGAAAATAAGTCTCAAAAATAAAAAACGAAAATTGCGGAATTTGCTTTGAATAGTAAACTATTCAATAGGATCATTTTCAAAATTTGCGGGTTTTCCCCATTAACCCTGTGGTAGGGTATTACAAGCTGGCTTTTATTTCTTGTGTTGTGGCTATGTGTCTCACTATGACTCCGAAACTGATGTTGGTTTTCATGGGCGTAAACTAGACATGTTACAACGATTGCTTTCTCCTGATTTTGGACGTCACTTATACAACGATAACTTTCGTCTGGGTTTATTTCATACGCCAATTCTGGACGTTCTAGGTGCGGTCCCTAAATATGCAGCGGTACCCCTCGGTATCACTTATTGGGATACGCTGTATATTTAGGCTGGTTGGATCGTTCGCTTATGAACGTTTTTCTTGGGTTGTATTTACGGTCAGGTAAGACTTATACGTTGGTCACACTTTTGCTCGTAGTCGCAGAAGGGCGGGTCCAAATATTATGTTACTATTGCTAAACGTCGAATAACACAACAGAAAGAAAATGAAACGGTACTCTATTAATTTAACTATACAGGGTGATTCAGAAATGGAGAATCAAACGAAAATAGTAGATTCCCCATGCGAAAATAAGACAAAGAGTCTAATATACCCCTGTCCGAAGTTGTACCCCTGAGAAGATATAGCCCTCCAAAGTGTCCCCTTAAATTTCGATAAAAATTAATTTCTCAGAAACTATATGACTTGTAAGGTTCCAATTTGGTACACAATTTAAAAACTTTATAAACCATATAACTGATGTGAAGTTGAAGTTAAATGAAGTAATACAAGGTGTTTATTCGGGGTGGGTCACCCTTAAAATTTCATTGAACTATTTAATCCATTAATTAATTTGAAAAAATGTTATGGCATTTCATGCAAAATTTCATTTTTAAACTTTTTTTACTCCTAGTACTTTTCACTAAAATGAGTAGTTTTTGAGAAAAACGAATATAACTTAAGTAAGATTTGAATTATTTTACTTAAAAATTAATGGAAACGTTCACTAGTAGGCTATGATAAAGAGGCAATTTTTAATAAATTTTAATATTTTTACATAACGAGTATTACAGAGTTTTTAATAAATATCAATTAGAGTAATTGCTCAAATTGTTGTCCATGAGCCTACTAGTGAACGTTCCAATTAATTTTTAAGTAAAAAAATTAAAATCTTACTTAAGAAATTTTCCTTTTTCTCAAAAACTATTCATTTTAGTGAAAAGTACTAGGAGTAAAAAAAGTTTGAGAATGAAATTTTGCATGAAATTCCACGAAACTTTTTCAAATTAATTAATGGATTAAATAGTTTTAAGAAATTTTAGGGGTGACCCACCCCGAACAAACACCTTGCATTACTTCAATCAACTTCAACTTCACATCAGTTATAGTTTATATAGTTTTTAAATTGTGTACTAAATTGGAACCTTGTAAGTCATATAGTTTCTGAGAAATTAATTTTTAGCGAAATTTAAGGGGGTACTTTGGAGGGCTATATCTCCTCAGGGGTACAACTTCGGACAGTGGTATATTAGACGCTTTGTCTTATTTTCGCATGGGGAATCTACCATTTTCGTTTGATTCACCACTTCTGAATCACCCTGTATACACTTGGAAAAATCGGAAAGATAAATAAAATAGAATTGAATAGATAAAAACATAATATATACAAAAATACGAGATATTTACATTTAAATCTAACACGGTTTTTACGGAGTGTCCAGATAGAACGCTTGCGGTCCGCCGGGTGATCAATACTGAATATTTACGGGGTCTCGGAGATTTCGTGGGAGCACCGAACGGTGCCGGCTCCGAGACGGGATCGGCGGGCAATTCTCGTTATAGCACGCAAGTGCAATCGCCTGGGGGAACGCTGCTAGCTCCTCCGTCGCAAATAATCAATTTGTTCTACCTTAAGATTTCACCAGAAGCCACCCATTACCCGGATGCGATCGATTTCCACCGGTATATCGTCCTGTTACAGGCGCTAGGGCCACACAGAATGGGAAAATCGATCGATCTTCATAGACAGCACTCCCAATTCCCCAGCATGAACAGATTGAATTTATTTGATACGAACGAGGTAGGGTACTTACTCAAATATTTACGGGATAATATAATTACTTTCGGTTTCATCACACGGCGAAATCTGAACGGTCGATCAATTACTACTAGGTCGGATGCCAGCGGCCAGCATCATCCCGGATGCTGGGAGTATTTGTTCCAGCTGAGGGCCGGACGGCCAAATACTGAAATACTTCTGCGGAGCACCCACTTTTATAAGCGGTTTGACGTCGGATTCTTCTACGTCAGTTGTGGTGGCGGGAGCAAATTCAGCACGAATTCTTGCCATCTCGTAAAAGTGGGAGTCAAGAGTTTCTATGTCACATCAGTACCGCTTGCAAAGATTGGTTTGGGAATTCCTATCATCTCGTATGACGTCGGTCGCACGTGGGGCGTGTTTCATTCTTCCATCGGTGCATGCGTATACTGGCAAATTTATCATTTGATCGGGGCTTCCGTCTGTTTCAAATTAGCAGCAACGGTCTCGTAGAACAATTACGGAATGCCACTCTAAGTTCATTAGAGCTCTTAGGCATTACGTCGGTGCATTGTTACAATGTAAGTATATATGAGGAGAACAAAGTAAGTATTTTTTCTTTGAGAAATAGTGGTTTGCAACTGCTTCTGTACTCTGCATTGCACAGTATTCGAATGGCTTCTTTTTGTTTCAAGAAGACATCATGGGCTCCCGAAGAACTTCCCCATATAATGAGTCCATATGAGATGGTACTGTGGATAAAAGCGAAGTAGGCCTCTCTTGTTGCTTGATATCCAGCCACCCTCTGTAGTTTACGCAAGGCATATAGGTAAGTGGATAATTTCTTTGTAATGTGATCCGTGTGTATATCAAACTTCAGACTGGGATCCAGATAGAGACCCAGCAATTTAACATATTCGTCTCTCTTTTCAGGTTTGGTGTTAAAGTCTTGCAGGTGAGTCTTGCTTACATTTATTTTCATTATATTAGCACAAAACCATTCTTCAGCTTGTCTAAGGCGTTTTTCCGTTTTCATCCTACAATTCTCTCGGTTTTCACTGGAGTTTATTATTGTGGTGTCATCAGCAAAAATTACTACTTCGTCTGCTTCCAAGTCGGCTGGTAAATCATTTATGTAGATTACGAAAAGGAGAGGGCCCAGAACCGACCCCTGTGGTATGACGTGTGTTACTGGTTTCCAACTGGATTCTTTATTGTTATACATTACTTTCTGTTGTCTGCTTTGTAGGTAACTCTCGAATATTTTTAATGGGTGACCTCGGACACCATAAGAATTTAGTTTTCGGAGTAGAATGTCATGGTTTATAGTGTCAAAAGCTTTACTTAGATCGCAGCAAGCTACTGTAGCACTATGTTTGGAATTAAACGAGTTTGAAAGTTTTTCCACTACATTTATCATAGCAGTTATGGTCGATTTTGAGTCGAGGTAACCATGTTGTTTAGGTGATAACATTTTAAACTTACTTAAAAACTTTGTTAGCCGTTTTTTAGGAGGGATTCTAATATTTTGGATAGAATAGGGAGAATAGATATTGGTCTATACCTAGTTTTTTGGCAGCATTCTATCTTCAGACTTAAAGATAGGTACTACTTTAGCTTGTTTTAAGCAATTTGGAAAAACACTCTCTTTAAAGCAGTTATTTATGAGGTAAGTCAATGGTGCGACGATTTGATTTATAATTCTTTTCACAAACACAGCTGAGAAACCATATATATCTTTAGAATTTTTACTTTTTAACCTCCGCACAGTTTCTATCACTTCTTCTGGAGTTACCCAGAACAAATAAAATGACGAAGTTGCCCCACTTACATTTCTGTACAAAATTAATAATGAGATAGGTAGTTATATTATACCGGTTCCGGCAACAGATTTGAACTACTTTTGATAGCTTAGGTAAGTACTTGATAAACAATGTATATGTACCAATCAATGAAACTAAAATGTATTTTTCAGAAATGTCCCAAATCTGCTGCATTCTGCTTCTGGAATTTAGCATTACCCGTTGAAGTACATGTATAAAAAATGTTCGTTTTCATTACTGAGGTTTACCTCTTCATGATTGTCATTGAGTGTTTGAATCGTCTGGTAAACTCTCGTCTTGTGAGAGACTCAATAAAAATCAGCAGCTGTTAAATTTCCATTGCAATTTATGCTTTTATTTTCGTACGTGTAAAATATGTAGAAAACTAACGTGTAAATTTACGTGTATTATACACGTAGAATATACGTATTCTACATGTTAATATTCTACGTACCCAACCCTGAAATGGGATACGAACTGGTCAGGATTGAAAAAAAGTTGAATTGTCCTGTCCATCTGTACAAAATTTTTTAAATTAAAATTGCTGTCTATGGATTCCTACAATCAATTTATCATGTACAGAATGGAAGTTATTAAAAGCTCAAGATAAACAGAAGCATAACGAAGATCAAACTATTTCTATTTGATGTAAATGACACACTGTTTTAATACTTAAATATTCATGAGAATGTTCTTTTCGATTGAAAAATGTATAAAAATTAAAAACAGTTGAATGAAAAATTATATGTGCTATGGGAGTTTGGGAACAAGCAGGGTGTTTTATAGTTACAGATTTAATAAACGTATGGAAACCTCCCCAAAGGCGGGGCTTTTTAAACGGGCAGCGTGACAGTCCATCAAAATGTGGGACTGTCTCGCCAAAAGCGGGACGTCTGGTCACATTAATTTACCCCCTACATAAGGAAGTTTTGCCAGTTAAGTTATGTGAGAGACTACAATACATGTAATAAATCAGTTGTGTGCAGTTGTCCCGTACTGTGAAGTCACGTTAGCTGCCTCACGGTTTTCTTTGGAGCAGGCATAGGTTAAACGCATAATTTTCAATGAAACATTAATGTAGTCTCGAAAAATTCTCACCTCTTGTGGTGTTACGGTTGATAATTTTGCTACACAAACAAACTCGCAAACAAATATTACATGTGCTTGATGATTAGGGTTATAAAATAAGCACCAGCATACCTTCAATAGAAGATCCAAATATTCGAATGATTGGCACTTGATGAACAGATGCTGCTCTGAATTCTGAATACATAACATCCAGTCCTTGAACAGGATAACTCATGTAAAAATCTGCATTAACAATTCTTACTCCAAACATTTTTAGTGCTGGGAGTTGAAGCTATCTTTTTTATATAAATGATGGTATGTGAATTAGCATCTGTCATTGACTGCTTTTAATAATTACACCTTTGCAGCCAAATACAAATTTGAAAACTTTAACACCGCGAAAATCGATGCCATAACCTAGAAAACCACTCTTCTTTAGGGATGGCAAAAATATATCGATACATATAGCATTGAATTTGTTATCTGCAAATTCATGTAGTTTTATATATCGATATATTTATATCGTTTTTGACGTTTGAGTTGAGCCTATCGATATATAAAGGGCATTAATCACACAAGTTAACGTTAAAGCAACTGGAAGTACCAGTTGCTCTAACACAAGTAGTGACGTAGTTCCAAGAAAACCCGCCAATTAATCGGTGGTTGGTTATCTCCATTACTCCATTCGATTTTCGATTACTTTCATTAGAGATTGCTGGAAACTGGAAGGAAGCCTATCGCCCATATGCTTCCAAGTACTTGGAAATGCGAAAGACAAAACGGGACCCATTCATAAAGCGGGAATTTACGAGATAGCATGCGGAAATTGCGATAAAAAATATATCGGGCAGTCAACTCGATTTATTTTGACTCGCTTTAAGGAGCATCAAGTCCAATACAAATACGGCCGTACTGATAAGTCTAGCATGGCGTTACACGCGTTGGAAACAGGCCATAAATTCATTATCAATGATCTCAAACCCTTAAAACCAGGAAATAATAAACTTGATTTAAACACCTTGGAAAGTATAGCGATTTATAAAAATAAACGTAAGCCCGGTTTTTCAAAGAAACCAACACCGGATTAAGTCTGACACCGGCTTCGTTGCTATGATACAGCCAATCAGAAAGCCGATATCATAGCAACGAAACCGGTGTCAGACTTAATCCGGTGTTGGATTCTTTGTAAAACCGGGCCGTAGTTGTCTTAACAATAATAAATTATGGTCCGATTCCGAACTCAACCCTATATACATTTTATCAGGTAGATAGAAATAAGACTAGCCATAAATACTTACTCTCCAGTTCTAAGAAACAAATTTTATTGCTCTAATGTTCGAAATAGTTCTAAGAAACCCTATAATTTTATCCACCCATTTTACTTCAGTAGCGGGGGTGGGAATTTATAACAATATGTAAGATTCGGTTTATATTAATTTTCAATTCCTGAGGATGCTGACGTTGTCAGCGAAACACGTGTCGAGTTTAATTACTGTTTAGCGTGTGGGGTTAACTTATTAAGAATTCGGGAGATAAGTGGCACGTCACAAACGTCAGATTTTCATTCCAAACAAAACAAAGCCACGTGCTTTCTGACGTTTTAACCTAACCTCTGAAATATAATTATAATTACATATAGTTGTTTTCAAGTTTTTACGCGTAAGCCCAACACACACATTGAAAATAAACTGTTTCCACTGCAAAACGTCTATAATTATATTGCAAAAACTAGTTTAAGACGTTGTAAATAATATCGATAAACGTCAAATGGCACGTGCTTTTGTTTTGTTTGGAATGAAAATCTGACGTATGACGGAGGCACTTAGGTCCCGAATTCATAGCGACCATTTAAAAATATCGGAAACTATCGATAGTTCAAAGTAATAATCGATATATTTCGATAGTGAGAACTATCGTTAATAATCGATGTCACTATCGATAGTTCTCCACCTCTATTTAGAACATTGAAATGTATCTAGTTCAATGATTTTTAATCAAAACTTCAAAACTACCTCCACGGAACACGTAAAACTCACCACAGAACAGAAACTCACTACCTCACTTCTCACTATTCGTCTTGTGGGGCAGTTGTGGTTTGTGTTCGTCAGTGATTTTGTGTTCGTACTGTTTTTAGTGATATTTGATTATCATTTGCGATGTTGGTTGCAATGTTCCCGTGATCCTGGTTCGTTTGATTTCAAAATATAACATCAACGTCTTTTTTCCTGTTCTGTAGCTTCGACTTCGAGCTTCGTAGTGACTGTTTTGAGGTAGTTCGTAAGGTCGTAGCTGAACAGCTGAACACAGAACACAGGTTTAGGGAATCTGTGACCTGAAGAAGAAGAAGAAGAAGTGACGAAGTGAGAAGATTTCTGCCTGCATTTTTTTTTAGATTTTATTTTTGTAGTGAAGTGTTGTTTAATCCTATTTTATTGGGTATGGCACAATTTAAATTTATGAATGAAATGAATAGTTTAACAAATATGGATGGACCATTAACTAAAGGTCCTATACCACGATGGCAAAGAAAGGGCTTAGAAAATACGTGTCCTGTAAATATGAGCTTGAATTCATCAAGCCAGAAATCCTTGTCGGCGTCTTCGATAAATCTTAGCACTACTTCAAAAACTCCAACAAAACGTAATGGCGGTGATGTTATTCGTGGAAGAAAGACTCCCTCCAAAACGCCTTTAAAATCTAAATCACCTAATAGATCGGGTACTCCAACACCAAACAAAGGGGCCAAGACATTGGATGGTGATCGTTTCATTCCCTCTAGGAGTGCAAGTAATTTTGATTTAGCCCATTATAAGATAAACATGGATGAACCACAGACAGACAGTCCAACACAGAAGCAATTTCAGAACGTAATGTGTGAGAATTTACACGGAAGTGACATAAGCAAGCAAAGAATTTTGTCTTACCAAAAAAAAGCACCAGCTGCGCCAGAGGGTTTTCAGAATCCAATGAGAGTGCTTTATTCGCAAGCTAAAACACCAGCTTCAGTTAAAGCTTCAAGTCGGTACATTCCACAAGCACCAGATCGCATATTGGATGCTCCTGACATTGTAGACGATTATTATTTAAATTTAATGGACTGGAGTGCAAATAATATATTAGCTGCAGCATTGGGATCTTTCGTATATCTATGGAATGCTGGTAAGTATGTGAATATAAAATTTTAATTTATATACAAGTTGGTAAGCAATTCATTTAAATAACCATAACCTCGACCATAACACTAGTTGCTCAAGCCGGACCAACTTATTAAACCTGAACTAGATAAGATTATGACTTTTTGATTGGTTTTATTATAGTGACTAATCCAGGTTTAAGTTAGCGCCGGGTTGTATATTTGATGCTTCTTTGAATATAATAATAATAATAATAATAGGCCTTTAGCCATAGGCTACATCAGAAAATACAAAAATAACCATTCCAACATATCCGCTTATTAAATAATACACTTATTCCTACATATTTGCTTGCAAAAAACAAAATTTAAAAAAATCCTAATCATTCACATCTTCATTCTTCAACTTAATAATTAATTTCTAATCTAAACTTATATACACTATTCGACACCTGCACAGGTTGTGGCAGTTCATTAAACAGTCTTACGCCTTTGACTTCTCTTTTCTGGCCAAATAATAACCACTATCGTGCCTTGATCTATAATGATGCACTTCTGGTATTTTTGTCAATTTTCCAGACATGCAGTCTGGCATTAATCCGTTTATTACTTTATATATATGAAAGTTAGTACCTGCAGCTCAACTGATTCTCTTACGTTACACTCAGCCATTGCAGACACTCCAGCATTCATTTTATGGTAGAGTATCTCTATCTGTTAAATTTAAGCACAACTCTCATACACTGGTTTTGCAACCTCTGCAGCCTATTTAAGTCTTAATTACACAGTATGAAAAGCACTGTGGGGCAATACTGCCAATACATAATATGTGGCAATACTATTGTTTTATATAACCTAATGACCGTATTACGCGAAATTTGAGAATACAATCTACGAAGAACACCAACTTTTCCTGACATTTTCTTCGCTATATGATCAGCGTATTTTCTGAAATCAAGTCTATCAATTATTACACCTAAATATTTTATGCTATTTACAAAGTCTATTTCATCACCAATTTGAATTTTATGTCCCTCTTGTATAAAGTTTGCATGTTTCGCTTTACTTGTTAAAACCATACACTTTGTTTTTGATAAATTTAATTTTAATTTATTAAAGTTCAACCAGCCCTTCACATTTTGTAAATCACCATTCAACATCCTAACTAAAATATTGTCTTTACCTGCTATGCTATATACAGGGTGGCCCGAAATTAGGGTGCAATATTTTACCAGCGTGTTCTGTGGTCAAAATTAAGACAAGAAATTCCTGTATAAGCGTATACCGAAATATGCTTCCCAAAGGAGCTAATAGCTTTCTAAAAGAGAAGGCCTGAAGACGTTTTCTTCTAAGTATCTTCGAAACAAGTCCAGTTAAAGTCATGAAATTTGATGGAATATGTAAGTACCAAATGCTGAATCTTGGTGTAAACATAATTTTTAAAATTTAACAGGGGCGTCTCAAATCTGGAGGTGGCGGAGGTAAGATTTACCCCAACTTTTTTCAGAGCATGTCATTTTCAATTTTTCCATACAAATTTGCAACTTCAGAGTTTTTTGCAAAAAAAATGTGCTCCTGTTTCATTTTGATAGGAGGCACTGTTATCGAGCACAATCGATTCAGAAATTTCCCTGCATGCCCGAAAAATTTCTACAAGAAGTGGAGAACTTGGTTTGTATACTTAAACGAGACAGGAGCATATTTTTTTGCAAAAAATCCGCGAAGTTGCAAATTTTTCCGGAAAAAATTGAAAATGATATGCTCTAAAAAAAGTTGGGGTAAATCTTACCTCCGCCACCCCCGGCTTTGAGACGCCCCTGTTAAATTTTAAAAAGTATGTTTACAGCAAAAGATTCAGCATTTGGTACTTACACATTCCATTCAATTTCATGATTTTAACTGGACTTGTTTTGAAGATATTTAGAAGAAAACGTCCTCAGGTTTTCTCTTTTAGAAAGCTAATAGCTCCCTTGCGACGCATATTTCGGTATACGCTTATAGGATCATTTTGTCTTATTTTCGCCCACAGAACACGCTGATAAAAGATTGCACGCTAATTTCGGGCCACCCTGTATATGTAAGGGTGTCATCTGCGACAGCCAAATTCACTTTTACTGTACTTGAAACACATTCATTAAACTTTAGCTTTTGTCTCCTGTTTTTTTAAGTAATCTTCTAGCCATTTTAAAACATCCCTCCTACGCCCATACACTGTAGTTTTGTTAATAGCATCCCTCTATCAACTATTTCAAAGGCCCTGCACAAATCTCATTATTAATTATTTTAATATTGATTGTTGGCACAAGAAGGTAAAAATCAAACTGGAGCTTGAATTTTCAATGGCATCCTTAACAGAGTCTTTTAGCCTTATCACTAAATAGTTTTGAAACTGGTAAGCAGCAGTTACATGCTAGATCGGGTTATTTTCATTCCAACTTTAGTTCCACTGTAGACAAGTAGGTACAAACAGAATTTCTACACGTCACTTAACATATTTGGGTATCAGACGACCAAGCAATAATTGTCTTTGTTCCAGGAACGGGAGAAATTGAGCAACTTTTAGAACTGCAAGGAAATGATTATGTCTGTTCTTTAGCATGGATACAAGAAGGCGATTACTTGGCTGTAGGTACAACAACAGGTTCTATAGAATTATGGGATTGCAGTCGAAGAAAACGCCTAAGAGTTATGGATGGTCACTCAGCCCGAGTAGGTTCCTTATCGTGGAACAACTATATTTTAAGTAGTGGATGCCGAAGTGGACAAATTATCCATCATGACGTACGTCAACGAGATCATCAAGTTTCAGTTTTAAGTGGCCATACACAAGAAGTTTGTGGTTTAAAGTGGTCAACGGATGGGAAATACTTAGCAAGTGGTGGTAATGATAATGTCCTCAATATTTGGCAAGCTGAAAATGGTGGGCATCATTCTCAGAGTCAGCCAATATATACTTTCACTTCACATCAAGCTGCAGTAAAAGCTTTGGCGTGGTGCCCTTGGCAACCACATATTTTAGCTAGTGGTGGTGGTACAGCCGATAGGCATATTCGTTTTTGGAACTGTAACACAGGAGCAAACATAAACTCTATAGATACCAAATCACAAGTTTGCGCTTTGCTCTGGTCTACACATTACAAGGAATTGGTATCTGGACATGGGTTTGCTAATAATCAATTGATTATTTGGAAGTATCCTGCAATGACAAAAGTGGCAGAACTTACTGGACATACGGCAAGAGTTTTGCATCTAGCTATGTCTCCTGATGGTAGTACGGTGCTTTCTGCTGGAGCTGATGAGACTTTGAGACTGTGGAAATGTTTTACCAAAGCCCCTGTCAAAGCAAAAGACACTACTCAAGTGAAAACTAAGAATAGTGTATTGAAACAATGTATCAGATGAGCAGTATCGGCACATTATTATGTATTATTTAATTTTATTTTTTACTGACTGTTTTTAGCTTATAAGTAATCTCTTACTGGGTTTTAAAATAAAGTTTTTTAATAATGTTCAGGTTGTCAGTGAATCGTTATTTTTAAATAACTTAATTAATCAACTTTCACTAGTCTGTCCCTTGCACATACCTACTCGTAAAAAAATGCTAGTTTTGGCGAGTTCGTTTTTAAGATAAAAGTATTCACCCTTTGATATTAAAATATTTTTTTTTTGATAGTGTTTTCTTCTATCAGGGGCGGCTCCTCGATAAGTGCGCTCGTGCGTGCGCAGTACCTACAAAAATAAGTTTTTAACCTTTTTTGATAAGATTCATAAATTATAAACTAATAAGTTGCAACGAACTTTCCCTCGTGCGTCCTGGGACACACTGTATACTAGATTATTTCGGGTCGTTCGCTTATGAACGATCAAATTGTTGCATCTCGGTCGGTCGGTTGGAAAACTTATTCGTCGAAAGATATACAGGGTGGTCACTTTTACAATGTACACCATTGGAATCTTCTAAACCCGAAGAGATTCAGAGTTGGTCAAATGGTAAGAAAGTTGCACATTTTCATGCTCTTTAAGGATCTGAAAAGAAATTCTGGATAGCTCTCGTTGTTCCTGAAATATCCTGAAAAAATTGAAATATTGCGTTTTCTTATTTCTTCCATATATTATTTATTACTCAAGCGAATGTGATGACCTTTGGCAGGTTTACATAAGTGGATATGGGCTTTCCACTGGATGTTTCAAAATTTGTCTAAGCCTACTACATCTTCAAGTTTTCATGGTCAACTTTTGAATTTCTTATGGGCGCCATATTGGATTTTCATAAGGTTGAATAGAGAAAAAAAATACAATTTCAACGATGTATCGCACACGGGTCATCTAACTTTCTGGAACACTAATTTCACTCCTTATCTACAAAATCTAGTTGCCATGATTATGAAAACTCAAAGATGTAGTAGGCTTAGACAAATTTTGAAACATCCAGTGGATAGCCCATACCTACTTATGTAAACCTGCCGAAGGGCATTACATTTGCTCAAGTAATAAATAATATATGGAAGAAATAAGAAAATGCAATACTTCAATTCTTTTCCGGATATTTCAGGAACAACGAGAGCTATCCAGAATTTCTTTTCAGATCCTTAAAGGGCATGGAAAAAGTGCACGTTTTCTGTAATTTGACCAACTCTGAATCTCTTCTGGTTTAGAAGACTCCAATGGTGTACATTGTAAAAGTGACCACCCTGTATACCCTTCGCTTCAGTCGAAGAAGGGCTGGGTTCTCTATTGCTATACGGAGATAATAATACACACGGGAAACAAATAAATATGATTCTATTATAGTTAGCTATGTATATTAAAACTGGTTAAACGGTATTATATAAAATATTTACATGAAATTAAATATGATCCATACGGTAAAGTCTAAATGGTAATTAGGTATATACATGAGGGAATAACAAACGGTACTGGGTTTTGATAGCCAGGTATCGTAAGCGATTCTCTCCTGGACGGTTTTCTGGTAACTGACTGTCGTCCCGTGGGATGACTTATACTGTGTACTCGGTATCTGGTTAACGTTGCCGCACAGGTGTGCAACCAGGTGATGTGTAAATCGGGGATATACGTAACAGCCACTCTCGGCGATCCCTTAATCGGATGGCCATTAATTGTTACGTAAGCAGGTGTATAATTGCTCCGAAATTCAACCGGACGGGATGTTCAATCGCTCACTGCATCGGTCGAAGGCAGACGTGCTATTCTCACAGCATATGCTATTTGCACCGCATGTTTCAATCTGCTTTCGGCTTGTGCGAGTTTATGGTTTGAACATCCACGGCTACCCGTAGAATTTAAGAACTAGCCTTCACCAGCCTATTATACCTCTACACCGGACCAACTAACGTATATTTAATTATTGACAGCCTCACAGCTTCAATCATCAAATAACGGCTTTTAATTACAGTAGCACAGCTAATCACTTCGCACGACATAAGTCAGCTAGTCAGTTACTCGAGATAATACTGGAAGTTATTCGGAGAATGTCTGGTATGAGAATGCAGGATGTATGTCGGTCGGATGGATCATGAGTGAATGTCCCTTGAATGCCGGTGACATCTCGTTTTGTCAAATCTTCCACCAAACTTCTTGAACGGTCGGTCGGGGGTTTGGCGCCTCCCACTGTCAGCGCGCGATCCCAGTACCCTCTCTTTAAACTATCTTCGTGACGTCTTCTCTCATCTGTGCACTTTTTCTGATGCGCGATGTTTCTCGAACAAAATAGATAACGCCTGTTAGATCTACAGGCGGTTAATTATGCTTTGTTACAAAGTTAAAAATTTTTTGAATCTCCAGCGATTAGCTGCGGCAATATTATATTAATTATTATGCGAGATAATAAATAGTACGCGCTCTAAGCATCTCTCGTCGTCTGTTTCAAACTGCCTAGCACACACTCAGCCAGCTGTCTGAGTACTGTGAGGTGTGGACCTGTTCGGCGCTCTAGCCAAATGCACATTCGATATGGAAGCGAGATCGGGGCGACTCGGGAAAATTTCGTCGTGTGCGCTTTTAGGTGGACTGGGAGCGCTATTTGAGTACACACTTGGTAACTTAAAATTTAAAACTTACAGTTGGGCGAAGCATATACAGGGGAGTTTGTATTTCTGCGGCGTTGTTTATTGTTTTTGTTTACCATATTTAGGTTAGGTCTGAGATTGTCTCGTTGCTTTGCTTATAACGTGAGTTATATTATTGTGTTTATTATTTTTAAATATTGAAATTTCCAATAGCATGGGCAGTGGTAGTGGTTTGATTCAAGTGAACACTTAAACATTGTGGGGTGAACTTTAACAAAGTGGTCGCCTGATTTTTGCATTTTTCAAAATTATTATTGGTTGTAATACCCCATTCAGTTAAAAATGAATATTTTATATAAATATAGACTTTTGGCGAAAAACTTGAAATAAAATAAAATGGACGTCCTAAGCCTATGCGAAGTATCAAATGCTTTTCGAAAGGTCGTGGTAAAAGTTGTGTATGAAAGTTTAACCTTTTGGATTTAGGCTTTTCGTCAAATATTGCGGTGAGTGAACTTCGTTTAAAAAAACTACGGGGAAAAAACGCCAGACCCCCCCCTCAACCCCTGAGAGGTGATTTCATTCCAGAGCACTGCCAAGTTCTAAAGTCAGGAGCCGCCACTGTCTTCTATCAGGCTCACAGTGGATGGATCAAGAACTTTGACGTAAATTCACTATGAATTCTTAATAAGTTAACCCCACACGCCAAAAGACAGTGACACAGTAATTAAACTCGACACGTGTTTCGCTGACAACGTCAGCATCTTCAGGAGTAGAAGATAATCTAAATTCTAAACTTAAATTACGTTGCTAAAAATATCCAACCCCCACTCACCCACCCTCCACTACTGAAGTGAGAAGGATCGATAAACCTATAGGGTTTCTCAGAACTAATTTGAACATGAGAGCAATAAAATTGTATTCTTAAGTGAAAGGGATCAATAACCTATAGGGTTTCTTAAAACTATTAGAGCAATAAAATTAGGGTCTGAAGGGTAAATATTTTTGGCTAGACTTAATCTATCTACCTGATAAATCTATACAGGGTTGAGTTCGGAATCGGACCATAGTTACTGTTAAGACAACTACGTTTATTTTTATATATCTCTATACTTTCCAATGCGTTTAAATCAAATTTATTATTTCCTGGTTTTAAGAGTTTGAGATTATTGCTATTGAATTTATGGCCCGTTTCCAACGCGTGTGACGCCATGCTAGACTTATCAGTGCGGCCGTGTTTGTAATGAGCTTGATGCTCCTTAAAGCGAGTTAAAATAGACCGAGTTGACTGCCCGATATATTTTTTGTCGCAATTTCCACATGCTATTTCGTAAATTCCCGCTTTATGAATGGGTTCCGTTTTATCTTTCGCATTTCCTAGTAGATTTTGTAAATTGTTGCTCGAAGTGTGAACCACTTTAAAGCCCGCTTTCCCGAAAATAGTATTCATACCTCTAGTTATTTGCGGTACGTATGGTATTTTTATAAATTTAGTAATTTTATTATCCCAATTTAAGTCTAGCATGGCGTCACACGCGTTGGAAACGGGCCATAAATTCAATAGCAATAATCTCAAACTCTTAAAACCAGGAAATAATAAATTTGATTTAAACGCATTGGAAAGTATAGAGATATATAAAAATAAACGTAGTTGTCTTAACAGTAACTATGGTCCGATTCCGAACTCAACCCTGTATAGATTTATCAGGTAGATAGATTAAGTCTAGCCAAAAATATTTACCCTTCAGACCCTAATTTTATTGCTCTAATAGTTTTAAGAAACCCTATAGGTTATTGATCCCTTTCACTTAAGAATACAATTTTATTGCTCTCATGTTCAAATTAGTTCTGAGAAACCCTATAGGTTTATCGATCCTTCTCACTTCAGTAGTGGAGGGTGGGTGAGTGGGGGTTGGATATTTTTAGCAACGTAATTTAAGTTTAGAATTTAGATTATCTTCTACTCCTGAAGATGCCGACGTTGTCAGCGAAACACGTGTCGAGTTTAATTACTGTGTCACTGTCTTTTGGCGTGTGGGGTTAACTTATTAAGAATTCATAGTTCTATCAGGCTGTTCCAAGATGCAAATACCCTGTGAAATTGTTGGCACTACTGTCACTTTGCATTATTCTAAATTTGTTATTCTCTGTGATGTCACGAGGACGAGCCATGACTGTGGGGGTTTGCTGGGGACTATTCGAAATACTTTAGTATTCTGAATACTTTTGCAGTATTTAGTATTTGAATATTTTTAGGAATGAGCATTTAATATTCTTTATTCCTAAGAATCTGAAAGTATTTTGTATTTGCATTTTTTGAAAATACTATTACATAATAATAAGAAAATGTCAACATGCGAAGCACACAGGGAGATCAGGTAGTAGGCCAATCGAAGAACGGGAAAGTTCCTGCATTTTAAGTTGTGATGTGTAAGTGGAACATAACCTACACTATTTCCATGGTTTAGCTTTAGCTTCTTCTTTATTGGCCTTTTATCTATTCAGACAACAGCCATATCCAGTTACTGATTTCTGATAGCCAGGAGGGTGTAACATTAAACGAAATGGTCCTTTTTTATTAAATATTAACTTTGGAAGCCTTAAGGAATTTGCTGATCAATTTAACGGTTTTAAAAGCAGGGTTAGCTCTAGAATATTTACAGCGCTCTCACACAAACAATGAGATGTTGAGCTCGTCTAGTGCATCCGTTACAAGCTGTGCTGAATGGGGACGAGCATTATCTTGCATGAAAAGAAAATTTCCACCTACAGCTTTTGCATACGGTTGTACGACAGGTAAAATAACCTGATTAAGGTGGCAATGTTAGGATTTCCCGCATTTTTCATAAATTCGCAAGTTATTCAAATTTCTATAAATATTTTTAAAAAAGGGCTTTATAGCGACCTAAATAAATTCGACATTCTTATCAATACACATTTTTGAATCGTATCATTAAGTATTAAAGTCAGAAAACTGCAGCTTCGCGAAAAACGACCCAAATGAATTTATGCAGTGTCTTCATTATATTACACAAGGAAACGATCCAAAAATGTGCATGGGTATAAAGTTTGAATATATCTAGGTCGCTAAAAAGCCCTTTTTTAAAAATATTTATAGAAATTTGAATAATTTGCGAATTTATGAAAAATGCGGGAAATCCTAACATTGCCACCAAGATAAATTTGGTTCGTCATATTGATTTGTATCCAAACGAGGTCAGTTCTTCCGCCAATGTTTATTCCGTCCCACACCATTATTGAACCACCCCTGTAAGCATGCACTTCCTGAGGAGCTTTTAGACGATTTAAGTGCCCCGCTTCTCTCCAGACTCTCACTCTTCTGGAATCGGAGTATATACCGTGCCGTGATTCGTCAGAAAAGAAGACAAATGACCATTGTTGATTTGTGAAATATTTGAATTCTCGTCCCCATAACAGTCGCTCTCTTCAATTCCCTCTCGTTAAAGGTGGAACCCTCAATAGTCGTCTAGACTTCAAATTAACTTCTTGCAGCCTGCTTCACACAGTTTGGTCACTAATAAGCACACTAAGGGTACGATTTAAGACACCTTGAAATTGACATTCCCATTAGCTTGATAACGTCTCCATAAGCGGCTTATGACACTTTGTGAAACTTGAAATTCCTCCGAAACCTCAACTTGGCGTCGACCGGCTTGTAACATGCCTACTGCTCGCAGCATTTCGTCTCATGCCAAGTGACGACATTCCATTTGGAAAAAGACTTAAATAAATGAAAATCCAAGACTTAAATTTAACCCAAATTAACTTCACTGTACTCACTGGATGTAAATTTTATGGACAACATTATAAAACACCCCTTGCTTCATAACTGAATACATAAAGTGGACGTATACAAGCTTTTAACAGATTTTGTGAAGATTTTTCAGAATATCCCTGTATGGTTTTGAGTAGTGTATTTCAGCTCGAATATTTTCCTTCAACTGCTCAATAGATCTGGGTTTGTTCACATATATTCTATCCTTCAGATAACCCCAAAGAAAGAAATCTGGGGCCGTCAAATCTGGTGAACGAGAGTGCCGATTGAATGCGGAATTCCTTGAAATAAGACGGTCTCCGAAAATCTCCGTTAAAACATCAATAGTGGCTCTCGCAGTGTGTGCTGTGGCTCCATCTTGCTGGAACCACATGTGTCGATTGTCACCAAGAGCTGGTCTTAACATATTTAGAATCGTTTCGCGGTATTGCTCGCCTGAAACAATCTAACAGTTACCACATTCCTATTGTTATCTTCGAAGAAGAATGGTTTAATATTATGCGCTGAGAAGTTATTGCACACCAAACTGTGCATTTCAGTGGTTGAAGGTCACATTGTTTAATCAGTACTTCAGATTCTCATGTTTTGTTTGTTTACAAAACCATTCAGCTGAAAATGAGCTTCATTGCTCATTATCAAATGATGAATAAATTCATTATCATCACTAAGCCAATTCCTGTAAAGGTGTTGGTCGTGGGTCTTGGTCTATTTGTTTCAATTCATGCACTAATTGAACTTTGCAAGGAAAAAGATATACATCTTTCCTTAAGATTCTCTGTAATGGTTACGGTTGATCCTTCGAGCAGAATGTGGCCTTCTAGATCTTTCACTTCACCATGCTCCTGAAATCGCCCCACCAAGTTTTGGATCCTCGGTTTCTTACATTAAAATATCGGCGATAAGCTCGTTGGGTCAGAATTATGAAGTGTCAGTTTTCATAATAAAACTAAACACACTTCTTGACTTTTTCACCACCTTGTATTTATTGATTATTGCACACAAAAAAGATGTACAAAGAGGAGATGGTTCAACCAAAATGGCTGTCATTCTCCAAAAGCTATCCGAGGATGTAAATTTTTATTTGTCAAATTTGCATTTTAATTTAGAATAAATTGTTTTATCAAAGATTTGTGTATTCAACAGGCTTGAACAATTCTCTGCCCACTTTTGACTTGAAATAAAAGTTAGGTCCACTTGGTTTTACACATTTTGGTACTTTCGGATCATACCTGCCAGGACCTGGATAAATTTTCCACTGTGTTTTTGGTCTAGCATATCTTACAGATGTGTTAAATGCATGAGTATTTTCTTTCGCTGCTTCTGGGCTGAAAACTGCCAGGTTTTAATCAAAAATACAAAGTTTGTAGGTACAATACTTACTCTTTTTGTATGTTATAACTGGCAGGACTAGGATCATTTGGGTCTCTATAACATAAGCTAATATCGTTTAGCATCATCCTTAGGGTGGGTTTTTTTGTGAAACGATCTGCTTTAAGAAATCTTCCAATACTAAAATAATATTATAGTACATACTACTAGCAGTAATTCAAGAAAATGTGTGACTGAGTGAACATATATGATTTTTGGGCTTATATGAATGAACATTCTAGTTACATATAAACCAAATTAGACAGAATATTTTTGAGGTGCCTTCAAATATTAAATGCAGTACATAAGTCGGCACTATCGTTTACTTTGTTAATATGCATTGAAGCTATGACTTCGTTTAAATGGGCAAAGAATTAGTATTTTTTACATAGATTACGACGGTGAAAACAATAATAGTTGTGTCCAATTTTCCAGCTATTCGCAAATTAAACCTGATACATGTGACTTTGCTGCTCGTTGAATTGACAAAATCCTGCGAAAGAGAGATCTTTGGTATTCGTAAAATAACAAGTAGGTACTCCAGTTCCAGGAAGTGGTCATGGATGTATGATTCAGTTGGATTGCGTTGACGGAATTCCGTTTGCTGAATTTTAAGGCTGTCGCTGTTTGAACGGCAGAACATTTTTAGTTTTTTGTTTGGTTTAACTTAGCAACAAACAAAT
Source organism: Xestobium rufovillosum (assembly GCA_963966045.1). Taxonomy (NCBI): domain Eukaryota; kingdom Metazoa; phylum Arthropoda; class Insecta; order Coleoptera; family Ptinidae; genus Xestobium; species Xestobium rufovillosum. The sequence goes on from OZ014496.1 coordinate 18,198,269, forward strand.
ATGCAGGTTTAATTTCAGCGAAGCCCATCAGCGCAGTGCGTCGACGAAGTCTGCCGGCGCAATTGCGTCGGCGGAAAGTTCTTAAAAACCAGGGCTTTACATTTTAAGCTGACTGCACACGATCAATATTATTGACAATAATATTGACAATATCGTTATTTGACCAATCAAAACACGGTATTATTGGCCAAATCACGATATTGTCAATATTATTGTCTATAATATTGATTGTGTGCGGCCAGCTTTAGGCAAAAATATCTTATACTACTTTACTTAAGGAATCCAAAAATGCAATCGAATACAGGGTGCTCCATTAAAAAAAACAAATTAGGTGCTGTTCAGAAGGAATGGGGCGACCTGCATAAATGGAAATAATCGAGGGGTGAACCGCAGAGCAAAATCTTGTACACCAATTCCTCTATTTATGTGTAATTCCTTTTAATTCCCCACAATTCCTATCTAATTCCTGCAATTCCTCAAGTAATTCCCGCTATTCCCCATGTAATTCCCGCTATTCCCCATGTAATTCCCGCAATTCCCCATGTAATTCCTGCAATTCCCCTACTAATTCCTGGAATTCTCTTACAACTAATTCTTGCATTTCCTGTACGTCCGACACTGCAATAATTTACAGCGCATGCGCAATCGTTAGTATAAGAAGGGTAAACATTTCTGTAATTCCCTTGTAATTCCTGCAATTCCTCACTAATTCCTGCAATTCCCTACAAATTTATGTAATTCCTCAAGCTCGTACACAAATTCCTCTATTTATGTGTAATTCCTTTTAATTTCCCGCAATTCCTATCTAATTCATGCAATTTCTCAAGTAATTCCCCCAATTACCCTTGTAATTCCTGCAATTCCCCATGTAATTCCTGTAATTTATATTTGTAAAGATGATGCAATAATTTACAGCGCATGCGCAATCGTTAGTAAACATTTCTGCAATTCCCTTGTAATTCCTACAATTCCTTTGCAATTCCTCACTAATTCCTGACTAATTCCTACAATTCCCCAACAATTCCTGCAATTCCCTACCAATTTATGTAATTCCGTACTAATTCCTCTGCAATTCCTCAAGCTTGTACACCAAAATTCCTCTGCGGTTCACCCCTCGGAAATAATTATGTGTAAAGTATGGAGAACTAAAATTAAGAAGGGGCTCTATTATAACTTTTTTCTCTAACATACATAATAAAGATGCAAAACTTCTCCGCGGCATTACTGGGGATAACTACATAATATATGGATGTTTCCAAATAAATGTGAAAAACTTTGACAATTCCTTATTGAAAATTAAGCAGGGTTTTTCACTTATAATACCACAAGAGCTTCAAAATTATCGGGTATTTCCCGATAGGTTCGTTGCAAACAAATGAAGGAGTCAAGTTTTTCAGGTTAAAAAATCACGAGCGCGAAGCGCGAGTGATTTTTCTTGAAAAACTTGACGACTTTATTTGTTTGCAGGGAACCTTGAGGGAAATGCCAGATAATTTTGAAGCTCGTGTGGTATTCGGGGGATTATTTTTCCGTCCCAAATGTCGGCCAATAGAATTGCACCATGAGATGAAATGAACAGTTAACAAATAAGAATTTCATAATGAATAAAACAACATTTAATTAAGATTCAGGCTAGTGCAATTAAAAATACAATTGTTGTAAACATTGGTGCATGTTTTCTTCAAGTCAGAGTTATCGGTAATGGTCCCAGAAGAGGTAGATGGCATGAGGTTTATGCTGTTGATGGCATTTTCTGCAGTAGGCTCACTCCTTCGCAGTTTCTTGACAATTAATTCGTGGTGTTCCTGGTCGAGTTGGAGATACGGCTTGATGGAGTTACTGTTGGCATGTCCAGTTATTTTGATTATCTGCTGCTCTCCCAGGCCCGATTTCGCTAGATTGGAGACGGCTGTTGCACGACTGGAGTGATTGGTGATTTTTTTGTTACCAAGGTCAAGCCCAGCTTTTTGTGCTGACTCCTTAACCCACTTTGAAATCGTGTTTTGGCCTACTGGGGAATCCTTGTACCACCTAGCGCCTGGAACTTTATTCCAGAATGGATTTTGGGTCAGGAATAGTCTGTCGCTCTTGATATTGGCATCTCTCTTCTCTCTCAATTTCTGGAACAGTCTCACTGGGCACTTGTCAGGGATTTCCCGATTCTCCACCAGCCACTTGCTGTCTGATAATTTTTTATCACCACCTTGTGTGGTCTTGCTGAAAATTGGATTGTATTCAATTCTCCCAGTTGTTTCCCCGTCATTTCGCTGTTCTGCCTTGAAGTGATGTATTGACGCCATGCTGCCCTCACCACCTCTCCAAGCCAATTCCACTGATATTATCATGAATAATTTTTTCTGGAGGCCATCAGGAGTTTCCTCGTCCCAAACAGTGGTCATTGCATCCCAATCTTTTTCCTCCAACGCTGCTGCACTTGCCCTCCGTTTTTCAGGAATAGATTGTAAAGCCTTACGCTTGGCATCACGAGCTCCTCGAGCGGTCTTGAATGCAGCATCCGAAAATGGGTTGATTTTGATGTCGAAATCGTTCAAATACTTTTCTTGAAGTGATTTGGCAGTCTGATTCCACATTGTTTTTATTGTACCTTCCTTATAGTCTTCTCCATCCATTTTCTTCATATTGTAAGCGTAATCTTTCATAATGTTTGCCAATTGCGCTTCACTCGTTTCAGCACTCAATGTGTATTCCCTCTCAGTACAAAAAGTAGTAAATTGGTTCCAAACTGTTTTTTTTGCCTTCTCCGTATTAATGGGAACATTTCCTTTGACTTTTTTATCGATGGTGGACAGAGAACAAACTCCAAATCGACTCATTTTCATGCAAAATCTCCGATTTTCACAATTGAATTCAACCTGTCAGTTTGACGTGTGGTTAATTTGACTGGATTATGTTTTGTTTTTTATATATAGCAACTACCAGAGAAAATAATCAAAAAATTATCAGTATAATACCATGTAGGTTGTACCACGTGACGTCGAATGGTGCAATTCTATTGGTCGATATTTGGGTCGGAAAAATAATCATTTAAAAAATTACTCATATATCCCCCACTGAGGGGTTAAATTCCCCAAAGGGGAAGGGAACAATTAGGTTTTAATTTTCTTTCAAATTTTGGTAAAATTAACAAAAATGAAATTTAGTGAAATTTAGTTTCCTGCTAATAAAAGACTACTTTTGAATATTTCTTTAATCCTCCTGTATCGTTATAAGGGGAAGAAACTAGCAACCCTTTGTTCAATTTATTATAGGAATATTTTAATGGGGTGGAATGTTAGAAGGCCTCTGATTCCTTCAGAAATCTTTTTATATCTTATGTTTGCAATAAAACTAACAGTTTTCAAGTAAAAATATTTGTAATGGATTCTTTTAAAAAGTTTGATTCATCGGTGAACAAGACTTCTGCTAGAAATTGAGGATCTTGTGTAATCATTTGAAGAATTCGTTTACAAAGTGAAGAATCATTGAGAAAAAAAATAAAAACCTATAATCTTCACCTCTCCCTTTAGAGGAACATAACTCCCCTGGGAGGGATATGGGAGTATATGTTTATATGAAAAGGCTCCTTTATTTTCGACAAGAAATCACCTAAAATTTTTCGCATTTATTTGGGTACATCCTGTACATCACTATTTCAAAGATTAGTAAAATTTGTAAGATTGCATCAAAAAGAGCTTACTATTTGTTCTTAGGGTGGTGTAATAAAATATCAAGTTCGTTGGGCCAAGTATTAAAAAAATTCACGGGCCCTTTGAAAGACGGTGGTCCAAAATGATTTTTAATTGTGGATTCATCTCTGGGTCCTGTAAATAAATCGCAGGGTCCTCGTTTCGAGATAACCTTGTCTAACAATTCTAATGCTCCAGAATGTTTCGGAGTGTATAAATTGGGTGGCTGACTCCATTTTGGTTTGTAATCTTTAAAGCGATCAAAAAATCCATCCCAATCAAAAATTGGAATATTAGTAAGTTGCTTGTGACTTATTATTGATTTCTTTGTGATATTTGGGAAATATGTATCTAAAAACAAGCCTGTTACCTATTCATAATGCTGTGCAAGGCAGTTACATACCAGGCGGTGGATTATCTTCTTTTATAAAACTGTGAAATCGAATTTCATTGCCAAATCCCTTATTTTCACAGATCGAAGAAGTTTGCTTTCTGTAAATATTTTCAGAAATATCGTATGTTCCTGGCCCTCCTTGAAAACGATAAAATTTTCTCTCTTTGAGGATATGAGGGTTTCTGAAGCCTAAATTTTGAGAAAATTCTTCAATTAGCTTCTTCCTTGTCCAGCTAGGTATTAGAACGTAAAATCATGAATTTAAACTTCAAAATGACTGCAAAGTGGAATAAAATACCTAGATCCACCTATATTATATTTCTTGTAATTGCATTCATATTTCTGAATATTGTACTGCCCAGGAGATAAATTAAGAACATCTTTTCTAGGTGGTGGAAATCTTTCTGTTCTTACTCCAAATGGAGCTCGATTGACAGGTGGTGACATAAATTTTTGTTTCTTTGAAATTAAAGTTTAATATACTTTAATAATGTTTGTATTACCTCCGAAGTGGTAATTTGAATCAAATTTGAATTAAGCGCCAAAATTTTCACACAACTCTTCTAGCAGAAGGCAGAACATAACCTCACAAATAAGTAAACCGATGCGTGATGCTGTCATTCGTATGTTGACTGTTTCATAGAGTTTCTAATCTGTTTCTACTTTCCATGAAATTATATATATTGTACGATTATTATACCAGTGATTATACCTACCAGAAAATAGTTTTTCGTCAATAAAGTAACGTAAAATAGTGGTGACCTTATTTCAAGTGAAAATGAAACATAGCAAAAAGGAAGAAGAAAGTTCTAGCACAAGCAGCAATGATAGCAGTAGTAGCAGCAGTTCTGATTCTGAATCAAGTTCAGATGAAGAATTGAAATGTAAAGCTAGTAAACGAAAACATGAGAAAAAAGTGACATCAAAGCACAGTAAAGTTAGCGATAAAGAATCAGTTTCTTCTGGTGATTCTGGTTCTAAAAAGGTTAAGAAAATTCGGCCTAGTGAAGTACATCAAGATGAAATTGAAAAAAGGCCTACATTCGATACTAGTAAAGAAAAATCTAGGTAAGGGAATCCAACAAATAATACATAATCTGATTTGATCAATGTACGCTTTTATGTAATTTGTCTTTCAGCGTGTAAAAATATTAATGTTCGTCAGTTATTAGCAATAAAATTATTGTAAGTTATACTGCTGAACTGAATTTAAATGTCGGTATGGTATTCAGCAGGACTGTGGCACTCTAAGTATAAAATTAGAAAATAATCTGTTCTCACCAGAGCTAGGAAAATTGAAATATGCAATGCTTCAGAAGTCATTTTCATACCAAAAGTATCAGCATTATCCATAATATATATATATATTTCTACGTCAACTTTCAATTATTGGTATGCTACATGCCTATGGTCGTGTCTAGGAGAATTTTTGAAAAATGAAGTTCATAATTTTTAGGTATACATAACAAATCAACATTATCGAAAATAGGTATTAACAATCAGGTTTAATAGAAGTGCATCCAATATGACCCGGTAGAGGTTGTTGGGTAGCATCGAAATTGTTTTAAATAGATATTCAGTAACTCAAAACAATTTCCATCATAGAGTTGTCGGATAGATGTGATTTCTGATCGCACCAGCTAAAGTCTGAATCATATTACTTGACGTATGATTGAAATAATCTACGCATTATGTTAGTTTGATGTCTCTCTCGCACGCATCCAGTTGATATGGCTGCTTATTATTAACGTAAGATGAAATAATCAAGATTTTCCATTGTAACCCTTTATTTCACTCATTCTCATTTTTAATGTTTGGTAACAATGTATTTGTACGTCTCTGCTTGTTTCGTACTAATTAGTTAGTCCCAAAAAAGCGAAGGGAAACCACCACCTATTTTATGTACACCATACATCCTTCTATACCAATTATATCCCCGTACATCCCAATACATCCTCGTACATCCCTATACATCCCTGTACATCCCCGTATCTCACCATACATCCTTCTATACCAAATTTGTTTAAATGTCGGATTTAGGCTCTATTTTAGGGCACATTCAACATCTAAAAAGCATTGACTGGCCATCTGAGGAGAAAAATCGAGAAAAATAAATAATTCCATACACCCTAAATCGAGACCCAAATGCCATAAACAGGTATAGGTAAAACAATTTGATCGTAAATTTTTTGGTAGGTGATAATGTGGCAACTATACTTTTACATAATATTGCATTCATATTGTAGGTATATGAAGAAAAGAATGGTTGTACAGATTTTAAAACATATACGACAATAAAATATAACAACTTTCGACTTATTTACATTTTCTCATGTAACTAGGTACCTAACTATTATCGCAGAAAATAAAATTCTTGATGAAATGTTAAATTAAATTCACAAAAAGGGAATGAAAAGTATGCAGGGTTGATTGAATTGTTTCAAGTGGACATAATTGGACGATTTTGTCCAATTATGTCCGTCCGGACAAAATCAATAGTGATGTACAAATTGGACAAAATTGAACGAAATCAATAAAACGCGACAAAAATTCAAAAAAAAACTTGCTGCCTCAGAAGAAATAATTGTGGTAAAATCATTTGAAATTTGATAAACTGCGAATGACATATGCCGTTTGACGTTTGCTGTCAATTGTCACTTTATAAATTATAGCGACCCGCCTTGGCTTCACATAAACGTATAAAAAAAAATCTGTTGATCCGATCGCTATCAAACTTCACAGGAACACCCGCTGGGCTAATCTGAAAATTGCCTGAAAATTTCATCAACATCGGTCCAGTCGTTTCGGAGTCTGTAACGGACATAGGTAGAAACATTTTTTGCGTTTTATAGATATAGTTAGATAAAACAAATGTAAATGAAAACCCATTATGTTGCTTGGCTAGATAGGTTAGCAGACTAACTACTAACTTACAGTATTTAATAAATAAAAATTAAACTTGATTTTGTCCAATATTGTCTGATTTTGTCCAATTTTGTCCAATAATGTGATTTTGTCCAAATTTGTCCAATAATGTCCACACCCTGGACGAAATAAAAAAAAAGTGGACAAATTCACAACTCTGATAGTATGGGCCTGCCTTTCAACAGATTAAATAAAAGCTGTTCTATCGCTTTTCCCCCAGCACATTTAAATTGGGCATTTGGGTTTATTCAAATTTGTAAAACACTTTTAACAAAGGGCTTGGAAGTTCCATTTGCATGCATGTTCGGTAGGCTACCGCAAAACTCGGGAATTTAAAAATCAAAAATAAACCGGAAAAACTATTTTTCGAAGAAAAACAACAATGGGGTCGTTACACAATTTTTTAAAATCATATTTTCCCGAAGATTGTCGTAAAATATTTGACCCGTATTTTTTATTTTTCTTATAGCGAACATTTTAGGCATCTAAACCAGCCTCAAAGTTAAGACGCTGGCCCTTTAAGCCTTTTTGAATGATAACGTATCGGGGGCAATGCCGAGAATTGTCGATATTAGCCGGAAAGTACAACTGTTGCTTGTCAAACGTAAACTGAATTAATAAACAATCATGGCAGTCTAGTCGTTTGACAGATAGTGTCCAGTGTTGTTTTTCAGTTTGTCTAGTTCCCAAATAAATGAAGCATTTACCGTTTCGTTTTAATATTTTTCATTTCAGCACTGAAATAGTCCAAATTGGATAAATAATAATTGTCAATCATTTCACTACCCCTAAAATTGTCTGAATCGGCTTTAACGAAACCTTGCTCTATTTTCCATATACAAATATACTAATTGACACAATAAATAGGAATAAAGGCACATAAATAAACGGCAGATAACTATTTATACACCCAGACCCAACACAAATAGAAATAAATTTCCAAATGTCAAATTCTGATTATTCCTAACACTTGCCCGTAGTATCAGGAGGTCATAAATGATCATGATGCGCGCACCGTTCTCCGTTTAGGTTCAGACCACTTTGCTGATGGTAACTTTTTTAAAACAGACCACAGAGTTGACACACGCATTTTAAACAGACCCCTTAAGCTGTCCTCACACCAGACACACGCATTTTTTGCAAAAGGGATATATGATCATTATGACTTCCTGCTAACAAGGGCAAATCATTATTGCTTCCTACTTTACCGGCTCAAACACCACGTAACGTTATGCTTTCTGGGTATCAAAACATCAATTCAGATGACCAATCACAAGCGCTTCTAAGCTAATGACGTAACTGGGGCAGCACGTGTTTCTGTTTAATTCTCTGAAGGCGCGCTTCGTGCTAAAACCGCCATTGTTTAAATTTTGAGCTACTGGTCAGTAAATAAATGTAACCCAGAGGGCCAATAAACACCTAGTTACTTATTTCTATCAAAATTATATCGATTTTCTGTTTAGTGCAACGACCCCATTATAACCTTTTTTAGATTTTTTGAAAGGTTACGCGCAAAGGCTTTCGTTAGATACATTCCTTAATTAGTAGTAAGAATTTCTGACTTATTTAAACGCAAAAGAATCGTACCTTATGCTACAAACGTCTCAAAAGATGAGCAAACTGTTGAATTGACTGCTGTAGCCCCGGCTGTAGCAATTAACCGCAATTAGCATAACAATGCGCCGAAGACGAAAGAGAGACTTACGCGAATAGCACGCGTGACCCGACATGCAGATGATGAAATGCTTCGTTCATGCGCACATCGGTGCATCAGGTAATTCCCGGGCTTTTTTACGTGTTTACAATCCATACATCCCCGTACATCCTCGCATACATCCCCGTACATCCCAATACATCCCCGCACATCCCAATACATCCCCGTACATCCCAATATATCCCCGCACATCTCAATACTTCCCCGTACATCCCCTATGTTGTACACCATACATCCCTGGTGGTTTACCCCCCGCAAAAAAGTTATCATGGAAACTAGTATTAGTGTCACAGTACTGTCAATGTAGAAACAAATTAGTTCACATGCATGTGTCAACCTATACGCCAAGTTATATTATTCAGACTTTAGGTTGAAATGTATGAATCAGAATTTGAACCTGAACTTCGCAAGTGAAGTAGTTTGAGGTTACTTGTTATACCTTTGTACTCTTATATAAAAGTGTTAGAAAGTTACCTACTTGCATATCTGTTTCATTATTATTATTTGCCGGTATGCTGTGTTGGCTAAAATTCACTAGGTGATTTTAATGTTTAGGTGAAATTTTTATTTTATTTGGCGTATGCAGATGTCTTCGTTGGACAGACAGACTTCCGATATGCAATTTACCAAATATTTCATTTATTTTATCATCACCGATGCCGCTCCAATGATTAGCACTTTTTTATTTGGATTTGGGAAAATTTAACCGCGATGAGAAAAGTGCATGTAATTTCGATATTAGTCATGCTATATTAATGAAGAAGTATATGACATCTAAGACCCTTCATTTTAAATTCGATTTAAAATTTTTGCGTTTTACGATATAACTGCAGTGCGAGCTTCAATGTTATATCTGCCGGGATATTACAATGTTGCATGTACTCTTAACTAGAAGGGTGATGTGGGGTCGCAGGCCCCACTTAGTGGATGGGGTTTTCTACGTAGGAAAATAAAAAAAAAATTGACGCTGAAACAGTTAAAGCCCTTAATTTGCCTTATTGACTTGAAATGCAGACACAAACAAAAAATATGACAATCCATTAGCATAGGTACTACTACCTCATAGATAGTAGGATAGTGTTGTTTTGAGTTTTGTTCACATACAACATGTACCTATATAACCATTTCATTTGCTTTGTAATGTGTTTTCTGTAGTGTTTTTTCTAATTATCAGAAAAGGGTACACTATGGACTCTAAAACAGAAAAGTAAGAGTACCTACCAATTATTTGTCCATCTAAAAGAGTACCTGTACTCTTTAAGAGTCCGGTTGGTAACTGTAATGTAACATTCAATAGCAAAATCTGCTTGTAATTTTCAACTTTAAGCGGGCTTTATTTTTTAGTATTAAACTTTTGTTAGCCATTTCTCATTTTCCTAGTATGACACTTCTATTTCCAAACTTCTTTGATCAGTTCCTAAATTCTATATAATATCTCCCCATCAGCATGTTTAATGAGTCTTTTATATACTACGCAACTAAGTGAAAAAATAAATTGCACACCAGACAATCTAAGCATTACGTTTTCGGTGAGCCATCCGTAGGTAAATGTAAAATCCCTTAAAAAATAATCAATAATAACCTATAATAAGAACTGAAAATACGATACCCTGCCAATTTTATTAAATACAGTTTGATCAGTATAATAATATCATTCAAAACACACTCTTTCAGTGCAACTTTTGCACCAACTTCTGCACACGCTGAACAGAATTTGTATTTACAATCACAAGCGTATATCTATATTTTGTATGTATATCTTACTAATGTTATTTATGCCATATATCTTTATAAATGGAGTACTGAGACATCGTTAATTGGAAAAAGAAAATGGAGTTGGTGAACAAGTTGCTCTCAGATGTTTTTTCTTTATTTTACTGTTATTACTGATTAATTATTTAAAGAATCTAGTATCTGGAAAATGCCATTGAACTAAAAAGTTTTTGTTGGATGATGCCATTGAAAATCCGAATAAACTTGCAACTTTTTTCAAAACAAAACTGTTCTGACCCAAAACCATTGCCTAAGAGAACTGCACTTAGTTAGAATGTCATGATCAAACTGAACACTCGAGAACACGAATGTGCTATTATTTTTCAATTATTTGAAATATACATACATTGTGTGAATATTGTGGAAATGCTGATTGGTGATTTTTTAAGCATTATTTATTTTAAAAACATTTTTCTGCTCTTTAAGATCATACTGAAAATATGTACTTAATCATAAAATAGAAGTTTTGTAAAGTGTAGGTTTCAACAAAAGTTTATTTTTGATTGTCCTGCAGTTATTTTCTGCCAATAAGTAAAATGTACTTATTATTTTTATTTACCACTTTACTTCTATTCCAGTGCTAATATTAACGTAAGTAATAATGTGTTGTAAACTAGGAAAACAAGGGAGGAAAATGTAGAGCGACAAAGTAGTGACAAATATAAACGATATGATGAAAGGAAATATAGAGAAAATAGGAATGAACATGAAAATAGAGATAATAGAAGAGAAAGAGACCATGGCAGATACAGAGAGCACAATCAGGAAAGGTATGAATCAGATTACAGGAGTAGGGAGCGAAGAGATTATGAAGGAGATAGGAACCGCCACAAGTACAGAAATGACCAAAGAGATAGGAGAGATTTTAACGATAGAAATGACTCCAAAAATAGACGTGAAGACTTCAGAAATAAAAGGGATGAACATGGCAGTAAGGAGGAAAGATATAAGTATGTTCTATTTTTTTTGCCTTATGTGTTTCTATGCGTGCTAAATGTACAATTTTATATTTTTAGTAAGAATAGGTCTCGACGAAGCACTTCATTTGATCATGCAAATGCCAAGTGGGGCAAAGCTTCTGAACCGACTGTTAAAAAAGAACCGCTTCAAAAAGATAAACCTAATTTCGGTTTATCAGGAAAATTAACAGAGGAAACTAACACTTATAGGGGTGTGGTAATTAAATACAGCGAACCACCCGAGGCTAGGAAACCTAAGCGCAGATGGCGTTTATACCCTTTCAAAGGTGAAAAGGCCATGCAAACACTGTATATTCATAGAGAAAGTGCATATCTTATTGGACGTGATCGAAAAGTTGTAGATCTCCCTGTAGATCATCCTTCTTGTTCGAAACAGCATGCCGCTTTGCAGTATCGACTCGTTCCTTTCACAAGAGACGATGGAAGTGTTGGTAATTATGATTTGGTTTATTTTATTGTTCTAAAGTAATCTAAGAAAAATAGACATTTAATAATTATTTATAATTTTCGATTGGTCTTTTAGGAAAACGTGTGAGACCTTACTTGATCGACTTAGATTCAGCAAATGGTACATTTATCAATAATAAAAAAGTTGAAACAAGGAAGTACATTGAATTATTGGAAAAAGATGTTATAAAATTTGGATTCAGTTCGAGGGAATATGTCCTTTTGCACGAAAATAGTAAAGATGAAACACAAGATGATGATGTGAAACAGGAGGAGGAAGTCGCTGTTAAAAATGAACCTGATGAGTAACTAATCATAAAACAGTTATTCATATCACGTTTTTCTTGTAAAAGAGGTACATATTTTTTAAACACTTTGTTATTTTTTACAACAAAAGGTTTTGAGGGGTTGAGTAATCGATTGACTGCTTTTTTGATAATTTTATCAAATAATTTATAAACCAACACCTTTACTAGTGGATACCTTAAGATTTATGATAATATTACTGTTGTACATATTTCAATATGTATGGTTAAATACATTTAAAGAAACATTTATTTTAAGAGTAGTTACGAAATGTCTTAAATGGTATACATATTAGATTCTGAATGACTTGTAATATAAATAAAATAATTATACGAATTCAATAACATGAGTATGGAAAATTATTTTTTAAACAAAGTGACATTTTTGTGACAGAATGGTAATTAGCACAAAGTGATAAGTTTGAATTTAGGAAGAGAGCTAATTTTTGGTATTAATATAAATTAAATGCACATCCTTTTTATTAAATTGTTTTCGATAAATTCCAATTTGTAATGATAATTTAACGAAAGGAGTTTATCTCATAAAATAAACCACAAATTCTTCAGCATTATAAAAAATTTTTTAGGGAATAGCATACAGAATATGCCAGTATATTCTGCTTCTGTGATGTTAGTACATACTCGCTCTTGAACTACATAAATGAGAGGCAGGTCTGAAGAGACTTATACAGGGTGTTACAAAAAAGTAGGTCAAGCTCGTTAGCCACAGATTATCTGGCCAAATATAATGGGACTTTCCTTATGCCATTTTTCAATTAGGCTTCTTTCTTTCAAGATACAGAGTGTTAAAGTTAAAATTTAAAAAACGATTTTTATTAATAACTCCTTTGTTTTTTTACGATATTCAGTTGATATTTTGCCCAACATTTTTTTCATATACCGACAATGTTTGTGTAATAGTGTAATTTTGATCAAAAAATCAAAGAAGTTATCAATAAAAATAGATTTCTAAATTTTAACTTTAACACCCTATATCTTGAAAGAAAGAAGCCTAAATGAAAAATGTCTTGAGGAAAGTCCCATTATTTTCGGTCAGATAATCTATGGCTAACAGCTTGACCTACTTTTTCGTAGCACCCTGTATACTTACAAAATTATGAACAAATAAGTGCAACAGAACATCGGGCAAGTTGCAACCTGGAACTCGGCAGGTTATTGGATCACTGCACTAGCGATGTTTGGTAGATGGTTCTTTTTCATTGTACCGGGTGTACAAATATAAGAAAGGTCGGCGGCCGTATATCCGTAACCGTTTGCCCTAGAACTTTCGGAAAAAAATATTTAAGATAAAACTTGCCACAAGAAATTGCTGGAAATTATTTTTAAGTTCGTAGATTGGCCGCTAGGGGGCGAAAGGGCTAAACCAAAGGAGAAAAATAATTTTTTCCCTGAAAAATCACCAATAAAGGGTTATCAAAAATAATTTTGTTGAATTCTACTGAAAATTCTGAATAACTTTCGTTTAGAATTTTTTGCTCTAGCTCGGTCAAATAGATGGCTGGGGTGGACAAATATTGAGATGAAAGAATGCTTCTAACTCCGGTTTGGCTCAACGGGATTGGACAAACTTGAGCTTCTTGAGAAGAGCTTTCCTTGTTGTATCAAACGAAAATTAAATAAAGTCATTTCGAATTTCGTGGCCACCGGTAGAGGGCGCGATTTTATATTCAAAGCTATTTTCGCGTTTATCTTGAAAAATTCAAATGGAATAATATAGTTTTTTTAATACTGCTAAAAAGAGGTGAAGATTATAAGAAAAATGGCGCAAGCCGCATAGTGATACCTTTTACATTTTAATATTTTTCTTTATTATTTTTAATAACAAAGTAATGATATTTTTCTCATAGTTTTGTATTGTTCGAAATGAAAATGGGTCATACCGAAGCCTACTTGATTTTTGCGCTCAAAATTTATGTTCAAGTTAATGGAGCAGCCATTCTCAATATTCCTTCATTTATATCTTCGGTTCTAAAAAAGATATCACCATGCGGCTTGCGCCATTTTTCTTATAATTTTCACCTCTTTTTAGCAGTATTAAAAAAACGATATTATTCCATTTGAATTTTTCAAGATAAACGCGAAAATAGCTTTGAATGTAAAATCGCGCCCTCTACCGGTGACTTTATTTAACTTTCGTTTGATAAAACAAGGAAAGCTCTTCTCAAGAAGCTCAAATTTGTCCAATTCCGTTGAGCCAAACCGGAGTTAGAAGCATTCTTTCATCTCAATGTTTGTCCGCCCATGCCAGCTAGAGCAAAAAATCCTAAACGTAAGTTATTCAGAATTTTCAGTAGAATTCAACAAAATTATTTTTGATAACCCTTTATTGGTGATTTTTCAGGGAAAAAATTATTTTTCTCCTTTGGTCTAGCCATTACGCCCCCTAGCGGCCAATCTACGAACTTAAAAATAATTTCCAGCTATTTCTCGTACATACTTGAATGAAATGTTGTGATTAGCTGCAGAGTGCCTTTCAAAAGGCGCTGCTCATGCTACCATTTTAAAAATCATTATTTCATAGATTGAACAAGGTTAAAGTAAAAATATTGTAGTCATATGGATGCAGTCTAGAAAATGTTTAGAAAATTCGATTTTTTAGGATGCCCGATATGGATACCATACCATTATCATTGAATTTACATAAATGAGAACGTCCAAGCAATGAGCTACTTTGTTGGCCAACCGCGGGTTGGTAGATAAGAGATGGCCTTGTATTAAATTTTAATGGTAGCCACTGTGTTAAATTCTGTGTTGAAATTCTAATTTCAGTTCGTTTAGTTCAGGTAGGCCTAGAGATGTAAAATTCTCGGGAATTTATAAATCGGTAATATTCCCTGCGAAAATTCCCGAATATTCGCGAATTTAAGAAACATTGCCATAATGACCTATTAAACAAATTTGGTATAAAAATGTACAACATGAATGTTCAATATTGTGCATTAATATTGTATATTGCATACATATTTATTATATTAATAATTTAACTCTTTGCAAACAATAAACTTAAATAATACACTCATAAGTAAATTAAATTAACAATTCATTTATTCATTTCTCTCATTGAAAGTATAATATTTCCAAACAAAACTCTTATTTTTCACCATTTTAGAAGAACTAAAATAGTGCAATATCGGCACTTGGGAACTTTTGGAATAAACTAAGATGTTTAAATGACAAAGTGGTGTATGTAAAAGCGAGGGGAAAGGTAAAAAAAATTGCTGCGAAAGAAAAGACATAAAATGAAAAGCTACTAATCCAATAAAAGTGGCACCGGCGGCACCTTGGTGCGATGCAGATTATAGTTTTCTGTCTACATCTAGGGTGCACCGCACGCATAATAAATTTCGAACACGGTGTGACCGTTGGCGTGCGCGCAGTGTAATGCATTTCGCGAATATTCGCGAACATTTGAACGAATATTACGGAAAATTTCAATATTCCCGAGAATATTCGTTTGGAAATATTCGCGCTTCACATCACTAGGTAGGCCACAGTGAGAGGCAGTAAAATAAGTGTGAAATTAGCCGCAGTTTGACAACTTTTTGACGTTTGATGTTCACCTAGCCACTGAACAGGCTTTTACTGAATTAAATTATGTGACTGAGATTATGCTTGCTTTCTTAATTAGCATTTAAAAGTGGTATTTGTGTTTAATGTTGTGTAAGAGGATGTTACATACAATATGAATAGCAATAAATTGTTTATTTAAATTTAAAAAAACAACATTTTTAAGTTTCCATTTTCAAATAAAAAACAATTTCCAAACAAAGTCAAATTTTACATTTTCTAGTGGAGCTAATTGCAAAATTTCGAGCTATAGGTCTGAAAGTAGCATGTGTTGTTTCTGACATGGAATCGAATAACCAGCAGTTACCAAAACTTTTGACAATATTTCCTAGTTATCCTTATTTTTGCATTGATGACCAAAAAATTGTTTTCCTTTTCGATATTTCTCATCTACTGAAATAGTTAAGGAACAATTTTAGGAAAAGTCATTTTGAAATAAATGGCAAAATTATATGCTGGGATTTTATAAAGAAATTTTATGAGCATGATGTAACACATCCTTTGCCGGGGGCCCTGAAAATAACTCGGTCTCATGTGTCGTCAAATAGCTTCGAAAAAATTAAGGTTCGTTTCACAGTTTAAATTTTTAGTGGTACAGTTGCGGCGTGTCTAAATTTGTATGCAAGATTTGTAGTACTGCCCGCTGAAGCTGCCAAAACATCGGCGATCATTTCGAAAATCAATAATCTTTTTGACCTAAACTTATCATCTATAGATGATCCGACAATTTATCATCACGAAATGAAGGTCAAGAACTGTTCTTATGCGATTGTTTTGATGCTTGACAATATCAAAATTTATAATTGGAAGGGGGATAACGTAACAAATAAGATGAAATATACAGGGTGTCCCGGTGGAGGTGGGAAATCTCTCGGGTGCGTATAGATTACACGAAAATAACACCCCAAGTTCATATAAAGTTTTCTCCTAAGACCTCCCCCTGCCGAGATATTCTCCCTTAAAATGGAGAAATAAAAATAGTTTTTTTTACATACAATTTTTATTTTTAATTGTATTTCGATAATTTTGTCGGTGACGTACCTAGTGATTGAATGTCGATAAAATAATGCGACCCGTTTTTTGATAGTGCATCAGGGGAGCAAGGGGTGAACTACCACTTACCTTCTTAACTTCATATTTTTTAAGGGGCTGGATATTTTTAATTTTCAACCGCATTTTTTGTTTCCCCGGGCATTTTGCGAATAAAAAGTTACTCTTGTTAGATTTCGATAAAATGAAGCGTTTTCGAGAAAATAAAACTCAACGAGCAAGAGATACCGTGTTTCTACGATTTTCGTTTTCATTTTTTCTGGCATTCGAAAAACCGAAAGCAATTTTTAATGTGAATTTTTACTACCTTTCGCAAACTGTTAAGGTTGTTTTTGTACGATGTTTCGTCTATTGTCTACATCGTCAATTTTTATTTTTTCTTAATACGGACTTGGACAATTTATAATGAATTTCAAAAGAAATAGCTAATGTAGGGTCAAATCATATTTAAAAAATTCCTAAGAAATAATTGATTGAAAGAGCTTTCGATTTCTTGATATCTTTGAAAATAATGCCAGAAAAAATGAAGACGAAAATCGTAGAAACACTGTACCTCTTGCTCGTTGAGTTTCATTTTGTCGAAAACGCTTCATTTTATCGAAACCTAACAAGAGTAACTTTTTATTATTAAAATGACCGGGAAAACAAAAAATGCGGTTAAAAATTAAAAATATCCAGCCCCTTAAAAAATATGAAGTTAAGAAGGTAGGGGGTAGTTCACCCCTTGCTTCCCTGATGCACTATCAAAAAACGGGTCGCATTATTTTATCGACATTCAATCACTAGGTACGTCACCAAGAAAATTATCGAAATACAATTAAAAATAAAAATTTTATGTTAAAAAATGATTTTTATTTTTCCAATTTAAGGGAGAATATCTCGACAGGGGAAGGTCGCAGTAGAAAACTTTATATGAGTGTAATCTATACGCACCCGAGAGATTTCCCACCTTCACCGCGACACGCTGGATAAAGAGTTGACAAATTAAATTGCTGGAATTATTCATTTATACGAACTATTAAAAGTTCAAGGTGTCGAATGTTTATTTACAACACAAACCCACCAGGATTACCTGGAAAACTTTTTTGGCAATATTAGGCAGCAATTGATCATGAAATGTTTGGTAGTTTGTATTTGCCACATGAAAATTTTGAAAACTTATTATCGAACAGTTTAAAGATCTGGTCGAATTGTTTACCACTTTACCCACCCTTGCCCTAATTTTCCTGTTATATGTGCGTCGCTTATACGCTAGAATTAGAATTCTTTATACCCTCAAATTAATATATCAATCAAAATTTCAAACTTCTTAACAGAAACCGAAAGTTGATTATTTGGAGGCACAATTAGTTCTAATTTTTAATGACATATTAGTTGTACTGTAAATACATTTTTGCTTGTAAATAAGTATCCTTACTGACAAAATTGTGTTCCGTTATTTTTATGATTTTTCCGATGTTGGACGTCCCCGTTTTTTTAGCACTCAGGTTCTACGCCAACAAAATTTTATGATTCTCTATTCCTATTAAATATAATATACATAAGATGTTCTCTTGTACAAAATAAGAAATACGTTTTTCAAATTTGGCAATTTTGGCCATTTATTTAGTTTTCCACGGTAAATAATATGCGCTGTTCATTCTTCGTTATTGCAATCATTGGCATCACTTTTAGGAGAAGACAAGGGGTGTCACCACTCTATTTTTTTCTATACAGTGAGAAATTTTTGGGTAACTGACCTGAACAGTGAAAATAAACGCACTTTTTTCTGCTGCTAGAATTTGTTTCTCTTGGTATACCTATTTCATCTTTCATCTCAGTTAACAGTAATAGTCTTGAACACCCGCTTTTTCTGGGAACATTTATTTATTACCAATCGTCGAGGTAATATTTCTGGTTTATTTGTACTTTAAATTTACAGTTTATACTTACAAAAATTTAACAAAAATAAATTTTGTGTAATTGCATCCAAGATACTTTTACCTATTTGTTTGTCTGTTCTTGTATCTACATTTCCATTAAAAACTAATAAAATAATAAAAATTAAGAAAACTATTGAGCGTCTTGGATACTTCTTGAAATATATACAGTCCTTTAAAGAGCATATTTACATTTTTAAAGCATCTCCATTGCATTAATTCTACTTATTTACAAATTACATGATAATTGAAGGCACTCAGAAATTGCATAAATGATCTAATATTGAATTATCTAAATAATGAGAATACTGACAAAGTTGTGTATTACACACTGACTGGGAGTACAAGCCTGAGTAGTAGTTTCTGAAATTCGGGAACAATTACAATAAATTAGCTGCTTAAAAGCTACTAAACCGTCTCTCTTTTTTCAATAAAATTATTGTCTTCTTTTAAAAGGTTCTCAAACCTTGTTACGTCTTTTATCGTTCGTTCACTGTCACATATGTTATTAATATTTGTGTCACATTTCACTGTGTTTTCACTGGTTGTTGATATCGTTGATAAGGAACTTGGTTCACTATTTTCTGTTTTGTTCTTGTTCATATCTTGTTTCTCGTTCATGGGACTTTTTCTGGGGATTTCATAACCTTCATTTTCACAGTCACCATCGTAGAGCAGTTCTAAATATTTAGGAATCTCTTTCGGAGTTTCGTTTTCACAATTTTTGGTATGTGGCGAAAGGAATGGAGTTGAATCTGTTTCGCTACCGCTTTTCCATGATGTTCCTATACATTTACGAAACACATTAATGTCGTTGAACAAAAACAATATAAAATGAATTGAAAATGGGTGTTAATATGTCAAATGGTACATGCGCAGTAAAGATTACCTGAATTATTATGATTTTCATCTCGGAAATAAGCTTCATTTGAAACTGCATGGATTTCTGCAAGCAGGTCAAGACTTTCATATAAATCATGCACATTCATTTTTTCAAGCGAAGGATTATGTGAAGTAATGGTAGTTAATGAAATGATATGTTTAGTATTGTCTCGATTTTCTGCCATACTCACCATCTGGAACAGTGCTAATGTATTGACCTTCATGAGCAGCTGTAATAGGATTCCTAGTAGCCTGAATGTGCAAATCTTCTAGTACTTCTAGGCAATATTTAAACGTCGGTCGCTTTTCTGGTTCAGAATCCCAGCATATAAGCATTAAAGCATGCCTATAATATAAAATTAAATAGTGATACAGGATCGTAATTCTCTTTGTCCATTAAATGGACAATTAAGCTTAATCTTAAAACTGCAAATGAAAATTGCCAAAGAAATTGGTATTCACTTACAGGCCTTCGGGACAGTCAGTAGGCTTCCCCAACCTCTCTCCTTCTCTCAAGTACTTCAGTATCTCCACATTACTTATAGCAGGATATGGCTGTTGCCCTAATGTCATTATTTCCCACAACAGCACTCCAAATGCCCACACATCAGATTGACTAGTAAACACACCATATACCAAAGATTCAGGTGACATCCATCGCACAGGTAACAGTCCCTCTCCTTCTTTTCTGTAATAGTCATTTTTGTAAATGTCTCTGGCCAGTCCAAAATCTCCTATTTTCACAATTCGTTCACTGGGATTTGTGGATGATACGAGACAGTTACGACAAGCCAAGTCTCTGTGTACAAAGTGCGTTTCTTCTAAATACCGACAACCATTTGCAACATCCACACACATTTTTAAAAGGTCCAGCAATGAGAGTGCACACATATTACTCTGCAAATTAAAATAGTATTGTATCCCAGAAAAATCACTATACAGGCGATTCAGAATATTATGCTGCAAAATTTAGGGAGGGTGTTCATCTGTTCATATCTAATAATTGAACAACACGTACTTTTTTGTTTCGCTCAAAGATGTGACCCTCCGAAGAGGCACCAGTAACTTACATTGTTTAGTTATAATTCCCAAATGACAGAACCCTTATTGATGTTGAAAATTAAGTTCATGGCAATTTTTGTCTACCTTTTTTACGAGGTTTTGCAAAATTTCACCAATATCGGTTTATGTTTGAGAATTATTTCCAATATCGTGCTTCTTTGGATGCTCACAGTTCCCTTATCTTGCATCTTGCAAAAGGCGTTTAATTTTTGGTTCTGAGCCCTACTGAAATTTTGCAACAAATAAATACTTACTGCTAAATTTCGAGAAGACCGCAAGTAAGTTAGCAAATCTCCACCTTGCATAAGTTCCATTATGATGAAATGTGGATCGTTATCTAAACAGACGCCAAGTAATTGTAGAATATGTTCATGCTTGAATTGACTCATTAATTGAGCTTCTTTTAGAAAATCGTTTTTTTCTTGTTCCGATGCTCCCTTGCGTAATGTCTATAAGGACACGTTGATCAGAATTTATTTTAAGATACAAAATTTTTCAGACTTACTTTTACAGCTACTTTTATTTCGCCATTTTCAAGACCTCTAGCTTTGCCTTCAAAAACTTCTCCAAATGCACCACTTCCCAAAAATTTCATAAGGGTAATCTGATCTCTGAAAAATTAATTAATTGTTTTCACCTTGAGGCCAACCACCTACATAAAAACAAAAAGTGTACGCCGGATGAAGGACTAAGTCGGATTAAGAAGGACTAGTTGGACTAAGATGGATTAAAATAGGCTGAAATCAGATTAAGTGGAATTAAGAAGGATTAAATCAGATTAAGATGGACTAAATCGAATTAAGTTGGACTAATTTGGAATAAGGTTAGATGAAGTTGGACTAAGATGGACCAAAACAAGATTAACTTGAATTAGATTAAGACAGATTAAGTTGGATATTGTGCCATATTAAGGTGGACTAAGTCAAGTTAAGTATGGACTCGGTGGAAATAAGATTGGCTAATTGGATTGATGGACTAAGTTGAATTGGGCTAAATTAAGGTAGACTAAGATGGACTAAGGTTAGAATAAGACCAGATTAAGATGGAACAATCATTGGACTAAGATGGACTAAAGTTGGAATAAGCCCGGATTAAGTTGGACTAAGATGGAATAAAACCGGATTAAGTCAAATTAAGATGGACTAATGAGGACTAAGTTGGACTAAACATACAGGTGTACACTGGACTGAGTGGTTGACCTTCGGTTTTCACGTATACAGGACATCTGGTGAAAGTGTTACATTTAAGAAATTAGATATTTTGAAATATGAAGAGGGTTAGTCCTATAACATTTTTATCCCAGATGTTTTCTGAGGGTAGGAGTGGTGTTTTTCATTTCCTTTCTTTATTCTGTAACATTTTTGGGAGTTTGGAACTAAAATCTATGTCCCAAATGAACACAAAATGGTTTGGTAAAACCACAAAATCTGGATTTAGTAGTATAATAATTCAATTCCTGATGGCGGCGTACTTGCCCGAGGAGTCAAATAGTCAAAGATACCCCAGCTGTGAGCTTGATACTTAAGAGGAGGTTTTAGCGAAAAATGTTGAGCATATTGCCTAAATCGAGTCTACCAATTTTTCCTGTTTTTTAATAAGTTCCAGTCAGGGTCTCAACTAGTCGACAAAAATTGATATGTGTGTTTTTACAACATCTTTTCAATGATACTAACTCACTTAGTAGACAGAAATGTTGTAGGACTGATTGTGTTAACAACTTTATTTACATTTACTTGTCCCCCCAGAAAGAATTATGTTTCGAAAATAGTTTTTCCAAGTAGCACTCACCTTCTAATATGTGGTAACACCGTGATTTCATCTGTAGTGGATTGATCTGATACGTACAGTACATTAGTATTATGTATGAAATTTCCCTGCCTCGGTAATTCTCTAAGAGTTGCCAATTCAACATCGGGTCTGCCTCTAGGGCAAGTGATAATTTCCTTTGCCTTTTTGTCTTTAGCACATCGCCATTTGCCTGGAAATATTACTGTTATTTAAATTAGTAAGCGTTCTTCACTTCGTACTATTAAACACAAATTCTAAGGTAAATGAGAGATAGCAAATAGGAGAAGTAGATACAGAGATTAGAAAAGAGGAGAGGAATAGAAATTCTGAAAATTTTCAAGTAAATTTTATTTGTGCTTAGTGCGGTACTTACAACAAACAAAACATATGACCACTATGAAACAAAATAGCACTGGCACACATATGGCTGTGAGAATTAAATTTGTTGGGTCCTGCTTTTCAGCCAACTGTGCAGCTTCAGTAATATCAAATTCCATGCTTTCATTGCTGGGGTCACTCCATCCGTAAGAGTTATATGCCAGAGCTCGGAAAGCATATTTATATTTATCACTTAAACCCTCTATGGTCCATGAAGTTTCTGAAGTAATTAAAAATTGTTACCTTATTCAAAAAACTGAAAAGACAAAAATACTTGTTCCATTGTATATTGATTCCCATTCATTTTCTGGTTCTTCTACTTCAGGGGAGTTATGATACCAGGCTGTTCGATTTGTAGTTCTTTTGGTGCGGTATACTGGGTATTTGAGGGTTTGTAACATATAAAATTCAATGGCAGCACCGTTGTCTCTGGACTTCTCCCACCAGATCTGATATTCATCACCTTTCTTGTGCTGTATTATGGGCACACCTGGTGGAGATGGTCTGTCTCCTGTGAGCAATTTGGAAAACATTCATTTAAAGTATGAAATTACTCGCTCACTTTATTATCACAAGAATTTAAATTAGTATTTGCATATTACCATTTACAAAGTTTTGTACAGGGTGAGCCAGTAGTGCAGGATCCTTTGATATTTTCTAAATATAGGTACATATGATTAGAAATACTTACTAAAAAACTTTAAATACCCACAAGTGTTTTGTACATATTTGTAATCGTTAATCCAATATAGAAGAATTCTGCACTAGTGACTGTCGAATATATAGGGTGAGGAAAAATAATAGGTATGAAGCAGTTTTGAAAAAACTTTTACTTACCATCAGTCTCAAAAATAAATCTGGTGTCACTCGGCCATATATAAGGTTCAGTAAATAAGGGATATTTCAAAATAGTCCTAAACTTATACTGCATCTTTGGCTTTAAGTTGCTAGCCTCAAACGAGACATATTCTTCATAATTTATCACAGATGATTCATTCACATCTATCCACTCACTAGATATCACGCTACAGTACTGTATTTTGTAACTTTCTACAAACACTGGATTTTTCCAATTAATTTTTACCGAATATGCTGTACGAGAATGGAGCATCATTTCATCTGGTTCTGGGAATGTTTGTATTTCTACACCTTCACTATCCGAATAGGAATCATTTTCAACACTGTAAGCGCGAACCCAAACTAAATAACTCTCGTAAGGTGTCAGCTTCTGTAAATTTGCATTAAAATTATCTCCAGATTCAGTTGGAACTGCTTGCTCTCCTTTGTGTTTTATTCCCGATATGGTGCCATTCGTTTTCCAGTGAATTTCATACCTTACACTGGGACCGTTAAATTCTTTAGAAGGCAACCAACTTACTTCTGCTAGGGTTGGATTTAAAACAACTACTGATACACTTTGTGGTGGAGATGGAGCTACAAATTAATGTAAAAATTATTAGTTAAAGCATTTTATTTTATACAGAAAAAATAAATGTTAGGCAAACAATTTAGATTCCATGGCTAGAGATTTTTTGGATCCAAACAGAATTAAAGCAGAAAACTTTAGTTAACATTGCTAATATTGCTTAGTCCATTAGAGGAGAGGTGAAAAATATAAAAATTGGATAGAGGAACAAATATATGCCATAGTCAGTGGGCATAATACGTCATTCCGCGGAAAGTCTAGACAGTCGATGTAATGCAATGGTAAAGAGTAGGGAATGCTCACGAAGCATACCTATAAAATGATTAGGAGAATTTTCGGAGAAATCGGATTCAGTTGAAAAAGCATTGGAGTTATATGCTAGCAAAAGGCAGATAGATGGAAGGAATATCTGAAGAACATATATGGTGAACAAAAAGCAGGTGTATTAGAAAAGGAAATCAGTTTTGGGGAGGGTGACCCAACCTATCCTGTTATATGCTTTGCTTGCAACATACCAGACCGGTGAGATTCTGGAAGGTTATGAACGGAAAATTGTAGTAGCTCTGCTAAAAGGGAAAGGCCTGGATAGATCCAAAATTTGAGAATGATTTTAACTAGGATTCTACAAAGAAAAATGGAGAAAATGGTGAAAGAAATATTGGGGGAAGACTAATTCGGGTTTAAATAAAATAGAACTAGTGAGGCCATTATAATTCTAATAATAGAAAAACTATTACAAAAAGGAAAGAGTGCCTGTATAGGATTTCTGGGTTTAGAAACGATCTTTGACAATGTAAAATGGAAAAACGTTTCGGATGCTCGAAAATGCAAGGTTGAAATATAGGGACAGAAGGGTTAATATGTGATTTGCACAAGGACCAAAAGGCAGTTATAGAATTTCCATACAGGAAAGAAGAATTAGGAATGACTGAATAATCTTTTTGTCCTACAAAATAAAAACCGACTTCAATGAGAACATCATCAAGGTAGTCGAAGTCAATTAAATACGCATTATTAAGGATAATTCAAAAACTATTGGTCAGATCTTGATCAAATTTATATGGGACCACCTGAGAAGCACCAGCTTTCAAATAAAAAAAAAGAATCATCGAAATCGGTTCACCTAGGAAAAAGTTATGAGAACATCATCAATGTAGTCAAAGTCAATTAAATACGCATTATTAAGGATAACTCAAAAACTGCTGGTCAGATCTTGATCAAATTTATATGGGACCACATGAGAAGCACCAGCTTTCAAATAAAAAAAGAATAATCAAAATCGGTTCACCTGGAAAACAGTTCTGAGGTAACACACATAAAAAAAAAACAGTCGAATTGAGTACCTCCTCCTTTTTTGAAGTCGGTTAAAAATATGAAATCAATTTTGACAAACAGCTATGGTCTTTTGGGTACAAAAACGAATAAAAATAAAAACAAAATTTTGGTATGTAGGCGATGTGAAAATACAATTTAAATACAAATTAAATACAATTTAAATGTGTCAAATTAGAAGAAGTGACAGATTTGTATTATTTGGGAAGTGAAATAACTCATGCTGTTAGGGGCAGTAGGGGAGTAAAACAAAGAATAATTCAGAACTGAGTCAGTTTAGCGATAGAAGCAACTATATTATGCTCGGGAAAGGTAAAATTAGAAATGTGCATATGGAGAAGCGGATACGATAAAATTATAAGTGTTAGAAGTTATCACTAGGGAGGTATTAGAAAGAGTTAGGGAAAAGACAATCATAATAGAAGAGGTAGGATGGTAGGACAGATACCTTTTGAGACATTCTGGAGGTAAAGATATAAAAAAAAGGCCAAAGTAGACCACTGTTTCACTTTTAGGGAAACTTGCAGGTTAGCTCAAGATAGGAAAGAATGGAGATGCATGTACAATCAATCTTCGGACTGATAATTTAATACGATAAACAAATTATTTGAGATTGCAGTTGAAAGTTTCATAATGAAATTGAATTAAATATATTTTGTACTTACTACCAGCAGCAGTTTGAAATGTTATTGGAGGTCCAATATAAGCTTCAAAACCATTTACATCCAGATAATAGTTGCTGATGGCTACAAAGAACGTATAATTGGAAAACGGTTTTAAT
This sequence comes from Xestobium rufovillosum, assembly GCA_963966045.1. Lineage (NCBI taxonomy): Eukaryota > Metazoa > Arthropoda > Insecta > Coleoptera > Ptinidae > Xestobium > Xestobium rufovillosum. The sequence goes on from OZ014496.1 coordinate 18,224,699, forward strand.
GATTCTACCAGCAGCGTAGTATTAAATGTTGTTATATTCATACAGTTTTCGTCACATTTGTACCCCTGATTTTCTAGATTTTCCTTGTAATAAATTATGTATTGTACAGTAGCGATTGACACATTTGTGCAATCAGAATGAAGTGTAATCTTAGGCATACTAAATGTCAGCGATGTTGAAGCCTTCGACAAAAGTGTAAGAGTTAAGTTCTTGCATTGTATTGGAATGAGGCATTCATTTGGTGGATATGGTTGCATATGCGACCCAAATATCAACAAGTCTTTTGCATTTATTTGTTCTTCTACTTTCACATCGTTTTCTGCTTTCTTTAAAGAATAAAGCAATCCTTTTGTCATATTTGTCCAGTACAGTGTTCCAAAATCTGATTTCAAAGTTTCCATAGGAAGGCTCTCCCCGATTACAGAATTCTCTGCAATAACTTCGCATCGACAACCATTTTTATCTGTTGCTATTAGGTCATAAGTAGCCGAATCTATGAATATCAGAAGAGGTTTCGCAGTTGAATTTGAATGATCAACAGTAAATATCTTTTCCACCAAACGATTATATGGGCAGTTACAATCGATATTATTTTCATCCAAATGTCGTTTAGTGTGAAAATGGTTGTAGAAAAATGGTTCTATATTTGTTCCATCAGTTTCTGATTGCATTAGTACGTATCCCCCATACGGATGTGCTTCAGTCCAGTATAATTTCCTAAGAATTATTACGTAATTATTAAATTTTTAATGCTAACTCAAAAAGTTCATGCTTTAAGAAGGCTACTTATAGTAGAACACCGAATAACTTTTGCAGTTAGACAAGTGGGCCTTGGGGGGTTGGACTTTTAGTGGTGAAAATGGTCATGTATCAAGTACTTGAGCTGAAGAAAATAATTTTGTTTGCTATTATCTTACCAACTACATCAGAGCAGAGGACGTTAGAATTTGTGAACATAAGCTGAAGATGTTTTCATCGGATAATATCTAAAATTATTGCAGGTGATGAGAGTCATGTGTAAGTTCACAAAGAAGAAGTGACACTTTACACCCACAACGGCCAAACAATAGAGGGCTATGAAAAAATTATGTATGCAATTTATTCTTCCCTGGCCTGGTTAAAGCAATCTAGTCGGGGAGCAGACCGCCTGAAAGATGCGTTGTAAACATCCTCTATACAACTCAAACACACACACACAAATTAAGCTGATTCTTATGTAAAATGACCTGCCGGATTCGAATTTTGAGGTCGCCTAAAAATCGGGAATTGCGAAAATGCCAGAAAATCGATTTTTCGTAAAATTTCCCTAAATCAATTTCCGATCCTTTTTAATACTTTTCTTGTTGTATTTCAGCAACGAAAAGAGTTAGAGACCTGTTTTTTCGTGGAATATACACTGAAGTGTGCTGATCATCACAGTTTACTCACGTTGTCTCTACAATTTTCCAATTTTATGAAAAAAAAAATGTTTTCTTGCTAGACCACAAATTTGTGTAATGTATTTTTCATGTAGCGGATAAGTAATCTTATTTTTCGGAATTAACATATACATATGCGAGACCAAATATGGACAAAGGCTCGAAATTATGTTTGGTGAGGAAACGAAACACTAATATTGTTTCTGAAAGAAGTTACAGCGAGTTAAAAACAAATAATTTGTGCGCGCTAGCCGCGCTGATAGGTTGATAGGTAGGGACATAAGGGTTCAGGCGCTTTTATCCTTGGCACCCTGAATTAATTTAAAACGTAAACAAAAATAATTCTAACAAATATGTGGATTCAATTCTACATTTTATTGAAATGCTTTATTACATGTAAGATTATTTTCATGGAAGGAGTACAAGGCCAGGAATTAAATTTAAGAAAATGTCCCAATTCATTTTTTTTGAAAAGACCGAAGTCTTCGCAAAATGTGAGAAACGAAGATATCAATAACCAGTATGTCCTCCTCTGTTCTCGAGCAAAACATTAACACGTCTGTACAATCCAATAAAAAGGTTATTAATGGCTTCCTGCGGTATGTTGTTCCATTCTTCTTGAGCAGCAACAATTAGCTCCTGAAGGGTGAAAGGGGGGTTATCTCTATTTAAAATAGTCCTGTTTAGCATATCCCACATGTTCTCTCAAGGATTCATGTCAGGTGAGTTCGCTGGCCAATTCATTCTTTGAATATTCCCTAACTGTAGCAAATTGGCAACCCTTTTTGTGCGGTGGGGCGTTATTTTCCATAAAAACGAAATTCTCTCCAATTTTGTTGGAGGGGTTTACGGCACTTGAATAAGTGGAGTGCGGCAACCATTCATTATACCCCCCCCCCCCCCCCCAAACATTACTGTTCCGCCTTGATAAGGAACAACTTCTCTGGCAAAAGCACGTCCTTCTTGTCGCCCCGGTCCCCTCCAGACCCTTTCACCTCGATAATCACTCACTAACCCAATTTTTGTCTCATCAGAAAAATAATATTGCGCCACTGGGGTAAAAGCCAGCCCCTATGTTTCTGTGCCCATTGGAGACGTGCGGCTATGTGTCGAGGAAGTGTGCTGTATATAACACGGCTTGGCAAATAAGCCCAATTATCCCAACATCCTAGAATATGGATGGTACATGGAAAATGATATTATGTCAATAAAATTCACAAATCGCTCTAAATTCTATTGTGTTACAATAACACAGTTCTGTAAATTTAAACATTTACTTGTTGTTTTCAATGTGCATGCATGAAATCTAATGTGCAATGTATAATATCATGGTTATGTGAGGAGAAACGCAATTTGTCTGAACAAAAAATACAAATGTTCTCGATATTAATGCAGCGTTTGTACGCCTGCACTTAACCACTAATACATGGCTCAGCGCGGCTAGCGCGCACAAATTATTTGTGTTTAATTAGCTGTAACTTTTTTCAGCAACAATATTAATATTTGGTTTCTTCACCAAAAATAATTTCGAGCCTTTGTCCGTATTTGGTCTCGCATATGTATATGTTAATTCTGAAAAATAGCATTACTTGCCCGGTACATGAAAAATACATTACACATATTTGTGGTCTAGCAAGAAAACATTTTTTTCATAAAATTGGAAAATGCATTGATCAGCACACTTCAGTGTATATTCCACGAAAAAATCAGGTCTCTATCTCTTCGTTGCTGAAATACAACAAGAAAAGTAGGTATTAAAAAGGGTCGAAAATTGATTTAGGAAAATTTTACGAAAAATCGATTTTCCGGCATTTTCGTAATTCCCGATCTTTTCGCGACCTCAAAATTTGAATCCGGCAGGTCATTTTACATAAGAATCAGCTTCATTTTCTTGTGTGTGTTCGAGTTGTATAGAGGGTGTCGAATTAGAGCACCTTGCTCCCCGACTAATCAAGCTTAAGGAGCAAACAATAGAGCTAAATGGTACACAAGAAAGTGTCTCATTCTGCTACCTGTGCCAAGAGATATTTGGGAGTTGCCAAAAATTCTCCATATTCGCCAGGATTAGCAACGTGTGACTTTTTACTGCTCTTAGGACTAAAAAGGAATATTTACGGGCATAAGGCAAGAGATTCTGCAGTATTTTAATATTTTAACATTTCTAAAATATCTTGGAAATCTGCATTTGAAATGTGGAAAGAAAGAATTGTGGTAGTGAATATTTTGAACATTATTTAAAATAAAGTTGCTAAATATATTTACTGAATTCCTTTATCGCCTATAATTTTGAAGTGACCTACGTATACAATTAAAATTGTTTAAGGAAAGTTAAATGAAATAGCAAAGATGTACCTACCTAGTAAAAGGCGATATTTCTATTTCGTAAATCTTTGTTCCCATGCTAAATATTTCAGTACTTTTAATGATTCCCTCGTCCATATGGTTGAGGTCAATTTTATAAACAGAAGTACCTGGTATATTATTTTCTGTTTGTGTATAATATAGACTTCTTTCCAACCAGTCTACGGTCAAGCTAACGGCATCACCTTCAGTATCAAATATTTTGGTGTATTTGTTTGATTTATTGTTAAACATCAAAAGTTCGCGCATGTCATTAATCCAAAAAACTTTTTCTTCTTTCATTAAATACCCAATTTCAACAGGAGTGCTTATACCATGAAGGAGTGAATAATTTTGTTTTGTGTCGATGTCTTGGATAAAAATTGAGTCTTTTGAAGCTATAAGTAATCTTGGAAGTGGAGATTCAATACTTGTATCCACTGATGCTGTGTCTGATATTTCTCCTTTGCCAACTACGGTATATGCTTGCACCTAAGATCAAAAGTTTATAAACTATATTCTATTATTATTTTATCAAAAATTTTACTTCGAAATAATATGTTTCGTTTTGCTCCATTTGATATAAGGTATATTCTCTGGCAGTTGGTAGGACTCTTGCATCTTCACAAATATCTATGCGCTCGCCATCTTCAATATACCAGCAAAATACTATGTAACCTTGAACTACACCATTCGAATGTTTTGGAGAATCCCATCTGAAAGTTACATCTACGTTTTTGCTTAGGTGATGATGCTCCATGAATGTCACATAAGTTCTTAAGTTGTAAGGGGCTGAAGGTGTAGAAGCAGGTGAATACACTTTAGTTTGAATATAGGGCGAAGATCCCCAGTAGGTGAAAGCTCGTAAAGTCACCAATAATTCAGTAAATGGTGCCACTCTTTGCCAGTAAGTTACAGAAGGTGCCGTAGTTATAACCTATAAGTAGTTTTATGAGAAAAAGTGTTAATTCTTGAATGTAATAAGTTTACCGTAGATTCATTTTTTGAAAAACTGTTGATGTTGATTTCGTAAAATACAGTCCCAAAATTAACATTTTGTATAGGCACCCAGGTGACATTAAATGATTTCCAGGAGCCTATTACTCTTACCGAGTCACCATCAACCATTTCCGGTATTACAGATAAGCTTTCTAATGAAGTGCTCATTTCTAAAATATTTGCAAGATATAACAAATAAAAGATCAGTAACAATTTGTCTTAACCAACTTGGTAATGCGTGAAGATTAGAATCCACAATATAAACCATAGTTAAACTTGACATGCTTTTGCCACTAATCTTGGCAATATTTTTTCCTTCAAAATCACTAATGGCTGCACTTTTATCATCTTGCAACCAAAGCAAACGGTTATCGAAATAGCATAGAGGACCTTGCATATTTGGTTTTTGAAGATTGGAGAACATTTCAATTTGGGATACAATTTTTCTATCGTCTGTTGGGGCGTAACCAGCCATTGTTGCTTTAAATAAAGTAGAGCCTTCTGAACCCCTGACTATCCAATACACTAGGTGGCGTTCCATATCCAGTGTAAGACCCATAACTGTAAAACAATTTTCATCGATAGAGTGCTTATAAAGGGTTTTCCAATTAGCTGGTCGGAACTTTCAAATGAAACACAATGATAACTACAAGTGATAATCTTTTAATCTTAATTTTTTATTTTGAAGAACAATCGAATACATTGTTTTAAAAATAATATCGTTTAAATGTCTTCCTCGACTTCGTCTAATTGAATGCAATTGGAAAACCCTTTACTATAAGAATGCACTTTTGTGGAGTGGATTTTTTGAAGAATCAATACGTATGCAGGATGGGTCACTAGTGCAAGGACATATTACTGTGGTTTTGCTTATGATTCTATTACAATAGCTCAATCTGAAGAATAGTCATAATTGAAGATTGAACACATTGCAGTTAATCTGCATTTTTGTGATTACATAGGTACTGCCCAGTTATATTTCCTGTCTTGCTTTATAAACATCTTATTAAATTGCCTACCTTGTTTTCCAGAAAAGAGCTGAGCAGCATGATAAACTGACTTATCTGCTCCATTTAAATGGGCACACTCTACAGTATAACCTGTAGACCAATATAAGTAAGCTTTTACTGCATCGATAATTAATTCTTTTGCTAGTGTTAAAATTGGTAGTGGTTCTTGCTGAGTACCATTTAAAGTGCTGCGTATTATCTAAAACAAATATTTATACAAACTGTTAAGATTACAAGCTGCAACTAATTTTTTACCAATTGCTGTTTGGGATTGGACCAATACAGTTTCTTTCCTAGCCAATCAACTGCTATACTACCAACGTTCTCAATTTCACTTAATTGGTCATATTCATGCGTTAGCAAATTGAACCAGAACACTTGAGATGTGTTTGTGACTAAATATAATTGGTCATCATACCAAGCCATATTGGTAAAATGGAAGTTTTTCATTAAGCTCCTGTGTATTATGTTTTCTACATTTTGGCCAGTCGTGTCTGATTTTAAAAGACCTTCTGCTGCTGACCACAATATTAAGGGATATTTCTCATCTGTGGGTAGTTTTAACGTCATCCCTTTGAATTCTGATGACCAAGGCCCTTCACTATGAGTGTAAGCAGTTGCTTTTGCTTTTATTATATACTCTGTGTTTGGTTCTAAATTAGTGATTGTGTAAGATGTAGTAGTTGTATAGTACGTGGCATTGTAAGTTTCCAAGATATCTTTTACTTCCAGTTTGTAGGACCAATTCTGCCAAGCCCCTTTGCCTGAATTGATAAAATTAATTAATCTTTAGGGAAATGTAAGTTATCCATACCTTGAAATCCTAACAAATGTGGTGCATGCCAAGAAGCTTGCGCAAAGTTGCTACCAAAAATAGCTTGTACTAACGTAGGAGGATTGACCGGTAAAGGCACAGGTTGAGAGCTAGGTAAATTGACAAGTACTTTAATATATGGCTCAGAATCATTTAAGTCCACATAAGTGTTAAGGAAATGAATTTTCAAATCCTCATGATACTTTTCCCAGTACAATTCTGTGCCATCCGTCCAATAAAGATTCTTATTTGCAGTTGCTAGCGAAAGAACTTTTTGCATACTTGATCTGTCATGATGAGGGCGTAAATTTATTACTTCGGTCCTAAAAACAAATATGGAACTTATACCGAAAATCTTGCAAATTTCTGAATATTTTTTACCCATCGAAAGACACCGAAAGCAAAGTATTCTCTTCTTGATTGGAAACCACCAAGTGATAACTTGAATAGTCTATTGTAAAAGCCCCAAGACTAGGTTCTTGCAATATTAACGCAGGTTTCACGTTATGCTTTATCCCGTTGCTTATATCTGATAGATCAAGTCGGTACAAACTAACTTTATTAAAATCACGAGAAGTCCAAAATAAATATCTTCAAAGGTAAATAATAACATTTTAAATCTTTATAAAAATATTAGTTACTTACCCATTATAGGGATCCACTTCAATATGAAGTGGTTTAGAATTCAGTCCAGCAATGGCAACTGTGCGTCCCTGACCGTCTAAATTGCATCGTGTAATTTGCCAAACTGTTCTTTGAATAGGCACCTCGCCAAGAATGTACAGTTGGTCATTTAACCAATCTACAGATAGATCAAGAGGGAGGAAATTTAGCTGTGTTGTATTTAATATTGTTTTTCTTGATTGGCCATGTTGATCATCTAGTGACATTCGATGGATCTCTCCTGCAGAATCTGACACGAACATAAGATTTCGAGCTATGTGAAGGGCAATTCCTGAAAAGCACAACAATAGTCCCAATTACTTTTCGCTATTAAATGTGCTGATATTCATAATTCCCCCAGAATTATTTTGCTGTTATGTATTTTTCGAATAATGCCAAAACAAGTCAGTTTTGTTTGCATTAACTCCCGCTACTTTATATTCTAAGAAAGAGTAAGTAACCTATTCGAGGATCTTGAATGTAAGCGGGTAAGGATTTGGATTTTAAGTGGGCACGGGTTGAACGGGGTGAGCCTGAAAAAGGGAGCTTGTTCAACAAATTGCAGGCCACGTGACAACAAATTAAGGGGTTTTTAATACGCTATATTATTCAGTAACACCACATTAAATTATTGTGTTCCTATACCTATGTAATGAAATGGTATATTTAAAACGTTTAAACATGCTATATCTTTAAGTGCCGATTCTTAAATATCCAGATAGCAACTTAAATCTGGATCCCCTAACTGTGTTTCGACAGAATTTTGTTCATTGAGAAGATGATATGAGACCGAGCATTATCGCTTAGTGAGTCGCGCTTAGTATGAAGTTATTCCGGCGCAAAATTTTTGCAGACGAGGTTGTAAAAGTTTTAGTACTTTTCATATTGCAGGAACAATATCATTATGCAGCGCCATTTGCTCATCCAACACAAACTATGGCACTTAGCATCCACAAAGCGGACTCTCTTCTTACTTTGTTTTACAGTTAGGATGTGGTGTACTGTTGTCCTCTTCGAGGAATATTTTAATAATTGTCAAAGATGTGTTACTGATGGCCTTTGCCAGTCTCCATGGCTCTGGGTCATCATTAATCTCTCCCAGCCCTCCTTGAAATGTTTATGCTATTGGAAAACTGTACTGTGGTCTACCAAAGCATTTCTATGCACTTCCGCCAATGCTTTGAATATTCTGCTACAGTTTTACCCTGCTTTGTTTCAGTATTAATATATGCTCATTGGTCCATCATAGATGTTTTACCTCAACGGTCTTCAGTACTTTCTTCTTTACTGTCTAACATCTTTGTTAATAATGTAAATTGCATATGTGTTGTTCCGTAACTGGCCAGAAACAATAGCACAGAATAGGTACTATTTACATACTATATGTACAGGGTGTTTCATTAACAATGGGAAATCCGTTAACTGGAGATTCTACAGGTCAAATAATGACCATTGACCCGAACATGCCTTATCGGAATGTTGATGGTTTAGGAAATACAGGGTGTTGAAAGTTACAATTTTATTTCCATTTTTTGCTATAACTACGAAATTTTTTAGGTTGTCGACTTGAAAATTTGCAATCCTATGGTTTTTCTTGCGGGAAAAAGGATTCCAATAACATTTTTGATGTTGTCCATAGAGGGCGCTACTTATAACCTATTGTTTTGATAAATTAACCCATAACTTTTTATCATGTACATCTAACATCAAATCGGCTCCAAAATCTGAAAGACCAACCTTTTTTAAATAATAAATGTAGTCTTGTCTCATTTTGATATTCCAGCCCATTTTCAAGAAAAAACGACTTAATGCAGATAGTGTTTAAATTCCAAACTTTACAGACACTCGATAGTAATATGACATTAGTTCTAAAGTGTTCAGTGTTAACTTCATTAACTTTCTCCTTAAATATATCAAAAGTATTAAAAAATGCTGCGTCATAATGACTTTTCGAATAGTGATATGAGAGATATGATTTGTGTTTTTGCTCAAACCAATTTTAATGGGCTCGCTGCAGCCCGAAGGTATTCAGAGTTATACCCCCACCAAAGGCAACCAAATCATAAATTATTTAGAAATCTGTACAATCGCTTAGGTGAAAGAGGATCTTTCCGTCCAAAAGGTGAAAATAGTGCTCCGAAGATTATTTCGGCTAAACAGAAAGATGAGGTTTCGGTTAGATTGCATGAAAATCCAGGCATAAGTACCCGTCGTTTAAGTGCAGCAACAGGTGTAAGTAACTCTTCGATTTAGAGAATTTTGCACAAAGAGATGCTTCACCCATACCACATTACTCCAGTACAAAATTTGTTACCGGAAGATCCTCCTGCTCGTCTACGTTTCGCTAATTTCTTACAAGAGCAGCAAGGCGCGGATCCAAATTTTTTGAACAAAATCCTCTTCACAGATGAGGCAACGTTTTCTCGACGTGGAGTTTTCAACTGGCGAAACAATCATTTGTGGGACTCTGAAAACCCCCATGCCGTTAAAAAAAGACACTTCCAACAGGAATTTAAGGTCAATGTTTGGTGCGGTGTAATTTCAAATTTCTTTATTGGGCCTTTTCAACTTCCACCCAATCTGAACGGTCCACTTTATTTAAATTTTCTTCAGCAAAATTTGTACGAACTGCTTGAAGAAGTACCACTTAATTTAAGGGAAAATATGTGGTTCATGCAGGACGGGGTGCCCGCACATTTTTCCCGGCCGGTGCGGTAGTACTTAGACAACATCATTCCACATCGGTGGATTGGCCGTGGAAATGAATTTGCTTGGCCACCTAGAAGCCCCGACTTAAATCATTTGGATTTTTCGATGAGGTCTAGAATGAAAGATATGGTTTATAAAGAAGCTGTTGATTCACCCGATGAGCTGTGGCGAAGAATACAAGCGGCTGCCAATGAAATCAAAGGCAATCCAGGGGCATTGTTTAGAACTCGAGGATCTTTCAGGAAACGCATTGAAAAATGTATCCAAGTGAATTGTGGACACTTCGAACAACTACTTTAAAATTTAATGTTTCCTAATTTTATTTTTCTTGAACCTAAGCGTTTGTAGTGAATTAAAATTTATTTTGTTAGTAGTACTTAATAAGCGTTTCATTTCTAAGATTTAAACACTGTCTGAATTAAGTCGTTTTTTTCTTGAAAATGGGCTGGAATATCAAAATGATACAGGAATACATTTATTGTTTAAAAAAGGTTGGTCTTTCAGATTTTGGAGCCGATTTGACGTTAGATGTACGTGGTAAAAAGTTATGGGTCAATTTATCAAAGCAATAGGTTATAAATAGCGCCCTCTATGGGCAACGTCAAAAATGCTACTGGAATCTTTTTTCCCGTAAGAAAAACCATAGGATTGCAAATTTTCAAGTCGACAACCTAAGAAATTTCATAGTTATGGCAAAAAATGAAAATAAAATTGTAACTTTAAACACCCTGTATTTTCTAAAACATCAACATTCGGACAAGGTATGTTTGGGTCAATGGTCATTATTTGACCTGTAGAATCTCCAGTTAACGGATTTCCCATTGTTAATGAAACACTCTGTATATTTTCTGATACTACCAAGTAGGTACTCTACATTATGACTTGCTTGGAATTGCTCAGTATTTTATTATTTGTGGACAACTCTCGTATTCTATTAAGTTAAATATAATTATCTACTATGTACTAGTAGTGTGGCGAGTGAGATTTGGATATGCACAACACTACAAGTAGGGGTCTCTCTCCGATCGTTCCGCTGGTGAATATTTGCTTGTGCGCCTCTATCAAACACTCACCTTTTCTGCACCATGTTCAATCACCAAGTAATACGCACCTTTAATATTACTTTGTGTAGTATATAGTTTCACAGAATCACTATCTTTTTCGATCTCTTGTTTTATAACATCGTGATAAGTTGCTAAAATGAGAACTGGTTTTTCGGCATTCTTAGCTAAAATACAAACACTGTTAATTAAATCCAATCCAGTATATAAGATATTAGTAACCTAATTGTTCTGGAGGGGTTGTTACTAGAGTTTGTGTTGAAGGTCCAGCGCCCTCACCATTTGTCATGGTAACTGTTATTCGATAAGTTGTTGATGGCATTAGATTTTGAAATGTATAATACTTAGTTGTGGCAGGTACGTCCTATAATGTTACAAAATATGTTATTGGATTATCAAAACAGGCAATGTGAAATTTTTGCATGCAATGTAGTGAAAAAAGCATAAATATATAAATGGTCAAAAAAATAAATCACTCTTGTAAGCAACAGTATAAAGTGCAGAAAAAACTTTAAATAATTATAAATTAATAGAAACTCAAAATTTCAAACAGTTAACCTTAAATGAATTTAGTGAAAAAGGCATAGGTGCAGATTGTTATCTGAAATAAAATGTGTGAGACAAATGCAAGCAAAACACTGAAATAAGCAGGAAACATTAGAAACATGCAACGTTAAAGAGACATTGTGAGATTAGAAAACAATACAAACAGAGGAAACTGTCAACCACCAACTTTTCAATTTGAGCACTAAGATGTAGCCTCTATATTTATTTCACATGTACATTTGATTTATTGATAAATACATTGTGCTCAATCTGAAACTTCTATAAAATCTTTTTATGGACTAAAACTTATTACGAACCTTTAAATCAGCTAGCACAAAATATAACAGATTAATTAAACATCTTAATATTTTTCCGAGATAAATAATTTAGATATTTACAAAATTGTATGATTTGTTTTGAAAATTAAGTTTTTAATACGTGTGTAAATTTATGAATGAGAAAAGTTGAGAGTAGTGCATAATATTCAGTACTGGGCACACCTTGAGTGCCGAAGAACCATTTGGGTGGTTTTCGCTTATTCGGAGCACATAGGAAAGGAGAGGGCCGTGCGGGAATTTTCCGGGCTCCCAGTTCACACTGATACGTGTGGAGTCAATTGCTACTGCCCGTACAATAGTCGGTGGTGAAGCTGGAACTCCTGATGGTAAAGTGCTAATTACAACGCTCTCCGCAGATTCAATGAGCTCTTCATGATTTGCCAGCACTAAAGCTACTCGAAACTGTAATGATCGGATTAATAAAAAGTTTTTCCAAATTGGTTTCAAGATTCTCACCCTGTATTTTGTGTATGGAAGTAAATTGTCAACAAGAACTGTATCTTGGGGTCCCCATGATTGGTTTCGACAGTATTGCCACTGTGCAGCTTCTTCTTCGTATCTGAATTGTACGTAGTAAGTCAGTCCTGCTAGTCTTCCTTCGGGAAAATTCCATTCAAGACTTAAAGAGGTTGCTGTTAAAGAGTCAGCTACTAATGCTGGTGCAGGTGGGATACCCAGCCTTGCCTTTAATTGGGAAAAGTAGATGGACATTGCTTCATTGCAGCCCATTAAGCAGTACAGTTCTTTTTGATCTAGCTTTTCTAATGTGCCGTTCTATAAAGAAATATTATTTTCGAAATAATTTATGGAGACATTACAAAACTTTTTGTTGATTATAGATACTTACACAAACACTATTACAAGACTCATTTAGTGCCGTTTTCCATAATTTGCACCCATTCGCACACTGAAATAAAAGAAAAATTAATAGGTATTTTCGCACCCAGAAATGAGTATTAGAGAGAGTGATAAGTTAAGTGACTAAGTTAAGTTAAGGGTTTTTGATACCAATATATGCTGTCGATATTACTTTTGTTATTACTTGTTTATAAATCACTTGATATAATTTTTAGTAGGGTGTAGTACCTAAACCTCTTAAATATGAATAATTGTTCATAATATGAAATATTGCCATTGGTTCAGAATATTTTATTACCTACATCCTTACATTAAAGCGTTTCTGAATTCAACCCAAAATTTTAGACAAATCTTATCCGAGAGCATGAAAAATTAAAAAAAATAAAAAATTACCCTCTGTTTCACGTAGGTATAGCCATGTGTGTAAAAAAAAATAATATTTTTTGTGTAAGAACTAAAATAGTAACATCCAACAAAATAAAAGTACATATTCCAGTTTGTAAACATTAGGTAGGTACTAAATAGAAAAATGTAGGCTCTATTAAATACTTAAGGCATCATTCTTAAACTCTGAAATATTTAGGACTATCATATCGGGTGCATAATTTCCAACATTACCTTTTTTAATTTGTTTTGTTTACATACATATAATGTGACCAGATCTGCAACTTCAAAATACGGGACAGATGACGTAATTTTAAAAATAATGATAATAATATTCATAAGGTAGGTACATAAAGTACAGGCAGGGCCGTGCAGAGCTCGCGCGGGCCCCAGTACTGACTTCCCGACGGGCCCCGCCACCGCCAAAGTATATTATTTTACACACCTTAATATTAAATAATATACGGCGATGTAGGATTGAATATTTTTATATTGTCAAATACAAAAAATACGCATTTTAAACATAAAATTCACCAACAAAAAAGGCTCAAAAACACGGGAACAATATCATGCACCGTATCGGGCCCCTGCGATGCCCGGGCCCCGGTAATTTGTACCGGCCGCACCCCCTTTGCACGGCCCTGAGTACAGGTAAAATTATAACCGCGTAAATTTTCATGAATTTATTTAGGGACATACTTTTTTATTTTACATATGTTTTCCATATAATTATTAAGTCTTTAAGGAGCTTTGCGTGGCTTTGTCCATAAGACCAATGAGCGGAAAACGTGGTCACCAAAGACAGATAGGAAACCATTCTTGTGATGAGACCGCCCGTACTGCGATTGCGTTCGAACTGTCAAACGCAACATGAATGGGAGACGGAGACGACGCTCAACAATCGACGCTTCCCACGTTCATATAGTCTTATTATTTTAATGATCTATTGATGTTCACCTTACACGGGATTCCCACGTCTTGCATCAAATTCCGACATCTAGTTTACGGATGTTATACTAATGGCACATTATCAGATGTAGTTTTCTGTAAAGTCTTTCGTCTTACAAACATTTCATACCAACAATAATAGGTGGCGGTAAACTCTGCTGGACTTGTTTTAAGTTTTTATTGGCATTTTTAGAAAGAAAATATACAGTGTGTCCACAGATGGACTGAACTATACGTGTAAAAACTTTTATTTTCAGTTTTTCGAAAAAAAATCATTCCTCATAATTTATTTTGCTTGTTATAAAAATACGATTCACGTTGAGAAACTTTGGATTTTGTTGTACAGGGTGAGCAAAAAATATAAAAATGCACATTTGCAAAATTGAAAATTTTTTGAATCAATTTTTTTGAAGTATCAAAAAGAAGGAGCTTAGAAGGAGAAATCGAAAAGACAAAAATCAATATTTATTTAACTTAATACATTGAGGTAAATGACAAACAGTAAAGTTTTATTCCACCTGAAACCCTCCAATGTCAACTTTAAAACGCCCTTTATACCTAAATTTGCTAATAATAGTTGCACATAACGTTTCATTACAAGTGGTAATCTTGAAAAAATAATAATCGATATTAAGATATGGAAAAGCAAAATATCGATTTTAGTTTTAATATTAAATATCTTAGTACCTATAAGTTCCATGAAAAAACTTTACTTGAATTTTCAATTTCTCCTTCTAAGCTCTTTCATTTTGATGCTTCAAAAAGTTTGATTCAAAAATTTTTAATTTTGCAAATCTACATTTTTAAATTTTTTGCACACCTTGTACAACAAAATCAAAGTTTATCATCGTGAATCGTATTTATATGATAAGCAAAAGAAATGATCAAGAAGGACCTTTTTTCGAAAAACTGAAAATAAAAGTTTTTACAAGTACATATAGTTAAGTCCATCCGTGGACACACTGTATAGGTACTAAATTTCAAAACAGTTTAGAACATAAAAAATAGGGCACGTACGGGACGTGAGTATGAAAAACGGGGCATTTACGGGACTTTATTAGGAGCGTAAAGGCACTTTGCCAAAAAACTGTCCCGAATAAAACGGGACGTCTATTAAAATATACTAGTATAGTGTATATTATCAGATTGTATCAGGTTTTGATCAATTATTTGTCATCGGTTCAGTCAGTTTCACACAATACTTGCGTGAATCTGGTATTAAATAACGTATCCCTAATAAATAAGGGTCGTAATTTACACCCGATAATTTAATGCATTTTGCATACTAAAAAATAATTAATGCTCGATATAAAATAATAAATGCTCGATAGAATATAAAAATGCCGAATAAACTAATACAATATGCTTTGTATTTTAAAGAAATTAACCCGATAAAGTATCTCATTTGCACTATAAGTTCTGGTCGCTACTTTAATCAAATAAGTGCTCTAAAAAAATGTAAATGCTCGATAAGTCGGGTTCACTATTAAATCAAATTTTGCTTGATATAATTGAATTATCCCGATGGGGTATTAAATAAAAGCTCGGGGGGGGAGACTTGAACGCTCCGCTCGCTCCGCTTGCCCAAAGACCGGAAATAGTGGGCCGTTGAACCACTTTTTTGACTGTATTCAGTGACGGGCAAGTATAAAACAAAGCAGTTCGTTTTGTATACCTTGATATACCGAACATTCATTATCATAATTGAGAGTTTATAATTTTTTATCGAATATTTATTATTATGGGAGGCATTTGAATTTTGTATCAAACTTTCATTACATTTATCGAGCGTCTATCATATTTATCGAGTATTTATTATATTAGCGAGCATGTGAATTATATACCGAGCATTCATTATAATAATCGAGTGTCTGTTATTTATATCGAATTTCTATTTCTTAATCATGCATTTGTATAAATTAACGGGAAAGTGTACCCTGCAGTATGATTATAATATCGAGCACCTAATTTGTTCCCAATAAATAATGCATATATTGCATGCATATCTTCAGCATCATCCAATTCGCCACCAGTGTAAATGTGAGACCTGTCAACTTCTCTATTAAGAGTCCGGCAAACCCCTTTAAAATGAACCTGAAAACTGACTTCGCAGTAGGTACTATGCTCATTTCTAAACGGTGAAAATTGAAGTGTTGAATTTTGGACAGTTTATAAACGAAACTTTATTTTATGTTTCTATAGAAAGAAAAGTTAAAAATTTTATCTTAGAAAGTGTCAGTTCACTCATGAAATTGACCAACTTCACGCGTGCATAGCGCCAAGAGATTTACAGTTTTCGAAAAATTGTTACAATAGAGACATAAAATATACCTTCTTCTACCATAATCAGGCTTTCGTGTTGCTAAATTTACTAGGATGAAGGTTTAATCATGGTCAAGATAAAAAAAATGTGACAGTCAAGTTGATATCATTGATATCTTATAAACTAGACATTATTATTATTATTAAGAGAATAAGAAATACTCGACAATACATCAAAAACATCGTAATATTGTACGTGTCTTGGTAGTTTATTTTCTTTAGTTCAAAAATTTTTAAATGCCAATGTAGATTTTCAAATGGAACGTAATAGGGCAGGAGCCTCAGTTTAGGCCACTTACCAAAACACTTACCTACACGTCCTTGTATAATATAAAATGCTAAAAACTATTAACCCAGTATTTTGCACTATCCAGCATAGAGCATAAAAACAAATAAAATAACCGACCGTTTTCGCAGCCGTACCTGCTTACTATAGAACTGGTGGGCTGCTTTGTTTTACCTTTTCCACAAACAAACGCTTAGACCGAGTATCCCGGATGCTTCAGTCGTAAATGTAAATATGTAGATAAGTCCCCTCTCCAAGTCTTTGGTGCTAATACCATGTAAAAAAGTCAGGTTATAAAAGTAGTGACGTAGTTTTTATTTAAAAAAACCCTCCACTATCTAATACGTTCCCCTCCATTTGTACTGTCTGATTGGTTGACGCTGAAAGGAAGGTAACAGTTTTGACGAGCGATTTGTGTAGTGTATTAAAGTTCGGCCCTGCGATGTACGAAACTCTCTGTATAATCCACTTTTTGATTAGTAAGCATGTATACTTGATGCTTACTATATGTGAGGGTCTAGCTGCTGTCCCATAAATTAAACTCTAAAAGTGAACAATAAATATAGAACGGATGCTGCAATTAGAATGCGTTTATTTGTCACACAAAAATAAAAGCAAAATATCGACATTCCCACGGCAAACTCTTCAAATGATTAAAAAAGCATCTTGTTTTCAATTGAATTTTATTGGATTAATTGAAGCAATTGCAATGTTTGCAAACAGACAAGAGAGTTTCTCTAATAGGAGATTCTGGTTCACTAATAGAATATTTGATTGCATCCTTACCAAAATATTCTATCACAGAACGAGAAAAATCCGTAGTTGGTAGTTGGGGAACCAAGCTTTGGAAGTTATGGTTGAATCTTGAATGTAAACATGAAAATATTTAAGTTGAAATGCAAGAAGAGTATTTTTGTAAAAATAATTACGAGAAGGTTCCTTTGTTACTTTCGTGGGTTAACTTATTTTAAAAATTTTGGTGCGTAAATGACAATCTAGATGTCACACGCTTATTTAAAAATAACTTCCCATATAAGTGATACAAGATTATTATTATTTAACATTATTATTATTTAACATTAAGTTGCCTCACTTAATGTTAAATAATTTTGTTTGATTGAAAAAAGACGTATTGGAACGGCACATTGCTGCAGTGGGGTTGTATCACCCTTACAATGACGCGACTTATTTTCACGTTATGGTAGGTCATCTGCCAGAGTTGATTTGGTTTTTTCTTATTTTTAGGGAAAAATAAAAAAAACATGTTTTAATAAACAACTGAATTTGATTACATATTGAATTTAGAAATTAGAAATTGCATATTTTGTCTTTCCATTAGAAAGTGTATATAATTTATTATGGTAGTACATAATATATAAATACAAGTAAATTGTAATGTGTGCTTACCTAGTCGTTTTGGGCACTACAATACAGCCTGTCTACACCAATAATTTTTATTAAGAGAATTTATAAAGACCATCAACCGACTGGTTGCCTAATATAACCAACTTCCTCATTAACTACACTGGGTAATCACTGTCATCACGTCAGGTTAGTGGATCCGCCCCAGCACCCCTCGAATTAACAATTACATCAGCTACAACTGCTTCAACTGCTTAATATACAAAGTAGGGTTATTCCCGCTAAATAAGTGTAAGCATTGGTTTAGCGTGAAAAATATATAGGTATACCATGCTCTGGATGGTTTATAGCAACATGGGTCCGATTCTTTGTTATTTGCTGTGCCAATGAATTTTCAAACTAAATTACGTTTAACTAATTTTTATTCAGATAGAAAAGAAATTGGAACAGACTCAAATTTAAACATATTTGACATTGAAAAAAAATATATTCCCTTCATACTTCGCCGCCTTCGTGTAAAAGCCCCCCGTATATCGAATTCTTTATCGGTACATGGTTGGCTTTTTGTCGATTTTCATGAAGCAGCCCTCTGTCAAAACTGCTTCCATTTCATTCAGAGCCATTCCTAATTTTTCTTTATTGCTGGATGCTAACATCCGCGAATCTGAGCATGTTAAAAGTTTGGCCCTGTACATTAATCCCTGGGGTTAACCGCATCTTCGATATACAGGATGATCTGTAACTAGTGTAACAAACTTCGAGAGTAGATAGAATACTTAAAAATAATGCGAAAAGCCCGAATCAGCCTATTTTCAAAAATACCGACTAAGTGAGATATAGGTTGGGGAGACCACATTTATTACCGTAACTATGTTACGCTACTGACTTACACAGATATGTTTGAATCTTTGTTTTATTTACAAAAAAATCTCTCTTTGATTTTTTCCGTGCAGAGAGAAATAATTTTGTGTAATATTAGGTATTGTGCGCCATCCTTTGTAACAGTAAAGCGTTTTTAATATCGAAGTGGTGCGTAAATTCTCAAGAATAGAACAAAACAGTTGAAAATAGGAAGTAACGAATAACGATAGAAGCACATATTACATTTTCTTAAGAAATTTCAACACCCTGTATCTCATTTAGGTGCCAATTTTGGACATATGTTCATTAGGAATTTTCACAATATTTTTAAGTATTCTATCTACTCTCGAAATTTCTTACACTCGTTATAGATCACCCTGTATGTGTGTCCCATGCTAGCGTATTTCCTCCATAACTCAACAGGAGTTGTAGATATCGAAAAATGGTTCAAATGAAAGTTGCATCCAATCAACTTCCTCACATTATAAAATTATTTTCGACTATACAGGATGCCCCATTTCTTCTGCACAGCACCTAACTTTGTTTTCTTAAATGGAACATCTTGTATTTGATCGAAATTTGGAATTGTTTGGCCCTTAATATCAATCAGACTAGCCTCTGCAGGTCAATTGGTACGCAAGATGCAGAAAATAGGGCCACGATACCCTTTCAGTGGGCTCATGGTAGCAATTTCAGGATTAAACCCTTTTCGTCATACCGTTGGGAAAACCGGCCGGACAGGAAGTTTCAAAAATTTTGTTTGAGATAAGTAGGAACACACATTAGTTGGATCAAGAACTTCAACTCCTGAAGATGCTGACGTTGTCAGCGAAACACGTGTCGAGTTTAATTACTGTGTCACTGTCTTTTGGGGTTAACTCATAGTATAAGTAGGAACGTTTTGACAGTAATATGACCACTCATTAATTTTTAGTTTAGCAGACAAGACCTTTGTTGAGTTTTTGCCATCTCGTTTAATTATAACTACCAAGTTGCCGTACAATCGAAGGCCCAGTTATTCAAAATATTGATTTTGTTGCATTGTAATTAGCAAATTAGCCAAATTCGGTGCTGGTGCCTGGAAATTAAGAGAATTTTTGAAATGTGAAGATACTTGTTAATTATGTTAAATAAGCTCGTTATTTACTTGTCCTAATCAACTTGTATTTACGTAATTGAATAGATAATTACCAATTAAAGTTCTTGTTAGCACTTGGAGTTTAATTATAATTATTGCCCTTTGTGCAAGATAACATCGGATTTTAAATTAAAGTGCCCTTATACGGAATAACATAACATTGTAGAATACCCTATGCAACCTATGAATTCCACATCAAGCTCGATGTATTGACGTGTTGACTAACAACTCATTAGTTGTAGTTCGAATGTCATCGTCATAAAATGTGTTTATAACGAGGTTTATAAACAATGTAAGATGATGTTGTTACTGGCTACTGTCTTGGTAGTACGTTTAATATTTCTCGTCAGAAGACTGCGGTTAAAATGTAAACAGAGCTGGTTTCTTACGTCTGGCGCCGTGCACCCTTATTTCTAGCATGGGAAAGTTCATCGAGCGCAACAGAAACTCCCAGTTCTTTAAGTATTATGTATTACTAACTTGTACCCTTTCTGTGTTTAGGCTATAAATTTACCACTGACAAACTGTCAGGTGCTTATCAGACCATTAGTACCTACTGTGCTCGCCATAAGAACTAAAATATGATGTTTTAATTGCTTTTTAGAAGCAGATGCATTTTAAGGATACATAATTTGTTTTGGAGCTTACAGTAATTAATTAACAATTTTAAATAAATTATACAGGTGCGCCAATAATTGGCCAACAATGAGCAAAATCGATCGACAACTCTTGGAATATTTGGGATATAATAAAATTTTGCCCATCTTATATCTCGAATTTTTGAAAAATGAATTGCTCGGGTGTCATTTTCAGACTTCTTGAATGAACCACCCGTATATACGTTTTTACAAAATAAAAAATATTCTCAATATTTATACAAAAACATGAACAAACATAAATTTTGCGTAAAGCGGCATATAATATTAAAAAGGTAGGCAGCTAGGTAATTGACATAAAAAAAATCTAATGGTAAATAAGGTAACATCGCATCGACAATACAATACAACACAATAAGTGTAAAAGAAAATTAAAACAATAACAGAAAAAATGCAACAAAAAAGAAGGGATAAAATAAAAAAAGGGTTGGTATACTGTACAACAAATTACATTATGACGTTCTTTCTGCATCTCACACTGACATGAGTACATTGAATTAATAAGTTCTGTGATATTGAATAAGAGATGATGACAAGGTGCCCTTTTTCGGAGCCAGAATTAAAAAATAAATTAAATTAGAAGGGGCATGACGCTTGTTCGTCATTATCGTCATGGTAGATCCGCTCTTCAAGATTCCATTAATAAATGTGAAAATATTGGGTATCAACAGTAGACTGACGATTGGGACCATTTTGACATGCTGTATGCTAACCAAAGGAATCCAGAATGTTTTAGCTGGTGCTGCGGTTTCATATACCTACTAGGTGTACCATTTCCATTTTATTATTATTATTTTTGAGTCAAAAATGTAGGTACCTTTCTTATACAGAGTGATCTCCTTTCGTATGATGGACTTTATCTCAAAGGAAACTCAGTATGCTGTACATGTTACGCTTTTCTGGATACGTTATTTGCATACTTGTAAAACACTTAATAATTTTTAAACTATTGCCATTCAAATATAAGACTGTTAAAAATGTGAAAGTTTTGTGTTTATTTTTTTAAATTAATGAAAAAATATAACCGAACGTTCAAACAATTAGTGGAATTCTTAGCTCTTCCTGCTAATTAGAGACATTTGCAAACCTGAGTATTCACCTTAAGTCGGACAAACAATTTTTTGAGAAGTATGCTGTCGCGTGACCGGCGGGCTGATGGAGTCACACGGAGATGGGTCGTCTGGTCACCTGGTGACAATAATTGTGTCATTTTAATTTTGTCCAACGAAATTATTTTTCATTTTTTGGGCACATCTGTATTAATTTTTATTGTTATGGGGGGTTTTTTAGAAAATGTATTTTTTTATTAATCTTCATTTAAGTAAAGGAATGAAATTCGATTGAGCTAACCTACTGGTAAATTGCAAGTGGGGCCGCCCTTTCTTATTTTGAATGGAGTCCTCTTTATTGCTTTGCATATTTTGACTTCCCGTAATATTGTAATTTCAAATAATTTATTCGTAAGTCCCATAAATTTAAAATCAATCCAAAAACAGCATGCAGAAAGGAGGCCATTGCACCTTGTTCATAATTAGTACATAATGGGATATGTAATATACAACGCCCTTGTAACAGAAGATAAGAAAATAACAAACAAATATAATGTGTTTCGGAGTTTTTCAGTGGCCTATAGATGAACCATTATTTTTAAAGGATGCTTTAACACTCGTACTGTTTGACAATGCTGAAAACACCACACGTTCGGATTTTAAATTATTTTTGTATAGAATGCATTGCAGACAAAATAGCAGTAATTATAACAATAAGTCCTTTTAAAAATCCATTAAAATGATAACAATATCGAGGAAATAAATGGAAAAAAGTAATATTGAAATAAATTGTTACACATCTTCTCAAAAACTTATCAACAAGAATTAACTTAATTCGAGTTTATCGTAACTTAAAATTAAAAACAAATAAGCAATTAAAAGCACGGTCATGTATTTGGAAAAATTAAAACTAAGATTAATGTGACAGGGTCTTCGATATTTTTTTGGGTTGGAGATAATCGTCTAGGTTATTCACACTAACAGATTAGGTGTTACTTCTTTTCATGCATAGGCGCCTTCCGAGAAGAATAAGATTAAATTGCTAGAAAAGACTTCTTTGTCACACAAATTTTATAAACAATGGTGTTCAGTGACCAGTTCAGAACCGGAAAAGTTAAAATTCTTGGTGACCTTTGAAAGAAATCCTTATAAAATACGATTGCGTAAACTCAGGATCAAATTCAAAAGCAGATACGTCATTATTAACCAACAACAATCGTTTTCTTGATAATTAAAGGTACCTAAATTAATTTATTCATGTTAGCAGTCAATTGGTAGATTACCAGCATTATTCAAATTTAGGGGGTGTTATTTTGTCTTATTCGGTTGGCTGATGTTTTCCACTTTCCCTTGAAGAAAAACAATAAAATATTAAAGTTTCTAAAGAAAACTGTCATTATATTTTCAGCTGAACAATCTATAAATACATATTAATGATTCCAAGAGTATTTACGGTTTAACTGCTTCTAACTGAGATAGTGGGTAGGTATATGTAAAATATAAACTTTAACAAATAAATATTTAGATAGAAAACAGAATCTGCCGAGCCGGAAGCAAATTTGTTTACAAATGCAGGTGCTTCCAGCGTAAGTGTACAGATTTTCTTTAAACTTCATGAAGTATAAGGCTACTTACGTCTCGAAAGAGGAAAATCCGCATACATGACCATAAAATTAAGCACGAATATAATATCTATTTCATATTACATTAACATTTCGATAGGGTCGCGACAAACTAAAAATAAAATCGTGATTTCAAAAACGCGCGTGTGTGTGACGTATCAAACATCGTTAAGCTGATTGGGTAGTTTAAAAATAATGGCACCTGAACAAAATGTGAGCAGTGCGTTCACGCGCACGTCGAGTCTTTTTCAACGTGGTCGTGTGTGCATCATCATCAATAAATTCAAATTTTGTACTTCATTTGATGAAATTAAGTTTCAAATATAACGTGAAAGTAACAGTAACCTATTTTAAAATTTATAGATTTGTATGATTGTATGCCAAAGACGACTATATTGCCCGCTTACAGAAAGATGAGCAGGCTCTGTCGTTGATGCAGCAGTGCCTCTACGTCTTAAAAGAACTTCAGGTGGATACACTATGGCGTCTGTTGTTAAGGTAAAAAATAAACAAATAATCATAAATTATTTATGAACTGGTAAGGAGCCAACGTTATCTCTTGAAGGCGCTGCAGGTCAACCCAAGTTCATATGTTATTTTGACCCAGCACACGATCTCTAGTATACATGAAATTTTTGTATAATATTAGTGTAAATAACGGTCGTCGTTGTGTCGATGGCGGGTCACAAGACTTTTATTTGTAAATATTTTTGGCGTTATTCAATTTAAGACAACAACTACATTTATTTTGCCTCCAATGTTAATAATTGCCATGGCATGAGTGTTATTTAAAGAACTGGACTGTATGTGTGGTCATCTAAACTCTTTTGTCATTTTTTATTAGATTTTGGCAGATACTGGCCAACAGATATGATCGATTTCGGCCGCAGACCATTGCGCTGAGAAACTTTGTTTTTGCGTATCTTACAACGATAGTAGCGTAGCAGATGGGAATTCATGGAAACGGTGTACCACAAGGGAGTGCTTTTGGCACTATGCTGGTCAATATCGGTACAAACGATCAACCGTCATTTTCAGGTGTAAATATGAGGCTTGTTCAAAAAAGCTCTTTATCAAATCAATATAATGTACTTATGTATAATAAGTTTATCGACTACGTTTCATATTCTACAATATTGTCTATTTTTCTATATACCTAGTCATAATATTGGTGAATTATTTCTGTCAATGCATTTTTGCTATTGGAAGGTTCAAAATACCCTTGCGATAGAACCTAGTTTCGGTGCTTAAAACCATTTAAGAACAACTTTCTTGACGTTTTCATCGGTTTCATAGTGGGTGTTTCGTAAGCTATTTTTTTAAAGGGCCATAACTAGAAAACGCTAAATCTGAACTATATTTCGAAGTAACCAGAGGCCTCTAAAGTGTTCATACCTCTTTTGCAGTCGTGCGCGAGTTCATTTCGGTACCTCTCAAGAGGTTCTCCACAAGCATTTTGTCTGTTTTGCTGTGAACATTTTTGTTACCTATTCAAAAATTTACATAAGTTTCAATTTAGCAACCTTCGTTAAGCTAGTGAAATTGAAGTTTCAAGTATACTCAACATAAATCAACGTATCTAACAATTTGTAAAAAATGAGAATGGTAAAATTTTCTCGAAATTGGAACAATGACAGACGTCCGCATACTGCAACAAACAAAACTGCGAGGACTATTTTATTTTTTAAATTTGTACTGGTGTTAACAAATTCATTAATAGTGTTACTGTTACTGTTTTATGAATATTTTACTTTCTTAATAAGGAGTGTACATGACTCTATGGAACGTGTAAATTTATTTGGAATTATTACTATTCATGTGATTATTATTTAAAAAAGTATGCGATGTACCTAATAGCATCAAACGCTTCAATGTCCGAAAATTTATATCAAGAACATACCTCAAATTTGCACCCTTGTAACTTCGTTTCTGTACATCTCAGACGCCACAAACAAAACCATACGATGTGCGATGATTCATCTTCTTTCTAACTAGCCCAAAATCAAGTTCGTGTGTTTCAAAAAGTATGGAATGTAACAGCACTGAACGCTTGAATGTTCGAAAAGTCATACTAGGAACGTAAGAACATACCTCAACTTTACACTCATGACTTCGTTTCTGGGCATCACACACACCATAAACACAATCATACGATGTGCCCTGATTCGTCCTCTTTACCAGCCCAAAATGAAGTTTGTATGGTTCAAAAATATGCTATATAGCAGCAATGTCCGATTCATTACTAAGAAAGTATGTCAAATTTACACCCTTGTAACTTCGTTTCTGTACAACGCAACCACCATAAACACAAAATACAATGTGCGCTGATTCGTCCTCTTTCTAACTCGCCCAAAATCAAGTGCGTATGTTTCAAAAAGTATGGAATGTAACAACACCGAACGCTTCAGTGTTCAAAAGATCGTTTCATCCCCTACAATATCGCCCCCTCGAATCTTATATCTTCCAGTTTTTTTCTAAAAGTTAGCCGTTGACGAGACCTTCAAAATGACACCAAAAACATGAACCTAGTTTACGTACAACTTGCACAAATTCACAAAAAGTACAAAATTTCCAAGCGTCACACAAATTTGTAGTTGACCCCCCTTTCTAGCGTCACACTACCGAGCCGTTAAACATTTTCAGTGTTAAAAGTATGCGATGTGACAGTACCAAACGCTCCAATGCCCGAAGATTCATACTAAGAACATACCTCAACTTCACACCCTTGTAACTTCGTTTCTGTACATGGCACACACCATAAACAAAATCATACGATGCGTCCTGATTCGTCCTCTTTATAACCAGCCCAAAATGAAGTTTGTGCAAATATGCAATATAACAGCCATGTCCTAGAATTCATTACCAAGAAAGTACCTAAACTTTATACCCTTGTAACTTCCTTTCTGTACATCGCGGATACCATAAACAAAACCATCAATGTGCGCTGATTCGTCCTCTTTCTAACTAGTGCAAAATAAAGTTCATATGTTTCAAAATGTATGGAATGTAACAGCACCGAACGCTTCAGTGTCCAAAAATTCGTTTCAGCCCTTATAATATCGCCCCTCGAAACAATGTCGTCCAATTTTTTATGAAAGTTAGCATCTGACGAGAAGTTCAAAATGTACGTAGTACAACTTGCACAAATTCACAAAAAGTATGAAATTTCCAAGCGCCGCACAAGTCTGTAGTTGACCCCCCGTACTAGCGTCACACTTCCAATCCGTTAAACATTATTTTCAATGTTGACACATGAAGCATTTTCCAAATTGCTTCATGTCCTATGCGTAACGCAATATTCCGAACGGAAGTCCATCGTCTGTTTTGATTAAGAGCATCATAGTTTGTCAAATTTGCAATGGACGATTCACCACCTCGTGGTCTTCCACTGCGGGAACCATCTTAAATTTGCGCACTGCTATATCAAAAATGTGTAACCCATTTTCGAACATTACTCCCACACAAAGGTTTTTACATGTGTTTTGTAATCGAGAAAGAAATCGGCAGCTTTAAATTTTTTTGTCAATATCTGAATTTTTGAACGAAATTGCCAAAGAAGAGATTTTTAATTGAGCTGCTATAAACATACATATATGTATGAGTGAATGCCGTAGTGAAGAGTAACCAAATTCTGGGAACCTTCTTGGCAGCTACGATAATACCTTTTTAAAAATATTTGAGCACCCAAAAATGGTGCCCTGGCGTCATCTTAACGTAAAAAATAAATGAGAAAGTATGGTTCAGGTGAGAGCTCACTCGCAAGGGCTTTTTATTCTGACCACCAGTTTCATAATATTTCATCAACTCACTTCATAATGAAGGTGGATTCAGAAAAAAACGGAAAAACTCACTTTTTAATTGCAAGATACCTATTTATCGTTATTCATATGTCGTCACGTTCAGAATGAAGAAGGTTTTTGAATGGGTACTTAACTTATACCAGATTGCGCCCATCATTTCATAAAAAAAATTATTGGACTAGGGGTTGCTCGAAAGTGTTCTTCAGTCTGGAGACAATCGCATGCGAACAACAACAAATGCCTTGCGCATTAGCGCAGTTGCTATTAAAAAGGGAGTATTTTCTGAAATATTGAATCCTAATTCATTTTGAATTCAGTTAATGGAATATTATGCAATTTGGTGGTCATATTCAAAATGAAAAGTCCTGTGGAATGAGTCCTCACTTGACCCCTACTTACATTTATTTTTTTAATTTCAAGATGGCGCCTGGTCGTTATCTTTCGGAACGCACCTTTCAAATATTTTGAAGGTTCCCCATATTTGGTTGCTCTGCGCCACGCCATGAGGATGGGCAACTTTTGACAGGCGCTGTATGAGGTCGCATTCTGCACTTTCTAAATACTTATTACTTATACGATCTTCAAGATTAGAGTCCCGCAAGAGTTTCTTTCATTTTGTCACAAGATAAGTCGGACAGGAAGCGGATATTCAAATGAGAATCACATTACTGAGTGTCGTAGCCGTAGCGAAAACATACGAAAGAATAATCGAGCAAAGATTCAGAATATTATTAGAACCACAGCTAGAAGAACCACAAAGCGGTTTCAGGAGAGGAAGAAGTGCACAGGACCATATCTTCACTATAAAACAAATAATTTAAAAGACCAGAACAAAGAACTCTGAAGTGTATTTGGCCTTCATAGACCTGGAAAAGGCATTCGACAGAATCCCGCAAAGAACTGTATGGAAAAGCTTGGAAAATAGAGATATAAATTAAAACTAAGAAGAGCAATAAATGAGCTTATACCAAAATAACAAAAGCTATGTAAGAAGGGAAAATATGCAATCACTAGAATTCGCTATTAATGACGCCCTACGGCAAGGAGGAGTATTGACCCGAACACTGTTTATAATGATCATGGACGATGTTATAAAAGAAACAAAAAAGCAGACGAAGAGAGTGCATATAGGATATTATAAACTAAAATCAACTGAAATGTCAGTATGTGCCTTTACAGACGATTTGATGATTTGTGCCTCGCAAGAAAATGTGGAAATATGGGAGCGGCAATTGGGGAAGAGAAAAATGAAAATAAATCAAAAGTGATTATTATTAGAAGAGATAAAAAATATAGCTATAAATGGGGCAATTATACAACAAGTTGAGGGTTTCAAGTATTTGGGTGTACAGAATACAGATACACAGAGAGGGAAGTATGGAGGATGAAATAAGTGAGAGAATAGTAGATACTGCGAAGATATACATTCCTTAAAAAATGCATTTATTGGAAAAAGAGAAATAACCAGAAAGACGAAGATGGTCGTGTATAAAATGATGTATAGACCAATACTTACTATGGGAGTGAAAGCTGAATTTTAAATAACAACCTGAGAAGCAAATTACAAGCTATGGACATGAAGTATCTACGAAAAGTTAAAGGAATCACTCGCAGAGACAGAATCAGAAATGAAGTAGTGAGAGAAGAACTGGAGGTCGAGTCACTGTCTGAGAGAATAGCAGAACAACAACTGAAATGGTTTGGATATTTGTGCAGGATGAGAGATGACAGACCTGCGAAGTGTGTACCTACGGGAAACCAGAGTACTGAGTAGGGGGGAAGGGGAAGATCCAAGAAGACATGGAACGGTGAAGTGGCAAATGTAATCAAGAATAAGGTGTGAACTGGGAAGACGCCAAAAGACTAGCGAAGAACAAGAAGCAATGGACAAAGCTAGCGTACGCGAATGAAAGATGAGAATATAGATAAACGCCTTACATCTTCGGGTAGACAAGGCCTTACGATTATATAATACACACAACCAAACTTATATGGAATCACCCAGTTTTTCTGAAGGACAATATTTCAATGGCAAAAAAGTCTTTTGGAAATGAAAAGCAGTTTATCCAAAATAAAGTTTATTATAAGAAGAATTAGAAATTAGTTCAAACAATATTTTTATAAAGAAAACAAAAAGAAATGGTAATTTTTCTAAAAACAAACTAAGGAAAATGAGAATTTCAGACAAAAATTAATAACTTTTTGTCAATGTAATAATCAGTATTGCCTCCCCTGGCCTCAATGCAAGCACGAATTCGACAAGGGATGTTTTCTATTAAGTTATCAACTTCTTCTTGGGGAACATTTTCCCATTCCTCTAAAACTGCTTGAATGAGTTGTTGCCAGGGTTATTTCGACGAGCTCTAATCTTTCTTTTCATCTTATCCCACAAGTGCTCTATGGGATTTAGATCCGGTGGACAAGAAGGCCATTTCAAAACAGCCACACCCTCCATTTCTAAAAAATTTGTGGCAACTCTGCTGGTATGTGGAGGTGCATTATCCTGCATAAATAAAAACAAATCGCCGAAAGCAACTCTCCAGAGCCTAACTACAGCTTGCAGCACTAAATCAACATACCGTGAACCTGTTAAATTTTGTCTCATTATAATTATAGGAGTTTTTTCACCAATCATGATCCCACCCCAAAACATTACAGTTCCTCCTTTGTATTTGGGAACAGATCGGGCAGCTACGAGCCTACCTCGTCTCCCACGATCTCTTAAAACTCGAATTCGCCGGTCATCTGATCGAAGGCCAATTCTGGTTTCATCTGAAAATAAGATATTTCGCCAATCTTCCATTGTCCAGTTTTGAAGTTCCAAACACCAATTTAAACGGCCGATTTTATTTTGCCTTGATAGTTCGGGAACCCTTAACTGCCTTCTGCTGAATAATCCTCGTGCACGAAGTCTTTTCCTGATAGTTTCGACCGAAACATTAATACCAGTAGCTTGCAAAAGTTGCCCAGAAAGCTCGGAATAGGATACTGTGGGATTTCTTCTTGCTATTTGAGCTAAAAAGCGGTTCTGGTTTTCTGTAGTTACTTTTCCACGACTTCTCCTAGGCCTATTTTTCAAGGTTTTCAACTCCAAAAACCTTGAATAGGTTTTTGAAACAACCCCTTGTGTGACCCCCACCGTCCGTGCAATTTTTCTTTGGGACATTCCCTGTTCCACCAGAGCTATAATTCTTCCCCTCTGTACTTCTGATAACCCCACATAAGGCACTTTTAACAAAAATTTTGAACAGATGCAGCTTACCAACTCGCTGCGATTTCACTTCTGAACAGCAAAAACAACAGTTCACGAACAAATCTTATTAACTTGTTATGCATCCAACCGATTTTGACAGTAAACACATTCAGCTTTTATTCGCATGCAGTTGTTTTACCCACAACAACTTGGTTCTTGTAAATACCTAGTGATTCCATATTGGTTGTGTGTATATATCCTGGTTATCAGGATGAAATTGAGCTTCAAATACAACCGAAGGAACGGCTTCTACCTGATGGCTGCCTGACACGGGCAACTTGGAAGAGCTTTCCAACTCTGATCTCAATATGGATACACGCTGATGAGATGAGAGTTCTACCACGCCGTAGATCTTTTTAATATCTAATTATTATTTGTCGACGAACGGGAATCAAAATTATGAAACAGTTGCAGAAAATATTTGACTGTGAGTTACACCAGGAAGTCTAATTAAAGCTGAAATATTCAAGACTTATTAATTTAGACACTTCGTGGTCGTGAGGCACGTTCCGTGTCCACCAATTCCAACTTGTCTTGTCTCATCTAAAGACGGTCAATTTAAGATTAAGACGAACAAATTGAATGTTTTACGTGCAAGTGGGCGCCAAGCGTGCTCGTCTGGTCTATTTGCAGTAGCTTAAATTAAATTAAAGCTTATAATGGCCGCGAAGTGTCCTCGGACAATGTGTTTACTGACCATTCAGTCCGCATCACAATTAGGCATTATTGACCTTTACACTTAAATCTAGTTCAGAATAAGATATTTCAAAAGCTTATTGTAATCCGTTTCGTCCTAGGAAATCAATCAGTATCTACGTAATCTTGATTGAAAAACTGCCACGTGGCCGTTTGTATTGATAGCAAATTAGTAGTTGCTTATTATTATGTTACGTACGTAATTTCAAGTTACTTCGTATTATAATTAAATATTATGAACTAGACTAAGTACAAAGAAATACTAAATTGCAATCTAATTGATTGAGAATAGGAATTTTCTGTAATTCGATGCCTGGCAGGGTATTTGCCCGAGGAGTAGTTGTTTGAAAAGTTCATAATTTGGTTGTTACTTTGAGTGCCAGGTTTGCTTTTCGTATCGTAAATTTTGCTTATAATATCTAAATGAAAGAAGATGCATAGTCACTTCACTATGTCATTATAAATAATCAATAATTATAGACAACGGCGTATTGTAAAAGAGAGAGTTCATTAACCATTATCACTATAATTTTAATTTTGTTTTTGATAGGAAATCGGACCACCGAAATTGTCGTTTTTGTATTTGAAGAAGTGCGTTGTATGATAAAAATCATTTCACAACGTTTGCTAATAATAATTTTGTCTCTTGAAATAAATCCCTAATGCTAATTTCAACATTCAAATAAAAGCAATGGAGTCGTTACACAATTTTTGAAAATGACGTTTTCCCATAGATTCTCGGAAAATATTTGACTTGTATTTTTTTGTTTTCTTCTCAGCCAACTGTTTTCTAAAACGGGACAGCTTGATGTACAAGGTGCCCCATACTTAAAGTATAGGATAACATGGGTCACTTTGTCATAGGAATTTGGTTAAATGGGAAAAGGTTTGAGTTTTGTGGTGCTTGAAAAAAAACGGAAAACTCAAAATTTGTTTTTGGCATATAATACGGTTATGTGATATTGAATGAAAAAAACATAGGGTTGGTGTTGTCAAATTTTGCGTAAATCATCTTCGGAGAAATATTGCGAATTTTTACACATTTAGAAAGTCCCAATTTTTCTGATTAAGTTGATATGTTTTAACGTAGGTACTGTTAGATTTATCTGACGTTTCGGTTTCTAGAATTAAATATGTTCTTTTGATTTACCTACCTATAATTCATGGTATATAGATTTTTTATCCATATGAATAGCGATTACTATACTGGGGCCGCCGAACAGACGGAGTGATCACCCTGCAAAAATGAGCTCTAGACGGGACCACTATCAATTTAGGACGACAGAACCGCAGTGATTTGCTTTCTTTAGACCCAACGAAGTCGCATCACTCCAATTCGGTCGTCATAAATTAATATTGGCCCCGCTAGAGCACGTTCTTGCAGGGCGATCACTCCGTCTGTTGGGCGGCCCAAGTATAAGATACAAATGCACGACGAAATATTTTCATAAGATGTTGGTTTTAAGAGAGACTGTTTTTGAGTTAAAACATATCATATGCTTAGTAGGTATATCAATTTAATCGGAAAAATTAGTTTAGTTATTTCTAAAAATGCGAAAACAATCCGAAAATGATTTTTACAGAGCAAGGTAAACCTTTTCCCATCTCTATCTCTGATAACAACAGAATTATCCGTGTTAATCCTACCTTAAGTACAAAAAGTTACAGAGTTCCAAAATATTTATTTTTGTTGCTCTGATTTTAATATCCAACGTTTAAAATATAATTTGTTCTAATTATTGCACACATTCGTATTTTTGTTTAATCAAACCAAAAA
This sequence comes from Xestobium rufovillosum, assembly GCA_963966045.1. NCBI lineage: Eukaryota > Metazoa > Arthropoda > Insecta > Coleoptera > Ptinidae > Xestobium > Xestobium rufovillosum. The sequence goes on from OZ014496.1 coordinate 18,257,609, forward strand.
TTTATAATTAAGAAAATGTGCCTTCCTTTTTTTTAGTCAGAAAATTAAGAATAAATCTCAAAAAGTCTTTGGTACCTCTCATAATATGTTACAAATATTACAGATGAAACAAAAGTAGACACTTGAAAGAAACATTTTCATTAATACCATATTGAGTAACCTTTCGTTATACTTGGGCCGCCCAACAGACGGAGTGATCACCCTGCAAGCATGAGTTCTAGACGGGACCACTATCAATTTAGGACGACAGAAACGCAGTGACGCGCTTTCTTTAGACCCAACGAAGTCGCATCACTCCAATTCGGCCGTCATAAATTAATATTGGCCCCGCTAGAGCACGTTATTGCAGGGTGATCACTCCGTCTGTTCGGCGGCCCAAGTATAGTAAAATTCGTCTTTAAAATTTACTCATGTAAAATAAATAAACAAGGAACAAATAAACAGCCAATAATTATTAACAATAAACACAGAATAAAAACAACAGTAGTCAGAAATTAAATAATGAAAAAGTTTCAAGTATCTACTTTATTCTTTTGTTTCATATTTAATTTCTCTTTTAAGTCTACCATGATGTCAGAGCGTTAATGAAGACTTTTTGAGGATTATTCTTGACTATACGACTATAAAATTTACATCTTAAACTAAGCACTGGTTCTTCTTAATATAATTTTTTGGTTTGAGCAGATAAAAATACGAATGCGTGCCATAATAATTACATTTAGAACAAATGATATTCTAATATTTGGCTATTAAAATCAGATTAACAAAAATTAAAATTTTACTGCTACGTAACTTTTTGCTTATTTACCTTAGGTACCCTATACGAATTTGGTATCATAAGAATTCTTATAAAAATCTGCATCTACCAAGAAAATAAAGCCTATAGGGCGTTCCATTAAAAAAAGTACATATCCTCCGCCCACATACCGATGTGAAAGGAAATTTGATAGGAAAAGCAAGTGTGGCATAAAATTTATACCTATAGGTAATTCATTTAAAAAGATGATGTTTCGACGTTTTCAAATTTTTCAGTTTGGTCAGTTATAAGTTAAGTATATATGTAGATACTAATACTCTATAGAATATTTTCGATTTTTGATACTGTAACTCCTAGACATTGCTTTCAGTCCACCAAAATAATACTGCTACGATTTTTTCTCCAGTAGTCCATCAAGTTATTTGTTTTTAAAAATTACTCTACAACTGTCAAACAATGCCTGAAAGGTGAAATTTTCCATATTGCGATTGTAAAATCAATCAAGGAATCTAAAAATGCACTCATATACAGGTCGATTCATTTAAGAGTCATTGCTGGACGCAGTGTACAGAAATATTGGGGCACTCTGTATAATGGAAAATAACTTCAACAGAATAAGCTCTTCTATGAACAATTTTTTGATATTTTAGTTTAAATTGCAATTTGGACACTTTTAACAAACATATTTTCCCCAACTTAGAAATTTAATAACGAGCAAATTAATTTACTAAAAACATAGGTGACAAAACCGGAACAAAAAATCAAGCCGGCATGTTTTACTTATATTCAAGTAATTTTGGGTACACTTTGTCGAATTTATTCATCACTTATGGGACAAAAAGAAGCATGACTGAAGCCATTATTCGGTATAAAAAGGACAGTATCTTTTAAAGCTAAAGGGTAACAAATTTTGTAAAGCAAGGTCACGTATAAAGTTAATAATGAGAGAGGAAGTTGGGTCTCACAGTGAAGACCTAAAAGGTATGACCATAATATATTAGTGTCCACACGATTCGAGTGCGGAAACGGATCTGTGGTCGGTAGGTTAGTTGATTGTCATCTCGTTGTTACAAAACAACCTTCTGGTCGCGATTCATTTCATTCTGTACCTACATCCGGATGCTGATGCAATTACCCACCTACTGTACGAATACCACTTCACTAAGTACATATCACTAACTCTATTCAATAAATTCAAATTTTCTGATTTTCCTTACCTGTTTGATTTTGCATTGATAGTCGCAGTCTATCTTGTAATGGCCGTCGTCCGTTCTATTCTGTGAACAAATAATTACAGTTAAAATGTTGAAAATTGCGTGTAACATACGGCATTGATTTAATTACAGCGTAATAGATACGCTGCAAAAGATACGGAAGAAAAGTTACAATTCCCCATTTTTTATCATCGATATCGGCATATCTGTGTCTGTAGCTGATCTAGCTACCAGAAGTTGTGGTTGAATGTTAAATTTTTTATAGTAGCACGTTTGATAGCCGAAGGGAGTATATAAAAAACGTAATTAATGATGAGTAAGTAGTTTTTTAGTCTTCAAGGACTCTTGAGAGGGGGTCACTCATAACAATACGAATAATAATTTAAAGTTGGTGGATATAAGCAGAAGAACATGATGGAAATTTATGTTGCTGCTTGGACTTTGACTAAAATTTCTTTTGAGATTAACATACAGGTTCCTCACTTCTAATGGAGGAAACTTCTGGAACGAATAGGGCGAATAGTATGTTGCGAAATATTCCTTCGTGTCCTACCATCCTATCTCTCCTGTTTTATCCTTGTAAAAATCTTTTAAAACATGAAATGTAAGTTTTTCAAATTGTGTCCTCTTCTTGCAAAGCATCAACTTAACAGTTGCCCAAAAAACAATTGTCTCAACTGATATAGGCTCAAATAATTTTCAGTTTTTTCTGTATCTTAGGAATGAACAAAAAATTAAATAAAATCAGGTTTCATAAGCCAATTTTAACATCCACTATCTAAGTAAATATTGCATTTTTCGACACAAGTTTATAAATAGTATATTGTGCAATGAGCACGGAATGGGACTTATTTCCCATGAATGTGAAAGTTGCAGTATGACGTATGAGCCTTGACGAGTGCTGCAATTCAAATGAGTGGGAAATGGACAATGCATGAGAGTTGTACACACTATAGTTTTTCTATTGACTATAACAGTTTTTTACGAAAAAAAAAACATTTTCTCATGTTTCCAAAAAATATCTCATGTCTGACAGCAATTTGACTTTTACCTTGATGTTAATATAGCGAGCTATTTTTTATGCTGTATGCATAGTTTCATTCATTGATGTAGTTACGACTTCACGGCTATTTTGATATTTATTGAACAATTGCATTAAAGTGAACTCGTCTTGCTGCGACAACTATTTGGAAATGAAAAGTCAAGGACAATGTGACAGAAAATTAGAAATAATAGTATTGATACGAATTTTTGCCCCGCAAGCGACGCTCATGGTTATAAGTCACGCTGTTTGTCTGCAAGCCGCAGCTGATTTTATGGCTTTGACCTTGTTTATGAGACTAGAAAAATCTATCTATGGAACAATCCATCTCTGGTAGTTTCCAACTCCTGAATCTTATAAGAAGAGTATATATTGAGAAGCAAGAAGCCGGGAGGACAGTTTTGAAGTTTGAAGTTTTGGCTTTCAGATGCGAAGAAGAGCGATAGAACCAAGCGATTACCTATACGAGTATAATACGTCTTACATACGTTTAGTTTAGTTTTGGTGTCGGTACGTGTGCGAATTCTGTTGTCGCGTTTTTAAGTGTACCGGGGCGTTTTCGGGCGTGATTAACCGTTGGTTGTAAGTGTTTTTAGAGAATCTCGAACTGTTGATTTGTGTGGTGGATTCTTTAGGTTAGGTAATTAGTTGTTAATTGTTTAATTGTTCGCTGGTAGTTAAGTATCTTCTCAAATCACTGTTAATTGTAAATATTTGTACATAAGTCACTGTAAATAAATTGGGTAAATACGAAATACGTTACAGTATATTACGTAAAAAGTCCGGAAAATACTGTTTTTTTGGACGAGTAGACAAAATTCCAGAAAAACAGTTTCCGGGCGTGTTGCGTACACTTTTTTTCGGCAACCGAGTGGAATAACAAATCAATAAAGCACGTTTCTTTATTGCAATAACCGCGACCAAAAACCATGCAAACTTGTGAAAAGCAAAATGTCAACTATTTTAATGTTAAATTGGTAAGTCGTTATTTCGTTGCTATGGAAATCATCAACTGCATTCTTCTAAAGCATACCTGGATTTTCATACTACATATTATTTGGTTATTAAGTACAATGACAACAACGGTGTAACTCTGTAGGTACTTTCCGGACTAGGCCGGAAAAGTGCTACTTTCTCAAAGAAGTGGGTACTTTCCGGACGGTTGCCGAAAAAAGTTACATTTTGGAATAATTTTTGACATCCAGTAGGTATTTTCAGTTTACGAAATAGCACTAAAATATTCAAATAATGAGTCTGGCTCCTTGAATTATATAGTACACTGTATTCTTATAAAACTGAATAAATATACGTTTCAGAAAAAAGTTCCGAGGTCAATTATCTCTAACTGGATATCTATACGAAAATCGTTTAATACCGCCATAGAAGATTTGTGAATATCTATAGATAAAAATGCACTATTTTACTCCTTCCTATTTCTTTTCAACGGAACCACTTTCTTTTAACGTCTTTTTATCCGCGGTGTTTCATTATTATTCCATCAAAAAATAAATCTCCCCATTAATGCATGTAATTTTACGGACTTGATTTTGACCGCTTGGAAAGGGTGTGGTCATAAAGGAAGTGAATAATCAACTCGTTCACCTGTGAAGGAATGAGAGTCAGGTGGTTTTGTTTGCCGACACTAAAGTCACCCTGAATTTGCTCGTTCCGTAGTTAAACATACCTTGTTTGTACCTACACGTAGATACGAAAATTCTTAAAGAAAGTTAAGTGTTTTGTTTAGTTTCGATTCTTTTTAACGGTCGAGAAGGAGAAATATTGGTTTCTCGTCTGGCCATTGTAAGAATGCGACTGCAAACATCCCTTGTTTTCTTTGCTATCGAGAAGGTTAATGATGGTTAACTTACCTGACAAGAACTTTATGAGTTTGGAATTTGATACAACAGTAAACTATATCGTTTCGTTAGTTAACTTCAATTTTTCAAGTTTTCAAATTCTAAAGAATGCTGTTTTTGAAATGTCATGTATACTCGAAGCTTCCGACTAGAAAGGATGCTGATACAAAGTTTGTTATTTTAAACAGAATATGCCATTAATTTTTTTTAAATGTGCGTACTTTTTAAGGAAAATCCGACAATATAATACCATTTAAGAATTTAATGGTTGTCATACCATACCATGATAAAAAAGGACTTGATTTGTTCGTTTTATTTATCCAAAAAAAACTGAAATTCAAAGAAAGGTGGATGATAAAAAATTTCGCCTTTTACAATGTTTCTGTTTCACATCATCTCTGAGCATATGGTCATTTTAGTTGTTTGTGTTGAAAGTCAACAATTTACAATGTAACGACGACACTTAGCCCTCGACGAAATGTTACGTGTGGTGCGTATGATTGAATTTGGTGGTTCACAAAGTCAAGTAGCGGCCGAATTTGAAGTATCGCGAAGTGTAATGTGTTGATTGTGGGGACGATATCAGAAGACTGGCGATGTGGAAGAAAGACACGAAGGCCGTAGAAGAGAAGCAACACCTGCCCAAGACCGATTTATTATTCTTCAAGCAAGGCGCAATGCATCAATTACGACACGAGAATTTTCTGCGGATCTTCAAAATGCACATGCCGTAGCGGTTTATGACCAAACCATCAGAAATCGTATCCATGAAGTTGGTCTTCATTCTCGTCGACCAATTACCTGTACTTCGCCACGGCAATCGCGAAGCTCGTTTTGAATGGGCTGAAGAGCATGCTCAATGAGGTAAAGCAGAATGGTCCAATATTCTGTTTACCGACGAATCTCGGTTTGGATTTCAATCTGATAGCAGAAGAACTAGATTGTGGCGAAGAAGCGGAGCCTTGGAGAGGACCAGGCACTTTTAGGAAGTTCACAATTACCGAGGGTCTATGATGGTATGGGCTGGAATCAATTTGCACCATAGAACGGACTTCGTCGTTATATTAAACAAGTTCTTGTACTTGCTGTGCAACCATATTCATATGCTGCTGGTCCAGATTTGGTTTATATGCAGGACAATGCTCGTCCTCACATTGCACATCAGCCACAAAATTGGTATGAAGAAGAGAACATTGCCCTTTTGCCATGGCCTCCTCAGTCTCCCGACCTCAACCCCATTGAGCATGTTTGTGGGACATGTTGTAGAGACAACTTCTTCCAGTTATGGCAAACATTCAAGGCCGTTTTGAGTTTGAAAATGCACTGAGAGAGCAGTGGGTCCTTTTCCCACAAGATGCAATCGATAGGCTGATTTTAAGTATGCCTAGGCGGTGCCGGGCAGTCATTAATGCCCGAGGAGGCAATGCATCGTATTTCAAAAAATTAGCGTTATCAGAAACACACTTTTATTTTAATACACAATGTATTGTTTTCTAAAGAGCGACCGACAGAGAATACCAGAGAATACCTACCACGTGAGTTCTAAATAAATTAGTGCAAGAGAACGGAATCCGATGACCTTTTTAAGGGAGAAAAACATTTATCAGGATACACATACTATAACATGAAATGTTTCGAAATTTTTAATTTGTGTAAATACATAATTAATAAGCAAGATAGAAAAATAAATTGTTCCCATTCCAAACTAATGCGTCAAAAATAATATGAAATGATGGAATTGATTTATAAGAACTTTCTATTTAGGTATTTTATTTATTTATTTTCTATTTTTGACTTCTTTAAACACGATTTCTCATTTCTTTGATTTCATTTGATGTTGTGGAAATGCAATGATGAAGATAAACCAAATTGAGAAGTAATATTCTAGATATAATTTGATTAGGCACATCTACTGTGCATGGCGTATCGTCGTAGTTTCGTACATCCCATTTCCGTACAAGGCGAAATCAGTGACAGTTCCGTACACGATGCACGTGTCGCGATACTGGGGATCATTTGTAAGAAACTGTCATTAGCAATAGTGGTAGTTGCGTACCAAAGTTATTATATGGGAAGTTGCCTAATGCCCGTTAAGCGCTGTAGCACCGCGTGAAGTACGAGTGGGAGAAGCAAGTGACGTTAGCGATGGACCTCGGCCGCGCTCCGCACACATACGTGTAGAGACGTCTGCATGTGTTTCCCGATACCCGCGTTTTATGCATGCCTTTGATAGCATAAATTTATGTATAACCTGTAATGTTATGAAGTTTGATCGTTCTGCAGTTAATGAAAAAGTCAAGGTAGATTTCTTTTGTTCCTATATTTAAAGCAAAAAGGTGTAAGTAAAGGTCCTAAAGATAGACACTTACCTACCTCAAATTCCTGCACTAAATTTCCCACACTTATCACTTACGTAGGTAGGTAATTGTAAAAACGGCGGATCATTTCATCGAGATATCGTCAGGTTCAAATTGGAATTTCAGTCCACGGATTCTACAGTTTCTTCTGGGCGTGGGCCTGACTATTTCTGGTACCTATACCTAAATTAATTACTGAAAGTGAACTACCTATATGGGTGGATACCTAGGTAATTTGTAAAAATTTAAAGCAAAAATGATCGTATTCTAATATTGGAGAATGGAGAGTAATTTAGATTTTTGAATTAGCTAATGAAGTTAAACCTAGATTGAAAACGAAATCGCCCTCGATGCCGTTCATTTTTAATAGTACCTATTATACTGAAAACCCACATCCAGTATTTTATTTACAGAAATTAATGCATACGCCCGTACTCCGACTGATTCTAAACAAAGTAAAAAGTTGAAAAATCATGCACATAAGTAAGCAGTATAGAAATAACATTATGTACCTAGTTAGTTGAATAAAAAATACCTCGAAAAATACCTAGTTATAAACATTTTTTACTCGGCGATGTGTTTTGAAAGCAAAACGTAAGTTGTATACCTACCTAATACCTACTTACCTTCATACCTACTACCTACCCCAATAAATACGTACCTACTTGCCTAGTATCATTCCCGAAGGTAATCTGGAAGTGTCTGTAATAATATGGAAGGTACATAAGCATGGTTGAGTATACTCAGCCATGGTACATAAGTACTGATTTTTGTGCATTTATTGATTCATCGCAAGAAAGTGTAGATTCCTACAGAAACATATGTTCATGGAAATTTAGTTTTAATTATTTTAATTCTTATTTTATACCTAACGGTGATCATTTTATTCCCCCGTTCTATGCGCTCCGCTTATCCGCTAATGTACGGCAGGAAATTACGGTCTTTGGGTGACGTCAATTTCCGATCGCAGCCGACTAAGAACGAACCTCGCATTAGGCAACTTCCCATATAATAACTTTGGTTGCGTACAGGTACAATCCCTTAGTGACTCTAAGAATCACCCGGGTTGTTTACGTAGGTACCTGAACATACAATTTTGGATTTAGTCCCATTTTCTTGCGTTCCCGATTCGTTCGTCTCCGTATACTCTGAGAGCATTCTAAGAATCCCCCGGCCAAAAAAGTGGTGTTGCCAGTCACTGAATACGGCCAAAAAAGTGGTTCCACGGCCTACTATTTCCGGTCTGTGGTCAAGCGGAGCGAGCGAAGCGAGCTGAGCGTTTAAGTCTTCCCCCAAAACAAAAACATTAACATTTGAAAACAATAGGAGAGAAATTTTCATCGACGCACGAAACGGGAACGCACGAAATGGGACTAGGTAAATCCAAAATTCTATGTTCAGGTACCTACGTAAACAACCCGGGTGATTCTTAGAATGCTCTTCGAGTATACGGTCACTAAGCGATTGTACCTGTACGCAACTACCACTATTGCTAATGACAGTTTCTTATAAATGATCCCCAGTATCGCGACACGTGCATCGTGTACGGAACTGTCACTGATCTCGTCTTGTACGGAAATGGGATGTAGGTACGGAACGGATCCAATTCCTGTGCATGCGATCATAAACAAAATGTGCAGCATCCCAGACTAAGTCATAAAACGATGGCGTATTGCATTTAACTCATGGGAGAAAGTTATTTAATATTTTCCTCGTATGTTGTATAGAAGCCTAAAAAGTATGTACTGTAAAATTATAACATTACGTTACTATAAAGTTCAAAACATGAACAATAACATAAACACGAGCACATGTTATCTGTGTAACGATTACGATGGCATTCTTACTTATTGTTCGTTCGCGGGTCAACTTCGGAGTAGGTAATTAATTTATAATCTCTGATATTCTCGTACAAATAAATTCATTTTTTATATTTAACTCGTGATGATACCCTTTTGTTTTCCTTGTACTTTTATATTAGTATTTGTGCCTAGATGCCAAGATGCCATGCTTTTCCCCTACGAATAAATTTACACAAGTAAAGGATGGGTCAGCAACTTAGCCCTATCAAAAATTAAAATATGTATTAATTTAGATACCCAGGTACACATTTTTTTGAAATTGCAAGACTGGCTTTAAGGGTACCAAAATTACAAAGCTAATTGAAATTTATGTACTTGGAAATTTACCTTCTTTTTATCTCTATTCTAGAATGAATATAGTGTTCACCTTCTAAGTTACGATATATTTGTTAATTTCTTTCAGTTTTGCGAGACATTATGGTCGTTAAATTAAATCATGCGGACTTCAATTTGGTTTAATGTTTGCTTAGCCAAACTTCTGCAAGCTGTTCTTTTGTCTTTTAGCAAAGGATTATGACCTCATTAAGACAATTTATAATCTTAACTGGTAGTGATTAAAATGCGACCATTTCTTCCTGTTGCCTAAAGAATGTATCTGATTCATAATGATTCCGATTTCCACATTTAAGTGATCGTTCAAAAAATCTTTCGCTGCCAAACGCGTAGCACGAGTCGTAGAATCATCGATGTGTAAGTTTTTGAGAATAGCAGTAGTATAGCTACTATATACGGTATCTTCCCGTTTCGTGGGTTCCCGTTACGTGCGTTTTTGGGTTTCTACCTGTTTTCGTGCCGATTCGAGCGTCGAGAATTTACTGGGTAATTAAATAGTGCCAGTTCGTGCGTTATAGGTACTTGTTGCAATAAAGGCATACAAAACGTACCTACTGTTTTGTTTTATAGTTGCCCGTCACTGAATACGGCCAAAAAAGTGGTTCCACGGCCCACTATTTCTGGTCTGGGCAAGCTCAGCTCGCTTCGCGTTGAAGTCTCCACCCCCCCAAACAAAAACATTATTTGAAAACAATAGTAGCGAAATCAACATACAATTTCGCATTGAAGTCTGGAATTAGGGTCTTACTGCATTATCAGCAGGTCAGCGCCCGAAACGGCACTCAAACCAGGTAGAAGTTTGGGGCGACGCACGAAACGGCACAAATTTCATCGACGCCCGAAACGGGAACGCACGAAATGGAACTAAACCATAGCTACTGGGTCGAACTTGCTTCATAAATAAAAAAAATCGTGACTCTTTGACAATAGGATTATTAATTTAGAATTTTTTAGTCGATAGGAACTCTTGGATGTGACTCCTTTTTTCGCGGAATAAACGACCTCACTTCACAGGGGACTAGCAACCTGTTTAAAGTTACATTAGTATCTACTAGGCAGATGCCATTTTTAGCATTACTGAATAGAAGCTACCAAGGGATAGGTAATTGTACAAACACTTAATATTAACAATATATAAAAAAGTCAGTAGTCTGGTATCTTAGCCGTTATAAGATTTCATTCAATTCTGATGTATTAGGTAGTAGTGCTGGCAAAATCAGCAGAAATGTAAAATCGATTAATCGATTTTCGAGAAAATCGATTCTGGAAAAAATCGAATAATCGACGATAGAGAGAAATCGATTTTGAAAGTCGATTTTAGAATCTATTTTGAAATCGATTTTTAGAATCAATTTTTAAAGTCGATTTTAGAATCGGCTTTTATAGTCTATGTTAAAATGGGCTTTAAAATTTGGTTTGAAAACCGATTTTGAATATAAAGTTAACACGACAAGAGTGACGGTACCCAGGGTGTCCAGTAAAGAATGGGCCAAACTACAAATCCAGTTTTCTTGGAAAGAAACTGATCTCATCCAATTTATCTTAGTACATCTGCTTCCTTAAAAGTTATGGACCTTTGAAAAATGAAGAATGAAGTTATGGGACCTCGAAAAACAATTTTTTATTTCACCTTTTCACAATAATTTCCCGGCACGCACTGCCCCATGTTCTGCATGTTTGGTGCCTACTACGGTTAATGTGCTTAAAACGGAGGTCGAATTCATGATGAGCGTCGAATGAGCGTCGTCGATATGCCAAAGGTACATAGCATTAGCTTCATAATGCATTTTTCTCTAAAATGACACTTTTTGGTGATTCGCAACAAGTATACCTTTTTTACAGTTAATCGAGTGTTCTTTCCATAAAACTTGTAATGTAGTAATTGTTTTAAAATTTGTATCCACCAGCAAAATTGATAAAAGCGAAATATGTAGGGTGAAAGTTGGCGCCTTCTATAGTTTACTCAAAAATAACTGCATATTATTGTTCAGCTACACAAAAAACCTTCCTATACCAAGTTTCACTAAAATATAACTGCAAAAGTGGGCCAAAAATAATGAAAACATTAAATAAAAAAATCGATTAATCGAAAAATCGATTTTTGGTGCCAGTGCTAGTAGGTAGCGGTGTCGTGGCACTTGCGTACGTGGCATTTGCGTACGTGGCATTTGCATGATTGCATGCGTGACATTTGCCCACAAGGCAAATTTTGTGGCATTTGCGCACGCACGGAGATATGAATCCAACAGGCAAAGCGAGCAGCGAGCAGCTCGAAATACCTAAGTGGCACTTGCGAACTACATAAATTTTGCATTCGTGATATCACTCAAATTTAAAAAACGCAGATATCTAGGTACCTACTTTTATTTTGAAACACGTAGAAAGAACTTCCATTTACACTTTATTCACGCTTAGGAATAACTAGATGAACCCGTGGGCTACGCTCCACGACTTTTACGTAGTGGTGAATCGGTGTAGTAATTATACTTAAAACGTAGGTGCATCTCAGGTGCACCACAAAATATTCCCATAGAATATTCTTAAATACATAATTAATTGCGTTTAATTTAATACGGCAAAAAAACCATTCTACCTACGGGTGCGACGTTGAACCCCAGGTTGAACTACGACTGCGAGCAGCGCTGAGCAGATCCAAGCGTCCATAGGAATGATGCCGATGCAATTTTCTTATTTGCACGAGTGCACGACCTCACCCATACGATCTCCGCCAGTTGAAAAGAGACCGAGCGACCGATATCCCCACCCGTAAAGTATTGTGCCAGTTCGCTTTTAATATTATGATGATGATGATTGTGGTACCCGTCAGGTCAGGACGTAACCATTTGAAAAATTTTGTTAAATGCGAGGTTAAATGTTTCAATACAATATTTACAAATATTAATAAATTTTAAATCGACTCATCCACTTTGTGCAGTGTACACAGATTGATTCACTGACAATTCATCCTTAATCCTTGATCATTGTTTTTACGAAGCATAAGTGTGTCTGCTGCAATAGATCTATAGTGAGGTTGTTGTTGGTTAATTATGAGTTTCATAATTGTTATTTCCATCTTTCTTCGCTATCTATATAGGCTTCTCTCTCGCAATTGAAGTGTCGGGGTGCGGATAGCTCAATTGGTTAGCCAATTGAGCTGTAAAGCAGTAGCCCGGACATCGAAATATCTGGGTTCAAATCCCGGTCGGCGCCTGTTTCACATTTTTCGTGGCGGGGAGGGGGCTCTGTGTAGTTTTCCTTAACTGCTATGCCCGATTATTACTCATTATATATACAATATTTAATACACCATGTGGGCGAAATAAATACTGAAATTTTGAATTCAAATTTTATGTTATATGCAAGTAACACTCTTTCAGAGTTATTTACTAGGTTATTTATTTTACCTGCCGAACCTACGCAAATGTCGCAAAATTTCACTTGTACGCACTTGCCACGTACGCAAGTGACACACATTCCAGATGGCAAACACTTAAAATTTATACCTATATAATGTTAATGATTATAAACTTAAAAAGTGATCAACGGACATCGTTTCAAAAAGTTCCAAGTAATTTAGATGAAACTGCATGTGTAAACAAAGTACACTTTTTTGTTGCTTTTTTGCAATTATTAGGAACAAGAAAATAACATTTATTGTAATCTTCCGCAATAATCAGTAGGTACCTATTCCTAGTAAAATTTAAGTTTCAATTATTATTTTAATTGATGAATTACTTATACGATTCGTAGAAATAATAGGTACTTAATTTATTTATTTATTGCATAATTATTTTTATTTTATAGTACGTGTTACTTAAAGGTGGTTTTACACATGCTATGATTAGGTTTTGCTGTTTTAAGTCGACCAGTTAAAAATGATAAGGTCTGGCTACCTTTTCTGCAAACTTTAAAATGCTGTACTTATCTTGGAAGGGGCACATTTTTGCATACAGATGCGTTTGGCAAATCGACCTCATTTTACCATTAAAATTACTACCGCAGAAAACTATCGGTTGTTTTTGTATAAATTCAAAATTTTAAAAATCACATGACAGGTGAATGTTCAGATCCGTGAAAACTGTTTACCCCAAAACCAAGAGAAACGTTAATATTCAATAAATGAATCAGTTGATCGATGCAGTTTCATTTTACTAAAAATAAATGGCTACAATCTAACCTACTTGAAACTATTTAAGTGACTTGTCTGCTGTATATCATCATATCATTGTCTTCTAAGGGCCAGCGGTATGTTATGACGCTGCACAGTCAACTTAAGCTAGCATCCACCAATTAAGAAGACACATGCGGTTACTGCAAGACATCTGTGATAAACTAATTGCTCCATTTGATTCTTCTAAGAGTGCAATGTGGGGAAAAATATTTTATTGTCACGCTAGGCGAGAAAAAAGTAAATATAAAAAAGGTTTGCTAGTAGTACTTGATTCTTCTGTTTAATCAGGATGTGGATGATTACGTTAAAAGTAGTAAAACTGTGTTTCTAATGCTTCAAAGTGTGTGGAAGGAATGTTATTTCATGTGACCGTGAGCTCTTTCTGAGGGATAATACAAAAGTTTTATAAAGATTCATACAAAAACAAGTAGTACAAAAGTCGTCTAACTGAAAATTTAATTAAAAATAAACCGTTCTTTGTTCGCGATAACAAAGTTGATGTAATTTCCGCGATTAAACGGTAGTAGAATTAGTAAAAGTTTAACCTAAAATGTGAAGATAACTTAAGTATTTAACAAGTATCTTAGGGTTTGCTTGGACTTGGAAACATGTATGGGCTACAGTTTTCTGCTAATAGGCACGAGTCTGTAAACTGATTGAATAAGAGAAACATGATGCGAAGAATTAGAAGTAAGGGAGCAGATAGGAAAACACAAAGAAATGTATTACCTAATCAACTAGGAGTAATACGAAGAGGGTGCAAAAACGAATTATGGATCAAAAACTGCATGAAGTATTAGGTAACATGGGAAACGGACAGAAGCAAGAGAAATATTGCTAAGAACAAAAGAAACAGATGACTAATAGGGGTACGATAATAATTTGATTATGCAATCGTTCATACCCCGTATATGATTTTCTGCCTTTTATTTTTCCGGCACTTACTCCTAGATATTGCTTTTATTCCGCCAAAATATCATTGCCACAACCTTGTTCAACCTGAAAAGAGATTTGATTTTCAAAATTTTCCACTTCGATTTCTAACCCGTTGTCTACTTCGATTTCTTCGTCACTTGAGGAACGGCTGTAAGGATGTTTGAACCGACGTTTTCTTTCCATGTTGTGTTTGTAACTCTACTAGGAGTATCGGACATGGGCAAGTACAATGTGTCATTTATTCGTGATCAGAAGTATCCATTATTTTCATTTCGCCTTTGTTCGTTGTTTCAGAATCTGACACATGTTGTAATTTTCATATTGCTTCAATCTTTATTCTATATAATTACATATAACATAGACAATAAGAAGACTTGGGCAAAAATGGGTGGAGTGATTGAATAAACCAAGAGAATGAGCGCATCCAGAGTGATCCAGGGCAAGATGGATAGACTTGAAAATTGTAAAATGGAAAGATATGGCGAAAGATGGGGAATAGTAGAAATAAGTGACACATGAGGTAATGACAATATTACACCTGTCAGTAGGAAAAGAAGAGGAACATAGCGTAATCCCCCCCCCCCCCCACTGTGAAAAGGATTGTGAAGGCTTCACCAGGATTATTATTACTACTATCCTGTGGTGGAATAATAAATTTTATCTGCAATCGTCGAATTATACGTTCATTACTTGTGCCTTTCATTATTCCATGGCCATTAAGTAATAAATAATGCAATCAATGAAAAAATTCAAATATCAACAAATCATGTACTATAAACGCCAAAATTGCTGTTCCACTTTACGGTTCAATTCCGCTTAAAATGCCATAACCAATTACATTCTGAGGTAAAAAAACCTTAGCAACTGTCCGCCAATTAAAGTTTTGAAGGCGGATCTAAACGATTTTATTTGAATGACAACAAACGTGAGCCTTGCACTAGTAAACAAAGGGCAGCAAAAAAATAGATAAATAATCATGTTCTTTTAACGAAAAATCACATCATCTATGGGGGGGCTGGGCTGACGAAAACAGCAACGTCCGGCATAAACGATTCGAGTCGCAAACTGGAACACCACTTTTGGAGTTTATAGTACGTATTATACTTTTCTCTGGCAACGTTTTCTCAAGGGTTACTACTTGTTTTGTACACTTATCTAAAATAAGAGTGGTCTATGTAGCAGTAAAAATGTAACTTTCCATTAGTTCTTGCAGATAAAGAAAAGTATTCCACTCTCAAGCCACCATAACTCGCTACTAGAGTAATATACCATTAGATACATCAAAATATTTTACATCCGAAACAGTTATATAAATAGCACCCGAATTAGAAATTCATTGGAAGTAGGTATATGAAGAACGAAAAAAGATCTGACCTGAAATTTTAGCTGCAGTCGTATCATAGGTCTAGGATACTAGGAATCTAGGATATATCTAATGAAAATATTTTCAAAGTGGTGGCATTTCCGGGTACACCGGAAGTTCATCCAAACTGTGTAATTTTAAATTAATTGACCCCATATTAATTATTCTACTGAGATATTAGTTTTTCTCTTAAAATTTTGCCCTCATAAAGTTTTGAGCCCGAAAACTGGTTGGACGCGTATCTCCATCCTTTCCTATCCTGGACCTACGTATTGCCACAAACGTAGAACATCCTACATCCTCAACTACTTGAAAGCAGTAGTCTAATCTGGGCCTACCCCTACCTCTTTTTATTCCTATCTCCGACTCTAGTATGTCGCGATGTAATCCTTCGTGTAACAGAAGGTGTCCTACCATCTTATCTCTCTCTTTTTTTACTGTCTTCCATAAATTTCGCCTCTGACCAACTCTTTCTAATAACTCCCTATTGCCAACCTTATTCACGATATCTTCATCATGCGTCTGTAGCACCACATTTCAATTGCTTTTATTTTTTTCGTCTACCGTCCGCGTTTTGCACCGGTATAATGCCGCACTCCATACGTACATTTTTAAGAGTCTTTTCCTAATTTCTGTATTTATTGTTCCCGAGCAAGTTAATTGCAACTCGGCTCGCTGTTCTTTGCTTTATATTTCTCATGCGCCTACTATCGCGAGTTATTTGAATTCCCAAGTAGCAGGAATCTGCAACTTCCTCTATCTTCTCGTTTCCGATTTGTATTTTACCCTTTTTCCGATTTGTATTTTAGTTTTAGTCCTATTTTCACGCCCCATACGTACCAAAAGTGTGGTTTTCAGAAAAGTTAGATGACATAAAAATTAATGTTTCAATAACAAGTAGGGTAAGTGCTTAATTATAATTGACTACCGGCTTCACGCTGGTATTGGAGTTTCTGATAATATAAAAAAACATAAATGTCTTACGGGGAAATTTATATTTCAAGATATTTTTGACGATCAAAATAGTAAGAAGCTTTTTTTTTAAATATCATGGTACCTACCTTTTTAGATACCTACACCACTCGATAGTCAAAATAAATGACATCTAACCACCTATCAGTTTCTGAACTCAAAATGAAGCTATTTGCGAATTTCTTTTTTTGGGGTAGGAAACTGAAGAGCATCTTCTTCTAGTAGGTTTTGACTTTAGCAGCACTGCTGACGAAACAAAATAATCAAAAAAAATTTGAAATGTTTTGAAATAGAAAAAAATATCGAAAAATATTAATTTTGGTAACGAGATTGACTTAAAATTTTAAGTAGTATTCCAAAAAAAAAATGAAAATGCGTACATTCCATTTAAAATAGCAAAGTGGGGGTCAACTTCCGGTGCATTCGGAAATAGAGTAATTTTGAAAATGGTTTCATTAAAAATATCTAGACTCGAGCATAGATCCCCTACCTACCTCTTCACGAATACAACCAAATTTTCAGATCAGTATCTTCTTTCGTTCTTTATATACCTACTCTAAAAGACAGTCAAAAAATTACCCTGTAAATGTAACAAGATAAGAATTTTTCATTATTCTTTTAAATTGTCGGCATTTTTGTGCCTTATCGGCAATGTTCCTAATAAGTATTCCCAGATACTTAACTGTTGTCTACTGTCTTGTTTAGAACATCTGGTTTATGTTGCTTTAAGCCATCGAAATTTGGATTAAGTGTTCAGTGGCACAGTTTATGATGGGTACTTATCCACATGCATACAAAGAAAATACTGAGTACGAAATTTGAGAACGAGATGAATACAAACAGCGCAAGTTTGTATGAATTGGTCTGAGAACTGTGGCAGTTAGTTGAATACAAATTATTTCTAAACAGGTTGTATAGATAGGTACGTTGTATTACTTTCACTAATTTTTTAACTACGAATTTAAAAATAACATATCAGAAAAACAATATAACAAATAGGTACGATGTCCCGTCTGTCGGAAACGGAGCGTACAAAGTTGATGAACTTTGAAAGAAGGATCTAGAAAAGGGCGGAATAAATATGAGAGGAAGACGATATCTCGACGAGATCGGATTTAGAAGAAAGGAGAACGTCCAAGATCAGTCTAGTCTTACGAATAACAAAACCAAGAAAAAAAGATAGAAAAGGGAAAGAGCGCCAGTATTAGATATGTGGATAGAAAAAGCTTTCGGCAATGTAAAAGATGTTGAAAGTGCTCATCAGAAATATAGAAAAAAATAGTGTAACATTTATTTTGTATACAGAGCAAACGGCAGTTACAGAATTTGGACAGGAACGTAGATATTTGGAAAACTAAAATCTTGGCAAAAGGAAAATGTGGAAGACCAGGCACAACACAGATACAAGGGACGGAAAGAAACTGCGATTGGGAGCCAGAAGGAGTATTGCCAAATATTCTGCATTTGATCCACTCCATGGTGTTTTGGCCTTACTTATCAACTAGTGGCGCTAGTTTTGTTATATACCCACAGTTTATCTTCCGTCTCCAAAAACAAAATTTTTATTCCTTTTTATAAGAGATTCAGACATCGTATTAATTTTTACGCGCGAAATAACTATTTTTACAAAACGACTTACTCTTATCTCCTGAAAGATATTTTAGTATAATGTTATTATAACGTCTTTTAATCATCGGTCAAATGCATGATAAACTTTTAATTTTCGTAGATATATTTACATAAATTTCTCGAAATTTTTAGGAATCTCCCGCTCTACATTTAATATTTTGCGCGTGCTATTGCGTTTGCTGTTTGATTGTGAATATATTTCCCAATACAACCAACCTGTAAGGGGCATCTCTGGTTGCACTGATGGTCCACTTTTGCATCCCAGTAGTCTGTTCTTGCGGAAACGCAATAGATGAGTCCAAAAACAATAAAAAAATTCGTCATTGCACCAAATTTCATTTGTAATTAGCCATATCGTTGTGCATTCGCCCATCAGTAAATTAACGAACATTTATTGGCGCGTCACAAAACAAAAATAGCACTGTTTAAAAAACTTCTATCTATGTTCATTGGCACAATTAAATTTTAAAAGGTTCATAATAAGCGCATATTGTTTGAATTTTGAGCGCGATTTTGTGTCGTAACGACCGCGCGCACCGCGTAACTGACAGATTCACTTTGGGGCAATTGAGTTGATGAGTGTGAGCGTTCGCCGGAACGCCCCCACTTTTAGTTGGGACAAGTGCATGAATGAAAAATAATTACAACAAAAACAAAGGTTGAATTACTTCCGCTAATTTTGACGGATTGTT
Source organism: Xestobium rufovillosum (assembly GCA_963966045.1). Lineage (NCBI taxonomy): Eukaryota > Metazoa > Arthropoda > Insecta > Coleoptera > Ptinidae > Xestobium > Xestobium rufovillosum. The sequence continues at coordinate 18,276,793 of OZ014496.1, forward strand.
ATACGTGAAATTTCTCTTTGACTAATATAATTCGTTTTGCTTATTGCTGTCATAACCGGAAATCAAACATATAAAACCGTTTTTATAATAGGTACCTTATGGAGTCAACCGGGGTAATGGGAAGCGATTTTTTTGAAGTTGCCTTTGAGTTTATGTAGCAGGCTAACCAAAAACTATGCGTTGGTATGATTCTCCCATCTCTGCCTTGTTGTAATATCTTACAAAACCACTTTCTACAAGAGATTACAAACAAAGAAAAATCTGTCGTTTTCTATAGTTAGGTACCCCAGAAAGTGGGGTAAATGGAAATAATCTTCGTTTACGTGCTTAATGTGTATTTACGCGATGATGGGGCTAATGGAAACACTCTGCTATATTTTGCGACTATAGTACCTAGGTACTTTTCAATTTTTAAAAATTTTATTTCATCTTTATAATAAACAGGAACTTTTGAACAAAAACATTCGTAATAGGCACATACTTAGTTGATATTTTGAGATATAATAAAATAATAAAATTAAAAGAAAGGTACCTACATTATAAGAATTGGCATACCTACTTAAGTTTTAATATATGACTAAGAAAATACTTACTTTGGCAGTTTGGAAAAAGTGACGCCCCCTGACATTCTTTAATGGTCCGATAGGAGTTACGACGTGGTTAGTGGTGCCAGGAAATATAGTTTCTTTTACCCCGAATTGCCGTTTCCATTATCCCAAGTTAGACTGTTTTCTGGGGTAAAGGAAAACAGCCAATAATTCGCACCATATTTACAAGAGTGGCATAATCTAACCAGTAGGTACCATGACATTATGACATTTTTCATTAAAAAAGTTGGTTTCAGTAAGTAAAACAAAATTTTGTATACACAGAAAAAAATATGCGGCAGAACCCAAGTTGGGGAGTGGTCGCATTACAGGAGTGAGAAAATTTTTTTCATAGGTATGTATATGTGTAGGCCAGCCAACTTAACTTGTCTAGAGCGGCAGGGGAGAGGAAATCAGCTAGATGCGGTCGAGTCGTAAAATCCATAGGCATCGCGTCCATGGTAATTTCTTCCAGCTTCTCCAAAAATCAAAACTGCTTCAAATTTATCGTCTAAGCTACGAGCCATGGTCACACTTTTCCTAAATGAAGAAACTCGACAGACTTAGGTCCGTTTTTTCAAAGAATCCAACACCGGGTAAAGTCTGACACCGGCTTTGTTGCTATGCTACAACCAATCAGAAAGCCGGTATCATAGCAACGAAGCCGGTGTCAGACTTAACACTTAAGCCGGTGGTAGACTCTTTGAAAAACCGGGCCTAAGTACATTATTTGACAAGTATAAAATAAGATGTTACCGCGACAACGAATTTTGTTGCCAATACAATAAAGGCGGAAACATATTAGAGCGACGCGACGCGACGTGACGTGAAAATTTCGCGGGTGTTCATATTTAACCGACGCGACGCTACGCTACACTACGCAACGAGAGGTGACGGTGTGCATCATTTTTGTTGCTAGTTCATTTGAGTTTGTTCGTGCGTGTAGCCATCATGGAAACCTCGTCCTCTGAAGAGTTCGAAGACGAAATTGAAGAATGCGCTACTGCTAACTCAAAAAAATAAATTCCGTACAATTTGGGTACACGAAATTAATTTAGAACGTGAAACTTACGGCGAATATAACACGTTAGTTAAACTTTTGGAGAAAGACGAGAATAGCAGTAGATATCATATGTATTCTTACCTGTTGTGTTAAGTTCCTTGCTAATTTCTTCCCACGCTTCAAGCCTAATTTGCTGATTTCTATAGTGCTTTGATTTTGAATTATATATATATACTCATAATTCCTGACGTTTTCTATTAATAAAGTTTCGTCCATTGTTATGTCCGCGTGTTTCGCGTTCACACTTGTCTGATGCAATGCGATGCCACGCTAACGCGATGCTACAAAAATCTGGGAGGAAGGGATGTCGGCAAAGTCGTATCGCGTCGCCTGGCATTGCATCGCGTTGCATCAGACAAGTGTGCACAGCGGGAGAGAATATCAACGTTTTCTTTGTGGATTAGATTTTGATCAGATCTCGGTCACGTCGCAAGGTGTAGCGTCGCGTCGCTCTAATATGTTTCCGCCTTAATGTGATTCAAAGCAACATTCTGCAACATTCATGATTATTTAGAAATTTGATTAGCCACCATTTTGTAACATTTTCAGATATCGACGCCATATTTTAGTATGATGCTGCACTCGATAAGACCTTTAAAATGAGGTGTCACATGACCCTCCTTCCCATTTAAAAGTGTTTTTCATAATGGCGCCCGACCGCCATCTTGAGACTGACAGCTGTCATTACGTCAAAAAATATCTTGTGACCTGTGACCACCTTGTACCGAATTTCATGTTCCTCAAATGGTTAAAAAATTAATAGGGGAGGGAACGGACTTTAGACGGGCACCGTATATAATTGACTCAAAAATACTCCAAATAAGGAAAACCACCACAAATTTTATTTTCAATATGAGGTTATACCGCTCGGTTTTAGGAGAAAAATAGCCCTTCTAATCTAATAGATTATTAAGCCATTCTTCAAGTTAGAAATGTAAAATTTTTCTAGCGCATGGTTAAAAGGTTGAAATTAAATCCTACAGGCGGCTTTTTTAAATTTTCTCGCTGTGAAACCAAGAAAAAAATATTTAAAATGTCCAAAATTAACGCAATTTCAGTTATTTAAATTCCACTGCATGTTACCGCTGCAAATTTATGAGAAAAAATTCGATGCAGGCAACATGCTCAACATTTTGCGATGCCAGTAAGCTTTTTAACATTAAAATCGGTTACGAATTTGGAGCACAAAATTGTATTTTGTAAACCAGCCAGCAACGAAAGAAAGACATGGGCTACATACGGACGAACTCGACAAATCACTCGCGGTATAACCACCTCTTTAACCAGTTTACGTATAAGCTATTGCATACGCGATTAAATATTTTCTTTGATTTTATGTAATAGGTATATGTACTCGAAAATGTCAAGATTACATCAGTGAAAAATGTTGGATTTATATAGGAAAATTGGAGTATTTTACAAAAAATTTTTGAATGAAAATTAAGGAATGTATTGTTGAAGAGGAAACCTCATAATTTTGGATGGGGGTGAGATTTATGAAGAAAATAGTATTTTATTTTATAAGGAGCTAAAGGATACTTTTTGAGCCACAAAAATCACTTTAGCTCCGTATAAAATTGCTATTTTTTCGGCAAACGTCGATACACACTGATAGACACTTATCTAAATTTAAATAAACAGGATTATTTTTCTTGCAAAAGGAGTAAAAAATATCAATAGTGACATTAATTATTTATTGTATGATAGATTATTTTGAACACAGACGAATTTAAATTTCATTCAAATTTAAATTTAATTTAAATTTAAATTCGTCTGTGCTTTGGATTAGCACTAGTAAAACAAATTTTACAGCCTTGTCAGCTAAAGCCATCTCGAAAGCCATGTTTCTTTGACTTTTGCCGAAAACAGTCTTTTATTTTAAAAGCACTTTAGCTGCGCATACAATATGCTATTTTTCGGCAAACATACACTTATCTAAATTCCATTAAACACGATTATTTTGCTTGCAAAAATAGTAAAAAATATCAATAGTGATTAATTATTTATTGTATGATAGATTGCGCCAGTAAAAAAAATTTTACAGACTTGTCAGTAAAAAAACTTTTTAGCGACTCTATGAACGACACACTAAACTGTCCCTTTGTATGTGGTTAGTAACTAGGAGTCAGAAAAAAGTTTTTTTACTGACAAGGCTGTAAAATTTTTTTTACTGACATAATCTATCATACAATAAAATTAATGTCACTATCGATGTTTTTTACTCTTTTTGCAAGCAAAATATAATCATGTTTATTTGAATTTAGATAAGTGTATCGACGTTTGCCGAAAAAATAGCATATTTTATGCGGAGCTAAAGTGCTTTTTGTGGCTCATCTGTAGTTGTCGGACTCACTTCACAAACGTCTACAGATTCGCCACAAAAAGTTTCATTTCAGCTCCTGATAAAATAAAATACTATTTTCTGACTCCTGGTTGCTAAAAACACATAAAAAGTGACAGTTTAGTGTCGTTCATAGTCACTAGCCACGTTTTTTGACGTTTGCCGAAAAAATATAATTTTTTGAGTACCTATTGAAGTTTTGACATTTAAAGTGACAAATATTTTCGGATTCACCATTTGGAGCTTTAATTCTAAATTGTAACGTTAATCTGTAATAATGAGCCGAAGGCTCGGATGGATGTTACATTGTATATTTAACTAGCTGGTACCCGGCGCGTTGCTGCCTCTGAAGAAATAATTGTGGTAATATCGTTTGAAACTTGATAAACTGCGAATGACATATGCCGTTTGACGTTTACTGTCAATTTTCACTTTATAAATTATTAGCTGCCCGGTCCCGGTAGCATATTCATAACTCACGTATCGTATCGCAATCCGAAGTAACATATCCAACGCGCGAGAGGTATGTCAAACGAGCGGATGTCTGTCTCGCGTGATGGCGATCCCCTAGCTGTCCTTTTGGACCAGAAACGATTTTGTGGTCAAAAGAAAAAAGTGAAATCATCAAAACAAAAAAGAACTACGGCGAGGTGCGAACCCTCAAAGTTGCGGCTTGGTAGGCTGACACATCGGCCACTGCGCCACGAAGGTTTGCTGGCAAGAACGCTTACAAAAATAGTATATAAGCAGAAAATACGCCCGTTGCTGTAAGTCGACAGTTGGGAATGCAATACGCTACGTTCGATATGAATATGCGTCCCGGTACGACACGCGCTGCACCTACTGTAAGTCAATCTTCAGATTAGCCCAGCGAGTGTTCCTGTGAAGTTTGGTAGCGATCGGATCAACAGAATTTTTTTTCTTGGTTTTGTGAGAAGCCGGGGCTTGATATGACACATATCAACTGTCAGATTTGACAAATAAAATTTATTTAATACTTTCTGACGGTCTGAATTTTATTTGTCAAATCTGACAGTTGATATGTGTCATATCAAGCCCCGGCTTCTCACAAAACCAAGAAAAAAAAATTCTGTTGATCCGATCGCTACCAAACTTCACAGGAACACCCGCTGGGCTAATCTGAAGATTACCTGAAAATTTCATCAACATCGGTCCAGCCATTTCGGAGTCTATAACGGACATAGGTAGAAACATTTTTTGTGTTTTATAGATATAGATATAGATAAAAGATAAGCGCTATGCAAATAATTAAAAAAAAAATAATAAATTGTTATTATCTAAGGGCCAGTTGTTGGAATGCAGATCAAAATGTAACACGATGCTACATTTAATTCAACTTTCGTTGCTGTGATACAACAAATCACCAAGGCAGTACCTTAGCAACGAAAGCCGAATTAAATGTAGCCTCGTGTTACATTTTGATTCACAAATTTAACAACCGTCCCTACACAGCATACATATTACACAGATATTAAGGCGCGTCCAGACACATGTGCTCGTACTCGAACTCACACTCCTGCTTGTACTCGTGGCGTTATGTGTTAGGAACACGAGCGTAAGCCCGATGAAGTAAAAGTATTATGGGATAGCACCAATCCATTTTAGAAAATGGTGCACAAAAGAGCAGACACATGGAAAGAAATTTCCAAAAAAATACACATTGATCTCAATCTTCTACAAAATTACAACACAATAAAGAAGGGCACGATATTAGTGTTTCCGAGTATCTGGCAGTAGTGAACAAATAAAAATACACGTAAGAGAATAATAAAAAGTTCAAATAAAACATTTACTGTTTCAAAACTAACATAATATACTTAAGATAATTTTATAAGCGTATATATATAACAAATGTATTTTTTATTTTCTTGCACTATCAAAATATACTTGAAAAATCTTGTAAAATAACTTGTAAATCGATTGACACAAAATCAATATTATTTGCAGTATCGTTAACGACACTCTTCACCATATTAGTAAAAAATGCAGTATGCCTTGGCTTTTCAGCATATCTTTCATATTGATCCAAAGAATCTTGCAATTTCAATGTTAAACTGTCGTAATTTTTTCGCACAACTTCTAATACTTGCTCTTCAGAAGGTGTTGATAAATTGGCAGAAGCAAGCCATGTTTCTATCTTTGGTGTAAAATGTTTTACTATGGCTCTTATATTTGTAAGGCTGTTGTTCAATTTCTGCGCCCCATCTTTAAATTCACCATCCGAGGACGCATACCGTAACCCTACAAGTAACAAAAATATTTAAAATTGAAAAATTTTAATGAAATATCTTTTTAAATACCCATCGAATAAACATTGTCAAACACTTGATGCATTCTAATTAATTCATAATATAGTTCATCATAACTGCCAGGTGTTGGCAAAAATGTATCTCCATAAGTAATAAACAAATTCAATAGATTTACAACTTGCACCGACAAGTCAAATATATTCATTTTCTTTGTAAGATTGCTTTCATTTTGAACAAGAAATCTTAATAAAGTTATAAGGGCAGTCCAAAGATCTTTCCATTGGTAATTAATTCGTATACGACATCGTTTTTGATAGCATAATATTCGATGCACAACGCCAATACATAAAACATACAACTCCATTGGAAACTTTTTCATCATATGGCTCATTATGAATTCCACCAATAGATCTGTAATATGAACAAATTATAATAACATTTCCATATTAGGAGCATTCAAATAATACGTTAATTTGGTGCATCTAGAAGTCAAATAATGAAAACATGACAAATTGAAATTGAAAGAAAATGTTTTAGAACCATACTTTTAGAGTAATTAAAATGAATTAAATTATTTCATAGTTTTCAACTGTTAATTGTGAAAGTAAGAGAATAGTACAGGTATTGCATGCGAGATTGCATGTTACTTATGTGTGAGAATACAACCTATTGGTTGTGTTATGTTCTTCCACTTTTCTTTAATGTACCATGCCAAAAATTGCAATTGAAATGAAATGATCTGTAATATTACTTTATACGTTTTTCTTTCATTACGAAATTCAACCGACAATGTAAACTATGTAAAATTTTATCAGAAAAAAATTATGTCACATTTTTTATATTTTTATACTATTTTATAAATAAAATCTTGACAAAGACCCTGAACAGGGGCGAAACGTCTATTAATTGCAAACAGTGATTTATTTATTGCCAATTCACTAAATTTGATAAAATTATAATTTTCGTAAGTTGCATTTTTGATATTTAATACGGCATATTCTTTTGAAGACATGACTAACATGATTGGAATGTTAGCAAGAGCTTTTGTAAATTGTCATGAAGCGCAAAGACTCTATGCCGAACAATTTCCCAATCAAGTTACCTACCACATCATACCACCTTCAGTTCAGTTCAGCTGATCGACGATTGCGGGAGACTAGGTCTTTTAAAGAAAATATTGCAGACAGAGGCCGAAATCGGAATGTAAGGACAGGGGAAGTGGAAGAAAGGATTCTAAATAATATTGAAGAAGTTCCAGGTATCATTGTTCGCATGGTTGCTAGACAGGAAAATTTGGCCCCAACCACTGTTTGGAGAGTGTTGGAAGAGCAAATTCTGCATCCTTACCACAAAGGGTACAAAGCAAGGTACAAAGGGTACAAGCACTAGACGAAGATGATTTCCCACGACAAACAGAATTTTGTAATGGGTATGAATTTAAAATAACAAAATACATAAAACAATAACACAACACAAAACAAAATTAATAGTGTGTATTACCACCACAAACTCTAACAACCTCCTTTAAATGACGTGGCATGCTTTGAATGAGGGTGACAATGTCCTCTTGTGGTATTTGTGCCCATTCTTCTTGCAATGCCACTCTTAAGTAATTTAACATCTCCACTTGGGGCTGGCGACGTCTCACTCTCTGATCGAGCATGTCCCACACATATTCTATCGGGTTGAGATCAGGACTGGCCATGGAAGACTACGTATACCAACTTCTAGCAGCGTGCGAGCGGGCGTTGTAATCCATAAAATGAAAATTCTCGCCAATATATGGCATATAGGGGACAACGTGGGGTTCTACGCATTTGAGGATGTACCTATGTGCAGTCATTGAGCCGTTATCAAAGAAGACTAACTCGGTGCGAGCCTCTAAAGAAATACCAGCCCACACCATAATGCTGTATTGACTATATCGCTCCCCTGGTCTCTGCCACTCACTTTCGCGGCTGTCGGGTGTTCTAGGACTAAACCTCGAAGTATCTGAAAAGAGCACGTTCCTCCATTCATCCTCACCCCAATCCACGAACTACATTAATTGATAGAGGGCCTGCAGCTGGTCTTCTCGAAACCTAAACGTGTTGGTTAAGTTTCCTACGAACCATTCTTGCCGAAACCTCTACTCCACGAACATCAGCTAATCGACCAGCAAGAAGAGTTGACGGTAGTCCTCAATCTGGCAATACAGAAATGCGTAGAAAGCGGTCATCTAGATCGTTTCTTGACCGCCATCGACCAGATCCAGCGTTTCTGGTGAATCTATTTGTTTCGTGAAACCATGAGAGCACGCCTTATGCAGTATTTCGCGGTATATTTGAAGTGTGATATACCGCACACGTCGACCATCGTTGCTCAAAGCAACAATTTGTGCAGCAATTTCGGGAAGCATAATACAGAAACGGTTACAAGTTGACCTTTACAAATTAAATTAAATTAAATGTCAATGAAAACAGAAGCCAAATGCATACCAACCTGATGAGATGAACAATTTTGACATTTTATAAAAAGGCGCCTAAAGAAGAAAAATTACTTAATAGCGGGTGTGTACTGGATAGTGCAATATTCAATTACGATTTTATTTTTTCACACTTCTGGATCATTAGCTAATTAGTTTCGTAAGTAAACTTGTATTAAAAGAAAATAATTAAGTGCCTTAAAATGTAAAAGTAAAGGTGTCCGGTTTTTTGGCCACCAGTGTATATGAAGGTTTCAAGAAATAGGCAATGTCCTGCTTTTGCAATACGTGCTGGCACAGAAACTTAGATGAGCAGAAATGAGAGAATTCTTCCTTGAAATGACATGTCTACCTGTAGCCTGTATTTTTAGGCACAAAAGTGCAAATATATGGACTGTGCCTCTGTGCCCTTAGAGAAAATTAAAATTTGAACTAATTCCCTATTTAAGTAGTAATATACAGTAATGGACATGTGATTATCAGACTTACCTAGTAATGTGGAAGCAAGAGGTTGCGAAATCGTTGATCGATCCATATTCGGCTTTCGATGGCGCATCGGTACATGATACAGTTGAACTTTAAATGTTAAACTAATGTCATGCATTATAGAATTCGCGTATTGGTCTTCCGTTATGCAGCTTAGGATTAAAAAACAAAGTTTAACTGTATTTGTGCCAGATTCAGTCTTTGTATCTTGCATGACAATTGAACTAAAAAAATTTAAAACCTTAGTATTACTTCGAAAAGTTATTTTTTAGGCAATTTAACCTTACCAATATTGGAAGAACGTCACTAGAAGATTTGAAGGTTGAGCAGTAATATCGATTACCGGCAACACTGATAAATCAGGTGTTGCTTGAGAAGCATTTAATGTATTACTGGGCGAAGGAGGTGAACTTATATCAGTTTGAGTTTGGGCCAAAGTAGTAATAAAATTCCTATTTAAATGTACAGCTTCATAAAGAGCTAACAATAAGGTATTATTTGCTTTAATTTGCTGAGTTCTTATTCCACCCTCATCGGAAATAAACATATTTCCTACAATATTTGTCAAGGATGATAACCAAGATGCATTTTGCATTTCCATATGCTGTGCGTTGAAATGGCGACAGAACTCTGTTAACGATGCAGTAATTACTTGACTATAACCATTTAATGCCAGTTCGTCATCTAAGATAGACAATTTTACAATGTACGGATTAGCTGCTTCATGTTTTCTATAGTGGACCAGTAAAGTAAGGAGTAGTACTACATTATGGCCATGAGTTTGCCTTGAAGGGGTATTGCAAAGCAGTTGCATTAAGCATTCAAACATAGACGTTATCATTATATATTCTATTAAAGTATTTTGGCTTACATTTTCCATTCCTGTTACAACTACCAACAGCAGTTTTAAAACCAAACTTTTCAAACTATCAGGAGAATCGCCTAAAATACACTTTGCTATACAATTTGCAACAGCGAATGTTCCAGTGACTAACCTGATAAAAAATTGTGGCAGTGACTTAACAGCTGCTGCATTTTAGTTTCGGCAACTTCAAATCCCATAAGGAGACTAATAACATCAAAACCACTTTCCGCAGTTGCTCTTTTGCAAACGGTGTGAACCAATGCACACAATGTTTGCATAGCATAAACAACCCGAATATTATGTTCATGTCCTAAAGCCTCAATACACTGAATGAATAAATTATTTATATTTTCTCGAACAGAGCCCAACTGTTCTGGCGGGATCTTTTGTATTTCTGCTTCGAGATGCGCAACTTTCGGTTTTAAAAGAAAGAACTCATCCCAAAAGGTTGGGTTATTTTTTGAGAGATCTTCACCTTTAAAGTATGATTCGTATATTTGAACCACCTTTTCCTTTAGCTGTCTTTTTGATGAACCAGACCCACTACGCTTTCTCGTCGTCATGTTGGTGATTTTTAAGGTTATGCTACCGGTGAAATATGTCTTTTAAAGAATATATTTGCATAAATGTTTTAAAACACCTTGAGCATAACACTACATGTTTGTTCATTATATACTTTATGCGACAACTGTGTTGTATACATGTATTAAAGTTACAACAAATAATTCACTTATAACATTCTTAATTTGACAACGAATGACATTTACACTTATCTACTTTTCTTCCATTACAGAAATCTTTTTTGGTTTAACCATGAAGTATTCTCACGAAAGTAATAAGGTTTCTGTAATGACTTTTCATCAGAATTTAAACTGCTTAGCTATTGAACAGGAGATGTCCCATCTCGACAACACGGTCATTATAATATTTTTTGCTTATATTATGGTTATCTTATCCGCCAAGAAAGAATATAGGTACCTAATTATTAATATGCTCTTTGACCGTAAACTTTTAAAACATGGCAGCTTAAGAAATTTCTTGGTAGGTAGGGAGTAAGCGAGTAAAGAATGTTGCACAAAAGTGTAAACTGCAAAGATTTGGTTTTATTCTATTAAAACTTATATTAGACTATATCTTTAAGGCTGGGATTTATCAGCTGTTAATTTATTAGTAATTTTGGACAAATGTCTATAAAGTGCTGCCACCTATCGCCCAAAAGTTGGATTAGGATTATCCAAAATTTAGTCGCTATCTATTATGATTGGTATTCGACGGACTACCTGCAGCTTGGAACTTTCATTGGCGGAAACCGAATAAATCTGGGAGGAAGCTTGCCGCTCACTTGCCCGTCACAGCACGGCACGGTCTGTTCCGTCAAAATACGGGCAGAATGAAAACAATGCAAATGAATGGACAACCGCCCACTAGTACAGCACGGCACGGCCTAGTGCGAACGCCGACGGAACGGATTGCCGGTCTCCGATCCTTCCCGGAAATCAACGGAACGTTCCGTGCTGGACTGGTCAGGATCAACTTGTAGGGCGCATGTCTGTTTTGCAATATTTCTCTGCACTTTGTTCAGAGAACAGAGCACACAAAAAAACTCATAAAATGGATGATGAAAAATTGATTTGTTTGGTCCAAAAATATAAGGAACTTTATGATTTAAGTGACAGGACCTACCACAACCAACAACACAAGGATAAGAAGTGTTTTGAAATGTTAATTCAGACTCTAGAATATCAAGGAGTTCTGAAAATTTATTAAAAGACATTCTAAAATATTGAAAAAATTTCGTCTCGTCTTCTTTTAGGTCATTAAAAATATGGTGGAACTCTCCAAGGTTTACCCTCTTTTTATTAATGGAATGGATCCACCTGTTCTTCTTTTTTTTCTTCTCACTTTCTTCTTCTAATAATGCGGCCACTACCATAACGTCTTCATCATCAGAACTACTGCTGATACACATGGTGAATCTGTCACTGCTAGATGTAAATTTTCTCTCACAGCCTACGGCTTGCCGGTTGCTGCTGGAATAGTAGGCGGCGTTACTATCCGTCGCCTGACGGCGACGGACAGCATCGGGCCGTGCTGTGACGGGCAAGTGAGCGGCAAGCTTAGTCGGCGGGCCTATCTTTGAATTATTATTTACTACTTAGAAATAAAAGAATAAACTGAAGGGCCAGGGCCATCTGCATTACAATGGCAACACTACTACTACTAATAAATGGCCGGTTTAGATGTGCATCTCGGCTAAATTTAAACAAGATGGGAAACATGATTTTTATTCCAACACGCCGGTTCAACCAAGTAACGTATCAAGACGTTCTTGGTCGAAAATGAATAACGAATAATTAACTTTGACAATCCTACTTTTTAATTACGATAAATATTTGTAAAAAATAGTAAAAAAGGTGTGGAATTTATGACGGATTTTTCAATAATTTGAGAGAGATTGCAAAAGAAAAATATTAGGCACGTACCCATAAAAGTAGTGCGAATCTCTAAGTTGATCCTTTATTGATAAATCTTTTTTATTTAATGCCCTATCTACTTTAAGTTCAGAATGCTATTGGAATAAAAATGTGACTGCGTGTCCCGTTTTTAGTTCTCAAATTCCCCACCCTTAAATAGTTGAAATGAAAAAGGTGGGGTTTTCAAATAATCACAGGCAGAAAAAAACATAGCTTTTAATTTAAAAATATATTACAGTTACATACATATTCAAAAATTTTATTTATACCAAACGTTTATTCACAGTATGTTCCACGAACAGCATCGTTTACATTGGACATCCATACGCGGAAATTGGTTTCATCGTAATTTAACGTGCCATATAAAAACACAGGCATAGAATTTGTCAATAAAATAACTTCGTCTTTGTAGATTTTTACGTCACATGGGTAAACCATTTTCCTATTATCCCTTTGGACGATTTCGAAATTTCTTAATTTGAATTCTTTGTTGGTATTCCAGCATCCTAAAGCATTTTGATTTACGAGACCCAGGAACAGGATTCCTGATTTTTGATGTAAATCTGATGCTGAAGTTTGGGCATCATCTCCACGGTCTCCCAAAGACTAAAAATGAACTTTATTATAGATACAGGTGTTTGAGTAAGCTTACGTTACAGGCTATATTAATATCATGCACCATTAAGCAAATTATTATGAAAGTTTGCCAGATTTTAAGAAAATATGTTTGTTGTCCAGTACTTATACTTCCGTTCTTTAAAACTGCACGTTTAAATTCTATAGCTAGGTACAGAATTTTACACGGTTTTTGTTACACAGAGAAAAAAGATTGTTTGAATGAAGCAACACAATTTGTTTGAACAGAATTTATTAAAATCAAAAAAGAAATGTTACATCAAAAGAAATAAATTTTACTTATTAATAAATTACCTTGTTTGAAATTTTGTTGGCGTTTGTTTGAACTAAAAAAATATAATTTTTTTAAAGTTAACAAATATTTTTTTCCGTCGCAGAAATGAAATGCACAGAAATGTCCCATAAAGCAATTTATTACAACAAACAACAATTTCTTTCAATGTAATATCCGAAATAGACGGAAATTAAAATAAATTATAATTTATTCCTTCAAACAAATATTTCTTTAACTTTGCCGTCATGTGGATTATTATTGGCCAATAAAACCATAGCGTCCTCAGCGAAAGCGAATCAGAATCAACCCATATGCAGGTCAGGTGATGGTTGTCTGTTCCTTTGCTTTCGTTTTCGTTTTCCAGTGCGGTACGGAACGCGTGGTGGTGTGTTTTCGAGGGTGTTTTTCAGATATAAAATGGAAGATTTTTTACTAGAAAACCAACTGCAGCACTTGCTTATATTTTCTATATCAGTTGTAGCTCCTACGAAATACAGAGGCAATAAATAGGTAGGCATTATTTTCTACATAAAATTGTCTATGCACTTAGTAGTGGCTGGCTTTATAGAAGTAGATTAATGGCGGTTTGGCCGGTAAATTTTTCTGCTGTGATTTCTGTTTCGACAACCTAATTATTGTATTTGATGTACCTTTTTATAAATAAATACCTATATCCTATAGTTTAAAACAGATTTTTTATTTGTACAATAATATGAATCAAACGTATATCTACTTGAGATTTTGAAGCTTTAGAAATTATCTACCTGTTTAATTAACAGTGGCTTTGCTGTACTTTATATTTTTCGTATGAAAAACACGTGTAAGTATACATATTTAATAAATCAAACGAACTTACTAAGCGAAGTTCGATTTTGATTATGCTACCTTCTTACACGAAGAGATTACTTACGTAGTCCTCCTTTACTCTAGTAGTGACGCACAAATTTTAAAGGAAAGCTTTTTATCGGCACTGCAGTTCTCTGCATCGTGCACGGTACCAATATACTTATTACTTTAAAGTTGTCGCAACAATTTGGGTTATCAGGGTGTAACCCTGACAATTGAGGGTAGGGAGGGAATAATCTCTTCGTGTAAGAAGGTAGCATAGGGTGAATGCGCCAGTAGTCGGCCTTTTTTGATAGGCGCTAACTTTAACATCATCTAACACCGTGTGTTTGTAAAGATAGGTTATGAATTCCGGTACCAGCAAAGAGCTCAGACATGCAAGTTTTATTTGAACAAGACAAAGACAGCCTAATGTTAGGCATGTTTTCAATATATTCGTTTTTGCTCAGATTTGGCCATTTTGCCAGTAGTCGGCCGCTTGTATTCCACTGGTCGGCCGCATCTATGCCAGTAGTCGGCCGTGTTAAACGTACATAGTAAAAAGTAGGTACCTATGCTCAGGTAAGTATTTTGAAAATGATTTGGAGGCCCAGGTAAGTAAATTAACTACAGAAATTTGAAAAATAAATATATTTATTTAAAAAAAAACTGAAAGATTAAATCCTATAACATTGAACACGAACAAATATTAGAAACGTTAGAATTTAAACAAACAACAAAACTGATGTAACGTCCTTTTCGTTTTCATTTTCTAGAAGTGACAAATTTCGAATTTTTGGTGAATAAAAGTGTTGAAAAGCAGTGAAAATTCTTGTGGCCGTCTACTAGCAACATCAGGCAACTTATAGTGTTCCAGTAGTCGGCCACTATATTCCGTCTTAAATAATCTAGATATTATTCTTCGCATCTACGTCCTTCTATGATGGTATATTGGTAGGGACATCTTATCGGTTCGTGACGCACAGTGTTTAAAGAAAAAGAAAACAAACAATCGCTTACGCAGCTGCTCCATATTAGCCTCTTCAGTTCATTTTATTGTGCCGTCACGTATAGTGTATAAACTCGCGAGTGCAACAAAATGCCCAAGGCTACTCGAAAACGTACCGTTCATGAGGACCTGCATACCTTGCAGAAAAAATTACGCCGATTACAACGCCGGGTACGGCTTTCATCCTCTTCGTCCACCTCTTCAGATTCGGAGTCTTCAGGTATGAACCTGTTCTTTTAGATCGCTCTTCCGTCTACCTGATCCAATAGTTGTCGGTAAACAGATGAGTTGTCTGGCCGTCAACATTGTTTTTTGCGTTACGGGATTGTTGTGCGGTAACAGATGAGTTGTCTGACCGCCAACATTGTTTTTTGCGGTACGGGATTGTTGTGCGGTAACAGATGAGTTGTCTGGCCGTCAACATTTTTTGCGGAACAGCGGAACAGGGTGTAGTTGAGTTGACTACATTACGCCGCAAACATTTGTTGCCTTACTGTACCGGTCTCTCCTGTTCCAACCGACGGTCGTGCCCCTGAGGACCCGACTACCGTCCCGCATAATTTGCTTTCACTGATAGGTGAAAACCCAGCAGGTTCCGCTGCACCGGGCTTAGACCTCCATGAAGAACTTGTAGCCCGTTGGAGCACTTACTTACGCCAGGGACTTTCTGCTGAAACCCGAAAATACCTGCTTCAAACATATCCCTTGCCTAGCAACTGTGTGGCCCTTCATGCCCCAAAACTTAATGCCGAGATTCAGCCGATCCTTCCAACCTCTGTAGCCAAAAATGACAGATTTCTTGTCACCTTACAAGAACTTCTTGGGGCGGGATTAACTGCGTTGGGCACTGTATTGAGTGGTAGACTGAGCGAACCGACTACTGCGATCCTTCTAACTGATGATCGCATCAAACTTCTTGGTGATGCTGGCCAACTTTTTGCCAGTGTTCATCATGCTCTTTCCTTAAATCGTCGTTACGATGTTCAATGTTTCCTGAATGCTGATTGCAGGACAGCTGCACCTCAGAGTCCCATCGATGACTACCTTTTTGGAGCTGATTTTCTGGCAAAAGTGAAATCATGCCAAAGCTTCAAAAAGGCGAGCCAGGAGATACAGAAGCCGCAAAAACAGCCTTTTGTTCCCTCTGCCCAACCGGGTCCATCGGAGGCTTCTTTAACCTTCAAGCGTCCCCAGCGCCGGTCCAAATTCAAGGAAACCAGGGGGAGGGAGCACACCTCACGGGAACAGAGGACGAGGACTACCTTCCAGTCCCGACGACAACAGCCAGCTCACCGTCGCAGGACCTACTACAAGTAGAGGTGAATGCACGTTTTTCGGGGCGATTAAAATATTTTTTCCATGAATGGACAAAACTTACGCAAAATTGCGAAATCTTGGAGTGGGTGCAAGGCATAAAAATCTCTTTTTCTTCAAAACCGATACAGAAAATTGTGCCAGCTGTTCAAATTCCAAAATCGAAAGAATATATTTATGCTCAAGAAATAAACTCTTTACTTCACAAAGGTGCAATTTCGGAATGTTCGTATACTAAAAAACAATTTGTATCATCATATTTTCTGCTGCCAAAACGAAAAACGGCAAATATCGCTTTATCTTCAATTTACAAAAATTGAATTCATTTATTCCAGTTCGCAGTTTTAAACTAGAGGATTATAGATCGGTGACTAAGCTGCTGACACCGCATTGTTATTGTACCAAACTCGACCTCCGAATAATCTAGATATTAGTTATGGTACGCATGGCCGACTACTGGTGCAGAGAATCTGCATGCTTTATTTAGTTTGAGGATGACAAAAAATGCTTTATACCTAAACATATAAATAAGACAGAAATAAAAAATGGAGCGGCCCCGATGTTCCAGTAGTCGGACGTGTGGCCGATCACTGAAGATCTAACAGATTTTTAACGCCAGTGATCGGCCGCTTAATTTATATCCTTAAAAGTTTGAAAACGTGCTGTTTTGATGAATTTTTGGTTATTTTGACATATTTTCCATTACAAAAACCCATTGCAGATGGATAAAATTGTTGCTAATAAAATACTGCCTACCTTTGAAGTTTGTCGTGCCGATGTTTGCCAAGATTGCAGAATCCCAGTGCAGCACACACAACCACAACTTCACACTTTGCCGCGTAAATTACTGGACTGAACTTAGGCGCAGAGGAAGGAAGTATTGATATTTTGATTGTATAAGAATGGCAGAATGTTGTATTATGCTTCCGAACTTAGTAATTTGCGGTTGGTACAAGTTATTATAAAAGAAAGTCAAAAGTGGCCGACTACTGGAGGGGGCCGGCTCACTGGCGCATTCACCCTAATCAAAATCGAACTTCGCTTAGTAAGTTCGTTTGATTTATTAATTATGCAACCCTTCTTACACTCGAGATTACTTACATACGTAGATGTTTAAAGAAGTTGCGACAAAGTAACGGCACGTTTATTGGAAGTGTTCTTACAGTCTAGGAATCGAAATAAAGGTATTATCATTCGTACAAAAGAAATGCAAAAGGAACCTTAATGCCTTTCTCACGCATATCGAAAATTGCCTATGAATGTAAAATAGCTGTTGGGAAGGCTGTGTCTGAAGGAACTAAAGGCCGGTTGTAGAATCTAGCAAACGTCAGTGAACGATCCGTCCACCCCGCCGTATTGCGAATAACGTCCAGAATAATTCTATTTCGCAAGGCGGATGACGTAGAAGCGTGACGAGTAAATGAGCTGCGAAAATTTTGGTGTCGATTCCGCTAGAGTGTAAACCACTCTTTATCCATCGGCTATTGGATTGAGCACTGGCTTTCCGGTGGGGTTTCTTGCAAGATACGAACAGATTTTGTAGTGTAAACGGGCATAACTCTTGTGTTCTCTCTAAATAACATTGTAACGTCCTGGCTACACAACTCTTGCGGTTCTTTGTAAAAACAGCAGAGTTAATAGAGGCTGATACTTGCGTACAGATGAAGTTTTGATTCTGTCGGGAATTTTTATGCGCACGGCATCGTCCCCGACCTCAAT
This sequence comes from Xestobium rufovillosum, assembly GCA_963966045.1. Lineage (NCBI taxonomy): Eukaryota > Metazoa > Arthropoda > Insecta > Coleoptera > Ptinidae > Xestobium > Xestobium rufovillosum. Next base: position 18,295,120 of record OZ014496.1, read on the forward strand.
ACATATTTGACATTTTTATAAGAGAAAGGGTCCGAATTCTATGGCCGATTGTTTGAGCTAGTAGGCAAGCAAGTTTTACTGTTATATTTCTCAAAGAAATGCTTTCATTTGGATGAACACCTGACACAAGGATTCCAAGTGACCCGGTATTTTGGTTTTGCTTGACGCAAACGACGAATGTCTTTCAAAAATCGATGTAAGCTGGAATCGTCACCAATATTGACGGAGGATTAATATAAAGATAAAGCCGCACGCAAGACGCAAATTGTTCAGGATTCCGTAACTTGCGCCTGTTTCCTACTCAAGTGTTAGAAAAGTAAAACATCTGAGATTTGGTAGCCCAGCGCATTAATATTGTGATTTACAGAAAATGCCCAATTTCAAGAGGAACACTTGCCTGACAAGATTCCTGCCATCAATGCTAGTTGCCTCTGAAGGGGGTACTTCATCTGCCTACCGAAAGAAAGCAGTAATTTAGAATTAGCACCTAAAATTATAGGTTCAGTTTTTAACATGGATCGAACGAGGGGAGACCAGGCTGATTTGACCACAAAGATACCACAACAATCCCCTCAGCACGGTCAAGTATGATTTTCTGTAAGACTTGTAGAATGAGAATGAATGGGGAAAAGGCGTAAAATTTTAATTCGGCCCATGATAAGGTGAAGGCGTCTATTGTAAATGAGCCTGATCCTTGAAGCAGGATATACGTAACGGACACATTTAGTGTTTAGTTTGGCGGCGAAAAACTCAATATCTGGGGCTCCAAAGTTTTGAACTATATCTGAAAAAGCGCAGTTCGCACGTTTCCACTCAGTTTTCTGAGTCAAATGGCGAGACTCAGCGTCTACCTAAAAGTTTTCTGAGAATTTTATGTAAGAGGCAAAGATCCAAAGCTTCTGCTGGTCACGCCATTCCCGAATTGTTCTGGAAAATTCATTTAACTTAGGGTATTAGATACCACCCATTCTATTGACATACGAAATGGCCGTAGTGTTAGATATTCACTCGTAACAATATTTCACATTCACTTAAATTACTTGCAAATCGTTTTAACCCCAAAATTACCGCCAATAATTCTAAGTGATTTATGTCAAAGACCTGGTCACCTGGTCCTGTTCACTTCAATTAACTTTTGCATCACCGCAAACCGCGTCCCAGCCTGTTAGCAAGCCATTCGAAAAAATTGTAAGTTTGAAATTTTATACTTATTTTGATTGAACTGGAAGCAATCATTACATGAGATTACCACCAAGCAAAGTCGTCGCGCAAATTGGAGAAATTGGCATTAGTGCCTCATATTTATTTGCACAAAGCTAAGAATTTTGTCTTTTTATTTTCTTGGTATGCAACAAACCATATTCTGTAGCCGGGCAGATGGAAACAAGAATACCTGCCATTTTTGCTAAACCTCTGATTTTGCAACAATGACGGTTACGATATTTTCTAATGAAAGTTTTTCTTGTTTATCATGAGGTTCTAACCTCATATCTTGGGAATTAAATCGGAAACCAAGGAAACGGCATATTTGTTGAGGGCAGAGGGCTAAGTTGAGTCTTTTTGCAATAAATTAATGAGAAAACCTAATCGTAAGTCTTCTGTTGTTGCCTTCAAATTATTTACACAATTCTCACGAGAATCAACAAGTAAAAGAAAATCATCCAAGTATGTACATAAACTAGTGAAATGAAACCCCTTTGGCGTAAATAAGAGAGGTGCTAAACAAAGCACAAATGGGACACAAAGAAATTCGTCCAAGTTTCCCAGAAATATAAACCGCAGAAATTTTCTGTGGCCTGGCAGTACTGAACTAAAAATTATGTATCTTGCAAATCAAGTGATATTATGAAGCAACCGAGAGTGATCAAATTAATTACAGTATTTTTATCTTCCAGTTTCAAATGTTCTGTATGAATAAATTTATTTAAATTCTTTAAATTTAGAGTGAACTTGTCCGATCCATCTGGTTTTGGTACTAGGAATATTTTTAAAATATATTGACCTGTACAAGGCTCACAGGAGCGAATGGCCACTTCAGCGAGCAATTTTTAACGCATGACAAAGTCTGCCGCTGCTCTGATTTGGACCAGTTCCGCTAACTGCGAAATTGGAATTGGATAACCAGAAATCCAGGATAAAATAAATTTGCCGGACGTAATTAATTGCCACTCTGAATAAAATAATTGTAACTTGCCAGATATTTTACTTACATTATCTGTTTTTGGTACTTGCAATTCGCCTGAGTGCTCTGAGGATATTTGGTTTGATATGGGCGCTGATAAAATCGCTGTCCGGTCCCGCTTGGAACCCGAGGTTGATGGATCGGACGTTTGAAGTTTACTGACCTCTGTGGTGTGGCGGTTTGAGGTCTCGATATTGGCTTGGCCCTACTTGGGTCCGGATTTTGCAACTACATAGATTCTTCCCCCTTAAGACGCTCTCCTAAAGTTTGGCCAAATAGGGGTTCGTCTCTCGGAGACTTGTTGAAAACGTCGTTGATTTTTTGGTTCTTCAAGCTGGAAATAATCATGGCGCGCCTAGCAATTGACTGGATATAATTAACATCCACCAGACCTCTGCTGGCATCATGGGCCCACTAGATAAGTTGCCCAAATTCTGCTCCCCTCCCTCTCCTTTTTTTCCAAGGAAAGCAATTTATTTGGGAGCAATCTTAGTGCTGGAAGATTAACCCCAAGTTGATTTTGAGTTGAAACCATTCGAATGTCGTGCTGCAAAACGTGCAGTCTTAGATAGACCGTTGGCCAAAATGTTGCCCCATCGGACAGCAATTGCGGGATGAATGTCTTCGCTCCATTGGGTCTTTATTTCAACCATATCTCCTAGAATTTCTAAAATATTAGAATTCAAAGATATTGGAACTTTCCGCAAAATGCAGAATCTGGAGAGGAACATCACTGCCCACTTTGGCAATTGCGAAAAAAAAGTCGCATCTAAAAAACGGTAACGTAGAGGTCAATGACACATATAATGAGAAAACAAAAGTCATGGGTAAGGGGTGTAGATTGAATACATTTCGATGTATATATCTACTCACGTGTTTGTTTACAAATATTATGTAGACTAAACAAACTGCAAGGTATTATATCCACCTTGAATGCTATCGCATAAGGCGCTGTTGCCATATATTATATGAACGGCGAGGTAAGCTGAAAGCTCTTAGTTAGTGCCCCATACTGGCAACGCTGTCGTCTGAAGGATGAGAAAATAAGGCTCTAACTCTGATAATCATCAGAGGCGAAATTCTCCTTCGGAAAATTCGCGAGAACTGCAAACTTTCACAGCAAAAGCGGCGAAAGTTTCCAAGAGTCCTTGGGTTCTTTATGAGCGGTGAGTTTAATCGCAGGACAGTACAACAGACTAATTGGCAAATTCTCCTTCGGAAAATTCGCAAGAACTGCAAACTTTCACAGCAAAAGCGGCGAAGGTTTCCAAGAATCCTTGGGTTCTTTATGAGCGGTGAGTTTAATCGCAGGCCAGTACTGCAAACTTTCACAGCAAAAGCGGCGAAAGTTTCCAAGAGTCCTTGGGTTCTTTATGAGCGGTGAGTTTAATCGCAGGACAGTACAACAGACTAATTGGCAAATTCTCCTTCGGAAAATTCGCAAGAACTGCAAACTTTCACAGCAAAAACGGCGAAAGTTTCCAAGAGTCCTTGGGTTCTTTATGAGCGGTGAGTTTAATCGCAGGACAGTACAACAGACTAATTGGCAAATTCTCCTTCGGAAAATTCGCAAGAACTGCAAACTTTCACAGCAAAAACGGCGAAAGTTTCCAAGAGTCCTTGGGTTCTTTATGAGCGGTGAGCTTAATCGCAGGGCAGGACAACAGCACAATTGGCTGAATGGTCCGTGTATTAACACAAAGAACTATGAAAAACCCCGATGGGGCTTACCGTCAATAAGGTCCAAAGTGTCCTGCAGTCCTGCTGGTCAGACTGAAGAACTTGCTCTAAAATCGACATATATTCAGTCTCAAGAAGAGGGTCCAACCGAGATTCCAATGTTTGAATTTTGCGCTGTTTCAGCGCTTTCTTCAAACTCTTAATTCGCGTTTGTAACGCAAGGCTCTCATTGTCCTCGTCGGAGGTATCAGACGACGACAACCGACAGCGTTTTTATGTTTTCCCATAATTAAACACACACTAACACACAACACTTCCAATATTTAAATATTAACAATAATTTCCCGTTGTACGTCACTTGCACAAGAAAGAAGAATGAGTATATTGGTACCGTGCAAGATGCAGAGAACTCACAGAGTTGCTTATATACAAATAGAGGGATAATGCCTCCTACCTGCGCGTTGAAAAATGACCCAACTACGGAGAAATAATTTTGCCAGTTGCGGGGTAGGGGAGCATGCGCTCTGAGTTTGTTTGGTCTGTCACTTGTCATCCAAATGAACTAAACTAAATGTCATTTGTCGCACGTCGTTTGCTATTTTTTGTACGAACGTTTGATTTGCGGTGAAATTGTTGAAATTTATCATACATTCATTGATTCTTTGAATTATAATTGTTATACGTACATTGCTACAAAAAGTAAATAAAGTTGGAGATGCCACGTATATGTATGGTACCTTTTTGTAGCAGTCTATCACCAGCGCCAGTTGTACGTTTTTTCTTTGGTAAGTATACAGTTTGTTATAATTATTTTGAAGTAATTGCATGATATGTAAAACTAGGATAACTGTCTAATGTTGCTTTCACTGCTTTAAGGCTCATTACTGCAAGACGAGAGTCGTGGTTAGCTGCTATAGGAAGGAACACCGATTAATCCTTGAGTGAACAGAATGCAGTTTGTTCCCGCCACTTTGCAGAGGATGCCTTCTTGAATAATGGAGAACTGAAAAAGGACCCAATTCCAACACTGAGATTGAAACCAAAAAAAACAATATTTATCTCTAGCAAAAGTCGTGTACGTCTTGAGTATACCTACTTATATATTGTTACAAATGCATTTTTGCAGCTTTGAAATGGATGAACTTCTTTCGCTATCTGGGAAACAAGTCTCACAGCCCTCAACTTCCAGTGATGTGTATGTTTATTTTTAATGTCTGTATAATTACTTAACAATAATTGTTTACTGACTATTATAGGCCTTCAACATCTGAAATGAATTTAAAGACTGTTCCGCATGAGGATGCAGATACGTATTGTAGTTTGTATTTGCAGATCGTCACTTGCAAGTACCATATCACTTAAAACATCCCGTGCTATGTCAAGTGGTGATATGAAAAGGGGAAGAGATGAGGGTGAAGTGCATACTTCTACTAGTGATTCTATAGGTTTTCGAAGATCTGCGAAGAAAATAAGGCGATTGGTTAGGCTGGATCATATGTATTAGTAAGCACTGTATTTTTGTATTAACCAGTAAATAATAAGTACCTAATTTATAGTTGGAGTCCAAGGAAAATGAAATCTACAGTAATTGAAGCTCACTCTACCCAAAAGTTGTTACGGCAGAAGGACAGGACACCAAGACGAAGAATTAAAAGATTTGTAGAGAAAGTGAAGGGTCTTAAGTCACTTACTGCTCATTTGTGGAGCAAAACATTTATTAATGATGAATCACACTCCATTATTAAAAAGTCCTGCTCTGGTGTACTGAAAGTTGTAACTAGGAGTAAGGGATTATTGGTGGCATAATGAGTCAATAAGTATTGTATCTCAAGGGCATTCTCTCCCGAAAAATGTATCGATAGTAATCGAGAGTCAAACGCAGAATCTTCTGTTTGCCGGGTGGAGTTCTGCCTGTTGGAATTTGTGATAGCTCAATTTGTAGGGCACCTAACCAACGGAAGCTCCTGGGTTCCACTCCTGATCAGCTATCCATAAATTTTTCACGATTGAATACCAAAAATGCCAATAAAAATGCATTAACTGTATATGTAGGTATATACATTGTTTGTTTCGTTATCATTACCAATATTTATTTATTTATTGTGTTATTCTGCCCACAGGTAAATAGTGTGGGTTGTGTTCAGGTTGACTATATTCCTAATTATCTTTGTATCAAAATAAAAATAATATCGTTTTCTTTCTCAGTAACTGAATTTGTTTTAATTATTTACTTTTGTCATCTATTATATCATTATATGCTTCCTACTCACTGTCTTTTTTGAAAGAAAAATTAAACCCTGGCTTGTCTTAACAACTTGAAATAATTCAATCCAAGTTTTATTCAATCCCATTTAAATTCAGCCTAGAATCGTTGATTGAAGGAATATTCCTTCAATCAACGCTAGAATCTTTGAATTATTGTCTCATCCGAAATAATTATCTTGAGGTGAACTGACATTCTCTCTAAATAGAATGCAAGCAATATTTTACAAAGTTAGTACTTTATTTAATGAACTACTTATAAGTGGCTTTTGCGATATGTGAAAGGGCCTGAAAATTTTATAAGCCGCGCCTGTGCTTTGAATACAATTTTCTGGTACCTGCTCTGTGTTTGCACTACGCGCATGCTCCCCTACCCCTTGCGCAGTTTCAATTTGGGTCAACTTCTCAACACGGCATTATCCCTCTATTTGTATATAAGCAACTCTGTAAGAGAACTGCAGTGCCGATAAAAAGCTTTCCTTTAAAATTTGTGCGTCACTACTAGAGTAAAGGAGGACTACGTATGTAAGTAATCTCGAGTGTAAGAAGGGTTGCATAATAGCCTTCACGTAAGTATAAAAATTTATTTTACCAATATTATTTGTGCTGATTATATATTTTTATTAGGAAGAATCTGCAAAACTTAAGGGCGTGTTCCTCGGGAACGTTAAACAAATAAAATTATATCAAGATAAATCCAACTTGAAAAAATATACCTTATTTGCATCCGCATTTTTTCGAATCGGACAAGTTGATAATTTTTTTGTTTAAAATTGCTCGATGAACACACCTCTGAAGTTTTGCATATTCCTTCTGAAACAAAATATTCATTAAAATATACAAATTTTCTTTTTTTGAATCAAATAAATATTTATTTAAATTTATTTTATTCAATATTTATATCATTCCTAACTCAAAGAAATAATTTGTTAGAACAAATATCATTTTGTTTGGACTGCCAAACAATTTTTTTTATAAACCAATGAAATATTTGTTTGAATTCCCATTCATTATAATTCATTATAATTCGAACTGAAGAAATATTTGTTTCGTATTCTAAAGAAATTATTACCTAAAATCAAACAAACATTTACTTCCCCGTATACAAACAACAAATTTGTTTGAATCAAATAAAATTTGCTTGAATGAAACAATATTTTTTCTCTGTGTACATTTTTGTAAATTGTATCATTTTCAAAAAGAAAATGAGGCTTGCGCAGGACTCTGAATAAGTATTAATTAGGTACTTTATCTGCAACCGTCTCTGAAATCATAATAAGGTTCATTATTATTTAATGGCCCTTGAAATAAAAAATACTAAATGATCGGTAATAGGTAGTATGTTATTATACGAGTAACATACGGTTTAACCCACTCTACAAGCCGTAGGGGAGTGTTTTAATTCACCCGAGAGCGGAATGCTTCATTTTATCTACAAAGTCATGGAAAGTTGAATTTTTACCCACATTAGGCCCCTTGGTTAACATAAATAATGTACTTTTCCGTCGACAGTGTATTTATAAATATGATTAATACTTAAATACAAAATCGTTCATTAATGGCTCCTATTAATGAATGATTTATATATTAATAGTTATTTAACGAACAAGTGTATTAATAAAGGCGATTAATAATCGAGACATTTTCACTCACGAGCGCAGCGAGTGAGTTAATTGTCGAGATTTCAAAATTCAAAACAATTTAATATTTTAATAACTGTTCAATAACATTAGCCATGGAAACAATATTTAAGTATGGAATAATTTTTGTCACGCAAACAATCGTGTATGCCTGTCTATTTATTAATTTATTAAATAACGTTAATAGTAGAGGTCACGAAGCCTCAAATTGTGATTTTCGTTTGCACTTTGAGGTTAAAAGCTGAAACCAATTTTAAATGATTTCTCATCATTAAATATATCGAAACCCAGAAGGCGTCAAAAATTGTCCTGTACGGGGTCGCTGTAGGGGGCAAAATGTAAAAAACACCCCAAAATTTTTTTCTTACGATCTGAATCTTCACAATGTGTAGTTTGCACTTACCACAGCTCAGGTGTGTAAGACCGAGAAAACTATATATTTTAGCATATTTTGTACGACCGAAAAGCATGGCATTAAATGGATAACCCCAACGTTTGTCGGGTCCTATTGAAATAGACCTTAATGTTTAGACAGATTAGCGCTCTACACTGTCATATCTGTTTTATTCGCACTCTGATCGAAAATTACGCATTAATAACGTTTTAGGGTGAAATCTCAGCATTCTAACGCACTGATTATTTCTCATTTTACTTTATTCTATAAATTTATATCAATTTTTTCGTGAGCGCGCGCATAGGGTCGAACAAGGTCGACTATCGCGAGCGTTCACGCTTAGGCAAGGTTCATTACGGTCGAAAGTCGTCTATTGCTCTCTCGTGGCCGTGCTCGTATGTATAGGATTTTATTGAAACTAATATTACACAAACTCCAAGTTTATTAATAACTTAACTAAATAATAATAATAATAATAAGTTTATTTTTGCTTTAACATAAGTATAAGTAAAAAATATGACAGATTCATATTAACATCATAATGCAAAAAAGGAGCTGAAAACAATTAAAATTGAGACAGTTCAGCCCCTAATCTACTACTAATCTTCTACCGCATATACAACAATATTGATACAAAGAACAAGAGGAAAAAGCGAACAATCGCCAACAAAACATACTCAACAAAATACCACAATTAATTACGTGCAAATCAGACTCTGCATCACCTCTTTCTTCTTTGTGGAGACACATACGAAGCCACAGCTAGTTAATAATTCCATCAACTCTACGGAACACACGATGCAGACGACACACTGCTCAAAATTGTCTAAGGGACGTAAATAATTTTCATTGTATGATTTTGATCATACAAGTCAAAGTGAGTAGGTTACATTATTTACTCGTATTTGACTAGCTTGTCTAGTACAAAATTGGCTAAAAATATACTTGTAATGTTTTGCATTATTTGTTTGATAATGAAAATAAACATTTAATTGGCGAAAGGACCCACTGCTCTCTCAGCGCATTTTCAAATTCAAAACGGCCTTGAATCTTTGCCATAAATGGAAGAAGTTGTCTCTGCAGCATGTCCTGCACATGCTCAATGGGGTTGAGGTCAGGAGACTGAGGAGGCCATGGTAAAAGGGCAATGTTCTCCTCTTCAAACCAATTTTGTACCTGATGTGCAATGTGAGGACGAGCATTGTCCTGCATATAAACCAAATCTGGACCAGCAGCATATGGATATGGCTGCACAACTAGTACAAGAACTTGTTCAATACAACGCCGCTGGTTCATGGCTCCATCCAGACAAACGAGGTACGAGGCCCATACCATCACAGACCCTCCTCGGTAATTGTGAACTTCCTGGAAGTGCCTAGTCATCTTCAAGGCTCCGCTTCTTCGCCACACTCTCGTTCTTTTGCTATCAGGATGAAATCCGAACCGAGATTCGTCGGTAAACAGAACATTGGACCATTCTGCTTCACCCCATTGAGTATGCTCTTCAGCCCATTCAAGACGAGCATCGCGATTGCCGTGGCGAAGTGCAGGTAGTCTAATTGGTCAACGAGAATGAATACCAGCTTCATGGATACTATTTCTGATGGTTTGGTCAGAAACCGCTACGGCATGTACATTGTACATTTTGGAGATCCGCAGAAAGTTCTCGTGTCGTAATAGATGCATTACGCCTGGCTTGAAAAATAATAAATCTTTCTTGGGCAGGTGTTGTTTCTCTTCTACGGCCTTCGTGTCTTTCGTTCACGTTGCCAGTCTCCTGGTATCGTCCCCACAATCGACAAACTGATTTTAAGTATTTTAAGTAGCTGTGGCTTCGTATGTGTCTCCACAAAGAAGAAAGAAGTGATTAATTTTGGTATTTTGTTGAGTATGTTTTGTTGGTGATTGTTCGCTTTTTTTCCTCTTGTTCTTTGTATCAATATTGTGGTAGATGCGGTAGTAGATTAGGGGCTGAACTGTATCAATTTTAATTGTTTTCAGCTCCTTCTTTGCATTATGATATTAATAATATTATGATATTAATATGAATCTTTTATATTTTTTACTTAAAAAGTATATTAATGCAAAAAGAAACTTATTATTATTATTATTTAGTTAAGTAGGTACCTATTAATAAAGTTGGAGTTTGTGTAATGTTAGTTTCAATAAAATCCAATACATACGAGCCCGGCAAAGGTTGGGGTTGCCCATTTAATGCCATGCTCTTCGGTCGTACAAAATATGCTAAAATATATAGTTTTCTCGGTCATACACACCTGAGCTGTGGTAAGTGCAAACTACACTTTGTGAAGATTCAGATTGTAAGAAAAAAATTTTGGGGTGTTTTTTACATTTTACCCCCTACAGCTACCCCGTACAGGACGATTTTTGACGCCTTCTGGGAAATCATTTAAAATTGGTTTCAGCTTTTAACCACAAAGTGCAAACGAAAATCATTTGTAGACGACTTTGACGGAGCTGTGATCTCTACTATAAATAATCATGAAAATTATACAGGATTATACATTCTCTACAACTTTTGTCTAAAACTTTTTTCGTTATATAAATAATATCAAAGTTATTCTTAAGTGAATGGAAAGATATGTCTTAAACTTGCACAAACGCCCAGTTTTAAACTGAAATTTTACTTATTATAGATTATTATTATTAAGAAATAAACATTTATTCTTGTTTCCCCACCACGGCGCGTTTTTATTGTGATTCCTCCAATAGACCTAATTCACAACTGTTGTTTTGGTAGTTTTAATACAGTAAATTTTGCTTCGTTTCGATGCTTCAGATGGGCCAGGTTTGTTCATGTCTATTTCTCCATTGTTTGGCTGAGAGTTATTCTCCTCTTCCTTAGCATCTTCTTGTGGCAACAGTTTGTCGATGACGGCTTCGGTTTCTTCCTCTTTCTCGCAGTGCCTCAAAACTTTAGAAATGTTTTCGTAGGGCTGCCGCTGCAGTTAGTATAAACGATTGAGCACTTCATTTTAGACTTTCTACAGCTACATGCCGAGCCGCATCCTTTTTTGCATCTGCAGGAGCAAGACATGAACTTAAGAGGAGGTTACACCACGAGCAGTTTGTCGAGTTAGTGCGGTGACAGTAGTTTACAAAATAAAATTTTATACTCTCTTCATTTACAATAAGTACAATTTCAATTCAAAACTGAGCGTTTATGCATATTTAAGAAATACTCTGAAATAATTTATCTAAGGAAAAAAGTTTCAGACAAAAGTTCTAGAGAATTTAATCCTCTATAATTTTCATAAGAGCTGTTTTGCCTATGGGTTGCTGGAAAGGAGGTATTGTCAAAAAACTTATTTCGGGAGTTTCTCTCTACATCAAGAGTTGTGGATTCAGTTAGGGGATTAGGGCAACACAGTAGATGGCTAGATGGGGATTTGTTTAGCCTGTAAACTGACATCACTATTTCCGTTACGAATGCTACCTACAGGTTTTAGTTTTATTGAAATTTCCGTTGCAAGTAGGTACTAGATTTCAAAACCTAAAATAGAAATACCAACCGTAAAGTCATCTCTGTGATATGATCTTGTAGCCAAAGTTTCATTTCTGAGTATTCTAGTGGAAACCCTAAATAAATGAGTACCAGCCATGGAATGGAAATAGGCATCCCTATAACCATCAGACTTGACGCCTGACAAAGCAATACTGAAAATTCCATCGTTCCATTGGAAATGTATGCCACCAATGAAAAACTCTCCAGATAATTTTTCCAGATAGAAATAATTATGGGTCACTCTCCATGAACGGTCTTCTCCGTAATTATAGACTACAAGTCCAAAACCACTGACGTCTGGTATGTAAGCGAAAGCATTTTCACATTCATTTTTGTCAACGTCAATTTCAATATTTGCAATAATGGAAGCGTCTTGAAAAACTGAGGCGGGAAATTCATGACGGCGGATTATTTTATCAGTTTTTAGGTCCATCACAACGAGTGATTGAGGTTGTATTGTTGTCCTATTTCCTAAAATAAAACACACCTGTTTCATGTAAGTAGTTTTTGCACGCGATATCAGCATTGATATAATAATAATAATAATAATAAATTTATTAACACCACAGTACAAAAAAACAACATATCTTTAACTCAGTACAAAATAAAAAAAACAATGGTGCTAAAGGGCATGCATTCAGGCATCTCCAAATAACACTATTCGGAGAGCCTGTTCTTCCATGCATGCCGAAAAACTAAAGCTAAAACTAAAACTAAAACCAAAACAGGCTGAAAATAAACAAAATTTTAAAGTTAAAGTTAGAAGTTAAATAATAATAAAAATAAATAGATAAATAAGTAGATAAATGGATAAATGGGAGAACAGAGAGCGGAAGCTAAAGAGATATGAAGAAGAGAAACATAAAGCAAGAAGTATAAGAATAAGGAGAAGAACAAGAAGAAGAGGAAGAAAAAGAGCATAACCCTGTACAACCCCGCAACGCAGGGCAAAAATTTAAAAAAAAGAAAGCTGATGGCCATCAAGAAGGTCAAAAAATCGCTACTGCTGGTCAAAGACAATTCTAAACAGCTGATCCCTCACGGCAGCGCAAGGAAGACTCAAATATGAATGAAATTGATTTAAGTTAGACACGATGTTATAAGAAAAAGATCTCTTGAAAATTTCCTTGCGATGCCTAGGAATCGTGACCATAAGAGACTTACGGCGAGTAGCGATGCCATGCACATCAGTACGAAAAACAAGCTTGTTATACAAATATAGAGGAACACGGGACTGAACAATCTTGAGAAAGAAGCAAACCATGTGAAGGCGACGTCTGTTGTACATATTCAACCATTTCGCGTCCCTCAGCCTATGAGACCCACGCGAACGATGTGGAATTCCAAACATTAAACGAAGACATGAGTTCTGAATTTTCTGTATACGACCTTTATCACGATATGAAAGACAAGGAGCATATATAGTGTCACAGAAGTTAAAATGGGAGAGCACAAGTGAGTCACACAACGTCCTCTTCGTATTCAGATCAAGATAATGCCGTTGTCCATACACTAGTTTAAGCCCTAAATAAGCCCTCTGTAAAAGAGAGCTAACATGCTGCGTAAAGCGCAAGTTGAGTCGATGAGTAGTCCTAAATTCTTAACACAATTCTTAAAAGGTATGACAACGTTATCGATTTTTAAAACTAGATTGTTTATTACGGTGGTCTTAGACACTTCATCGCCAAACATAATCGCACAAGACTTTTTGGATTAATTTTCAGTAAATGTTGTTTGAAGGTAGTAGACAGCATTTCAAGATCTTTGTTTATAAGCGAACAGGCATAGGGGGCATTTATAGGTTCAAAAGAATAGTAAAGTTGAGTATCGTCAGCATATGAATGATAGTTACAGTGAAGAAACGATTTATGAAACGAAGAAGTATAAATAGTATATAAGATAGGACCAAGAATACTACCCTGAGGCACGCCGGATATGAGTCTGCAAGGAAGAGATAAATAATTGTTACAAACAACACGCTGACTTCTATCAGACAAGAATGATGCAATAAGCTTTATAGCGTCAGGGGCAAGACCAACGTAATGCAAAATGGAGATCATAATGTCATGGTTCAGCGTGTCGAAGGCTTTAGAAAAGTCAATTAGGACCAAAACAGTGATTTTGTTGAGGTCAACAGCACGAAAGATATCATCCGTAACCTACGACAAAGCCGAAGCACAGCTATGACCCCGCCGAAAACCCGACTGCCTCAAAGGTAGCACATTAAAAGCATTTAAATGCACACGCAGCTGCAGCTCAAGAATCTTTTCGAAAACTTTCGACAGGACCGGCAGAATACTTATAGATCGAAGGTCCCCAAATTCAATGGGAGCGTCAACTTTGGGTAGGGGAATTACATGTGCCTGTTTCCAAGTTCCAGGAAAATATGAGCTACGAATGCATATGCGTGAGGTAAGGAATAATAAGCGGACAACACAAAAGAATAAGGGAAATATTCAGATCATCACTGCCACACGCCCCGGACCTGATCGAGAGGAGAAGGTCCCCAACACACTTCTCGTTAACTAGTTGAAATGACAAAGTATCCGAGATACCAGGCTGTAAGGAAGATGAATAGAACGTGAGCAAGTCAATTGGAGGCGAAGCATTACTTTTACATGAATCAACAAAGTATTTATTAATATTATCGACATTCCTTAAGTGAGGAGGGAGACTACGCGACTTACGTTTCAGGACATTAAGCTTACCAAGCTCTGCCCATTTCTCCTTGACTGAGCATTTCTGGAATTTAAAATTCAAATATGCTTTCTTCTCCGAACGTACAGCAGAATTTGTAACATTTCTTAGTTGCCTGTAATATGATCCATGGGCAGCGAGTCCGGTTCTCCTGAATTTATTTAGGGCATTGTCTCTTAATTTCATCATGAATCTAATGTTATCAGTTATCCAGGGCGTGTAGGAGTTGACTTTACGTTTTTTAGAAACACGGAGAGGAGCATGAAGATCAGCTAGATAAAGAATGAAGGAACTTAAAATATCAACTTTACTATCAATGCTCTCAGTTCGTAGTATAAAATGCCACGGCAACGATGCAAGATCAGAATTAAAACGAGTGGCATCTATGTCACGAAGTGAACGGTAGCGAAAACTTTGAGTTTCACATGGCAAAGAGACACACTTAATTTTACAATAGACAAGAAAATGATCCGAAATCTGCGCATCAATCACCGCAGCATCACACAGCTCAGATCTATTTGCAAATATTAAATTTATCAATGAAAGCGAAGAGTTAGTTATTCGTGTGGGCTGATCAATAATCTGAGTTAAACTGAAAGTTTCAGCAAGATTTAATAAACTATCAGACATATTAGTCAGATGCAACAAGTTGACATTAAAATCACCGACAAAGAGGGCGCTGTTAAATTTAGAAGTGATATCGATAAGTAAATCTTCAAAACAGTTCAGGAATTCATTAAACTGGCTACTAGGTGGTCTGTATACAACGCCAATAGCATGGTCCGCTCCTCCAGAAGCAACAGTCACAACTAAACATTCACAGTAAACATTAGCTATTTTTGTAATGACTTTAAACTGTATGGCACTCCTAATATACATGGCAACACCTCCACCCCTACCAACACGGTCAGATCTAACTAATACATAACCATCAAGTAACAGAGCAGCATCGCCAATACCGCCATGCAACCACGACTCACTCAAACATAACACATCATAATCACTCTGACTGACATGTTCAGCAAGGCGCTGAAATGAGGCCATAAGCGATCTTACGTTGAAGTGGGCAATGCAAAGTGTCATAATAAATGAATAGAAAGAAAAAGAAGAGACTAGTAAAAGAGATTACGCAGGAAAGAAAGCATGAAAAATATATCAAATGCAAAATAGAAAGAAAATAATTAGGTAATTTACAAAAATAAGCAAAAAAAGCAGCAGGAAGAGTATGTACGTAAAAAGTGAGAGAAGCAGAAGGACAACAGAAAGAGAAGATGTCTCCCGAAGAAAATTGTATGTCTACCTACTTAATTATAAAATGGTATAATACGTGTGCGACTATTACACAGTTCGATAAATAATCAAACAACACGAAAGAAATTATGTGCGTTACTCCATCTTAACGAAATAAAAATAAAAATGAGAGGAAAAAATAACGTAATACAAACTAAATCCAAATTTATAACGCGATCAGAATTTTAAACAAATAATAACCTAGGACAAGAGAGTCTTTTTATTATCAATCATGGCAAAAACTTTACCGTCATATGACCATGCATTACTTTTCCCATAACGATCACGGGCGGCTCTCAATCGATGGTAACGAAGCTGCGTTAGGTCCTCCGAGACAAAAATTTTTGTACCCTTCAGAAGCTTTCTCTGTCCAAGTACCATAGACTTAAACTTCCAAGAATTAAACGCTACAATAATTGGTCGTGCAGTTTCCTTACGGATGTGTCCGGTCCTATGACAGCGATCTATATTTTCCGGAGACACAGCCACATTTAGTTTCTCTTGAAAAAACCGAACTACCTCTTCTTCGATGTTCTCCTTTTCAACTTCAGGTAAACCAAAAACTCGGATGTTTTTGCGCCTCGAATATTGTTCGAGAGCATCAGTTTTTGCTTCTAGTAAGGTTTTTAACTTTGTATTTTCCTCGCGTAAATCGTCTATCTCAGTTTGATATCGCTTAAAG
This sequence comes from Xestobium rufovillosum, assembly GCA_963966045.1. NCBI lineage: Eukaryota > Metazoa > Arthropoda > Insecta > Coleoptera > Ptinidae > Xestobium > Xestobium rufovillosum. The sequence continues at coordinate 18,311,473 of OZ014496.1, forward strand.
CAGACATCCATTTCACTTTTCACATTCTCCACAACGGCATTTACAATTTGGGCCATAATGACACTATTTTGCGTAAGGGTACCAGCAATACACTCGGACACAGTTTTGTTAATTTCATTAATCTGGTCTCTAGTGAGAGGCATGATCAGGAATTATGTAGTTTACGATTTAGATTCACTATAATAATATTATTTGAGATACTCTAGAAAATCTCAGGAGCAACACACACTCAACCGTACTACTCACACGCCATATTGATTTTGTGTGCTGGTAGATGGCGTACCATGATGGAAATATGACCAAAATCTTGAAACTGTTGCGGTTTTTTTAGTTGACGGACATGGTAGTAAGTTACAACGTGAGAACAAATTTTGTTCGAATACCTGCACTGAAATTCCTTGGAGAGAATTTTATGAAAAATTCAAAATTGCAGTCAAATAAGCAGTACACTATACCTACATTTCAAAAATTGCTCACCTGGAATTTCTATTATTCCCGTATCAATGAACCAAAGTCTGTCACATGGGTCAACGTAGACTCGATACACAGAAACAAAACGTTCCCCACTTGTAGACCGCAAAGAGTTTGTTTTGAGGTTTGGATATGGGATAAGAGGAACATTATGGTGACTATCGCTTTGGATGGAAACAAAATTTAAAGTTGAGGGAACTCCAAGACGTCTTCGAGGCACCGTGATGAAAAGTTTGTCTTTCCAACGATTCGCCCCCATGGGGATGTTATTTTCTGTAAGAAATAAAATTATTGTAAGAAGTAAGTACTTAGACATAATTTTTCAGAAAGACAATAAATTTATTGCAAGTAGTAGAACAAACAGATATATTTGTTCTTATACTTGGGCCGCCGAATAGACGGAGTGATCACCCTGTAAGAACGTGCTCTAGGCGGGATCACTATCAATTTAGGACAACTGAACTGCAGTGATGCGCTTTCTTTAAACCCAACTCCAATTCGGTCGTCATAAATTACTATTGGCCCCGCTAGAGCACGTTCTTGCAGGGTGATCACTCCGTCTGTTCGGCGGCCCAAGTATAGAAGTATTTTTGCGTGATTACGCATTAAATCATTTTTGTTTTCGACAGTTTCTTGATTCCTGTGACTGCCTATACTAATGACCTGCCCTGGTAAGTGAAAGTGATTATCTAATATGTTTTTCTAAATTTTAATGGAAAAATCTGAAGGCTAACAACATTTTACTTTTAAAAACGAAAAAACGCAGCAAGAATGTTTCTGCAGCTCTCTTGATACCTACCTTTTATTGTCGCAATGAGTCGCAAGCAATATTTGTCTGCAATAATGTCAACATAAAAGGATTTTCCAGTGATTTTGTTTTAGCAGTTTCATTTGAATGGGAGGACAAGGACAAGAAATACGAGTTTACTCTGCTAATAGGCAGAATACGATGTGATATGCTTTTATGAATGTATACTTATACAACATTTATGAAATAGCCCACGACATGTTTATTTTAACAAAAATGTATGGAAATAATGATTTCAATTGTCATATCTACCCACCTAATTCAGAAAATTCGAAAATTTCGTATTTTGGATTTCATTTTCAGTGAAAGAGAAGGCTTGGAAAGTATTTACAGTTTAGCAGTGATATTGTGAAGTGACATATAAACAAAATAGAAGAGACAACAAGAACTAACAATAATGAAATATGAAGAAAATAAATGCAATAAACAATCCTTAATCTGATAAACCCACTAGGATAAATACTTCGGTATGGCATGGTTCCCCTCACGGTCGAATAATCCTCTTTAATTATGGCATGCTTCCCCTTACAACCCCTAAAAGGCGGGGACATGGTTGCGCTCATCATTTCTTACCTGCTTAGTGTGGTAATTAAGCAATTTAAAAATCTGAATACGTTTATAAGTTGTTAAGTGCAATGTTTTTATTCAAAAATCTGTCAGGTTAAGGTCAAGCGGAGCGTTGTAAGTCTCAGTCGTATCTCGTATCTGCCCGGCAGGCGATGTAACCGTTTCTGGTAAAAACTGACCTCGAGGGGAACGATGCCCGACCCTTTTACGGATTGCTGAATGAGAGGATTAAAGATATGGCGTATGTTATTTATCATATGCGTTAGGAAACATAGTGAATTTTGTTACTGGCCTAAAGGCTAGACTACATCATCTGTACTTATACACGTGAAGGAGTCCATGGGGAAATGTGGAAACTTAACTGTAGATATGGTAAAAATTATAATAGTGACGAGCCACTTTATCTATTTTTGTGAACTAATAATAAATGAAGGCTGTACACGGCAGATCAGACGGTGGTGTGAATTGACAAAGAATGCAACAAGAAGCTTATGAAAGACGGTTGAAGATATAGCGTCATTAAACAGTAAACCCAAGAAATCGCTCAATGGTCCCGATGATATATTAAATGGAGATGAGTCTCCGAATATAGATTCAAGATAAGAGAAGAACTGGTTTCCTAGGAATGTATGTAGGTACTTTGGGTCCCGTAGACGACAGAAAGTTCAACCGATCCATCCTCTAAGCTGTACCGACTATAGCAAATATTAAATGCACTTTGGGCACTTTTCAAGACGTGACAACAATCTAGAACGATTAGCCGCATGTGGCAAAGAAGAACGTTCAAGAAGAAAGATGACGTTCTCCGTTCGTTCAGGAAATAGTCAAGTCAAATTGAATAATTACTTTTTACACCATCTTATAAGCTACTAGCAGTGCGCCAGAAATGGCAGAAAAATAAAGGACGTCTGAAGAAGAGTATCTACTCCTAACATCACTGCAATGAGAATCATGCGACCATGATCCTTCTCACGGGAAAAAGAAGGAACTGAAGAAGAAGGGGAAGAAAAGGGCTTTAAAACACGAAACTTCTGATCTCCTATAGATATTGCATTGCGTAAGAAATAGTTTTAGGTAAAATTGTTGAAAGACAATGTTGGCGCAAAGTTTAATTTATGCCATAAATATATATTAATTCGTTCCTGTTAGTAATTTAGAATTCCGGGCAACATTATTTTTGTGTAGGGTGACCAGATCTCCAGTTTACAAAACCGGGACACAAACGCGACCCCCCCCCCCCCCCCCCAGCTGGCGCCACCGGCAACTGGCTAATATTTTAATATTGATTTTCGAAGCACCTCTGGTTTTTGATGAAAAATTATTTTATGCAACCATACTTAATTATTAAAAAAAATAACACAACTCGATACATATTATATATTCAGTTCAGTTTATAACATACATATAAGTTCGCAACTAAAACAAAAACATATGAGATCACAAGTAAAGTAAATAAAGTAAATAAATAAATATTTATAATAATAATAATAATAGACTTTATTGCTAGCTATAATGGTAATCACAAATACAAATACAGTAAGTATAATGTTCAGCTGACAACGGCGAAGTTCAGCACGAGCCCCCCAGAGAGTGCTCAGCTGCTTTTTAACTTAACCGTTTATATATATGTTAATATATGTTAAATTCAACTTTGTGCTTTGATTTCACCGAGACTGACTGCCAATGACTGACTGGACTAAATTCTAAAACAAATTTATAAAAAAATTTGCCTACTTTCCTTGTTTCTTCAAATAACGCACAATAACAATACGCTAGACCAAAATCAAGTTAAGGTACCTACGTTTTACCTAAATGAAGAAAAAAACGAAACGGAATCTGACCAGCACCTCCACGTCGGCATTCGGCCCTCACACTTTGGCAATCAGCAGCCGACTGACTGTTGACTGTCAGTGTTGCCAACCCCAGTCGTAAATATTTCGGAAGCTTGGTTGCCAAATTTCGGTTGATTTCGATAGATTCGGATTTAAAGAGGAAAACAATGAGCAGGAATTTTAAATAAAGCAATCCCTGCAAAGGTGCCCCCGAATCGCGGCGCACGGTGGCTTCGTTCTGGTTTGGTTCTAGGTTTTTTGCATAACTATAATGTACCGCTGTACTAAAATGATACCATACGAGTTGCCAAAGAAGAAAGGAAAAACGCAAAGGCGTTACGAATTATGATCTGTGCGCAATTTCCGATTATTTCTTAACAATTGTATAATTAAAAAATGAAATTTCGGTAGATTAATTATGTATCATTTCGGTAGATTGGTAGATAACATATAAAATCGGTAGATCTACCGAAATTTCGGTAGGGTTGGCAACACTGCTGACTGTTGAAGTTGAATGTTGATGAACCGACCTGACAGGCGGCATTCCCCCTTCGCGTCAGCCGAACACTACCGTCGACCAATTAACAACAAGAATTGAGTAATCTTGTTTTTACAAATTTTGGAAGTAGCCGACCCGTAAGTCACGTGTGTTGGAAGAAGTTAATTCCCATACAAATAAAAAAGATACAAAACCGGGCCAAATTAACGTCCCGATGTTTTTTCTCGGGACGGGGGGACAATTTGCTAAAAACCGGGACAATCTCGGAAAACCGGGACGTCTGGTCACCCTATTTTTGTGTAATATTACAATCCAACGTTACATGTAATATTCTCTGTAATATTATTTAAGGTAATGTAAGATTCAATATGCGCGTAACATTACATGCAAAATTTCAATTCTCTTAAAGGTACCTAGTGATTACGACATGTATTATTACGAGCAATGTAATATGACACGTAAATTACATTGCATTACATCGGATGTAACATACACATAATATTACGAAAATTTCTGTAATGTTGCAATTGTTGAAACACTAGTTCCTGCTAATATTATTTTTAGTAAGCAGGTAGGTAGGTACTAAATTTCAGTATCTCTCCACTTCGTTTTCATACAAATAATTGTCCCCCAGGACACTTTATTTGCGCTATTATTTACAAACTGTTTTAGGAAAACAGTATTTCCATTTCTTTTTAAAGAAATCTCCAAAAGTCTTACCTGCAAAGTACTGTTAGTTGAGGATGTTAAATAATAATACCACCGTATTCGCCACACTAATGGTACAGCTTAAAGAACCATACTAGACTCATGTGTCCTTATGTTCACATGTATTATGGGTTTGGAAAGTGCGATCTTAAAGCCTTTAAGAGTGGTCTGCATTCAATGCACGATGTATGTAGATGTTATTTCATGTGGGTCTTCAGGAGCATACATCTTCATACTCTTGAACATGCCGACGTTGTCAGCGTCGAATTTAGTTACTGCGTCACTGTTTTGGCGTGTGGGGTAAAGAATGCGGGGAAAGAATGCGTATATGGTGTTCTAGTAAACACTGTGCTTAAAAACTTATTGCAAGAGTGAATAAGGCAAAAATAAAAAAGCGTGTTTATTATTATTGGTTTTGATTTATTTTAGATTCTTTGAATATGCTAATTGCCTTATTTTTTGTAGTTATTCATAACGTAATTATTCGCTTGAATCGTTTCTTTCATAATGGATAGGTACCTATAATTATTATTATTCTCAGAAAATCTGTGATTCACCTGCATTGGTAGACGTCAAATACCCATTGTATTATTTGTTATTTAAGACAAGCATTATATAATAACCATACTTAGGTTTAAGGTTAATTTGCTAGCATTTCAGCAAATGGATTTACACTAAAATAAATACCTGTGCGTTGCAAAATTCTGAACGAACGTGAACAAATTCACAAATAATTCTCAATTAACATGCAGAACTATTAAATATTTGCGTTAGATGGTATGATGTATTATTTTACTCCCCACTCCGTGTTTTATTATCGGTTTGTAAGAATTTTGTCTACAGGTAGTTCAATATTATTTGAGGACGATTATCTCAAAAACGTTTTATTTTAGACAGGAAAGTTTAAGTATATATATCGCAGCCTTCTGGTGTAATTGGCCGTTTCATGAAATGCCTAGACAGATGATGTAATCTTTGAAAATTCGACAAACGAAATTGATAAGAAATTATGTCGTTTTACTAGATATCACCTTACCTTACCCAAGGGCGTAGCCAGAATTTTGAGTAGGGGGGGGGGCAAAGTAACTTGCAAGCAATCCAATTTTAATAAAAACGATTTTTTTGGTTTATTTTTTAAATTTTTATAGGCGATTTGCTCTGGCCAGGGGGGGGCACGTGCCCCCCCTGCCCTCCCCTGGCTACGCCCTTTACCTTACCTGACCTGAACCTGACCTGATCAACGAAGCCTCAAAAATATGGTTAAACAAGAATTGTTTCCCTAAGAGGCTGCTAGCGGTCCAGACATTTCATGGACTGTCCGATTACACCATGTGGCTACGACATATACATAATCGAAAGCACTGGTACTCTATGAAAGCAACCTCGATAAAGAAACAACTGAACTGAACATCATAAATATCAAAAATCATTTTAAAAAAGATTTAAATTATAAACCATAAATTTTTGAAATTTAAACCATATAAATATTTTTTTCTTGCCGATTTATGTTTTAATCCATCAAATTTTTAAAATCATTTCTTAAAACTTTGTAGTGAATAAGAAACTGTTACATATAATATTGAAAACACTGCTCGAAATAAAAACAGCCATAAAAAGTAAAACATTCCAAAAAGGAACAAAAAATATGTACCTAACACCTACGCTAGTTGAAGTTGACCGGACTGTCTTAAATACCTAGTTAGGAAGGAATATTTTCTAAAAAATGAACAAAAACACATGAATGAATAGAAAAGATGTAAACGCTCACTTGTAAGTTAAGCTCTCACTTTTTGCAGAATGGAAGCAATGAAAGTTACGGGAGCAACAACGTTGGCACCCGCGCCGAAAAAGATTTAAATCGTTATTTTAAATCTTCTACAAATTAATTAAATTTAAATCAATTTAGGCGATTTCTATCTTTTTTCACCAGAATTTTTAAATCATAAATCTGTTTCAATTCTTAAATAAATTTAAATCATAAAACATAAATCACTCTTAAAATGATTTCAATCACAATGATTGACGAAAAAAGTCATTCATAATTTCTTTTGCTTGTTATAAAAATACGATTCGTGTTGAGAAACTTTGATTTTGTTGTACAGGGTGCGCAAAAAATATAAAAATCCAGATTTGCAAAATTGAAAAATTTTTGAATCAAATTTTTTTTAAGTATCAAATGAAGGAGCTTAGAAGGAGAAATCGAAAAGCCAAAATCAATATTTATTTAACTTCTTAATAAATACATCGAGGAAAATGACAAACAGTAAACTTTTACTCAACCTGAAACCCTCCAATGTTAACTTTGAAACACCCTTTATACCTAAATTTGCTAATAATAGTTGCAAATAATGTTTCATTACAAATGGTAGTCTTTAAAAAATAATAATCAATATTAAGATATGGAAAAGCAAAATATCGATTTTAGCTTTAATATTAAATATCTTAGTAGCTATAACTTCTAGGAAAAAACTTTATTTGGCTTTTCGATTTCTCCTTCTAAGATCTTTCATTTTGATGCTTCAAAAAGTTTGATTCAAAAATTTTTAATTTTGCAAATCTACATTTTTATGATGAATGAAAAATTACTACGCGTACTACCAATATAACGATTTATTATTATAACTTGACCGGTTTCAGAATTCACAATGATTCCATCATCAGAAATGTATAAATAAAATTATTGTAAACAAATTATTATGACAGTTGACAAGGAAACTAAAATTGACAGAACAATACAAATAATAATGATATCCATAAAATAAGACAACTAGATAACTGAATTTCAGTATTTACCTACGGGGTATAAGAAAAACACAAAGGAAAATCGAATACCTCGTAGTTTGAAGGGAAAAAACATTGAATTTAAAGAAAACCATAATAGGAAAAAAACAATAAATTCAATTGAAAAAACCTTCAAGTGAAATATCAGAACTAAATAAACAAAATATCCATGGAATCTTGACAACTGCCAACTGCTAATCTTGTAATGAACTGTGTGGTCAAGTCTATGTGTTCTGTCTTGACAACTGCCAACTGCTATTATTAATTGTAATAAACTAAAAAAGAGAAATAAGTCAATAAATGTCATAATGGCAAAAAAGGAAATAAGTCAAGGATTGAGATGTTAGAGACTGTGGCTGAATAATTAATTCAAGAATCAATCATAATAATAACAATGATAATAGTAATATTGATGATGATGATGATGAAAACGATGATAATGTCAAAATTAAAAATAAAACAAAAAGGAAGAAAGTAAATCCCATATTGCCAAATAACCTCGAAGGTCCATGGTTTATATGGGCAGCAAATAAACTGCAATTGATTCTTGAATTAATGTCATAATGGCAATAATAGAACCTGTCCCATAGACACAAGAGAATCATTTACAAAAGTTTAAATAAACTAGATTGTATTAAATCGACTTGGTCATTAAGTAAGTTACAATTTTTATCATTTTTATGTTTATAAATTTCTATAGACTCTAATATATCTAATTGATAACTCTTCACAAAATTAAACAATAATTTAGTATTCTCCGGAGGAGGGAATTGATGATTGTTATCAAAGAAATGATTAGCAAAACTTGAATGATCATTTTTTAAACGAAATGATCTTAAATATTCATTATACCTAATACGTATAGATCTGCCAGTTTGTCCGATATATTTTTGTGAATCGTATTTATATAACAAGCAAAAGAAATTATCAAGAATGACTTTTTTTCGAAAAACTGAAAATAAAAGTTTTTACAAGTATAGTTAAGTCCATCCGTGGACACACTGTATATACATTTAGACTACATATTAATAAAATCTGATAAAATGCGAATAACCTACTTCCCGTGTCAAGATCGCTATGTTGTCATATAATTCAGAGTTCTACCTTGCGCGAGAGTTGCTGCTTTGTCATATTTTATGGTTCAAAGTTGAAAAACAGAAACTTCTTTTTATTAGTTCAGTTCCATTTTCCCGGAATAATTAGGTAGGTTCCGCAGAGACTGTTTTCCAAGTTTCATGTTCATGTAGGAATACAATTAGCATATTTAGAGCTTTATTCGAAAATAGAAATAACGCATCGAATGTAAATATAATAATAATAACATTAATAAGAAAGCAGTTATAATAATAATAAAGTTTCAGGGTATCTTCTGAAGAAGACACCGAGATGAGCGTCGAAACGTCAAGAACGCCTTTTAGTGTATCGATCGATCTATTTCAGAGTGGACTGACTCTAAGACAAGAGGCCGAGTAATTACTAGCTCACTGGGTAATGTAACCAGGAGGTTAACTGAAGAGGATTCGGTTGTGGGGCCAGTAGATGCAATTTAGCAAGAAGTTAAATATGTGGGAGCAATCTTAAACCCTAAACGAACTTAAAAAGCTCATTTGGAGAAATTAACTAGGAAGGCTATCCGGGCCTACTGGACCTGCAAGGTATGATAGGAAATACGTTGGGACTAATGCCAGCAATGGTCTTCTAAAGTACAGAGTAAAATCTCCACGATGCCATATGAATCTCTAATTTGGCGGCTTAAAGCTAGAAAAGCGAAACTTTAACGAAGCTGTGAGAATGTGTAGGGATCACAGTTGCAAGAATGGGGTACCATACCGAGATATCTGAACAAACAGATAACAACTGCGTAACCAATAACCATACCGATAGAGGGAGTGGAATGTAATTGACAAAAGAGTCCAGAGAACATAGCGGAACCATTTTTGGTTTTGGGTTCAAAACTGTAGATAGCACTGGGTTGAGAATTGCTATAAAAAGTAGCAAAGTCCCAGGGAATGAAGTTAGCATTAATGTGGGCAGGAATCAGTGTAATTTCCGTTAAGTGCGCAGGAGGCGATCACTGCTTCAGGTTTATTAAAACAGATTTTTTAGGAGTTTAAACGGCTTTTACCACTTAAAATAATTTAAGGTGGTTGTTCTTAACGTTGTATCCTGTAGATGTCATAAATTACTGAGAAATGTCAAATTGTTGTAAAATACTTGGATTAATTTTAAGTTTTTTATATTTATGTGTGCCATTTCCTTATACGTTTTTATATAGATACAAATCTTTACAGAGACCCTATCCAGGGTCGAAACGTCGATTATTTACATAAAATAGTTTATTTTGCCAATAAATTCACAAAATTAATAAAATATTCCCATATTCCCATGAAAGAACTTATATGTAAAAATAAAAACCTCATAATGTTACTGAAAGCTGGTAGTGAAAGATAGATATTATGTAACATTAAACATTACGTAAGATGACTATTAAAAAAACATTCGTAACCGAGTGTGGCTAACAAATGCATATTTTGTTTTATTTTTAGTAGAATAAATTCTTGAATGAGAATTTTTCTCGCAGCTTATTCCTTAAAATTCTTTTTAACATTCAATCGCAATTTAAAGTTGAAAATTTGGCATTAGAGGTTAATGCACCTGCGATCACGATCACTCCTAATTATACCGTAAATTGACATGAATTCTCTTGAATTAAATTAAAAAACCATATTTTATTCGAATTTTGAGTTAGTTACTCTTTTAATTTAACTTTGTAAATCTTACATGAACGTTTTTGGAAATTGGGGTAATTATATTTGTTTGAAAATTTTGACGGTCGCATGACCATATAAGTAAAAGTGAGATCTTGGGCAATTTCACAGGTTTAACTTTAGCACAAATTCTGTTTTTGAAACTGAAACCCTGTACCTTGAACAGCTGAAAGGTAAATTACTTTCTCCACGGGGTATTGGAAATTATTTGAAAAAATTACTGTAACAGGGTATGATCATTAAATTCCAAAGCACTTACGATAAATGTAGTCATCACTTCCATTGCTTTCAGGCTGCCGTGAAGGGCGGCTGTAGGAACTCCCGGGAAAAGTTATTGGTGGTTCCCGTTCCCGTCTACTGATGTCGTCTGACAACTGATAACTTATTCTTGTCCATGTGAATTCCTCTTTTAGGCCCTTGCTCTCCACTTCATAAATTTTGATGAGCACAAATGAGCACAGCGCAAACAGGATTGATTTCATCATTTCTGACTAAAAATCAATCTTGCAGCAGACGACAATAACACCCAACTGGAGAAGTATCCTTTACTCTGGGTCAAGAGATAAAGAGAGAATATTGGCGGCCTTGTAAAGTTATTTTCCTTTATCTTGTTTATAAACTTAAACAGTACTAATAATGGTTGTTGCAGGAACAGGAAAACTAGTTTTCGAAGTAATTAAGCTGGACATTAAGTTAGTCTTCTTTAATGAACTGGAAGTGCCATTAACGGTCCTTTTGTTTTATAGTCCAACATTTACATGTATAAATTTTCTAATAATAATCAGAAGAGTTTTGTAAGAAAAGCAGTAAATTATAACATATGATAAGAAAAGAAGCATTAATTTTTGCATTGAATATTCATGTTAAATTGCACTGTTACAAGCAATGACCTTATTTTAATGCCAGAGAAAATAGAAGATACAAAGTTGCGGAAATTCTTAATAGAAAAACTGTAAATACGTGTTAATTATATGTATATCGGTATATTATACAAAACATATCAGTGTCCATATTTGCACAAATGATGAGTATTAGTAACACATTTTTTGTAATGTTTCCTATTTAGACGAATTGCGAATGAAGAAGAAATCCGTTTTTAAACGAATGATTGTTTATTACTGATTAAATTTAACATAAGTTTTGTAACTGAAACTCTCGACATAAGACGCTTACAATGGTTAGCGGTTATGAAAACAAATAAAACACACTAGAAGACAAATTTTGTGTGGTTTAGAATAAATTGGGAATCTTTGAAAATGCCATGTCTTTGGACATCTCTTTTAAAACCGAGTAAAACCGTAACGTTATCTGGTTATAAATTTAAAACAAAGGAGATGATGGCTGGTTCTTCAAGGAACCGGGGTACACGCACCGGACGTTCGTAAGCATGGATAAGTTTGTAATTAGAGTAGATACATCTTAGGTTAAAAGGGAAAATAGCGCAGTTTTACATGTACAACATCCTGTTTGAAAAAAAGAAAGTTCTGGATCCTATTCAAATTAAAAAAAAAAATAAAAAACTTTTGTGTGTCAGCTCCGCCGCACGACTGGAGTTTACTCCTTACCAACGATTATTTTAACTTCAATCACTTGATAATAGGGTACACGCGAATGTCAGTTTTATACCCAAATGTGTATTTATCAGATGGTTTATGTTCGAAAATGTCCAACTACATCAAAATATAAATTGTTTATACATTCAGTAATTAAGTGACAATCTGCTAAACGTCGATCCCACTGGCAATGAAATAAATACTTTACCTGGTGTTCGAATAGGCGTTGATTCACATTTCAGCACTAAGCAATATTTGGAGTATTTAATATTAGGTTTTTCCATATTAAATCAAAAGATTCAACAAATTTAGGAACGAACAAACACTGCAAATGCTAACTTCACAACGCCAACTGTCATATCTACTCTATGCCATTCTATTTTCACTATTTTCATTCTCTATGCAGTCAGACATAAACAGCCGTATCCATAGACCATAGATACATACATAATTTCAATGTACGTAACGCATTACGTTTAGTTAACGCGAAATGTAACGCTTGATTTTACTACTCCTAAAATTTCCGTACCGCGGGCTATAACTGAAAATCGATTCTTAAGGAGTAAACTCCAAAAATAGATTTGAAAAATTCACCCAAATTTCTTTATTTGTACTCGTTTTGAAAACCGTTTGTACTTCGTTGGAGTGCTTTTCTAAGAACTTTTGATTGGTGCATGCATATTTTTGGAGTTTACTCCTTAAGAATCGATTTTCAGTTATAACCCGCGGTACGGAAATTTTATGAAATTTTATGAGTTAACTAAAAGTAACGCGTTACGTACATTGAAATTATGTATGTATCTATGGATACGGCTGTCTGACTGCATAGAGCATGGAAATAGTGAAAATAGAGTGCCATAGAGTAGATATGACAGTTGGCGTTGTAAATTTATAAACAATTTATATTTTGATGTAGTTGGACATTTTCGAACATAAACCATCTGATAAATACACATTTGGATATAAAACTGACATTCGCGTGTACCCTATTATCAAGTGATTGAAGATTGAAGTTAAAATAATCGTTCGTAAGGAGTAAACTCCAGTCCTGCGTCGGAGCTGACACACACAATTTTTTTTTGTTAATTTGATATGTGTACCTTCTTATATTCTATACCTATTCTTCGAATGTGTAGAAGTGTCTACATTTTGCTCTATATATATTATGTGAAAGTATTGGTGGTTGTTAGTTTAAATTTATTAAGTTTTGGTGGTGTTGTGAAATTTACATGTAGGACAGTAAAATTTAGAATGTTCAAATTTCAAATTTATAATACAACTTAGTTATTCATAGTTTTCTGTGATACTGTCTACTGAGTATAAGGAGCAGGAGCCGACTGCTAATGACTTAATCAATGAAATCAATAAGAATATGACCATATCATTAAATCTATGCCATGAAAAAATTGATGTAGCTAACGCCGGTGTCAAGAGCTTTGAGGCGAAGCTGGAGAACTGTTTAGAAGAAACTAATCATCTTTCTGATACGCGTGGTATTTTGGAGAAAGAAAACCCGTCTTTAAAATCTTAATTTGAATTATTTACAGCAATATGCATAGTCGTTTAAATAATCTAGAAATGGGTGGAATTCCCGAGAAACCTAATGAAAACGTACTTCTCATGGTCACTAATGGCCACTAATGTTCCCTTGGTTAATTGACAATTGTCATGATGTTGATCCTGTTACTAAGGACGTTCATCGACGTGTAGAGGGTAAATTTGCATCTCTTTTAAAAAGGGAGCAGGTAGGTACTTAAGGGCAGAGAAGTTAAGCGGGACTTTTATTTGCGCGACATCCATGATGATTTCAACAAACATAGTTTTTTCAATGAAACCCAACACCTCAAAATGCGCTTGTTTTCAAAAGGCGCAATGATTACAATAAGGAAAATACCCGGAAAAATATAGTTTCTCTGGTTATTGAAAACAAATGTTTGAAATGAAATATAAAGAAACGTACCTAACAACTGGTAACAATCTGTCGATATGTCAATCTAAAATTAGCACAGCGCCTGCTTGCTCCAAAGGCGCTCAACTGTATGTTTAAATTTAAATTATATGTTCCTACCTGATGCCCCCCAAAACGCCGCCAATGTGAATTTCCTGACTACGCACCGATCTAGGCCGCTCAGAGCCTAGCACTGATCCCTTCAAACATTAGATAGCATAGTAGATATACAGGGTGTCCCATTTATGCTTCAAAAACTCGTGGGCAAGTCAATTACGCCTATTGGTAAAGATACGGGGTGTTAAAATATGTACCTGTACTTTATTAGATATTACTTCAGAATAAAATTAAAAATGTTATACCCAGTAAATTATTATTTTCGAATAGGTACCTGAAGTTTTTCAACACTTGCGGTTACTAAAAATTTCAACAGTTGGTAATTATCTCGCAAACCCCCAATTTTTGACATGATTAACTTGCAGACGGTTTTTTTGAAGTATGAATGAGACACCTTGTATAGGCACATATATAAAAAAAACATGAGCGAAGGTGCTCCATACATAGTGGAACTGGTAACAGTACCTACCTACTTATTTAAGCAACCAGTTAGGAAATGCCTCATTTTATGTAACGAGTGGGATATTTGCGGCACGAGCGAAGCGAGGTCCCTCAACATCACATGAGGCTATGCAAATATTAAGATTCTACAGTTTTTCAGCTGGTTACCGAAGTAAGTTTATTTGGCCAACGTGTCAGATCAAGACTTAGTAAAATAATTTCAGACTTTTACAAAGTTGCTAAGCAGATCCTCTCTGACAAGACGTGTACCAAGGAATGGAAAGAACCAGTGGTACACCGATGACTTAAGAGTCCGGCAAAGCAGATCAAAAGTTACACCTGCGGGGCATCGGGTCGGTGAGGTGTCCGTTAGAAATCGAAGCAAACTATCAGCTGTGTTGCAACACCGTCGCGCTAAACACATTTATGGACACAAGAACAACCCACATTCAAAGCCCGCGCGTTCGGTATCTAGTAAATGAGACAACGCCGCTCTGAGTTTACGCTCAGTCGACACCGGGCGGCAGCACATACCAAGCCATATTTTGCGTTTGCAGCGCTCTCGCTCTACCATGATTACACCTTCATCTTAGTAAATTTAGCAACACGAAAGCCTGATTATGGTAGAAGAAGGTATACTTTATGTCGCCACTGAAACAATTTTTCGAAAACTGTAAATCTCTTGGCGCTATGCACGCGTGAAGTTGGTCAATTTCATGAGTGAACTGACACTTTCTAAGATAACATTTTTAAATTTTCTTTCAATGGAAACATAAAATAAAGTTTCGTTTATAAACTGTCAAAAATTCAACACTTTAATTTTCACCGTTTAGAAATGAGCATAGCACTACGAAGTCAGTTTTCGGGTTCATTTTAAAAGAGTTTGCCGGACTCTTTAAACACATAATAATGGAATTATTTCGTATTTCCTATAGGGCCTGACTTTATTGGGTTCATCCAAGAGCATCGTTGATTAAAAACAATTTATATTTACCGAACAGTTTGGGACAAGCCGGGCCAAGCACCTATACTAGGGGAGCTCGCGTGTAGATTGCTGAGCCACTGAAAAGTTTTAATTATTCGGACTAGTGACTAGTGAACCCACACTTCAGATTAGGCAGCCAACAATACATCGTTCTAGCATAATTTATCATTATTTATTGATGGAACCTACTTACCCAAGGCACAATGAATGAAAACTTTTTAGTTTTAAAGTATACTTATACGTGTACCTACTTGAAGTAAAAAAATGGTAGATTGGCAAAAGCATTAAAAGTCAAGGGGAAAGTATCCAAAACGACTCTGGACATCCTATTGCGGGATAACCTGTATATATGGATATACGTAGTTAGAAAATTAACAGTGTACCTAGACGTTGAATGAAGGCTGCACAATTAGTAGGTATCAAAATATCTATACGAAAAACTGGCCTTCCCGTTTCGTGCGTTTTTGGGTTTCTACCTGTTTTCGTGCCGATTCGAGCGTCAAGAATTTAGCGGGTAATTAAATAGTGCCAGTTCGTGCGTTGCACAACGATATCCTTTACTTTGAACATGTTGTACCTGTTGCAATAAAGGCATACAAAACATACTGCTTTGTTTTATAGTTGCCCGTCACTGAAAACAGCCAAAAAAGTGGTTCCACGGCCCACTATTTCCGGTCTGTGGGCAAGCTTAGCGAGCGAAGCGAGCTGAGCGTTTAAGTTCCCCCCCAAACAAAAACATTAATATTTGAAAACAATAGTAGCGAAATCAACATACAAATTCGCATTGAAGCCTAGTTATTAACAGCGTTGTGTTGTAGTAAAGATAAACTCGAATTAGGGGCTTACTGCATTATCAGTAGGTCAGCGCCCGAAACGGCACTCATACCATGTAGAGGTTTGGGATGACGCACGAAACGGGAAAATTTTCATCGACGCACGAAACTGGAACGCACGAAATGGGACTAAATCTTCTGTTTTTGTTGCTGTGTTTCCATAATCGAGGTTACTTAATAAACAATAAAGGTATAATTGAAAGTCCAATGATTCTCGACAAAGATCTTTGTTTTTTTGGACTTCGGAGAAGTCCCCATTGTTGCTCGTTTTCTGCATACTTTGTTAGGAAGTTCATGTGGTCTCTGCCCGTTGGGTGGATTTTCGTTTTATCATTGTGAGCATAGTCTTAGAATTTTAATGGTTTGTACCATTGTATCCCCAGTTGTGTCCTGTCTGTATAGTTCTTGGTCGGTCTGATGATGGGGTGTTTATAATAAGGACCCACAAACCGGTAACCAATTTTAAATATAGAGTGTAAATTTATTATACCCTTATTAAATAAACAAAAAGCAGTAAATTGTAAATCCTGCAGTAATATTTGTCACAAAGAATGCTTAAAGAGAGGGACTTCATCTGATGATTGGTTCTGCCAGGATTGCGATGAAAGAAATCAAGAAATTGACAGACATGAACCGTGATATGTCTAAATCGATTAATCACTGTCACGAGCAATTACGAGAAAATATTGAGCTCATAAAGAACCAGGAGCGAAAACTTAATTCTTGCATGGGGAAAATTGACGTTCTCTCGACTAAGTGCAGGGAATTCGAAGTGGAGAACGAAGAACTAAGGCGAACACTGAACGTTCAGGAACAGTATTCTAGAATAAATTCTCTCCAATTTATATCATCTTGTTTATCTTACATTATGTTCAGTAACAATGCATCAACTTTTATGTTGAAGCAAATTTTCTGATACGTCAATATAAAAAAAATTCTGTATGTTTCACACTTATTGGACACATTGTATGTTATGATAGGCAATATAATGCTTTAGGGGCTCTGAAAACCCGTAGGAACGGGGGCCACTGCCCCCTCTACCCCTCGGTAGTTACGCCGGTGTGTGTGACCTTAGTATTTTTCGAGTTATCAGCATTTCTTTGCAAGTTTTGATGTTGAGATATTTTGAAATTGATCAAAACTGTGGGGAAAACGATATCTAGAAATGCAACAATTATAAATATTATACAGGGCATTAGGAGTTACATGACCAATTTGGAAAACATCAAAATTCCACAACGTCCTTATCTATTTCTAACTGCATAAAATTTTTCGCCTTCATATCTGCCCAAGAAATAAAAAAAATAATAATATGAAGTTTTGAACAACCAGTACCTACCTAACAATTATTACATAAGAGAGAAATAATAGATGTTACAAACAAAACGCTAAGGAAACAACAGTTCCATTGCTGTTGTACCTTATGCAAAGAGAGTTAACATTATATCTAATATAGGTATGTACTCATATTACCAGGTACCAGCAGGTCCATTATCAAATCTATTACCGCATTTGGATCAAGGGGTTACTGTGATATTTAAAGGTGGCGACTGATTGAAGCGGAGCCTTGTAATGTAACGTTCAGCACGAGCATTACGTTACACGGCTCGTTTATTTAGCGCCACGAATGCTCATTCTGAATGCTTGGCTCAACATTGCTCCACTTCTCCTTGGTTCAGAGATGTCGGATCTAGAAGTTGCAAGTGACCGGCACTGATTTGTAATTCGCTAAAAACCGACAGTCAAGTGGAGCGGTCGTGCTCGCTTTGAACGGCTCGGCTCGGCGCTCGTCGTCCGCACTGACTAGCGAATGCTCGTGTTATTACATTAGGTACGTTACATTACGGCGCTTTTCTGCTAGTCAGTTCCAACTGTCTCGCTCATGCACATTAATATCTCCTGAGAAGTAGGTAGGTGTTCGTAATTCTCAGATTCCTCAAACAACTTTTGGAATTTTTATACGAAATTTTGAACTCTTATTAAGCTGCTCGTTATGCAGAATTGTCCTACATTCTCAGTTATTTTGTAATTTCGAAAAAAATACACATTTGACATTTTAAATTGGAAGAAAATTGTCGATAATCAAAACTACACTTTTCCTTGAAATTATAGAATCTGCACTGCAAGTATCAGAAAGCAAAAAATATACGATGAGGGGCGAGCCACTAGAGAAAGATGTATGAAAACACATTATCGCAGAAACGAAAGACGCATTAATCTTTAGTATCGGTATGCCAGTCTTTCAGATTTTGGCCGGTAGGAAGCATGTTTTTGAGGAAAAGAAACGCACTGGGAAGCAATATGTTCCCTGCTGCCGACGAGTCGGAACCAAAAATTCTGTCTAAATTTAAACAATGCCTTTGAGCAGACTGTAGAACTTTTGTTCTTTAAGTTTAGTACCTACTCAATATCTTACATTTTCAAATATGAAACTAATTTGATTCTAGGGAATTTTATGTTTAATTCATCAGCGGTTTAAAAATAAAATGTTCCATTATAAATTGAAAATTCCACCATAGTTTGTAACGTGATATTTTCTCATGCCATTATTTGTGCACGTCACAAGCTGCAATTATTCAACCCCAGGATATTCAATTTTCAAAATTCACCTACAGCTTTGTCAAAATTTGCAAGAAAATGCTGCCAACATAAAAAATATGAAGTTTATCAATTTTTTTAATAGCATGATTTACTTGCATACAGCAAATATTGAACGGGGTATATAACTGAATATACCAAATTTTAATAATGCAGCGGCTATTTCTGCAAGTGTCCACTGCAATTTTTGACGTTGCATGGTTGCATTTATTTTAGGTCACTAATATTTCAAGGCAGAAAGTTAAAACTGGTTTAGAATGAAGAGAGCTGAATAAAGTCGACTTTGTCATAAAAACTAATGTACCCAGTTAGGGTTTATGATCATAATCATTTAATTTGGACCTTTTGTATGAAGATCGGTACACAGGAAGTTGCGAATTATATTAGTGGGGGTGCACATATAAACCTTGAGTTCACAGAATAATTGCATTGTTGTTTGTTTTGTTACACAATGAAATTCGCAGTAGTTTTGTTCGTTACTTTCGGTGAGTATCTTTTTTAGATTTTTAATGTTAACTGATGTATTTCCATGAAATAAGTCATACATTTTTTGTTCTTCAAATATGTATAAATATGGGAATGTTATTAATCATCGAATGGTCAAAGAAATGAAAGTAATTGATGTCCCATGAACTGATGTAGTTTAATTGATAGGTAAATCCCGTGTGAGCTTATTCATTATATTTGTTCAAAAAATGTTTGACATTGATCAATAACTTGACCACTGCGGTATCGTGTGTCGTGTACACACACAGTATGTATTAATTCCCAGAATGAAATCATCTTTGAATTCTCTGTGTTCGGAGCGTTATGTAAGTAATTAATTATTTCATTTTTGAAGGGTAATTACCATAGAAAATCATGCGGAAGATTTGCTCATCAGATAGATAGTGGTCTTCCAATCTACACGAAGAAAGACTAATGAAATATACAGGTGTCCCAATAGTACGATCGAGGAGTTTTATGCCTTTTTTAGCATTTTGGGGAATAGAAGAGACGCCAGTTTATTTTTTATTCTCTAAAATCTTCGTGTGTACAGGCCCCATTTCGTGTGCACAGTATACAGGGTGATTCAGAACGGGGGCGTGCCAAATTAAAATGGGTGCTAGAGGAACTCCAAATAAGACGAAAAGTTTATATGAACATATGTTCTAAAGTGACTACTAACAAAGATAAGTACATGGTGTAAAAGTTTTAATATTTTTTTTAAATATCCTAATGTAATAATTGATGTGTTTTCTGGTTCTTCTTGTTAGTTTTGTTAGAGCTATTCTTAATAAACTATTTTTTTTTAATTTTCGCTTTCCTTGCATAATCGGTGAAGCCATTATTGCATTATGAAAAATTTCAGTGCATGTGCACGATTTCACAAAAAGCTATTTCATTCAAAACTAAGCATTTTACGAAAAATTTTGAAGATACCAATTTCTTCCCAAATTGAACGTAGATTTCAAATACATTAATATCACCTGCATTCGCCAGTGGCGTAACATTGGATTTGGGAAGTAAATAAACGGCCTACCCCGTAGCAACGCTACTGATGGGGCTAGCAGAGCAATTTTAATTTGAAAATTAGAACTTCGCAAATGAAAACGACACCTTAAATTTCAACTCGATAACTTTCCTAGTTACTAAGATAATAAGAAAATATTAAAAAAATATAAAAACTTTTACACCCTGTATCTTTGTTAGTAGTCATTTTAGAACATGTTCATATAAACTTTTCGCCTTATTTGGAGTTCCTCTAGCACCCATTTTAATTTGGCACTCCCGTTCTGAATCACCCTGTATACCTATAACTTTATATTTGACTGTACTTTTGGGTCCCAAAAAAAATTTTACTATTGGAGTTGTTTAAGAAGGTTTTTGTCTAAACTGCATATTTCTTGTTATCGGATTTTTTTGAAGATTTTGACAGATGTAGAGGAATTTTGAAAATTCAATATTTTCTAATCAAATGAAGATGTAGCAGTGACATTTTGGTAGGATCAAAGTAACATCTAGGAATAAGTGCTTGAGAAATTTGAAGTACACATACAGGAAATGAGCAAGCATACAAAAATTATTTTTAATCGAACTGCGCCATATAACTTTTATATCAATTTCCTTTCGATTACCTATGTGTAAGTAAGTTTTACTATATCTCAAAAATTTGTGGTCCTCAAGATATTCACCCTCAAATATCTAACTGCCTCTAATTCGTAAATAAAGGTTTAAAGTTAATAGATTGTGATAAAACGTGTTTTCATTTTTACCTTCATTTTGTGTGCCTCTTCGTGTGCTATGTTGAAAATTTGTACTCGTAATTTAAAAACATTAATTTTATACACTAGGTAAAAGAAAAAGTTAGAAAGAGGTGAATGTGCAAAGAGCGAAGTAAATATTTAAATGATAACATATCAACTAGGAAAATCACATAAAATTTTGAAATTTTGAAATTATGGCAACTAAATAACTAAATAATTTAACGGAGTATTAACATTAATAAATAAACAAGTATA
Source organism: Xestobium rufovillosum (assembly GCA_963966045.1). NCBI lineage: Eukaryota > Metazoa > Arthropoda > Insecta > Coleoptera > Ptinidae > Xestobium > Xestobium rufovillosum. Next base: position 18,332,883 of record OZ014496.1, read on the forward strand.
TAATTTCGTAATCCATAGTGGTACACCATTTTAGTAATAAATGAACAATTAATAAATAATAATTATTAAGAAAATAAGAAGGCAGCAACATTTAAGATCTAAAGGAACCAAACAATTACTTCATAATAACTTTTCTTTCAAGATGTATCCGCCGTTCTGTCCGAAGCAAAAAATATGCAATTTAGAAAAAATGCATTATATACAATCTTGAAGTAAAACCAAATAAGGAATTCAAAAACTCGGTCAAATACGGGGTATCCCATTTAAAATAAGAAAGTTGGGTCCTGCAGAGAAAAAATGGGACAGCCCGCACAAACGAAAATAATTTAAAAATTTGGAGAACGAAAATAAAGAGGGATGTATTCTATAGCTTTGCATAACTTTGCAGGCATACTGGAGTTGTATAAAATTCGGTGTATGGGTCAGCATATCATGTTTATTATCCTCATGATTGTTAGATATATGTGTTGGGTTTTGGGTTGGATTTAATATTGAGTTCTTTAGAAACCTACATACAATACAGGATGACCCATTCCATAAAAATACAAATCAAGAAGATTTGGTTCTGGAGATCTAGGTGGCCATGGTGTTTGTCTGCCTTCAATGATCTAAAAATGTATATTGCACCATTATCTTATACCTAAGGTATAGGTGAGCAGTTTCAGCGTTATCGTATGTTTTAGTAGTTAGTAATTGCAGCTTTTGGCTATAAATAATAATTAACAAGTACCAAGATTTATCACATTTTATAAAACAATTTGTTGGTGAAAAGCAACGCAGCATTATAATTTATTATAAATTATTACTGGACCGTTCGAACAACTACCTACTCCTCGGGCAAATACCCCGCCAGGCATTGAATTATAGAACTAAATCCAGACTTTGTGTACTACGAGATCTCATACGGGATGCTACCCCAAACATATCGTTGGGCTTGGAACATCCTGGAATATCTACGTACTTTCGTGCTCAAATAGCAGTAGTATTTCCAGTGTTTGACAACATAAAACACCTTTCCGTTCGCAACCCGCCATCTTACTTTTTTAAAAGCTCACCGGGAACTGAAAAAAATTTGCCTGCGCCACTGGTACCTACTGCAAGACATTTTATTACATCCGTAAAGTACGCTAATGCGCAACCCTGCCGCTCGCCAACTTAAATCTGTTGGACTGTACCGTGTACCCTCTTATCGACAAGGTTAAATTCAACCACAAGGATTGTTTTAATTTTATCACAAATGTTTAATTAGTGTTCTTGGTTACAATGTATATGTTTACAAATAAGTTAATCTGGAAAAAATAGTTATTATATTTATTTTAGAGCTGGAACAAGATGACATCTATTATCACATACATTATGCACTTTGTATGCTTAAGATAAAGAAAGTTTTTGTTTGAAACCAAAATGAAGCAGGTTTATTATTACACGGTGGAAAAAGTAGGAAATACATATTGGGAATAAAATGGAAAGGATTTTTTTACCAAAATACTAGGACACGTTGATTTTTATTTTTAAAATCATTGTGCTCAGGCACCTCTCCAAATTTTACCCTTCCCCCCACCTACCGAGTTTTGACGTCTCCATCATAATTTTTAAATTGACTCCTCTATATTGACTGGCAGAAATTGATGTAACTCTTTCTCCTGATGAGACCGAAACTTTTCTATTTGACGGGGTTATCATTATGGTTGGCAAGATATTAATTTGCGCCGAAAATGGAAAAAAAATGTGATGATAAATTTTATTATGATTTAACAACTGAAACAATAAAATTATCACTAATCTTCAGAATAATGCCTGAACAATGTTTGTACCAACCAATTATTATACTTTGAATTATCAATTACGAATGATTTCGGCAACTGTTAAAAATCCCCGAAGATATTTGATCATTGTCGGTATATAATTTAACAAGAAGTTATGTACAGGCTCAAATATTTTGTCTGAATATTTTACCAAAAACTATGATAGATAGTTATTTTAGATATACTTTTCAACAAATCTTTTTATCAAAATCACTAAACTTACTTCACGTATCAAGTTAGTGCTTAGAAGACTGGAAGATTCCTTAGAAGTTGAACTTGTATTTGTACCTGTTTAATGAACTGATGCGTATCGAACACTAACTTATTCCAATGCTAAAATTTCTGATCTAGGTACTCAAAATAAGAAGAATCCTTAGAAAAAAATAGATTTTGTTGCAATGCTAGGTAGTAGGTACCTATTACGGATATCTTGCAATATAAACATTCGCACTTGACTCCATCTGTGTATGTTTAGTTGCCTAACCAAATTTAAAAACGTATGTTGGGTTGCACTAATTTATTTCGCTAGAGACATAAAAAATGCGTGAATTCTTAGAAACAATGAGTAATGGAAGGTTTACGTAAAATGGGTTTTTCTCGAAATAAAAAATAACTTCAAAGCGATTAGATTTCTGAACGTGCATGTATTCTAGTCATTTAGTAATGTATCTTATTTTCTGATGTTTTCTGATTTTAGTTTTTGCTATAAGTTTCATTTTGATTCTAAACTAATGTAATGAGAGTTAAAACAGATTAAATTGTAAAATACCAGCACCCAATTTTTCAAGAGAAATGTAAGAAAATGAGGGTTTCTGCTGAACTCACAATGTAGAATCTGTGTTTTAATAATTTTTTGTTTGAATATTTCATGCTATAAGTTAAATTAATCAATGTTAGTTTGAAAGATTTTTTAGCGATATGGTATAATTATTAAACTTCACTATGCCTATATTTTTAGTTTTCCATGTTAACTTTCTCATTTATTGTTTCAGCTCTTGTAGCTCTTGTTGCGGCTTCTCCAGCTAGTAAGTCCTCGAAGAAAAAAGATTGCCTCAAGGACTGCGGCGATGAATATAAACCTGTGTGTGCTGGAGATGGTACCGGGAAAGTTAAAAAATCCTTCGGAAGTGAATGCGTTTTGGCCAACCACAATTGTGAAAACAATGCATGTAAGTCTCCTTTTCCAGATATGTATATTTAATAAGAAAATTTGTTAATAATCTGTTTTTCTAGCGTTGAAGATAGAAAGTGAAGGGGAATGCCCTGGTGGGGGTGGTGTAAGACTTTCTTGAAGAAGGTTGTTAAACGAAATTACCAATGAATATCCCCATATTAAAGTAGCTGCAGAAGAACCGAAGTGAAGATGCTTATTAATAATTTTATCAATGTCATTACATAAACAATAAATTTATTTTGGACGTTTGTTTGGAGCAATATCTGCAAGTTTATTTTAAAATTTTGTGAAACAGAGATAAGTAGGGAGCACCAAACTGTAGTCTTACATAATTTCCGTCGTGTTTTTAATGACGTTGGATGGAATTTTCTCAGGAGTCGTTAAAATTTATAGAGTGGGTAGAGCACTCGATCGGCAACCTCTTAGTTGGTCGTTCAGTTCCATCCCCGGTGTAGGATTTTTACGCTGCTCAGTGACTCATTAAAAAATGTTTTTTTGAAGTCATTGTCCCATTATTAATATAGATATGCTTATTTGAGTGATCTGTTGATATTTCCATTTTGTTGCTGTATTTAAAATTCTTAGTAATTATTTATTTGGCACCGTATCTATACTTCGAAATCTTTCTAAATTATTTCCTATAATTGTCAAAATTCTCAAAATAGTCTCGTTCCAATATCTTGTAAGTTTATCATAAATACATATTGGAGTCATTATGCATCACTTTTGTCACTTAATATTGCCATAAAGTTGAAAGTTATCCTTTGTTTAGTAATGATAATAAATTAACGACACCTGGAAAACTTGAACAGGTTTTATTCAGAAACTACTGTTATTGTACATTCTATTGTATCACAGTAAACGACGCGAGTTCGCGAGTCTACTTATTCCGATGTCTTCTTGTCGTATCTATCTTTTGCAGGATGTTGCCGATCTATCACGTACCAACTCTAATTCTCTACTCCATTTGCACTCTGCACGCTGATCTGATCTCGACGATGATCTCTCATCTAAACCTCCTCGATGAACAATAGTAATCAGTTTTCTTGAACTGTATCAAATACCTTTTATAATCTATGAAACAAGCACCGCATCGATTGAGGTCACTTCCGATTAGCACCTGCATAAATATACGTGGGTGATTCATAATTATTGCCCCTGACATAAAGAAGCAAACGTCTTGGAAGGTGGAATTTTTTATTTTTCAACATAGTCACTTAAAACGTTGACACACTTGGTACAACGATGGTCAAGAGCATTGACACTCGTAGAAAAAAATTGTCTTGGGCTACAGACCACTCGGCTACCTCTCGTCTCATCGTCCCGAAAGTGAGTCCCACGAAGGTGCTTTTTGAGTTTGGGGACCAACCGGTACTCACTTTGAGATAAATCTGGAGAAAAGGGAAGTTGTTCAAGAATTTCGATTTCGAAGGCAGCATTATGAATTGCGGCCATCTAAACAAAGCTTGTGTGGATAGGAGCGTTTAATGAAACAGCACATTACGTGTGAGGGGGTGGCGAACCCAGGTTACAGTCGCAGGAAGTTTTCAGGATCTTGGTTTATAATGGCCAAGTTTGTCTCTGAAGTGACCTGTCGAATTCGCTTTTGTTGTGGTGTCACAATTTTCGGTACCCAACGTGCAACTACCTTTTTGATTCCTAATTCTACATGTAAAATGATTTCAACGGAGCCTATTGAAAAGAAACTCGTCTGAGCGATGAATTTCACAGTGATTCGTCTAACGTGCAGGACTATGTCAAGGGCCAAATCAATGTTTTCTTCGAAAACAACAGTTTTAGGACCGCCAGCGCTTAGAACTTGTTCACAGGTCTCCCTACCAAGTTTAAAATTCAGTTCTTCACCACCTGATATGAAGGTGCAGATACACTCACTATTTTGTAGCAAATCCATATGAATTTCTTGTAGAGATATTTCTTGCAGAGATATTTGCTTAGTTCCCAAATTTTTCATTTCGTAAAAATGGACAACACCTTGTAACAATAGTAACGCAATAACATACACCAACGAAAGTTTATAATGACTTATCACAAATAATTAACAATTAAAAGTGACAATTGTGCCAAACATTTAAATCAACGCCTTCTGTGTCGGGAAGAATAATATTTGATGGCCCATGTACTTACGTTGGAATGTTACATCTTCATCATAAGGTTCTCAGTCCGAAGACTGGTTGGACGCGTACCTCCATTCTTTTCTATCCTGAGCTAACCTACGCATTTCCCTAAAAGTAGAACATCCTACATCCCTAACTATTTGAGAGCAGTAGTCTAATCTAGGCCTACCCCTACCTCTTTTTATTCCTATCTCTGACTCTAGTATGTCGCGAACTATTCCTTCGTGTCTTAGAAGGTGTCCTACCATCCTATCTCTCCTACTCTTTATTGTTTTCCATACCTTTCGCCTTTCCCCAACTCTTTCTAATACTTCCCTATTGCTAACCTTATCTATCCACGGTATCTTCATCATGCGTCTGTAACACCACAGTTCAAACGCTTCTACTCTTTTTCTATCCGCTTCTCCTATTGTCCAAGTTTCGCACCCGTATAATGCCGTACTCCATACATACGACTTTAAGAGTCTCTTCCTAGTCTCTATATTAACCGTTCTCGAACATAACAGTTGTTTCTTTTTGTTAAACGCAACTCGTCCCTGCGCCATTCTTTGTTTTATATCTTTAGTGCTCCTACCGTCTTGGGTTATTTTACTTCCTAAGTAGCAGAAATCCGCGACCTCCTCTATCTTCTCATTTCCTATTCGTATTTCAATTTTAGTTCTATTTTCACTCCATCTACATACCAAAATTTTAGTTTTCTTTTTATTGATTTTCATGCCGTAGCCCTGTGTCAAAACTGCTTCCATTTCAATCAAAGCCGCTCCTAATTCTTCTTTGCTAGATGCTAACACTGCTATATCATCTGCAAATCTGAGCATGTTAATAGTTTGGCCCTGTACATTGATCCCTGAGGCTGTTCTTTCCTTAACAATATTAATCGCATCTTCGATATATAAGTTGAAAACTAGAGGTGACAATGCACATCCCTGTCTCACTCCCTTCCGGATATCTACTTCCCTTCGTTCCTGCTCACATTCTATAACTGCCTTTTGCTCTTTGTAGAGATTATGTATTATTCTTCTGTCCCTGTATTTCATCCCTACCTTTCTCAGCACTTCGAACATCTTCCCCCATTTTACGTTGTCGAAGGCTTTTTCTAAATCTACAAATCCTATATATACGCTCTTTCTCTTTTCTATCGTTTTTTCTATAATTACTCGTAAAGCTAGAATAGCCTCGCGCGTTCCTCTATTTCGTCTAAATCCGAACTGATCTTCTCCTAATATTTCTTCCGCCTTTTTCTCCATCCTTCTTTGCACAATTCTAGTTAAAATTTTTGACGCGTGGGAAGTTAAACTGATAGTTCTAAAATTTTCGCATCTATCCGCGCCTTTCCTTTTTGGCAAAGCTACCATGATGTTCAGTTTGTAATCCTCTGGAATCTCGCCTGTCAGGTATATGCGACTAACTAATTTAAATAAACGATCTATTACCTCTTGACCTGCGCACTTTAAGATTTCTGCCTGCAAGCCATCTATACCTGGTGCTTTATTATTCCTTAAACTTTTTAGTGCTAGCTCAAACTCTTCTCTCATTATAGGACTCCCTAGGTTATCCCCTTCTACACTGCTTTCACTTTCTAATATATCTTGCACTTCCTGTCCCGCATATAAGTTTCCTAAATATTCTTTCCACCTATCTGCCTTCTCCCCGCTTTCGATTAGGATATCTCCTGCCTCATTCCTAATGCTTTTGGTACTAGATCCAATTTCTCTAAAATTTCTCCTAATTATTTTATATGCTTCATCAGTCTTTCCTATTTCGAACTTATTTTCCACTTCTTTGCACTTATCATCGATCCATTGCTCTTTCGCTTTCCTACATTTCCGAATAATTTCCCACTTGATCGCCTTATATCTTTGTTTCCCTATTTCATCTAACCTATTTTTATATTTGCGCCTTTCCTCTATTTGACTCACAATATGTTTTGTTATCCAGGGTTTCCTACTTTCATTCTGTTTATGACCCAAAATATCCTTAGCTGAGGAAACTAAACTATTTTTAATGCAATTCCATTCTTCCTCTATGTCCCTAACAATATTTTCGCCCGCGCCCTTTAGTACTTCGTTTGTCTTTTTCTCGAACTTATCGCGCGTATCATCATCTTTTAGTTTCTCTGGGTCAAGATACCTTCTTCCGCTTCGTTTTTTCAAAATCTTAAATTTAAGATTGGCCTTCATAACGACTATATTGTGATCACTATCTATATCTGCTCCTGGATAACTTCTACAATCCCTAACTTGATTTCTAAATCTTTGCCTAACAAGAATGTAATCTATTTGATATCTCCCTAGGTCTCCTGGCATCTTCCACGTGTAGCGTCTCCTAACATGATGGTGAAATAGAGTGTTCGCGACCGTTAAGTTATGTTTATCGCAGAACTCTATCAGTCTCACTCCCCTATCGTTCCTATTGCCTAATCCAAAGGGACCAACTATTCCGCCCTCTCGCCCTGTGCCTACGACTGCATTGAAATCTCCTATAATTATTAAATTTTCGTGTCCTCTCACAAAATCTAGCACATGTTCAATATCACTATAAACTGCCTCTACGCCCTCATCACTGTAGTTAGAAGTGGGCATATATACCTGTATTATTACTGTTTTTACAGGTTTCGAATCTAACCTAACCATAACTACCCTGTCACTTTGCTGTAAGAAATTTTCTACATTCTGCCCTACTTTTTTCCGCATAACAATTCCTACTCCAGAATTTCCTCCTACAGATCCTGTGTGTATTACTCTAAAATCTCCGCTCCAGAAGTCTCCGGCTTCTGGCCATCGCACTTCACTAATACCTACTACGTCTAATGCTAACCTATCCATCTCAATTTTCAAATTCTCTAACTTTCCTCTGTTACATCTTCTCTCGATTAAATTCTCTTAGATACGGATACTACAGATTACGCAATTTATCATAATCAGGTAATTGTGATGCTGTGCTCAGGACCAGTATAGAACTACCCCGCCAATTTTGAATAAATGCTGTCTGGGTATGAATTTTTAATGGTTCAAATTTTCAGACAGTGAAGTAACAAAAATATAGCACTTTCTTCCTTGAAATTGGTAAATTGTTTGAATACATCCTGTCATCGTCTTCTACGGTTCAAGCTCTCTCTATGCTACTAGATATAGAGTTTCAGGGTGCTAATGCCCTACGAGACACTTTTTCGATTCTCGTCGGTAACACAAGTTTCACTGTTATAAAAATATAATATAATATTCCAAATTTCGTTTTAAAATATTAGATGATAAGTTCGAGTTTTATAAGAAAACGAAATTTTCATTTTTTACAATTTTCTTTAAAGAAAAAACATGGCGACGTATGCGCGGTTTCTCTGGAACTGTCCGAAACACTATCAAATGACATTTTCCATTGTCATCTTTTTCCCAGTGAAAAGAACTTGCAACTGTTGCTGTTTAAGAGTTTTCTACAAATACCCCTGTAAGTTTGATGGGGCAGTGCAGATGCACTTTCTCCAAAGAAACTGTATACAATACGTTGTAAGTTCTTGAGCTCCACCAATGCCTTCGCAAGGATTTTGCGAGGGGTAATAAAAATACAATTACGCATCTCCATGTAGCATTTAATGCATTGTGATGTAAAATGAGATAATATGCAGATTTCGTACGGACAGGCTTTGTTTTGTTTTGAAATGAGTTTGCTTGGGAAGTCTCTTTTCTCGGCCGCAGATAATCCATGGAGACCCTCCATCAGAAGTAAGATACCTAAATTAAAGATGAAGTTAAAGCGGTTCCAGGTGGGTAAATTACATTTTTCTTATTTCATTCGCCGCAGGTCTAGCCTTCAACTTCAAGAAGTTAAGCACCAATTTTATTGAAGACAGTTCCATACCAGAGGAGACATGTCTTGACTAAGCAGTTCGTTAAGTCTGTCTTTTTGCTAGTACATATTTCAAATAAATTATTTCTTTCTGGCAACTGTTTCAATCCTTCTTTCCGAATCATCATCATCATCATAAGGTTCTCAGTAAGAAGACTGGTTGGACGCGTACCTCCATCATAGTAAACTAAAAAATTAATAAGTGGTAAATTGGCCACTCGGAATTTCTGGTATACAAAGCTCACTGTTAAAATTAATACTTTAGCACAAATTTTTCCATGTCAAACGGCCAACATGAAAATGGGAAAATCTGTCGTATTAATTCGAGGACAATATGGTACATGTAATTATAATTGACCTAGTGCACACTAGATCACAGGTAAATTGAAAATATCGATGGGCAGTTTTAAAATTGTAAAAATAATGTTTGTAATAATCTTGGAAGAAAATTTGTCAGTAATTAATTTTCCACACATATGTTATTAGTATTGCCGACCAGACCATTTGATTGAATAGGTTCCGGAGTAATTAGCATCTAAAAAAACAACTTTTGATGAAGATCCAAGGTTGTCTTTCCCAATATTTCTTTCTCAGCTGAAAGCCATTTTTTTCTAGCGTATGTTGGCGTCGAGATTATGCCTCAAACGCAGACATCAAATATAACTTTACAAAATTCGCTCTGCCACAGTCGATAAATTAACAAGTGGCGCCTAATTTTCGCATGCTTTGATTTTGATTGGCAGGTGGTGACATCAGGGAGCAAAAGTCATCATGTTTTTACGCTGTTATGGTTGATTTAAAAATAAAGAAAATAAATGTTTTGTTTGTTACTTCAAGCTTTTAAAGTTACTTACTTATTTTCTTCCCCTTGCATGTTCGACACATTTTTCGGCTTCTATCGAGTATCAGATGGTGGATGATGTATCTAATTTAAAAATTAAAAGAAAAAATGTTTTAGCTGTGCTCTTTCTTATACTATTCCGGACATATAAATGACGCGAGGTAAAATCGACGTTATATTATTGGTGCATTGTAAAAATAAAAGTGCTAAATAGCGTAACTCGATATTTTAGAAGCCAGTTTTCAAATTTTTAACAATTAATTTTCGCAATAGAGGTCATGTCATAAAAATATTTAACACGGATCTCCTTTTACCCCTTCCTTTGTTAATACCCAATAAACTGGAAAGGGTGCATAAGCGCCACCGCATTGAAATTATAATGTTTGTAATTTTGCTTAATTTATAATTTGTGTAATAATTAATTTTACCATAAAATGGCTACATGCCTATTTAGAAATTATTATTTGAAACGGTTCACGGGCTGGTAAAATACAGTAATTTTAATTTTTGGAAATTTACCATGGTAAAATAATTTTTTCCCATTTTTATATTACCATGCAATTAATCCTTTCAAATGGTTAATTACTACCAAAAAGATGTCACGGTAATAATTAATGCCAAAAAATTTTAAATTACTAAAAATTAATTTCCCTATCCAGTACTACTGGGTAGTCAGTCTGGTAATTTGCGATTTGTAATTTACCAGGATTTCGTTATTTACAACGCAAATTATTGTAAAAAAAGTTGAATAAATTAGCGTAAATTACCGTAATTAATTTTGTAATTCCCTGTTCACGGGTTGTCCTTGAAACAGTAACCTGCAAACTGAAAATAAGTTTGATTTCACTAATTTATCATTCCTCTTGTTGTTACGCCACTGCATCTGTGTTACCTGCATCAGAAGTTGTTAAAAACCAATGACATACAAGCATACAATAAATTTACATTAAATTTTGAAACAGTGATCTCTTTTCCATACTTTTATTTTTGACCATCCTCGTAAAAACAAATTAAGCATATTTTATCAGTTACATTTCCTTAAGAAGTTCGAACTTCCGTTATTACGAAAATTTGACAATAAACAATGTTTTTTAAGTTTTATTTTGAGCTTCCAGGATACCCTTCCTTCCAAAATAACTGACCATCACGTCAGTGAACTTAAGACCTCAAAGATCCTGTAATCTGGCTTCAACGAAGATTAATATTGTTTCCGAATGAAAAATAGCACTTAATTTATAACAATGACATAATGGCTAATTTTAAGATTCGCACTTTTTGTTGTTATGTACAAAGGGTATCAGACCTAGTGTTATAATTGATTAATTAGCTCGTTAATTAGCAGACTCGGAGGAATGGTACAGATTTATCTTCCAGTGCCGTGCATTATATCAAAGAAATGTAATAACATAAAATTGAAAACATAATATTTCAGTGCTAAACTGATTGTAGATCGAATAAAGCAGAGGAGAGCAGTAACTTTCAAACTTCTGATCTCATCTACTTTGATCGTTTGATAACTTTCTGCCAATTCACTACAAAAGTGAGTCGTTCCAACTGTCACTTTTCATTCCAAATAAAACCCTTCTCTGCAGCGCTAGCCAATTGGATGGTAGGTATGTATAATCCTTGGCTATCATATAATGTATATAATGTAGGTATATAAACAAGGGTATAATATAGGTAGGTATAATGGAGGAACTCGCCACGGGTTAGTTGGTGGATGGTAGAGGTTTGGAATGAAAACTACGTCTCTACTTTTGTGATTAGCATATATGCTGGGTTTAGTGTTACGTGGAACTATGTACGAGTAACTATCTCACTATATGTTATTTGTTATTGAAGAAATCCGAATAAATTATACGTGCAGGTTTAGTTGCATAATCAAACGTTGCACTGTATGTTTACTTACTTGTAACGAGTGTCTAAGCAAGAGCCTACGATTAAAATTTCGGGGCATTTTCTTCTTGTCCACTAATTTGACCAAGCAAGTGTAGTAGTAACACTCACTCCCGTTTCATTATCATAGTTGCAATATTTCTACAACGAATGTTGCAGCATCTAGTTTTACACATAGCCTTTTGTTAATTTAAATACGATAAAATTAATTTATGTATTAGTCCTTGTTCACAATGGACGTAAACGCAAAAATTACGTAAAACGTATTAGTAGCGCAAAGTTGAACTTATGACAATCCATGCTACTGTTCATAATGGACGTAAGTTTTACGTTCCTCATACGTCAGTTTTACGGGATAACGCAAGAACACATCCCAAGTTGGAACATTTTCAACTTTTACGTAAATATTGCGTTTACGTAATTTTTGCGTTTACGTCCATTGTGAACAAGCACTTAATGAGTTGATTAAATATTACATATTTCTACCTACTGTTTATTATTTAAATAAAAAATCTGATGTCTGGTACTGGTCAGAAAAGAGTAAACGCAACGCGGACGATCGAATGTTCAAATTATGCTGTATACCTAGTTCACTATGAATTCTGAATAAGTTAACCCCACACGCCAGAAGACAGTGACACAGTAATTAAACTCGACACGTGTTTCGCTGACAACGTCAGCATCTTCAACTCCTGAACTACTGTGTGTATACCTAGTTAGGCAAGGCTTAATTATTGGATTATATAACTCGTAAGACACAGTAGGATAGGGTTTAGCTTTCGTAACAATATTTGTAGGGGTGGAGTTAGGACCATTTCATTATTTATGACGAATGACGTTACTGTGTCCGAATTTGATATTGAGTATAGGGTACTGTTCATAGATTTTTGTAATGAATAACAAAGTAGGTGTGTTATACTTAAGAGCACGACCGAGACCTTCGTTACTATAGGCCCGAACATCGAATTTATAAGTCATCACCACTAGGCGGATTTCCCCCCACGCTGAATTTTATCACATTTCAGTAACAAATTACTTTTCTTTTGTGGTAAATGTTTTATTAAAGGTGTTTATACTTACATAATGCGTGTTACTGTCTTCAGTAGGTTGTAATAATCGTAGAAGTGCAGCAAAACGTGAACCTGCGTAATTTCTCTGTCTTCAAAATTTATCATCTAATATCTCCAAAACTAGGTACCCGCTTTAAGAAACTGAAATTTTAGCCACATATAAAGCTACCGTTTCCGATGACGATGGTGTCAAAAACGATAAGAAATTTGAAACCGACAGTTAGAAAAAAAATATTTACATGCGCATGTAATTTAAATTGCAGTGCAAAAAGTGACAATCGATAAACTTTTTCATTATGAGAGATAGACATTACTATCTGCGGTAGTTTTGTAGTTTATGAAATGAGCTATCTTTTTTATTCCAACGAAATTTTAAAATTTCTAGTTGGTACTTTCAAAGAAAATTGGTATCCAAAACGAAGCGCGCGGACGCTAGAAAACATACTCCACTGCGTTGCCCGGCTCGGAATAGGCCCATAAAGAATTTTTACTAGCGGCAGCGCGCTTCGTTTTGGATACCGATTTTCTTTGAAAGTACTACAAATTCAGAGAAAATAGTGCATATTCTTATGCAACTACGGGGCGAAATATGCCTAGTCGTGATGACTCATATCCCGTTTAAAGCCCGCAGTTGCAGGCCCTTAGTAACGAAGGTCTCGGCACGACACACCAATTTCCTAAGAATCGGGGGGTTCAGGGGTACGGTGAAGCAATTACAGATTGAAAAATACTTCACGTAGTAGATCGAAATGTATACAGGGTGATTCTTTTAAAGCGCACATTAGAAAATTTTCGACTTCTACTTATGTTAGAGCTATGAAACTTGGAACCTAGCCATAATCGACGATTCCTAGACGAAATAAATATTTACAGGATGACGTCACTCTTACAAATGGTGGAAGTAGGCGCCATATTTGTTTTTTAAATGGCAATCGGCCATTTTGATTTCATATTTGAATTCGGCATTTAATTCCGAGTACAACTAACCAAATTGTCACTACTTATCTGTCATGCTTTTTGACATATGCCACATTTTCTCTTCAAATTTGCAGATGCAAAGGTTCATTAAAAAAATGATATCTCTTGAACCGCCGAAGATAAGTCGATGATTTTTTTACTTCGATTCCCTAAGCTCCAAGGAATGTTTTGATTGGTAACCGAAGTCATAATGAGTTTGCCAGCGGTTGCTACAATTTTTTGAATACGGGTATCGCAAAATTTCAAAAACTCAATTTTTTCAAATGGCACGTGTCATATTTTATGTCACGATTGGATGTAAAATATAATTCTAAGGGGAGTTATGTTAGCATGTGCGCTATGCCTAACCCCAATCGTTTTGGAGCTATTTGCAGTTTTTGAGTAAAATTGGTGTCAAAAAGTATGACAGATAAGTAGTGACAATTTGGTTAGTTGTACTCGGAATTAAATGCCGAATTCAAATATGAAATCAAAATGGCCGATTGTCATTAAACAAAACAAAGATAGCGTCTACTTCCGCCATTTTTAAGAGTGACATCATCCTGTAAATATTTAATTTCGTCTCGGAATCGTCGATTATGGCTATGTTCCAAGTTTCATAGCTCTAGCATAAGTAGAAGTCGAAAATTTTCTAATGTGCGTTTTAAAAGAATAACCCTGTATACCTTCACATTTGATGAGTAACAAAGTCTGCGGACCTACAGCGGGCGGCAAAAATTCTCTGGAAAAGCAGGGAACTAGTCGGCCAAACTAATAATGAAAATGATATGGTTGAGCGCACAAGCGCACTCCCTATTTCGGGATTGGCGGGATTACGCGACTTTGATCAGTAACCGAAAGACAGGCGAGAGCACGAGCTACGACGAAAAACTCCGAATGCAAGGGTACCACTGTTTACTCATAACTTTTTTGTTTTTCTGCCGAAATAGAAAATTTTATGTCTTGTTACAAACCAGACGTTCAATATACTACTGCCGTTAACCAGATTCTGAGATTTTCATTTCAGGAAACTTTTATTAGGTTCTATAAAATCCGTTTTCGTCACTTGTAACATGCGACTTCGTTTATTGTTTTAATATTTTTTGACAAATTTCAAAACAGCAATAGTAGATTTGTATTTTAAGAACTGTTTGCAAACAAAAACAATTTAATATCAATTACAGTTTTTGACATATTTACAAGCAGGCAAACGTCTACCGTGCTCCAAAAATTCCTGTGTGTCGTTCTCTCAACGAGCTTCTATAATGTTTTCTACCCTTGATCTACATTTAATAAGAAACGGAATGATGAATTTGAACAAGAAGTAAGTATGCACTTAATGTTTGTTTAATAAATTCATCTTTGATTTATTGCAGAACTAAAGTATTGATACTTAATGGATAAATGAGAAAGTTATTCAAATATTTAATTAATAAAATGAAGGTTTCACATTATTTTTATCTGCGTCTTCTGGAAGTGGAAAATTTTTGAGTCGAGAACGTAGTTTGCCTCTGTTCACTTGTGACTGACATTCTTTAGATAAATAAATGCATTTTACTGTAAAAATATAAGAAAAACAAAACATGATTCATAATTATTTTAATGAAAACAAGTTGAAAATCGCTTCTGATTCTACCGTGAAATGTGGGCACATGAAGTAGATACTGGAACGCTGAAACAAAGCAATTCATTCACAGTTACAGTTTGGAGTTAATTTGGTTAATTGTCTTTCCCGTAATTGTATATTTGATACAACTTATACAACCTTTTCACTAAACCCATATGAGGAGTTTGCACGCAAATTACCCTGAACCGGTTTCTAATTCAAATAAATACTTACGTTTCCATTATGATGTTCCGTTTTCCCTTTTCAGAAAAATATGTACAATGTTAGCAACAAACTCAAGTGTCGTTATAAAATACCTATGGAATAAAATAGTTATTAATATTTTTAAATAAAAATATACCTACATAATTGCTCCCATTGCAGAAACTATTATGGCAGCGTCGTTGGGTTAACAGTAGATTTATAAAAATAGGATTTTTTGGAGTGGGCTAGATTTCAAAGAATTATAGTGACAGTCATATACTAAATGACAATTTTTTGGTGACCTTGTATCTACTCCTGGTTTAAAACAAAACATGGTTAGTCATGCCGGGAACCGATTTTCGTCACCTTCTGCGCATGTATACAAACCTGTTGAGGACCGCTCGTCGACAGTAGAGGAACAGTTCATAGCATTTCAAATTAGACAGGTAGACCTGTCGCGGCGAAAGAAGAACCTGTCACGTGGTCGCTCGTGCACACTTTAAAGAACTATTTATTTGCACATTTACACACACAATAGCATAAACATGTAAACAAGAAAGGCCGACACGACAGTGCAGCTGACAGCAACAGCGGACATCCCCGTCCTACGTAAATTGGTTTTTCGCGCAGAACACGTGACAGGTTCTTCTTTCGCCGCGACAGGTCTACTATTTATTTCGTGTTTCGAATAATAATAAATCGTAATATAACAAGTGAATTCAAAGATCTTCCATAAGTTACAATATACAATTTTTAAATAATGCCAACATAGGTCTCAACTGTCAAATTTCCAGATCTATTTCAGTCAATTTCTATTTTGTAAAATCAGGTCACAAATATTGAGTTTCTCATTTTCCAAATCCATAATCCATCATAACTTGTATGTATTTGTTTTTTTCAACATTTTCAAAGCGAAATGTAGCAAAACAGATACGTAATCGAAAAGTCTTGCAGACATTTGAAAGCAAATTAAACTTCCACCGTCAGTGGCAACTTCAGAAAATTTAGTTTGATGCAAAACACTTAAACAATGCAGAGTTTCATTTCCTGACGTCACTAAGATCACTACCAGTGATAACTAATCATGTTTTATAGTAATCCAAGAATCTCGTCAAGCATGATAGTCAATAGGGCGGTGAATTAAGTCAAAGTCCTAGAGATGGCATACAAGACTTTTACAATTATTTCAAAAACATCCAGAAATTCAAACAAAATGTTTCTTTCATTTGCTGTTGTTCGTTTGCACAATCTTGTAATTTACATTACGTATAGTTAAAAAAGAACAAAAAATAATAATTCATGTTGTATGTGTCATCTATTTATTTTTTTGTCAACCACCGCGCCTTGGTTTAGTATGCAACATGGTTAGTCATTTCAGGAGGTGATTTTCGTCGCCTTCTGCGCAAGTGAACAAACCGCTCGTCAACAGTAGAGTGACAGTTCATACCTAGCATTAGTTGATAGTAACGGAAGGAAATGACAAAATAATTTTTCGTCGCTTTCTTCGTTAATACACTGCCGGACAAAAAAACGGAACACATGTTTTTATTTTAATTTTGAGGCCCTAAAATATTTTTATGCAACTTAACTTACGCAAATAATTAACGATTGCCCTACTAGTGAAGAAAAATAAACTTTTAGCTAAATATTGTACCTTTTGTAAGCCTAAACAGCCAAATCAGCATTTTGACTCTTCATGCATCTTTATTGAAACATCAAAATCTTTTAACTTATTGGACTGCTCTGTATTTTCTATCGTTTTTTGGTGACATTTTATTTGTAAACGTCAACTTTTAACTTTTCCATACAATGCGTCCCGAAATGTGTTCACAAATTGTTGCTTTAAGCCACGATGGCCGAAGTGTGCGGTATGTTGCTCAAGTGCTGAATATACCCCGTAATACTGCAAAATGTACTCTTGCGATTTCATGGATTTGCAAGGATGGTCGAGTCAGCTCGTCTACGGACTACGAACCATCAAGATGACCGTTTTCTCCATATTGCTGCGCTGCGCGATCGAGCATTGCCATTACCTGGTCGTGCTGGACGGTTAACCGATGTTTGAGGAGTCGCAGTTTCAGCCAGAACAGTTCGAAGAAGGCTAAACGAATATGATTTGATTTCAAGAAAGAAAGTTACGGGTCCTCTGTTGACCGTAGAACATCGCAGAGCACGACTTGCATTTGCACGGCAATACGTATATTGGGACGAACATCAATGGAGGAACGTGCTTTTCTCGGACGAGTCAAGTTTTAGTGTAAGGTCACCAGATGGGCGTGAAAAGGTGTGGCGAAGACCAGGGGAGCGGTACAGTCAATATTGTATATCTGCCATGGTCAGTTTCAACGGTGGTAGCATTATGGTGTGGTCCGGAATCTCTGGGGGCCCACACAGAATTGGTTTTCATTGAGAATGGAACAACGACTGCACATCGATACATTGTTGAGTACTTGGAACCCCATGTCACACCATATATGCTATTATTTATAGGGGACAACTTTGTGTTTATGGATGACAACGCCCGCCCACACACAGCAAGAATTGTTACCGAGTACCTACCGTGAAGAGGTTGGACGTTTACCATGTTCAGCCAATAGTCCAGACCTGAATCCCATTGAACATATGTGGTATCAGCTTGGGAAAAGGATTAGACGTAGCCAACCCCTACCAAAAACATTAAATGGCTTAAGGATGGCGCTTCAAGAAGAATGGGAACAAATACCCCAAGGATCTATTGATAGCCTCGTTCAGAGGGAAGTAATAATTATTGTTCGTGGTGGTAACACCCATTATTAATTTGGTTCTCCTAATGTGCTTTTCATGTTAATAATTTGTTTTCTTTGTTTTCTTAAGTTACAGTTGATTTCTATAAAAATACTTTTGTTAGGTAGGTATTTGTGGAGGAATCAGTTTGTTTCTTGTTTTTTGTTTTTGGTAGGAAGAAGAGAATAAAGTTAAATATAATTTATCCACTAAAATAGTAATTCTGAGAGTGTCCCGTTTTTCTGTCCGGCAGTGTATAATGTTGCCTCTGATTAATAAGTTCGTAAAGGCTGTGGCTTAGATAGCAGATTAGCAGCTTCTATTTTACAAGGTTTGTTGATGCCACCCATGAAAATTTTATTGGTGTTTTCTGCTTGCTCAATTCATTCTTATTATTTCCTTTATTGCCAAAGAAAGTTTTCACATTCACAAATCAGAACTTGTTTCCAAGAAGGATCGAAACAAATGTACATCGTCCTTTATCGCTCAGTTACAAAGATAATAAAATATAACATTGCCTGTACTTCGGCTTCATTGAGCAGCTCCAATATTTTGGACCACCTGCAACAAAATCAATTGTTTCACAATATGGACGAGCTGGTATTTTCTCGAAGAAATAGTCTGCAACACTACATTCCTACAAAATGTGATATTAAACTTTTATTAAAAATTAGGAACAAACTGATGTCAGGAACTTGCATCATTGACATTTAGATAGTACTTTATTATACGCGCTGTCGATGAATCACTGGACTGAATTCAATTTATTCACAATAACGTCTTTTAGATTGTTTTAAATGGGTTTGAATTAAAATAGAACCAACCCGGGAATCAATGTATAATAATAGATAAGTAGAAAAATTGCAGACGGCATTAAATCACAATCTAAAAATAAATTATGTCTATTATTAATTGAATATGGAATATCGCTCTTGTCAAATTCGGTTTTATCATTTTGACTAATTGACAAGCGCATTTAGCAGCTAACATCAGAAGATGGAACCCCCACCTTTTTTGATTACGCTATCCTTGATCTGATTCTGATGACGGTTACGTCAATACTCATTTTCAAAGAATGCCCACTCTTGTACGCCTCTTTATGCGCAATTCAGTTGATATTTGAACCACTTAAATTCATTTGTTTCTCATTGATTACCCGCGTTTCACTTACTTAGTCTACAACACTCTGATTTAGAACCACGTGACGCCGACCGCTGGGTACTTCAACGGAAATATTTGGGAACTGCCGGTATTTGTATTTTGATTACAAAGCCAATTTTTTATCTCAAGCGGTGCATCTTTGGAAAGTTTTGTTTTTGTGTGACTTGGACATGAAGAAAAAGTACTTCGTATCGCTCATTTTGGGTGAGTTTTTCATCAAGACATATACATTTTCAAATTTGGATTGTAAATGCTTGGTTAACTTATGATTACCGTGTGCTGAATTTTTTTATAAATAATTTAAATTTCTATCGAATATTTTCTTGGTACTGTTATTCGTGAAACGTATAAAAACCAGACACTGTCAAGGGCCAGTATTTTGTAATTTATTGGCAAAGATGGTTTTAAGAAATAGGTACTTAATTTTTTCATGCTTTGTTGTTTCTTTCTTTGCTGAGTCGCACCAATTTTTGGCGGAACCCTTATTGCAAGTGAAGCTGATGTTTTTTCTTTCGTAAATTTTCGCATGAATTTTTTAATTTTCCAATCACAAAATAGGTGTTTTTCTGTTTTCGTTTCAATTTTTGGTGAACTTCAAAGCAGAGATTCATTTTTATTTTTATTGGTAAATTCCTATTATTAAGTTGGTGTATTGTAGATAATAACCTGAAAAATTAGAATTGAAACTGCCAACATTTTCAGAAGGGCGCATAGCGGATACCGCATTCCGCAAGATTATTTTGGAAAGGGGGTTATCATAAAACATGTCAAGTTGTTCCAGAGTCCAGACTAGCTGATATTTTAATGAGAGATTATATAAATGAAATATTAAGTAACCCCAAATTTTCATTTCGCTTTTAGGGAGAGTCTGTAAGCCAGTATCTCTTGTTTTGTAAGTTTATGAAAAGCAAGGTCGTTTTTTACTTTTTTGACGTGGTTTTTGGTTTGATATTTCTATGTAGCTATTTTAGAAACCTGGTCTAGAACCTCATCCAGAATCTTAATAAGTATTTCCTGTTTCTTCGTTTCATTCAGTTATCACTGAAAATATCGTGTACTTGATTCAATATTGTACACAGTTTTGAAAGAACAATGTTCATCCAATAACCAAAAAAAAATATTTTTTTTAAATGAACTGCGAGATATAATTTTGTGCTACGTATTAGGTATGTATTTACATTAACCATGTAGCATGTTTATTTATGGAAAACTGCATGAGATAACGAGCTATCAATGAGCTATGAATGAAAAAATGGTTTTCATCGGACTCATTTGGAAGCCACTTCTACAATTTGCCATTTTATTAATTTTTATAGGTAGAAGTACACTTCTGGATCCTATAAAAGATAGTTACATTAACAATATAACTTAAAAAACATCTATTTACCAAGCTACCTATTTGTATTTGACAACTTGAATACAAAATCATCGTAACTCTTCACTCACTTCTGTTGAATATTATTGGGAGTGACTACTGACCAGTAGGCCTGCGCGATATTGAAAATTTGATATCGAATATCGATATCAAAAAGATATCGATATATCGAAATATCCATATATGTCGATATATTGATATATCGAAATATCGAAATATCGATATATCGAAATATCGATATATCGAAATATTGATATATGTAGATATATCGACATATCGATATATTGTTATATCCCCGGTTATATCGATATATCGGCATATCGATATTTCGATAGATACTTATACAGTGTGTCCAAAAAAGTGTGCAAAAGGAGGAAAACTCTTATATTGATTTCTTAGAAAACTGTCCTACGTAAAAGTTGGTGCTTGTTACTAAACGTAAGATGAATAATATCAAAAATTAGGCAGAGTTGCTAGGTTCCCACACGACCGCATGCATTATGGAAGAAGCTATTCATTTCTGTTTTAGAATATGTATTTACCCCTACCTAGTGGGGAGACCCTATATGTCCGCCACTGCATCTATCAATCAGAAAGAAATATTCCTTGCTCATTATGAAACGTCTTACTTCTGCCTGTAATAGTCACACTTTCCATTTTGATGTAATAGTCCATTAATTCTTCTCCAAAATAAGACAAATTTTAGGATGGGAGTAATTTATTGTCACCTGAAGGCTTGGCTGCATGTTGAAGGATAATAAGACAAAACGAAAACGCCAGATCACAAACAATATTGAATTCAGTGGCGTGATTAGAATTTGGGGCCTCCCCACTCCGCCAGCAATACTTGAAAGGAGGCCCCTTAGTTTGAAAAATGGCTACGATTTTTTATTGTAGTCATATAACCAAAAATAAGACCAAACATTGTTTCGTTCTGAATGACCAGGATAACCAAAGACAACTGGTTTCGTCCTTTTTAGGACTCGTCAGTGCGGTACAGCTCTATACATTAAGAACGAAACATACTTATATACCGACTTCCTACGGTCAGATGTCAGTAAGAGCTAATTACTTCATTAATTATTTATGAGATTCTAATGATACTGGATAGTTCCAACAATGTTCGGGCAAGTTCGAGTACCATACCAGGTGGCTGTTCTGTACATTTACAGCGAAATCAAAATAATGTTTGATCTGATCTATTTATTCTAAGCAAACCTTGTTCGCTATTCGTATGTACTATTATCAGCAAAAGTGGTGTTAGTTCCAGTTTGCGATGTGAATCGTTTGTGCCGGACGTTGCTATGTTTTCGTCAGCCCCGCTCCCCATAGACGATGTGATTTTTCGTTATCCGATCTCGATACTTTGATGAATGCCCTTTGTTTACTAGTACAAGGCTAACACATTTGTTGTCATTCAAATAAAATTGTTTAGATCCGCCTTCAAAACTTTAATTGGCGGACAGTTGCTAAGGTTTTTTTACCTCAGAACGTAATTGGTTATGGCATTTTAAGCGGAATTCGGGACCTAAATGCCTCCGTCGTACGTCAGATTTTCATTTCAAACAAAACAAAAGCACGTGCCATTTGACGTTTATCGATATTATTTACAACGTCTTAAACTAGTTTTTGCAATATAATTATAGACGTTTTGCAGTGAAAACAGTTTATTTTCAATTTGTGTGTTGGGCTTACGCGTAAAAACTTGAAAACAACTATATGTAATTATAATTATATTTCAGAGGTTAGGTTAAAACGTCAGAAAGCACGTGGCTTTGTTTTGTTTGGAATGAAAATCTGACGTTTGTGACGCGCCACTTATCTCCCGAATTGAGCCGTAAAGTGGAAGACCACTTTTGCTGTTTATAGTACATAGAGACACGATGAACTGCTGCTTCAATACTGGAGGTTATACTAAACCTCTTGAATTTAGTTTCAAAACAACGCTTCCAATGTTCCAATCTAAAGAATTCTTCAGCTATTCTTCAAGTTAGGGCATGGTTAAAGGATTGAAATTGTATCATACATGCGGCATAAAATTAATGTAATTTCACAGTCACTTTCACATTGCAACTATGTTTTAGGTTTTACTGTTGCAAACTTTACTAGGAAAAACTCGACGTAGGCTCAACGGTTTCCGGTGCCAGAAGTTATTAAAATCGTTGTAAAACGTCGACACCGCGCTAAATCGATATATCGAAATATTGACATATCGATACATCAAAATATCGAAAAATCGATATATCTAAATATCGATATATCTAAATATCGAAATATCGATATATCGACATAAAAATATCGATATATCGAAATATCGATATTTCGATATATCGACATTCCGGTATCGTTATTCGATATATCGATATATCGAAAAAAGTCGCAGGCCTACTGAACAGTCCGCCGGTTACTTCTAAATTTTGTTCCAGGACAGTCGACACAATATCAGTAAAATGACGTTTAAGAACTTCGTTATCGAAAAACCTCTCCGACAATCGCGGTGGGTCTTCGGTTATAGTACAGAGCTGCCGTTTTGTTATCCTGCGGCTACACGAGATCTGCGCCCGCACGGGTCCGCATTGTTTGTTTGTTTCTACATCATCTGTTTGCCAAAAAATGCGGGTGTCTGGTGCGAAAGGGCAAGTAAGGATCTATTTTAAAAAAGCGTTCTCTCAGCTTTAGTTTTTTTTACACTTCCAAAATGCCAATTATAGGTTACATTCTGTAATGCGCATGCGGTCGGACTGTTCAGTAGTCACTCCCAATATTATTTCCTATTTACAATATTTTAGGTTAGAAGTATTATTTTAGCCTCTGGGAAAAATAATTGGTTCTTCAACTTTGATCCCCACATAACCAAAGTCAAATTTCCAGATATCAGCCACAAGGTAGAAATAATTTAGAACATTTTGAATTTGTTTATTAGTTAAGTCCATCTAGCGGGTGCGCTTACTTACTACAGGATTTACCTAATAATATTTAAGAGCCTGACATACGTCTTTACCGTTTTCTACAGTCCCTGCCATCGCAATTCGCAAGTTGTTTTCCCCAAATTGTAGCTCTTTGTCAAAACTGCTTCCATTTCGTTCAGATATTCTTCTTATTCTTTCTATATACCTAATACAAATTAGTTGCCCGTTTTACTGGTGTCAGCATAATGCAGGTACACCCATGTCTGCAGCTAATACATTTTGAGCTGGACTACTTGCAGCACAGTTAACTCTCGAGAGAGAATCAAAGATAATCATCACCAGACTTATACCAAAATGTTGCTGTAAAATCTAAATTGAAAAATTGTCGTTGTCTGCGAGTAATGTACTAGGTATACTACGTATCTACAAAACGAAATTTTTGTGCGTTTCTATCATGTTTATGTAGAAGTGACACAAGTTCATAAAAGTTCAAGTGCGGCCATTAAAATGTGGAGGTTATTTTGTGTTGTACTTTATTTAGGTTGAATTTTGGACGTTTTCGGTCTTTAGCAGTACCTACGTAGGTATACATAATGCTGATCTTGTAATTATATATTGCATTTTTGGATTAATTATTTTTCTGCATTCTTTGTTAACAAAGAATGTGTTTGGTATAAAAAAACACAGCCTCTCAAAGTTACCAACTTGTCTGCCGAAGAAAGGTTATCGTTATCAATGAAATAATTCATATGTAATTGTCGCAATGAAAGATATTATTCGGCAGGTTCTAAGATCAACTCAAATCGCGTGATATCAGGATAATTTATATCCATAATTATCAAATTGTGCATAGGTACGCATTCCTCTTATTAATATTGGTAATTTCCACTAGTTATGAAAAAATATAGATAAATATACTTACTGGTTTCCGGTATTGTTTCCAGGCATCTGAACTATTCTTAAGAAATTGACCTTTGATTGTAGAAAAAAACAGTTGTATTGTTGGTTCATTCATTGTTGCAGATAAACTTCAAGTTAATGGAGTTTTTGTTAAGTGCTTAATGTTGTAGATGGTTGTAATTGCTAAGATGAGATTGTTAATAATTGATTACCGACAACTTGTATAGATATCGTTAATTTCAGTATTTTATTTTTCATTTAGTATTTATTGTTGTCAGTATACCTCTTAGTTTGTCGGCTAATAGTTAGAGGGACAAATGAATACACTGTTGCTCGAACCTGTTCCTTCGATTGTTTCCCTATCTTCTTTTTTATTCCGTTTTTTAAGTAGTTGCACTGATTGTGGTGAATACCCGAACTGTACTAAAAGATAGTGATCATCATAAGCTTCAGTTCGAAGGCTAGTTGTATACTCACCTCCATCCTTTCCTATCTTGAGCAAAATTGCTTTTACTTTGTTCAAAGCGATTTTTAAATCTTTATGGATGCCAATACAGCTATAACATTCGCGAATCTAAGCACATTAGTAGTTTTTTCCGGATATTACCTTTATTCTCTCTAAACTACTAATCGTTCTGAAATTTTCGCATCAAACCGCGCCATTTCTCTTTGGCAGAGCTAATATGATGTTCCATTCATAATCTTCCAGAGTCTCTCATGTTTGGTACAATAAACTGCCAAATAATTTAAGTAAATGATTTATTACTTCTCAACCAACATTTTATGGGACTTTTATAGTTTCTTAATTTTTTTAATACTAGGCCAAACTCTTCCCTCATTACTAGCCTAGGTTTCCCCCTCAATACTCAGTTCCTTTTCTAATATATCTCCCCCTTCCTGTGCGTTTTACGCATTCGCGATTAGGATGCCTGTTGCTTCGTTCCAAATGTTTTTAAAATTTCTCATAATTAATTTATACACTTCGTTAGTTTTTTCTACATCAAGCTTATTCTTCACTTCTTTGTATTTATTCTCTGTCCATTTATCTAGCCTATTTTAGTATTTTTGCCTTTGTTCTATTGAACTCACAATATCCTTTGTTATATAGGGCTTTCTTCTTTGATTCTATGTAGGACCCAAAAAGTATCTAGCTACGGAATTACATTCTGCCGCTACGTTCCAAAACTTCTGTGTCAAGGTACATTCGAGTAATATGGCCCACTTTCAATTTGATGGCGTGTAAAAATAAAACAAAAGATTTGAATCGAAATATTTCTTGCTTAAAGTTTAAAGGAATCTTTCATAGATCAACAATAACTCTTAATATTGGAAAAAACAAGCTAGGTATTTGGTATAACAGGGGCCAAAACTGAAAAGATGCGATTCGGGCCATATTTCCGACGTTGCCTGAAATATGACCCGCATAACATATTACAGACAAAAGTATGGCCCACACTTTAGATTTTCGTTAAGACATGCAGTCTGAGCACTGAAATTTTTCAGTATTTTCTACAGTTAGCCCCACACACATTTCATACACGCCTAACGAGTTATCGATGACAACTTCGAATAAAATATCCATGGAGAATCTTTTCAATCTGTGCCTTCATTTTTTCAGAACGAGTAACGAGGTTTGACCTAATCGTTTCCTTATTGTACGTACTCTAAAATAAATATTATTGCAACGTATGTATCGCACGTAAAAGTATTATTTCGCGAACAAAGATTCCACAAAACTCAAATAAGAAGTGACGGTATCATTTAATTTACAGAAATACGCCATGACGAGTAGAGACTATCAGCAAATAATGTTTCCTCATAGCTTGCATTTTAATGTACAAAGTGCAATTAATAATATTAAAGCGTCAATCAAAATATTGATGAATAAAATTGGTCTGCAAATTATGCTGAATCCTCATTAAAACTACCATTTCCAGCTTCTATCACTATCGCGTGCAGTGGAGCTATGGAATTTGGAATAACTCCAAAAATTTGTACCTACATTATATACTTATAACTTTTGAGAAAATTTAGGAAAAAAATAAAATTTTTCAAACATTCTTTTATATAAATGACCTGTTATTATAGCGCGGGGAATGACGTCATTACCATTTTTTCATTTACGGGTGACCCTTAGGTTTACCTCCATCATTTGCCGCAGTCAAACATTAACTAAACAAACTTTTTATACATGGAAGATGCCAGGAGACCTAGGGAGATATCATATAGATTGCGTTCTTGTTATACGCAAAGATCTAGAAATCAAGTTACGACAGCAGAAGCTATCCAGGAGCAGGATACAGATAGTGATAGTGCTGATGAAGGCTAATCTTAAATTTAAGATTTTGAAAAAAACGAAGCCGTAGAAGACATCTTGACCTCGAGAAATTAAAAGACGAACGAAGTACTAAAGGGCGCGGTTGAAAATACTGTTAGGGACGTAGGGGCAGAATGGAATTGCATTAAAAATAGGTAGCTTGGATTTAGAAAGTTTTAAAAACAATAAATCACCAGGTGTAGACGGATAGCGGTCAGAAATCTTAAAGTGTACAGGTCAAGAAGTAAGGGAGCATTTATTTGAACTACTTTGCTGTATATGCCAGACAGGTGACATTCCAGAAGATTAGAAACGGAACATCACAGTCGCTTTGCCAAAAAGTAAAGGTGCCCATAGATTGATGTGAAAATTTTAGATAGATCAGTTTAACTTCCCACGCGTCAAAAATTGTAAATAGAATAGACCGATGGAGAAAAGGGCGTAAGAAATATTAGGAGATCAGTTTGGATTTAGACGAAGTAGGGAACGCACGAGACCATTCTAGCTTTACGAGTAATAATAGAAAAATAATAGAAAAGAGTGCCTATATAGGATTTAGAAAAAGCCTTCGACAATGTAAAATGGAGGAAGACGTTCGAAGTGCTCAGAAAGGTAGGGATTAAATATAGGGACCAGAAGAATAATATATAATACATAATGTTATAAAATTTGAACAAGAACGAAGAGAAGTAGATATCCGGAAGGGATTGAGATAAGGGATATGTGTTGTCACCTCTAGTTTTCAACTTATATCCGTATATCAAAGGTACGATTAAAATTGTTAAGGAAAGAACAGCCTGTGGGACACAGGAGGCGGATGATTTAGCAAAAAATATAGGAATGGCTCTGAACGAAATGGAAGCAGTCTTGACAGAGGGCTATGTCATGAAGATCAATAAAAATAAAACCAAAATTTTGGTAAGTAGGGGGCGTGAAAATGGAACTAAAACTAAAATACAAATAGGGAATGAGAAGATAGAGGAAGTCGCGAATTTCTGCTATTTAGGAAGTCAAATGACTCGCGATAGTAGGAGCTATAGAGACATGAAACAAAGAATAGCGCAGGGCCGAGTTGTGTTTAACAAAAAGAAACAACTGTTATGCTCAGGAATGGTTAATGTAGAAATTCGGAAGCGACTCTTGAAGACATATGTATGGAGTACGGCATGGTACGGGTGCAAAACTTGGACAATAGGAGAAGCGGATCGAAAAAGAATACAAGGGCTTGAAACGTGGTTAGAAATAGGGAGGTATCAGAAAGAGTTGGGGACACGAAGGAATTCGTAGCATACTAGAATCGGAGATAAGAATAAGAAAAGATAGAGGTAGGCCCAGATCAGACTACTACTCTCAAATAGTTGGGGATGTGGGATGTTCTACTTTTAGGGAAATGCGTAGGCTAGCTCAGGTTAGGAGAGGTTCACGTGTAGCCAGTCTCCGGACTGAAAACTTTATGATGAACAAATAGCACAGCCGTTAAAGTGAGTTAATTATCAAAATTTAAACCACACAAGCAGAAAAATAAGAACTACAGAATGTGTTACTAAGATTTTTGTAAATCTCTTTCAAATTTCAGAACATTCTGGCAAAAGATACGTTTCAAATATGTAAAGCGCTAAAAGATGGCTTATGTGATGTTGAGCGTGTGTCTGACTACAACATAAAATCACAGTAAATCATATTTATAAGGAAAACATTTTTTTTATTTGATTATTTTCTTCAACTTAACAACATCCTTTAAATCAAGAATCAGTATTTTTGAGTTCCTTGTACGTAACTTCCAAATACAAATCGATGTTAGCAGGTTTTCAATAAGAAGTACTTACCTAAATCGAACAACTGTTATGTTAGACAACACAATCGCAGCCATTTGCAAACTTGGAGTAAAAATCGTTCCAGAATCGACGTTTCATTGAACTTGAAAGAGAATTCCCACGCTCAAACCAAGTCTAGAGTGTATAATATGCATTCGACTGTATTTCATACTGGGTACCTAGAAAATCAAAATCCTCGTTGGATGAAGGAAGTGCATACCCAATATCCTCAAAAAAGTGAAGTCTGGATGGGGGATAATGCATGGCAGAATTTTGGGAACAGTTTTCTTCGATAACATTCTTACGGCGAAAATATCGTTTTTTTAGAAAATGGGCTAATTCCCTCACTTGCTGTCCTGAGATCCTGACGTACCGAGTGATTCTTTATGGTACCGTCGAGTAGTAGACCTGTTCTGGACTACATTATCCCTAATACGGAGTGGTAGAAGAGGATGAATGGAACAGCCGGCTGGATCTCTTGATCTAACTTTCCCCGATTTTCGTTAAAAGGTTTATACAATTTTATACAAACAAAGCAAAGCAAAGTAGTCTCACGGAATTTAAAAATGGTCATACCTATGCCTAGTTATGGAGATGAAATTCGATCAGTCCTACAAGGGATATTGATAAAGTCTGGAAGATTTTATATGTATATCGTATATAACAATAACTTGGCTCTCAAACAATGTATTTCAAAAGTATACGAAATTAAACCGTTTGCTCTCGTAAATTCTGGTGTTGATCCGCACTTATCCTTCCTTCCTAGTCGTTCAAGCACCTGGAATTTCAAGAAGCCGAGGTTATGGGACTTTGGATATATGTATTGTTAAACACACCAAATGGAATGATTGTGCCAATTTTCAGCCATACTGGAATCTAAAATGTCTGAGCTATTTAGGAAGTTAACTTGATAAGTTAATGAGTTCAAGTTTTATTCGGTAGTTATTTTAAGAGTTCATAAAAATGAACCTTGGCATTTGGTGAAAGTTGTTAATTTTATATACTTCTTGATAACCGATAATTTAGTATAAAACAAATTTCTAGACTATTACTAAAAGTGCGTGACTACTTGGATATTACGGAAATTCACTAAACCATTTACTTACCACATTAATAAAAAATAGAACGTTAAATAGACGTAAACCCTATTTGTATAAGTTTCTGTCTTTTCTTTTTGGCTACTTCTTCAGATTCCCTTTTATGTATTCATACAACTTTTGGTATTAAACTATAATATTCCGCTTATAGTAAATAAATGAAATTAAAAATAGGAAAGCTATATGGCCGCAAAAATAGTAAAAGAGAAAAATTACATTGACCGGCACAAAAACAGTCCCACTTGAAAAATTCCCAAATACGAGTACGTAATATTGTCCAATAAGCAATCCGTTTTTTCCATAAATATTTTAGATATATTAAGCGGGTAGGCAGGTCGCAGGAATAGGAAAACGTTGAATAGTCCAACTTTATGCATAAAGCCTATGCATTTGCAAATACTGATGTGCAAATCAAGACCAAGACCATGGAAGCCTTGTTGTTGGTCTTGAGCACTCAGTCTTAGTCTTGGTCTCACATCGATATCGTCGGTGTTGGTCTTGCAGAGTCGAATCTTTGTCTTGGTCTTGCATGCAAAAATCTTGCACTCTTGCTTTTTGTACCCTGCCGTGAGTGGTGATCATTTACATATTTCAGTAGTTTTGGTAAGTAATAGAAACAAGGGGCCTTATTTACCTAGTTTCAATGTGCAGTACATGCAGGTATTTTATAGTATACTTAACTTAAACCCACTTTTACTGAATTATTATTACACATGTACCTTGTACCTGTTCTTTTCTTTTCAAAAAGTTATGGCATGAGAAGTGAATCTTCGTGGTTTTGTTTAATGTGTATTTAGGGAATAGCCAGCGGCCGTCCAAAAGGGTTTGAATTGAAGGAATAGGGAGCACTTGACAAAAGTTGTGCGGCGCTTTTGAGAAATGGGCAACCCTCACTGCATTGCGAAGCGATCTCGTTTTGTTAAGTATTAAAAACTGCAAGAGTATTGCTTTTAGGTCCTGTTTTTGCTTAAGTCTTGCTGGTTCGGGCTTGTTCGTGGTCGTGCACGCACCTTGCTAACGTATGTGTGGTCTTGGCCTTGCACTTTTTACAAGACCAAGACCAAGACTGCAGGACCAAGTTCGAACTCATTCATCACTATTTGCGAAACGTCGGTAAAATAGGTGACATTTTAACTCTTTCTTACGTTACGTAAATCAATGATTAACCACAACTGACGTTACCTGATGTTGACTGAACTTGACCTGGTACAAGCACAAACAAATGCTACTTAATTGAATTCTGCAATATTACTTGTTTTGAAATATGCCGCCGTTTTTCCAAAAATTACAAAAACTTTAGAGAAATACGGTAGATTTCCCAGGATACACGTATATTTTGAACACATAATGAAGCAGATGTTAGGATTTGTTAGAATTTCGAAATAGTTATTTGCGAGAAGACATTTTTCGCGCATGAGCGCAATGTTTGAAGCACGAGCGACGAAGGAGCGAGTGCTTCATTTGCGCGAATGCGCCTAAAGACGTCTTCGCGCATCGAGGTTCATACAATATTTTTTGAAACGAACATTATAATTCTTTAATTATTATCTAATACGTTTCCAATTTAAAATTTCCAAAAATCAAGTGGTTACATTGACAGATTTCCATTTGACAATTGTAGAAAATGACATTTGGTTTAATTTATTGAATTGAGTTGTCAAAGTGTCAATCGAATTAATAGCGATTTATCTTTACTCTTTCACTATTTTCAACATCCAAATTGGAGAAATGGCGTTTTGTTAACCAAACTTTATTACTATCAAGTCAAATTATTTCTAGAAAGCCTGAAAGCGCCAGTCCTCTTTGCTAGATTTCGCGCACTAGTGTGCGAACACTATGTTTGAGTTTGTCTGTCGGATTCGCGAAATGTCATTTTGAGAGCGGTGAGTTCAAAAATAAACTTACGAACGACGAACGAAAATAATAATGAGGAAAATGTTTTATTACAAGTATTAATGGAGTATTAATGGAGAGCGCAGCAGCGCAGGAGAACTTTCCGCGACCATTCACGTCATCTTCCAAATGATTGGAAAAATAATGCACCCGCCAATTTTCGAAATTTCGAAAATTTTCGAAATTCCGAAAAATTTTCGAATTTTCCGTAGCCAGCTGCTGTTTGTTATGACGTTCTCGTTTTAGTATTTCGGGGGGGGGGTGACCCCTCTAACCCCCCCCCCCTGGGTACGGTCCTGGGGTGAACGTTAGCGCCCTTTATGTTTTACACAAAAGTAAGCACATATTATTGTTTAGCCACCTATAAAACCCTCATGTACCAAGTTTCACTGAAATAGCTTCGAAGGTACCCGAGAAATAACGAAAAAATTAAATAAAAAATTGATCGTTGAAGGCCCATAACTTTTGAAGGAAGCAGAAATGTACTAAGATAAATTGGTTCAGATCGGTTTCTTTTGACTCAAGGAAGCTAGATTTGAAGTACGGCTCATTCTTAACCGGACACCTGTATACCCGGGTACATCTTCCCAAGTTCGAAAAGAAGGTCCCTGTATTTATTTCGCTATACCTTCTCCTTACCTGAAACATTACGTTCTGCTGGACACGAAAACTCGATGCCATAGATTATCTTTTTTGATTTCATCAGAACTGTCCCACGACATTTTGATAGCTGAAAACGGCTCTGATTGGAAAATAAGAAATAATTATTCCTCAACATTAACTCACGAGTTGTATTCATTGTATTTAATAATGTGGTACGTGCAATTCTGAAAAATCTCTTACCGCATAGGGGTCAGTTCAGATTTCATGCAATATTATATTTTTATTTAAATCATGCTTCTGTAATTAGATTATATTTTATCAGTCCTAAATAAATGTATTTCGGTCAGCTCTAATTTTGAAAATCTCTTTCATTTTTCCTACTTGATATCGTAACATACTGATTAACCAGATCGTCTAACTGGCCGTTTTTTGCGTGTAATTTATTGATAATGTAAGCCGTCAGGGTTGTACACACATATTGCTTAATATAAACTAAAAATGATGTCAGATTATCTATATTATTTCTAAAAATAAATTTCATCTCAAGTATAATCGTTTTTAGATACTCGATTATGAATATGACTTACGCGAATCATTGACCAAAACAATTTTTAAAGGTTATAACAATTTGTAAATAACATCTTATGGCGGAGCAGCCAAACATAGTCTATATGCGCGCATATTATTGTATAAATATTTTTTGTGTCAGAATTGATAATTTGATATGATTTATGTATATGTATGCACAGATTTAAATTAACTGCATATCGTCCAGATGTGCAGTTTAGTTTTAAATTCTAATTGACCTTTACATAAATCAAATGTTAAACTAAGTGATATGGGAATCCAGAATCGGACTGAAGCGTCAATAGACTATTTCTCGTGCAGCATTGCAGGTACAGGACTATAGGGATATAATTAATTAGGTACCTGCTTGTTTAATTAGAGGCTGTACGAAAAATGTGACGGCAAGCAACTGGGATTTGAACCCAGGTTTCCCACTTTCCACTTCGCCAGCATAATATGCTTTACATCTTTACAATGTCTTAGGTTGACACTTCGTTTCGATTTCAACTTTTACATAATCTATTCCAAGTTCTGTAGCTCTGTCTATTTGCTTTTATACCCCCTAGAACTTTATTCTTTCGTTGCTAACAATTTTCTGAAATTGTAATATGGAATTTAGGAGTAACATCTTGGTTCTATATTGTTCGCCTTCTTCTATTTGAAACCCACTAGATTATTCTATTTCGTATTTTATCTTATCCAGGTTCTTCTTATGGTGTTATAGTCGAAATATTGTGGGGTGAAAATTCTGTGTGGGCTGAAGATCAAAATTTGGCTCATTAACAAAAATTCACAGATTTCCCAATCCTTGCAACCATCGGGACACTGGAAATGATAACACCATACATAAAACATAATTAACTTTCTGTCGTGGGAAAAATAGTATACATAACTCGATGGAAAGTGTATTTCCTTTAAACTCGCGTGATTTCTTTTCTGCGCTCGGCTACGACTCGTGCAGAAAAATTTCACGCTCGTATGAAATTTGTCACTTTCTATGCTCGTTACGGAATATACTATTTTACGTCGTGTTCTCCGGGCATAATCATACTGTGCACACTTCACACTATAGTAGGCTCCCGGCTCCCACCACTCGAGCGCTGCGTTATCTCAGTATACGGCAAAGACTTATAGAGTGGACTTAGCGTCCTCATGCAACAGCTGATTTTGTTTCGACGCCTACACGTTCGTAGGCCAGCGGGTCGCGGGGATCGTCGTTTGTTATTATATTCAAGCAACGGGCCAAACGAATGTTCCGCGATATTCTGTTTCCGCGGCAGCACCTGTTTACTACACAACTGCCAACTGGTCGGTTGCTTTGTTTTGCCTTTTCCACACACAAACGCTTGGACTGTGAGTATTATTCCTGCTTCAGCCCTAAATGTAAATAGCTAAGTCCCCTCTACAAGTCTTTGGTATAGGTACGTCATATGACCTCGACACTTTCGTGGACAAAAATCGTAACTGTGGCCCCATATACGAACATTAACATTTCCAATGTTGAAACCGCTTTTTGGAGTCTGACCCAACTCTGCAATAAATTATTTTTTCACTCTACATCTAATTGACAATCTCATTAGAAAATTTGGGTCCATTATCGTTATAATACTGCGAGAGGAGTGCCCTAAATTCCGAGAATTTAAAAATTCTTTAAACTAATGTGGATGTCCTATAATTTCTCAAATAAGTATTTCTTTTATTCTTGGAGCAGGCATGTAAATTAAAGGATCATCCTCCTTTTGTCGTGTATATGTTCCGGTTAATGTCAGAAATTGGGTAATGTCGACATTAACCGGCTAATGTTGATAACCAAAATGTCTAATGGTCGATCGGCCCGACTAATGTCGAATGTCGGCTTTAGCCGGCTATTGTTAACATTTATTAGCCAATTATCCTACATTAGTCCTAACACATGAACATCATTATGTAATAAGGTCCCTGTACCATATAAGGCCACGTTTAGGTTCAATTTTTTTTCTCAAAGACTTTATGATCAAATGATTCGCAACTTGGTGTAATTCATTACTGGGAGTATTAGTTCATAAATGAAGTTGCTTTACTTCTGTAAAGTTACTGGCACACATATGAAAAACAAAAACATTTTTGGTTATCACTGGCCTTATTAGGAACAGGGAGTTCATAATAAGGCCAACATGGAAAAATTGCAAAATACATAGTAAAAATTGATTAAGAAACATTAAAAATTTATTCACATATCCGTTACAAAAAAACAAATTTTAAACTTTCTTTTCACGCAAATTGTAACAAAAAATAAATTCTTTCAATAAAATGCTACAACAAACTTCTATGGTGAACAGTCTGGACATGTAAACCGCATCGTGTCTTCCTTGCAGAGGCCGACGCATTCTTCGTGGACGGCATCCTTTCTCATCCATATTGCAAACAAATTGTGGCTGATTTGCAAGATTTAAATATATCAAAACTTGCTTTAACTTTTGAAAATAGTCACTTACGATGACTTTATTTACTTTTTGGACCCTTGCCGGATTCATCGACTGAGCTTTTCTCCGAGCCACTTCGGGGTGCCTGTTATAGAATATCCATTTCCGCCCTGCCAATCTAGTATCTTGAGAAAAAGTATGCTTCAAACCATTTTCTTCCGCAAAAGTGCAAACGCTTCGCCGGAGGACTTTGCCTGTTAGTGGCATCCCGACTTCGGCTAATCGGAAAATTCGTTGACACAATTCCGTTTCTTGCTGTTTGGTTAAAATACTCCTACGGCCCAATTTTCTTTTGGTACTCCCAGTCCTAAAATGGTTTCTTAATGTTCTGCGGGGAATATCATATTGTTTGGATGCTGCAAGAATTGGCATCCCATCACGAACTGATCGCATCGCATGCTGCAATGCCTCTTCGGACCACAAACCTCGTTTTTTAGACATTTTCAAGCAATCTACTGAAAAAGAACAAAACAAATCGGTGGTAAAGAGAATTGTTCAAAATAAGGCTACTGCACCTATTAAAGCCACTTGACATTTGTTATGTGGCTTTGAGCAATACCGTTTCGCGCAAAAAAAGATAAAATCACTAAAAAATCGCAAATTTTTAATTATTGTTCGCTTACCTTATCGCTTCTTAGACAGCTATTGCACCTTTTGACGACCAAACTAGTGGCTGCACTCCTTCCAGACAAACGAAGACACAACAATTTCTAACCTACAATCGTTTAACGTATAACCACTAAAAATTCAGATCGGTACATTGCCACGTAGCGGTCATCATAGAAACTTCAAAATATTTTTTCACAAAGCATTACAGGTGCCTTTCCATGTAAGATGGTTAAATTCAGCATTATGTGTGAAACTTGGCTAAAAACGTGTATTGGCCTTATTAGGTACGTGGCCTTATATGGTGCAGGGACCTTATTTGGTTATTGGGTTCAAATATATCCTGCCAAAAACAAAATAGCAGTCTTAAGAGTGATTCGTCGTAAAATACGAAGTCATGATATAAGCCCTTACTTTGTTATAGTTTGAATGTCTCTTGAAATAGTTTTGTATCATTTGGACATTGTAATTATTTATTTTTCATTGCGTTCATTTATTTTTTAGGTTATTTGGTGTTAAGTGTAGATGGTATGCCGCCACCAGCAGCGATGGCTGTTGAACAACTCGCAATTTCTTGCTTGGGAAATGTATGTGACCTGAATTCTGGACCAGTGTGTGCCATTGATGCCGAAGGGGAACCCAGAACTTTTGAGAATCGGTGTATGACCGATATGTCTTACTGTCGTTATGGAATTTGTAAGTGATTTTTCGCTTCCCTATTCATTCAGTAACTAAAAAATTATTACTTAGTTTTACATCTAGATTATTATATTTATAGGAACTAACAATAATTTCTGTTTTAATTTGCAGATTACGCAGTGGTGAAAGCTGGCGAATGTTAGTGATGGACGCTTCAAAACTTAAATAAGAAACTAGCCTTAACCCACAGTAGAACTGTTAATTTAGTTTTCGAAGAAATGTAAAAATACCTACCTTATGATTAAAAGAAAATAGTAAACCACTAATAAGTGCATTTTTGAAATAATTTTATTGTGAATACTTCAGATATTTAAATTTTATTTAATAGTTATTTATTTTCAGTAGACGTTGATTTTTTGTTGGTGTACGTATTTTAAGGGTATCTTTCAGTATTTATATTTTATATGTGTTTTGTATTAAAGTTTTTTCGTATTTAAATTTAAGAAATTGTAAGTTGAAAACGTTTATTATTTTGTAGAAAAATGAAATAAAAACCAAAGCGGAAGCGATGTGCATTGCAAAATATGTATACTGTCTACTCTAATTGATTAATTTAATTTTTAGACCGGTTTCACATTATTGGGTTGCAGGGGGCAACTTTTACATTGTCCGATTTACCCGCGGAGAGGCTAGTTTTTAAAATTTAAGTTGAATATTAAAGAAAGCGGCCTACATCCCGACTCGATCCTTGCTCCGCTAATGGTGATCATCCTTGGTATTTAAAATCTTTAAAAACACCCGTGGCACACCGATATTGATGTTTAAGTCATCTGACACTGTATTACCGCATACCGCATTTTACCCTCTGTTTTCTGTGCATTAATTTAAAAAGTAAAAACCTATTTCTGTAAGATAAACCCATTCTAAGCTGTAATAAAATTAGAATTAGAATTAAATTCTTGACATAATACTAATGTGTATGTTGGGTTGCCTAACAACCAACAATGTTATCGACATTTTAATATTGCGTGTAGCAAACAACTACAGCTTTAGAATGTTTTTTTTTATAATTTAATAATTTTTTATAATTTTTAATTAATGCATGGAAAAAGTTTTGGTTAATTTGAATTACAGTATTGCAGATATACAGGGTGGAATTTTCTAATAGAATAAATTCAGTAGGTAACAAAGTAACCAGTGACTTTTCAGTAAGATCCTTGGACACTGGACAAGTCAATTTTAGATTTAAACCCGGATTTAAATTATCCATATTTTAAATGCAAGTTACATTATCATTACGTCACGTGATCACAGGTAATGACGTCACACATTTTTTAAATAGCACGGTACATTAAGTAACAACTACAAACACGAGTTACTTTTTTGATATATCCAGTTGTTTTTGAGAAGAAGCAATTAAAAGATAGAACGCGCGCGCCGCTTCAAGACAACGCTTACCATGGAAAATAAGTTCTTGTAGCGGCTAATAACGTCATCTTTAAGCGGCGTGCGTCCCATCTTTGAAAGGCATTTTTTCAAAAAGTACTGGAGATATCAAAAAATTTAAAGTGATTCGTATTTGTTTTCAACTAACCTATCCAGCGAAGTATGACTTAATATACAGTGCTATTTGAAAAATAAAGTATGACGCCATTACTTGTGTACTGATACTGATCATGAAACTTACATTAATTACATTGCAATTAAAATCTGAAATCGACTGAAAAACCGCCGCCGCCGGTTACTCTTTTACTGAATTTATTCCACCCTGTATATTAAATTTTAAACTTCTTGACGTAGGTAGACACTAATGCAAGAGATTAGAGTGCGTTACAAGTTAATTAAAAAACAAACAAACAATACAGACACATGGAATTTTTTCTCGCATTTTTCACTTAGTGTATTATCATTTACCATTTTGTCCTTCTACTCTATAATGCAATTAAATCCACATAACAGTTAATACTTTACTTTAAATTAGGTAGTTTGCAGTGGCGCAGCGCGAGTCGAGAATATAAAGGATGTTTCAAAATTAGCGCAAGATTTAAATTTCTCGGCATTTTCTTTTAATCAAGGATGCTGGATTAAAAATTTTACGATTGTCGAGTAGAGGCATTGCGATTATCAGTTATGGAATGCAACACGATCAAAGAGTGGATTTAAATAATGAAAACGTATCTAAAATACGGTGAAAGTTTAGCGGTCGCAGAGTGCGTGCAATTTTTGGTCGACGAAATGCACCAAATTGTTCGACAGTTAAGAGACTGATCGAGAAATTCCATCGAACTGGCTCGCTTGAGAACGAAAAATCATCAGGTCGAACTCGGCCAGGCTGGTCCATCGAAAATATTGCCTTAGTGACTGCAAGTGTTACTGAGAATCCAGGCACATCGAGTCGCCGCCGGTCGCAGCAACTGGCCAATTCGTCAAGTAGTTTACAGCGAATTTTAAAAAAAGATCTCTAGCTGCTTCCTTATAAAGTCCAATTGACTCAAGAACTTAAGCCAGGTGATCAAGCCAACTCCGTACTTTTTCTACTGGGTGTTGGGGTGGAAGATGTGCGAAAAAGTAATCACAGGAACTTCTCTAAAAGAGCAAGAGTGTGTCAGCCGACTCTTTGCGGTCATTTGTTGGATGTTCTATTCCACACATAATCGCCATATGTATACTTCACATATTAGAATAAAAATATTTGCAAATCTCGAGTAAATGATGTGTTTTATTGAAAAAGCATATCTTGCGCTCATTTTGAAACACCCATTACATATTCAAAAAACAAGAAATAGGAAACAGACATTTTCAAATTATAACGCAGGGGTCCATCCCAAAATTTGTAATTTTTCTGAGCACAAAACTTTTAAGCTTTGTATACATTGTAGTCGCAACGTGCAATGCAACATGTAATGCAACGTGCAGTGCAACTTGTGTGGACATACGTTGCATGTTGCATCACGTGTTGTATCTGACGACTGTCGGCAAACATTATAATATAGGTACAATATTAGAGGTTCTGGCTTCTGGCAGAAGAGTAAGTAATTTGAAATGTGGTGTTACAGATGCATGATGAAGATACCGTGGATAAGTAAGATTAGCAATAGGGAGGTATTAGACAGAGTTGGGGAAAAGCGAAAGGTATGGAGGACAATAAAGAATAGGAGAAATAGGATGGTATATAGGATGGTACAGGGCACTTTCTAAGACACGAAGGAATAGTTCGCGACAGACTAGAGTCAGAGATAGGAATAAAAAGAGGTAGGGATAGGCCTAGATTTGACTACTGCTCTTAAATAGTTAGGGATGTAGGATGTTCAACTTTTGGAGAAATGTGTAGGTTAGTTCAAGACATGGATAGAGGATCCTATCCTCTATCCATGGTTCAAGATAGTAAAGGATGGAGGTACGCGTCCAACGAGTCTTCGGACTGAGAACTTCATGATGATGATACCATCTTCTACGCTTAACGATAATAAACAAATACAACATGCGTCAATGGAAGGATAAACACGAATATTTTTGGTAGTAATTAAACTTTATAAATTCATGTGAAATCTTTTGAAATCTGCATAAGATCTTATGAAGTCCACATGAAATCTCATGAAATCCATATGGAGTATCATGAAATCCTTTGCAATCCATGTGAAATCCGGTGAAATCAACTAGCAATTTACGTGAAACTTGATGAAATCTTCTGAAATCTTCTAAAATGAAATTGGTGAAATCCGATGAAATCCATGTGAAATCCAATGTCATATGAAATCCGTGGAACAGATTTTTTAGTATTGAAAATACTTCTGTGCTCGTGTATATGGGACTCATCTTACGAAAAATGTATGGACACGCGACAGATTCTGTCGGCGACGCGCGCAGTCGAGGCCGCTAATAATAATAATATCAGAGCGCTAGCCAGATGTAAACTAAGGTACGGCGAGCGCGAGTACCGAGGGATATCGCGTTGGAATAAAAGTCCAAACAGCAAAACGAATGCGTTAATATTTTGTTACGTATTGCGTCAGTTTGACTATGTGCCTTGTGCTTGTCACAAATCATTTCTTTTATTTTATTGTATCAATAATATACCAAATTTAAACGGCACAGATCACTTTTGTTGGACCTTGGACATCTTAGGAACCGAGCAGTTGTGTCGGTATTTTTAATACGCCTATGATACTCGCCGTAAGATGCAAGGTCTGTGAATTTTTCTAGTAGTTGCCCCCTCGCTCAACCTCTTATGAAGTAAGTAATTTAAAGTGGCATCTTAACTCTGAACTTGGGAAAGTCTAAGTCCAATATGGTTTCGCAAGACCAAGACAAGACGAGACTTACGCCAGTCTTGGTATTGGTCTTGCATCGTGTTGGGCTTGGTCTCGGTCTCGGTCTTGAAACCCAAGACCAAGACGAGAACCACATAAGTCTTGGTCTTGGTATTGTTTTTTCTTGGTCTTGTTTGGTTTTTATGAGAGCACAAGAAATTTATGAATTGCAATGTTTCCACACCCACTTAAGAGTCCGGCAAAGCAGATCAAAAGTTACACCTGCGGGGCATCGGGTCGGTGAGGTATCCGTTAGAAATCGGAGCAAACTATCAGCTGTGTTGCAACACCGTCGCGCTAAACACATTTATGAACACAAGAACAACGCACATTCAAAGCCCACGCGTTCGGTACCTAGTAAATGAGACAACGCCGCTCTGAGTTTACGCTCAGTCGACACCGGGCGGCAGCACATACCAAGCCATATTTTGCGTTTGCAGCGCTCTCGCTCTACCATGATTACACCTTCATCCTAGTAAATTTAGCACACGAAAGCCTGATTATGGTAGAAGAAGGTATACTTTATGTCGCCATTGAAACAATTTTTCGAAAACTGTAAATCTCTTGGCGCTATGCACGCGTGAAGTTGGTCAATTTCATGAGTGAACTGACACTTTCTAAGATAAAATTTTTAAATTTTCTTTCAATGGAGACATAGAATAAAGTTTCGTTTATAAACTGTCAAAAATTCAACACTTCAATTTTCACCGTTTAGAAATGAGCATAGCACTACGAAGTCAGTTTTCGGGTTCATTTTAAAGGGGTTTGCCGGACTCTTAAGGGGAGATAGTTCAAAAATAAGACGTCCTATTTCATATTTGCATAATTTCATAATTTTTTGTTCGGAAAATAATGATTCAGTAAGTTGTACAGTTGACTGAATACAACTTTTGTATTTAGTTCATGGCTCTACTAAAATTGGTACATATTTTGTGTTAAGATGTAATATAACAAACTTAATTTAAAAAACAAAATGAAAACTCTAAAAAATTATCCGACATCTGAAATGTACTTACTTCCCATAAAATTTATTTTGTTTATTCTAGTACAGATTATAGTATAAGGTTATACAGTGTGATCATTTAAAAACGAGCCACCTCAAATATCTAAGAAACGAAAAGAATTATGAAAAAAGTCGAGACACGTAAATTTATGACGCAAGGGGGACAGATTTTGATGTATAGTTGACGTCTGTAAAACCTACCCCCTAGCCCCCAGTCACCCTCACTTTAAAATCTCAAATGGCATCATATCGCTTGTGATATC
This sequence comes from Xestobium rufovillosum, assembly GCA_963966045.1. Classification (NCBI taxonomy): domain Eukaryota; kingdom Metazoa; phylum Arthropoda; class Insecta; order Coleoptera; family Ptinidae; genus Xestobium; species Xestobium rufovillosum. The sequence continues at coordinate 18,375,096 of OZ014496.1, forward strand.
TCATTTTAAAGGAAATCGAATGAGAAATACAGCAGCGATATATATTTTTTAATTATTCCTTATTTTGAGATTTAAAAACTAAAATAAGGTAATTTCAACCTTTCAGTAAATAAGAAAAATAATGGGTTAAATTTGATACAAAATAAGAGTTAAACCTTGTAGATATCAGTAGATAATAAACATTTCATACAAAAAAGAAGCTTTGGAATTTAAAACAGGAAAATATAACTTGTAGTATAATTTAAAGAAAATCTATCTTAGATGCTCAAAATGGGCCCAGTTATTTGCAAAACAATAATAAAGCCTATATTCTGGAATTGCCTTCCTACATTCAGGAATGTTTGGGAGGGAATATTTCGGCATGTTTCTGATATTGTGCACCTCAAATTAATTAAATTTTCTATGTGGGTTTGACACACTGCTGATTTTAAATAGCCCCAAAAGAGAAAATCTAACAGGCTGAGATAAGGAATAATTAAAAAATAAACATCACTGCTGTATTCCTCTTTCGATTTCCTTTAAAGTAAGGTGTCACAAGTAATATAGTGCCATTTGAGATTTTAAAGTGAGGGTGGCTGGAGGTTGGGGGACACCATCGTCAACTATACGTCAAAATGTGTCCCCCTCGATTTCTAAATTTACGTGTCTCGGCGATTTGACGTATTTCTATTCGTTCCTAAGATATTTGAGGTTGCTCGTTTTTAAATGATCACACTGTATAGTATGCTCGGTAGGCAGCCCAATTTTGTCACCACTCGCGCATGACGTAGGTGCGAAACAGAGATTCGCGGGAAACACTTCTCCGTGCTGTGCGAACGCAATGATCAATGATGCGATGATGTTAGTATTTTGATTACCAGTATGTATACGAATTTTAAGCATTATTTCCAATTTTTGTTATGAAAAATTGCAGTTGTATTAATTAATTTTTCAATGAACTAAAAAATAACTGTCAAACATTTTCTAAAATATCAAGACCAAGACTTTCCCAAGACTCTTGCTCCAAGACTCTTAGTCTTGGAGGTTAAGCCTTGGTATTGATCTTGGATCACTTATGTTAGTCTTGGTCTTGGTCTAGAATTCAAGACCAAGACAAGACAAGACCAAGACTTTTCTTGGTCTTGTGCGAAACCCTAAAGTCCAATTCCACAACTTATCTTTAATTTTTTGGCAGTTCATTATAAAGTAGGTGCCGTTAAATCCGCACCTATATAGCTTCAGAATTGACTGTTGCACTGCCTGACTGTTCACACGCACTCCATTCTCAAATCCTGATGCCGGTCAGTGCACGTTTGTGACGTCCTTTGTCTACTTCATTTTTGATAACCCAAACTTTATTGCGTTCAGATGCTTAGGATTTGTTTTAATAAATCGCATCAGTCTGATGGAAATTAGATATATTTGTTACAAATATATGGTATGGTTTTTATTTCAAAAGCAAATTTTTTTTAAGTAGGTATACGGAATTAAATTGCGAATAATATTGTAAGAAGTAGGTAATATAAATTTGCCACAAATAAAGATACCAAATCAAGCATTTCATAATTGGAATTATAGCCAAAAAATTGCTGTAAATAAGATTTATCTAGAAGAAGTAATTTTTGGTTTTTAACAAGTCACTGTTGTTCTAGTCACATTTATTTGCTGTGAACCACCCATTTTTCTCAGTGTGGTGCGAAAGTTTCATTAAATGCCTTTTTGCATATAATAAACTCAGTGCGTTAATGAACTAATTAAAAAATAGATTCAAAATGTACCTATCTCTTAAATAATGTTAAGCTCAACTTTTCAAAAGGAAAACTAAATTCTCCTTAAAAGTTTCATTATATCATACAGGGGTAGTCCAAAAGAGCATAAAGAATTTCCTATAAAACAGTTTAAATTGCTACGTTCTACTGGAAAGCTAATATTTCACTATTTTCAATTTCCCTTGTTAATTTGCTATTTGTAGTTTAGTTTGAAACACACGGTATATATATCCAACCATTTTAGAGCAAACTCAACATGAGAATCGTCGTTTAAGTAGGTTCTTTTCTCCAAAATGAACGGATACAAACCAAAAATATGTGTTCTGAAATTCCAAAGAATGTAGACCAAAAGAAAATTTATGAATTTGCTCTGAATACCTAGTGCAAAGATCAAGAGAAACTAATCCTCTTGCTTCTGGGTCACGTCTCCATTTCTCCGTATACCTATATTTCTGAACTTTCCAGAACTATTTGTCCCGTCAGATTCCTGAAATCCAAAACAACGAGCAGTTTTGAATTATCGTGAGTCTAGTGCTAAAAAAATTTTATTTACAGCTCCAATTTCTTAGGGTAATTTGAAAAGTTAATAATTTCTTTGAAATAATGGAATTGGCAAAACTCGGAAACATTTAGATATTTAGTTATTAGATAACAATTTATGGCATGTAGCAAGTGTTATGTGCTGAAATATTTTTTTATAAAACAGAATATATGCAACGCAAGAATGTCATCTCATTAGTCAGTGCAAAAACCTGTTTGGTAAACTAACTGCATTTTAATTACAACGAGGACTCAATAACTGAAGCAGCGAATACAAATTTCAGTTGAAACGATTTTTTCATAAACACGCGTCCAATTCCTTGTAACAACAGCTTATCGTATAAAGAAAAAACCCAGGCAATATACTTACATTATGTATATATGCGCTACTGGACTTCCCATATGGAAATAAATTAAATAAAGCCAGACACTGCGGAGCCGCTAATCATTGGGTATAAATATTGCGGGGAGAGATTTATTGACAGAGTTCTACCATTGGAGTTAAAGGAGAATACAAAGTTGTGTGGGGATTCAAGTACAAAAAAATGAAATCTGCAATTTGCTTATGTGCTCTTTCAATTGGTAAGTACTTACAACATTTTTTACTAAGAGTACTGCATATTTTGTTTCTATAAGTTCGAAGGAATCTGGCTCGATAATTCTTGAGTGCATTATACCTACAGATCTACGTAATTTTAAGTTTTTTTTATTTAATATTGCGATTTATAAACATACTCCTATTAAAAATATACAGCATTAAGAAAATTAAGGAACAAATTTGATACTAAAATATTGCGTTATCTCAAAAACGCTGGGGCACGTCGATTTTTATTTTTAATTGGGCGCACTCTGATGCCATTTTCATCGTCATGTCGGACGTCGTGCAAACATCTAAATTAAGTACATCGAAAAAAAAAAACAGATGCGTGTGACAAGTGGCGGATTGTTAAGAACTGATTTAAAAGTTTTACCTTTCAGCTCAGAAAACAACAAAGAAGTTTGATTTGGGTACGTTCAGAATTTAATTTTTTTTTTGGAATGCAACCTATATTTACAAACCGTAAACAAATTTTGGCGAAAGTACTTACCCGAGAATATAATTCATATAAGTCACTTGACACGATTTGCACCAATAGAAATTAAAAATGTACTTGGCTACATATCTATCACAGCGCAGCGGTAGTAAAAAACAAAAATCTATTACCTTATTGTGGTCCGCTGTTAGGGATAGGATATTATTCAGACCATCAGAAGGTATTAAATAAATTTTATTTTATAAGGAGCTAAAGCGTTGATTGAGAAGTCCACGATCAATCAATCAATCAACGGCTAAAGTGATACTTTTTGTGGCGAATCTGTTGACGTTTGACGGACGAACGACGTGAGTCCGGCAACCACAGATGAGCCACAAGAAGCACTTTAGCTCCGCATAAAATATGCTATTTTTTGGGCAAACCTCGATACACTTATCTAAATTCCAATAAACATGATTATTTTGCTTGCAAAAAGAGTAAAAATTATCAATAGCGACATTTATTATTTATTGTATGATAGATTGCTTTGGATTAGCGTCAGTAAGAAAATTTTTACAGACTTGTCAGTAAAAAGCTTTTGTTCACGACTATCTTACAACATACTCTTTATACTTGTGTTTCTTCAATCATAATTAGATACATTAATTACTGCAGTGAATCATGAATATTATTCACTAAACCAATAGGAACATCGCTTTGACCCTTTTTTACATTTATTTAGTAGGCCGCGATCGCGATATGTGTCAGTTCAAATTGAAACGTCAAATCAGCATGATTTGCTTTTAATTTGAAATGCATATTCTAAAAAAGAAGATATAATGAGTAGTGAGAGTGAAAACGAGATTTCTTTAACAGCACCAGCAATAAAAGAAGCTGCAGAACTTGCCTCATTAGATTCATTGCCCAAAAAACAAAGAAAATTATACCTGAGAGCATATGTATGAATTTTTCTTACACTGGAGAAGGGAAATGAAGGTAAATTCTTTCTGGGAATCTGTTTTGATAGTCGTGGACAAAGTATAGTATACAACTCGTTATAATGATGCTATTATTACCGAGGATGAAGTTTACAACTCGTGTATAAAATACTATTTTCTGACTCCTGGTTGCTAAGGACATAAAAAGTGACAGTTTGGTGTCGTTCATAGAGTCGCTAAAGGCATGCTTTTTGACGTTTACCGAAAAAATACTATTATTTGTCAAATCTGACAGTTTGATATTATGTTATATTTCAAATGTAATAGTATATTGCGTATCGAGGTGGAAAAGGTACCTATGTTTTTGCGTTTTTGCGACAATACTATATTTTAGAAGTAGACCATTAAAATTTAGCAGATCCATAAGTGCCATCCACAAAAGAATTATCGAACAGATTTCTTGGAACTTACAGAAAACGACACTCTATTTATTGTTTAATCAGGCTGTGGGTTAGTTGTATTGACCTAACCAAATGTTGCATTCTGATTATTACCAAACCATCTGTTATAATTTACATATCATTTAAATAATAATTAGAAGCAACTGTGAGATAATGATAAGGCAATCATAATTTTAATTTAAATCAAAACAATAAATTGCAGTCGAATTGGTGGTCTAATATACACAACTGCAAAAGGTTCTAAGTAATTTGTTTAATTCGCGTCATGTCCTATAAATAAATGGAAAGTAGTAGTTATCACCATAATTTTATTGCTCAACTTTGAAATCTCGTTGCAATGGGGAAGACCCGCTTAATCGAATTTATAACTTTTAGTACTGTAATATCAAGCATAAATAGAATATGTATCGCGTACCACTTAAAAATTTTGATTATGTGCCGTGCTGAACGAAAAATTTGAAACTTAGAAAGCAGCATGACCGGGATGGCTAAAACGCGCGCTTTCTGTGGCGTAGGAGACCTATTCGTTGCGCCGCGGTGTTTACGCGTCTCCCTGGAAAAAGTGGGAGGAGTCGAGAAATAAACGAGCGCTCAAGGTGCAAACGGATCGGTTTGCGCATGTGAAAATCCCTACCTAATCTGTCGGGCCCAGTGGTCAAGTACGTCACCAGCGTCATTCAAATATTGTGTCTCTAGCGTAACGCATGTTTCGTATTTAATTATGACGAAAATAAGACTCAAATGTAAAAATCGAAAGTTGCGGCATTTGTTTTGGGTAAACTATTCAATATGATCATTTTTAAATTTGCGGGTTTTCCCCATTACGTAATTGTATAAAATTTTGACAAATTTGCTAAATTCCTATTCATATTTTTCATATATAGCAAGCTAAATTGCATGGTTTGAGTATGTAGGGGAGAGCACCGTACTGATGAGTCCCAGAAGGACGAAAGGACGAAACCAGTTGGTCTGCGGTTTTCCATACACATTCAAAACATGCAATACTTAAACAAAGACCTGCTTAAAAGCACGTTCGTACATGGAGACCCATTATGATTGCTTCAAAGCCACCTTAGGTAGGGTAGCATTCTGTGACGTCTCGTAGTACAAAAAATCTGGATTTAGTTCTATAATTCAATGCCTGGAGGGGTATTTGCCCGAGGAGTAGTTGTTCGAACGGTCCAGTACCACTGATATAATTTGGTAATATTTCTTTGCTTGTTCGGGTATTCGATTACTGTTCACCCTTAATAGTTCAGGAGTTTTAGGGCTAAAACAGTTACAATCTTGAGAAAATTTGAGTATGACAAAAGTTGGCGCAGTTGTTCTATTTGGTATGCTTAGAAATATATCCAAACCCCCAACCTCCCATGTCGGTTTCCTAAAATTCTAGGCGCTTATTAAACTTCTGGAACACAGGATAATTGCGAGTCAGTACTGGAATTTACATTACGAGCAAGCGGTTGAACCCAGGAGCCTCTGATAGAGCTATTTTTGGAGTAGTTTATGCCGATGCTTCATGATATTCGGCGTTGCAGTAACCTCTCAAATGAAAAATGCAGTCTTCATTTTAGATGCCACTGACGGTTATATTTAAAGAAAAATTGGAAAGGAAAGATACCATAAAGTCCTTATTTTGAGCTCTACTGCTCAAAGAAATTTACCTCGCAAAATAAAACTGTAGCGGTGTCTGAAAATGCCCCTTTTCTAAGAGTTGCAAGTCAGAAATATAACCCTTTTCCTTTTCGCTAATAACTTTCTCAAATGTGGACCAATTTCAGTATTTTTGATGGATATTAAAGAGAGAGTTTCTGTGAAACTTAGTCATACCACGAAATATGTAGAGCCTCCAATTCGAAAGGCAAATGATCTTAAGAAAATGGACGATCCCCTAACCCCAAGAAACACTTTTTTGGCAAATGCAAAGGTACGATCTTAAAATGAACATAACGGGGCCGTCTACCCGTGGAAAAATTTCCGACCTGCACTCAACTTGACTCCAAAGTGCGAATTTGGGAAATTTCTATGTATAATCTCGAAATTGCACCAGACATTTTACCTCATCGTGGGGTGGACATCCGGGGTGACGCCGATAATCTTGAAAGGATTTATAAACTTTATTAAAAAATGGGAAATTGCACTTTTACGGACAACTTAGAACTTACTTTAGATAAGTGTACAAAATAAGCAGGTAACTCTTTAAAGAACTGTCATAGAACATTATTTCTGGCAAAATAAATATAAATTTGTCGGTTTCTGAGCCAAAGCAACCTCGATATGCTACAATATGAATTTTTATATTGGATGCAGCGCATTGAATAATGAACCTTATAATGAGTTCGGAAATGCTCAAGTATGAACGTATAATTGAACGATTGCAGATAATAGTATATTATTATATGAGCGATTATGACAGCCATTATTACGAAGATGATGTTTGAGCCTATGAGCCGAAGGCGAGTGGCTCAAATCATCTGAGTGAATAATGGTCATACTCGCGAATATAATACTATACTTTTTCTACACCTATTAAACAAATAAATTAGACTCAAATTTGATAACTTTAATGGAACACTATCATAATACATTAATTTTTATTTTTCAATAAATGAAGTACTTACTAGGAATATATTTATATTGAAATTTGTGCGGTTAGTAATATATAAATTTGGAGTTGTCCCTTCCATTGTTAAATTCTGGCAGTTTTAGTGGTGGAATTGTTAGTTTGCACGGATTAGTTGGTACCTACTCGAACGAAGTGCATACGTTAGAAAACGTAAACAATAATATGGCGATACTTGGCTGTCACTCGCGTCGATTGTCAGCTGCAGCAAGAGTTGATCGCGGTCGATATAAAATATCATTGGATCAGCGAAACAGTGATTATTGAATCTATATTTGTGATTGGCCGAATACCATGAATTATGAAACCATAATTCACTACAGTGAATTATAGGTACGATATTTCACAAAGAAAATGCTAATAATTGTCATATAATTAAATAGGTGTAGAAAAATATCAAATTTATATTTACTTTGTTATTTATGGAAGAATTTCAGAAGTCGTGTAAGGATTATATACGTTTCTATGGCAACGGCCTTTCAAATAAGTATTACTTGTTCTGTACCTGCACTTAGGTCTAATGTGGCCATGAAAATGCAATTTCTTATGGGCTTTTCTAGGTAAAGTCTATATTCAATAATATATTATTAACTGTATGACAATAAACATATACGAGTAGATATTTTCTTTGTTCTTTCGCTGAAGAAAATCAGTACCTAAGACAAAGTCATGCCTGTTAAAAGTTGCTGTCTCGCTTTTCATCCTCAAATAATAGAATAATACAGAATGTGGATTTCAATTGATTAATGTGTTGTCCTTGACATGGATTTAATTAAATGTCATAATTTATATCTATAGCTAGGCTCTTAATATAACGATTTAGTAGTTATATTGATTATATTGATTAAATTGATGTTTTAAAATGTTGAATATTTGTTGACAAAATGTTATATACCGTATGAGGTACACATTTGGGTAATATGGCCCAGGCAAAAATATGGTCCTCCTCACTTAACTTTTTTTACGTTGCGGCAGCTGTTATACTGTTTGTGTTCGTTATTGTTTAATTGTCACCGTTTAATATAATTGTTTCAAACTGCTGTAAATAATAATTAATTTGTAACTAGTCACTAGTTTGTTTAAACCGAAATACGTTACGATATGATAAAATTTTATTCCGCCTCAATTTTTATGCACAGGTACCTCCAAAAAGGCTTCAAAACCATAGATAATAATAATATGTGTAGCCTATACCTAGGTTTCACAGAAAAATAACATGTCCTTTACATCACTAAACAAGCAAATATAAGTAACAAATATTGCATTATAAAAGAGAAAACTAATTTATGTATGTAAATAGGCTTTTGTTTACATAAATATACTTTTTCCATTATTGTTTTATTTGTTAAAACATTTATAAACAAATCAACTTCCAGATAGGTACTTGCAGTAATTGTGTTGAAACTGTGGAAAAATAATTGTTATCAACCACATCAGATTAAGTACCAATGTTACATATGGTACACAACCGATTAATTAATAATAATATTTGTTGTGTCTGTTTGTTTACAGTTGTTTTAATATGCCATGACGTAAACAGCTCACCCTCTGTCAGAAGAAAAAGACAAGGTTGGAACTGGAACGACATAGATGTTCCAGTTGACAGACCAACTAGACAAACTTCAGCCACACAAACTTCTAGTTCACAAATTCTACCTTCTAGTTCCTCTGCCACTACCACCACAACAGCAGCTCCAGAATTTGCAAACTGTTTTAGGAATTGTCCAGCTACTCATCAGTATAATCCAGTTTGCGGAACAGACGGTGTTACTTACGATAATGTAGGCAGACTGCGATGTGCAAGTCAATGTGGAGCAAGTAAGTTGCCAACAAGCATAGGTATATCAGTAAAGAAGATGATGTTTTAATAATAAATTTTCGTTTGTTTCAGATACTCAAGTAAATTTTATTGGAAGATGTGAAGCTTTATAATTTTTATATTTTTGTCATTATTGTTATTAATAAATAGTAAATTGTACAAAGTAATTTTAAAACTATCGTTAGCAGCCCTATAGTGTATGATGAAAGTAGACTGAAAAATTGTTAGACAAATCATTCTTGTTGGAAATCTTTTTTTAATGGCTTACATAGACTCCAATAGAGATCGTGAAAGTCAAACCAGAATACAGTAAAATGTTCCCTGGAAACGCTTTTTTGGTTGATCAGTGTGAATTACCACCCTTCAAAAAGATTTGCCTGACATCAAAGATGCTTGTACAATTTGCATAATCCATAATGCATTAATATGTAGTTAAATTTAATCTTATATACTTCCCGACATAGAGGGGTGTCTTCATTTGGTTCAGTGACCAATGAGATGTTTCACACATGGTATCCATCACGCACTGATCACCCACTTTTATTGCTCTAGTTGTTGGGCGGCCCAAGGAAAGTTTGAAAATTGAGATGAATAGGTTAGCATTAGACATAGGTATCAGTGAGGTCCGATGAGGCTAGAAGTTGGAGACTTTTGGAGTGGAGATTTTAGAGCAATACACACAGGATTGGTAGGACGAAATTTGGGAGTAGGAATTGTTATGAAGAAAAAGATAGGACAGAGTGTAGAAAATTTAGAAAATTTATTGCAAAAAGTGGCAGGGTTTAAAGCTAATTTACACGGTGCGAGCAACTCGTACGAGTCACTAGAACCGAGTACTCGCACCAGTAAATAGGATTGCTTTCTATTCACTCCACTCGCATTGGCACTTGGGCGAGTACTAGAATGGTAGTTCACACGAGACGAGTAGTACTCGGTTCTAGTGACTCGTACGAGTTACTCGCACCGTGTAAATTAGCTTTAAGATTCGAAACCTGTAAAGACAGTAATGATACAGGTTTGTAATATGCCCCACACATCTAACTAGTGATGAGGCTGTAGAGGCAGTTTATAAAGATATCGAATGCGTGCTAGATTTCTTGAAGGGACAAGAAAATTTAGTAGCTACTGGAGATTTACATGAAGTAGTTGTATGTATAGCTAGATAAGGTGGGGAAATAGGATAATAATAATAATAATAATAAACGTCTTTATTGTAACATTACAATATAGAAAAACAAACAAAAAAAAAAAAAAAATTTCAATGCCACAAAGTGCGAAGTTCAGCACATACTGTTCTTCCACTTAACCCCAATATAATATAACAATTAGACTGATAGATCTAACCGTCGCGAACACTTATTTCAACATCACGTTAGGAGACGCTATATATGGAAGATGCCGGGAGACCTATGGAGATATCAAATAGATTATATTCTTCTTAGGTAAAGATTTAGTAACCAAGTTAAGTGCGGCAGAAGCTATCCAGGAGCAGATATAGATATTGATCACAACATAGTGGTTATTAAGGCTAATCTTAAATTTAAGATTTTGAAAAAACGAAGCGGTAGAAAATATCTTGGAATCGAGAAACTAAAAATTGGTGATGGACGCCATAAGTTTCAGCAAGAGACGAACGAGGTACTAAAGGGCGTGGATGAAAATATTGTTAGGAACGTAGAGGCAGAATGGAATTTCATTAAAAATAGTTTATATTCAACTGCTAGAGATATTTAGGTCACAAAGAGAATGAAAGTAGAAAATCCTGTATGACAAAGTATATTGTGACTCTAATAGATGAAGGAGGGAAACAAAAGATATAAGACGGTCAAGTGTGAAATTATTCTGAATTTTAGGAAAGCGAAAGAACAATGAATTAATAATAAATGCCAATAGTAAATGCCAATAGTAATATGCCGCCTCCTCCGTCCCGCACAAGCTATACAGTTAGCTTCTGGGGCTAACCTTAGGGTTAGTTTGGAGTGAGTAGAGATATTATTATTATTATTATTATTATTATAAGAAGTGGAAGATAAGTTCGGAGAAGGAAAAGCTGAAGAAGCACATAAAATAATTAGGAGAAATTGGATCTAGCAGTAAGAGCATTATAGAAATTAAGCAGGACATCCTAATCGGAAGAGAGGAAAAGGCACGTAATATTTGGGAATCTTATATGCCGGACACCGGCAAGAACCAGTGCTGCTGTTTAGGTACAATTGTACCTAATTCGGTACGAAATGATGACCTTAGGTACATAGGTAGGGTACAACTTTTTTTAAAATAGCCGTTTTTGGAACGAAATTGGCATAAAATTGGATTCTAGTTTTTAATTTTTTATTGTGACATCTTGTGATGAAAATAGAAAACTAAAATGCAGTCATCTGTATTTTTTGTTTCTGTAAAAATACCCGGCGATTATTGCATCATGATTCTTCATAACATGAAACATAACCTATCAAAAACACATTTTAACAGTTTTGTTTCATTGTTTGTCGTTGTCGTGAATGTGTTTAAACTATGGATAAGTATTATTTTCACGTGTTATCTTCACACAGTAGTTGGATCAAGAATTTTGACGTAAATTCACTATGAATTCTTAATAAGTTAATCCCACACGCCAAAAGACAGTGACGTTGTCAGCGAAACACGTGTCGAGTTTATTTACTGTGTCACTGTCTTTTGGCGTGTGGAATTAACTTATTAAGAATTCATAGTGACTTGTTATCTTATTCTACAAATAATTTTCCACACAATACGGGCCCGTCCACAGATGTAATCGCATCAAGTGAAAGGAAAACTAGATGAAGGTGAAGCTAAAACTACTGCAAAGAAAAGAATTTCTTTTGTGTCATTTATTTGTTTATGAAGAGTATTTTTGTTTATTTTTAACGAATATTGATTTTTTACGTTGATTATGAAAAAAGTTTTGTTTTCAATAAAAATATACCCCAGTTATCGATTTTTTAAATTTTCCATAACGATTTTGACATTTTCGCATTTCGGTACGTTTTTACTAAATTTAGTACGTTTTGCGGTTCAATGTTGGTACGCATTAAAATATCGTCGTGGCAGCACTGGCAAGAACTAGGAGATATATTAGAAAAGGAAATCAGCGTAGGTATTTCAAGAGGCAAGAGATCGTTTATTTAAACTACATAGTTAGCTCCATTTACCAGACAGGTGAGATTCCAGAAGATTACAAACGGAACATCATAATGGTTTTGCCAAAAAACGCAATCATCGGGTTCGAAGTTAATTCAAAAATTGATCAAATGCTAAAACAAACTTCTGATTTGGACAATCAAGTATTAAATTTTACAATTTGTTTTTGATGTAACCAATGCAACCAATGCCGGACATCATTTTCTTCATGGTATGTTATCAAATATTCTATGACCTGCTCTTATACCGAATGCAAACACTGTACGAGTAAGCAGTTCTTAATTATATATTGAAATACACAATGTGGGAAGCACTACGCCTCAAGTACTCCAAGTTTTACCCTAGTTGATCATTTCCTTGGGTTGAGTCGACCCCAGAGGGGCTAGTGAACTTGCTCCTCTTTTTGGAGTTTACTCCTTAAGAATCGATTTTCAGTTATAGCCCGCGGTACGGAAATTTTATGAATAGTGAAATCAAGCATTACATTTCGCTTTAACTAAAAGTAACGCGTTACGTACATTGACATTATGTATGTATCTATGGATACGGCTGTTTATGTCTGACTGCATAGAGCATGGAAATAGTGAAAATAGAGTGGCATAGAGTAGATGTGACAGTTGGCGTTGTAAAGTCAGCATTTGCAGTGTTTGTTCGTTCCTAAATTTGTTGAATCTTTTGATTTAATATGGAAAAACCTAATATTAAATACTCCAAATATTGCCGAAATGTGAATCAACGCCTATTCGGACACCAGGAAAAGTATTTATTTCATTGCCAGTGGGATCGACGTTTAGCAGATTGTCACTTAATTATTGAATTTACAAACATTTTATATTTTGATGTAGTTGGACATTTTCGAACATAAACCATCTGATAAATACACATTTGGGTATAAAACTGACATTCGCGGGTACCCTATTATCAAGTGATTGAAGTTAAAAATAATCGTTCGTAAGGAGTAAACTCCAGTCGTGCGTCGGAGCTGACACTCACAAGTTTTTTTTCCTTGAGTTATTCCTTCCGAATAAGGTAACTAATCTGTTCGCTCTCTCTACATCTTATTTCGTGCAGTCCTGCCACGTCTACTTTAATTGCAAATTGCAAGTTCGCCCCCTATTCCTACCATTTTGCCTCCCTCCAACGTAGTTCTTAGATTGCATGTGTTGATTATTTTCCTTCTTCTCTTCTTACTTGTGGTGCAACAATTTCGAAAAACCGGCAAACTTTCAAATTGAAAATCACCTTTTGGATGCACTAATTTGCGTAAATGACTGCATATTTTTTTTGCAATATTTTGTTGAATATTATGTTTTCATAATATTACACAACACAGCATATAAGTCTATCTACAGTCTGCTTTTCTCAGCATTGCAGATTTTTATAACAATTATCACTATTGAAATAAATTAATACAATTCTGCTTAAGAAATACTGCAAGTAATAACAATTTAAGCGACTGCGTTCCCGTCTATTATATTGAGTTTGAGACTAATATAGACTCAGATGACGTCACTGAAGAATATCAACGTCAAATAATGCAATATTCTTTGGTGCAGGCATTTTCGGAATTACCTACCAGTAACGTTAAAAAATTCTTCTGTATTTTGGTGAGTTCTAAAATAATCAAAATTCAACATTCCATTCATTCCACTTTTTTTATAATAGTCAGTTCTTCAATTCCCAGTTGGTAAATTTATTTTGCAAACTTTAATTCAACATTCAACCACCTTAACTTTGTCGTGAATAATTTCGGTTCTGGATAAATATATGACTGCCAGATAAATCAAAACAATAAATAAATCAAATTCTTTAAAAAACAAATTTACTGTTTTTTTAAATTTACAGTTTATTCCCAGGAAAAAACACGTTGAAAATTTATTGCAATATTATTCAAATATTAATTGCAATTAAGTTGTAGATGTTGCCAATAACAAATATAATTCTTAGATTCTATTGAATATGTAATTCTAAATTTTTCTGCAGAATATTTATCAAGCGAAGTTTTTATTGATTTGTCAATATTTGCAACCAGAGTGGTCGTCGACTTGTGAAATAAAAAACGTTTGTTCCATGCCAGGTGGTCATGTATATTTTCGAGGGGCAACATAATTACAAATTAATTAAGAATTTCTCTTAAAAGGACTTAAAGTGGGCGGGGTTTCTTCAAGCTCTTGTTTGGAAAATACCTGGATGAATTTTAGAGGGAGTGATTCTCAGAATTTTCTACATGAAACAGTGAAACTGATGTTTTTGTTATTAGATGTAATGCAAATTAATGTCTTTTTTCATGATATCTGTACCTCACAGGATATGTTTTTCATCATAAAAACTACTTCAAAAATATTAAATGAGTCATGGCATGGTTTACGTTTATTTCTTTTATGGTGCGATACAAGACAGGTGGTTACTTGGACAGTCATTTTCTAGATCCTTCTTGATAATCGACCAGTTCTTTTACCTCCTTTTAGCACCTGCTTTTGTTCCTATTAATAGATAAACAGAGTTTTCACAAGTGCAGTTTTATAAATAAACATAATTAAAATATTTCAAATGTTAAAATATTAATTAAAATGGGAAATTCTATAATGACGCAAGACATAATCAACATTAAAATTAGAGTCGTATCCTCGTAAATATAGATATAATTTATTCTTACATCGCAAAAATTGGATATGCAGAAAAAGAAACAAAGAACCGCATTTCTACTTATACAGGTTTAAGCTATTCATGTGCAGGGAATTGAACCATTAAAATTATTTTTGTTTTTCAAGGAAGTCATTTTTACTTGTGATTCTTTGTAGTGCTAGTGAAGTCTGTCAGTAGTAAACTAGACTGCAGTTCTTGCAAGAGAAACTAAGCATAACCGAATATACTCTTAAAAAACTAAAAAAAAAAAACTTGGAACCACTTATCTCGGAAAAGAAGCGTTTATATGTGAAACTCCCATTATTCTTGTGAATTCTATCGATTCTATCAAGATTAAATCTGAAGCACATAAATTCCACATAAACATAGCAATTTAATCATTTAATCATTTAACACCAATCAGTAATACGAAAAATAATCCGAATGCCAAGAATGAGCCTGGTGTGCTGGTGCTGTCACCAATTTTGTCAACAGTATCCTTAAATTTTCGCGATCAGCTATTTGCAGTCGGCTTCTCTTTTTAGTGAAGAGGGGTTGTGACCACACTGAATCCACGTTCCACGAAATACCTACGATGACAAAAATGCAATTAAAAACTTTTTTACTGCAGTCCACAAGCACGAGTATCTGTTTTTTTGCAACCAGAAATGTTGGTACCTACCTACCCACTTTTAAAGTTAAATTTCAATACTTCAATTGCAGTTATTTCTATATCAATTCCCTTTGTAATAATTGCAAAGTTTCTTCTGTAATTGTAAAATAATGTATAAAACCCAACCGAGAATTTTCATTTCAACAAAATCACTTTTGTTATCATTTATTTATTTAAACGGTATATCTCCCTTTTACGTTAAAAATGTCAGTTAAGTAATATTAGTAAAAACCTGAAGCAATACGTTTAGCAAGACAAATAGAAAGAAAACAAATTAATAATTTATGAAGTACAATTATACGAAAAACAAATAAGGAGCAATGACAGTTACCGATTTAAAGAATCCTTAAAAGATTTCAACAAAGACCAACAACTGATCCACGCCAGTCATTAGCCTGTCTCATAAGTCGGGTCAATGAGTTATTATTGTTGAAATTAGTAGAGTAAAAATAATAAAAAATGCACTTTGGTTTCGTGCAACTCTAATAGGTATTCGAAAATTTATCATTTTGAGAAGCTTCAGGCAAGCAATATCTCTAGATAGGATTTTGAAAAATGTAACAAGATTCGAATTGTATCTTTCTTCTCCATTATGTTGATATTTAATTGACCCAAAATGTCCAAATATGCGTAAGTACCATAACTCATATCCATCTTAAATGCACAGTGCCTCAGAAATTTATTCCGAACCCTTTCAAGACTCAAAACAGCAGACTGACATAAATGAAAGCAAATAACTGAACCATAGTCGAGAATTGATAGGACAAGAGGAAGGCAAAGGGTTCTAGGAGCAAATATTGATAGATCCCCAGAATTCCGAATCACAAAGCCCAACAATTTAAGGCTCTTATTAACTGCAGCACATATATGGTTCTTAAAAGAAAATTGGCTATCCAATATTATGCTAAGATCTCGTATTTCGTAAACTCTATTTAAAGGATTAAGAAGGGCGTACTCATAGATAACAGGATTTCTTGATTTACTAAAGGTGATAACATAACACTATTTTCATTCGTGTGCAATCCATTCCTTCATGACCAACAGGCCAATTCCAACACATCGCTTTGCAGTCTGATAAAGTCTGAGATGCCATCACCATTCAGCAGGTAAATCCTAAAATCGTCAGCATAGAGGAGAACCTTGCAATACTTGAAATTCCTATCGATGTTGTCCATAAACAGATTGAATAATAGTAGCCCTAAATAAGAACCCTGAGGTACTTCCGATAGAGCAGGACCTTCATCAGATATATGGTTTCTGATCTTCGCCAACTGATAATTTTTTGTCAAGTAACTCTCCAACCATGTTGTTAAAAAGCTCAAATTGCACATCAATAGTCTGTGACTAACCTTATCAAGGGGCCTAGTATAGTATGTGTAAATAACGTCTAGCTGGGAACCCCTCCCCATTGCAACCCTTAGTTCATCTTGAAAGATAATACGATTTGTCACTGTTGACGTTCCCGAGGAAAGACCATGTTGCTCCTTAATTATGATATTTCTGCAGGGCCAAGAGAGAAAATCGGCCACTATTTTTTCAAAAAGTTTGAGAATTTCGGAAATAATGCTTATGGATCTAAAGTTCTTTATATCCTCACGTTTGTAAATGCACTTCTTACTTCATATCCAGCAAATACCGTCAGGACCTGAACTCAGCTCGTCACTCGGAGCAAGGATGTCACTCAAGAGCTCTTCGAGAGTTACAACTAAAGAGAGAACATCAAGATTCGAATTAAGTGAGCCCTGCACAGGAAGAACATCATAAACATTGTTGTCATATACATTGCTAAAATTCTTTGCAGATCTACAATACCCTGACCTGATGAAACAGCTGTGGCATCGAGATACATATTATTAGGAACGTTTTCTTGATGCAGTTTTTTTTCTTCCCTTAGGCCTGTAGGCTCAGATGCACTGCAGCCACAAAATGGGGTTATTGTGCTCACCCTAAATTTTAAGTCACACCCATTCCATGATCTTGGTGCCTTGGACCAAACAGTACAAGTCAAACATTGAATGCGTGGAAAATTCTTCCGGTTCCATCAGACATCGCCCGAAAATTCGCTGCCTCTTCTGGTCTAGAGCTTCACATCTGCACAAGATGTGCATAGCTGTCTCCCGTTCCTTATTACACAAGCGGCAGTTAAGGTCTCCGTGTTATTTTCCAATCTTCCACAGGTGTTTTTTAACGGTCGTGTGTCCCGTTAGGAAGCCTGTTACGATTCTAATTTGCATCCTACTAAGGCAAAGTAGTTCTCAGCATCTTTTCCTCCAAGGTCCCTTAATATACGACTTGCTGTGCCTGTGTCCCGGAATCACGTTCTAGTAATTGTGATGTTGAGCGCGAATCCATCCGTTGGTGTCTGACTGCACTCTTAGTTATGCCTAGGGCAGGTTCCGGTCCAACGAAAGGATCGTTGGAGCCCTGCTTTGCTAGTTTATCGGCTTCCTCGTTCCCTATCAGCCCACAGTGACCTCGAATCCAAAGCAGTCTCACTGCGTTCCGCATGGCTAGGATATTAAGTTGCTCGAAGCATTCCCACACCAGTCTGGAAGACATCTTTGGGATCATAAGAGCCTTCAAAGCTACCTGGCTGCCTGATAAGATAAAGATCCGCTGATTTTTGTAGCCCCTCTTAATATTTTCCCGCGCACATTGTAGTATCGCGTAGACCTCTGCTTGAAAGACAGAGGCATATTTGCCCAGAGAGGAGCTGAGTTTCACTCTTGGTTTATCTCCAAACAGTCCTGACCCAGCACCTGTGTCGGTCTTAGAACCGTCGGTGTACCAGATTAGACTGCCGGAAGGTATGCTGTTCAGAATTTGGTTCTCCACTCTAGGGTCATCGATTGTGACCTAAAAGAGTGGTTGTGCGGTGTTCTTGGGGACCATGTAATCCGTCCTCATGTCAAGCATGGGATCCTTTATATGTTATATCCTCAATAATGCTAGTGTGCTCTATACCCAGACGGACACGGTAAAAAGAGTTTTGCAGTCTGTATAGTGCCAGTCTCTTGAGGCAGAATGTGGCTCCAAAATTGGTTAGGATCAGTACCTACACATAGAATTATCATGTTTGGCAATAAGAAGTATAGTATGAATTCGAGTGTACTTTACAACGAGATTTTAAACTATAAAAAGTTAAATAATATTATTCACCTTGTGTAAGTCTATATTTAGCGTCACATTTCTTTTTCTCAACTATCAGAGATATCAACTGCTGGGACATCCATTTCTAATATGTTGAAAATTTTAATCTCTTGGTTGGGACAAAATTGGCACCACGCACCACCGTTCAAGATTTCATAGAATCTAACAACAGTATCTAGGTCAGCACCGCATCAAAAAGTTGATCTCAATCTACAGGTGCTAAATATTTATTAAATTAGAGCATCATAAGTTTCCATTTGTAAAATCACTTCACTGCAAAAATTTTGTTTACTATTAGATAAGGAAAAATAGCAAACAGTGGCTTTATGGTGGAAATTATTGTCAAATAATAGGTCAAGTGCACTCTCAACAGTCATCAAACTGGAAAAAGAGGTAAAAACTAAATGAAGAAAAACATTCAGACCCAATGTATGGTTAACAAAGTGGCCCTTAAATTCAACAAACAATTCCAAAATGACAAAGTTAGGGACTGTGCAGAAGAAATGGAACACCCTGTATAGACGTGTAGACGTTTTCTGCTTCCAAGCAATCTATGCTACAATATGAATTCTTTGATTGGTTATACAGCCTGTTGAACCTTTTTATGCGTTCAGAACCGCACAAGTAAAGAACATTACCGTTGCGGATAAAACGACATTAAGACCCTTAAGTTATACAATCGTAGGTAATATAACAAGTGCTATGATATCCTCGATAATTAATCATAGCACGAGTTATATTTGGGAAGAGAATATAATGAATAAGAAACATTTAAGGAATGAAACTTAATTTACATTTGAAATATGACACATAAAACTGTCAGATTTGACAAATAAAATTTATGTAATACTTTCTGATGGTCTGAATAATATCCTATTCCTAACAACGGACCAAAATGTGGTGATAGATTTTTTGTTTTTTAACTATCGCTGTGATAGCTATGTAACCAAGAAAATTTTTAATTTCTATTGGTGAAAATCGCGTCAAGTGACTTATGAATTATATTCTCGCTGAAATATGTATATCAGGAGTTCATAGGTAGGCCTAGTAAATTTTATCCATGAATACCTATCGGTAAAATAAAATAAAAATAAAATCAGAGAGCAAAATAATTAAAATAATTTATGGCTCATGGATGAAAATAGAAATAGGATTTCCGTCTTATTCTTTTCTTATCAATTCTTTTGACAGTAGCAATTTGTTAGCATTATGTCAAGGTAACAGTGCTTCCGGTTATCTGGCATACTTTTCACTTTTGTTTTTACCTTACGGACACTCTAAAGTACAATTCAGAATTTCTTGCAATCTGGTTCAATAACCAAAGCGGTAATTCCTGAAAGTTTTAAACGGGGCACAAACGATCCTGTTGACGTTTTGTGAAAGATCCATATAATTTCTTTGGTAATTTTATACCGTATGACGCAGATCAAGTCCGAACATAGTGATTTAACATTGAAATTCAGTTTTCTTGCAATTCCTGCTCCCCATTGTGAGATACCTAACATCACAGCAATGATAATCTTCCTAGTGATTGAATTATTACCGGAAATTTTTTGAGTGCATCAATATTTTGAAAATTATTACGAGTAGCGAAGCGACGAGGGATAAAATCACTGTGTTCGGACCCTGAGCTGTGCCACACGGTATATAAAGTAGTATTGTTTCTTTTGGTTCATGATGCTTATTCAATTCAAATTCGATGGGAAGATTTATTGGAACTATATTACATTGGTATATGGTATATCTACTAGTTTTATCGACTTGCGGCAATGCAATAAAACAGATAAGTATAGGTATGTATACCCGCATCCTTCACTTATGTTTATATCTTTATACGTTTGCAGATTTTGTTGTTTTTTAAACAGGTTTATACAAATTGCACATTTGTATCCACAAAAGCACTTGTACAAGTCGATGCACAGCACAACATGATCTGCTTCGAGGCGTAAAGTAAGAAACATAATGAATTACTTGTTAATATCTATATAAGTCAAAGGGATTCCCAGACCTATGCAGATACTGTGTGGCAAAAGGATCTAAAACTCCTACACCAATTTCCCGTAAATTAGAGGTCAAAAAAAGTTTTAATAATGAGCAATCTTAGTCATAAAAGTTGAAGTTGACGCAAAAGCACATATACATTGACACTTCTATATAAATTCCTGGTAGATAGAATTTCTGAGCATTTTCTTAAAATTCACAAGTGAGAACGGTGTGTGACTAAAAATATTTGTTTAAAACAGCAAGTATGCTAATTGGGATTTTAATTGCATGTAAGTATAAGTATTCAGTATGAGTAGTTCGTCAAATAATAAAATCTAAAGCAAATAATAGTCTTTAAAAATGTCAATACAAATAAAAGATCTGCGTAAAATATAGGTAAAGGCTTTTGTTGTTTTTCTAATTAATGAAAGAATATCAAGATTCTAGACGGTGACTTTTCTACGGAATTTAAAGGTTAGGTACATAAAATGAATTCATTAAATAGTGCAAAATGTGAAAAATAAAAATAGAAACAGAATATTCACTGGCTCACGACAAAAAGTTTACTTATTTTAAACCATAAATGTCCAGGGTTTTTAAAGTAAAATTATTACTTCAATGATTTTTGAAGTAAATTCCAAAGAAATAAAATGTTAATAATATGCTACAAGCAGAGTGAAAGTGAAAAGAAAACTGGGCATGATGTGCACTCTGCAGTTTACAAACACATTAAAAAAATATATTTTGAACGCGTTGCTTTACAGAGTACCTACCTAATTCACGGAAACATGTGACTAAAAATATTTCTCGATTGAATTTGAACTCGTGAATAGTGAAAATTAAGTTGCAAATCTGACGCTTCATGAGCAACGCCACTGAATTTGATTTTCTATATTGTGTTGCCCATTCCTTCTATATTCCACAACATGTCGCAAAGATATTTCGATACAACTAAAATTTCGTTTGTTTGATAAAAGAAAGCCTTATAAAAAATGGTAGAAGTGAAAACAAGGTATTTGATTTAAAAAAATTAAGTATGTATGTATAAGCATACCCAATTACGTACATAGGTACATACTTACGCATTGTATATGTAACGTTTTATATTTTTTTTGTCAATTTCGTTGTTTGTGCAGATTAGTGGGCTGCCTATTCTACGGTTGAAATCTCCTATAAGCTAAAGCTCCTCTCCGTTTTTAACTTGCTCCAGAACCTTAAGTTTATTAGATTATTGTAAAATTTTGTTTTTCAGCGTCAGATGCGTTTGTCAGAGAGAATATACAATACATTACCTACCACAATTACTATACTGTTGGTCCAGCACTCTAGAAATCTCTCTTGTAGGGTTGCCACCTCTCCGGGTTTGGCCCGGAGACTCCGGGTTTTGACATATGGTCTCCGGTCTCCGGGTTACTAGATATTTTCTCCGGGTAAAACTGCATTTAACAAAACAAAACAAAATTACCAAAATAAAACAAAAACAATGTAGGTAATTCTTATGCCAGAAAAAATAAATGTTTGGCGCAGCAATTTCAGTACGTTCCCGAGCAGCTTGCAATCGCGCAATTTCGCTGCGAGTTTATGTATGTTTACGCATATCGCGTTCAGTGTTGCCAGATCTACTGTTTTAACAGTAGATCTACTGCTTTTACCCTCAATCTACTGTTCTCCTATTTTCACTCTGAAATCTACTGTTGTACAATGTTTAGCGGCAATCGCCAACACAGCACCAATCAGCAGACGTCAGATGTCAGTTGGGTGAAGTTAACTCGTCGTCCCAAATCCTCGCAGTGTTGCCAACCGTACGATCTTGATCGTACAAATACGATAATTCACTCTCATGTACGATGTACGATCGCAACATAAGGATCGTACGCATTTGTACGATAGTTTTGTGTTGCGGGTTGATGTATCCGTCGGCATTAAATTTTTGAGCTGGCCGTGATTTTATGTTGGTGCCAATGCAAACGCAAAGTGATTCTAACTTCCTAGTTCGTACGCTGAATGGCTGAATACTTGCTGTCATTTGGATTCGGGTCCCGTAACCTATTATTTCCGTATTTTTTTCGATAATTTTACTTCTTGATAAGATGCCATACTTGCGAATTTGTAGGTGCATTTATAATTTATAATCTGGTTACTTTAATACCTGCCAAACGTCAAATATCCCCACAGCAAAAATTCCAGACCACGAATTTATTGTATTTAACAAGATTATTTTTTGAATCGAAGCAACTTGCAACATATTTCAAAACGAAATTCAAAATTTCCGGCAATTTCATTATTGCAATTGTATTATTACAGAATATAAAAAGTTTAGAGTATAATTTTTATTTTGCTTGGGATATAATTATTGTTTGTTTTGTTGTTGTTAAATGCATTGTTTTTTATTACTGTTCGAATTAAAAATTTTATTTTATTATTTGTAGTGCAGATAAACTTGGAATTTGAATAAAAACTACTATGCATGCGTTTATATTATTCTTATACCTATTGTTATATAAAAAATTAGTCGCGTACGATATTTTGGTTCAAAATACGATAATTTTTCCGTCTGTGTACGATAATGCAAACGAGGAAGGTTGGCAACACTGAATCCTCGTTTTTTACTTCATTTACTTGTTTGTTTTGTGTTTGAATTACGTGGCAGTTTTCAATTGCTCTAAGTCGGGTACTTAGAGAAAGGCGAACAAAATGCTTTATTAAAAACATGCCAAAGTAAAACCAAATATGGCTTTAAGTTTAAATAAAGCAATAAATGAATATCGTTTAAGGAAGTTGCAATTGTATTTTAATTAAAGGGAATAAAGATTGGTTCTATTCAATTTTTTTTTGGTCGTCAGTAAATCTCCGGGTCAAGTGACTTTTAAAGGTGGCATCCCTACTCTCTTGCCTTTATTATAAATATATTGTAGAGAAAATGCTGTATGAAAGAGTCCCCCTTAATTTTTGATCCAGTATTATCGCAAACTTATTTTCCCTTATAGAGGCTGTCCCATCTTTATACCACAGCAAGTGACCTTCATTTTTTAAATGGAACAACGGCATAATATTTGATTGTATTCTTTGATTCGTTGATTCCTTATTTAATTTTGATATGGAATTGCATAAGATATTTAGGTGTCTAAAGCGGACATTTCTGGTGTTACCGAAATTTTCTGGAAGATTGTGGCAGATGTGGGGGAATTTTGAAAATTAAATATTTTTAGATTGAACTGCTGAAGGGATAATATATTTGGGTGAGATATAAAAACAATATCCATAAGTAACCGTTGCAGTAATAAGAAGCTGAAAATATTATACAAGATACCAGGAATATAACCAAATTAAAAATTAGCAAAATTCCATGACTTATTTTTTTAAATAAGATCACATAATTTTTATGTCCAGATTATTTTTATATTCTTAATTCCCTATTACGTAGGTATCAATTTGAATGCTTCTAAAATTAACACAATGGTGAGCATAAATTTAGCGCCGCTTTGCAAATTTAACTTTTTTTGGTATTTATCAAAATAATAATTGTATTTATAGTATATTATTCTACGTGTGAGTTATGGTGGTTGTTACTCACGAGGATGAAAGTTTTAAGCACGAGCCGTATTCGAGTATTTTAATTCATCCTACCTTAATGATAGCCATAACTCGAGAGTAGAATACTTTACTTTATCTACAAGAACTCACCGGAAATTGCACTTTTACGGCCACATTAGATTAGATAGATATACAATGGATCAACTTTTGATGCAACATTTTTTTTTAATTTAACAGTGTCGGGCCCAAGGGGTGACTATGGTATTATTTTAGAGAAAATTTCCTGCGCCACTGAGTTTTAAAAAATGTGAAATGTTTTTTTATAAATGGTAGGTATTAAATAACACAAAAAAGTTCCTTTACTTTTTCAAAAAAATTAACAATTTAAAAGAAAACAAAGTAAAACAAATCTTATCCTCTTATTTTATTAAAAATTATGTGAAGTGAAGAAAATTGCATTTTTAAGAAAATTAATTTATTGCCATTAATGAAATGCAGGAACAGAAAACAAAGAAGCTGTTTTTTCTTCCTTTTCTTTGTTTCCAATGATATCTTGATGTAGTCATTGTCTTGTGTGTTAAAAATCGCGAGAATGGGCATATTCGCAGTGGCGGACTGGCAAATTTAGCCAGCCCGGGCAAGTCCTAGTGGACCGGCCCCAAAATAACAATAATAATATTAATAATATAATTAAATAAGAGTAATATAAGGGGCATGTCAATGTTTTCACACAACAGCTTGCAAAGCATACATCAACTCAGACAGAGACTGACTCAGATCTCAGACTCACTAGTATCTACAGATAGATGTGCAACTATGATTCCCAACTCAAAGCGCACGCGTAGCATGTGTACGGCAACGGGCGTATTTTTTGCTGATATACTATTTCCGTAAACGTTCTTGCCATCACACCTTCGTGGCTGAGTGGTTGACGTATCGGTCCCCCATTTCGCAACGTTGGGGGTTCGCACTTTACCGTAGTTATTTTTTATTGATGGTTTTTTTTTCTTTTGAACAAAAAATCGGTCAGGTCCAAAAGGACAGCTAGGGGATCGCAATCGCGCGAGGCAAGATATCAACTCATTCCACATTAATTGTTCATTTATAAAAATCATTTGACGTATGCGTCGACGCGGGATTGGGAATCGCAATTGCACACCTATCTGTAGATGCTAGTCTCAGACTCCGACATTGGAGCAGTGTGGCCAGATTTTATTTTCGCGTGTCGCCAGTTTGGCAGCTAGATGTGGCCAAAATGAAGTGAAAATCGACCAAAACCAAATACCAGATTGTATTTTATAAATTGCGTCATACAAAAATTTTAATTGGATTAGTAGTACTTTGTAAGGTTAGGATTCATAAAGGGTTTATCAAATGAAAAATTTAAATTATAATTTTTGTTTTGGTAACATTTCGAGTAACGTTTATTTAATTTTATCACAAACAACACAGGTTATAATAAATTAGAACCGTGAATCGTATGCACTAAAAACTTTAAATAAATGTCGTATTATATATGCAGGAATTCACGCTAAAAACCCCCTAAATTATGCATAAATGAGGACTCTATTCACGACTTTAGTTATAATTTAGTATATACTGGTTACTGCCCTCCTTAGCACAAAGATCGTATCTGCAATTTTATTTGTTCTTCCAAAATTTGGTTTTTTGTATTGAACGGTGCTTACGGCTTACCAATGTAAAAAAGGATGGATTGGAGATGGCAAACACCAATACAGAAAAATTCAATTTCTGCAAAACTAATAAAATGGCAGATGCAACATGTATGTTTAGTAAACGAGATGGCGCTGGCGCTCAGGTGCAGTGCACGTAAATAACGTAAGCGCTTTGTTCCATTTTTCTTCTTGAGGACGCATTAAAATTGCAGAGCAACCTCGATCCAAAAAATCGTCCAAATGGCGACTTGCGATTTTCTGCAAATATGTATTAGGCTTCGGCTATACTTGCGACTCTGTTGTTGCGATTCTGTCGTTGCGGTTGTGTCGCGGAATCAACATATTTGGAGAGGGTGGCTATGCAATAGTCGCGGCCGCGGTTTAAGTACAATATTCAGTTGCAAATATGCCGTTGGGTGAGGATGATCTTTTGCTAGCTATTATTGCCGTTTCTAGGTATTTAAAGAAAAAGAAGAAAAAAAGAAGGTATTCTGTGCACCCTATTATCGCACAGAGACTCTCATACCGACAGTTTCATACCCTGTTTAATTCATTAAGAAATTATCCAGAGAAATTTTTCTCCTACTTTAGAATCAGTATATCTTCTTTTGATGAACTTTGCTCTTATGTAAGGCCAGTTATCACGAAACAGGAAACCAAATTCAAAAATGTCCCGGTTAGAATATTCCTTTAATTTGATATCCCACAAAGGTGAACGCAAACGAATTTCATTAATAAAATTCTCCGTATCAAACATTCTGTGTTGCTCGATAGACAAAACGGAACTACCTAATTTGCCGCAAATACAGCCTCTTCCATTAGAATGTGTGGAATGCGTTTTAGTCGCACCGGAGCAAAAACGTGACCAGTTGCGTTTTGTACCCGGATGCGTTTGTGTCACTGACGATATAGCCGGCTACATAAGAAACAATGTGTTTCATTTCTGCGACACAACCGCAACGACAGAATCGCAACGACAGAGTCGCAAGTATAGCCGAGGCCTTAGTCGCAAGTGCTTTATAAAAGGCCCCCAATCTGGCCGCACTGCTTTGAAGTTTGATCGTGGCGGTTCGTACTGGGGTGGGGGGAGTAGGGGGCTACTAATATGCAGTATGCAGCAAATATGAAAACATTGTCGACAGCATAACCATTCTTTTGGTTGAAATGATAATGAGTGAGTACCGGTAGAACATGGCCAGCCGGCCCGTTGCGACCGGCCCACCGGGAAATTTCTCGGTGTCCCGCCGGCCCAGTCCGCCACTGGCATATTGATATGAGCACGTTCGCAACAAAGTAACGAGGACGTACTGAGACGGGGAATTATTCTTGGAACTTTCGAGAAGACATTACAAATTAATACTCAGGTCGGCTGCCGGCGCGACCCTCACCCCGCCGGTAAAAGTGCAAACAGGTGGGTAGGTTTTCATCATTTAGATCGAAAATTGTAAATTTCCGTACCTACTTCCCAATTAAAATTTCGATAACTAAATTTTTTTTTAAAGTAAAGAGACCTTTTTTATGCTATTTCACACCATTTATAAAAAAAAACATTTCACATTTTTAAACTGGATTTTGCTTTATTAAAAGGATATCATAGTCACCTCAAGGGGCTCGCCTCTGTTTAATTGAAAAAAAGGAATGGGGTCGTTGCATTAAATAGAAAATCGATATAATTTTGATAGAAATAAGTAACTAGGTGTTTATTGGCACTCTGGGTTACATTCATTTACTCACCAATAGCCCAACATTTAAACAATGGCGATTTTTGCACGAAGTGCGCCTTCCGAGAATTAAACAGAAACACGTGCTGCCCCGGTTACGTCATTAGCTTAGAAGCGCTTGTGGTTGGTCATCTGAATTGATGTTTTGATACCCAGAAAGCTTAACGTTACGTGGCGAGTTTGAGTCGGTAAAGTAGGGAGCAATAATGTTAAGAATAATAATAATTTGACATTTGGAAATTTATTATTTTTATTTGTATTGGGCGTATAAATAGTTCTCTGTCGTTTATTTATGTGTTTTTATTCCTATTTATTGTGTCACTTCGTATATTCGTGTACGGAAAATAGAGCAAGGTTTGGTTAAAGTCGATTCAGACAATTTACCGGTAGTTAGTAGCGAAATGATTGACAATTATTATTTATCCAATTTGGACTATTTCAGTGATGAAATGAAAAATATTAAAATGAAGCGGTGGGTGCTTCATTTATTTGGGAACTAGACAAGCTGAAAAACAACACTGGACACTATCTGTCAAACGACTAGACTGCCATGATTGTTTACGTTGACGCGTTTGCAAACAACGGTTGTACTTTCCGGCTAATATCGACAATTCTCGGCATTGCCCCAGATACGTCATCATTTAAAAGACTTAAAGGGCCAGCGTCTTAACTTTGATGCTGGTTTAGATGCCTAAAACGTTCGCTGTGAAAAAATTAAAAAAATGCTGGTCAAATATTTTACCACAATCTTCGGGAAAATACGATTTTTAAAAATTGTGCAACGACCCCATTGTTGCATCAAAAGTTGATCTATTGTGTAGTAATATTGTGCACATAGGTTTCATTGGCACCCTGTATCTTTGAAATTAAGCCGTTTTAGACTGATGGTGATAGAAATATTCGACTCGAAATAATTTAAAGAACCACCTCTTAAAAACATTTAGAATACCTACTTAAGGACCACCCTGTATACTACTTTCATCAAAATTGAAATTTTCAAAGAAACGCGCGTAACGCGAAAAATATTCGTTTTAGGCAAAAATTATATCATAGGTAGGTATACAATAACCTTCTAGTAAAATCAAATAAGGAATTCAAAAATGGAATTAAGTAGAGAGCGTTCCATTTAGAAAAAAAAGTTAGGCGCTGTGCAGAAGAAATGGGACAGCCTGTATAACTGAAAATAATTTTATTTAATAGAGAATTAAAAATGGATTGAGTCTCTCACACATTTTTCTATACACTGCACAGTGCACAATAGTAAAATTTAAGAGCGCTGGACAACACTGTAGGAAAGCTTTTGAGTTATAAGTTATATTATAAGTTTTCTTTTATGGCTTACAGTAGAGCCTCCTCTTTAGTTAAACACTCCTTATTTACTCCGCTGTAAATGTGGACAAGACTTTCTATTTCTTCTATTCCTCTTCCTTTCTAGTCTCTGATAAGGGTTCCATATCAATCTTTCTAGCGCTTTGAAGACTTCTGCTTGTTTCTTGACAACAGCTCTTGGATGCTCCATATTCCATCATTGTACCTATATTGTCTGTTATTATTTCTATTCAATGCCCAAGTCGATTTGCTCGATTTTTCCACCTAGGTAAAGTGGGTAATTTAAATATGTCGCGTCTTTGGAGACAGACATGATTAGAGTTGCTGATTATTTTCTTATATTTCTCCGGAGTGCCAAATTATTCATTGCTAATGTACACTCTGATGTCTCTATGTTTTTATGGAATATTTTAGTAGTATTACATGCTTGATGTTTCCAGGTGTGGCGTTATACGTCGAAGATGCATTATCCCACAGCTCAAATGACGAACCCAATAATTTAAACCCCAACTGGATTTATTATCGATCTGAAGTATACGACCAATTTGGTACTTTTAGCAATTCCAATAAACGATCCAAATGCCAAAGTTGCTATAATTTAGGTACAAATTCTAACTTTCAGCAACCACCATCAGGTCAAAATTCTGCGAATTACAAAGTAAAAAGGAATGACGACATTTTAAACCGCATAAGACAAAAGTTTGGAGATGACGTATACATTTTCGACCAAGATAATATATTTCCTGAAAATTCTGATAACTCTGGACAACGTACAGTTTCACCAACACCCAGTAGTGACAATACTTTCCGGCGTCGTCCTTCAACTCCTGGACCGGCGACTGTAGCTATTCCGGGAATGGGAACCACACGGTCACCTTGCGAAGATGCTTGTCAAGTAACACCAGAGTATAATCCAGTTTGTGGTAATGATGGAACGTCATATTTCAATGAAGCTAGACTTAGATGTGCACGAGCGTGCGGAAAAAGTGAGTGATATTAAATTTTCATATAAATTAAAACAACATAAATTGTATTTGAAGATAAAGGCCGCATGTTCAAACGATCTGGTCATACTTCAACGTGTTTCTGATAAGTACGTATTGTTTTCAGGAGTAAACATGATTCACACGGGTGCATGCACTAGGAGATCCCAGAATCGGAAAGTCTGAATTGTATGATAATTCTTTGGTGTCCATAACGTCTGGATATGGCGTATAATTTTTGTATACTTAAGTACGAATGTACAGAGTGTCCATTTTCTATTTTCGTATATGGATAATTTTCTTATGGCCGGTTGTTCGAAAAAAGTAACACCGACTTAGTTGCTGTGATACAACCAGTCAGAAAGCCTATATCATAGCAATGAAGCCGGTGTCAGACTGAAGCCCGTGCCGGGCCTTATTATTTCTTGACCTTGTTAGATAAGGAGATTGAAGTGGCTTCTTGTAGATATTTTCATATTGAATAAAAAAAGACAATAAAAATTTAATTTTAGGCTTGATTTTCGAATTACATTTTTTAAATAACAAAAATTAAAAATCATTTTTTTGGATTTCATAGATAGGTAATTTGATATGCTTCTTCCTTACAGATTTGTTACCTAATACCGAAAATATAAAATAATTACGCATATTAGTAAGTCAGCGAAGTTAGAAAAAAATCTATTAGTCCACATCCAACTATGATTATCATTTTAATAATATACTTAGGCAGGTATTTGTGCAATACCTATCTAATGAAATGTTAAAATAAATCTAAAAGAAAGATGGCTATCAAACCCCATATTATTAAAACCAGAATAACATTAGCTTTTTAAAAAATGGAGTTTTTGTTTTGTCTCGAAAACAAAACCCATTGTGAAATTTTTGTTTTCATCTTAGGATCATGCGGAAAAAATCCATCATAGGACTCTTTCATTTCCTCATTCCTGAAGTATTTTAAAAAGTTATCACTTCGGCTCAAATTTGAAGTTGTTAACTTGCCCTCACAATAATTCTGCCCATTACCTTTCTTCTGTTTTTAATACCAATACTTTTACCAACATACAAAAAAGAAAATGAGCAACCTGTAAACATTATGCTCTCATGCTACTATAAAGACTGTTTAAAATAAAACTTCGTCTTATGTTAATTTAATATTATATTAAATTATATTATAATTTTAATCCATGAATACGAATGATCCCAGTTATACGAAATATATTTTATTTTGTATCCCCCGTTTTGTTATTTTCACAAATACATGTTTGAACTTGTTCTTAAGTATGTAAGAAATTTGAGGGGTAACTGTTTCACTTATTCTAAAACAAAAAGTTCGTGTTACCATAATATTTATTGTATGTATGTATGTATGTATGGATGTATGTATGTCCTAAACGGTTTATTTTTGAGAAGTTGGAAAAAATCAAGAAAGCAAACTGCGTTTTATCTATACGAAAATATTTGAATTATTTATGCAGGAGACTCTGTTTATAGCAGCGTGACCCTCTAAACGCGCATGTTCAATAATAACCATGTGTTTCTCAAGCGAATAATTTTTGAAGAGAATATGAACGCCAACGACTGAGATTTACAATGCTCCGTTCGCTG
This sequence comes from Xestobium rufovillosum, assembly GCA_963966045.1. Classification (NCBI taxonomy): domain Eukaryota; kingdom Metazoa; phylum Arthropoda; class Insecta; order Coleoptera; family Ptinidae; genus Xestobium; species Xestobium rufovillosum. The sequence continues at coordinate 18,406,676 of OZ014496.1, forward strand.
CGCTTGGCCTTAACCTGATTGATTTTTGTGTAAGAAATGTAAAATGGAATCAACAGAAAAAGGTCACTCTAGCTGCTGACCAATGCTGGTTAAGACGGTAGGTACGCCTTTTGTCTAATAACTAATATGCCTCAGACACACTGTACATTAAATTCTACTGTACATAAAATTCGAAATAATTACATTGTTCCTACATGCATTTGCATTATGTGGCTATACCTACCTACCAGCTGCTTGATAGCTCGATACGTGGTTCCGGGTGGCCAATTATGAAAAAACAGTTGGGAAGTTTTTCAGAGTAGGTATAGAAACGCGAGGAAGCACCAGGTACTTATACGGCGTAGCGAATGGACCCCTACCCCTCTCCAATGAGTTTCTGCTCACCTGTCTATCTCTATCAGTCTATCTACCCTTGGCATTTTGTAATTTTGTTTCAGTGGTAGATATATACCTGCTCAGTGAAATAAACTAGGCAACCGAAAATACATGCCTAAAGTTTGGTCATGTAAGCACGCAAATAAACATCCACCAGTAGCGTAGAGTAGAGGAATTCGCCTCAGCTAGTAGGTATAATTTTAGGTAATTTTTGGCGCACCGCACACAATGCTTCAGAAGAGTGGCTTGTCACAAACGTCAGATAATCATTCTAAACGAAACAAACCCATGTGCTACCTGATGTTTTAACCTAACCTATGCAATAAAATATAGTAGTTTTCAAGTTTTCAAGTTTTTGCACGTAAGCGCAAAACACACAATGAAAATAAATTGTTTTCACTGCAAAACTTCTATACAGGGTGTCCAGTTAAGAATGGGCCATAATTTCAAATCTAGCTCCCTTGAGCCAAAAGAAACCGATCTGAACCAATTTATCTTAATACATTTCTGCTTCCTAAAAAGTTATGGGCCTTCGCAGATCAATTTTTTATTTAATTTTTTCGTTATTTCTCGGGCACCTTTGAAGCTATTTCAGTGAAACTTGGTATCGGAGGGTTTTATGGGTAGCTAAACAATAATAAGTGCTTACTTTTGAGTAAAAAGTAGAGGGCGCTAACTTCCACCCCACGTATTCTTTTGTTTTTGTCGTATTTTGTTCGCTGGTACAAATTTTAAAACAATTACTAGTTTTATGGAAAGAGCACTCGATTTACTGTAAAAAAGATATACTTGTTGGAGTCCCTAAAACGTACCGCTTTAGAGAAAAATGCATATAAAGTTAATGCTACTGTGGTAAGCCAATGATGCTAATCAGAATCCTGCCTTCGTTTTGAGCCCATTAATTATGATAGACGTCAAACCTACAGAAACATGAGACAGCCAACAATTTGCAATTGTAAAATTAGAAAGAAATAATTCTTCGGAACCCCATAAGGAAACAAAAAAGTACTAAGATAAATTGGTTTTTGAAAATATTTTTATTTAATTTTTTCGTATGAAAATTGTTGACCGTCCCATGTTTCAGTATATTTGACCATTTGACGTCTACCATGATTAATGAGCTTAAAACGGAGGAAGGATTCTGATCAACATCATTGGCGTACCACAGTAGCATTAACTTTAAATGCATTTTTATCTAAAGCGGTACGTTTTAGGGACTCCCAACAGGGATGCCTTTTTTTATAGTAAATCGAGTGCTCTTTCCATAAAACTAGTACCTAATTGTTTTCAAATTTGTACCAGCGAACAAAATACGACAAAAACAAAAGAAGGCGTGGGGTGAAAGTTAGCGCCCTCTATGTTTTACTCAAAAGTAAGTACATATTATTGTTTAGCTACCCATAAAACCCTCCTATACCAAATTTCACTGAAATAGCTTCAAGGGTGCCCGAGAAATAACGAAAAAATTAAATAAAAAATTTATCTGCGAAGGCCCATAACTTTTTAAGGAAGCAGAAATGTACTAAGATAAATTGGTTCAGATCGGTTTCTTTTGACTCAAGAAAGCTAGATTTGAAGTATAGCCCATTCTTAACTGGACATTCTGTATATTGCAAATAGCAAAAGTTAGCTTAAAACGTTGTAATTTTTTTTTTTTTTTTTTTTTTTTTAATTCCTATGATATTTGCAATCTGCCAGGGAGCAACAAGCAAATTATTTTGTAAAAATGTGTTACAGCGTGAGGTTAATGACTTACATTAAAGCCCTAACTTAATAATTAACTTGATCCACATGATCAGTGTTATGACATAGGTACGATGCTAATTCTAAACTTATCTGTTGTAAACGTTGTAAATAACATCAAATGGTCAAATTAGGTCAAGACGTTGAAAATAACACTGATAAACGTCAAATGGCACGTGTATTAGTTTTGTTTGGAATAAAAATCTGTCGTATGAAGGGTACACTAGTCCGACTAGCGCATTTTCGTGGGCAATTCAAGAATAGGGATGCATAAGATACTTCGATAGTTTTTAAAGCATACATATTTTTAACTATGTATATGGTAGGTATCAAAACATGGATACTTTTGTTTCGATACTTCGAAGGTATCGATACCTTCACTTCAAATATCGTATCGATAAATCAAGAAGAAAACAGCAGCAGACTTTTAGAGCCGGCAAAATCTTTTGCGTTTTTGGTTTGAAGTAAATAAAAACAGAACTAAGCAACTAAGAGGATTCCAAATGAAACTTATGAGGGAGAAAGATATTTCATTTATTTGCTTTTCCAAGAGTTGCCGAAAAACTCGTAATTTTATAATTGATTTCGGCATTTAGAAAAACGTGACAGTGCAGCTGCATTATTATCATTTCCACATATTTTGCAGTGCTGGAGCTAACATCAACCTGCTGCAGCTCTCGGGTGAATTTTGTATAGCGAAAAGGCGAAAAGCACATCACAAAATATTATTTATTTACTTATGATACAAACTGAGTACCAAGTTTAAGTTTGTAATTTTTTAAATGGTACCTACATTTCTTATTCCTCGTCTTGTTAATCAATCATTGTTTCTCCTATACTCTACGTATACACAAATAAAAATTCTATAAACTGAGGCATATAAATCGGGAAACCCATGGAATGGTACAACACTAAGAAAATGAATGATCAAGTATCGATACTTTTCCGTCAAATATCGAATAGTATCGATACCTGCTTAAAAAGTAACATATGATAAAAGTATCGATACTTTCGCTGAATTGTGCATCCCTATCACGGATTTCATAAAAGAATCTGGATATCCAACATGCGGTAGTGGGGATGTAATAAAATGGTTTGGGTATATTGTCCGCCATGATGATCTCCTTTTTAGTGATTTTTGTCTAGTGCCTAGTGGGAAACTCAATATTGTTGTGTCGTAACTGTTTGTCAACTAATGTCAATTGTCTTTTTGTGACCCAGTTTTGATTTGACGTTCGTCGTTTGTGTACAATTCTATTGTTTTAACAAATTAAACTTGGTGCTTAATATTATATAGATTTTATTAATTTCATTGTGCAGATACATTTTATTACAAAACATAATTAGCAGTGGTTGACGGGGTGCATTTCAAAAGTTTATTTTCATTATTTTTTCATCATGGTCCATTGTTTTGTTTTGGGCTGCAAAAATGCTCATAAGAATACCAAAGGGAGAAATATAACTTTTCATATGTAAGCTAAATTGTTTTTGGCCAGTATCTAATCATCAGTAGCCTCAATCTCAAATGATCTTATTTCCATAAATAAATTTAGTGCTATTGCTATACTCTAAGATAAATGGTTAAAAATACTGATAATTTTTTCACTATTATACTTATAAAATTGTTACCATTAACTGTTTGCATTATTTCATACTACATAATAATATTTAACTTGATAATTTTTTTGGAAATATGCATGGCTTCATTCCATTCAATTTCGTTGGCGCGTGAAGTTAATCCTCCAATGAAAGTGGAAAGCAATAGCTGTGTTATTGGTCGGCGGCAACCAATCAAAAGGGAACTCAACATGGCGGCCATTATGGCGGCCTGTATACCCAAGTCTGTTTGTGATGCTAACTATATATCTATATATATTTTTCTAATCTGTGATCCCTATTCATGAAGTGTGACCACAGAATTTTCAATTCTACTTTCTACCGCTTGAAGTCATGTGGCGCTAGCATCGGGCGTCTAAATCAAATTGTTGTTTATGTTTTGAGTTTGACGTTAAAGTAGGCGATGCAAAGGAATGATGCTTGTCCTCTGAACTTTTGTAGTTTCATGCCAAATTTAGGGCTAAAATTGTAAATATAATATAAAATTATAAGTTGTGTACTCAAGATGGCAACCAGCAATACTTTTAGTGAAAGAATTGAGGTTAGCTTTACCCGGTCTGTACTGTAGTAATTATCTAACTTAATTTAAATTTTGTAGGATTACGAAGTTCACAGTCTGCTTGGTAAAGGTGGTTTCGCTTCAGTTTATAAAGCACGATGTTTAAAAACAGGACAAGAAGTCGCTATAAAGATGGTAAATCAATTTATTGGAAGAACTAGACAGTAGCGACAACTAACATAAACTTTGTAGATTGATAAGAAGCTGATGCAAGCAGCAGGAATGGTAAGTCGTGTAAGGCAAGAAGTGTCAATACATTCAAGATTAAAGCACCCGTCGGTCCTAGAACTTTACACATTTTTTGAAGATGCGAATTATGTTTATTTGGTGCTAGAATTGTGTCACAATGGAGAATTACAGCAGTATTTGAAGAAAAATAATGAGGTTTGTTTTATAAGGTTGTTTTCTTTGAATAACAAAGGCCACAATTTCAGGTTTTATCAGAAATTGAAGCAAGTAACATAATGCGACAGGTGGTTGAAGGTGTGTGTTATTTACATTCGCACAATATTTTGCATCGGGATATGTCATTATCAAACTTGTTGATTACAAGGGACATGCAAATTGTAAGAAGTTTAAGTTAAGGTGATGTATTGTTGTTGCTGATTGATACTTTTAACTTCAGAAAATATCAGACTTTGGGTTGGCTACCCAGTTGTCAAGACCTGATGAAAAGCACCTCACAATGTGCGGAACACCTAATTTTATATCTCCTGAGGTAGCATCAAGAGGCTCACATGGCTTGGAAGCAGATGTGTGGAGTTTAGGGTGTTTATTGTATACATTACTGGTGGGCTCTCCTCCTTTTGATACTCAAGCTGTTAAGAGCACTTTAACTCGAGTTGTCATGGCGAATTATAAATTACCAAGTTATTTATCGCCTGAGGCTAAGGATTTGATTAATTCTTTGTTGCAAAAGAATCCCAAAGATCGGATAAGATTGGAGCAGATATTGGAACATCCATTTATAAAACGTAACTCGGTGAGTTACCAAATAAATGACCAATAGTTGGTAAGTCTAAATATGTCATTTTGTTATCCAGGTTCATGGCTGCATGTCTAATATAACGCAAGACAGTGGTATACATACAATGTCAAGTCGAAGGGACAGCGCATTTAGTGATTCTGCTACGCGATTGTATAAAACACCTGAATCATATAACTACAGGAAAGCCAATAGCGATTGTGGTACTAGCAACAACTGCCTACCAAATCGTTTTAATAATATTGATCTTCCGGAACAATTTCGAAACTTCGACATTTTACCGAAACACGGTGAGAGTTTCGATTGCACTTTGGCACCTTTTAAGAATGATAAAGTATCAGTTTTTTCTCAAACTGGTTCTGTATGCGATGGACTCCAGAAACATTGCAATAGTTTTCACCAAGAAGTGAGTCACTGTAGCCAGAAATGTTACAGTTCTGATCCTGGTGGTGGAAGTAAATGTTGCTATCAGAAACCCCTTACCACTTGTTGTTCTGGTGTACAATCTCATTGTTCATGCGCCGAAGGTAATCACCATAACAGCCAAGCGAGAAATAGCAGATGTTTACAGGAGTGCAGTTCGAATACCTTTAAACCCAGTAATTTTGTAAATAGTCCAGATATGTTGCCACATTTTGCCGAAAACAGGAAAGCAGATCGACCTGGATTAAAACAGATTTGTTCAAAACGTCTGCTGCCTACAAGACATCAAACAAAAAATGCCATTCTTAGTATCTTGGATACCCAAGAAGTCTGTGTGGAATTTGTGAAAAAACGTGGCCAACCAAAAAGAGAAGTTGTCAGTGAAGTATGCAGGATATCACCAGATGGGGTTAGGATAATATTGTATGAGCCAGAAGATGGAAAAGGGGTGCCTCCTTCTCTTGCACCGCCTCCTTTGCCCGCAAGGGGTACAGATCAAATATACAGTTTCGAAAATTTGCCAGAGAAGCACTGGAAGAAATACATGTATGCGGCGAGATTTATCGATCTTGTGAAAGCAAAGACACCGAAAGTGTCGTACTACACTGACAAGGCGAAATGTATGCTTATGGAAAATATGACTGATTTCGAAGCTTGGTTTCATGATGGTAGGTCTTCAAATAAGTTTTTGTAGTACCTATACGTAGTAAGTGAATAGTATGGTTACCTAGAGAAGAGGTTTGAAAACGACCGTGATAAAATTGGTCACGTTTTGTAGTGGCAAAATAGGGGAAATTTCCCAAAAATGGCACAAAATTACTGCAAAAATCTCATTTCTTAAGGTTCAATCTTTATTTCTATCTAAATTATCAGTCACAGGCCTGCCAATATCTGCATCAATAAACTGGCTATCAAATCTGCAAATAATATAAGGGGTGTTCCATTTAACATTTTTGAGGAAAGCTCAACTTTGCGCAAGTTGACCACTCTGCAATGTAAAGTATTTTGGAAAAAGTGTTAATGGATTTTGCAAATAGAGTATCCCGTGATCCTAGTCCAATTATAAAAAACCCTAGGTAGCTTTGATCAGCAGACGTCAGTAGCTCCACAAAGTTGGGTTCACACTGGCACTAAAATGACCATATCTTGACATCGCTTACTCTAAACCCCACCGTGCAGCATATCAACTTTCATGAAATTTTTTGGGGAATCCAAATAAAGGGTCCGGCAACAGGTATTGACAAGTTTGCGAACGCTGCTGGGAGAAAAGTATCGCGGAGGGAGAAACAACTGTGGGCCTGACATGTTTGGAGGGATGTTGTTTTGTTTTGGGCGTCGCCTGTGAGTTTTGTTGCGGTGGCTCATTGTATTTTGTTCAGCTGCCAACTCTCTCTTTTTTTTTATGTATACAAACATTTCTTTTTGTATTTTGTCTGTACGCTATTGCAATTCGACAATAAACATTTACTTACTTACTTACTTATGTTTGTAAAGTAATGCAGTTTTAGTCGCCATGAATTCCTGGCCTGTGCAGCAACGAATTTTTCAAACCGAGTACACAAACGCCGAGCAACGGCAATTTCGGGTTGAATATAATATTGGTGGATTGCACCATTCTGGAATTCTTTTAACAAGATGGAGCGACAAGCCACACGGCGCGTATTTCTATGGCCGTTTTAAGGACAATTTTTTCCTGGGCGACTCATATCACGAAATGGTGATATTCCTTGGCCGGTAAAATCCCCCTAGTTGACGTGTTGCGATTTCTTCTTGTGGGGCTATTTGAAGGCTAAGGTGTTCATTGACTGGCCCCATACATTGGCAGAGTTGAGAAACCTCATCACGGCTGAAATTAGAGCACTCCACCCAAACGTATTGCAACACGTCATGCAATCCTTTCGCCGCCGACTCGCAGAATGCGAAAATCGCAATGGCGCCCGCTTAGAAGATGTGATCTTAAAGTACTTAGGGTCATAATGAAAATGCACTGTTTAATGAATAAAACGGTGTCTTTGTAATATATGTATTTTAATTTGTACGCTTACAATCACACTATAAAACAAATAATTACTCTGCGAACTACCAATATATAACGTTTTATTTAAAATTTTACATACATTTCTGATGATGGGATCGTTGTAAATCCTGAAACCGGTCAAATATTTAAATAAAACGTTATATATTGGTAGTTCGCAGAGTAATTATTTGTTTCATCATGAACTTCTACCAAAAAGTAAAAGAAGAAAATATTAACTACATTAAAACCACACGTTAAAAACTGTCAGAACCTGTTGCCGGACCCTTTATGTAAGAAATGTAGGGCATTCCATTAAAAAAAAAACAACTTTGGTTTGATACTTAGCACGTGAAAAACCTGTATATATCAAAATGATTTTAACAGAAGCCTAGTAGGGTTCTCCACATAGACGTGAAATTTCATGTTGCTGTCTTGAATAGAACCAGAGATCTGAACCGACTACACACTATTGGCTCACCCTGTATAGGCGCTCTTTCCCTTTTCTATTGTTTTTTCTATTATTACTCGTAAAGCTAGTATGACCCCGCGCGTTCCCCTATTTCTTCTAAATCCGAACTGATCTCCTAATATTTCTTCCGCCCTTTTCTCCATCCTTCTTTACACAATTCTACTACTATGATGTGCATGATATGCAGCTAACTGGTTTAAATAAACGGTCTATTACCTCTTGACCTGCACACTTTAAGATTTCTGCCTACAAGCCGCCTATACCTGGTGCTTTATTGTTTCTTAAACTTTTTCAGTGCTAGTTCAAACTCTTCTCTCATTATATAACACCCTAGGTTGTCCCCCTCTAGACTGCCTTCCTTTTCTAGTATGTCTCCTACTTCTTGTCCCACATATAAGTTTCCCAAATATTCTTTCCACCTATCCTGCCTTCTCCCTGCTTCTGATTAGGATATCTCCTGCCTCGTTTCTAATGTTTTTGCTACTAGATCCAATCTCTATGAAATTTCACCAAATTATTTTATATGCTTCATCAGTCTTTCTTACTTCGAACTTATCTTCCACTTCTTTGCATTTATTATCAATCCATTGCTCTTTTGCTTTTACAATAACATCCTTATTTTTATTGCTCCTAAAATTATTTGCAACTTCAATTTCTTGCTCGCCAGTGTATATACATATATCTCTCTTTTCATAAAGCAAATTAAATATTGTCGATACCTTCTTTATGCAGATGATGTACTATGTACTTGTTTTGCCCAGGTGGCTGCAGAAAGGATAGTGTTTGATTTAAATAGTTTTGCTGACATCACTGCACAACATTCTTTAATAATTAACCCTTGTAAATCAAAACTCATGTTGTTCGGTGGTGTTCATACAATCCTACTACTAGAGATTACATAAAGAGTCAATTGTGGACGCTGCTACTAATCTGGGTGTAGTGTTCGACTCAAATTTGAGATTTTACCAACAGATGTCTAAGTGTATTCGAACAGCCTAGATCAACTTAAAAATTATACAGTGTGTCCTCGGATGGACTTAACTATACATACTTGTAAAAACTTTTATTTTCAGTTTTTCGAAAAAAGTCATTCTTTATAATTTCTTTTTTTCTTGTTATACATATAAATACGATTCACGTTGAGAAACTTTGATTTTGTTGTACAGGGTGCGCAGAAAATACAAAAATGTATGTACATATATGCAAAATTAAAAATTTTTGAATCAAGCTTTTTGAAGTCTCAGAATGAAACAGCTTAGAAGGAGAAATCGAAAAGCCAAATAAAGTTTAAACATAGAAGTTATACTTAGTTGCTAAGATATACCGGGTGTCCGGTAAAGATTGGCGACCGGCTATCTTAGGAACTATTCTTCCTACAGATTTCGGAAAAAAATCTTCTTACAAAAGTGACCATAAAAATTCATCAAAAATGTTTTTAGCTTTCAATTTTCCCCGCTAGAGGGCACAATTTTAAAAGAAAATAGACAATCCACATTTTCTTAAAAAATTCAAATGGAAATTTAGGTATCCTTTATATTTCTCAAAATCTCATTGTAATATCCAGCAAATTAGTTTAATAAGTTTTTGATCTAACTTACGAAATAAGCGCTGGGAGGAGGAAAGAATTCCCTTACACCAAAAATGCCCTGTCTCCGGATTGCTTGAACCAATTTTAATGAATTTGGTCTCGTTGGAAAAGGAATTTATAGCGTAATAGAAATCTGCATTTATGCTTGAATTTCATTTTACGAAGGAGCCGCCAGATGGCGTTATTTCGAAACTTGCGAAAATGTCAAATTTTCTCAAAAACTTTAAGAGTCCGGCAAAGCAGATCAAAAGTTACACCTGCGGGGCATCGGGTCGGTGAGGAATCCGTTAGAAACTATCAGCTGTGTTGCAACACCGTCGCGCTAAACACGTTTATGGACACAGGAACAACGCACATTCAAAGCCCGCGTGTTCGGTACCTAGTAAATGAGACAACGGCGCTCTGAGTTTACGCTCAGTCCCTACGAGGCGGCAGCACATACCAAGCCATATTTTGCGTTTGCAGCGCTCTCGCTCTACCATGATTACACCTTCATCCTAGTAAATTTAGCAACACGAAAGCCTGATTATGGTAGAAGAAGGTATACTTTATGTCGCCATTGAAACAATTTTTCGAAAACTGTAAATCTCTTGGCGCTATGCACGCGTGAAGTTGGTCAATTTCATGAGTGAACTGACACTTTCTAAGATAAAATTTTTAAATTTTCTTTCAATGGAAACATAAAATAAAGTTTCGTCTATAAACTGTCAAAAATTCAACACTTCAATTTTTACCGTTTAGAAATGAGCATAGCACTACGAAGTCAGTTTTCGGGTTCATTTTAAAGGGGTTTGTCAGACTCTTAAATGGAATGGTATATTTTTTATAACATGGTGTCATTACAAATAGAATTGAGAACAAAATGGCTCAAACAGGAAGTTATCTTTTTTCAAACAGAAGTTATCATCAAGAATATGGTTTAATCAAATCTCAGCGCACAGGTACCAAATTTTTTCAACAATTTTTGAATGGAATTGTACATTTTCATAACATGCTGTAAGTACAAATTAATAGCATGAAGAATAGAATGATGCAAACCGAAAGTTCCTATCTTTTTTCAAATGAAAATTATGATCAAAAATGCTGTTTAATCACATTTCATTGCATGGGTAATTTTAGGAAAATAAAATTTTTTAAAGAATATTAGGGCATTCTTGTATCACTCATCAGACAGAATTATTAGAAATATTACAAGTAAAAAGCACTCCATGGAAAATAACAACAAATACCTGGTCATAGTATTGACACTATTTGTTTAACTTAACTAAGTATTAATTATTAGTTAACTTAAATTCGATTTCAGTGTCTTTTCTCTAAAATTTATTATGAATTTTTAAATAATGTCTAGCTCTGTTGCTCGCGGTGTTTTTCAAAATGAAAAAAATGCCGTTATTGCCTCCCGAGCCTTGGAAAGGCGTTTGAGGAAAATTGAATATTTACTAAATTAAACTGATATTCATTTAGGTATCTATTTAATTTTTCTCAAATTTACCCATGCAATGAGATATGATTAAACAGTATTTTTGATCACAACTCCGTTTGAAAAAGATAGGAACTTCGGGTTGCGGCAATCTGTTCTTTATGTTATGTGTACTAACAGCATGTAGTAAAAATGTACCATTCCATTCAAAAAAAGTGGAAAAAATTTGGTACCTGTGCACTGGGATTTGATTAAACGATATTCTTGATGATAACTTCCATTTGATAAAGATAAAAACTTCCGGTTTGCGGCATCTTGTTCTTAATTCTATGCGTAATGGCAACATATTATAAAAAATATACCATTCCATTTATAATTTTTGAGAAAATTGGACAATTTCGTAAGTTTCGAAATAACACCATCTGGCGGTAGGTAGTAAAATTAAATTCATATGTAAATGCAGATTTCTATTACGCTATAGATTCCCTTTCCAACAATACCATATTCATTAAAATTGGTTCAAGCAATCCGGAGATATCGCATTTTTGGTGTAAAGGAATTTTTGCCTTCCCCCACTCCTTATTTCATAAGCTAGATCAAAAAGTTATTAAACTAATTTGCAGGGTATTACGAGGAGATTTTTAGAAAGCTAAAGGATTCCTAAATTTCCATTTGAATTTTCGAAGAAAATGCGAATTGTCATTTTCTTTTAAAATTGTGCCCCCTAGGGGAGAAAACTGAAAGCTAAAAATATTTTTGATGAAGTTTTCATGGCCACTTTCATATAAAGATTTTTTTCTCAAAGCTGTAGGATGAATAAGTTCCTTATAGCCGGTCTCCAACCTTAACTGGACACCCGGTATTTCTTAACAACTAAGTATAACTTCTATGGAAAAACTTTATTGGGCTTTTCGATTTCTCCTTCTAAGCTGTTTCATTTTGAGACTTCAAAAAGCTTGATTCAAAAATTTTTAATTTACAAATATACATTTTTGTATTTTCTGCGCACCCTGTACAACAAAATCAAAGTTTCTCATCGTGAATCGTATTTATATAACAAGCAAAAGAAATGATAAAGAATGACTTTTTCTCGAAAAACTGAAAATAAAAGTTTTTACAAGTGTAGGTAAGTCCATCCGTGGACACACTGTATACAGCCTCCACAAATTTCTCGCATTTCCGGTTAAAGTTATTTTATGTGAAATGTTGGTTCTCTCCATTTTAATTACTGTGACACACTCTATGGCCCATGTTTAGACAGTACCTGTATTAGAATAATTCAGTTGGTGCAAAATTCATGTCTCAAGTTTCAGTGCAGATTTGCACACTGTTGGCCATATGTATATCGTAATCGCATAACTTAGAAACTGTCATTCTGAGCTAAGAAGAAAAAAGTTAAAGGTCTTTTATTTGGATGAGCAGCTTCTAATGTTGATTAATTGTGATGGAGATTACCAGTTTTTATAACTGAATGATCTCTTTTTGTACTCTTTTGTACGTGCAACAAATGTTATTGTTATAATTTTGCCCTACTGTAACCCCTTTGATTTTCATGCTAAGGCTGCATGCGTCGGAGACCGTCTGTTCGCATCTATTTCGATATTCCTAGAAAACCACAATAGGTGCGTCAAAACAAAAATAGCACGTGGTATATGTGATATGTACAATTGGACAATTGCATAAAAAACAAAACTTGAACCACAACATTAGCGCTCCTGTGAAACTACTGGATGATCTACATTATGATAATTTATGATACAATATAATTTTTGTAGGTGGAAAAGTAACGCAATCTGTAACAGAAGGTATCATCTTAATAGATACAACAGGCGCTCGCATAACCCTAAATAATGCAAATGAATGTTCACATCTGTCAGGATCGATGAAGCTGATGTGGGATCATGCACAAGAAGGAAAAACACATTGTCTTCTACTTGAAAGAACAATGAATCAGCTTCCGGGTGACAATTTTCCCATTGTAGTAGGCAGACGTCCTAATGTCTCAGCAACTAATGGAAAGGAGAATGTCCCACCCATAATAACAGTAAGCTGAATAATAAATAAATTAAGATTAGTGGTTAAACAAGATCTCTTCTTTCTAGCCATCATTTACGATATCTGTAGAGAGCACGGCGGTCGACTCAGTATCTCATAAAGAGCGTAGAGTGAATGTTCCAGGTGTTGGCTTGGCACTCCAACTAGCCAGCGGAGCCATTTGTGTGAAATATGGGGACGGATCTCAGTTGACGGTTGATGGAAAGCAGCAAGTGCAATATCAGTATCCAGATGGACATATGTCAAAATTTTCCAATGCAGATAATATTCCACGGCAAATAGTGGAAAAACTGCAACAAATGCCAAAGGTGTTGAAACATTTGGTACCGCAACCACTGACTCTTAAAGCTCGGCCCATAAGGTGACAATGATGTGCGTTGGTGAATTAGTGGGGGTGAGAGTGAGTGATTAATTTAATTTGTTGTATTTATAAAAGTGTGCGAGAAAAATTTATTAGTTAAGTAAAAATTGAAAAGATTATGTTTCTAGAGATAAGATTCTGGAATAAGATTTATTTTTGCAAAAAATATTGTATATTTGAGAAGTAAACACAGCTTTGAGTATTTAAAATATGTATTTAATGATGGGAGTGACTACTGAACAGTCCGCCGGTTACTTCTAAATTTTGTTCCAGGACAGTCGACACAATATCAGTAAAATGACGTTTAAGAACTTCGTTATTGAAAGACATCGCCAACAATCTTGGTGGGTGTTCGGGTACAGTACAGAGCTGCCATTTTGTTCTCCTACGGCTACACGAATTCTGCGCCCGCACGTTTTCGCGTTTTTTGTTTGTTTCTACATCATGTTTTTGCCAAAAAATGCATGTGTCTGGTGCGAAAGGGCAATTGAAGGGTCTATTTTAAAAAAGCGTTCTCTCAGCTTTAGTTTTTTACACTTCCAAAATGCCAAATATAGGTTACATTCTGTAATGCGCATGTGGTCAGACTGTTCAGTAGTCACTCCCTTTAATGATTGATCGTTCATCAGAGTTACATTGTTAATATAATTATATTCTAATGAATAAATAAAGCTAAAGTCAAATGCACTCTTAAGGGCCCAAAGACACCATTCTTTTTACACGGTTTTGAACACGTGGGTAAAATTGTGCAAATAAGAATGATGGACCGGTGGTCACACACACTGAGCATTTATGCACCAGTTTTGAACGAGCAACCATTATTACAAAATGTGTGTATATCTTACGAAGATTTAAAGATTTCTGCTATTATTTTGCCCCAAGCATTTAGAAGAGATTATTACAGAAACTTGCAATAACAATAACAGAATCTGCACTGCACTGTAAAAATCACGGAATATGGCCGGCACACACACCCAGGCTTGTGTTAAACTTCGCAGTTAAAAACCGAATAGATATTTCCGAAAACGATTAAAACTGGTGCATTTTAGCCATGCATCATAGTTTTTACACGGTTTTAACAGAACCGTTTTACCCCCACGGTGAAAACCGCGTAAAAATACGATGTCTGTGGGGCCCTTTATAAGTCACTTCCGACATCTTGCAATCATCTGAATTGAGTAAGGGAGAGTGGGGGAATTATGCGCACTTAACAAAGATCTGCTGCTGTGACCAAGCCATTACAGTTATGACGTTAAAATATAAAGGAATGTAAGCCCCCAACATGGTAGTTTCATTGTGCAGAAGTATATTTGATTAAAAGGTAGGTGTGGTAACATAAAAAATAAAATGCCCGAAGTCCCAAAAGCGCACAATTCCCCAATCCTTGGGGTAATTGTGCACAGAAGGTGGGGAATTGTGCGCTTTACATATAAAGCTATAAATCAGTACGAGTTGACATAAGAAACATTTGTTCTAAACTATCAGAATGTTTTATTCATCTAACAAAATTAACATAAACTTCTCTAAAATCAAAATAATGAAAACTAACCATTTGGATAGGTACATATAGGTAACTACATATTTATATCGAGCTTTGGCAAAATTAAGAACTAAGTATTTTACTGTTGGCAATAATCACGATAGTTTTTAGCAGACTCAGCAGGATTATAAGTTGGCAGTATCTACGAAAAGCAAAAAAGAACAGCTGTACTTGTTTATTCGTATTCAACTGCATAGGACTAATTGTGCGCACAATTACCCCAAATCAGATCCAACATAAAAGAAAATAGCAGCTCATAAACAAGTCCGACTTTGTCGAGGATTCTTACATGAAATACCACAGAACACAATGCTAATTACAGCCATGCATGAGAGATCATTGTTAAAATAAAAGTGTCAGTTTATCTCCTTAGCTGCTGGAGCCAACAAATTATAACAATTCATGCGTTTTGACGCCTGGGGACCATATTCACGTAGCTAGAGCGCTGCAACGCAAGTTGTTGACGGAGGTTGTTTAATACACTTGTCGACAGAGGACAGCACTTGTTGTGTTCCAAGCTTGGTACTATTTGTGCGAGAATCAACAAGCGCACAATTACCTGCTGCGCACAATTCCCCCACTCCCTTACATCGAAATAATGTGCATGAAAAAAAGTGGCTGATTATTAACAGATGATTTCAGTGGCATAACAAACACCCCCGCAGATCCCGCACTGCGGAGCGACCCAGCTTGTTGGGAGGCCCACGTTGCCAAGGGACTATTTCAAAAATCCGTCCATTTTTGGACTTTGGAAAAAATTAAGTGAGAAATAAAAAATCAGTGCGTTTCTTCAAATTTATCACACGTATGTATTGCGGTGTTATTGTTTCGAACTTTACCAGTAAGTGTAGCATCAGCAGAACGTCCATTTTCAAAACTGAAAATAGTGAAAATGCTGAAACGTTCCATAATCGAGGTTATTTATACAATAAGGAAGTAAATCAAAGTCCGATCATCCTCGATACTCTGTATTTGAATTTTGGTAACTGGTTTCGGGGTGCTTTTCTTGTTTCGTTTTTCAAGATATTGAGAATCATTTCATGGATTGGGATTTCCCTTTCAGTGAGATATTATGGATCGCTATTTTTCCACATTTTTCCGCTTCCTTCGGAAGTGTTTCCGCCGCTTTGTTATCTCCTTCAGAGGTGACTCAGTTCTTCTCTTTGATTTTAGTCTTCTGAGAAGCTCCCATAATCCCCATTTCACCTTTTTTCCCCACTTCCTTCAAAAGTAGTCGGGAAGCAGCCATCTCAAAAAGCGCTTATTTAAAGAGTTCGTTCGAAGTCGAGGAAACACTTATTTTGAAAACTGTTTTCTATGTAAAATCACCCGCTGAATTCGAATCCGGAGGGCGCCCGTTCATTTGGGACGGCCTTAGCCCTGAAGAATGCATTTTTACGTAAAATTTCGAAAAATTTAAAACTCCGACCACTTCAGTTTACATTGTCATATCTTCATTCTGGAGACAGCTAGGAAGCAAATTTTTTTTGAAATGTTCTCCAGGCATTTTTGATTGCAACCCTCTATACACAATTAACTTTTGAAAAATAACTACGTCAGAAATTTTTAATTTTGTATACCGCGTCATTTTTGTGCACCTTAATTTTCACCACGCAAGAAAGTTTTTTATTGTAAAAGATACCTATTCAATCGAAATAATATGTCGTGAAAAGTATGCAGAAGTTTTTAGTGAAAAAATCATTCGATATCTGCAATACTGACCGAGTTACAGCGATTAACAAAATATTGCTTCTTGTACTTCGGCATAGTGTTCTATCTACTCTACGAATCTACCTACTCCGTGCATCTGCGGGCGGCTAATCTCCGTCATATATGCGGGAAACTAGTGCAAATACCTATTACTTTTTTTGACAAAGCGATAAAACAGTTTCCAATGTAATGAAGTTCATTTTTAATTGTTTACATATAACATACCATAACTGTAAAACTGTTCTTTATTTTTCAAATTCTGCGACAGACATAAGTACACTGATTCTATCTTTTTTTGTACCTGCCCCCGCGCCAGGGCCGTTTCTAGTGAGCGGGGAATGAGTGTCAAAAACGCAGGTGGCTAGTTTCGGCGGGGCAGCGGCGGCGGGTGTGTACCATTCGCTGCTGTCCCGCCGAAAAAACGAAATCGGATTGCCGTATGCCACCTTTAAAAGTTAAAGGTAGCATTCACTTTAAGGCGGCACGCGTGGAGAACTTCATATTATGCAGTTACTTCTTACATTGTATTTTTTATGCATTTCGATGTAGATCTTATATCAAATTTATGTTACGCCCATGTATGGATTTCTATTCCTATTTTGAGAACAAATATAAAAAATGTTTAAAAAGTGAATCTTTTCTTCGAATGAAGAACGGTATAGGGGTGTAGATAAACAGTGTTCGTTAGCTTAGGTTAGGTTGAGGGTGGCAATCCGGCAATATGTAACTTGAGGCAGCCAAGGAGTCAGAAACGGCCCTGCCTGCCGCCTTGAACAATGCGTTGTATCCATTTTCACTTACAGCTTGAAATGTTTCTGCTGAATCATTCATCTGACAAATTATGCACAAATTGTAATTGATTTCCATTTTCACTAATAGTAATGCATATAACTTAACCTCAATCTTCAATCAAAACCGCACAAACAGTGATTCCAAAACAATTCCACATATACATACTACTCGTACATAGTTATTGTTATTTGTAAACAATTAAACATGAACTTCCTTCATTACATCGGAAACTGTTTTATCACTTTGTCAAAGAAAAGTAATAGGTATTTGCACGAGTTTCCCGCATATACGTCGGAGATTAGCCGCCCGCAGGCGCAGATGCACGGAGTAGGTAGATGCGTAGAGTGGAGATAGAACACTATGCTGGAGCGCAAGAAGCAATATTTTGTTAATCGCTGTAACTCGGTCAGTATTGCAGATATCGAGATGATTTTTTCACTAAAAACTTCTGCACACTTTTCACGACATATGGTTTCGATTGAATATGTATCTATGTTTTACAATAAAAAATTTTCTCGCGTGGTGAAAATTAAAGTGCACAAAAATGATGCGGTGTACAAAATTGCAAATTTCTGACGAAGTTATTTTTCAAACGTTAATTGTGTATAGAGGTTTGCCATCAAAAATGCCTGGAGAACATTTCCTAAAAAAATTAGCTTTCTAGCTGTCTCCAGAACGAAGATATGACGATATATACTGAAATGTTCGGAGTTTTCAATTTTTCTAAATTTTACGTAAAAATGCATTTTTCAGGGCCAAGGCCATCCCAAATGAACAGGCGCCCTCCGGATTCGGATTCAGCCGGTGATTTTACATAGAAAACAGTTTTCAAAACAAGTGTGTCCTCGACTTCCGACGACCACTTTGAATTTAAGCAAGCTGCTCCCCGGCTAAAGTGTTTAAGTTGCTGTATCACCTCCTTCAGTGGTGGTGGTTCAGTTTGTAGTATCCCACCTTTGTTTAGGACTTCGAATAAGTCTCCATAGTGTTCACCTTTGCCCTCGTTGTTGGGAAGCTCATGTGATCTCTGCTCACTGGGTATTTTTCAAATTTATCACTCTCTTGGTCGGTCTGATGATGGGGTGTTAGTTAAAGACCCTGAAACCGGTTACCAAAATTCAAATACAGAGTGTCAAGGATGATCGGACTTTGATTTACATCCTTATTGTGAAAATACTGAAAACCTATTTACATAACACCATGAGACAACAATGTCACTCTGATTTGTCTCTAATTAGTATTGAACATGAGCTCATTAAGGCATTAAATATCGATGACATTATCAACGATATTGGCATAAAAACTCTCGATGATCTGCCCGTTTTTTTGCAAATTAGTAATCACTTACTCATAAACAAGAGCGTTAATTGTGCTCGCTGAAACTTGGATAGTAAGAGACATTTCATAAGTACCTACTATTTTGGAAGTTACCCTCGTTTATTATATTACTCGAGTATCAATATGTTGTACCTGCCTGTGTAAACTGAATTTGAAATATTCGTTAAAATTTATAATGTAATCCCGAATGTAGCCCTTCCTGGAGGTTTAACCTAGCTTAAATTAATTATCGCTAGTTTTGATTTGCAAAAATTCGTAATGAATTCGAATGAATTTTTGTTCAGAGCATGAAATTTTTGTTACGCCACTGGCTGATTTAAAAGTTTTGCCTTTCAACTCACAAAACAACAAACAAATAAGTCTCGGAATTAAAAAATTTGTGATTTTTTGAAATGCGACCTATATTTACAAACCTTAAACGAATGTTGGCAAAAGTATTTACCCGATAGTATGTTTTTACGTAAGGCAAGGAAAGAGAGAAGACTCCTAACAAACTGATGGTTGTCGTCGCTCTTTCATTGTCTTACACAAAATTCACCTCTTGTTTAAATTTCTGCATTCAACGTGTCACAAGAACTCAAACAGTTTTAAGTTCTTAAATTTTTGACATTCAAAGCTTTTCACAGATTCTTCAAAAGCACTTTAACCAAATCTCTAGCTCTGATAATAACAAAGTTATCCTGCTTTAAGTGAGACACCCTGTATGTTGGCTGAATATATTCAGTCAACGCCCTGTACAATTATGATAGTGCATCCATCCGCCCATTAGGTACTCCCAAAATGTTTGAGATTGAGTGTAGAGAAAGGCAACTAACTGTTTGGCCACCTAGATCACCAGATCTTAATTCGATGGATTTTTGACTCTAATATTGGTCTCATTTTTACCCGTGGAATCTCTAATCTTCTAGCACTGGGACATGTTATTTGAGATATTTTGTTGTAACGATGCAAAAGAAAATGCAACAATTATTCAAACAAATGAATAATCATTTTCTCCGGTCGTATGAAGCGAGATGCCCCCTTCTACATTTTGGGAAAATATGGTCGCGCCGCGCGCCGAAGCCTCCTTCCAAAATCTCCTGCCGCTGGCCTTCCGATACAGTCCGACCGCGCCGAGGCCTCGAGAGCACTTCTCTACGAGTGTTGGCACTAGAGATGTGCAACTGATACTTTTTTCGGTATCAAGTAGATATCGATACTTCTTGTATGAGTATCTGATACTTTGTATTCGTTACTTGGTATCGATTGCCGGTAAACTACAGCGGCTGTACAGCACGGTAACTGATTACTGGTTTAAATACATACTGATACTATTCGTAGTACATGCGGCTGCGGCTACTCCGTGTGATATTCGCAAGTAGTCACTACAAAAACAATTAATTTCCTTCAGTTCTTGAATTTTTTATATTAAATTTATTAAATAACCAAGTTAAAAAATAAATAGGTAGGTAAGACTTGTCTCATTACTATAAATCATGTGGTTTGATTCCTTTCTGCATAACTACTTCCAATTTATGAACCATAAACAAAATACCTAAGGAAATGCCTACAAAGCTTTTGGACACCTGCATAAGCTTTTATCTTTTATGTCTGCTGCCTTCGAGCGGCACTCATTGCGATGCGATATGCGAATACAAGACCACACCCCAGACGCAAAATAAATATAGGTACCTCAATATCGAATAGGAATACTAATAACGCTACTGCACGGACATCGGTACCATAAAATATCCGATGCGGTATTCGTTACTCGATACCGATTCATTTCCCACTTCCCGTGGTTACGCAAGTTATTCGTTCGCGTTCACTTCACATCGATACCCAGTAACGAATACTTTCGTTTGGCACTACCAGATACTTCGAATCCAAGAGAGTATCTGATACTAAGTAACGAATAGATACTTTTTGCACATCTCTAGTTGGCACGTAGTAGAAATTGTTCAAGGTACACTCCGAGGACGTAAATGTTTATGAGATTAAATGTTTATTGTCGTACCGCCGATAGAACTGTTAAATACTTGATAGTTGCTAACCGAAACCATCCATAGTGTGTCGTCGTAATACCTAGAGTCTTACAAACCCGATTACTAAGTTGGAGGTGGGCCCGAACATACGTGAAGGCACATTTTCCAATAATCCGTAAACGCAGTTAATCGATTAGAGCTAGTCGAAAGGCTTGCCTAATTTATTACAGACCTAAGTTGCAGGCGGTGAAATACCAGCCGCTCTTAGGGGGTAAATACAGTGCAGAGTTTTTTGGCATAGTATATACCTTGCTATTACATAACGCAACATAGTCATCATTTACATTGAAGGGAATAGTTCCAATCGAAAGACGGAATAATTCTCTTCTCCGCACATTCATTAGGGAAAGCTAGCGTCGAAAGGCTGCGAGAGTCCCTATCCGTTACATCACACTGAAACAACATTCACACCCCGGGAATAACCACAAGGTAGTACGATTTACATACCTTCGTTGATTTTGGTTTGTGATTTTCCGAATGTGGGTG
The DNA here is from genome assembly GCA_963966045.1 of Xestobium rufovillosum. Lineage (NCBI taxonomy): Eukaryota > Metazoa > Arthropoda > Insecta > Coleoptera > Ptinidae > Xestobium > Xestobium rufovillosum. The sequence goes on from OZ014496.1 coordinate 18,428,178, forward strand.
CCCGATCGGTAACCTACATCGCCAAGAGCAAAATAAGTTATCTATCCGTCGCACGCTTCGTGTATACAGTGATACCGACTTTGACCGCCAAATACTGCTGGTTGTCATTATTTTGATTAAATTTGTAAATAACTTTTTATTATACATTCGTTCTGCTTTTATTTGAATTTTCTGTATTTAGTTAAATTAATAGAGTGTGTTTAAGTTTCATCGTGAGTATTATTTTGTTTTGCAATAGTTCCAGAGAACCCTGTCTCTGACTAGAGTTCAGGGTATATTTTTTTATCGATGACCAGAAGTCCACCGACCGACCGACTGAAGCAACACCCCGTATGGTCACAAAAGGTGACGCAACGGGAAAGGTCGTTGTACTGTATACGTATATTCTTCTAAAACATTTCAAAAACAAGAAATGTGTTATTACTATATTTAAAAAAGAAGTATGAAGTACATTCCAATTAAAATATTATTTACAGTTTGTCTAATGCTCAACAGTGACTCTCTCGTACACATTTGTGCATCTCAGAGACATGGACAGTTACACTTACAAAAATGATAGGTAATAAAACAATATTTACAAAAATTAAATTGTAAAAATCTACTCACTAAAATAAATTAACTTAAATTAATATGTACAAAACTTTCCTGATATAGTGTTGCAAGGCTAATTAACAATTATAAACAATTCATTTGGTAATATTTAATAAAAACCAAGAACATTAGATATTCTTTCATAAAAATCTAAATTTTACGTCTAAACCTTGAACGACTAATACATTTAACCTACAATTCAAGTAGGAACTAAAACAGAATAATTCACAGAATTGCAGTCCATTTATAATCTAAAAAATAACGCACATGACACATAAAATTAAAACACCATCAACACATTTTTAATAATTAAAAAGTCAATTCATATATATTTATTAAAGTTTTTAAATAGTTCAATATTATTAGGTCTTTTCAGTTAAATCCTGCTGGTGCACTTGTAAGAAAAGAATCCACATTGCTTTCATACCCAGGTCTCGAAGCAGTGTCTAAAGGAAAATCGTAATCCGGTATTAATAATTTCGCCCTTAAATCTTGCCACTGAATTTCTGGATTCTCTGTTGTGCTCGTAGATAATTGTTGAAAATTTGGAGAAGTATAATCTGGCAGGAATTTGGGGGGTTGGTAAAACTTCGAGGGCCCCATTACGTAATCAAGAAGTTCTGAAGAGTTCCTGGGCAATGGATTCTCTTGCGACGAAGGAGCTTCTAATTCTAAGTTAATGGATGGTATATCGATTGAGTCACTGATATTCTGAGGTAGAAGTGGTGGTAAAACGCCTATTACATCACCTGGTGGTAGAGGAACTGAGGAATTAACAACTTTTGGGTAGTTCGGTGTTGTGGCTTTGAAACTTGATGGATAGTTAACAGATGTTGAGGTTGTACTTTCTGTGTTACCCATAAGTTCATCATTTATTTCATAAGGTAACAGAGGGGGCAATAAACCTATATTTTCCCCAGGTGGTAATGGTACCCCTGGGTCTACTGTCTTAGGATAATTTGGAGTGGTTGCTTTGAATGTAGAATTAAAATTAACTGTTATTTCTGGTTCCTGTGTTGGTTCCTTTAATATCTCTGATGCAACTGTCGTTATTTCTCCATTTGATGATGGTGGTACTAAACCAAATTGTTCACCTGGAGGAAATATACTTCCCTGTACCACTTTAGGATAGTTGGGCGTAGTAGCTTTGAAATCAGATTTAAAATTAACTTGAATTTCATCTTGCTCTGGTGTCACATTTGAAGTTTCTTTAGCAGGTTGTTGTGAGGTAGGCGGTACAAGTCCAATTTCTTCACCCGGCGGAAGAGGCACATTAGGAGCTACTTTTTTTGGATAAACTGGTGTGGTGTTCTTGAACTGCGACTTGAAGTTGACTGGAACTTCGGTTTCAGACTCCTCGTCATTTTTTTCTAATATTGCAGGAGTTGTGCTTCTCGTAAAAAGTTTTGAACTGGTACTGAAGCGTCCAATAATGGGATCTTGGTTGCTCGGTGCTGTGCTTTGCTTATTTTTGTTTCCTCTATACACTTTATCATTAAAATTGTTCAAGACGAGGTCTTGGGCTTTTAGAGGTGTGTCTTCGAAGTTAATGGACCAATGGCTTGGTACAAAATATGAAGGTTTATTATTCTTCGAAGATGAACCATTATTTTGATCATAATCAGAATCAACCCCCACAAGGTTCAAGTCATTGCTTGACGAGTATGCTTTTCCTGATCTGGAAGCAATCTTGTAAATGGGCATACTGGGATGGGTGAGTAAATCTGGTCGAGGTGTTCTGTGGTATGGATTTTGAACATCAGCATCATCGACGAAAGGTTTCCCTCTTTGGCCGATTAGTAGATTCGCGCTGTAGTCTGTTTCGGACCTACTGCAGTTGACCATGTACCAATGGTCACATATTAACATGCGTTGCTGGAATAACGTTGTGTTCGGGCAAGAATAGCTGAACTGTCGTCCCAGGCCATCGCACATGTGATACACCTATGAAAAGAAAAATTATGTTAAGACAAATTTACAAATTCATAATTTTCTCTTATATAATTATATGTAAGCTAAGTTTCTACTAACTAGGTTTGAAAGCTCTAAAATTCGGGCTATCAAATATTGACAATAAAATGACCACTAGAGACAGAGGTAAATAAATTGTAAAAGCCAATATTGTAAAGATAAAGCAAATAGTACATAAATTTTAAAATAATTATAGCGTTTGGCAGAGGATGTAAATTTGATAGTTTGTGTGATGGCAAACAGGAAAATTGATCTCTGCGCACCCCGCATCGGACATTTTGCAACTGGTAGGTCATCAAAAGGACACAAGAAGAAATTATGCTAAATCCTTTTCAGCGCCTCTGCCTTATGATTAAATTTATTGATTGCATCACAAGAACAGAAAGATACCCGAGTCAGAAGTTCGGAGTACTTCTTTGGTGGTGCAAAATAGGTAAGTAATATCATCAGAAAATTTTCATTCTGAAGACTGGTTGGACGCGTACCTCCATCCTTTCCTATCCTGAGCTAACCTTCGCATTTCCCCAAAAGTTGAACACCCTACATCCCTAACTATTTGAGAGCAGTAGTCTAATCTGGGCCTACCCCTACCTCTTTTTATTCATATCTCTGACTCTAGTATGTCGCGAACTAGGTTATCTACCAAAAATATGGAGACTTACCAGAGTAGTATTCGTACCAAAAACTGGTCGGACGGATTACTTTCGGGCCCATTAGTCTTATATCATTCCTGCCTAAGACAATGGAAAAGCTGCTCGACAAGCATATAAGGGATGATGTATTGGTAAACAGGCCACTACATCAAAAGCAGATAGCATACAGAGCAGGAATGTCTACAGAAACTGCTCTACACCACCTTACATGGAGAGCGGAGAAAGTGCTGGAGAACAAAGAAATCCTCCTAGCCGCCTTTCTGGACATAGAAGGAGCGTTCGATAATACATCATTCAATAGTATCTCCAAAGTCGTAGGCCAATTAGGACTAGACACTAGAGGCTTTGTGCTGCAGGCGGATAGACTGCATGCTGAGGGATAGAGTGGTGTTTACTACACTGCTTGATGAGACCTTGGCAGTCAGGGTGGCAGGTGGTTGTCAGCAGGGTGGGGTTCTATCTCTTGTGTGGAACCTAGTTATGGACGGACTGCTTAGGAAACTCAGCGATGAAGGATATTCTCCCCTAGGATATGCAGATGATTTAGTCATCACAGTCGAGGGAAGATTTAGTAGTACGATTAGGGAACATATGCAAATGGCCGTGAGTATTGTAGCAGCCTGGACTGAAAAGGAAGGCTTGACCATTAGTCCAGAAAAAACAACAATAGTTCCATTTACGCGAAAGAGAAATACAGAGGCTCTTGGACCTCTATATCTCTGTGGTAGGAAGATCCCACTGTCAAGGGAGGTCAAGTATCTTGGGGTTATACTGTCGGAAACTACTCTTGCAGTAGTTAGGCGAACATATAACAAAAAATGGGGTCTAAGGCCAGGAATGGTGCACTGCCTGTACACCAGAGTGGTCAGAACAGGAATAATGTAGATATGCATGGTGGCCCAAAGTCAAACAGGTAACTACTAGGCTAAGGCTAAGCAAAATTCAGAGGCTTGCCTGCCTAGGGATAACAGGGGCGATGCGGACTTCGCCAACTGCAGCCACAGAGACTCTTCTGGACCTTCCCCCTCTCCACTTCGTGATATAGCGATACAGGGGGAGGCGAGACTGGCACTATACAGACTGCAAAATTCTTTTTACCGCGTCCGTCTGGGTACAAAGCACACTAGCATTTTTGAGGACATAAAGGATCCCATGCTTGACATGAGGACGGATTACATGGTCCCCAAGAACACCACACAACCACTCTTTCAGGTCACAATCGATGACCCTAGAGTGGAGAACCAAATTCTGAACAGCATACCTTCCGGCAGTCTAATCTGGTACACCGACGGTTCTAAGACCGACACAGGTACTGGTTCAGGACTGTTTGAAGATAAACCAAGAGTGAAACTCAGCTCCTCTCTGGGCAAATATGCCACTGTCTTTCAAGCAGAGGTCTACGCGATACTACAATGTGCACGGGAAACCGTTAAGAGGGGCTACAAAATTCAGCGGATCTTTATCTTATCAGACAGCCAGGCAGCGTTGAAGGCTCTTATAAGCCCAAAGATGTCTTCCAGACTGGTGTGGGAATGCTTTGAGCAACTTAATATCCTAGCCATGCGGAACGCAGTGGGACTGCTTTGGATTCGAGGTCACTGTGGGCTGATAGGGAACGAGAAAGCCGATAAACTAGCAAAGCGGGGCTTCAACGATCCTTTCGTTTGGACCGGAACCTGCCCTCAGATACCAATTAAACGGATGGATTCGCGCTCAACATCACAATTACTGGAACATGATTCCAGGACACAGGCACAGCAAGTCGTATATAAAGGGACCTTGGAGGAAAAGATGCTCAGAACTACTTTGCCTTAGTAGGCTGCAAGTAGAATCGTAACAGGCTTCCTAATGGGACACACGACCTTTAAAGGACACCTGTGGAAGATTGGCAAATATTAGGGAGACCTTAACTGCCGCATGTGTAATAAGGAACGGGAGACAGCTATGCACATCTTGTGCAGATGCGAAGCTCTAGACCAAAAGAGGCAGCGAATTTTCCGGCGATGTCTGATGGAACCTTAAGAATTTTCCACGCATTCAATGTTTGACTTGTACCGTTCGGTCCAAGGCACCAAGATCATGGAATGGGTGTGACTTAGAATTAGGGTGAGCACAATAAGCCCATTTTGTGGCTGCAATGCATCTGAGCCTACGGGCAGACAGGCCCTAAGGGAAAAAAATGTCGCGAACTAAGCCTTCGCAACTCGACCCTGCGCTATTCTTTGTTTTATATCTTTAGTGCTCCTATACCATCTCGAGTTGTTTTACTTCCTAAGTAGCAGAAATTCGCTACTTTCTCTATCTTCTCATTTTCTATTTGTATTTCAGTTTTAGTTCTATTTTCAGGCCCTCTACATACCAAAATTTTTGTTTTCTTTTTATTGATTTTTATTGCCGTAACCCTCTGCTTCCATTTCATTAAAAGACATATTATACATACATTGTGAAATATATATATTTATGTATTATGTACTAAACTTTTTGTTCTAAAAGTATGTTTTCAGTTGTAAAACATGTATTACGAATTCGTAAAGAGCGTTAAGTTTTTCCTTTTTTAACATTCGTTCTGTTAAACCGTTTTTTTCCTGGTGTACAGAGGGTACGTTATAACCGGAGTCTACCGCATTCATTGCACTATAGCATAGCGAAAGAATTAAGGTATGTATCTAGGCACAGCAATCAAATTCAAGGAAACTAAATGTTTCAGCTTTACTTATATGAATTAATTAAAAATCCGTCCAGGTATCCTGTTCACCATGAATCGTTTATAAGTTAACCCCACACGCAAAAATTTTTCTTTTGATTTTGTTGTTTATGTTTTTATTTACCTGGCATCCAGTTCCAACATCTGCATAATATCCAGTCGGTCGGCCAGCACATGAAAAACTAGTTTTTTGAATATTCTGAAAAAAAGGAAAAACATCAGTGGTGATTTATTTATTTCTTTGCGAGTATGTTAAAACGATCTGATCACGAGTTATATATTAAAAATAAAAGGCTGCTATAAAAACTAGTCCTCGCCATAATTGCAAAATTATGTAACTTATTTTTCATAATTAAAAGATGGTACTTGTGGCGTCTAAAAACTAACAGCAAATACAAGACAACTTTTTATGTCAGACAAATTTAATTCCAGATTTTGTGGTGAGTGCAAAAAATTGTTTATTTTGTTACAACATAAGTTTAAAGTTGTGTTTTTACATAAAATAAAGAAAAACTTGGCATTTATTCGTAGTACACTTATCTAAAAAAACTGTATTACTTAATTCCACAAACAAAATGTAGCTGTGCTGATTAAGAATTAATTAAGGAAGATGGTCATTAACAAACAACATACAAGGACGGTTTTACACCTAATTTATGTTTGCCTTCCCACGCATCGCCAAATTTAGAGGCATTTGTGTTACGTGGGCAATTAAAAGAACTAAATGATTCTTGCGATTTGCAGTCACATGTTGCATATATGTATGCGTATTATGAATGAAACTCCAAAACAAATTTTTCTCCCTGTTTTAGAATGGTGATTACCTGATTACAAGCACGTACCTTAGGAATACTTTGCTCATTTTTTCAAAATTCTTGAAATTTTATGAATATACCCACAACCCTCACTAGTGTAAAAGAAAAATGCGCAAGGGGTACTAAAGTGAATCGCAGTCTACTCAACTGGTGTATATTTGGCTGCATAACCAAGCTTTAGGAATGCACGTTGGGTTGCCTAGTTCGTTTCGTTAGCTAGGTAACAAAAAGCAAAGAAAAGGTTAGGTTTTTATTTTTAGACATTGATGACTTCACTTGAAGATTTTCCTCCGACAAAGTTAAATTGGGTTTTCCCGAGATGTTTTTCCAAAGGTTTCCCTTCAAGCAATGAGACCTCCGAGAATGCAATTTCTAGCTGTTTTATAATGTAAATTATTCTGTTCTATCTCATTGGTAAATGTTGAATCTTCATCAGAAATTAAGTTAGCTTAGTGTTTTGTTACTGTAATCCCCACTGTTAGGAAATCCGATAGTCATTATGTTAGAACCTCTATTTTATTTCAATTACTTTCAGGACAAACTGTACACAAAGCGACTAGAAAACCAAACAAACCAAAGCCGAAGGTTGCGCTCTAGACAGCAACATAGGGAAGATTCGAATACGATAAGTTTTGTTTACCTACATCAATAGAGATATTAAAAATTCAACTTTATATCTTAATATAACTACCAGCATAAAGTGATTATACAAAGTATGCCTGAAAACAATTCTATCCTTTCGTAGATTTAAAGTAACTGCATATTATAATACAAAGAGTATTTGAAACGTAGGGAGTTCTAAACTGACCAAATGGTCGCACTTATTACTGACTTCATATCTCTATCATATTTAATAATAATCACGTATCGTGTTTATTAAATGAGGTATTCAAGAAGAAGCGCACCGAGGGCACTATTAGTTAGGTAAACGTGCGTTAAGTATGTGGGGATGGGAAGTCACCTAGAATTACCACCACAATAAACACTTACTGGTAAAATCCAATCACATATCTCTTGCTTCATTATAAAGACGATAACCTTTAAGGAAAACGCTAATAAACTTTAAAGAATAAAACTTTAACGACAACTGTGTGAATGTCGTCAGTAATAAAATATAACAGACATTTTGCACCTGAATAACACTTTGTGTTATTATGATTAATGCAGATGGTAACCAATCTGATTTTGTACCAAAATGATTGACCATTATTTAATAATGCTTTGAAATATACAAATGAATCTTAATTTCTTAACTGGTAGAGTCCATTACAGTATCTACTTCATTGTGGTTTATAAAAAATATTCTCCAAATTTTAGTTGAAAATAGTATCGGCAGTTCCAACATTTTCCCTGAAACTTGAATAGGAGACATATACATTATATCATATATGTAAGTACATATATGTCATCTTGCCCTTTATTCAGTCACTTGTTTCAAATCATATAGCTGACACAAACTCGTAAGAAAAGAGGTGCAATTTTTTTACAATATATACAAAATAAAATAAATTCAGTAATAATTTACATAACTTAGTCAAATGCTTCTGCCTTAGAAAATTTTGGGGGATAGGAAAATTTTATTTGACACTTAACATCCACATCGCAGGATGAATGCCACTGAAGCGTTCACAGGTCAAGATGAAACACTTCGGTCGCTTGATGTGGTAGTCTATGGTCTATGCTAATGTTTTATTTTGTTCATATATTATTTCGTATTGTCCATGTTTCCTCCACTTCAGTTCAATGAAATATAAGCATCCCCCAGGTCTTGTTTTAGGAAAATTTTGCAATGCCAAAAATACCGATTGTAAACCACCAAGTAAGATTACATTAGGATTTTCTCCATAGTAATTTAATTCAACCGGCAGTCTAGAGTCTAGACAATCTCTTGCTGTGTGCGCTATAATAGTAGTACATACATATAACAATCTTGAATGTCGTATTCCTAGCAGTTTGGAAAATATTCAAGAAACCCTTGAAAATCACAAACTTTGGCGATTTTTCTGAAACAAAGTGTCTTTGAACAATACCATTATTATTTTCATTATTTTGACAATAGAAATGAACGACCCTAAATGCATAAGTTGTTATTAAAGGAAAGCGAAACTACACTAGTTTAAATGTCAACACGTACTCCTGAATTCATACCATGAAAGACAACGAGCACTTGAACACTTAAAGAGATACTTCAAAATATTTTCGGTTGTAAATCTACACTTCTTATGTAACCGGCAATTCTCATTATTACTAATATTATGTCTGCTTAAATATTTGCAAGTCGTTGACTACCTGTAATGTTGGTTTAATGAAGAGCACATTTACTCGCAATCATTACCTACCTACATCAAGATAAATTTAATAAAAGAGAACAATAGCTTTCTTATTTTGTTACGGAATCTCATGGTACCAGTACCTGTAGACTTGGTCTATAGCAAAAAAATAGTTGTTAAGACCGCTAACTAATTATTTAATATTATGTGGAGGAGTCTTTTGTTACTTGCCCATAACGGAGAAAATGCAGGAAAATCCTTGATGGACTATAAGAATTACGGGCGAATATGTAATGTGAGGAGTTTCAATGAGTAGACACAAAATAAATATCGGTCCACCAAGGAGATGGTTGTGTTAATAACTTGGATAACGAACAAAAAAACTCTTGAACCTCCAGTTCTGGTTCAATTAGGTGACTTATTTATACCCTGAGAATATAGTCAGCTAACAGTGAATGATTTGGGTTAGTGATTACCAGCAAGTGTGATTACGAGGAGACTTCGGATATGACGATCGCGCGGTGACCAAGTTGATGACCGTCATTTTGTGAGAGGGATGGTGAGATAAGGCACTGAGATGACGATTAATATGAGTGCCATATTATGTGGTAATGAACGAAACGTCAGCATCCAGCCAATCAAGTGGTCATTGCCGGGAAGTCACGGCAACAATAACGACAATTCTTAAGTTTTTGATATATTTCTTCCTGATCGCCGATTCACTTCCCATTCATTTCTAATTTACTTTCATCCAGGAATAGCACCAACTTTCTTTAAATCATTAATGAACCGCCTAGTCAAGTTCTGTTGTGCATTTCGATTCCTTACATTTCAGCTCAATTCTTTTCGGGAATTCTTCCAAAAAAGGTTACATAGAATACAAAAGGAAGCAATTTCTATATTATGTAGCTACATAAACTGATATCACTTCCAAACCTCAGCCTTCAAGTAAATTTATATTGTCTCTTACTTTGCTCTTTTTATGGGCCACAACTCAGCCCGAAAGTTGTTGAAAAATCATGAAACTGTTCGAAATGTTCCCCTCAAACTACGCCTACATTACGAAAACAACGAGGATACTTTACGAGAGTTAGAAGGTGTAACTTATCTATCGACTTATATGGCATAATTTGCATTTTATTACTATTAGTTATTTTCTTAATTATTGCATGTTATTACATTAAGCAAGAATGAAGAAAATTCTGATGCAGCAATTTAAGATTTAGCATGCATCGTTTGTTCTCCAAGTCGAGAAATAAAATAGTATATAGTTTTATTATATTATATTATATTATTAGGAGCATAGCGTAAGAAGATAGGTGTGCTCGTCCGAGATTTCATTTTCGTCTGCTTCTGCGCAAGACGTGTTGCGGTTTAAATGTCAAAATATTCTGACTTATTTTATTCTTTTATGTCACTGCTGATTGTCAGTGATAGAGGTGGGAAACTATCGATATTTCCATTCTGGTCAGTAAGAAAAATCGATATAATCGATATGAAATATAACAAAAATACTAATTTTATACAATGCCTTAACCAATGATAAGATACACTACGTACGTACGTGAAATTCCAACACGCCATGGTATACGTACCTATAGATATTCTTTAAAATATCGATAGTTGGATTATCTGTAGTAATACAATAAGTGGTCTGGAATTGTCGGAAATTTTACGAAAGCTGTTGCGTTGCTTGGTAACCACGAGTGTAAATTTGACAGTTAAAAGATCACGAGCGCTTGCGCGAGTGATCTTCTGTCAAATTTCACGAGTGGCTAGTAAAAGCAACAGCTTGAGTAAAATTACCTAAAAATTCCAGACCACGAATTGTATTTGACAAGATTATTTTTTGAATCGAAGCAAGTTCAAACCGAAATTTTATTTCAATTAATTCACATACAAAGAAATGTGTTGGGAATATTTGACGTTTGGCAGGTACTAAAGTAACTAGATTATACATTATAAATGCACCTACAAATTCGAAACTATGGCAACTTATCAACAAGCAAAATTATCGAAAAAAATTACCGTAGGTACGTAATGTCACAAGAGAGTGAGAATAACTTGAAAATAATTCGACAGATTTTCGAAAACTTGTCGCCAGGCAATAGACACGAGAGCCCGTAGGGCTCGAGTGGCTATTGCCGAATGGCGACAAGTTTTAGTAAAATGTGGAGAATTATTTTTCAAGTTATTCTTACTGTCGTGTGGTATTCGAAAGGTTATTTTTTGACGTTCAAATGTGAAACAACTCTTCAATATTATTCTTTCAGTGTCACAATTTGCGATTAAAACATACGACATATGTCAAAACCAGAAAACAAGGCGTTTTATCAACAAAAACAAAATACTAAAAAAATTCCCGCTGGGACAAGTTAGGTAAAAAATTCTCACTATAATAATGATTTAATTGGTCAGAATTAAACGCGTGATCAAAAATACTGTTCATTTATTGGAAAATAGAAACGTCAAAAAATAACCGAAATAATACACGCTTCTAGACCCAAATGCAATGTTCCTATTGGTCAATTTGACGATGAAAAAAATAATCCTTTACAGAACATCGTTTTTTCTGTATGAAGTATCATTATTTAGCTTCAGCTATACACGAGGGGTATTCACGGTGAAAAATCTGTACACCAAACTTCCTCCTAGCAAAAACTTCCCAGACTTCCCCTAAAACTACCGAACTTCCCCGGGACTACCCAGACTTCCTCGAGACTACTCAAACTTCCTCGAGACTTCCCAAACTTCCTCGAATTTCCCCAGACTTCCTCGGACTTCCTCAAACTTCCCCGGACTTCCTCAAACTCGAACTTCCTTATGGTGTACACCAAACTTCCCACGTGAATAACCCCCCGGCTATACATAAACAAAAATAAAATGAAAAGACAGTAACAACAACACGATCTTTATCCTAACCTTACACTAAAAGTATCCGACCTTAAATATTAAACTTACTAATTAGATTAGACAACCATTTGGTACAGATTTAATTTTGCATATTATATGTAATACGAGGGTGGGGTCACGCACCACGATGATTGTAAATATTTACTGAATCTTGTCAAACAATGGTCACCTCAAAAGTAATAGCTTACCTATTTCATGCACTCTTTCATGATACCTTATTGATATTCGATTGTGAATGAAACTTTTGTATTTTGCAATGCATGAATCAAACACCTTTTGCAAATTTCGACAATGAATGCTGCTGATTATTTTATTACCACTCATTCCCGTTATAACTAGGATTCACTGAAAACATTTTTCCTATTGTCTAACTTGCATAATAAATAATGAATTATTGTCGTGCAAATAACCCCTCCTAGATTTTGCAAATTAATTTCAAAAGGATGTTGCAAGATAAAAGTAAATACGTATGTAAGGTATTTATTTTGCATCATTCATAATACTTTCTTGCTGATACGAGTATATAAATGAACTTTATTTTCAAATAAGTATCTATATCTGGTTTGTTTTGATTAACAACAATACTATAGGCGGCGCACCTAGACCTCGGCCGCTCACGCTCAGCTAGAGTTCAATAATGAGTTCTCTTACAATTTTAGAAAACTAGGTACATACTTTATTTGACTCGTTTTAATTTTAAATAGTTCGAACTTCTGCTGTTCTTTGAACAATAATTTTTGTCTTAAAATGTATCAATTATATTGGAGCTTTATACTCATTTTGTTGAATACGCTGATCGATAACAATGATGCCATTCAAACGAAAATGTCACCTAAGTGATTTAAATTTCCATTATCCCTTTTGGCGTAGTGGGTATGGCCAAAGGAGTAAGAAGGGTAATTTTGATGATTATTATTATACTTTAATTAGCGGAAACGCATTCAGGAAGTAAATCCAAAGATTATTAGAATCAATTTGCTACATAGAATCAAATTTTATGCATAGAGAAAAGTGTGTGAGTACGAAACAATTTGCTACTATACCGCAAATTATGGAATGTGGGGTCTAGACTCTAGAACTTCGAATATTTATCGATATGTCGAAAAATTTATCGACATACCGGATAACCGTATTTTTGTTCCCATTTATGGATAGTTAATTATCCATATTTATCTATATATATTGATACATGGTTACTGGTTAGTTATCACTAAATACCGATGAGTATCAACAGTTAGGCAGTTATGGATAAAAATATATATTTATCGCAAAATCGATATTTACCGATAAGTCGATAATAGGGTCCTTGCATTAATTTTAATTTTTCGTAAGACATTAAAATTTCTAACGTTTTATGTTTATTAAATCCCTCTATGATAATTTTTAAAAGAAATAAATTAGGTATTAGCTACATAATAGTAAATTCTGTTTCACCTGCAGACATTTAAATATATGACACCACAAGCTAAACGGCGTGCTGTTGGTCCTGACGTCACGTTATAGCAAAATGTTGCTGTGTATACATCTGCTTGCATCACGCGCTACCGCTTTGTAGGGATTGCGAATTTGTGTTGTCGTATGTTAAATACTGTGTTAAAATATGATAATAATATTATTCATACCCTCCCCTTTGTGATGATTGGCATTTCTAACTGGAAATAAATCCTTTCTTTCTCAGTTTCAAGCGAAACGCTTTGGTGTAGCTATTTATTTATGTACTAAGGTCAATTTCATGAACTTTTTGAAATATAATTAGTTAAGGGCCCTAATATCAATCGAACTTATCTATACCTTTTCTGTTATCGAATCAATATCGATAACATGCAATTATTGCCAATCCCTGGGGGGGGGGGGGCATCTGCAAGTTACTAAGATATCAAAAACTATAAAATTATTCCATTTTATGTTAATACATTTCTTTAATCGACGTTTATATATATACACAAGCGATTTAACTTGCTAAATTATTGAGTTATGCAGTGTTTTGCATTCGGGCCACTATTGCTTTCTTGCACAGTATGGATTTTGTTATTAAATAAAGCCATTGAAAGAAATTTTGATATAGGTACGAGTGTAAGTATATGACTTGCAAGAGATATATTCTACAAATACTTTCCTACGTGCAGATCAAACATTTTACGGGAACATGGGAAGATATATTTCTTTTAAATATTTAATTCTGAATAATTAGCTTACTAATAATATCTCGACTCAGTGGAGATTTTTTTTAGAAAATTAATGGTGTGTCTATGAAGGTTTCGTTTCTTAACTTCGTAGAACAGTTGAATATAAAACTATCAACGATCAACCTTTTCAAGCAGACTTTACTGTACCGCTTGGCATCGACAGATTCTTGATCTGATGAAACCCTTTCGCATATCCACTCGCAGAGGAAAATTTTGGCAAAAATCGTTTACAGAATTTGTCGAGCATTTCTTAGCACCATGTCACTTAAGTCTTAAAATTAGGATTGAACAAAGAGGGGACACAGCGAGGGCAAAGCTTTCTGATGAAAAGTTGGTGATGTATGATTTTATTAATGGTTGGGTGATGGGATTCTGAGGGTCTATTCGATCTCTATGTAAGTAATTGTTTAACATTCCTTCGGCATTTTTCTTACAGCTTCGACGTTATCCACAGTGACTGAAGAATAAAGAATTTCCGAGTTTAAATTGGAAAAACTAGCGAACAACTATTTCACGGGTAGGTACAATAATACCTCTAAATGCTGAGACCACACCTTCCATTTCACACAGTTCAGCTTTAAGATCTTGCAAAATATTTACACGAAAATTTTCGTGTTCAATCCACATTTGGAATTGAGGCACGTAACTGAATCAAGTAAGAATTTTGATGAATCCTTCATCCTCTACCAATGTTTATAAAATTGTACCTACATATAGTCTAATAAATAAATACCCTATACCAATACATAAACAAAGTTTTGGCGTATGCTTGGAACCCCGCCCGCCTGTCTATCGCTGGCCAGCCTCCGAAACTATTGTGTTTAGAAACACTAAAATTGCCTTAGCATGACGAAAATATATTTGTATGTTTGATATATAAAATAAAAATAATTTGTCTTTCTATTTTTTTTTTCATTTTTTAACCCCATATGTAACATATCTGGAGAAAGGTATTGATGTGTGTAGATTTCATTGGTCATCAGATCAGAATTGTTCTTCAGTGAAAAACAAGTGGTTAAATTTCTTATGGACGCCATTTTGAATTTTTCAACTTTCAGATGTACCTTTCAAAAACACAGAAAAAGATTTTAATATAGAGCAACATTTAGTATATCCTCTATAGTATGTTTTAAAACACTTTGAACACTCCCAAAAATATGCCAAAACAACAAGTGAAAAAATCAAACACTTTACAATAGGGCTTTTCATTATAAAAAAAATGCTGAGGCGCATGCTCAATAATGCCATGACATTTTCGGACAGATGTTAACTCGTTAAATTTATAATTTTCTGCCTTTCAAACACCCTCCTTATTTGGTAGTCTAATATTTACTTACGAATATCCTACACGTTCAAGGCCTGACAGTGACAGTGACATTCGTCCGAAAATCTAAGAACAGCTGATTGTCATTGCACTTCTGCACATGCGCACTAATGAAATGAAAACGTCTATTGTGGTTTTGACCATGACATTCACAACCGCTCTACATGGTGACGAGTGCAGCTGGTAAAGTTTTAAAAGTAGGTATGTTGGGTTTTTAAATGAAATTTGCCTAACCCTTTTGCCTTATTGTAATTTCGTGAAAAGCGCTTGTCCCTGTCATTTATACACTACTTCAAATATGGTATTCACATATAGATTGCGCTTTCACTTTCTAACCAGAAAAGTGCAATCACGACTTATTAGATTTTTAAAATTTTCTCACTGCTATCAACGATAATTTAAAATAAGCTTACTGTCTCTTTTGAAACATAATTAACAGTGGACTATACAGAATTGGAATTGAATTTTGTTAAAAAATCATATAATACTTAATATAAACGTGAGCTACTGAAAGAATGTGGTCGCAATCGCAACCCCACTTGACCTTACAAACATTTACTTTTCATATTATACAAGTATGATGTAGGTATTTGAAATGGAATTCTCCTAAATTTATACATTTAGATATTAAGTAATAAACATTTAATCGTTTTAAGAACAACTGTTTTATAAAGTAATGTTATGTTTTACAATTATTATTTAACTGGTAAGTAATATTATTGAAATATAATATAAGTCAATGACAAAATACCTATTCGTATTGTTTTCGTGTGAACTGAAAAACTTTAAAGAAGAAATTATGTCCAGTAGAAGTGGGCAGTTAAATGATTTGCATTTACATAAAAGTTACGTGTCACTTGCTTGGCGCCACTGATGCCACCTGGAGTTAAACGTGCTGTAACAATTAATTGAAATTTCATAATTTATTGGATATTTCGGTTAGCGGTTTGTCTGCTTCCTTAATAATTCACCTGGTAAATAACAAAATTCCAAGGAAACATTCCTGTATACCTCATAAACCAAAATTCTGAATTACCTATTAATTTATAATTATTCTTAGATTTCCTGTCATTTAGTATTCGCACTTTTTATTTATAATGTCTGGAGTTAAATTCAAGGTTATCTTTTTACTATTTTTATTATTTGTTGCTGTTAATTATTACAAGTCTGTAAGTGTTTGTAATGAGTTGTACGGGTGGTTGATCTTTTATTGAACACTTACTTCTATTTATGGTGACTGCAAAAAATGTATAATTTTCAATTAGTATGATCCTGTTAATCACCATACTCCTTGTTTAAACTCGCATTACTCAAGCTATTGCCAGTTTTGTGTCATAATCGATAATCAATTAAAAATACTGACGGTTCATAAACAAGAGTTTTAAAATTTCATCCAAATCTTTTTTTAATATAAAAAACTGGGGCATACTTTGTTAACTGCACTGAGAGAAAAGTAAATCTTATATCAAATAAATGTTAGTATCTGAACATGATTATTTGTTAAAGATATTCCTATATTTAGAAGGACTGAAGTATATTTGATCTTATTATGGCGATCCATTTAAATTAATGAATCGGGTTAATTGAGGGTTATTTAATTCAACTGAAAACTACTGTTATACTGAATTTAGAAAAACTTGACACAAATACTCAAATTGATTTGAATCTTCGATTTATTTGTGACAAATAAATCAAATCTTGGGTTAATTCTTGTAGTGCTCACTGTCGGTTCTTCTCGCTCGCAAACTGAAGACGGCCATGTTGGCACTTTCAAACTTTTTACACGGTGCGCGTTAGTTATCTCTGGACGTTGGAATTCAAAATCGGTTTGGCTCCATTCATGTCTAAATGGTGTTCTGCTATCCCGGTGTATGTATAACAACAAGTTGCTATTCAGTTTAACCTGTGTCTGTGGATACCAAGGATTAATTTGTAGCGTCGGTATTGCACTTGCAATTTGCAATGGATGAATCGGTAAAATCTAAGTTGCAGGAGTGGCAGCTTCTGAAGCTACAGGAAGTGTTTGCAGGTAATATTTTAAGTTTGTATAAGTGTGTAGTATAAATAGTTTTTTGGGCATCCCCTGTTTTAAGAATCATATTCAGTGGTTAACGTGTCTTAAATTTTAATCACACCTTGAGTATAAAAACACTCAAACCATTTACTGGTTATTCTCGGTTCTGTACCTTCTTTTATTTCACACAGCTGCACACATTGATGAAGAAATTTTCGAACTGTCAACGAATGATGATATTAAGGAGCTTATTCCGACCGTTGGCCTGCGCCGCAAGTTTCCAAACATGTGCAAAATTAATTAATTAATTTTTTCAAACGAATAATCAGTGTATATAGTTTTAGCTAGTTAGATACCTATCTACTTATCTACTTACATTTTTTGTACTTATAACAATTTTGTAAATTGAAATACCTACATGTACTTAAAATACCTATTTAAAAACATAGGTATTTGTTAAAGGAAAAGTGGCTTTTTAGAGACAAGAGTTTATAGACAGTGACAAGAATTATTAGGGTTTCGTTTTATCTGCATTTCAGCGCCCCAACCCCAATGATTTTTTTGTTCTCCAAAAGGTTTTCATTTCCAGTACACTTGTGAACGTTTATGAACGTTTATTCAAAAAATTTCTCATAATTATTGCCACGAAAACATCGTTTGTTTTTACTCCAAAAGATGATTTTTGCAAATTTTGAACTTACCTACTTATCTATAGTTGAGTCTATAGTTATACCAGTAAAATAGATCATTTATTGCAGATGTTTTATGTTTGCTTTTTATGTGGATGTTCATAGATGTGTTTTGGTACAGTTTGTGAATAAATAATTATAAATTTGACATTTGGTTTAGTTTGTGCAACTATTAACTTCCCTTAAATCGAATAACAATATTTGAGTGAACAGGTAAGTATAATTCAGGTAATGAATAATTTGACCAACTCAAATAAAAATTAAAGTTCCGTCAATTAAAAATTTATTGAATCAATTTCAGTTAACAAATTATATTAAAATGCATTCAGTAATTTCAAGGAATGCATAATAGATTCAGGTTTGCCATGTTCTTGAGTCTGTAAAAGCGAAATATTGCTCCAAGTTAACAGTTTATTTGTCACAATTAAATGCTTCAAATCAAGGGTTTGATTAGTTCAACTGTCACAATTAATTGGCTATATTGAAGTCTACCATTTATTTGAGGTAAATCAATTTTATGTTGCCCTAATTAAGGCTTTTTCTCAGTGTGCAACCATTTTATGTATAAAAATTGATTAAGTACTCAGTACCATATGAAAAAATAGAGAAGTTCAAATTATTTCCAATATTCCTTACAACGTCCCTTTTCATTATTTCTAATAGCAGGAATTTCAGTTTTCGCACATTCGTAAAACTTCATGAGTTGTAAATAATCTTTGAGGTAAGTGCTCAACTCAATCGTAAACACGGCCACTTGTAACTTGGAGAATAGGTCCAGTTCACGATATATTGCTTCGCGTTCGACAAACCGAAAATTTTTCAAAATACAATTTGGGCCGCTATGCAAAATTCAGTGAAGTAAGAAATTACTTGACAACGTCGGAAATCGAAAGAACGATACTTCGATCATAAATGCAAAATTATAAAGATGAATTTCTAAATAATAGCAAAAACGGTAGAAGTGAGGTTGGGAACATCATCATCGAAAACGAGGAAAAGATAAATAGGCGAAGCGGATATTCCATGAAGTCATATGTAGGACAAAAATTAGAGGCTGTATTAGAAAAGGAAAGCGATGTCTGGTTATCCTTTAAGGAGCATTAAAAAATTAAGAAACAACAAAGCGTCAGGTACTTACAGCAGAAATTTTACAAAGCGCCGGTCAAGAGTTAGGTAATAAATCGTTTATTTAAATTACTTAGTTATAATCCAGACAGACGGTGCTCCGAAAGATTACAAAGGAAACATTATAATAGCAGAAAGGATGGGAAAATTCTAGTTGTACTGGCAATAATAGAGAAAACGATAAAAAAGGAAAGAGCGCTTATGTAGGATTTGTAGCTTTAGAAAAAGCCTTCAGCAAGGCAGATTGTAAAAGAACAGAAGAGAAGTATATATTATCAGTAAGTTCTAGACAAGTGATGGTGCATGTCAATGATGTTATAAAAGCGATTAAAACGTTGAAAAACGGTAAATCAAGTGGCCCAGAAGGTGTCTATGCAGAACTACTGAAGTGGAACAACAAAACTATTTGGCTTAGTAACGCATGTATTTAACAAACGTCTAAATGGACAAGAAGTTCCTAAAGAGTGGAAAGAAGCACACATCATTAAAATTCATAAGAAAGGAAGTAAGGACAACTGTCAAAATTACCGAGGTAGGTATATCCATAAGAAGCACAATAAGCCGACTGTATGGAAGACTACTTAGAGATCTTGCCGAGAGAGAATATACGGAAGAAGAAGAAGAGCAGTCTGGGTTTCGAGGAGGAAGATCTTGCAACGATAATATCTTCTGTATGAAACAGATAATTGAAAAACGAGCAGCCACCTACCAAGAGACTCATATTCTGGTAGTTGATCTAACTAAAGCATATGACAACATCCCCTTATGCCAATTATGGGAAGCTTTGGCTGATACAAATATAAACCACACGATTACTAAAGCTATACAAGATCTACATGCGGACTCGAAATCCAAGATTAAAACCGGTAACAGACTATCAGAACCTTTCAGGGTGACAACAGGGATGCTGTATTTCACCCACACTATTTAAAATATATATCAGGAAAGCGCTATCAAAGTGGAAGCAAAAATGTCATGGAATGGGAGTACCTCTGACGAATACGACAGTATATTTATACATTCGATGATCATACAAAAAACAAAGTACTTATGCATAGGTAATCAAAAGAGCAATCTGCGGATTAACGACACAGAAGAGATAGGAGGGTGTGAGGAGTATAAGTAGTTGGGGACTATTTTTGACAAATCTGGAACTGACGACAAAGAAATAAGAGCAAGAATCATCCAAGCAAGGAAGGCGAATGGCTGCTTGAACAGCATCTTGTGGAGCAAAAACATCACAAAGAAACGGAAGCATAACATATACAATGCTCTAATTAAAACAACCCTTATGCATGGAGCGGAAACGTGGAGACTGACTGAAAGGAACAGGAAAAGAGCGGAGGCTGTAGGGATGGATACTTTACGACGAGCAGCGGGAATATCAAGTTTACAACATATAAGAAAATAAGAAATGCTCATATGAATGGGATTGGAAGACACAGCCATTGGAGACATCGAGAGGAAACAACTTATTTACTACGGGCATGTACAAAGAATGGACGAATCTCGGCTGCCCAAGCAAGCCATGAACTGGACAACGCCTTTTCAGTCCACAAAATTTCAGTATTTATTGCTGAAGCACTCTGTATATTGATTACTATTATCGAAGATAAAATAGTCTTCGGAATTGATATAAGTACAGGATCAAATTATGAATGTGTTCATTCGCGAATGAGAAAGGATGATACGAGAAGTGTATAGGTAAAAATTAGAAGCATTTGAGGCGCTGCAGACGCATGATGAGGATAGATCTTGTGGATAGATATGGTATGGAAAGAGTTAAAGAAAACATAAACAAGGCGAGCAAGAATATGAGAGGTAGGATGGCAGGACACCTTCTGAATCTCGAAGGATTAGTTTGCAACATGCTAGAGGCGGGAATAGGAAGAAAACGAAGTAGATGTTAGCCCAGATTAAACTACAGTTCTCAAATAGTTGAGGGGGTAAGATTTTCTACTTTTGGTGAAATGCGTAGGTTATTAGAACAGGAAAGGATGAAAGTACCGGTCCAACCAATCTTCGGGCTGAAAATTTTGTTAGAGAGTGATGATGCTGGCTAATCCAATACTAACAAATTTGTTTGACTTCTGACCCGAAATACTTAAAACTCGGATCAATTGTAAAAGAAACATCACCTGAGTCTATTAGCATTCACATTTCATAAGTGAACCAACAAAACATTTTAAACTTTTCGACACCTTTCTCATTACAAAACGTGCCTAACATTTTATAGCACACTTTCATGACATTCGCAACTCCCCCGCTTTAATTACATATGCACATGTTGTGTACATCGATTATAGACAAAATAACGTTTTATTGCTCGTACATTCCCACCTATAAAATAATATTTATAACTTGTCTCGTAAGATGCAATCCCCAATGACGGCTGACTAGCCCTAAATGCCTGACAGGGGCATTCCTCTGTGCATGTATTGACATCAATTCAAAACAATAGATTCGTTATCCGTTTGAACTAATCAGTCAATGCAAGGACGCGGCATTTGGATAAGTAGGTACATGCAGAAATGGTGGTGGTTCTATGCATGAAATTAGTCTAGCGAAGATGAATACTCAATTCCAACTTCATTATTTCAACACTTGCGATATGAATGTTATTGTACTGTACTTTACATAAATTACATTTCGAAAACACCCACTTCGAAATGGTACATAGGAGTATTCCTTATCTGCAGACTTACTTCATTTGTGAATAAATCGAATCCACATTGAAAGCTAGGAATATGATGCAATGATAAGAAAGTCAATATTAATTTGCTACATCGATCAGCGTTTTGCCAGCTGTCGTACAACACTAATTATACAGGTGTCCCACGCTAGCCTATTTCCTCCATAACTCCACTACCGTTAGAAATACGAAAAAACTGCCAAGTACAAAATTTGATCTAATTTATAAGCTACATATTTTAAAATTATTTTGAAAGATGGCGGTCTTCAGATTATAACTTCGATATTTTAAATGGAACAGTCTGTTTATTTTTTAATTTCTTATTGAATTTTAGGTAGGGTTGCCAGACGCTCCGATTTGGGCGGGATTGCCCCGATTTTTCAGTAGCTGCCCCGCGCCACGCCGAACTAACGAAATGCCCCAATTTAAGAAATTCGTTCCCGATTATCCCGATTTTCTGGGACAAAAAAGGATTCAACTGAGGACATTGCATAGGTATTTATCATCTTAGAGACAGAAGCTATATGTTTACGTACCGCTCCATCACCTCATCATAAAAAGTGGGTACCGCCTCCAGTCGCGTGAGGGATCCTTTTATACATATTTTGGGTGCTTTTTCGTAATAAAAAGTTTATTTCCAAGTACCTACAGGACATTATTTCTATTCCATCGTAAGGTTTGCAACATATTTTTAAAATTCTTTAAAATGACTTCCAAAGCACTTCATTAAAAAAAATTCGGGGGCGACACTCCCGGACACACTCCTTGTGGAGGGCTCGCCCCCCCCCCCCCCCCCCCCCCCCCCCCCCCAATATTAATAACTGCTCAAAAAGGGAAAAATTTGGCAGGATTTTCTCTTGATTATGTCACACTCTGAGGCCATCATAATCATCCTCGTGACTCGTTAATAAAAAGTATAAAAAGTTAATAAAAACTTCGCCAGAAAATAAGGAACTGTGTCTATAGAAGCATCAACTGAATGAAATAGAAGCGAAATTTGAAGATTGACTGTACCAATTTAAAGGCACCTCGTAGTGACTTGATTAATGTAATTGTGTGATGGCTCGTCATTGGCGGTACGGAAAACTTGAATTGTAAATTTGACAGCCTCAGAAACTTTTTTTGGAGTTTACTCCTTAAGAATCCATTTTCAGTTATAACTCGCGGTACGGAAATTTTATGAGTAGTAAAATCAAGTGTTACATTTCGCGTTAACTAAAAGAAGCGTTACGTTACCTTTCACATTGAAATTATGTACGTATCTATGGATACGGCTGTTTGTGTTTATGTCTGACTGCATGGAGCATGGAAATAGTGAAAATAGAGTGGCATAGAGTAGATATGACAGTTGGAGTTATAAATTCAGCATTTGCAGTGTTTGTTCGTTCCTAAATTTGTTGAATCTTTTTATTTAATATGGAAAAACCTAATATTAAATACTCCAAATATTGCTTAGTGCCGAAATGTAAATCAACGCCTATTCGAACACCAGAAAAAGTATTTATTTCATTGCCAGTGGGATCGATGTTTAGCAGATTGTCACTTAATTACTGAATCTATAAACAATTTATATTTTGATGTAGTTGGACATTTTCGAACATAAACCATCTGATAAATACACATTTGGGTATAAAACTGACATTCGCGTGTACTCTATTATCAAGTGGTTGAAGTTAAAATAATCGTTCGTAAGGAGCAAACTCCAGTCGTGCGTCGGAGCTGACACACACAAGTTTTTTTCTGACTTAGATCTGTTAGAAATTTAATAAACTTAACTATAAGTCATCCATAATCATCTCGCGTTTAAGAAATCCTTTATTTTAATTGAGCAAACTATTGTAAATAAATGTATTAATAGAGGACTTTCGTATTATTTTGGGAAAACTCAAAATTACTTGACACGTTCTGAACCCAGTTGGTTTGTGAATGCTCCTTTTACGATACCAATTTAAAGGGACAACAATAGGAAGCGAGCGAATTTTCAGCCAGCGCCACCATTTATAGACCAGGAGCCCATAGACCAAAAATTGTGCATAATAGGTTTACTCCGAAAATGCCTGAGGTGCTGTGATTTTTGGGTCGTGGAGCACAGAAATGCCCATGCCAGTTTTTGTTTTTGGTACAGTGATGTGTGGCAGACCCGTAAATGTGTAAAAAAAAATGCTTAAAAAAGTATTATAGGTTTAGGACTGGGGTTTGCGGGAAGCGCTAAATAATGAGAAGTAATCCAGCGGACGCGGTTTGCTTGTTGTGAATTCTGGGACACTGACCCGCTGCAGGGGTCAAACTGTGTAAATAAGTCACCCCCAAAAAAATTATAGGTTTACGCTTGGGGATTGGAGCGATCTCCTAATTTACCTCCAAACATCATGAATCTCGACTCCCATTCATTTTGGTTGGTACAAAGAGGCGCCACACTCGCGACATTTAGTAAATTCACCCAGGTAAAAAAATCATAAGTTTATGAATGGCGTTCAGTAACTTGTTAAATATAAACATACTGAGTGCGAAAATACATTCGCCATCGTTGAAAAGTGGTACAAAAGTCTTGCCATTCACGATAATTGATTGTGTACCGAAGCTTCGTTCCTACTGCGTGTAGATTACCGCAGTAAATAGGAAATGCAAGAAATTGAAAAAAAAATTAAAATGGTTCTATGAAACGTTTAACTTTATTTTAGTTTTCAATTTATATATCGAAGATGCGATGAATATTGTTAAAGACAGAATAGCTGCTGGAATTAATATACAGGGCCAAACTATTAATATGCTTAGATTCGCGGATGTTATAGCAGTATTAGCATCCAACAAAGAAGAATGAGGAAGGATTCTGAACGAATGGAAGCGGTTTTGACGGAGGACTATGGTATGAAGATCAATAAAAAGAAACCGAAATTTTGTTCTGTAGGGGGCGTGAAATTAGGGCTAAAACTAACATACAAATAAGAAACGTGAAGATAGAGGAAGTCTCAGATTTCTGCTTTTTAGGAAGTCAAATAACTCGCGATGGCAGGAGCTCTAGAGATATAAGACAAAGAATAGCGAAGGGCCGACTAGCATTTAATAAAAAGAAACAACTATTATGCTCGAAAATGATAAATGTATTAACTCGGAAGAGGCTCTTAAAAACGTATGTATGGAGCACAGCAGTGCCGGGTGCGAAACTTGGACGATAGGAGAAGCAAATAGGAAAAAATTAGAAGCATTTTGGAATGTGGCGCTTTAGACGCATGATGAAGATACCGTGGGTAGATAAGGTTAGCAACAGAGAGGTATTAGAAAGAGTTGGAGAAAAGCAAAATTTATGGAAGACGGTAAGGAATAGGAGAGATAGGATAGTAGAACACCTTCTTAGGCACGAAGGCTTAGTTCGCAACATACTAGTTAGAGATAGGAATATGAAGAGGTAAGGGTAGGCCCAGATTGGACTACTGCTCTCAGGTAGTTAGGGATGTAGGATGTTCAACTTTTGGGGAAAAGCGTAGGTTAGCTCAGGATAGGAAGGATGGAGGTAAGCGTCCAACCAGTTTTCGGACTGAAATCTTTATGATGAAGGGTAAAAATTAATAATTGCTTTCTTTCAACCTTTCTAGCGGGCCCTTGTACCACCGTTCAACGAGAGGGAATGTATTTTTGTAATCAGTAGGTTCATCATAATCAAATTCGTGAACGCCATTCATTAACTTATGATTTTTTTACGTATTTTTTTTTTACAAAATGTTGCGTCTCTAGCGCCCCCCTGTACCAATGTTTTTTATCGGCAACATTGAGTACTCGACTTTTGTGATTGAAATAACTTGTCTCCAAGTTTTGAAGAGTAAACTTATGATTTTTTTTACCTGGGTGAATTTACAAAATGTCGCGAGTGTGGCGCCTCTTTGTACCAACCAAAATGAATGGGAGTCGAAATTCATGATGTTTGGAGGTAAATTAGGAGATCGCTCCAATCCCCATGCGTAAACCTATAATTTTTTGGGGGTGATTTATTTACACAGTTTGACCCCTGCAGCGGGTCAGTGTCCCAGAATTCACAACAAGCGAACTGCGCCCGCTGGATTACTTCTCATTATTTAGCGCTTCCCGCAAACCCCAGTCCTAAACCTATAATACATTTTTAAGCAATTTTTTTACACATTTACGGGTCTGCCACACATCACTGTACCAAAAACAAAAACTGGCATGGGCATTTCTGTGCTCCACGACCCAAAAAATCACAACATCTCAGGCATTTTTGGAGTAAACCTATTATGCACAATTTTTGGTCTATGGGCTCCTGGTCTATTAAAGTTCTGGTGGTATTGAGCTGTCAAACTTTTGTTGACATTTATATTTTTTATAGTTTGATTTAATTTAACACCAATAATATGCACTGCCTAGATACGCTGAAATTTCAAACTGAAAAAAATAAATTTGTGTGTAGGGTAGAGGCGGACCACTACTGGATTTTAGAAGAAAAAGGTCTGAAGTAATAATAATATAATAAGCAAACATTGCATTTCTGATCCCCCAAATGAGTTAGTTGTTGGGAGAAACAGTTCCAAGTGATTCTCAATTTGCTGTTTCACTACTTTACTTCCAAGATGGGACAGGTCAGGCATTGCCTTATATCGTCTACACCAGCAGCTCTTCCCAATTTTAAACTCCTTTTTGGGTTTTCCAAATCCTCTGTAGAACTTATCTCATAATTCGTAATGGCTGGAATATTGTTTAATTTCTTTATCGTCTTCCATGCGTACCTGCTGGTGAGATTTCTTCTTCAACTTAAGTTTTATCTAGCATTTAACACTCTTAGCGCAATCAGAGCACAAGCAGGTCGTTTGAAATTTTACAGTCTTTCAGCTGAGGTACCGCCACGTGGCCACGTTGGAAGATTTAAACGTGTACTTGCCGACATAATTACGCAATTTAAAATTTCGATTTCTAATTTTCATCAATTCACAGTTTCGGCAGCATATGTACTGTCATAAATTATAATTACTCTAATGATGAAAGATAATAACCATGCACACATGAATGGTAAAGTGTAAAACCTTCGCGCACGTTCGACACCTGACCTTTCCCAACTCTCATACCGAAGATTATCGAATTGAAAAGGAATCATTGACTTCTGTTTGATAAGTACGTACGTAATAAGACAATACGTTTATAGTCAATCGACATGAAAATCTAAATCTGGAAGACCTAGACATATTTTTTATAATCTGCATGGTTACCTATACCGCCTGTGGATAGGATTGTTATACAGTTACAGATAGAGTTCTGGTTTGCTATGAAACCTATTCAACTTTCACTCTCATCTCAAAGCAGAAAAATGCATATTTCTTAATTAAGTCATTGTTTAATAAAACTAGGATTATTACAAGAATTTGCAAGTACTGCTGCCTTGAGAAACAGCATGGATCTAACTCCTTATATAAGTGTCGTAGGTGCAAATTACCTCTGCTCTGCTCTTCTAATTTAAATAAATGTGGGACTGCATATGATTCACAAATTGCTTTAAAGTCACTTGACGAATTGCAATAACACGATAAATAATATCACACAGGTAGTTGCAAAAATAATGTGAAATCTCATATCTGCAAAATGAAGAGCATGTTTATCTCCTGTTTAGACAAAAAACTAAAAAGTCCTACAGACTCAGAAATGAGGCAGGGGACATTCTAATCGGAAGCTGGGAGAAGGCAGATAGGTGGACAGAATATTTGGGAAACTTATATGCGGGACAGGAAGTACGAGGTGTATTAGAAAGGGAAAGCAGTGTAGAGGGGGACAACCTAGGGTATCCTATAATGAGAGAAGAGTTTGAGTTAGCACTAAAAAGTTTAAGAAACAATAAAGCACCAGGTATGGATGGCTTGCAAGCAGAAATCTTAAAGTGCGCAGATCAAGAGGTAATAGCTCATTTATTTATACTAGTTAGTCGTATATACCTGACAGGCGAGATTCCAGAAGATTTCAAACGGAACATCATAGTAACTTTACCAAAAAGGGAAGGCGCGGATAGGTATGAAAATTTTAGAACGATCAATTTAACTTCTCACGCGTCAAAAATTTTAACTTGAATTGTGCAAAGAAGGATGGAGAAAGGGCGGATTAAATATTAGGAGAAGATCAGTTCGGATTTAGGAGAAATAGGGAAACGCGCGAGGCCATTCTAGCTTCCTAATAATATGTAGAAAAAACAATAGAAAAGGGAAAGAGCGCCTATATAGGATTTGTAGATTTGGAAAAAGCTTTCGACAATGTAAAATGGAAGAAGATGTTCGAAGTGCTCAAAAATGTAGGGATGAAGTATAGGGATAGAAGAATAATTCATAATCTATACAAAGAGCGAACGGCAGTGATAGAATTTGAGCAGGAACATAGAGAAGTAGATATCCGAAAGGGAGTGAGGCAGGGATGTGCGTTATCGCCTCTAGTTTTCAATTCATATATCGAAGATGCGATTAATATTGTTAAAGACAGAATAGCTGCTGCAATTAATATACAGGACCAAACTATTAATATGCTCAGATTCGCGGATGATATAGCAGTATTAGCATCCAGTAAAGAAGAATTAGGAAGGGCTCTGAACGAAATGGTTTTGACGAAGGGCTATGGTATGAAGATCAATAAAGAGAATACCAAAATTTTGGTGTGTAGGGGATGTGAAAATAGGACTAAAACGAAAATACAAATTGGAAACGAGAAAATAGAGAAGATCTCAGATTTCTGCTATTTAGGAAGTCAAATAACTCGCGATGGTAGGAGCTCTAGAGATATAAAATAGGGCCGAGTTGCATTTAATGAAAAGAAACAACTATTATGCTCGGGAATGATAAATGTAGAAACTCGGAAGAGGCTCTTAAAAACGTATGTATGGAGTATGGCATTATACGGGTGCGAGACTTGGACGATAGGAGAAGCGGATGGGAAAAAATTAGAAGCATTTGAAATGTGGTGCTATAGACGCATGATGAAAATACCGCGGATAGATAAGGTTAGCAACATAGGGGTATTAGAAAGAGTTGGAGAATAGCGAAATTTATGGAAGACAGTAAGGAATAGGAGAGATAGGATGGTAGGACACCTTCTGAGGCACGAAGGCTTAGTTCGCGACATACTAGAGTCAGAGATAGGAATAAAAAGAGGTAGGGTAGGCCTAGGTTAGACTACTGCTCTCAAATAGTTAGGGATGTTCAACTTTTAGAGAAATGCGTAGGTTAGCTCAGGATAGGAAAGGATGGAGGTACGCGTCCAACCAGTCTTCGAACTGAAAACTTTATGATGACTACAGACTCAAAACAAGCAAATAAGGAGTAAGATACAAGTAGGGATAGCCCGTTTTCGGAAAAAAAACAGGGAAAACTTTTGAGGAAGTGGTGCACACACACTGAGTAGATCAATACGGTCGTAATCACTTGGGGTCGAATTCAAGTTTCAGATATCACATGAAAGTCTAAAAAGTCAAAAATTGTAAATACATTTTACAACTAATAAAACTGCCTACTCTGGCCTTCCAAGTACGGTTTTTACTCAACATTAGCACTTCTTGCCTAGCTCTATAGTGTGCTGCCTAACTATGATGGCAACATTCTCAATCAGCCAATTTATGCTATACAAACGGCCTAACAAGTGTTTGTTGGCCATTGATGGTCATGGTTCCTTGTTTTATTCGTCAAGAAAAACATTCTCTAAGGTTGATAGAGCTCTAATATGCTTGATGTAAAATATATTATAATCCTGACAGACATTCCTGTTTGACCATAGCTCGTCGTAGGGGAAAATGTTCAGGAAAACGACTTCACATTTTAGATGGAAGCTGCTAAAAAGGAATTAAGCGTTTTTCAGCAAATGGGTACATCATTAACTATAATGCAAATATTTTACAAGCAATTATTTGCTAGACGAAAATAAATATGGTGTCATAATTTTTCTTGTGCTCGTACTCCGTTAATTACTCTAAGACTCCAACTTGATATCATAAAATAATTAAAAAATAGAAATAAAACAAAATAAAATTTAATCGCTGACAACGTGGCCTTGCAGAGGTTATGTACATTTAACATTTAGATTTCTTTGAACAAATATGCACGTCAAATTTCCGGCGAATACAAGTTCGTCAGTGTGGAAACCCCTTCTAACAAAACAATTTCTTTGATTATGTATGCTTTTTGTACCACATACCTGAATGTCAAGGATGCATCGTAATTATACCTTAATTAACATAAATAAAGATGACAGGATTCAAAGTTTTGTAACACATAAAATCACGGTCACGTGAAATTCATTAAAGTTTACCTTAATTACAAAATTGGAAGGTGACCGTTTATTTTGTTTCCGCTAATAGCTTTTTAATGGGTCAGTGCGAGAAGAGCAATTAATGTTGGTTGACGCAAAATGCGATGGTAAAATTTAAAAGGATTGTATGGTTTATGGAAAGAAGATCACACGCATACACAAAGCACGATGTTCAACAACATGAAATTAATTTACTTTCATTTTTAGAAAAATATTCTTGATATTTTCCGATATTTATGTGCATCATAATATGCTGATCAATCCTAAAAAAATTGACGATGCCATTTCAAACTCGGAAAGAATTTATTACACTTAATATCCAAATAAATAATAAGATATCGTTTACTGCTAGAAATTAGGGTTGATGACGATTTGAGATTTCGCTCCCACGTTAACGGAGTCCTGGGGAAGACCTACAATGGCTTGAAAATGTTGTACTAGTGTCGAACTTTCCTTACAAGGAATTGAAGGAAAATGCTTTCGGAATCACTTGTATTATCTTTATTTCATTATTGTTACTTTCTGTATGGTTGTTGTTTGGATTCAGTCTACAGTGTTAGAATACCAAGGGTACAAAATTCTTGCTGAAGGTTTATATTGGGTTTGCGCAAATTTGATCACATCTCTTGCGGGTTTAGAGAACTGGGCTGGCTCAACATGTTTAAGGGCGGGAGTTGCCAGATGTTAAATAGTAATTCTGGACAAACGTCTATAAAGTGCTGCCACCTATCGCCCAAAAGTGTGATTAGAATTATGCAAAATATAGTCACAATAATCTGGTTTCTATCACAGCTGCAACCTCTTTAGACTGAACAAGAAATTATACAGTGGCGGTTCCTGACTTTAGAACTTGGCAGTGCTCTGGAATGAAATCACCGTTCAGGGTTGGGGGGGGGGGTCTGGCATAGAAGTACCAACTCCCGTGCCCCGTGTATATGCTTCACCCAACCGTAAGTTTTAAGTTACCAAGTGTGTACTCAAACAGCGCTCTGAGGCAAGCTTCATTCTTCCACCTAAAAGCACATACGACGAAATTTTACCGAGTCGTTCCGATCTGGCTCCCATATCGAATGTGCATTTGCCTAGGGCGCCGAATAGATCCACACCTCACAGTACTCGGACGGCTTGCTGCGTGTGTGCTAGGCATTTTGAAACAGATGACGCTAGATGCTTAGAGCGCGTTCTATTTATTATCTCAAATAATAATTATTATATATTGCGGCAGATAAACACTGAAGATTCAACAAGTTTTAAACTTTTTAGTTTATAATGATAAGGTTTGAACCTTATCAAAAAAGACGAGAAAAAAGATTAAAAACATATTTTTGTAGGCAGTGCGCGCGCACGAGCGCACTTATTAAGGAGCCGCCCCTGAAATTATATCTTGGAATTTTCAAGATTTTTTGCTTTGGCGGCAACCGAATAAATCTGGGAGGAATAGACGGCGATCCTATCTTTGAATTATTATTAACTATTTAGAAATAAGAGAATAAAC
This sequence comes from Xestobium rufovillosum, assembly GCA_963966045.1. Taxonomy (NCBI): domain Eukaryota; kingdom Metazoa; phylum Arthropoda; class Insecta; order Coleoptera; family Ptinidae; genus Xestobium; species Xestobium rufovillosum. The sequence continues at coordinate 18,459,900 of OZ014496.1, forward strand.
TGAAGGGCCAGCGCCATCTGCATTGCAATGGTCACACTACTCCTACTACTAATAAATGTCCAGCTTATTGTGCATCTCGGCTAAATGTAAACAAGATGGAGGAATTGCAACATGATTTTTATTCCAACACGCCGGTTCAACCAAGTAACGGATCAAGACGTTCTTGGTCGAAAATGAATAAAAAATAATTAACTTAGACAACCCTACTTTCTAATTAAGATAAATATGTGTACAAATAGTAAAAAAGGTGTCGCGTTTATGACGGATTTTTCAATAATTTGAGAGAGATTTATTTAAGGCGATTGAAAAATATTACTATAAAAGTAGTGAGAGTCTCTAAGTTGATCGTTTATTGATAATTTTTTTTTATTTAACTCCCTATTTACTTTAATGTTTAATTTCAGAATGGTGTTTGAATAAAAATGTGTCTACATGTTCCGTTTTAGTGCTCAAATTCCGCACCCTTAATCGAAGGAAACTGCACCTAGGCGTTTCTTAAATAATATTCCTGCATTTGCGCAATTACCGCCTTTATGTTCTAAATTTATTAGACGTGGTGGTATTCATTGTGTTAATGTTAGATTTCCTGCCACATTTACTTTACCACATCATTCTACTGCTCTCTACCAGCGTGTCTTTCCTTACTACTCCATTGTCCTATTGAATTCCTTTCCTAACGAGTTGAGAGGCGCGCCACAATTTACTTTCAGGCCCGAATTAAAAAAATATTTATTTGTGCGACAGTGAGACCGGAAGGGAGTGAAACAGGGATGCGCATTGTCACCTCTAGTTTTCAATTTATATATCGAAGATGCGATTAATATTGTTAAGGACAGAACAGCCTCAGGGATTAATGTACAGGATCAAACTATTAACATGCTCAGATTTGCGGATGATATAGCAGTGTTAGCATCTAGAAAGGAAGAATTGGGAGAGGCCTCGGGAGCGACTTTGAATGAAATGGAAGCAGTTTTGACAAAGGGCTACGGCATGGAAATCAATAAAAAGAAAACTAAAATTTTGGTATGTAGAGGGAGCGAAAATAGAACTAAAATTGAAATACAAATAGGAAATAAGAAGATATAGGAGGTCGAGGATTTCTACTATTTAGGAAATAAGATAACTCGAGATGGTAGGAACGCTAAAGATATAAAACAAAGAATGGCTCAGGGTCGAGTTGCGTTTAACGAAAAGAAACAACTGTTATGTTTGGGAACGGTTAATATAGAAACTCAGAAGAGACTCTTAAAGTCGTCTGTATGGAGTCCGGCATTATACGGGTGCGAAACTTGGACAATACGAGAAGCGGATCGAAAAAGAGTAGAAGCGTTTGAAATATGGTGCTATACAGACGCATGATGAAGATACCGTGGATAAATAAGTTTAGCAATAGGGAAGTATTAGAAAGAGTTGGGAAAAAGCGAAAGGTATGGAAGACAATAAAAAATAGGAGAGATAGGATGGTAGGATGGTAGGATGGTAGGACACCTTCTAAGACACGAAGGAATAGTTCGCGACATACTAGAGTCAGAGATAGGAAGAAAAAGAGGTAGGGGTAGGCCTAGATTAGACTACTGCTCTCAAATAGTTAGGGATGTAGGATGTTCTACTTTTAAATGCGTAGGTTAGCTCAGGATAGAAAAGGATGGAGGTACGCGTCCAACCAGTCTTCAGACTGAAAACCTTATGATGATTGTGCGACAGTGAGTTTGTGTTTGGGTTGCTTGGCCCATATACTTCTTTTTGGTTTAACCTTCTTTTATGATTCTCTCGTCTTCTTTCTTTGTCTCTCTTTCTCCCTATTGCTCCTTTCTCGTCCTTCTTTCCTCTCTTTCTTTGTGTTTTCTCAGGAATGCTAGTGCAGGCTTGATGCACAATAGGTTTTGTTAAATTTTTGATATGTTTGGGTGAGGGCAGATTAAGTGTAAGAAAGCCGGTATCATAGTATCATAGCAACGAATTTTTCTTTGAAAAAGACACTACATTTTACAAAAGGATTTGATACTTAAACTTGCAGAGACTAAACTCGCCAGCTGAAGATTTTTAGTCTTTATAGGGAGAAAAGGATAATAATGTTATGCCAGCAGCTGTTTGGCAAGAAAGATACACAAAATCTGCCCTCGGGTAGTTCAGAATTTAGCAAAAGATCTGTACAGAAGAATTTGCAGAAGCATTGCTCTCTGTAAAACACCTGTGCCCTATGGAGACTATTGACAAACGCAATCCTGCTTTTCGACAAAATTCTAACTGAAAATCAAATTGCAATACATATTCCTTGAGTTTATCAACATAGAAGATCCATGGTGTAACTACTTTCTAAACAAATGGAATCCATTACATAAACCATTCATGTATGAAGAGGCTGAAGAACATTTCTGCGAATGTGGTGAATTTATACAAACTATAAACTCTAAAAATAGTATACGACTGCTTATTCTTCCTGTATTTTAAATGTTTCTGATCCAAATCTGCCGAATAGTTAAAACCAGACTATTTGTAACCGCTGATGAGACGATAAGATACCAGATTCAAACGCAAAAGTTTTTAGGTATTTAATTTTGCATTTGCAGCATCGTAATGAATGGTTACTCTATCTAAACATTCCTACCGCTTAAATAATAGTTTAACACAACTAACAGTGTCTATAAGGACATCAGGCCTATTTTTATCCTTCACACATCACCTACCAAATATTATCTTCGCAATAAGAAACTTCCGAAACAATGGCTTACGCATTTATACGTTTTATACAAAAAAATACCAAGGATTTCAATTGTTCTGGCGATATTTAAAAAAATAATTCAACTGTAAAATGATATCAATAATAAAGATGTTATTTACCTTACAAAGCACATGCCATCGGACCTTGCCGCTGGCCAGTGGGCTCATGTCAAAGAGCGAAGTTTGGATATAAAATTTTAATGATATATCTCGTTAATTAATTAATATACAAAGTTACGTAAAAAGAGGCTGAAATCATCAAGCTAATTTAAACGCTTCAGTAGTATAATAATTGGATTTAATGTTGCCCTGTGATTTTAATTAATTCGATAGCAAAAAGTTAAAAATGATAAAATATGCGTTAAAATATATTTATACAAGAATGTGTCTTGATAAGCTACTCACATTTTTCATGTTCTTATTGCCCTTGACATAGCTTCATCTCTATTAAATCAAATTTAATAACAAGTTAACAGTCGCGGTCAGATAATTAAATAAATTATAAAATATTAATGTGGATACTTTTTACAGTCTTGATTGAAATAAAATTTTAACAACATCTGAGAGGACAGGACACCCAGACAAAATAAGGGAATTTAATCACAGTAACTTCTATTTTATCTATCTTTACTTATAAAGTAACCCAAAAACCGAAAATTCACTAAATCATTGTTCCTAGTTCCCCTTGCGATATTTCTACACTGGGTAGGCGATGGCTTCGTTTATCAGAGTGGAAAGTGAGCAATAATTATTTTTAGAGGTGTTTTGTTACTAATTATTACTGATCTTATCAACGTTTACAAAGTCTAGACGGCTATATCCTATCCTAATTTTCGATGTAGGTGTTTCGAAGAGTTGTAAAGTACCTACGCCGTGTCCGATTCTTCAACAGCGACATTTGTCGTCCTCCTACGGATTTACCTATAGAGGTGTCTCACGATCCTTTTTATGGACATTCTCCATCCAATCAGAATTATTGCTCTACACTGACAGAAAGACATATTTCGAACAACCCTAAATTTATTTGTACGAAACAAATGGCAAAATAAAAATAATATTTCTCTACAAATACTATTAAAAATACAATTTTAACGTTTATTGTAAGTGTCAAAAATGTAAATTTAAGGCACCAGTTCTAAAAGTCATACTTTTAACATAGGGTTTCATCAAGTCAAGATATCTTGACTTGAACGTAATTTCTTAGCTTGACTTGAATTCAAGATCAAGAAATTTATCATTGCTTGATTTGAAGGTTTCTTGAAAACTGAAGTCTTGACTTGAATTCAAGATTTCTTGAAATTCCTTGAAATGTCTTGAAATAAAGAGTCTCGCGTATTGGCGTAGGAATCTTCCGCTACGTGGTACGTTCTTTGCTGCAGTTATCCAGTAATCATTTGTTGAGCTGCTAGTGCGTGTAGTTTTGTTAAATACATTAAAGATCGAAATTGAATCTGAAAATGAACCTTTCGAAGCAAGTGATGATTCGGAGTATGCACCGTCTGAGTCTACGTCAGAGGATGTTACGGTATTTGAATCCGAAACCAGCAACAAACAAAATACTGTGCGTGGTGTTGGCGGCATAACCTCGGAAAGAAAACAATGTGGGAGTAAGCAAGCAAAATAGTTTACATTTTATTACGAAATTAGTCGGATGGAAGGCGCAAATAAATACAACAAAATAGGGAAATGCAAAATATGCAAGGAAAAATTTGGGAAGTACACTGCAATTAAAATGAAAAATAGCTGTACTACTGGGTTGAAGAGACATTTACAAAACAAACATAAAAAGTGGTATGAGAAACAATTTCCTCATGAAGTTAGCAAAAACAAAATTAGAAACGAAGAAGGAGATGAACGGTGGCAGTCCGAAAACCAGAATCGAAGTCCGAACATTTTATTTATGTTGACTTTATTTTACTCGTTATTATTTTATAATGTTATAAGAATACATTTTGTATACTTCGTATAAAGTGTTTTAATCCATATCAAAACATATTTTGTAACCACTAAATCACAGTTTCAAGATATTCAAGAATTTCTTGATTTCTTAACAAGAAATCTTGATCTTGAAATACAAATTCTTGACTTGACTTGAAAACAATTTATCACTTCTTGGCTTGAAAATTTCTTGAATTCAAGTCAAGATCAAGTCAAGATCAAGAAGTGTCTTGAAAATAGTGAAACCCTATTTTAACACTAGTGAGTACTTTTAACATTGGTCGCTATGTAACTAACAACAAAGAATTGAGCACAAATCACTAGATTTCGAATTGTTTTGGTTCAAATTTTCAATTTAATAAAATATTTGATCTCTTTAGTGCATTGTTTAATAGTGTTTGTAGAAAAAAAAATGTATTGTGTACGTGTTAAAAGTGTTTTATTTTGTTCGAAGGGTTAGATCACGAGCGTAGCGACACTTTTCGCACTAACATCATAAATAACTATTAAACAATATATGAATTATTGATTTGAAGTATATAAAACCCCTGGGGCTATCATCCCTGGAGTAAGAAAAATAGTGATGCCAAAATAAACCGCGGTTGTTTTTGTAGTGCTTATGAGCTTATGTGAAATGTGATACCTTAACTGGGATGCGCGTAGGTAATTCTAACTAGCAGACGTAATACTCTTATTGTAGTCGGATATTGTTACTTAACAAGGAGCGTAAGTTGCACTCTTACGAAAGCTTGTATGATTACTTCCTCAGGTTAAAAGTAATCCGATAAACTCGTAGATTAGTACACCGTTTTTTGTTCGCCTCTGCAAATTAGTCGTGACATAACTTCGCTGGTTGTGTTTAACAATAGTACAGTTCTTTCCCACAGTCCATTTAGATTTTCTACCGTAAATCAAACGCGGTGATTTCAATGCTAGAGTAGGCTAGATAGATTCAGTGACACGTGCTCCTAATACAAAGAAATTTGAAATTGATTATATAGGAAATTGAATTAGTTTTTGTATGTATGGTGCTATTCGCGTGTTGCATTAACGGAGTATGTAAAAATACTCCATAAGTGCCTACCTAATAAACCTTTGTCTGCTAGTTTGTTTTATACGCAATTATATTTCTTATATACTTCTCTATTACAAACATCATAAAGTATTGATAAATATATTGAAATTAAAAGTTAACTATACTTTATTTTTATGGAGATCAATAACACAGGAAGTAAAAATGTCAGGCGCGGCCTCGGAGAAAATAATTCGAGTTGTTGTTTTGCATTTATAGGTAAATATAATATGAACTAGTTGTCATTCAGAAAGACTTCCGACGGAAGTGCATTGCAAAAAGACGAAAATTCATATAGAAATTCTTAAACGAAAGTAGTATTGAATTAAATGAAGCTGAATTGGAGAAAGGACTAACAAGAGCTATAATTTAATTCGCCCCATTTGGCACAAAGGTTCTTACTATAGCAAAACGAGATACGACAGATATACGGGGTGTCCCTAAGATAAGCCTCAACAACATTGCTATCTCAGTTATCTTTAAAGATATAGAAACTCCTTTAAATGAGGAAAAAGTTTTATAATTTGGAGCTATTTAATATGCCCCCACACTTTGCTCTGTTGGTTTCCTAGATATTGGAAAAAAGGAGAAATTTGCAATTTGGTTTTTTGTTAATAATTTCGTTATTTATGAACATTTTTATGATTTGTAAAAACATGTTTAAATAGTTGTTTAACCAGCATATTTTACAGTATTCTAAAATTGTCTCCGACGTTTCATACACTTACAGTCATCATAACAGGTTTATTTTTCTTATGGACGCCATATTGGATTGTTATGCTATTAAATAGCTTATTTCTTGCTGAGAATAGCAACCTATAGCAAATGGATATTATTCCAACACAAATAGTTTTAGAAAATAAAATTCTATTATTTTGGACAACAATTTAGTTGGCCTTGGAAAAATATATTTACGAAAATGTAATTTTACAAAATATGAACTTTTTAAACAAAAGGAAAGTGTGGAAGAAAATCTTAACGATGAAATTAGAAATAAGTTTAATTCTTTTGAGTTTTAAAGATGGTGTCTTCCCAATGTATACTTTCTTTATTTACAAAACAGTCTGCCTACTTGTAAAATCTTGAATGAAGATACAATAACTTGTACGATTTACGATTCCAATTCAATGAAGTTATTGAAGGCCTAAAAATAAGTAGTACAAAGACGCGGAACGGGGAACGCTACCAGCGCAATTGTACGACTAGCGCAAATTTGTTTTTCAATTTTGAAATTATAATTTCTTGGGGCGGCAAATAAAATTTTACACTAAACTATTTTTTGGCAGTTTCTACTGCTACAAATTAAGGGGGTTTCGTTGATTTATACTAAATGAAATAAAACTGTAATAATTCTTGCAAAATAACTAAGGAGTTATTTTGCAAGAATTTAGTTATCCATGGAAAAACAACTTCATTAAGGAATGAAGTTGTTTTTCCATGGATAACTAAATTTTTCCACTAAATTATGAATTTTATTTTCAAAAGCTATTGTTTTTGGTAAAATATAAACTTGTTATAGGTTTCTATACTCAGCAAAAAAATAGCTATTTAATGACATAACAATCCAATATGGCGTCCATAAGGAAAAATAAATCTGATGGTGACTGCAAATGTTTGAAACGTCGAAGAAAATTTTAGAGTACCTACTGTAAAATATGAGGGTTAAACTATCATTTAAACCTGTTTCTAGAAATCATCAAAATGTTAATAAATAACAAAGTTGTTAACAAAAAACCAAATTGCTAATTTTTCCTTTTTTTCAAATATCCAGGAAACCAACAGAGCGAGGCCGATTTTTATGAGGGCATATTAAAGCGCTCCAAATTGTAAAACTTTTTCACCCATTTAACCGTGTTTCTATCGTTAAAGATAAGTGAGATAGCAATGTTGTCAAGGCTTATTTGGGACACGTGGAAATTATTATGTTTGTACAGAGTGGGCCAAGAAAACAGTACATGAACTAACTTAAAGCTCTGGTGTCCGTGCCCCAGCATAAAGGTGTCCAAGAGATGCTGTTTTTGAAACTTTGAAACTTTGAAACATTGTTGAAAGATCACTCGATTTACAAACTCGGTGGCGGGGAACTCTTAAAAACTCACGTTGGGAAAATGCATAGTTAGTTCAATTTAGGAAAGGATGGGAATCCGCGTCCAATAAGTTCTCGGGCTCAACATCTTATGTAGGTAGATGATGAACGATTTCTTCTGTGACGCCTGAGTAGGCATAGGTATACTTTGTATTTAACACTGTCTTACAATTTGCTCCAGTTCTTCTATAAATTAATAATTTTGTGAATTAATGGCAATTAATAGATAAACGCTGTATTAAATATCGACGTTTCGGCCCCATTTGGGGCCTTTGTCACGGTTTATTTGTAAATTAAAGTAAAAGCAGAAGCAAAAAAATTGTTTGTCTAAAAAAATTTTACATAATGTTAAATTTAAATTTAAAATACAAATAAATCTTGTCAAAGGCCCCAAACGGGGCCGAAACGTCGATATTTAATACAGTGTTTATTTATTAATTGCCAGTAATTCACAAAATTATCAATTTGCATTTAACACTAAAATTAAATTTAAAATTTAATAAATTATTAACCACGCATGTATCATCATCAAGTAAAAACCTCTCTTCTTGAAATTGTTTCTGCTAATACATACGAAAACTACCTAGATAATCGGCTAATTTACGTTTATTGATGACTATAGATACCTATTTAGTTTCTTGCTTTCTGACCGAGGTATATTTATGCTGTGTAGTGTCTCGATACGTTTTTCCCAATTTCATAGAAAAATGAGATGCCATGATTCACATGATTGTCATGATTGCTTTACATAAAGAAGGACAAAGCATTCATTACATCGCTCAAACATTAAATGTGTCTCGTCTGTTCGTTTGACTGTTTTTGATGCTAATTCGGTAGAAGCAAATTGGACAGTACACCTAAAGAGCTAGATCAGGTCTAAAACGTAAACGTAACTGTAAAAACTAGCAGACAGAATAATTTCTTTATAGTGACTTAGGGCTCATCGTCAAAGTCAAGAAGTGTTGTCGGTCGATGAATGCCGATTTGTTTAGGTACAAATGAATATGGTTTTCACTTCAGAAGACCCCCAACCTTGGAGTATAGCTAGATTATGTTTGGCTTGAGATCACCTCAACTAAACAGTGGACGACTGAAGCACCCCCTTGCGTGTACAGATTACAAATGAGTACCACTTCAGTCTTAGACCTCCAGATGGAACTGAATGCATATGATAATGGCAAGAAGAAAAATACGATAAGTGTTGGACGATCATTGATAATTTTGCCGTAAATTTCTTAAATGGTCGGGCAACGTTGAAGGTCATCGTGAAGGCTATAGTTTTGCAATCGAACTATCTTGAAGATCAGGTTCAATGCATGATAACACAAAGCCCCACAAGGCAATTACATGGAGACATTGGACAATGCTGCAATCATCACGTTGGACTAATTCGCTGGAAGTTCTCACAGCTATTATATGTCTCAATATGACTTCGTCCAACTAGTGAATTGTTCGGAATTATGGCGCTGCTGCATCCCTAAATATTTGAAAATTGTCTACTGCTCCCTCGAAGGCAATCTAGTCTGATCTACTCGAAGCTACACGGCCCCTCAAACCCACCAAGATTTCAGAAAAATTCGCATTTTTTCATGTTCAAGATGACTTTCAGAGACCACCTGGATTTGCAATCTTTTTAATTAAGTTTTTACACTCTCCCGAACTCTATTAAATCGTATTAACTTGATACTACGCTTGACAGATGTGCTCATGCGATCAGCAGACACTTTGCAGTCCATTTTACTATATGAGGCCACTTGCCTTATAATAACTTCTGCAAATATTGATCGATTGAAATTTTCTTGAAGTATTCTGAAAGTGTAGGATTCAGGGACAGTATTTTTTTGCCAAGACATATGTGGAGCCTGTAAATTGAAAGGAAGACATAGTCAAGAAACCGAACGACCTCGTAAAAACACGTTATTTTGAAAGGTGTCTGGGCAACCCTGGGACAAGGGAGGACCCACAACGATACCTGGGACGTAGTTATAGAACTCTTCACGAAACAGGGAACATGTGGAAGTGAGGCGCAATTCAACTAGAGAGTATGTAGGAAGTAGGTATTTAATAGAAATCAAAATTGACGAGAATGTCTTTGATTTGTGAAATTGTTCCAAGTTGAATAAAAGGCCGTCGGCATTCACTGCAAAGGGAAGCTTTCAACTGGAGGAATTAATCGAACATAGAATCTAAGGAAGAGGATTATCGGAATGGGTTTATTCTGAACATCAGACTGAGAACCTGATAATTTAATAAAAGTAATAGTAGTTGAAGGCGATTCATTGGATTGCGTCGGGAGACTGACTTACTCAGAATGGGATACTTCAAAACGAGGAATTCAGATCTGAAGATGCTGGATTTGGGGAGCTTCGTGGAATTTATAATTCTTGCGACATCAGACCAAAGATGTCGTAGGTATTCACGGGAAGTTTACGAATGGTTATTTCTACTCCTCAGATAACAACTCCGTCATGAATACGATTGTGAAATTTGGACCTATGGACGGTAAGCTGGTTCTTGGAAAGGTTGACAGCAGCATGAGTGAGGGGGTTCGGTTTATGACATTGTCCGGAACAATATGAAGAAATTTAAGTTCATACGTCTCCGTTTTTAGGAAATAAGATTTAAATAAAGATGCCTCTTCAAATATTCTTCTCAAATTATTCCTAATTAGCGAAGTAAATAACCATTTAACCAAAGTCAGTAAGTGGTTTAGAAACAATTTGCACTGAAGGAAGTTCTTGTATTTCGGAAATTCCACAGATAAAAGAATTTCTTCTAAGTGTAAATTTACTTATAAAGTATTACTTAATAATTCAAGAAGACACTTTTAAATATACAAGCACACCATTGAACTTTTTCTAGGTTAACGAATAGTTAGCACACTTCTTTGCTTATACAAAAACGGATTTCGGTTTGAATACGTTTCGCAGCATTTCCTGCATTTGTTTCAGCACAGCGTGTGGTAAAGTTTATTTTAAATTTGTTACGTTATCGGAAAAAGAAACACACCTTTGTTAAGATAAAGTGGCAAGAAGAAATTCATAAACCAGAACTCGCCTTTTCCCTAATAAAGATTAGAATTAAGTTCTGCAGTTTATACAATATGCATTACGATAAGACACAAATTAATGACCAGTGATAAAATTGTTGAATTTAAATATTGCCATTGTAAGAACAAATTTAAATTTTCTGAAGGTAAGTACTAACAAAAAATTATGAATTCGACTATTAATTATCATGAAATATTTCATCTGCTTGTACCTGTTTCGGCAAATTAACAACAAGGAAGTGATGTTTTAATTAGGTACGACTGATTTAAATAGTATTAATCTCATCTTTAAAACTACGTCACCCAACTTCTCAAAAGTGTTTGTGAATACGGTAAAATTTCTACAAGGATGACACATCATATTTAATGCTTTTCGCTTATTCTTAAAGCAATAGATATGAATACTTATTTACTTTCTTGCTGGAATGTGACTGGAGTAATTCAGAATATTATGTGGTGAGTTTTAGGGTTCCCTTATAGTTAGAGAGCTAGTGCCATTTTTTGGTGACAAAAAAGTGTCAGGCTGGAACTTTGCCAATCACTAGTGTGACGTGCACAAATGGCGCAACGCCACAAATGAGGATCCGGCCGCGACTGAGCTCTAAGCCGAAGATGGGGTTGGGCAATTAAACAGTAAAGGGCGCCAAGAAGTTGATGCCTGAAAATAGGACAAAACCCAGCAGCCACAACTTCTAAAAGCTGCTGGTACGTAACAGGGCAAACACAAAAAAAATATAACAAATTATCGAACAGTAATGCCAGCATATAATATTGGAAAAAAATATGAATGAATAACAACAAAATTACCGGAAATTTAGGCACCCGGTACTAGCGTTACGCCAAAAAAGAAAACCAAAATAGGCACAGATGACGCGGTAAATACACTACACGTTAGGAGCTCCGTACGCGCAGCGCACCGACGGGTCAATCGCACGCACTCTACCTACAAACGCAATTAGACGCAAACGACAGTATCGACTGTTGCTAAATCCCGTTACAAAAAAATATATGTATATGTCTACTATAATGTCAAAGTTGAATAACAGCAAAAAAAATAAGCAAAATGAAACTAATTGACAAAAAAAACAAAACTATTAGGTACTGGCAAAATGATAACTAAAAGTGAAAATTTCAAACAAAACTACTGGAATTATAATTATGACAAAATGACAAATTAAATTTAATGATACATGTGACAAAGTTATGTCAAAAAAACAACAGGTGACCACAACAAGCCGTGGCCAGGCATCTACATTAAAACCAACCGAATGGACTGGCGACGTTCAAACACGAAAAATAAAATTACAAACAAAGTGGCTACAAAAAGCTGTGCCAGGCGCTACACAAAAACCAGCCGTTGGTCGCGATGTTCCAGACGGACAGACGACTCAATAATCAAAATGATAATTATTTCTGACCTTACAGACGATTCAGTGAGATGCAGGTCAGCTACTAGGTAACAAAAATCTCAGCACCCGGTGGTCGGCGTTTCTTATAACTTAATGAGGCGGAAGTGCACTAGTGCACCAAAAGCTCCAATTTGCACCCAAAAAAAACCCTAAAATGCCGAAAAGACAAATTAGAAAAAGAAGGGAAAGTAAAGAAGATGAAATTACAAATTTATAAAGCATTAAACAAATGGAAAAGCAATAGAAAAAGAAGAACAGAAAATCTGCTTACCACGTGGGGTTTTTTTCCAACAAATCCGGCTGAACTTTTGGGTGAATCAAATATCCCAATCAAGGGTAGACTTCCAACAAAACCAAAAACGCGTCTAACGGAAAATCTATACTGAACAGTGCTCGAAGAAAAATCCCAAAAATGGCAATGCAAAACTCAGCAACTAATAATCTTCGAAACACCTATTCACACTCAAAGCCAGCATGGAAGTGAAAATTTTAAAGCGGAAATTGCAAATTTTTGAAAAAACGCATAATGAAGAAAGCAACAGGACGTCAAATTTCCAAAATACCCCAGATTCTGAAATCTACCTGAGGCGTCGCACGATGTGGGAAAATAAATCGGAAAAAGAAGAAAAACAAGGCTAAAGAAGACTAAAGAAGACTAAAGAAGGTGTGGGAATACAAAAGAAATGAAGAAACTGATGAGGAAACCCTTAAAGCATCCTCACGAGTAGAAAGAAAGAAAATAAGAGACATAAAACATTAAAAGATTAGATACGGGTACAAAATTGATGACTACGCCACTGTTCTAAGAGTGCTATACAACCGGTTCGAACGAACTTCACATTACACATTTCAATGTTGAATCTAACCTACAAAATCTGACAGCACGGCGTCGTAAACAAAAGAAATGATGGTAATCGAACTAATATACCACAAAATACTGAGAATCAGGCCAGAACTTTCAGCAGATACACTCAAGAGACGGTAAAAATCGAACATGAGCAAAATTAATAAATTACCAACTGATTTTCTACGATGGAACTAAAGTACAAGAATGAAGGCACGAAAATCAACAAGATCGCAACTCCTACAGGTAAGTGAGATAAACCTACTTCAAACTAACAGACTAATAGGGATCATGCATACCTACCTAGGCTGAATGTACACAACAATAGATTCATTCTCAACGGCAGAAATAATGATCGAAAGCAAGAACGGAGGACAGACATGAAAACCAACGAAAATGCGAGCGAAAGGGTTTTAAAATATAATCAAATTTAAGTTAGAAACAAGCTGTGAGTACTAATATTACAATAAAGAGTATAAGTACATATATTTTCTTCCTTTAATTTTAGAGTGACATTTTCTTTGTAAGTTTCAATACTAAATTTGAAACGCAACACTAGTTCAGAGGAAGGTAGACACATTTTCTATGTGACCAAATTTTCGCTTCCAGTAATTTCTATTTTTCTTGTTTTTAATAAAACATGACCTAATGGACAGGTCGTGTGACAAATTTGTGTCGGGCTCATATCTTTTGGTCGTATTACTTGACCATCAATGAACCTGAATTTAGAGCTGTTCTTCCATTCCAAACGCTAAAGTAGTTCACTCTCTTTCGTATGAAAATTAAAAATGAAATTTCGGAAGTAAATGGTATCTTGGCATCACTTTGTATACTCATATAGCATAGTCGCCTACTGTGTGTAGTTGCATTACTATCAATGTAACGGGGCCGCTTTAAATTCGAATTCAAAACCTTAAAGGTCTTGAAGTAAATAAATATTTTTATTTAATAAATTGTATACAAGTTGCACCAAAACATATTACGAACAAAAGGGACCATAATTGTTTAAGTGAAGAAGCGTAATTACTACAGTTGGGTTTGGTTAAGGGTCCAATGAAAAACCAATTGGTCATAAAACAAATATCTTCAACAATAAATCGAAATTAATCTAAAAACCATAACAATTTAGCAAGAAAAATAATCAACCCTAAAGCGGGTAAAATAATCAAGCAGCTGCAAAGAAACCACGCTCTCAAAATCAAGAAATTAGTTATTAATATCAATAACAGTATACTACGTAACGAGTACAGAACGTGGCAAATTACGTACGAGTGTGAAAATTTTATGCACAAGGCACAGCCGAGTGCAGAAATCACACGAGTTAAATGCCAACATTTCTAAGTAGCCTACTAACTATGAGCTGAGCATATTCGAATAATTCCAGCCGGCTAATGAATGACATTTTGATTTGTTCTCGTGCTCGCCATTCATGAATGCTTTGTTCATGCCTAAAATATTGGGGTCTTCCATCGAGATTTTTCTGGTAACAAATTAAGTACTTAATGTCTTGTGGACCGCTTTAACAAGTACTGGTGGGGTTCACTCAATGGAAGTATCGCTGCAGTCCTCTACTTCCCTTTTGCAGGAGGGTATCAAATCTTTTTATCAAATATTATTAGATTTTAAAATAGACGCGACGTGATATTTATTCAGTAAATGTTGAAATTTCAAAGCTGCCTACAACATTTGAAAATACCGGTGCGATTTTTATTTGTATCGCACGGTTACGAGTATAACACACGGGTTGACGCAACTGTCAACTTCCGAGCATACTTAGTTGTATGCAACGTACCGCTTTCTTGGGGGGTCGTGGGACCCTTTCTTGTAAAACCTGGGTATTGATTGATAGACAGAGAAGCAATATACGGGCTTCAGAAATGAAACACTCCAGAACTATAGGATGAGGTTATAAGGAATCAGTTAAAAGTGAAAAAAGGAGAGTCCAGAATACAATAAAATTGCAACAAAAAAGGGAAAAACTGGAAGAGGCGACAGAGCTGGATAGTGACAGAGAGGGCAGACGAAAAATTCGTGATGGGATGGTGAACCAAAAAAACCCGACAACTACGAGTACGAAAAGCACTAAATTATGATGATTATTATTTATGATATCCAAATACTAGTAATTTTCTTGTAAATTTTAAAAATTATGCGTAGAATAGAAAACTTGCCTCGGTTCTACCAAATATTTAATTGATTTATTGAATATAGAGTTCCTACCAAATATAATATTTAGCAAAACATGGCAATGCAGAGGAAACCTTGGTTGGGAATTCGTTAATTATATGCTACATTATAAAAATGTAGCAAATAACAACAAAATTCTGATTCAGAACAGAATCGTTTCATGGTTAAGTACCCTAAGCGTTTAAATGTCAATCGCATTAAATTTAAATTACACTGAAAGAGAAATAATCAAACAAACTAATTACTAATGATTGTTCTCCACTTAAGATTATAGTAATTGTCTTCTTTGTGCGAATTTGTATAGAATTACAGCCAATCACATTAATGATATCGTATTCGTGTTTTATAAATGTTTCCGTTTATTAATTGTTCATAATTGATCATAATGAGGTAGCATACGGCAAAATTAAAGAAAAATCGTGTTGAAATCATTTTTCAACCGTGTATTAAACATTACCCATAATTTCTGTTAACAAGTTTTTAATAGGTAAATAGCTGTTTACGACAAGATGTTATAAAATTGGCCGATGTTTCCAAGAATTTTATTATGAAAGATATCAAAATAATTGTGTTATGTTCATGATCAAGTTCAAGTTCGCATTATTTATTAAATCACCAACAGCAAAGAACAAATGAAAGGTGAAGACAGGCTAGTTTAATCAAGTACACATTTAACACGTAAGTCAGTAACGAGTGAATATGAGACAGTTTGTAAAACTGTACTGATGAGTTCCACAAGGACGAGACAAAGACAAATGATACATACAAGTTACAAACAGAAGTACAAATACATAAGTGACCCAAATCTTTAAATAAAACCAACTAGAAATCGGTCAGTATAAAATCGAGAACTTTATATGACTTCCACGTTTCATTGCATATGACAAAAGACCCTGAAAATAATTATATATGTGCTTAATTTAGCTTCAGCAAATTGATAAGTGCACATCCATTATAACATCTGGTTTTATTCATATAATCTAAGTACTCATTTTCTTGGGTTGCGTTGGCCTAAAGGCGGTAAAAGAATCAGATGTATTGTGAACGGGGGATCTAAGAATTGAACCCGCACTCTAACCACTGGCGCTCTAGCCATTAGATCATTATGGCTCTAGGAAAATGGTACGTCCACCAAAAATGAGGAATAAGTACAGCTTAAGAGGGTCAATTAAACCCTTTGTAACCGCCTGGCATTTTCAAAAGAGTCTTAATTCAAGAATAATTTTCATAAAATTTTCTTCTCTTGCTGTCACTTGCTAGTTTGAAGATTAGCTACAACCAAAAAACTAATACCAATAAGGAGATGTACCTATATTCACGCATGTTGTAGTGGTATTTCTCAGGGCCATGAGGAATTGCATACCTACTTACTTCAAGTTTAAAATGCAAAAAGCGTTTCTTTGGTTATTCTTTGCAACTTCCTACAACTGTCATAATTCCGAACCTCTGCAGAGAGAATATGTATTTTACTTTAAGATATACCCACTATACGTAAGTTTAAATTAACTTATTACTATGATAATTTATATTTCGTTGCCACTTGATTACCTCCGTTGACATTCATTGCCTATTTTTAATAAACATTAGTGTTCTGTGGAAAATTACTAAGTAGGTACTGACATTTTCGAGAAACATTTGAAATATTTGTAAAATATTCTGGCAAACACAAGAAATCAACTTTGCCAAATAGTAGATAAAATCTATGTTACGATAATAATAGTCTCGCTTTTATACCGTCTGGCGACAGTGTACGAGTAATCACGTTAGAGGTGCTTAGTTTAGCCTCGGCATATTGAAGCACACTTACGTGCACTTCAGAAGGTAATGGGGCAAGCACTAGGCCTCAAGCCGCCTATCATTACCCTAGGTCGTACACCCCAGGCACTCATTTCCTTAGGCTGAGTCGACCCAGAGGCAGAAAAACGGTCAGATATAGTGACTGTGGGCGCTGGAAATTGAACCCGCGCCCGATGTATTTGTAATCTAATGCTCCAGCCACTAGAATTTCTTTTGCTTGCTATATAAATACGATTCACGTTGAGAAACTTTGATTTTGTTGTAGAGGGGGAGCAAAAATATGAAAATGTAGATTTGCAAAATTAAAAATTTTTGAATCGAACTTAGAAGAAGAAATTGAAAATCCAAATAGTTTTTCCATAGAAGTTACCGTTATTAAGATATATGATATTAAAAATATATGAAATCGATTTTTTGTTTTTCCATCTTAATATCGATTAGTATTTTTTCAAGACTACTGCTTGTAATGAAACCTTTTGTGCAACTATTATTAGCAAGTTTAGGTAATAAATGAAGCCTCAAAGTTGATGTTAGAACGAGTGTTAGAAGGCTCCAGGTTGAATAAAGTTTTACTGTTTGTCAATTACCTCAATGTATTAAGTTAAGCAAATATTGATTTTTGGCTTTTCGATTTCCCCTTCTAAGCGTTTTCATTTTGATGCTTCAAAAAGTTTGATCCAAAAATTTTTAATTTTGTAAATCTAATTTTTTTATATTTTTTGCGCAACCTGCAAAACGAAATCAAAGTTTCTCAACGTGAATTGTAATTACATAACAAGCAAAAGAAATTGTGAAGAACGACTTTGTTTCGAAAAACTGAAAATTTTTACAAGTATACATAGTGAAGTTCATCCGTGGACACTGTACGTATATTATTCGAATTTGATAAAATTTTGAATAGGTGCATAAAAATATTCCAACGTCACCAAAATTATTCCGCAGACAAGAACAGACGAGTAACGACAGTCATCTAGTATCGGCGCCATATTTAATTTTTCAATTTTCTGAAGCATTTTATTATATTTTATTTGAAGATACACTGATGGACCCTCTTCCAAATGGAACCCTTTCTTCCACAGTGCAGTCTAAGAAACGTTCACCTGTGCGTCTCCAGACTCGAACCCGTCCATCAATGTGATTTAAACAGAACCTGGATTCGTCAGTGAACAGCACGTTGCTCCACTGCCCTAAAGTTCCCATTAACATGTTCTTCAGCAAAGAACCTTCTTGCTTTGCGATGATCAGGGCTTAAAGGAGGTACCTTAGCTTGTCTTCTTGCATGAAACTGACGTTCGTGAAGCCTGTTACGTATCGTTTGGGTACTTATTCTGATTCCTGTGGCATCTACGAGCTGATTTTGGAGCGTTGTAGCGGTACTTCTGCGCATTCTGGTGGCCCAAATCCGTGTTAGACGGTATTCTCTCCCGGAAGTTGCCCTTGCGCGACGCGAATAAGATTGCCTTCTAACAATACCGTACATATGAGACCTTATCCAGGCCCTATTTATGGCAGCTCTACTGACATTTAAAATTCGGGCTACTTGCCCTCTTGAATGAGAGTTATGACCCTAGCAATCTAAATTTCTGTTAGGTACACTTTACGCCTTCGTGGTCTACCAAGCACATCAACATTCATATTTATTCTTTCACATTTGAAACGAAACTAAAGAAGCAAGGTGATAAAAACATTTATCACTTGGTAAAAAATTGTAATTTTTAGGTTTTATTGCTTCAATAAAAAAACTGTTGAAAAGAAAAAATGTTTCGCTATAAACTTTTCAACTGGAGTATGTTTACTAAGCGAAAGAAAAAATGTATCTTTATATTTTGTGGGACAAATGAAATTTAACAAAAGAAAGAAACGGCTCCTTTTTCGTTTTGATTAGTGTATATGTCGTAGCCACATAACAAAACCTGTCGTTTTATAAAACGTCTAGACGTTTTATATTCTTGGAATGTGCTTCCCTTATCTGCCCGGGCACCAGACACACAAAATGACTAGACGTTTTATAAAACGACAGGTTTTGCTTTGTGGCTACGGCATATATAAATTTTCCTTGGAAAACAAATTCGGATCAGAAAAACAAGATTTGTTGTTGGTGTAGGATCATCTCCATATAGAGCGCGATTTCATGCAAAATGCCATCCTTTACTCTATATTTGACATGACGCAGACAATTAGTAACAAACAGGACAAATCGCATAAAATTACAAGAAAGTAACCTCTTTCCTTTTACATGTATCTAAGGTTGTCCCCTTATTTTCAAATAAATACATTTCCTACATTCTCATGTAGGTAGTTAAAAGAAATCTGCCAAATCTTAAAACACGAGTGTGGGTAAGAATCAAATTCTTGTATAAAATGCGAACTAGGGAGGCGGAAACTTGCAACAATACTAACTCCAAAGACTAATATCAAAAACAAGTTTATTTTTGTCAATGTGATTTTAGGTCGTTTTTCCTTTTATTATAAAAATTTGAATTCACCAAGTTCTTTTTGATAAAACTAAGTGCGAATATATTTTGTGATAAATCGTGCATACCTTGTGCGAATTAGAGCATATTTTTTGGATTTTAATGCATATAAATGAGCATGCATTTCCATACTTCTGTTCACAAATTAATACATTCTCTATTTATCATGACTAGAAAATATTGTGGTCTCGCGTTTTTCCGCTGCTAACACACCGGAATTTGAACTTCAACTCTCAGGCTCCTGACCTATTGCATCTTAGATTCTTATCACACATGTGATTACTGTTACACAACTTCAGTAAACGTCTATATTTACTTCAGAATGGTCCATCCCACCCTATCTGCATTCGCTACTATTATATTGAAAATAATCACACACCTGTC
Organism: Xestobium rufovillosum; assembly: GCA_963966045.1. Classification (NCBI taxonomy): domain Eukaryota; kingdom Metazoa; phylum Arthropoda; class Insecta; order Coleoptera; family Ptinidae; genus Xestobium; species Xestobium rufovillosum. The sequence goes on from OZ014496.1 coordinate 18,479,861, forward strand.
CAGCAGTTAGAGCCACTAGTGGTAATAATCCCATAAGGAGTAAACAAATCATCTTGAAGAGTTTTTAAGAACACCAAGTAGGGAACACTGCACAACAGTGCACTTGCACGACCCACTGGTGGATGCTTACTATTCAGCGACACGCCGCGCGACCGAACTGAGTACACCGCGTAGGTCACCAGGTCACCAAGGCTGAGAGACGGGCACGAGATGCTCACCGACTAAATCCACAGACTCTCTAAACTGAAATGTGCAAAGTGAGGATGAGCGGCTAGTTTTAAGTTTTTGAGAGGGCGGATGCCACGAAGGCTGAACTAATCCGGAATTTAAATAGGTTCGTAAATTTGTCCGGAGTGATAAGTTGGAAATTACAGATTCTTTGTTTTTGTCATAATCGTATAATATTCTAATGGAGTGCTATAAACAGTAAGACTTCAGGACTTGTAATAAAAAGCTGATATTAAGTTAATCCTCGTTTTTAGTTGCGTATGAACAACCTTTAGGTAGTATCGTATAGGTATCTTACTAGAAGGCGCGTCCCCATGCGGCGGATCGGGGAATCCCTCCCAGATATGGGTGGTCGGCAGGAAATAAAATACCGCTGGCGAAACAACAGGCAACAACAGTAGCGTCTGTCCCCAAATTGGGCGACTACAACCAGCGTCTACCAAGTTGGGCGACTGTAACGACTCAAGGAAGGCAACGGGAAAGCACCTTGAATATAACTTCGAATGAAAACTAAATGATGACTACGCTCAATGCTAAATATTCCGGAGTTAAAAAAGAGTCCCCCAATCGGATGTCTGGTGGGAACGCTTTAATTATTGTTAAAAACAGAAACCTTACTCTAGGTACATGGAATGTACGCGAACTACTGCTATCAGGAAAGACCCATGTGCTAGAGGAAGAACTACAGAGGAATAAAATACAAATCGGTGGCATAAGTGAGACCCATTGGAAAGGATCTGGACAATATACATCAATAAAAGACAACAACGTCGGTTTTTCTGGGCAAGACACACTGAGCAGAAATGGAGTTGCACTTATCATATGTGTCTAAACAAATCACCAAATATGTTCTAGGATACAACCCTGCGAATGGCAGAATAATGTCGAGCAAACTAAATACAATTCTGGATATGTATAATGCAAGTATAATGCTCCTACAATAAGCGCAGAAGAAGAGATCGTTGACGCTTTCTACACAACCCTGGAAGTAGAGACTGGATGAAAACTCACATATGAAAGATAGTATGGGAAAACATGGGTTAGGACAAACAAATGAAATAGGGAAAAACTTATAAATTTTTGCATCAGCACATTACTAAAAACCTGGTTTTTAGCAAAATCATTTTATAACATAGATGAATACTTTACTGCTGGACGGCTCACGACGCGTAATTATAATTTGCAAAATATTGGATTGCCTCACTTTCCCCCGTGCCCGTTTGGGTCTTCTGCACTTGGCAACTGATGGAAATACTATTTTCTCTTTTGCAAAAATTTTCTGTAATTACGTGCTTGTATTGGGGAAATAAGACTATTTCGGTCATGTTCAGTGAAGGAATTCATATAACCTCGAAAGACTAGTTGTACAGAGCAAAGTTCAAGGCTCGAGGCAAGGAATCGATAACCAAAAAGATGAACTGACCAAATAAAACATGTCGCCGGTCATACTATTGAACAGTCCACAAGAACAGCCCTTAACAGAAGTTGATGGTGTAACATCGTAAAGAGAAGCATGCAGAATACATAGTCATCTTGACGCTTCTGATAAGGAGCAAACGATATAAGAGACAGAGGCATTTTTAATTAAAGAGCAACTATGCAATATTTAATTTGACTTTTGACATAAGATGTGCAAAGTAAGGAAATTGAAGTGCCACACTTTATTGAGGAAGTTACACATTGATAATAATAATAATAATTTATTTCCCAAAAAGTAATTCATGCCGTCAACAATAAACAAACAAAAGAAAAAACAATACAAATGCATACAAGATTATCGTTAGTTGGCATTTAGGCATGCATCACAAAGCCCTGGAGAGCATTAGGGAATCTCCGAAAAACTTGATGCCCAGTACTGTGCCATATTATAGAACGTATTAGCCTGAAGGAATTGCTTCAACCGTCTCTTACCTATATACTTTTATGTTACTAGCTGTCGTAATGTAAACGGGCAACTTCTCAAAGATCTTTATTCCAGCGTATAATGGTCCCTTCTGACTTCTTGTCCTAGTGAACTTGGGCAATACCAACATATCCTTATTTCGAGTGTCATGGTATTTGAAGAGAGGAAAATTCATGAGAATCTAGATCAGTGAATTTTTGGAGTTTACTCTTTAAGAATCGATTTTCAGTTATAGCCCACGGTACGGAAATTTTATGAGTAGTAAAATCAAGTGTTACATTTCGCGTTAACAGCGTTAACTAAAAGTGAGGCGTTACGTTCCTCTGCGCAACGCACCTTTCACATTGAAATTATGTGTGTATCTATGGCTACGTATATTTCTGTACAATAAACAAAATTATCAAGTGATTGAAGTTATATGGAAAAAACCTATTCCAGTGATAATGAAGAAGAATCCGAAAAACACATGGATGCGGTTAATTGGTAAGCGTATAATTCATGTTAACGAATTATATAAATTGGACATACGAACAGCTATGTCTTTTATTTAGTGTATGTATGTTTGATTAATTGTTTACCGTGTGTCCCGGGAATCCTGAAGCATCCTGTTTAACATGGGAAATTAGAAAATTGCGATTTCTATGTCCCCAAAGTGTTTTAAGAATATTCCGAGTATCAGGACACATGCAATGTGCACCAGAGAACGTTTTTGTGCAATATTTTTCAAAGTTTAACAAAAAATATCAAAAATATTTCCAAAAATATATCGCGTGGGAATCAACTTCGTTTAAATGCAAGTGTAAAGAAGTGGACAACCATATCGCAATGGATTAGTGAGTTCAGTTGCACGCCGCCGATATTGAATCCGGAGCATACGGAGGTTCAAATCCAATAGCGGTTAGTTTTCTTTTTTACTTTTATCGTTATTTTGAATAAACGGCGATTGATTTCTATCAGTAAAGATGCATAATTGAACGTTTTATAATTTTTAATTAAACTGCAAATGGACTTACTAGAAAATTATTTATACTATCGTGATTGAAGTTAAAATAATCGTTCGTAACGGCGGAGCTGACACACACAAGTTTTTTCCATTTTTTTTTTAAAGGAGGGGAAACCTTTTATAGGCCGAAAGTGTGGGACTCTCCAATGGTCTACCAATTGGTATACCCACTAAAACCCCTTCTATTTCCTTCTATTTCCATTCACCTTTCTCTTCATTATCTCTCGCAAGTGATTCTGTATTTCGTGCCATTTTCCTCTTCCAATATTCTTGGCCAAGTTTTCGGTCGTCAGTTCCTCTCCCAGAAGCAGAGTAATTTTTGACAGTTCTTTCTTCCATCTTGAACATACCAGAATATGTTCGGCAGTGTCCTCCTCGCCCATTCCACATCCATTTAGTACAAGTATGTACAACTTGTACCACTTACCACCAATGGTGTAAGAAATGTAGAAAATATTTTAAATAGAGTACGAAAACGATTTGGTACATTTCCTGTGAAACACGGCACTGGAGATGCAAAACTAAGTCCTAATGGTTTATGAAGAAAATAATTTTTTGTCCCATAGTCAAAGTACGTAAGTTGCAAATGTTTCTACTGGATGTCACCCTATCTTCCGCAAGATAAATTCCTCCCTCGAAATTAATAATTGGGTATTAAAACAGTTTTTACAAGTGTTAGTCTCTAATAAATGCAGGAATTTGAAATCGCAAACTTTTAAACATTTTATTTTGCAAAAATTTAAATGAATCCACAATAATATACCTACACGAGATTAAGAATTGACTGGATAGGATATTTAATTTTCTGAAATGAAAAAAAGAACGTGAAAAGAGCCCCCGTTGCCTGATCTGACACTTTTTACTAGTAAATGTAAATATTTCAAAAACTGTTTATTTTAGGTATAGGAAAGTGTAAAGTAAATTTTATGGGGATTCCGATTAAAAATGTATGCTTGTATTTGGAATACGCAATTTACAGGGCTTTTAAATTTTCTGATTTGATCTTGTAATTGCTCAAACCATGTATATTTTCTGATTTTTATGACGGCAGTAGTTATTTCTACATATTGTTTTCGCTCCCCCAAAATATTATTGCTACAGCTTTACTTAATCCAATGACATTTAATTTTCAAAAGTGCTCTGCATTGATCAAAATTTGAAGCAAAATGTTAATAACTCAAAAATATGAAGTTTAGACAAAAATCACTTTATACAACTTCATAGTAAAATCGATCATATACTTAATCTGAAAATAAGATCAAATACATGGCGTTCCGTTTAAAATAAAAAAGTTGATTTTCATCCAACAATATGGGAAGCGCTGTATGGCAAAAAATAATTTTAGTAAAGAGAGAACGTCCAGTATAACTTTTTTAGTGCATTTCAAAAATAAAGGCTCCATTTGGCTTTTCCAAAACTTAGGAAGTGGAAATCTGACTAGCGGCTCTTCACCTGCAAAAGAAATGAATTATTTTGCTTACAGAACTATCAGTTTAACTTCCCACGGGTCAAAAATTTTAACTAGAATTGTGCAAAGACGGATGGAGAAAAGTGAGGAAGAAATATTAGGAGAAGATCAGTTCGGATTTAGACGAAATAGAAGAACGCGCGAGGCCATTCTAGCTTTACCAGTAATTTAGAAAAAACAATAGAAAAGGGAAAGAGCGTCTATAGAGGTTTTGTAGATTTAGAAAAATGTGAGATGTTCGAAATGCAATAATATAGGGACAGAAGAGTAATACATAATCTCTACAAAGAGCAAAAGGCAGTTATAGAATTTGAGCAGGACGAAGAGAAGTAGATATCCGGAAGAGAGTGAGACAGGGATGTGCATTATCACCTCTAGTTTTCAACTTATATATCAAAGATGCGATTAATATTGTTAAGGACATAATGTACAGGGCCAAACTATTAACATGCTCAGATTTGTGGGTGATATAGCAGTGTTAGCATCTAGAAAAGAAGAATTAGGAACGGCTTTGAATTAAATCGAAGCAGTTCTGACACAGGGCTACGGCATGAAAATCAATACAAGAAGATAGAGGAGGTCGCGGATTTCTGCTATTTATAGGAAGTAAAATAACTCGAGATGGTAAGAGCACTAAAGATATAAAACAAAGAAGGGTTGCGTTGCGTTTAACAGAAAGAAACAACTGTTATGCTCGGGAACGGTTAATTTAGGAACTCGGAAGAGACTCTTCAAGTCGTATGTATAGAGTACGGCATTATACGGATTCGAAACTTGGACAATAGGAGAAGCGAATCGAATAGAATCGTTTGAAATATGGTGCTACAGACGCATGATGAAGACACCGTGGATAGATAAAGTTAGCAATAGGGAGGTAGGTATTAGAAAGAGTTGCGAAAAATCGAAGGGTATGGAAGACAATAAAGAATAGGAGAGATAAGATGGTAGGATGGTAGGACACCTTCTAAGACACGAAGGAATAGTTCGCGAGATAAGAATAAAAAGAGGTAGGGGTAGGCCTAGATAAGACTACTGCTCTCAAATAGTTAGGGATGTAGGATGTTCTACTTTTAGGGAAATGCGTGGGTTAGCTTAGGATAGGAAAGGATGGAGGTACGCGACCAACCAGTCTTCGAACTGAGAACCTTCTGATGATGAGATATATGTATATTATGTTGGGCTATACAGAGCATTAAATTGATGTATAAAACTGTAATTACATTATGGAAATTTAATTGCGATAACGCTGACGAATGCTGTCAAACACTTTAAACTTGAGTTCTAACTTATTCTTCATAATTTATATATGTACTGTGTAATGTAATTATTCTATTACATTGACATATCACCAGTTGAAGCGTTGAAGGACGTCAATTAAATGGAAGTGAGATTTCCATTATTATATAATTATTACCAATATTGTTAGTTGCTACGAGCATCTTCCCGCTATCTTTTGTAATTATCGGCGACCACAAAATCGATAGCGACATTATAGCGACATTATGGGATATAGCTAACTTGCTATATAGGGTAGTCGCAACATTTAGTCCCATTTCGTGCGTTCCCGTTTCGTGCGTCGATGAAAATTTTCCCGTTTCGTGCGTCATCTCCAACCTCTACCTGGTTTGAGTGCCGTTTCGTGCGCTGACCTGCTGGTAATGCAGTAAGCCACTAATTCGAGTTTATTTTTACAACAGAACGCACAAGAGTCTGGGGAACAGATGTTGGAGCTACAAAAATACTCGAACATGGCGATGACCTTTCTGTCCTTTTGGACCTGACCGACTTTTTTGTTCATAAGAAACAAGTTGAATCACTAGAACAAAACAAATCCACCGCGGCGAGACGTGGAGGTACAATTTTATTATAAGGGCAACGCACTAATTACCCAGTAAATTCTTGAAGCTCGAATCGGCACGAAAACAGGTAAAAACCCAAAAACGCACGAAATGGGAACGCACGAAACGGGAAGATAGGTACCAGTCGCAAAGTACCGACCATATCAGGTCTCTTCTAAATGTGGAACTTGTTTTGCTAAATGAGCCCCATCCAGTCAAGTTCATAAACCTCAACCAAAAACCGCTGAAGATAAGAAATATAAACATTGCCATTTATAAGCTATAAGATCTCCACAAACAAGAATATTATTAAAAGTATGGAAATTTATCTTACCTCATATTTTTCTTGTCATTTGCATACTGTTTGCAGCATCTAATAAAATTTAATTTGCGAATCTGTTTGATCAGAGTTTTAAAAGGAATTCTTGGTCTAATGTACCCACAATATTTTGATTAAAATTTTAATTGCGTTAAGCCATCAGAGTGCATTAGCATATCCCCGAGAGTTCAGACCAAGAATTCTGTTGGAGAGATATTTTGCATAATTTCGGTTTTATTAAGATGTAAATTTTGATCTTGTTTTAGCGGGGTAAAACGTATTATAATGTGTAGTTTACGTCACAAGTCTGCCATTTCATCACCGATGAGAAAACCAACTTTCCATAGGTCACGAAATAAAATTAATAATTCCAGAGAATCTTCTCAAAATATGTTGAAAAGCATATTTATATAATTTATTATGTTATTGCAACTCTTCCTTGTTCGGAAAAGAATGTTCGAAACGTTACAAGATGAATGTTAGAACAATTAAGAGACACCACAAATTCGGCTTGTAAATAACTGGTTTGACATTAAAGTGATTTATTCGTTTGTGAAAATAATGAGTGGACGGTGCACCAAATATACATTAATGTTCCTGTATAAATAATATATCGCTTCATTGATGTCGCTCCTATACAAACCAATGTTCTCTTTTGTAATAATGTTATCACGCAACATAAAATAAAATGCAATAAAACCAGCGCTTATTATCAAATATTTTTGTGTCATGTGCTTTCCTACACGCTATTTACTTTAGATAATAAGCATAATACGTTTTACCCCGCTAAAACAAGATCAAAATTTACATCTTAATAAAACCGAAATTAGGTATACAAAATATCTTGCCAACAAAATTGTAAATACGCTGCTCGCCAGTTCACCAGTATTAATCCGACATAATTATTATTCAATAAATTTTTGAATAAATGATCTTGATAAAATGATCGGTTAACAAATCTAATACAGATTTACGAGTCTTGAGCGGCTGCAACTAAAGTTGGAGGCACGTTAACTTACGACTGAAATAGTGCAATGGCATAAGGTGCTTTATCTGGCTCTGATAGTTTAGGTTCGATTCCAGGCCGGCCAGTTTCGATTTTCCTCTGGTATTGGGCAACGTATCGTTTAAAAACACATTGATTGGCTAACGCGATTAAATAAATTACCTTAATAAGTTTCATTAACAAATTATTGAAATGTTTATGATATTTTTATTTATAAGAAACGAGTTAAAATTAGGTTCTCTAGGAATGCGGGGAAACGGAATAGAGCACGCGATGTCCGAACCGGATGCAAGTACCATTGCACTGTACTATTCCACTCATGTTGCTTGCTCCAATGTGCTTCCGGTAGAAAGCTGAATTCGCCCAGGATTCGTAATTTACATTATTTAATAACAATTTTTTTCGCTGACTATTTACTTTGATCAACCTTGATCAAGGTTATTTATGGAGTGATAATTAAAAATGTATTTTCAATAGATGTAATTTTTTTTTCTAAATGTCATATAATAAATTTGGTGAAATATTTTATTGGGAGCAGGGTTTTTACAATACATATGTCTCTCGCGTCAGATATCATCACCACTTCAGTAATGGGTGGTACTGAACAGTTCGAATAAACTTCTCGAGCAAGTACCGTGCCAGACATTGAGTTATAGAGCTAAGTCAAATTTTTATGCTATCCCAGCTGAGCTAGCATTGGAACATATTAGCTATTTGGGTATGACGATCATCTCAACAAAATTATTAAATTTAGATTAATGAAAAGTCGAATGGGTGTTCGACATCGAAAATAAATATATTGAGGGCCATTCCAAATACTTCGTTCTTTGATTATCAGAAGGGATGATGGTTAGGTACTTGGATAAACGATCACGGAATGCGCAAGTAATTTAAGGATATGTGTGCACCAGCTGGTGCAAATTAACACTCCTGGAGTTACAGAGAATTTTGTTTCCTCCTTTTAACTTCTGTAACTTCGCTTTCTGACGTCATTGTGCCATATTCAAATTAAACCTAGAAAAAGGTAAGAAAATGAAAAATATTACATGGCTGTCAAATCGAAAAATCCAGCTGCAGAATTTCTGGGATTTTAGGATAGTCAACATATGTGTTCTACTAGCTACGGACGAGCTAGAGCACGTCTGTTCGGCGGCCCAAGTATAGTGCTATTAAAATCCGAGCAGATGTCGTTACTACGGAAACCAGCATAAACTTTGGCAACTACAAATATAAAGGTTGTCATCAAAGAGTGGAGACATAGTAGTAGGTATTCTCCATAGATTAGAGACTTATGGGTATTCTCTGCATAGTTCTCCCAGGACTAACAAAATCACGTGCACCAGAAATCTTCCGAAAAAGTTTTTAGTTTTATTCTCTGGGATAAAAGGATGGGGTATTATCACTGATTATTTGCAGTGAGGAAAAACTGACGCGGGATAATATTGTACTCTTTCCGTTAACAAAACCTCAAGCAAAAATTGCGAAATAATTATACTTCCTAGCGACTTTTCACATAAGTACATGTAAAAAAAGTTTTCTTTCTTAAATATTTCCTAAATAATTTTTCTATTTCCCTGAATTATGTGTATGGGCAATAAATCAGTTCTAAAATGTTACCTGAAAGGTATGTCACGCACAACCCATTAAGGAGAGAGAGTTTTAGGCATGTTTCTATAGTTTTCTAATGTACGTTGTAATTTTGGTGATTAGTTATTTACCTATAGTTGTTTACTTATAATATAAAAAGTGCGTTAACAGGAAATAAAATTTAATTATAAAATTGAAATAGCTACTAAGCTAAGAATAGAAAGTTAATTTCGTTTTTTACTAATATTCCTATATCAAACAAACAAATAAAAATTCACGTCAGTACATCTCTAAATTTCCATGAAGCCACCATAGCTTTTTGCATAAAATAACTTCTACAATAATTTAATATTAGTCATATAATATTACAATTTGCTAGGCATTTTATCAAAGACATAATATGATTGTTTCTACACGCCAAATATTTACTAATCTATTCTTAAGTTCTACTTCACTTTTGCTGATTCATTAGAGTAGTTCCTTTTACTCACAGAACTTATCTATATATTTACCCACTTTCCGCTATAAAAATACACTAATAATAAAGTACATACTTAAAATAAGCAATAAACATTTAACATATGAGTAATAAATATGTGGGAGTTCCTGGTACGTGGCAATCAAAATATATGTGCACATATCAGAAATACCCACTTCGAATTATTTCCCTTATCAAATATGACGGTTACTATACCCGCGGTTAAAGAAATTCCCTGTGATGCGTTTCTTCTTAAAATATAAGAAAAATTCGTCACATGTAAGTGGAAAACGTTATATCATACATGATTTGGTTAATAACTGTTATTATCAGCCAGTAAAACACTTTATGGTTGTGTTTCTTAAACACATGGCTCCTAGTCATATAAGCGGAAACACAAAAACTTGTTAGCATAGGTAGGTACCTATCTTCTCACATATTTGCGAAACAGGTAGTACCTACCTACAGCCAATGTTTACACACCAGTGAATAAACGTCAGTATTTAATATTCAATTGTTATTAAAATTAGTATTAAGAGAGTAAGGCTGGCATAGGTACACGTACTTATCTATGTGAAATTTCATTCACGGTTTCGTTCCTAATCGACCATTGAAGTCTCTCTTGATAAATGGATGCTTACGCAGTCCTGTACTGTGGCGAAGAGTTAGTTTTGGGTCACTGAACAAAAATTCCTATCTACTTTTTGTAGAATACATTACAGTCGAATTTGATTAAACATTAAACATTTTAACCCCACATTATACGAGTAGTTATTACCTACATTATACCTACCTATGTTTTAGGAAATTTACCCAAGAATAAAATTTTCAGTTTGTACTCGTAATGAATTGAGACTGGTATGCATGGTGTTAAGAAAAGTGGAAAAACTACTGAATATTAATAAAAACAAGTATTTTAATTATTAATTATGCAAATATATTTTGATTAGGTACCTAGTGACTTTGCTTCGCTAGATAATATATATTTTCTTAATCTGGCGGCAGCAAATGCGTACGTACAAAATGTTAATTATAAATAATAATATCCATTAGATTTCATATTTTACAACTATTCCCGGAAATGTACTGAATACCACTGCATTTGCGCCATGCTGACTACCATGCAGTTATTACTTTTTATAATATTTGATTACTGCGACGTACTTTCACTTGCCTAAACTTTATGTCAAAATTCAACCTTCACATATGGCAGCGAAAATTCATCAAGAAATTCTTGACATTTCTAGAACGTAATTTCGTATTTTTCCTGAGTTAGTAGAGAGTTTTCCCATAAATTTTGGCACCCACCTGCAGTGTTTATTTTATTAAGAGATATCGAGAAACGACAAATTTAAAAGTTTTGAGACCGTTTCTAAATGTTTCAAATTTTGTAAAATTCTGGCATGTAGTAAATAGATAACTGAATAACTATATAATAATATCGACATTTCGCCCCCACCGGGGGCTTTGTCATGATTTATTAAAAACGTATAAAAAGCAGATATAAAATATTAGACAAATCTTTTTTCAAACAATCAAAAATTATTATTTATACGGTAACTGATATAAATATAAAACTTTAGCACTTTTGATTTTGGAAACATTCGAAGTTATGAAAGAGAAAAAGGCATATGTATTTAATCTAACAATAATATACTGCTAAGTAAGTAGCAGAGAGTATAATTTATTTTATTATATTACAGTAAATTTGACTTAAATTTTATGAATATCAATTCTATCATTATTAATAGAGTTTTGTTCTTTTTTATGTAGATCATTTCTAAAAACAGTCGAGATTTTAAATTTTTCTTGTTCTCAAATTTTGGTATCGTTAAATTCAAAAGTATTATTACTGTTTTTCATGTGTTTACTTATTGCTTGCCAAAAAAATAAGGTACAATCGAAAACTGTAAATTTAAAAATTCGTCGACAATTTAATTCATAATATGTATAAAATCTCGTAAGCCGTGGTGTTTTTGTCAGAATGACAACGAGAAAGTTAGCACTAATAAAGCCTTGGTTTTTAACAACTTTCCGTCGACGGAATTGCGTCGACGGAATTCCGTTTGCTGTATTTTGCTGTATTTTTAGCCTGTCGCTGTTTGAACGGCAGAAAATTTTCAGTTTTTTTGTTTGGCGTAACTTAGCAACAACCAAATTATGCAGTGAAGTCCGACAGCGTAGTGCGTCGGCGGAGTCCGTCAGCGCAATTGCGTCGGCGGAAAGTTCTTAAAAACCAGGGCTCAACTATTTCAGCGAAAATTTCACACATCGCTTTTTAGCCAATCAGAAGTTTGTTTTTGGTTTCGTTACCACGGCAACCCAAAAAATTTCCGGAAATTTTCATCCTCCACGGTGTCCTGAGCGAAATTAATAAGCGGAAATTTTTCTGTCAAATAATGATGCGGGATTTAAAAACTGAAGTTTCATTTTTAGTGCTGAACTTCTTCTCTGATACTTTCTTGGTTATCATTTCCAAAACGAGACATGGTAAAAACCACAAACTAACCCCTCAATTATTTAGGGTATTCTTTACTGCTAAAAACGCTCTATAATAGACGATTGCACGTCAACTGACAACACTTTTCATTGAGATACAGGCTTCTTTACCATTTTAGTTCCATATTGTGTTTTCGATGACAAAAATGTCAGAATAATGCCATTAATTTTTAATTTTATTTAGGTGTGAAATTTTCTTCCCGAATCCCCCCTCGTGCTTGAATTATTAACCGTAAAGTTTTTCGGAAATAATTTAAGCACTAGAGAGATTACAAAAGCGATAATTTTTTTATTTCCCTTTTGCTACCATGACGACGTTCCAAATTTCTTATTTTTCATTGTACAATGTTGTAAAATCGAGTCTCCCATAATGCGTATTCTCATATTCATTAAATTATCTAGCCGAATTTTACTCGACAGTCTTTTGCCGCAATATCAGGATTTTCGTTATTTCGTTATTTTTATATTAAGGAAAAGCTAAAGGAAAATGTGTAGGTATCTCACAAATGAGGCATTCTAAAACCTAGGTTTATAGTAACTTTTTTCTTGGAAGAAGATCTTCTATCAACTGCTAAAGTCCTGCTACAAGAAACTGACTCACCTGTATATGTTAAATTCAGATTCCTAATTTGCTCAATCGTCGAACTAACATTCAAAATTTAGTCAAATGCCGAAATGGTGTTGTTAGTGTGTGATCTGACTGACTAACCTGAAGAAAACCTGACAGACTTCGGCGATTAAGCAAATTCGGCATCTCAGTCTAGCATAATATACACCAAAAGAAGTTCTGCAAAATCTGTTTTTAGTTCGAATTTTGGAACACCTCTGTAAACTGGCAAGAGAATAAAATATGCTAGGTATTGAGCTGCAATCTTGTAGTATCTACTTAAATATTTTTAATGCAGAATCGAGCGATAAATCTCACCAAGTTTACAGTTTGCCACACCAAAAGCAAAATATTGTAATGGTATAAAAAGTTTCAGGCAAGTTTTTTAACTTGATGTTGCTTTTCCCATTGTCATTTACAACATAACCGTAACGTTGAACATAAACATAAAAATGATAAAATATAGTTATCCATCGTTTACCTATTTTTTGTGTTAGATACTGAGAAAAATACAGTTTGTTTTTGTATCGATGATTAGAATTGTTAATGAATGTGGTGCCTGGCTTGACTAGCAATTACGTCTATTTAAGTAATTACTAAATGTCATTGCCTTCAAAATTTATTACTTCGGTCATAAATTCCAATTGACCTCTAACGAAAGATCAGTCCATTTTTAGTTTAGTTTTTTTCAGTATCAGCTTTTGGCGATTAGATTTCAGTTCTTAGTTTATAATTCAGTGACATTAATTGATATTGATCTCGCAGTTCCTTGTTTTGCAATTCTGCGACCTACAACCGAGGGTTCCTTAATTTCCGTTGGTCCTTTCACATTATTAAACATTAATGAAGTGATGGTCAAATTAGGGTGTGATAAAGGCGGGTTCGATTCATCTTTGAAATACAGTGTGCCTTTTTTGGATTGTTAGTAGCAGAATATTATCAGATTGTATGAGCCAGTTCCCAGGAATCCCGACGAGGACACGCCTACTATGACCCGGCCATATGTTATTTAAAACCCATATAAAAGGATGGTAAAAAATTTTCTTCGTAGTAATGACCAGAACAATAGAATTTTTATAATATTGTCATGGTTATTAAACCCAATTAACATTACATAATTTACACCTAATAGCCATTGTTCGCCAGGAATAACCTCTGAATATTCAATATTATTCTCATCTTTAATCCTTCATAAATTATTTAAAAGCTAGTTCTTTATAATAAATGTTGAATAATATGCTCTTGTATGCACACGCAACATGCAAATGAAAGTTGGTTCCACACTTTTGCGACACCTTAAGGCTTGCTTGCTTATTTCCTATATTTGCACTTCGAAATGTCATCTAATCAAGCAGGCTAACATCGTCCTCATAGTGATGAAGTAGGTAGCTGCCAAAAGAAACAATTGCATTCCGGTAAAAGTACTAAACAGACATGCGTGTGCGATTTACAGGTTAATTTTCGACATCGATCTACCTCAATTGTTCTCTGCAGTCACAACCTACTTTTAGACAAAATTCAGGAAGTACAATATTAAAATAAATTTGCGTAAATTTGTTTCTTAATATCAACCTAATTATTTAATGGCTCATAGAATACATTTATCCAATTTAATGGAGAAGATGAATTCAGTTACCTATTTTGTAACATCCAACTTTCTTCTAAAAGCTTCCAACTGGTTCGGGTCAAGAAGGTCATTAAAACTGATAGAATCTGTTAAGCAATAGTTCAGTTTTAAATGAGACAGCAATTTTTATCAAGAAATAAGTGCGTAACAATAGCTGCTACTTAGACAGTAGTACATATTAGCTTTCCTAGACAAGTCTTCATACGTAGAGAGCAGCTGGTTTTAAATAATTATGCAACAAATCAAATATCTCCAACTAATTTATACAGAATTAATAAGTTACTATCGAAATTTTTGCAAGAGTTACTTAAAATGTTTGGCAGTGCTAGGTATATGTAGCGACCAAATCTTGAAATATTATTGAAAACGTTCTAATCAGAATTTTATAAATATTGCATACTGAAAGAGATACAGAATGGCACTCATATAGCCGCACTTTAGATCGGATAAAGTGTTCAAACCACAGGAAGTGTGAGGTGCGACATATAAGAAACGTGAAATACAGGAACATGTGACCAATAGGGAAAATACGTAAATAAATGAAACGTCGATATTTTTAGATTTTAAATTTGTTGTATGAAGTACCCTAGCAACAGACAGAGAGTAACTGAAATTAGCAGACCTACAACCACGATGGTATGCAATACATAGGTGCTTGCACGAGCGCGGCCAGCGTGGACCTTTTCGTCGCCCACGAGGCTGGAGCGAGTCAGAGCAACTTAGACGGGCGATTGTGAAAAATATTATGGTTTTTATTTTCTAACGCTCGGTTTTGTTGGCTGTGCATTTTTAATGAAAACAAAGGAACGTTTCAATTATTACCAAGAACAAGTCGAACTATGATGGTCAATACAATAAATAGTATAGACAAAAGTGGCCACGAAAAATTCACCAAAATATTGTTAGCTTTCAATTTTCGGCGCGGCGGCAGTTTAAAAAAAAAATTGAAACGGAAGGTAGGCATGCGCTAAAGTTTTCAAAATCTTCTCAAAATACTCCGGAAATTTGGTTAGAAGTAAAGGGTGGTGGGAAGAAACAACTACTTTATACAAAAAATGGGACATTTCCGAATTACTCAAACCAACTTTAATGAATTTGGTCTCGCTTTAAAAGAGAATTTATAGAGTAATAGAAATTTGCATTAACACTTAAATTTTACTTTACGTGGAAGCCGTCAGATGGCGTTGTTTGAAAACTTATTAATTTACCAATTTTCTCAAAGATTTTAAATAGAATGGCATATTTTTACAACATGGTGTTCTTACATATAAAATGAAGCAAATAATGCCGCAAACCGTCATAATTTTGTTTGACGATAAATTTTTCATGGCAAACATTTCTTTTACTCTTTTCTTATAATATGTCTGGCTTGGATACACTTAAACCATATTTTTGACAATGACTTTCGTTTGGAAAAAGATATCAACTTTTGGTTTGCGGCATTCCGTTCTTCATTTTATGTGTAATAATAACAACATGTTATGAAAATGCACCATTCCATTAGGAACTTATACAAAAATTGGTACCTCTGCACTGAGGCCATATTTTTGACCATAACTTCTGGTTGAAAAGGACAGCAACTTCCGGTTTTCGGCATTTTGTTCTTTATTTTGTGTGTAATAATACCGTGTTATAAAAAATATAAAAGTTTTGAAACAACGCTGACGGCTCCTAAGTAAAATAAACCAAATTAACCAAATTTTCAGAGTATTATGAGAAAATTTTGAGAACTCTAAGTGCCACCTACCTTTCCATTTAAATTTTCGAAAAATATGCCGCTTTTCCGTTTTTTTTTTTAATGTGCCACCTGGCGGTGAAAATTGACTGTCAAAATATTTTGGTGAATTTACCATGGACACTTTTATTGAATGATTTTTTAAAGCTATCGGATAAATATTTTCTGAGATATAACCGGTCTTCAACTTTAACAAAAAGTTATACAACAAAAGCTACATTTTTAAAGTTAGTCTCATTTTATGCTCGCCAACTTAACGTCCTGCAGGCATGTTGCACACAATCGTTTAAAAAGCTTTTTCAAATGTTTGATGGTATGAGGTACATACATAGAAGGACACTGCAGTAACAGCAACTGTATGCAAACAACATCCATGGAAACAAAATGTCCTTACTGAAGAATTTGTCATTTAGATAGTCTATTTTATTCTTGTTCCGAGTTATTTCATTTTCAATTTATTACTTAATTATGTTAAGTGCCAATCCAATAGGTGTTGTATTAGTAGGTAGTTAAAATAGATAATGTCAAGACATATATTAAATAGCAATTATTATAGCAAGTGAAATTATGATTATTGCACATTAATAGCTATGAATGCAAAGCTTAATTTGCGATTCCCAATGAAACACTTGGGATATTTATACCTCCCTGATATGAGTAAAAGAACTAAGATGATCATTCTTATTTGGAATCAACTCATTGTTAGTAATCTGACATCAAAGATCGAAACATGCGTTAAAATGTTATAAAACGTTTAAAAGAGCTTATTGGCATTGACCTACAATAACAAATTGCCTACTAGACCATCTATAGTAATAACTCTTCTAGATCAGAGTCTGACACCTCAAGGATACCAAGTACCTAATTATTATAACGAAATCCAACCATGTCTTCATAACTGTTGGTAGGAAAATATAAACACAGTGCTAATTTGCTCTTTCTGACAAAATTTTTTATAGAATCGTTTGTTTGACTCATCTGCCGCAGACGAATAATTAATAAACGGCTTTTTATTTTGAAATACACGATTATAGAAACCTTTTTGAATTTAAAATTGTATGTGTATACAACTACTTGCTAATACGCAGAATTTACTACTGAAGAATGCAATCAAGGTGAATGAACAATCATCAATCAATAATTATTACTCAGTTTTGTACTACAAGTATTGTTATTACATACCCAATGTAAGTAGGTACTAATGATTAATGACTATTGAAGTATGTATCATTTTATATGCCATTGTGACAGAGATTCCTTTCATCTAACTTCCATATAAAATTAATGGGAGTTATATTCAAATTATGATCTGCTATTATAGACGCCAAAGTTCTTGTGCTGGTAACCTCAGGAATAGAATATTTTGATACTCTTAAGTAGACAAGCCAATATTTCACGAAAAACGTTCAATCAAGTTATGCTGATTGAATTTGTATGGACTTGTTTGTATTTAAATCGCTTTAAGATGGTGTTTACCTAATGGTAAAAAAGGAGAAATATAATAATAATAATAACGTTAATAATAATAATAATAATAATAATAATAATAATAATAACGTTAATGATAACAATAACATTAATAACAATGATAACAATGATAATGATAATAATACTATTAAATTGCTTTATTGCAGGCGGTATTGTAACACATCAGATTCAAAATAGTTATTTACGAAACGAGTGCGAGAAGACTTGCGCGAATGCGCCGAAGACGTCTTCGCGCATCGAGGTTCGTACAACATTTTTTGAAACGAACATTATAATTTTTTAATTATTATCTAATACGTTTCCAATTTAAAATTTCAAAAAATCAAGTGGTTACATTGACAGGTTTCCATTTGACAATTGTAGAAAATGACATTTGGTTTAATTTATTGAATTGAGTTGTCAAAGTGTCAGTCGAATTAATAGCGATTTATCTTTATTCTTTAACTATTTTCAACATCCAAATTGGAGAAATGGCGTTTTGTTAACCAAACTTTATTACTATCAAGTCAAATTATTTCTAGACCGCCTGAAAGGGCCAGTGCTTTTTGCTAGACTTCGCGCACTAGTGCGCGAACACTATGTTTGAGTTTGTCTGTCGGTTTCGCGAAATGTCATTTTGAGAGCGGTGAGTTCAAAAACAATTTACAACACACTTGCAAAAGGCGAAGTTCAGTTTACCCAGCGAAAAGTTGAGTATCTCTTCTTTCACTCAACCTAAAAAATTAACCTAACATAATGATTATATGAAAGTACAATAACAAATTAAGAAGAAAATGAGAAAATAATTAGAAGAAAAAGGTAAGGTCATAGAGAAAAAGGAAATGAAATATTCGTGAAGCTGAACATGAACGATACACCAGTTAGCTCAATGTATCTGGTTCAGCACTGGCGGAGGAGAGGCTGAATGTTGGATAGTAAACCAATTTCTCGTAGAGTAAAATTTTCCAATTACTACAACGATAACCTTAGGGAGTCCTTCAGTGTTAATTTCAACAACGGCTTTTACATTTAACAGAAAACCTTTAATCAGTTAACTGAAACCCTTACCACCTACGGTAATCACTTATTTAAATAATTCACGGTTGACTGACCATTCTCCGAGTAGGTATATGAACCTCTGATCCCAGTCACAATTAGTTCATTGCTAGCCCAGCAGCCCTGGAAATGTCAGTATTCAGCCAATCAACGACTCTGATGTATTCACCCGAAAGGCAATGTACCTACTACCAAAGACAATAATTGCTTCCAATGAAAAGGCACATATTACAAAACGTGTTTTAATACATCACTGGATTATAGCAGAAACTTTTCAATCACTGATTCTGCGAATACAACTAAATATGGCAATTATGTAGTTGGCTAATTTCCTGATCATTTTCAATGTGCAAACCTATAATACAAAGCATGCTAAATAAGACATACCTACATATATCATCAGGAACACGAAACAACATTACTTATATTAGTTTATTATGTCCGATCATTTATAAAGATTTCATCTAAAATGGACTTCTCAAATCAACGAATCAATTGAATTCGGCTTCTCACATCTGCGTCTCGTGCCGATGAATGCGTACATAATGTTAAGTGCACCAAGGAGAGATATGCAACATACAATAGGTGTTTTCTACATATTATATAATAAAGATTACGCGTATAATCTCGTATTCTGCACATCACACACGACATGCCTAGGTAGGAACACATTTAGTTAAGTTGTTTTCCATGCGAACATGACATCTGTGTTAAATAATTAGTTTAACATTTATAACGTGATCCGTCGTTATGGCCTTCGGACGAGATGGGAATTAATCTAAATCGACATAATAGGAGGCATTTCATAAAATAAAGAGTCCTGCCATTCTATATCTGCAAATCGTTATTAATTATTTTTATTGTACGGTAACGTTTCCTTAATCGTCCCGCAAAATTGTTACAAATTATTTATCGGATTCAAAGCGAGTATGCTTCGCTGCATTTAATGATTTTGTTGCACGATCTAGTTTTATTATTGCTTAAATTGTCTGGTATGGAAAATATTCTAAGATTTACGCAATAAGGACTCATGTTTCACAAAGCAATCGTTTATCCAAAGTAGCTAAAGCAGAGCTTTCTATTTCAGTCTAAGAACAGCTCAAATTCTCTTTTTCTTGGACATCACATGTCTATATTAAAAAACTTTACCTTAATGAAAATTATATGGTCTCATGAATCTTGTGATTGCCATGAATGAAACTTGGGTACAATCGAAGCATTTTGGTTCGCGAAGGCCTAAGAAATTTCATGTTCAAAAATTTGCTAGAAAAGTTCTTGCATCAGCTCTCCGGAGAAACTGACCAAAAATATTGCTTTTCTTTATAAGTCAGTGCATTTGCACAGAAATTACAATGGAATGAATACAATTCGTCACCTGGGGTTCGATTGGAACATTACACTTAATCACCAACTCTGGCTCCCCCAGACTATCACCCTTTTAAAAATGCAACTTAATTAATCATAATCCAATTCTTTTACAAATTTTCACAGTTTGATTTTCCTTACCCATCTTAATTCTATGGCACCTTCAAACAGATCTACATAATTATAATAATTATAAAAATCGGAAAGTGCCGGTCGAAATCAAGTCAACAACCTTCCACCCACTAACTTATTAGATCGGAAATCCGGAGGCTGTAGATGCAACTTCGCAAATATTTTAAAATGATTAATATTTATTGACTGGAATATTTCTTTAATTAAGAAACGCGAACCATTACTCATAGTAAATGATTGTTCTTGCAAGTGAAATTGCAAAATACCAGTCCAAGATTAAAAAAGTACAATATTGGAAATCAAATTACCTATTTAATAACACATTATTTTTATTTTGTTATTCTTTTCGTCCTTATTTGCAAAGATAGATTCAAAAAATAGATCTGTGGTACTTATACCTTCTAAAGCCGGTTAAAAGTTTGACTGTCAAAATGGCATCGGGTACTGCTTATCTTTTAAAGTTTTTTAAACCCGATGAAAAGTCTAATATTTTTCATTTCAGCCAGTCATGTCATTATTATGTTGATAATTTAATTCATATTATGTATAAAATCTCGTACGCCGCGACGTTTTTGTCAGAATGACAGCGAGAAAAGTTAGCCCTACAGCGATTATTTTTTGACGTTTCTATTTTCCAATCAATTAACAGTATTTTTGATCACGTGTTTAATTCTGTCCAATTAAATAATTATTATAGTAAGAATTTTTTACTTAACTTGTCCCAGCGGGAATTTTTTTTGTATGTTACATTTGTTGATAAACGACTTGTTTTCTGGTTTTGACATATGTCAAATATGTTTTAATCACAAATTGTTACAATAAAAGAATAATATTGAAGAGTTTTCTCTTATTTGAACGTCAAAAAATAATCTTTCGAATACCACACGAGAGTAAGAATAACTTGGAAAATAATTCTCCACATTCTACTCAAACTTGTCGGCATTCGGCAAGTTTTCAAAAATCTGTCGAATTATTTTCAAGTTATTCTCACTCTCTTGTGATATTACTACTGTTAATTTTTTATTTACCTTTTGCTGCCATGGCGACGTCCCAAATTTCGTATTTTGATTGTTAAAATGTTTAAAAATAGAGTCTCCCATATGCGTAATCTATCTAGCCGAATTTGATTCGAACTTTTTATTTTGCCTGGATAAATTTCTGTTTTGCAAACTCAATTTTGTTGCTAGACGGCAATTCGACTGATAAAACTGACAGCCAAGAGCGCTCAGGCTTCTCCTTCGCGCTCTTACTGACTGTCAGTTTGATTCGTCAAATTGCCTAGCAACAAAATTTCGTTCAAAACAGAAATTTATCCGGCAAAATGAAAAGTACTCGTCAAATTACTGTTGATAATCTAATCACTACATCGTATAAAACAAAGTCGCTTTCTCTGTCCCTATATCCCTATGTATGCTTAAATATTTAAAACTACGCAACGGATTTTGATGCGGTTTGTTTTAATAGATAGAGTGATTGAAGAGGAAGGTTTATATGTATAATAACATCCATTAAATAGTGGAGAAATACTTTTATTTTTGAGATTTCTAATGTGATGTCATAAATAATTACATTTTTTCCGCTTACATTGCAAACGCAGGCTGAACCCTACGAGATTTATCAAAATAATGTACTAAGTATTGTACACATTGAAAAGGTCTACAGAAAACTCCGCGATGGTATATGTCTATCTCTTATGGATATCCCACAATAACATTTGTTTGTCATTTACTTTTTACGACAAATAATTTTCGAAGCGATTTTAACCAATACAGCATTAATCCTTATCCAAATCAAAACTACTGGATCGATTTTAATCATTTTTTCAGTGAGTGACATAGGCTATATATTTTATACCCGTGCGAAGCCGGAGCGGGCCGCTAGTTCATATGTATAAAATCTCGTAAGCCTTGATGTTTTTATCAGAATGACAGCGAGAAAAGTTAGCCCTAACTAATACAGGGATAATTTTTTTATTTACCTTTCGCTACCATGACGACGTTCCACATTTCGTATTTTTGATTGTAATAGTATGTTATTATATGAGCGATTATGACAGCCATTATTCACGAAGATGATCATCATAATACATTAATTTTTATTTTTCAATAAATGAACTACTTACTAGGAATATATATTGAAATTTGTGCAGTTAGCAATATATAAATTTGGAGTTGTCCCTTCCATTGGTAAATTCTGGCAGTTTTAGTGGTTGAATTGTTAGTTTGCACGGATTAATTGGTACCTACTCGAACGAAGTGCATACGTTGGACAACGTAAACAATAATATGGCGATACACTTGGCTGTCACTCGCGTCGATCGTCAGCTGCAGCAAGAGTTGATCGCGGTCGATATAAAATATAATTGGATCAGCGAAACAGTAATAATTGAATCTATATTTGTGATTGGCCGAATGCCGTGAATCATGAAACCATAATTCACTACAGTGAATTATAGGTACGATATTTCACAAAGAAAATGCTAATATGTAATTGTCATATAATTAAATAGGTGTACAAAAAATTTTTAAAAATCGAACCTCCCATAATGCGTATTCTCATATTCATTAAATTATCTAGCCGAATTTGACTCGAACTTTTTATTTTGCCTGGATAAATTCCTGTTTTGCAAACTCAATTTTGTTACCAGACGGCAATCCGACTTTTACTGACTGCCAGTTTTATTCGTCAAATTGCCTGGCAAAAAAAATTCGTTCAAAACAGAAATTTATCCGGCAAAATAAAGAGTACTTGTCAAATTACTGTTGACAATTTAATTTTTATGTATAAAAGCTCTTCATTAGTTCTGGTCAAAATGCATCCTCTCAAATATCACTCAAGAGTTCGATAAATAGAAAATAATAATACTCCAGTTTCCTTCTCAAACACGTTACCATTCGGCAATACCCACCGGGATATCCACTCATCACTTTGAGCTATTCTGAGTGTGACTTGCCTAATGATAATGAGTTTGCTAAAAACTGTTCAACTATTTTCAGTTTATTCTCACTCTCCACTACTAATTATTTTTTGACGTTTTCTAGAACCAATACTGTTCAATATTTTTCATTTCAGCCAATCATGCCATTATTATATTGAGTCTTGCGATTGTTCCAGGGAATGGTGTCTGCAAACTTTTTTCTTGATTGGAAAATGTCAAGCTTTATCCTAAATTATAACAATATCAATAAACAGTTCAAGCAGGTTTTCTGTCTTTCCATGGTAATACTTTAAACTTCACCGTTACATAATATACCGCATTCATTTGGTGTATAGATTGTCATTTTTAAACATCTTATAAATAAAAAAATAAAATACTTATAGTATAACGATGACTCTTAGAGCTGTATGCAAAAATCGAATAATGGTACACAAACAACTTTCAAAAATCGTTATAGCGTTTCTTTTAAGAGTAAGTAAGTATAAATATCATCCAAGAATACAAACGAACTTGACATTTGTACAACCAACAAGAACGCAGATCACCGGAAAGGAAACACTATTTGTCTCTTAATTGGTGTGATGTTAAATACAAATGAGTAAATTAACGATCCACAAATTTAATTTATTGGGCACTCATAAATTAATATAGAAATGTCGGAGTATATCCTAAAAGTCACTAGTTTGATTAATAATTTTTAACCATGAGTGTTTTAGCAACAAATGCTGAGATATTCTAAGGATCACCATCATAAATTTCTCAGTTCGAAGACTGGTTGGACGCGTATCTCCATCCTTTCCTATCCTGAGCTAACCTACGCATTTCCCTAAAAGTAAAACATCCCCAACTATTTGAGAAGAGTAGTCTAATCTGGGCCTACTCCTACCTCTTTTTAACCCCATCTCCGACTCTAGTATGTCGTAAACTATTCTTTCGTGTTTCAGAAGGTGTCATACCATCCTATCCCTCCTATTCTTTATTGTCTTCCATACCTTTTGCTTTTCCCCAACTCTTTCTAAGACCTCCATATTGCTCACCTTATCATCTGTCCACGGTATCTTCATCAAGCGTCTGTAGCACCACATCGCGAGTTATTTGACTTTCTAAAAACAGAAAACCGCGACTTCCTCTATGTTCCGATTTCCCATTTCCTATTTGCATTTTAGTTTTAGTTCTATTTCACGCCCTATTTCTAATTCGTCTTTGCTTGATGCTAACGCTGCTATATCATCCGCGAATCTGAGCATGTTAATAGTTTGGCCCTGTACATTAACCTTCCAGATATCTACTTCTCTTCGTTCCTGCTCAAATTCTATAACTGCCATTTGCTCTTTGTAGAGGTTATGTATTGTTCTTCAGTCCCTATATTTCATCCCTGCGTTTCTGAGCACTTAGAACATTTTCCCCCATTTTATGTTGTCGAAGGCTTCCTCTATTTCGTCTAAATCCTAACTGATCTTCTCCTAATATTCCTTCCACCCTTTGCCTATGTATAAATAGAGCATTATCCTTCATACTCTATCAGAAATCTATTCAAAGTGATGCTTTGGTTCTATGAAATAGTTCCAAGTTCAGGTAATTCAAATCTTTAAGTTGCTCATACTTCAGTTCCATTTTATTTATAAATTATGATAATTCCCACTAGTTGCAATAAATTATTGAGAGTGCGTGGATTTCATTGTAAATACCGAGCAGTTTCATCATGACTTTTATTTTAAAACTAGGAGTATTAGAAGAATGTACATGTATGTCATTCTAAAACCTGAAATGGTCATCTAACCATGCATTTGCTATATTTAGCATACGCATAAACGTGTGTGGGTTTGTAATAACATATTTCAGTACTTGGTCATATATTTACGGCGCAGTACAAAGGAGAAGAGAAATGAAGATTGAAGAGAACGTGTCTTTTTGTGATACAATAGATGACATTGATTGAAATTGCAAACTCATATTCCATTTTTCTCGGACCTCTTCAAGTTGAAACTGTTTAGGTGCGTTCGCTTTATTTGGCTTGGTGATTGTTCCTCCTTTGGCATGTGACTATGAAGAGCGCAAAACATCCTTGGCATTTTTAACAAGTTGAACGGGATTCTTAATATATATCGTACTATCGCAAACTGCTTTACTTATAGCACCAAGCATTCCCTCTTCTGCAACTTTATTGTTTATTTCTACAGAACTACTAACTTGTTATACATATAATTTGCATTGCTCTTGCCACAAGTTTGCCTCTGTAAATATTAGAATTTCGATATCTCTTTGAGTTCGTTTTAGTAGAGATAACAAGATCTTAGCAACAAATATTATTTGTTGTTATTATTGTTTTGTTCGAGGTTTTGTTGTTTTGTGCGCCTCCCTGGGCCAGCATCAGTAGTAGACTAGCATAGTAATATATTATAGAAGTCGTACTCCAGTAGTGCATTATTGTTATACTCCGGTATCTGCGGTAACACCCTCTTCTTTCCTCGCTATTCTTATTGTTTCTCTTTCCTTCTTCTTTTTGTACTCCTTATTATTCTTCTTATTCTTCTTGTTTTTTTATTATGTTAAGTCAATGTAGTATGCTCGGTAATAAGTGACATGGTTGCGTTGAAAAACAGGTCACTCTTCCTGGTTAACCCGAACTCCGACATTTGCCTCATTTTGTTGTACTTGTTATCTTTTGTAATCTTTGACAATAAAAAATTGAAATCTTAAAATATAACTGGCACAAAATATACCAAAATTTTTGACAATAAAGACAATATTATTATTATTATTATTCTTGTTTTGTTAATTCACCATTATGGGTAAAATATTATTATTATTATTTCAATATTAACGATAATTAACAGCCCATCAACAGATAAAAACAGGGTGCAACTATATACATATAAACAACATTCTTACCTGCCTTTGTTATTGTTAACACTTATAATGATTTATTTGCTTTAAAGACCTTGTTAAGCAACAAAAAGAAATTCCTTGTGGCTATTATTCGCATATTTAAGTTGGAACCTATGGTTTAGGTCACATAAGTTATCTGTTTTAGAGATAGGTAATAATGGTCGTGTTGTTCGATATGATTTAGTTTCATCCAGCCAAACCTAGACTATTAAATAAATTACAGGCTTGGTTAAAAAATATTTTGGCATCGTATAAATGTAAAGAGATATGGATATATGCAAATATTAAAAATGTTTCAGTAACTCCCAGATCGAACCAACTTATTATTATTCCTTATAGGCCCGTTTTATATAGGTAATGCGTTAGTAGTTAGTAGATATATTTATGACAATTTGCTACAAAATTTAAGATGATTTTAACAATCGTTTATACCCACTAAAACTGAAAAAATCCGTTTGTAAATATGTAACTCGATTATCAATTTCTTTCTATCACAATATTGTTTGTATATTTAGAATTTATACATACTTCAAGTTCAATTGTGATCTTCACCTCTTCTTGGATTTCCCCATATTGACCAAAGAAGTAAGTTTCTTCGCCAAATCTGTCCACCGTAATTTTTTGCATATATCCATACCATTCTAAAGTGCTGTTTTCCAAATTTCTCATTATTCCGATATTAAAGACTTTACTTCCTCTTCCCGCCATATTTTCCTGTTCTATTTATCTTCTCTAACAATTTGGAGAGAGATGCTCCTTTTCTGGAAATCTAACTCTACTTTTATTATCTTGCCTTTAATTTTGGTAACAATTAGTCACATCTCTTCACCGTATACTATACTTAATACTTTATTATTGTGTGTTGCAGATTTATGTTGCAAAATTTCAATGGGATGTTTAAAACCAAAAATTTTACGATTGGCATTCTTTGTTTTGCCCAAAAGCAAAAGAGAGTGGTATCGTCGTAGTTCCATACACCCCATTTCCGTACAAGGAGAAATCAGTGACAGTTCCGTACACGATGCACGTGTTGCGATACAGGGGATCATTTGTAAGAAACTGTCATTAGCAATAGTGGTAGCTGCGTACAGGTACAATTCCTTAGTAACCGTATACTCGGAGAGCATTCTAAGAATCACCCGGCCAAAAAAGTAGTGTTGCCCGACGCTGAATACGGCCAAAAAATTGGTGTTGCCCGTCGCTGAATACGGCCAAAAAAGTGGTTCCACGGCTCACTATTTCCGGTCTGTGTGTAAGGGGAGCGAGCGAAGCGAGCGGAGCGTTTAAGTCTACCCCCCCCCCCCAAAACAAAAACATTAACATTTGAAAACAATAGGAGAGAAATCAACATACACTTCCGTATTGAAGTCTAGTTATTAACAGCGTTGTGTTGTAATGATAAACTCGAATTAGTGGCTTACTGCATTATCAGCAGGTAAGCGCACGAAGCGGCGCTCAAACCAGGTAGAGGTTTGGGATAACGCATGAAACGGGAAAATTGTACCTGTACGCAACTACCACTACTGCTAATGACAGTTTCTTACAAATGATCCCCAGTATCGCGACACGTGCATCGTGTACGGAACTGTCACTGATTTCGCCTTGTACGGAAATGGGATGTGCGGAACGGCCACCAACTCAAAGAGAGTAGCTTTAACCTTCTTATCGAGAATACCCAGGGAACTGAATGAAAATTTGCATAACCCCATAAAAAGGTAGACGGAAATCGATCAGAAATCGATTGCATCTCACCATATCTTCTTCCGAGAAGCCCAGCAGAACTCATATTCACCGAACATGATTATTTGCGGGAAAACTTTATTTTCAAGTGCAGGAAATCACACGTACACTTTAGCCAATCCCGTTATTGCATTTGGTGATGGAAGTATTATGATATGGGCTTGCCCATTCGTCCCAATCAATGGGCAAAAGGCAAAACTATTCTCTAAGTATAGCTTTGGTGCATTGATCTCTGTTTTTAGAATTATCTTTTAGTTTCTTCAGGTCTGCATGGAAGATGAGGCACTTCGAATACTTGCCACTTAACATCAGTGTTTTCTTTGTTAAAGATTTATGTCTATTTTTGTGTTAACGTTGCTAATAAATTCATAATAATAATAATAATTGTTAGCATTATTATACCCTTTGTATGCCTTCCTATAAACTTCATCTGACATATTTGAGGTTTTCTACAGAGACGGCTGGATGACCACCATACACGGCCTGCATCCTTTTGATATGAATGAGCAGGAGTCACTAAAGCGTTTCACACAGTAGTTGGATCAAGAACTTTGACGTAAATTCACCATGAATTCTTAATAAGTTTACCCCACACGCCAAAAGACAGTGGCACCGTAATTAAACTCGACACGTGTTTCGCTGACAACGTCGACATCTTCAGGATATGATATCAAAGGTAAGATACTTTCGCCCAAATTTTAAATTGTTTTCAACTGTATAGTTACAAAAAATTGTTTCCCATTTAACCACTGTGTATAAGTTTAACATACATATTCTTGCTAGTATGAGCACGAAAGCACGAAGATACAAGGGTGAGCTCCAAGCCCAACAATAGGTTTGGAGTGGCATCCCGTATGAGATCTTGCAAAACACAAAATCAGGATTTAATTCTATAATTCAAAGCTAGGCGGGGTACTTGCACGAGGAGTACTTGTTCGAACGGTCCAGTAACACTTAGTCTTGCATATGTTAGTGAATTTCTGAAATTAAAATGGTATCACGATTGTTTGCAAAATGATTGCATCAACTGTTTTGTTTAGTCACTTTTAATTACTTGGATTATAGCAAATAATTCAATTAGAAAACCCTCCGTCTATTAAAATAAAAAGTTTTCATTAGGTATATGTAGGTGTTCACCATGTGTTCAGTTAATTAATTGAAGATTATGATTATATAGGCCAGGAATTTATGCAGCACTCGTAGCCGAGCAGTTAAGTAAGTTGCATAAGTAAAAGGTACAAGCACCAAGCATTTATTTTGGGAAACAGAGCATTCTATTGCGGTTTCATTTCAAAGTTTCTCATTAACAATAAATTTGCAAATGTTTATTTGACAAGAAAAGGTGTCAATATTTAACAGTAATTTTATGAACGATTCAAGCCAAAAATTAAAATAGGAAGCAGACTAAGAAAAACCTATACAGGGTGATCTACAGCAAGTGTAACAAACTTCGACACTAAACTTGGGCCGCCGAACAGATAGTGATCAGCCTGCAAGAATATGCTCTAGCCGGGTCAATATTAATTTTTGACGACCGAATTGGAGTAATGCGACTTCGTTGGGTCTAAAGGAGGCGCATCACTGCAGTTCGGTCGTCATAAATTAATAGTGGCCCCGCCTAGAGCTCGTGATTGCAGGGTGATCACTCTATCTGTTCGGCGGCCCAAGTATAGACACAAATACTTAAAAAGAATGCGAAAAGCCCTAATCAACGTTAGTCCAAAAATGCGAACTAAGAGAGATACAGGTCATTGATATTTCTAAAAAAATGTTTCTTTTTTAATTTCTGGAAAACTACCAGAGCTATTTATTTGAAATTTGGGGAGCAATAATTTATTGAACTTTTTTACTATCTTATAAATTTTGAATTTGGTACCCTCACCATTGGCGTCACTACGAGGGGGAGAGACCATATTTATTACCGAAAATATGTCGCAAAATATTTGAATCTTTGTTTTATTTACAAAAAGAAAATTCTCCTTGATTTTTCCTGTAGAAAGCATAGTTTCAAAGAGAAATAATTTTGCGTTTCACATTGCGTAGTCCGCGTTTAAAAAGTGAAATTGTCAGCCATCCTAAGTAACAGTAAAGAGTTGTTAATATCCAAGTGGCGTGTAAGTTCTCAAGAATAGAACAAAACAGTTGAAAATAGTAAGAAACGACAGAAGCAGCTATTACATTTTTTTAAGAAATGTGAACACCCTTTAGCTCATATATTAAAAGGCTTCATTTTCAAACTTTACAGACCTTGGGCATATTCAGGAAGCATGGTACAACATTTAGGTAGGTATTAAGATTTTTAACTCAGAATTTTATGATCAACAAACATCGCCACGTGTAGTTCTCTCGTCAATTTATGGACATCCTGTATTAACATTCTCATACTGTAGTAGTGAGAACAGTGTGAAGCAGAAGGCGCCAAAGTTAGTGGCAGTAGAAAGCAATAGACATAATATATTTCTTGGAAGAATAATTATTCCTCCAGAAGAGCAGCTCAACAACATTTCCGAAATGGGTTTTAATTACAAATGAGTCTCTTCAACTCATTCTAAAACATATTCTGTTGGATTAATGTCTGGACTATGCGATGACCATAGAAAGTGACTTATTCCAATCTTATCCAAATATCCAGTGGGACCTGTAAATTATTTTGCAATATATAAAATATACAGCCCTCCAGTCAGTCATTTATGTACTAATGAGAGGATACCATCACTATTACCAATTCCACATTCCACAAGGCTATTCATAAATTCCTCCCAAAATAATAACACCCACCAAACAGCACTAAGCGTGGTTTGGGATTTGCATTCGCGGCTTGTGCAGTGTTCTAATGTGTTGTATGGCCATGGCCAAATGCTTCTTACTGAATTTGGCTGCTGACGGCCCAATATACACTGAACATAAATAACAGAAGATGGCATCAATATCAAAAAGAATAATGGACGACGTGAAATTATACTCAATTTTATTTGATTTGTCTCATTTAGAGTTTTAAAAAATTCACAAGAAAAATACAATAGGGGATAAAATAGGGAAGGTAAAAACATCAAAATACTATAATTTCATATTTATTCCTAAGAATGTGATATAGGTTTTGTCATTTTTAATTCGATCTGAAACAACAGATAACTGGTGAGTTTATAAATCTTTCTAGTCTACGACTAGTTCGCTTTGATTTGTATTAAAACTTAAAACTGACCCCAAGTGCCACCGTGATTTGAGGAAGCCTTTTGTAATAATAATAATAATAATAATATCGTTTATTATTCGACAGAAAACTAATAACAGGACAAAAACATAATCAAAAAAACAATCACTTGAATTACAAACAAAAAAAAACAATTCAGTAAGTATACACAAGAAACAACGTTTAGAAAACAGATTAATTATATTTCCAAGGTACACACAATTATTAATGTCACACATGATACTGTCTGACGATTCCTCAAGTGCCATTGTTCTGGAACGCACAGAACGAAATGCACATTCCTGTCTGGCTCCAATTCGTGGAACACAGAAATTGATTTTAGTTAGTAAGTCCGGATAGTCAATTAAATACACAATTTATAGAAAATAATTATGGAAATGTTAAATCTCCTGCTCTGCAACGATCTTAATTCAAATAATCCAAGCAGTACTTGTATATTGATGCAAACTTGGGGAGGATAAACATTATAAATTCTCGATGCAAATATTTCAAATACTTTTTTGTAGTGATTCAATGTACTTGTCAAATGTCAGATAGAATATCAAGGAGCTATACTGTAATTTTGATATAACAAATGCATACCTAATACATGATCTTAAATGAATTTCAGATTTAAAACCTCTGGTATTCCAGATTATAATACAAAGCATCCTGTATGGTGCGTTGACGATCATGATTATATGATCTTTGAAAGATAAACAGCTGTTAGAGACCACTCCTAAATATTTGAAACTTTCGCACCTATCCACCACAACACCATCAATAGTAAAATTATATTTTACAGTGAAAACTTTCTTCGTGATTAACAGTACCTCCTACTCTACATTTGGGTATATTAATATGCAATCCACTTGCCAGAAAAGTTTGCAGATATTTGCAGTCAAGCTACATACCATTCCCCATATATTCTCCAGATTAATCTGGTCTGGTTTTAATTCGAAATCTGTAGCACTGTAATTCATTTTTCTAACTGCATCAGAAGACAAATGTTTCCTGATCACTAGAGACCGGATTTTTAGGACCTTAAAAGTTGCAAAATAGGGCCCTAAAACAGGTCCTGAAATATGAAAAATAGGTCATAAAAATAGGACACATCCTAAGTTAGCACGTAAAGAAAACATATTTTAATGAATTTCTTTATTATTATTTGCAATAAACAATAACAAATGAGCAAATGACAAACCTCAACAACGTAAAATTTATACGGCTGGTAGACTAAAATAAAAAACAATCAACAATATTACTTACTGCAAAACAAAAAGGCAGTCTGGCATTTTTGTAATTGCACAGCATTACAAACTGAAAAAAGTCACATGGATAAAAAAATAAAAGTTGTAGGTCCTCAAAAACTAACTGGGGACCTATATTTTATTGTGCATTTGCATCACAAACCATATATATTTCCAAGTTGTTGACAGTAAAGTTAGTACGTGTAGATAATGACCTCTCCACATCACAACTTGTAATAGGCACATATATTTAAAAATTGAGAAATCAATACCGGAGTTATTTACAGAATTGCCATTTAGAAAATTGCAAATTTCTCTCATTTTATCATAACCCGAATTTTTAAATAAAGCAGCTCGCAATTTTAAATATGCTGCGTTTGCTACATCCCCAGAAGCACCTTGCAATGATTTTTTTACATTTTCTACATTTTGCCATGGGGTGACCCAATTTTTTCAAGTTTTTTAATGCTGTATGGTAGATAAGGTTAGCAACAGAGAGGTATTAGAAAGAGTTGGAGAAAAGCGAAATTTATGGAAGACAGTAAGGGATAGGCGAGATAGGTGGTAGGACACCTTCTGACGCATGAAGGCTTAGTTCGTGACATACTAGAGTTCGTGATAGGAATAAAAATAGGTAGGGGTAGGCCCAGATTAGACTACTGCTCTCAAATAGTTAGGGATGTAGGATGTTCGACTTTCGAGGAAATGCTTAGGTTAGCTCAGGATAGGAAAGGATGGAGGTACGCGTCCAACCAGTCTTCGGACTGAAAACTTTATGATGATGATGGTAGAATTGAAAAATGAGTTCGTTTATGATGTCTGCATTTCCGTTAATAATATCTTGAGTTTTTTGGATGGAAACAGATTGATCGGCTGAAAATATCACAATCTCCTGCAATACAGTGCTACAGTTAATTGATAAATGAAAATGAGCTGAATTTTTTAATTTTTTTAAAATTCTGAGTATAGAAAAATTATACAATTAGACAGCTGTAGAGTAAAGTCGCTCTCTAATGCTACCAATCAACTAAATACGTTACTGTACTGTCAGAATAGTCAACTTTAACACAGACATATGAAGAAAATTGAACGTTCATTTAATTTTTTTTCAAAACTGGAGGTACAGTGGGAAAATAAGACACTAAGTAGGAAAATATTTGTGTTTAGGACACATCTAGTCAATTTAGGTCAACTAGTCAATTTAGGACTTTAGGACCTAAAAATTTTTTGTAAAAACCCTTATTTTTACGTAAATCGTGCATATATACAACCTTCGTCCATGTGCCTTAATTCTGAACCAAAAGGTATTTTACCTAGAATCCGGTCTCTACTGATCACTTTCCACACGATAAGTGATAACGTTTGACATCGTAAATCAGTTTAAGACACACATCACTACAGGATGTACCAAAAGAGTCTGATCAACGCTGAGGTGGTGGTAGAGGACATCAACGGTACCCCAAAAATGCAAACAAAATTGTACTGCAATTCTACATTCAACAGATTTAACTTTTGAAGCATTTAATCTTTAAATGCAATTTCTATGCATTCGGGAAGCTGCCAGATGGCTCGGTGGGAAAATGGGCCGACGTGTTAATTTGATTCCCAGTTGGTCCTCCTTTTTTGTTCGAGTTTACTTTTCGCAGTTAAGTGGTCTGTTTCAAAAAGGCGTTCTGTCAGTGTTCGGTCAGTCTGTTTTGCAATATGATAATCCGTGACCACCTGGCGCTACGGGCAAGTATGTTTCAGTATGTTTGCTTGGTTCGGTAGGTGACTGTGTAGAATAAATAACAGGACTGGCGGCCAAGGTCAGAGAATAAAAACTATTTTGAATTCTACACTGACTTGATTCATGATTCGCCCCGACTTGCTCCAACAACTACTTCCCGGGCAAATACCCCCACAGGCACTGAACTACAAAGCAAGTATGTATTAAACGGTGGATAAACATCAGAAAAACTACCTGCTTTCAACTAATGCATGACTGAGATTGCAACGTGCCCCTGGCATACACGATAGCAGTATGAAGCCCCACTATGGCTAATTATAAAGACAAAAGTGTTTTGGTTTGTTTGCCCACAGCAACCGCATATTATAATTTCGCTCTTGTTGGAGCTCATCAGTTCGCCACAGCTGTGTGCAAACAAACCAAAACAGCACCTAGTCTATAAAGGCGAATGGGCCACATCAGCCTTGGAGCCAGTTCAGGTCGAATTTTATTAATTATTAAAGAGTTACAAATTTAAAAGAGTTTGCTTTTCTTGGGAAATTTTGTAAAATTCTAAATGTTCTAGATAACTGCCAATGAATAGAATATAAAATAGCATAAAACACTTTATTTCAACAAATAATATATGATAAAAATGTGGGTATCAAACTTTTGTACAGTAATAACAAGATCATAAAGTATAATAATCATACGTTAGCTAGTGCCTGGAACAAGAGCAAATCATTGGTAATATCAGTCACTGTAAGCACTTCATCTGCTGGAATGAACAAAACAGTTCCAGGAATAAAACTAATTGTCCCAACTTTTGCTGATCCTGAAATATTCAAAACTATGCTTGCGCATGATCGGCAGATCAAACTGTACTTTCCATTGCTTTTGGGAACCTGAACAAACAACGAAAAATGATTCTGCATATTATGAAATTAATACTTGTAAGTATCTACCTCAATTTTAGCTACAGCAAAGTCGGGAACAGGTGGTTTGAATATCTTAGTAAAGCAATCTTCTACAACTGAATTAAAAAGTTTATCTTCTGGCTTTTCACCCTTGTAAATTAACATATTGCATAAGGTATCTTTATCTATATACTTTGGTGTCAAGCCAGCTCTCACTACATTATCAGAACAAGCCATGCACTCTATGCAGTCTAAAATATAGTAATCAAGTAAAGTTCCATTAATTATAAGGTAAATCGCAAACCTCCAAAAAGATATGCATGAGGTTCATTTGGGCCAAGATATAGAGCTTCCAAAGCCTCTAACTTCAAAAAATTTAAAAAGTAAACTGAGAAACAGCCAACATCATTTGGATAATGAGCATTTAACTTTTCTACTAAAGGTGCCAAATTGGTGCGACGTTTAGTATCATCTATAAATCATGTTTGACATTCATACAGCATTCAGTTTATACTTTTCTGAGGATGTACCTAACTGGGAGAAACGATTCAACAAACTCTTCAGCTCCAAAGTTATCTTCTCAGAAGAACAATGCATAAGCCCAGAGAAACAATCCTTTAAGGCGGAAGATGCATTTTTCTCATCACTATTTAAAAATACTTCAGCATTGTCCGGGCCTATTACATTTTGCAGTTCCAAGTTTTCTGTAAAGTAAATAACGGTAAATTTGGCATTAAGAAGCCATAATATAGTTTTTAATTACCTGTAATAAAAGTCTTTATGTCTGAAAACTGCCTGAAACCACAGAGCGCTTCGAAAGGAGTTAAGGCTATTGCTAATTCCGGTTTATGATTTGGATCTTTGTATAAATCTGGACGTTCTTTATGCAACTGTTCAGCATGTTTCTATATGAGAAAATAACTAATTTTATTAAACCAAATATGATCGTGCAAATTGTATACATAAAACTGCTGACCACTGGTTTCTTCTTTACGGAATTTTTATCAGTACAATGCTTTCTGCATCCTATTCTTTATTAGTTAAATAGGTAAACTCTATTCCTTAGAAGATGTCCCCCACACACGATAATCGACTGAAAGCATACATATATAAAAGAGACGTGGGGGACATCTTCTAAGGAATAAAGTAGGTTTGCCAGATATTGAATTGTAAAACCAAATCCAGAATTATTAGTTATACATATAATTGAATGTTAATGAATCCAGTTAAACTCATTATAATTTTATTTGTGGAGTACTTAATTAAATTAAAAAATTTACATAAAATATACATAGAAGTACCTTTGAAGGATGAGCTTGTATCGAGAGTGCTTTATTCACAGAAAGTACTTTAAACAAATAAGGCAGATCATTTCCAAAATATTGTATAACTCCATTTCCTAGGTATTCTGGTTTTTCTTTAATTACGCTTGACAGAAGCTTTCCACTTTCTTTTAAAACGGACGGTGCATTAGGGTGCGTTCCCATCCAGAGTTCTGCATATGGTTTATTCTCTTCTACATTAAATACTGGATTTGCATTTTTATACAGAACAGCCACCTTACTCTTCAAACCATGTTTTCCCCAATCGTAACTTTGAATTTTACAATCCAATTCCATTCTGAAATAAAAGTATTATGTAAAATGTACTGAACTAAACACGACAAACGTGGAAACTAAGGTGTACATTTAGATAAGGAATTAATACCTTGTTTATTTACGTGGCAAAGGAAATTTTGCAATTATCAGTTAAAGAATGCCCAAAAATTAATCCGCTCTCTGAAGCTGTCATGGAAATTTTGAGGTTAGAGTAGAGCAGAGGTAGAGGTTATTTGACCTACGAATAATTACAACTACCAACTACCTTTTCTCCTCTAATCATGACTTGAAATGCTAACACAGTAAGAAATATTTATATGTATAGCTACACAATTCATTTCACACATTTATTTGAACAATAATAATTTTTTTCTCAGTGTAGTTCATATAGCCAGACACAGGAGCTCGGAGGAAACTCAAACTTAATCTATACGATTTATAATCTAAGATAAATCATATAAGCAACATTTGATGTACAGAGTGTTTCACTTATATGTCTCACCCGCCTTATCTCATCCAACCATCAACCATACAAGAGTGAATTTTATTTTGGTTACACGGTTACAGCGATAGAAGCCGTTACATCGTTCATCGTATACTCAACTATCTACTTGCCTACATCATGTGATTTATTTTGTCATTATTTTTTTCTTTAAATTAGAAGTGGGAAATTTAGGTGAAACCATCTACAACTACAGCGTGTTAAGAAACTTCGGAAATTTTACCCACTTACCTAGTTCTAATAAAGACAAACAAATAATAATTAACAACCAGAATAATAATTAAAAATTAATGATCCTGGAGAACCCTTATGCAAATTCAAAATATACACCTTTGCAAAGGAACTCAAAAATGTGTTACCTATTGGCATAGTTATGAGTTTAACAGAAAAAAATATTAGGGGCAAAAATTAAATTAAGTATGTAATTCGAAAAAGTCAAATGAATCCTATTCTTTTCATTTCTCGGATCTTTTATCATAGGTAAGTAAGTCAGATTTATAGGCACCGCATGTCCCAGGATGGAGCCACAAAGAGGGAAAAAAATATTTTTAATTTCTCAGAAAAAAATCACTTTTCATAAAACCCTGCTTGTTTTTAAACTCCCATTGCACACATGATTTTTTATTCAACTGTTCCAAGAAACATTTTATTAATTTTTTTATGCGTTTTTCGACTTTTTATGAATGTAGGCACTACAGTAAAAATTAATTTAATTCAGTACCGTATGGTGCTGGTGAGGAATGCTGCTGTCTAGTACATACAAAATTTTCAGAAAAAAATCAAGAAATAAATGTTTTCATGTTGGCATGGAAATTAGCAAAAACATTTTTAGAAATTGGTTCTGTTCAAATTTAAAAAATAAGTAAAAATAGACTTAACGAAGATGAAACTACTTCTATTTGATGCAAATGGCGCAATATTTTAATACTTAAATATTCATGAAAATGTTTTTTTCCATTTAATAATATTTTAATTCAAAAAATTCAAAAAAAATGCATAAAAATTAATAACAAATTTCCTGTAACAATTGAATGAAAAATTATATGTGTTATAGGTATGGGAGTTTGGGAACAAGCAGGGTTATTTTTCATAGGGCGATTTTTTTGAGAACTTAAAAATAATAATTGTATGTCCTCTTTGTAATCCAATGCCGGGACATATTGTATAATATGATGATTTTATAATTACATATATTTTTATTATTTACTGAAAACCAACAGTTCGCAGTTGAATTTGTACAGGTATAAGAGTAAATGGCAATAATGTAAGTAATAAAATACGAGAGACACTAGAAAAATTATCTACCTAGCCATATGACAAAAACAACGGACAATTTATTGTTGTCTTGCAATCGCCTGCCAAAAATTTAGTTTAAATCTGTTTATTATTTAGTTTTCCAAGAAGTATTATTTCATCTAAAAAATGAATCTTGTGAAATTGGACCTTTGCAGTGTAAGAAAGAAGTAGTCCGAAAGAAATCCGTGAACGGAAGGTTGTTATGTACCTATGGAGATGGTACCGTGCCGTTTCGTGCGTTCCCGTTTCGTGGGTTTTTGGGTTTCTACCTGTTTTCGTGCCGATTCGAGCGTCAAAAATTTACTGGGTAAATAAATAGTGCCAGTTCGTGCGTTGCACAACGACATCCTTTACTTTGAACATGTTATAGGTACCTGTTGCAATAAAGGCATACAAAACGTACTGCTTTATAGTTGCCCGTCGCTGAATACGGCCAAAAAAGTGGTTCCACGGCCCACTACTTCTGGTCTGTAGGCAAGCTTAGCTCGTGAAGCGAGATGAGCGTTTAAGTCTCCCCCCCCCAAACAAAAACATTAACATTTGAAAACATTAGGAGAGAAATCAACATACACTTCCGCATTGAATTCTAGTTATTAACAGCGTTGTGTTGTAAAGATAAACTCGAATTAGTGGCTTACTGCATTATCAGCAAGTCAGCGCACGAAACGGCACTCAAACGAGGTAGAGGTTTTGGACGACGCACGAAACGGGAATATTTTCATCGACGCCCGAAACGGGAACGCACGAAATGGGACTAAATCATGGAGATGGCGATGCTTCATCATATTTTAATGTAAAATACTGGTCTAAACAGTTTCGTTGGGACCGAAAATGCATAAAAGATGACCCTCGGATGCCACCACCAGTCCTAAAGTTTGCGACCAAGTGCAAGCCATGGTTCTCGATAATCGTCGGTTGAAACCAACTACTTTTGCTAAAGCGCATTGGACATATATTATCTGAGCAAAGTGCTTTGGCCATATTTTGCGCGATAAATTAGACACGTATAAGGCATCAACAAGTGGGTCCCAAAATTATTGATTCCCGAACAAAAATTTCTTAACAATTTCTCAAGAACATTTGGCGTGACATGAGACATGAGACTTGGGTACGCCATTGTGATCCAGAGACCAAACTAAAGTTCATGCAATGAATCTATAAAGGCTCTCCTCAACCAAGAGAGACTCGAATTCAATTTCCAGCTAGGAAAGTGGAACAACCTTTTTTTGAAATCTTATACTAAGAGGAACTATTCTGATTGAGGCACTACAGTAACAACAGACACTTATTACAAATATTAAAAAGCTTACGTAGTGCTATTGACGAAGAACACCTTGTGATGCAAGAAAATTTTTTCTTCATGACAAGCAACTAAAGTTCAGCCCGTTCCTAGAATCATTTTATAAAGGCTTTGCAGGACAGATGATGTTAGTGCATTGATGTTAGGGGAGATAATGTTGGAAAATAAAAATTGTAAAAAACTTACTTACATAACTACATGCCTTTTTGTTTCGCATGCTTAGGTATAGGAACCTTTTCTAGTGTTCCTCGTAGGTATCTAATAATGAGTCCTAGTTATTCGAATTCAGGGTGTAAAATTCTATATCGACACACTATTGCCATCTCCAATAACGTGGTGGTATGAACGCGAAACACAAACTTCGCCAAGAATTGTTTTAGGGAGCTCCAGATTATCGTGCCTCGGCCGCAAGCGGCATCTGCGATAATTTTTCTCTCGGTACACTTAAGATATTTCGCGGCCTTGATACACAACTAACTATTTATTTTTTGCAATACTTTAAAATCTATTGCACTTAAAGCTTTACTTGTAAACCCCAAAAAGAAATAATTTGTTGATCTACCAATCACAGAAAACTATACTTATCTGATAATACCCCGGACTGTAATGATTTTAAAACAAACAAATAGGCCTCAATTTTTCATATTTATTTATTTATTTATTTATTTATTTATCTATTTATTTATTTATTTATTTATTATGCAATACAATTATTATGGAATCTCAAAGAAACTTATCTCACTCTAAGAGAATTTCCATAAATTTCGTCCATTCAATCCAAAATGTCTTCTGCCAAAACTTTTATTCTGTCAAATTCTTCAAAACTGTTAATTTCTCCAAAATGAAGTAATAATAATAATAATAATAATAATTACCATTTTTTTAAAATATGTATTTCCAAAAGTAATGTAAAGTATGCTATTTTTCCACAATCATCAGAAAGAGCTCGTCTGCAAGATTCTGCCGGAAAAATATATTGTTGCTATTTGAAAAAATCGTGGATGACGTCATATCCGAAATTTGAATAGCGCCATCTAGGTAATTTATATATCAAGATAAGCGCAAGAAATTTTAATTTGTATGATTTGTTCCCAAATTTGTAATTTTCCTACTAAATCTCACATTTATCGTTGAAGTGTTTATAGTTAAATAATCTGTTCAACTACCATGCGAGGTGAGATTGTTCTTCATTACAAATTTCATTACAAATTTTGCAAATTTCACTCAACAAAAACAGATAATACCACTCGACCTATGAACGGTCTCGTGAAGTTTGGAGGCCATAATTTCCAATGAAACGTCAAAGTAGTCTCGAAAAATTCTCACCACTTCTTGAAGTATTCAATTCAGTTATTCAGTAACGTACTCATCTGTCTTGGTGGCATGCAAGGATCAGTAATCGTTTCAAAAAGGATGAATCCTTGAAGATAGTGCTTCACAAATTAGTTGAGAATATAGGCATAATAAAATAAGAAAGTGGGAATATTTAACCTGATGCATAAACATTAATTAGCATGAATTTTATTGGAAAATAAATCAATTTCTAGTGGCATTTATTGTTCACGCAGGAACTCTGAGAAATCGAAATTACAAAAGGTGATAAAATGGACATAAATACAATTAGAATTTCTTGATCACTAAACGCATTAGTTTCACATATTTGTAATTAGCGCATAGTGATAATGGTACTAATAAATATTGTTAACTGCACCTAGTCACTTATAAAACCATACTCTTAATGACAGCCTTCGGACTTTTACTGGAATTCTGCTTTTCCCACTTCGTAGAGGTTAAAAATTAGAATCTACTTTCGGGCCAACGGACGCTGTATAAGAAGAGGCCCCGATAATGACGAAAAATATCAAATTTGGTAGCTCTAAGTTTAATTTAAGCGCCAACCATTTACAGTCAGTGCCTTCATTTTGATTTTAAAATAATTCATTCATCATGATTTGTTATTTTAATGCACCTATAAGCCTATGCCTTATTTTACTGAATTTTATATATCGTGATTAACTAGAGACTTTAAATATTACGAATGTTTGTGTGGTGCCTAGAGCCCTCTATTCTATACCCTTAATCTGGGCCTACCTACTTTACCAATATTTATCTTCATTATTAAAATTTTCAAACTACTTTCTTCCTGCGGCGCGACGTTTTGTTAAATTACTTTTTACGTCCTTCCTGAGCTATGCA
Source organism: Xestobium rufovillosum (assembly GCA_963966045.1). NCBI lineage: Eukaryota > Metazoa > Arthropoda > Insecta > Coleoptera > Ptinidae > Xestobium > Xestobium rufovillosum. Next base: position 18,521,703 of record OZ014496.1, read on the forward strand.
GCGCAGAGGCTGTACAACATATTTTGGATCTTGCGATTGAAAGAAAAACGAGATTTCTTGAACCGTTCCCAAATAGGCTGAAAAGCGCTGAAAAATTGTGTTTCGTTTTTAAATCTTACCTGCAATTTCTTTGTTTGACTATATTCATTCTGTAATAGTATATTGTAAAAAAATTCTAACAAATCTGAAAGTCACATTTTCATCATTCAAAAGCGCTCGCTTCACAGTCTAATAATAATTCAAACCGCTAAGAAGAAAATTTTTTTTGTGCCAACAACACTTTTGGATTTAACATTCTCAAATTATATCCCAAATTATGAGTACCTACTAAGAAACAGGACTCTCATAGAGACTCATATCTCACTCAAGATAATTTCCATAAATTTCGCGTATTCCAAAATTTCATTTTGTAATTCCGTAAAACAAGACTCTTGTGAAGATAGCATACGCTGCCCTGCCGTGCCGAGCCTCCGCTTTAACTTCCTAACATGCGCGCTGTGCTGTTTGAATGTGACGTCATCACAATACGTACAGGTCTCTGAACTCGACAAACAAAAAATCTATATTAATTTAGTTCGTGCTGATATCGGTTCACGAGCTATTTTAAAGAGTGCAAACTACACAACTCGCTTTACAGCATTATTTTCATGAACAAATATTAGTAATGCTGGGTTCGATAGCACTTGAGTTGCTTATTTGAACTCTTTGTTACTTTGCATCATTTTCCCATAATGGTTAATTAAATATGAAGAGACTGAAGTTTCGGGCAATTGGAAATCTCAGATTTGAATTGTTTTGTTGAACTGTCATTAGGGGTTGATTTCCTGGATATGGGTGGGTGGAAGTTATTAATCTTATGTAGATCAAAAAAGTATCAATGAATCGATGGACCTCTGTGTCCGAAAGAAGTGATGGAACCGGAAACAAGATGCAATAAGCGCGCGGCGTGGAGATTCTCGCGCTCCCCACTACCGGCGTATACTCCACAGGTCATTCAACCCGCGCAGTCCTGGCTAACAGCAGCGGCAAGACTCGCTGTTTCGTACATTCTGTCCTTAATTCACAGTTACTTATTTCATATACATTTACAATTTCTATTGTTACGTAAATTTTGCATTTCAAAGACACTGAACACGAAAAACCAACGGAGTCTCCGTCAAAAAATTCCCGAAAATTCGCGTGGTGTTGTTTATGATCGTAAAAGTGAGTAATCCGTACAGTGAACTTGCAAGTGTTGTGTATAAGCCGTAGTGTGCATCGTTTAACTCGGCAAAAAAACTCTAGTTTAAGGTTATATTTTTGGACTATCCCTATAATCATGGATACAAAACTAAATACTACGAGGTAATTTATTAGGTTTAAGATTCATTCAATTTTGCGAAGTCTTCCACGCGCTACTTTTCATGTCAGCAAAGGCCAATCGATTTTCTACCGGGGATGTGTGATTCTTGTGATACACAAAATGCACAGGCGTGACGTAAACATTACCGTTAATTGCACAGTGACCTATTTTCTACTACAGAATCCGTCTATTGCAGCCGGCAAACGAGAAAAAATATGCAAAACACGTCCTTGCGACGTTGCCTAGCAAAATTTTCAGGCACTCCTGGATTTATCGGAAAAAGTCGGATGTAAACTGCTGTAAAACGACGCCGTTGTCGGCGAGTGTGTTGGCTGACAAATTGCTCTTGATTCTCGATGGCAAATTATATTACAGTGAATTTTATTCAAATCTGGCGTTGTTAAGAAACTAAACGGTACATCAAACGAGAAAGTAATTCTTTAGTTTTACTTTCTATGCAGGCGCAGAAGAACCTACATAATTGATTTGCACTCTTCTCTGTATTACTAACAAATTAGTGTTGCTGCGAACGAAAAATGTGTGATTGATTGTATGAGAAAAATGAAGGGGAGTTTTTGCTTAACTCAATTATAATAACTTTACGAGATCCTTCCTCTAGCTTTACCTTTATCGATTTGACTCGACGCAAAAGCGATTTGGCATGGTATTTTTAACTTGTGACAGGGAGTTCCTTCGCAAAAATAAAAATGAGGATAATGACATCATGTTTTCGCGACTAAATACGCTTTTTTATTGCCATGCGTGATCTAAAAATCTCAAATACGCACACTTATTTTTTTAATAAAAAACAATAATAAAAGAACAATAAACTTACTATCACAACATGTTTTGATATCTTTTAGGAAAATTCCATTCGTTATTTTAGTAATGTCCATTAAAATAATTTGTCAGACCAATAAAACAATCTGATAATTTTGTCACGATGGATCCTTTCTTGTACAGCTTTCGCAAATTCTATAATTTTTGTCAGGGTCGTATTCAGGCTTTCATGTTGATGGGTCCTCAAAAACATAATCTCTATAGCAATATAGTGCGCTGCTATTAATCATCTGACAATCCTTCATTCTGCTTCATTGACATTTTATGGTCTTGAAGCGCCTAACCACTGACTGCCCTTTCAATAGACGGCATTTGTTTTCCACGACCTGCTGTCAGCTGTCAGTGTCATTGTATTATGTATGTAGTAAGTAAAATAACGTAAGCACAGCCGAAAGATATTGATACATTAAATATAAACTGCAGTCCTGTCGTTTATCGGTTTATCTCTTCCTCTGTCCAGACCACAAAAAATACTAATTAACGGGCAAGAACGCGTTTTGCTTTTTATATTCTAGTAGCTAAAACGATTCGACAATTGAACGACTACGTCAACTGACAATATGTGATTGAGATTTTGATTTGTCTCCGGACAATAATGTACTTTACTAAGCCCATCGTAAGTACCTACGTCACTGCTTAATGTTTGAGATATATCTACACAGATAAACAACTAAACATCTGCTTCTATTTCATCTGCGCATATTTTTTGTTTACATGCGAACTTGACATAGACACATTGCAAAAACAACTGGCATGGTAATGCGGAAGAGGCGTGAAAGAGATAAGAAAGCAGTTGTTGATCCGAAGGAAAGGAACCCCGGGAGAAGCCATAAGCAAGGTGCAAATATAAACTTTATTGAAAAACAAACTAGGGCCAACGAACTTTACTTTTTAGGAAGCAGATGTGTTTTGGACAAAAACAGGAAAATTGTGGCCGATGCATTTTATTCTGGATTAATGTGTAATGGGTACCTATCGAGGTACCTATAGAAATACTCCGTGTTAATTAGGATCCTTCACTACCTACTGGTTTACATCGGCTAATGACGCATCAAAATTATACATCTGGTGTGCAAGAAAGTGGCTTACGCAAATACGGTTAGGTACAAAAATACGAATTAACCTTTGGTAAGGTTTAAAACGAGTTTGAAAAGTTCACGGTTGTGAACAGTCCAGATTTTACGGTTTGCATAATTTATTATTAGGGAAGCAGATTTGTAGATTTAGAAAAGGCCGAGGAAAAAGCCTTCGACAACGTAAAATGGGGGAAAATGTTCGAAGTGCTCAGAAAAGTAGAGATGAAATATAGGTACAGAATAATCTTAATCATAATAAATGTTTTTTTGCCAACATAATAATAAAAATAATAAAATTTCACATCCATCCTAAAAATATTGCCCAGTTCAGCTAATGTGATTGGATTAAAATTCAATCGCGCTGTTCTACCACTGAGCCCACACCTCGACCCACACATAATTTCTATGAAGAGCAAACGGCATTATAGAATTTGAGCAGGAACGAAAAGTGGTAGTTATCCGGAAGGGAGTGACAGGGATGTGCGTTGTCACCTCTAGTTTTCCATGGTCATGAAAGAAGTAGCATAAATGTTACCAGTGATGTCTAAGATGTTTTCTCTATAATTTTTCTTGTCCTATTCGGTATATGTATTAATTTACCATCGAAACGCAAGTCACGGCGGGAATAATCTAATATCTATATGGTTATTGGTTATATTTTGACTACTTTATCCCGTACATTTTTGAAAATACGAAAATTTTCCTAGTTTTTGAAACGCTGCCACAATTTGGATTTGATAAAGCAATGGAACGTTGTGTGCAGAAGTTATGGGGTAAATATTTGTTTCCTCAGTAGAACACACTGTACATTATTACAAATCTAGATGGAAATTTTCATGTCTTCGTCTTTATTGATTTTCCATAGTGCAATCAAATAAGGTCGTCGTGAAACACCTGTATAATGAATAAATTATGTGCCTATATATAAATTAAAATGGTATAGGATCCAACAATTCATTGTTGTATATTATAGACCATATACGTACGTAGTACGTAGGTACCTATCATAATATGTAGAAAAGAATGAACTCGCAGCGAGGCTCACAGGTAATAAAAAGAATTTTTGGAAACCATTCATTTACATTTACCTATAATGATTGCAAATTTATTAGAAAAGAATGAATTGCACGATTGGATAAGTACTTACATACTTAAAGAACGTTCACATTTACACTTAGCAGAACTCACGCTTTTACTGCCGTAATTAGTCAATTTATTATTGCATTATGATTTAAAATGTCAAATTTTACTTCCTTTTGTACCACAACGCATAGCGGCTTCCTATGCAGTCTCAATGCGACCTATAAATACTGAAAACACAACATTTTTATTAAACCTACAAGAACAATTCCTGAAATTAATGTTCTGGAAGATTATTATTGTTATTAATATTAATATTATTGTGCCCAAATATGTATATATTATCAGTTCAGTCTGCTCAAGAACTCAAGCGCATCTGCTATTACGTTTGGTTCTGCCTTGGGTTCTTCAAGCGCAGTTCTAAAGTTTGCATGGCTAGCTGATAAAAGAACCGGCCCTGCACATAGTGACGGGGGGAAGTTTAGGATTGAGATGGTTCTATTCGGAGTGAACAGCTAACCCAAATTTTGTACACTACTTCTCCAAATGCTAATACTTCCCAAACTTCCTAGGAAGTAATTTGGCTTCCTCTATACTTCCCATATTTCCTCTTTACTTCACCTACTTCCTTAATACTTCCCAAACTTCCTCCATATTTCCCATACTTCCTCCATACTTTTCGCACTTTCACCATACTTCCCGTTCTCCCTCCATACTTTCCGTGCTTCCCTTATTTTTTTCAACACGTTCAGATAATTAATTATGCCAACTAAAATTGAGTTTAGAAGTTGTAGAATATTTTGCCATTTTTGTTAGCAAAGAATTCATGAAATTCTAATTAAAATTTTGTTCCGCCAAAATGCGTAGATAAAAATTGATATCAAGAACCACGCCTCACTTCCAACTTCCATAGAACAACAAAAGAATGCTTAAAACAATTCTCACAAAAATTCACAAGATTTCAAATGCTTAATGATTAATAACTTTAAAAATAATTGAGTTATATGCTCGGTTATATGGCAAAATTAATAGTAACAGAAATTTAATTATCACCAAAATCAACAGGCCTGGTGTCCTCGTCGAACATTTTCGTAAATCAAAAAATCCGGGAGGACACATACACGCACACCCACACACACGCACGCACAGACGTCAAGCAAAATACAACTTTTCTCGACGTTTTGGGGTTAGTACAATACGAATTTGACCCTATCTCGATCACGATTTTTTGTCGGTAATACAGTAAGCACTTCCATTTCCTCATTAACGAACAAGGGAGTAAAAGATAAATATTTTTACTCCTGGTTAGATACTAGTGCGGGAAAAGTATTTCCGCACCCAGAAAAATATAAAATAATAGCTAAATCGTGTCATTTCAACAATTCATTTATTAAGTTTTATATTACAAAAGGTATTATTTTTTGTGTTATTATTATAAACGTTAATGATTACTTTCTTACAATTAGTAATCAAAAACCCTGCGCAGGTATTAGAGGAAATACATCAAGCAGAATTGGTATTTATACAGATGTCTTCTCTTTGGCCCAATATTTTCGAAAGTACTTGAAGTTTTTGTTGAATATAATCTTCTATATATCCCTTTATCACATTCGTTGCTTTCCATCCACCTTGTCTTTTCAGAGTGGTGATGTCTGCTCCTGAATCAGCTAATAATGTAGCAGACGTTCTCGAGGGCGTTCTTCAAATAAAAAAATCGAAAATATGCTGGCTTAAGCTTTTCCCAAAAGATAGTAAAAAAAGTATGTGTGCAACACGTAGGAAAACGTGTTACTTTTCGTATACGGCGCATCCTACGCCTAATACGGGAAAACCCACTTTTCCTAACTTATTGCACAAATAAAGGAAATGTAATTTTTCGCCATACTCATTTTTTTTATATACAACAAGCAAACACCACAAATATAGCTTACACAAAAATAACTTTAAGAACTTTCTTTCAAAAAGTACGTTCTTAATGTCCCATTTTAATTTTCTTTAATGATTCGGCCAGTATATTTTGAACAAAACATTCTGACACTTCTTCAAATTCATCAATTTCTGCATAACTAATTTCAGCCGAGGAGGTTTCATATTGTTTTTATTGTTCAGATTTTGTTGATACCACCCCGGAGTCCATAAAATTAATAATTAGCAAACGGTTACTTCAATGTAACAAACAGTCAACTCCATGATGATGAGTGATACTGAATCGTTTGAACAACTCCTCGGGCAAATACCTCACCAGGCATTGGATTATAGAACTAAATCCAGATTTTGGTAATACGAAACATCGCAGAATGCCACTGCATCTTTTCGTGGGTTTGGGACATTCATTATGCGTCTCTGTGTACTGCGTGTTTACTAGCAGAGTTTTGTTTGAATAATGAACACCATCATGATCATTTTTTACGACAATACTGTTTTCTTCCAATTTCACGTCCACAAATGAATTAGCAGAAATTTGTATGTCTTGAATGATCTTTCGGCTCCAACTCTGCTAGTATATAAACACGCACTACATAGAGACATATCATGAGCGCCCCAAACCTCTAAGAAGATGGGGTGGCATTCTGTTAGATCTCGTAGAACACAAAATCTGGATTTGGTTCTATAATTCAATGCCTCGCGAGGTACTTACCTGAGGAGTAGTTGTCCGAACGGTCCACCACCTTGTTTGCACCTTCATCACCGTCTAATACTAAATCTCAAGATTTCACAAACCACATGTTTTACCGCGAGACCAGACACGACTTATGAGACTTAGAATCAAGCAACTTTTGCGCTTCTTTGTTACCACCTTTGTATTTCCCCGTAATTCTCCTACTTCATCCATACTTCGTCTGTACTTCCCCAGTACTTCCTGTACTTCCTCTATGCTTCCCACATCTTGTAAACCAAACTTCCTCAGTGGTTTACCCCTCGGTTCTATCCGACTGCACGCTGACCGCTGATCCACGCAGCTTTGGTCTATTTATTGAAATATCTCCCTGTAGTACCTATGCCGCAGCTAGAGCCTCCGCCTCCACCATGATCTATAGAGAAGTGGGAGATCCAATGTGCCCTCATGGCCGCAGTGGGCATTATTTGCATCTCCCCCTTGTGATCTCTATGCATGCATGATTTTGCAACTTTCCTAGCTTGGTTAAAGAGTTCCTTTTTCTGACTTTAGGCCACCATATTAGGGGTTCATATTATGTTACCGTGGCACCGTGATGATTATTACCCTATAGAGTACCTAAACCTTGGAATATACTAGTACACATTATTTATCTTTAGGGGCCGCTGGCCGGGTATTTGAACTTTGATAAAAATATTTTACTGCAGTCTAGAAGAAGTCGAAATTCCATCAACAATAATTCTATCACGTTTCCACTCTGTCGAGGTCCGTTCTCTTGCTAATACTGAATTATTTCATGCTCTTATAATTCATCTACTTCTCTTCATCCTCCTATTTATTACACTCCTACCTCTTAATCTTAAATATCCATCTAAATTTCTTTTATAACTTGCCTACCCAGTTTGGTGGAATAAATAATTTGTCGAAGTAGAAATTTACTTCCACATATTACACTGTATATGGTGCAATACTGCCATCTTACATAAACATATAAGCAGTCATTTTATGAACTGTAATTTCAAGAAATAAATGGTTAATTTACCTCTTTGCTTTCTAGGTTGAACAGTGGCCTTTGGACAAGTGTTAGGTAGTTATTTTGGAATGGAAGAGATGAGTAACTTTTACTCAGTGATTTTTTTACATTTCTACCAGAAGTTATGGATTCTTATCGACAATAATTATTCAGAGATCTGAGAAAATGTAAGTACAGGGCGTAATTTATTATTTTATTATATTACTTTTCTTTTCATTTAAGTTCTCCTGCATATTTTATATTGTATGATTGTATTGTGCCTTTTCAAAGGCGGAAACCTACGACACACTTTAGTTTACGACCATTCTTTTCTTGCCAAGCTTTAGGAAATGTCAGACAGTCACGATGGGACGGTTTGTGACTTGTGAGAATAGTTTCGGGATTGGTGTTTTACCTGGTTATTGTAAAAAGTGATGGTTGGCCCCTCCCATTTAAACTAAGACCCTTTTGGCTAGTAGATTCCACTAAACAAACCATCGATGCATTCCGTGCGTAACGTTAAAATATTTGGGGTATATAAATAATTATTATCCTCGTTATTATATAATAAAAAATAAAATGGAAATAAGGAATAATTAACAAAACATACAGCGAGCCTGTAAAGTTTGGGACAGATTTGATAAAAGCGAAATTATTGATTCTTGAATTTCTTATTACCAAGTACCAACTTTCCTACTTATGACTCTATTACAATAATCAAAGAACTAAGATTTTGATGCTCTAGTTGAATTATGTCTCACTTGCCCAATTTCCTGTTTCATGGATCATCATTGAACCTTTCGAAGAATACGCTCTTGAATTTTAGAGTTTTAAATCCTATAGCTGTGGATCAGAGCAATGCCTTCGTGACACCAATGACACTTTCGTAATTTGGTCACATGGTCGTGATACCTCAGATCAGTTATTTCTAGACCACAAAATTTATTTCACCGTGGAGCTTGAAGTTGATGGAAAAATAATTCAAAATCCTCTGACATCACCACACTTACCTCCAACAAACGTATTCGTAAGGATAATATCAAGATCCATCTTCACTCTTTATAACAAAACCCAGGATCTTCTACCATCGACTAAAGATTCCTTACCCTTGCATACACAATGTGTAGGTATATCACATTCATCGTTCTCCTTGTGGTATTGTGAATATTGGTGAAACCAGGCAATCCATCGGTATTCGTGTGGCCGAACATGAACGATGCATCAGATGATCAGATTATTCAATTCAGCTGGTTTAGCACTGGCAGAACATAAGTTGGACACCGGCGCCCCATTTCTGCAATCGGAGATTTAAGAAATCCATCGAAATTTTCAATCACTCTTTCATTGTTAATCGCAACAGACTTCTTCGTGCAAAGCATCAAGCATGGAAGCATATGCCTAATCATATAAGCACATAATCAGTCTGGACGGCAATCGCTCATCTAAATCATTCACGGTCGACTGACCATTCTACGGATATAAGTAAGCCCTCTGACCGTAGTTCTATCAGTTCCGTGTCAGTCCAGGAGTCCTGAAGTCCTGATGGCACCACTTGTGATAGGGAACTAAACCACGCAGCGGTTTTTGGCGTTTTCTCGTGGATTGTGACGTTGAAGAAGTAAGAGACTTAATTTTAAAAAACATTGCCGTTTAAAAAATATAAACACGGACATATTAAACTGTTAAAGAGATTAGGTACCTACTTGTTGGTGGAAACAATTTGTAAAATCTACGGCAGCCCTTAAATTTTTGAGAAAATTCTGAGAATTGTAGGTAAGTATATTCAAAATAAAGAACAATTTTTCAGACTGAACTTGGACTCGTAGCAAAAGAAAATGTTTGTTATTCTTCTATTTTAGGATGTACTTAGGAAATTAATGATGAGTTGAAAGACTGTTGCTATGTGCAGTAGCAATGAACGACCTTTTTAATTTAGGTACTGTTTGACGAACCGTTAAATTTGTTTTCTTGTTGGATGCAGGTGAACGCCACTGTACCCAACGGCAACTGTCTTGAAAAACATTTTAAACTATAGGAATGTACAGATACATAAATCTGAGCCCTTCGTTCTTAAACTGTCAAGTAAAATTATTGCTTAGAAAGCGTCGTTGTCGAGATAAAACGAAAAAACTAATTTTAATCAAATTTCGGAATAGCAAAAGAGAAATCTGCAAAAGTCCGTATGACAAACGAGTTTTTCGTTGATGGGATAATGTTTGCCCGCTGTTCAATTTCGAGCCGCAGAACACAATAAAAGATCGCGCGTTTCACAGGGTAAATGAACTCTCATGATTTGCAAGATTCAACTTCGTCCTTGTTATACCGGATTATTACCCTCCGTTTGGTACAACGTATATCCTTCTAGCGTAAATCGTCCTTATTTATTGAACTATGATACACAAGGGATTAGTGGTCCTGCAAGAAAGTGGGTAATGGAACAGAAAGGACGAATAAGAGAACGGAAATGCTCAAAGGGTAATTTGCATAAGACTGTTCTACCTTTAGCTAAGAAACTTCGAAGCAGTCTATGGACGAATATTCAATATAAAATTCAATAAATCTGGTAATTAACTACGAGAACTGTCAGAGATTCTTATTATTGAAGCATTCCTTTGGCTCGGGTATTAATCATTTCCGAATATACAATATACTAAAGACTTTAGATGTCCCCAAAGATAGAAATTTAGAGGAATTATATCAGGGCTTCGAGGCGGCCAATCGATAGATCCGCCCTGACCAATCCAGTTGTCTGTAAAAGTGTAAGCTGTCTTAATTGTAGTGGAACGTCTTCCAAAAGTCCTCTTAAGCAATTTTATAAAAATTGGAGGTAAAGGACTCCAGTTAGTCTCGCGGGCAGAAGGAAAAGGACCTCCTGATGATTGGTTACTTGAACAGTATTTGGGTTTTCCTCTGCCCAAGTATGCAAATTATGAGAGCTCACTATTTCATCTCTGGCAAATCCTGCCTAATCCGTAAACAAAATCGATGATACAAAACTGGGATTATCCCTTTGTCGATTTAGCCCTCTGACTTCGAGAGTTTGAGATCCATCTGTGGTTCTACCTGATCATTCTTGTTTACCGATCTTGTCTTTTAATTTACTGTCCATTCCAGCACTTATATAGTTATATATCCACAAATTCTTTGCCTTTTGCTTCCTAACCGTTTCCGACTTTTGATCTTTTCCTCTTTCTTGGTTTTCTTGTTTCAGAATATATGCTTTCTGTTTTTCTTCCTTTATTCTAACTACATTTCGTTAGGTATAGAGAGAATGAGTTATTTTCTATGAATTTAAGGTCGTATCTGCTGCAATTCTAATTTCTTTTTCTTGTTCCCCTAGTGTTCTTTTCCATAACTGTGAAATAATATCGGTCCATTACTATGTAGTGTGAACCCAGCCTAACATTGCATATATTTCGTGCAGAAACACTGACGGTGTGTTAGTTTTTTTAGACATATTAAACTGAATTATGATGTAGGTACATTAACTATATGAAGTGAACGTACCTGTAATAGGTACATCTTTTTGTTTACTTTCATAACCTACTTACAGTTTTTATTTTAGTAGTTTATTATTATTGCTGACTTCCATTTCTTTTCACTTAGGTATTTTATATTGGTGCCAATTAAATCGGTAGTATTAAATTACTTAATGATGTTTATTTCATTAGAAAGAACAATCTATTAAAATTAGCCATAGTACGTATTTTAAGTAGGTAGGTACGTGAATATTGACCTAATTTTGTTTGTTCGTTATCAGTTAAAAACGCATCGAAAACTTTCTGATGGAATTTTTCATGACATGTCAAGGACTCTTAGAATACAGCATCCGTGTGAGATCTGTAAGTGGAAAATGGAAAATACAAATATTGATGAACGTATGTATACAGGGTGTCCCAGAACAACGGGGCAATTTCTGGAGCATATAATTTGGGTCAAAATAACACTTAAAGTATGTAGAATTTTTTTTCTAGGGCGCAACCCTTCGAAGCTATTCGCCCTTAAAGGTCCAGTCCTGAAGAAGGTTTTTTGCTGATCATCATTTTTACTATACAAGCCAAGCTATGAAATATGAACTGCTACATGAAACATGTGAGAAAATGAAAATAAAATGAAAATGTATGAACAATCTGTTATGAAAACATAATAGCGGTTACAATAAATTTTCGAAGTGAGCACCTTGTAAACACATACATTTTTGTGCAATAAAAATGTATAAAAATGTATAATGTATAATTTTTTTTCTCGGAAACGGGCCATTTTAACGGTTTCAAAAAAAGAGAATACCTTTTTTGAGGCAATTGTTTAAGGAATTTAAAAATGTCATTACAAATTTGCTAAAAGCATCAACGTAAAAATTAAGGGGTGAAAGCATTAGGGGAGTTCCACCCCCGGCTTCCTAGACAAGATACGGAAGATGTCATGTCACTCGATCACAGATACTTTCTTACTATGCCTACAGTCCAAATTTGATAACATTCGATACAGTAGTTTGAAAGTTACCAGCAAAAAACCTTCTTCAGGACTTGACCTTTAAGGGCGAATAGCTTCGAACTCGGCTTCGAAGGGGTGCGTCCTAGAAAAAAAATTCTACATACTTTAAGTTTTATTTTGACCCAAACTATATGCTCCAGAAATATTGCCCCGTTGTGCTGGGACACCCTGTATACCTATATGTCCGCCTATAGTCAGATACAAATATAAGTAGGTATCCGTATACTCATCGTTCATTTTTGCTAGCTTTAATACACTGTGAAACTGACATCTTGTAAGCATCTGGCGTGGCTCAGTGGGAAAATGCGCTAGCTTCTTAATTCGCGTCCCGACTGATCCTTTTTTCTTTTTATCTTCTAAAGTTTATTGTAATTTGAAGAATTTTGCTTTGTACATAATGCCCAAATAGGTCTCGACGATCAAATTTCCGGATTTCTTAAAGTTCAATTTCCAATTTGTAAAAGTGGGTCACAAATTTTAAGTTTCTCAATTTCTATTCCAAATCCAACATAACTCGTATTTGTTAGTTTACTTTTTCCATAATTTAACATTTTCACCGCGAAATGTAGGAAAACCGATACGTAATCGAAAAATCTTGCAACAGTGTGACAGCAAATTACTCTACCACTAGCAGTGGCAATTTCAGAACATTTAGTTTGCTGAAAAACTGCAGAGTTCCACTTACTGACGTCACTAAGATTACTACCAGTGGTCCTCAAAAGATGTGCAATGACTAACCATGTTTTATATTAAACTAAGATGGCAGTGACAACGTGAGCGCTTTGTAGTAGAATTCCTTGTTAAAGAAGGAATATCGACGGCATATATTCCAATTCATAAAGTATATGAAAATGTTTCCCACACATCACAATAACCGGCAGCAGTCCGACTACATTCGGCATTCGGATGGGCAGAAAGTAGCAAGCCGCTTTGAAGGATTTTCTGATGCGCTTCAACATTACATGCTAAAGAAGGTGAAAATTAATTTTGCAGCATGTCAACTGTACGGCCCAGAAACTAAACTAGGTACAGAACTTTAAGTGATTTCAGAAGACAAAAAAGACCTGAGTGGTGGCCTCCTCCGCCGATACATTTTTTCCGGTATCTCAGAAAGTTGCATTTTGAATGGGAAATTCTTTGGCATGATACTTATAACTATAATAGGTTTATTGGTCGTTCAAGAAATTCCGGGCTGCGAGACACGTCGCAAACAAAATTTAAATTGGTAAATATGCTACAGCTTGTGTAAATTATAACAGATACGTCACGGAAAAATATATGGAGGGTTTTAAAGCAGCAGCAACTCCACCCTTATAATGATACATATATACATATATGCAAGTTGTTAGCTCAAGATTTAACTCCGAGAATGCAGTCTTGCGAAATACATGTTTAGCCTGTTATTTACCAACAAAAGTTATTTCACGGAAAAATGGATTTTAAATAAGCACAACAACGATCGTGATACGATAGTTATTCATTTTTAACCTGAATTAAGATAGTTTGGGACGGGAATAATAAGTAATTCCTGTTTTTTTATTTTTTTTATTTTACCTGCAAATCTGAAGGAAAAAAGTCATGGAATTTCCAATAAATAATTTGATTGATTTCTTGGGCGATGATCCATTCAATATTCTTCAGATAGTGTACCTCTAATTACACCTTAAGAATTTGAGAATGGCTGGATGAAAATTTTTAAAGTCGCTGGTTATAACGAGGAAATTATGATTCAGTTCATTGGTTAGAATTCTGAGAATCTTCCTATCTCGGTGCACTAGCCTTTTATATTTGGAGGTCATCTCAACGAGAAAATTTACGGAGACCTTTGGAAAGGAAAGTTATATAAAAGAACCCTCTCAAACGTTCTTTGGCTGGTGAGACAGTACCGAAAACTCCAGTTAACTTGTAACTTGTCGCCTTTTGTTTATTTCTGTATTAAGTTTTTATTATTTGTGTTAAAATGTGTTTGCTTATAATTAATGTGTATTACTGTTCGCTTTTTATTTTTCTTTAACTTTTTTGTTGGATTTAATCGGATTTAATATAACTAAAAACTGGTTTAAGCCAATTGCAACACCCATTCATACCAAAACAAAAAATTGTTTAATGTGTACCTATTTTCAAACATACGTGTTGCCTATGACACCTGTATATTCTTCTCGAGTACGTGAGGACAACAGCCTGCAAGACGGAATGACTTTCGCTATCAAATTGCATTTAAAATGATACTACTTTCGGTTTCATAATTCACTGCACAGCCGTAAAACGGTTCTACACTAGGAAATACCGTTATTTATCTAATAGAAAATTATACATGCGATAGGCAGTTTATGGAGAGTGAAACTAAACAGTTAAATGCTGAAGGCAAATAAGTGGCTTGCAGGTTAGCAGAAGTAAAAAGTTGAGGTGCATAATTGTTGTTTCAATGGTGTTATCGTGGGCGACTTATTCGCTTCAATTGCTGTTGCGTGACTAAAAGGTTTGGTATGTTGGAAGAGGTTGGCTCATGATGGTGCATCTGACATTAGAAAATCGCCTCAAAAGTAGCTTGAATATTGAAGAAATGTTTGCACAGTACTTTTATGTACTCGAATACTTCTTTATGAGTAATAGGTACCTAATCGAATGCTGACCAGAGCTAGCTTTTGAATTATGCATTAATTTTGGAATGCAGTGTATTATATTATAGTGTGTTTTCAGTATTACCAGAGCAAATTACGTATTTTTTGCTGTGTTTGTATTGACAATGAAAGCAATAAAAATTAATGGAATTAATTCACTGTTACTTGGTGATTTGAGATTTTACTTCACCTGTGGTATTTCAGGAAAAAGAATTTAGTGCAAAATCTAAATTAATATAATATTAACAACTTTAGAAGAGTCTGAAAGTCTACACTTAGAAAAAGCCTCAGGAACTAAAACAAAAATATGCCCACGCTACAGGTATAATAAATAATGCATTATTTTTGTTCTACCTAGGTACGTAGGAGTGTAATTTGATACCATTCCAATATCGTACTTTTTCCTTTAAATATCAACTCAAAATTGTGCAAAATACCTTTTGCACTTCTCCAGGATCCGTTTCACTTTTATATTGTACTAATTTAACCTTCATTTTCTTTACATTTAACTTTATGCTCTATTAATTTCACATTCGTTGGCGATTAATTTGCAATTTAATTTCAGTTTTTTCTAAAAGAATTGTAAATTTACAAGTAAGTATTGGTTTAATACGCAAAGCTATTTTTGTTACTTTTGGACAGGAACAGATGCAGCCGCTTATCATGCATGCGCAGGACAAATTTGTATCTATCTTCTGTCTCTTTTTAACCGTTTGTTTTCAATGCCTAAAATAATACCACAGCATAATACAGCAGAACAGCTCTCCCTAAATTTTCTAGCTCGCGTAGCCTAGCCCGCGCAACTTCTCAGGCTACGCACGTGTTCTTTTTCGTTTGTCGCCTAGTTATTACCGGCGTCAAACCGTTTGATAAAACGCCGCGGTAGTAAATCATGCAGCTAAAATAGTTCAAAGACACCGCCAAGAACTTTAACTGCTATATTATGCTGTGATAATACTAAACTTGAACACGAATTGTATTCGGATTTACTGACTAATACTCAAGGATTACAGTTACAATAAAAAATTGTTAGGCAAAAGTATACAGGTGTGTACCTATTTCTCGTGAATTTGTCTAGAAAAAATCCAAGTAGGTCCAGTCATTTGTTCTTGTATAAAGACTAGAAACGTACCACGCAGACGCAAGTGTTGTCACTTTTAATTTTCTGACATTTTCCAGAACCAATGAAATGTTTAATATTTTTCGTTTCAGCAATTACTGTACTTTCAGCAATATATTACTGTACTTTGCCTCAGTATAAGTAACATGGGTCACCTCACTGAACTAATCTCTCTGAGCAAATTGAGCAATCTTGTTACAATGCGACCCTTTGCCACAAGTGTATATTGACTACAATTTTGACGTGTAACACTGGATTGGAATACGGTGTCTTCAGGTTAATAAATAATTGCGCACAATCTTCCAGGAGTGTTATTATATTACTATGACCAAGACTCATAGAGGATTGTGAAACATTTTTAATTGAAGTTTACATACATTAATGATTATTAAGTACTTTGTGTTACCTACTCTTAGTAAACGTTTACTACGCATTCCATTCTTGAGATTACGCAATTTTTCGCGTCTTTGTGCGATTAATTCAATAGTACATAAAGTTCTTTAAAGTTTTCCACAGTTTTCTAATTTCCTACCACTCTTTTATTTATATTCGTTGGTTTTTATTAAAAAAATGTTTCCTTTTGCATTATTTTTTAATCCAATTTGATGCACTGAATCAAATCAAGCCATCCATGAATCGATTCTAATCGAGAAACCGGTTCGGTTCGAATCGAAAAATATCGACGTGAATCAAAAATCGATACGAATCGAACCGGGAAAACTCATTCATCGATACGATTTTTTTACCGAACCGATTTTTTGGCGAAAGCCTACACTACCAAACCGTCGTTTTTGTATTGTCCCATATTTCAGACATTATTATTATAAACTGTATGAATCGCCATACAATAAATTAAAACTACTTATAATAATGTTAGTTCTACTGCTGGTTGGAGGTATCCAAAATTTAACGAAAATCTTAGTAGTGAATTAAGCAAGGGAACAAGGAAAGTATGCAGGTACTTGTGGAAGAACGTGTAAAAAAAAAAAAAACGATTAAATTACTAATTCACATGTATAAGAAAGTCCGTGTGTAAAATAATGTAACCATATTACTACCAGTTTTTTCTTGGAGTTTCTTTGATTTTCAATGATGTTCAGTTCAGCGTACTTTTTAAAAACTCAACTTTTGTAAGTGTTAAAAATTTTCTAATTTCCATAATGTATAGTTATTGTCTCTCATTTACAGTGTTCCTGACGAAGACACAATAAAGTGTTGAAAGCTTGAACCTAAAAAAGAGTATTCTTTTAATACCAGACTGAATTCCCCAAAAGAAATTTTATTATTTATATATATATATATATATATATATATATAGGAGAAGATTTCTATATGCCTCAGTAGAGCAATGTAAAGTTTGCTGGCAATATCTAATTAAACGTTACCTGGAACGTTACTAAATCTTTTAATTGACAACAACCTAATGTCAGAAAGCGATAAGCAGGGAAATTTTGACGTCCTGATGGATTGACATCCCTGATATGTTTTATAACTTAGGCAAGATAAGAATAGGTACGTCAACTGTTCCTTATTTATTTGAACAAACTGGTACAAAACGGTACCTATTTTCACTCAAGACACCGTCAATTAAGTATTCACAAAAAAATCCGTTGTTTCAAAATGAAGGTAAATAATAATATTGCACACAAACTGAAAATGTGTAGAGATATTACAATACCTAATATCCTTTCTCAGCAATTAATTTATAATAACACGTTAAAGTCCAAGGAACTAAACGTCAAGCGCAGTAGTTAGAGATCGTCAAGTACCAAACATCGCATGGTTGTCTGTCGCTCCCCTATAAACTTTAATGGTGCTTATTTTTAAATACACAATTTTCCAACTTAATAGGCCTTATAGAAAAACAAAAAAATATCAGTCAATTTATTTTACTTTTTGAATCCAGAGAAATAAATTAAGCCAAAACTGGAGGATGACTCCTATTCAGGAAGATCCAGATAAACTACAATAAGGATGGATAGGTGCATCAAAAGAATTTCACAAAACGATCTTTGGAAATCGTCACCTAGAACCCTTGCAGAAATTCGCGAAGTAACAGTATTAGTTCAAGGTCAAATCAGAGGAAGTATTGCAGCAAAGTTGTTTAATAGATGCCCAGCTAAAAACCGCCGATTTCCAGAAGACACAGGCTAAGCACGTTCCCATTTGCTAGAGAACATTTAAAGTGGACAATACAGGATTGAAGAAACATATTATTTACTGGTGATATTGATATCCTCAGTAATGTAATAAATTTCTCTGGTGGGATGAGGCGTGTGGGCAGCCAATCAATACAAGATTCAATATTCTAAGTTCATCAAATGCGCAATAAAAGCATGGTCAAGGCAGCGTTTCCTATAATATCTTTTGTCCTGTGTTTTTCATGGAGTTACACTTTGGTGATGGTAATTGGATCCATTTAATTATAGGCGAGTTTATAGGGGTATATTACATCATAATACAATGCTGCCTTTTGTAGATATGCCTTTGCGTTTCATATTTTATTAGGACAACGATCAAAAGAAATAACTAAACGAAATGGAAGAAGTTTCACCAGGGGGCTACGGTATGCAGATTAATAAATATAAAATCTTGGTATGCAAGGGGCGCGAGAAGGGGGCTAAAACCAAATTGCAAATAGGAAACGATAAATTAGAAGAAGCCGCGTATTTCTGCTATTTCGGAAGTCAAATGCCTTCTGGTGGAAGAACAATAAAGACCTAAAACAAAGAATGGTGTATGGTGTTTAACAAAAAGGCAACATTTTACGCGACAATCGTTAATATAGAAACCCTGAAGATACTCTTAAAAACGTACTATGGAGCATTACGCGGTTAGAGAAGCGGGCAGGAAAAAAATAGAAAGTTCGAATGCAGTGTTATAGACGCTTGATGAAGATACCGTGGATAGATAAGGTTGGAAATAGGGAGAAATGCATAATGTTAGCTCAGGTTATAAAGAAGTCGGTATACGCTGTACTTAGTGTCAGCTTGCTCACCATTATCCATGCTTACTAGATAGTAGTGTTTTAAAATTACGTGTAACACTGTTTTTGTGTAATATTACAATCCAATGCAATATTATGTTTTACGTACTGTAATGTAAGATTCAATTTTACGTATAAAATTAAATGCACAATTATTGAAGTTCTCTTTAGGGTCAAAATTGTTAGCAATTGCACATCTATAAATCACGTAAAGAGCAAGAAATAATTAAAATGAACAAAATGTTGGTGTGGCTGTAAGATGCCCTAAATGCTAGGTTTACACGACTAAAATAAAAATTGTTAAATGTCCAAACCGGCATCTTACGTTAAAATTGCAGTATCCAGGGACACGCAACACAACACATAACCTCACAGCTCATACATATAGTAGTGATAGGACAATTTGATTTAAAAACAATCGATTATTTAATCTTATTTTTTACATACATAATCTATATCGGTAATCGCATTACTCCAACTAAGGTCTATAATAAAGTGGAGGAACTAAAGAACGTGATACTGAATGATCGATAATTCAAATTATCACCTGATTATTAGGCGATTATTTAATTGATTATTTAATTCGATTATGTCCATCACTGAAATTTCGCAGGCGTGCCAACAACCAACAGTCGACTCAGAAGTCAGAAATAGAAATACAGAACGAAACTGAAACTGCATGTAATATTATGGAACGTAATATTACGCGTAATGTAATATGACACGTAAATTACAGTACATTACATCGGATGTAATATACACGTAATTTTACTGAAATTTCTGTAATGTTACAGTTGTAATATTACAGTTTAGAACACTAGTTATTGTTGCTCGTGGGGAACAAAAAAAATTCGCCAAAAAATGTCGAGAAAGCCGTGTCTTATTAGGATTCAGAAATGTTTTGATCTTAAAGAATAACTCGTCATATACATATTTAAAACAAAAATACAAATCTGAAGTTTGTTTGCTAGGTATGAAAAATGCATCATTGTAGGCTCTTAAATGGTTACCACACCTCGGGAAAACATGTAGTACTAAGCCAACGCCAGCTCTTCATTAGATGTAGAAGTAATGGAAAAGCGACGCAAGTTCACCTTGTAGATATATTATTATAAAATAAATATGAAAAATATCTCTGGCCTTAACAGAGATCAAATATTATTATTGCTCATAAATGTGATTCTGGGTGGAACATTTCGTCACAAATAGGAAGATTCAATCGTTAAAAATAAACGATCTAGTACATTCCGGAACGGATCCCTTCGCATTTCGCACGGTCATAAAAGTATTGAACTCCACGGATTCTGCACGCTTGCGGACGCAAGCGATGGTCGTCATCGCCAGCGTGTGTGCACTCCGTGCTCCCATCGAGCGGCGCTTCGACGAGTTCGGCGACCTCGTAGTGTAATGTAGGTCAGTAATGGTGGGCGTAGTCACTCACTTAACCTGGCCTGCGCATTTCAAGCACATAGTGGCCGGCCGCGACGCTCGCCGCCGCCGTCTCTTGCTCGCTCGCGTGCGTCCTCCGCTCCTCTCTGTTGCCGCCAACGACGTTCGGTCGTTTTGTTGCGTTCGTGCGTTCTGTCAAATGTTTCGTTGCACATGATGAAAGGGAACTGAAATAAATGATACGCGTGGTCCCTATGTAAGTACATAACTGTTTGTCTTGATGTTTCATGCTTTTGTACGTTAATTTGCCAGAAATTCTTATCGGGAGAAAATTGCCCTACATTTGAACGAAAATTATTGTGTAGGTATCTTATACGTCCTAATTTTGATATGAAAATTTGTTATTTTACTAATCAAGTAAAAAAATAGCTAACCAAGGTTCCTATAATTAGAATGACGTCATTGGCATTAGAAAATGACCTTTGTTTTGTCGCTTATGACAACGACGTCTAAATAATGCATGTGTAAAAACTGTAGCATAATGTTTTGAATAGGTTTAAATTGTTATATCCTAATATAATATGAATTTGCCTAGTCAGTTTACATTGTAATTCATAATGCTGTACCTATTAGGAAACTGGGTACTAGGCAACGTCACAGTGTTCGAACTGCAACTGCAAATTGCATGCGCCGAATATAGGTTAAGGACACTGATTTTTCTCAAGAGGCGAGTCCTCACTTATAATGTGAAAAAGGGATTGTCTTTACGTCGATGAATAGGACGTAATGACTTTTTGTGTGAAGTAATTTGATATTTTCCGCTGGTATCCAGGATTTTACTGAAATAAATTGCAGAAAATTGATTTTATGTAATGACGAAGAAATTCTGAGAAGAACTGGGTAAATAACAACGAAACCGTTGATTTCTCTGAAAATGTGTAGTTGCGTAATAACTTGGCAGTAATATGTTAACTAATAGTAAGTTGACATTTGGTACGTAATGCTGAGAATCAAGAATTACTCTGAATAATAATCGATAGACTGCTAGATGCAAGGTAGATTCATTCATGTGTATTTCATTGTTTTGACATAAAAGAAATTTGATAAATTTTTATGAAGAAACAACATGCGCTGTATTTGTATAATTAGTAGGATAATTAGTAGAATGGTTAACTTTTACCTCCAGCTTAAAAGCAATCCTACAATAACGAGATATACTTTTTGTTGTAAAAACATTTATTCATGGATTTAACATAACTCTAGGGTTTATTAATTTGAGTTACTGAAATTTTGCCCATGTGCAGATGTGCAGTCAAAGAAGGAAGTTGGAAACTGGTTTGATTAAATTTTAAGTATCTGGTTTAGAACGACGCTACAGAGTACAGGTTTGCAAAAATTAGGCAGGTTCAGGAAAAACTCGATGTTTGTCTCAATTTTAAAATGAAACTAAAATACATAGGTATTATATCAGAAAATAATCAAAGCTGGTATTGGTACTGTTTTTCTCTACTACATATTTTAAAAAAGTGTGGAGAAATATCAGAGACTATAGACGCTTTAGAGCAAATTCTGAACCTCATCCAGAAATTGCACATTTTAGCGGTCCGAGTTTTGGGTGGGTGTGACAGAGCGTTTAAAAGATAAATAATGTACTTTCATCAAAGCATTTCTTCCTTTCGTAGATACAGTGGCTTCAACTTTAATTGTTTTTTTTCTGTTTTTCTCTTACAACATTTTAAGTACTCGTCCAATTAGATTCTGCCCAAGTTCCGATCTCCTACTCATAGGTACTGGAGCTGTTTTCTCATTTACTGCCCCTTTTTTATTTTTGTACCAAACTTTTACAAATTTTAGCAACTATACAAACTACAAAGGTATTCCTTGATAAGTTGAAAACTTCTTCCCTGGTGTGTTTCTTCGAAAAATGCATAGTTTCGGAGATATTTGCAAATATTGTGATAGGGAATTGCGAATTATACCTATAAATTTTGGTATAAATTGGTCCACCTTAGGGAGGCCACTACTGGTATCTTGAAAACGGTGCAGGTAGAAGGTCAGTTAAATGAGACAAAAGTTGGGTATATTGGTGAACAAATACACTGCCGGGCAAAAAAACGGAACACTCAGAATTGCTATTTTAGTGAATTTTAACAATGAATAAAAAACAAGAAACAAACTGATTCGTCAACAAAAACCTAACAAAAGTATTTTTTAGAAATCAACTGTTACTTAAGAACAAAAAAAAATATTAACAGGAAAGCACACTAGGAGAACCAAATTAATAATGGGTGTTACCACCACGAACTCTTATTACTTCCCTTAACGTTGTGAATGAGGCTATCAATAGATTCTTGGGGTATTTGTTTTCATTCTACTTGAAGCGCCACCCTTAAGTCATTTAATGTTTCTGGTAGGGGTTGGCGACGTCTAATCTCTAATCCTTTTCCCAAGCTGATCCCACAGATGTTCAATGGGATTCAGGTCTGGACTATTGGCTGGCCATGGTAAACGTCCAATACCAACCTCTTCACGGTACTCGGTAACAATTCTTGCTGTATGTGGGCGGGCGTTGTCATACATGAACAAAAAATTGTCTCCTATAAATGGCATATATGGTGTGACATGGGGTTCCAGGCATTCAACAATGTATCAGTGTGCAGTCATTGTTCCATTCTAAATGAAAACTAATTCTGTGTGAGCCCCCAGAGATATTCCGGCCTACACCATAATGCTACCACCATTGATACTGACCCTAGGAGATATGCAACATTGGCTGTACCGCTCTCCTGGTCTTCGCCACACCTTTTCACGCCCATCTGGTGACCTGACACTAAATCTTGACTCGTCCGAGAAGAGCACGTTCCTCCATTGATGTTCGTCCCAATTTACGTATTGCCGTGCATACGCAAGTCGTGCTCTGCGATGTTCTACGGTCAACAGGGGACCCGTAGCTGGCTTTCTTGACGTCAAACCATATTCGTTTAGCCTTCTTCGAACTGTTCTGGCTGAAACTGCCACTCCTCGAACATCGGCTAACCGTCCAGCAAGAATAGGTGATGGTTCGTAGTTCGTGGACGATCAGATCCGACCTTCCTTGCAAATCCACGAGTTTCACGAAATCGCAAGAGTGCATTTTGCACTGTGTTACGTGGTATATTCAGCACTTGAGCAATATGCCGCACACTTCGGCCATCGTGGCTTAAAGCAACAATTTGTGAACAAATTTCGGGGCGCATTGTATGGAAAATGTTAAAAGTTGACGTTTACAAATGAAATGTCACCAAAAAAACAATAGAAAATACAGAGCAGCCCAATAAGTTAAAAGATTTTGATGTTTCAATAAAGATGCATGAAGAGTCAAAATACTAATTCGGCTCTTTAGGCTTACAAAAGGTGCCATATTCAGCTAAAACTTTCTTTTTTAGTAGTAGGGCAATCGTTAATTATTTGCGTATGCATAAAAATATTATAGGGCCTCAAAATAAAAATAAAAATACCTATGTGGTCCGTTTTTTTTTTGGTCCGGCAGTTTAGTTGCTGAAAACAAATTGATTGAAAATATCGATTTTTTAAAAACGCCAATAAGTTAGTTATTATTCACACTAGCTAGTTGAAAATTGGTATTCTAGTGTTACTTGACGTACAGATTTCAAATTATGTCGTTAGAATTTAAATAGGTAACTTCGTTACTGAGATGCGATAGCCAACTTTTTTCTCTTATGGCGGCCATATTGGATTTTTGACTTGTCATTTACCTCCTTCAATTCCGTTTACTGTGATGTGCCACTTGCATATAATTTTTCATGTTCAGTCCTCAAATTCGCCAAAAATTATTTTCGGGGTTACCACGTTAGTTATGGCTGTAGGTGACGTGGTCACTTGGTGACTGACGAACACTGCGTAGGATCAGATTTTAAGCATGTAATATGCCATCTGAAACATGATGTAGTTCAGCAAAAACTACTATTCTGCATGTACATGAAAATGAATGTATACCGCAACTAGTAATGTAAAATTCTTATTTTTGGAGAACGTTCTCCGAGAATGAACGAGAACGAACGAGTATAATCGAGCACATACGAGAATTATTAATATGATTCATTATTATATTACCAGAGAAACTTTAGGCAATTAGGCAAGACCCGCCGGCAAATGTGAGATGCAAATACAACACGTGAGCGGTCAGCGCAGATCGCGACCCGCGGATCGGTCGAAATCGGTTAGTATCGGAAAGAAACGCAATTACAGGCGTTTGTGCTGAATGTGCTTACCCGAGGAGCATGATCGAGAACGATGTTCAGTCTCTAATCTATGATGTTCAGTGAGGAACGTTCCCGCGATCATGAGAACGTTCGCGAATATGCTCGGTGCGTACAATCGGAAAGTTCCCTCACATGACTAACCACAACTAAGTTCTTTCGGGAATCAGCTAGTTTGAAGTTAGCTGTGACCATAAAAATACAGAATGCAGTGCCAAAAAAGTCTAAGTAAATTGCGAAATTCAGTCTGAGCTATAGCTCTGGTACTTCTTGATATTGTTAAACAACTTCAGTGTGTTTAAAAATGGACGCTTTGGAAAGTCTAGTCGATGGAAATTTCTAGAGTAGAACATTCACCGTTCAGCCCAAGAAACAGTTGAACGTCAAAATCTTGAGAACTGATGGCAGGTGATTTAAATTTCGGATGATATATCTACCTGGGCCGTTAATAGAATGGTTGAACAGATCGAGCCGATCCTTGGAACCCCTTAAAAAGAAACCTTAGAAGTACCAGAAAATTTGACAGTTGTCCAGTGTTAATTGCTAACCGGGCGGGAGTGCGAATTCATGCCGTCTAACTGCAGGTCCTCGGTTTGGTGTAAAATTCAAGCCACTGTTAATTCGGCTTATTAGCCGTACTTTATACCGTGTCGGAAGTCTTCACGAATCGGAAAGACATCAAAACTAATTTATTTATCCGACTTCTTTTGCGTCCTTCTGAACCAACCACAGAGCTATGTGGTATATTATGCAATTAACTGGTAACGTAGGTGGAATTTACTATAAACTGTACCACTCCCAGCAAGGCTCGTATGACGTCACACACGCCGCTTTTAGCTCTTATTCGGAGGCATATCTCAATATCGGCGTTACCGATTACAAAACGTCTTTTAATATAAATATCATAATATTCATAAAGAAAAAGCTATGTAACTTCAACGACCTAACATGAGCTTTAACAAGGGGTAACGTGATGTAGGCAATACACTTGCTCCAGCGCTTCTAAGTAGACAATAGTTATAATTTAAATTCAAAACCTTGAAAATTACGTTTATCAGTTTACCTCAATAAATAAAGGCAATGTGTTGAATGAAAACTAACCTAGGACATATTGTGCGACACTGCATTTGACAGTGATCCAGAATGTTCTGGAAATCAGTACACACCACCTTGAATTTATTCTGTTTATAATCGGATAATCGGAATGGCAGCTCCTGTTACCTTCGGGTTTACTCTGGTGATCAATATTATCGCATGTGAATGCGAGTAAGGGTAACCTAAACAAACCAATTCTCATATTCCTGGCGTGAGAGAGAGTGAAATCACGTCAACTATTTAATTTCTTGTTTTGATCTGGACAGTGCAGCGGTGCATGTTTATTTACACGCGGTAATTGCGTGTTCACCTAATTTTGTTCAGTGTAAACAAAAACAAGGGGATGGAAATTAAAGAATGTTCTGTTTTTAAATATAAAGCGGGGGTGGTTTCCAATTATTCCCAGTTCGCTATGTTCAGTTGTTCGATTATAGAGAGAGATGCCGGTCGTGTATCTTCTCGTACTAATTTAAGTTGTGTTGTATTCATGGAGTAAGAGTTCTGTGCTTAAAGGACAAGATGTCAAAGACAAAATCTTAAATTTGGTTGTGAAAAATGGAATGGGCCACAAGTCAAAGAAATTCGTGCCCCAGAGTGTATGTGTCGCAAATGTTTTGCAGATGGTACGTCGGAGACCAACGTTGATGGTGACGGTGTATGCTGTCTTTATGTATTATGAGATTAGTATGATGTTTGTGTGTTTACCTTTTCTAAAAATTTATGCGTCCTATGTGGAACACAATCATGATGATTAAAATGTGGAAGTGTCTCGGTATCAAAGTGTTAATTGCTTATATTTTTAAAAATATATGTATTATAAATAAAAATAATAAGCAGTAATGGCAAAATCAACAACAGGAATCCAGCCCATTTAAAGAAATCAACAAAGTCTTGACGAAGGTAGTTAAACGTGTGTTTGAAGCACTTACAGTGTCTTCCAAAAAGTCGGTTGAACATTTTTAACATTGAAAATGTTATTAGTATCCTAGTTTGGGTATCATATTCACCGAAAAGATTGTGTTGCATTTGCCACATGCGGGGCCACATACGTCACGCGTGAAAGCTGAGCCTGACGGCGCGCTAGACTGCTCAGTGTGAGTAAGCTTCATTAACAGGGGACCGTCTACCGTCGCAAATGTGAGAGAATGCCACAACAGAAATGCAGTTTTAGAGAAACGCGTAGGTTAGATCAGAATTGACATGATTAATTTTAATTTTTAAAAATATTTTTGGTTTCGGAAAATGTTGACTTTTATAGCATAAATTTCCTACATTAAAACGTAGTGCAATGTGAATGTGACTTCTTCGATTTCACAGTGAAGAAAAATTGATATCGCTAACTTAAGGATTACAATCACTGTTTTTCGACTAAGACCTCCTCTTGGAAACTTTTGAACTCGTCTTGTAAATGCACATTATGCTCAAGAGCACCATATTCCCTCAAAATTTATGTGTTTTCTGCTTCTGCGTTGCGAAAAGTTTTATTGTGTTTTTAATTACCAAAATGCTAATTACTTTAGAGCTGATCATGTAACATGTTATTGTGAAACGTCGGTAATGTCTATTGAACTGGTATGTACAGCTAAGATATTTTTGTCAATGTCACATGAGATCTCTCTGAGAGAAAGTAGGCAGTTATGTAAGCCTGAAATATATAATTCAAGGTAAATTTTGACTAATTTTTGCTTGATAATTAAAACCATCACTGCTTCGTCATTTGAAGAGTTAAACGTTCAGACTTTTAAAATAGTTAAATTTGCACTTCGGGGAAATTTTATGAAAACATTTTCATAAAAATTGTATTTTGGACCGAACCACCGTGATTTCTTTTGCACTTACAATTTATTACTTTCCAATATTATTGACATAATATGTTTGTTTGTTTTTTAATATAGGGTACGTTTTTTCAACTTTTACGAAACTTTAAAATGCCTGCTTTTTAAATGGGACAGCCCGTGCTTTGGGCTTAATGGATGTAGATTTTCAAAAGAATTATTGTTGTATTAAATTCGTACAGGGTAAAGTAAATAAGAAAAATTATAGAAATTCCGATTTTTATTTCTATTGAACTAATTTTAATACGTAAACATTAGAATGTCATTTCTTATAATTATTATGACATGCATTCGAATTTTTGTTTAATCAAACCATCGTCGTTGTCGTAAAGTTCTCAGTCCGAAAACTGGTTGGACGCGTACCTCCATCTTTTCCTATCCTGAGCTAACCTACCATTTCCCTAAAAGTAGAACTTCCTACATCGCCAACTATTTGAAAGCAGTAGTCTAATCTGGGCCTACCCCTACCTCTTTTTATCCCTATCTTCGACTCTAGTATGTCGCGAACTATTCCTTCGTGTCTCAGAAGGTGTCCTACCATCCTATCCCTATTCTTTATTATGCCTTCCATACCTTTCGCTTTTCCCCAACTCTTTCTAATACCTCCATATTACTAACTTTATCTATCCACGGTATCTTCATCATGCTTCTGTAGCCTACCACATTTCAAACGCTTCTAATCTTTTTCGATCCGCTTCTCCTATTGTGAAAGTTTCGCACCCGTACAATGCCGTACTTCATACATACATCTTTAAGAGTCTCTTATTCCGAGTTTCTACATTAACCGTTCCCGAGCATAACAGTTGTTTTTTTTTTGTTAAATGCAATTCGACCCTGTGATACTCTTCGTTTTGTAACTAGTGCTCTTACCATCGCGAGTTATTTGACTTCCTAAATAGCAGAAATTCGCGTTTTCCCGATTTCTTGTTACTAATTTCGCCGACACTTCCCGCAAATACTTTTTTTCTATAAGTTGTGTATACTTATGGAATATTTTATATTTTGAGATTCCCGGATTAATTACCAATTTTCAACATTAAGATTTCATGGAATAAGATAGAGGGAGTCTCAGATTTTTGCTATTTAGGACTTCTATCCCAATAGACGTGTACCTTGACGCAGTTCCAGTAGCTAATACTGAGATGGGAGGGATGGCTTCAATGATCTAAAGAGCCGAACTGTAGTTTTAACCATATTGGGGGGGGGGGGTTCTACTGAGAAGACAGACTAAATCAAGTCCCTGGAAGAGGGCAGCAGCTCTTTCAGTAATCAGAGTGGCAGAGATTGTGGAGGCCCGTATGGCACTCTGATGCTCACTCTGCGATGTGGAAGGCAACGGGAAACCACCACATTATCTTATCCCTCGAACAGTGTACTGAAAATTTTATGATGATGGCACCTTCTGTAGTAAAATATTCCGGAGGTAAAATAGTCCCGCACATTCGGATCCCCGGGCGGGGACTGTTTCGGGGGGAGGCATCAGAAGTAATAAATGTAACATTTCACGGGTCGGAGCGTGGAACAAGTAGGAATGTTAGAGAATTTGAAAATAGAGATGGATAGGTTATCAATAGACGTAGTAGGTATCAGTGAGGTGATGCGATGGCCAGAAGCTGAAGACTTTTGAAGTGGAGATTTTAGAGTAATACACACGGAGTCGATAGGTGGAAATTCAGGGGTAGGAATTGTTATAAAGAAGAAAATAGGGCAGAGCATAGAAAATTTCTTATGAAAAAGTTACAGGGTAGTTATGGTTAGGTTTGATTCGAAACCTGTAAAGACGGTAATAATACAGGTATATATGCCCACATCTAATTATAGTGATGAGGCTGTAGAGGCAGTTTATGGCGATATCGAATATGTGCTAAAGTTTGTGAAGGGGCACGAAAATTTAATAATTATAGGAGACTTTACTGCAGCTGTAGGTACAGGAAGAGAAGATAGAATAATCGGTCCCTTTGGATTGGGTAATAGGGACGACAGAGTAGTTGGGATGAAAGATTTTTGCAATAAAAATAATCTAACCGTCGCGAACACTATATTTCAACATCACCTTAGGAGGTGCTGTACATGGAAAATTCCAGGGGACCTAGGGAGATATCAAATAGATTACATTCTTGTTGGGCAAAGATTTAGAAATCAAGTAAGGGACTGCAGAAGCTATCCAGGTCCAGATATAGATAGTGATCACAACATAGTAGCTATGAAGGCTAATATTAAATTTAAGATTTTGAAAAAACGAAACGGTAGGACACCCTGACCTCTTTCTTGCACAATGAGTTCGAGAAAGAGACGAATGAAGTACTAAAGGGCGCGGATGAAGATACTGTTAGGGACGTAGAGGCAGAATGGAATTGCATTAAAAATGATTTAGGTTCTGAGCCACAAACAGAATGAAAGTAGAAAATCCTGGATAACAAGAGATATTGTATTAGAAAGAGTTGGAGAAAAGCGAAATTTATGGAAGACAGTAAAGAATAGGAGAGATAGGATGGTAGGACACCTTCTGAGGTACGACTAGAGTCAGAGATATGAATAAAAAGAGGTAGGGATAGGCCCAGATTAAACTGTTGCTCTCAAATAGTTAGGGATGTAAGATGTTCTACTTGTAGGGAAATGCGTAGGCTAGCTAATAAATTTTTTAGACCAAATTTGGGAGTAAAATTTGTAATATTTTTAAATATATTATTTTTAGTTAAATTTCTAGTAGGGGCATTAATATATGGTACTACGGTTCTTATAGGAACATTTAATTTATGATTTTTGATAAGACCATATAATTTAGGTGAACCAAGCATTCATATTAATTAATTTAGAATTATGATAATTACCTACTTTCAAAAATACTATTACAATCTTTTAAACCAATCTTTTAATTTTAATTGAAACTGTTCTATTAATTTTTCATTACCGACTGATAAAACTTTCCATTTTCGTTAAATAATCTTTTTTAGGTAGAATCACACAAGCATTAGATTTGTCTGCTTTAGAAATAACTAGATTATCTTTAATAGCCTTGTCTGTTATAGAATTTAGTGTAAGTTTACGTATATTATTCAAATTATGAGTTACCTATCTGTCTTTCGCACAACTAATTCTATTTCATTTTTGTTAAAAATTGTATTGCTGTAATTTATAAATTTTGAACTAAATGTCATTTTGACGGAATTTTGGTTGTCGTTTTGATTATGGTAATTTTAAGTATTATTCAAATTTGATCATTTTTTACATTGGTTGGGGTATTTTTGATATATTATTTCACTAATATGGCTTCTAATGATGTCATCTAAGTTGTGAAATTCTATAGGATATAGTTTATAAGACAGTTCAGAATGTAGAACCTAAAGATATGTTTTAATACATATTTTTTTTTGTTGGTTTAAATATGCTATGCCACAGACGTAATTAACTTACAGACCGCTCGTAGCTATGCAGTAAATTCGTTGCTTGGACTTGGAAACAAAGCTGTAATCTATTAGTTTCGCTAGCTACCGATTGATGTCACTAGTCTCTTATCTAAATATTAACACCGCTATGTATGTACTTGGGCCGCCCAACAGACGGAGTGATCACTAGAGTGCGGATTTTTAGGCACAAAAAAACACAAAATAAGCGCTAAAAAATGCATAAAAACCCGAAGAAATAAGCATAAAAAAGGCATAAAAATGTGAAAAAAGCAACCGTAGTTTATTGTAAGTTGGTATAAAATAAACAGTATATAGAATTCCTATATAAAAAAGAACATAATAAACATTATATTTGGCATAACAACAAAGTATTCTATTAAAGTTAATTAAAAAAGCAGTATATATTTCCTATACAGGGTGTTACAAAAAAGTAGGTCAAGGGGGGTCGTAATACCCATTGACCCCCAACTTTTCCTTGCGTACGTCTATGGTTCAAAGGTGCCTATTGTTTTTATACCAAGCGTTCATTTCTTTCATTAAAAAATTTATTATAAAAAAATAAAAGAAATGAACGCTTGGTATAAAACACAATACCTCTTCGAACCATAGACGTGAGCAGGGAAAAGTTGGGAGGTCACAGGGTATTACAACCCCCCTTTCCTCCGTTCGCGCATCAATTTTTTCACCAAAATTACACAAACATTGTGCCGGTATATGAAAAGATGATATTTCAACTGAATATCATAAAAAACAAAGAAGTTCTTAATAAAAATAGTTTTTTTAAATTTTAACTTTAGTTTAACACCCTGTATCTTGAAAGAAAGAAGCCTAAATGAAAAATGGCATAAGGAAAGTCCCATTATTTTCGGCCAAATAATCTGTTGCTAACGGCTTGACGTACTTTTTTGTAACACCTAACACCCTGTATAAAATGAAGGTAAAAATCTTGAGACTATTGTATTAAAATTCATTCTCGAAAGAATTTATAATTAAATATTTCCCCAAGTGCTGTATGTTGAAATATTTGCATAGACATTTCTTATTTTTAGGAGAAATACGGATATACGCAATGGTTTTACTTACCTATAGATACTATGTATATGCGACATAAGAAAATAAGCACAAAATAAGCACAAAAAATGAAATAAGTACGAAAAGGTGAAAAAAGCAAATAAGCACAAAAAATATTTTTTTATTGGACGTATTTTTATACAATTCATGCTTATTTTTTGTTTTTATACTTCTGCTATTTCATATTACGTCTGGCATTATTTCTAGAAATCCGCACTCTAGTGATCACCCTGCAAGCATGAGCTCTAGACGGGACCACAATCAATTCAGGACGACAGAACCGCAGTGATGCGCTTTCTTTAGACCCAACGAAGTCGCATCACTCCAATTCGGTCGTCATAAATTAATATTTTCCCCGCTAGAACACATTCTTGCAGGGTGATCACTCCGTCTGTTGGGCGGCCCAAGTATAGTACAAGCTTTTTAGCTTTTACAAATAGGTAATCCGACGTTCCCACTTCAACCAATTTTCTATTCTTGCCGTATTTTCAACACATGAAAATGCCCGAAAATAAATAAAAGTAGCAAGACTACAGGCAGCCGATTTTAATGGTTCGTGAATATGCTAAATATCACAGCATAGAATACTGTTTAGCACATTCATAAACCATCAAACTTGGCTGCCTGTAGTCTTGCTACATTTATTTATTTTCAGGCATTTTTATATAGGTATAGAAAAAAATAGCAGGAATAGAGAATTGGTTAAAGTAGGAATGTCGGATAATCTATTAGTGAAAGCTTGCACTAATGATGTTAATATTCAGATAAGAGACGAGCGACATCAATCGGTGGCTAGAAAAACTAATAGTACTACAGTTGGAGAGAACCAATATGGCGCTCGTTTTGTTTCCAAGCCCACGCAACGAATTTATTGCATAAGTTAATTTCGTCTGTGGCTATGCTTACGAAACCATTGGTTAGCGTGTGTTGTGAGTGAATGTTTTTGCATATGGAATTGTTCGATTCTTGAAAGCTTCTCTATGAAGACGCTGAGCTTCTGCGCCGTTACCGAAAATGAGTCCATAAAACATTTATAATATATCCGCGGGTTTCATTTTTGCCGATGATAATATGGAGGACTACAAACCAAATTCGAGGTTTATCAATCTTTTCGGGGACGCATTTTTCTTTATATTGACTTTTCGTCATATTTTTTGAAGTAGATCCGTTCATAGAATACCTATGTTATCTTTTACCGACCAGGAATTTCTGAACACCTACCAACTCGATTATAATACCTGTTTTCCATCGTACAATATTTTATTGTAGAAGTAATATAAACATAATTGTTAACAGTTAAAACAACTACTGCTACCCGGAATTCGTTTGTCGTATCCGTGAGCGCCAGACGGAGCTGAAGAATCCGGCTGATTTTAACGCATAACAGTTAATCTACCGGTATAACCGAGGAAGAGTTGGGTTTGCTGCAAAAGTGAAAGTAAAGACTAGAACTAGTTTGTCGTGACTAGAAATCTTATTGTGCCGTTGGTTGCTGTCTGTCTGTGGCTTAGTAGTGCTGGGTGTATTCAAGTTTACAGATGGGGTGCCGCATAGAAACATAGCGGAACAAGTGAAAGTGCGATGTTCAGGATTATTGCTGTCATCATATAAATTTGCCGTTGAATGGACAGCAACGCCATCTCATGACGGATCTCTGTCATAAAAGAGAAGACAATGAGTCGCGTGATTCATCGCTCTGAGAATTTAATTTTGCAACCCGTGATAAAACTAGAGATTTTTCAATAATGCAATACGTTCTTAGAATGTCGAATACAAGATGTAGTAGGGGATTGCAATTTTAAATTCCTTCAACATACAATACCTAGTACTTTTCTATAAAAAAATGTAGGTACTAGCAGTGCATAACATTGTAAAACGTTCCAATGTGACTAAATTACACTAAATCATGTTTTTTTTTATAAAATAAAAACAACTCTATGTGATAATACCTAAGATTAATATGAAATAATTGATGAATTAATTTGAAATTCCTATAATTCCAGTTATTTTCAGTGACGGCATGACAGTTTCCAAGAAACAACGTCAACTAAAATTACAAGAAAGTTACTTCCTGACTGAACTAGTACACAAGAAACTATTTGCACGTTAAGAAGTTGAATTTTTAAGAAAATTATCTTTGTATGAAATGTTTTTTTTTCTCTGGTGCATTAAAAAGTCGATACACTTTAGCGTCTCTGTAAGAATTCAGTGAATTTACCCTGTTTATGCGACGATCTTTCTTACATTTCTTTTCACAACAGTCGAGCGCATTAGAAAATCATGTTTCTTGAATTCACAATTCTCTGTTGGTAGGTAATTGTTTTTGACGAAATTTGACAAAATTTGAGAACTCTTCGCCACCACCATAGTTAATAGCACTACCTTATTGATACAGTATTACCAATTGTTCAGTTCAGACTTCATTTCAAACATTAGTTTTCAAGGAATACTAGTGCGCACTCGGTGCGCACCATTTCAGTTCGTGTGGTAAATTGCACTGGTGCGAGGCAAGTTTCTAGCGTTCCATTGTAGTGCGGCGCACTCGTTCAGTGCAATTCTTGTGCAACCTTTTCACACCGTGTTCCTTGGCTAGAGCAGGAAGTCGTGCAAAATCTGGATTTAGGTCTATGATTCAATTAATGGCGGGTACTTGCCCGAAGAGTAGTTGTTCGAACGGTCTAGTACCACTTATCTCTGCCGCATAATTCAGCAAGTAATTAGCTCTTGCTAATACCTACACCAAGTGTGTAAGTATTTATATATGAAGCAAGCATGGTTCGAGTGTGTAGGACGAAATCAGTGATCTGCGATTTTTCCATGCACATTCGAAACATGCAATATTGAAAACAATTTTGGCTATTTTTACAAAAAATAGGGTTCTTTCTTCTTTGCTTTTATTATTTTATAGTTTCCATCTATCATTGATTTTAATGTTTATGGGTCTGTAACATAAATTTTAAATAGAGTTTACTAAAAAGCAGTAAGTTGTATGATTGTAACAAAAAAATGTGAGACGGATTTCTCGCAAAAATCTGTGAAATATTAAATGTTTCCGCTAAAAGTGGCAAAAAACTACAGCCAAAATAGTGTTTTACCTTACACCCTCGTATGTTAGGATGTCCCTGGTTAAACATTTTTAATGTTGATCTTAAAATTTGTTTAAGCGCAAAAAGATTATAAACTGTACCAAATTTCGTAATTTTATCTTTAACGGTTTCTGACAAGTTTATATTTTATATCTTATACAAATAAATCTTGACGAAGCCCCCAAACGGGGGAAACGTCGATTTTATCATGTGTTTAGTTGCATTATATACCAGCAATTCACAAAAAAATGAAATATCGAATTATATCTGGCACAAAATAAACCAAAATTTATAGGATACAGTGAACTGTATGCGCTTATTTTTTAGTATGAATATGAAAATGTGATAAACCAGGAGGTTTCGTCAGTTATAAATAGTTTGAATAAAAGTCAGCTTAAATGGCAGTTCTGAAAATATTAAATTATGCAGTAATCATAATTTAAAATGTGCAATCAGTAATGTACATACTACTTTTTTGGCTTCTAAAATTATTGTAATTTTTTGAAAATAAATATGAAAATACGTAAGTTATAAATGGATTTGCGATGAAAATGGAAAGTGGATAATGGAAGAGTGCTATAGAAATTTACAAATATTTAAGAACTTTGACAGCCACAACTTTTTTGAAATTATTTTAGACACCTGATATTTCCGTTTTACAAAATTTGTTGTTAAAAGATCATAGATGCGTCTAGTCGCTGCCGGTAACAAACTATCCCGTAGATACCTGAGCGGAAGCAGCGAGCGCCCATATATTCAGTATTAATATCGAAAAACCCTATCATCGGTTCCAGTGGGTACGCAGGTATCGCATAGAATTAGCGGTTTGATGTCCTCGGGCTGGGTGAGTTCTACCCCTGAGTAAGTTGGTTTGTTTTTACACTATCTTTTTTTTCCAAAAAATGTATGTGTCTGGTGCCCCGTCAGCTAAGTGATATGTTTCAAAAATACGTTCTGTTAAGTTTCCGTTTCATAAATTTCTTACTTACTTTATTTGTAAGCATGTCGCAGAGCGCGCAATATAGACTTCCGCTTCGTTTGGCGCTCGGGGTAGTTTGTTACCGACTAGACGTTAGTCAAGATCGTACCCAAGCCCATGCACAGATGACTGTCATCTCTATATGGGTATATTTGTGTATATTTGCTGGATAATAAATAAATAAAATAAAATATAAAAAGTAGAGCGTAATTTGAAATTAGTAAATGGGGTGTGGCTTGCGGTATAAACGGCAATGAGAGTTAGCCGCCGAAGGTTTAGTCTAGTGATGCAACGGATATTCGGTTTCTATGCAGTAACCGGCCTATTCGGCTTCTTTATTGCTGGTGCTCAGCAATTCTCAAGAAAATTGCATACTCACTATCGAATCTTTTAAATTCGTGGCGTCTTCATACAGGTAGTAGTCAAGCCCGCTGGCGATTGCACTTTTCACTGAAATCTTTTCATGAACAGGAGAACGTTTCTCTTCTTCTGTTATACCTTATACTAAGTTGAAACAATCCCAAAAAGTGGTGTGAAGATCACTAATCCGCGTCACGCATTCTTATGTTCCTTGATCCTCCCTCGCCTCTTCACTGCTAGAAAATTCATCGCAGCTTCAAACAATGAGGCCAAGAGATCAGCCACCAGATATCCATCCTACTCAACATCCGCTGCAAAAATTTCTAAATCCAAAAATCTCAAACTCGTATAAAATAGGTATACACACTAGTTGAAATTGCTTCAGAAAACTTTACATTGGTTGGGTAATTCAAAGCAGCGCCTTCTTTTTATTTGCGACGAGGCTGTAGGGTGTAGGTAGTCGAGTTCCAATGGGCCGTACTATACTTTTCTATACCTCTTTCCATTGCCTCTTGTCTCTTCTAAATCTGGACACTTTTGTTCATATCTTCATTTCTTTTTCCTAAGTTTTTCTGGGTCTTCCCTTTCTCCTCTCCCCAAACTCTTTGGTTCCATTATCTCCTTTTATCCCTGACCGCAATATTTCTCTTTTCATTCATATTTTTTATCACCACTTCAGCTGAATGTCATATCATGTATATCCAAATTACTTTCAAATTTTCTCTATACACTTTCCTCTTGTTGTGATTTTATCTCTCCCTGTATTGCAATTTACATTTACTAAAAAATATTTCTGTACTTATACTTGATATCCAAGAGAAGAGATAATGACCACAACATCGACCACAACATAGGTATGTAATGAAAGCTAGTTGAAGATTAATCTTCAACTCCTGAAGATGCTGACGTTGTCAGCGAAACACGTGTCGAGTTTAATTACTGTGTCACTGTCTTTTGGCGTGTGGGGTTAACTTATTAAGAATTCATAGTGAATTTACGTCAAAGTTCTTGATCCAACTACTGTGTGTACGTAATTGTTGCCTTCAGTAACGTTAGTTACATAACAAAAGTAGATATCATAAAGGTATTAACATTTTTGGGAACTGTTCTCAAAATTATACTGTATAAGAAATTTTGTTTTTATTCTTTTAGATAAAACATTCCCAAATAAAATGGACTAGTGATTCTTATCAGCAAAATAACATAACGTAAACAATAGCCAGATTAAAGCAAGTATTGTCTTAATCATATATGAAGTTCAACTGATGACAAAGAAATAAAACAAGGCTGGGAACAACAAGTTTTTATTTAAGAAATTCAACAACCCTTGTAGCGGTCACTATCTTATCGCACAAAAAATTTTTGTAAAAAGTACATTGCCCGATGCAGCATATAATGTTTCTAAAAAGCAAAACAACCAGATAACGATTGCATCTACGATAAATTTTAGATTATGTTCTTTACTCGAATTAAAAAAAATGAATATGAAAAAGGCAAATAACCTCAAATTTAATATTGCTATTTTCTCGGTTATTTTCTCGGTTGCCGGATTACGTTTCTCCATTAAGTTAGAAAAATGCGGTAATGGTAATTACTTCTTGTATTACTTTCCAGTTTATTTGATAGTTTGCTACCATTAATTTAACTGTAAATATTTAAAGGGGAGTCTAAAATCTCAGAAGATTCATTATCCGAATTTTATTTATGACAGAAACCTTTTAAGTTAATTAATTTTTGATACGCCATGAGAAATGGGGTAGCAAGAAGCATCAATTCATCAGAACCCATTTAAATCCCCCATTATTAAGACACATCTGGCCGTCCGTCGCTTTGCCGTAATTCCTTCACACTGTGAACGAAGCTTTACGCGTCACTCTAGTTTGTGGTGCAGGAGCGCGAGGTCAATGTCCGTCCTCAGTTGCCTTGCCGTGCCGGGCTACTGCCCTGGCGAGTTTATCGAGTAGAG
Source organism: Xestobium rufovillosum (assembly GCA_963966045.1). NCBI lineage: Eukaryota > Metazoa > Arthropoda > Insecta > Coleoptera > Ptinidae > Xestobium > Xestobium rufovillosum. The sequence continues at coordinate 18,560,338 of OZ014496.1, forward strand.
GTTTGCCGCGCTCGCGAGTCCGCTTTCGACTGAAAATTCATGCACATAAAAAGGTGGGTACTTGGCTGGTCGGGTGCATATCATTAAAATTCTGATGTGGTGCTAAAAGTAAATCGCACGTGGACGGTGTTGCAGACGGTTCCGTTCAAACTGGAATCTAAATTGTTGAAAACAAACCATTTTTTTTATTTTACAATTTTAAGAAATGGAAAATTTTGCAAGATTTTCAATTGACATCGTCCCGTACGTTTGATAGGTTATCTAAATTAGCATTCATAATGAGAGTTGTTCTTGCAAAAATTTGTCTTATATTACGTAGTAGGTATAACAAAATTAAAACCGTGTAATCTTATATTTTCACAAAAACTGAATAAAATAGCTATTTCTGGCCAAATGGAAAAGTACATACTATAAAGCTGGTGAAGACTTGAAAACTAAGCGAAGTACTTAGGTTATTGTTTTCTATTATTTGACCAAATCCGGATCTTCTTCTATGCTAAATGCTATACAACAGATGATAACCTCTACATAAACTTACAGCTTACATCTCAACAATACGAAGGGGATTTTGTAAACTAATGAGATTAATGTAAGTGTAAATTTTCATACAGGAAATCGGCAGATAATAATCTACATTCTGAGGTTGGGGTGTTGACAAAATTATTCTGATCGCCTAATACCCTCTTGCCGACTTTTTGCACAGATCTACCTACAGCGGCTCCAAGACATTTTAAGTTTAGGTGAAAATGTCCATGACTGTGAATGTGAAAGGTCCAAAATCTTTTCAGCGCCTGAGATCTTCCATCTCCCTTCGCAATGTATATGCCCTCTCTCGCGATGAATGTATCCCGTGCTCCGTGCTGGTAGCTCAAAAGAGATAGATAAGGTTGTTATTTATAACATTGTTGTTTAATGTATTAGTTCTATATTTGTAAACAAAAGCAGAGTTTTTCGGAAAAATATACCAGGTGTTTCTAAATTGCGTACCATAAATTTAGGAGTTTGTAGAGAAAGTTAAAATAACACTAAAACCTTTATATAGTTTTGTACGAAAACGCTTCCTTTGCAAAATACAGGGTTTTATAATGTCGGCTGGCGTATCAGTTATTTACCTATATCTGTAACTGAAGCAGCCTGAGACATCTAAATTTTTGTGGGCAAGTGTTACTTAAATCTACAGATAATCCAGCAATATTTTAAGTGTAATACGACAATTCAGTGGCGTAGGAAAAGGGGTCGTGTAATACCTTTTTGTTAATAAAAAGTTTGAGGTTACGTTTTTTGAAAATATCGTTTTATTTTTAGATTCTCTAATCAAAATACTGCAAAAAAGATTATCTTTTTAAGTATCTCTAAAGCCGTTTGTTTTTGAAATAGTTGTGGTTTTATGTATCAGTGCTCATGTGAATTTGGATATCTACCTACCTACAGTTGATTTGCGAAAAGAAACCGCATATGATTGCTACATGTTTTTGTAGGTACCTACCTTCGTAATTTATACTTGCAAGCACTTCTAGATGATTTTATTATCAAGTTTTACGTAATTAATGATAATATAGCAGAACAAAGACAATATATTAATAGCACTGCCACATAAAATCGTGAATATCTCGAAAACGAAAGACTGTAGAGATATTTTGCAGTATTTTGATTAGAGAATCTAAAAATAAAACGATATTTTCAAAAAACCTAACCTAAAAGTTTTTATTAACAAAAGGTATTACACGACCCCTCTTCCTACGCCACTGAATTATCGCAATACGCTTAAAATATTGCTGGATTATCTGTAGTTTGCCCACAAAAATTTAGATTCCTCAGGCTGCTTTAGTTACAGATATAGCTAAATAACTGATACGCCAGTCGGCATTATAACACCCTGTATTTTGGAAAGGAAGCGTTTTTGTACAAGACTATATAAATGTTTCCGTGTTATTTTAACTTTCTCTACAAACTCCTAAATTTATGGTACTCAATTTAAAAACACCTTGTATATTATTTTCGATCTAAAAATTGAAAATTATCTGTCGTTAAGTAGTACCTATTTAATGGGTCGCCACTGTCTTAATTTAATAAAGAAAACATCAATTTAAAACAGCACCTAGGTATTTAATTTCATAATTTCTTAGGCACTTAGAATGAATAAATTCAATTCATTACCTTGCAACATGTATACATAGTGCCCCAATTTCGAGCTGTCAGTATGGGTAACTTAGTTATTATTGAAGATACAAAGGTGGTAAAATGGGGAAAGTTTATCACAATTTTATGATAATCCAACTTGAACATTTTCGAGGCACGTTTTGAAGACACGTTTGGTGGTTTTATCTATTTTTTCCTGTCCCTTTTTATTTTCGAGATAAGACTACTAACTTGTGTTTTTCTTATGGGCGCCAGTTGCCTTGTTTGTACTTTTCAATAGCACTTTCTATGGTATCGTCGTAGTTCCGTGCATCCCATTTCCGTACAAGGCGAAATCAGTGGCAGTTCCGTACACGATGCATGTGTCGCGATACTGGGGGTCATTTCTATCACCCGGGTGATTCTTAGAATGCTCTCCGAGTATACGGTCACTAAGGGATTGTACCTGTACGCAACTACCACTATTTGCTAATGACAGTTTCTTACAAATGATCCCCAGTATCGCGACACGTGCATCGTGTACGAACTGTCACTGATTTCCCCTTGTACGGAAATGGGATGTACGGAACGGCCGCCAATTCCTTTCTATTACCTTTTCAAAGATGTATTACAACCTGTAATTTTTTTTATTTTTCAAAAAAAGAATAAAACAAAGAACGAAGAATAAAAATTTATTTGTAAACAAAAGAAAGGAACAAAACAATAATTGGCGTCCATAAGACGAACGAAAGTTAGTAGCCGTACCTTCGAAATTAAAAGAGACGGAAAAAAACTGTTAAGACCATTAAATGTGTCTTCAAAAAGTGCCTTAACAATGATTAAGTCCCAACAATGTAACATGAATAATAAAAAAAGAAAATGCCAACTTTTTGTTTTCTTCAGATATCTCCGAAACCAAAAAAGATTTTTAAAATTTGCTTGTAGTTTTTAAGCGGTCGTAAGATTCTGATAAATTTTACTCATTTAACCATCTTTGTATCTTCAATATTAATCAAGTTGCCCATACTGAAGCCTCTAAATTGGGACACTTTGTATAGTAAGTACATAGTTAAAATTTCCATAAACTATATTAACAAGTAAAATTAAGTGAATTGTTGTACTGAAACTGTTCTAAGGCAATTTTTATTTAAATGATGCTGCATATTCAAACGAATAGAAAGTTATGTAGTCTACTCGCAGATGTGTACTCTATAAATTATACCTTTCAGTTGTATCATAGAAGCACGTGAAGAACTCTCAGAAGGGTCACAAATACATTAAGTAATTTGAATTCTGGAATCTGTAAAAAATGTACTCAGGAAAATGGCTTTTTGTTGCTTTCCTGTTATAATGTTCGTTTTCTTGTTGGTTGGTTGTATATATTAAGTTAACTTTGTTGCTGAAGATGAAATACTGTGCAAACGTTAACCCTTAGCCAAAAAGTTAAAGGAAAATCAATTATTGGAGTTTATTCCTTAAGAATCGATTTTCAGTTATAGCCCGCGGTACGGAAATTTTATGAGTAGTAAAATCAAGCGTTACATTTCGCGTTAACTAAAAGTAAAGCGTTACGTACATTGAAATTATGTATGTATCTATGGATACGGCTGTTTATGTCTGACTGCATAGAGCATGGAAATAGTGAGAATAGAGTGCTATAGAGTGCTATAGAGTAGATATGACAGTTGGCGTTGTAAAGTCAGCATTATTTGCAGTGTTTGTTCGTTCCTAAATTTATTGAATCTTTTGATTTAATATGGAAAAACCTAATATTAAATACTCCAAATATTGCGTAGTGCCGAAATGTGAATCAACGCCCATTCGAACACCAGGAAAAGTATTTATTTCATTGCCAGTGGGATCGACGTTTAGCAGATTGTCACTTAATTACTGAATTTATAAACAATTTATATTTTGATGTAGTTGGACATTTTCGAACATAAACCATCTGATAAATACACATTTGGGTATAAAACTGACATTCGCGTGTACCCTATTATCAAGTGATTGAAGTTAAAATAATCGTTCGTAAGGAGTAAACTACAGTCGGAGTTTTTTTCTTTGAATATTATTGTTCGCAGACTAGTAATGCCGTCTAGACTTAGACTTTCTATCATTGTTTTGTCTTGAGTAGATTATCAAAACAAGACTTGTATTAGTAAGAATTTTCTTCTCTTCATCAATAACTCGTTTCTTGACTAGTTTCGAGAATAGCTTCTGAGAATGAGAAGCACCACTTTGTCGATTTACCCAACTGAGTATCTTCAATAATAACAAAGATGCCCATGTATACGAGTGCTAACGTCCCCGAGGCACAATACACAAACTGCACAACAATCGATGGTAATTAGTAACCAGTTTAGCATCCAAGTTAAAACGGTTAGGTACCTGGTAGCAACTAACTGCTGTAACATTTCCGATTAATTTAGAGGCAAACACGCAAATGGTGCATAAGGAAGGAAATCCCATTATCTAATGAAATTTAACACTTTGGAAATCTTTGCCTTTGCATTCCAACGTTAGAACGGAGAAAACAGCCTTAAAAGCATTAAGTGAAATTTGTGTTTCAGGGTTCAGTAACAACAGTTGTTGGTGTTATGTACTTTGTTTTGGATACCAATATCAAGTTATTTTGCGTGTTAATTAGCCATTAAGCTGGGCCTGGCAATAAGTGGATTTTCCCACAGGACAATGATCCTAAGCATACCGCTATGTCAAGTGTAAATTATTGTATAATTTGCCAAAAAGATCGACCGCTTAACTTTTTACGATGGCAATAAAAAAAGTTATTTCCATCGTAGACACGATTAGACTATTTAGTGGTACCAAAATTTAGGTAATCTAGAATGATTTTACGAGCTTTTCTCACATTACAAATAATTATATTAACATCAAAACCAGAAGAGCACTTGAGTGACTATAAAACTTTCGGCTAAACTGAACACCAAACTTCTGTTTTCGCTGGCAGTATCTAAATATAATACACTCGCAAAGAATCAATACACCCACAAAGGCTATAGGTATATGTATTTTAAAAACATCCTAAAATTAAACTGAAATCTATATTTTTTTTAATTTCATGAATATACAGGATGATCAGCTAAGACTACGGAGCGGCTACATCTCGGAAACCGTTTATGGTACAATTTTGGGGTAAAGAATTTATTGACAAATATGGAGAAAAGAATTTGACCAAAAATATTTTTAAATTCCTAATTTCACCCCTGGAGGGCGCATTTGATATGGTATTACAAAAAATCTTTAATTTCTCCAAATATCTTAGATACAATGTAGCCCGGAAATAAGATTTTTAAAATGTCTGCTCAATCATCTATCAATTTTGTTTAAACATTTTACCGCTATTTATACCATGACAGCGTCAGGGTGAAGAACAACAATCTAAAATATTTTAAATGCTGTGACTTGGATTTGTCTTAACAGAATTAAACAAACGATGGATCATTTTAAAGGTCCCTTTCATCTGATTGAATTTTACTGCGAAAAAATTAAAAGTAAATTTGTATGCTCAACGATATTTCACTCCATCCAAAGAATGTCATTCTCCATCCGATTTCTTAAAAAAACTAGTTGTCAACGCATTGACAGAACAGCTTCCTAGCCACAGCCACAACTGAACTGGAGGGCGCGTTTGGCGCGCGCCTTCTTTTCGTAATTTTTTTCTCAATTTTTTCCTTATACAACCTATTACGATTTTCGCACATCGTGTAGAGAAAAATACCCTCTATCCGATGCAATACAAAAATATATACGGTATCATTGAAAAAAATGTTCGATGACGCCATATCTCGGCTCAAAAGTGCTTTTAAAAAAAACCGCCCCGTCAGTTTCCTATGGACCATCTCTGATACGTATGCAAAATTTCAGCAAAATCTGTCGAGCCGTTTTCCCGTAAAAGTGCCAACAGTCATACACACGCACGCACACACACATACATACGGACGGAAATGTGCCACCTTGCCAAAAAGTCTTAGAATGACCTGAAACGTCCACATTTGATGAAAAAACACCATGGTCAAAAAACGACTATCACAATAGCTACCTAGCTCAGCTAGGAAGCTAATTAAATGCAACCCTACAGCTTTTCTTACTCTGTTTGGTATACCATTAGTTGCGAAAAATAAATAAAAAACCCAAAGATTGATATCTATTTTCGTTTTCAAACAAAAATAGTAGATCGAAGGATCCCGTCTTTATTTAATTTATGTAGCTTAGGCACGAAAAATACGGCACAATTTGCGTAACAATAATTAAAACTAAATTAACTGAAATACAGCAAAATTACTTATAAAATTAACAAATTTATTGGAAATGTTCAAATTGTCTTCCATCGTTTTGAATACTGCAATTTAGCTGCCTCCGAATGGAAAATACAGCCCCTTTGATTTCCGCTCTAGATAATATACTATTTTATTGTAATCACGGCCCGCTTCGCTATTATAGGATATTTATATTTAAGTAAATAATGCTACGATGCCCTTTTTAATAAAAATTAAACAATAAAACACTCTAATTAGGTACTTAAAGATACTCATACGAGAAAGAATAATCACTTATGGATCAATTTGGATAAGTTTTAACATTTATTGTTCATTTAGAACAAGTTAATTTTATTTAGGGAATTAAAAAAGACGGGCCCTCCGATCCTCATCTACTATTTTTGGCTTTCAAATTTGTTTATCTCAACTAATGGCCTATCAAACAGAGTAAAAAGGCTGTAGGATTGCATTTAATTTTTGAAGAAATCAGATGAAGTATGACATATTTTTAATAGCGCCAATTATTATCATTTAGCATACAAATTAATTTTTAAAGTGCTTATAACAAAAGTAAATCGGCTTAAAGAGTCGTTCATGAGCTATAGTTTAATAAATTCGTGGAATAATGGTTTCCGGGCTGGTTGCCACGTCGTCGTTGGTAGCCTGTAACACTAAAATTAAAATTAACACTTGACGTTTCGACTCGCATATCGGAGTCTTCTTCAGAAGCTACTCTGAAACTGAAAATCTATCGCAGGTGACTCTATTTATACTCGTCGGTAATCACTGAAGCGCAACGTTTTCACGGAACAGTGATTTCCAAGTAACCGGTAGATCTATTCCTCCATCTCTGTTGAAGTTGGGTCTCTTGAAGATCTCTATAGCCTCCCTGATCCGTCTGGGCCAGAAATTGGGAATCCTTGCTAGCGCATTAGCATCCTGGAATCGAATCTCATGTCCTGGCAAAGATGAGTGTTCCGCAACTGCTGACTTGTCCGTCCGTTGGTTCCTGACGTCCCTCCTGTGCTCTTGTAGCCTCGTGCTGATGTGTCTCTTCGTTTCTCCGATGTATTCCTTACCGCAGACACATGGGATGCTGTATACTCCTGGTCCTTGATGCTCCTTCTGCTCTCCTATTGTCCTAGGGAAACTTGCAGCAATGATAAATTCGGTTAAGCCAAACGCAAATTACACCTTACACCATTTAAAAAAATTTAATTGTAGTTCTTCGCCCTGCCGCTGCGCTGCCGCGTGGTAAATAGAGAAAAATTGTTTAAACAAAATTTATAGAGGATTTAGCAGAGATTCTGAAAGTGTATTTCCGACCAACATTATATCTAAGCTATTTGGAGAAATTAAAGATTTCTTGAAACGCCACAGTAAATACGACCCCTAATGAATGAAGTTAGGAACTTAAAAATATGTTTGGCTGAATTCTTTCGGCTAGATTTGTTAATAAATTTTTTACCCCAAAATTGTAGCGTGAACAGTTTCCGTGATATAGCCGCTCCGTAACCTTAACTGATCACCCTGTATAAATTTTACTATTGTTAAAAGAAAGGCTCTGAGAATGATGAGAATCGCTTTTCAAGCATCTGCGACATCCAGATAAAGTTTTTTTCTGTTACCCCGAAGCATTCCCTTACACAAAATCCCTAATTTGGCAATATCTGATAAATGGTCAATAGTATTAATGTGGAGAAATTGCATCTGTGGATGAGTAGGGGATGATGGTCGAGAGTGGAAGAGCGTTCTATTATTGAACTGATTGGTGAGGCAAATGTTGTAAATTGACTGTTTGTCCCAGGTTCTTTTTGTTTGTTGTGAATATAAATAAATTTAACCCATTTACTGGATACAAGTAGTTTGTTGTGCCCCCAGTTAACGCAGCAGCCTTCTGATGAACAAGTTACTAGTATTTGTGAAAGAGTATGTTTGTTACACGAATGGACGAGCGATTCGATGAATTGAGTAAAGAGTTTGGTCTTATGAAGCAGAATGTGAATAATTGTGTTAGGGTTTCTGAGTTAGACAAACGAATGGACGAACAAGAACAATATACCTAATCGTAGATATAACCTCCGATTTTTTGGTGTGAAAAAAACGGAAAGAAAGTCCACCGACCAGTTGGCAAGCGCTACGACCTGTACACCAAAGCTAAGAAACGTTTGGGAAAGGAGAATATTATGGACTTCTGACGGCCGCATTAATGTGAAGAAGAATCGTACAGATGGAAAAAAGGGTGTTTTAATGTCTTCCAATTATTTGGTTCTCCTTGATGCCTATTTTCGTTGGTAGTTCTATATCATACCTGTGTTTTATACAGAGGTTTTGTTGTTTTTGTCTTTCTATTTCATTTAAGTACAGTTCGGAATGGTGAGCACATCTGATTCCCTCTTGATTGTTTTGTATATCTACTATAGAATTTATTTTTTTGAAATTAGATTATTCCGTGGACTGCATGGGGATCGTCCATATTAATATTCGTTCTCTTTTACCACCTATAAATGAACTTAGATATATATAATTTTCAGGGATGAATTTGAAATACTAGTAATATCTGAGACATGACTGAGTAGGGGACTTGACGGAGACGCACTGCAAATTCAAAATTATTATTTATTTCGCTATGATCGTGTTGATGGGGTAGGCGGGGTAGGCGGTTCTTGAATAATATGATGCAATTATTTAATTTAGTTCCATTAATTAATGAACCGACAATAGTGGGATTGCATAGATCTTCTCTTCTTGACTTGATGCTGACCTCTGAGGCTGATCATACCCTTCAGTCAGGTGTTAAGAGTTTCGACCTCTCAAATCATGATCTTGTGTATTGTGATAGAAATGAAACATGTTGAGCCTTCTTTACATTTTCGTACGTATAGAGATTTTGGGCATTTTGATTTGGAAGCTTTCCTAAGTCATGGAAGTGCGGTTGTGTTGTTCTTATACATAAGGTACCTAACCAATCCAAAAGAATGCAAAGATTTTCGACTGTTTAGTAGTATTTTACTTACACTTTCAAAAATATTAGAAAAGTTTTACATCGGCAATTATGCAATTTTCTTAGTGACAATAATCTTTTGCCCTAGACTCAGTCCGGATTTCGTCCATCTCACAGTTGCGCCTGATACGATACTGATACGATACTGGAAATATTAGCGTAATTACATTGCTTGACTTTAGTAAGGCTTTTAACATCTTAAATCATAATTTGTTAAAAGAAATCTTGGGATATATCGGCTCGTCCGTAGATTCTGCATCACGTATGACGAGTTACTTGCGCAGCCAGGAAACAGGCTGTACAGGTGTTTGGTGTTGTTTATGAATATATGACTGTTGAGAGGGGTGTTCCACGGGGCTCTACACTGGAGCCTCTTCTTTCTTAATTCATACACATTCTTTTCATAAATCTTTAAAAACTGCTAAGATTCACGTGTACGCGGATGACACAAATTTACTACTCTTTTGCACTTCGGGCTATGGAGGCTTTTAATACCGATTTGGCTTAGTGACAAAAGTTTCAAAGTAACATTATTTAATGTTAAATCCCGAAAAATCTTGTTGTTTGTTGCTTCGAAGAAACTGTCAAAATACATACGTTCCAAACACCATCATTTAACCTGACGTTGTCCGTTTGTTCATGTTGTAAAGAATTTGGGTGTCATTCTAGACGGTTCCTTAAGATTCGGACAACAGGTCAGTGCAAACATTCAAAAAGCTTACATACTATAATTAAAAATTAATCTATCCACACAAAATCTATTTCGATCAAAAATTAAAACTTTGTTTTGTGAAACGCTAGTGCTATATCATTTCTCCTACTGTCCCCCAGTGTGCTTATTACGATAAATTTCGGTTTTATCTGCTTACTGCGTTTTCTATCACAAGATAATGACATTGAAACACTACTTACTTGTACGACACGATCTGTTTCAGGACTGATGTGCAGCGCCTTTATTTAAGAGATGGAGGCTTAATCATGCCACCCATGCATCACACCTCATTGTATAATAGTATATTATACACGAGTTTATAATGAATGCTATTATTACCGAGGATGAAGTTTACAACACGAGCGAGTGAAACGAGCGAGTTTTGTAATCATCCGAGGTAATAATAGCATCATTATAACGAGTTGTATACTATACTTTGTCCACGACTATCAAAACAGATTCCCAGAAAGAATTTACCTTCATTTCCCTTCTCCAGTGTAAGAAAGATTCATACATACGCTCTCAGGTATAATTTTCTTGGTTTTTTGGGCAATGAATCTAATGAGGCAAGTTCTGCAGCTTCTTTTATTGCTGGTGCTGTTAAAGAAACCTCGTTTTCACTCTCACTACTCATTATATCTTCTTTTTTAGAATATGCATTTCAAATTAAAAGCAAACCATGCTGATTTGACGTTTCAATTTGAACTAACACATCGCGATCGCGGCCTACTAAATAAATGTAAAAAAGGGTCAAAGCGATGTTCCTATTGGTGTAGTGAATAATATTCATTAATCACTGCAGTGATTAATGTATCTAATTATGATTGAAGAAACACAAGTATAAAGAGTATATTATAAGATAGTCGTGGACAAAAGATCATTTACTTATAATATTAGTAATAGTTACGTAACAAGTCCGGAAAATACTGTTTTTTGGACGAAGACAAGATTCCAGGACGAGCCGTAGGCCCGTAGGCGAGTCCTGGAAGTCTGCGAATCCAAAAAAAAACAGTTTCCGGGCGTGTTGCGTACACTATTTTTTCGGCAACCATGTGGAATAACAAATCAAGGCACGTTTTTTTATAATGCAATAACCGCAATCAAAAACCATGCAAACTTGTAAAAAGCAAAATGTCAACTATTTTAATGTCAAATTGGTAAGTCGTTATTTCGTTGCTATGGAAATGATCAACTGCATTCTTCTAAAGCATACCTGGATTTTCATACTATTATTTGGTTATTAAGTACAATGGCAACAACGATGTAACTCTGTACTTCCCGGACTAGGCCGGAAAACTGCTACTTTCTCAAAGAAAAAGCGTCCGGGAAGTGGGTTCTTTACGGACGGTTAAAATTTCAAGCTGTTGCTAGGTACTTAAAAATTGCATTCGGTCGCCAAGTTTGAGCATCATTACGATGAAATCTGGAACGTTTGAACGATATGAAATAATGCTTGTGTTGAGATCACTGATCTGAAATATAAATGGATAAGCAATGTATAGCTGAATTCGGAGCAAATTGATTGTGTGCTAGGTCCGAGCGAGTTTGCACAGTAAAGTACTAGTACACGGGATCCTTTGAATTTGAAAAGCACCCGTGAAATTTAAAAACGATGTTTTACATTTATAATCAATTTTTTATCAAACTGTCAATGGAACACAAACAATTTATTATACTTAAATGAAATAGAAATACAAGCCAACAATAAACGCTTCTTAAATAGTCAGACCACAACAAAAGCTATTGGTTTTAGGAGCAGATAAATCGTCACTCAATCAGTATATACTGCGCATGCCCTAGATGCTTGACGACTGGGTTTTGAAATATGTAGTCCTTTAAAATAACTGAACCAGACTATTGATACATTGCTACATATTAAAAACGTGCATGATCGAAGTGTGTTGGTTAACATTCCCGTATTTCAAGCAAGAGCCATGCACGCCTTCGGGATTCAGCCTCACAATTTTAAGAGGTAAACTAACATTTGTCATTTTCCGTCTTTCAAACACCCTCCTTGTTTGGCATTCTACTATTTCCTTACGAATATTCTACACGAAGTTTATAAGGCCTGGCAGTGACATTGGTCCGAAAAACTAAGAACAGCTGATTGTCAGTGTACTTCTGCACATGCGCACTAACGAAATGAAAAGGTCTATTAGTTCGATAAAAAATTGTAGCACAGCAAGATTTGAACTAAAAAAACAAACTACAATAAGCATTCAGCATCGTATTTTGTCACTGTAAAAGAAACCTAATAGAATTTATTGTATTACTGTAACACTTTTAAAGCAAATGTGTTAAGTTTAAAACATGTAATGTCAGTTTATTCCTTCGCACCGCTAAACAATGTGATCACGTTCTGAAAGCAGATAGCTGTAATAACAAGATTTCTATACGAAGATAACAATTACATATATGTATGTATGTATATGCAGCCACTGCAGCAATTTAATGTATGTGCAGTAAAATGCCACCGAAGGTGGTCTACTACATTATCAGAGTGACCTATGGCTTGTATAAATCACACCTATTTCTATGCCTAGCACCTGATTGCTAAGGTACGGCTTGAGGTCAAATAATTTACTCCTCTAATACCTACGTTATAAATGCAATTGAAATGTCGATGATATACCTAAATTGTATTGATAAAATACGAGTACTTTACCATTATTCTAATAAACTTTATTCGCGGGATATCTCCATCAAACGCTTATATTTTTTCCTATCTCTCGTATCAGTTGCTGCGATACTGGCTTTCTATAGTATCATAGCAACTGACCCGGTGTCAGACTTAAGTATTTCTTACTTTTCTCGAACATCTCTTACAGTTTCTAAATTTACTGTTCCCGAATAGTTTTTTCCTTGTTTTACTAAAGCTGGATTCATAGTTTCAGCATAGTAAGACGTAAGACTTAACGTTAAGCAGTAAGAAATATAAACAATGGGGAGGTTCGGAGAAAAATAAGATATCTATTTTTGACATGAAAATGACAGAAAATTGTTATTGTAATTGATTTACGGCGAATTTTTTTTCTAAAAAATTTTTTGCGGCGTAATAAGCGAAAGAAATTAGCTTATCACGCCCACATGCTAGTTCGCTTTGTTATTGGTTTGACGTCAGAGATTCGTAAGGCGCTCCTCCCACTTCTCTTGAAGTGCCCGTGAAGCGGTACCTATCTCATAACATACTTATTGGGACTATTTCGAGCGTGAATTTTTAAAGTAAGGTGTCAAGGAAACATAAAACAAAGACAACATAATCGATATAATGATGCAACAAGGGTATCAAAAGTCCGATTCACATAATTTGCCATATTTATGTAGTAGGTAAATGTCCCGGTAAATGTGGAAATGGTGTGTGATTCTTGCATCTAACCCCAATTTCACTCAACCTCAAAACAGTAGTGTAAAGGCAGACCGGTATAAGTAAAACAAAGTCAACAATTTATTAACTGTACATGCCTTTTATAATTCAGTATAAGTAGGTATGCAGATTGTAGATACCTGCTTACTTCTGTTGGTAAAATAGGTACCTACCTATATTCTCTAATACAATACAATACATACCTACTCATTTATGTAGGTATCTATACCTAAGTGATTGACAAGTTATCAAGTTAACAGTTTTATAACGTATTGGAAATTTTTGAAAAAACGGAAACAAATACAACTCACGCGAATCAAAAAACTACGCTACGTAGGTACTAGGTACTTGTTTAACAAAAAGAAACAACTGCTATATTCTGGAACGGTTAATGTAGAAACTCGGAAGAGACTCTTAAAGACGCATGTATGGAGTACGAAATTATACCTATGGGTGCGAAACTTGGACAATGGGAGAAGCGGATTGAAAAAGAGTAGAAGCGTTTGAAATGTGATGCTACAGACGGGTGTTGAAGATACCGTGGATAGACAAGTTAGCAATAAGGAGGAATTAGAAAGAGTTGGGGAAAAGAGAAAAGTATGGAAGACAATAAAGAATAGGGAATAGGATCGTAGGATGGTAGGACACCTTCTGAGACACAAAGGAATAGTTCGCGACATACTAGAGTCAGAGATAGGAATAAAGAGGTAGAGGTTGGAGCAGATTAGACTACTGCTCTCAAATAGTTGGGGATGTAGAATGTTCTACTGTTACGGAAATGCGTAGGCTAGCTCAGGGAAAGGATGGAGGTACGCGTCCTACCAGTCTTCAAAAGAGAACTTTATGATGACGTACTATTTAATTATTATTGTAAAATAGTTAATAAAATTTCCTTTTTTAGTTCAGGGAGGGAACGCTACGGCGACTCAGTATTTGGCTCCGTCATGCTCCTAGCATCCTGTTTCAAATTATGCTAACCGTAACACGTTACCAAGTACCAAGGGGTCCCAGAAAACTGTCGATAAATTACATTATGTTCGATTTTATTTAGAGTGGCTGCAATGGGGCAGCCGATAATTTTATAAACTTTTGCAATGATAAACTAACTCGCGAAAATATTGATAATGCTGACCGATTTTCCTTCTGGATCCAACGAACCACTTTTTCCGTTTTATTGGTGTGCTGTACGATGTATTAGTCTGGGTACAAAACAGAAAACACCAGTTAGAACCAGTTAATAATATTTAACAATTTAACTACACATGCATATGCATAATATTTATGGGACTGCTGCGCGCTGAAGCTGGGACTTATACTAAGTTCTGACGTCACGCGGCCTACTCTCGTTGCAAGGTACGATTTCTAGCCTCGCACCGACGGAAAACTTTGCAACGGCTTCACAGGCGAAGGAATTTTTTTTAACAAAAATTGACAACATAACTGCCTTCAGTGTAATAAACTCTATCAATTTTAACGAAATTTGAAAATTACCGAACCTGCCTATTCGATTTCTGTATCATCATACATAGTCCGCTGTCCGTATGCAGTATGAAGTAAGCAGTATGCCGTAAGACGTAGGAAATGATTCAATTTTA
Source organism: Xestobium rufovillosum (assembly GCA_963966045.1). Lineage (NCBI taxonomy): Eukaryota > Metazoa > Arthropoda > Insecta > Coleoptera > Ptinidae > Xestobium > Xestobium rufovillosum. The sequence continues at coordinate 18,575,408 of OZ014496.1, forward strand.
TTTCTTACGGCATACTTCGTGCACCACCGGGCGTAATCGTACGAATTTGAGGTTATACGTCAAATGTTTATTTCTTTATATTTTTATGTTCCAATAAATATTTGCTAGTGTGTGGTTTTATTTGTTAATTTTATCGGGCTTTTGTGTGTCTTAGTACGTATACATATTAGTTTGTGGTGTTATAAAATAATAATTAGGTAGATGTTGGCTTCTGAAATTACCTGCCAAGCATTTTCTTTCTTGTTATTTTTGTCATCTTTATTACTTTTATCATATACAGGCGGGCCAATAGTGTGTAGTCGGCCCATATCTCTGGTTCTATTCAAGGTATCAAAATAAAACTTTACACGTATGTGGAGAACCCCACGAAGCATCTGATAAAATTATTTTGGTGTATACAGGGTGTTCACTCTCTGAGCACCAAACCAAAGTTATGTTTTCTTAGATGGAACGCCCCACATTTGTTTGCATATTTGAATTCCCAATAAAATTTTATGAAAGATGGTATACTACACGATGGGGTTTAGAGTGAGCGATTTTAAGATATTACCATTTTAGTGCCAGTGTGGACCCAACTTTGAGGAGCAGCTGACATCTACTGGTCGAAGCTATTTAAGATTTCTTTATTGGACTAAGTTCACAGACTGCTTTATTTGTAAAATTCTTGAATACTTTTGTCACAAAACTTAATATCATACAGGGTGAACCGCTTACGCAAAATGCATTTTTCCTTAAACATTTCAAATGGAACACCCCATACATTATTTCCATATTTGATAGACAGTTTACTAAGCTTTTGATTGATGTGGATATTGTTAGGTCTGCGACTGACGGTTTCGGTAGAATTGAAAATTGAACTTTAAAATGTAGTAATTTTACCGGTAGTTTATTCATTTCTCCCATATTTTAGCGCCCAAGACACAAAACATGATTTCCATTTTGTTTCTGGAAGTTGATTTCACATTGAGACAAAAAATTTCATAGCCAGATTGCTTCTCCATGGTCATATTCTTAAATAAATGGTAACTTTTAAACATAGGAATAAATTGAAACAAGGAGTGCCATGGAAGAAAAACGTCCTTTTAAGAAGTAATCTTGCAATGAGATTTCTTGTGCCGGTGTAAACTCTGTTTGCTAAATTTTCTGTAAAAACAAAGTGTAAGCATTTTTCTGAGTTTTGGGTGGCAAAATTGGGGAATACCCCCAAAAATGGTACAAAATTACGGCAAAAATCTCAATTCTTAAGGTTCAATCTTTATTTCTGCCTAAATTATTAGTCGCAGACCTGCGAATATCTGCATAACTCAAAAGCTTAATAAACTGGCTATCAAACCTGCAAATAATATACGGGGTATTCCATTTAACATTTTTGAGAAAAAGCTCCATTTTGTGCAAGTTGGCCACTCTGTATAATACGAACTATTTTGAAAAAAATATTAATGGATTTTACAAATATAGTATTCTCTGAACCTAGTCCAGCAGAAAAATCATAGTTAGCTTTGACCTGCAGACGTCAGTAGCACCACAAATTTGGGTTCACACTGGTACTAAAATGGCCATATCTTAACATCGCTTACTCTAAACCCTCCCGTGTAGCATATCAACTTTCCTGAAATTTTATGGGAAATCCAAGTACGTAAACAAAAGTGGGGCATTCTCGCTTCTCTCTCCGCCGCTCATTCGAGCGGTAGGGGTTGATCTGCAGGCTAAATGTTCAATTATGGCTGTGCACGTCCGACAATCATAAGCGTAAGGTAGATAAAACTATTATGTACTTTATTATACTTAATTATATAATGAATGGATGAAAATTTGGTACGTGATCTTGTTTAATTTTGTTTTAGAAATTTTTGGGAGAGCGGCGCCCTAGAGTCCTTTATTACGAGCCGCGACTGCTAATAACATAAATGCAAATTGTTGAATTTAAAAATTACTGGCGCCATAACGGATCATTTTACTTAGGCAAATTAAATATACTCTGTTGAATTGTAGAGTGCAAAGGTCTTCAAATGTAAAGGCTACACTTGCATCATTTAGGTATTTCATTGTCTTTCAGGAACATTAATAGACGTAAATTTTCGCTATGAACCACTTTTGGACTGTCTTATTCTTTCCATTATTGGGGCATTTTATTATTTTATTTTCTATGAAGTTTCCGGTTACGTGCTATTTGTTACTCTCATTATTATGCATGAAACGCCTGTACTTGGCTAGGTAAGTATCGGTATCTATTTTTATGATAATCCACGTGAACAAGTACTAATAATAGTTAACTGTGTTAGACATGTTTCAGTTAGAAATTATAGACAAACAATAATACTTCATCTAAAAATAAACGCAGGCTTTGTACAGTAAAATATAGCAGTCTATAACAGTCACGAATATTGGTAGTGGTCAGTTTTGTTTGGAAAATTATGCCAATAATACAATGTCAATTTACGTTTCATGTCTGGCGTATAAACGGAGTTATTTTGCTTAAGTTACGGTTTTATTAGACAATTAAAAATTAACGGTTGTATTTCGCACTTATCTAGAGTGCAGATAATATACTCAGTCGCGTTCGTATTTGACGTCCATGAGACTAGGCTAATCAGCAAAAAAAATTAATTTGTAAGGACACACATTTTTCGCAAACGTTATCTTCGTTTTCCTCTAAACTTTAACATTAACTGTCGCACACTATCGCCTTGGTTTTAAGGAAGTTATGGTAAAAATAAATACGCACGACTGTATAGTATCTTGAAATGATTATAATTATAAATATTTCTAATTTTATTCTTTAAAAAGAGAACCTCGATAACCTAGAAAGAAGGACATTCTCAATTTATTGTATTTTTAATGTTGTTTTATTAAAAGCTCAGAGTTTGTAAAAAAAAATCGAAGTATCGGGGTCTTATTTACGATTAAGGGCCAAGGATTATGAAGGGCGAGTTGCACCGACATCTGCAGTTAAATTAATTAACCTAAAAATAAGCTTATACATAGTTGTATCTGATCCCGACTCAAGCACTCAAGGACCAATGATAAGTAGGTATTGTCTCACCAGCCTCTGAAGGAAAGGATTCTAATACAAACTCATGAATTTTGATGTCATAGGCGAAGTCAGATCGACTTGTAGTTAGTGGGTAATGCTCTTTTAACGTCTACATTTATACAATTTGCACTCTGCTGTCAATGCCAAAAACTCAAGCGTTACACAACAGTTACACAAAATAAGATTGCTTACGGGACAGTGAGCTATAATTATCAGTAAATCTCTGGGAATACGTGTACATTGGAGATCAGTTAGGATTTAGACGAAATAGAGGAACGCGGTCTATATAATTTGTAATTTAGAAAAAGCCTTCGGCAACGTAAAATGAGGGAAGATGTTCGAATTGCTCAGAAAGGTAAGGATGAAATATAGGGGCAGAAGAATAACACATAATCTCTACAAAGAGCAAACGGCAGTTATAGAATATGAGCAGGAACGAAGACAGAAGGGAGTGAGACAGAGATGTGCATTGTCACCTCTAGTTTTCATCATCCTATATATCGAAGATGCGATTAATATTGTTAAGGATAGAACAGACTCACTAATGTACAGGGTTAAACTATTAACATGCCCAGATTTGCAGATGCTTCAGCAGTGTTAGCATCTAGTAAAGAAGAATTAGGAATAGCTTTGAATGAAATGGAAGCAGTTTTGACATCGGAGGGCTACGGCATGAAGATCAATAAAAAGAAAACCAAAATTTTGGTACGTCGAGGGCGCGAAAATAGAACTAAAACTAAAATGCAAATAGGAAATGAGAAGATAGAGGAAGTCGCGGATTTCTGCTATTTAGGAAGTAAAATAATTTGAGATGGTAGGAGCACTAAAGATATAAAACAGGGTCGAGTTGCGTTTAACAAAAAGAAACAACTTTTATGCTCGGGAACAGTTAACGTAGAAACTCCGAAGAGACTCTTAAAGACGCATGTATGGAGCACAGCATTATACGGGTGCGAAACTTGGACAATACGAGAAGCGGATCTAAAAAGAGTAGAAGCGTTTGAAATGTGGTGCTACCGACGCTTGAGGAAGATACCGTGGATAGCTAAGGTTAGCAATAAGGAGGTACTAGAAAGAGTTGGGGAAAAGCGAAAGGTATGGAAGACAATAAAGAATACAATAGAGAGGGACACCTTCCAAGACTCGAAGCAATAGTTCGCGACATACTAGTCAGAGATGGGAATAAAAAGAGGTATGGGTAGGCCTACATTAGACTTCTGCTCTTAAATAGTTAGAGATGTAGGATGTTCCACTTTTAGGGAAATGCGCAGGTTATAGCTCAGGATAGGAAAAAATGGAGGTACGCGTCCAACCATTCTTCGGACTGAGAACCTTATGATGATGATTAAGTATATCAGACATACGTAAGTAAAAGTATTATGAACTTCATATTACGGTCGTGGATAGTATTACGCAATGCGTATTGCGTATCTTTAGTGTACAAGTTAAAACTACGCAACTTATTTTATTCCTTTGTTTTCATTAGTAATCGGAGATTTTTCTCGAAAAAATACCTTTCTTGACGGGAAACCTAACAGAACGCACCGGATGCAAAATTCTGTAAAATACGTTGACCTATAGATGAAAAAAGTAAAAATGCCGCCCGGGAACCGAGTTGTCAAATCAACTGCGTGCACGGTAACTATTTTCGAGCATTAGTTTCACAGTTCATTAAAGCGGACAGAAGTGAAGTAGCCTACGTATTAATAGAGGGTTTTGAAAAAAAAAAGGTATCAATATTTAGAGGACATGTAATACGATCAAAAGCAAGTTAAAAAGTCTAAAAAATATGGGTCCGCAGACCATCCGTTTTCGAGATATGAGCGATTTTCTTTTTCGATAGCTTAAACGAGTTAATTTGAATATTTTGTTTATTTTTCAATATTCAGCACTGCCTAACAATTATCAAACAAGATGTTCGAAATGTCTTCCTTCAACATCGACACAGGATCTACATCTTCTTAAAAAGATCTGCGTACCCTCTAAAAAACAGTTTTGTTCGAATTGTTTGACAACTTTGTTCAATTCGCAGCTGCAACTCGGCAAGGTTATTTACTAAACTTTTTAAGTAATCGCAAATGCAAAATCCAAAGGCTTTAAATCGGGAGACCTAGGGGGCGATGGAGGGGACCCCCTCGCCCTATCCATCTATTACCGAGAAATGTTTCGTCCAGGTGCTCCCTAACAGCAAGCGTAAAATTCGAAATAAACAAAGTTGTCAAACAATTCGAACAAAACCGGGGTTCTTTGAAACGGTACGCAGATTCCTTCTAAGATGTAGATCCTGTGTCGCTGTTGAAGGTGGACATTTCGAACATCTTTGATAATTGTTATGTAGTGCTGAATACTGAAAAGTAAACAAAATATTCAAATTAACTCGTTTAAGCTATCGAACAAGAAAATCGTTCACATCTCGAAAACGGTTGGTTTGCGGACCTATGTTTATTTAAACTTTTTAACTTGCTTTCGACCGTATTACTTTACCCTCTAAATATCGAAACCTTTTTTTTCAATACCCTGCATATGCGTAACTTTAGCACTTACACACAACTAAAGAAACGCATCGCGTAGTACTATCCACCACGGCCCTAATATAACAATAATTTTAAGGTGTTCGTCATAGAACGATCGGTTCGTGACAGTTCAATCTTTCCGGTTTTTGGTTGTGAATCTTTTTTTACACTAAGAATCAGTACCTGCGTTGGGTTCGCGGTTGCTGGTAGCAGCGTAAAAACTTAATTGTCCCTGAACCGGGACTAAAGCAAGTAATGTTGCATGGTTCGAGTGTGTAGGGCAAGGCACTGTACTGATGGGCCCCAAAAAGGACGCAGGTCTACGGTTTGCCCTGCACATTGGAAACGTGCAATATCGAAAAACTTGGCTGCGATGTCATTTTTAAATGTCGGCACGTGAAACAACATTTATTGTTTCATAGCTATAAGTAAATCAATGATTTATTCTTTGACCAAAAATTCTCTAGTTAATACGGTATATATAATTTTTTCGACGTCAGTACCAATGAAATGTGTAGATTTCCAAGATTTTAAACTAAATATTTAACTAAACTTAATTTTAAAAAAATCAAATTTGTTGTTATCATTATTTTAATACTTAATACTTTTGAATGCAATATACAAACACTTCAGATGTAGAGTGTACTTGCGTACAATGTATGCAGTAGATAATTTCGAAAACTACTCTCAGCAACTGATGGGAATATTGAAGTGAATCACTATATGTATTTATTTTCCAATGACAGTTTATCAAGCGGTAGAGACTTTGAACTTTGCAAAATACTCAAGTTAGGCCTTCGCAAGATAACTTACCCAATTGCATTCTCCTTGCCTGCTTGTTTTTTTGGTCCAGATAAGACAAAATAATTAAATACTTTTTATGAGCTCATTAACATTAATATTTGTATGACGGTCTTCTTATACAGGGTGTCTTGAAACGAATGTTACATACTTCAATGGTAGGTTCTAGGGAACAAATAAAAGTGATTCAACCTATTTTGCTCAAGTAAAAAGTGTCTCACTAAAAAGTTATGGGCCTTCAAAGTTTCTTTTTTTATTTTTAATTTTTGAATTAATTCTGAACGTGCTGAACCCATTTCTATAAAATTTGGCACCTAAGAGATTCAATTGAAGGCGAATATGATGGCAAGGTCCATTTTAAATTTTAATGTAGAGGGCGCTGTTTTAACCTGGTAAGCAAAATACTTTTTCACTGTATCTTTTTTGTTCAGAAATTTTTGAAAATTTCGCCATAAAAAATAAATAAGGAATTTAATTCTACACAAAAAAGACATACCTGTTGAATATCGAAAATATGCTTCTTTTAAGAGATATTGCAAAAAAATAGGTTTTAAGGTTTTGGAATAATCTGCAAAAATGTTCTGAGTAGTCTTTGCGTATTAAATTTGTTATCTAGTTATTTCCAATTTATACTTTGTCAAAAAATTACTCGGTTTAGTATTATCAAAATGCTTCACCATGGCCCTCACGTAGTCCAGACCTAAATCTCCTGGACTTTTATCTTTGGGGACATATGAAAGAAATGGTATATGACAACGTACCTCCTATACTTATCCTAATGCTCGGGGAGAGAATACAAAATGCCGGGCAGCAAATTAGAAATAACTATAATAATTCTTTTTCCGTGCTGTCATCTTTCGTTAAAAGCTTAAAGGAAGTGCACTGAAATGAATGGGGAGCATATTATTGAACATTTATTATAAGAAATTTTGTTATTAACGTTATTTTTTTAGTTATGTTAAATTTTGTCCATGTTAAGTTTTGTTTTTTAATTATGATATTTTATTTTTCTCAATGGATGTAATTATTGTTGTCTAACACTGTCATTTGCTCATTTGCTGTTTCAAATACACTCCTAACTTGTGTATTGTTGTTCCCACAATTTATTTGATAAGTTTCGACCATGACATATTTTTTGCAATATCTCTTAAATGAAGCATATTTTCGATATTCAACAGGTATGCCTTTTTTGTGTAGAATTAAATTCCTTATTTGTTTTTGATAGCGAAATTTTCAAAAATTTCTGAACAAAAAAGATACAGTGAAAAAGTATTTTGCTTACCAGGTTAAAACAGCGCCCTCTACATTATAATTTAAAATAGACCTTGCCATCGCATTCGCCTTTAATTGAATCTCTTAGTTGCCAAATTTTATAGAAATCGGTCCAGCACGTTCAGAATTAATGCAAAAATTAAAAATAAAAAAATAAACTTTGAAGGCACATAACTTTTTAATAAGTCACTTTTTACTGGAGCAAAATAGGTTAAATTACTTTTATTTGTTCCCTAGAACCTTCCATTGAAGTATGTAACATTCGTTACAAGACACCCTGTATACTACACTGACATCCTTCTTTTCAGTCTGAATTCCCACGAGGAAATGTAGTGGTCACTGAGCACTGTCACTTGTTTCCATCTTGGATCTCAGTTGTTAAGTCACGCATAGTCATTCCGGTGGATTATTTGATTCAGTATCAGTAAACTTTCACACGATCTGGTTCCTTCCATCTTTCCCAGGGCGACAAGTGGCTCAGTGCTGCCAAGGTCTCGTCTCGTCTCGTCTCGTCTCGTCTCGTCTCGTCTCGTCTCGTCTCGTCTCGTCTCGTCTCGTCTCGTCTCGTCTCGTCTCGTCTCGTCTCGTCTCGTCTCGTCTCGTCTCGTCTCGTCTCGTCTCGTCTCGTCTCGTGATTGAAGCATTTGCTGTGTTCATCCAAAGAACAAAGATACCCTTATTAACACCTTCCATCATCAGTACAGCTTCTTTCACTCGCACCGACATAGTCTTCCGTCAGAGATGGGAACAGATATGGGAATACCGAGCAACTTCATCAGACGGTTGCCATTATAATCTTTGACAGTTCCCCTTCTGATACCTTTGCAAACTCGTATTACCAGTCCGGATTAGCAGCTATTTCTACGTATTCATAACCAATTTAAGGACATGTCTGTCGATACTCATAATTTTATCGTTTGAAGCATTAATTTCCAGACCATGTGCCCAATTTTCCCTCTCCACACGGCCTGTAAGAACCCGAATATCCTGTCGTCTCTACCGAAAAGATATGCAGATGACAGCAGACATCGTACCTACATAAATCAAAGAACTGCAGAATCAATGTCAATCTAACAGTAAACAGCACCACCTTGAAAGAAGTACATTTAGGATGTACAAGGTGATGCAGAGCCGATTGAGGAGGATTCATTTACTTCGTTCCCTGTTTTACTATATGGCGTCGAGGCATGGACGTTTTAAGCTCTTGCACCACACAAGAGAACAGCTTACAAGAAGAAATATGGGGAAAGAGAAGAGATCCAGGACGTATATAGACTAATTTCTTGGATGAAGAAATTACAATACCTCGGGGCATGGCGCAAATACACGTTCTTTCGTGGAACACACAGAAAAAGAAAGGATAGGTGGGACAGTCAACAAAGCTTTAGTATGGATGATAGCCATCAGTGAAGAAGAGATTATTTTTATTTACTTAAGCATATCTCCTTGTTGGTTTGAAGAGCGTGGTTACCTATCTACCTATTTTTTGACGCCTCTAGGAATACTAGGGTAATCGCTTTTATCATCGCAGCATGTCAGATATCGAAGACGCTTTCTTGGGAAACTGACGTGATTAACATCTTTTGGCAATTTTATCATATATAGAAAAAATTCACAGCCATCGCAAAGATGCAACCGGGAGAGACATTGAAAATGACGAAGCAGACTGTAACCCTTGTGCGTTTGGGATATTTCCGCCTGCGCCGATATATAATAAGCGTATTGCTGTTGTGGCATTCTCTCACATTTGCGACGCTAGACGGTCGCACGCTGAATGAAGCTTAGTTAGGACTGAGCGGTGTAGCCGTTTAGCGTGCCACCAGTGACGTATGTGGCAAATGCAACAGAATCTTTTTGGTGAATATGATCCCTATTCTAGGATACTAAAAACATTTCCAATGTTAATAACAAAAAACTTGGCCATTGGCCTACAGTTTGAACTCCCACTGTTCACGGAAATGAATATGTATACAGTAGAATAAAATAAGAAATACAAAATATTGATTGAAAATAATCTTGTAGTATCGAGAATGGTCAGCTATTCAGGAACAGCATGTGTAAGCAGTAAGTACGCTCAACTAAGTAACATGTTATTTAACAATTTAAACGCATCATAACCGGCATGCATGCATGCATGCCAACCTTGTGTGTAGTCTGGAACAGCTATATTTAAGTTAACTAAGAGAATTATTATTACGTTGTGTTGACCTCATTTCTGCATGGCTCTAGAATAGTACAGTTGTCGCAAGCGTAAGCGGAAAAACACGGAGGACTTGTAAAATAATTTGGTGTATGTCGTGTATGCACGTCCCTAACGAGTGGCTTACCAGTTCGAACTAATTATAATGACAGTGCCGATGTTTTAGGAACGACTAGCATAATTTTAGGAAGACTATTTTTAGAGGCGAACACTGATTTGAGTGTTACCTACTTTTACTTATTTTTGCACATAGGAAATGAAATTGTTTTTTTTAAGTAAAGAGGACGAAAAATAATGAATTCCAAAGGAAATTTATATTTAGTACAAGGTTTTAAACCTACGTAAGAAATCTTTTCAGTCTGCACTTCCGGGTAACCCGGAAGACGGAAGAGCGATAATTTAATGATGCATATGCATATATTCATCTGAACAAATTACAATTTAGGTACGATTAAGAATTAAGAATTTAAGTAAATATGAATATGTATTTTCAATCTCAAGGTTCGCATTTGCTTATAATAGGTTATAAGTACCTAAGTTACAGTACTTGATGGAATCTTTTACTACGAGAATAAATCGTATAAACGTTCAAGACACTAATTTGAAATACTGAAGACACAGACGCAACACCCTGGTATAGGCGACAAAAATTTATTCCAAATTGAAATGAAAAGTTTGACATTACTGGAAGGTGTGTATAAATTGGCGAAAGAACTACAAGTGAGTCGAAAATCGACGATTTTTCAACTTCTTCCGACTCCCGAATTTTTAGATAAACACTTTTATGTTGTACTTTACATCAATAAAGCTTATTAGCATGATTAATCATTATGCGTTTTGATAAAATGAAAAATATAAGTCATATCTTGAATAGGTCAGAATTTGTTTCATGTGTGCTATAGGGGAAATACCGACCACATTGGCCGGCATTACCCGCAACTCTGGTTCTCCTACATCAACCAAAATTCAAAAATTAGAAGAGTTCCAAAGAAACGTTCTATTATTTTTACCGCCACCCCCAACAAAGTTGACCTATAGGAACGTACACACAGTGGTTGGATCGAGAACTTTGACGTAAATTAATAAGGTAACCCCACACGCCAAAAGACAGTGCCACAGTAATTAAACTCGACACGTGTTTCGCTGACAACATCAGCATACTCAGAAAGATTAATTTTCGACTCCTGAGGATTCCTTTTCTGCAGTAAATTTGATAAAGATTGTGAGCTGTGGTAGTGCTGTCATAATAGCATAATAATGCAGCATGCACTGATGGTGAACAGGCTAATGGATACAAATGTGACAATTGTCGCTAAAAAGTGGTAGGTCGGTATTACCCAACAGCAAGGCCGGAATTTTCCGATACTGTCGGGTAATACCGACTTTGCAGATTTTTGGATTTGAGTTTTTATTTCACTTATTAACGGTGAGATTTGTTTTCTTTTTTATTTTTCCTATATTAAAAACCCATAAACTTTCTTATATTTCGTTGTATTTTCGCCTTATTAAAATAATTACTTTAAGTGGCCGTATATACTCGACTTGCCCCTACTGCTTAAGATATCAAAATGCAATTTTACACGTATACAGGGTGGGCCAATAGTGCGTAGTCGGTCCATATCTCTGATTCTATTCAACATATCAACATGAAATTTTATGTGTGTGTGGAGAACCCCACGAAGCTTCTGTTAAAATTATTTTGATGTATACAGGATGTTCACGTGCTACGTACCAAACCAAAGTTATGTTTTTTCAAATGGAATGCCCCACATTTGTTTGCATATTTGGATACCTCATAAAATTTCATGAAAGTTGATATGCTACACTTTGGGGTTTAGAGTAAGCGTTGTTAAGATATGGCTACTTTAGTACCAGTGCGAACCCACATTTGTGGTGCTACTGACGTCTGCTGGTCAAAGATAACTCTGATTTTTTTATTGGACTAGGTTCAGAGGAGACTCTATTTGTAAAATTCATTAGCACTTTTTTCAAAATAGAGCACATTATACAGAGTGGCCAAATTGCGCAAAATGGAGCTTTTCTCAAAAATGTTAAATGGAACACCCCGTATATTATTTGCAAGTTTCATAGCCAGTTTATTAAGCTTTTCGCTGATGTAGATATTGGCAGATCTGCGACTGATAATTTAGACAGAAATAAAGATTGAACCTTAAGAACTGAGAATTTTGCCGTAATTTTGTAACATTTTTGGCGAATTTCCGCCATTTTGCCACCCAAAACTCAGAAAAATGCTTACACTTTGTTTTTACAGAAAATTTAGCGAATAGAGTTTACACCGGCACAAGAAATCTCATTATAAGTTTACTTCTTGAAAGGACGGTTTTCTTCCATGGCACTCCTTGTTTCAATTTATACCTAGGTTTAATAAGTTCAATTTTCAATTCTACCGAAACCGTCTGTCGCAGACCTAACAATATCTACATCAATCAAAAGCTTAGTAAATTGTCTATCAAATATGGAAATAATATAAGGGGTGTTCCATTTGAAATTTTTAAGAAGAAATGCATATTGCGTAAGCTGTCCACCCTGTATGATATTAAGTTTTGTGACAAAAGTACTCAAGAATTTTACAAATAGAGCAGTATGTGAACCTAGTCCAATAAAGAAATCTTAAATAGCTTCGACCAGCAGATGTCAGCGGTTCCTCAAAGTTGGGTCCACACTGGCACTAAAATGGTAATATCTTAAAATCGTTCACTCTAAACCCCATCGTGTAGTACACCATCTTTCATAAAATTTTATTGGGAATTCAAATATGTAAACAAATGTGGGGCGTTCCATTTAAAAAAACATAACTTTGGTTTGGTGCTCGGAGTGTGAACACCCTGTATACACCAAAATAATTTTATCGGATGCTTCGCGGGGTTCTCAACATGCATGTAAAGTTTTATTTTGCTACCTTGAATAGAACTAGAGATATGGGTCGACTACACACTATTGGCCCACCCTGTATGTGGCGAACGATATGGAGAATTTCGTAAAATTATTTATGTATTTACAGGGTGTTCACATTCTGACTACCAGACCAAAGTTCTATTTCTTTAAATGGAAACCCCACATGTATTTGCGTAATTTCGATTCCCCATAAAATTTCATGAAAATTGATATACTACATGATGTGGTTTTGAGTAAGGACTGAAGATATTGACATTTTTGTGTCATTATGGTCCCAAATATATGACGCTACTGACGTCTACTGACCGAAGCCACCTAATTATTTTTTATTGAAAGAGGTTTACACACTGCTATATTTGTGAAATCTATAAATACTTTCAACATCAACATAATACTTAAGATTATACAAGGTGGTTAAGTTATGCAAAAGGAAATGTTTCTCAAAAATTTTAAATAGAATACCATGTATATTATTTGCACAACTGACAGTTAGTTAACTAAACTTTTAATTGATGTAGATATTGCCAGGTACTGATAGTTTCGGCAGATATTGCGATTGAACATCAAAATTTTTGAATTTAATTATTAGTTTATACTCTTTTTGGCGAATTCCCCCTATTCTGTTGCTCAAAACTCACAATAATGTTTATATTTTGTATCTGCAAATTGGTATCAATATAAAGACAATAAATCTTATTGCAAAATTGTTTCTTGATGATTATATTCTTAAATGTATGTCTTTTTAAAGTCTGGTATAATTTTCAAACAAGGAGTGCCATGGAAGAAAATATTATCTTTAAGAAATAATCTTGCAATGGGACTGTGTGTGTGTGTGTGTGTGTGTGTGTAAACTTCATTTGCTAAATATTTTATAGAAACAAAATGCAGACCTTTTTTGGAGTTTTGGGTTACAAAATAGGGGAGATCGCCAAAAATAATGTAAAATAATAACAAAACTCCATATTTTTATAATTCAATAGTAAATTCTGCCGAATAAAAAACTTAGTAAAGTTACCATCAATTGTACAAATAATATACATGGTGTTCCATTTGAAATTTTTGAGAAAAATTATGTTTTGTATAACTTAACCACCCTGTATTATCTCAGGTATTATGATAAAAGTATTTATAGATTCCAAAAATATGTACAGCAGTGTGTGAACCTATTTCAATAAAGAAATTGAGTCCATAATGGCACAAAAATGTCAATATCTTAACGTTCCTTAGTCAAAACCACGTCATGTAGTATATCAATTTTCATGGAATTTTATGGGGTATCCATATTATGTAAAAACACGTGCGGTACTCAGAATGTAAACATTCTGTATATACCTAAATGGGGTTCATCACATTCGCGTAAAATTTTATTTTGATATCTTAAATATCTAGTGCCAGAGATATGAGCCGATTACACACTAAATCTCCACCCGGTATAGAAAATATTGGTGATCAGCGCGCGAGCCCGAATCGCCCGCAGAGATAACAAACATACCAGTAAATCCTTAGTCCTGCCGTACCTACTTCGTTCGACGTTCCATTGTCAATCTGTAACGTACATAGGTATTATTGGGGCGACCCCCGTCCGTCGCATATTCGTATCGAGCGTATGCTATCGCAGATTGGCAAATGCCGAACTTAGTTTCGTATCGGACGACCGTGATCGCAGGGGTATGGCAAATGAGTGGATGTCTGTCTCGAGTGATGGCGATCCAGTAGCTGTCCTTTTGGACCTTACCGATTTTTTGTTCAAAAGAAAAAAGAGAAATCATCATAACAAAAAAGAACTACTGCGAGGTGCAAACCCTCAACGTTGCGACTTGGAAGACTGACACATCGACCACTGAGCCACGAAGGCGTGCTGTCAAGAAAGCTTACGAAAATAGTATATAAGTAGAAAATACGCCCGCGTTGCTGTAAGTCGACAGTTGTGACTGCGATAGCATATGCCCGAATGCCCGATACAAATTAATATGCTCCCCGGTCAGAATATGTATATGGAGAATTATTATTATACGCGAAGTGCAGCTTAGGAGAAGAAATAAGTGCTTTAAGCAACATCATGCTATAGCTGCCGTGGCGAGATGGATAGCGTATCGGCTTAGTGATTAATTTAGCCTGGGTCTATACTTATAGCGGTTGATTTTCGCTTTTCATTGTGGCAATTTATTTTAGTAGCAACGAGGTGCTTTTAAATTATTTGTCCACGACTATCTTACAACATACTCTTTATACTTGTGTTTCTTCAATCAAAATTAGATACATTATTCACTGCAGTGATTAATGAATATTATTCACTAAACCAATAGGAACATCGCTTTGACCCTTTTTTACATTTATTTAGTAGGCCGCGATCGCGATGTGTTAGTTCAAATTGAAACGTCAAATCAGCATGGTTTGCTTTTAATTTGAATTGCATATTCTAAAAAAGAAGATATAATGAGTAGTGAGAGTGAAAACGAGATTTCTTTAACAGCACCAGCAATAAAAGAAGCTGCAGAACTTGCCTCATTAGATTCATTGCCCAAAAAACCAAGAAAATTATACCTGAGAGCATATGTATGAATCTTTCTTACACTGGAGAAGGGAAATGAAGGTAAATTCTTTCTGGGAATCTGTTTTGATAGTCGTGGACAAAGTATAGTATACAACTCGTTATAATGATGCTATTATTACCTCGGATGATTACAAAACTCGCTCGCTTCGCTCGCTCGTGTTGTAAACTTCATTCTCGGTAATAATAGCATTCATTATAAACTCGTGTATAATATACTATTTTAAATCTTCTGAGAGACGAAATATTTCTCGAATTGATTGATGGCAACAAATTAAAAAAACTTCAAATACTGACAGAAACATCTACTCTCAAATAGGGTAGTTTGTGATAACACAAATTGTCTAAATTTCTGATACTCACAGTGAATTTACTCCAAAGTTCACCACTGTGTGTAGTTGCGCATAAGCAAGTATTTTACTGAAATTCTAAAAATGTACGGGGTATTTAGATCAAGAACGTTGATTGCTTCTATGTATTTATTTCTAGATAATTTTTAGTAAACAAAAGTCAAAAAATAAAAAAGAATCTCGTCTACACACAGCCCGTTTAAAAAAAAATCCAACACCCTGTATTCATGAAACATAGATACAAAACACATAGAAATGGCAGTGACAGATTTAGAAAATTAGTTTAGTTAATAATATGAGAACTCTACGACTTCCAACCTTCCAGCTGTTAGGGCTTTGTCACTTCCCGAATCCCTTCACCCCTTTTGGGATCCTCGACTGATTGGCCAATGAGCAAGCGAGAACTGAGCGGCGGAAGACGATTGGTCGATGTAATATGTCGAGAATCTCACCGTGTCCGTCCGACCTTACGTTTCGGTTTCAATGGGAATGTTCTCTCGCAACATAGCAATGACCCGCATCTAGGTCAAATGTTGCAACAGCGAGCGCGCCGATTAGCGTAGGTATTATTTTGCGCCATTGCTAAGCTAATACACGAAGTGAAACTAGAAAAGTGACACTCGGGTCGCGGATAGGTGGCAGACAAATGGCCATGAGTTTCATTTTAGATGGATTGTTTTGGATGGTTATATTGTTTTGTACAATAACAAGACCCATTCCAAATGAACGTAAAACCTGTTTTCAGATTCAACTTATTGTCATGCGCATTTATTATACAGTGAGGCTGATTTTTACCAATAACTTCCTCCCTATAACCACATTTTCTAAGAAATGCACTTATTATTTTAGATCATATATCTGATGACTTTTACTAAAGCTTTCATAATACGTTTGGCCCTCGCTTTTTTGGCAAAGGGCATTGTAAGAATTTAAAAAAAGGTCGCATATATGTTTATTGCGAACGCGAGCGCATTTTATTTTTAGTACATAGGTACTTGAAAAATAGAACAAATCCAGCATTAATTTTGAATGACAGATATTGAGCTAGGTAATCTGATAAACCTCGTGAGTTTCATCCCCACCACCTTATAGAGAAGCATTGGCATAGTTCCGCCCCTGTTATAGATAGGCGCTCCAACGCGGGTCAGTATCCTTTCAGCATTATGTAGGTCAGACAAGTTTGTTATCTATAAGCGTTCACAAAGGTTCATGCTTTCTTGCCATATTTCTGCTGCTACTTATTACTTATTCATTATTTGGCGATATTTATTCAAATTACCGGGAGACCGTCCCAATATGCTAATATGGACCATGTATGTATCCTGTGTGGTATTACTCATAGGCGTTCGTCAGGGAGGGAAGTTTATTTTATTCTACCGACGTTTTAGTTAATTTTAACAGAATGAAAATGGATTCACTTAGAGCACGTTTTCCTTAGATTTCAAATCCTCAGGGCCGAGTATTTAGGTAATTAGTGTTGTATATCTATGTGATAACAACTGCTGATATGTGCGTTTTGTCAGAAACACCAAAGCAAAAGAACTTTTGTTTGCTATTTACACTTTATTTACAATAATTTATTACAATTTACTTCGCGGATGCTGTAAGGTAACTGTTGGTTGTGTTGAAAATCTAAAACTTAAACTTTATTCTAATTCTGAACGTATGTACCATATTTGCAACTTAAAACTGAATTATGGCCGCTACCAGGCATGCAGTTTCACGCCCCGTACTCTGAAGATTAAAAGACTTGGATAGTGACCAAATTCAGACTCAAATACCACTACCGGGTATGTAGTCTCACATCCCGTTCCCGGAAGAAAAATACTTGGAAATAGTGGTTTGGGTCGAATGACTGAATTGTTACGGCAGCTTGCTGGCTTTTATATTCAACTGAAAAGTCCCCAAGTTCACTTCACCCAATTGGAGATCTTGTCCAAGTCAACTTCGCCTAATCGTCAGGATCTGTTTTTGTGAACCAGTGTTTGCACTTTGAACAGATGAGGCAGCCCCGTCTGACGAATCATTTTCGGTCTCCATTCTGCTGAAGAGGAAAGCGCCGCCCTTCAGTGGGGATACAGTTGCGCGAGGCTTCCCAAGGTAAACGCGTCACTATACTTCAGATTCAGACGAACAAAATAAATTCAGTGCCTTTAACGCTGCTGTGGGAAATGCATGATTCATCGCTCTCTTTATTATTCTTACGTTCGCAAATTATTGTTCACAACAGTAACTAAACTTATTTACAAGAAAACCATAAACACACCTTTATTTATAAAAATGCTCCCTAAAAACATTAATTTTACCAATCACCCTAAACGCCCCCATTTTATACGTCAGGGTTCTTACTATTCCAAAAATAAAAGAGAGTTTTTCTCCTACATAGCAAATAAAAGAAATTTATATTCAAAATATCACGTTTGGGACATCTATCGCTAAAAGGTACACAACAAATACAGTGCTCTGTAACAACCGTAAACGGAATAAATTTAATGAGGTAATTATCAATGCAAAAATCCAATACGGCCGCCATAAGAGAAAAAGTTGACTATCGCTTCTCAGCAACGGAGCAAGGGATATAAATTCTAATGACATATATTTGAAATCTGTAAGTCGAAGCCAGAACACCAATTTTCAACCAGCTAATTGGAATAATAACGGGCTTATCGACGTTTTTAAAAAATACGGATTTTCAATTTTCCCCGAATATGTCGGGAACCAACGCATATTATATTACCAATTCATTTTCACCAACTACTTGTGTAGGTACCAATATACCCAACTTTTGTCTCATATAATCGATCTTCTACCTGCCACCGTTTCCAAGAGTGGCCCTCCTATGTGGGTCAACCTATACAGGGTATCCCACGACGACCTTACACTATATGTATATAGAAAAGTATAAATAGTAGAATTACACAAATTTGCACAAATAGGTAATCGAGGATGCTCAATTCGACTAAAATATTTTTGACTTTTTGCGACTTCCGGTTATACCGGAAATAGACACCAACTTCCTTATTTTAAATGGAATGCCCACATTTTTATAACGGATTTAGATTTTTGGTCGAATTTTAAGGTCCCTTTAAGTAAAACATCATATGTGTAAAGTGCACCCTCTTCGAGATATTAGACGTTAAAAATCGTCATTTTTCACATTTCATCAATTGTAGCTTGGAAACGGTACGAGATAAAGAAAAATGACTTACATGTCCCTATCCTAGTTTTTAATTCTCTATCTAATGGGTCTGGAAAATACTGCTTCCCGATTGGCAACTTTCTGGCATTTTTTGACCAATCAGGAGGTAGTATTTTCCAGACCCTTTAGATAGAGAATTAAAAAGTAGGATAGGGACATGTAAATGATTTTTCTTTATCTCGTACAGTTTCCAAATTATAATTGATGAAATTTGAAAAATGACGATTTTTAATGTCTAATATCTCGAAGAGGGTGCACTTTACACATATGATGTTCTGCATAAGGTGACCTTAAAATTCGACCAAAAATCTAAATCCGTAATAAAAATGTGGGCATTCCATTTAAAATAAGGAAGTTGGTGTATATTTCCGGTATAACCGGAAGTCGCAGAAAGTCAAAAATATTTTAGTCGAATTGAGCATCCTCGATTACCTGTTTCTGCAAATTTGTGTATTTATACTATATATACTTTTCTATATACAGATCGCGCAAGGTCGTGGTGGGAAACCCTGTATAATAATAATAATACTACAGTGAACAATCTGTCAAAATTAAAATTATCAGGCGCAAGCGCAGTTGGTTTTCGTACGACTTACTCTTATACGTTCTATGTGAACACAAGTAAACACTACAGGGTTATGTCAAAATTACGTATATATTAGGGCTAGCTCTCTTGTGAATTGGCGTTTACAAAAGGGTGGAAATACTCTAACAGCTGACTGACCAATGAGACATTAGGCTCTATACCAACTTACCGACACAATTTTGACTAGTTTACGGCAAAGCAGGTCAAAAGTTACACCTGCGGGTAAGCGGATTGGTAAGGTATCCGTTAAAAAACGGAGCGAACTATCAGCTGTGTTGCAACACCGATGGTGACATGATTCTTCAATCACATTTATGGACACAAGAACAACACACATTCAAAGCCCGCGGTTTTGGTACCTAGTGAATGTGACAACGCCGCTCTGAGTTTACGCTCACTCGCTACGGGGCGGCAGCACATACCAAGGCATATTTTGCGTTTGTAGTGCTTTCGCTATACTACGATTAAACCCAGATGCTGGCGTTAGAGTATAATTTTGCATGGTGAGTTTATTTAAAATGTTGATATTTTATTTCAGAGTTTTTCCAAATTGTTGCACCACGTTCAAGAAGAGTCGTTCGGACTTTTAGTTTGTTAAATATATTTAATAAAGCTGCAGACGTAAATCCTGCGTTAGTGTTAAGGTAGAATCTGCGGTTTGTCTTTTTTTGCCAGTATTTAAAATAAATTACTTCTGTTGCTTTTATTTTATCGCCCTTTCGTATCCGTAGTGTTAACTAAATTACTAAAATGTGACGTATCGCAGAAGTAAAGTTTAATCTATTTGTGGATGTAGACTAAAATTGACAGTCGCCTGGAACACTTTAGGTGAGAGCCCCTCGTATAATGTAGAACGCTCCCTGTTAAATTGGCAGGTATACATTATTTTCCATGTCTAACGACTAACTGAAACTTGAAAAATCTGTCATCTTAATTTGGTACATATTGTATTTATAGAGAATGAACTAGAAAGGGGTAGCAACTCTATTGTTACGTACATATCTAGTTTTATTCAAACTCGTTTGTACAATATTACTTTTTCCTTTTTCATTTTGTTGTTTGTTGTTCAATCAGCTAATTTTGACATTGTTAAAGTTCTGTAAACTGCGTAGTAATTCTTATTCAAGCATAATTATTATCTGACAGCAGCAAACTTCAAAATTGAGAACAATAACCTTGAAAATAATGGCAGCCAATTACGGGAATCTAGGTAGTTATTAAAATTGTTTACTTTAAAGTTAAGTAAAAAGTAGCCAACTCAGTCATATAAAATAAAATCACATTGATATCTTTTTTCGGGATAAAAGGGAGACTCTTAGGCTCTTAGGAGTAATTTTATGTAGTCTTGCAAAACTGATGATCTAAGCTGCGCAACTGGACAATCGCTAAAAAGAAAAGAAAAGAATGGCGTCCATGGTGATGAATCATGACCATGTATAAAGGTAATTAGAAAATGTCTACCTACACCTTCGTAGGAGACCTTCACTTGTGCAGTTGGCTTAGAACTGTTTGTTTATGAATCTTAAGTGTTGATCTGTAAACAGGTCCTACTTTTGGTGTCAGAGACGTTGATATGCCCAGTGGCGTAACAACAACAAATTTTAAGAATTGTTCGAGGGGAACTGGCTTGTGTTTGTGGATGGACTTTTAATTTTCCCATCAAACCCGAGGATACGAGATCCGGGGAATAGACTGGGTGTAAAAGGGTTTCGAAGCCAAGTTAAAACGTTTTTATATCGCTGTGATGCATTTGTGCCAAATTGATAATGATGGCAATAATAACAAAATGTCAGGTAATACGATTTTGTTCTTCAAGACACACGATAGTGAACGGCAATTTCTTGTTTTCCCTGGTATAGACATGGAACAGGACGTCCTAATGCAACACAAACGAGTACCAATTTTCTGTTGCGCTTGAAGCATATATACATCAAAGAAAATTAATGCTCAGTCTGGGCAGTTCTGCGAATATTCGTGTCAAACATGGATGACTCGCACAAAATGGTTAGGTCAGAGAATAAGCCTCGACCGGGCATGGTTTGACATTTGAACTAGGGTGTTTTCCTTTTGTCCGAGGCATGTGTAGTCCTTGCCTTTTCCATTTCGTCATTAGATGTGTTCTCCCCTTTACCATCCAGACTTAATACGCCTGGGTGCATAGTCGCACCCACAGGCGTGGTTCAGTGTGAAAATGCACGAGCTTCTTAACTCGATTCCCGACTGACCCTTTTTTTCTTTTTCTTCTCAATTTTATTGTAATTTACAGAAATTTTACTTCCGATGCGTTCTTTCAGGTTTTCCGACAGGGCATATTTTTTTAAAGAAAATTCGCCGTCGGATATCTAGCATCTTTCAAGACGCGTTAGATCTGATTCGTCTGCTAGTTACTGGAGCAACTTACGAATGAATAACAGTATATTTAAATGGCAACATAATACATAAAAATGTACTTATTTGAATATCTAATAACGGTAACGTGACACAAAAAACACGCTTTGTTTGAAAATAAAATAGGAAAACAATGACAATTTTTGGTTCCTGTTGAGTTGTGATGTATTGTCCTTTAAGTGGGTTAATCCTGTATAACAATTTACCTAGTTATTAATATGCAGTTGCTCTACTTCTTTACTGGTAATTGGGACATAAATACATATTTCAAACAATCAATATTCGTTGTGGTTTAAATTCTGTTCTGTGAATACAGGTTGTCTCAACAGAAGCTTACGGTATAGGCATGTATACTTTGCCACTAAGCATTTTGAAAATTTGCCCACATATACTGAAAATAAAGGATTTTAAGAAAACATTCTGCTTTTATTGCACACTGTAAGACATCTCAGATATTTTTATTATTAAGCAAAAGCTGGCATCAGCATTGATTTAGCATTATCAGTGCATAAATAAGTCACAATAATGCACCAAGTAAAAATTTTAAATTTGTATAAAAACGTTTATCGTTTACAAAAAATTAAAAACTAAAAGAAAGGACAAAGTGGAAAATGCTAAATGTAAAATACCAGTAACAAATAAATTGATAGTTTACGTTCTGCTCTCATTCAAGTCAGTTAAATGTTCAAAAAATTCGTTTTATTTTGAAAATTGTAACATAAAATTCTAGCGCCGAAAACTTAAAATATTTCTCATTAAAAGAGAAATATGTAGTTCTGTGTAGTTGACATCAATAAGCTTTTACTGCAGCCATTATATGTTGAACTAGTTGCCAGAAGAAATAAAATTCTCGAATTCTCGTTCGTTATGCTTGCATTACAATGAACTTTAAAGCAAATCAGCCGAGTTATAAAAAGAATATAAAAAAGGTCTATCTGCAAATCTTGTGGTTTATGAAATGGAATATTATATACTTTCGTGCGTTTTCTATTATTTCTACTCATGTACGTCTATTAAAATAAAGAATTTGGGAAACTTTGTGCTTCATTTGTAAAGGTCCATGAATTTGTACAAATTTGCTACGTCATTGGAGCAAGTCAAACCTGAATATGACCGCCCGGTATAGTATTATAGTATAGTATTAAGAAACTTTTGGTGAATTGTCCAAATCACGGATTTATCTTATTTGATATATGAGAATTCTAAATTTGATTGCGTAAAAAAATAGAACTCAAAAGTGTGTGATTTTACGTCTTTAACAAAATTATTATTATGCATTGAGTAAAAAGGCATTATGTAACTGTCAACCAATGTTAGAACGCAGCAGCCCAAAAGTGCACTCTAATTTTCATAAAATTATATTATCTCCCTTTCCATTTTGCTTCATTAATTAAAATCTGTTCAGTAATGACCATTTTTGGGGGCAGCAATTTGAGAAAATTTCGTTAGTCTGACATTGTACACTTACAAATTTCCGACGAAACGACAGGCATGCGTGTATTTTTGTATTTAAAGGTTGTTCCCTCTATCACAACATTCTGTATTCGCTCTGATAATTAATTACAGCAAGGATACGTAGGTGTAATCAACTTCGAACTTTTAGAAGTTTCGCGTTGCAACCTGCCAGCTCAAGTTTCGGGTTACATTTATCATTAATTTTCATAAGTTAACTTTACATCATTTATGCCACGAATTAATTATCATGTAAAATTCGTTCAAATACTAAAAGAAAGGGCAGGGGAGGCTATATTCTTGATTACATCAGCAGTATAGAGAACGCACGCAGGGGTGTGGGGATATCCATCCACAATAAATGTGCAAACAACATAAAAATGACATACAGTATATTGAGCAAGGAACGAGGAAACTAACGATGTACCTTGTTGGTAAGAAAGCCAATTTCATAGCAGAGTACGTACCCGATACTAGAAGGAGCAAAGCATAGAGAAGGAATGCTTCTACGAGGCCCTTCAGGAACAGATAAATAACACAAGGAAAGAGCGGATTATTATAAGTGGCGATTTTAATGGACAGATTGAGAACACTGAAATATACGGAATAAAACAAAGATTCAATGAAGAAGTGATAAATGAAAATGGTCAATATCTGTCTTATAGAATTTTGTGCAATGAACCAACTCAGGATCAATAATATCTTTTTTGATCATCCTGTACCAACAAGAAATCTCCTGGTTTAGTAGTAGAGGACAACACTCCTTGTTAGCTTTTGTTCTGAGCAATAAGGAAGGGGAACCCCAAACAAATATAAGATTAGCGAATACAGACACAGGTCTAGTACTATGTAAAATAAATCTTAGAATAAAAGTAAAGATACCAACTCCGGACTGCATTAGTCGGGGAGCAAGATGCTCTAATTCGACATCCTCTATACAACTCCAAACACACACAAGACAATTAAGCTGATTCTAATGTAAAATGACCTGCCGGATTCGAATTTTGAGGTCGCGAAAAGATCGGGAATTGCGAAAATTACGGAAAATCGATTTTTCGTAAAATTTTTTAAAATCAATTTTTGACCATTTTTAATACTTTTCTTGTTGTATTTCAGCAACGCAAAGAGTTAGAGACCTGTTTTTTTCGTGGAATATACACTGAAGTAAGCTGATCATCACAGTGTACTCACGTTGCCTCTAGAATTTTCCAATTTTATGAAAAGAAAAATATTTTCTTGCTAGAAAACAAATTTGTGTAATGTATTTTTCATGTACCGGTTAAGTAATTAGCATATACATATGCGAGACCAAATACGGGCAAAGGGTCGAAATTATTTTTTGGGGAAGAAACGAAACATTAATATTATTGCGGAAAAAAGTTACAGCGAGTTAAACACAAATAATATGTGCGCGCTAGCCGCTGTGAATCGTGTAGGAGTGGGTACAGGCGTACAAACGCTGCATTTCCCCTCACATAACGCATAACCATGATAATTGCATATTGGATTTCATGCATGCACATCGAAAAGAACAAGTAAAATGTTTACATTTATAGAACTGTGTTATTGTAACACAATCGAGTTTAGAGCTATTTGTGAATGTTATTAGCATAATAACGTAATTTTCCATGTACCATCCATATTCTAGGATGTTTGAGATATTTGAGCTTATTTGCCAAGCCGTTTTATATATAGCACACTTCCTCGACACATAGCCGCACGTCTCCAATGGGCACAGGAACATGGGGGCTGGCTTTTACCCCAGTGGCGCAATAGCATTTTTTCTGATGAGACAAAAATTGGGTTAGTGACTGATTATCGACGTGAAAGGGTTTGGAGGGGGCCGGGACGACTAGGAAGACTTACTTTTGCCAGAGAAGTTGTTCCTTATCAAAGCGGAACAGTAATGTTTGGGGGGGGGTATAATGTATGGTCGCCGCACTTCACTTATTCGCGTACCGCGAACAATGACGGGAAACATTTACGCCCAAAACATTATCCAACCGATCATCCTTCCATTGTGAAACTAAATTGGAAAGAATTTCGTTTTTACGGACGAAAACGGCACGCCCCACCACACAAGAAGGGTTGCTAATTTGCTACAGGAAGGGAATGAATATTCAAAGAATGAATTGGCCAGCAAACTCACGTGACCTGAATCATTGTGAGAACGTGTGGGATATGTTAAAAGGGGCCATTTTAAATAGAGATAACCCCCCTTTCACCCTTCAAGAGCTAATTGTTGCTGCTCAAGAAGAATGGAACGACATACCGCAGGAAGTTATTAATAACCTTTTTATTGGAATGTATGGACGTGCTAATGTTTTGCTCGAGAACAGAGGAGGGCATACTGGTTATTGACATTTTCGTTTCTCACATTTTGAGAAGACTTTGATCTTTTCAAAAAAAATTAATTCGGACATTTTCTTAAATTCAGTTCCTGGCCGTGTACTCCTTCCATGAAAATAACCTAACATGTGATAAAGCATTTCAATAAAATGTAGAATTGAATCCACATATTTGTTAGAATTATTTTTATTTACGTTTCAAATTAATTCAGGGGGCCAAGAGTTTTAGCTATGTGTGTATTATCAAGGATAAAAGTGCGCGAACCCTTATGTCGCTACCTATCAACCTATCAGCGTGGCTAGTGCGCACAAGTTATTGGTGTTTATCTCGCTTAACTTTTTTCAACAACAATATTAATGTTTCGTTTTTTCACCAAAAATAATTTCGAGCCTATGTCCACATTTGGTCTCGCATATGTTATCCAGCAAGAAAACATTTTTTTCATAAAGTCGGAAAATTGTAGAGACAACGTGAGTACACTGTGATGATCGGCACACTTCAGTGTATATTCCACGAAAAAAACAGATCTCTAACTCTTTTCGTTGCTGACATACAAGAGAAGTATTAAAAATGGTCGAAAATTGATTTAGTAAAATTTTACGAAAAAAACGATTTTCCGGCATTTTCGCAATTCCCGATCTTTTCGCGACCTCAAAATTCGAATCCGGCAGGTAATTTTACATAAGAATCAGCTTCATTTTTTTGTGTGCGTTCGAGTTGTATAGAGGATGTTTAAAACGCATCTTTCAGGCGGTCTGCTCCCCGACTAGCATAGTTTGAAAAATCAACATTGAAAAGATAACAGATCCTAGTGTAAAAGAACTAGGTATACTAAAATAGACTAAAGCAAAAATTGGAAGAGGGCAAAACGGAAACTCTAGTATAGAACAAATGTGGGCCAAGGCGAAGACAGGCATACTAGCAGCGGCACTGATGATGGGAATACCAACAAATACACCATGGTTTGATGAGGACGTAAAGGATCTGAATGATGAGAAAAAGAAGTATCAAAGATACAAAGAGAAAAAAAGATTGAACGAAGAATAACAAAGACAAAAACAACTTTATGGGAAAAATATTCTAGACATGGAACATGACCTGTACAATACTCGAATAGACCACGGTAAAAAAAACAAACTAACGAAACCTTACGAATTGGGAAATCACAAAAATCACAAAAAGAATTTTCACCACTTTGTGTATCGTTATAGAAGGAAGTTGAAAGTCCCAGCCTCCAATACTGGGAAGACTGAGGTATGCCAATGAGACGCAAGCAGAGGGACGTATAAATTTCGTCGGATGAAGTTTCTCCTGTTGTTTATCTAACTGAAACTTCAATATGAACAACTCGGTTGTTTAACTTCCAACTGTCCAACCGATTATGCCAAAATCCTTAGAGCCTCTAAAATAAATCTCGGATTAATTTGTTACGTAGGTAAATAGTTGTCTGCCAGACATGCTTTCGAGTTCAATATGAACGAGGATGAAAATTGCCTTTCCAATATGAAGTCAGTTAAAAAGTCCGGTCCTAGTGAAGTGGATGAAGAAAAGCAAGAAAGGGGATGGTACGACCATGGTTCCTTCTGGTATAAACATTCAAGGGTGGTATCTTTGTGGGAAATTGTAGCACGTAGTCAGTTGTATTCATGAACACCTGTACATTATACAGTCCACTGAAATAAATTAAATTTATATTATAAGTGCCTATAGCTTGAACAACAAACTTGCACCGTTGCGTCCGTGAATCATGAAAAACGGCAATGAGTATGATTAAATAATTGTTAGTATCAATGGCGCGTGCCCTCGACGCTGGTTTGTTTATTTAAAATCCCGGCCCGATAAGCAAGCAGAAAACAAACATTGTGTAACATCGTCCCATGATATCAAAACACACATTCACACAACACGGAGACCGAACTGAAAACGAAATGACGCATACCGCAAATTGTGTACTGAAGTATACATGTGAAAGTAGGAAATGATGATGTTGAAACTCTTTTTAATTCTGAAAGTGAAATTTAACGGTGCATTATACGACGCGAAGTGTCTGTTAGCTCAAGAAAAAGAAACACTTTTGCTCGGAGTTTGATACGGTCTGTAATTCTGAAAACGTGAATAGATATAACGTTGCTTTATTATTTACGTTCTTTGTTTTATAAGTTTTTGTTATTTTTAGATTATTTAATGGCAGTTTTATAATAGACTACTATTTATTTACCGATAATAATACGCAATGCCTGACCTTCCTTAATAATTAGACGAGTTTACAAGCAATAAAGTGCAGTTAATTATTATCTTTTGAAATGTATTACATTGAAAAATTCCTAGGTATAATCCCAGATTAATTTAAAATAAAAAATTTTAAGCAGCTATAAAATAATTCTTGTTAAATTAAATATGTAGATATAAGTAAGTACCTAACTGAAAATATGCACTATACAGAGTGTATTGTAAACCCATTCCGGCTTTCACGATCTATGTATTTCCTTTAAAAAAGTTGAAAATAATAGTTTCTCTGATAGGTATAACACATTTTGGAAATTATAAACTTCGAGCTAATTCATATCGAACGATTTTTTGAATTTGCTCCCCTTTTTCTTTGTGCTAACTAAATGTTTTAGGATTTTGTTATTTATGAGTGGGTGTAGGTGTAAGTGTCTGATTCAGCAATATTATGGACCAGCCATATATATATTTAAATACGAATGTAAGCTCATGCACATTCACCATTGACAATTACAACGAAATAGACCCTGCGCTCATATACAGACACCTGCTTGTTTGTGAAGCCGACATGGTTGAATTCGAGAGGGTTGCGGCAAGTATTTGTAATGTTTTCCTCAAACTTCATTACAAACAACCAGACAAATATTCCGTTTTCGCAGCTTTATAGTATTTATAACATACAGGTGTTCGATAACTTGTTTTCATAATTCAACAAACGAGCCGCTTAGACTGTGAATACTGTCGTTACTTCAGTTGTAAATGTAAAGAGATGGGTCTCCTCTTTCTTACGCAAACCATTGCTTGCCACCTGGAAAATCCAGTATAAAAATAAACCAAAACGAGAGGACTACTACCCCTAAGATCTCGAAATATTGGTAATGAATAGAAGACAAAATTGAGAAAATTAAATTAGGTATATTTCAAGATGTCGCTTGCGCCTATTTCGAATCCTTCACTAGATATAATATTCGATCAGTCCTCGAGTATTCTTTGCATGTTTGCGGTCGAACTCCAAAACATTTTTTGAAAGCATTGTAGGGACGTAGCGACTTTGTTCCTCCTAGGAGGCCAACGCACAAGGGTTCAACACTACAAACATGAAATGTACTTCGTTGTAAAGCTTGAAAATCCAACGATATAATTCTTCGAGCATCTATCGCTTTGAAATGCACTTCCTTCTGAATTATTCCACACAGATTAGCAGTCTGCTTATTTAAACGATACGTTTGTAAACATGCGAGGTAACAGCGGATTTTTTTGTATATTTAAACCTGTTTTCGTTGGCTTTTGTAATAGAATTATTATTATTGTAGATGTATTGTAGATTATGTCTGCTTTAACATACATAATGTAAGTCAACAATAGAATAATCTGTCTGATTTTTTTTCGTATTTTTAGTTAACCTGCCATTGAAGTTTTCAAAAATCATGGCATATCTTATCAAGGAAAAGTTATAATATACTTTTGCAAATATCCCCAGCTGATGTAATGTGAGCACTAACCTATCCTATCCTGTTGTGGTAGGATATAATCATTTCCAGTTCCTTATCTGCTACATATAATTACACAATTGCGTTTGCAAATGCGTTTGCTAAACACGAAATTTAATTTCATGTTTCGTTTACTAAAAATACAGGTTGGCGGTGTTTATTATTAATCTCAACACCAATAGCTTAAGTAATGTATCTATTATTAAAGAATGGTATTATGTAGGTTAGGTTTTTTGTAACTGAAAAGTGTTGAGCAACAATTTACGGCGTTAGAAACATCCGCTGGATTATTAAAGCCAATGGCGTGGCTAGAAAACGACCTCCAATTTTATATCTCCTGCTAAAAATAAATAAATTATTTGCAACTTATAGCTTTATTGCATATATTTTTTTGAAATTTCCCTAGAAGCACATTATATTGGAAAATATGCCACATATACAGTGACAGTAAAGTCCGCATCATATGGGAATTTTTTTTGTTCATTAATTTATGCAAAATTTGACTTTGGAGGCACTTTCTGCTTCAAAAATAATGCAATATTCTGTCGAGAATATAATTCATAAGTCACTTGACGCGATTTGCACCAATAGAAATTAAAAATTTGCTTGGTTACATAGCTAACACAGCGATAGTAAAAAACAAAAAATCCATCACCTTATTTTGGTCCGTTGTTAGGAATATGATATTATCCAGACCATCGGAAAGTATTAAATAAATTTTATTTGTCAAATCTGACAGTTGATATGCGTCATATTTCAAATGTAAATTAAGTTTCATTCTTTAAATGTTTATTATTCATTATATTCTCTTGCCAAATATAACTCGTGC
This sequence comes from Xestobium rufovillosum, assembly GCA_963966045.1. Classification (NCBI taxonomy): domain Eukaryota; kingdom Metazoa; phylum Arthropoda; class Insecta; order Coleoptera; family Ptinidae; genus Xestobium; species Xestobium rufovillosum. The sequence continues at coordinate 18,605,564 of OZ014496.1, forward strand.
TATGATTAATTATCGAGGATATCACTCGTGAAACCGAAACAGGACATTCAACTCGTCCTTCGGACTCGTAGATATCATCGATGATAATCATAGCACTTGTTATATTACCTACGATAAAAGTTTCCAAGCAGACCATGACGTCTGTCAAATTTGATATTTTTTTCCCAAAAATTGCGAATAAGGGAGTTATTTCTCAAAATTTCGAAAAATATCAAATTGAAAAGTTGTTTCTTTTTCAATTTTATGCCCATATACCAAATTTGAACAAATTTGTAGAATCAAAATTTTACTTCTACTTTAGTTTTTTAATACCACTTTTTTGCTCATTCGAATTCAACTAAACTAAATACGATTATTAAATGAATATGTATCGAGGTTTAACGAACTTTTAATGAATAACGGCGTATTATAAGTTCATCAATGACGTAGTGATTTTTGAAAATATGAACAAAATCGTTAAAAACGTTGATCAGTAAACTGCCTTTATTTGAAGATATAGGAAAATGTCTCCCTAAAAACTATAAGTTCAAAATTTAGGTTCGATCCCTTGAACGGGTGTGTTATACAGACGAACATAAAATGGCTCACTTTTCGGTATGTAGGGACCTTGAAACCGTTAAATCAGCCGAAATCGGCATGATCACATAGTCATTTTGTAATTAGAATCAATATACCCTAGTCTAGTACATTATTTCTAAAGCAACAGACCCCAGAGTTCAACTAAAAGTAACTTTTTTTAAATAGTGTCACTTTTTGTTAACTACTTTTATTTAATTTTTTAACTTTCAACTTTTTTGGTAAAATTTGATCGGAAAAAAATATGCAAAGAAAATCTAATATTGGAGTCCCATTTGTAATACATAGTGAAAAGTCCGTTTCATATTTCGAATAACAATACACATATAAGTGGTACGTTACAGGACGTTCTAAATTAAGTCGGCACTTTTGGAGCTACGCTTTGTCTTAAATGGGAAAAGAACTATTTTTGTTTACGGTGATGATCTTGAAAATAGAAAAATAATAGAACGTCGTATTTTCGAGCTATTCGCATAAACAAGATTTTTTTAAATTACATATTGAATTATCTGTATATTCTTACTGATTAAGAAAGAATATAGAATTCTGAATAAAAAAGTCTAAACGCACATCTATTCCAAAATTAAAAATACCTACCATTGCACTTTTGAAGAATCAAAAGTGTGTTATTGTTGTTTCTGAGTGGTTACTGGACCGTTCGAACTACTGCTCCTCGGGCAAATACCCCCGCAGGCATTGAATTATAGAACTAAATCTCGTAGTACACAAAATCTGGATTTAGTTCTATAATGCAATGCCTGGCGAGGTATTTGCCCGAGGTGTAGTTGTTCGAACGGTCCAGTACCACTCACGTTCGCTGCATAATTCGGCAAATAATTAGCTCTTGCTAATACTTGCACCAAGCTTGTAGGTATATCTACAGCAAGCAATATTGCATGGTTGGAGTGTGTAGGGCAAAACACCGTACTGATGAGTCCCAAAAGGACGAAACCAGTGGTCTATAGTTTTCCATGCACATTCGAAGCATGCAGTATTGAAAAACTTCTAACATTGTTGTTTATGCTGCTCCTTTTCCAGTTTTAAACATGGGATCCAACTACGTTGCTTTCATGGTCTCCTTAATGCAACATGGGTACCCACGCGATTTCAATCGTTCAAAAGTCAGGTTATTTTGTATTTTGGAACAGATGTTCATTAAGGCTTTTTATTCTGAATTTTATTTTCTTTCTAAATCTGTAAAAATATACAGGTTGTTAAGAAAATATTGTTTGTGCGAATAACTCGAAATACGATGTTGGGGATGTAGGATGTTCTTCTTTTAGGGAAATGCGTAGGTTAGCTCAGGATAGGAAAGGATGGAAGTACGAGTCCAACAAGTCTTCGGACAGAAGTTTATTATTCAATTTTATCAATACTGCCGGGTTTATATGATTGGGGATGATCACAGTTCTGGTGCCTCCTCGAAGGGCTGCAGCACGCATATCTTGCACCTTTGGACAAAACAAAAGTACTTACTTGTACTTATTTGTTCTTTAATATTTTTCTGAAAAACATGGAAATATTGTAACATAATTCTGAAATTTTTCTCACCGAGCAAAATATTTGAAAACCTGAATATAATGTAGGTTCCGCTCTTCCATAAAACATAAAAATCTCCTCCGCCCCTTATTTTTTCAATTTTCTGGCATATTTGGAGGTCCAGCGACAACATAGGGAAACAATTTGCCTTTCTCTTGCATTTCGCGGAATTCTGAATGTCCTGGTAATCTACTGCTAAAGCATGTTGGTTCGGTTTCACTTTTTGCACGTACTCGTGCCACTTGACTCCATAAATAAAGAGTCATCAACGATGACTATAATTTCGACAACTGGTAAACGTATGTTGATTTTCTTATGAGATGTGATTGCATAACTGACATTTCATTTCTTCAAGATTTTTTCTTAAAACCATAGTAGAAATATTGAATTTGAACCAAATTTCATAATACTAATTTGGCACTGCTATTTTTCGATCTTGAAATTTACTCCAATAATTATAAATATCTTTTGTGCTGGTTAGTCGTGCATGAATTCTTGGATGTACGCCACTGCTTGAAATCTGCTAATTTTATATAAAATGCGAAGGTTAGCAATATAAAACAGCAGAATTAGGTACCCGGAGTCCGGAGTGTTGGATTGTCCAACGGCATTTCGCAGCAGAAATTCTGCCCGGTTCATGGCTAGTTGTTACAAAATGTTACAGAGTTGCGCAAATCGTGTTTTGTTGGCTTTGAAAAGCGCTAATAATTTACTCCAACAGTTATCTAAATTTATTAAATACAATCACTCTCAATATGCGTCCGCGGGTCAACGCTCTCACCGTTGTTGCTCCGGTGTGTTAAAATCATTTTCCACCGTGAACTTTCAGTTTTACCATCACTTGGCCGATACGAATCGCGGCGGCAAAGGCAGGCAGGCGGCCACACGCCGCTAAACCCGATGTAGGTCAACTTTCTCTCTGCCGTAGAAGTGAAACTGCCATTTGATTTTTTCGCACACAGCTCAGGTGAATAACCTGTGCCGGTATTGTATTTATTGGCGGCGTTGCGTAACGACTGTTGCCCTCGCGCGGTTTGTCCTTCCTCTTGCCGTGGCTCTTACGACACACAACCGTTGCTTTCTGTTAATCAATGTGAAGGTACAGTTCTCTCGAAACTATCTTATAAACACCCTGCAAGTCAACACAGACGGCCTTATGTTATGTGTGCTCAAACCAAACCCAAATTCCAAAAAGCAAAAGTTCTTTGCCAACCGAGGAGCTCTTGACCTATATAGCAATTATCTGTTGATTTTCATTTCAAGGTTTAGTGATTATTCCGGTAAAATACTTCCAACTTTCAACATAGTGAATTCTTTTGCCAGGAGAATATTGAAACTAATCAATTCGGCAATCTGATTATCAAGTAGGTACGCTTTAGGAGAATTCGAAATGTATCTGTAAGCTTTTGGAAACTTACTTTGATTGTACAAAAGTTTTCACCATTCTCGATTCATAGACCTTGATTGTCTATATGCGTTTGGACTTACTAAGAAATTTTACTTGGAATTGAAGTAGGTAATGTTATGAAGTGTTATGTCCGTCATAGGCCATATACCGTAGCAAATTTCGACCTTTCCATTTTTCAAAACGACCAAGTAGGCTCAGTGTACGATTAGGATACACCATCATCAGTTCATCGATGAGCAGAAGCCAAATTCGGTTAGGCGACGAGGGAAAGCAACAGTCATGACCGCCTCGTGTTTTGTTGTTGTCAATTTATTGTCGCATCCTATTGTTAAGCACTACTGGTGTTAGTGATACGCCCCACCTTCCCCTCCGGCACAGTCGAGCGATAACAACAGGTACCCTTTACTAGTGAACCTACTCTCGGCATTTTGTTGAATCACTGAAATATCAACAAAAATATAAATTATGCTGTTTTTTACTTTTTCCAATGTTCCATTGGTAATTGATTAATCTCAGCTGCCGTTACCTGACTTTGACCTGAGACATGACAGACCTTCTCCTACCAAACTTGATCAAAATCTAAAAATATTGATTGTTTTTACATTTCTGTAAAATACCCATTTTTTAATTGAGCCTGTGACTTGTCGACGACCTCAAAATCAAAAAAAAAATAAAATAGAACAGTACCTGTCAGAAATTATCCAACAGTTCCAGACAGAGATCTTCGAATGATTTGAATAATTCTTGATCAAGAGCCATAGTACAAACTTTAGATGGCCTACTCTCAATGAATCCTCTTGCTCTTTACTTATCTTCGTATTTTCTCGATATTGATCACCTTCGCTTTACCACAGTGTCACAGGTCACATAAGAATGCACTTTTAGAGATTTTATTTTTCTTTCAAAGTTCCCCCCCCCCCCCCCCAATATGTTTCCGTACTTTCAAAAGTTCTGAACAATGAAGTTAAAACGTAAAACACCTAAAAAATTCCTGATACAACCGAACGAGCCACTCCCACCTGGCGACGACCTACCCTACCGGGCAATCTGGAAGAGGTTAAATCGACTGTGATCTCAGGTTGGAAGATGCCCAGCAAACGAGGGCCCTTTTTGAAAAGGAATGTGCGATTTCTTACTATAGGCATATAGAAAACATAGGGAAAAATAGAGGAATTTCCTTTGAAGTCGCCCTTCCCTTCTCGATTAAGCCCACCGCAATGACAGGTGCTGCATGTACCTTTATGTCACTGGTTAGACACAGATACATTTTACCCTGGGGCACAAACCACCATACTCGTACGATACATCCTCACCAGGACCAAATCTCTCTCATTAAGGGCCATTTCGCACCAGTCCAATCCAGTCGCGTGCAGTCGCGTCGGACGCTTCTGGATTCAACCAAGTGGGTTATCATTAAAATAAAGTAAATCTCAGAATTTGGTTTCAGACTGAGTCCATCACGTCCAGTCCGACCGCGTTGTGACTTGTCAAGACTGTCTGCGACTCAGCCGGTCGAAATTTTGCGCCAGTCCTGATGTTCAGTCCTCTGTAGCGAGAATCGTATACCCCGCATACCTGTCGTGTTTTTCTTTTTTATGGGCGTGGGAAATTTGATCTCTTGACCTGTTAGATTTACTAATTCAAAAAATAACTCTTGGCTCATTCGAAAATAGTTATAAAATTATTTTGGATCTTCAAATAAATCGAGAAATAAATGACTAAATGATCCAAAAACAAATCTTTTCTGTTTATCGGATGAACCCAAAATAGTTTTGTTCTTCGCCTCGCCCTTCCTTTGTTTTGCGGTCGACGTAAAATTATTACTTGAGCCAGTACGCCCATCTTCCACCAATTCTGTCGCAGACCGGTAAAATTTCTCCACACATGACGTTCTCAGTGCGAAACCCACCGACTGATATGATTTGACTAGACTTAGCAAGACTGGACGTGACTGGATTGGACTGATTTGGTGCGAAATGGTCCTAAGGCTCATTTCGCACCAAGCCAGTCCAATCCAGTCACGTCCAGTCGAGTCGGAAGCTTCTGGATTCAACCAAGTGGGTTATCATTGAAATAAAGCAAATCTCAGAATTTGGTTTCAGACTGAATCAGTGATGTGAGCTGGTAATTTACCAGTAAATAACCGTGGTTATTTACCGTAATTTACCGTAAAATACCAAAAATTAGTTACCGTAATTTACGGGGAAAATTACCGTAACTTACACAGTAAATTACGAAGTAAATTACCATATTTTATAGTAATTATGTTTATATTTTTTGCAAATAAAATTTATATTTTGGGCGACATCATTTTTCATCTAACATCTAATGCTAAATTACTGTGTTATTGGTAAATTACGGTAAATTACTGGTAAATTACGGTAATCTATAGGTAAATTGCAGTAATTTACTGGTAAATTTCGGTAATTTACTGGTAAAATACGGTAATTTACGCAATATTTATTACGGTAAATTACCACGGTAATTTACAAAACAAATTTATTACCACGGTAATTAATATCGGTAATTAAAAATCGTAAATTACCGCCGTAAATTACCAAAAATATAAATTACGGTAATTTAACATCACTGGACTGAATCTATCACGTCCAGTCCGATCGAGTCATGACTTGACAAGACTGTCTGCGACTCAGCCGGTCGAAATTTTGCGTCAATCTTGTTCAGTCCTCTGCAACGCGAATCGTATACCCCGCATACCTGTCGTGTTTTTCTTTTTTATAGATGAGGAAAATTTTATCTCTTGACTTGTTAGGTTTATTAATTAAAAAATGATTCTTGGCTCATTCGAAAATATGTAGGTACTTATAAAATTATTTTAGATCGTCTAATAAATCGGGAAGTAAATAACTAAATGATCCAAAAGCAGGACTTTCCTATTGTTTATAGGATGAACCCAAAATAGTTTTGTTCTTCGCCTTGAACTTCTGTTCTTTTGCAGTCCGACGTAAAATTATTACTTGAGCAAGTACGCCCATCTTCCACCAATTTTGTCGCTGACCGACAAATAAATTCTTCACACATGACGTTCTCAGTGCAAAATCCACTGACTGATATGACTTGACTGGACTTAAAAAGACGGGGCGTGACAGGATTGGACTGGCTTGGTGCGAAATGAGTCCAATCCAGTCACGTTCAGTCGCGTCGGACGCTTCTGGATTCAACCAGGTGGGTTATCATTGAAATAAAGCAAATCTCAGAATTTCGTTTCAGACTGACTCCATCACGTCCAGTCCGATTGCGTCGTGACTTGTTAAGACTGTCTGCGACTCAACCGGTCGAAATTTTACGCCAGTCTTGTTCAGTCCTCTGTAGCGAGAATCGTATACCCCGTTTGCTTGACGTGTTTTTCTTTCTTATGGACATGGAAAATTTAATCTCTTGACCTGAAAAATAATTCGAAAATACTTGCTTATAAAATCCTTTTGGATCGTCTAATAAACCAGAAAATAAATGACTGAATGATCCAAAAACAGATATTTTCTATTGCTTATCGGATGAACCCAAAATAGTTTTGTTCTTCGCCTCGCCCTTTTTTGCAGTTGACGTAAAATTATTACTTGAAAAAGTACGCCCATCTTCCACCAATTATGTCGCAGATCGGCATAATTTACATAATTTCTCCACACATGGCGTTCTCAGTGCGAAACCAACCGACTGAAATGACTTGACTGGACCTAACAAGACTGGGCGTAATTGAATTAGACTGGCTTGGTACGAAATGGCCCTAAGAGCTCCGCCTTGACGCACTAACTCACCTGTCACGCGAGTGATTCCGTACAACGGATCAAACCGTCGTATATGCAGGCACTGAAAGACAGCAGCCCAAATGCTCAACTGCCCCGTTTTGCAACATCACTATCTATATTATCTTGCAGCTCCTAATCCAACACCGCTGATGATCTTTAGAACTGCTGAGTCAAGTGGTGCAAATGTCCGCTTTTTGATTTTTGTGATGTCTTGCTGTGATGTTTTGTTTTTGTTTATGTACCTGGGTTCCACAGCTATAATAATCTATACCTGGGCCGCCGAACAGACGGAGTGATTGCCCTGCAAGAACGTGCTCCAGGCGGGACCACTATCAATTTAGGACAACCGAACCGCAGTGATGCGCTTTCTTTAGACCCAACGAAGTCGTATCACTCCAATTCGGTCGTCATAAATTACTATTGGCCCCGCTAGCGCACGTTTTTGCAGGGTGATCACTCCGTCTGTTGGGCGGCCCAAGTACAGGACAGGCACTGCGAAATTATTCAAAATATCAATGTCAATACTTTGTCGATGCTTCGTCTAAACTAAACGATAAGAAATAATTTTACACTCTAAAGATCGCGGTACAATGAATCCTGCGGTTCACCGGATATCAAAATCCAAAGCATCTATAGTTCTCTATTCTAGACACTATAACCATATGCTTTTTCGCAAGATCATATCAACTTCCATTACTTTTGTGTGATTTTTAAAAAATTTGCCGTATTAATTAGAATCATATTCACCAACTCTACGTTACTATTTTGAAAATATGTATGTACTTGAAAGTTTCAGAATTACAACTGAAATAACAATACCTTACAACACTGAACTAACACAAACACATGCAGGTATTAAAACCAACTGATTAGATGTGAATTAACACACCTCCGATGTAAAGCAGTTGTAGATTCAATAATTTTTCACGCATAGTTTAATATATTCGTGAATGTCCATCTCATTTAGTAAATAGGTTTGTGAGAATCCCTTTTTATCACCGGATACAGCTTTAATCTTAATTGTTGATTCCCCTCAATTTTTTGATGTTTTTCTTCACAGGTTTATCCTGCCAAGTAAATTTAGATCCACCAACTATATTATTCGTAAATACATTGTTCCAGTTTATGCAGTCTTCGTACAGTTCTATAAAAACAAGTTACTAACGGCTTCACTTGTTCTATTAGTATCAGCTAAAAGTGGATGGCATTACTAAACTTAAATCATCCTTTTACATTGATGTATAATAAATATTGAATAACTTTCATCGATGCAATTAGCAGCATATCCTATAGAAGATGAATTATGAGCTAGTAAAAGTAAAACATGGCAAAGCTTACGCAACTCGTCTAAACCAAAAATGCCTTCAGTTACATAACTCAAAACCACAATACTAATTTGTAAAAAGAAATTAAACCGCCTAACACTATTTTTTTGTTTTATAAATTACTATTGGGCACGAAATGTTTTCGAATCAGTCATGCGTGCTCGGTTGATTGAGTCTTTTAAGTCAAATTTAAAAATAAAACGCCTCAGATGTGATTTTTCAATTGCATCTCGTAAACACGTTGACCCTATCTGTTTTTCTGCAGCATCGCCCACGCCAGTTATAAAAATACCGTTTCCTAGATTTTAGACTAAAGATACAAATAGTTTATGAGGTATGTTTGTATGTAGGTATTCTTATAAGCGTTGCGATTAGGCTGATAAAAAGTATTTAAAAACCTGTCTGTCACAGCCTCAGGTTGCAATGTCTCAACCATTCTTGTGCTCTTTGGGGAGAGGTCGTGAAGTTCTTCTAAGATACCTGTGAAGGCTAAGTGGGCAACTGATTCCTCGGCGTTGCATTTATTATAGCAGGAGCTTCCAGTGGTTCCCCACTGGGTCAGGCTCTTATTGCAAACTCCGTGTAACATGTCACCCTTTCAGGGATATATCCAGGTCTAAAAATAATAAAAATATTCCTATAGGCAATATGTATTCTTGTTTGGCCGCTGATGAAGTCACGGAATCTTTACCAAGAATTGTTTCCTAATAGAAGAGTTCCGGGCAGAAGTACACCAGTTAAGAAAAACTGGATGTTTGGATCCACATCACAGACAGGTAAATTGCGATCCTAATCTTGAATAAAAGATACTTCAAATTGCAGACAATAATCTAGCAGCGAATGCAAGGCAAGTTGAAGAAATCATCATCAAGTTACGAGACCGACGATTGGTTGGACGAGCACACATTTCCCCAGAAGTAAAACATCCTACACCTCCAATTATTTGCAAATAGTAGTCTGCTCTTGGTCTAACTCTTACAATTATTTCCATCTCCACCTCTAGATTGTTAACCACGGTATCTTGATCATACATATATACGGCTGTTGCACCACATTTCAAACGCTTCTATTTTTTGGTCCGTCTCTTACATGTAGGTCCTTCACGGTCAGTAGAAATCTATATAAATAATAATATTTTTGTCCTACAAAATAGAAAACCGACTTCAATATACAATGAGAACATCGTCAATGTAGTCGAAGTCAATTAAATACGCATTATTATATGGGACCACATGAGAAGCACCAGCTTTCTAATAAAAAAAGAATCATCAAAATCGGTTCACCTAGAAAAAAGTTCTGAGGTAACACACATATAAAAAAATACAGTCGAATGAGAACCACCCCCTTTTTGAAGTCTGTTAAAAATCACTTGCCGTATGTATGTAACGGCTCCACCGATTTGGCTGATTTCTTTTTTGTTGTGTTCGTAAAAATAGGTTAGATGAAATAGGGAAACAAAGATATAAGGCGATCAAGTGGGAAATTATTCGGAAATGTAGGAAAGCGAAAGAGCAATGGATCGATGATAAGTGCAAAGAAGTGGAAAATAAGTTCGAAATAGGAAAGACTGATGAAGCATATAAAATAATTAGGAGAAATTTTAGAGAAATTGGATCTAGTACCAAAAGCATTAGGAATGAGGCAGGAGATATCCTAATCGAAAGCGGGGAGAAGGCAGATAGGTGGAAAGAATATTTAGGAAACTTATATGCGGGACAGGAAGTGCAAGATATATTAGAAAGTGAAAGCAGTGTAGAAGGGGATAACCTAGGGAGTCCTATAATGAGAGAAGAGTTTGAGCTAGCACTAAAAAGTTTAAGGAATAATAAAGCACCAGGTATAGATGGCTTGCAGGCAGAAATCTTAAAGTGCGCAGGTCAAGAGGTAATAGATCGTTTATTTAAATTAGTTAGTCGCATATACCTGACAGGCGAGATTCCAGAGGATTACAAACTGAACATCATGGTAGCTTTGCCAAAAAGGAAAGGCGCGGATAGATGCGAAAATTTTAGAACTATCAGTTTAACTTCCCATGCGTCAAAAATTTTAACTAGAATTGTGCAAAGAAGGATGGAGAAAAAGGCGGAAGAAATATTAGGAGAAGATCAGTTCGGATTTAGACGAAATAGAGGAACGCGCGAGGCCATTCTAGCTTTACGAGTAATTATAGAAAAAACGATAGAAAAGAGAAAGAGCGTATATATAGGATTTGTAGATTTAGAAAAAGCCTTCGACAACGTAAAATGGGGGAAGATGTTCGAAGTGCTGAGAAAGGTAGGGATGAAATACAGGGACAGAAGAATAATACATAATCTCTACAAAGAGCAAAAGGCAGTTATAGAATGTGAGCAGGAACGAAGGGAAGTAGATATCCGGAAGGGAGTGAGACAGGGATGTGCATTGTCACCTCTAGTTTTCAACTTATATATCGAAGATGCGATTAATATTGTTAAGGAAAGAACAGCCTCAGGGATCAATGTACAGGGCCAAACTATTAACATGCTCAGATTTGCGGATGATATAGCAGTGTTAGCATCTAGCAAAGAAGAATTAGGAGCGGCTTTGAATGAAATGGAAGCAGTTTTGACACAGGGCTACGGCATGAAAATCAATAAAAAGAAAACTAAAATTTTGGTATGTAGATGGAGTGAAAATAGAACTAAAATTGAAATACAAATAGGAAATGAGAAGATAGAGGAGGCCGCGGATTTCTGCTACTTAGGAAGTAAAATAACCCAAGACGGTAGGAGCACTAAAGATATAAAACAAAGAATGGCGGAGGGACGAGTTGCGTTTAACAAAAAGAAACAACTGTTATGTTCGAGAACGGTTAATATAGAGACTAGGAAGAGACTCTTAAAGTCGTATGTATGGAGTACGGCATTATACGGGTGCGAAACTTGGACAATAGGAGAAGCGGATAGAAAAAGAGTAGAAGCGTTTGAACTGTGGTGTTACAGACGCATGATGAAGATACCGTGGATAGATAAGGTTAGCAATATGGAAGTATTAGAAAGAGTTGGGGAAAGGCGAAGGGTATGGAAAACAATAAAGAGTAGGAGAGATAGGATGGTAGGACACCTTCTAAGACACGAAGGAATAGTTCGCGACATACTAGAGTCAGAGATAGGAATAAAAAGAGGTAGGGGTAGGCCTAGATTAGACTACTGCTCTCAAATAGTTAGGGATGTAGGATGTTCTACTTTTAGGGAAATGCGTAGGTTAGCTCAGGATAGAAAAGAATGGAGGTACGCGTCCAACCAGTCTTCGGACTGAGAACCTTATGATGATGATGTGTTCGTAATTGTCAGGACAAGGTTTGCATGAAAGAAAATTTTGGAAAATCCACCGGGAAAGTCGAAAATTTGGATGGTATGTTTGTATGAAAATCTATTTGACAAACAAAAATGTGACGTTCAGTTTGACAGTTCTAAAAATTGAATTGTCAGTGTGTTATCGGTGATGATCATGTATTTGGTGTTTCTTTGGAAAAAATGCCACTAGTGAGGCGTCGAAATATCGATCAGCATACGCGCAATGCAAGCCAACTACATGATCGTCGAGCCAAGTCGAATAAGGATTTCTCAAGCCTCAAGCGCGATCCATTATGACTCCGGAACAACGGATACAGTCGTGTTCGACGCGCTCAGTTGGAGCTTACGCACAAAATAATTTGGAACGTCGACAAAACAGAGGCCGAACGTGGCATTAGAAATAAAAAATTGGAAAAGTTGCCCGGAAAATTGGAAAATTCGGGAAAAACTGAAAGTGCTTTTTTCTATGGGATTTTTGTATGATATGGATATGCGTAAGTCGGGAAATTCGGACAAACTGTAAAAATAATAATTTTGGAAAATCCACCGGAAAATTTGAAAATTCGGGAAAAACTAAAAGTGCTTAACGGCTGGACCGGTTTGGCTGATTTTTTTGTTGTGATCGTAATTGTCAGGACAAGGTTTGTATGAAAGAAAATTTTTGGAGAATCCACCGGAAAATGTGAAAATTCGGGAGAAACTGAAATTGCTTAACGGTTGGACCGATTTGGCTAATTCTTTTCAAAAATAAGGTTTTTAGGGAACAAAAAATTGGAAAAGTTGCCCGGAAAATTGGAAAATTCGGAAAAACTGAAAGTGCTTTTTTCTGTTTTTGTATGATATGAATAGGCGTAAGTCGGGAAATTCGGACAAACTGTCAAAATCATAATTTTTTGTATGCACTCGCGATCATAACTGACGATAGGAACGACATATTTGGTTGAACATAAACGTGATCAGAAAAATATTTCACATTGAATAAACGATTTGGTTAATGAATCAAAAGTTCAATACGAAAAGTAATTTTAGGCAGGACGTCTGCCGGGCCCGCTAGTATGTATAATAATTATAAACTTTTGATCTTAATTCAGTGTTATAATAAGACAGTGTTATAATAAGAATTTAACAGAATTTATAGAATGGTATTTAATGTTCAAAAAGGTCAGTCTTGCGGATTTTAATACCTTCATATCCAAGTAGAACTATGCTGGAGGTGGCGGAATACAGTGACTTTGCCTGTTAAGAGCACGTTGCCAATTTGGCATCTAAATAACTTGTAAGCATTTCCCTACAGAGAAGTATGCACGTTTATCACATACCTACCAAAGTGGCTGTTTACCTCTTCCTTCGTTAATGGGGTAGTCCACCAATTTATTTTTGAATTGAAAAAGTAAGATAAACTGACCTATATTTTTTATTTTTTTATTTTGTATTAAGAGGACCTGAAATATGTAGTTAGTTTAAAAATCTCAAACTAGTGTTTAGTTCTTCTGTTTTTTTACATGTCATTGTTGGGCAAAGAGGGTACCTGAAGTTTATTAACCCTAATTGTGAAGAAATAGTGCTCTTATGTGAGTAATTGGAGCAATGTCGTGAGGAAAATACTGTTTTGTATAAATTTGGTCAAATAAACAAAAAAATACTTTTTATTATCTTATCAAAATCAAAACACCATCAGGAATGCCGATCCGTTAGCGTCAAGTTAACAAATAATAAATAAATAATGTTCCAGGGGATGTCAAAACTTCACTGCTTACCGCTCTCTGACGTCAGATTGCCACCATAATATTCATATTCATTTAAAGGAATGCGTAAATTAATAATAATTAATATTGTACACAAACTACTGAATATAAATATATTAGATTACATTTTAAACTGGCCCATATAATTTAGTGAACTTGAAGGTTTTCGTTAAAAGACCTAAAATATGTATATTCGACAAGAAACTGCATCTAACCTCAAACAATATGCCTATTTCAAAGAAGTGTAAAGTGGATAACATCTTGATGTATGAGTGAGACAACAAAACCCGTATAACACAGCACAGAGCGTGACAGCTGTTTTATGCTCGCAGAACAAAATGGCCCTTTTGGTTCCTGTAAAATCGCAGCAGGTTCTTTACCGGCGGAGCTTATCTTTATCGCGTCATTTAATTTGTAGTGTAAATTATACGTCGGGTCATTACCTTGCAGCCGCGTTGAGTTATTAAAAAAGTCAACACCACGTGCTAATGACTCACGATACGCAGAGAAAAATGCTATAGATATAAATGGGGTGATTAACTTTAGGGGTAATTAATGTATATACAAGAATGGAAGGGATTAAATGAAGAAAAATGATTTTCTTTTAAATACTTTTGCCGCTCGTTAGTTACTCTGTGAAAGTATCCTGAAAAATGGATAATTAAGGACTAGATTTATTCGATTTGGTGGCTAAGGTGGAGGTAAATCAATCAGCGATAAAAGTGAAGGTTGCTGACTCTAAAATTTATAATATGAAACTGCCACCAGCACCGACGCCGGCTCATTTAAGATTGATTGTCAATTTTAAGAATACAAGTAAAGCAAGAATTTGTTGAGAGGCGCGCACATTCCAATCCTTCAGCTCAGTGTTATTATCTAGCAAGCATTAAAATCTGTGTAGGTATACTTTCTTGATGATTTCCTGGGCCAAGCAGTTTAATAACCTTGTTTCCCCCAGAACACAAATGACGTGCTTATAAAATATACAAGGGTAGAATTTAATACAACAGATACCTTTATGGTCCAGAACGCTTTTGGAAAAGTAAACGGTAACGTTAACATGACGCAGTTTGTAAATCCGTAAATCGCAAGGTTTAGTCCCATTTCCTGCGTCGATGAAAATTTTCCCGTTTCGTGTGTCGTCCCAAACCTCTACCTGGTTTGAGTGCCGTTTCGAGCACTGACCTACTGATAATGCAGTAAGCCACTAATTCGAGATTATCTTTAAAACACAACGCTGTTAATAACTAGACTTCAATGCGGAAGTGTATGTTGATTTCTCTCCTATTGTTTTCAAATGTTAATGTTTTTGTTTTGGTGGGGGGAGACGTAAACGCTCCGCTTGCCCACAGACCAGAAATAGTGGACCGTGGAACCACTTTTTTGGCCATATTCAGTGACGGGCAACACTACTTTTTTGGCCGTATTCAGTGACGGGCAACTATAAAACAAAGCAGTACGTTTCGTATGCCTTTATTGCAACAGGTACAACATGTTCAAAGTAAAGGATATCGTTGTGCAACGCACGAACTGGTACTACTTAATTACCCAGTAAATTCTTGACGCTCGAATCGGCACGAAAACAGGTAGAAACCCAAAAACGCACGAAACGGGATCGCACGAAACGGGAAGATACCATATCGCAATGGCGGCTTCCGTTTTAGTTGTGGGAGATGTTCTGGAAGTCATGAAACTGTTTATGTTTACGATGTTTGCTGGGAAAATGGAGCTCAGTAGCAATTTGTTGACAAAGACCTATACATATTTTAAAGTTCCCAACTGTTCAAATACTGGCAAATACAACAAAAACTGCTCTAGACTCTGCTGTCATGAACGTATCTACTTTTGGTAGATTATTATGCAGTTGTGCTAGCACAAACGCTTCTTCAGGTATGGAAAATTCTGTACTTGCCTAACCTGTAACTGTTAAAACAGTTTTAAATAATACTGACAACTAATAAAGCTACGACATTATATTCTTATATGTAGTAATACAATAAATAAGTGGTCTAGAATAATTATCCATAATTTTACGAAAGCTTTGCTTTCATAGCCACGAGTATCACGAGTTCGATAAATTGAAAATCATTATCCAGTTTTGCTTCTCGAACTCGTTTTCATTCGGCAATACATACTGCAGTCCGTGGAGCTATCGGGACTATTGCCTGGCAACGAGTTTTTGAAAAACGTCGAATTAAGCTATTAAGGGTTCGCCACATAGGCCATGCCATGCCATGGCAACGAGTTTTCGAAAAACGTCGAATTAAGCTATTAAGGGTTCGCCACATAGGCCATGCCATGCTATGGGTAACCATAGTTATTTGTTTAAAAACTAAAGGCCTCGCCACATAGGCAATGCTATGCTATGCCAATGTAAAACACAGAAGTAGAGACAATGAAATTCAAATGGAAGTGACCACATTGTTCATGTTTAAAGTAATTTGCATAGCAACGAAGTCGACTTCTATGCTGTTTCTATGGATACGTTTCCATGGAAATAATAATAGTAATTGGAGTAAAGGCCTCGCCACATAGGTCATGCCATGCCATGCTAAATTAAATTTAGCATGGCACAGCACAGAGTTGTCCACATAGGACATGCTATGTAAATTTGGGTAACCATAGTTATTTGTTTGAAAACATATTTTTGTCAAATGGCAGCTGTCAATATTCATAAATTTAAATAATGGATGATGTTCATCGTTGCTTTGGGGTTCATTTTACAACTTATTTCCACATTGTCCACATTGTTCATGTTTAAAGTAATTTACAAAGCAACGAAGTCGACTTCAATGCTGTTTCTATGGATACGTTTCCACGGAAATAATAATAGTAACTGGAGTAAAATGAACCCCAAAACAACGTTATGAACATCATCCATTATTTGAATTTATGAATATTGACAGCTGCTAATTGACAAAAATAAGTTTTTAAACAAATAACTATGGTTACCCAAATTTACATAGCATGTAAATTTAATTTAGCATGGCACGGCATAGCCTATGTGGTGAGGCCTTTATTTTTGTCAATTGGCAGCTGTCAATATTCATAAATTTAAATAATGGATGATGTTCATAACGTTGCTCCAATTACTATACTTATTTCCATGGAAACGTATCCATAGAAACAGCATAGAAGTCAAGTTCGTTGCTATGTAAATTACTGTAAACATGAACAATGTGGACACTTCCACTTGAATTCCATTGTCTTTACTTCTGTGTTTTACATTGGCATAGCATAGCATGGCCTATGTGGCGAGGCCTTTAAGCGCTCGCCACATAGGCCATGCCATGCTGTCCACATAGGACATGCTATGGGTAACCATAGTTATTTGCTTGAAAACTTATTTTTGTCAGTTGGCAGCTGTCAATATTCATAAATTTAATTAATGGATGATGTTCATAGCGTTGTTTGGGGTTCCTTTGCTGTTTTATTATACAGGGATGTAACTGATGTAACTGAACCAGATGAATAAGCCATTCATCATTTATTTTCATTTTGCTTGACATTTGAATAAATATGATTACGTACAACGAAAAAACGGAAAAACTATTCCCAAAAATAATTCTAAAATTCGGACGGCGAGTGTCAAACAACTTATTTTCATGGAAACGTATCCATAGAAACAGCATAGAAGTAGACTTCGTTGCTATGTAAATTACTTTAAACATGAACAATGTGGACACTTCCATTTGAATTCCATTGTCTATACTTCTATGTTTTACATTGGCATAACATATCATAGCATGGCCTATGTGGCGAGGCCTTTACTTTCAATTTATTCTCACTCTCCGCTTTTGGCTGGCGATCTGGAGTTCGCAAGTGTTCCAACTACTTTGAAAATTAATGAGCAATTATAATGCCATGATTTAGTAACGACAAAATAAAAATACAGGGTAATCCCAATATCCCAAATGAGCATTTGATTTCAACTTCTAGATTTTTCAGTGTTCTAGATAAGACCTGTGAGCGGGTACTCCAAAGACCTGCTTGAATTTCATATAGGTAGGTACGCACATTGTAGGAATATGACTGATAGTGGCAAGCGTATATTCCTAATCCTTATGTGTCATTATCAGTTTCTCAAAATATACTTAATACGATTTTGCAATGTTTATTCTATATTCTATAATAATCCAGCAGAAGCGCAGTGTTTATTTCAAATAAATGCATTTGGAGCAAGCAAGGCAACAAGGGTCTGAAGATTTTATCAGAATGCACAACAATATTGTAAAAACCAGGTCAGACGAAATTTTACAATTAGATTTATAGGTAGAAAAACAAACAAAGATAACAATTTTTAAACAACGTAGGTACTTACTGCAGGTACGCCTAAATATTTTCGTTTTATATTCCGTGTTATCTAAAGTAGACAATGAACTTGTTTTATTTTATTGTCCGTTCCAATTAAAAAAATAGTTCGAATTGTACTTAATCGACAAAATAACTTGTTCATGAATGCATGAAGTGAAGGTAAGGACAAAAATTATACCATACCTAGTCATCTATTTTGATATGATTTACTAAATTAACAAAAGCGAATTTCTGGGACATTCTCGTTTGTGTACGTAATTTTTCCAGTCCTAATGTATCAGGTTGTCAGCATAAAAATGAATATTTAATGAATAGTTAAAGACAGAAAGTAAAATGAATAGGTTTGGTTCATTCAAATGGTATGATGAACAAACGACAAAATGAGTAAAAATAATTGTTAATCAATAACTTACATTAATTATTCACCTAGTTGTAATAATGCACGGACTTTTTGAGTCGAAGTATTGTGGGGCGCAAAGCCTTCATCCGACTGGCACAGTAAAGAAGATGGCAACGACACGTGCGTTGAATGCCTATCGATTGGACACGAATGCCACGGCCAAGGGCGGTTCGCCAAGTCGCCAGGACTCGTGGATGGATGCCTGAATTCCCCGAGCACTTCATGGTTTCCGAAATTGTCGTAAGCAAGTAGTCAGTTTTACTCGTCAAATTGCCTGGCAACAAAATTTCGTTCAAAACAGAAATTCATCCGGCAAAATAAAAAGGGCTCGTCAAATTACTGTTGATAACAGTTATCATAATATTTTTTGCATATAATATACATATGTGGGTGCTTATTACCTATTACAAATTTCTTAACAAACTAACTGTTTTTTTTCTTTCAGGTAAGTCCACATCACTGTTATCATTTCGTAAGTACATTAGCAGAGTACAACTTCGCTGAAAAAAATAGAAAGGGCAACTATTTCTCAGATAAAAATCACCAGTAAATATACAGGCTGTCTGAAATTCGGTGTGCAACATGGGGATCTCTGTTATCTTAACAACTAGACCCTAGGTTTAAATTCGGCAAAGTTGCTAAATATTATGCTGACTAATGTCCTCAAAAGAAAATCCAGATATTCTGAATCGTTCTCGTGAAAACTGAAAAAAACTGAAAAATTGCGTTTTCGTTTTTTGGCTATAACTTTTTTATTTCACCTTGTATCTTCATTCTGTAAAAACTTTTACATTGGCACTTTTTATTCTCTATTTGATAGCATTGTCACTCATTGGCTACGTCGATTCATTTTTGTTTTTTAAAAGCCAACTTCAGTTTTTCTTATGGGCGCCATATCTGAGTGACAGGTGAGCTAATCCGCGTTATTTTCCTGAATACAACGATGGGCTTCATGTTGACTTTTTCATATCTCGTTTTTCTTTGTTAGAGAACATTTTCAGGTAATACAAAAAATTCAAAAACGTAAAAGAAGAAGCAATAACAACATCAGGAACCTAGGAACACAAAAAATGAAAATGAACCAAACAAAAACAAATTCAAGGCGGGGAAAATGTAAACAAATACGACACAAATCGAAAAAACTTGCAAGCGAACATTATTAGTAACTTGACGTTAGGTGACTTTGTTTCCATGGTAACTCACATTATTTCTGATTTTATCTTAGATAACTAGAACGCAGAAATAAAAATCGGCAAAAATGTATAAAAACTGTAAAAATATTAAAAAAGTCAACATGAAGCACATCGTTGTATTCACGAAAATAACGCGGATTAGCTCACCTGCCACTCAGATATGGCGCCCATAAGAAAAAATGAAGTTGGCTTTTAAAAAACAAAAATGAATAGACGTAGCCAATGAGTGACAATGCTATTGAATAGAGAATAAAAAGTGTCAATGTAAAAGTTTTTACAGAATGAAGATACAATATCAAACAAAAAAGTTATAGCCAAAAAACGAAAACGCTATTTTTCAGTTTTTTTCAGTTTTCACGAGAACGATTAAGAACATCTCGATTTCCTTTTGAGGACATTAGTCAGCATAATATTTGGCAACTTTGCCGAATCTAAACCTAGGGTCTAGATGTTAAGATAACAGAGATCCCCATTTCAGACAGCCTGTATATACCTAGAAGGTATATTAATTTCAACAAAACCAAAGTTAACTAAAAAAACTGAGTGCGTGGTCGCCACGGGCGATAGAAGTGAAACTTCAACGTTATTAGAAGAATGCAAAATTTGTAGGGTAAACAGATGATTGGAGTGTATGCATTTATGAGTTTCAAATATACCTATCTTTAATCATCAACTTCCATGTCTTCACTCAAATCTAAAACTGAAATGATAGGTCTATGTGTGATTTGATTTTCTTTGAAAACAAAAAAGAAAAAACTAAAAAAAAACAAAAAACCCAAACGCCAAAGAAAACAAAAAAAAACAAAAAAGTCAAATATTTTATATCTTTTTACACGTTTTTAATAAATCTTGACAAAGCCCCCCAACGGGGACGAAACGTCGATATTATTATATAGTTATACAGTTATTTATTTACTACATGCCAGAAATTCACAAAATTTAAAAAATTAAAATTTGAACTGGCACAAATTAAGCAAGACTATTTTAAACGTTTATTCTAATTTTCGTAACACTGGAATATACTCATTAATTTATAGACTACCAATCGCATTTCGAATGCACAAAAAATCGATAATAAATATTCTCCGTATCAAAATAATAATTATGAAAGAATAAATCGAATTTTAATGCTTCTAACCAAGCGCTTTGTGGTGTCACGAGAACTGAAACGCTGTGTCCTCGCCTTGCTGACGCTTGCCTGAGAGAAACAGCGCGAAGCATGAGACAGAGCATGGCCAAAGAGTGGGGAGTTCGATATTCCTTTTCTCCTCTACCCGTCTTCTCAGACTGCTCCCCTCCATTCGTTTCACTTTTCGTGACGCTCGCATTTGCCAACACAGGAACTTACTCTACCGAGGCAAAAGAAGTTTCACTTCAAAAATACCCAACTTTATCGCATCACAAATTTATTTCTTTGTTACCTATTATTGATACTGCATTACTCTTCTTTTTTATTGAGTGTTTTTTGCATTAACTGCTTCCAGTGGATATTCTTTTAACTATAAAATATTTTAGGATGTTTATATAGGTATCTACTTTTCTTGAATAGGGACGTAGCTCAGGCGCAAGTGGACAGCTAAAGTGTCAACTGTTTTTGTTCGATATTCGAGTTATAGAAATGACACAGCTATCAATTAGGTATCTACAACGGTATTGCGGCTTCGAATTCGAAAATTTTTAATTTTTACCTTTGGAACTACGTAATTTCCAAAAGTAAAAAAAACTCAAGCCACATATTTATTAAGTGATATTAAACGAATTAGATACCATATAGAGATTTCATTATTATCGTTCATTATTATCGTTATTACTGGAAACTGCAATGCATATGGCCTGCGAGTTTTTACTAAAATTTTTGAAAATAAAAAATAAATAAATAAAAACTGGAAAAGTTCGGTAAAAACGTAACTACTTCATTTCAAAATCCGTGACGTAAAATGAACTAGTTATAAGAGCGTTCAAAGTTCTCTTTGAGCATAAGAATTTAGTTCGTTCATTCAGTTCAGTTTCTTACAACTACAGTGACACACCTTCCTTAGGTTTCTTGTTCTTGGCGCTTTAATAGTTGTAAAAGCGTCACATCTTCTACACGATCAGTTACGTCCAGTATTTAGTTCAACTAATAATACATTTCTCGGATCTTCGTTGTTTCCCAAGCCATAACGCTGGCACCGCAATATGAGCTTGACGAAGTACGTCGGGATCTTCACTTTTGAGACAACTATCTGTACCGTCCGCAGCTTCCCATCGGTACTCGGTACTCTCTACATATAGAGTTCGGACATCGTTCAAGTTGTTAGGACTCTTTAGCTCATGTTCTTTAACGAGAGTCGTTCACTAGTAAACGTTCATTTGAAGAACTCATTGTCCAGGAATATCTCAGATTTAAATGTTGCTAATATGTCATTTTATTAATAAAACCTTCCATTATATGATAAAAACAAGGAACGATCCATGTCATAAATATGACATTTACTTCATATTAAACGTTATCGTGTATGGGCCATTTTGCTTTTCATTTGTTTCAAACTTAATAACAAAAATACGGTTACAGTATGACAGAATCTTAATCTTAAGCACAAAATAACCAGAAGTGTTATGATATTTAAAGGAAAATAAGAACATAGGTGGATAAGTGGATGATTGTGCTCTTATACAGTATAATGCACAGCGCACACGACTTGCGAAATAACGAGAGGGCCGAGACACAATAAAGTACGATGAGAGCAGGGAGCACAAGGTGTATCACTCCACGGCTCATTGCTTGCTCACTCCTCACCTTCGCGATTCCCTACCTACGCTCCCCGAGATGATAATGACGGAATGAACGATCAGCACAATGAAAAAGAATCGTTAGTACACATAAGAGAGTCGTTCTTTTAAATGAGTCGTTCATGAATGGTTACATCTCTAGTACTCTCCCACAGTAACGCTCAAGAACTCTTCTCACACCAGTTGTCTAACATTCATTAAAAGTAAAATTAAACTAAAGTTAAACTTTTTTTACTTATAATCACAATAATTTAATTAATACAAAACATTTATTCCAGTTCACTTTGTTTTTTCAGATCATCAAATGCAAGTTTAAGTTTAGCGATAGAACCCATGTTACCTATGTTACTCAAGCGAAATTTCCTTTTGTATAAACCGTGTATATTTTGACTTCAACAAAACATCTTACAAAATACAAAATTGTGCACTGGCGACAAAACAAAATATCTTCTAAGCATGCTGTAATGTAAAACATTATGAACCGTAACCGCCCTTTTCTCTTTAAATACGCAAAGTGTATGTGCATGAAGCATGGCTCATTTATGTTTTAACGATTGTTTTACGACACATTTAGATGCTCCGCGAACATAAACAAAATTTTTTGGTACGCGGAAATTGGAGTGATAGTAGAACGGGTACGGACGCTGGCCATGTTGCGGAGTCGATGACCTTAAAGTTGTTGCTTAGATACGACGCCGACGGAGACGCCGCTTCCATGTTTTAAATTTAGTCCACGCGCCCGTCGCATATAGAAATATAATTTTATTAATATTTTAGTTTGGTTAATATTTACCAAAGATAATGGCCTTGTACGTAAAAGGTTCCGAACTAGAATCAACCTCACGAGTTTCTGGGCAAATTTCGAAAAAAATATTTACCATTAATTGCAGTAGTGAAGACTTATATGTATTATGTAAATACCAAATTTAATGTTTCTACGTTAAATAGTTTCCAAATGCGGTGATCGTCCCCCTGACGTCGCCGTAATGAACTGTAAAAAAATTAAAAAGTGTTTCATACTCTGGAAATACAAATACAAATACAAATTGGAAATGAGAAGATAGAGGAGGTCGCGGATTTCTGCTACTTAGGAAGTAAAATAACTCAAGACGGTAGGAGCACTAAAGATATAAAACAAAGAATGGCGCAGGGCCGAGTTGCGTTTAACAAAAAGAAACAACTGTTATGCTCGAGAACGGTTAATATAGAGACTAGGAAGAGACTCTTAACGTCGTATGTATGGAGTACGGCATTATACGGGTGCGAAACTTGGACAATAGGAGAAGCGGATAGAAAAAGAGTAGAAGCGTTTGAAATGTGGTGCTACAGACGCATGATGAAGATACCGTGGATAGATAAGGTTAGCAATAGGGAAGTATTAGAAAGAGTTGGGGAAAAGCGAAAGGTATGGAAAACAATAAAGAGTAGGAGAGATAGGATGGTAGGACACCTTCTAAGACACGAAGGAATAGTTCGTGACATACTAGAGTCAGAGATAGGAATAAAAAGAGGTAGGGGTAGGCCTAGATTAGACTACTGCTCTCAAATAGTTAGGGATGTAGGATGTTCTACTTTTAGGGAAATGCGTAGGTTAGCTCAGGATAGAAAAGAATGGAGGTACGCGTCCAACCAGTCTTCGGACTGAGAACCTTATGATGATGATGACTCTGCTCAGTCCTCAATGAATGTATATTTCAGTGGCATAGAGACTGATTGAGATGCCCCCTTTTTTCAAGAATATTTAATACGCCACTGGATATTTCTTAAATTTTGAGTGAATTATTAAAAACTACATTCAATTTTTCAATAAAATCATTTTGTTTTTTTTTTCTTTCACAGCGAGCGTTTGCGACAATAAATCATATACTTTCGGTTGAAAAAGTTACGGGGCTTCTTTTAAATTAATGTTAATAAGCCACTCGATTTCTTACAAACGTTGAAATATTTCATAAACACATGCGATAAGTTATAGGCTCCGCAAGCGATAAACCCGAGCGAGTACCTATATACGTCTTAGTGTAACAGTACATGCGTTTCGTTTAGTGTCTGGTATCGGTACGTGCGAATTTTGTTGTCGCGTTTTTAAGTGAAACAGTTTTTTGAAATCCGCATTTCTTTGGTTTAAAAGTTCATCCACAATCGATGTAGTACAAGAACAAAAATGTTTAGAACTATAGAGGTCTACAAAGGACAATCGCCGGCAAAGTTTTAATTCAATGGCTTTCGTCGTTTCGAAGATGATCATTATTTTTCAAGAAACTTCAGTGTCCTGTATCTTCGCTAGCATGTAGTAACTTTTGGACACACGTTCATAGGGACGTTTCTTCTTATTTGAGCACCTCTAATTCCATGAAGTTTGGCACACATATCATGAATCACCCTGTATAGTACCAATAATCAAAATATTGAGTGGACGAGAATGTACAACATAAATTATTGTGTAAATAATAAGGCGGGGCAATCTCTAGTGGGTGTGCACAGAAATATCGCTTACAGAGTGTACCCATTTACATACTTCGAATTGATGAAAATGGTAGCATATTGCATTGATAAAAACCAAGCAGGCCTTGTCATTTATGTAAAACTGCATTTTTCCGTCTGATAGATAACATAAAATGAAATATACCGATCACATGATTACATGTTAACAAATTTATACTTATTTTTCTGCAGAGTAAGGTCGAGCACATACAACTTATAAATAGATAACAAATTACACAATAACGTATCCGGATCGTCATATAGTATGAATTCGAGGGGTAGGCCATCGAAAATGAGAACAAGAAAAGGCGAAAAACCATAGTTATTGGTGGCAACGTAATTATAACCGCTAGACGTTTTAACTGTTTAGATGAAAGGATGAAACTTAAAATAGGAGATCTGCCAAATACTAGGTATCACGGTGGAAAGATTCTGGCTCTTTCTTCTCTTCCTTTCCACAACTTTTATCACCACATATATAGTTACACGGAATATTTGTTTATATTTATTCAGAAAATATAGAATAACTAGTTAAATAATTCTCCCTCTCCTTCTTCTTTTCATGACTTCGTCCTGTTATTGCTGCTTTCCAAGAATTTTAGATGCCGACGTTCAACTCGCATCGTAAACCGGAAAATTTTGAAATTACCATCAGGTTGTGAAATGATTTTATGTTGAAGCGAGAATTTGCTCGGACCATCCCCATAACATTAAAAATCCTGAATTCATTTTCCAGTTAAATGCGATAATCGTAAGAATCATCCGCCCATGAAGAGAATTGTGACCTATTTTTTGAAACACAAAATGCAACATGTGACTGAGAATTTTGCCTCGGGTTGCGTCGCAGCAACTTTACAAAGGGCACCCCGTAAAAATCAATACCGCTACATGAGCTTCTGTAGTATATACCACGTCGGTTTGTTTTGTTCGAACGTCGTGACGCAATGGATTTAGTACAGTACGTGTGTTTACGTGTAAACGAGCAATTCCGCTTTATCATACCATTTCCAACGAAAAACAAGCAATCGTAATCTAACCGAGCCGCCTATCTGCCGATTTTTTTTATAAATTTGATGTACAGGCGATAATTTGCCCGACTGTTTACCGCGGATGCATCTTTCACAATAATATTGCTTAGTAAGTATTTATTTACCGTAGTTAATTATTGTCGCTAATACTGTCATTAAAAGTAAGTGCAAATACTTCGATTAGCGATGTGGAAAGTTTTATACAGGTAGAATTATGAATAAGGAAAAATGGGAATTCAGATTTCGTGTCTTGACTCATCGTTTCAGTTTCTGAGTAAAGGGAATAGTTCTAGCGTATTTTGAATGAATGGACTTGCAGTTTTTATACTTATTAATTCATGGGGCTCACTAGTAGTGAATAGGCGATGAAAGCAGTGGTTTATCGTTATTAATATTCATTTAGAACCAAAAGCAGCAAATAAAATCAAATAATGGTAAGGATATATGTATCTGTACATAAATTTCAGTTCTGAACACAGCCAACTTGTCTAAATTGAATTTCAATAACGCGAAATGTATTTTTATTTTTAATTCTTCTCGAAAGCTTCTCTGAAGGGAGTTGAAGGAAATTTCCATCAACTTCATCTGTATAAGTTTGGCCAACGGCGTATTATGATGCAAAGCTGACGGCAGAATAATCAAATTTGATTGACTAAACCGAAAACTTAATTTCAAATTCGAAAAATGAATCTTGAAAAATGTGTTGAATTATTTTGGCCCTATTGTCGCCCCCAAACATACCATGATTTTGGTGTGGTATAAGAACTGCTTCAATGTCGTTCAAAGCCGTGTCTAATAATTCTTCTTTTCTGGTGCTAATACCGCCACTAGTTATTCCCTAGGATCTTAGTATTAATAGTTTGACCCTGACAGAAAGAAATAATAATGTCAAATGCAATGAAAATCTTTACAAAAATGAAGGTGAAATTAAATCGTAAGAATTCAGTAGCGTGTAGATCCTCCCCTAGCTCTTATCACTGCTTCCATTCGTCTGGGCATGCTATTGATCAAGTTGTGAATGGTTTCCTGGGGAAGATTCTCCCATTCGAGAAGAACGACTTGTTCGAGTTCTCTAAGATTCATAGGAGCAGGTATGTGGCGCCTAACTGATCGTTTCAGTGCATCCCATAGATGCTCTATGGGGTTCATATCTGGGCTTCTTGGTGGCCAGTCCATAGTTGGAATATTCACGAATCGAAGGTAGTCCAGTACCTCTCTAGCAACGTGGGGCCGAGCGTTATCCTGCATGAAAATGAAATTGTCTTCGACAAATGGGGCAAATGGCATCACATGTTCCTCTACGATGTTTTCTACGTAAAATGTGCATTCATGGATCTCCCCCGTATAGGAACCAAATCCGTGCGACCATCAAAATAAATTCCCCCCAGAACATTATTGATCCACCAAAGAATGGGATCCTCGGAGAGATATTGCAGGCAGCAAACCTCTCTCCTGGCCTCCGCCAGACTCGTTCACGTCCATCTTGTTTCGTCTGAAAACAAAACTCGCTTCTAGTTATCAATGGTCCAATTCACATGTTCCCTTGCAAAACGCAGTCTAATAGTAACTCTATGTTCCTTGGTGAGCAGTGGTGCAACGGCGGATCTTCTACTGTCCAATCCTCCCTCATGAAGCCTTCTCCTGATCGTTCGTCCAGAAATTGCTACATTTCAAGCTGCTGCAATGGCTCTGCTTAGATCTAAACTGGTAGAACGTCTGTTTCTTAAGGCGACTTGCATAAAATATCGCTCATCTCTTGCATCTGTAGACTTCTTACGACCTTGTCCTGGGGTTCTGCAGTAAATTCCAAGTTCGTTGAAACGTCTAACTGTTCGACTAATTGTTGATTGTCTAACTCCTAACAAATCAGCCACGTATCGCTGGCTACGTCCCTCGTTAACTAGAGTTACCGCTTTCACTGCTTCAGCAAAACTTCTCATTATTACAAGTAATAATAACTACGCAACTTTTCATTTGACAGTGCCCCACTTGTAATTTTCCCGCCTAGCCTGTCTGGTATATGCAATTAGCTAATTTAAATAAACGTTTTAGATATTACCTCTTGGCCCCCAATATTTTAAGAGTTCTGCTTGCAATTCATCTATATTCCTAGGTCTTTGTTTCTCAAATTTTTGGTACCAGCTTAACCCTTCCTTCATTATAGGATAGCCTAGGTCGTCCCCTTCAATTCTGGTTTCCTTTTCTAATACATAATTGGCTTCCTGTCTAGCATATATAAATTACCAAAATTCCTTCCACCTCGATTAGAATGTCTCCCGCCTTGTTCCTAATGTTTCTACAAATCCGATTTCCTCTGAAATTTCTCATGTTCATTTTATAGGTATTCCAGTTTTTCCTATTCCTAAGTGCCTTCCACGCAAGTAATACGAAATTTAGACAAACGTCATCCCAAACAATCGCTTACTGAAATCTTTTGGCATTGGCTTTATTAAAAAAGTTTTTCGGGGAAGCCCATTATTGATATTAGGCGAACAGACTATACATATAGCGCCTAGTATAGTTTTAAGGCTCGCAGACATTTTAAGACAAGGATGTTTGCAAAAGTAATTTATAGCGAAACCAAACTAAATTTATCAATATTGAAAGAGAAAGTTCTCCAGCATTTGTAGCACCTAGATAATGTTCTCGGTCATTTACTTCTTGCTGTAACTATTTGTCATAATAATCCATAACACTTTTTTGGTTGTCCATTACTTACGCAGGCGTACCACCATATATGTTATGTAAAAAACCTTTTTCATTCTATAAGATAATCGAGTACTTAATTCATAAATTGAATGTAAGTATTAAATAAAAAACATCGGCTATCAAATAAAATTACCTATACCCAAAGTGCATTAGAATATTACATGACCTATTTACTCTATAGTTATACCCAGCAGGTGAATTTGGTTATAACCGAAAATAATAAAATGTATTTGGTTACATAGCAGACAATGTACTTACTTGTTTTTGTTTTTTATTTGTTTTCAAGGTTTGTTTACATCATGCAAGCCAGTCTCCCCTGAAACGCATACAACGTATTGTTCCAAATAATTCCAACTATTTCAATATCCTAGGTATATGTTTTATTTTGGGCACCAATCGTGCAGTTTTGTTACAAAGGTTTTTGAAAAAAGTCTGGATTTATTGAGAGATAATAATTTTGAGGTGAATTACTTAAGTACTAAATTCATTCGTATTCTTTATGGTTCTTTCTAATCGCAATAATAAACATACTGACAAAAGATACGCGTAATGTAATTCTATTAAAGAATATTCGTAACCAGCCAAAAAATGAAAATGTGTTTTTGTGTCCTATACCAAGATGGACGTTCTGCAAGACCTCTTTACATTTTCATAGTTAGTTTAGCGTTAAAGCAATTCTGGTTTGTTAACACCTACATGACGTCACTAACAATAACAAATCTTACGTAATGTAGACTTCGATTTCGTTATTTTACCGCTGTCGATACTTTTTAAATGTTGCGCAATTCCTATGTAGGTGAGTGAAAAAAATTTAACTTGTAGATTGATACGTCGATATGAGGCTCCCAGCAATATCAGGTGCTAGAAAATGTATTTATTTGTATTGACTTTTTATTTCTAGTAGATTCCCGGAAAACTTTGTTATCACTTATAATAGCCCAAGGGTCTTGATAATTCGAAATAATTGATACATTTTCGAAAGCGGGTTGCTCGGCAACATCCCGACGCCGAAGGCGGAGGAATGTTGTCACAGAGAAACCCGCTTGAGGAAATGTATCAATTATGAGGATTTGTCAAGATTCGAGGGCTATTCGGTAAGAAAATTTTTTGCCCAAAAAGAACAATTTGTTAAAAAGAAATTAAAATTGAAAAAAACAATCTTGGAAGTTGGAAATGACATTTTGTGCAAAAAATTCGACAGCAGTGCCAAATAGACATTTCTCCGTTGCTACAGTAATCCAGATGACATAAGTGAAAATAGCCCATAAGCACTCTTCAGTTAAATGTTCTCCTGATTGGCTGTCTTTGAACACGTGACTGTAGATACACAAATTCTATTGGATTATTGTATAGGTAAAAAATTTTCAAACAAATAAATTTGTAAACAATAATTTTTCGTTTTATTAACGTAATCGTGGTTCTGGGAAACATGCTACTTTTTTTCAAATACACAGTAAACCGCCAATAAACATATGCCCAATTTCGGATCGGAAAGGAACTTGGCCTTTAAAGGGTTTTGCTACAAAATAACTTTTGAATCCTATAAAATATGGCAGTCAAATTTCTCTGTTTAGGTTACCTTTCTACATATTTTGCATACAATTTATTCCTTTTCTGGAGCTAATATAGTTCGCTCTCTTCCACAGGAAATTCAAAATGGCGTTTACTTATCTTGGGTTACTCGTAGTTAAAGTCACTTCGTCTGTTAATTGTTAAATGTAGTTGCTCTATACATATTTGATTAGGTACTATTCTATATATCGTCTGTCACAGCCTTCTATCTTGTAAAGTGCTACAATAATGAAATTGACATACAGAGCCTTTTTATCATTGCATCGTGTAGATTAAACTGGTATAAAGTTCATCTCCTGGATTTATTTTCATATTTATGTCCTTATAATTTTTAAAATGTATAATAACGAGTGAAATTAATTTAAAATGTGGAAGAAAATACCAAGTATACAGGGTGTCCCCAATAAGCCGCGGCAACATGGGTATCTCTGAAACGGTAACAGATGGAATGGGGCATGTTGGGCTTACTCATATTATCAGAGATATTGGCGAAAACTGAAAAATTGCCGATTTTTTTTTCTTTTGTAACTGGAAGAAAATACCAAGTATACAGGGTGTCCCCAATAAGCCGCGGCAACATGGGTATCTCTGAAACGGTAACAGATGGAATGGGGCATGTTGGGCTTACTCATATTATCAGAGATATTGGCGAAAAATGAAAAATTGCCGATTTTTTTTCTTTTGTAACTCCAAGATCTGCAGCTTTACAAAAAAATGTTTTCTATAAACATTCAAAGTTATTTAATCCCGACAAAATGGCATCATCAGGTATGTTATGCGGTGCTTAATTTTCGAGGTATTGACATCGACTTTCTCTTCTAAATACGGACCTGGATTTTTTAATTTATTTTCTAAAAGCGCCTATAAGTGTTAATACAACCATATAATATTGTGAATATTTCTCGGCGTTGCGATAATGACTCTCATCAGTATTTATTTTTTCCGAGTTCGGCTCTGGCTTTTTGATAGAAGCATTGAATCACCATTCCCTTATTTTTACAATATCTGGTAATTTCGAATATACATACTTGTTTTATAGAAAGCATAAGAAAATGGATTGGATTATGCAGGCCGCCATACTTAGCGTAATTTTGATTGGTCACCGTCGACCATCATTCATTGGTCAACTGGTTCCTATATTTACGCACGAAATTGAATAGCATAAAGATACTCAAAGTTCCGGTTTTTAAAGAATCCAACACTGGATTAAAAGTCTGACACCTGCTTCGTTGCTATGATACCGTCTTTCTGATTGGTTGTATCATAGCAACGAAGCCGGTGTCAGACTTAACCCGGTGTTGGATTCTTTGAAAAACCGGGCCAAAGTATTTCGAGGTCAAATAAATGACAAACAGGTGCACCACAACAATGTAACGATTTCCACTAGGCCCTATACAAAAATCTCTAGAATTACGCCAAGTATGGCGGCTAGCAGATCCAATCCATTTTTATACCCTGTACCGTATAATGTATTAGAAAGCCTTTTCTTTGAAGAAATACGTGATTTGTAGTCATCACAATTATTATTAACGAGAAATAAATTTAATGCAAACCAAAAGCGACATACGATTAAGCGCTATCGTGATTAGTAATCCGTTGCACTAGCCATTCAGTCATGAACGTTGCCGGTCGATGTTATGAAATTAGGTTACAAATAGTGAAAAATACGTGTGGCGCCTAAGTTTTGGCCAATAACAGTACTCTGTTGAAGTTCTTATGCTACATCCTTTAAGATCGACAGAAATGCGACGGCCGTATGTTTCTCAATAGTGACAGCATCCTATTTATGAAACATAATCGAATTTATTAACGATATGCGATTTGGTACATTTAGACATTTTTGTATCTAAACTTTTAATTCAAGCTTATAATACTCATAGAATTGAAAAAATAAAACCTTTTAATTTCAAAGAATGTCGTATGTTCATGCCGGATGTTTACCGACAGCTTGAAGTTTGCGGTTTTGTCTCTTCGCTTCCAAGTAACTATTGAAATGCAAATTACACAGTTTTATGGGTAGTTACTAACTTCATAAGACTACTGTTGGTAGAGCAGGAAAGTACGTAGAGATCTAAGGATGTTCCAAGCCCAACGATATATTTGGGGTAGCATCCCGTATAAGATCTCGTAGTACACAAAATCTGGATTTAGTTCTATAATTCAATGCCTGGCGGGGTATTTGCCCGAGGAGTAGTTGTTCGAACGGTCCAGTACCACTCAGGTATATTAGTGGTCATATCGAATAACAGTTCTCAAAAATAAGGGCTCGCTTATGGGGAAAAAATGATACTGGATAATTTTTCCTAATACTGGATTTGTGATTGTAGCGACTGAACCAGGATCAAAATCAAAGAGGTGTTATAGGTTAGGTTTTTCAGACAACTTGTGTACCGTATTTTTATCCCGCAGAAAAATTTCAACTGTGATGCCGCTAATTAGGCATGGGTAACGTAATGACGTTTTGTGTTATAGACTGACTGTCGTTATAAATGTCATTTATAAGTAGTGTAAATTTATTCACAAATTGGATTTACGGAATACCCAATTGAACCACTGCATTTTTGGATCACATGCATTCTTCCTAAAAACTATTTTCAAAGTTGACTAAATTAGAATTCACACGAAATTTCAGCAGGAAAATCAATGGTTGTGCTGCCCTGCTGCGCCGAATATCGTTTGTGTGTAATTTACGATATTTGAAGACTAAAATTTGACCTAAATTTGGAAGTTGCATGAACCATTGTATTACCAAGATATTGACCGAACTGTAAGTTAGACATTCTAGTTTTTGGGTCCCAGTGTTGTTTGTTGTTTTGAGCCATGCGAATTCAATTGAGTAAAAGCTATCCGTGGTAATAGCGTACCCTATTTAAGAGTAGTAGGAATACCAATGATTGTACACTTTTTTCAATTCTTGTCTACGTAAAGAATCTATACCAAGAAGTCAAAAAAGAGAAGACAAATTCAACCAACAACATATTGTAAAGACAAATAAGGATGTTTAACTGAAAATAAAAATGAAAAATTGAAAAGGTGAGTCAACGGTAATAATAAACCAGAAGGAGACAGCACGATTCATAAATCGGAGACGAAGAACTGGAAAAATCTATCGGGAAAGTAGGGTTGAGAATGCCATGTTAAAAGATCGAGGTGCAAAGTTGGAGGAAAGGATTTGTGAACTGACGACGAAAACATGCCGATGGATGAAGTCAAAAAAGCACTAAGACCAGATGATCCCATTAACTAAAGACTTATTTATTTGTGCACTATATTATATCAATGAGAGAAAGTGAGATATCGTTCAAGCAAATTATTTTCCGTTCAAAAGGCATTGCTTTGCAACCGCCGAAGGCTCGGAATTGGCAACCAGATCAAAAAAGAAGCTGAAAAAAGTATTCGTAAAACTAGAGAGAAAGGGAAGGTAGAAACAGATGCAGCAGAAGGTAAATTCTAAGTGGAGGAAAACAAGAGGTACTGTTTGAATGGGTTAGAAGTTCTATAATTTGATCGTAACAAAAATGGCTAAAATATTGAAAAAGAGAAGTTAATATTGAAAGCAAGCTGAGCTTTGGGAGTTTTGGTGTGGAGTTTAGAGAGTAGCAAAAGTCAAAGCGTATAAAATAGTTAGGTATACGTCCAGTGGTCCAGTAGTGCTGTATGGAAGGGAAGTGTGGGTGTTTACTAAAACAGCTAAGAACAAGCTAGGAATTGTGAAGAAAGATCTTGAGGAGCATTTGTGGAGGTGGGAGCGGAAAATAGGAAAACAAATGAGGAAGTATGAGCATTCAGATATTTCGCAGGTTGTTAAAACGCAGAGAGTAAGACGACTATAGGTCATTTACTCAGGATCATGGATCCTCTATCCATGCTCCAGGATTCACAAGAACAGACATGCTTAGAAGCATTAATATGAGGTGAGGTAGGAAAGAAGAGGAGATTGTTAGGAAAATTGATGTCAAGGACTATTTTGGGTTCTATCCTGTCCTTCCAAATGTTGCTAAACGTCAAATTCTGGGGATGGGGAGTGGCTCTCAATTCTGCAAGGCTAACGGAGAACTCGATCCTTAATGCATGTTATTGAATTATAGCAGATTTCTAAAAATATTAAGTAGTCCTGTTCAGACGTCAGAGATTATAAATTAATTAATTCGTGTACCTGAAGAGCATTTTACGGATATTTTACAAGGGTAGATTATGACTGATTACGGCATGTGCCGTAAACATGAAAAGCTGGAAAGGCAATACTGAAAATCCGTGTGTTGTTTTTGTCGCTAAACAGATCCAACTTGCAACAACAATGCAATAAAATATGCAAGTGTTACTGCTGATGACCTTCCTGCCACATATTCAACGCGTTCAATGTTGATCGCGGGTACTGTTAAAGACCTTAAAGTTGCTTATGTCGATAGGACTATAGGCTTAGCCGGTGCACCCGGTCGTCGGGCAAGTTCACCGAATTATCTGGCGAAACTTTCACCCAATTTTCGTGAAGCGTGGCCCGCGAGAACGGCCATCGCGACGGCCGCATTCGCGATGTGCTTATGTTCCCACCACGTTTCTGTTAGCTGGCATGCAGGCTATTGCTGTGTAGTTTGTGCCCTACTTTGTACCTGGGTAGCGGCACAGAATAACAGCGGTTAGCTGTATCTGTAGTACAACGTTTACAGTTAGTGCGCGCGGTCGGCCATTTCGCGCGCTACCTTACCCACTGCCTGTTGCATTTTTTTCAATTTTGCAAATGGAAAAGTACCGCGGCTCATTCGTTAAATGGGCGCAAATACGCTTTTGTTGTCCAGGATGACTCAAATTTGTATTTTAATATAGGTTTCTTTCATAAATTCGCGGCGAGTTGGTGCTAGTGAATGGCGAAGAAAATTTTCGAAAATTTTGTTTTTCGTGATACCGACGTGAACCAGACAATGTTTTACCCCTTACTGTGAAACAAAGCCGCCTATTTTTGTGGATTACTTCTATGACGTAGCTGCAATTCCGGAAATGTAGTAAACAACTTGATGCGTAATTGTTTACCAGGACGATTCAGTTCCTAAATTCTTGGAAATAATAAAAGAAAGATGTTTGACAGTTTTTGCGAAATACCGACGAACTCGACAATTATTAATCCAGTGTACATGATTTGAAAAGGCCGTCAAGGGACGATATGTTCGAGAAAAACTTTTCTGGATGAGCAGATGGATGGAACAACATGTCTTCTTTAGGTGAGTCTACTGAATAACACCGGCTAAGTAATTCTAAATCCATCAAAAAATGGCTCTCGTTATGCAAACTCTACTTGTTCATATGAAACATAGGTGGCGCCTGTCATGTAATCCTTCAAAATCTCACTATAGTCAACATTTTATAACAGATGAATATCCAGCAGGACTTTTTCACGTTCCAGGTGCGAAATTTTTGATTGTCGGTTCCGTCTGCAGACGGGCGAATGTGACGTGCTGTTCGTGAAATTCGAGTGTGCGATTTGAAAGTTAACTTTCACTTGCCCGCAACGGAAATGCCTTTCCCACGCCGGGACGAACTCTTGTCGGGTTAGTCGGGTTATGTGTCTTTATGGTGGATGGCTGTAAACACTTCCTGATGTTATGAAACAGCCTTTGAACTTTTCTAATTGCAGTTATTACACTTTCTTATTTTTTCAAACATGTTTTCTTCCTCGAAGATTTGTGTTACGTGTACCTTTCAGTTTTTACCTGCATAATAATCTGTCGGTTAGAGTAGATAGATAATATAAAAAATAAATAAATGAGATAAAATACTTTACATCGAAGAAGAGTTTAGTATTAGTAACAGTTCTTATTCACAGTATGAATTGGCTAGATAATTGTTTTGCTAAGGGCCAATTTAATTTTTGGCAAGGTTAGTTAGTTGAATGGAAAATTTCTCAAAGGCCAAATAAAATTTTACCGATAAACAAACCACAAAAAATGTTTCCAGAACGCATGTTTCTTTAACCTGAAAAAGTTACATAACGGATTTCCATCACAATTTCCATTTTCATTCATGGCAAGTAAAAATCTAAACGCTTGTAGATATAACGTCTAATCCTCGGTCTAATCCTATCCAAAATAACCTTTTTGAGAAACTTAATGTCAAGTTCTTCCGGATTCGGTGACCTAAAAAATGTTTACAAGTAGGTATACATACCTACCTAAATTTACTCTTGGTTCCTTAGTCTATTTTTAAGATAATTACATTCTTAATATAGGTTGAGGATAGATCTACCTCTGCTGGTTGGGTAATAGGACGAGAAAAACATTCGAGTTTTTTATACTGCACCTGCTTTCGAAAAGAAAGTGCACTAATAATTGATCATGACCTGCCTTAATAAGACACACGTTTAAAACATAAATTTACGGATTTTTGGAGAAATAAATACAATAAAAAGCTCCAAACGCGCATGGGATTTGAACTACGGAGAGCTTAATTACGGCGAAGGGACACTACACATTGAGCTAATCGCTCACAATGTAGATCTACTACATTAAATTGATTGAATACAGACAGTAAAATTGATCAGTAATAATAATTATAGTTAGTACAATAAACTGTTAAAAGTGCGTCTTTGCCAAGTAAAAACAATATTGGATAACTAATAATAAACTTACTGCTCCACAAAGTGTTTTGGCTATAGAGTCACCCTTTCACAATAAATTAATGGAATGATACGACAATGCACCTATCAAAAATATTCACCATCTTCGGAGCATGATAAAAATTTCCTGTTTCTGCTAAATATTTTAAAGAATCTGTGAACGTCTATATGAAAGTTTCTTCCTTTAAAGATTTTTATATCCCAAAATTATTCAACATTTAAAAAAAAGCGTGCAACACAAGGAAAACTTCCTTTACGTATACTGATTTCTTAGAAAATTGTATTTTGCATTAAACCGTTCATTGAGGACTTCTCAATCAACGATTAAACAGAGCTGATAGTAAGAGTGTCGATAGCATTTTTTCAAAATAAGTAGAGAACTCGAGAGTAAATATAACTTAATTTATGAAGATACGAAAATATATGAAAAAGGTGTTCAAAATTACTCTCAAAATTACTACACTGTCCTTCTGAAAGTTTTTGTTTTTCCTGCATACTATAAGTGCAGGGTTTCCCCGTATAATTTGCCACCCCTCTAGCCTCTACACAGTTTATTTTAAAGAATACAAAAAAACTGTAAATATGCACAAAAGTTTTAGGACTGCGTTCTTGAATCGTAAAAAAATTTCATAAAAAAACAAATGACGATCACAAAGTGCGAATATCGTATGAACATTTATGATTTTTAAATGGAACATCCTATATAACGCTAGATATTCAGAATCTCTTGATTTTTCCGATTTCAAATGTATAACAAGTCATTTGGTGAAAGGGTTGGTTCTTGGGATACCTACTTAAATCTAAAGGTGAAAGAACATTATTCTTATATTATTACATGTGGTTGTTAAATAACTGTAATATTATTTAAGTATTAAACCATTTGACCGTTTTTGCTAAAATAGGTTTTAACAGTGCAGACAAACGTCGAAGTATTCAATTATACCGGGTGATTTTTCAGACAATCTATTAGAAGTATAATGTGCAAAACGAAAAATTATGTTAAAATCTAAAAACTTGTCTGTATTACGTAAATGGTAATAATTCAGTAGAAGGTGTCCATTAATATCAATATATACAAGGTGTTTCTAAACTAAGTGTCATAAAACACCTACGGTGGTACACACAGTAGCTGGATCAAGAACATTGACATAAATTCACTATGACTTCTTAATAAGTTAACCCCACCCGCCAAAAGACAGTGACACAAGTAGATAAGCTATGGAGGTACGGTGACACATTTAACATTGATTCTCCCATAAGAGCTAAAAAACTACTTTTGTTGCAAATCCCAACCAAGTTTTGCCAATGACTTGTAGATCCCAACTAGGTTTTGCCAATTCACTTAACATACGGATCCCAACTAGGTTTCGCCAATTACTTGTGGTTTCCCATCTAGGTTTTGCCAAACTACTTTGTTTGTGGTTCCCAACTTGGTTTTGCCAATGTCTGCTATTATTCCCTTGTTTTCATTAGTAATCGCGGATTAGTTCGAATCCTAACGGATCCTTTTGCTACCCGAAAGCCACCACTGGTAGGTCACACTGCCTCATGTCGGTAAGGCAGATTCCTGCAACGTCGTGGTAGAATGGCCCCAGTCCTTAAGCCTTCGCCCCGCTAGAGAGCAACCCTAAGTGGGATTCGACAGACATAAATTCAGCGCAGCCGCTCACAGTCTCAATGTGTTATCTTATCTGTGTGCGCGTGTTGACTACAGGAAAGCGGCCAATTCCTGCAACAGGTTTGTACCATCAACGCCACAGCCGGCGTTCGCGTCGGCCCTTACGTCAAAGCTCTAGCTCCCACCCTGGGAAATCCGGGAAAGGTAAATAAAACACCCGCAATTTTGCATTTTATGCCTTTTTGCCCCCCAAATCGAGCTCTTACGGGAGAATCAATGTTAATAGTGGTCCCGTATCCCGGGCCTACATCCAAGTTGACGCAATTATGACGTCAGCGTCCACGCAGGCGCCAGCGTTTGCACCAGCGCAACGTTAATAAAACACAAGCAATATCTTGGTCTGTCCCACTCTTTCTCGAAGGAACGATGACTAAAACACAGTTTTAGGAGAATCGGAATAAACAGTTATTTCGCCGCGATTGCTATTGGTTACAGACAGCTGGCCCCTATGTCAAAGCCAGCCCCCCCCCCACCCCCACCTCAACCTCCCTTCCGCGGTGGTTTGAGTATGGCGTAACCAAGACGGAGCAACCCTGACGTCACATGTGGGCGCTTTCGCGATACGCACCCAAACCGCCACTGCTACGTCACCCAAGATGGCCGCCACCGAGAAGCCAAGTTGGCAGCAGCGTTCAGCTTTTGTGAATGTGAGAAGGTTAAATAAAACACTGTTGCGTATTATCTTTATTGGAGCATATTACACAAAAAACCCTGTATGTCCTGACATGATGCAATTTTATTGAAAATGTTTACTGGAATATAACGCCCTGTATGTAAGTACTTGCGAAACGATGAAATCTTATCGGACAAAGGACTATAATTAAATAACACCCCGTATGTACGCTATACAACGAGCCGACTTGCAGGGTGAATCAGTTGACGATAATTTTCAGATTAACGATGGCGGACAGCGTCCAGCCTACAACACATAAATATAAATTAAATAAAAAATAATAAACAGAAACCGAGTATTGAAAATGTTTACCGGAATATAATTACATAACACCCTGTATGTACTTACACAACGATGAAATTTTATCGAACAAAGTTGTATTGGACTATAATTAAATAACACCCTGTATGTACGATATACGACGAGCCGTTGCGTATTATCTTTATTGGAACATATTACACAAAAGACCCTGTATGTCCCGACATGATGCAATTTTATTGAAAATGTTTACTGGAATATAATATCCTGTATGTAAGTACTGCGAAACGATGAGATCTTATCGGACAAAGGACTATAATT
This sequence comes from Xestobium rufovillosum, assembly GCA_963966045.1. Taxonomy (NCBI): domain Eukaryota; kingdom Metazoa; phylum Arthropoda; class Insecta; order Coleoptera; family Ptinidae; genus Xestobium; species Xestobium rufovillosum. The sequence continues at coordinate 18,645,244 of OZ014496.1, forward strand.
AAATAACGCCCCGTATGTACGCTATACAACGAACCAACTTGCAGGGTGAATCGGTTGACGATAATTTTCAGATTAATGATGGCGGACAGCGTCCAGCAGCAACACATAAATATAAATTAAATAAAAAATAATAAACAGAAACCGAGACACGAACGAATATTTCGCAACGTACTAGAGTCTAAGATAGGAATAAAAAGAGGAATAGGTAGGCCCAGATTAGACTACTGCTCTCAAATAGTTGGGGATGTACGATGTTCTACTTGCAGACTAACGATAGCGTGACAAAATAAAAGCACATACCAGAATTTCGCTCCTGAAACCCTTCCAAAAACATTTGCTTCACGATGGAATAAATACGTTTCTGTTTCAAAGTTGATGAATTTACGTACCGTGCGGGGGCGGCATACTAAATTACCTGCGTGCATTTTACCTAGAAAATAACCTCTATTAGTTCGTTGCAATACATTTGTAGATATGAATCAAAAATGTTACGTCAATTTATTAGTATATGACTAGGTGAGAAACATATCAATTAACCCTGGTATTTAATAAATGTGGTTAAATAAAACACTGTTGCGTATTATCTTTATTGGACAACACAACAGACCCTGTATATCCTGACATGATGAAATTATATTGAAAATGTTTACGGGAATATAACACCCTGTATTTACCTACACAACGATGAAATTTTATCGAACAAAGTTGTATTGGACTATAATTAAATAACACCCTGTATGTACGATATACGACTAGCCAACTTGCGGGGGGGGGGGGGGGGGTGAATCTGTTGGCGATAATTTGCAGATTAACGATGGCGGACAGCGCCCAGTCTGCAATACATAAATATAAATTAAATAAAAAATAATAATAATAATAAAAGGGAAAAACTTTTCGATGCACGAAGGAATATTTCGCAACGTACTAGAGTCTGAGATAGAAATAAAAAGAGGGATAGGTAGGCCCAGATTAGACTACTGCTCTCAAATAGTTGGGGATGTACGATGTTCTACTTGCAGATTAACGATAGCGTGACAAAATAAAAGTACATACCAGAATTCCGAGCCTGAAACTCTTCCAAAAATATTTGCTTCACCATGGGATAAATAAGTTTCTGATTCAAAGTTGGTGAATTAACGTAAGTACCTGAGGATCCGTGCGGAGGCGGCATAGAAAATATCCACAATGCATTTTCCCTACAAAATAACCTCTATTAGTTAATTGCAATGCGTAGAAATGAATAAAAAAATACATCTTCAATTAGTAAGACTTGGTGAGAAACATATCAATAAACCCTCGTATTTAATAAATGTAAATTATATTTTTCACCAAATTAATTCGGATATACGTCGTGTAAACATTTGACAATCCTCACTGTCCTTAGTAAGACTAGGTGAGAAACATATCAATAAACCCTGGTATTTAATAAATGTAAATTATATTTTCCACCAATTAGTTAATTGCAATATGTAGATATGAATAAAAAAATACAACTTCAATTAGTAAGACTAGGTGGGAAACATATCAGCAAACCCTGGTATTCCATAAATGTAAATTATAATTTATTATTGTCCACCAAATTCATTCGGATATACGTACAACAAACATTTGACAATCCTCACTATCCAAAAATTATTATGATCGTGTATAATATTTATAAATAGGAACTTACCGGTGTCTAATTATTTCGGGGGATCACTCATGTAAAATTTTGGGCACGATATATTGCCATGTTCTACTTGTACGAGTAGATTAACGATGACGTAACAAAATAAAAGTAAATAAAAAAAACTTTCCGAGACACGAAGGAATATTTTGTCACTATAGATTGCCTCATGTAACCACTGACCACCACTAGATCAAATCTCGTGAGTTACTCTCCGAATATTCATATTAGCACATCAGTTGGTATCATTTATGAAAACTAGGTGCAGAATGTTAAAAATTTACTAATCTGGACGTTCTTTTATAACGTATTCTTGCGCAAGTTCGGCGTCTGCAAAGCCATAAATTACACATGGGAATGCTATTCTTTGATATAGGTACATGATGCAATGTGGCCAAATTAGTAGAATCGACGCGTTATTATTTTAATGAAACATAAACAATAATAAATTCATGTCCGAATTGAAAGTCTTATCAAAACAAATCATTATTTAGATTACCGAAGACACCCTGTGGGTAATAAAAATGACAATTTATAATGCTGACTCAATAAATAATTTCTGTTTAGGTATTTTATGTATGTCAGATCTAAAATTAATTCTGGAACATCATGAATCAAATAATGTTAAAATACAACAAGACCGTCTACTTAAATTCGTAAGGAATGGGGTGCGAGGGGGTAAACGATTATCTATACGACAAAACCGTGTACTTAAATTCAATTAAGTTCTTCCATTGTGAGCGAATATTATACCTGCTGTATGTTGGTTACAAATAAAAGTATTGTAGCTATATATTATGTAACTGCTAGTACCTACCCTGTATAATTATTTTGCGTTTCTAAATTTAGCCCATATCATAGACTTATGTGCATACACATGTAAGAAATTGTTGGCGCACCTTCTATAAGAAATGTTCCTGGGAGTTGTTTTGCATGTTGTCACGTATGGGAGCGATAAGGAGCTCCTAACTGGGCGACAAGAGGACGGGATTCATTCATTGAGAATCGGGCGCGGTCCAGGTTTATAATAAAATCATATCAAGTATCATAATGATTTGTTAAACTTTTGTGCCGAATATATTTTTTGGGAACTTTACGTAGTGTGGTTTTAGTACCTTCTTACACACATATACACAACTAAATATTCCCGCTTTACTTCTGATACCCGAGGCACGAGGGCATAAATATTTCGCAACATACTAGAGAACCTATATTAGTTCATTGCAAATACATACATGTATGTAGATATGAGTCAAAAATGCAACTTCAATTTAGTAGTATGACTAGGTAAGAAACATGTCAGAAAACCCTGGTATTCAATAAATGTATTTTATTTCCATCAAATTCATTCGGATATACGTCCTATATAAACATTCGACAATCCTCACTGCCCTATGACGTAACAACATTTCTTAGAAGACGTTGTCAAATATCTGACGGGTGAAGTTATTGTAAAACATAATTTGATCCGTTTGCTGAAGCCGCAGGAATAATCTTATGTAAATAAAATATATGTATACCTGCTGTATGTTTGTAACAAATAAAAGTAACTGCTAGTAAGTACCTACCGTGTATAATATTTTATTTTGCATTTTTCAATTGACCCCAAGAGATTAGTATAATAACCACTATACACACATACACATCCCACGCAATGCTCTAAAGTAAAGTAAATAAATAAGGACGCCGAACTAGTATCTGTAGGTACCTACTCAACTCAAAAGAACCTCATAAAAATTAATTGTGTATAAACAGATCTGGAAATGCATAGTCTTATGTGTATATACAACTAAATATTCCCGCTTTATCTCTGTTACTTAATGAAGCATGCGAAAATCTAAACAGAAAAATTCTTACGTTCACGTACTTCTATCTACTTACCTTAGTATCAAACCCAGAGAGATACTTGAAGATTGTGTTGAATAGTCTCCATGCTTGCTAAAGGGATATCTATTTATTCCAAAGACTTGTTCGACGTACCCCACACTTTTTTAGGTGGGTACATAGTTGTATAAACCGAAATTGCATTTTTTCTACTTACTAATAACTGAATATGAGTGTGCTTTTTTTCTTCTTATACAGGTAAATTCTAGGGAGCCGTCAAAGAAGTCGCTCGCATGAGCGTGGGAAGTTTTAACATTTGTGATTAGGACCCAATGAACTATACAGTTTCATAATATTATTCCTTTGCGAACTAATGTTTGTTTTGATAAAAATCGCCAAATACAAACATGATTAGGTATACCAATATAATTATTCTGTAACATCTGCCCATATATGGTAATTTAAAGAACTCGCGGGCATTTCGCTTGACCACGCACGAAGTGTAATTAACATTCATTTACCACCGTGGGCTACGGTAATTACTAAATAGCTCTATTCTTGTGTTTTCAATTTTATGAGTTATAGCACATGGACAGACTTACGTGTTGGGCTATAGGTGGTCTGGGATTCACCCTTCCATATAATAATGCCTATTTATGCCTAATTAGATATATTTATGCATTTCAAATCGAAAATTCTAGCACATTATAATAATTTTCAAAAGTTTTCATATGAGACAAAGTAGGGGCGCCGAAATAATATATTAGAGTTGTCACCAACAGCAGACGCCACCGTCGGGATGAACGTTCATGCTAAATGGGCGTTAACCCATAAGAGTAGTAAAATTATGTCATGTGGGGTATCAAATTAAAAGACTCGACGAGGAGTATCGGAATAAACAGTTACTTCGCCGAAAAATGGCCGCCCACCCGTAAGCCCTGTTTCGGACAAACGTAGGACACCATCACGGCGTTAACCCATAATGGAGGTAAAACAATGTCATGTGGGGTATCAAATTATAGAACTCGACGAGGAGAATCGCAATAAACAGTTATTTCATCGCAAAATGAACGCCCACCCGTAAGCCCTGTTTCGGTCAAACGTAGATCATCATCATACCGCTCCGCCACTCTTATTCCCTTATGGTCGACTGACGTCATGGGTTGAGATGCCACTTCCAGCCAAACCGGATCTGCGGTTTTGCCAATGCGCTTTACTTGCGGTTCCCAGCTAGGTTTTACCAATTACCTTCAGATCCCAACTAGGTTTTGCCAACGCACTTTACTTGCTGTTCCCAACTAGGTTTTGCCAATTACTTGCGGCTCCCAACTAGGTTTTGCCATTACGCTGAGAGGGCCCTTGCCCTGTGTACTAGAATCTGCAATATTACGAAGCGGACTTTTGTAACACATTGTATGTGTATACAGGTGTATACACCTGTATGTACTAACAGATGTAACACAAAGGCCTTGTATATACGAGCAGATAAAACACAAGTGTCCTATATGTACCATGCTATGTGCCCCTCTGGAATCGCATTACATGATTGACACAAATTTTGTTCCCAACCGCTGGACCAATCAGAAGACAGGAACAAGATGGCCGCCATTGCAACGTGACGTCAGCGCCCGACGTCAACGTCCACGGGGCGTTCAGTGCAGCGACAAGTTTAGACAAGGCTTAAAGCCCGCGTGGACGTTGACGTCGGGCGCTGACGTCACGTTGCAATGGCGGCCATCTTGTTCCTGTCTTCTGATTGGTCCAGCGGTTGGGAACAAAATTTGTGTCAATCATGTAATGCGATTCCAGAGGGGCACATAGCATGGTACATATAGGACACTTGTGTTTTATCTGCTCGTATATACAAGGCCTTTGTGTTACATCTGTTAGTACATACAGGTGTATACACCTGTATACACATACAATGTGTTACAAAAGTCCGCTTCGTAATATTGCAGATTCTAGTACACAGGGCAAGGGCCCTCTCAGCGTAATGGCAAAACCTAGTTGGGAGCCGCAAGTAATTGGCAAAACCTAGTTGGGAACAGCAAGTAAAGTGCGTTGGCAAAACCTAGTTGGGATCTGAAGGTAATTGGTAAAACCTAGCTGGGAACCGCAAGTAAAGCGCATTGGCAAAACCGCAGATCCGGTTTGGCTGGAAGTGGCATCTCAACCCATGACGTCAGTCGACCATAAGGGAATAAGAGTGGCGGAGCGGTATGATGATGATCTACGTTTGACCGAAACAGGGCTTACGGGTGGGCGTTCATTTTGCGATGAAATAACTGTTTATTGCGATTCTCCTCGTCGAGTTCTATAATTTGATACCCCACATGACATTGTTTTACCTCCATTATGGGTTAACGCCGTGATGGTGTCCTACGTTTGTCCGAAACAGGGCTTACGGGTGGGCGGCCATTTTTCGGCGAAGTAACTGTTTATTCCGATACTCCTCGTCGAGTCTTTTAATTTGATACCCCACATGACATAATTTTACTACTCTTATGGGTTAACGCCCATTTAGCATGAACGTTCATCCCGACGGTGGCGTCTGCTGTTGGTGACAACTCTAATATATTATTTCGGCGCCCCTACTTTGTCTCATATGAAAACTTTTGAAAATTATTATAATGTGCTAGAATTTTCGATTTGAAATGCATAAATATATCTAATTAGGCATAAATAGGCATTATTATATGGAAGGGTGAATCCCAGACCACCTATAGCCCAACACGTAAGTCTGTCCATGTGCTATAACTCATAAAATTGAAAACACAAGAATAGAGCTATTTAGTAATTACCGTAGCCCACGGTGGTAAATGAATGTTAATTACACTTCGTGCGTGGTCAAGCGAAATGTCCGCGAGTTCTTTAAATTACCATATATGGGCAGATGTTACAGAATAATTATATTGGTATACCTAATCATGTTTGTATTTGGCGATTTTTATCAAAACAAACATTAGTTCGCAAAGGAATAATATTATGAAACTGTATAGTTCATTGGGTCCTAATCACAAATGTTAAAACTTCCCACGCTCATGCGAGCGACTTCTTTGACGGCTCCCTAGAATTTACCTGTATAAGAAGAAAAAAAGCACACTCATATTCAGTTATTAGTAAGTAGAAAAAATGCAATTTCGGTTTATACAACTATGTACCCACCTAAAAAAGTGTGGGGTACGTCGAACAAGTCTTTGGAATAAATAGATATCCCTTTAGCAAGCATGGAGACTATTCAACACAATCTTCAAGTATCTCTCTGGGTTTGATACTAAGGTAAGTAGATAGAAGTACGTGAACGTAAGAATTTTTCTGTTTAGATTTTCGCATGCTTCATTAAGTAACAGAGATAAAGCGGGAATATTTAGTTGTATATACACATAAGACTATGCATTTCCAGATCTGTTTATACACAATTAATTTTTATGAGGTTCTTTTGAGTTGAGTAGGTACCTACAGATACTAGTTCGGCGTCCTTATTTATTTACTTTACTTTAGAGCATTGCGTGGGATGTGTATGTGTGTATAGTGGTTATTATACTAATCTCTTGGGGTCAATTGAAAAATGCAAAATAAAATATTATACACGGTAGGTACTTACTAGCAGTTACTTTTATTTGTTACAAACATACAGCAGGTATACATATATTTTATTTACATAAGATTATTCCTGCGGCTTCAGCAAACGGATCAAATTATGTTTTACAATAACTTCACCCGTCAGATATTTGACAACGTCTTCTAAGAAATGTTGTTACGTCATAGGGCAGTGAGGATTGTCGAATGTTTATATAGGACGTATATCCGAATGAATTTGATGGAAATAAAATACATTTATTGAATACCAGGGTTTTCTGACATGTTTCTTACCTAGTCATACTACTAAATTGAAGTTGCATTTTTGACTCATATCTACATACATGTATGTATTTGCAATGAACTAATATAGGTTCTCTAGTATGTTGCGAAATATTTATGCCCTCGTGCCTCGGGTATCAGAAGTAAAGCGGGAATATTTAGTTGTGTATATGTGTGTAAGAAGGTACTAAAACCACACTACGTAAAGTTCCCAAAAAATATATTCGGCACAAAAGTTTAACAAATCATTATGATACTTGATATGATTTTATTATAAACCTGGACCGCGCCCGATTCTCAATGAATGAATCCCGTCCTCTTGTCGCCCAGTTAGGAGCTCCTTATCGCTCCCATACGTGACAACATGCAAAACAACTCCCAGGAACATTTCTTATAGAAGGTGCGCCAACAATTTCTTACATGTGTATGCACATAAGTCTATGATATGGGCTAAATTTAGAAACGCAAAATAATTATACAGGGTAGGTACTAGCAGTTACATAATATATAGCTACAATACTTTTATTTGTAACCAACATACAGCAGGTATAATATTCGCTCACAATGGAAGAACTTAATTGAATTTAAGTACACGGTTTTGTCGTATAGATAATCGTTTACCCCCTCGCACCCCATTCCTTACGAATTTAAGTAGACGGTCTTGTTGTATTTTAACATTATTTGATTCATGATGTTCCAGAATTAATTTTAGATCTGACATACATAAAATACCTAAACAGAAATTATTTATTGAGTCAGCATTATAAATTGTCATTTTTATTACCCACAGGGTGTCTTCGGTAATCTAAATAATGATTTGTTTTGATAAGACTTTCAATTCGGACATGAATTTATTATTGTTTATGTTTCATTAAAATAATAACGCGTCGATTCTACTAATTTGGCCACATTGCATCATGTACCTATATCAAAGAATAGCATTCCCATGTGTAATTTATGGCTTTGCAGACGCCGAACTTGCGCAAGAATACGTTATAAAAGAACGTCCAGATTAGTAAATTTTTAACATTCTGCACCTAGTTTTCATAAATGATACCAACTGATGTGCTAATATGAATATTCGGAGAGTAACTCACGAGATTTGATCTAGTGGTGGTCAGTGGTTACATGAGGCAATCTATAGTGACAAAATATTCCTTCGTGTCTCGGAAAGTTTTTTTTATTTACTTTTATTTTGTTACGTCATCGTTAATCTACTCGTACAAGTAGAACATGGCAATATATCGTGCCCAAAATTTTACATGAGTGATCCCCCGAAATAATTAGACACCGGTAAGTTCCTATTTATAAATATTATACACGATCATAATAATTTTTGGATAGTGAGGATTGTCAAATGTTTGTTGTACGTATATCCGAATGAATTTGGTGGACAATAATAAATTATAATTTACATTTATGGAATACCAGGGTTTGCTGATATGTTTCCCACCTAGTCTTACTAATTGAAGTTGTATTTTTTTATTCATATCTACATATTGCAATTAACTAATTGGTGGAAAATATAATTTACATTTATTAAATACCAGGGTTTATTGATATGTTTCTCACCTAGTCTTACTAAGGACAGTGAGGATTGTCAAATGTTTACACGACGTATATCCGAATTAATTTGGTGAAAAATATAATTTACATTTATTAAATACGAGGGTTTATTGATATGTTTCTCACCAAGTCTTACTAATTGAAGATGTATTTTTTTATTCATTTCTACGCATTGCAATTAACTAATAGAGGTTATTTTGTAGGGAAAATGCATTGTGGATATTTTCTATGCCGCCTCCGCACGGATCCTCAGGTACTTACGTTAATTCACCAACTTTGAATCAGAAACTTATTTATCCCATGGTGAAGCAAATATTTTTGGAAGAGTTTCAGGCTCGGAATTCTGGTATGTACTTTTATTTTGTCACGCTATCGTTAATCTGCAAGTAGAACATCGTACATCCCCAACTATTTGAGAGCAGTAGTCTAATCTGGGCCTACCTATCCCTCTTTTTATTTCTATCTCAGACTCTAGTACGTTGCGAAATATTCCTTCGTGCATCGAAAAGTTTTTCCCTTTTATTATTATTATTATTTTTTATTTAATTTATATTTATGTATTGCAGACTGGGCGCTGTCCGCCATCGTTAATCTGCAAATTATCGCCAACAGATTCACCCCCCCCCCCCCCCCCCAAGTTGGCTAGTCGTATATCGTACATACAGGGTGTTATTTAATTATAGTCCAATACAACTTTGTTCGATAAAATTTCATCGTTGTGTAGGTAAATACAGGGTGTTATATTCCCGTAAACATTTTCAATATAATTTCATCATGTCAGGATATACAGGGTCTGTTGTGTTGTCCAATAAAGATAATACGCAACAGTGTTTTATTTAACCACATTTATTAAATACCAGGGTTAATTGATATGTTTCTCACCTAGTCATATACTAATAAATTGACGTAACATTTTTGATTCATATCTACAAATGTATTGCAACGAACTAATAGAGGTTATTTTCTAGGTAAAATGCACGCAGGTAATTTAGTATGCCGCCCCCGCACGGTACGTAAATTCATCAACTTTGAAACAGAAACGTATTTATTCCATCGTGAAGCAAATGTTTTTGGAAGGGTTTCAGGAGCGAAATTCTGGTATGTGCTTTTATTTTGTCACGCTATCGTTAGTCTGCAAGTAGAACATCGTACATCCCCAACTATTTGAGAGCAGTAGTCTAATCTGGGCCTACCTATTCCTCTTTTTATTCCTATCTTAGACTCTAGTACGTTGCGAAATATTCGTTCGTGTCTCGGTTTCTGTTTATTATTTTTTATTTAATTTATATTTATGTGTTGCTGCTGGACGCTGTCCGCCATCATTAATCTGAAAATTATCGTCAACCGATTCACCCTGCAAGTTGGTTCGTTGTATAGCGTACATACGGGGCGTTATTTAATTATAGTCCTTTGTCCGATAAGATCTCATCGTTTCGCAGTACTTACATACAGGATATTATATTCCAGTAAACATTTTCAATAAAATTGCATCATGTCGGGACATACAGGGTCTTTTGTGTAATATGTTCCAATAAAGATAATACGCAACGGCTCGTCGTATATCGTACATACAGGGTGTTATTTAATTATAGTCCAATACAACTTTGTTCGATAAAATTTCATCGTTGTGTAAGTACATACAGGGTGTTATGTAATTATATTCCGGTAAACATTTTCAATACTCGGTTTCTGTTTATTATTTTTTATTTAATTTATATTTATGTGTTGTAGGCTGGACGCTGTCCGCCATCGTTAATCTGAAAATTATCGTCAACTGATTCACCCTGCAAGTCGGCTCGTTGTATAGCGTACATACGGGGTGTTATTTAATTATAGTCCTTTGTCCGATAAGATTTCATCGTTTCGCAAGTACTTACATACAGGGCGTTATATTCCAGTAAACATTTTCAATAAAATTGCATCATGTCAGGACATACAGGGTTTTTTGTGTAATATGCTCCAATAAAGATAATACGCAACAGTGTTTTATTTAACCTTCTCACATTCACAAAAGCTGAACGCTGCTGCCAACTTGGCTTCTCGGTGGCGGCCATCTTGGGTGACGTAGCAGTGGCGGTTTGGGTGCGTATCGCGAAAGCGCCCACATGTGACGTCAGGGTTGCTCCGTCTTGGTTACGCCATACTCAAACCACCGCGGAAGGGTGGTTGAGGTGGGGGTGGGGGGGGGGCTGGCTTTGACATAGGGGCCAGCTGTCTGTAACCAATAGCAATCGCGGCGAAATAACTGTTTATTCCGATTCTCCTAAAACTGTGTTTTAGTCATCGTTCCTTCGAGAAAGAGTGGGACAGACCAAGATATTGCTTGTGTTTTATTAACGTTGCGCTGGTGCAAACGCTGGCGCCTGCGTGGACGCTGACGTCATAATTGCGTCAACTTGGATGTAGGCCCGGGATACGGGACCACTATTAACATTGATTCTCCCGTAAGAGCTCGATTTGGGGGGCAAAAAGGCATAAAATGCAAAATTGCGGGTGTTTTATTTACCTTTCCCGGATTTCCCAGGGTGGGAGCTAGAGCTTTGACGTAAGGGCCGACGCGAACGCCGGCTGTGGCGTTGATGGTACAAACCTGTTGCAGGAATTGGCCGCTTTCCTGTAGTCAACACGCGCACACAGATAAGATAACACATTGAGACTGTGAGCGGCTGCGCTGAATTTATGTCTGTCGAATCCCACTTAGGGTTGCTCTCTAGCGGGGCGAAGGCTTAAGGACTGGGGCCATTCTACCACGACGTTGCAGGAATCTGCCTTACCGACATGAGGCAGTGTGACCTACCAGTGGTGGCTTTCGGGTAGCAAAAGGATCCGTTAGGATTCGAACTAATCCGCGATTACTAATGAAAACAAGGGAATAATAGCAGACATTGGCAAAACCAAGTTGGGAACCACAAACAAAGTAGTTTGGCAAAACCTAGATGGGAAACCACAAGTAATTGGCGAAACCTAGTTGGGATCCGTATGTTAAGTGAATTGGCAAAACCTAGTTGGGATCTACAAGTCATTGGCAAAACTTGGTTGGGATTTGCAACAAAAGTAGTTTTTTAGCTCTTATGGGAGAATCAATGTTAAATGTGTCACCGTACCTCCATAGCTTATCTACTGACACAGTAATTAAACTCGACACGTGTTTCGCTGACAACGTCAGCATCCTACTGTGGTAAAGGTAGCTTCGTCAGATCACAGAACTTTTCTTGTAAAACTGCCTGTCTTCATCGTGTCGTCCGACAGAATCTATGTCTATTTAAAACATTTTGTTCGTTTAAACTTCGAACCGGTAATATTTTATACGGACGATATTTATATTTTTTTAATGTTAAATGAACTCTTGCTGCTTGTACAATAGACCTACTTGGATTCTATGTAAAGATTAGTAAAATAAAAGTAAATTAGTAAAATAAAAATGTGTACCTATCCTAAAACTTTTTTATTTGCATTTTTTTGTATTCCTTCAAATAAACTGTGTACTACCAAAATTATTTCGAAGACATAATCCAAATGCGGGTCAATCGTGAATAGTCGGTTAAACATAACCGTTGATTGCAGTGAACGTTATCGATACCAGTAAACTTAGCGACAGGCAGCGTTGCCAGATTTGAAGGATTTTCTTCAATAAGAAGATTTTTAACTACGAGTGAGAATAAATGAAGAATATTTTGGCTATGTGGTAACAATCTGAAGAAATTTAAAATTTTTACTGTCAAATCAATTATTTGCTATTTTATTATAGGACAAGGAGAAGGTGCCATCTATCAACAAAACGTTAAACTGCAAATTAAGTCAGGGCATAGTTAGTAACAGTCGTAAACTGCGTCATTTATTTTCATCCTAATCTCTGTCTAGTTCTGTTAATAATTAATAATAATAATCGGTGAGTGTCTACATTGAGGAATTATAAATCCAAAAGGGAGATGGGAATGGCTGAAAGGGGATGAGATTCTTCAAGCTCGAGGTATTAGCTAGTTTGAAATATTTTGGTCGCATTATTTTAAGTTAAGTGTACATTTTATACCAAACTAGGGTGATGCACCAGGACCTTCTAGCAGAAAGAAGGTTCGAAACTGCCCAACACCTACAAAAAAGTGACTGTGATCGCGACGACTAGGTACATTACTAACGCTATTTTTAATTGTCTAGATCTTTAAAATATACATCACGCGTCTTTTGATTTTCGAAGAATATGAAGAATTTTGGTCCCTCATTTGAAGATTTTCCGTGAAAAATATCTGGTAACATTGATGACAGGGTTGGTTTGCGCTTTTAATATGCAAACATGCTTTTATGTAAGTATGTAACAAAAATTTGAAATTGAAGTCTGTCAACTAGATTCGCTGTCTATTCTCGTATAATGTAGCATAAGTAGCATAAAGTACATTATTAATGCATATTCTGGATATCGAGTAATCGGAACAAATCGTTAATCCGAACCAATTGTTGGGATTAACGAGGTTCTACTGTACTTAAAATAGAGGAAATATTAACTTTTAGTGTAACCGGAAGGGGTTGGAAATTTTAAAGGCGCAATAATCATAATAATTAAACAAAAACAAACTTTGGGCTATGTCAGGATAGCAGTGTGCTTATCCCTTATCATTATCTCTGGAGGTGCGAAGTATTCACCCTACTAATTTTTTGTTTAAAAAACCTGCTGAAATAATTTATCCACCAAACACCTACTAGCTACATAGACGATAACAACTTTATCTTAGCTGGAAGTGACTAACAACATAATAATTCTAGGTCCTCAAAACAGTGGGCTGTAATTTTTCCACATTGACCCTTATCCATCGCCCACTATATGTTCTAAGATGTTAATTGCCTACTTACAGTTATCCTACAATGAAAATACCATCACGTGCAGATATTACAACCTTCGAAGATTTTTTTGCTATCCGAAAACAATAAAATTTCATCGTAATTATGCATCGCTATTGTAAAAGTAATAATAATAAACAGACGATGAGCCTATAAAGTTATTTAATGTCGTCAAGAGCGTCGTAAAACGCAATTGAAATCCGTCAAGTGTACACAAGAAAAAAGTCAAATGTTAGTTTAAGTAATAAGCAGTTGACTTTCTCTTAAGAATGGGAATTATTCGTTACTGCATCTATGTAATATTGCACAGTTACGTAAACAGAGAAAGTTAAAGTTATTGACCTGGGCACTTGCGACTAGTTACATTAATTAGTTTTAATATAACGGGCCTAGTCAATTTTCTTCGACAAATTACTTAACCGTATGACACCAGAGGTCTCTCCTTCCTGTTTGTTCAGATAACTTGCACTTGGCATGCCAGTTTCTACCTCAACTTGAAAGGTGTTGTGTGTCCCAATTCTATCTTAATCTGCCACATACGATTATAAAACTTGCCTTGAAAAGTTGTTAAGTTTTTTTAAATAACAACGTGTTAAAAAAGAATGCCCAATCTTATTTTCCTTCTTCTGGTGGTAGACACCTTTGCTATTTTTTCCTGCTTGCCACACACACATACACTCTCTTTCTTCAGTCCATATATTCTTCCACTCCTGAATGACTTGGAGCCAGCCTCTTTGCTTTGCTTTGATATTTTAAAGTATTCAGCAAACGCCGTCCAACTCAGTAGGTACTATCTTTCGAGATACGTATTCCAGACGTTTAATTGTTTCCCTAGCCTTTGATGTGGCCCAGATATATTCATTGATAATGTCAAGAATTTCACCCCCTATATTTATTCTGATATCGTCGTTGGTCATTATTTTCATTTTTGCTCATGTTCATTTTGTCCAATCTGCTTTGGTGCCAACTGAAATTCTTCTACCAGTTCATTTGTGCGCGTGTGCCGATGCTAATAACCACGATATCACCTAGAAAACGGAGGTGATTTAAGCAGACTCAATTTATATTTATTAGTCGGGGAGCAGCTTGCTTAAAAAATTCAAAGTGGCGTCCGAAGTCGAGGACACACTTGTTTTGAAGACTGTTTTCTATGTAAAATCACCCGCTGAATCCGAATCCGGAGGGCGCCCGTTCATTTGGGACGGCCTTGACCCTGAAAAATGCATTTTTACGTAAAATTTCGATAAATTGAAAACTCTGAACATTTCAGTTTACATCGTCATATCTTCGTTCTGGAGATAGCTAGGAAGCTAAATTTTTTTTGAAATGTTCTCCAGGCATTTTTGATTGCAAACCTCTGTACCCAATTAACTTTCGAAAAATAACTACGTCAGAAATTTGTAATTTTGTACACCGCGTCATTTTTGTGCACCTTAATTTTCACCACGCGAGAAAGTTTTTTATTGTAAAAGATAGATACCTATTCAATCGAAATAATATGTCGTGAAAAGTACGCAGAAGTTTTTAGTAAAAAAGTAATCTCGATATCTGCAATACTGACCGAGTTACAGCGATTAACAAAATATTGCTCTTTGGGCTGCCGCATATAGTGTTCTATCTCTACTCTACGCATCTACCTACTCCGTGCATCTGCGCCTGCGGGCGGCTAATCTCCGTCATATGCGGGAAACTCGTGCAAATACCTATTACTTTTCTTTGGCAAAGTGATAAAACGGTTTCCGATGTAATGAAGTTTATGTTTAAGTTTAGTTGTTTACAAATAACATATCATAACTGTAAAACTGCTCTTAATTTTTCAAATTCTGAGACAAACATACACTAATTCTATCAGTTTTTGTACCTGCCGCCAAGGCCGTTTCTAGTGAGCGGGGAATGCGTGTCAAAAACACAGGCGGCCAATTTTTGAGGCGGCGCGGCGGGCTGTATAGTATACACCCGCCGAAAAAACGAAATTGGATTACCGATTAACTTTAAAAGTTAAAGGTGGCATTAACTTTAAGGCGGCACGCGAGGAGAACAGGAGAACTTCATATTATGCAGTTACTTCTTACTTACATTGTATTTTTTATGCATTTCGATGTAGATCTTATATTAAATTTATGTTACGCCCTTGTATGGAGTTAAAATTTTTATGTATTCCTATTTTGAGAACAAATATAAAAACTTTTTAAAAAATGAATCTTTTTCTTCGAATGAGGAACGGTATAGGGGTGTAGATCTCGGTGTAGATACAGTGTTCGTTAGCTTAGGTTAGGTTGAGGGCAGCAATCCGGCAATACGTAACTTGACACGCCAAGGGGTCAGAAACGGCCTGCCTGCCGCCTTGAACAATGCGTTATATCCGTTTTCAGTTACAGCTTGAACTGTTTCTGCTGAATCATTCATCTGACAAATTATGCACAAATTGTAATTGATTTCCATTTTCACTAATAGTAAACTTAACCTCAGTCTTCAATCAAAATCGCACAGTGATTCCAAAACAATTCCGCATATACATACTACTCGTACCGACTCGTACATAGTTATTGTTATTTGTAAACAATTAAACATAAACTTGATTATATCGGAAACTGTTTTATCACTTTGTCAAAGAAAAGTAATAGGTATTTGCACGAGTTTCCCGCATATGACGGAGATTAGCCGCCCGCAGGCGCAGATGCATCACGGAGTAGGTAGATGCGCAGAGTAGAGATAGAACACTATACCGCAGAGAAAAAAGCAATAATTTGTTAATTGCTGTAACTCGGTCAGTATTACAGATATCGAGATGATTTTTCACTAAAAACTTCTGCATACTTTTCACGACATATTGTTTCGATTGAATAGGTATCTATTTTTTACAATAAAAAATTTTCTCGCGTGGTGA
This sequence comes from Xestobium rufovillosum, assembly GCA_963966045.1. Classification (NCBI taxonomy): domain Eukaryota; kingdom Metazoa; phylum Arthropoda; class Insecta; order Coleoptera; family Ptinidae; genus Xestobium; species Xestobium rufovillosum. Next base: position 18,661,881 of record OZ014496.1, read on the forward strand.
AAATTAAGGTGCACAAAAATGACGCGGTGTACAAAATTACAAATTTCTGACGTAGTTATTTTTCGAAAGTTAATTGTGTATAGAGGTTTGCAATCAAAAATGCCTGGAGAACATTTCAAAAAAAATTTAGCTTCCTAGCTGTCTCCAGAACGAAGATATGACGATGTAAACTGAAATGTTCAGTTTTCAATTTTTCGAAATTTTACGTAAAACTGCATTTTTCAGGGTCAAGGCCGACCCAAATGAACGGGCGCCCTCTGGTTTCGGATTCAGCGGGTGATTTTACATAGAAAACAGTCTTCAAAACAAGTGTGTCCTCGACTTCGGACTAACTCTTTAAATAAGCGTTTTTTGAGATGGCTGCTCCCCGACTACTTTGTAGAAGTTCTGAATTACGTTGGTAATTCGCTGTCTATCTGTATCCATTTCCCCTCCCTTATTTTTGACTTTTTTTTCCTCTGGATATGCTTGATTTAAGTACTCTTATATTTGAGTTATCTTGTATGATTCCTTTTATCAACCGGCTATGATAGGTCCTGGGGGTCTCTTGGAATTTCCTTATTTATTCTTTTATATAGCTCCCTGTATTCGCTGGAATCCTGATCTAGTAGCCTCAAAGTTGTTTGAATTTACCAAATCTGTTTTCTTTTTTGGGGGGTTTCTTGTGGATGGTATACAAACAGTGTAGACCTTGATTTTGGAGGCAATCAAGTAACATTTTACCGCTGTTTCCTGTTTCCTGTTTCCCGAACCAAAAGTGGATCATCTTTACTTTTGTTGGCCACTTTTAGCATTGAAACCTCCTATTAATAAAATAAATTGGTAATAAGTACGTATGTCAATTTTATATATTTTTTTACAAAAATTCACAGACCTCGCATCTTACGCAAGTATCATAGGCATATTGAAAATACCGACACAACTGCTCGGTTTCTAAGATGTCCAACAAAAGTGATCTGTGCCGTTTAAATTTGGTATATTATTGATACAGTAAAATAAAAGAAATGATTTGTGACAAGCACAAGGCACATAGTCAAACTGACGCAATACGTAACAAAATATTAACGCATCCGTTTTGTACTGTATGGATTTTTATTGCAACGCGATATCCCTCTTAAACGGTACTCGCGCTCGCCGTAGGTACCTTAGTTTACATCTGGCTAGCGCTCTCCATCCAATATTATTATTAGCGGCCTCGACTGCGCGCGCCGCCGACAGAATCTGTCGCGTGTCGATACATTTTTCGTATGATGTGTCCCATATACACGCGCGCAGAAGTATTTTCAATACTAAAACAGGCTGCCGCTAAGAGCGAATTTCAGCGGAAGCTGTTCTTCCATTTAACCCTATGATTATTGAAAAATGCCACGTACTGTACCAGTTCAATTCTCATATTCTTTTGAGATTATCTTCCTGTTTACATCTGTTTATCACTTACCTGAATGGATTTATCTGGAGAGATTTAGATATTATCCAGTCTAATTTCAGAGAGAATAATTCTCCACCGATATCAGAAAACAATTAGCTGAAACCTACTAGTGTTAGAAAAAGTTTTCTGCAATGATTTAGGTATGTTGTAGAAAGTATTAGAACATTATGTAGGAAATTTATCTAACGAAGCCGTAGCAAAATTTCCTCAATTTGTGTTACATCACATCATCAGTAGTGCACGCCTTCAAAAGTCTATGACGCCCCAGCCGTTTATGTTGCACCACTAATTTGACGTCACGCATGCTAGATGCGAGTTTGTTAAATTATAGACGAATCTGATCGAACCCAGATCTCCGAACGCTTATTGTAATCCTTATACTACGAACTCGCACTCAATTATCATGTAAATGTTTTTGAAACATGACAACACAAAATGGCTACAATGTGAAGCAAGAACTTCGTTCACAAATATTTCAGTTACCTACCACCTGCTATTATCTCGAATGGGAATATCCTCCTTAACCCTGAGATAATTATGTAATTTCAGAAGTTGTGGTTCTTTATTTTTACCTAATCTATATTCCTGCTTAAGGTTCCATGGGGTGAGGCTACGGAGAAAGAGGTTGACCGAAGAACTGATTTCTCACCGACAACCAGAAAAATGAGTTCATAATCGCTAATGGTTTCTTGCAGTATTTGAGATAGAAGTTTTCGCTAAGACATCATTATGTATAGGCAGCTATAATAATACTGATGGCAAGGGGCGGAAGAGGTAAAACTGTTGTAGGACCAGAATATATCATGTTTGGCTTTTCAACAAAGCAGGTCATGACACAGCATTAGTAAAATCGTCATCAAATGATCAAATGTTCGTAAAAGTTATGAGGTCACCAAATAACAAAGATCACCAAAGGTTACAAAGAAAGACACTGTAGGTGGAGTACGATCAAGTTCGGAAACTGTCAAAAACATTACGATACAACCTTTTGACAGAAAAGGAGTGCTTCAACTAAAATTGTGGATGTGACGTCATATTCTGTTCTCCCGTTAAACAGTTCCTATGTAGTGATCTTCAGGCAAGAATAGAAGTATTCCCAAAACGTCCCCGCAGGGTATGATAATTCATGTACTTCTGAGGAAAATTCCGGATTTATTATAGTAGATTATGCAAAATATAGTCACAATCTATTATGATTGGTTTCTAATTTCTATCACAGCTGCAACCTCTTTAGATGAAACACCTACAGCTTGGAATTTTCAAGGTTTTTTGCTTTGGCGGCAACCGACTAAATCTGGGAGGATTAGTGGGCGGTCCTATCTTTGAATTATTATTTACTATTTAGAGATAAGATAATAAACTGAAGGGCCATTTGCATTGCATTGCAATGGCCCCACTACTACTACTAATAAATGTCCAGTTTAGGGTGCATCGGCTAAATGTAAACAAGATGGAGAAATTGCAACATGATTTTTATTCCAACACGCCGGTTCAACCAAGTAACGTATCAAGACGTTCTTGGTCGAAAATGAATAACGAATAATTAACTTAGACAACCCTACTTTCTAATTACGATAAATATGTGTACAGATAGTAAAAAAGATGTCTAGTTTATGACAGATTTTTCAATAATTTGAGAGAGATGTGTTTAAGGCGAACGACAAAATATTACTATAAAAATAGTGCGAGTCTCTTTAATGATTCTGTCTCGAATTCAGTTTCTCTACAATATGTTGCCGGTATCACACCGAGCAAAGACTCAATGAATTATTCAAACAGCGCTCTGTTTTGCATCTGTTATTTAAATATTACATTTAATAGGAAGAAAAAAATATTGTTTATCTAATGAAACGCCGAAGGAATTTCTGCAATAAAACGTAATACATATGTATAGTTGTACGTTAGACTCAAACTTAAAAGTCAATATGTAGGTGACATGAAAACGAAATTTAATAAGAATAATTAATTGCAATTTACAACAGACATTAATTTATACAAATTAAATTAGATGAGTGGGTGGAAAGCTTATTAACTTTTATTTTGACAAAACTGTAAGACATGATTTCATATTCATATGCATCGATAGTGACATTTTGTAAAGAGAATAAAAAGTTCGAAGTTATTATCTAAACGGAGAGGCGTGGTTTTTAATTCTGATTTTCTAACGATGACTTTCTTAATTCCTTCATCTCTCACATTTGCAGTGAAATATTTTCAGAACCCATTACCAAAACGCTTTTACTAGGTATCTTGTAACAATTATTTATTGTTGATCAGCGTTAATTTGGTAATTTAATTGTATATTTCATTACGATTATGCAGCAATTTTAAATGTGTGTTACACCTACCAATTACTATTGTTGTACAAGCATTTTTTGATGATTGTAACTTCTTTAGTCAGCATCTGAAGTGTCTAATCAGTAATCAAGTGGCAATGACAATGTAAATGAAAATGCTTATAAAGTTAAATAATCGTAAAGAAATATTACAACAGATGTGTTGGATAAAAAAATGCATTATTATGAAGAAAAGAAGTGTTTGGTTTGTTCGCCAGCAGCAACCGCGTATCATGATTTCGCTCTTTGTTGGAGCTCATCAGTACGGTGCAGCTGTGTGCGAACAAACCAAAACAGTATATAGTCTATAAAGGCGAGTGGGCCACATCAGTAAGCGAGCGGCAACCTGTTTAATTAGAGACCTATTTGAGAGTGAATACATATTACTTACTTCATTTTCGAGACAGGGAAGTTTATACACAGTCACATGGAAATTCTTACTGAGGCGCAAAAATTAGGTATATGATTGTAAATTTATGCGTAAACGAAAAAATACAGGCAAGTGAAAACGTATTTTTCTTTTGACAACAAAATGTAAATCGGCGGTTTTTAGGCCAAGCGAAATATTTTTCGATGCAAATTTACATAGAAACTAGTTTCGTCCTTGTGGAACTCATCAGTGCCGTGTTCCTGCACTCAATTATAAGCGAGATTATAAGTTTGGCGAGTGATACCTACATGACAGTTCTAACAAAATGTTAGGGTCTAGTAGTAGTTTCAGAAAACTTTTTGATTTAGTAATAATTTAGAACTACCCAGGCAGAGAGCAGTCAATGCTAGTTCGATGTATTGTACAGAGGGCAAGTTTATATCAGAAATGGGGAGGTTTACGGAAAAATGTTTTAGACAAAAGTTGTTAGGTTGCACCAATTCTATAATAGGAAAACAGTTTTACAGCTTCTCCTATTTATGAGTGACGGACCAAAGATATATGTAATTTTTTAAATGGAACACAGGTTTTTTATGTTTTTCAAATTTTGCACTTAATTACAAATAGAAATTTTAATAATGTTCGAAAATGTAGAAGTTGTTCAGTTACTCCATATGTACATATCAAACTGTTTTTTGGGAATCACTAGATACTAGGCTGATGAATCAGTGCTTGTACTAGAAAACTTAATTTACTATACAGAGTGCTCAAAATAATCAACTTCAATTAAGTATTTATTACTTGCGATTTTTAAATGGAACGCTATTTGTTTTCTGCTGAAATTGTATCCTTTAGGATATTTACTAACACTTTTCTAAAGGGTTTCCTATACCTAAAGCTGTATATATCAGATACACCCGTAGGACAAAATAGACGCGTATACACTTTGACAATCACAAATTGAAATAAAACCTTCATGGACAACAACTAATATTACTTTTGTGACAATGATTCCCTATTTCATTCCTTTTGTTAAATTTAGAATTTCAAGGCATCTATGTGGTTAATAATGTTCGTATTCCATTCAGTCAGTGTCGGCAGTAGGCGAGAAGGAAGTGCCTACCTTCTAACTTATTGTTTACAAATGGACACGTAAAGTGTGGAATTATTTTCTACACTCAAAAATAAATTACTAGCCAAGGAATAACTGATTGGCTAGTCACGATTATGTTCTTAAAAAGTTCAGAGGTCTTCCAGCGAATTACTTGAAATAGCAGTCAGGAAGAAAGCCTTGCAAATAGTGTATTTCTGGATTTGAAGGTTATGTAACTTGTATCTGTGGCCGACTTATTTGAATATAGTTTCTACAGTCTTCTTAATTTATACCTTACCTACTTCACTATTATTCTCACACAAAATATGTAAGTAGCTAATAGTAATTATATCTCAATATATTCAATCACGTACAAATACTTTACAATTCACCGTACTACTTACCTATATGGAATTTTTATTGTTTTTTTAGTAGCATTTTTACACTATGTAGGTATTATTATGTGAAATCACTTGAGGAACGTACTTATTTGCATGTTCTTTACGCATGTTTTGCGTCGCTCAATAAGGAAGAGTTGCGACATATCCGCATGCCGTCGACGCCAATGGGAGCTTTCGACTTTTACATAAAAATTTCTCAGGCGTTCTCAACAATACACTGCTTATTTAAGCTTGCGCAATTGTAATATTACTAAGATTTTCATCATAGTTCTTGTATCTCTAAGGGTGAAAAAATTTGAATATCTTGCTCTTATCTTGGGGCGCTAATAAGTATAAAATACGGAATATAAGTATGTCTTTCTGTAAACAATGAAGTTGTCCCCCTTTCTATCACTATTAAATCTGAAATAATGGAAAGGTTAATATTTTAATAAAATGTCCCTTCCCCAGAAAAGCTGTTTCACAAATGGTTATCGACACGATCTTCAGGTTTTATATTTCTCTCAAATATTCAGGGTGTTTGGAAATTCCTGTCCCAAGAAAGGAATATTCTGCATTAAGAGTCCGGCAAACCCCTTTAAAATGAACCCGAAAACTGACTTCGTAGTGCTATGCTCGTTTCTAAACGGTGAAAATTGAAGTGTTGAATTTTTGACAGTTTATAAACGAAACTTTATTTTATGTTTCCATTGAAAGAAAAGTTAAAAATTTTATCTTAGAAAGTGACAGTTCACTCATGAAATTGACCAACTTCACGCGTGCATAGCGCCAAGAGATTTACAGTTTTCGAAAAATTGTTTCAATGGCGACATAAAGTATACCTTCTTCTACCATAATCAGGCTTTCGTGTTGCTAAATTTACTAGGATGAAGGTGTAATCATGGTAGAGCGAGAGCGCTGCAAACGCAAAATATGGCTCGGTATGTGCTGCCGCCCGGTGTCGACTGAGCGCAAACTCAGAGCGGCGTTGTCTCATTTGCTAGGTACCGAACGCGCGGGCTTCGAATGTGCGTTGTTCTTGTGTCCATAAATGTGTTTAGCGCGACGGTGTTGCAACACAGCTGATAGTTTGCTCCGATTTTTAACGGATACCTCACCGACCCGATGCCCCGCAGGTGTAACTTTTGATCTGCTTTGCCGGACTCTTAAAAGATAAAACGCAAAATCCCTATAAACATTGTGACGTCACCCAAATGGCGAACGCCACAAAGGAGGATTCCGCCGCAGCTAAGCTCGAGCCGAAGATGGGGGTGGGCAAAACTGAAAAAGGGCGCCAAGGAGTTGTTGGCTGATCCTCCAATGAACACGCAAACACAGCGGTCACAGCTCCTAAAAACCGCTGGTACACAATAGGGCAAATGAATGAAAAAATAATAAAACAAATATAGTTCAATAATAAAGCCAGCATATAATAATGAAAAATAAATATAGCCCAGAATGAATATACAATAAAAAAATAGTGGTATAAATCAAAATAGCTATTAATATGAAAAGAAAATAGTACAACAAAACTGCGGGAAATTTAGACGCCCGGTACTCACGTTGCGCCAAAAAAGAAAAACCAAAATAGGCGCCGATGACACGGTAAATACCCTACACGTTTGGAGCTCCGCACGCGCAGCGCACCGACGGGTCAATCGCACGCACTCTACCCAAACGCAAATAGACGCAAACGGCAGTATCGACCGTTTCTAAATCCCGTTACAAAAAAATATATCTAAGTATAAAATTGAATTGAAAATTGAATAAACGGCAAAAAAACTAATCAAAATTTATCAAAGCAAACAACTCTTATCTAACTTAACACTGGCAAAATGATTAAACTATGTATGGAAAAAAAAACTACCGGAATTATTTATACCAAAATGACAAATTAAATTTAACAAAATAACGTGACAAAATTATGTAAAAAACAAACAGATGACCACAACAAGCCGTGGCCAGGCATCTACATTATAACTAGCCGAACGGGACGATTCCTGAACGGACTAGCGGCGCGCAAACACGAAAAATACAAATACAAAGTGGTCACAAAAAGCTGTGACGGGCGCTACACAAAAACCAGCCGTTGGACGCGATGTTCCAGACGGACAGGCGACGAAATAATCAAAATAGATATCTGACCTTCCAGAAGATAAAATGCAGGTCAGCTGCTACAGCAAATCACTTCCGTGTAGCTCAGCACCAGGTGATCGGCGCTTCTCGTAACGTGGGGAAAAGTGCAGCAAAAATCGAAATTTGCACTCACGGAAAAATTGCTCCCAGGAAAAAAACCCTAAAATGCCGAAAAGACAAATTAGAATAGAAAATAAGAAAAAGGAAAGGAAACAACACCGATGACTGAAGATTGAAATAAAAGATGAAAAATAAGACACTCACCACGAGGGGTTTTTTTCTCCAACAAAACCGACTGGACTCCAAATGCGAGTTAAAATCCCAAAAGGCATAGACGACGATCTCTAAACTTGCACAATGCAACCAAATCGACGTCTTGAAACGGTCGGGACCCAAGAAAATCCCAGAAACTGGCAAGAAAATCTATTTCCCAAAACTTGGCGTCACCAACCACTCACAAGAAGAATACAGCCGGAAGTGCCGTTTCAGAAAGCAAATCGGAATTTCCAAAAAAACCGCCGACTAAAATACAAGGTGGCCCCATCCGAAACTACAAATGTACCCAGAAGCACCCTAGATTTCCAAATCTTCCAGAGGCGTCACCGGTAATGAAATAGGTAACTAAAGGAAAGAAAGCTTAAAATGACTTGCAAACCCAAAGGAAAAGAAGATAGCAATAAGAAAAGTCATAAAGAGGTCTCAAGAGACAGAAGAATAGATAAGACAATGCATAAGGAACCGAAAGATGAGACAGGGAAAATGAAAATGAGAAGGCGCGCCACTGAGCATCTAAATGGGAAAATGTCCTGCACAAGTTGGCAGAACCGAAAGTAACCAAATTAAATTAACCTCAAAAATCTGACAACAGACTAACAACAAGTTGGAGGCTATTAAATGAATTAAATGAATTAAATGAAAAGGGAACGACATTCCTCCCCAAGGTAGGCTCAGCAAATTATAAATACGAAAGATGAACAATTCCAAGACTGAAAATGACAGAAACATGAACAGAAAGCTACAAAGTACAGAGGCAATAAGGGGACTCAAAAATAGCAGGTAAGTGAGACAAAATCCATAAGACTAGCGAACCTAACAAGAAATAATAATTTTAAGACAGTTCTACCCTCAAACAAATTGATAGAAACTCAACAAGACAATGAACGGAGGCATGATCGGAGAACAGATGCAAGAACCGAGAACAGGGGCAATCAAAGCAATAATAGACTAAATATAAGTGAGAGACCTAAAATAGGAATACAAGTACGGTAATCAGAGCACGATGTAAGTACTAGTCTATAATAAAATGTTGAAAAAATACAATTGTTGTTTTAATACCAAATTAAAACGTAACAACATGTTTCACAATTTGCTTGCCTCAAAAGTCACAAGCGTCTGAAGATGAAAATGCGCAACTTTTCTTGATGACGTTTGGGCCCTCTATGCTATGATCACTAAGGAGTTGTTACATTGTATGCAATTTTTATCATAATTTATTGGTATCTTCCCGTTTCGTGCGTTCCCGTTTCGGGCGTTTTTGGGTTTCTACCCGTTTTCTTGCCGATTCGAGCGTCAAGAATTTACTGGCTAATTAAATAGTGCCAGTTCGTGCGTTATAGGTACGTGTTGCAATTAAAGGCATACAAAACGTACTGCTTTGTTTTATAGTTGCCCGTCACTGAATACGGCCAAAAAAGTGGTTCCACGGCCCACTATTTCTGGTCTGTGGGCAAGCTCAGCTTGAAAACAATAGGAGCGAAATCAAAATACAATTCTGCATTGAAGTCTAGTTATTAACAGCGTTGTGTTGTAAAGATAAACTTGAATTAGTGGCTTATTGCATTATCAGCAGGTCAGCGCACGAAACGGCACTCAAACCAAGCAGAGGTTTGGGACGACGCATGAAACGGCACAAATTTCATCGACGCCCAAAACGGGAACGCACGAAATGGGACTAAACCTTACAACCTATGTGAAAACAGTGGTTTCAAGGTTATTATATCTTGAATATGTTTTTATCCCGTTATAAAGAAGTTAGAAAAACATTCTTTTGAAATTCATTTCAAAAAGGTTACCTACTTTTCACTTCACTAAGTTAGGTAACCCCAGAACCTAAAAAAACGACAGTATTAAACTCGACACGTCTTTCGCTGGCGACGCCAGTATCCCCATGATTATGACATTATGAGGATCAACAACTATAAATTTACAATCTAAACCTTCCACTCCCTTCCGGATATCTACTTCTCCTTGTTCCGGATCAAATTGTATGGCAATTTTTGCAAATTTACAAACTTTCTAAGGCATTTAGGGCTAATTGGTTGTTGGCTGACTTCAGAAGTTTCAAATTATTAACAACGTCCCCCGCGATCCGCTGGCCTACGACCGTGTAGGCTTCACAACAAAATCAACTGTTGCATAAGGACGCCAGGTCCATTCTAGAAGTCTTTGTTGAACACCCCTGTTCCGCAAAATCGGTTTTTATAAAAATTCCATAAAATATAACTCGAATTTAGAGTTCCTATCAAACGGTCCAAAACTTATTCAAGAAAATTGCATTTTTGAGGTCATCTTCAAACGTTCCCATTAGAATGTGCTCCTTTTTTATGTGTCAGGAATTTCCAGACAAACTGTATTTAATTGGCTCTCTAATGTATGCCCTAGCAAATTGCTTTTCTGCATTCCACTTGAAATTTTACCTACGTATGCCTATAGTGACAAACATTGTTAACAACAATAATTTCATAACATTTTTGCAAAGAAGAATATAAAATGAACGAAGATACACGACCTAACAAAGAAATTAATAGTTCTATTTGTAAAATTCGCGCTTTAATACGACCGCAACAGCACAAACTTATTATAAAACCATGACCACAGATAAGTGGCATTCGTATTTACAAGGTTTACTACTACACAGTTGTAATAATTCTAGCGTATGTAATAGACCTCCTTGTTCACCGTAAATTGTGATTCAATTTCCTGGCTTGGAAGCTTATTCACATCCATGTTTGTGGCTATCTCGATTAACCCAATTGATTTGAAACGTATTGCAGTAAGAACCCTTGCTTTGGTTTAAGCTCCCTTTTTAAATGTAAATGTACCGAGTGTTTTAAAATTTAAAAACCAAGTTTTCTTTGCATGCATATTTGCATATTTGCATATTTGCATATTTGCAAAACTCGCTCACTTCGTTCGCTCGTTTTGGCAAATATTATATTCGTCAAATAAAATTAGTCTTTTCATAACTGGTTACGTAAATAACTATTTTAACGCTTAAATTCTTATTCACACAGAAACAAAATGAAAAGTTGGCCGCTAAAAAGGATGTAAACTTTTGTTTGATAGATTGGTGCGCAAGTATGGCGTCAAATCCGAAGGTAGGTCAGTCTTTCATTTCTGTCAGGAACAAAGCATATTAACCTAACTCACGTAATATATTGTAGTTCCAAAAGTTTTTACAAGCATGTACAAAACAGAAACTGAAACAAACTAGAAAACTACTTAGGGCTAGCGCGCACTATGAACTTTTTGTCGTTGAACAGTTTAGTCGGTTGAGTGAGGTCTTTTACAACGTACGAGGACGCGCGCACTACCGACTAAACAGTTGACTCAACTTTCCTGTTGGGTCTTGTCCTCTTGTCACAAACCAGAAGACGACTCAACTGTCGGCCGACATAGCTACCCCATTAGATTTCAATATAATAGCGCGCACTAGCCGACTAGACCACTACGCATATACAAAACTTGCATCTGGATTGCGGAGTAGGTACTCATTTCAGTTGTTATCCTGAAAATCTCCGTGTATCATGGAGCAATCTGTGTTTACCGAAAAATTAATCGAATGCTTAAAAAGGCCGGCCTTATATGATAAATAAAAAAAGAATATAGCGATAGGAATGCTAAAGAAAAATTATGGCAAGAAGTGTACGAAGCAGTAGTGCCAAACTAGAAAGAGCTCATGTCTGAGGAAAAAATAAATAAAGGTTGGTATAAGTACATAGTTTTTATTAATTAAGTACATACGGCATACCTATTACGACGCGACGACGGTTTAGTCTGATAAATGCGCGAGCCCCTCGGCCAAAAAACAGTTTAGTACGTTGATGCGCGCAAATTCTACTTTTACCGACCAAACTGTTCATGCACAGTTTAGTTCATAGTGCGCGCTAGCCCTTATTATCCAAAACAAAAGCCACCCACGCAGCAGCACAGATCGCTTAATCTGGTTTACACAGAATCGCTTTCGGACAGGACAGATGTCAAGAGCAGGTGGCACGTCAAGTTAGTTAGTTTGAAATGAGACTGACTTGCCGTTCTTGAACGTCATTTGCGAACTGAAAACTGAATTTCGCTCTATTCAAGTTTTGGTTATCGCTTATCGTACAGAGAATACAAGGCAACGAGGACGCGTGCTGCAATTTCGCCCTTGCATGAGGGTCGGATGGTTGTGGTGTTGTGTTATTGGAAAGTCATTGGTACCACACCTGATGCGTGACGTCATTACGCGCAGATCTAATGGCGAAATTTATTGTTCTTCGATGAAACAAATTCTATACTTACATCAACATTATAGGTACGTACCTTTTCATTCACAACTGCAAAGCAGCTATTGTATTGTACGAGTACTTATGTTAGCATCAAATTGCCAGTATTATTGTATATTGAGGACTTCGTAACTGTTGTCACCTTTTTAACATCCGTTGCAATTTTTCATTCCGTCACAAACGTTTTCCTTTTCAGGCTGTCTGATTTTCAACGTCATTTTATTGCTACTGAGGTAAAGCTTCTAAAGCCGACAAGCAGTACTTCGAGAACGAACTTGATAATAATGGAAGCCCTTTTTTACTTTGGCGCAGTTCGACAGATGAAGTCGTGACGTAACTGCATGTAAATAGTGAATATGATATAACCTACATAACGTTTATGTGATGTCAACTTGTGACATTTAGGGATTTTTACCTCCTTGCTGTATTTGAACGTTTGTGTAAGGGTTGCCTACGTCGCGCATGGCAACAAGTTATTAAAGAAACTCTGTACCTACGTACTGTAAATACCGAAACTGAACCTTGCAGTCGAACAAACAACAATAATGAGGAAAATTATCATTGCCAAAGTAACGGAGAGAGCGCAAAATTACAGAGCAATGCGGAATTTGCGCACGCCCGTGAGCGATAGTGCACAAGTTATCTAGAATACACTACAGTGCCTAGAATACGATAATGAACACTGACCTAAGTGACAAATCATCCTTGATCGCAGCGCATTTATTTGTAGGAACTGACCTTTCCCCACAACTATAAATAATTTTTGACACACAAACTGAAAGATATTTTCGGCGCTGCAGGTTACACAGGAACTACGGCTGCATTTGCTATGACCTTAGATTTTCAAACAGTGGTCCTAAAATTTTGGTACAGTCCTTAAAATTTATAAGAGCTTTCTTTTGTTTGTGCCGGAAGTTACTAAGTACATTTCCTGTACACACATATTTAACTATTCGCATGTGCACTGAAATGATCAAAATAAATTCGCGAGCACATTCTGGACGGCCTTGCTGTTGTTCGCAAAAATAATTAGGAAAAGCATTGCTGACGTTATCTCACAAAAATTAGGGAAATGGAATAGAAGAAACACTCGCATAGAAGGCTATTTGTTGATAAGCCTTTAAAAACATTTTATTTTTTTTCAGTCATTGTCAAGGCTATGTCAAATAAGGCATGTATGCAATATTAAGTATGTAGTTGCTTATTTGCCTCTTTCCAGGGGCACAAACTTGTAACTATATTGCGTACCATACCGCAAACGTTAGATTTTCAACACTCTTCAGCGAATCAGTTATATAACATGCGCCTTAGAAGACGAAATGGCACGTTGGTGAAAAAGTAATGACAAAATGTCTCCTTCGAATACAGACTGCAACTTAACAGTGCAACAAATCGCTACAAAATTGAAAGGTAAAGGACAACTACAACGCCCTCTGCATAAACCAAACTGATGAGTGTTACATTACGCAAGCAAGTCACTGAAGGAACTGAGAAAATACCATTAAAGTGATAGTAACATTAATCTAGTATACCTTGACCATGAGCTTCACACTAAAAAGGTAAATTTATTATTATCATTTTTAAACGTCACTAATGGCATTACTTCTTGAATAATTAACTGTGAACTGCTATTAATTACACTAAATGCAGGAAGTCTCTAAAAGCTTTTTTTATTAATAATCAGTATGTACCATATTCAGCACTAGATACGTCATGTACCATTCTTGACATCGTCAGCCGACTTTCGAGGTTTTTTCCACGGTACTTGGGCCGTACTGGGGTACCCTACAAAGGCTGAAGAACACCTCATCAAAATGTCCATATAAACGTATGTTTTTATGGATGCGTAGATAAAAAGCTGCGAGTTTGTTTTGCTACAGCCTGACCTATAAGCTATTAAACTAGATTGACAATGTGAATTATTGGGAGAATCCGTGTGCCTTTGTTTGCAAAATGTTCTTCACACGTATATGTAAAACGTGACATCACAGGACATCAATCATTTTCATTTACAATTTTTGTAAAACGTTAAACAGAGCCCAATTGCTTTGTGTTGTTTAATTTTCATATTTCGATTACAAATTTCATCATTTGCAGTGCATATTGAACGTCCTGGTATTTTTTAAGGATGAGATAATTGTTTGCAGTGCAGTATCAAGAACTGCATGTTTTTTATCTCACGCGGAAACTTACAGGACATAACATAAATACATTAATAATAGTAATAAGGAAATTGAAGAAAATAAATTAATGCATGATAGCCTCATGGAGCTGTTAAGGTTAGATGCATAATGTTCAAGGATCTAACATTGAATTAAATACTAAAACTGCTATAATGGTATACGATGAAAAATCACAAACAAGTTCTCCGAGATTTATAACTAAATATAATGCTACACAATCGCGCTTAGATAGCACCAATATGTTTGTAAAACAAATTAAATGTGCGAAATAATCTCAATATATGTCTTGAAAATTGAAATTTTTGATTTTGGTACTATTTTATTATCATACCAAATATAAATAAATATTTTATAGGCTTATTTACGAGGAGGGGGATGTTATTCAAAAAATGCCTAGCTAATAACTGTAGTCACTGTTGTCTGTGCTATACTTATATAGTTATATTGTACCTACTATGGTATTTTGAGTCTTTATAATAATGATACCTAACAAATTTTTGTGGTAAATTTATTGCGTAGAATTACGATGGAATGTACGTGGGAGATTCAAATATTATTGTCCCTGTCATAGAAGCAAACGACTTCGAAGATTGAATTTGTTTATTTTTCAACCTAGTCTCCTAAGACGCTGACACACTTGGTATAACGATGGCTTTAACACCTGCAAACCACTCGTTCGCCTCCGTCATTACCGTCTCATCGTCCCGAAAGTGAGTCCCACGAAGGTGCTCTTTGAGTATGGGGAACAAATGGTAGTAACTAGGGGCTAAATCTGGAGAATAGGGCGGTTGTTCGAGAACTTCGAAGCCTGCATTATGATGAATTGCGTCATCAAAACACAGCTCTTGATGAAACAGCACACCCAACGTGAGTTTTTCCCTCCTTTTTTCATCGATGGAATCAAGCAATTTTGAAATTAAAGCAACACGATATTACCCAGTTATAGTGTGGCCACGTAAGAAAGTCTATAAGGATAACTCCCTCGGTATTCCAGAAGACTGGCCATTATCTTCTCCGCAGATGCTGGACACGAAACTTTCGAGGTGGTAGTAAACCCTTGTGCCTCCATACCATGCTCTGCCGTTTTGACTCAGGATCATAGTGGTAAACCCAGGTTGCATTTACAGCAACGAATCTTGCAGGGAAGTTTTCTGGATCTCGCGGTTTATGAAGGCTATCAAATGTGCTTCTGATTTGGAGTCAACATTCTCGGTACCCATCGTACAACCACCTTTTTGAGACTTAATTCTTCATGTAAAATGATTTCAACGCTACCTATTGAAAAGTCACACGTCTGAGTTATAAATTTCACAGTGATTCGTCTATCCTGCAGGACCATGTCATGGACCAAATCGATGTTTTCTTTGGAAAGCGGAAACAACAGTTTTCGGACGTCCAACACCTGGAGCTTGTTCTCGTATCTCTCTGTCAAGTTTAAAATCCCTGATCCAGTTCTTCACCACCTGATATGAAGGTGCAGATTCACCCAGTACTTGTACCATATCCATGTGAATTTATTGCGGTAACAAACCCTTCTTGCAGAGATCTTTGATAACCGTTCGATTCTCAAATTTGTCCATTTCGTAAAACAATCGGCTCTCTAAAACGCAGTAACTTACACCAACGAAAGCTTACGTGACAGACAATAGACCGTTTCATTTCGTTCGTGCGCGTGCGCAGAAGTACACTGACAATCAGCTGTTCTTAGTTTTTAGGGTAAGTGTCACTGACAGGCCTTTCACTTCGTGCAGAATATTCGTAAGTAAATAGTAGAATACCAAATGAGGTAGGTGTTTGAAAGACGGAAAATTACAATGTTAGTTCGTAGTGATATCGCTCGTAAAATTGTGAGGCTGAATCCCGAAGCCGCGCCTGGCTCTTGCTTGAAATACGGGAATGTTAACCAAGATACTTTAATCACGCAGGTTTTTAATATGTAGGGGTGAATACATCATCATAAGGTTCTCAGTCCGAGGACTGGTTGGACGCGTACCTCCATTCTTTTCTATCCTGAGCTAACCTACGCATTTCCCTAAAAGTAGAACATCCTACATCCCTAACTATTTGAGAGCAGTAGTCTAATCTAGGCCTACCCCTACCTCTTTTTATTCCTATCTCTGACTCTAGTATGTCACGAACTATTCCTTCGTGTCTTAGAAGGTGTCCTACCATCCTATCTCTCCTACTCTTTATTGTTTTCCATACCTTTCGCTTTTCCCCAACTCTTTCTAATACTTCCCTATTGCTAACCTTATCTATCCACGGTATCTTCATCATGCGTCTGTAGCACCACATTTCAAACGCTTCTACTCTTTTTCTATCCGCTTCTCCTATTGTCCAAGTTTCGCACCCGTATAATGCCGTACTCCATACATACGACGTTAAGAGTCTCTTCCTAGTCTCTATATTAACCGTTCTCGAGCATAACAGTTGTTTCTTTTTGTTAAACGCAACTCGGCCCTGCGCCATTCTTTGTTTTATATCTTTAGTGCTCCTACCGTCTTGAGTTATTTTACTTCCTAAGTAGCAGAAATCCGCGACCTCCTCTATCTTCTCATTTCCAATTGAATACAATGAAATTTTTAAATGAAAAAGGAGAAAAGGGATCTAATAGACAGGTACGTATTTTTCTGGAATCTATAAGTACCGTAACTACAAGTAATACTTATTTTAAAGACCTAAACGATAATGACGTAACCTAGAAAACGTTCAATACACTTTTCCATTTAGAATCTTGCCTTTTACACATTTTCATCCACGCAACACAATTTATATAGGTGGAACAAGGCCTCACATGGTCACCGACCCAGTTATTAACTTCGGTTTTCTCCAGTGTTAGGCAGGGTGTTTGGAAAATAAATAAAATCGTAGTCCCCAGCGATTACTCCCCTCTGCTATCACCGTTTGGATTCTCCATACTTCTTTAGTTCCGAACTACTACTCACATGGCACGTTTGCAATAAAATATTGGTGTATAGACAGAAGAATTTATATAAACACATGCAAACAAAAAGTCATGGTCCGAAACTGTCATGGCGCAATCGCGCATGCGCCTCAACAAGTTTCTATATTGCAAATTAAGTGACATTAGAGACAAATATTTAAATCAACGCCTTCTATGCCAGGGACAATAATATTTGAATGGCCCACTTAATATTCCATAGTGTTAAGAATTCGTAGAGTATTCTCTGATCCATTTTTGAATATGTCCAAAATCACAGATGCACAATATTTACTTATTGTGTATATTTGTTACAGATCTATTTTTTGACTTCTAAAGGGAAAGCTTTTTGTTTTATAAATACAACGTGTAGGTAATTATATCAAAAAGAATTTGGATACAACTTTTTTTAAGTTACGTCTTTCATCGTGGCAGTAAACACAAATTGCCCCAGGGAACGGAAATAGTTTTTATTTCAAATCTCCAGTACAGATATCCTATCCTATCGTTTTCTTTGCATATTTTACAAAGCTTCAGTCACGTCTAGACTTCGAATCGTTTCTGGCCTTGTTATAAGATCTTGAATAATAATTATTTACAAACGATCTGGCCTTTCCGGAGAAGACCTCCATATTTTTTGCGTTGTTTGATTTTTGAGATACAAACGCAGCTGGCTGCCACTTGCCCCTGCAGCAATATTCATTGCATTGCAAAATTATCAATTTCTTTTATTTTCTAGTACGCAGGCCACTGAATTTGTGAATGACCGAGAAACTAGGAAAGACACTAGTTTAACTTGCTTTCCTAATTTACTTCCGGCAAGATAAATTTGGCTAATTAATTTATACCAATTTTCTGTAAAATTGGTTTTGATAACCTTACCTCGAAACTGCGGCCTTTGCCGAAAAAACATGTGTAGTATTTAGTGCTATTGGGTTGTATCTCAGTAAGGTTTAAGGTAAATGAAAAGGTCAAGCTTGGAGTCTAGGCTAACATATTTAATGTTAAAACCGAAAAAATCAACTGATACTTACTATACTTGTTATATAGGCTTGTAAAAGGTGCATATAATCATAATTATATGCTACAACGTTAATTGATCATGGCAGTTAAATAATACACTAGTAATTACATTGCAAATACTCAAACTTAATGTATTGTGAACAGAATGCTGATTTGCAGTTTTATTCTACGCGAATAAATTCTATTTAATAACATTAAAATCGTTGTTCTTCGTTTCCGTTTAACACGACATCTAAATATTATGAATATTATGTGTTATGATTTTAACGTATTGTGTGATACCACTGAAGGTAAGTGTTTGCCATTCATCTATGTGCTGATCCCACGGCCTCGACTGATAGTTTTGAACTATAAGGAAAATAGGAAGTGCCAAGGTTTTAAACAGTCTGGTTTTCATTGGAAGAATGTGTCCACAATCGCCAGAATCAATTACCAAGAATCGTTCAGAAAGATTATATTCAATGTCAGATTCCAGTGATAACAATAATAAATTATCTGCCTTACCATACATACATATGTGTATTCATGGAAAACAATCTCAAAGTTTCAAAGTTATGAACGAACATGCAAAATGTAGTGCACAAATTTATAAATACTACACAGAATTACAAAAAATGGACATGTATGGTATTTAAAAATCATATTCACAATAATACAATACTCTGTATCGCACCAGTTCAAAGATCTGCTTCACTGGTTGAGCTGCAGAGTCGACGCGTGTTTCATGCTGCGGCTAACTCGTTAAATTTTGGCGATCTGACTCTTCAGTGCAGCTCACAGATGGCGAACCGCAGAACTGAACCGCTTCAAATGAGTCACAAGGCTCGCAAATCGCACAAAAGATCATCCCTAACCGCGGGGCTGCATCCTGCATGCAATGCAAAGCATATCATCTGTTCTAAATTTCGATATGATGATAATGATAACAATCATACAGTTTTATTTTGTATTCCTATTGAATTAGAATTTTAAATAAATTTCATGCCTATACTAGGTGAATTTCTGGGTACCTACGTGTAACTACTGTAAAAGGGAAATTATTCTTCAAATATTATGCACTTAACAGTTAACACCTTACTCAAATAATGGGTTCAATTAATGTTTTAAGTATAAGTATTTTGTTAGTGTTGTACCTATATACCTACATGAAAAATTTTCGAAGTAACAGAAGCATCAGTTACTGTGTAATGTATGTAACCAACCTATTTAATAAGTTTACGAGTGCATTCTGTGACGTGTAAAAGTAAAGCAATCACTGTCCTATACTTATTTTATTGCCTATCTAAATTCTACATTATAAGATAAAAATGCAGCTGTAACCTACAAATACAAAACTCTGCAGATGCACAATGAATATAACTTTTGCATCTTTGAATCAACGCGTCATCACAGGGCATGCAGCTCAACAGCAACAGCCGAGTCGAGATAAACGAACAGACAGAAGCACAGAAGATGTACGACCCGCGGAACCGCGAGCCGCAGCATCCGGCACACGCGTCGACTTCCAATTCCCTGATCTGCTGTTGCTGTCGGCTAGTCTTCAGTTTCCTGACTCCGGATGAAATGGTAGTGGAACTCATGAATCAATGCGTGCTTTCACACTATTCGCTTCTGTTCATCAGGTATTCAGTCGAGCGAAAATATTGATGTAGAACTTTTACTTTCGATAGTTGAGGCTCGACCATGTCTTTGGGATAAATCAGAAAACCATTACGTATGAAGACAGAACTAAAACAAACGCTGGATACAAAAAAGTAGAGCGGGCGTTCTCACAAAGCAGACTTTGTTAATAAAGAACGAAAATTGGTGACTTCATCAAAAGATGAAATGGGTATTCTGAAACATATAAGTTCTAGATAAAGAGTTCCGAATGTACCGAGGGTACCAGACTTGTCACGTTCTCGAAGTAACAGGCAAACCCAATTTTTTTCTTACACGATTTAGTCGTTTTTGCGGATATACCACATAGCAATAATAGCAGATAGCACTATGATTCATGCTCGAAAATAGATAGAAGCTTTTGACGGTCACAAAACCGTAGCTAAGAAGGTACTTCATGTTTTCATCAGGTCCAAAACCTGACCGGCAAATCTGATAGTGTGAAAGAACTCTAATGCAAGACTTGCAGCAACATTACGCTGTGAGTATCTGGAGAGGGAACTTAGCTATTTGCATTTACGACTGAAGCATCTGGGATACTCACAGTCTAAGCGTTTGTTTGTGGAAAAGGCAAAACAAAGCAGCTGACCAGTTGTGTAGTAAACAGGGCCGCCGCGGAAATGGAATATCGCGGAACATTCGTCTGGTCGGTTGTTTTGTGTTTTTATGTTGGATAGTGCAAAATACTGTGTTAATAGTCTTTTAACATTTTATAGTATACAAGGACGTGCACATAAGTGTTTTAATAAGCCTGTTCGAAGTTGTATTAGCGGTCGTCCAACATCTCATTTCATAAGCGTGTCTGAAGAATTTTTGCGGTAGCTGTCTTGAAAAATAATGTATTTGTTGTATTGCTGTATTTGTTGAATTTGTCAATATTATTAATTTGTACTATGTGCTCTTTCTGAACGATTATTTTTGATGAATTTGCTATATTAATCTGGAATTTGGATTTGGCACGACGACGTGAAAGTTATTAACGTTTTAAGTTACTTTTTGTGGAATATGTACGCTCGACTATGCATCAGCTTCATCGCGTAGTTTCTTGTTCTTTGTTGCGTTTTTGAGACACATATTTTAGTCTTCCCTCGTACATATATTAAATAACCTGTCACATGAACAAATAACTGCAAGTGATTACTTGCACCGTCATGTGAATGCATACATAATTAATATAGATTTTTCAAGTGAGCTAGCCCAGTACGCCCACAAACTAAAACAAGACAAATATAATACAATAAACCAATTTAATCTCCAAAAATTAATCATTATCAAAATATAAATGCTCTCATTAATTCAGCCTCTGATTTAGGTTAATGTATTATTTATTGCATTTCGTTTTTATGATACTTTATAGATAAAAAGTCTTCGTGAATGAAAAAGTATGTGATTACAAAATAGTAAAACAAATAACGTTAAGCAGATACAGA
This sequence comes from Xestobium rufovillosum, assembly GCA_963966045.1. Lineage (NCBI taxonomy): Eukaryota > Metazoa > Arthropoda > Insecta > Coleoptera > Ptinidae > Xestobium > Xestobium rufovillosum. The sequence continues at coordinate 18,683,405 of OZ014496.1, forward strand.
TAATCCGATAAATTACTTACAAGAAATTGTGTATTAAAAATTGCGGTTCCATCAAAAATGTCAGAGTTTTTTAATAATTGGATAGTTATTGGAATCCACTTCTACAACTTTATCTTGGAAGGTTAAAGCAACGTTCTCATTTCATTGTTTTATTTGTTTATTAGGGAGTATATATGTTAGATCGAGACCGCTGCCATCTGCATGAGTACCTACATGCCGATATATCCAAACTATGGAGTCATCGTCGGGCAGATAAGATCGCGTAATAGTATGTATATGGTACGAGCAACTTTTCAAGTGTGTTGAATGTACTATTTTGTTATTAAAAATTATTTATAACATTTGCACAGTTTAATTCATCTTAAAAGTTACATTTTATAAAATTTATTGTAAGATTCTACTATGCTAATAGTCTATTAATTTAAAATATTTTTTCTACAGACGCTATTAAAAATGCAATTTTTAAATTTATTGTCGAAATTGTAAATTTAAGACACTAGTTTTAAAAGTCATTACTTTTAACACTAATGTTAAAAATGGTTACTTTTAACATTGGTTGCTATGTAACTAACAACAAAGAATTAAACACAAATCACTAGATTTCGAATTGTTTCGGTTTAAATTTTGACTTTAATAAAATGTTTGATCTCTTTGGTGCCTCGTCTAATAGTGTTTGTAGAGAAAAAAATATATGATGTACGTGTTAAAAGTGTTTTTATTTCGTTCGAAGGGTTAGATCACTTGATGACACTTTTAACACTAACATCATAAATAACTATTCAATGATTGTTCAAAACACAATCTCGAAGTCATCAATTGCTTCACTAGGAATCTCGATGTCTTCAGCTGCACACGGCCCCACTGCACCTCGTACAAAAGAAGATTCGTTCGACAAAGATCTTCAGTTCTTCAGTATTCGTTTATCCGGCCTTCAGTTGTGAACTCTCAGCATCTGAGATGAGGCTGGCCGTCCGTTTTCCCGAACAACCGTTTGACCAGTGGCGGCTCCTGACTTTAGAACTTGGCAGTGCTCTAGAAGGAAATCACCGCTCAGGGGTTGGGGGAGGGGGTCTGGCGGTTTCTCCCCTGTAGTTTTTTTAAATGAAGTGCTTTAGAAGTCATTTTCAAACATTTTCCAACAAGAAATTTCACTCACCGCAATATTTAACGAAAATCCCAAATCCAAAAGGTTAAACTTTCGCTCACAACTTTTACCGTGACCTTTCGAAAAGCTTTTGATACTTCGCACAGGCTTAGGACGTCCATTTCATTTTATTTCAAGTTTTTCGTCAAAAGTCTATATTTAGATAAAATATTCATTTTTAACTGAATGGAGTATTACAACACAATAACAATTTTGAAAATTGCAAAAATCAGGCGACCACTTTGTTAAAGTTCACTCAATGTTTAAGTGTTGACTTTAACTAAACCACTACCTTTAGCCATGCTAAGTATTGGAAATTCCAATATTTAAAAATAAACACGATAATGCAGCTAATTACTCACGTTATAAGCAAAGCAACGAGCTATCTCAGACCTAAATATGGTAAACAAAAACAATAAACACTGCCGCAGAAATACAAACTTCCGCGTCTCGTACTTCGCCCAACAGTGTGTGCGCTCAAACAGCGCTCCCAGACGAGCTATAATTCTTCCACCTAAAAGCACATACGACGAAATTTTCCCGAGTCGCGCCGATCTCGCCCCCATATCGAATATGCATTGGCCACACCTCAGTACTCGGGCGGCTGGTTGCGTGTGTGGTAGGCATTTTCAAATACGACGCGGAATGCTTAGAGCGCGTACTATTTATTATCTCGCATAATAATTAATATATATTGCGGCAGAGATTCAAAAAGTTTTAAACTTATTAGTTTATAATTATAAGGTTTTGAACCTTTTATCAAAAAAGGTTAAAGCCATATTTTTGTAGGCAGTGCGCGCGCACGAGCGCACTTATTAAGGAGCCGCCGCTGCGTTTGACAACGTACCGACTGATATAACTGGCCGCAATCCGTACAGACCGACATACTTTACCTTCGTAAATATATTCCTGTAACCTGTACATAGCTATTTAGGAACTTCTTTTCCGCTTTAGATCCAAGACTGATTAGACTTTTCCGACTGCCAGAAAACCTGATCGAATGTTTCTTGCTGCATCTCGACTTATATTTGCCGTTGTATTATTCCTAAGATAGTAGTATGAAACCACAAGTAAGTGCCGATGGTTAACAATTGTTGCTGTCCGGCTAAACCAATCATTTTTGTTGGTTGAAGTTGTATTAACCGATTCGCAGCACAAGTAATTGGCCTGTAGGTGGACCCAGTCTGGTTGGTGAAGATTAGGCCCGGGAATCGCAATTTAGTTGGTGGTGGTTTCGACCACGTAACGGAAGGCGTCTATGGAGGCGGTATAACCTGGTAATCAGAGGTTTCTGTTTCCCGTAAATGTTATCGGATATATTATTTAACCAATTTTATATTGTACATAGCTAAAACAATAAAATTCCTTTCATGTTTTTATTATTTTCTTCGTTTAGCAATAGAGAACCTGCCCTTCTCCTACTTAAGCTGAAGTCATATTCATGAACAGGCATCTCTTCGATCAGACCTAGATACAGTTAAAAATCGTTAATACGCTAACGATTCTATCAAGTCAAACATACCGTGCGTCCTAGGACGTAACAAAGAGAAAGTTTGTTACGTATTTTGGAATCCAAGTAGAGGGCATTGTTATTGTTTATTCGCACCTGATTCTTCAAATCTAATAAAAGAAATTCAGCGGACATTCAGAAAAATGCCATCTCCAGTAAATTTACCTAAACACTTTCTTATAGAAAGCTAGGATTGAAGATTAAATTTGTTCTTCTTTCGGGCGTATATTTTCAGGGCTTTATTAGCACGATTTCTTATTCCTGGTGGTAATACTGTTAGTAAGTAAAAGGTTGTCCAGGAAAAAACCCCATCTTCTTTCAAATGTGGAATTTTCCTGCGTACGAACAAAACTTCGCTTTCTTCCGAGATAGTGACGGTATAATGCATTCCTAGGGTTAGAAATACATAACTGCATTAAAATATGCAATTCTGTTTATAAAGGGATACTTACATTCAAAAAAAGAATTTGTGTCTATACTTTCATAGTTTCATGTTTACGGAGTAAGAAGCAATACGTACGAAAAAATACAATAAAAGAGAAAATAGTCTCTAAATTTGATAGAAGAAAGTGATCTGGAATGATTTATTCAATCTATCCGTTTGAAGAGCGTAACAAATCATTACAAAAGAAAGTCACTTAGTTTCAATATGCTAATAGTACGTCTATTAATGTCGACCTCCACAGTCACTTAATATATGAGTATATCTTAGAACTTATAGAGGATCACGATCAGTCTCATTTTATTAAGTGTGGTCATGATATTGTTAAATAGAATGATTGCACATAAAAGTTATAATTAGTTTTCATTTGAATTCATACATTTATTAAGATTGTTTTATTTATGAAGGTAATTGTTTTATTGGGCCTTTTTATTGTCACTTTTTGGGGCGAGTCTGTGAGATTTTGAATAAAGACTGTAGGTCAAGTGCCGAGATAACACGTCGGTAGCGCGAGGAATTTCAAATCCGCTGGTTCACAGGTCGGTCCTCGCTCACTGCGCGTGCAATTTTTTGCGTTCATTCATTTTTAGTTTGTTGTTTGACAGTTCAGACCAGACAACCTTGAAATACGCGTGTCAAATTAATTTGGAATTTATTATGTGATTACATATTATATGTATAGACAATTGGATTGTCCATGAGTAGTTAAGATATGAGAGTTCTGGGACAGTCTCCCCAGTTCTCCAAGTGCCATCCACTTCTTCAGCTGATTCAAGGACTTCTTCAGCAGCATCTGGTGTCTTTCAAGGTCATCGCTGAAGAAGTGTGGTGGACGTCGTCGAAGAAGTCGTCGGGCTGCGGGATTCTGAGGGGGTGGCTTTTGTCAAGGCTGCGGAAGAAGTGAACGTAGACGGCCCTCGGCAAAAGTCTTCTGACGGAGTGGCGGGGTATTGTTGAAGAAGTTAACGTAAACTGCCCGTGGCAGCCTCTGGGTCTTTCCAGGTCATCGCTGAAGAAGTGTGGTAGAGGTCATCATCGATGAGGTCGTCCACACAAGGTCGGGGGTGCTGAAGTCGGGTGGTGGACGTCTTCTTCGCCGCGACCGTCTCCCCCAGCAGCTGACGCCGCCGTGCGAATTTGGACATCTTGCCCAATATACTTTTTCGTCGATGACCTTAAAAGACGCCAGAAGCTGCCACGGGCAGTTTACGTTCGTTTCAGTAATGCCCCGTTGCCGTTGATTGAGAAGGACTTCTCAATCAACGCCGTTGCCCATTTAGAAGCTGGCTGACCTTCGCCGCGGGCAGACTACGTTCACTTCTTCATCAATTTTGACAAAAGCAGGGGGTGGCTTTTGTCAAGTACACAAGGTGTCCAGGATAAAATGATGTGGGTACATGGGGATTTTAGAAACCGTAACACATGTCATGTAGACTGAGCGTATTATATAAGTAGGTCGATATATGTCTTCTTTTCTGCATCTCTTTCTTTTGACTCCCAAATTTCGCTTTCGTACGGTTTTCCATGCACATTCGAAATATGCAATATTGAAAATCTTGTAACACATACCTACTACTACTGCTATTGGAGCACGCAAGTACGTAGAGATTCAAGGATGTTCCAAACCCAACGATATATTTGGGGTACCATCCCGTAGGAGATCTCGTAGTACACAAAAATCTGGATTTAGTTCTATTAATTCAATGCCTGGCCGGATATTTGCCCGAGGAGTAGTTGTTTGAACGGTCCAGTAAAACTCATGACGTATTAAATTTCTGTATTTCAATTGCTCAGATACTCATTGAACGTTGGGTGCAATTCTAAGAGCCAGTCATTTTGGTCACCACAAAAGGCGATTTATGACAATTACAATGCCTTTCTATTTTAGCAATCCCACTAATAGGTATCAATTTAAACCCTTCACCAATTGATGGCACAATACTTTTTAGCTATCGAACACTCTACCCTACCAACTTAGCCTTAATATTTTGCCCATATGAATCGGTAATAACTTTACCGATTAGGGCCGGTAATTGGCATTACACCTGTAAGTAAATCCAGACATGGGCCAATTTGCGGTAGGAAGCAGAATTTATTAGCTGAACGAGCTGTTCAAAAATTACTTAATGCCAATTAAACACTACTTATTTGGCGAAAAATATTTTGGATTAAAGGTTGTAGATTAACAAGTTATCTTTGAAGGGAGCTGCATACCGTCCATTTGTTGAAGAGCCTTGGGTGATGCCACATAGTCGTAATTTCTGTAAACACAATAGAACCTGCGAGAGAACCTATCAACCAATAAAAGTTCTAACAACCGAAGGAAATATAAATATTTTTCTTCAAATATTAATTCTTGTTCCGGTAAAAAACAAAGTATTTCTCGCAATTTGCTTTCTCTTATAAAGAAATGTATTACTTCAGGTTACTCGTGCCGATAAGGCCCTACTTACAATAATAGTTTTCATACATCATGCATGAGTTACGGCAAATAAAGTACGCAATACGTAGAGACATAGGGTTGCTCCAAACACAAAGATCTGGATTTAGTTCTATAATTCAATGCCTGGCGGGGTATTTCCCCGAGGAATAGTTGTTCGAACGGTCCAGTACCACTCATCTCTGAGATAGAGGGGCACTCAGATTATAACTATTAAAAAGCGCAGACATACCAAGTTTGTGTACGTTTCAATAATTAATAAACTTTTGTTTTTCGCGGAGTTCGTATTTTATTTCCTTTTACAATATTGCATGATGGTTCGAGTGTGTAGGGCACCTTTCTGATGAGTCCCACAAGAACGAACCAGTGGCCCACGGTTTTTCTTTTTCGAAACAATATTGAAAAATTGAAAATTTTCAACAATATATGCGCTTAAAATACAAATATGTAATTGATTTCTATAAAAGTGGAACTTTCTCGACCGTCATTACTGCATTTACTCAATAAGAACGAGAAAAGAAAAATTAATTCTGTGAAATGAAGAACTAAAAGGTTAAGTGACTGTACTTTTGCAAAAACACCTACTCTGTACTTTCTCCTTAAATATCGCTGAAAAGGCACCTACTACAGCAGTAACAGACTTGACATCGCAAGTTCCCAAGATTTTACTTCTTACCTTAAGACTTCAATACGTACCTATTTATAAGAAGGTATACCTATGACTAAGGATCAAACGGGTCGCTTTTTTATTGTTACTGGTTTCAGTGCTTCTGTAATACTGTAACAATGTCAACGCAAACCTAGGAAAGGAATACCTATTCAAACTTACATTTCGCACTAGATGCCTAATCATTCTGCCCGTGCATTTGGGTGATTGCACTGTAAACATGATGTGGAAATATAAACTAAATAAAAACTTGCATTTATCTAATAACTTTTCTTTATTTTCAGGAATTATGACCCTTACGCGTACTCCGTGTGAGCTCGACAAGATGAGCCTTTTCCAAGACCTCAAACTCAAAAGAAGAAAAGTAGATTCCAGATGCAGCAGTGACGGTAACTTATGCAATTTCCTTCGTACCACTGTGTTTTCTATCATTTACACCATAATATTTGGCATCAAATACTACTGTACATTAATAATACTTACTTACTTTCTTTCTTTATATAAAGGCATTTTGTCTCAGTTTATAAATTAAAAAGATCCAGTCCATTAAACACATCATCGGACTTATTTTAGTAGATGCTGAGCAGATGGTGAAATTAGGGCAACGTTGTGCAATCTGATGGGACTCATTTATCATTCAAACACACTGTTTATATCAATTTAAAATCTTTGCTAAATTCTCATCAACTAAATTTCTACAGGTGTTCTATTAGTACGCATTCGTTTGATTAGGTACGTCTTTATTTATGCATTTTAGATAAAACAGTTATATGAGAAACTCCTATTTGTTTTTGATTTTCCGTAATTCGAAATTACTTTCAATTATACAGAATGCCCCATTTTCCCTACACGGTATCTAACTTAATTTTTTTTGAACAAAAGCCCGGTATAGTCAGGATTGGCAAAAACCTGAATTTTTGTAAAAAAACCCTGAGGGGTAATGTAGTTTTTGCAGCTTTTGCAGGTTTTCCTGCAAATATTGTAGCGAATACATTAAATGTAAGTTTACTTCATTATTTTAGACAGAAATATTGTGTATATCCCAACTCACGGGCAATTCTTATATGTACTTAGGGTATTTGAAATTATAGGGAGTCTCGTTTCAAAAATTTCCCTCTTTCATTTTTAAATAAATGATTATTATATTGAGATTTCTTCTTCTTCTTCTTCTTCTTCTTCTTCTTCTTCTTCTTCTTCTGGAATCCTTATACCCATAGGATGTCGGATTATTGTATACATTAAGCCAATTTATCCATCCCTTCCGGTCCATCGCCAAAAGTTTCATCTCCTCATTCGTTTTCCCTCTTTGTCTGCCCAATTCCTCTATTCTTTGTAACCGCTTTTTCTGGGTCGTCCACTTCTTCTCTTTCCGATTCTGCCCGTTTCCATTATCTTCCTTACCAATTTCCCCCGATCCATTCGCATTATGTGATCGTACCAGTTCCAATTGCTTACTATCAATCTTTTCTGTAATTAACTCTTGTTGGACTATTTGTCTTATCAGATCGTCCCTTTTTCTATCCATCTTTGTCTTCCCAGTGATTTTTCTCAAGTACCTCATTTCTACCGCTATGATTTTTCCTTCGTGTTTATCTTGCATTGTCCATGACTAACTTGCATATGTCAGTGTTGGGACCACTATTGCATTATACCCTTATCTTCGTTTTCATATCTATCTCTCTCTTTCCAAATATTGTCTTATTCAGTGCGTAATCTAGCTTCACACTCTTGTTAATTCTATTAGCTATATCTAGATCTATTTTCCCATCTTCAGATACTACACTCCCAAGGTATTCATATGCTGTTACTTTTCCAAGTTATTCCCTTCAATGCCAATTTCCCTTACTTCCTCTTTCGCTTTGTTGTTAATTACCATTGCTTTGCATTTGCTGGGGTTTACCTCCATTTCAAATTTTCCAATTTCTTCAGTCCATATTCTCATTAGCTGTTTCATTTTTCTAAGCGTGTAAGCGACCAGGACTATATCATCAGCGTACATGAGACAATCAATTTTTATTGGTTACATTCCCATATTACTGTCCTCTGAATTGAGTCGAAGGCAGCTCGTATGTCTTCTTTCTTCTCTTTTAGATTTCTTAATATGTGTATATTATCATTTGTTTGTCTACCTCTCCTATATGCTGCTTGTTCCTCTTCCAATTTATTGTCAATGATTGTTCGTAGTCTCTTTTCTATTATTTTCGTATCCAATTTGGAGCTGGTAGGATGATCGGCACATTGCACTATAGTTCTCGCAGCTTGCAGTTTCTCCTTTCTTGTGTATTGGGACTATTATGTTTTCCTGCCAATCTTCTGGAATTTTCTCTGTCCGCCATGCATCTCTGTATATGTTTAGGAGCCATTCTTTTCCTTTTTCTCCTAAATACTTTATCATCCCTGATTCGATCTTATCTTGTACATTTGCTTTTCTCAGTTTAATGCCTTGTATTGCTTCCTCCACTTCTGCTTTGTTTATCTCTTCAAGTCTCTCATCTCTCGTCATTTCGTCATCTTCCTCGCTGTTGGTTACACTTCGGCTCTCGTATTCCCTTTCCTTCGCTTCGAACTTCTTTGAGTAGTACTCTACCCAAACCTCCAATAGGTATGTCTTGTAATTCTGATTTAAATTCATTCTTAGTGTTAACGTTTTCTTCTTGCTCTCTTTCAGTTTTCTTATGGTATTCCAGAATTTTCTGTTGTTTGTTTCATATGTATGATCGAGCTCATTCCCAAACTCCTCCCAACTTTTTCTTTTAGCTTCTCTTACTATTTCCTTAACTTCATTCCTCTTATTCCTATACTCCTCCTTGTCATGTTCGTCCTTTGCTTCCCAGTACTTTCTCCATGCTTTTTTCTTGCTTTCAACCACCTCTCGTACATCCTCACTCCACCATGCCGTTATTTTTCTCTGGTTTTTGTTGTATTTTCTGGTTTTGCATGTCTCTCTTGCTGTAGTGTAAGTTATTTCTCTGAATGTCTGCCCTCTTTCTTCAACTTTAACTTTCTTTAACTATAATTTTAATTTAAACTATAGGGATAAAAAACGAAGAGAGGTATGACTGTTTTGTTAAAGTGCATAATGAAGGCGCAATAGAAAACATACATACCGAAAGTAAACGGTCACACTGCATAACTGAATTTCCTTGATAGTTTACGGTGTTCTCGATTTTACTTCTAGAAGAATGAAAACTTACTCAAAACTTTTGTTGTTCCTCAAAGAATATTCGTAAAACTGACCCTATTTAATTAGATTAGGCATAGGCATAGCCACCGTTGAAATCTTCTTTTATGCAATATCTCTGTCCGCTTCTAGGAGAGTCCGTCGCCGACACCAGTACCTCATCGCCAGATCTCGTCAGCCCTTCCTCGCCCAGCATCAAGATGGAGGTGGTGCCGGTAAAGATGGAAGTGGGTCTGAGTCCGCCCAGTCCAGATTCCACACCCCCTAGTCGGGCGCAGGTGCCCGAAGAAACTCTATCAGGTAGACTAGAAGACTCGGGTGTGTTCGACGGCGGAGGCACAACAAGCGTGATACGTCCACTGCCAGTAATACGTTCTCAGAGTCCACCTGTTAGGCCTACTCCAATCGAAAGTCCAACGCAACCCCCACGGCCGCACAGTTCACCGGGTCAGCCGGCAAATGCTAGTCCTGTCATCAGGCACAGTCCTCTGGCAATGTCCACTCCCGTCGTGATAACATCAGAGCAGCAAGTCACATCGCCAATATCGAGTCCTGTGATCCAGAGGCCGAAAACATCACCACAGAGAATTACTGCTGGTGTTATTACCACTCAACACGCGGCGGCTCTTCAAAACCAACTTTGGCTTCAAAATTCTCGCATTAACGGGGTCAAACCTGAGTTAATAGGCGGAAATTTTGGAAACGCAACTCTATTTGCTCACACATCTGACGTCAAAACACCTCTTGCCGCAGGGCATCGGATGGGATCAGCAGCGCCAATCAGACAAGCTCCCACCGTGATAATGGGAGAAGCTGGAGGTGTAAGAACGATGATTTGGTCTCAACCCACTTTAACACCCACACAAGGTACCTCAATAGACCCTCAATTGCATGCTACCACTTCAAATTGGAGCAGCGGAAGCTCGAATTCTGCAGGGACTAGCAACCCTGAAGAAAGCGCAGCTCAGATGTTACTTAATTTAGGGCAAGATAGGGTAAGAATTGAAGTGACCCGACCACCGGTTACGGCACGTTCGCCTACAACCACCACTGCCAGTACCACCTTCCCGTCGCATTTCACGAACGTGCCTCTGAATATGGAACGACTTTGGGCCGGCGACTTAACACAACTACCATCAAACCAACAGATCCAGGCCCTTAATTTAACATCTCCTTTACCTAATCCCTTAATGTACAGTAGCCCTAGACCCGATATAAAATTGCCAGGGATGAGCGAGTCGTCAGTTAGTGGAGGAGCTCAAGATACCACTGAAGAAGAAGAACAGCCAATGATTTGCATGATCTGCGAAGACAAGGCGACGGGGTTGCATTATGGTATCATCACATGTGAGGGTTGCAAAGGATTTTTCAAGCGGACGGTTCAAAACAGGCGGGTGTATACTTGCGTGGCGGACGGTAACTGTGAGATCACGAAAGCCCAGAGAAATAGGTGCCAGTATTGCAGATTCAAAAAATGCATAGAACAGGGAATGGTATTACAAGGTAAGTACTTTTCAGAACTCCACTTTCTATTTATTTTCCTATGGGATTGCAAATGTCTCATTTAGAAAAATATTTCGAGTTCTTTAAAGTTCGAATATCTGCTACCCGCAGAGGTAGCTCATAGATTTAAATTCGGCAATGTTACTAAATTGGTACCTTTCCAATGAAAACAACTTTGAAATTCTTCGACCCCTTTGGAGATCGAAAATTTGAATTGGGATAAAAAAAATACATCTAGGCACCTCTACAAGAATCGGTGAAAAATAAAGCTGATTTCTAAAGACAAAAACGCATTTACATTATCAAAATTTTGCGATGACATAATCAAAGGCAGAATAAAAAGTGCATGATAGTCAACGTTATATTTACCAAATTTAAACAAACGAAAACCCAGAAAGATTATAATATGCTCAGATTTGTTTGAATCTACATAATTGGGTATTGAACCTCCTGTTTATACACCTTTAATAACTTATATAAATCCTGAGTTTACTGACGTCATCCTATGTTCTCACTGCACCAACTCGCGTTGTTGGATCAACTTCCTGTGCAATTAGCAATTTATAATGACAAGTTTTTCGAGCCAAATACAATCGCTTCTCTCGTTCTCACGTTGTCATTGGTTTGCGATCTAACCTAAGTAAATATCTAATTCTAATAATTAAAAACCAGTGTCATATTTCGCACGTCACTAAAAGAGGAATTCAAAGTTAATTTTTTGCATTTCAAATGCACGAATGCACAAAATATCTCTTTTTTCATGAACTGCAGCAGCAGAAAAATGCAATTTAAAATTATTTTCACTTATACATGCTGCCCCATTTCTTCTGCATAGCCTCAACCTTGTTTTTTCAAATGGACTAACCTGTATATTATTGCATTATATTGTGTCTAAGTATGTGTTCTTAAATCATTTTTCAAATGTATACTTACAATGTGAAAATAAAGGATGAGTTTTTTTGATTTTCACTACATGGATCTTGGAAACCAGCAGAGATAGAAGGTAGGTTAAATGAGCGTAATAAATAAGCAAATTTAAATTTTTCCAAAATTTGCATAGTCTGCTAGATAAAATGGAAAAATCAAATTTTGCAAGATTTAAAAATATTTTCTAGCCGGCTTGTAACACAAAATATGAAAAAGTGGCAAAGGAAAAAGTTGTACAGAATTAGACTTAGTACTATCTCAAATAATCAAAAATTGTATTATACCAGTCGTGTTCGAGAAATAATGCAAACTTATGCTTTTTTAATGGAAACCATATGCGACTAGGCACCACTAAAAAGGATATTTTTTGCTGATTTCGGCGATATATCATATTCCATGTTTATTTTAAAAATGAAGGAGTTATAAGCAGTTTTCAATTTTAAATTGATGAAAAAATATGCAAGTTATCCATGCAAAACAAAAAAATATAAAAAATAACATAAGTATGTACCTACAAGTGAATCACGGTGGCGTAGTAAACCTTCAACTTGCAGTTACCGATTGTTTTTTATCTTCATGCATTTTACACCCTACAACTGAATTTTTTTTTCAGATAAGTATGGACAATGTTATATCGCCGAAATCAGCAAAAAATATCCTATTTAGTGGTGCCATAGTCGCATATAGTTTCCATTAAAAAAACATAAGTTTGCATATTTCTCGAACACAACTGGTATAATACAACTTTTGATTATTTGAGATAGTACTAAGTCTAATTCTGTACAACTTTTTCCTTTGCCACTTTTTCATATTTTGTGTTACAAGCCGGCTAGAAAATATTTTTAAATCTTGCAAAATTTGATTTTTCCATTTTATCTAGCAACTATGCAAATTTTGGAAAAATTTAAATTTGCTTATTTATTAAGTTCAAAGAACTGCACTTCTTTCCTCATTTAACCTACCTTCTATCTCTGCTGGTTTCCAAAATCCCTGTAGTGAAAATCAAAAAAAAACTCATCCTTTATTTTCACATTGTAAGTACACATTTGAAAAATGATTTAAGAACACATACTTAGACACAATATAATGCAATAATATACAGGTTAGTCCATTTGAAAAAAACAAGGTTGAGGCTATGCAGAAGAAATGGGGCAGCATGTATAAGTGAAAATAATTTTTCTGCTGCTGCAGTTCATGAAATAAGGGATATTTTGTGCATTCGTGCATTTGAAATGCAAAAAATGAACTTTGAATTCCTCTTATCGTGACGTGCGAAATATGACACTGATTTTTAATTATTAGAATTAGATATTTACTTAGGTTAGATCGCAAACCAATGACAACGTGAGAACGAGAGAAGCGATTGTATTTGGCACAGGAAGTTGATGCAACAGATCATCAGAAATGTATGTAAAATTGTAAACAAATTATTATAACAGTTGACAAGGAAACTAAAAATTGACAAAACAATACAAATAATAATATCCATGAAAAAAGTTAACTAGATAACTGAATTTCAGTATTTACCTACGGGGCATAAGAAAAACACAAAGGAAAATCGAATACCTCGTAGCTTGGGAAAAAACAATGAATTTAAAGAAAACCATATTGGAAAAAACAATAAATTCAATTGAAAAAACCTTCAAGTGAAATATCACAATATGGTTTTCTTTAAATTCATTGTTTTTCCCTTCAAGCTACGAGGTATTCGATTTTCCTTTGTATTTTTCTTATGCCCCGTAGGTAAATACTGGATATCATGGATATCATTATTATTTGTATTGTTTTGTCAATTTTTAGTTTCCTTGTCAACTGTCATAATAATTTGTTTGCAATTTTAAGGGCCCCACACACACTCAATTTAGAATTAATTCAAAACTGTACATTCAAAAGTTTTTAACGGAATGTTGCGCGACGGTTCTCCACACACACACAATTTTCACTTCGCAGTTTTATAAAACCTGGCCTCAAGAGAAGAATTAAATTTATTATCAGTGGCGTGCCTAATTATTTTGAAAAAGAAAAATAAAAGATTCAGTCGGAGTAGATGGGAGAAACATTGGTTGCTGAAACGTGATCACTTTTCACATATTAATCTCTAGAAGAGTTGCATTCGTCGGGGCGGTCTGTGAAAGTCACCCTGAGCATAATAAAATACGCAATTTCGACGAAAAATTTGACAGGCGGGTGTCTGATCTTGGAAGATTTCGCGATCGCCGGAAATTTTTGTTTGCCATTTTCTAATGCATTTTTCTACCCTTAAACGTTGACCGATCCAAAATTCCGCCCAACTTAACTCTCTTTGAACTTTTCCCTTTCGAACCGTACTCCGCTGGACTTCCCCCTTCGACCTCCAGGGACGAATTTGGCCCCCGTTTTCATTGCTTTTTGCCCTAAAATTTTGCATTGCTTCGGGGAAAAAATTATTTCTCCCATCAACCTCTCTGTGCGAGGGAGATGATTTTTGAATATTTTCGGTCCGATCAACTGGGCTATCGGAATCCGCCTTCAAATATACCCGGCGACCCCAACTTGGCCGTTATAAAAAAAACTACCCTTATTTTGAGGGCGCCGTATCTCTCTGGCGGTTAGACTTCCGCGTTCGAGATCGCCTTATGACCTACAACTTTTGTCGGCGGAAGAGCGGACGACGGCGACGCCCGTTTTTTCGCATGGCTTGTTCTTCTGGGTGCGATAGAACATTTTCGGCCCCTTCCGGTACGCCGAGTTCGTTATCGCTTGGAAACGGGGTGTTTTACCGGAGTTGGAAAAACCGCGATGGTCACTGCGGATCCGGGACGAATTCGCCTTTGAACTTCTCAATTTTCATCCCGATCGAAGGTGTTTTCGCCCGTGTTTTCGTTCTTTAAAAAAATATTTTAGGTTTTTCACGTTTTCGCCGCTATTCGGGGCGAGGTTGACGATTGTGGGACGGGTGGACAGGTGAAATTATAGTCGAATTGTTTGTTTTTGTTGAAAAAACATAATAATGTTCAAAAATACATTTAGTATAAATATATATATAAAAAATTACTTATCTGCTTCTATTATATTAACTACTCAAAATCAAATAAATCCGTTAAAACTATGTCACCTGCTGCGCGCCACTGTATTAAACAAAACTTGAGGTTTTGACCGCACACGCACAATTTTGAATGCGCAATCGTCGGTGTACAGTTAAAATTTCAGATAGACTTGAAATGAACGGTTCAACTGTGCAGTTCAAAAAAGTCTTAAGACTTGCACCACACACGCACAATTTTGAAGGCACGTTTTTGCCTGTTCATTCAAAACTTAACGCAAGTACGTGTGTGAGTGGGCGCCTTTACATACATTTCTGATGATGGAATCGTTGTAAATCCTGAAACCGGTCAATATATTAGGTATAATAAATCGTTATATTGGTAGTACGCGAAGTAATTCTTTAATTCATAAAAATTTCGTTATTTATAATATTTGTTTAGGGCATATTGAATAAGCATCTACTATTGACTCCCCTTGTATAATAATTCATATTCTGTTATTTTTGAATCAAACTTCGTGAGAAACTTCATAATTTTCCTTTTCCCATCGTGATGGGTACAGTGGAGTCTCGGTAACCCCAACTGTGCATATAAGACCACACCCTTGCTCAGACTAGTGAATATTGGGATTAATCGATTAATGAATATTTAATGTTAATAATATTCAATTTAATGTAAATGTTTTATGGCACCGACACTCAGTTCCTACCCATTATTACGAATGTGGTACTGAAGGACTTTAAGGTGACATGTATACTTTATGTTTAATTTTCAATTTCAGCTGTGAGGGAAGACAGAATGCCAGGAGGTCGTAACAGTGGAGCAGTCTACAACTTGTACAAAGTCAAGTACAAGAAACACAAGAAAGCAGCGAGCAAGCAAGCGCAACAGAAACCCGCCGAGAAAATTTTGTCACCACAAATAAAATCTGAGGTTCCTGCTAGTATACCTCCACACCTAGTCAACGGCACCATTCTGAAGACCGCGTTAACAAACCCCAGTGAAGTAGTGCATCTACGTCAAAGGCTAGACAGTGCGGTCAGTAGTTCGAGGGACCGAAACTTTTCTATCGAATACACTTTATCTATGATACAAACTCTTATAGACTGTGATGAATTTCAAGATATAGCAACTTTACAAAATTTAGATGATTTATTAGATCATAATACGGATTTAAGTGAAAAACTGTGTCACATAGGTGATTCGATAGTTTATAAACTTGTGCAATGGACAAAACGATTACCTTTTTATTTAGAGTTACCCGTGGAAGTGCATACGAGACTTCTAACGCATAAGTGGCATGAACTGTTGGTGCTGACTACGTCGGCCTACCAGGCCATTCATAAGTCGGGGTCTGAACAACTTACAACTGTTATAGAACCCGAGTTTTCTATCGAGGTTGGTATACTTATTCCATTTGCACTGATTCTAATTTTTGTCATTATACACATATTAAACAAACATTTAAAACTTTACTCACTGACAGCTGAGAGCCAACGGGTCCCCAAATCAATCAAAAAATCAAAATTTAAGACTAATCAGAACTATTTGGATTCTACAAGTTCAAGAATATGTTATACATTATACCTACTTTCACTGTGAACGCGGGACTGTAGAACTATTCAGAAAAAATGTTAAAGGCGGAACTTCCGCTGCCGGAACCGATACGACGTCGCGGCGGACCGATAGACGCGACGCGACGGCTCAGGAACGTGTTCAGATCCTACAATAACAAGCATTGAGCCGAAAGAATGAAACCAACATTGTAAAGGTGGGCAATATCCCTATCCAGCGGACGTGAAAAATGCAAAAGGGGGAGTGGGGTATGGTACGCTTTAACTTCACTCAACATAAGACTCCTACCGACTTCAAACTTACATCAATTCCACAAGCACACTATTACTCGTCGTCATTTTAATCCACGCATTTACTGGACTTCCATGTTATTTCTGTTACCACTACACTTCTTTATGAGCTCGATGTGATTAGTCACAGTACAGTAGTTCATTCTCACATGTACCGGCTACACGCTGCTTTCATATCTAGTTGTTGTTCTAATAAAAGTATATAAGACCTACTACTTTTTTTTCGCAATGGTTCCAGTTCTTTGCATAATAATATTTTGCTAACTTCTTTTAACTGTTAACAATAATTGTGTGCTGTGGAATGTTTATAAAGGGATGACCGGTGGAGGGTATGGAATTTTTGACTTTCATGCGTTCCTTCCAGTTTCTTTCTGGTTATTGTCGGGAAAGGGTCATTTTTTACATTACGTTACATCCTAATTCTGTGAAGATCGCGGTGCCAATGGATAGGACTCGCCTCAGAATACCATGTGATCCACTTTTTTTGCGAAAATCAATATCCCCAGGAAAAATCACAATTTCATTCTCTTCTTTCACACTCGCCCGTCACTAAATACGGCCAAGACGCAGGGGTTTCACGGCCCACCATTTCCGGTTTTGGCGAATGTAGCGAGCGGAGCGTTTAAGCATCCCCCCACCCTTAACGAAACAATATTAATAGCACGCTAAAACGTTGCATTGGCAAAACCTAGTTGGAATATAACTAATCGCGTGTGGCCAGCATTTATGCCGATCCTACGTGTGGTCATTCGGGACCTAAGTGCCTCCGTCATACGTCAGATTTTCATTCCAAACAAAACAAAAGCACGTGCCATTTGACGTTTATCGATATTATTTACAACGTCTTAAACTAGTTTTTGCAATATAATTATAGACGTTTTGCAGTGAAAACAGTTTATTTTCAATTTGTGTGTTGGGCTTACGCGTAAGAACTTGAAAACAACTATATGTAATTATAATTATATTTCAGAGGTTAGGTTAAAACGTCAGAAAGCACGTGGCTTTGTTTTGTTTGGAATGAAAATCTGACATTTGTGACGCGCCACTTATCTCCCGAATTAATGCGCTGTCGAAAGTTCGGCGGCGGTCTGGATATCCTGAATCTAACTATTTTAGCTCTATGGTAAATTGTAGTTTTAAAGTTACTTTAATTCGTATGAACTACAACTGTCAGATTTTGGTATCATTTTAACCTTAACATTTTTCGACCAAGTTTTTTGTCGTTTTTCAGGTTGAAACGAATTTGTGTACCTTACAAAATTGTTTAACTTCGATGATGGGTAGAGAAATAACTATGGATCAACTCCGTCAAGACGTTGGCCTGATGATAGAGAAAATCACGCATGTTACGCTAATGTTCCGACGAGTGAAACTGACTATGGAAGAATATGTGTGCCTTAAAGTAATAACTATGTTAAATCAAGGTAGTCTTAAAAATTAATTTTGCGATTCAGGTAATAAATAACAGATGTTTTTTTTTGTTTTAGCGAGACCAGGAAGTAGTACGGGTAATAGTGAATTAGAGAATATACGAGAGCGGTACATGACATGCTTACGTGTTTACACCCAGCATATGTGCCCTCAGCAGCCCACAAGATTCCAAGAACTACTTCATCGATTACCTGAGGTAATTGTTCAAATACAACTAATTGTTGTGAAAGAGGTTTGTCTTCTTTGGTTATTACCCACAGAGCTAATCGTTTCTTGCTTCTATAGCCCTCCATCATCAAACTAACTAGAAAACAGATGTAAAACCAAATAAATTACTCGGATAAATTATATACAAGGTCAAACTAGTTGCATTACTCGCATTAAGTATAATGCATTCACAGACAAATTTTTTCATACCCATTCTCATTCATGTGACCAACAGTCCAGTGTTCGTCACATGTAAATTCACATGATGCACCCACCTTTGGAATCTCTTTGCATTTCTCTATTCTTTATAAGTTACCTGATACAGTGAATATTATCTAAACCTGAACTTATTTTTTACATCCACCTAGGAAGCGGGAAGCACAAAGTAATAGCAGTGCATCTGAATTAGATTGTTTCTGGTAGCCACCTTTGCTGTAGACTCAGCTGCTTGAGAGAAGAATTCTGTAATCCCTAAGAAGGTTGGTTATGATCCTTAGCAGTGCTGCCAGGCCTACCGTTTTTGCGGTAGATTTACCGTTTTCGTACTTCGTCTACTGCCCTACCGCAGAGCGTCAAACATATACCGCTTTTTACATTTCCAATAAATTGCAAGTCGAGCACCCAAAGTTCGTAGGCAACTTAATTTGTGATCGAAATCGGCACTCAGCAGCATCGCGTTGCCCTCTCTGACTGAAAATAGGTACTTCTAGTAGAACCAAATCAACCCGGCCACCTAGTAGAACAGAGCATTCGGAATTCAGTACTACCCCGAACATTTTTCATGTGACTCACGTCACGTTCGTGTCTCATGTGCATAGATTTAAAGCTAACTGTTAAAATAAATAATAAAGCGTATTGTACTGATGTTTTATCCATTTTGTAGCCTACCGTTTTTTGCTTTGAATCTACCGCTTTTTCAGGTGCACATCTACCGCTTTCAATTTTCAACGCCTGGCAGCACTGATCCTTAGTTCCTGTTTTCTTCTTGAGACAAACTGAATGTGGTCTTCTTATGTAGGAATGTAGTTTTCTTTGTAATAAGCAGATTTAAAACAGTTTGTAAAGTTCCTGTTATTGTTATACCAGGTGCCCACTAAATTGTTAAACAGTCTGCCCCATTCTTGCCATTTAAAATATAGACTAAATTTGGACTAGTTATATGGTTGATAAGTATCCACCATACTGCTATACTTGGGCCGCCGAACAGACGGAGTGATCACCCTGCAAGAACGTGCTCTAGGCGGGATCACTATCAATTTAGGACAACCGAACCGCAATGATGTGCTTTCTTTAGACCCAACGAAGTCGCATCACTCCAATTCGGTCGTCATAAATTACTATTGGCCTCCCTAGAGCACGTTCTTGCAGGGTGATCAATCCGTCTGTTCGGCAGCCCAAGTATACTGTTGTTTGTAGCGGCATCGTATTATTAAGTGTACGGTGTTTAGTACTGTGTATTTTGGGAATCTCGAAGAAAGTCACTGCCGGGAGGGCATTGAGAAGTTGTAGAAACGTTGGACCAAATGGATTATGTTAAAAAATAAAATATAACTTGAATCAGATTTATTTTGTTTTCATCGTTATTCCGGAAACTTGTAAATTATCCTCGTATCTTCGAAACAGATCACTCTGCGATGCTTCTCGGAAGAAAATAGTTGTTTCTATGAAGTGTTGCAGGTAGAATGCTTGTTCAGTTTTTATGGTATGGCAGAGTTCACCTGTCTTGCAAGAAAAATATAATTTTTACGCCATATTATTTAATCTAATATATCATTAGGAAGCAAATTCTTAGTAGGATCGAATGTGTAGGTACAAATTGGTATTTAAAATAAGAACGTGAATTTGGGTTCCAATCTAGAATGAAAACCAAATCATCAAATAATTCAACTAATTTTTCTTAGACTCCATCGTAAAATTTTTTCAGAGGTACCTGGTTTTTCAGGAATAAGTCTGCTTTACTTCAATAAAGCACTTTTTATAAATATATAGATTCCAAACATAAAAAAATAATTCAAAAAAACATTGTATTAAAAAATAGTAATGGTCAAAAAATGAAAACTAACAAATTATAAAATAATGTTCACTCAACCAGTTACAAAAATTAAGTAGGTAGTTGATGTAATTTAATGGTTTTATATTTACACTCATTTCAGATCCCAATTTAATCCTTATGGTCCCGTTGTTCAAAAAAAAATAACGCAGGCTTGTTTGACGCAACTCCGATGCTATGATACTGGCTTTCTGATTGGTTGTATCATAGCAACTAAACTGGTTTCAGATATAAGTCCATGTTACTTTTTCGAATAACCGGGCCTAAGTCATTTAATTTCTACTCCATTCGAGTGTTACATTTTTTGCATAAAAGTACTCTTTCATATTTCGAATGATTACTGAATCTAATAATACACGAGGTACCCAATTCAAAAATTTAAATCTGGGTAAATTTCCTCAAATTCATCATATTTATTTGGCCTTATTCCATTGTTTCACTCTATGGGTATCCAGCTCGCTTGTAAGACTTCTGGTTTACTGTCCTGAACTTGAAATGGCTTCTGAAAGCGATCTTCCTGGGCATATCCCATTCCAGCATAATTGGTCTATGCTGGTTTGTAAATTCAGAATTTTCGTCGTAAAGTTACCTGTCTGATAATTTCTCACAAAAATAATTTCAGGGTCATATCCTGTGTCAGCATCAGATGATGTTGAATGGCGACGGTAATTTCACATCATGATTCTGATCCAAAGAAGACTATTCAAATTGTTGAATATCAATTGAGAAAGGAACCAGATATCAGAGTTGAGCTGTAAATCAGCCAGAGTAGGCTTACCCAGAGATTGTCACAATTTTCTCCAGCCTAGCTGTTTTGGAGATGGGTGCTCTTCTAACAGAGTCTTACCAATGATATTTTGGCATTCAGACTTTTGCCCTTTGTGGGTTTTCTAGAGACAAAATATCACAGTTTTTGTTTTACAAATGACTGCAATAAAGTCTTGCTTGGCTGTTATTGGTCCTCCAATATTGTTAAAACAATATTTCATTTATGTTCTCAACAAAAAATACCTGTATGGACTTTAAATGTTGTTCGTAATAATTTTTTTGTTTTGTAGGTACAGTCGGCAGCTGCTCTATTGTTAGAGAGCAAAATGTTTTACGTTCCTTTCCTTCTCAACTCTGCGATTCAAAGATAGTACTAAGGGTATTAAAATACAGTTTCGTTTATCATTGTGTGGTGCAAATTAAAGATCTATAAAGTACTGTAAGTATGTAAATAGTTAGACTGTATGAGGAGATATCATGAAACTTTATAGAATTATTTTGGATCTTACTGAGATAGCGATACTGTTATTTACAGCTAAACACGGTTTTTTTGAAGTTTTAGTTGTAAAATAATAAGAGTTCTCTTGTATAATTTTGTTGTTGTTATTTATTACTTGGATCTCATTCTAAAACATCGTACCATCTTCTGTCTTTAGTTGTAGACTCTCATAGTATGTTGTCCTATATAAAATTCATTTAGTTGTAAATAACAGTAGGAAAAGTGATATAAGTTACCATATTTGTACATTAAAAAGGACTACTGAACTGTTCATATTTAAATTTAATGTATTCGGATTTTTTTCCGAAACCTAAGTCTGAGCGTGTTGCCTTTTGTCCATGATGTAAATGTGGCATTACTGAATTTATTTGTCTACAGACTGTATAAACTGCCACTGCCAATGGTTTTACCGAAAAATAAAAATTACTTCTTGCTATAACAATCTTGTGATCCTTGTGCGTGCAAGCAATACATTGGAAAGTCTGATGCGTTTTCATTCATATAGCGATACACTCACGAGCAAATAAATCAACCCAACTCGCACTTTCAATTTTGAATATATTTTTTTCGGTGAGCAGGTATTGAATTAAAGAAATAATGTCATTTGAAAGACTATTTATTAACCTTGGCAGTGCCGTTTTTTCTCCAGTGAAGAGTTTTAAAACTAAAGTATTTGTGTAAAAATGCAAATATGCATGCCGTAACTCCCGTGCCTATGAAATGAAGTCGGCATTAAAATGGGCCGATTTATTTTCTCGTAAGTGTAATATGTAATCCATTTCATTTTCATACGAAATTATCTTTATACAAGTGCGCTTTGTATTGTCTGGCGTGTTTTATACAATTTTGTACTTACCGCATTTGCTGTAGTTTTTTCAAACGATACATTTCGCGATTCGAGACTTGCATTTCTAACAATCATCAGATCATATCTAAAAATCAATCAAACATCTCTAAATCACCGGGACTTAAAATGATGCCTATTCGAAATAGGGAACGAGAGTAATTTGGCACAAATTGTACTGATTTTTAATTTTGAATTCCATCCTAATCTAAGACTGAATATATTTACAATTTATTGTCGGGGACTTGAGTCAATTTTTGTAACGGTTGTAGGAAAATATAAATGGTGGACGAGTACCATGATGTAGTTCCTAATTCCGTCTAATAAATTTTTCTTCGGCTATAAAAAATTTGGTTAAAGTGCTCAATTAGTTTTTAAATTTGCTTTTTTATTAAAGTTTTAAGCGAGTACTAAATATGCTCGATATTGATGACTTTTTACAAGAAACAGTGCTTTAAATTTTAACCCCAAAATTTAATAGTGAAAAAAGACTGATGTTTACAATTTAATAATTATTTAGAGGACCATTTTTCGAAAGTAGATCCTAAAATCGTTCAAATGTTCTATCGTACAAAAGTTCATGTCGTATTCATTTATCGATGTAATTCGTTTGAAATAAACTACAGCTATATTGTTTTTATAATAAATTTATTTGTAAGATTTTGATAATTTTTACTGTAGTTACCATTGATGCCAATAACTGTTTTATGTGTTCATTCCAAATGTATCCATCTTTACATTTTTAGTCATTAGGTTACACTTAATTCAGTAATGGCATTTGCCCTTTTTACATCATGCAACATTCTTACACATTTAGAATAGTAAAGTATATAAGAAATATGAAAAATGTCGTGTTAATTTATTTTTGTGGAAACACACGTTACAGGGCATATGTTTTCTCTAGCTAAATCATTTACCGAAGTGCAGAACGTCGCTAAGAAATGGTTCTGAATGTTTATTTTTATGTACATTATAAATGATTTGGCTCAGAAGAGAAATATTTAAGATAGGAAGTCTGCCATCATATATTTCTATCTTTCGATGCTGTGACCTGATAATGTAAGAAATACAAAGAAAAAGAAAATTTAAAGTTACCAGTGTAACCAGTTATATGTACAAAGTGACGTTCCTTTCTGTTTTGATATGTTTTTTTTTATTTCCTGTATGTGTGTCGGCAAATCATTTGGCTATCTGTATATTTAGAAACCGATCTATAAGTATCGTGCTCGATTTTAATGAATTGATGCAGTCACTTGTTTGTCATAAAATGTACTTACTGTTCGTCACAAAGTGTTTTACTTTTGAAAAGTAATACATTCGTGCTAAAATTGTAAGAAATATTGTTTCCTAAAGTGGTTTTCAAAGCACTTTAAATATTTTAATTTGTCATTTCACGTTAGGTTTGTTAGTTTCAAAAATGCATGTCTGCTCGGTACAAATGTTTTTTAGTGCTTTGGAAAATAGAACTGCCTAAGTTTTAAAAAAGTGACACCCGAAATATACATAAATTTTAAATATGTTATGTTAACTGAAATTTTGTATTATTTCATAGTATAGACAATGTTGAGTTACCGTTATTATTATATAAAAAGTTTATTAACATTTTAAGATTATTGTAAAAGAGCTTGCGTATTATTAAAATAAAACACACATAAAACTTGAAGTTATCTGTTTTCACTAACACCCAGTCCGAACATCATCGTTTGTTCATCACAAGGTACTCGGTCTGAAAAGTAGTTGGTTTCCATATTTCCTATTCTGAGGTAATTAGGGTTGCCACCCGTCCTCCCATTGTGGAGGACAGTCCTCCATTTATCAAAATTGTCCGCCGTCCTCCTTTGCTCCAAAAATGTCCTCCGAAACCTCCTAGTACTACTTGAACCTATGTTTAAAATATTTTTTTACCCCCTTGTTGTACACAACACTGCAACGTCACAACCTGTCAGGCGATCTCCAATTGGCTCGTTAACCACTCCCCCCTCTGCTATGCTCTGTCTGGTTTCCGGTTGTCAGTCTGTGAACTGTGTCTTTGTTATATTCTGTTAATTTTGTTTTGTAGTTTTTTCGCTTTGAATAAAAAATTAAAAATAATTTGTAGTCGCATTATTCATATAATTCTTCGGTAATATCGTAATCATACAAAAAATAGAAAATGTGTGATGAAACTGCCGTTTTTCCAAGACTACTTTTTCATCATGAATTTCCAAGTTATCATTTTAAAACATAATACAGTAGACTCCGCTTATAACGGACTCTCTAGGGAACCTTATTTGAGTCTGTTATAACCGGTGTCCTTTATACGCATACCGGTTGGGAAAAATGAAGATGATTAGAAAGACGTTTATTAACTCAAATATTTATGTTTGTATAAACTTCTAAAAAGATTAACAGAAATATCAATTCTCAAAAATAGACAAAAATATTGTATGGATGAGTAAATACATAATCACGATTTAAAAAGAGAAATAGAACTGCACGCTGCACGGCTCTGCCACTATGTAATTATAATTTAACCCCGCAAGCGAATTCGCGTTACGGACTAGTCCAGACAAGTCTTCGCGTCCGTTATAACCGGTGATATCCAGTACGGGGTGCTTAAATTTGTCTGTTATATCCCAAGTGTCTGTTATAAAAGGGTCCGTTATAACAAAACATTTTCTATAGGCCTCTTATGAGAGTTTGAACGGACCACTATGGTAAGTACGCTATAGCCGAGTGTCCTTTATAACAGGGTCCGTTAAAGGCGGAGTCTACTGTAATAGCTCCATTTATTTTCCAACATTTTCCAGTGTGTCCGCCTTAAAGAAGGACAAACGGAAAATATGTACAAAAAAGGGCTCAAATAGCGACATTATTGATTATTTCTAAATGCTTCAAAATAGTTCATTTTCCGGCGAAGACCCCCGGACACCCCCCTCTTGGTGCCCACTGCCCATATATCACATTCCACATATAGATATAGTCAATGTCCTCCTTTCGGTTTTCAGAGAGGTGGCAACCCTAGAGGTAATCTACACATTTCCCTGTTCGTAGAACATCCTCAACAATTTGTGAATGGTAGGTGGGCTTACCTCTAATTTTTTCTTCCTGTCACAAACTAATTGTCTCTTTGAAATCAATATTCCTATTACTTATTGTCTTCCTTGGGCCCTTCTGTGTCCTACTATAATACCTCCACATTGCCAATCTTTTCTATCTACAGTATCTTTCTCGCACGTCTAAAGCACCGCATTTCAAAAGCTTCTAATTTTTCTAATCCCTCGTATTTCAAAACTGCATAAATTTCTAAATTTATAATTCTCGAGTAGAAGAGTTGTTTTTAGACAGTGCACCTTATTCTATTTTATGTTCCTACTGCTCTCACCATTGCAAGTTATTTGACTTTCCAAATAGTAGAAATGTGCGACTAGTTTCTTACTTCTGATCTGTATTTTAGTTTTAGTCGTATTTTCGAACTCTAGACATCTCAAACTTTCATTTTTATTTCTATTATTTTTTTAAAATTAATCACGTCTGCTTTTTAATCAATAAATTAATTTAAACATTTAGTATCAGAAGACTCATACACCTAATGGTGATAATAAACTTTGAAAACTTCCGAAACCAAAAAAGAGCAATTTAACCAAACTTACCTCTTTCCAAGAGTGTTTCGTTAGGGTGCTATCGAACGTCAGAGATCTTCAAAAAGTTTATATTTTTTTAAAAATAAAAGATTGAATTTTACGGCGGAGATTAATTTTGGAATGTGAATCCATACTGGAAAATGGTGTTTTTTGGCATCATTTTTTTGCTAGTAGGTGTTACCCAAGTGGTCAAAAGTTGATCATCCACATGCTAAGAATCTCATATTAGCTTCCTAGCCGAGCTAGGTAGCTATTGTGATAGTCGTTTTTTGACCATGGTGTTTTTTTCATCAAATGTGGACGTTTCAGGTCATTCTAAGACTTTTGGCAAGGTGGCACATTTCCGTCCGTATGTATGTGTGTGCGTGCATGTGTATGGCTGTTGGCACTTTTGCAGGAAAACGGCTTGACAGATTTTGCTGAAATTTTGCATACGTATATTAGAGATGGTCCATAGGAAACTGACGGGGCGGTTTTTTTTAAAGCACTTTTGAGCCGAGATATGGCGTCATCGAACATTTTCTTCAATGAGACCGTATATATTTTTGTATTGCATCGGATAGAGGGTATTTTTCTCTACACGATGTGCGAAAATCGTAATAGGTTGTATAAGGAAAAAATTGAGAAAAAAATTACGAAAAGAAGGCGCGCGCCAAACGCGCCGTCCAGTTCAGTTGTGGCTGTGGCTAGGAAACTGTCCTGTCAATGCATTGACAACTAGTTTTTTTAACGGTTTGGTCAATATTTTTAAGACAAGTGTTGCCCCGGTTACGTCATTAGCTTAGAAGCGCTTGTGATTGGTCATCTAAATTGATGTTTTGATACCCAGAAAGCTAATGTTACGTGGAGTTTGAGCCGGTAAAGTAGGGAACAATGATCAGAATTTGACATTTGGAAATTTATTATTTTTATTAATTTGTATTGGGTGTAAAAATAGTTCTCTGCCGTTTATTTATGTGTTTTTATTCCTATTTATTGTGTCAATTAGTATATTTGTGTACGGAAAATAGAGAAAGATTTCGTTAAAGCCGATTCAGACAATTTCCCGGTTGTTAGTAGTGAAATGATTGACAATTATTATTTATCCAATTTGGAGTATTTCAGCGCTGGAATGAAAAATATTAAAACGAAAAGGGGAGTGCTTCATTTATTTGGAAACTAGACAAACTGAAAAACAACACTGGGCACTATCTGTCAAACGACAAGACTGCCAAGATTGTCTATTAATTCAGTTTATGTTTGACGCCTTTGACAAACAACAGTTGTACTTTCCGGCTAATATCGACAATTCTCAGCACTGCCCCGGATACGTCATCATTTAAAAGGCTTAAATGGCCAGCGTCTTAAATTTGATGCTGGTTTAGTTGCCTAAAACGTTTCGCTGTGAGAAAAATAAAAAATACGGGTCAAATATTTTACGACAATATTCGGAAAATATGATTTTTAAAAATTGTGTAACGACCCCATTTTTTATTCTGATAAACTCAATCACTACATAAAGCAAGCTCTGCTTTTTTAAATGTTACTAAAACATAGAAAAATAATGTTTGTTTTATTAATTTTTTTCACATGCCAACACGGCGTGCAGCAAACCAAAATTATTTTTTTCTGGGTATACTATGTCAGATAGCGAAGTCGAAAAACAGACAAGAAATGTTCCAAATAAGAATGTCTGTCTGTGGAAAAAGTCTTAGATATTAACCGTTTGGTCAATATCTATTATAGGTACGATATTTCACAAAGAAAATGCTAATAATTGTCATAAAATTAAATAGGTGTAGAAAAAATCATAATTTCCAAATGTCAAATTCTGATTATTCTTATTATTGCTTCCTACTTTACCGGCTCAAACTCCACGTAATGTTAGCTTTCTGGGTATCAAAACATCAATTCAGATGACCAATCACAAGCGCTTCTAAGCTAATGACGTAACCGGGGCAACATGTGTCTTAAAGATTTTGACCAAACCGTTAAAAAATATAAGATTTTTAGCATGTGGATGATCAACTTTTGACCACTTGGGTAACACCCACTAGCAAAAAAATTATGCCAAAAAACACCATTTTCTAGTATAGATTCACATTCCAAATTTAATCTCTGCCGTTAAATTCAATCTTTTGTTAAAAAAAAATAAATAAATTTTTTGAAGATCTTTGACGTTCAATAGCACCTTAACGAAACACTTTTGGAAAGAGGTGTTTGGTTAAATCTGTCTTTTTTGGTTTTAGGAGTATGTGGTATCCGTGTTACATTTTGTGTAATCAACTTACGTCTTCTTATTTCCGTCCCCTCCGATGCTCCAATACAGCGTGTTCGAACGAGCTTACCAGTACACTGTAAACTGGGGGTCGAGGACTTTGAGAAAGAACAATATGCTATCAAACACATTCAATTCTTTCTTTAATAAATTGAGCTATTTTATTTGTTTATAAAAAACTATTTTTAATTTTTTTAAAGTTTATTTCAACGATAAATAATCTAACAAAAATTGAGCTTGACTTTCTCCTGATTCATAAGCACCATGCGTAGTTGAAAAATGTGAAGCATGCACTGCTTCACCTGCTAATAAAATTTTTGGCTCTCCTTTGATTGATACAGGAATACTTAAATCTTGAATATTAAGATTTAACTTATCACAGTCTGTGGAAGTATAACTATAACCACCCTTTATCCAAGGATCTTTGGTCCAGCATCTCCTGTGAAAAAAGTTAATGAAAAGGATATATCAGTAGGTAATATTTACCTATATCAATTATGTACCTAATAACTTTGGCAGGAAGTGGGAGAGGTTTTTGTAAAAATCGTTCAAATAAACTAGCGCAGTCTCTCCCAATTTCATCTTCATCAAGTTCTTCCATGCGCAGTAAACCTTCGCCACCGACCCAGCCTAATAAAATATTGGGTTGATTCAATACAGTATCAAACCCTGAAATGTGACGCATCCATTTTTGTTCCTCACTTAAAACAACGTTATGGCTCCAAATG
Organism: Xestobium rufovillosum; assembly: GCA_963966045.1. Classification (NCBI taxonomy): domain Eukaryota; kingdom Metazoa; phylum Arthropoda; class Insecta; order Coleoptera; family Ptinidae; genus Xestobium; species Xestobium rufovillosum. The sequence continues at coordinate 18,712,514 of OZ014496.1, forward strand.
AGTTGAATTCCAGGAAAATCCCACCATTTCTCCTCGTAAATTAAAAATACTTTACCAATTCCAAAATTTCCCATGTTAGAAATAATGGAACACATATTTTCTGGGAGTGGTGGAGTAATTTTACTAGTCAGTTCTCGTAAAATTCCAATGGAAGTTGTTATTAGAACATGATGTGCGAATATAACATTATTTTTACATCTAAGTCTCACATATTTATCACATTCAATATCGAATACTTCAGAATTGTACATTATATAATTTGGCAACTCGTTTAATATTACGTCTATTAATGATTGATAACCAAATTTTAAATTTACATGTGCCTGACCCATGTTTTGCGTATCATAGTTGCCCCAAGCTTTTGCCGATAATTTTTTTAGGTCCTCGCACGAATTATCTATTATTTGAAAGCGCACATGCCAGTCATAAAGTTGCAACTTTATTTCTTTTTCAGTAGGATCATCACACGTTGCTAAATAATCTAAAAATTTACTTTCCAAAAATTCGCCTAAGGAATTAGGGAATTCAGTTTCATTGGAAAATTTCTCACATTCTTCAAGTATCTCGCCAACTTTAAAATCAACTTGCTTAACCAACCATTCATCCAGTACTACACCATCATCCCTCACATAAATTCCTAGGCCTTCTTCTGAAGTTTCCATTGACAGAAGATCGTATTTCTTGGCTAGTTCGTAAAGTGGATTGTCCTCTCCATGAATCCATTGAGCACCTAATTCTAAGATGCCATCATTTGTTTTGATCGTATGTATTCTACCTCCTGGTCTATCTTGTGCTTCTAAGATGATAATATCTGTACAACCACCTTCGGTTAGAGTTTTGGCTGCTGCTAAGCCTGCCATGCCGGCCCCCACTATCGCTACAGTGTAGATACGATCCTCCGTCCTAATTGAAAAAAATGCACATTTTGAAGAGTACACCAAATTTGAAATGAAGTGGTTTGAAGAAAAACAGAAAGTGTACGATAGAAGGTCTCTGCAAAGGTTGAAATTTGGCAAATTTGACAAATAAAAAACGATGAACGCGTTAGTGAACATGAAATTTCCTGCAAACAAAGTTCCAAAAACGTTAATTGTCTACGGAGCGGGATGTATGTTCATTAACAGGGCCAGATTTACAGGACACCGTAAATTTTCGCATGACTTGTTGATAAAAAGTGCGAAAACAAAAAAACATCTCACAGTCTACATGCAAGTCGAATCGTACACGAAAAAAAATTGCAGTAATTGTGATCACGTGGGAGTTAACGATCTAACTATTTTATCCGGTGCAACGCGTGCAAGAGAGGAAAAATAGTCTCCACAAGTAAATCTTCTTTGGACGAAGAAGAAAAACAACGTATTTGCTCGTTTCGTGAAGAAATTTCTACATTTTCTACAATTCGTAAGTGCGGTCACCGCTATGTACATTGTCCAATGTGTCGTAGAGGAACGCATCGAGATAAAAACGCGGCAAAAAATATACTTTTAAAATTTCAAATGTCGAAAAGGCAACATTCGTCATTCGACACAGACGTCGATTGTTAAGGTCAATAGTCGTAATTACTTTGTAAATCTAACAGTCCACAAATAGTCCAGTGCAATAATTAGGTTTTGACCCGGACAAAATTTTTAACAAGCTGAAAATTTCTGGAAATGTTCAGAACAATGCCCTTATTGATATCCCAAAGTTCCTAAAAAGTCCGAGTTGGGGAAAAGCCGTAATCGTGAAAAAACCGCCGCCATCTTTAATTTTTCGGGTTCTGGCTATATCCTTTGAACTAATCGTCAAATTTACCGGTTTCGACTGTGGAATTAAGGAAATATAAATTAAATGCGTTATAGGCGTTTCCAGAGCACTTTTATTTAATTTATTAACGCGAATACGGAAAAAAGAGGTTAAATTGCGACCTTGAGATCCTTCGTTACATATTATCTCGAAAAAAGTTAATTATGATTTTAACTGAAAATAACATTAATTTATAAATTTTTCAAATTCCAACGGAGTCATGGTTTCTTCTATCTTCACCATTTGCTGCAGGTAAAAATGCGCATATTTGGAGTAATTGAGATGTACTCCAGCGTGCAAGTAAGGAATCATGCACTGCACGCAATACAGGTGAAGGTTCCAGTCCACGGAACGTTCAGCTCTTATGAAAAGACGCACGATGGTGACCATTTTGAAGTATTCAGTCCACAAATTCGCTGTTCGGCCTAATGTCGTTACTTCCTCCAATTTCGTAGAATCCCGTCTGATGGTGTCTTCGAGGCATTTATTGTTGCAGATGCTTTCAAGAGAGTTCTCTCCAAGAAATAGCTTCTCGTGAACTGTTTGCATTTCTTCAGTCAAGATCCTGTCTTCATTTACTTCTTCGACGAGAAAAATGACCAGAGCACAAGTTGGGTCAATAAATGGGCTCTGATTCCTCGGTCGTCGTCATCTACAACTGGGGGTGAATTTTCAGCCACCGATGCCTCAAAGTTGATCGTCTTCTTGTATGTAGCACACACTCCACATCTTGACAACTGACAAGACATCCAAAAGTAGCTTTGAGCCAAACCTCCTGTGCAGATGGACTCCTAGACCGAGCTACAACGGCGAGACGAACGATCTTGGTCGGGTGGTGGCAATAATTATTGCATGAGCGATATTGATTGCCTTCCTCTTAGTAAATGTGTCGTCGTGGAATGGTTTTCTTGTCTTTACAATAGTCCGTATCATGGTTTGTAAAGTGTCTGGTACCAAATCTTTCCTTCCGGATGCAATATCTTCAGAGGTAGGATACACGGAACAGTCATATGCACGGGATCTGATGTCCTGGCTGCAGTCTCGACTATTCGCATCTTTTCCTCTTCAGGGTTGCACTTTTTGGGGATATACCAACTCGCAGTCAAAATCTTATCTGCCTTATTTGTAAAGCGAAGAAAACCAGACCTGCTGGACCTGCCAACTTGTTCAGCAATGACGATTTGGTCTTCGTATTTACTTTGCAGCTTCCTTTCCTTTCTCGTTGTACGGCTCTTCTTCTGAGGAATCAAATAAAATTGGTCAAGAAACGCCCATAGCTCATTTAATTTATATTTCATTAATTTCGCAGTCGAAACTGGTTAATTTGACAATTGAATGACCTTGCTAGGACGACTAGTTCAAAAGATATAGAAAAAACTCGAAAAATTCAAGACGGCTGCGGTGTTTTCAAGATGGCGGCTTTTCCCCAACTCGGACTGTTTGGGAACTTTCGGATATTAATTAGGGAATTGTTCTGAACATTACCATAAATTTACAGGTTGTTAAAAATTTTGTCCGGGTCAGACGCCATTTTTGTCTAATTGCACTGCACTAAAAGGGTTAATTAATGCCAAACATGTCAGTAGCGCTGAACTTTTGAGCACTCAACCCAGTTATAAACTCGGGCAGCAAATATTTAATTATTCTCAATAGAATAAAAACATTAACATGTACTAGAGAAGGCTGGTATGCTGGGTAGTGGATAGAAAATAATTTTCATAATGGACGGGATTTGTTATGCATGTATTTGCACTTCGTTTTTTTCTTTTTCTGAGAGCTACTATATTTGATAGTTGATAGACTTCTTTGTATTTTTCAGTACATTTTTAGGGTCTTTTAGTTGCAATATAGTTTTAATTGTATCCAGACCTATACAAAGTGTCCAAGATAAGGAGGGCCAGTATGGGGATATTGGATATGACAAGAGATACGGATTTGGTTAAATGGGAAAAAAGTTGTGTAATTAAAGGACAAACAAAATGGCGCCTAGAAATCCATGATAAGATTTTCTGTTTTTGAGTTATTTTGAAAAAACTGAATTTATGGATTTTTAACTATATTTTTTTCTGGCTTTAATATTAAAGTTAGAGCGAAACTGACGAAACTTCTTCGTAGCAACTTTTGATGAAATTAAAGATTTCATTGCCAATTTTTTTATTCTAAGTTTCGTCTTCGAGCAACCATCATCAACTTAATTTTTTTAAATACAGTCCTGATTTTCTAATGTCAAATTTTATTAGCCCTTTTTATTCTGAATTCAACAATGTACCACACATTATGGTTTAATTACGTTTCAACCCTTTTTTGGCCATCATCAAAGAATTTTTAAGATACGGACCTGTATGTCTCATAGTTTTGTAAAAAATGTGTACATACAGTATAAGTTTGGCAATTTTTAAGTGCACCACAAGAGTTTTACGAATCTGTTAGATGATACTAGCGATAAGCACCTACCCTACTCAAAGCACAGCGCATCTTGCAGTTTTGGAAAATCTTGTTCGTTTCTGATATCAGAAAAAAGCCCAACTAACAGTATTTCTCATAATTTTTAGAAAATTAAGAGAAATGCAGGTCTGTATCCTAAAAATTTCTTGATGATGGTCAAAAACGGGTCGAAACGTAATTAAACCATAATGTGTGGTACATTGTTGAATTCAGAATAAGAAGGGCTCATAAAATTTGGCATCAGAAAATCAGGACCGTATTTAAAAAAATGAAGTTGATGATGGTTGCCCGAAGACAAAACGTAGAATAAAAGAAGGGAGTGACTACTGAACAGTCCGCCGGTTACTTCTAAATTTTGTTCCAGTACAGTCGACACAATATCAGTAAAATGACGTTTAAGAACTTCGTTATTGAAAGACATCGCCAACAATATCGGTGGGTGTTCGGGTATAGTATAAAGCTGCCATTTTGTTCTCCTACGGCTACACGAGTTCTGCGCCCGCACGGGTTCGCATTTTTTGTTTGTTTCTACATCATATTTTTGCCAAAAAATGCGTGTGTCTGGTGCGAAAGGGCAAATGAGGGTCTATTTTAAAAAAGCGTTCTCTCAGTTTTAGTTTTTTTACACTTCCAAAATGCCAAATATAGGTTACATTCTGTAATGCGCATGCGACCGGACTGTTCAGTAGTCACTCCCATAAAAGAATTTGCAATGAAATCTTTAATTTCATCAAAAGTTGCTACGAAGAAGTTTTGTCAGTTTCGCTCTAATTTTAATATTAAAGTCAGAAAAAAATATAGTTAAAAATCCATAAATTCAGTTTTTTCAAAATAACTCAAAAACGGAAAATTATATCAAGGATTTCTAGGCGCCATTTTATTGATCCTTTAGTTACGCAACTTTTTTCCCATTTAACCAAATCCGTATCTCTTGTCATTTCCAATATCCCCATACTGGCCCTCCTTATCTTGGACACGTTGTATACAGATGACTTGTCATCTCTGTAGGATACTTATGTTTCACTTTGGGTCACTTTATACTTTTCTGATAAATAAATAAATAAATCTAAATTTTTTATATCAATACTATTGATTCATGAAGCAATTTCTGCAGGTGGACAGAAATTACACATGAGAGGAACATATATTCAACAGAAGAAAGAAGGACGAATTTACATGGAAAGCACTGTTACATCGTGAACATAATGATAAAGAGTAAACATACACGTGGTTCGAACTGAGAGGTGCATCAAAGAAGAAGAATTAACAAATATCGGCCCCTGGAAGGTATGCCCGCCACTAAGCCTGTACCTAAAAATCAATTAATTGACTACAATCGATTTTTTTGTTGAATCAAAAAATCAATTTGTTGAAAAATCGTATCATGAATTGGTTTTTCTGATTCGAGTTGATGTCTGATTCGGGTCGATATTTTCAAACACGAATCAGTTCTTTCATGATTTGAAGGCATGATATTCGGCAGGTTACTAAAGAAAATATTCAAATCTATGAACTAAATTGATTAGAAACGCTATGTAGTGAATTGAATATGTAATAAGAAAAATCGATTCATAAAGGAAAATCGATTTTCGATTCAAGTGCACTACTGTAAATTGCTATGTCCTCTACAAACTAAAAGGAGATTGCTAACAAACTTAATATACGGACTATAAAACATCACCAAATAAAACTAACTATAACATTATTTATTTTTAATATATTGAATGAAAAGTCCACTATATAAAATACCACAGAATTCAAGTTTTTTAAATCAACTATCACCAATAATTTACTAGTGTATAACTTTAAAATATTAATTAGCTATTCCACTCCACCATAGCTCCCAGTAATATATTTCTTGCATTTCACGTTGAAATTTATAAAGAAAGCCTTTACAAAAATGTGAAGTACTCTTAAACAATTTTAATATTTAGAAAATTGTAAAATATTCACATACTTGTGCATGTCAATAATTCTATTTGCTTCCCGAAATCCTGATTCTATGGCACCATGAACTGTTGAATAGTACCAAGCATGTGTGGCTTCACCGGCGAATAAAACAGTTTCTCTATTACTACTCCCAAAAAGAGGTTGAGCTAAATATTGTGGTCCAGTCCTTCTTTTTTCAGTCTCTAAACTTCTATAGGAATAACATCCTTTGAAATTTGGATTATTATGCCACTTTGTGCTACAAAATCAAAATATTCTACACAAGTTTCAAAAATCCAAATAAATTACAACGCATCACATACCGTATAATACTTTGTGGTCTCTGCACGTTATATTTATTACTGACAAATTTATGCAACAAATACATAAATCCATTAACAAGAACATCTTCTGGCAACAATTCTACCTCACTAGCACACTCCCCAACAATCCATGCTAGCAAAACTTCGGGATGGTTGTCTATAAGGTAAAAACCAACAACGTCGGCCAACCAAGAATTTCCATTTTTAACAGGACCATAGGGAAATTCATTGGGTATATTACATCGATCGTTTTCACTCCAAACTAAACTGAATCCGTTACAATCATCTGGCCACCATTTTGTAGGAAATTTCAGGAATATCTTAACTACTGTTCCAATAGACATTCCTTCTATCGCACTTTGTTTATATAGTGGTAAATCTGGCACAAATAATGTTTTGTAGTTATTTTTCAACACACCCAAAGAAACTGTAAGTATAACAATGTTTGCTACGTAAGTAGTACCATCTGCACAAGTCACTGTAACATCACTTGCATCCCATAATAATTGCGTGACTTTCTTATTGAAGATAATTTTATCTTTAATAGGCAATTCACAATGATCTGGTAATTTTTTCTAAAAAAGTCCAAAGTATACAAGAATTTTCAGTTCTGTTTTCCTTCTTAACTACAAAAAAGACAGGACAAAACTCTTTTTGCCACTTGAACAAATAGACAAAAGTAAGGGTATTTATTGCACAACTTACCAATAAAACATCAAAAATGGCTTTAAAGCCTGTGTCTTTCCAATGAAGCAAATGACTGCCTTCACACTCTCTATACTGCAAGTGTCCAGAAGTAGAGAAATCAAACCAATTTGGGGAAGCTTCCAAACACAAAGCCAATTTATGAAACCAGTCCAATATTTTTGGAGCCAAGTCTAAATATTCTCGATTGCCTTTAGACAGTTCTTTAACTTTTTGATTGAACCTAAATGATTAAAAGTACTAAAATCATTTACATTTGCTATTAAATATAATTGGATGTTTTGTGAAATATTGGCAAAGAAAATTGTAACATACTTTTAAATAACAGCTACCTACATATTTCAAATTTAAAGATAAAGTTTACAAAGAAATAAATGGCTGTGCCACGAGTTCCCCAATTTTCAGAATCATCATAGCCCAATTAGTTTTAGAGGATTTAGAAACAATAGGTATTCCTAAACTATCTCTCAATTTACCATTTTTTTATATATGTAGATGATTGACGTCTCACTGCCGTTCCTCCAGACAAATATGATGAAATTCTTTAGCAGTTTAATAACTGCCACCCTAAACTACAATTCAGTACCTATTGAAATTTCAACAAAAAATTAAATCAAGTCAACACCAGATAAACGATACAATTCATATGCCTAAATTTTCAGGGGTATTCGAATAGCTAGAATTCCACAATACTTTCATATCATTGATTTATGAAAACAACTCAATAAGTAACGTACAAAAATTTAATTACCTACCTAGCTTAGGCCACGGAGTTTTACAGATTATTTTCTGGTCAAAATTACTCACACGCATGGGATTTATTATGCAAGCCTTTTAAGAATGGACGTCTTCTAACAAATCATGTTAACGCATTGTTCGTGTCTGAGAAAATTTCGAAGAATCTTCTCTCGCAATCAGAAAAATAATTGACGATTTTGCCAAAAATCTCAGATCTTTAAAAACACTAAACGAATCCACGGAACATTGGGACACATTGATCATACCCTTAATCACAACCAAACTCGATATTGCGACCACTCGGATTTTGGAAGAAAATAAATCAGCTCACCGAGTTTAGAAAACAACTGATTTTTTGACCGATCCGTGGATTTCTTAGAAATCACAGAACATAAAAATAAATCACACAAAAAATCTGTACAGTGGCACGAACCTAAATCAAAATCGTTCGTCACATCTAGTTCGCATTGCACATATTGTTAAAATGGTCACTATACAGGTTGGCCCGAAATTAGCGTGCAATATTTTACCAGCGTGTTCTGTGGTCAAAATTAATACAAGAAATTCCTATAAGCGTATACCGAAATATGCTTCCCAAGGGAGCTACAGCTTTCTAAAAGAGAAGGCCTGAAGACGTTTTCTTCTAAGTATCTTCGAAACAAGTCCAGTTAAAATTATGAAATTTGATGGAATGTGTAAGTAGCAAATGATGAATATTTTGGTGTAAACATAATTTTTAAAATTTAACAGGGGCGCCTCAAAGCTGGGGGTGGCGGAGGTAAGATTTACCCCAACTTTTTTCAGAGCATGCCATTTTCAATTTTTCCATAAAAATTTGAAACTTGTTTTTTGCAAAAAAAATGTGCTCCTGTTTCGTTTTGATAGGAGGCACCGTTATCGAGCACAATCGATTCAAAAATTTCGCTGCACGCCCAAAAAATTCCTACAAGAAGTGGAGAACTTGGTTTGTATACTTAAACGAGACAGGAGCATATTTTTTGCAAAAAAAAACCCGAAGTTGCAAATTTTTACGGAAAAATTGAAAACGACATGCTCTAAAAAAAGTTGGGGTAAATCTTACCTCCGCCACCCCCAACTTTGAGAGGCCCCTGTTAAATTTTAAAAAGCATGTTTACAGCAAAAGATTGAGCATTTGGTACTTACACATTCCATTAAATTTCATGATTTTAACTGGACTTGTTTCGAAGATATTTAGCAGAAAACCTCCTCAGGTTTTCTCTTTTAGAAAGCTAATAGCTCCCTCGCGAAGCATATTTCGGTATACGCTTATAGAATCATTTCGTCTTATTTTTGACCACAGAATACGCTGGTAAAATATTGCACGTTAATTTCGGGCCACCCTGTATACAGGATTGCGTTGATTTCGCGAAACTTAAACGAGAGGTATGAAAAAAACACGTCTCTATCTCTACGTACATTACTTCGACATATTTTATATAACCTATAAGTAAAGCATTGTTCATTGAAGTTCTATAACTCAATGTCTGGTGGCACGGGGTATTTGCTCGAGGAGTAGTTGTTCGAACCATCCAGTACCACTCATTCTAAACAATAAACTAATTGGCGCGTGCTCATATTTAATAGACGCAGGTCAGCATATAAGTAAATTTGTTGCGTACAGAATGAATGCAGAAAACACTGATGAGTCCTACAAGGACAAAACCTGTGGTTTGCAGTTTTCTGCAATCATTTTGAATGCAACATATTTACTTTGTTACAAATAATTTGTATTGTTTAAAAATCGTATTAAACATAAATAATTTGTAATTTTTTAGAAATTTTACATTATATCTAAATATATCTTGACAAAGGCTCTAAACAGGACCGAAAGGACAATTATTTAAAAATATTTTACAATTTTCTTTGCCAATATTTCACAAAATATCAAATTACATTTATATTTAATAAAAATTGACACAAATTAAAAAACAAACTTATTTGATATTGAAATTGAAAATCCAAAAAATAAAGCAGCTTTTCCTACCATTATTACTGTAATGCATAATGTCTGCGTGAGTGTGATTTATGGTGTAAGATTTTAGTTAGCTTTACTGATAAAACATATTTGAAATGACCACAATTCGAGTCCTACACTTATAATTTTACAGGTTACTTCACTACCCTTAGACCAACCCATTCTTAGACACCCCATTCCTCCAGTCAATATTTATAATTGACTTACAACTGGTATTGGTCAGAAGTCACTAATATATAGGACCAAGATTTATCAATGAAACATAATGAACTAAGAATCATACAAACACCCAAAAAATTTGAAGCGACATTTAAAAAATGGTCAAATTATAAATAGCTGAAATAGTTCAGTTCTCCACCAATCATCAAAATTGTCAGTGTAATAGAAATAGAATTTTACAGAGTAGTCCAATAAAGTAAAATAGAAAACTTAGATAGCTTTTGGTCAGTAAACGTAGTTGCATAAAGTTGGGTTCACATGACGAATCTAAATAAGAGAATTTCAATTTAAAAGCACTGGTTTGCTACTGTGCACACGAACAGCCTGAATATACCAAAATAATTTAACGAGATTTTGTCAATACTGCAAATATACCTCCCTGCAATAATTGCACACTCTGTGTTGCAGATTCCTGTAGAATTACAGAATAGTGATAGAATTATGTTTCCGCATACTCTGAATTATCTATGCTACTGATATGATAAGATATAAAACCATATTGTTTAGTATGTATTAAAATAAACACGTTATGGAACCCAGAATCAAGTGAAAAATAATTTTTTGACAGTCTTTTTAATATTGCTTTAAACTTTGCATTTTCCAGGCAGATAAATCCAGAGCTAGAGGCACTTAGGAAGCAAGTAGATGGTCCACCTGATATAGACGATATTTTGGAAGCAATGATAGACCAATCGCATAAAATACATGCCAGTTTTCTATTTGCCCCAGAAGGGCTACTGTTTCGCCAGCGTCTATGTATCCTTTTGAGTGCAACAAAGTCTTCTAACTTATACGGAGGATGGGAAGAACTTGGAAATAAATTAAATATCCATACAGCAATACTGCAGGTTGATATACACTGACCAGTAAAAAAACTGAACATGAGTTTTTTTGGAGTTGACTGATTCGGTAAAAGTATGGTCTCTGTTATGTATCTAAACAGCTGGAATGCCTTACTGTCACTTTTTTGATTCACGTCAAATTGTAGGCGCTATAACAATGTTTTCTCGTTTCATGTAATTACAAGATCAACAAAATATGTACCACCTCGTAAAAAATTATATTCAATGGGAAATAAGTTATAAAGAATTTGTGAAAGTGTGCCCCGATCTTGAACGGAAATGCAGCGAATGCCACAACAGACAGCGAAAGAATTTAAAGCAATAAGTTATAGAGAATTAAATTCTCTACCATTTCGATCATTTCAAATTAGTGCAAACTGCATGTTATCTGACAAAAATTCGTCCTAGCAATGATTTTGGCAGATCAGAATCGACAAGCTAATGTTCGGTTTTTTTGCCGGTGAATGTAATTTTAAATTGATTACTTGAACGTTTTAATTAAATAACTATAATTCTTTTCCAGTGCATTAAATATAATTTTCAACATGAAGACCCGGCATCAAATACTTTACTTGCATACATCCAATACGATTCTGCATTTCTTTCGAACATCGTGGAGGCACTATACGATATTAAAAGATATGACATAATTTTCCAGTTAAAAGACATATTCCTTGAAACATGTACGAAAATTTTACTGTCTTATAATCCAATTAATGACTGTATTAAGCCAACTCTAACTGTAGAATGTCCTTTTATATTCAAGGACATAACAAATATGTATAAGAAAATGGGAATACAGAAAGACGTTACTCAAAATAACCTTGATTATACAAAAAAATTACTGCAGTTACCACTCATCAAAGAAGCCATACAAACTTCAATACCGACTTCAGATAAGAAGCAAAATTACGACAAAACAGTCTTATTGTCATTTAGCAAAGACGGGACAACGACAGCAAATGCAGTGGCCGCAATATTGAGGAAACCTCGAAATAATTCTAGAATAGGAGTGGTGCTTTTAGAAGAACAAATCCATAAGGTTAATTTGAACCCAGAACAATTTGTATTTGAATGTTTCTCCCAAGTTGATTATATTATACCAATTATAACAGAAGAATACATACAGACTATAACATCCTCGCATAATGAAATAAATAGTGCATTAGGAAATACAGACAACAATTTTGTGAAATATATTTATACATTAATGAATACAAGTTACTTAAAATGGGGCTGCAAAAATTATAAAGTGCGAAGTTTTATACCAGATGAGAAGCTTTCAATTATAATGAGAAAAAGTATTATGGTTCATCCTTTGTTTCAAGTTTGGTTCAAAGTTAGCGAACTCGAAAACATTTATACAAATATACTGAACAGCAAATTTTAAGCAAGCTATGCTCTAACCAAATATGTATATATTCTTTGCTCTAACTGATAAAATTGATGTATGTAATATGTTGTACCTTGGTTGTAAGCAAAATTTTAATAACAGAAACTACAAGATAGTTTACTTGTAACAAGTATGTGCGTACAAATACTTACACTCTAATAAAATAGTCCCCAAATGGTTCTTCTTTTTCTTTCAGTGCTTCTTGATCATCATAAATGTTATATGCGGTTATCGCTAACTCATCAGCGATATTTTTATTAAGAGCTATACCTGAAGAATCGTAATAAATATTATCAAAATAGTCATGCACTGACGGTTCAATTAAATTTAGCCCTTTCACCAATTCATAAACTACGTTGTTTTCTTCACCATGACACCACTGTGCACCTAAATCTACTGTGTGCCCCTCAAAATTTACCGAGTGTATTCTTCCACCTATACGATTTTCTGCTTCCAGAATAGTAAAATCTTTAAACCCATTTTCATACAGTCGAACAGCAGAAGCAATTCCTGCTGCACCAGCACCAATTATTATGATTTTAGAATTCTTAACCATTTTATTCATATTTAACGGCCGACTGTTGTATTTCTTAAAATATGAAAACAACAAAAATATCATAAACACAATATAAATAAGCTAAGAACTAAGAACAACTTATTATAGGAAAAACACTAAAACGCATGAGGCCTTTAAAAGAAAACATCAATTTTGACGGATCAAAAGTCAAAAGAACTATTTTGTGGATGTGTGGATTGTGGGTCGACAACTCGTTGACATTTGATTGACCATAACCATAGAAACTCAGAATGTCAGAATCCTAAAGCTGCGTACACATGGCGAACGAACGGAAGCGACCGTATGCGTTCGACACTGTATTAACGAGCGCACGTGAAACACCGCATGCGTTTGCTTTCTGTAAAGGAAGTACAGACTTGAGCAAATTTACGCACACGAACAGTGTACGCGCACGAACATACGTGCGTGTGATTTAATTTGTTTACGTTCATCTTGACATGCCTGCGCACACGAACGTGATCCAGTTGTTCGTGTGATTTCACGAAAATATGGCTGACATACCTAGCTCCTGCATATAATATTTTATTTCGGTTGAAATGCTGCTCATTTTTTGGATCCCATAAAATGAGAAATTTCTCGTATCCATCAATTAATTGAATTACATTTTCTGTCGTCCACTCCATTCTTTATAAACCTGCATATGTACTTCTGCATTGACAACTAAACAAGAACTGACACGGACCGATGTTTTGCCGTCCAAACTGCGCGCACAATTTCCTTTGAGCATGGCACCGAGACCGACAAGCGACGGATCGCGTGCGGGTTATGCGCGCACGAATAATTTGTTCGTGCGAACCAATTTATTAGCGTCCACATTTGAGCATTCGTACGCGCAAACTGTTCGTGCGCGCAAATTTGCTCAAGTCTGTACCCTCCGGTTCGACGGACTGGCGGTACATCAAAGGATTTTCGCTAGCGTGCGGTCAGCAGTGTGTACGTAGAACACATGCTGCTAAGAAAATATGAAAACAAAACAATGCAATAGCGCAGTACAGCTTCTCTAAATGATGTATCCGTTTTTGCAATTTTAGGACCGATTTTATTTAACAAGAAATCGAAGTCAGTAGATTTTATTCTGCAGAAGTTTTCAAAAAGACCATAATTCTTTCTCAACTTTTAAAATGCGCATTAAATGGGTACCGCTGTAACGCACTCTACTTTTGAATAGTGATGTCATCCACCACCGTCGTTTACTTCGTATTTTGGCAACTTCTTCGATAAATATTATAAATGAAGCACTAAAGTCTATTCCCCGAGTCCTAAGACCGCGTCAAAACAAATACACGTGATCCGTGCGTGAACAGCGATATGCTTCATTCACAAGAGCGGCGCGCAATAGTAACATGGAAAAATAATCAGTATGCCTGAAATAGTAAAAATATACTTCCATTACAATGTAAAATTAGTAATAAATGTAAATTCTGTAGAAAATATGACTGTCCTTGGTTTGAAAGCAATACTCGATAGACCCATGAACGCCGTAACACTGTAAGCATGTGAAGTCGCGACCACGCCTGACCGTTACCTTGTTATACACATACCAATGAGAACCGCGCTACGTCGTAGACACGTGCTGATCACGTGATTATGTTTGTTTTGACGCGGTCTCAGGACTCGGGGAACAGACTTTAGCTATTTATTATCAAAAGACATTGTTTACTCTTATTAAAATAATGCGATTGACAGTACATTTAGGCAATGACGCACAAAAATACCAGCGAAAATAAACGCGAGCATTCGTGCGTTATTATATTTTCTAGTGTGGACAGTGATGAACAACACACGCGCATGCTATAGCATACGTGCGTTTTTGTTCGTTTGCATGCGTTCGCCAGTGATTTTATTATAAAATCACTGGCGTTCGCCTAATGTGTACGCGGCTTAAGAATAATTATTTAACCATTGATTAATATAGTATAGTATATTAATATAGTATATAGCATATATATTATATTGTGTTTTTATTATGGGAAAATTTGTAGATTAATCTAATTTAAATACCTAGATTTAGACTTACGTAGGTAATAAAAATTGGGAGTGACTACTGCTCCGCCCGACCGTTACCTAAAATTTTGTTCGAACACTACATTACGCATTAACAGAATGTCAACACATTTTGCGCTTTTTTGAAACAGACCATTTAGCTGTCCTCGCAACAGACGCGCATTTTTTTGGCAAAAAGATGTAGAAATAAGCAAAATAAATCAACCTGCACGGGCGCAGAACTCACCCAGCTCTAGGAGAACAAGACGGCAGCTCCGTACGTCGTACGACACCCCAACACCATGCCCAACACCCACCATCCGAGGATCCGAGCGTCCGACCGTCTTGGAACAAAATTTAAAGTAATCGTCGGACGGAGCAGTACTCACTCCCATAAAAATTTGAACACAAAAAGTACACCAATTTTAATTCTTGTGTGAAAGCTCGGTTAAAATTTAAACTAAAATGAAAGAAAAATGATAAGACAGTTTCCCTTTTTCTAGGGAATATTTCCATATTTGAATTATCTATTTTTACAAAAATGTGATGTGAAACCCAAGCAACGTGTTTATAAAGAAAATGCAAAATAATTAAAATTAACAGTTTATGAAAAAACAGTAAGCAAATATTTAACAAGTACAAATCTATATACCAGGTTATAAAAACAAATGTATTCAAGAAAAGTTCAAAATACATTTTTACAAACAACTAACCTAAAAAATGTCAAACCGGAAAACAAAATTCAAAATTTAAGGAATTACTATTTTAGATATTCGTTCATGATCCGAAAATTTACAGTTCAAGATGCCCGTAGAAGTATAAAAGATATTCACAACAAAATGAAAATTGCAATAAAAAAAGAAGCTATCTATAAGTTTATATATGACACCTTTGCAGCCATACCCCATACCTATAGAAATGAATCGTCCTCTTTATTTAAAGTATATTCACGTCAGTTAGAAAATATAGTAGCTCAAAGGATTCGAAGAACTCAGCAGATGTTTTGCTTGTATTCGAAACTATGGGAGGAAAGTGCTTTTAGAGAGATCTTAAGACGTTTTAGGCATCAGTTCGCTAAAAGAAACAAAGATTTTTTGTTGGCTGCTTCGGGACTTACGGTTTTTAACTGGAAAGAAGATCGTATCAAAGATGACGAAATAAAGGAACATGTTGGTGATATAGATTACATTTATAAGTTAGCACGTGAAACGTTTCCTTGTAAAAAATGTCAGACTAAAAAAATACAGAAGAATAAACCTAATATAAGACACTGCCGGTGTCCAGGTACAGAAAGAAAAATGTATGATAATTGGGAAGCATACATAGAGAGAAAGGATATAACAGTATGGCGCCGAACACGCTCTGATGGGATTTTTGAGTATAAGGTATATGGATCATACAAAGATGTGTCTGCTCAGGAATTTATAGAAGTTCAAATAGACAACGAGTATCGCAAAACTTGGGATGCTACGGCACTGGTTTTGGAAGTTATTGAAAAGGATCCAGAACATACAATGAGTGAAGTTTTATATTGGGAAATGCTGTGGCCAGTAAGTATAATTGTGCGCTGTAATTAAATAAGTACTTACAGTGGTACTGTTGCTGATACTAGAGTTCAGTAGTCATCCCAGAAGAGTCACCAATAATTATAAACATTTTATTTTTATGACCATGGGACACAAACAAAGCTTCTCAGATTATCCCACACAACCTGAAATTGTTAAAGACACGGTTGTCAGGCTCTTTTGTATACTGCTAATGACCCCCAACGAACCCTTGATTACAAACCAATGCTGAGCCACGATACCCTTTTTTGCCATTTATTTTAACATCAACACAATATAAATCAATCCAGTGCTACCTTGATTATTAGGCTGTCGCATTAACTAAGTCACAAAGGCTACTGACGAATGCCTTGAAACTTTGGGATAAGTGGTAGTCCCATTCAATAAATTGACCTATCAGAGCATTATTTTGCTTTCGACTATTGGAATCATGACTCTTCTAAGGGTAATAAATAATGGCTGGGCTCTAATGTTGCTATTATTACTTACAGAATAGTCTGACAATGCGTTTCCAATCTTATTTCTATTTAGCTTTATGAAAAAGTATAAAATAACACTTTTTATACTGGGTATCCCATTTGAAAAAATTACTTTTACGCCTTTGGTCACTAAATTTTTAAAAGTCAGTTTGTATGTTTCGCTTAATGAGGCATTACACTAAAGCTCAGAATCTAGACTACCATTGATCCAAATTTAGTAGCTGAAACTTTGAAATTGAAGGCAATTTGCAATTTTTATCGCAGCTATGCAGTTCTAGAAGTAAAAAAGAATCGAAAAGTTAACTTAGCATATTAACGAAACATGTCCTCAAAGATGTCTTTGCATATACCATTCTGTTTAAAATAATAGAGCAGTGGCAGCTCGTGGAATTTGAGCATGGGGGCACAAACACCAAAAAATGCGCACCATGGGTGAAAATGTAAGGTGTATCTTTCAAGGTCAAACAGTCTGAAGTAACAATTAGCATCCTTCTTTACGAGGATAGATTGACAAGTTTCAGGAATGACAAAACAAAATAAATCTGATTCAAGTTATACTTTTTTTTCAACATAATCCCCTTGGAGCTGAACACACTTGGTCTCAGGCTTCTCTAAATTCTCGATGTCCTCCCGAAAGTAACTTTCTTTGACATTCCCAAAATACCTGTCTACAGCCTCTATTGCCTTTCCATTCGATCTAAATCTCTTTCCAGCCAAGAATGTTTTGAGTTTCGGGACCAGGCGAAATAAGGTGAATGCGGAAGGATTTCGAACTTAAATTCTGACAATTTTATCTGAGCGAGTGCGCTTGAATGAGCGGGTGCATTGTCTTGGTGAAACAACACCTTTTTCTTGACCATTCCCGAACGTTTCTCTTGAATTATTGCAACTTTCAGCTTGTCCAAAAGTGTTGTGTAGTATTAACCAGCAACAGTTTTCCCTTTTTCTAGATAATCAACAGAATTTCTTTGACATCCCAAAGATGCCATCACTTTTCCAGCCAACTGAATGGCCTTTGCCGATTCACCATGTCCAATCCATTGTTTTGATTGCCTTTTTGTTTCTGGCAGTCTCATCTATGGTCACAAATCGTCTCTTAAAATCCGCTGGACTCTTATTAAGCAATGCTAAACTATCAGCTGAGGTTCGGGCACGAACACATTTTTGCTCCGGATTGAGCAAATGCAGCACTCATCTTGCAGAAAGTTTTGTTAGATCCAATTCATTATGTACAATATGAACTACTTCCTCAATTTCACTTTTATTCGATGGTCTGCCAAAACCATGTCTTGGATTTTATCCACAATTTCTGAAGTGGTAGCTCTTTTTGAGCGTTCTGAACAAGGTTCGTCACAAGTGTTGCATATGGCCTCACTTAAATTCCGAAACCCAGAAACTCGAGGTGAATATCCATTCTTCCATTGCGGTTTTTCCCTCCAAATGAAAAAATTTGGTGACCACTCGAATTTCGTTTTTATTTGTAATGGAAAATGCGCAAAGTTGTTTGACTTAAACGCTTATCAGAACCAAACTATTTCACAGAACAATTTAATATTTGCAGTCCATTCTTATGAACGAGTGCATCGCTCTTGGTCAAATATCATTGCTACTAAAGGCAAGGAAATGAGAAAAGAAACACGTTTTCTCTTCACATCAGCTTAACCACCGTTTTGCTGCAGACAGTTTTGTAAATTTTTTATAAACACTCCCCTGGTTTTGCACTTGAACTGGATGCCCGTTCAATTTTCTCCACCACTAAGCTTAACTAACAAAGTTTTTAACTTAGAAACATTCATTTTAATTGTATTCTTTTCTCTTCCTGTTAAAAATTACTTTAATAGCTGATGTGTTATTCCCATTGTCATAGAAACAGCATGCATTGATGGATACATGCTGTGCTATTTGCACTGGATCAGGCTTTTTCTCCATAGTCCATCCAGTAGCAGTAGGTAGGGTATGTATTCATCAGTTCAGCAGATTCTATAGCAGAGCGGTAAACAGCAGACAATTGATCATTTATGGGTATAGATGTAGCTCATTTTTTGCATAGTCCCAATTTCGCGAGCAATTTCGGTACCAATTATTTATTGATGATGCATAAATTTATTGTAACTTTGTAACCAATACAATTATGCAGTAATATTATGTAGTTAGAAATTTTTCTTAACGTAATGTTTGATATTACGTAGCAACTCTTAATACATAAAGTTCATTATTATTAGGTAGCCGATCAGATTTCAGATGATATTAATCTTCTAAACTTGGAATATAGATGTAATTTAATCCCACACGCTAAAGCGTTGAAAACTACAAAGAATGTCTATCTGTAACCATAGTGCAAACCTTTGAAATTAATCAGAAACCTTTTCATTTTAGAGATTATTCGCAAACAGAGACTATGTACTTACGAGGCGCACAGTTGTGGACAAAACGACTAACACTATTATAATGTTTTGTCGAGAGACGACGCATCCATCTCGTCCACCACATCCCAGTAAATTCCGTATTCAAGAATACCAATCGGTTACAGTTATCAGACCTTATAAAGACATGGCTAAACCAGGTGTGGAATTTTGTTTGACATATTTTGATAACCCTGGTATGTCTCTGCCATCATCCATTTTAAGTTGGGTTGCAAAAAAAGCGCTGCCTGAATTTCTAGAAAATCTGCGAGGGGCTACGAAGAAATACAAAGAGTATTGTAAAAAGAAAGGCCAATCTTTTCCCAAGTTTGCATCATATCCAACTGCCAATGTGCCTGAAGTAGTAGATTTAAGTGTTACGCGACAGTTTGTGGATGGTGAAGCGACAGAAAGTAAAGACAAAGACGTCCCGAAAAGCGCTGATAAAAACCCTGATACGATAATCCCGGATGTACCTATATCTAGAGAACAAACACCTGGTCCAGAAGTAATGATTTCTCCATCTCCGACGATACAAGCAGACAATGAAACAAAAGGTTATTTAAAATATTTACACCCTTACTATTACTTTAGTTGATATGATAATATAGTGTATTGCTTACTTAATAAATTATATTACTTAAGTAGAATTGTTACCTAATTATTACTTACATTAAGTGTTTGTTAATGTTTTATATTGTTGTGTGTAATTTTTTAATGTATATAGACGCTGATGGTGCAATTGCAGTTAAAGATAGTAAAAAATATGGAAGCTGAGAACTTAAAATTATTTTTTTGAATAATATACCAGTCCTTTTTTGAGCAAATTGTTGCAGAAGAGTCCCGATTCATTTATCTCATCATCTTTGAAGCAACCTATGATCACTTCCACGGAGTAAGGAAACAATAACGGATAATAAGCGTATGGCAAAAGGCTAGGAGGGGCGACTGCAAACATTTGGCGGGGGAATAGGAGATGTACATAGTAAACAAAGTCTGTGCTTGATAAACACATCTGCATTGGTGCTTTCTTTTCATGGCATTGGCCTGCACGTGTTAGATATCGCTGCTGCACCATAACGTATTATTTAAATTTTACGTAAAATAGAAAGTGTTTCTATTATACGTAAATTAACAAATAAAATGGCATGAATTGTTATAATTCTTCATCTTTCCACTTGAAACCCGTAATGATACTGCATGCCACTGATGTGAGGATGAAACAAAACTTAACCTCAATTTAGCTTGCCTGTGGTACGACAAATTCTGGAATTGATAGTCCAATTTCTTGCATTCCTTACACTGTCGGACCATTGTAAGGTTGAGTGTCTTTACTAAAACTACAATATCACGAAATAAAATGCACGTGGCAAAAAACAAATAGCCTATGTCCCTCTGTATGCTATATGAAACAAGTGTCGCACAACTTTATATTTTTTGCCTCTGTCCTAGGAAATGAGCTATTTCAGTGGGAGCATGTCGTGGCTAGTAATCACACTATAAGACCCAACTGAGATATGGATACCCAATGAGTTTTGCTTTTATTCATAGGTATCTTAGTTGTTACTTAATATTTTGACTTTCCTTTGATAATCTTTTTCACATTTTGCCATATTGTTACACCTAGGTACATCATTTATACAGGGTGTCCTGCGACTCTATGCCCATAGCCTAAGGGTGTATTTCTTAGGCAATTTCAAGTCGAAAATACCTTATACATATATGTCCAAAAGTCAATATTAAATAAATTATCGGTGATATTAGTAAGCAGAATAAATTTACATCACATAATTATAAGTTTATTAATTAAATTAATGGAAAACTATGTTTAAAACAAAATTAATTATGGCACATGTTCAAAATGTCCTCCCGCTGCCTGAATACATTTTCTAGCTCTTTCCATGGTTGAAAAAGTTGCTCTCTGAAGAGTATCCGTGAGCTCGCATGGTTGTAGCTGCAACCATAATTTTATTAATTCTTCCCTGGTTTGGGATATTTCTGAATATACCAAACTCTTCATGTGTCCCCAAAGATAAAAATCGAGCGGCGTTAAGTCTGGTGACCTCGGTGGCCAGAGAACTGGACCTCCTTTTCCAATCCACCGGCCAGCAAAGTTGTTATTTAGGATTGTTTTGACATTTATACCAAAATGTGGAGGCGCGCCATCCAGATGAAACCACATGTGCCCTAGCTTATGCTGACGATACGCAACTATACTACAGTTTTCTCGTTCAAGATCTTCAACTTGCGGAGAATATTATCAATTCTGAATTAAATGTATTACATAACCTTTCTTCTGAGCACAATCTACTTTTGAATCCGAAAAAATCGACAGTAATGGTGTTTGGTCCCAAGTATCATACTGGTTTTGTCAAGGAGCATATCAACATACACATAAACAATTCTAAGCTGCCTATTGTCTCTTCGGCAAAGAATTTGGGCTTGGTTTTTGATGAGGACTGGAGATTCAGGCTTCATATAGAACGAATTATTAATAAGTCATATATATCACTGAAAACTCTGTACTCCAGTAGGCACTTCTTAAATTTTTCCTTGAAAAAAAATCTTTCTGAACTGCTTGTCCTTTCACTGTTTAACTATTGCGATTTCCTGTATGGTCCCTGCTTGGATTCGATCTCTATAAATCGAATTCAAAAAATGCAGAATTCCTGCTGCAGACTTGTTTTCGGTTTGAGGAAGTATGACCATATATCTAACAAAATTAAAGATCTGAATTGGCTAATTATGAAGAATCGTAGAAAGTTGCATCTTCTAACGTTTTCTCACAATATGTTTATGTCTAATAGTGCTCATCAGTCACTTAAAAATAGATTTGTTGTTCATTCTGCTGTTCACGGATTTAATGTCAGACAACCAAACCTTTTGACGATGCCTCAGCATGCTACCGCATTGTTCCAGCGTTTATTCACGTATAACACCATCTCCCTTTATAATGCTTTGCCGAATCATGTAAAAGAGTTGTCGACGATTTCAAAGTTCAGGTCATCTGTAACAAAAATTCTGTTTGACGGGCAGTGAGTGAGCTCCTCAAATTCAAATTTTAATTATTAAATTTAAATATTGTTTTCATTTTTTTGTAATTCTGTATTAATTAATCTATTTATTTACTCTTTTGATATATCTTACAAAATATAATCTTGGGGAATCTGGGGTTGAGTGTAAGAATAGCCTTTGGCTAAACTCCGCCCTAGCCTCCCCCGCTGAAATATGTCATTTTCATTTTTCAATTGTAACAATGTACTACATGGATAAATAAAGACCTGTTATTATTATTATTATTATTATTATGTTTCTTCTTCTCTGAAGCGGAACTTCTTCCAATAATTCTGGCGTCGTTTTCGGATATTAAATGATCTTCAAATACGAATGGCCCAATAAGATTGTCATTAACAATACCACACCAAATATTCACCGAAAAACGATGTTGAAAATGTGTTTCTGTGGTTTCAAAAGGATTTTCATGTGCCCATGAATGTGAGTTTCGGGTATTTGTAATCCCATTCCTGGTAAATGTGGCTTCATCAGTAAATAGAATTTGTCCACAAAGATTTTCATGTGCAACCAACCAATGACAAAAGTTAACACGCGCTTCATAATTTGCAAGCTGTAATGCTTGGACAGACTGAATATGATATGGATACAAACCAAAATTGTGTAATGTTCTCCATACTTTCATTTGACTAACACCAACACGATTAGATATTCTTCTTAGGCTAGTAGAGGGATTGTTTTCGACCATATTAAGAATACCTTCCTCTTCTACAAGTTCTTGCTGTACGGGACGTTCTGCACTAGCTTTAGGAAAAGTACCTGTTTCCCTTAAATGCCGATACACATTGCTGAACACATTCCGATGAGGTATTCTTCGGGTAGGGAACCTCTGCCGGTATTCTCGCACTGCCGCCCTTGTATTACCGTCACAGTATCCATAAATGTAGTGAATGTCTGCATATTCATCATTGGAAAAAGTAGCCATATCAAATTAACGTTAAAGAAACACAAATAATGCAACAATAGGAATTAATTGCTACAATTAAATAATGCAACAAACGTCAAAGAAGAAACAAATGCTACAGTCAATTTATTATTACTTGGCCTACCAAGATTCATTTTTTGAAATAGGAATTGCCCTATTAATATTGACTTTTGGGCATAAGTGTATAAGACATTTTCGACTTAAAATGACCTAAGGAATACACCCTTAGACTATGGATATCGAGTCGCGGGACACCCTGTATAAGTTGTAAACCTGTTTTAATCCCTTGGGATTTTTTAGGTTTTTGTTTTTAATCACTATCATCATAGTTTTCAGTCCGAAGACTGGTTGGACGCGTACCTCCATCCTTTCCTATCCTGAGCTAACCTACGTATTTCCCCAAAAGTTCAACATCCTACATCCCTAACTATTTGAGAGCAGTAGTCTAATCTGGGCCTACCCCTACCTCTTTTTCTCCTATCTCTGATTCTAGTATGTCGCGAACTAAGCCTTCGTGTCTCAGAACCATCCTATCTTTCCTATTCCTTACTGTCTTCCATTAATTTCGCTTTTCTCCAACTCTTTCTAATATCTCTCTGTTGCTAACTAGGGACTTGAACCGAAATGAATTCTCATTTCGTTTCGGTTTTGGTTCAAGTGTTAATCAGAATTTCGGTTTCCGGTTTGGTTCGGGTTCAAGTAACAATTTGAGTTTCGGTTTTCAGTTTTGTTCGGATTCAAATATCAATTCTAATATCGGTTTCGATTCAAAGGATATCTCCATTTTCAGGTCCGGTTTCGGTTTAAAATTTGGGTTCGATTTCGGTACAAAAAGTAGATTCAATTTAGTTCAGCCTTCTACCCTTTTACCCACTCTTTCGGTGTCTAGATAACAGAGGAAGCCCCTTCCGCGAAAAATATAGACAAGCGCCGACTGAAAAAAAATTTCACAAATACACCTTTAGGTAGTGTTTTGAAATTAATTCTTTAATACTCATATTCATTCACACAGCGAGATCAAAAACAAACACAGAACTTCGCGCAATTACATTAAACAATTTCTTACTTTTTGCTAATTAAATTGATATTATTTTTATTATAAAACGACTCCGATATTTTTTAATTATTAATTTTGGTTTCGATTCGTTTTGGATTCAAGCTCCTACTTGAATTTCGGTTTTTGGTTCGGTTCTGATTCGAGCGCCCGATCGAAATTTCGGTTTTCAGTTCGGTTCTGGTTCAAGTGTCAGTCTTAAATTACGGTTTCGGTGCAAGACAAACATGTGGTTACGGTTTGGTTATGGTTCAGGTCCCTGTTACTAACCTTATCTATCCACGAAATCTTCATCATACATCTATAGCACCACACTTCAAATGCTTCTAATTTTTTCCTATCCGCTTCTATCAATAAATAAATAAGAAATATACTGTCCTTAGTTCATATGCTTTTTGAAGCAGTGACGCATATCTATTACAATACAATCGAATGGGTTTGTTTCTCTTGAAATAAGAATAGTACTTTATGGTGCATTCATTCATTCAATGGCAACTGTTTTGGATATAATTATCAAGATCTTATTTCAACAAAAGTGCCCATACCCAGCTCCTAAAATAATACCTGGGTACAGTATTTCTGGGTAATTTTCATTCTTGAAAAGACCCGAAAAAATGCAAGAAAGCATCAAATTACATTTGTACCCGTTACAGTAGACTGAATTCAGTCTACGCCAGTTCGTGGGTACTGAAAATGAACACCTAAGCGTAACTGTATAGAGTCTTTTACAGAGCACTGTATTTGTTGTTTTACCTTTTAGCAATAGATGTCCAAAATGCGATATTTTGAATGTAAATTTATTTTATTTGCTACTTACCAGAAAAACTATCTTACAATCGTCGTTATGCCGAAAGTTTAGGCTAGCTACAGATCACTTCATGAAATAGGTGGCAATGGCTAAACACCTGGTTCCCGAGTATTCCCAACCAATACTAATTAGAACTATCACTAGGCCATTATTCCCTAAATATTTCAGAAGTTTTGGTAGCAAAACATGCCCTAAATGATGCAATGCAATATGCAATATGTTGTTCTGGAACAGCTCAATGACCTCTGACCCCCGAATTTAAATAACTAACCCTGAAATGAACTCATGCAGCTGTATGCCTCTTCCTATGCATGTCACATTTTCCAAAATCTACGCATAAAGCCCTGTGCCGTTCTGGAACAGTTCAATGACTCCCGAATCTGAATGACCTTGAAATATGCTCATACAGCTGCATGATCCTATGCATGTCACATTTTCCAGTGTGGTGCAATTCACCCTGTAGTGCTTTTTAACATGGGCTCTTATGGAAAGAAAAGAGTGAGGGGGTCAGCGGGATAGTCTTACATTCCTACTTTTGTTGCAAATACATATCCAATTGTCTCTATTGTATTATTTATGGCCATCCAGATTTCTGTACCTAACAACCAAAAAACGAAATACCAACTACTACAAGTGACACTGTAAGAGAAAATCCAAGGATGGAGAAGTGTGGGAAAAAGATACCATTCATGACTACAGAATTTGCAAGACTGGTTTAACTGCACAACAAACCAACTATTTAGACCAGCTGTCTCGAGAATACGTATAGTCTTGATGAATACTAACTTTTATAACGAAGAAGGCACTTGAAGAAGACAAAGAATAAATCAACTATAACTTCAAACATTTTATTATCCAATAAGAATTTATCTACAATAACAGATTGTTTAAGTACAAATTGACTTGTTTGTTCTATTGTGAAAATAGTAAATTAGATTAATATAGAAAAAAAATCACATTGCAACATATAATATACCTAAGCATAACTCATATTTTCAGAATAACAAAACATATTCCATTTGTAACATGATTTATTTAAAAACTCTTAACTGAAAATACATTTTTTGTATACATACCAAATTATGTTCTAGTTGTTAAGGCATTATTATTACTATTTTTTGCATATTTAGGAATATATTTTCTATAATTTAATGTAAACATTGAAAAGTAGCAGCTGTTTAGAGCAAATCTAAATTAATAAAAATCCAACTGGGAAAACTTTAACGACATAAATTACTTAAGAAATACCAAGCAGAGAGCCATTGCACATGAAATATATTGCACTGCACTCTGATTCGATTTTGACGGCCATCATTCGGATCTAACCTATTTGAAAAGACGAAGGTAAGTTTAAATTTTGCACTTGGTGCTCATTAATATGCCATTAAGATCTCAAGCAGCAAACAGAGTTATGGTCAATAAGCGTATAAATTATATTGTTTTTCCAGTGTAGCTTGGCTATTCCATTCCGAACCAAAAAGATATGCTTGCATTACTACAGCAACTTTTCAAGCTCCATCAGCACAGAGAAATATTTATTTTTTCTTTTGGACAACTTGTACATATAACGAATATTGCAGCCACTTCAGTCAAATACATTAATTTTTGCAAAAATCCTGCCAACTTTGCAACAAAACAAACATTCAAATTTATACTTCAAGGAAATAGGTATGTGAAATAATATTTTCGATAATTTTTTAAATGGTAGATATATAGGGCGCTTCACGAAACTGGTTCGTTAAAAGTTCTCGAACTTCTGTAGTAATTTAATTCTGAAAATTTGGGACTTAAGGTTAAGGTTGAACTTTTTAAATAAAATATTTTCATTTAAGAGCTACTTCGTTATACCGGAAGTTGGCCTCAGCTTTATTCCAAGGCAACTTTCTTACTACATCAATATTTCAAAAGTTAGCTGCTTTTGAGATATTTCGAATTTTTTGAATATTTTGGTGCTTGCATAGGTGTGTTTAAAATTGCAGATCTCGGCCAGTTTCAAAGCTTTACTACCCATTTTGGACCAGTGATAATAATAATAATAATATGATGATGATGATGATGATGATGATGATGATGATAGTTCAACTTCTAGCCCCTAGGAAACTGTCTTATTAATTGGAAGATGTTGACTTGCCAAAAAGTCATTTTGTTACAAGATAATTAAATGCTCATATTATTGTTGAACCTCTTAATGTACAATTTTATGCTCTTAACGATTTTATTAACTTGCCATGATAAATAACCTTTCTCAATAATTTATTGAACATTAAACGGAATCATCAATAAAATTGAGGAATAACAACATTATACATTCAAAGGTTCAATAATAATGAGAGTAGTACCATTAAAAAAGGTTACTTTTGTCTTAACTACAAAATTATTAATTAAATTAATGTAAACTGGCTGAAAAATTACGTCTAGGATTAATAAACAAAAAACACGTATCACTGGGCCGATGAAAAATTATATTCTAGTAACAATAGAACAATATTAAAGTGACGGACCCAAGAATATATTTCAATACTACTCTGTCATTCACTATACAATGGAAACTATTGGAGATAGGGCTACATAGGGTAATATGATAACAGTTGGTGAAGAATTTAATGGTTCATTCAACTACAGTACAACTTCTATAATCCGGACACACCGCAATCTGGTCACTCCAGTATTCCGGACACGAACCCCATTCGGACACTTTTTACCTCTTAAATCCGGACATAGGAAAAGTGCATTTCTGCACGCAAATTTCGACGTGGCTGGATCGTTATGACATCATCACTGCTCGGATTTTGTAGTGAGGGGGTTATTAGAGTATTATGCGGCATGCGGCACGCTTTTGAACATTTGGTCAGTCGTCCATCTGGGGGCTTGGAGGTTTGATCATTTGGATGATTTTGTTTGTCGAGTTAATTGCACTTGACACATTTTCATTGTTACTTATTTATGGCCCCAACTAAAAGGCAACACAGTACACAAAAAGTCATTAGAAAAGCCGGAAATCTGGAGATAGAACAAGCGTTATATGTCTGGTTTCAACGTGCTCACCACATACCAATTTCTTCTGAAATTTTGCGTGCCAAGGCAAAATTATTTTATGAACAAATAACCAGTAAGACTGATTTCTTAGCTAGTATTGGTTGGCTAGACAAATTTAAATTATGGCATGGTATCCGTCTCTTGAAAGTATGCGGCGAACGAATTTCTAGTGACATAGAAGGTGTAAAACCATTTCAAGAAAAATTTATAAAGATAGTTCGCGAAATGGGGTTAAGTGCAGAGCAGGTTTACAATGCCGACGAATCTGCATCTTTCTGGCGGGTTTTGCCGGGAACAACGTGGGTCCATTAAGGAGAAAAATCGGCACCAGGTAGAAAACTTTCTAAGGATCGTTTGACTTTCATGCCATGTTGTAACGCTGCTGGTACACACAAACTCCCTCTTTTGGGTTTTGGAAAGTCTCACAATCCAAGAGCTTTTAAAAATCCTCAAATTCCTGTAACACACAAAGCAACTAACAAAGGCTAGATGACAAGAGACTTATTCTTTGATTGGTTTTATAATTATTTTATCCCAGACGTGAAAAGGTTTTTAAATGAAGTAAATAGGCCATGCAAAGCTACTGTTACTTGATAATGCTCCTTCTCATCCAAAAGAAGAAGAGATTAATTTAAATCCAAACTTCCAAATTTTATATCTACCACCCAAGTACAGCAGTAATTCAACCTATGGACCAAAATTTGATACAAAAATTTGATACAGAAAAAGTTTATTAAGTCACATCATTGCACAAGACGACGGCGATATTAAGAAGCTTTTAAAAAGCTTTAGTATCAAGGATGTATGTATCTTACGTATCCTCATTATTTTCAAATAAACTTCATTTTATGATAGAATATATATTGTTTTACTAATTTTGTTGTCCTAAATGAGAAAAAATAATGAAGGTTGATAAACCTGAAAAAAATACCTCTCTAATCCGGACACTTCAATTGTCCGAAAAAACCCAGAACTATATCTGTCCGGATTAGCGAAGTTGTACTGTATTTAACAATACACAGGTATTCCATTTGAAAAATTGACTCAAGACTTCGAATATTGTTACTTTGGCACTAAATTTTGAACACCCTGTAGATATGTTAGTCATACATTTTCCTAATGATTAGAATTTGGACTACCACTGGTCCGAATTTGATAGTTAAAGCTTTAAAATTGGGGGAGAGCTGCAATTTTATACAGAGATGTAAGCACAAAAATTTTCAAAAAATTCGAGATATCTCGAAACCAGTTAAACTTTTAAATATATATTGATGTATTAACAAAGTTACTTTAGAAAAATACGCAGAATCCAAAAACTAAATGAATATACCATTCCATTTAAAATAATAAAGTTGAGGCCAACTTCTGGTGTAACCAGAAGTATCTCACGAATTAAAATACTTCATTTAAAAAGTCCAGTAGCAGTAATTTTCAAAATTAAATTACCACAGAAAGTTCGGAAACTTTTAACGAACCAGTTGCGTAAAACGCCCTGTATACCTAAGCATAAAATTTTACAGAAGTTCCAAGTTTAAACCTACCCTCTTTCTTTTCAAATAAGAGATATAAAATGGCAGCCATTAAACTGAATCACCGTGGTTAAATTAAACATAATAAATAAAATTTCATAATTACTTTTGCCACAAGTAAATTATATAAACAAATCAAAATTTGGTTTCTTTAAGTACGCAGCTCTTAAAAAATATAGTCCTGCAGACGATGTATCATAATATTAAAGTACAAAAAATAAAACAAAAATGACTTAGAATATTCAAGATAAAAATCTAATGAAAGGCAAAAAGCATTTGAATTAAAGCAATTTGGGAAAAAATTAAGAATGTAAAATTATATTATCCAATTTTGGTAATTTCCTGCAAATGGTATGGCCGATTTGTTTTTAAATGGGTCATTTCTGTAGATTCTATTCTATTAATCAAACATCGAAAAATATTTAAGGATAGAAATGAGGCTTAAAATGACGATTTAAAAATAAAAAAATGGACGAAAATAAAAAATGTATATCTTTGTACTGTCAATCACCTCAAACTTCCTTTTTCTAGTGAAAAATACTGGAAACTAGTTCTACTCTTTTTGACTTCCTAGAACTAATTACGTACTTCAAAATCTACCTCAAATGTTGCACTAATTAATGAACCTTCGAGCAAACCTTAAGTACTTCCCACAAATTACAAATAAAAAATTTATTCCTCAGAGAAGTAAGTGGTTAGTCATTAACGCATAAATCACAGAGAACAATGTTATGTTTTAGTGCTAGGTCGATACAACGTTCACAACAACGATGTATTGCATAATATTCTATGTAAACTTCAGTTACTTTGGTAATTTAGCCTCCAAAAAATTAAAATTAATAACTCCGAAATTTTCGACATAATTTTTTCGAAAACACCTATGTTGTAAGTAACTTTTTTGCTTAGTAAGAGATAAACTATCCGTTGTCACAACTACTAGAGTTATTTTCCCAACACCCTGTATTTGAGGCATTACTTACCAAACTGGAACCATGTTTAAAGCCTTTTAAGTTTCTATATTTTAGTGCACAAGTCACGATGAAATATAGAATATAACTGTTTTAAAATAAAGCATTTTACCAAATATTTATTATTACTATTAAGCACCAAATTTAATGATTAAATTATGCTGACAATCCAATTTCAAAAATGTTACTTGTCAAGAGAGTGCCCAGTTTTGCTTACTGCTGTTTCTTTAGTGGAAGAGTCAAGTTTGATGATCAAATCGTATAAGGGTCATTATCGGCAGTGGTGCAGCTTAAATGGAAGACAAAAATTGCACCACAAAATTTAATTGTTGTTATAATGAAGGGTGAATTTTGCTTTTCAAGTTTATTGATAAATTGCAATAGCTAAATTGAATAAACATCGGCTCAACATATTCAAGCCAGTATCTCCTCCCGCTCATTAAGATCCGCTGATATCAACCTTGCCATGCTCGTAAATTCCTACAAACATGCTCTTAGCAGAAACGCAGCTGGAGCATAAAACAAAGAAAGTGTTAGTATTATATTTTTTGTCACACTTAACTAAAACTATTTAGATTAAATTTACAATAGGTACTTTGGCTCTAGAATAATTATACTTCTCTAATAAATAATTGCAAATGTTTTCTGTTATGATTTGTGCAACAGGGATACTTCTTCTTCCTTCTGTTGATATCCTGTTGGCACATCTTCGATATTCACTTTTATCATCCCATTGTGATCGTGAGGACTCCGGTGAGGCGGACTGACGTTAGAATACAGAGATGGAGTCTTAGGACTGGTATTTTGTGAGAGTGAAGAGGTGTTCAAATCTTTACTTTCTTGATGCATACTTTTCACTGACTGTGGACGAGGTGTACGCCGACCTATACTTGTATCGTCCTCCGCAAGCGAGTGCAAAAGCTAAAAATAACAACATATATTCAACACTGCAACAAAGAATCTAGCTTCAGAACAAGCGATTTGTTACCTAGTAAGTTATTAATCAAATGGTTTTATTACAAAACTTCTACCGGCTAAACCATCAGTTATTGAAATTTCGCTCTTATTATATAGTTTAAAATCCATAAAGCACTTGGTGTCTTGGCAATTTGTGGGACATTCTGGAAACTCGGATAACTAGGAAAATAATAAATAGGATAAAATGGACCGAAGGAATTTTTGTTGTGTAAGTGCTCTTACAAACACTGCATTTTTTACCAGAAAGTGTGATAATACAGTGATGCTTATGAGCCTCTTCACAGAATACGTGAATTGCATGCAATCGATAGCGTGACAATTGATTTGCCTCGCCATGATGACAATGATTAATCAACAGTTAAGAGAAGGCAATTACATATAAATAAAAAATGGACACAAACAAGTGAATTAATGAGACTGCAGAAAAATAGCAGTTATGGGTGTACAGAATAAAAAAGAAGGCTTTTCTTTGGAACTTAAAATTAAAAAAATACAGTAAACGGGAAAATAAATATAGATGGTAAAACACCGAGTGATTGTAAAATTTTGCACGAAGATCATGAAGCAGTTTGTCAGACAAATTATTTCCTTTAATTATTCTAAACAAACTACAGTTTTTGTGAAAAATTCAGACCTTGGATCTTAGGTAAGTATCTTAGGCATATTGAAAATACATTTATACAACTGCTGGTCTTCTAATTTGAAACTAAATACAATGGAATTCTTTTTGAAGTTATCAACCATAACGTGATTGTAAAAACTGTTTTTAATAGTTTGTTTGCTTTTTTGGACTCTAATTGATTTTACTATGAGGTTGTATAAAATACTTCGAAAATGAATATCTTACCGTTTGTAATTTGCAAACAAAAAATTATATTTTCACATTGTGACCGCACATTTTTAAAATAGTACATGCATATTAACATAGAACTAATTTAAGGGTGCGGAATTTGAGCACTAAAAACAGAACATGTAGACACATTTTTATTCCAACACCATTCTGAAATTAAAGTAGATAGGGCGTTAAATAAAAAAAAAGATTTATCAATAAAAGATCAACTTAGAGACTCTCACTATTTTTATAGTAATATTTTTCGTTCGCCTTAAATAAATCTCCCTCAAATTATTGAAAAATTCATCATAAACTCGACGCCTTTTTTACTATTTGTACACATATTTAACGTAATTAGAAAGTAGGGTTGGCTTAGTTATTCGACCAATAACGTCTTGATACGTTACTTCGTTAAACTGGCGTGTTGGAATGAAAATTATATTGCAATCTCTCCATTTTGTGTATATTTGGCCGATATGCACAGTAAACTGGACATTTGACAGTAGTAGTAGTGTGGCCACTGCAATGCAGATGGCGATGGCGCTTCAATTTATTCTCATATTTCTAAATAGAAAATAATAATTTAAAGATAGGACCGCCGACTAATCCTTCCAGATTTATTCAGTTGCCACTGAAGCAAAAAACCTTGAAAATTCCAAGCTATCATAATAGATTGTGACTGTATTTTGCATAATCCTAATCACACTTTTGGGCGATAAGTGGCAGCACTTTATAGGCTAACAGCTGATATATCCCAGCCTTAAAGATGACATTCTGTCTTTTAAATGAAACTACCCTCACAAATCTACCCGCCTCTGATTCATCATTAAAATGTTTGCGGCTGACAGAGGGTATGCTAAGTATTTTGTTACGAATTTGAAATTACCATACCTACTTAATTTAAAAATGTATTTTATTTGGCCTTAAATCATTATTACGTATCAGTGATCAGCACTCATATGTAATGCCGGTTTTCCACCAAACGGACAAAACAAAAACAAAACTGAAACTCGTGTCGAAAAAACAAAACTGCAACTTTTCACAAACTTTTTGAAGACTCGAGGTTTTTGCGACAGTTGCTGTTTTGTTTTTCGAGTCCCGTTCGGAAGCGGTAAGATCAAAGAGTTTCGACTAGGGCATCCAGTCCCGGGATCCCGGGACCGGGATTTCCCGGGACCACAGCTTTAGTCCCGGGATCTACCGTGGTCCCGAAAAATGGTGGGAGATTGCGCGCGCGTCACAATACTGAGCACGTTTTCAATCAAATGACGTAAGGGCGTTTCATTTTGTTTCATTTATATGTAAAACTTTCGTGTATGTTTTTTATATTTATTTCCTCTTATTTCTGTACCCTGTGTACATTTTTCTTTTGTGTTTCTATGTTACATATTTATTTTGTTGTTATGCACTAATAAAAGATGCAACGTTTTTTTTCATGTTAGACAGTTGTTTTATTCAACATTCGTGGTAGTCACATCTTAAATAAGATAAAAATTTGCCTATTTAATATATTCGGGACTGCGGGACTAGCCCCGGGACTTTTTGGTCAGGTCCCGAAGTCCCGATTGGCCCCTTGGTCCCGGGACTTGGATGCCCTAGTTTCGACGTGTTTACGGACTGAGTCTATCTAGTGGAAACAGCAAGACGCGTTCTTAATGCGTTTCTAGTTTCTTTTTAGCTCTGTTGGTAGTGTAATAAGTGTGGTAGAAAAGCGTCAAACCAATGGTACTGTTGGGTAGATAATTTTTTTTCTTCGTGATATGGTACCGAAAAATGTAGTTTTGTTAGATATTAATCTATATCTATAAAACACAAAAAATGTTTCTACCTATGTCCGTTATAGACTCCGATACGGCTGAACCGATGTTGATGAAATTTTCAGGCAATCTTCAGATTAGCCCAGCGGGTGATCCTGTGAAGTTTGGTGGCGATCGGATCAACAGATTTTTTTTTCTTGGTTTTGTGAGAAGCTGGGGCTTGATATGACACATATCAACTGTCAGAATTGATAAATAAAATTCAGACCGTCAGAAAGTATTAAATAAATTTTATTTGTCAAATCTGACAGTTGATATGTGTCATATCAAGCCCCGGCCTCGCACAAAACAAAAAAATTCTCTTGATCGATCGCTACCAAACTTCACAGGAACACTCGCTGGGCTAATCTGAAGATTTTAACTTACAATAGGTGCCGCGCGTGTCCACCGGGACCGGGCAGCTAATAATTTATAAAGTGAAAATTGACAGAAAACGTCAAACGGCATATGTCATTCGAAGTTTATCAAGTTTCAAACGATTTTACCACAATTATTTCTTCAGAGGAAGCAACGCGCCGGGTACAGCTAGTTTTTAATAAAATGCTTGATAAAATTTTCCGAATTATGTCGTTATCTTGAAATGGCGAACAGGAATTGCAAGAAAATGAATTAATTATTAGCACATAAATGCAAATTATGAACCTACCTACTTACGATTGTATTGCCCCATTTCACATATTGTGCATCTATTTTGTTTATGGCAAATAAAACTAATAGAGACAGGTTACAAATACTACAAAACAGAGCTATGCGTGTTATACTCAAATGCAGTAGGTATACAAGAGTTGCCGATATGTTAAAAACTATGGAATGGCTTAGCATAGAGAAGTTGTTGGAATATAACACAGTTATATTAATACATAAGATTAGTTTGGGTTTAATGCCGGAGTATTTCAATTTAATTTTAAGGAAAAATGGTGAAGTGCATGAGTATGATACAAGAAGCTACAATAAATTTCATTTGGACATAAAAAGATTGAAAAGTACTCAGAATTCTATTTTCTTTAAGGGTGTAATTATGTATAATAAGTTAAGTGAAAAGCTACGTAGTATTTCTAATTTGGCAATTTTCAAACGAGAATTAAAAGATTTGTTGATGTGATTTTTACTGTCATTGGTATGTTGGTATTATAGTAGTAACAGAATAAGTAGTGGTTTTAGAGCAGTATTAGATTAGTTTAGGATAAGTTTAATTCTAAGTGTTATTTGATTTAGTTTAGTTGTAATGTTTATAAATTTGTTGTAGTTATTGATTTTTTATTGTCTTGTTCGTGTAATAGCCTAGTGCTAAATAAAGCATATTATTATTATTATTATTATAGTACAAACCAAATACCAGCAATGATAAAAAAATCATCTTCTCTAAACTAGGTATTCTTAGTTGATAGTTTATAATTAATTATAGTTCATAGTTTATATTTATAATGTATTTAAGTACTTTAAAATTCAAATGATAAAGCTACTCAAAAAGCTCTATGCAGCTTATATGTAGTTTGAGTTTGTGATAAAAAATTCCAAATAAAAAAAACATTTCCAAAACTGTTGTCCTCTAACCTCAAAATTGAAAGCAAATACATACACACTAGTTCGTTTGGTGGAAAAGAACAGAAAACAAAAACGAAACTCCGGCAATACTAGTCTGCTTGGTGGAAACGAGTTTTAAATTTGTCGGAGTTTTGTTTTCTGTTTTCTGTGTTTCAAAAAACACGAACAAAACAGAAACTCGTCTAGTCCGTTTGATGGAAAACCGCCATAAGAAATCCATAACGTAAGCTTAAGTTGGGACACCTGTATACATATGCTGTACTACATATTATTTAATATTTGGGGCTATATAAATAAATTTTCAATTGATTTATAAATTATTTTGATTGGTGAAAAAGCATGAATATGAAAGAGCACTTACCACTACAGTAAAATTACCAACTTTGTTTTGTGTAACTTTTGTGTGTAAGGAATTTTTTTTCAGAAAAAACTTCATAAAATTACCCAGCTTGTTCTTAAACTCCCATTGCATTTATTATTTTTTAGTCAACTGTTCCAAGAAACATTTCATTAATTTTTTGTTTTTTTCCATTAAAATGTTAACACTACAGAAAAAATTTTATTTACCGTGGTGAGGTGCTGGTGAGGAATACTACCGTCTAGTAATTACAAACTTTTCAGAAGACATTTAAGAAATAAGCATTTTCAGGGCCGTACGGAAATTTGTAAAAAAAAACTTTAGAAATTGGGTCTGTTCAAATTTAAAAAATAAATAAAAATAGGCTTGTCTATTTGATATAAATTTAATAATATTTTAATAAAAATGTATAAAAATTAATAACAAATTTCCGGTAGCAGTTTGATAAAAAATTATGTGTGCTATGGGAGTTTGGCAACAGTGATTTTCTTAGAGAAGTTCAAAATAATCATTTTCTGTCGTCTTTGTAACCTAAACTGGGGACATTCTGTATACATATTGGTCGGGAGGAACGCATCAAACTGCACATAAAAATAATGAATAAAACCCAAATGTTGTTTTCCGATTTTTATTTGTTTTCAAGTTATAGTGTCATAAGAAAGTGCCCTACCCACATTGTTTTAATAGTAGCATTCTTGTAATAAGTGGTTAGCTTAGATTGGTTGCAGAGGTCCTCAGTTGGCCTCCAAAATCTCCAGACCTCACACCATTGAACATGTCTGTGGGGCTGGTTGAAAAGTGAGGTATACCTACACGCTAAAAGTCGATACTACGGATGCACTAATTGGACACTTCATAAATACTGCATACCAATATTAAAGAACGGTATGAACAGTTGTTCAGGAGTGAAATATGCACTCTTGGCAGACAAACCAGGAAACATATAGAGGTCGATGGCGGTATTTTGGGAAGTTTATTACAAGAACGCAACACTTAAAACAATGTGGGCAGAGTATTTTGTTATGAAGCTATAACTGGAAAACAAATAAAAATCGGATAACATTTGGATTTTTCTTAATTTTTTCTATACCCTGCAGCAGTTTGGTTCGTTGCTCCCGATTCACACTGTACAGCACTGCTAGATTGCTATACCTTATAATTGAACGTCAAAAGAGACATTACACAAATAATTCAGACGGGTCGTCCCAGCTGCATTGTGTGAAGATCAGTGTAAGATTAGAAAAAATTCTAACCACGCAAAAAAAGAAAAACATAAAAGAGAACAAATGTCGCTTTTACAATTTTAGCTCGTTATTGCACTTTCAAGTAAACAAAACCAAATTACGAAATAATAAATTGGCAAAAATTTTACCCAAACTTCAGGAATAGGATTTTCAACAGGGTTGTCCAGGTACTTTTCAAGGATGTGAGAAAAATCTATAAAATACTAGTAACGATAACACAATGCATAAAAATAATCAACAAACTAGAAAATGAACTTACCTTTTCCACTTCGTCGTCGTACTGCTCACCGGATACATTATCGCGCTGAGAACGCTCCATCAATGTTGCCCTCTTAGCTGCCAAATACAGGCTGCGCTTTGCACGCAAGTACAAGACTTCTGTGCATGCACGTACTGTATAATCAGGGTGGAACGTGTGTTTTAGCATTGCATCAATATTCAGGGACTCTAAACTTCCCAAATTGGCCTGCTGGCCATCTGGAGACTCAGCTACGAAGAACAATTCATACTGGTTAACAAATCTCACGAAATAGGATATTTTTCTATACTTACCAATGCTCACATTTTGAGCGAGTGCTTGTGTGCCGAAATAAGTAAAAGGACCCCCTTCAAACACAAGGTTTTCTTGTCCTACAGTAACTTCTACTCTGCCTTCCAAGACAAGTACGAAATAGTCAGCTGGTTTTCCCCGTTGATAAATCAGGGAAGCCGGATCGTTTCTCCAGTCTTTGTTTTTCTTTATATGAAATACAATATCTTGTTTGAGTAAACGTCGTAAGATTGTTTCGGAGATTGTGTGTTTCCCGAATGCTTCCACACCTGGTAACAATAAAATCAAATTTATATTTCCTGCGACAGCGTCTTCAGGAGTTTGAAGATTAACTTAGTTAATCACTGTTTT
This sequence comes from Xestobium rufovillosum, assembly GCA_963966045.1. Classification (NCBI taxonomy): domain Eukaryota; kingdom Metazoa; phylum Arthropoda; class Insecta; order Coleoptera; family Ptinidae; genus Xestobium; species Xestobium rufovillosum. Next base: position 18,750,962 of record OZ014496.1, read on the forward strand.
TTGAGTGTGGAGTTAACTTATAAAGAATTGATAGGTAATTTACGCCAAAGTTCCTAATCTGACCACTGTGTGTGAACATAGCGACATCAGATATTATGACATACAGATTATTATGAAAACTTTGAACTGTTATATTGATAAAGAATTTGCTGTTAATCAAGTAGCTATGTGCTTACTGAGTAGCACATTTAGGGAGAAGGTGTCCAGAAATAGAAAACTTTTATTATATTTTGCTTTATTATGGCCCGGTTTTTCAAAGAATCCAACACCGCGTTAAGTCTGACACCGGCTTTGTTGCTATGATACCAGCTTTCTGATTGGTTGTATCATAGCAACGAAGCCGGTGTCAGACTTAACGCGGTGTTGGATTCTTTGAAAAACCGGGCCTATGACTTTGAGGCGGTGCCAATAATATTTTTGTGTGTTCAAATGCCAGTATAAAATTGTTTTTTGTCACAGGCGGCAACGATCTATCTCCCTTATCTTCATTATTCTTGTACGTCCAAAAATAAGTTAAACCCAAAAGTTCTAGTTTTGGTCAAGTTTTCAATTGTGCCGTTAGAAAAATAAATGAAAATGAAATTGATCAAGTTTGAGACATGACTTTTAAATGGAACACTCGTGGGAACATCCTGTATACAGGGTGATCTAGAACGAGTGTAACAGCGTTGACTGACTAGTCAATCAACGGTAACAGGTTGTTGAAATTTCTTAAAAAATATGTTTCTTTTAAATTTCTGGAAAACTACAGGAGCTATTCATTTGAAATAATTTATTGAAGTTTTTAACTTATAAATTTTTACTCTTGAATTTTGAATTTCGTACTCTCACCATTGGCATCCCTACGAGGTGGGTAGGCCACATTTATTACCGAAACCATGTTACGCCACTGGCTTACACAGATATGCTGCAAAATATCTGAATCTTTGTTCTATTTACAAGAAAAAAAGCATAGTTTCAGAGAGAAATAATTTTGTGTGACTTGGTGCATAGTCTGCGTTTTTAAAACCGAAACTGACAGTCATCTTTTGTAACAGTAAAGCGTTGTTAATATCAGACGAAATCTGTTTTTGGCACTTTCTGAAATACTCGCATTTAAAGAAGTAACAATATATCGTATGATCAAGTATGATGTGATTTTTTGTAACTTCAAGAATAACAAGAATAAGCGGGTGTGGGAAATTTAAGTGAAATATCAGCATAATTTCTTTATGTAACCAGTATGTGTTATGGGGCTTCGCTCTGCTAGATTTGGGCCAATTCTTCCACCGCAACACGTGTTGTTAACTATTTTGGCACTTTTTGAAATATTCACATTTAAAGAAGTAACAATATCGTATGATCAAATATGATGTGATTTTTTGTAACTTCAAGAATAGCAAAAATAAGTGGGTGTGGGAAATTTAAGTGAAATACCAGCATAATTTCTTTATGTAACCAGTATGCGTTACGGGGGGCCTCGCTCGGCTAGATTTGGGTCAATTCTTCCACCGCAACACGTATTGTTAACTATTTTGGCACTTTTTCAAATATTCGCATTTAAAGAAGTAACAATATCGTATGATCAAGTATGATGTGATTTTTTGTAACTTCAAGAATAGCAAAAATAAGCGGGTGTGGCAAATTTAAGTGAAATACAGTATTGTATGCATATAACGAGCCCGTTTACAAAAAACTACCGGTTAAAACGAACTGGTTATGAAAGTACTAAAAACATGCCCATAATAGGGAGGTTTGGAGAAAAATAAGATATCTATTTTTGGCATGAAAATGACAGAAAATTGTTATTGTAATTGTAATTGTAATGTACGGCGAATTTTTTTTTCTAAAAAATTTTTTTGCTGCGTAATAAGCAAAAAAATTAGCTAGCTAGCCCACATGCTAGTTCGCTTTGTTATTGGTTTGACGTCAGAGTTTCGTAAGGTGCTCCTCCCACTTCTCGTGAAGCGGTACCTATCTCATAACATACTTATTGGGACTATTTCGAGGGTGAATTGTTAAAGGTGTCAAGGAAACATAAAACAAAGACAACATAATCGATATAATGATGCAACAAGGGTATCAAAAGATTTAGTTCTATAATTCAATGCCTGGCGGGGTATTTGCCCGAGGAGTAGTTGTTCGAACGGTCCAGTACCACTCATAACCGCCCCATAATTCGGCAAATAATTAGCTCTTGCTAATACTTACACCAAGCGTGTAAGTATATATAAAGCAAGCAATATTGCATAGTTCGAGTGTGTAGGGCAAAGCACCGTACTGATGAGTCCCAAAAGGACGAAACCAGTGGTCTACGGTTTTCCATGCACATTCGAAACATGCAATATTGAAAAACTTTTAACAAGGGTATCAAAAGTCCGATTCACATAATTTGCCATATTTATGTAGTAGGTAGGTAAATGTCCCGGTAAATGTGGAAATGGTGTGTGATTCTTGCATCTAACCCCAATTTCATTCAACCTCAAAACAATAGTGTAAAGGCAGACCGGTATAAGTAAAACAAAGTCAACAATTTATTAACTGTACATGCCTTTTATAATTCAGTATAAGTAGGTATGTAGATTGTAGATACCTGCTTACTTCTGTTTGTAAAATAGGTACCACCTATATTCTCTAATACAATACAATACATACCTACTCATTTATGTAGGTATGTATACCTAAGTGATTGACAACTTATCAAGTTAACAGTTTTATAACGGATTGGAAATTTAAAAAAAAACGGAAACAAATACAACTCCCGCGAATCAAAAAACTACGCTACGTAGGTACTAGGTACTTGTTTAACAAAAAGAAACAACTGCTATATTCTGGAACGGTTAATGTAGAAACTCGGAAGAGACTCTTAAAGACGCATGTATGGAGTACGAAATTATACCTATGGGTGCGAAACTTGGCCAATGGGAGAAGCAGATTGAAAAAGAGTAGAAGCGTTTGAAATGTGATGCTACAGACGGGTGTTGAAGATACCGTGAATAGACAAGTTAGCAATAAGGAGGAATTAGAAAGAGTTGGGGAAAAAAGAAAAGTATGGAAGACAATAAAGAATAGGGGATAGGATCGTAGGATGGTAGGACACCTTCTGAGACACAAAGGAATAGTTCGCGACATACTAGAGTCAGAGATAGGAATAAAGAGGTAGAGGTTGAAGCAGATTAGACTACTGCTCTCAAATAGTTGTGGATGTAGAATGTTCTACTTTTACGGAAATGCGTAGGCTAGCTCAGGGAAAGAATGGAGGTCCTACGCGTCCTACCAGTCTTCAAAAGAGAACTTTATGATGGCGTACTATTTAATTATTATTGTAAAATAGTTAATAAAATTTCCTTTTTTAGTTCAGGGAGGGAACGCTACGGAAATTCAGTATTTGGCTCCGTCATGCTCCTAGCATCCTGTTTCAAATTATGCTAACCGTAACACGTTACCAAGTACCAAGGGGTCCCAGAAAACTGTCGATAAATTACATTATGTTCGATTTTATTTAGAGTGGCTGCAATGGGGCAGCCGATAAGTTTATAAACTTTTGCAATGATAAACTAACTCGCGAAAATATCGATAATGCTGACCGATTTTCCTTCTGGCTCCAACGAACCACTTTTTCCGTTTTATTGGTGTGCTTTACGATGTATTAGTCTGGGTAAAAACAGAAAACACCAGTTAGAACCAGTTAATAATATTTAACAATTTAACTACACATGCATATGCATAATACTTATGGGACTGCTGCGCGCTGAAGCTGGGACTTGTATGTTATACTAAGTTCTGACGTCACGCGCCCTACTCTCACTGCAAGGTACGATTTCTAGCCTCGCACCGACGGAAAACTTTGCAACGGCTTCACAGGCGAAGGAATTTTTTTTAAACAAAAATTAACAACATAACTGCCTTCAGTATAATAAACTCTATCAATTTTAATGAAATTTGAAAATTACCGAACCTGCCTATTAATAGCAATGTTTGGATTTCCTTTTATAATGAACTCCGCTTATAACGAACCATATTTTGTGCAATTTCAAGGTTCGTTATAAGCAGACACTACTGTACCAGCATAATTTCTTTATGTAACCAGTATGCGTTATGGGGCCTCGCTTGGTTAGATTTGGGCACGTGTTGTTAACTATTTCTACCATAATTCGAAAGTGCCATGCAACTCCCTCCATGTCCAGATGGCTCTATAATTGAGATATCCGCGGATCATACCTAGTTTTGTTACCGTTTTTTTGTTTGTTGCTGGTTTCTTTCATTAACTCCGAATTTATGTTTTAAAGCTTTACAGATCAGAATCTGTGCGTCTGGTGCCCCGTCAGATAAGGGAATCACATTCCAAGAAAACAGTTGATTTCTTAATTTATAACACCTCAGGTTGCCCGAAACCAGCCGAGAGAGTCACCCGTAGGCATACTGGTTACATAATAAAGAAATTATGCGAAATACCCTGTCAGTTGACAATTTGCTTTGGAAACATTTTTCAAATTATACAAGGTACCTTCTCGGCAACTTCCATTTCTGCAAAAAATGCAATGTACCAACTTGTACCAACTGAAAATCTTTTGGGAAAATTCTTTAAATATAAATTTTAATATACTCGACTTTGGATGCCTTTGGAGTGCCACCGGTTTCCTTTGCACTGGAAATTTTAGTCTATAACCGTTGATTGAATGCTATAACTTTGTTCTACATATGTATCGCTAATAGTTTTTGAAGTATTTCAATTTTTATTATTATTATTATTATTATTTTATAGATTGTCCATGCATTATTTTGCACATTTTTCAAATTTTAATTACTATTTATTGTCCTATCAAACGACGCATACCAGGTATTGATAAACAGTATGTCCCCGGATTGGATTACAAAGAGGGCAAGGCAGAATTATTTTTAAGTTCTCAAAAAAATCACTCTTTATAAAAACCCTGCTAGCACATACAATTTTTTATCCAACTGTTACAGGACATGTGCCATTCACGTCAAACAGAAACAGTATCATCTTCGTTAAACCTCTTTTTGTTTCAGTTTTTAAATTTGAACAAAACCAATTTTTCAAAAACATGTTTGATTAAATTGGAAAAACTTTTCTGAAAATTTAGTCATTACTTACTGAATAGTAGCATTCTTACCAGTACCATAGGGTAGAGTACTGAATTAAATTTTTACTGAAGTGCGAACATTAATGAAAATTTTCCAAGCTGAAAAACGCATAAAATATTTCCTGAAACAGTTAGATAAAAATAATATGTTTAACGGGGGTTTAAGAACAAGCAAGAGGATATACTGTATATAAGTATGCCTTTATATACATCAATATACCGTGTGTCCCGGGAATTCTGAAGCATCATGTTTAACACGGGAAATTTGAAAATTGTGATTTCTATGTCCCCAAAGTGTTTTAAGGATATTTCGAGTATCAGAACACATACAATGTGCCTAATAATTTTCGAAGTTTAACAAAAAATATCAAAAATATTTCCAAAAATGTATCACGTGGTAACCAACTTAGTTTAAATACAAGTGTAAAGAGCATGATAATCACCTGTTTAATGGGTTAGTGAGTTCAAGCGCAGAATCGCCGAGATGGCATCTAGCATAACGGAGGTTCGAATCCAGCCGCGGTTATTAGAAATTTTTTACTCGGGACATACCCTACCTGCTGTTTAAGCAAGGCCGTTTCATTTCGGGACCTAGCAACTGCAATTAGGATAGTGGGGGACTGTAAGTAATGTGCTAGTTTCGTTCTTCTTTGTATGACTTTGTTTTTCTTTTTGTATCATACAATATTGTTTGTTATATGTGTAGCACATTTTTGCTAAATAAATACATCTTTATTTATTATTATTTAATTGATTATCCCTTGCCTGTAATTGTGACATCCAGTGATGTGAGCTGGTAAATTACCAGTAAATAACCGCGGTTATTTACCTTAAAATACCAAAAATTAGTTACCGTAATTTACGTGGAAAATTACCGTAAATTACGCAGTAAATTACCATATTTTATAGTAATTTTGTTTATATTTTTTACAAATAAATTTATATTTTGGTGACATCATCTTTTATCTAACATCTAATGCTAAATTACTGTGTTATTGGTAAATTACGGTAATTTATTGGTAAATTACGGTAATTTACTGGTAAAATACGGTAATTTACCGTAATTTGCTGGTAAAATACGGTAATTTACCGTAATGTACGCAATATTTATTACGGTAAATTACCAAAACAAATTTATTACCGCGGTAATTAATATTGGTAAATAAAAATCGTAAATTACCGCTATAAATTACCAAAAATATAAATTACGGTAATTTAACATGACTAGTGACATCACATCATCAAGGCTGGATACCTAATACCTTACAGTTGCCACCATTAAAGTAGGTACTAACTGCATTTCGTAACATTTTTGGGCGTTAGAAAACTTAATTTGACAATGGTCCAGGATTGATGAAACATCATTTGAGAAATTAATAGTAGTCCTAGTGGTTAACGACAATTTTGGCCAAAACCCTGCAAATTGTGTTAAAAGCATTAAACTTGGTGGGCAGCTTAAATAGGTCAAATTAAGAGATTTTGCCCGCAGTACCCAAAAAAATACCACATAGGAGCAGCTCAGGGGCGGAACATATTCCAAGGGGCTTGAATTTCAAAAATAATTAAATAATAACCAATGTGGGCAAGTAATAAGTCATTTTATATTGATTTGATATCGCTGAAGTCAATTCAAACAATATTTTATTTATAACTATAAAATTTTCAAAATGGAGGCCAAATTTCCAATTTTAATTAAAAATTTTGTTAAATTCGCTAATATTAAAAAAATTGTAAACATCTTTATTTAAATTGCAGGCTCTTAACCTGTTCTAATAATATTTTTTGGTATCCCCAAAAATTTCAAAATGGTTGCCATTTTTGAAAGTAAAATTTATTTGCAGTACCTAGGTACCCTGTTGGATATGGATGGACGAACTGAGGGCATTATAGAAATTTAACTTTTTGTTTCTCTTTTTATTTAACATGTCGACAATTTGCTTTTGAAGATAACTATACCTACATATAGGGTGTGTCACGACAAGTTCCTATTAGACATTTGTGGAGAAGCGCATAATTCGGCTAATAATTAGCTCTTGCTAATACTTGCACCAAGCGTGTAAGTATACAGCAAGCAGTATTGCATGGTTCGAGTGTGTAGGGCAAAGCAACGTACTGATGAGTCTCGAAATGACGAAACCAGTGGTCTACGGTTTTCTATGCACATTCGAAACATGCAATATTGAAAAACTTCTGACATACATAAGACTACTGCAGGTAGAGCAGAAAAGTACCTACGTATAGAGATCTAAGGATGTTTCAAGCCCGACGATATGTTTGGGGTAGCATCTCGTAGTACCCAAAATCTGGATTTAGTTCTATAATTCAAAGCCTGGAGGAGTACTTGCCTGAGGAGTAGTTGTTCGAACGCTCCAGTACCACACAGAATTTTGAAAATTGGTAATATCACGTTTTCAAATATTCTCTATTTAATGAAAATAATGGCAACTTAATCCAACTTCCGCTTATACCGGAAGTGGCACTTAACTTCCTTATTTTAAATAGAACTAATACCTATTTTTTTACACTTTCCGGTTCTCCATAAAATTTTAGATGGACTTTATGTAACATAAATAACCTCTAAATGTCAAAATTTCCGAGATATATGCAAGTTTTCAAATTTTTTTACAGTTGCAGGGTAGGTACTCTTTGGCGTCTGCGGCAAAAGAAGCAAATTGAAATCGAAACAATTCCGGGCGGTAGCATTAACAACAAAGGTCTAAATTAAAGTTCAGTGTACTGAAAGTTTGAAAATACTGCGAACAGTGATTAGGATGCGACATTAAACTGAGAAATCAAAATATTGCCAGAACTCAACAAAATTAAATGGAACGCCCCCTTTTTATGCACATTTTGGATTTATATAAAATAAGGAAGTTAAGTGCCACTTCTGGTATAAGCGGAAGTTGGATTAAGTTTCCATTATTTTCATTAAATAGAGAATATTTGAAAACGTGATATTATAAATTTTCAGAATTCTATTGTGAGCGCTTCTCTACAAACGTCTAATAGGAACTCGTCGTGACACACCCTGTATGTAGGTATAGTTATCTTCAAAAACAAATTGTCGACATGTTAAATAAAAAGAGAAACGAAAAATTAAATTTCTATAATGCCCTCAGTTCGTCCATCCATATCCAACAGGGTAGGGGTACTGCAAATAAATTTTATATACTTTCAAAAATGGCAACCATTTTGAAATTTTGGGGAGACCAAAAAATATCATTAGAACAGGTTAAGAGCCTGCAATTTAAATAAAAATGTTATATATTTTACATTTTTTTTTAATATTAGCGAATTTAACAAAATTTTTAATTAAAATTGGAAATTTTGCCGCCATTTTGAAAAATTTATAGTTATAAATAAAATATGGTTTAAATTGACTTCAGCGATATCAAATCAATATAAAATGACATATTACTTGCCCACATTGGTTATTATTTAATTATTTTTGAAACTCAAGCCCCTTGGAATATGTTCCGCCCCTGAGCTGCTCCTACGGGGTATTTTTTTGGGTACTGCGGGCAAAATCTCTTAATTTGACCTATTTAAGCTGCCCACCAAGTTTCATGCTTTTAACACAATTTGCAGGGTTTTTTTGTTAACCGCTAGGACTATAGGTACTTTAGCAGTTTTTCTAAACTTTCAAAATTAATTAGTGGTACTGGACCGTTCGAACAACTACTCCTCGGGCAAATACCCCGCCAGGCATTGAATTATAGAACTAAATCCAGATTTTTTCCAAAATTAAACAAAACAGATTTCTTTATCAAAGTTTGCTCAGTAATATGTATAGTGTCTCATTCTTAAGGGTTTACAAGTTTCCAATAGCGAGCTGCGAACATTAATAGCCCTGTGTAAATCAGACAAATACACAAAATTGAAAATATCCTTGTTAATCAGCAAGAATAATAGATTACTGCAAAATCAAAAATTCACAATGTTTGACAGATTAACTTTTGTAAATCTCAAAAAAATGACATAACATATTCTATAATCGGCTCAAAAATTACGTGCAGCAAAAAAACTGTACATTTTCCGTTTATTGCTGATGACAAATAATATGCATTCAATTCATAAACCTTTTCATCCCATAATCCTTATCAATAAACAAGGTTACTTGATGATCTGTATCAATACTTGACATATGTAATAGTTAATAGGCTTGACGTCAAACATAATTTACAGATTTACTACAGATAGAACACTCACTGGTACTCAAATATTGATATGCAGCCAACGTAAGCTGTGGACTCATTCGAATTCTATTGCTTTCCCCTCTGCGTTCCGCAAATGCTGTGAAATCTTGTCTGTTCCTGTCTCCATGGCGCATTCGTTTTGAACGATTGTCAGCTAAAATATTACAAATGAACATTCGTCAAGTCTCATGCAACCATCACTTACTGAATACATCTGTTTCGTCCATGATTTCTGCTTGAATCAATTCCTCTATAACATCTTCCAATGTAATCAAACCAATCGTCTCATAAAATGGATCGCCCTCTCCTTCATTGTTCACTCTATGAACAAATGCCATGTGACCTTTATTTCCTGCGAACAAACCAATATAACTACCTTACAAATCAATCTAGCAACTATTGTAGCTTACCCTCTTTGAATATTTTAAACATAACATCTAAAGTGACATCTTCAAACACGAAATTACAAGGATTCTGATAGAACTGGCATAAAGTTTTCAAAGGAGTATTATCATCAGGATCAACAAAAGCAAGATCCTTGATATATAACATAGTAACAATATTCTGACGATTGCCCTCGTACACTGGTACTCTGGAAAATCCTGAAATAAGCAGCGATATTTCAAAAGAAACAAAACTGGAGTTTTTGTCATTATCTTACCAGATTTCATTATTTCTGAAACGGTTTCAAAATCTAACACAGCATCATAGTCCAGCATAAAAACATCCTCGATTCGCGTCATTACATCAGAGACTGTCTTCTTACGGAGTTCCAGAGCACCACTGATGATATTCACTTCATCTTTGTCTAAATCATTTTCACCAGTTGTTACCTGTAATGAAAATAAGAGTTACTAATCTATAGGTTGTATATGTCACAGGTATGTAGAATAATCCGGCATTTTTGCATAAAGCCTATAGCAAGCGATATTGTAACTTTTACATTGGTTAGATTTTAACCTCAACGGACGTTATTTGACCTTGACCTGACCAGATCTAGTCTTGTGCAACCAAATTTGACACACCTTGATTAGAATCCACAAAGAATACTTGTTTTGCAGTATACTGATGTTTTACAAAACGCCTAGGCTTTAGACAAAAATTCTGATTCTGTGATACAACTTCGGCACATATTTTAATTCAACATTTTTGCATGCGTATATTATTTTTATTTTACACATAATTGTTCAATCAATAGGTGTGATAGTCTAATGGTTAAAGCACTAGACTACAAATTCTGTAAGTGGGGCTTCAATTCCAGTTACAATATCCGATTCTTCTTATGCCTCCGAATCAACAGCCCAAGTGAATGAGTGGCAAGGATAAAACATGGGGTAATAATATGTGGCTCAAGACGTAGTGCTCGTCACATTACCCTCTGTAATCCACATAGCGTACTTCAATATGCTGAAGCTAAATTAAGTAAGTACCTCTAAACTAGCTTACCCAGACGGTATAAAAGGAGGATTATTATATTATTACATTTAATTATATCTATAGCCATAATATAATGTACAGACTTTTTGATTAGAGGCAAGGTATTTATGTATATTTCTCAAAGAATTCCAGAGCAAAACATGCATAATGAAATTTGAGAATACTTTTGTGTAACTCGACCAAGTCAAATAAATGTATTTGAAAACCTATATTTAAGAGTTTTCTGCGTAATCTAGCTTATGTTAAAAATGCCAAGAAAATGTTTTAGAAAAGTCTACTACACCTCATGTAGTTATTAAAAATTGTGCTAATTAGGTACTGCAATATTACTCGCCTTGTTTGTTAATCAAATTACCATTTTTGCACCAATTTGACCATTCTCATGAGTCACAGTTACAAATATTAAGTACGAAGAAGAAAATTACATAAAATATTAAGACCATTGATTGATTATAATCAGTCAATGGTAAAAACTAAGAAGTGGGCCTATGGGTACTTTGCAAACATTTATTGTAAAGATTTGTCTTTCTGACATACTACGAAAATCAACTAACTTTTGATTCAGAACACCTAGTGGCCATTTTCTAAACCTTACTGCCAGACTAAACGTATGAAGTGATGCAATGATATGAATAGCTGGATTGATAAAAATATTTTTATGCTTGTTTTTATTTCTTGCACTGCCATCCAGTTGCATTACCAAACTGCATCAAGCAGAATCTGAATGATCCTTTTTATGGTACTATAAAAATTGAGATAGATAAGTTAGCATTAGACATAGTAGGTGCGATGGTCTGATGGTCAGAATCTGGAGACTTTTGGAGCGGAGATTTTATATTAGAGTAATAAACACAGAGTCGGTAGGAGGAAATTCGGGAGTAGGAATTGTTGTGAAGACAAAAATAGGGCAGAGTGTAGAAAATTTCTTACAGGGTAGTTACGGTTAGGTTAGATTCAAAACCTGTAAAGAAAGTAATAATACAGTTTTATATGCTCACAACTAATTATATTATAGTGATGAGGCTGTAGAAGCAGTTTATAGCAATATCGAATGTGCCCTAGATTTTATGAAGGGGCTTGAAAATTTAATAATTGTAGATTTTAATGCAAATGTAGATACAGGAAGAGAAGATGGAATAATCGGTCCCTTTGGATTAGGTAATAGGAACGATAGGGGAGTTAGACTGATATATTTTTGCGATAAGCATAACCTATATTTCAACATCATGTTATGAGACGCTATACATGGAAGATGCCAGGAGACCTAGGGAGATATCAAATAGATTACATTCTTGTTAGGCAAAGATTTAGAAATCCAGGGTAGGGACTGCAGAAGCTATCCAGGAGCAGTTATGCATAGTGGTTATGAAGGCTAATCTTCAATTTAAGATTTTGAAAAACAAAACGGTAGAAGACACCTTGACTTCGAGAAACTAAAAGTTTGTGATTTGCACGACGAGTTCGAGAAAAAGACGAACGAAGTACTAAAGGGCGCGGATGAAAATACTGCTATGAATGTAGGCGCAGAATGGAATTGCATTAAAAATAGTTTACGTTCTGCAGCTAACTCAAAACATTATTAAGCAGTACATACATCAATTTTCAGGAAATTTAATGGAGAATTAAAATATCAAATCAAATATAGTTTCTATTTAAAAATATAACTCGGCATGTGAACAGTGCCTTTGTGTCTATTAAAATAACTTAGATCTCAATGCTGCGTACCAATTTCAGACAGCCTGCATTTAGTTATGGTCTATTTGGTTTAAGAATGCAGCGCTGCACGTTCTATGTCATTTTATTCATCAACCTTCTAAAACAACTACTTTTATAACCTTCCAAAACAATTACCTACTTTTATACACCTACTAAAAATCAAGGAGTAAAAAATAAGATGACATTGGCAACATTTATATTAGGTAACAATTAAAATATCCCAGTGTAAATTGGAGTCGCCAAGCCACCCCCATCAATACATTGCTAAACCAAATAGACTTTAGGTACAAATTAAATATTAGTAATATACAATAAATAGAATCCGGATAATTGTTACTGTCTGTGAACAACAAACTATATCAGATAATTTTTTTCAGTCTGTACCTATTGATAATAACAAATCAATAATAACTATACATAACCATAGAATCACTGCTACAAATATCGATTTTGAAATCTTCACCTGCATAATCCTAGCTTGACCTTTACAAATTATTACTTTCTTAATAAAAGGGGAATTTTACAGCTACATAAAGCTATTGAAAACATTAAATCACGGAAAAACAAAAATGAAGTCTATGCAAGTGAATATAAAATTATTTATAACATAATCAGACCAGATAAAATTGAAAATAAACCTTCAGATAGCAATTACCAATAAATTAGTACAATTTAATACAACACATCCACCCGTTTTCTGAGAAATTCCTAAGTCCAAGGCCAAGCAGGGAATATCCGTCTGGTTGAATAGGTTAATCATTTTCGTAGTTTTTCAATTAGGTACGCATAAATTTAAAACCCCCATAATTTTACTTTTATTACTTATATGTTACAAAATGATGTGTCTGGTAGCCAAGTTATTACCTGTTACAATCATAAGTATATATGGAGGAGTAAAAAGAAGGCGTTGTAGGTCGCCGATAGCTCAGTTGGAGAGCGCGAGGGCTTCGGAGCGCGGGGACCCGGGTTCGACTCCCGGTCGACGGCGGCAAGTTTTGCGCCGTGTAACATACCTAATGTATTTTTGAAGTTTTCAAAGCCATGAACACGTTTCTGCATTTTAATAGTGGTACATCATTCAATATTTTTAAAAGAAAGGTTTAACAACTCAAGAAATTCATACAGATATGGTTGGTGTGCTTGGAGATTCTGCCCCTTCCTCTGAAGCAGCAAAAAGCTTGTTAAAAAATACGAATTATCTACTTCGCCATATCGTCGAAACTCCATTTAGTACTTTAATTTTGCTGCCTTGGAATAATTTATTGTATTTTGCAAAAGTTTAATTTTCATGTACCTACTTAAACCTAGTTTGACGCCAAATATTCCATAAAAAGCAATGGGGGCGATCAGAAAGTCACAACATTTAAAAATCTGCTGTAATAAATAATAATTGCACACTCGATCACAGCTTTCAATATTTACAGCTCCATGAAACTTAGATCGTTGATTGTCTATTCAGTCAACGCTTAGATATAGAACGCTTAGATATAGAAATAAATTGAGTTTACGGTTTTCAAGAAAGATGAAATGAAATATTCAAAACGCAAACAATTATTTTATCAAAAATACGTAACGCCATAATTTCTCCCAATTTCAGTGGCCGGCGGTCGATAAATAATTATCTGTAAATAATTATTTTTTATAAGGGAGTTTTCTGATGCATGTGCGTTAACTCACTATAAATGTTACAAACAAAACGCACGCTATATTTGCATTGCAATTTTGTAGTCTGCGTCTGGTAGTTATATTTTTGCCAACGTGAGTAATAAATAGTAAAAGTATTCCAGTGTATTCCGGTTAAATCTCATCTAATTAAATACCTATACTAAAAAATGTATTTACGTAGAAACGAAAAATAAAGTTAATCATCATATTATTAAGAATTTGTGGGATATTTTATTCACCTCAGTGAAGTTTATTTATAGCTGGTCTATAACACCCACATAATATGGCTCGTCTGTCTTCGTCATCAAGTTCGGTGTCTTCGAGGGTATCTTCCATCTTCGGAGTCTTCTTGTTTTAAAGTTGAGTCATTCTCACATTTATTTTACGTATCTCGCCATCCGTCACTTTTCTTATTTCCTGCATCTTTCCTCTGATATTTGAGTCTCTACTACTTGATTTGTTTGTGTCTCCAGTTGGTCGGTTACTTTTGTAATTTTCAGTTACCTTATTCTTGGCTTCCTTTTATGACTGACTTCATTTCTTCTTGACTGTCTTTCATTGCTTCTAGGTTCTAGGTTGTTCTTCATTGATTCTTCATTTTTCTTAGTTGCTTCAATAATTGTTATTCATCTCCCCTACAGATTGGTCTTCTCTATTCTTTATTGTTTTTCATGAGGTGTACTTCATTCAAATTTTCTTCATTACTTCTTGATTGTTCTGCGTTGCTTCGTCTAAACTAAAGTCTGCAGTTGTTGTTGCTCCATCGCAGATTTACTTTTTGTTACCAGCATAAACACCCACATATCGAAACAAGTCCAAAATTGCTACCTACTAGTCTTTACAGTCGCTATCGACTCCAAAAAAGGTCGGAATGCCCACATACTTCCGATATTTTCTAAACTTTCTAGGACTCCATACAGCTTGTTGAAAATTCCACAGTCTTCCACGACGCTTTTCACTCTTCTCGGCTCCAACTCGCGCTTCTGACACCAATGTAGTGTTTCGCTTTTAAAACAGTAACTACATATTATGTATATACAATGTAGTTAATATTTTCACTCTTCACTATTTGGTAGAAATCCATGATTAAATAAAAAATTACTTCGCGTACTACCAATAAGTATAACAAAATTATTTTATTTAACCGGTTTCAAGATCTACAAACGATCCCATCATCAGAAATGTTTAAGAAAAATTTTTTCTTTTTCTTTAATTTAATGTTCCAAATCGCTAAAAATTATTGTAAATATTTGTATATACAAACGATCCCATCATCAGAAATGTTTAAGAAAAATTTTTCTTAAACATTTCTGATGATGGGATCGTTTGTATATACAAATATTTACAATAATTTTTAGCGATTTGGAACATTAAATTAAACGGTAACAATGTAACAATAACGAAATAACTATCAACCCAACTGCTTTCACAAATCAAAATGCACTATAAAGTCAACTCATTGTCGCACATCACTGGTTTATAGCCTTTCACATTACATCGCTCGTATTCTTCATTCAAAGCTGAACTGAGATTTTCGGCCGTTATGGCAATATAAATTAATACTCAAATAGATCGTTCTACAATAATCACGAATATTCTACCAAGAGGACAGTTCTAAAATCAATTAGCATCGTGTTAATGCAAACGATCAATTCCGTTAAATGTCACCTCGCCCTCATATCACCCTCGCGACGCGATGTACATAAATCATAATGTAATTTATAGAAAGCGTTTTGCACTGTGCAGCGATACCACGTTTTAACTATTTTGGTACAGAATAAAACGGGGATGTTCGTAAAAACGAATTTTTCACAAAATGGCGGCTACTTCCGGTCCTCGTTCGAGGTAGAATATTTGTAGGTGTTAATAAATTGAGGGATTAAACATTCCAGCTTTGTCTGAGTTATTTCCGTAGGTATTGCCCGACGATGGCCGCCAATTCGACTGGACTATTTTCTAAATAGGCCACTATAAGACAATTGTCGTTTACTTTGTAACATTGTATGTTTTCTCATATGTGTTTCCATATGAGACACTTTCCAATCAGTCTGTAACTGCTCATTAGGGTTGCCACCTTTTTGAAAACCGAAAGGAGGACATTAACTAGACACCTATGTGATATAATATGGACAGTGGGCACCAAGAGGGGATCTCCGCAGGAAAAATTTTTGAAAATTAATACTTTTTAAGCATTTTGAAATAATCAATAATGGCACTATTTGATCCCTTTTTGTACATATTTTCCTTTTACCCTTCTCTACGTCTAATTGGAGATCGCCCGACAGGTTGTGACGTTGCGGTGTTGCGGACAACACGGCGGTAAAAAAAATTTATGTTAAATGTAGGTTCAAGCGTTCAAGTGACACTAGGAGATTTCGGAGGACATTTTTGGAGCAAAGGAGGACGTAGGACAATTTGATAAATGGAGGACTGTCCTCCACAATGGAGGACGGGTGGCAACCCTAACTGTTCTATTCTGAAAAAAAATATTTCCAAATGTTTTTGACTATATTTTTACTTGTGGACATTCTGTTTCGATAAATCATGTTCGAGTTACCGAACTGACTAAAAAAAATCACTGATATGAAAACACGTGTGAGAAAACATACAATTGTTAAGAACAAAATCGAATACATGGAGCTGAGCGGGGTATTTGTTGATGTTTGGTCTAACAGCGGTGCTATCGGCACCAATCATGAGATCATGGAGTTCGGGCGAGAGAAGCGGGGAAAGGACACTTGCGAATATCCTGGGCGAGACGATGGACGTGTTTTCTGTTAATTCATTCCTGATATTTTAATTGTGTTATCAACTATTGTTTCTTAAACCAATATAATTCTGTTCTATTACGGTATTTCTTTAATTGATTTTTACATCAGAAGTGTGGATAAAGAACTTGCGTGTTTTTTTTTACGTTGTGTTGTGTGTGACGTGGGGGTTTTCCAACGCGAACATGCAGAGGGAAATTCCTAGTCGAGTAGAGCGAGTTGCCCGCCGGCGATCTCCCGATCGGTCGACGGTACAACGTGGTGAATCTCGGGGGTGGTATCATCGAAGCCGTGACTCGGCGTCGAGGGACAGGTCCAAGCGGAGAAAGGGGCGACGAGAATCGCCTAGACAACAGGTGGTTCGGCGCACCAGGTCTCCTACGGAAGGACGGGGCTGGACTCCTGAAGGACTTCCGGAGAGGACACCTGCGCAGCGCCAGGAGTCTTCGCGTAGCCGGGACCGGAGGACTTCTTCACGGAGTCGAAGCCGGAGTCGGGAATCGCTTGGACAGGAAATGGTTCGACGAGCCAGGACCCCGGAACGGCGCCGTCGGTATGTACGAACACCTGAGCGACGTCATCGGGCACCAGGGCAACGTGCGAGGGCAGGCAGCTCTGCAACGGTGTCGCAGTTGGGTGAGGCGATTGCTGAAGGCGTGGGACGTCTTGCAACCCAAATGGCGGTAAGAGACGGAAATCCAGTGAGTTGTTACAGGAGGGCAAATACAAACGAATCCCGAGGACGTGGTTGACGTGACGGAAATTCGTGCTCGAATTGAGGGGCATCAGGAAAAGTATCAGGCTGATCAAAAGCGAAGGTTTGACCAGCGCAGGTGCAAGTCTCAGCCGTATCTTGAAGGAGACTTGCTGCTGGTTCGAATCACCAGCACACCAGCTACGGGAGGAAGCCATAAGTTGTTACCAAGGTGGAGAGGCCCGTTTCGCGTAACGAAAATCCTTGGGAATGATCGGTACGAGGTGGCGGACATACCTGGCAGTAGTCGATCTCAGCTATCCTACCGGAGTGTCGCTGGTGTTGATAACATCAGGCCATGGATCCGTTATGATCAAAATTAAGATGGTCAGGAACGGAAGGGGGTAAGGGAGTCAGGGAATTTTGTGAGCGTAACCATTGCACTTTTGGTGGAACACAACGGTGTGGCCAAATGGCTGGGATGACGACGTTCACAAGATTAGCCTGCAGTCAGGGGATTTTGTAAACATTACTATTGGGCTTTTGACCACAAACGCGTGGTCAAATGGATAGATTGTTTACAGAATATGCCTGGGGTCACGGAGGTGAGACGGGTCGCACTGTTGATGTGATCAACGTACTAATTCACTAGGTTAAGTTGTTTACGTTCTTGTGTTTATTTTGTACTATAGTTTATTTCTATCTAATTTTGTTATAAACTGGGCCCAGTTCATAAATTTTCAGCAAGCCTTTCGCCGGTGGTCAGGATGCCCGAACGGAACGAGAGATTGTTGTTTTTTTGTATTTCTTTTTGAAATTGTTTTCGAGTTGAAACTTAGACGAATTGCGAGTTTCAGATCTCAAGTGCCGAAGCGTGCGAGTGAGGACACTCTGGATTGTCAGGAAAGGCCGTGTTAAGAACAAAATCGAATACATGGAGCTGAGCGGGGTATTTGTTGATGTTTGGTCTAACAGCGGTGCTATCGGCACCAATCATGAGATCATGGAGTTCGGGCGAGAGAAGCGGGGAAAGGACACTTGCGAATATCCTGGGCGAGACGATGGACGTGTTTTCTGTTAATTCATTCCTGATATTTTAATTGTGTTATCAACTATTGTTTCTTAAACCAATATAATTCTGTTCTATTACGGTATTTCTTTAATTGATTTTTACACAATGTAAACGACAATTTATTAATAATGGGAAAAGTACCTATACGCTGTCTTACTGCATTATGAAAAAGGATACTACTTATTATTTTAAAAACATGCAGGTTTCATGCAACTGGCGGAGATCGACAAACGGATAACAAATTGTCTAAAAAAAGATTCCCTGAACACTTTGGCTAACCAATATAGAATTCGCTGGGCGGTTTGCACCGCTGGACTATCCTCGAAACCGTGACTAAAATTATTGCAATAATTATCGGAAATCAGTTACGCGCGTTCAAATTTACGTCACTAAATTTTCTTTTCGCTAAAATATTGGCAAGAAATGGGCTACAAGTCGAGATTATTTCACAACAAGAATATTATTTGTGAAAGTTCTAGTTTGGGCTGTTTATAACTGACGTGAACTGGTTTTAACTGATCAACACTGAAAACCATCGTCCAGGTATAGATTGAGTACAGGATTATGTACATGTATAAAACAGAATAATACAAATAGTAGGACATGCCTAAGTAGTCTGAAGAGGTGCTTCAGTTAGCACAGTTTGAATCTTTAGTAACGAAAACACTTCTATTTCTGTAAATGAAGTGGGAAAATGTTGGTTTGAATTTTTTTGATATTTCATAATTTAACACCGGAAAGTATTGCGCAATAAATTCAGGAAATACGAACTGAAGCGTAGAAGGGGATTAAAATACCTACATTTTTCAAAATTACCCATTAGACAGTCGAACTATCTAATAGATGTTTGAATTGTCTATCAGACATTTACACTGCCTAATAAACACCTCAAGTAGAATCTATTCAACTGTGTAATAGACAATTCAATATACATTAACTATCTAATAGTCTAATACTCCTCAACTGTCATGCGTTACCTACCTTATGGTTTTGTTACGCGTTTTGCATGAAATTGGATTGATTCACCTAAGCATTTAAATATTATGGAGGTGAAGTTGACAATTTTTGTACACCTATGAATATTGAAAGGTACAAGTTCCAAATGTGTTTTGTTTTCTTTTAAGTCCCTACCTACACTAAGTTTAAATTTCATGGTTCTCATGTTTTAATTTTTATTCGAATATTTTAGTTGAGAATGCATGTAATTGCTTCTGGCAGGTACCTACTGGTACATTTTATTACTGATACCCATAAAATGTATTAAATTATATAGTGTCCTACGGAAGCGTAGAAGGGTCACAGAATACCTACCTTCTTCAAAATCGCCCATTAGACACTCGAACTGTCAAATAGATAGGTAGTTCAACTGTCTACTAGACATTTAAACTGTCTGCTAGACATTTGAATTGTCTAATAGACACTTGAAGTGTCTATTTAAACAGCGACCTATTTGAGCCACAAGGAAACTATTAAAATATAATCGCTTTAGGTATTCAGGTACCATTTATTACTGATATCCATAAAGTGTTAGTAGACAGTTTAAGTGTCCATTTGATAGTTGGAATGTCTAGTAGATAGTTGAGTTGACGAATAGATACTCGAATGTCTAATAGATAGTTCACGTGTGTAACATACAGTTGAGGTGTCTATTAGACAATTGAGATGTCTGTTAGGCACTTGAACTATGTATTAGACAGTTCGAGTGTCTAATGGGCGATTTTGAAGAGGGTTTATAATGTACTCCCCTCTGAATTGAAAAAATGTACAAAGATTGGATTTAGAAACAATTTATTTAAATGTTACTTTAATAGACAGATGGGGAGGTGATTTCAATGTATGTTTGTTTGTCATGGCGGAGATGCGTGAATACGCGATGGTGGTGTGGCGCGCGGTTCGGGGTTTTGGCGACATGCGAGATGGGGGTATTCGGAAGCGAGTGGCTCGTTGGGTGGATCATTCCGGAATTGCGAGCCTGCATGGGATTTTAATTTTAATTTAATCATTGTATACGTAGCTGCAGAATGTTTTATTTTATTTTTGTCAAGGTCTTAATGGTAGAACGGGGGACGAGTTTTTCGTCTGCCTGAATTAATACCTTGTGATTTTTTCCAATTCTTCTTTTGTCATGTTGTGCTGTATTTGTAATTTGGGAAAATAAAACAATTATTATTATTATTATTATTATTAGATATTCTATGTCCCTCCTGCGCTTCCGTAGGGTCCAACATAGTGTGTGTTAGTAGAAAGTGGATATTAGACAGGTTGAAGTGTTTAGACAGGTGAGGTACCTATTCGACGTTAAATTGCCTTTTAGACACATTAGACAGTTAAGGTGTCTATTAGACTGTTGGATAGTGTCTGTTGGACAGCGAAGATATCTATTAGACAGTTCAAGTGTCTATTAGATAATTCAAATGTCTAATGAACTTTTCAAATATCTAGTAGGCACTTGAACTGTCTATAAGAAGGAAGGTATTCTACCGGGAGGGCCAAGTTGCAATTAACAAAAAGAAACAACTGTTATGCTCGGGAATGGTTAATGCAAATACTCGGAAGAAAGACGTACATATTGTATGGAGCGCGGCATTATAAGAGTGTGAAACTTGGACAATAGAAGCGTTTGAAATGAGTTGCTACAGACGCATGATGAAGATACCGTGGATAGGTAAGGTTAGCAATAGGGAGGTATGAAAGAGTTGGAAAAAAGCGAAAGGTATGGAAGGCAATAAACAACAGGACGGATAGGATGGTAGGATACCTTCTGGGCCACGAAGGAATAGTTCGCGACATACTAGAGTCGGAGATAGGAATAAAAAGAGGTAAGGGTAGGCCCAGATTAGACTACTGCTCTCAAATAGTTGGGGATGTAAGATGTTCTACTTTAAGGGAAACGTGTAGGTTAGCTCGGACTGAGAACATTATGATTATGATGATGGAGACCAAGACAAGAAGTCTACAGAGGTAGAGGAAAACCACCAAGCCTTTACACAGATGGACAGATGACATTAAAAAAGAGTAACAGCAAATTGGATTCAGATGGCTCAAAATAGACAGAGCTGGCAAAAATTAAGGAAGGCTTTTGTTCAGCACTGGGCAGTACAAGCTAATAATAATGATGATGATATTTAGTGCTACACTATAAGTATTATCTGTTAGGATCAAAGACCGATTTTGGCCAATGGTCGAAAAGAACAACCAGAACACGGTCTGGGTATCACAGAATTGCCAAAATCTGATATGTCGCATTCTGGTCGCTTTAAGAAGACCATAACGCGTTCTGGGATTTCGATTATTGCCAGAACATGCCGTGCACTGTAACACCAACGTTGAAAGATTTTATGCCTGTATCAAAGCATAGGTTTAAAGTTCTAAAGCATGCATCGCTTTCTAAAGAACTTTTCTTGTAAGGCAAAGCACCGTACTGATGAGTTCCAAGAGGACGAAACCAGTGGTCTACGGTTTTCCATGCACACTCGAAACATGCAATAGTGAAAAACTACTAACAACTTTTCTCTAATATTGAAATGGAAGAGATGTTGGGCACAAAATTCAAAAGCGATCAAAGTCCGAAATAAATTTATAGCCAAAGCCCGAAATGTCGCAGTCTAGTTTTTCAACTATCTGGTCAGGTCTAGTTAGGTCAGATCTCACAAATTTCCTATCTACAATCTCTGTATAAATTCTTAATAAGTTAACCCCACATACCAAAAGACAGTGATACAGTAATTAAACTCGACACATGTTTCGCTTTTTTAGATTAATCTAAATTAAACGTTATTCTTGCTTTTACCTTATTGCCCTTATTTAAAGAGGGCTCGTGTACTTGGCAATTATGCACCACTTACCAATGTGCCTGGGAGATTTAGAAGTATCGAATTGTCCTCGTACGAATAATTATTATCTGTCACTGGCCATTTCCCGCCTGCTGTCGATCTTCTTAGCCAAATTCAAAGGGACTACCAATGTTTAGCGGAGTGATTTATGATGCTCCCAGACAACTCGTACTAACATTGTTATTTTTTTGAAAATTGGAATGAAAATCAGTAGTGCCGAAAATTATTGAAAAAATGGAATGGTCCACTGAATTAACACTCAAATTTTTCGAGTTATTTAGTTCTATAATATAAACTAATCATCCACCATCTACCTTTACGCAGTATTTCTTTTACCACAAGAGCAGCACTAACAACCTTTTCCTCATTGCTGTCCATTATGAACTTCACGCTATGAACAATTATTATTATTTGTCAAGGTTTGCAAGTACAAGTCGCCAGCCGCAACTGCAAGTTGTCTGGGAAGATTTGCTAGTGTGTACTTGCCGCTCGGGCAATTATACAAATATTGGCGTGATTGCCAAATACGCCGGTTGTCTGGAACCACCTTAAAAGACAGGGTGTTAAAAGTTCATCTGTCTTTTTTTATTTCTTTTTTACATCTTATGAACGGTGATGTACTCAAACAAACTGAAATTTTAGCTAAATATTTGACTAGTTTTCCAGAATATCTGAAGGTGAGAAATAAAATTTTATGTGAACACTGCCAGAGACAGGAATATGCTAATACTTCATATACACATGTTTGAATCGGAAACTTTGGCATAATTTCACATGCATTTTTAACAGTTGACCTGCCAAGCCAAAACAGTAGCGGCATTATACTCGACACGTGTTTCACTGACAATGTTAGCGTATTCAGGAGTATGAAGATAGTTAGCCAGCAAAAGAATACAATCTTAAAAAATCTGGCAGCGATTTTTAGTTCGACAAATTTTAACTTCCTAGTTTAAAACCGAAGCAAATTAGGAGACGTTTGTTGGACAACTTTTTCTTCTTTTGAGTCGTAGATCTCTCCCTACCATTTTGCATTTATGTCATATGGTGGTGTTACACACTTATAGGATGATTTTTTTTTATTAATAATAATAATAAGGACTTTATTCAGTTGCATACAGATACGCATACAAATAAAATCAAGACAATAATAAAAAAAAAGAACAACTGAAATGGCGAAGTTCAGAGGTTGACAAAGTCAATCTCTGTTCTTCCACTTAACCAAACACTCAATAATGGAGAGTAAAACCAAAGTGCGACATTACAGGCTGGTAACAATTATTTTAGACATATCTGTATTATACAGAGGTACATACTACACTATATTACCTTATATCAAATTATATAACATAATTTTACACAAATTCATAATTTACTTTATTATATTTTACTATATTTTACTATGGCAGAGGAAAAGAAATGGTAGACCGAAGAAAAAAACATATTTTTTAATTTTAAAAGAAAGAAACTTGCATGGGTTATAAGAGGCAAAAGCACATATAATAGGGCACAGTAACATAACTGTTAGGACGAGATATGAACTATGAAATATACTTACTTAATAAATGACTACGTAGACATTTTTTAAATTTATGGATAGGCAGGAGTTTAAATTTATTCGGAACAGAATTATAAATATTACAAATGTTGTAAGAATAGGACTTACGAAGAAATGAATGCCTGTGTCTTGGAATGGTTAAGAGATCTTTTAATCTAATATTTATGTTATGCACGTCTGTCCTGAATTTGATTTTATTATAGAGATATGGAGGAGTTTTATATGAAATTATTTTATGAAATAGACAAGCAGAGTGTAAGAAACGTCTATCCTTCATATTCAGCCATCGCAAATTACCCAACTTATGTGTAATGCGCCTTCTCCTTCTAATACCAAAGATCAACCTCATACAAGAGTTCTGCATTACTTGCACTCTTCTGATACTACTACTCTCTAAACAAGGGCCATATAGAGTATCTGCATAATTAAAATTGGACAAAACAAGTGTCTCACAAAGCAAAACTTTCGTGGCAAAATTAATAAATTTTCGAATATTATAAATGATTTTTAAATTTAAAAAGGCTTTTTGAATACATTTAGAGACATGAAAAGAAAATTTCAGTTTAGAGTCCATGACAACACCTAGATTCCGCGCAGTATCAGTATACTCCAAAGAGTAGTCACCAATCTTAATTTGCATGTCCCTGACAACACTCTCCCTAGCACCCGGAGTGAAAAAGCCGCCAAACAACATTAATTTAGACTTCCGGGCATTCAACATTAGGGAGTGGTTCTGGGCAAGAAGCACGAATTCGCCCAAATCCTTGTTGATCCTATCACAAGCCTGGCGCACTTCACTCAGAGGAAAAGAATAATATAACTGAGTATCATCAGCATATTGATGGTATTGACAAAACCGCAGACATTTAACTAAAACAGAAGTGTATATTGAAAATAATATAGGTCCCAGTATTGATCCCTGTGGTACACCACAGGTTACACCAGCCAAATCAGAATACTTTCCGTCCACTACAACCATTTGTGACCTGGATGTGACATAGTCATTTAACATACTTCTAGCTTCCTGCCCAAAACCAACATGATGCAGAAGAGCTAACAATAATCTGTGATCAATGGTGTCAAATGCCTTGGAAAAATCTAACAATACTAACAGACAAAAATTGTTTTGATCCAAAGCAGTAACCTCCAACAATGCTGTTTCACAACTAAAACCCGCACGAAATCCAGACTGATTCACCGGAATCACCCCCACCTCATTTAAATATCTTGATAATTGTAACCCAATGACTTTTTCAAAGATCTTTGACAGAACTGGCAACAAACTTATTGGTCTGAGATCTTTATAGGACTGAGGAGTATTTATTTTCGGAAGAGGTTTAATCATAGCCACTTTCCAACAATCAGGAAAAATACTGGATTCTATGCAAGAATTAACAATATGGGTAATCACTGGCAAGATTATTGGAAAGCAGCACTGAATCATATTCAAGGAAATGCCATCATGACCACATGCGTTAGATTTTAAGGAATTTACTGCATCCAAAATATTCCCAGGTCCAACTAATTTAAAGGTTAACAAATTATCCGAAACTGATTCTAATGTTGAATTCAAATAATAATCAAGAAGGGTAGAGTCAGGTAAAAAATTTTTATTTGAATTGTCTAAAAATGATTTATTTATTTCGTTGGGGCTTTTCAAGCTCTCTGGAATGTCATAATTTCTCGATTTCAAATTGGCCCCAAAAGTTTGTAGTTCCCTGTATATACAACTGTTGCCAAAACATGAAATTCGATATTCAAGATATGCTCTCTTTTCAGAATTAACGGAAGAATTCACTAAATTTCTAAGAGATTTGTAGTAATTCCAGTGAACCAGACTTCTGGTCTTTTTATACCTTGCCAAAGCCTTGTCTCTAATATCCATCATGAACATAAGATTGTCTGTGAGCCAGGGAGCCCTCTTTTTAGTAACTTTTATCGTTCTCAATGGTGCATGCAAATCAAACAAGCCAAGAATATTTTCATTGAGAAATGATATTTTGTCATTAACATTATCGATTCTATAAATTTCAGACCAAGGCACATCCCCCAATTGACGCAAAAATTCACTATAAGGTTCTTGCAAACCAGCGGAGAAGGTAGGTTAAATGGGGAAAGTAGTGTAGTTTTTTTGAAATTAATAAATAAGCAATTTGTATAGTCTACCAAATATGTATGTATAACAAAATTTTAGGAAATTTAACAATATGTATTTTCTAGAAAGCGTCCGTTTATTCGCACGCTGTCTCCCACCACACAGTCCACGGCAGTGAGCCAACTTCTCATACATAGACTTTGGACGACAACGATCTCAAAACGACTGTACAAAATCAATAGCTTAAAAGCTGAATTACAAGATACATAATTTGGAAGGTGAAATAAATTTAATTTATTCAGTCATTTATTTATTTAAAAGTAAAGTATTTTGCAAGACATTATATTAAAGATATGAACGTTATAAAAATTTTTTACAATAAAATAAAATTTTCTATTACACATAAAGTTATATTAAAATATCTATGCCAATGTTGCCATTGGAGCTTTGTTTAAAATATGTGTACCGTACTTTTCATACTCCTGTGTAATAACACTCTTATCCAAGTTTGCGTCCAGAGTGATAACAGGTGCCGGCAAACTGAACAATGTCTTGTGGTACAACCACTTTTCATGCATATCATGAATTTGCTGTAAATAGTGCAGAGATACAGATTTTTCTTCCTGTCTATCTCGATCCATCATGCGCTGGTAAACAACTTCTGGAGTAGTTCTCAAGTAAACTACAACAAAACAAACAAAAGGATTATTAATGTATATGGATTAAAAAGCTTGCAAAAAAATAAAAAACTTTGTATCCCCACTCTCATCCGAATTTATCATACATCATGTTCAATATCTTAGTAGAAGAAATGCAGAACCGTTTTCAAGTATTTGGATATTTTATTACAGATTAATCCTTTTATCTCTTAATCTACCCATCTATTTTTATAGTTTGCAACTGCATAAACATCACTAATTTACACCCTTTCTTGCATAGAACAAACCATTTTTGATGTTTATAATAAAATTCACCAATTGTATTTTGTGTTCTTATTTTCACAATAACATCCATTGGAAGCCTATATTATTTTATATTTAATTTTAAGCTCTTTTATAAAATAACATAACAATCTAAATGGCTGTTGGTGGAATCTTCTTAGATGGTTAACCCAATACATGATTCAAAAGAAAATCGAGACGTAATTGCTTCAAAACAGAGCACTTGAAAAGCAATATTCAAATACTGTTCATGATATACTATTCCACGATATCTTTTAAAAAGTGCTGACTGCTTGATCCTATCCAGGGGCCAGTATTTTTTTAAAGTTGCCCAATCAGTGTAACATAGATATTACATGTCCATCACATGGCATAAAAAAGAAACAGAACTAACTGAAACGACAACAAAGGGTCTCCATCTTAAAATACTGCGACAAGCGCAACACCATCGCTAATCAAGCAATAATGCATCTTTAGATATAACGTGCATAATGAACTCTCTGAATGTATATGCTGCAGCGTATTTATCACACCTTATATTTACACATTTGTCTGTTAAAACGGAGAATTTTCACAGAAAGGAAAGATAGAAATTTTTTATTTAACTCTGCATTAGCGGACTTTCTCACTTATCCAACTTTGGGTCAGGATGTTGTCACTAAGACACACTGTATAGGTAAAAGCAAAAGTAAAAATACCTTACCTATGAGGTCTACACCGACATTGCAATTCTCCAATATCCATTTGAAATATTCATCAAGGACGGCAGCTGACGGTGCTGGCATAATTCCATCTCTGGCCATTTTCTCTACAAAACAATACTTTGCACTGTAAAGTGATCGTTCCAACAACTTTATTGGATGGTCTGTTGGTTTTGTGTGCTGCTCCAACATCGTTAACATAACATATGACTGAAAACTGAAAGCCCACCTTGTTGGGTCACTATACAAGTACCCCTAAATAAAATGATTACTAATCAATTTCTTAAAATATGCACAAAAATTTAATACTTACGAGAAGGTTATGCGAATTGCAATTACGCCACATTTCCACTGGTTCCGTAAGCACACAAACATCTTCGTACTTCTTAAAATATTCTAAAAATGTGGTTTTTCCAGAACCAATATTACCTTCTACAATAACTGTAAATGGGCGATTAGAATTTGGTTTTGAATTTTCACCCATGCTTAAATTTTCTTTGGTATTTCAGAGATTTGACACGAAAATTAATTTAACACTGTTAGCAGCACAACTACCACAAATTTTTATCAATAAAATCTTAAAATATATCCCATAAAACTCAGATAAAAACACCGAACATCACAAGCAAACATGAAAAAGGCGGTTAGATTATTTCAGTTTGAGCGGGAAATCACCTACAGGTTAAGTATGTGAAATTAGTTGCAAGAGAATAATCAGATAATGCAAAAACAACTTCCCGCTTTATAAATTTAATCATTTTATACTTAATGGTTTCCAAGAGTTCTCAAATTTCTAACAGAAAAACTATAGGATCAAGTAATACCGGCATTTATTATTTCCATATTCCTAAAGGTTAAATTATTCGTAAACTGCTTTAATCTACAAAGAAGCATCTGTTAATCAGTCAGACCATTATATTATCAACACGTGTTGATAAGTTAAAATCAAAATTCAATTAAAATTTTAAAATTAGTTGCAAATGTTAACTTTTATTTCCAGGTAAAACGTTATTTTGACATGTAAACAAACCAACTGCGCATACGCGCATAATAACTTTGGAAATATTTGCGGTACCAACATCAGCTGAGTTCAGGTCAGTGGCAGAGCGCACGGTTCTAAAATGAGGGGTTAATCTAATAAACAAAAATTATATTTTCTTTATGCGGTGGGTAATTATCTGAAACGTCTGTTACATTAAAAGATTCATGTACCTACTAATAAGTTTGTTATTCTTCGTTGAAACTTTGCATTTGAGAGATAACATTCACAAATTATTACCGAAATTATTTCAGGAATTTATTAGCCACATTTCAAACTTGGGAATCCAGGTTCTCTAATACACATAAATATTTTCATGCATGTAACTACATCGATTTCTGTATCTTACGTCTTATATTTTTGCTAACAACAAAATCGATCGAACGTCGGTAAATGGAGTTTAGCAGCTTCTTGTTTACATCACGCACATTTCTGATTTTCATCAAATATTATAAGTGGAATCAAAACAGTAGAAACCTAGAAGCTACAAAAACGGAATTGGTTTTCAAAGTGCTTTGAGTCACGAAGGATATACTCAAGCCAAAATTTTACGCGTAGGTATATCATTTTTATCAGTTTATTATCGGTGAATTTCAAGCATAGCTGGGAAATGGGCACGCAATTGATCACAAAAGTAGTGACGCAGTTTCTAAGTTTCTATACACCGCATAAGTGCTTCCGTCATACGTCAGATTTTCATTCTAAACAAAACAAATAATGCACGTGCCATTTGACGTTTATCAGTATTATTTACAACGTCTTAAGTTAATTTTTGCAATATAATTCTAGAAGTTTTGGAGTGAAAACAATTTATTTTCAATTTGTGTGTTACGCTTACGTGTAAAAACATGAAAACGACTATATATTATATTGCATAGGTTAGGTCAAAACGTCAGATAGCACGTGGCTTTGTTTTGTTTAGAATGAAAATCTGACGTTTGTGACGCGCCACTTATGTGGTGTATTCCACAAACAAACCATCCACTAACTAATGCGTGGCTGGTTCAGATAAACGAGCATTGAGCCGAAAGAGTGAAACCAACATTGTAAATTTGTAAAGGAGGGCAATATCATTTTCCTATCCAGCGGACTGTGAAAAATGCTCAAGTTCAAAAGTGCATGATCTATGATCTTTATCGTCATTGGTTACCGGGCAAGTGGCGAAACGTCGTCTCCGCTGTTACCATAGAAATATTAACTCTTAGAATCGAGCGTCATTTTTTAAGGTCGGGTGCCATTCGGGATTCGCTTGCGTCAAAAGTAAGTGTCCGGAGAATTAACTTACGCCTTTTTAAACGGTTTTATTTAGGTTGCCTTGTTTGTTTGTTTGTTTGTTTGTTTGTTTGTTTGTTTGTTTGTTTGTGTGTTTGTTTGTGTGGGTCAAATCTAGTAATTGAAATTTTACCCCCTTCCTGTTGACCGATTGATCTGAAATTTGGTACACACCTTTAGTTGTGATGACAATACAATTTTGTATATTCAGCATCATTGTAAATCCAAGATGGCCGTCGCCACAAAATAGCGGATTAGATATTTTTCCCAACCCCCTCTATATGGGTATCAAATGAAAGGGCTTATCTAGTAGAATACAGTACACCATGAAATATTCAAAATCCAAGATGGTCGCCACCAAAAAATGGTGAATTACTTTTTCCAATCCCCTCAATATGGGTATCAAATGAAAGGGCTTAACTAGTAGAATACAGTACAACATGAAAAATTCAAAATCCAAGATGGTCGCCACCACAAAATGGTGGATTACTTTTTCCAATCCCAATATGGGTATCAAATGAAAGGGCTTGACAAGTAGAACACAGTACACTTTAGAAAAATAATAACAAAACAAAAACAAAACAAAAAAAACTAAAAACTTGAAAATAAAACAAGTAAAAAACAATTTTTAAGTTAAACGATTTTATTGTAAACATAATAATGAAGCAGATAAAGCTAAAAAATAATTAGGTAGGTACCAGGTACCAGTCATCACACCACTCTCCTCATCAATCTAGAGCATTGATCAGACTAAAATAAAATCGTGGGGCGTAGCGTAACCTGAGTAAATATGTAAATGATCGTTCTGCGATGTTGTCTATTGAGAAGATGCATCCAAAGCATTCTTATGAGCGGTTGACTGTGGATAATAGAAATTCGACTCTCCCCACGATTTTATTTTAGTCTGATCAATGCTCTAGATTGATGAGGAGAGTGGTGTGATGACTGGTACCTGGTACCTACCTAAATATTTTTTAGCTTTTAGTACATTATCTGCTTCATTATTATGTTTCTTTACAATAAAACCGTTTAACTTAAAAATTGTTTTTTACTTATTTTTTCTGAATGAACCTACATGGTTTTTCACGTTTCATCCCCCCACGCCCGTCCAAGTATTCGAAATGTTATAAAGTGCAACTCTTCAGTCGCAAATCGAGTGTCGGCTGATAGAAAATAAACTGGTGAATCCACCTCATCCACTTCTATCCCTCCGAAATGTTGAAATGGAGTAGCAAAAAAATTCAAACTTGGGCGAAATTTTTACATTCTAAAAAATCAGCCTCTTTAAGGTCCTCCTGTATACTTGCAGTTTTCGAGATACCCATCGGAAATTCTTCGTGCGTCGAGTTTCGGTAACTAGGTCGCCGAGTATCATCATCTCTCCGATATAACATTTACCACCCCTAGTAATTTTCTTCGCAAAACTCTGTCACTTTTCGGGGCGATAAATATTTTCGTAAAACCCCCAAGATAGAAGATACTCACATCTTTTCAGCCGTCCGAGGGAAACATCGCCAAAATAATGAATTTCCTAAACCTTACATTCATCCAATGTTTTTACATGGAGACTTCTCACCTGGGAAGTCATTTTATATTTTTATCGGCTGTCGTACCATGAAATCCCGGGTATCGAAGCCGTATTTTCGCCGCGCTCAAATATTAATCATTCTTTACTTGTCAGGGTTTGTTTTTCTGGCTTCAGTAGCATTATTAGACACCCTCGAACCTCGAAGATTATTTTAGTTGTAATTGTATGCGTAAATAATACAATTACAACTAAAATACCTGTTTTTACCGTTTGAAGTGGCAACATGAAAATTTCATTCTAACTATGTTTCCGTGGATTTCGAATAATTTTATGCTGCGAATGTTATTTATAACGTGAAATGAGTCGATTTTTAAAATCAAATTCCAAAATTGCATATTTAATGCAATTAGATTATTATGGCTTATGGCTCGTGCTTTAAACTTTCATCCTCGTTAATAATAGCCACCATAAATCGCTCGAGTGTTTCATAGCGTTTTGCGTATATTTGGAAAAATCATAAATCAGTTGCTTACAGAATATTTTCTATTTGAACTTGAAACTTATGAAATTAGGAATTACTTATAAAAATTTTCCGCTAATACATTATAATTAATTCCTCGATTAATTCACTTAAGTAAAGGCTATTTTCAATAATATCTCAGTAACGGTTGATATTTGACCATGTGTTTAATAGACTTTTTTTGTTCGTTTTCATCTCCCGAGCCTTCTCCAAATATCGGGGGATCCTCCCCAACCCCAATCACCCTGTATGTATGCACGGTTTTGGTTTCTATTGTGTATCAGTATAGAACATCGTTGAATACTCCTATGTTCTACCAGTATGTACCATCACCAAACTATGTGACACTTATTGCACATAGGTCCACCATACGGATGCTCTGACATGTGCGTATTTGTTTATAACTTGATGTTCTTATCGAGCAAATTGAAAGAATTTAAAGTTCAACAAATGACCAATTAAAACGTACATATTTGTTTACTGGTTGATATGCCATGTGGTACCAACAAATAATACCATTAAACAAATAGATTGTTTATTAAATTATATTTGACCGTCGAACTTTCATGTGGCAATTATTATTATACTTTACTATGCCCCACTAATTTTTATTCGAGTTTTTACTATTATCTGCTGCAGGGTATCGAAGAATTTACTTCTCTATCAGTGCATGTAATAAATTTGCATTGCATTCCAAATCGCTAGGATACCTATCTCCTATAGAGCTTCTCATCAGCTCATCACATAAAAGAAATGGGCAACATAATTAAGATTTCAAATTAAGTTATTATCCGCCGATACGTGCTTCGCTTATAGAAAAAAAGGCGTGAAGCAGGAAACCAGATTCGATCCGCAAATATTAGTTTTAGCCTCGGTTTTAGCCCATGCACGGTTGCTTTGTTTCACTTACCTAAGAAAACATGAAGACCGTGGGATAATGCAAATGAAAATTAATGGACATTTTCCTCGACATTTTCTCATTAGTTGCAAGTTCTTGCGATAATATGATGAATTTATCACGGCACCGACCGCGCGCCACTAACCACCCTTGAGTTTCAGGTTTTATAAAATAGAAAACCAGGAGTATGAGATTACTCCAGCTGATCGATCGTTCGAGTTAGAAAGCATCCAGCATACCCTTTTCTATACCGCCGCTAGTGTGTTATTGTAACACCTGGGGCTATCTCGGGGGCTATACATTCTAGTGTTGAATTGGAATTGGCCCCGGAGTCTCTAATCTATGGCTCGCAGTAAAGTGGCGCTTTGATAATAATACGTAAAAGCCGGTATTTAATTATATAGTCGGAGAGCAAGAGCTCTGAATTCGACACATGGTATGCAACTTTCGAACATACAAAAACAGACGACGAGTTCTTACGTAAAAACACCTGACAAAACATATTTTTGAGGTCGCGATTCGATTTGGAATTGCCAAATTGAAGAAAATTGCATTTTTTCATTTTTCTTCTGAAATATGCTATTATCGCACTTTTATTATTTCTCCTTCTGTATATCTGTCACCCATTGTCGTACAAATTTGAAATTTTAGCATTAGGATAATGAAACTATCCGCTTTCTAACGCTGTACCAGAAAATAGTAATTGTTGTGATTTGACTGAAAAATTAATAAATATTCGAGGAAGAGTTGCCACTTTTGTGTCATTTACAGCGAAAAAGTGTGTATCGGGGTAAATTTTTTATTTTTGAAGATATACTTATACTATAAACGAGTAAATTGTAGGGCATAAAATGAGGATGTTTTTTTACTTTGAGTATTTTTTCATAAAATGCATAGTAAGTCAGAAAAAGTGTGTTAAACGTGAGTGATATGTCGCGCCCCGCGCGCGTTGTCGCGGACAAAAGCTGACTGCCGAGCCAACGCCGACGGAGTTTAGAGTTTTCATTTATTAAATGTGTGTAAGGCATTTTTCTTAAATCATTATATGGTCATTTCAATAAAACAAAACTTTTTAGTGTTTTCCACAGGTTTAATCGTTAGCCACAATATTGTTTCGACTTATTATATGTCATCATCAAAGGTTCTTACAATATTGTTGTTCTTACAATATTGTTTCGACTTATTATATGTCATCATCAAAGGTTCTTACAAAACAAATCTTAAAACTAAAGCAGTGCCTTATATACAGTATTCCATTTTATTTTCGTGTGGTGGGGTAAGATTGCTTCTATGTTTGATGAATGGTTAAATTCCAACTGGTCATTTGTTATCTGTTGATCTAATTTAATGGCTTTGCAAATTTCAAAACTTTCCACTTAATTTAATTTTCTACCTTTAGACCCTTGATATAATATTTTAAAATCACTTTCGACAAAATTATGATTGTTTACAATATGTACAATGTTTCCAAAAACCCGTCCTGTTGTTGACAATAGACTTTATGTTCTTTCAGGATGGTATTGAAATCCCTCCCGGTTTGACCTATGTAAATCGCGCTGCAATCATTGCAATTTAGCTGAGAAACACCACTTTTATCTCCTGTGTTTCTTTTTTTCTTTATTATTGACCAATAATTAACCTAAATTTATTTTATTTAAGCAAACCGGGGTTTGATCAAGTTTGCTTAGAAATTAGATCAACAGATAACAAATGACCAGTTGGAATTTAACCATTCACCAATCATAGAAGCAGTCCCGGAAGCAGTCTTACCCCAACACACGAAAATAAAATAGAATACTGTATGTAAGGTACTGTTTTAGTTTTAAGATTTGTTTTGTAAGAACCTTTGATGATGACCTAGTAAGTCGAAACAATATTGTCGATAATGATTAAACCCGTTGAAATATTCGATATGTTCCACCAAATGTCAAGCGAGAACAGAGTGAAATTCCTTACATAATATGGTCGTCCAGAATTTACCGGCAGTATGGACCATTTAAGAGCACATTTGTTTCCAACATGCAAAACAGACATTAGGTAAGTAAGAAAACGAATATCAGTAAGGTACCTATTTATTACAAAACAAATTTCACATCTTAGGGATTTACCACCCACCGAAAACACGTTTCGTTTTCATGTCCTCAGGACATATGTATTTGCAGTCCGTCGTTTACAAAACTGCATACCTAGTTCGACCAAAACTATCAAGGTCCGGTTTTCCAAAGAATTGTTACGTAAATACGCGCAACAAAAGGAAAGCAGGTAGAACCTGGCCGACCGACCCAGGGAGATGGGAGTGGGTAAAAAGAAATAAATTGAAAAATGGGCGCCAAGAAGTTGCTCAGAACCTACCTATCAGATCTATAGCTCGAACCTCCACAACCTCTAAAGGAGGCCGAGGTACAACGGGGTACTCTTAGAAAAAAAACAAAATAAAGATATTAAAGGATATAATAATGGAAAAGTATATAATAATATAAAATAAGTGAATAACAACCACTGCGTAAAGGAATGCTCTGCCTACCTACTTCGTGGTCTATACCAAGCGGCAATTCGTGCCAACCAAACTCGCGATTAAACTACAATAACAATTGCTAGGCAACTACTAACTAAATGAATATGATAAGGATGTAATTCAAGTGCGGCAAACGCGGCCAACGTCGCCTCGTCCGAACGGGAATGAATGGAACACTAAACAAAATAAGCGCTGACCTTTCCGGAACCTGAAAACGCGACAGGGCCCCGACGCGAAGACGGCTCACCGAAACAATCGCGCGAACAAGCCAAACCCGGACGATGCAGCGCAACCCGTCACACCAAACAAAAAACAAATTACTAATAGATAATTAAAATAAAGTGGTATACAGTGAAAAATGAAACTAAGCTAAGGTAAGCTAGCTACTGCACCACAATAAGCAATTAAATTAGACAACTAAAAATAAACAGTTAATTTAATTAAATGCAAAAGAAAGCTGCACGAAAAAGCTAAAGCGCATGCACAGACCACGGTGATCTCCAACCACGCAGAGGTTCGCACGTCACAGGCTTCCAGAATGGCGAAGAAAACGAAAATTAAATAATCTGACCTTACAATCATCAGCGTTTTATAATCGACCTCGCTGGTAAACGTCGGCGTCGTTGAAAAAGGCGGCCACAACTCACAACGTCGGAACACCGAACACAGACGGAGGAAAAAAACTCTTCCAAGAAGAAACTATCCCTAAGATTTTAGCGGGACTCTCAAAAGGGGAGCTATGCTATGCTCTGAACCCTACAAAAAAACCCTGCAAGGCGAAAGCGACATTAGAATAATGAAAATAAGGAAAGATATGACCTACCTCGTGGCGAGGGTTTTTTTTAAACCCAGAAAATTCCGAAACCAGAAGAAAATCCCACAATATGTGGACGGGCGGCGATTTTCCAAAACCTACACGGTACTAAATCGCACGCCGCAAACTATGGTATCACGAGAGAAAATCCTCAATTAAAGAGAGCCGAACACAAGGCTAATTACACTCGAGAAAACCCGTCTGATCTCTACGGAAGTTACTAGAAGACCCTTTTTTATCTATCCCGAGAGGGGAACTCCAAAAAAGAAAACCGAATGCAGCCGGTAAATTCAAAATCCACCAGAATCGCGGTCACGCCAGAGGCGGGGAAAAATAGACTGGAAAAGTCATAAAGAAAGAGAGCGAATTACAAGAAGAGACAGTCAGGGGTAGTAAGAAAAGGCGAGGAGTAGCAGAATATACAAGAATAGGGTGATGAAACGGAATATGAAGGGAGATATGAAGAGAAAATCGCTTGCCCCCACAGAAATATAAATAACGAGCCACTGCTCCGCGCCGAGATGAGCGTAAGGTCAATGACACGACCGCTGTCAACCGAGGGAAAACCCGCGAAATCATGACAGCTTGACAACACAAGTAAACAAATGGAAAAGGTGCACAAAATAATAGAATAAATGGTGAAACGATTAAAAATGAGGACAGAAGAGGATAGAAAAATACGTAAGCTCAATCATACCTAACTACAGTGTTTCAAAACCTAGAGAGGTGCAAATACTGAATCCAACCAGAAGTTAGGTTAAGACACAATCAAAACTGGAAGAACCGAAAGGTAAGCACTTATTAACAAGACTTGAATATGTAAAAATGCTCTACAAATGCTTCCAGATCACAACTAAAACCTATCATACCAAAATTCAAGAAGAGCACAGACTAAATATCGCAGAGAACGAGCTGGCTACGGAGGGATCACCTACCATGGACTTAAAGGCAATAAACAACAGAACGCTGAGGGATAAAAGATTGTGAAACTAGAGCATTAGCTAAATACTAGTGGTGACCGTAGTTGTGTGTACCCTAACGGGCACAACACAGAAGTATTTTTTGGTGGCATAGTATTTGTTGGTGGAATAGTATTTGTTGGTGGAATAGTATTTTTTTGGTGGAATAGTATTTTTTGGTGGAATCGTGACTTTTGGTGGAATCGTGAATACGGGTTCATATTAGTGTGATGTTTGGGTTTATAAACGCATTATTTATAGTCAACTTGCTTTAGCATTTTTGATTTAGATAGTCTCCTGTTGTCATCTAGAGGACATTGAGGTCGTGGATGGGTGTCGCGTGTAGGTAATTAACAGCCGTTATCGACTGATGAATTTTGACATGCTTAGTTGTAACAATTGTAAAATTATTTCAAAAATGTCGTAAAATAACTGACTGTAAAAAAATTGAGAACGACCATGTAATGTTCGGGAAGTTTTCGTGTATCTTGTATAATAAGGGAGTTACGCAATCTGCACATATTTTTAACTTTTCTCGGCTACGCCACTGAATACGAAAATCGAAATCTGTGTACGGTCTTAATGAACGACTTATTTTGGTCCGTCTAATTGAGAGCTGTAAAAAATAATTTGAAATACTTCGTAAATTAATAAAAGTATTAAAAAATTTGAGCACGCCGCTGGATAGGGCTCGGTCAGTCGTTGAAATAATGCTTTGGAAGTTTTGTTCTATCTTTCGTTATGAGGAAGTTACGTAATTTTTATTTCCTTTCAATTCGTTTAAAGTACGCCACTGATTTTTAAAAACTAATATCCGCATGTACTCTTCACACTTTACTTGCTTCGGCATATCTGATTGCTTCGAGTCGAAAACTTTTTACGAAATCTCCAAAAACACGAAAATTATAAAATAATACTGTACGCCACTGGAAATTAGGGAGCCAGCCATTAAAGTAATGTTCGGGAAGTTGTCGTGTACTTCGTATAATAAGGGAGTTACGCAATATGTATATATTTTTTACTTTTCTCGACTACGCCACTGAATTCGAAAATCGAAATCTGTGTGCGCTCTTAATGAACAACTTGTTTTGGTCCGTCTAATCGAGAGCCGTAAAAAAGAATTTGAAATACCTTGTAAATTAAGAAAGTATTAAAAAATTCAGGACGCCACTGAATGGGGCTCGGTCAGTCGTTAAAATAATGCCTTGGAAGTTTTGTTCTATCTTTCGTTATAAGGGAGTTACGTAATTTTTATTTCCTTTCAATTCGTTTAAAGTACGCCACTGACTTTTAAAAACTATTATCCACATTTACTCTTCACGCTTTAATTGCTTCGGCATATCTAATTGCTTCGAGCCGAACACTTTTTACGGAATCTCCAAAAATAAGAAAATTATAAAATAACACTGTACGCCACAGGAAATAAAGGAGCCAACCATTAAAGTAATATTCGGGAAATTTTCGTGTATCTCGTATAATAAGGGAGTTACGCAAGCTGCATATATTTTTGACTTTTCTCGACTACACCACTGAATTCGGAAATCGAAATCTTTGTACGCTCTTAATGAACAACTTATTTTGGTCCGTCTAATTGAGAGCCGTAAAGAATAATTTGAAATACCTCGTAAATTAAGAAAGTAATAAAAAATTGAGGACGCCACTGGATGGGGCTCTGTCAGGTCGTTAAAATAATGCTTCGGAAGTTTTGTTCCATCTTTCGTTATAATTCGTTATAATTTTTACTTCCTTTCAATTCTTTTAAAGTACGCCACTGACTTTTAAAAACTAATATCCGCATGTACTCTTCACACTTTATTTGCTTCGGCATATTTAATTGCTTCGAACCGAAAACTTTTTACGAAATCTCCAAAAATACGCGAATTATAAAATAATACTGTACGCCACTGGAAATTAGGGAGCCAGCCATTAAAGTAATGTCCGATAAGTTTTCATGTATCTCGTATAATAAGGGAGTTACGCAATTCTTTTTTTTTAATTTTCTCGGCTACGCCACTGTACTTTATAATCGGAATCTGTGTACGCTCTTAATGAACAACTTATTTTGGTCCGTCTAATGGAGATCCGTAAAAAATGATTTGAAATACCTCGTAAATTAAGAAATTAGTAAAATAAATTGAGGACGCCACTGGATAGGGCTTGGTCAGTCGTTAAAATAATGCTTTGGAAGTTTTTTATATCTTTCGTTCTAAGGGAGTTACGTAATTTTTATTTCCTTTCAATTCCTTTGAAGTACGCCACTGACTTTTAAAATCTAATATCCACATTTACTCTTCACACTTTAATTGCTTCGGCATATCTAATTGCTTCGAGCCGAATACTTTTAACGAAATCTCCACAAATACGAAGACTATAAAATAATACTGTACGCCACTGGAAATTAGGGGGGCAGCCATTAAAGTAATATTCGGGAAATGTTCGTGTATCTCGTTTAATAAGGGAGTTACCCAATCTGTATATATTTTTAACTTTTCTCGACTACGCCACTGAATTCGAAAATCGAAATCTGTGTACGCTCTTAATGAACAACTTATTTTGGTCCGTCTAATCAAGAGCCGTAAAAAGTAATTTGAGAAATCTCGTAAATTAAGAA
The DNA here is from genome assembly GCA_963966045.1 of Xestobium rufovillosum. Taxonomy (NCBI): domain Eukaryota; kingdom Metazoa; phylum Arthropoda; class Insecta; order Coleoptera; family Ptinidae; genus Xestobium; species Xestobium rufovillosum. Next base: position 18,790,878 of record OZ014496.1, read on the forward strand.
AGTAATTAAAAAATTGAAGACGCCACTGAAAAGGGCTCGGTCAGTCGTTAAGATAATGCTTCGGAAGTTTTGTTCCATCTTTCGTTATGAGGGAGTTACGTAATTTTTAATTTCTTTCAATTCGTTTAAAGTACGCCACTGACTTTCAAAAACTAATATCGACATGTACTTACTCTTCACACTTTATTTGCTTCGGCATATCTTATTGGTTTGAGCCGAAAAGTTTTTATGAAATCTCAAACTACAAAATACTACTGTACGCCACTGGAAATTAGGGGGCCAGCCATTAAAGTAATATTTGGGAAGTTTTCGTGTATCTCGTATAATAAGGGAGTTACGCAATTCTTCATGTTTTTTTTTAAGTTTTCTCGGCTACGCCACTGTACTTGAAAATCGAAATGTGTGTACGCTCTTCGTAAATAATATATTTCGACAGGTTTTGACAGGCCGTAGAAATTTACTTGCAAAATCGCAATCAACTGCAGGGAGAGAAAACATTTCTTCGAAAAAAATATTTTTTAGGGTAACAAACGTGATAGGGGATGATTCACGCTCTGTCACCTTATTTATGATAATCCGCCCACGAATAATCCTTAATTTCCGATGGATATCACGAAAACCGTACGAACATGAGTTTTTTTAAACATCCAAAATTTCGTGCAGGTTTTATTTTTTGGCCCCCTCGGAACGCTTCGAAGGGATGAAAGTGGATCGGGCGGACGCCATCGTTCATTTTCTTCCAATCGATGCATTTTTCCGCAGTCGGGAAAATGGGAAATATTTTGAAAGGGCGGAAGCAGAAATTTGCACATTTAACATTTGGCACCCTTTGGCGGGGGTGCGGAGAAGCGAAACGCGAAAAAAAGAACTGGGGCGTGTTCCGAGCATCGACTTCGACCTCCATGCCGAAAATGAAACGGATTGAATTTTTTGCGAAAATTTAATTTTTATACCGATGCATAAACACGTATTACTCTTTTAGAGGGGAACTGAGAGAGTTTGTCGGATTTTCAAGCCGCAAACGCCGCGAAAAATCTCAGCCAGTGCTCCTACTAAAATATACTCGTAGACCTAGGTACCCGTTTTGCAGAGTTCGGGAAATTAATTATTTTGACGGCGTTCCGGTTGGGTTGGAGGGATGAAAATTTTACCCGGTATGCATAAACGTTTAATCTTCCGAGAAATGACGAAATATAAGGAAAATATTTATCTGGACCGGAGAAAAGACCATTACAACGAAAAGTTGCAGTGTCTCGCAAAGAAAATCATTTGGGGTTGTAAATGTTATAGGGGGTAGATGACAGTCGGCGCCTTCATTACAGACACTCCGATCACGAATAATCCAGAATTTCCCGTCGATACCTCGAGAACTGCAGGTACGAAACCTCCCAGAAGAGGGCGATGCATGAAGAAAAGCGAAAAATGTCGCTCGTGTTCGGATTTTTTTTACGACCTCTTCCGAAAGCTTCGGAGGGACGAAAGTGGATGGGGCGGATGCGCCCGTCAATTCTCCGTCCTTCTAAGTACGATTTGCTACCTGCGGGTTATTTTTAAAAATTTTGAAACGGACAAACCGTAAGGGTTGCAATTTTCAACATTTCGCACCCCGTGGCGCTCGCGGGGGGATGAAGAGGGGAAAATAGCCCTCGCACGTGTAGAGCGGCGAGGGTTCTCTCCCGAAAAGGCAGAAATTCCCTTCCCGGACGCTCCATCTCGAAGCAAAAGGATATTCCGCATTTCACACTCCCCAAGAGTTTCTGAGGGTAGTTGAGCCCCGATCGGGGCGCAACTTTCGGAAACCACCGCATTTTGCAGCACGCCTCCACACGCGAAGCCGATTTTCATTTCACCCGGTAGTTTTCGAAAAAAACGGGGGGTTCGAAAAATGCAGTATTCTCTCCGGGAGCCCCTGGCGGGAGGGAGAAATTTTTTGGGGAAAAACAGCAGAGGGACTTTAGACACTCCAAAGACCGTATGTTAACCTCCCGCTATTAGAAAAATTGCAGGTCTAAAACTAAGTCCGCCGCGGCGTCGCGAAAAGTCAGTTTCTCGAGCAATCACAGGCGAAAATGCACCCCTCGGGTTTTTCGCTAATAACTTCCTCAAACGTCGACGGATTTCAATTTTTTCGACGGATATCGAAAGAGCGAACTTGAGAGAACCTTATTCTTACAACGAAACACTCGGAGTCTTCCGCAGGTGAGGAAGACGGCCCTAAGAAAATCGAAGATTTCGGAAAACACGTACTACTTGGGGGCGGCCTGCAACCCCCGCGTAACCCTTTTTGGCAAATCTAAAGAGACATTTGTAAAGTAGAAGAGACGGCTGTCCGCCTGTGTGAAAATCTCCACCCCGCACTCGCGTTCGACCCCCTAAAACGTTAATTGAAAAGCTAAAATTTACGTAAAATCGCGAAATCTCCCCCGGAATTTTCGCTCGTCCCGGGGTGGAAACCCGCGACGCGGGCGATCTGCATATCGAAATGTCATCTCGAAAGGCCGAGTAATCTTTATCGAGAAAAACCGAGCCTCGGGGCGGTCCGTGAAAGTCACCCCGAGCGAAATAAAACGTGCAATTTCGGCGAAATTTTGACAGACGGGTCTCGGAACTTGTAAAATTTCGCGATCGCCCGGAGCTCGTGTTGACCATTTTCAAATGCTCTTTTCAACCCCTCAACGTCGACCGATCGGGATTAAACTTCCACGCGGAGAGCATCGGAATCTCCTCTTTCGAACGGTATCTCGTGCCACCTTCCACCTTCTACCCCCTCGGACGAGTTAGATGCCCCTATTTCCCCTAGCAACCCCCGCGCGATTTTCTCGATTTTCGGATATTTTCGGTCCGATCGACGGGACTTTCGGAATCCGCCTTCAAACTTACCCTGCCGGCTCCGGTTCGGCCGGTATAAAAAACTACCCTTATTTTGAGGGCGCCGTAACTCGGCCGTCCTTGACCCGGGAGCGACGAAACCCGACTTAGATCTGTAGGACCTCTCGGCGGACGAAATTCCGCGTTTTCGGCCCGATCCCTCCGGCAGATGTCTGGGATTAGTGGGATATGTATTCGCGTGTCGGGGGTACCCCGACCTCGTTATCGCTTGGAGACGGGGTGTTTGGAGGAATTTTAAAAAATCTCGAGGTTACCGGCGGATCGGGGATAAATTCCCCCGCCCCCTCGACAAATTTCGTCCCGATCGCCCCATTTTTCGCGGAGAAAAAAATTCTTTTCGATTTTCGACGTTTTCGCCACCCCTCGCTTAAAGCCCCCCGCGAGACAGTCGACGGGGGGGGACGCGCGGTTTTATCCGGTGATTTTGACCCTTTTTCCGGATTTTCAAATTTTTGGGGGCGTGTCCCAAATACGTTTAGTAGTATTCAAAAAGTTGGTAAAGGCTGTCTTGATTTTATTAATCACCTCATTGTCAATTTATAATGCAACAGAATCCAACACCGGATTAAGTCTGACACCGGCTTCGTTGCTATGATACCGGCTTTCTGATTGATTGAATCATAGCAACGAAGCCGGTGTCAGACTTAATTCGGTGTTGGATTCTTTGAAAAACCGGGAACAAATCTTTTGGAATTTGGGTGGTGCATGAAAGAAAACGGTAGCGTAATGCCAATCATGACCACAATAAGTGCGAAACCAGATTTTGTAAATATAACACCATTTTGCAAATGTGAATATTTCAATAAATTGTAGCACACCCTGTATTAGTTTAAAAGCTAATGTACTGTGTTCCATAAGCTATTTTTGTGAAGGAAAATGTACGTATATCGAATAATAAAAATGTATTTATTCTGTAAGTACAAATTTAAAAAAAATAAGAACAGTTCTCATTGAAGTTCTCCACGCAGTCTGCTTCGATGCAACCCAGGAGACAACGTAGCGCGTACATCGCTCGTCTATATTAACCTTTTATGACCACCAAACTTTTACCAACAACATTTTTTTGTTTTTATAAATTAATTCAGACCTTAAATTATATTTGACTCGCTTATACTATTACTCTATCTCCAATAATAAAAAAGTTACCTCGATACCAACTTTCTCAATGCAGTTACTGAAAAATCCATGGGATCTGCGATGAAAATATTATTTTTCTACCATATCTTTACACATTAGTGCACATTTATGTATGGCAACGGATTCGGCATATTTCAGACTATATGTATGCAAAGTTTTAAACCGATCCAATTGTTACAAAGATATAGAATGGGAAATAGAAAATAATGTATTTCCGAGAAATTTTGTAAAAATATGATAAAGTTCGATTTTTTTCAATTTCGCAATCCCGAATCGATTCGCGACCTCCAGAATCGAATTCAGCAGGTCATTTTACATAAGAATACGACATCAGTTTTTGTATGTTCGCGAGTTGCATACCCCACTTTTATTTTGCATATTTCGAACGTCCTGCTCTCCGACTAATAGCTAATCGAGCAAGTCCGTAACTAAGTGCAAACCTAAACTGACGGAAGCGAATAACTGCCTCGTTTGGGGTTAAATCATATGCAGAGGTCTTTCGCAAATGATTTATCGGCCTGCTCACGAATAAACAACACCAACACAGAAAAGAACTGCGCAAATCGCAAGACTGCGTATACGGAACAAGTTTTATAGGAAAATTGAATTTTATTTTTTTCTGCTGTTTAACAAAACTTTGTCGAATTTTCTTATATTTAACTATGAAAATTAATTTCAACCCGAAAATCTTATATTTTATCACTTTCCAACAAAACAAAAATTCTTCCATGATATCAACCCGAAATTAAAATACGATAACCATATTTTCAAGAAAAGTGTGCTCACCCTGACAAGCTCCTTGAGTCTCTCCCTGTTGTAAACATTGCCGATTTCTACCCCTAGAATCGCATCCAAACACTTTGACACCGGGTACGCCAATGGAAATGTAAGCACCATCACGGCTTTGGTAATATTGATCGTCTTGGCTCCAATCATCAGACCATGACGCGAACACACAGCCTGTGGCGATATTTCACCGAACAACACAATTGCCAAAGTCGAGAAAACAACAGCTATAGGTCCCGAGGTAAGATCGCCCAGTAAAGTCGTGAAAATCGAATTCACTAACACGTTACCGAGCAAAATGCTACAAAGAAGGTAATTTCCATGGTTGCGCACCGGTTGAATAATTTCTGCGTATCTTCGCTCTTTCGGTGAGCCGGTGTTCCGTAAAATCTTCAATTCAGTCTTGTCCATGGCCATCAGTCCAAGGTTCAAACCGGAGAAGAGGGCGGAAAACGCTAAACATATGCATATCACAATTATGGAGGCCCAAAGGGGAACGAGCTTCCCATGGGCAACAATTCTTAACCATACTTCTTCACCTTGATGCACAAATCCGCTTTCGGGCGCATTGGAGTCATCGGGTTTCACGCAAATAAAGTAGGCCTCACCAGATGATGTTGGAAGAAAGTTTACTATCACTTGGACTGTTTCTTCCAGAAATCCGTCTTGGACGATCTGTAACAAAGTATAATAGCGCATGAACAAAACAACACTGAAATATGGATATTCTACAACTACCGTTAGGTAGTTAGTTTAACATAGAACAATAAGTAGGTACGCCAAAGTAGGTTGGTTCAGAAAAACATAAATTTGAGTACAGCTTTTGAGAGAAAACAAAAAGTTACTAGAGGGAAACCGCTATTTTATCTATACGATAAAATACAATAACCAAGGCAATAGCTGAACAGGGATTGTCGACAAAAACAGCATCCGATCGGAACAGTTAACAGATCGCCAAGAGCGACTTCAAAACTGAATATCGTCTTGCTTGCAGCAGGAGCAACTGAAAGACAACTTCGCTAAACCAGAAAGAAGATGAAGACAATCGACAGCGATGGCAAAAAATTTAGCATAGGAGCTCAGAGTTCAAAGCATTATTGGCAAACAGGCACTCTCCAAATGTGGAAAATTGGAAATAGTTTGCTGGAGAGAGCCTAGAAAGATGCAGATAGTTCTGTTACCTTGATCAAATGTGCTAAATATGTTTTCTCGGCAACTTCTTTATTTGTGCTTCGATTTCAAAAATTAAAAACCAGGTAACCATAATAATGTCGCATAAATGTCAGCGAAAGAAATTAATATGGCTGTCATAAAGAAAAGAAAAGTTGACTGTCGCTATGCATGAACCAAAACTTGCACTGCATCGTCAATGTCACAGTGCGATGCACAACGTCCTTTTATACAGGGTGTTAGAGTTCCCGTGGTACGACCGAAAAAACTTTGCTTAATTAAAAAAGAAACGAAAATTGATTTTAAATACAACACTTTAATAACACTAAAGAAAACAAACAACAGAACAAACAAAAACAAATTAATAAAAACAATTTAAATAAAACTCGAAGGACCTGATTGATTAATTAATTGAAATGCGTTTAAACAACGAGAAGAAGGAAATGCGTGTGTTAGCTAAATTGAGTAAATCTATACTATCCTAAAATATTTCTAAATTTTACAAACCAGGGCAACTAAATGAACTGTTCACAGACCGCAGGTAGCAAAACTGTCAACCCTTTGTGACACTACCCAGATGTGTTACGAACGCTGGCGCTGTACGAAAGGTATACAAATATCTAAATCTAAAGCTAACTAACATATACAGTGTTTTGAAGGTTTTTAAATCTAAACACAGGTTGTCCCGCAATAGGATGTACATAGCTGAAGCATGTGTTCCTGACTTTATTTTAAGTCGAAAAGTTCCAATAAACATGTAGCCCAAAATCAATCATTACAAAGTTATTTGCATTTTTACGTGCGAAAAATAACACTGAGGTCAAAATTTTATTTTATTAAATAAGGACATCAGGTAACTTCACAAAACAAAAAAGTTACGTGTCAATTTCTATCTTGAATTTTCAAAATGATCTCGATAGTCAGGCACATTCTCATCTTTCGTGAAATCAATGTGGCGGACCTCATAACAATATCAGGATCGTCTTAATAATATTAGAAGCGTGAATTATTTAATTAATCAAATCATCGAGTACACCAACGACTTCATTATGACCCCAGAGATAGCAATCCATGGGCGATAGATCCGGTGACCTGGGTGGACAGTTAACGGTACCCTGGCGCTCTATACAACAGTTTTCAAAATTTTCGATTAAAAGTGCAGTTACCACCCTGCCAAAATGCAGAGATGTTACATCTTTTTGGATCTATCCGCATATTATGTGTGATGTTTAGATCTTCTAACAACACTGGTAGTTCATCTTCCAAGAAGGGGTCTTTAGATGCTGTACACAGCTGTTATGTCAAATATAGTTGGCGATTCTGCTGAATTGCTCGTTGACACATTCAATTACCTTGATTTTAAGCTGTTCAATGGGATCGCTAATGTCAATGGAAGATTATTGGACCTTCTGTTCAGCAATGTTGGTACCACTCTTGCATGTTCATGTGATTCACTTCTGGTACCTGAGGATACCCATTGCATTACAGATCAATCGATGCAACCAACCTAGACACTGACGCCAATTATGCTTTCGACGGACCTCTACTACAGCTACAGAAAAATTGTGTTTTTTAAAGAACAGTGTAATATTAGTTCCTAATGATCTCAAGTACCATTATCTATTTCTTATTGTTGTTATTATTATTATGTTTATCAATCGATCTAAAGATGGCACGCGTCGCAGAAATCTGCCTTGTCGACTGGTCTGAAGGAAGCAACATCCACGACGGCACCGGTCTAAAGTTGGCCGATGACGTCACGAGATAACATTGAACGCTAGACTGAAGTTCCATAAGAAATAACGTGGGATTTTGAGCTGAGACCGGTATAGCTTCTCTACTCCCTTCTGCAACGATTTCTTGGGTGCAGTGGTTGAGAAATGTTTACTATGGGTATGCAAATAAGAAAGTGATAAATACAACCAAAATAGTTACTTATTCTCATTTTTTTACTGAACTCTGGATGGAGCTTAGCACATTTTTGTTTATTTCAAAGACAAGAAAAATTCTCATATATCCATGCTTTATCGATTATAACAAACAGCAACACCTGGGGTGGGTCTGTCGACAAAAACCGGTAAGTAGGGCGATGCCACTGTTGACATTTATTATTGGTAAATATAGATGCTGTGAATGCTGCAGAATTTCAAGGTCAGTTCAGGTGAACTAATTTAATAGGTAATTGCCAAGAAACGTTCAAATAAAGGCAAAGTACCCTAATTTCATTTCATTATTTACAATTTAGAACAAACCAAGAAAGGTCAAGTGGATTAAAATTAGTGGATGTCAACTGTTTAAGTTAAAGATCATAAATACCTACCCATAGCAAAATTTCCAGAAATATCCAGTGCCTACTTACTTTGAACCTCGCTCTGAACTTTTAAACTACTGCCAACTGCTAGTATTTTAACTAGGTGAGGCCACACTCACACTTTCAAGGTTTATTCTTGATAACTCATATCCATCTTGTTTCTTGTAGTATCAATAAATCTCTTTACTTCAGTGCCAATAAATGAAATAGGTTAATTTTATTATTGCTTCTCATCTTCAGAAAAAGGTGAGTATGTGCATTTCTTGAAAGAGGGCAGCAAGAAGGACGGATAGAGCTAAGTTGTGTTTTATTTGGGATGCTAGAGCATATGGAGAGAAAGGGGTTCATCTACTAGAAGGGGCATGCTTCATTTTATTGTATGATTTTGCAATTTTGTTCCCATTACTTCAGTGGTCCCTCCTTACTCAGCGAATAAAAAGAGAAGAGTGTAGACCAACAGATGACGCACGTGACAATCTATAAAGAAGCGAAATATGACGATCAACGCAAATGTGAAATGATTTTATGCAAAAAGTATAAAATGCCATTTAGCCCTTGAATTACACAAAGTATTAAATTGATGCAAAGATTACGAGACAACGCTCTCCATAAATTCGAAAGAACGAATCCTGAGCACTGGGCATACTCGTATTATAAGGAACTGAGAAGCTTGACAACATCTTCTAACCGTTGGGAAAAGAAAGGTTACTTAAACATTAAATTACAAAATGCTTGCTATAAAGATAAGTGGAGGGAATTAAAAAAAATAAGCCTATGAAAAATAAAACTACTAAATTACCTGCAAACTTAATGTTATAAATGAATATTTTGTAAATTGGGCCAAAACTAACATGACGCCTAGTGGAGTAGCTGCTGAGTTTCTACCATTCAAACATCCAGTGCTGGATTCAGTGATTTATTCCTGTGGTTTCGACAAACTAAATATTACTTTTATTACAATGTGTTGTTCATTCATAGTTCAGATTATTACTTTTATTGGAAATAAATGCATTACTGTTTCTTATTTTCCTTGCGTCTGGAAGCAAGCATTGGTGGTACCTTTGCAAAAGTCGATCGACGGAAGTGGTACATCTCAGATCAATTAGTTTGCTGCCTGGATCTCTCCAAAAATATTCAAGAAAATTATGCATGCGCAGCTGCGTCCTTCCATAGACAAATGCTATACTTCCTTCGAAGTAACCAGGCTTTCGATCTGGATACAGTTGCACGTTGCACCACAGCTTTGGCGGATGTTACAGACAATGTAATTAGGGCTCTTGATGACAATTGACTGTTTTATTTCTTATTTCGATATGAAAAGTCATGAGATCTTTCAGGCCATCTTACATTATTGATGGCTCAGTGTTGGGGTCATTAATCTGATCTCATAATTTCTGTGAGGAAGGACTCAGCGTCTGGCTGGATGGTGTGGTTTCATCCCCGCATGGCGTCTCGGCTGGGGTGCATGCCCCAAGGCAGCATTTTAGGACTGTTGCTTTATATATACAATTTACACATCTAATTCAAATCCATTTTACATTGTGATTATCACTTGTACGTTAACGACACACAGTTTTACTATTCATTCAGTATTGGGAACATAGCACTGATGGCAAATGAACTGATAAACGAAGATCTGAATAAACTTTTTTGAAATTTCTAATCTGCATCTCTTAAAAATTAACCCTGCTAAATCTTCGGCTAGCTTATTTAGTAGTGATCATGTTAGAAGTGGCAAGAGGGCTGTTCGGGTTTGTTGTTGGTGGAGAGGCCATACTGTCCGGGGAGACCATAAAGAATCTTGTGGTTGTGATTGGCCGTGGGTTGCACTTTAAGGAATTATATTGAATGTAATATAAAGTACGTATGATGCTGCTCTGAATGTAATTTACTCGGTAAGACACCTTACATATGAATTAAAAGTTTTGATCTGTGCACCCCTGGTTCTGTCGTACTTCAACTATTGTGATGTAGTCTACGGCCGTTTGGATAGAACTGAGATCGGGCAATAAAGCGAATACAGGAAGTTCAAAATTCTTGTCGACTTGTTTTTGGAGAAATCATATATCCTATAAGTTCGAGGAAGTGGGTTGGTTAAATATGTACAACAGGCGTCGACTCCATAATATGGCATGTTTTAGTTATAAAATCTTGCAATTTCAGACTCCTCCTTATCTATTCCATAAATTAAACTTTAGAACGAACGTTCATAATAATAATATTCGCAGAAAGCACTTGCTGACGATTACTCACCACAACAAACAAACAAATATTCAAGAGATCCTGATGGTCTTACAGTATTGTTAAATGTGAAATGAAATTCCACCGTCCATCTTCTCCATGGCACTGGACCAGTGTGGACCAGTCTCATTGTCAGTATACTGAAATTGTATTCTGTTTTCTCTTCTTCTCTTTTCTATGCTCTCACTTTTTTCGTTTTTCTTGCTTCTTTTTTCGCCTTCATTTTATTTTAGTTTAATAAAGAACTTTGCACTTTTCAATGCCACTTTGATAAGGGCAAGGGCAAGCGGAAGAACAGTGCTTGAAATATTACTTCAGGAGGCTGAGTTTTGTCCTTTGTCCGATACCTACAGAATTAAATATGTATTGTCTTGATGGACAATAAAAATGTACCTGGTATTATTATTTCGAGTGCAGCATTGCCGTTCTGTACTTAATTTATTTAATAAGACTGCTTTAATCATAAAGCAAACGTTGTGTTCTACTAAGGGAAGGTTCAAGCTAGGACTGCCCTGTATTAATTTTTCACTCTTTTCGATGCAAGTGTTCAAACTACTTTAAAAATGACCCAGTTAATGAGCAATTAACGCCATGGTTTATTAATATCACAAAAAATTAATTAGAATGTGTTACCGGACAATCTCAAATCTCAATTTTACAATTTCCCTTCCCGATAGCGTTTGTTTTAATCCTAAAGTTATTCAATTAGAAGCTGTACGAAAAATGTGACGGCACGCAACTGGGACACGAACTCAGGTTTCCCACTTTCCGGGCAGTGGGAAATCTGGGTTCTTGTTTCACTCATGGCGAATACAAGCAGGGCATACTTCAGTAGGCCCTGGTATAAGCCGGATATTATAATATTTCTAAAGCTATTCAGTTTTCGATATGAGCACACCCCAATTTTGCCTATTGTGCGGAATTATTCCAATTAAATTCCACTTTAGGAAGCCACTCTGTATATCAAATTAAAAATAATTGAGCAGCAAAACCTATTAAATTCATAATATTCGTTTAATAGGTTTCATGGTTCAATTCATAACGAGAGAAATGTATTCAACTATAATTAATTGACAACAATTTATTGTTAAAGTGAGATAATAAACAGTTTAATGAAACATTTCAAACACTTCCAATTAACATTTGTACCGTAATAATTACGTATATCAACTAGTACAAACTGAATAACAGCAATTATGTATTAATGTGCACGCACTACCTATAGGTCCAGCTCATCCACAAAGTCTGTAGTTATTCGAATTTTACTATATTGCAAACTAACAAAGTGTTATTTCGTGACTGTATACATGAATATAAAGTTTTACTTTTTCAGCCTAGGCAGTAATAGTATATTTGAATATTGATATATCGACACCGACATACCGGAATATCGATATTAAATATTTAATATCGCCCAGCCCTAGTGATTCCAATACCATTTATTCTATTACGCATAAAACTATTTATATTTAAACTTTACAATTACACTGCTACCTACTCTAAATTCAACAGTAAGAACTAGATAAATTTTAAAAAAATGGCAGATCCAATTTTCGTCAAATATCTAGCAGGTCGTGAATATTTTCTAAAAAACAAAATCATCGATCAATCACGCTTCAAAACTGCACACCTTTTCTCATTTACCTACTTAACCACATCTCGCTCCTTTAGTTTAGGGGATTTCTGAACCTCAAACATCTAAAAAACTCGCCCTATACATATATCTTCCAAATATTAATCGCATCAATAAATTACCAGATCTAAATTTCTTTTGTTTTTAGATTTTCCTATATGTACGTATTTCTTTTGAGGCAACATATACCTAAGCAAAAACAACGAATCTTTTTATAGCACAGCCGTGAGTTCCATTTCAGTTGTCGGATTATGTTCTCCCTCATATTATCCAACCCATCAAAGTAAGCATTTTTCAAACTGTGGCAATGGCTAAATTCTCGACAGTTTAACGAATTTCACGTTTGTTTTCTATCCAGTGTTGGAACGCGTCCAAAATTAATGGGAAAGATGCTAATTATAAACCAATTTTTACACTTATATGGTCTCCATAAACAGAATCCAAATGAACACAGAAATAGACGCTCCATGACGTTGAGATTGTAAAACAAAACGTATATACGAGCAAAAAATCATACATTTCGCGATAAGATAACTACTACCGAAAAAAAGTGAAAACCCTGCAAATGAGTCGCATGAATCTGTAGATCCAAAAACAGTGAAATTTCGAGTTAATTGCAACGATCTGTTCTGGAACAAAGCAAGCAAACGGTTCATCAGATCCATTTTCATGTACACTGCGTTCCATAAATAATAACGCATAAATTCCGTAAAATTTTCACGAACAGGATTTCATAACGCATATAGGAAATTAACACGGGAATAGACGATTCGTAACAATCCCGTGCCGCATAAGATAAACCCAGAATTTTTAATTCCTTACAGAAATTTCTTTTACATCTATGTACTGAATAAAACTGGGTGCGTGGTCGCCACACGCGACTGAAGTGAAACTTCAACGTTATTATAGAGGAATGAAAAATTTGTATTGTCCGTATCAAAATAATAATAATGAAAACATAAATCGAATTTTAATGCTTCTAACCAAGCGCTTTGTAGCGTCACGAGAACTGAAACGCTGTGTCCCCTCTTTACTGACGCTTGCCTGAGAGAAACAGCGCGAAGCAAGAGGTAAAGCGTGGCTAAAGAGTGGTGCAGCGTCACGAGAAATGAAACGCTGTGGTCTCGCTTTACTGACGCTTGCCTGAGAGAAAGAGCATGAAGCATGAGAGAGAGTGCGTGGTTAAAGAGTGGAGCGTTCGATATTCCCTTTCTCCTCTGCTCGTCTTCTCAGACTGCTCCCCTCCATTCGTTTCACTTTTCGTGACGCTCGCATTTGCCAAAAGAAGTTCCACTTCAAAAATAATAATAACAAGATACCTAAATCATCTCTGAAAGCATAATCAATTGTAGTTAATATTTTCTGTCTTGACTATTTGGTAGAAATCCATGATGAAATAGAAAATTACTATGCGTACTACCAATAAGTATAAAAAATTATTTTATTGACCGGTTTCAAGATTCACAAACGATCTCATCATCAGAAATGGTAAATAAAATTGTAAACAAAAAATTTTTTGTTTACAATTTTATTTACCATTTCTGATGATGAGATCGTTTGTGAATCTTGAAACCGGTCAATAAAATAATTTTTTATACTTATTGGTAGTACGCATAGTAATTTTCTATTTCATAATCAATTGTGTCTACGAGCGTATCTACGCATATATGAAAATATTTAAATTTCTAAGCGATTTCGCAAAAACCTGTTCGTAAGAATTTGATCGAATTTAGTAAGCATTTAGGCCTAAGATACAGAAGCTCAACACAGTGTACTTAAGTATATTGACAAGAAACAGCAAAGAAAAAATCAAAATTGTATAACAAATTTTTATTAACTAGTTATTGATAAATTATGATCTTGAATGAAATATTATAATTTCCAGTTTGCTTGCCGCGAGTTTGTTAAATTAGAAGCTGCACCAAAAACGTGCCAGCATAAAGCCGGGCACAGACATGCGGTATTCGGCGAGTCCCAAATAACAAATATTTGCTATTCGGCAAGTAGCGACTAGTGTGTATGGGTTACTCGTGACGATTCGTCACGATTAATCGCTATTCGGTGTTTTCCAATTGACTGTCGGTATTTTGGCCCGATTCAAAGGAGACAAATATTCGTCTTTACCATACCGAGTAATCTTCGACAACTACACCACATGTGTGTGTACCCTGTTCGCCAAAATAGAAATCAATAAGTTGCTCGGCGAATAGCGAATAGCCAGTAGCGAATAATCGCGATTCGCCGAATACCGCATGTCTGTGCCCGCCTTAAGAAATTGGGACTCGAACCCAGGTTTCATACTTCCCGGACAGGGAATTTGGATAAAATAAAGTTCAATATTTATTGTCAATATAAATGTTGCCAATATGTCATCTCATTTTAGATTCCTTGATTCTTATACAAACACAAATGACATACTGGCAACATTTAGATTTTTTGCAAATTAACCTAACTTTTTCTCTCTTACAGATTAAAAGATCAAATGGTGTAGAAATGAAAAACTTCCACCTTGTACACCTTGCAACTAAGAAACTTTTATTTGAAAACGGATAAAAACTTATCACGCGATGTACGAAGGTGAAGTTGATGACGTTACCAGTAACCAGTGTAAACTATTATGTGAACGTGCGATGACCAAGAACAATATCTTATAAGTTATAACTGAGAACTTGTAGGTCAGTAGTTAAACGTCAATGGAGTGCACCGAAGTCGTAGATCCATGCACAATGTGGTCATGAATATACAATGTTCCAACGAAGAGGTTATTGGACTTAGTTTAAAATTTTCAAAATAGGCAATAAAATTCGCACGTGTTACAATCATAGGTATATATAGACGAGTAGGTCGCCCATTAGCTCAGTGGGTTATTGCGCGGGGAGCCGAGTTCGATTATCGGTCGGCGGCATTTTTACGGCGTTTAACATTTCAGAAGTGGGATAGGCAACCCGCGTGCTATAGGAGAGCACGGTGAGCGGAGAGCACAAGAGGTGCGTTGTGCGTAGCAGGTTCGCTTCGCGTGCGCTGAAAGTAGCCAGTGCCTGAGGTAGCCGAGGTCGGCTAGCTTGTCAGGACGGCCGAACTGTTACAATCATAGGTATATAAATAGACGAGTAGGTCGCCGATTAACTCAGTGGGTTCGAGCGTGTGTTAGAATTGCGGGGACCCGGGTTCGATTCCCGGTTGGTGGCATTTTTACGGCGTTTAACACATCGAAATGGATTTTTTAAAATAACTGATCTAGTTGCTAGTGTAGTACCTCAATACCTCAACGAAACCCTCCCTGGGTGATGGACTGGTCGTAGTGATCCGATTCATTGGCCCCCACGATCTTCGGACTTAACGCCCTTAGATTATTGTTTATGGGGATGGTTGAACATGGAAGTTTAAAAAACAAAGCTAGATACACGAGAAGAATTGATTGCTCGCATTTTGGATGCTGCTACTTGCAAAAGGGTCATGTAAGTTGTACTCAGATAATCAACACGCAATCTTAGGAAGCGAGTTGACAAGAGCGTTGAAGTTAAAGGTTTAATTTTTGAGCATTTGCTGCGAGCGTAACAGTTCATTATTTTTTATTTAACAAAATTCAAACAGCTGTATCTCCAAAATATTTCCCTCTCCTCCTGACTCACCCTGTATGTCTTTATTCTGTGGTTTCAAAATCAGGATATTACTAACCGTACTATAAATAAATTTTATATGTATGTACATACTAATAAAAATTTTAAATCTTGTCTATGTTTAAAACGCCGAATACTATTCAGCTCACTATTCAGCAGGATATTCGGATCCGGCGGTTACTATTTGACCGAATATTCGGTTTGGCCAGATAGTGAAAACTACTATTCGCGCCATCTCTGGTTATTGTATTCAAGAGAAGATTACCTTAATTTTATATTGCTCTACATAACCCTAATTGACCTGATTTTTTTCTGTTGAGTTCTGGAAGTCGATTATTCGGGAAGCTTTCGAATAATTTAAGAGTCGCACTCGGCCGCAAAGAAAGTTAGTTTTGAAATGAAATTTCTTCTCAGTAGGAGAAAATGCGACACCAAAAGCGTGGGCTAGAGTGAGTGGTGGGCCGCCCGCTGGGCCACGATTCTAACGAAAACGAGTGAAGGCAGCGTACACGGTGAGTTGGAGCTCAAACTCAAATTACTGCCTCAGTTAAGCTTGCCACCCACTTGCCTGTCACAACACGGCACGGTTCGTCCCGTCAAAATACGGATAGAATGAAAACAATGCAAATTAATGGACAACGCTGGGCCGTGCCGTGCTGTACTAGTGGGCGGCTGTCCATTCATTTGCATTGTTTTCATTCTATCCGTAATTTTGACGGGACGGACCGTGCCGTGCTGTGACGGGCAAGTGGGTGGCAAACTTTAGGATTCAAAAGTTTCACTTCTACCCCGCGAAGTTTCACGCAAATCTTTCATTATATTAAACGGTAAAAATGTTCTTCGTTTATCTCTCAGTCATTAAAATGATCCCTGTACTACTAGTATCCAGTAAAGTAAATTTCCCAATGAGCATCTTGTGGGCCTCATTAATAAGTACAGTAGGCGGCCGAAGCCAGATATTCGGCACTAACCGAATCAACCATAAGATCTGGCCGGATAATCTTAATAAACTGTAAACGCCTAAGTGAGAACGTATCTTTACAAAAATTTATTATGTACAAACTTCCCAGATAAATACGGATAATAAAATATGAAATTCGGCAGAAGTAAGCCTATATTAGACTTCTGTTCGCAAACACATGGGGATGTAAGTTATTCTACTTTAAGAGAAATGTGCATGTCAGCTTAAGAGCTTAGGCGTCCAATCCGTTTTCGGACTTATGGCGATATGATGATGGAAACAACATTATACAGAGTGATTTGTGAGTGCAAAAAGTTTCGTAAGATGATATGGATTATGGAAGAGAAGCTTCTATGAACATATGTCTTAAAATGACTCTCAAAAAAGAAGTTGATTACATTGGCTTCAAACTTTGGAGGCGATTGTACTGGGGCCGCTAGGAGTTGGGGACTGGGGAGCCCGTTCGCTTTGTTTTAACTTATTTACACCACTGGCAAAAAGATATGGTTTAATTTTTCGTCCGAGTAAAACTGCATTCTGTGCGTTTTTGGTGACATCAGCGATCGATAGTTTGCAAAAGTACTTGCGACGTCATACGAGCAGCAACAGTTACTACTCCATAACTTCAATTTGAGAAGTTCTTGTCTTGTACTTTCACCAGTGGCGTCGTTACAAAGTGTGAAATTTTAAAACACCCATCTTTATTGACAGTAATTTTAAGACATATCCCGTGATTCAGTTCCAGCATCCGGCTTTTCAAAAATATGGAGTTCGCTGTATCACTAATACCTATACAGTGAATATATTTAACATCCGTCACTCACCGTAAACAAGTCAGTATCAGGCTTTAAACACGCTCCCTTGTATTCATCTTGAGGTTTCTTCGTAAACGCCACTTGCATCGTCTTTGTGAAACCAAAACCGAAAAGGCGTAGCGTATGATTTACATATGCCAAAACATTTGGTATACCGTTTTCATCAAATGATGTATCTTCGGTTACTTCAACACGAAGACCAGTTACCTTCAAGTTACCGGAGGTTGAAGGTAAGTCTCGTCGTTGGTTCTGACCGAGGTTCTGACCATACTGGCTGCAACAAAAGCAGAAGTTTCGATTGTCATGATAACAATAATTTGAACAAGTACATAATTTAAAAGAACATGAAACAGTCTTAAATATCAAAAATGACCAACCTAAATTCTGATCAAACACAGAAAATTTTTGGAAGACATCGCCTCTTAAATAAATGGTACTTAAAAATAGACATTCACGTTGACTCCCGATATGTTGCATTCTGCATTACCATAATTTTAATTTTAGATGTGACAAAGTAAACAATAGCTACAGTTAGTGATGGGACTAGAGAATATTATCGGAAAATGGAAACTTTCGGAGAATATTCTCTGGTCTTAAATTCTCGAAGAATTTAAGAGAATTTATGAGGCCCCATCTAGCATTTACTAAATTTCATAACCTACAAGCAATATTAAAATCAACCAAAAAAATGAGACCATTTTGTCCATCATGCAGTAAAATTTGTATTATATGGCAAAGTTGAGTAGTTGCTCACTGAGGTTTCATTTAAAATGTATTGTTCTTAATCGCGCTCCTTCAAAAATAAAAAAGTTGTTTTGCCTTAATTGCAAAAGGCTGTAGGAAGTCGTTTTTTGTACTTTAGTCCAAATATACAGGGTGTCCCGGCGAAGGTGGGAAATCTCTCGGGTGCGTATAGATTACACGAAAATAACACCCCAAGTTCATATAGTTTTCTCCTACGACCTTCCCCTGCCGAGATATTCTCCCTTAAATTGGAGAAATAAAAATAATTTTTTTTACATATGTATTTTTAATTGTATTTCGATAATTTTCTTGGTGACGTACGTAGTGATTGAATGTCGATAAGATAATGAGGCCCGTTTTTTGATAGTGCATAAGGGAAGCAAGGGGTGAACTACCCCTTACCTTCTTAACTTCAAATTTTTTAAGGGGCTGGATATATTTAATTTTTGACCGCATTTTGATAATATGTAAAAAGTTACTCTTGTTAGGTTTCGATAAAATGAAGCGTTTTCGAGTAAATGAAACTCATCGAGCAAGAGGTACAGTGTTTCTACGATTTTCGTCTTTATTTTTCCTGGCATTATTTTCAAAAATATCAAAAAATCAAAAGCTCTTTCAATCAATTATTTCTTAGGAATTTTTTAAATATGATTTCACCCTACATTAGCTATTTCTTTTGAAATTCATTAAAAATTGCCCAGGTCCGTATTAAGAAAAAATAAAAATTGACGATGTAGACAACAGACAAAACGTACAAAAATAACCCTAACAGTTTGCGAAAGGTAGAAGGTAGTGAAAATTTACATTAAAAAATTGCTTTCGATTTTTCGAATGTCAGAGCTCAGAGAAAATGAAAACGAAAATCGTAGAAACACGGTAGTACCTCTTGCTCGTTGAGTTTTATTTTCTCGAAAACGCTTCATTTTATCCTCGATTTTATCTAAACCTAACAAGAGTAACTTTTTATTAGCAAAATGTCCGGGGAAACAAAAAGTGCTGTTAAAAATTAAAAATATCCAATTCCTTACAAAATATTAAGTTAAGAAGGCAAGGGGTAGTTCACCCCTTGCTCCCCTGATGCACTATCAAAAAACGGGTCGTATTATTTTATCGACATTCAATCACTAGGTACGTCACCAAGAAAATTATCGAAATACAATTAAAAATAAAAATTTTATGTAAAAAAAAAACTATTTTTATTTCTCCATTTTAAGGGAGAATATCTCGGCAGGGGAAGGCCGTAGGAGAAAACTTTATATGAACTTGGGGTGTTATTTTCGTGCAGTCTATACACCGCCGAGAGATTTCCCACCTTCACCGGGACACCCTGTATCTGTTAGAAAACAATCTCTTTTGTTTTTGGATATCCAACAATACCATAGGTATTATAAACTTTATTCCTATAATAAATCAATAACAGGTAGGTTAAAAATTATTTACAAAAAATTCACCTAACGGTAGGTAACCTTTTAAAGAAAACAAAAGCACCTACAAAAATAGAAAAAAGTATAGTGTACAACTCTCATGGAATGTCCATTTCGCACTCATGAACTGGGGCACTCGTCAAGGCTCGTATTACAATTTGCAACTTTCATATTCGTGGAAAAAAGATACACTTACCATTCCGTGATCGTTGTACAATAAACTATTAAAGATGACAAAAACATTTTAAACTCGGAAGAGTAGGTACCTACCTAGTTTCACTTTTATAACCTAGCATGGCACCGAGCATGGCCCACTATTATATTAGCTGCAAACTTCGCTGCGAACATGAGATACTTAGGTAAGTTTAAGTTGAGGGCAATTTTTATCTTAAAAATGTTTTCATCTTTCAATTAGTTCTGAGTAAATTTTCTTGACAATGTTGAAAATGTACCAAAATTTTTTGTATTAACAAATTGTTATTTGAGGGCGATTATACGTTTTGAAAATTTTTATCTTGGTCATGTATTTTTCGATTTTCATTCTACCGAAATACAAGCCAATATCCACTGTTGCAGATTTGTTCGGTCTCAATACATTTAATTTTTAAATAGTACCTACTCAAAAATATGTAGTCCAGGCAAAAAATACTGTTAACTATCTCGAATGTATCACGCGTATCACGTAAACAAAGTGAGTCACGGGCTAGAATAAATCTATTCGTTCATTATGTATCCTGTATATTCTACGCGCTAATTGATTTAAGAACTTTTAGAGTGAAATCTCAAGCCGCAGTAGAAGAAGTGAAGGTGTCGAGACTGGCTCGATTTGGATATGGTCTGATGATTGAGAGTTATTAATAGTAAGAAGACTGGAATTACCATCGACACGGGAACCAGTAATACGGTACCTAGTAAGAAAAGATGTCGAACCAGATTGAAGGGTTAGGCCGAGCAGTACGAAGATCCAGCTGGTTAGTGCTACTGGAACGAGAGAGCACCTGTGTATGGAGATGCAGAGATTAACACGAGGTTTGGAAATTGGAAACGTTGTTATTCGATAAAGGGTTCTTCTGGCCGATGTTAGGGATGAAGTGATACTGGGTCTGGATGGTATGAAGAAGTACGGAGTTGTGCTTGACGTTGGCGCCGGTGTACTTAAAATTGGAGAGAAAGAACAGACGATGGGTTCTCCTGGGCAAAAGAAAAGTGTATGTCGAGTGAATGTCAATGATGTCGTATTGCCTGCTAGGTCCGAGAACATAGTACGGATCTGTGTGGAAGGTGCTCCAAGTTGTCTGGTAGGACTGGTCGAGCTGAGGTATGCGAAGACGAAGAAAGAGTCACTCTAAACACCGAATACGACTAAAAATTTGCAATACTGATGCTTTTCCTAGTAAACATTGCTCAGAAAGTCGCAACAACTGCGTGAGGTAAGAGAAGAGCATGTAACGCCAATAAGATGCCGTCGAACCCAACTATCGGTTGAAGATGAACCCATACACCTGGGAAGTGACCGCATGAAGACACAATATGACGCCCGAGCTAATTCGGCAGATTTCCAATAGGGCGATTTAGTGTGGCTGTAGCGAGGGCTGTATAATCCAGCACGGAAAAAAGGACGATCCCGAAACTGCAGAAGAATTGAGGGGGGTCAATGACAACGATCAATGATGCTGTCTATCGGATCCAAAGATCTCCGCGTTCGAAAATAAAGGTGATCCATCTAGACCGGCTTACTCTGTAGGTACCACGGAATCGAAGGAGGTGATATCTGATCAAGTACGATCAGTCTTTTAAGGAGGAGCGCAGTGTTAAGAAAACCATTTCGAATGCATACGTTTCTTTACGCGTATCGCATAAATAAAGTGAATTACTGGTTAGAATAAATCTATTCGTTCCATATGTATATTAATCGCGCTAATTGATTGGAAAACTTTTCGAGTGAAATTCCAAATGTTTCGTGATACATCTGGAGATAGGGTTTACTGGAATATGAATTAATGTTCGTCTCTTATATACAGGGTGATTGGGGAGGATCCTCCCAATATTTGGAGAAGGTGTTTAGGAGACCAAAACGAACACAAAAGACTAATAAACACATGGTCAAATATCAACCATAACTGAGATATTATTGAAAATAGTCTTTACCCAAGTGAATTAATCATATCACCATTGATGCCGATTCAGGCCTTGAAGTTGTTTTCGGCTGCTATTTTATTTTCAGTAGGTCATGCGAACAAAATAATACTCATACTCCTTATATTGAAACACATTTATTTTGACTTGCGAGTTCGCTTAGTCTTAGTCCAGAATCTTTAGAACGTTGATCACGAGGGGAAAACCGCAGGAGTAATTTGGTGTACAACCTTGAGTAATAGAGAGTAATATAGAGTATTATTGAGTAAAGTGAGTAATATTTGAGTAATTCTGAGTAATAACCGAGTAATTCTGAGTAATAACCGAGTAATAGCGCGTAATACATGAGTAATGCTTCCGAATGCGCGCGCATGTGAAAATCATGAAGGTCAAATTTCGTAATGCGCAACAAATTTTTCGATTCTCTTCTGATTTCACATCACGTGTTGTGCACTATGTACTCGGCTGTGTCGTATGATGTGATACCTACATATTACAACGTAGGCCAGTATTATAGTTAGGTATTTATAAAAGTTCAGTAGGTACTATGTACTAACTTCTCATTCTGTAAGTTTTTTAGCGCCCATGGGAGCGAAAACTCGAAAAATCGAAAAGATTATTTTTTTCACCGCTAAAATGCTTCGATCGGGACGAAATTTTCGAGGGTAACTTGCGCGTCCATCGTGCATCCGCGGGGACTCTTGCGATATTTCAAAATTCGTTAAAACACCCCGTAGTCAAACGATAACAAAATCGGCATACCCCGACACCCGAATATATATCCCACTAATCCCAGACATCTGCCGGCGGTATCGGGCCGAAAACGCGGAAGTTCGTCCGCCGAGAGCTCCTACAGATCTAAGTGGGGTTTCGCAGCTCCGGGGTTCAGGACGGCCGAGATACGGTGCCCTCAAAATAAGGATAGTTTTTTATACCGGCCGAACCGGAGCAGGCAGGGCAGTGTCAAAAGCGAATTCCGATAGCTCCGTTGATCGGACCGAAAATATCCGAAAGTTAACCCCCTAGCTAAGAGAAATAAAAATGTTTTCCCCGAAACCTTGCAAAATTTTAGTGCTAAAAACATCGAAAATGAAGTAGCTCGACCCTGAGGGTGGAAGGGGGAAATCGCGCGGGGTGCGGTTTGAAAGAGGAAAGTCCACAATGTTGCGTGGGCTAAAAATTTTGATAAGTCAACGTTTAAGGGCAGAAAAGTGCATTTGAAAATGAACAACAAAAGCTCCGGGCGATCGCGAAATTTTTCAAGTTCAGAGACCCATCTGTCACAATTTCACCGAAATTGCACATTTTCTTGCACTCGTGGTGACTTTCCCTGACCGCCCCGATGCCCGCTCTTTCTTGATAAAGTTTACGGACCCCTTCGTGATCACATTTCAACATGCAGATCACCGCTACTTCGCGCATCCACCCCGCCACGAGCGAAAATGTCGGGGTAGATTTCGTGATTTTACGGAAATTTTTCAAAATTTCGCACTTTTCAATTAAAGGTTTAGGTGGTCGGACGTGAATGTGGGGTGGAAATTTTTTCACCAGTAAACGGCGCGTTACTTTCACTTTACACCCGTCTATTTAGATTTGACAGGAAAGGTTACACGGGGATAGCAGGACGCCCCTAAAAAGTACATGTTTTCCGAAATCTTCCATTTTCTTACGACCGCCTTCCTCAAAGTTATTATATATAATAACTTTGCGCCTTCCTAACCTGCGGAAGGCTTCGCGTGTCTCGTGGTAAGAATAAGGTTCTCCGAAGCTCGCTGCTCGCTCTTTCGATATCCGTCGAAAAAATTGAAATCGGTCAAAATTTGAGAAAGTCATTAAGTACCTACCTAACGAGAAACGGGAGTGGTGCATTTTCATCTCGGAAGAGGCTGTAGGAAAATTCCAAGTTTTACTTTCATTTTAGTTTTCTATTGTCGATTTTACATAAATTATATAATTTTTTCTGTTATTTACAGTTATGTGTTCTGCTAATTACATTCCTTTCAATATCTATGTTTATGATCACATCTTCCTTAGCTTATTTTCGATTAATTGCATCAAGGTATGTACTCGATAAAATTATAGTGACAAACTATACAAAAGCTAATTAAAAATTATCAAATAAGCAATAGAAATTAGTACCTAATAGAAAATGATCTCGGTAATAAAAAAATCTGGTTTGGGCGTCTGATTGCGAGTATTAGCAGCATAACGAGACTGGGACCAGATACATCCTTCTCATCGATTTTTTTATTATAAGTTTTTTTCGGGTGATCCTTAAATAATTTGAATAGTTCTTGTGTATTTGGGTAATTATGTGAGTAATTGAGTAATACTTTGTAATACTTGAGTAATTGAGTAATACTCTAGTAATATTTGTGTAATTGAGTAATACTTGAGCAATAGTTGAGTAATACTCGAGTAATAGTGAGAAATATTAGTGAAATTAGTATTTTGGTCAGGTCAGCGGTTTCCCCCTCGGTTGATCATGTTTCGCTTTCGCGGTTGATATTTTGCAATTGAGTAAACAGAAATCGCACATTTTACAAAACCATTTTGTTCACTGATGAGGCTCAATTCACTCGTGATGGAGTAAATAAGAGTGTCACAACGAACATCGCTGGTCAGATGAAAATGCGCAGGCCACGGTGGAAAGCTGCTTTCAACATGGATTTAGCATTAACGTGTGGTGAGGCATGATTAATAATCAATTACTTGGCCCAATTGTGCTAGAAGGTTGTCTTAGGGAAACTAGATAGGTATTTAGAATTGTTAGAAAATGATCTGACAGATCTACTGGACGATGTAGTTACGTAGTATTGTGTTTAAGGCAAAACCTGTACTTTCAGCATGACGACGGCGCCCCCATGCATCGAGGTGAACGGTGGTATTTTTGAGAATTTAATTCAGTAATTTCGGTTTTTGTATTTTTCTGTAATCGATGTTATAATTTACAATACAAAATGAACATTGTTTCCACTAGCATTATAATTAATTCACTTAAGTAAAGGCTATTTTCAACGAGATTTTCAATAATTTCAAAAATATCTCACTAACGGTTGATATTTGACCATGTGTTTAATAGACTTTTTTTGTTCGTTTGGGTCTCCTGAATATCTTCCCCAAATATTGGGGGATCCTCCCCAATCACCCTGTATAAAGAGCCGCAATCTTCCGCGTTAGTTAATCTTTGTATAAATTCAGGCGAGGAATTAAAATATATCACGAGGAGTATCCAGAGTTGTAGAAATATCGAAAATTACTTCATATTGAATTTTTTACAGTATGTACCCGGATGCATATAAACCCCGATATAAACATAATATCTTCGAGCATATCTTACAGACCTACGGCAACGGGCGTGGGACTCGTGAACAATAGAGACTTATAAATCAACAATAAAAATATAAAAGTCAAAAGATTGGAACTTTGCCTGGGGTGATGGCAATAACCTAGCTGACGATAACCTGACGGATTTTTTGTTCGTCAGAAAAAAGCTAAATAACCATAACAAAAAAAATTACCGCGGCGAAACGCGAACCCTAGACTTGCACGTTCATTGAGTGACACATGGACCTCTGAGTCACGAAGATGTTGGCGTAGATGTTGGCGGAAACAGTATTTAAGAACTCGCTTTCTTAATAATACACCGGGTGCTATAGGTCTGTAAGGTATGTTTATATCCTGCCCGGTTGACATATTCATATCTCACGGAGTATCTCACGCATCGTATCGTAATCCGAAGTAGCACAAGTCGGCTCATATCGTCATATCCAACGCGCGAGATCGATCTCGAAGTTGCGATTTGGTATGTGGTTTATATATCAAGAAGTTGCACTATTATGCTTTGCCGCGCTGAATTTTTGAAGCAGACCCCTTAACTGACAGAGACCAGACCACGTATTTTTGGTAAAAAAATAATGAAAAAACATCATCATCATCATAAGGTTCTCAGTCCGAAGACTGGTTGGACGCGTACCTCCATTCTTTTCTATCCTGAGCTAACCTACGCATTTCCCTAAAAGTAGAACATCCTACATCCCTAACTATTTGAGAGCAGTAGTCTAATCTAGGCCTACCCCTACCTCTTTTTATTCCTATCTCTGACTCTAGTATGTCACGAACTATTCCTTCGTGTCTTAGAAGGTGTCCTACCATCCTATCTCTCCTACTCTTTATTGTTTTCCATACCTTTCGCTTTTCCCCAACTCTTTCTAATACTTCCCTATTGCTAACCTTATCTATCCACGGTATCTTCATCATGCGTCTGTAGCACCACATTTCAAACGCTTCTACTCTTTTTCTATCCGCTTCTCCTATTGTCCAAGTTTCGCACCCGTATAATGCCGTACTCCATACATACGACGTTAAGAGTCTCTTCCTAGTCTCTATATTAACCGTTCTCGAGCATAACAGTTGTTTCTTTTTGTTAAACGCAACTCGGCCCTGCGCCATTCTTTGTTTTATATCTTTAGTGCTTCTACCGTCTTGAGTTATTTTACTTCCTAAGTAGCAGAAATCCGCGACCTCCTCTATCTTCTCATTTCCAATTTGTATTTCCATTTTAGTTCTATTTTCACATCCCCTACATACCAAAATTTTAGTTTTCTTTTTATTGATTTTCATGCCGAAGCCCTGTGTCAAAACTGCTTCCATTTCATTCAAAGCCGCTCCTAATTCTTCTTTGCTAGATGCTAACACTGCTATATCATCCGCAAATCTGAGCATGTTAATAGTTTGGCCCTGTACATTGATCCCTGAGGCTGTTCTTTCCTTAACAATATTAATCGCATCTTCGATATATAAGTTGAAAACTAGAGGTGACAATGCACATCCCTGTCTCACTCCCTTCCGGATATCTACTTCCCTTTGTTCCTGCTCACATTCTATAACTGCCTTTTGCTCTTTGTAGAGATTATGTATTATTCTTCTGTCCCTGTATTTCATCCCTACCTTTCTCAGCACTTCGAACATCTTCCCCCATTTTACGTTGTCGAAGGCTTTTTCTAAATCTACAAATCCTATATAGACGCTCTTTCTCTTTTCTATCGTTTTTTCTATAATTACTCGTAAAGCTAGAATGGCCTCGCGCGTTCCTCTATTTCGTCTAAATCCGAACTGATCTTCTCCTAATATTTCTTCCGCCTTTTTCTCCATCCTTCTTTGCACAATTCTAGTTAAAATTTTTGACGCATGGGAAGTTAAACTGATAGTTCTAAAATTTTCGCATCTATCCGCGCCTTTTCTTTTTGGCAAAGCTACTATGATGTTCCGTTTGTAATCTTCTGGAATCTCGCCTGTCAGGTATATGCGACTAACTAGTTCAAATAAACGATCTATTACCTCTTGACCTGCGCACTTTAAGATTTCTGCCTGCAAGCCATCTATACCTGGTGCTTTATTATTCCTTAAACTTTTTAGTGCTATCTCAAACTCTTCTCTCATTATAGGACTCCCTAGGTTATCCCCCTCTACACTGCTTTCGCCGAGGCTTTCGCTTTCTAATATATCTTGCACTTCCTGTCCCGCATATAAGTTTCCTAAATATTCTTTCCACCTATCTGCCTTCTCCCCACTTCCGATTAGGATATCTCCTGCCTCATTTCTAATGTTTTTGGTACTAGATCCAATTTCTCTAAAATTTCTCCTAATTATTTTATATGCTTCATCAGTCTTTCCTACTTCGAATTTATCTTCCACTTCTTTGCATTTATTATCGATCCATTGCTCTTTCGCTTTCCTACATTCCCGAATAATTTCCCACTTGATCGCCTTATATCTTTGTTTCCCTGTTTCATCTAACCTATTTTTATATTTTCGCCTTTCCTCTATTAGACTCACAATATGTTTTGTTATCCAGGGTTTCCTACTTTCATTCTGTTTATGACCCAAAATATCCCTAGCTGAGGAAACTAAACTATTTTTAATGCAATTCCATTCTGCCTCTATGTCCCTAACAATATTTCCACCCGTGCCCTTTAGTGCTTCGTTTGTCTTTTTCTCGAACTTATTATTGCGCATATCATCATCTTTTAGTTTCTCTGGGTCAAGATACCTTCTTCCGCTTCTTTTTTTCAAAATCTTAAATTTAAGATTGGCTTTCATAACGACTATGTTGTGATCACTATCTATATCTGCTCCTGGATAACTTCTACAATCCCTAACTTGATTTCTAAATCTTTGCCTAACGAGAATGTAATCTATTTGATATCTCCCTAAGTCTCCTGGCATCTTCCACGTATAGCATCTCCTAACATGATGGTGAAATAGAGTGTTCGCGACCATTAAGTTATGTTTATCGCAGAACTCTATCAGTCTAACTCCCCTATCGTTCCTATTGCCTAATCCAAAGGGGCCAACTATTCCGCCCTCTCGCCCTGTGCCTACGACTGCATTGAAATCTCCTGTAATTATTAAATTTTCGTGCCCTCTCACAAAATCTAGCACATATTCAATATCACTATAAACTGCCTCTACGGCCTCATCACTGTAGTTAGAAGTGGGCATATATACCTGTATTATTACTGTTTTTACAGGTTTCGAATCTAACCTAACCATAACTACCCTGTCACTTTGCTGTAAGAAATTTTCTACACTCTGTCCTACTTTTTTCCGCATAACAATTCCTACTCCCGAATTTCCTCCTACAGATCCTGTGTGTATTACTCTAAAATCTCCGCTCCAGAAGTCTCCAGCTTCTGGCCATCGCACTTCACTGATACCTACTACGTCTAATGCTAACCTATCCATCTCAATTTTCAAATTCTCTAACTTCCCTACTTGTTTCATGCTTCTAACATTCCACGCTCCGACTCGTGAGATGTTACACTTATCATTTCTGATGACTCCCCCCGAAGCAGTCCCCGCCCGGAGATCCGAATGTGGGACTATTTTACCTCCGGAATATTTTACTCCAGAAGGTGCCATCATCATAAATTAAAGTACGCTGTACTAGGGATAAAATAATGTGGTGGTTTCCCGTTGCCTTCCACATCGCAGTAGTGTGTATCACAGTGCCATACCAACCCTCACGATCTCTGCCACTATGATTACTGAAAGAGCTGCTGCCCCCTTCCAGGGACTTGATTTAGTCTGGCTTCTCAAATAAAAACCCCTCCAATATGGTTAAACCTATGGTTCGGCTCTTTATATCATTGAAGCGCGCAAGCCATCCCACCCGTCCCAGTATTACTAGAACTGCGTCAAGGTACCCCTACGGGAGTCGAACCCACCCAGCCCATGGACATCAAACTACCGACTCTATGAGATACTTCCCTACCAACGGTAACCGCTGACGGCGTTCACAAGTAATGAATTACAAACGAAAAGAATACGCGTCCAATACGTGATACTCGACGTGATCTCGCGCGTTGGATATGAGCCGACTTAATGTTACTTCGGATTGCTATACGAACATGCGCCCGAGTGGTGTAACCGGGTGTAACAAAGAGGAAAAAATATTATTTTTTATTTCTCAGAAAAAATCGCTTTTCATAAAAAACCCAGCTTGTTCTTAAACTTCCATGGCACATATAATTTTCTATTCAACTATTCCAGAAAATATTTTATTAATTTTTTATAGGTAACTACCTACATTTTTCGACTTACTCCTGGCTTTGTGTATTTATTGAACGACGCATTGTCCACTTAAGCCATTTAATATGTTGCCGATCCAGTATTTGCCGAAACAGTAGCTAATTTGAAACAGAATTTAATTTGAGTCCTCGCTTGGTGGCTTGGTTAATATACTTTCAGAATGTTACGCCTGCCTCTCGGCGAGATCCGGGGGCATAATGTTTAAATGACTATCATATAATTCCATTCAATTAGAAATTAATTGCAAAATTTCCAACAAAGATTTAAGAAATACTTTTTTGTGCCGGTACGGAAATTAGTCAATTTTTTCTCGATTTTTTTAGTTATTGGTTGTGTTAAAATTTAAAAAAGAAACAAAAAGTGGCTTGACGAAGATCGGGACGAAGATGATACTCGAGATGATACTTTTCTATGAATTTGATGTAAATGGCGCACAATTTTTTAATTTTGGTTTAGTACTTAAGTAAATATTGAAGAAAATGTTTTTTTTAAATTTAACAATATTTTAATAAGTTTTCCTAATCGAAAAAATCGGAAAAAATGGATAACAAATTTCCTGTCTTAACAGTTGGCCAAAAAATTATATCAGCTATGGCAGTTTGTGGACAAGCAGGGTTTTTGACACATACTTAGTGATTTTTTGAGAAGATAAAAATGATAATAGAGAATTAAAACTAAAGTGGAGGTCTCTCATAATACGAGTAGGTAAGTATAACTTTTTCTCTACAATGCATACCTACCTACTTACCTACTGTAAAAGTACAATAGAAGAATCTGAAGAAGTACCTAATACTTACCTATGTTTAGGCGACACAGGCTACATAACAATCAATGCATAGATAGGTATACCTAACCGGTAAATAACTCGGATTAAGTCACGAATTGGCGAAGCCATAACAATAGGTACATAATTCATTAATATAATTGTTCAAGAATAATTACGTTCAAGATACCTGGGTTGTTTATTTACAGCTGCATGTTTTTGTCTTGCTTCCCGCGTAACTTGATAGTACGAAGATATATCTTGTTGCAGCTCTTAGATAAGGGAAGACTAGGGATGCTCTGTACACAAGAAGTAAAAAGGTAAAACCGAGGGTAAAACTCAAATTATCCTGTAATGTTATATTTTAACAGACATTATTTGAGGCCTCAACTGACCGTCCTTGCCTTTAAATCGATTCAATTTTTTAAATTTAGACTCGAATTTAGAATACCTAGCTACCCTATACCCTATTTGGGCCGCCGAACAGACGGAGTGATCACCCTGCAAGAACGTGCTCTTGGCGGGACCACTATCAATTTAGGACAACCGAACCGCAGTGATGCGCTTTCTTTAGACCCAACGAAGTCGCATCACTCCAATTCGATCGTCATAAATAATTTATGACGATCGAATTGTAGTGATGCGACTTCGTTGGGTCTAAAGAATTATTACTATTGGCCCCGCTAGAGCACGTTCTTGCAGGGTGATCACTCCGTCTGTTCGGCGGCCCAAGTATAGCTACCTAATTCTATAATCGACCATAAATCTACCTACATGAAAGTAAATTTTGCAGAAACCTAAATAGGAAAATTTTAGTTCATAAAAATTCTGGCAGCAATTTTTAAATATAAAAAAATCAAGGAAATAACTATGTAGAATGTACGGAAATGGCAAATGAATAAAAATAGAATGCTGGAAGGAATTCAAGATCTAGATATGGACCCTAAGTAAATGCTGATTTCAGTTAATAATATATAGGTGCACGATATATCTACCCACTATTTACTTAGGTGTAAATTTGCAAAAAAAAATTAAGTAAAAATACAAAAACTTACTCATCACCTGATTCTTGTTTACAGTTTTTGGAATTTAAATATATGGACACATTTTCACCTTGGTGAAACCAATTTGTCACTTTTGCACTGAAAACTTTAGGCGGAACAAGCCCATTGTGCACAATGCTTTTTTCTCCAGGTAAACACAAATAAATCTCACCACACACATTTTTAGGAATCACAATTTTATAACTTGCGTCTGTGGCATTAGCCCAATGTTCGCTTATGTTATACGTTTTCGAGTCCTTCTCCACACAAGGAGAATTCTTTTCCGCTTTTTTTCGTGTTGTTCGGAATGATAATCCCTTATCAATATTTTTGCCCACCACTCGGAATTGAACAACATTGTATTCATTATTTGCAATTATTTCTGTTCTAACACTTTCTTGTTTTAAATAACTAAGCTCAGGTAAGCTGACACCATCAACAAAATACGTTGTTACACTTACTAAAATAAACAATACTATTTGTAATAACCAACACCATGGGGTTCTGGCCATGTTACGATAACTACAGAGTTAAAATGCGAAAACGCAAGTGCTAAATATCCATAACCAATATACGTCATGAATGAATCTGTCAGCCTAGAACTGACTTGACTAGACCGTCAGTGCTTTCTGTTGGAACCGATTGGAAACATTATTGGCAGGTCGGTTTTGACCAAAGACATTTAAATAGATAGACCTTGCGTCGGTATGCGAACACGTCCTTATTTGTTAAGCTTTTATAAAGCTAATATAGATGTCGGTGCGATATTTATAGTAGTAGGGTCCCTGTATTGAGAGAGTACCGCAATCTCCGCCATTTTTACTCACAATAACAGGCGCCAAATTTGAATTGTGCGGGAACGTCAGATTTTATATTTGACATGTGTTACAAATTGCGCATTCACCTTCTGATTTTTGATCCATAAACAAATAAAATTTGACTAATACGTTCAGGAATAATACTACAGACCAGATTGTGGAAATATATATCACTGATTCACAAAAGACGATAAAACATAAACAACAAACAAACCAACATTTCAGCTGGACTTTGACTGACATATATGACATTTTGCTGCTGACACGGCAGTCCGCCATGTTTACTCACAGTTCTGAAACATAGTGGAGCTATTGATTGCGGTACTCTCTAAATACAGGGACCCTATATAGTAGTAGGGTCCCTATATACAGCGACCCTATATAGTAGTTCTTTCACTTTGTTTTCATTATTATTTCACAAACAAGCCCTAAATTCGATGGCTATATTATTGATCACAAACAAAATTTCCCATCAACCATCTAATCCGTGGCTAGTTCCCTAATTTCTAGAGATTACTGGAAGTCTTTCTCTAGTCCTTCGAGTCCTTACTCATTCCCACGAAATTATTATTCCGTGCTCATTCCCACCATGCCGTTATCTTTAAACTTTCCAAAGTGTTATCGATATTATTTACAACGTCTTAAACTAATTTTTGCAATATAATTATAGACGTTTTGCAGTGAAAACAGTTTATTTTCAATTTGTGTGTTGGGCTTACGTGTAAAAACTTCAAAACAACTATAATTATATTTCAGAGGTTAGGTTAAAACGTCAGAAATAACGTGGCTTTGTTTTGTTTGGAATGAAAATCTGACGTTTGTGACGGCACTTATGTGGTCCTATGGACACGTGGGTTTTGGGTTGTCTAAATGAAACGAAATAGATTTTAGAATTCAGATAAAAATGGACCATGACCTGTTATTCTATGCCATGAACGTGGAAGGTGAACCATATGAAAACATAAATTGTTGATTGTTGTGTTGAACATAGGTTAGAGGTGAAATCCTGTTCTACACTTTCCCTAAATAATTTAATTTTGTGATACGTATACTTACCTAAAATGATATTGTTAAAATATCGTTACCGGTGCTTTCAACATTTTACATCTAAAACAAAATCAATTCGGAATTATTCAGTTCAACTAGAGGTAAACAGAACAGTTTTTATCTTTTTATACCTACCTACAAGATTGCAAGAATTATAACAGGCTAGTAGATCTCTATAAACATTTTGAAATTCTGCCTGCCAAAAATATATTATATTGTCTGTGTAAAATGTTTGATTTATTTAGGAAAATTGAAATAATTTAGAAAAAATATTGGAATGAAAATTAAGAAGTGTATTATTGAAGAGAAAAAGTCATAATTTTTGGATGGGGATGAGATTTTTTCAAGAAAAATATAATTTTTGAAGAATTTTGAAGTTTTGACATTTGGAGTGACAGATATTTTTGGATTCATCATTTGGGGCTTTAATTCTAAATTGTAACGTTAATCTGTAATAATGAGCCGAAGGCTCGCACGGATGTTACATTGTAAATTTAATAAGCACTACCTAAATAAATAAATAAATAAATAAATACATACCTACAGGTTGTGTAGCAAAAAACATGATTGGTCAGAGTTAGATTAGAAATCGGAACAGAACGGAAATTAAAGTTTTTATGGAAGTTTTTCATCTCATCGATGACAGATACCTTTACTTTGAAAATATTGTGATCTATACAGATTACCCCATTACAGTTTGGTGGTATGTACATTTCTAATTCCTACCTTCTTATATTTCTTGAATTTTTTAATTCTAGCCGAGGGGTGAACTGCGTTCAAATTTCATGTACACCTACTGTCATGGACTGTAACTGTATTGTCATGAACTGTCACTGTACTGTCCGGACTGTCACCGTACTGTCACGGGACTCTTACAGACCGTCAAAAATTGTCAAGATAATGTTGAGACTGTCGGGTACTGCCACAGATACTGTACATATACTGTCATTTTCATAGATACTGTCTGGGACTGTCACGGAATTCTCACCGGACTGTCTTGGAACTGTCACGGGACTGTCATGATACTGTCAAAGACTGTCATATAGTGACACAGACTGTCAGGTATTGTCCCTAGTGCTTACATGGTGCTGTACACCTACTTACGACCTCGATTCGCCCCTCGATTCTACCCAAAATTTTGAATAACAACACTATACGCCTAACATCCGTTTTTGAGAAACTATTTTATTTAGTAAAATTTGATGCAGGTACACAATCAACGTTGACTCAAAGATTAAACAAGATTAAAGTACGAATTTGTGTTTGCAAACATTACGAAGCGAATAAAACGATTATATTGTGGTATGTAAACAAAATTCACAACAATACTACCATAGTAGATATACCATATGAGGCATAGTGTATGTATGCTAATGAATTATTTCCTTATTTGTGTCTACATGTCGAGGTCATAAAACAAATCAAGAGGTTTGAATTTTTCGGCGTCAAAATATTTTTCAAAAATTTACTTTCTGAAAAATGGCCATCTCCGACGCCCCACATCGCCCTTCCAGTTTTTCCCTGATTTTTCTCGACTGTCCTCTTTTGCTGCTGGCTAAATATGGTAACCCTATCTTATAAATAACTACTAATTATGCTTTCTCGAATTTTATTTTGAATATGTATGCACTTCAAGATTTTTTTTTAATTTTTACATTATGTTTCCAATATAAACCCTTGACACTTATTTGAATTTTGAAATTCACATAGGAAAGGCAAATGCAGTTAGATGGTCAGACAATAAACTATTTGAAAGTTGGGAATGGAAGTCATCCAGTTTTGAGTTTTCCTGGTGCGTTGGGTACAATATGGAGTGATTTCAAACCTCAAGTAGAAGAGCTGGAGAGAGATAAATTCACAGTTGTTGCTTGGGATCCACCAGGATATGGTCGCAGCAGACCACCAAACAGAAAATTTGGTGTTGATTTTTATAAAAAGGATGCTTTAACAGCATACAGATTTATGGAAGTAAAGAAACTAAAATATTTTTTATGGTACAATTTTGGTATAATATTTTCTTGCAGACTTTAGGTTTTAAGAAATATTCTTTACTCGGCTGGAGTGATGGAGGTATCTCTAGTATGATACTGGCTGCTACTTATCCAACTGCAGTGGATAAATTAGTCATATGGGGAGCAAATTCTTATGTGCTACCAGAAGAAATAAAAATATATGAAGGTACATATGTATATTAAAAGCACTACTTTCTTTAAACATGTTTTTATATGAAGGAATTTTTTAAGATATTCGTGATATAGGAAAATGGTCTGAAAAAATGAAAAAACCATTGATAGAATTATACGGAGAGCAGGGTTTACAAGAATTGTGGAATGATTGGTGCGATACGTTGGTAGAGATAGAAAAAAAAGGTGGCAATATTTGTAAGGACCTTCTTCCATTGATTAAATGCCCCACTTTGATAGTTCATGGCGATAAGGATCCTATGGTAGCTCCAGAACATGTTCCTTATTTAATGAAACATATTAAAAACGCAAGGTATGCAGGTTTATACATTTGTAGATTGCCATTTTGATTTTGAAAGGTCAATACCGTTGTTACGAGCCATTTGTGCAATCATATCTCAATAATGACCAATTTACATTAACCAGCAGAAAAATCTGGTCATTCTGAAATGTCTCACAAAGGCTCGTAAGTACCTATCTCGAACATAGCACACTTAGTTTGTATTACCACTGCATTTTTTAATTCCCTATAAAATTCTGAACATTCCTATACATGCTTAGGTAAATTATCAAAAGCTAACTTTCACAAATGAAACGAAAAAAAGTTGCAAAAGTTGAAAAACTATATTTTATCATTATTGTTCTTAAGTTATTCCAATGTTTATATAGGTCAGGTCAGTATAACAACAATGATGTGATTTAATATTATCCACTCCACTCATGTTTTAATCCTGTGAATGGGTTTGCAACAATTATAACTTTGACTCGTAATGTAATTTTCATTTACTTCTTACTCATTTTTCTTGCTTTTTTAAATCCTTGTTATTCATTTTTTTGTGGTTAATTTTCTGTTACTTTTTACTCGTTATTTTTTTGCTTTTTTAAATCCCTGTTATTCATTTTTTGTGGATATTATGCTTTCCTGTAATTGGAAATGTAAATTTCTCCAGTTTTTGATCTGCAAAGTATACTCAAATTAAGTTTGAATTATTACGTCTAACTGTTTGTATATTCATCTTCAGATTGCACCGTTTTCCTGAAGGGAAACACAACATACATCTTCGATATGCCAAAGAATTTAACACCATTGTAAGCAAATTTTTATTAGACCAAGAATGATGAATGACTATTTTTTTAAAATAAAATATAATTTACAAAAATATGTAGAAATATTATACTATAAATTAAAGGCTCTATTATTTTATTGTTTTACATTGTAGTATACTAAATTTCCTAACTGTAATACCTTTGTCACAGTAGAAATCATGGGGTCTACTATGGTTTATTAAAGCGGCAGTGCAAGCTTAAACCTGGTCCAGGGCAAAGTTAATATATGACAAGTTGTCTCATGCGGGCTAGTTTTCAGGCGAGATACATGTTCGTCTGGTGTGGCAAGGTTAGAGGCTTGATGATGTAGATACAAGACTGCGTCCACTCCACATCCACAGTACTTGCTTAAGGGTTAAGGCATTCAGTAATTCAGTTGATTAATCGGGAACTAGCAACCAGATATTCGATCATAGGTTATTGATTCGAAGATATAGTTTTGAAAAATGTGCACGTTATCTGGAAAGACCTTGTGGATCTAAATATGGAGGGCATCCTTCGATCCGCGATTGCAAGAAGACGTAAAAAATCCTTTTCCGAAAACTTTAATATTGCTGAAAATTGTTTAATTTTATGTTTACACCGCATTAATAAGCTTATTTTATGACCCCATCTTAATTATTTTTACAGCAATAGACAGCTTATTGTTTGCAGTGTCAAACTCGAAGTATTTTGAAAATGATTGCAGATAGATTCCTAAATAATATGTAGTACGAAAGAAGCAGAAAAGAATGGAGAAATTTTTAGTGCAAGAATTACCTCTATCCCGTAGATGGTATAAAAGATAGGATTTTTTTTTACAACGTTCCGTTGTTCCTATGTTCCCTGATGGGCACCTCGTGTTCTTGCCTATCTGATACTTTTACCACAGATACTGTATAAGTGTATATTGCACAATATTTGCATACAAGCTTACTACTTATGTTATGTTTGGGTAGGTACAGATACTTTTAGGAAAAACATCGTTTATAATATATCGGAAAAATTAGACTATAAACTTTATAAACTTACTTGCGAACAAAAGAGAAAGTATACCCTCCTGCAAATAGGACTCGTCCGTCTAGCGTTAAGTTTTGTTATTTCCGCGGATGGTACAAAATCAAATAGAAATATAGTTTCTGTTGTTCTGTTGAATTTAGCGCAATAAATTTATATTTTCATTTTTATACAGAATTTTGTTCAAGTGCATCAATAAAAACCGCTTCCAAATAAAATTATTTTCTGTTACCGGCCGTGCTAATACATGTCTCACTTGGAGTGGCCGCAGCTTCGCGGATGATGTAGCAGTGTTAGCATCCAGCAAAGATAATTAGGAATGGCTGAATGAAATGGAAGCCGTTTTGATAGAGGGCTATATCAATAAAATCAATAAAAAGAAAACCAAAATTTTGGTATGTAGAGGGTGGGAAAATGGAACTAAAACTCAAATACAAATGGGAAATGAGAAGTCGCGGATTTATACTATTTAGGAAGTCAAATAACTCACGATGGCAGGAGCACTAGGGATATAAAACAAAGAATATCACAGAGTCGAGTTGTGTTTAACAAAAGGAAACAACTGTTATGCTCGGAAACGGTTAATGTAACTTTAATAGTATATGAACGAGGGTTGAGTTTATGAGTGGTACTGGACCATTCGAGCAACTACTCCTCGGGCAAATACCCCGCCAGGCATTGAATTATAGAACTAAATCCAGATTTTGTGTACTACGAGATCTCATACGGGATGCTATCCCAAACATATCGTTGGGTTTGGAACATCCTTAGATCTCTATGTACTTTCCTGCTCTACCAGCAGTAGTCTTATGTACGTTAGAAGTTTTTCAATATAGCATGTTTTAAATGTGCATGGAAAACCATAGACCACTGGTTTCATCCTTTTGGGACTCATCAGTACGGTGTTTTACCCTACACACTCGAACCATGCAATATTGCTTGCTGTATTTATACTTACATGCTTTGTGCAAGTATTAGCAAGAGCTAATTATTAGCCGATTTATGCGGCGGTAATGAGTGGTACTGGGCCGTTCGAACAACTACTCCTCGTGCAAATACCCCGCCAGGCATTGAATTATAGAACTAAATCCAGATTTTGTGTACTACGAGATCTCATACGGGATGCTACCCCAAACATAAGTTTATGTTGGCATGACTTCACTCTTTTCTGAACGGAAGTTTTGGCGAGAGAGTTATACTTAGGGTTGCCAACTTAAATTATTTTGATTTCAGGAAGTGAGAGATTAAAATTCAGGACAAACTTAAATTTTCTGAAGCACTTTGAATAATAAAAAACATAAAATAAACTCTTCTATGTAAATTCTAAGTAAAAGTACCTACCTAGTAAAATATAAGGTATTCCTACGGGATCTTAAAACAAAAACTTTAATTTAAAAAAATGTACCAAAAACTCTATTCTACAACATACCTTTTTAAAGTTAAAAGTAAATGATAAATAGGTACCGAAGTCAAAGTACAATTAAACAAATACGAATCTTTGGCTTTGTGGTTGCACTCTTGCACTTGCCGATTTGCACACCACCGTGCGGTTACGAAATGTGCGAGTGCGTGCGGAGTGCGGAGTCTACAACTCTGAAAGATTCAGTAATAATCGGTAGTTATCTGATTTCTGTGATTTCTGTCGACTTTCCGGATACCGCATACCTTACCGTGTTGCCAAGATGAATACTTTTTACTTTCATTTAGGAAAAGAATATTGAAAAAGTCTCAAAAATCAGGGCAAATTGCGTCCCGATAAGGGTTAGATCAGGATGGCTTAATTGTAGTCCAAAATGAGGATGTCCTGACAAATTCAGGACAGTTAGCAATCTTAGTCATGCTAGAGTTACCCATCTGCAATTTTTGAACGCAGCCCTGAATTACCACCAAACATTTATAAATTCGCCACATTGAGGCGCTGCTAAGCGAAATTCTCTCACTTCCTATAGTTATCTTCATTCAAAGGCTACTTCCTGCATACATTTGTCTAGACTAATCTAACCTAGCTTAAAAGTGCAACTTCCTAAGGTGCAGTGAGGCAAGAGCAATTTTGGGGAAAGTGCGACCAACCCAGTTTTTTTTTTAAATTTCGTGTGTGTAAACTGGGCTTCACCACACTTGAATTCAATATTATATAGGCAACCGTTAGGGGAACACCATTAGTGCCA
This sequence comes from Xestobium rufovillosum, assembly GCA_963966045.1. Taxonomy (NCBI): domain Eukaryota; kingdom Metazoa; phylum Arthropoda; class Insecta; order Coleoptera; family Ptinidae; genus Xestobium; species Xestobium rufovillosum. The sequence continues at coordinate 18,830,463 of OZ014496.1, forward strand.
CCTATCCGACACGCATATTATGTGCCTGCAATGCTAAACTGCCAGCGGTTCTGTTGAATTTCGTCAGTCAAAAGTGCAGGTGCATACTCGTCATAAATTAATGACCTTAAAAATTAGTGATGCAACGGTTCCGGGTTTTACGATTACGATTAACAAACTAATAACCATACGATTACGGTTACCTAAAATGAACTGAAAAAAGAAAGCGAAGTAAACTTTTTTCGTTTATTCTTCAAAATAACTTAAAGTTCATAACAAAATTCATAAAAATTAAAAATAAAAAAAATAATACTTAAAACCTTGCGGGACAGGAAGTGCAAGATATATTAGAAAGCGAAAGCAGTGTAGAGGGGGATAACCTAGGGAGAGAAGAGTTTGAGATAGCACTAAAAAGTTTAAGGAATAATAAAGCACCAGGTATAGATGGCTTGCAGGCAGAAATCTTAAAGTGCGCAGGTCAAGAGGTAATAGATCGTTTATTTAAACTAGTTAGTCGCATATACCTGACAGGCGAGATTCCAGAAGATTACAAACGGAACATCATAGTAGCTTTGCCAAAAAGAAAAGGCGCGGATAGATGCGAAAATTTTAGAACTATCAGTTTAACTTCCCATGCGTCAAAAATTTTAACTAGAATTGTGCAAAGAAGGATGGAGAAAAAGGCGGAAGAAATATTAGGAGAAGATCAGTTCGGATTTAGACGAAATAGAGGAACGCGCGAGGCCATTCTAGCTTTACGAGTAATTATAGAAAAAACGATAGAAAAGAGAAAGAGCGTCTATATAGGATTTGTAGATTTAGAAAAAGCCTTCGACAACGTAAAATGGGGGAAGATGTTCGAAGTGCTGAGAAAGGTAGGGATGAAATACAGGGACAGAAGAATAATACATAATCTCTACAAAGAGCAAAAGGCAGTTATAGAATGTGAGCAGGAACAAAGGGAAGTAGATATCCGGAAGGGAGTGAGACAGGGATGTGCATTGTCACCTCTAGTTTTCAACTTATATATCGAAGATGCGATTAATATTGTTAAGGAAAGAACAGCCTCAGGGATCAATGTACAGGGCCAAACTATTAACATGCTCAGATTTGCGGATGATATAGCAGTGTTAGCATCTAGCAAAGAAGAATTAGGAGCGGCTTTGAATGAAATGGAAGCAGTTTTGACACAGGGCTTCGGCATGAAAATCAATAAAAAGAAAACTAAAATTTTGGTATGTAGGGGATGTGAAAATAGAACTAAAATGGAAATACAAATTGGAAATGAGAAGATAGAGGAGGTCGCGGATTTCTGCTACTTAGGAAGTAAAATAACTCAAGACGGTAGGAGCACTAAAGATATAAAACAAAGAATGGCGCAGGGCCGAGTTGCGTTTAACAAAAAGAAACAACTGTTATGCTCGAGAACGGTTAATATAGAGACTAGGAAGAGACTCTTAACGTCGTATGTATGGAGTACGGCATTATACGGGTGCGAAACTTGGACAATAGGAGAAGCGGATAGAAAAAGAGTAGAAGCGTTTGAAATGTGGTGCTACAGACGCATGATGAAGATACCGTGGATAGATAAGGTTAGCAATAGGGAAGTATTAGAAAGAGTTGGGGAAAAGCGAAAGGTATGGAAAACAATAAAGAGTAGGAGAGATAGGATGGTAGGACACCTTCTAAGACACGAAGGAATAGTTCGTGACATACTAGAGTCAGAGATAGGAATAAAAAGAGGTAGGGGTAGGCCTAGATTAGACTACTGCTCTCAAATAGTTAGGGATGTAGGATGTTCTACTTTTAGGGAAATGCGTAGGTTAGCTCAGGATAGAAAAGAATGGAGGTACGCGTCCAACCAGTCTTCGGACTGAGAACCTTATGATGATGACCTTAAAAGTTAAAACTTAACAAGACAACAAATAAATTTTAAATTCTCTAACAAACTCAGTTTGTACAATATTAAAAATGAAATAAAAGTATCTGACACGGTTTTGAAGAGGATGAACATAAAATTTAAAATTTCACATTTTAGTACCTAGGCAAAATTTACGGCACTTAAATTTTTATGTTGGAAACATAAAATCTGTAATTTTTAGGGCTTAGTCTATTCCTCACTCACGTAAACACATTACACATGGTAAATCACTCGACTGTGGCTAAATCGCGACTGCGTAATTAGGCCATGTGATGCTCACGTGCAGAGCTGTCTACACGCTCATTGGCGGACCGGGCCGATCACCGCGATCCGATTTCCAGAATGATCTTGTAAATAACCGTTAAATAATCGTACAGGAATTCACGATTATGGTTAATCGTTGGACAGCAGTATTCGTGAATTAATCGTAATCGTTGCATCACTATTAAAAATACAATCTTTTAGTTTATTATCAATTGTAAAAGAAACCTTAAAGAGTCAATGTACCTTTGGTAAGCATTAATAAACTTTTAGATATATATTTTATAAAAAAAAGTTGTGGGTCGCACTTGCCCCCCAAAAATTACGGTTAAGGATAAGTGCGCAGGGCAAGTGCGACTTATAGGTCTGTGTAGTTTTCCTTGACTGCTATGCCCGATTATTACTCATTACTTTATATTTACCTACTGCAGTCGATTTAAAATGTAATAATTGTATTATTTCTAGATACCTAATAAGTTAACAGTTTTGTTATTAAATAAATAAAAATTTAAATATTTGCATTTGCATTAATTATTAGTACTTTAACTACTATTTTTTACTTACAAAATGCTATAACTTTCCACCTATCGCAGATACGAGAAACTATCAAACACCAAGTAATTCAACTTTTGATGTACAACATGCTCTTGCCCCAACAGACACTACTAGTTATTTACATGAGCTATGATTCAGTTGGTGCGCACTTGCCCCACATTCATGGGGTAAGTGCGACCCAATGACGGAAAAAAAAATTCTTGCTCAAAAAAATTTAAGGTACATTTATCGTTATTTAGTATTCGAAACGAACAGAAAACATTGGTCAAAATTACTATATTAAAAAGCTGAATTCCTATTTTAAAAAATCACAATCTGCAAGTACCAAAAGTCAAAAATATAAAAAGATAGGTCGCACTTACCCCACTGCACCTTATTAGTTTTTGAAGAAAAAGTACATCATGACCATTATTAACTCGGATGAATTAAAACACGCGCTTAAAGCATGTGCTTTAAGCTTTCATCCTTCATTCGCCCATAGAATAATAAACCTACTATTTGCCAAGTTATTAAAAGCCATATTATTTGAGATACAAATTATTTTATTATTGTTTAATAAATACAAAAAAAATGTTATGAAGTTGTAGGTAAGCATATTTAAGTATAGTAGAAACGAAGCTGAACTAAAAACAAAACTACAATTCTTTAATCGTAAAGTTCTCCACTTTCCATAGCGTTTCTGTAACTCTTATCGTTCTTCGGCTCCGGATCCAATTTTATCATGTCATCAATCCTTAAAATAGTTATAGCAGCTTCTGTAGCAAACTTCAATGATTTAATTTTAGATATAGTCGGCTCCAAAACACCAGCTTTTTTGTTATCTCTGACGGTCCCTTCTATCAAATCAAGCCCTACCCATTTCAAATGGGCATGATCTGCTTTAGTTTGACTGGAGTTTTGATAAGCCCTCAATTTTGCTACCAAATCTGTGGCATCTTGTGCAGCATTTACAGCCAGTGTTTTTGGTATGACGAGTAAACTGCGGGCAAATTCAGCGATTGCCAATTGTTCTCGAGAACTTAAGGTAGTGGCAAAATTTTCGAGGTATATGGAGAGGGCTGCCTCAACTGAACCACCTCCAGCCACAACACTTTTTGATTCTAAAACACGCTTGACAACGCACAGAGCATCGTGAATGGATCTCTCCATTTCGTCACAATAGAAATCGTTGGGGCCGCGCAAGATTATTGAAGCAGCAGTACGAGCCTTGGGTCTAAATGATACAATGAATATTTGGTATTATTGGTACATTAGAACATTTTTTTCTTCTTACCCTTTTACCAAAATAAGTTCGTCATCTGAGATTCTTTCTTGTACAACTTCGGCAGCTTCTCCAACCATGTTCGGTTCAAAACTTTCCTCACCTAATACACAATTCGTTATTAACATTATAAACCTAAACTTATCAGCTCCATTTAAAATAAATGAATACTAACCTTCCAAATTTGTCAGAGAAGTAAGATAGGATGCTCCAGTTGCTTTTGCAATACGTTTCAAGTCTGCTTTCTTCACTCTACGTACAGCCATTGCACCATTCTCAACGAAATATTTTAAGCACAAGTCATCAATACCACCAGAACATAAAACAACATTAACTCCAGTGCTCAAGATTTTCTGTATTCGTTCTTTTGTGATGTCCAATTCTCGAGCACGGATTCCTTCCAATTTGTCTGGGTCAGTAACAAGAACCTGCAAAATCGTGGCATAATAAAAAGTGGCTATGTACGAGGGCGAAGTGGTAAGTCTGGTAAAAGTCTATTAGGGGGTGCCACAATCGTAAATCCTTTATAACATTTGTCAAAAACCATTTCTCAGTAAGCCATGTTAAAAATTTCAGAAAGATCTGTCGTTTAGTTCATTAATGACAGCCATTGAAATCAGTCAACCCCTAGTTCTGTAGCAAACATGGAAAAAAGTGAATACCGTGCTTTGATTAAACATTATTTTTTGCATGGAGAAACCATTACGCAAACCAAAAGAAAGTTTGATAAATATTATGGGGACTCTTCACCATCGATTAAAATGATTCACAAGTGGTTTACTGATTTTCGTGGTGGACGTACAAGCACAAGTGATGCCGAACGTTCAGGACGCCCAAATGAGGTCACCACACCAGAAATGATTGACAAAATCCATGACATCATGTTGAAAGACCCCAGAGTGAAAGTGAGTGAGATAGTATGCATCTCAAATGAACGTGTGCGCAATACCTTACATGAACATTTGGATATGAAAAAGCTAGCCGCACGATGGGTGCAGAGTTTGCTTACAATCGACCAAAAACGCACATGTGTGACAACTTCAGAGGTTGGTTTGGCGATGTTCAGGCGCAATAAAAAGGGGTTTTTGGGGCGTTTCATAACTGTCGACGAAATATGGAGCCATCACTGTACACTAGAGACCAAGGAACAATCGATTCTTCAGGAGAATCTGCACCGGAGAAGGCAAAGGTGGCCTTATCGTCCAACTAGGTCATGGCCATAGTTTTTTGGGATGCACTCGGCATAATCCGCATCGATTACCTTGAGAAGGGAAAGACCATCAACGACGAATATTATTCCAACTTATTGGACCCTTTCAACGACGGTTTGAAGGAAAAACGGCCGCATTTGACCAAAAAGTTCAGTTCCATCAAGGCAATGCACGGGTGCACACGTGTGTAGTTGCCATGGCTAAAATCTACGAATTACGGCACGAATTGCTTACACATCCACCATATCCACTAGATTTAGCCCCGTGCGACTATTTCCTGTTTTAGAATTTGAAGAAATGGCTCGGCGGAAAGAGATTTGGCTCTAATGAGGAGATCATCGATGCAACAAATGCCTATTTTGAAGGGTTGGGGAAATCGTATTATTCGGAAGGGATTGAAAAATTGGAAAAACGTTGGATTAAGTGTATCGACCTAAAAGGGGACTACACTGAAAAATAAAATATGTTTTTGCGGAAAAAAATATTCCTTGTTTCATTTTTACCACACTTATCACTCAGCCCTCGTAGTTACAGAAACAACAACAAAAGTTCATTGAAACTACTGTAATTAAGTAAACACAGAAATAAGAGAACTGAAATTTATCCAAGAATGTAACTAATTGTTTTATTATGGAAAATTTCCATACGGTTTTTCAACAAATTTCACTCATCCTGTTACTTGTGTAATTACAAAAATAAATTAAATACAAATGTCTTGGTTTTAGTTTTGAAGTTTTCACTCGTCATAGAAAAATTGAAACTGAAATTTGCCAAGTTTCAGACATAACATGGAGTTTTCGTGGAACTCTGTTTATGTATAATCACCTCATCTGGAAGACAATTAAAATTGTCTGCCAGATGAGGTGATTTTAATTGTCTTCCAGATGAGGTGATTACAGCAATACACACGAAACTTATCTTCGATACCTTTTGAAATATTTGTACGTCATAATATCATATACACACAACATCAAAAGTCTTGGACCTCCCATGTATCGGAAACAATATTGCTGTTCTGAACAAACAAAAATATAGTTTTGAAAGTGTGTGCTAACTACACTCACAACCACTTTCTTGGGGGTGTGTAAATGAAGACGTAAAAAATAAAAAAAAATGGTAGGTTTTAAAACAATGGAAGACTGAAGTGAAGACTAGTGATCCGTATGTCCTCCTCTTCTCGTTAACAACAGCAAAACTCATCTGGGCATGGATCTAATCAAATCATCGATTGTTTCTTGTTGAATGTTGTTCTATTTCTCTTCTGCAGCTACTGCAAGCTCCTGGAAATTTTTTGGTATGAATTGTTCTAAATACTTTTCCCACAGAATCTCTATGGGATTCATGTCAGGAGACATATCTGACCCTCTTCCAGTACCAGCTGAACCCTTTGGGCATGGGCCTCCTCCCATTATCATTCATGAAGAGGAAATTATCCCCTATTTCGTTACGAAAGGGAAAATTGAGTCGCTGTTGTCGACCTGACTCCCTCCAGATCCTTTGCCGTCTGTCATCACTTACCAATCCGAATCTCCGCCATTCTAGTAAAAGCCAATTCCTGTGCTCCCTTGCCCACTCTAACCGGGCACGACCATGGCGGGGTGTCAAAATGGGAACTCTTAAGGGTCTTATAGATCGGAGATTTGCAGAATGAAGCCTCCTTCGGATGGTAGATGATGAAATGACATGGCGAAAGGTGCCTTGAAAGTGTAACCTAAGAGCTGTTGCTGCAGCAGTGCGATTGCAGCGAGCATATTGGGTTATATAACGATTCTCCCTATCATTCCAAGTTTTACGTCGTTCACTTCGAGGTCTTCTTTCTATCGTTCCAGTTTCTCGATACCTCTGGATGATTCGTATAACGGAACTTCTAGAAATGCCTAAATTTACCGAAATTCGATGATTTGATACACCTTCATCGAATAATGCCAATATCTTGGCTCTGTTGAAGGCGGAAATTTCTACCATTGTAATTTATTTTTACCTTGTTTATAAAATGGGTTGTAATCTTATAACAGGTAGGAGCATATATCACAAAAGACTCAATGTAATGTAGACCATCCGATTCTGCTTCATTGGCTTTCGTTTGGACTGTATTAGTTTTTATTTTAGGCAATGAAAAATTTACACGAAAAAGTAATAAAATACAATATGCAAATTTTGGCATTAAAACAAACCAAAAAAAACTCAAAGTATATTGCAGTGGCGTAACTACCGGTGTTCCGTGTGTTCTGCGGAACAAGGGCCCGGGCCTTCAGGGGGCCGGGTTACATCGCTTATACCTTATAAGAATATCGAATGTTCCGATTATAAAAAATAAGGACGCAGGCCCCAAGTCAGTCAGGTTTAGTTCTTAACAAATTTCTCCGGTTATTGGAATATCGCATAATGGAATAAACAACTTATTAGAATAGGTTATTGAGCCTAAAGCTTGTTTCTTGCCCGCATAAAAGAATTTATGTAACTTGAAACTTAAGTGTATCCCTTGCAAACAGATGTTATTTTCGGAAAGAAAGTTTTATGACACCAATGAATTTGCCTGTCCCTCTAGAGCGGCGGCATATCTGTGACTGGAAACAAGTATTGTAAAATAATGAGGTATTGTGCAGGTCTTCCTTTCTCAATTCTTAGTGGCTAGTGATTCAGAAACAACTTTGGTAGGGTAGAGAGTAAAAAACTGAAAAAATCAAACCAGATGTAGAAAGATTTAGCTTATTGAAAATAATTCAACAGAGGCCATGTACCTACTTATTTCGTCTGACGTAATTAAGTTATGCCCTTTTCAAGTTACAAGCTGTAATTGTTTTCATTCTTTAAGAACTTAGAATTTACTATCGTTTTAAAAAATCTAGGCCAAAAAGATTTTTTGGTGAAACTAATAATCATTTTCAAATACAGTCGAATGAAGACGGGTTCAAAATAAATATATTTTTTAAACATTGGACATTATTATAATAGTTCAATTAAAAAATCGAAGTTCTGGACTAAATGAACTTTGCACAACTTTTCCCGTTTTAATGCTTTATGTAATGCTTCCGTTTCTGATGAAGAATTATATCAAATGGATAAAATATTCGGAAGATATTTTGGACACGATTTCATCTCAACTGCTGTCATTTAGACTATGTTTTAAAAATGATTTGCCCAAAATTAGTTCCGTAATTAATAAAAAAAATTTCTTCGTGCAGCAGTTTCAGTGAAATTTTAACTGTATGTTATAATTTTCTCAATATTCATGTTTCAGTGGCTCTCAAAATTAAAAATAGTTAAAAACTTAAGGAACACTATGGGCGAACATAGACTGTGTCTGCCTTATCAATTATTTCAATAGAAAATGAAAATGTCAGAACAATAGATGTTTCTAATATAGTAAAGCAGCTTAGGTACCTACACTTTCAAGTTCTTGTTTTATTTTTCGGTTTCTTTTTTGTATTATATTACATTATTATTATATTTTTTTGATTTTAATTAAATGTTTTTTTATATTATTTGTTTTTTTGTTAAAAGTGGCCAACATAATTGCCACAGGCGACGTGCTGTTTTCTATATTTTAACTAGTAGAACTAAATAACAATCTTTTTACATTTCTTAGAAGTCATTTTTAGTGTCTTGCTTGGGTGTCTTTTAAAAAATGTGATGCTATTTTTATGACAGACTGAGGGGCCTGGCTTCCCTCTGGAACATAGGTCCGTGGGTGCATTGTTACGCCACTGGAAGAACATACTATTCATTAAATGTATTAAAATGTACAAATACAAATTTTAAAAAATTGTAAATTTAGTTTCAATTTTCGAGATTATGGTAAGTCAACATTACAAATAATTATTCACTATCTACAGATAAAGAAATTTTAAGAAAACTATTATTTCATTTTATATTTTGCTTACTGCTAGCACTAAACTGCACACAATATTACAAAATGGAACCAAGGCTGCTAATAGATCGTTTCAGAATATCATCACACAATTGACAGCTGGAGGGCAAACATTTGTTTGTTTACTGTTAACCTTATGAGTAAAGTGTAATTTTCTAAAACTATTGAATAATTAATATGCCACTTTTTTGTTGTGTTGTGGGGTGTGACATGAGAGGTGAAAGGAATTTAATCATTGGTAAGATTTTTTAGAATTCCTGCTGCACTAAATCATCGTGGAGAGTACTTAAACAAGTTGTCAAATAAAACACGTGAAAAGTGGGTAAGTTTTAAAACGGGAGTTTTGAGTAAAAACCAATTAAAAAACTCGCGAGTATGTTCTAGACATTTCATTTCTGGTAATACAACCTTAATTTTAACTTTCCAAATAAAATATGAATAAATGTGTGCCCTCCAATAACAAATGACAGCCTGTCAAAATCATCTATTCTGAAATGGTCTATTGCCAGCAAATTACCATTACAAGTAACGAGCGTCATTTGGATTTTCTAATTTCAATAAATAAAAACAATCATTTGTTTCCAAGCGACGTGCGCATTAGTGATTCAATTCATCCAATTTTCATTGGCCGGTCCGTGTGCAACAAACATGAAATTATGTTTTTCCTTCATTACAAGCGAGAGAACATAAGTTGCCAGCTGCAAACATCTATCTACAGTGTGTCCCATAAAGTACGTAACAGCCAAATCTCTTTTTTATTACTGATCGCATCAAATTTTCGTTAAGACAAAAAAAATTCTTGTAAAAGTTCTCCTTGAAGCTCCAGTCTAATACATTCTATCTTATACGAGGAGTGTTCAAGCATAAAAAACTGTTTCGGTTAAATGGAAAGCGGTCTTATTCTAAGTTCTTTCTTAATAAATTTCTTCCATTCGACGTAGAATAAGACCACTTTCCATTTAACCGAAATAGTTTTTTTTGTCCTGAACACTCTTCGTATAAGACAGAATGTATTAGACTGAGTTTTCACGGAGAGCTTTTAACACGTTCGCTGCGGCACGGGTCACATAGACCCCGTACAGCACCAGCGTTGCATGCGGGCCTTTCCAAACGTTACTTTTCCTGCGGTGCGACTTTAAATAAACATAGTAATTTTTTAAATATTTTCATTTTGATTGAAGATATACCGGGTGTCAACGAGAGCATGTAACATCCCGCCATTTGTTTACTTTTTGTAATATATTTTGGCAATCCGCTGTAAGTATTATACTACTAAAACCCCATATTTTTATCATATTTGACATATCTAATTACTTCCGGTTAAACCGGAAGTGACATAAACTTTATTATGTTAAATAGCAATATATCATTTTTTTAAGATAGTTCGATCGGGCTTTTTATGCTCTTGACAACCATGTATCATACATACCCAAAAACTTTATATTTTTGACGTCAGAGGGCGTTAAATGAAAAAGTCACGTTGGCTGTGAATTTGACGTTATGAGCCTAATTTTAAACGTTTTAATGAATTAAACTATTAATTCTAACAGACTGTTTAAATGTCCATTTAAAAATTTTCGAATTTGAAGCAGTACATCCTTTATTTTTTTAAAAATAAGGTTAACAGTCGTTTTAAGTGTTTTGAAAAATAGAATTTAAATTAGTAATTGATCATTGAATTGCACTTTTATGCACAAATTGTGAGGACAATAAACTGAAGTTCGAAAGACAAGAAAAATTTTAGCACCTTGCTATTTAGAATTTCAGAAAAAACTCGGTTTTAAAAACGAATATTTAAAATTTAAAAATTTGAAATAGTTTTTGAAACCGAGTTTTTCCTGAAATTCTAAATAGCAAGGTGCTAATATTTTTCTTATTTTTCGAACTTCAGTTTATTGTCCTCACAATTAGTAAATAAAAAGTGCAATTCAATGATCAATTACTAATTTAAATTACATTTTTCAAAACCCTTGAAACGACTATGTTAAACTTATTTTTAAAAAAATAACGGATGTACTGCTTCAAATTCGAAAAATTTTGCATGGACATTAAAACAGTCTGTTAGAATTAATAGTTTAATTCATTAAAACTTTTAAAATCAGGCACATATCGTTAAATTCACAGCCAACGTGACTTTTTCATTTAACGCCCTCTGACGTCAAAAATATAAAGTTCTTGGGTATGTATGATACATGGTTGTCAAGAGAATAAAAAGGCCTATCGAACTATCTAATAAAAATGATATATTGCTATTTAACATAATAAAGTTGATGCCACTTCCGGTTTAACCAGAAGTAATTAGATATGTCAAATATGATAAAAATATGAGGTTTTAGGAGTATAATACTTACAGCGGATTGCCAGAGTGTACTTCAAAAAGTAAACAAATGGCGGGATGTTACATGCTCTCGTTGACACCCGGTATAGTTCCCATAACATCTTCTACCTTCACAAGTCTTAAAATCATACGGGGTTTATACGACCCGTACCGCACATGAATACGATTTTCATACTTGTGTGCGATACGGGGTTTGTAGACGTGTCTGGACTTGTTCGCTAAATCGTCTGCGAATATGCGGTTTCAACTCATTTCTTGTCAGTACCGCGTACTAGTAAGTTGAGAAATGTAACAATGAGTGGTCGTGCAAAACAGTTGGTGAATTTAGCCGGCCTATTGTCTGGCTTGTTTCAACGCTGCCCACAAAAAGCATGGCAACTGAACCATTTTTGTACGAAAAATTGTTTTACTTTAATAATATAAGTGTTCTTTTTTTATTTTTCAAAAATAAAGCTTTATTGTAGTTCTGAATCTTTGGAAATACTGTAACATGTATAAAAATAGTTTTTCGTCGTTAAATGCTATACGGGACATTTAAGCCCCGTGCTATTACAGCCAATTATAGATCCTGCTTACTAGGAAGCACCACCCATAATGCAATCCCTTCCATTATGACGTTAACTCTAGTAGCCAATGAAATCTGACGGCTATTGTACGGGACTTATAGACCCCGAACCGCACAGTGAGAAAAACTGATACGGGGTTCATATGGCCCGTACCGCAATTCAAAAAAGTATTTAGAATACGCCACCGCAGCGAACGTGTTAACACGATTTTTTTTTGTCTGAATGAAAATTTGATGCGATACTTTGTGAGACACACTGTATAACTCTCCTTTTATATTCTCTCTGGTCAGGTGGCTATACTTTGTATGATGGATCTTTGCGTGTGTATAAAATTAGTTAAGACATACGCGCCTACTGCTAGCCCGTACCATTCCTTAATATAAATGCAGCGACGTATGTCATTTGGTTGTAAGACATACGTCTCATAATACAATATTGAGCGGAACACAAATGCGACTATATGAAGTGATGTCGAAGCGCCATTCAACGTTACAGTTAATAGACGTGTGGTGTAGGTACCTACTGTCAAGTAAATGTCATAATGTGGAATTAATTTTATAAACTTTTTATGTTTTACCGTGTTTCTGATGCTTTAAAGATTAGCTTGCGTACAGTTTCCAGCATCAAAGTACGTTCAGAAAAAAATGAGCCTTTGCTTAGTCCAGGAAAATCCCGGCTACGGAAAAAGTAAAAAACCGAAGATTTAGACGAATGCCAAAAAATGGAAATTCGTAATGTTATATACAACATGTATGCACAAGGTAAGTTTATTTTTTAAATAGGTACTATGAACTCACTAAAATCTAGAATTGCATCACAAAATATATCTTAAAAATCTAAGTTTCTTTCATTTCTTCTTCTTCTGGTGGCATACCTACTAATTAATACATGATGTAACTGTTAAATTACCATATTTATATCTATATCTGAGCAAAATAAAAACACACGCCACTGCTTGACAATACACTCGACCTTGAAATGAGTTGTTTTATATGTAAGCAGTTGTGACGCACGCGCAAAGATCCATCATACAAACTGTATTCTGTGATTTATTTTGTTGTCAGGGTTCATAACCACCTACAGAAAGTAAGGGATGTAAGTGTACGGGAGTGAATAATTAGGAGAAGGCTAACCGAAGGGCAACTTAAAAGCCGACGACCAAACCGAGGCCCAAAATTGCTCACAGGTCAACAAGTAGCATGTCTTCGTTTTGCTAGAGATTGATAGAACAATTAAACTGTGAAACCTTCCACTGACTACTTAAGCAGGCGGTTACTATAATAATGAAAATATATACATTCAATTTGCATGTTTTGTAGTTGGGCGGTTAATTATGCCGGAGAGTGTAAATGAGGACATATTAAGGCTCATTAATAACAAATTTATTTGTGAGGAGTCCTCTAAAAACCCTTAAATTAAAAATCTGGGTTCAATCCATTGAATAGTGTGTTAGCCAGGGTTCCTGCAGTCTGCAAATATGGATGAATGGACAGACATCGAAAACTGTTTTTTCGGTTTGTATTTGAGCATGAAACATTTAAATCTAGAATTTGTTTTTACTATCACAACTCAAATGCAACCAGTCTCTATGAACAAAATTGAATATCTCATGTGCCTTCAAGAGAGATGGATCATTGTTCCTTCCTGATCGCCCAAATATTCTTTTGGTTGTTCTATTTTATTGTTCACTTGAGCTCATTCATATTGTCTAGATACACTTTTACACAAATTATAAACATGCTTCAATGGCACATACCTGCACACCAAGTTTCATCTTCACTTTCTGCAGGGAGAAGTCCAGGCACGCGATTTTAGCATTGGTTATCTTCTTTGGCATTGCTTGACTTGCAACAGTGCAGTTCAAAGCATAACCCTGAATAAGAGTACTTTCGCGAACACTTTTACCATGTGCCTTTAATACGTTCACTGCTTTAATCGGGTAAGCAGGATTCCCCTTGGGATCTGTAATTTTCACTGCATAAGCAGCGTCGACAACAATTGCAGAAAAGAAATCTGCATCACTGTAACAGTTAAGAAAATATTCATTTCAGACAAACAGATTAGCGTGACATATTTTAAAGGATACGCTCCAATGATCTTAGAACTCATCGAAGTTTTAGCGACATTAATAATGCTGTCTCTCCCCAATTCCTCGACAGGAATCGTTAGATGGTCCTGTATGTAACGACAGGCTTCCTTACAAGCTAATCTATACCCACTAATGATGGACGTAGGATGAATCTTTTGCTTCACTAATTCATCTGCATTCTAAAAAAATACGAGATCACCCTAAAATTCTTATGATAGCAATCAAAAATTAAACCTTCAGTAACTCTGCCGAAATAATAACTACTGAAGTTGTTCCATCTCCGACTTCCTCATCTTGTAGTTGTGCTAGTTCAACTAACACTCTCGCTGCAGGATGCTCTACATCTAAAAGTCTTAGAATTGTTGCTCCATCATTGGTGACTGTCACATCTCCGATGTCGTCTACTAGCATTTTGTCCAAGCCCACCGGTCCTAAGGAGCTTTTTACGATATTTGCAATCGCACTTACTGCCATAACTAAAAATTGTAATAAAAAGAAAATATTTAATTTTTTGCATTAGTGAACAGAATCTTCGATCGAATGACTTCAAAGACCGTAAATTTTGTAAACCACACCTGATTTTAAAACCGCGTGCATCCAGTTAGGGTTAGGTCAGTGCAAAATCGTTTACTCACCATTTTGTGTACGGATGGAAGAACCAGAAGTTCTTTGTCCAGCAACTGATAATGGACTTGCCAAAATCGACATTTTTTTGGATTGATTGTTTAAGAAACTATTACAAAAGGAAAATCAACGGACGCAAAGCACAAATGTCACAGGAATAAGTTTGACAATTGACATTCAATACATTCATTAATAATTTCAATTTCTTCTCGATAGATGTCGCGTATCGCCATTAAAAGAACAAAAAATCACAGATAACAAATCTTCTGAACTACCTATTGAATACTGATGACTGATGAGCCTGTTTCCATCCACTGGTGAATGTAGGCTTTCCCCAAATTTGTCCATTCACTCCAACTTCCACTTCCAACTTATTGAGAAGGATCATCACCCTGGCATGCGTGCGGAAGTCCAAACTTCCCTTCTTGTTTCTAGGTCTCCATTCCGTAGTTCTTTTTGTCCATCAGTCAGCAGACAATCGGGCTACATGGTAACATGGTCAGCCCACTGCCATTTCAACTTAAGGACTCTTCTACGTCTTCTACTCTACTCCGTCGGAATATTCAGGATTCCCTTTTGCGATCCCTTAGTTTAAAACCCAATATTTGCCTCTCACGGGCTCTCTGGCATCGCTGTAGATTGCCGACTATCGTTTTGGCGAGGGTCCAAGTTTCCACACAGTAATTCATCGTTGACAAGATGCATTGGTTATATACTTTAGCTTCTTGTGAATTCGGTAGATTTCAGTATACCGGATAATTTACTAAATGGGCTCCATTCTAGTTTTATACATCTAGTAATCTTTTCTTCCATGTTGTCTTTTGCCATTGCAATTTTCTATACCAGGCGTCAACTGTCTCAAGCATTGTGCCGTCCAGTGATGGGAGCTGGTAAATTACCGTAATTTACCGTAAAATACCAAAAATTAGTTATCGTAATTTACGTTTAAAATTACCGTAAATTACACAGTAAATTACGCAATAAATTACCATATTTTATAATAATTTTTATATTTTTTAGAAATAAAATTTATATTTTGGTGACATCATCTTTCATCTAAAATTTAATGCTAAATTACTATTATTGGTAAATTACGGTAATTGTCTG
Source organism: Xestobium rufovillosum (assembly GCA_963966045.1). Lineage (NCBI taxonomy): Eukaryota > Metazoa > Arthropoda > Insecta > Coleoptera > Ptinidae > Xestobium > Xestobium rufovillosum. Next base: position 18,846,246 of record OZ014496.1, read on the forward strand.
GTAAATTACGGTAATTTTCTGGCAAATTACGGCAATTTACTGGTAAATTACGGTAATTTACTGGTTAAATACCGTAATTTACGCAATATTTATTACGGTAAATTATCACGGTAATTTACAAAACAAATTTATTACCACAGTAATTAATATTGGTAATTAAAAATCGTAAATTACCGCCGTAAATTACCAAAAATATAAATTACGGTAATTTAACATCACTGGTGCCGTCCAAAAGAATGTTGCTTTAGCATGGTTAGTTTGGATCTAGTTTTCTGGCAACTCGGTTGGCTATAATGCAATAAATAGGTTGTACATCTGTGACAACAAACTAATACACTATGAATTCTTAATAAGTTTACTCCACACGCCACAAGACATAGTGGCACAGTAATTAAACTCGACACGTGTGTGTTTCGCTGACAACATCAGCATCCTCAGGAGTTGAAGATTAATCTAAATCTAATCCTACATTACATTACTATAAATACCCAACCACCACTCCTGAAGTGAAAGGGATCGACAAACCTACAGGGTTTCTTCGAACTATTTTGAACACAAGAGTAATAAAATTGGTGTCTTAGAACTGGAGGGTAAGTATTTATGGCTAGTCCTAATTCTATCTACCTGATAAATCTATACAGGGTTGAGTTCGGAATCGGACCATAATTACTGTTAAGACAACTATGTTTATTTGTATATATTGCTATGCTCTCCAAGGCGTTCAAATAAAATTTATTATTTCCTGGTTTTAAGAGTTTGAGATCATTGATATTGAATTTATGGCCCGTTTCCAACGCGAGTACTTATCAGTCATCATCATAAGGTTCTCAGTCCGAAGACTGGTTGGACGCGTACCTCCATTCTTTTCTATCCTGAGCTAACCTACGCATTTCCCTAAAAGTAGAACATCCTACATCCCTAACTATTTGAGAGCAGTAGTCTAATCTAGGCCTACCCCTACCTCTTTTTATTCCTATCTCTGACTCTAGTATGTCACGAACTATTCCTTCGTGTCTTAGAAGGTGTCCTACCATCCTATCTCTCCTACTCTTTATTGTTTTCCATACCTTTCGCTTTTCCCCAACTCTTTCTAATACTTCCCTATTGCTAACCTTATCTATCCACGGTATCTTCATCATGCGTCTGTAGCACCACATTTCAAACGCTTCTACTCTTTTTCTATCCGCTTCTCCTATTGTCCAAGTTTCGCACCCGTATAATGCCGTACTCCATACATATGACGTTAAGAGTCTCTTCCTAGTCTCTATATTAACCGTTCTCGAGCATAACAGTTGTTTCTTTTTGTTAAACGCAACTCGGCCCTGCGCCATTCTTTGTTTTATATCTTTAGTGCACCTACCGTCTTGAGTTATTTTACTTCCTAAGTAGCAGAAATCCGCGACCTCCTCTATCTTCTCATTTCCAATTTGTATTTCCATTTTAGTTCTATTTTCACATCCCCTACATACCAAAATTTTAGTTTTCTTTTTATCAGTACGGCCGTTTTTTTAATGGGCTTGATGCTCCTTGAAGCGAGGTAAAATCTAAAATATACCGAGTTGACTGTCCGATATATTTTTTGTTGCAATTACCGCATGCTATTTCGTAAATTCCCGCTTTATGAATGGGTTCCGTTTTATCTTTCGCATTTCCAAGTAGATTTTGTAAATTGTTGCTCGACGTGTGAACTACTTTGAAGCCTGCTTTCCCGAAAATAGTATTCATACCTCTAGTTATAGTTATCTGCGGTACATATGGTATTTTTATAAATTTAATAATTTTATTATTCCCATTTAAAGAGGTGGAATTTCGCAATAACATTTTAAATTTTCGTTTCCTAAATAACCTATTGACAATTTCTGGATCGAAACCGTTACGACTCGCTATATTTGATTGTATTTACTTCCTTGCGGTATCTTTCAACGGATAATGGTAGACTCAAGTCTATTAACTAAAAAACCAAAACTAGCCTCTTTGTGCTGACTGCTGTGGTTTGAATCTGCAGTTATGTTCAAAATACAAGTTCTAAGAAACCCTATAGGTTTATTGATCCCTTTCACTTCAGGAGTGGGGGTTGGGTATTTATAGCAATGTAATGTAAGATTAGATTAATCTTCAACTCCTGAAGATGCCGACGTTGTCAGCAAAAATAACACGTGTTAAGTTTAATTACTGTGTCGCTGTCTTTTGGCTTGTGGGGTTAACTTATTAAGAATTCATAGCGAATTTATGCCAATGTTCTTGATCCAACTACTGTGTGGAACAGACTAATACCTAGGCCTGTAGTTATTTAGTTTGAAAATGTTACCCTTCTTATGAATCAAGACTACTTCTGCGGTATGTCAAATATCCGGTATATTCCCAAGTCGTTACAATCTTGTCAGAACCTGGACCTTTTCTTTTCATTTTCTTCAATGGCCTTTTGTGATTTCATGTCGTTATAACCGGAATCTCCTCCAAACCAACACAATTCTACGACAGTAATTTTTGATCTTCACTTGGAAAATCATATAAATTAAAGCAGAATCAAAGTATAAATTTTTATTTTTTGGCTGTACGAGTGGTACTGGATTGTTCGTAAAACTACTCCTTGAGAAAATACACCACCAGGCAATAAAGTATAGAACAAATTCAGATTTCTTGTACCACGAAATATCATAGAATGCTACTCCAGCTAGCTGGTATTGAAACATTCATAACGCAGATCACTGGTTTTGCCTTGTGGGACTCGTCAGTGCAGTGATTTCTGCATTCATTTTATACGCAACTAACTTGTTTATACATATACTGACCTGCATCGATCATAATATGAGCAAGCGCCATTTACATTATTAATTGTTTAGTTGCAATGAGTGGTACTGGCTCATTCGAACTACTCTTCAACCAAACACCGTGCCATGGAAGAATTACATAAGCAAGTTATTGCTTATAAAATTAATGCAGAAAGCACTGCACTGATGGAATTTTCCATCGTTTCCAGATGAATTCTTAATAAGTCAACCCCACACGCTAAAAGATGCTGACGTTGTCAGCGAAACACGTGTCGAGTTTAATCACTGTGTCACTGTCTTTTGACGTGTGGGGTTAACTTATTAAGAATTCATAGTGAATTTACGTCAAAGTTCTTGATCCATCTACTGTGTGTATCGTTTCCAGAATTATTGTTTTGTTGCATTCCCTGGTATCCTTTCGGATCTCTTTGATTAGCTTATTCAGATCCGGTAGTGGCTTTCGTTAGCTTCAACAATTTGTAAACAAAATACATTACTAAATAAAACAAAATACCTGTATTAATTTAATAAGTTTATTCCAAATATTCAGATAGTACTAAAAGGAAATAAGTGCAACCTGTAGTGTACAGCTACAGTTGCAGATATTTTGTACTATAAACACTATAAACATAGTAACAGCATTAAATAATGTTTTTTATTTGAAGAATTGTAAGTAAACTACATCTAAGCATATCTACTTCTACTATGAATAAAATTTACAATGAATGAGAAAATATATAATATATATAAAACAGGAAACCTGTTTAGTTTACAAAACATCATTCTGTTATGACAAGCTTGGTACGCAAAAAAACATTCACTGTAATATACTTATATTTACACTTCGTACAAGAACAAAGCTTCAATGGAAGTAATTCTAAATATAAAATTATACTGCTGAACAAGCAAGGGGTTTAAGAATTTCCGTTGATTTTCTTTTCCAATTCATCACTTGTTCAGCAATATAAAAAAATCATAGTACAGAAAAATAGTATTTGTCTGCTTTATGAATTATTATAATTTCAAGTAAATACCCACTGGAAGACAGTCACTTGTTTTTCTTCATTAATTCTTAACTGTTGTAAAAAAAATGCAGAAAATGACACAAATTACTAAAATGAAAGAAGCTGCTAACACTAGGGGGCGTCCAGTTACGACAGTAAATTTACCCATTGCCACTTGAAGCTTGCAACTGCGGCAGCTGTGAAATTAGTTCTGACTGAAACATACTGCGAGGCAATCAACAGTGACACAAATTTATTGGTAAACTCTAGAGAAACTACCGAGTCAGTACTACGATGCAAAATCAACTGTCAAATGCTGGGGGGAGATTATATTAAAAAGCAGTGGTATGTTTTTATTTGCTGCGTTTGATTTTCTTAAAGCAGTTATTCGTACTTCGTAAACGCACCTTAATAACCGGCCCCTCATACCGCTAGTTACCAAAATTGATCGCTATTTATTTTATTAGAAGTACAGAACTTAAAAATACCTAAATGTGACATTTCATTAAAACAAATACATGCACATCATAAAGCAGACAAATAACACAATTTATGAAGACAAAACTGAAAGTATAACCTCCTAGCCTATAGACTTAAAAACAAGGCAAGTTCATACTTTTTTTCTTGATCCACTCAGTTGTACATACCTACCCATACATGAAATTAACATGTATGGTCTGAATCATATTACTTGACGTATGATTGAAATAATTTACGCATTATATTAGTTTAGTTTGAAGTCACGCAACCAGTTGATATGGCTGCTAATTATTAACGTAAGATGAAATAATCAAGATTTTCCATTGTAACTCTTTATTTCACTCATTCTCATTTTTAATGTTGGGTAACAATGTATTATTGTACGTCTCTGCTTGTTTCATACTAATTAGTTAGTCCCAAAAAGGTTATCATGGAAACTAGTATGAGTGTCACAGTATCTACTGTCAATGTCGAAACAAATTAGTTCACACGCATCTGTCAACCCATACGCCAAGTAATATTATTCAGACTTTACTTATCATTTGGATTTTTATTTTGAATTTAAGTTTTCATACACTAGGCATGTTCTGTTATATCATCAGAGCGAACAAGCAGAGAATTCAGATTCAGAGAATTCGACAAAGATGGAAAATGACAGTTGCCAGTTGTCAAATTCCTAGACTTGAATCGACAAACAGGTTTTGCGACTGTAACAAAGGTTACATGCGAATATAAATTCGTATCTTACTAACCGATTGACTTTTGAGAAGAATTAGATAAACCTGACTACTTGAAAAACTTTGAGGGATCAGATTAATCCATGGTAGAAACAGAACACAGCTAGCGACAACTAAGAAACTTTTGAAATCGAGGTTACCCAGTAACTGTCAGATTTGACTTCCTACCTTAAAATAGATGGAAAATCATTTGTTGCGTACTACAAAGTAGGTAGGAGAATACCTCTAAGTCGTATGCATATTTTTATATGTAATTTGAAGAGTACTTTTTATTTTGCCGGATAAATTTCCATTCTGAACAAAATTCTGCTTCCAGGCTTCACCTTCGCACTCTTGCTGGCTGTCAGTTTTATGAGACAAATTGCCGTCAGACAACAAAATTGAGTTTACAAAACAAGAATTTATCCAGACAAAATAAAGTTTGAGTCTTAGTGCCGTTACACATTTACGCGGAAGCTCCGTGCTCCGCAGTACGCGCGCGTCAACCGCCTCCGCATCTGATGTTTTCACAGTTTGCGCGTTTGCTGGCGCGGTGCGCAGGAGATCTTGCAGTTGACATTTCGAACGCAAGCACGTCATGGTGAATTCGCTGCAATTAAAGGCTGTCACATCAGGGTGTTACAAAAAAGTAGGTTAGTCACAGATTCCTTATGTCATTTTTCATTTAGGCTTCTTTCTTTCAAGATACAGAGTGTTAAAGTTAAAATTTAAAAAAACTATTTTTATTAATAACTCCTTTGTTTTTTACGATATTCCCTTGAAATTTTGTACAACGTTTTTTCATATACCTACACAATGTTTGTGTAATTTTGATCAAAAAAATCGATGCGCGAACTGAAAAAAGGGGGTGGGGGTAGTAATACCCATTGACCCCCCAACTTTTCCTTGCGCACGTCTACGGTTCAAAAATATTGTTTTTTATACCAAGCGTTCATTTTTCTCGAGCTTAACTCGTCACCTAAGAAAAATTGGGAGATTTAAACAGCGAGTGGATTAACAAAACATAGTAAAATAAGTTGCAACATCTCGTAAACCAAGCCCTAAATCAAAATTTTACAAGAGTGAAAAAAATTTAAGAAATGAACGCTTGGTATAAAAAACAATACCGTTGAAACATAGACGTACGCAGGGAAAAGTTGGGGGGTCAATGGGTATTACAACACCCCTTTCCTCCGTTCGCGCATCGATTTTTTTGATCAAAATTACACAAATATTGTGCCGGTATATGAAAAAATGTTGTACAAACTTTCAAGGGAATATAGTAAAAAAACAAAGGAGTTATTAATAAAAATAGTTTTTAAAATTTTAACTTTAACACCCTGCATCTTGAAAGAAAGAAGCCTAAATGAAAAATGGCATAAGGAAAGTCCCATTATTTTCGGCCAGATAATCTGTGGTTAACGGCTTGACCTACTTTTTTTGTAACATCCTGTATTTACAAAAAAAGAAAGTTCACGCGCCAGAGAAAGTTTTGAGTACACCCCATTGTTGAACAAAGATGCACCATCACACTATGGGATGCGTCCCATAAGTGTTCTACATTTCCAATCAAAAGTCCAGTATCAAAAGACATTTTCCAATACAACATGAAAATCTCTGGAGGGCAAAACTAAACGGTCATGAAAAACACTCCTTTCCTTGTTTACAACGGTCTCCACGCGAAATGTCTGCTTGATGAGTGTGCAAGCTTGTTAGTGGGGGATTTAGTGAAGCGGATGGACCGCGTCGCAGAGGGGCTGCGCGGTCGCTCCTCTGGCTTGCGGACCATCCGCGCAACCGTGAAAGCTCTAATTATGATAAGGAAACTCCGTCTGCGCGCGGAGCGTCGTTAATGTGTAACGGCACTAATTCGGCTAGATAATTTAATGAATATATGAGAATACGCATACGGGAGACTGGATTTTTAACATTCTACAGTCAAAAATACGAAATTTGCAACGTCGTCATGGTAGCAAAAGGTAAATAACATAATTATTGCTGTAATGGTTAGGGCTAACTTTTCTCGCTGTCATTCTGACAAAAACATCACGGCTTATGAGATTTTATACATATTAATTAAATTATCAACAGTAATTTGGCAAGTACTTTTTATTTTGTCGGATAAATTTCTGTTTTGAACGAAATTTTGTTACCAGGCAATTTGACGAATAAAATGGACAGCCAGTAAGAAAGCGAAGGTGAAGTCTGAGCGCTCTTGGCTGTCAGTTTTATGAGTCGAATTGCCGTCTGGCAACAAAATTGAGTTTGCAAAACAGGAATTTATCCAGGCAAAATTAAAAGTTTGAGTCAAATTCGGCTTGATAATTAATGAATATGAGAATACGCATATGGAAGACTCAATTTGTAAACATTTTAGAATCAAAAATACGAAATTTTCAACGTCGTCATGGTAGCAAAAGGTAAATTAAAAAATTATCGCTGTAATAGTTAGGGCTGACTTTTCTTGCTGTCATTCTGAAGAAAACATCTCGGCTTACGAGATTTTAATCACTGACAATTTAATTCATCACTGACAGTGATATTAAAGTGTGACTTGGTGTCTATAGAAATAGAACATCTTTACAATTTTAGATGTTTCTAAAATCGCCAATATGATCAGGAAAAGTATCTATACTATACTTTGTAAGTTTCCAACATCGAGACACCAAAAATTTCGAATTATCTAAAGAATTTGGTTTGAAATCTAAGATTTTACCATACCCACACACCCACAATAGAGAGAGGAACACTCAAAAATATACATACATAAAAATCAGTCCTAAATTATTGTCCGTGATCACGCATCTAGTACATTTCTTTTTAATTATTTTGAAACATCGATCCTTTTGATACTTTAACACTACTGAGGCCCAGTAATAGTTACTTAATTGTAAATGACAGCTGAGTGGATAAGAAAATGATCCAACAGAACAGCTCATTTCAGATAAATCGGTAGATGACAAACTGGCATGGGAAAATAAAAATAAACAAATATAGCGTAACTCTTTCATAATGAGCAAGGATACAATGAGATCAAAGGTTAACAAGGAATAATAAAATCTGGAATTTCGACATACCCAAGTGCCAGATATTTTTTGCGTAACTATGCAAAGTTAGTATTTCGCGTTCCCTCCAGAGGCCGCGAAATACCAACTTCACGTACGGTTGGACAAAAAAATATTTGATTTCCATAGAACGCCACCAGGCTACTTTTCCACTTAAACTGAACTGCCATTGTGTTTCAATCGAGGGGTGAACCGCAGAGCAAAATCTTGTACACCAATTCCTCTATTTATGTGCAATTCCTTTTAATTCCCCGCAATTCCTATCTAATTCCTGCAATTCCTCAAGTAATTTCCGCTATTCCCCATGTAATTCCTGCAATTCCACATGTAATTCCCGCAATTCCAAACGTAATTCCTGCAATTCCAAACGTAATTCCTGCAATTCCTCATGTAATTCCTGCAATTCCCCTACTAATTCCTGGAATTCCCTTACAACTAATTCTTGCATTTCCTGTACGTCGATACTGCAATAATTTACAGCGCATGCGCAATCGTTGGTATAAGAGGGGTAAACATTTCTGCAATTCCCTTGTAAGTCTTGCAAGTCCTCACTAATTCCTGCAATTCCCCAAACAATTCCTGCAATTCCCTACAAATTTATGTAATTCTTCAAGCTTGTACACAAATTCCTCTATTTATGTGTAATTCCTTTTAATTTCCCGCAATTCCTATCTAATTCATGCAATTCCTCAAGTAATTCCCCCAATTACCCATGTAATTCCTGCAATTCCCCATGTAATTCCTGTAATTCATATTTGTAAAGATGATGCAATAATTTACAGCGCATGCGCAATCGTTAGTAAACATTTCTGCAATTTCCTTGTAATTCCTGCAATTCCTCACTAACTCCTGCAATTCCCCAACAATTCCCCAAACAATTCCTGCAATTCCCTACAAATTTATGTAATTCCGTACTAATTCGTCTGCAATTCCTCAAGCTTGTACACCAAAATTCCTCTGTGGTTCACCCTTGGTTTCAATGCAACCACATTTTTCTTTGTAATTACATAATTTTCACGGTTGCACAAAAAATAGTGTGTATACCATAGCCTCGAGATTATCTTGCCAATAATTTTCCTCTCAGTATGCTAAAAAGGAATTTCCTGGCCTTGATACACAAATAACATTGTAAACCTTCTATGTATTTACGGCCTCCTTCTTTATTGTGGAGTTTGGGAAAACAGAGACCATAAATACCTTCTGTATAATTATTAGCACTTCATCAGAGCCGACTTGTAAATGTCAACAACTTTCCAAAACAAAGACAAGATTTTTCTTCAGTTTCCAGTTTTAAGGCTTAAAATTGTACAGATTCTATCGAAAAATTCATAATTTTCTAATGAACCAGTTTAGATTGCTACGGACTAGGCCTGTGGTATTATTACATTGCATAATCGATTGTTGTAAAGTAATCGATAAATTTGATAAATCGATTAATCGGCTGATCGATTTTTCGATTACATGATTAATCGATTATTTGACTATCCGATAACTTGATTAATCGACTGATCGATTTTTCGATTTTTCGATCAATCGATTACTTGATTGATCGATTCTTTGATTAATCAGTTATATTGTCAATTAATCGCTTAATTAAATAATAGATTAATCAAGTGAACAATAAACGATCAAATAAATGATTAATAAAATAATCGACTAATCAAATAATTGATCAATCGATTAATCAGATAATACATAAATCGGTTTTGAGCCGATTTATCGATTAATCAATGATTTGATTTATTGATTATTCAATTAATCGATTAATCGGCTTTTTGAGTAATCGATTAATCAATTATTGTAAAATTTATAATCAAATAATCGATTCATATTTCGATGAATCGATTATTTTGCACAGCCCTACTATGTACCACTGGAAACTTAACTATTTTCAATTTCCGATGTTAATTTGCCATTTATAGGTTAATCCGAAATCTATTATGTGTTTTATCTATGTATTCTGTATTGTGTATGTCTATGACGGGCTAAATAAATGATTTGATTTATTCTACACCAGTTTATGGATATGCTTTTTCTACTTTAATTTGGACTTAATTGGAACTTAAAGTATAAGAGATTTTAATTTAAGTTTTGTCTTCGTATCCTACCAGAACAACCAAACTTTTCCGTTAAAAATAACTACTAAACCCTCTCATCAAGCACAATCAAATTGCAATAAAAAAAACCTTTGGTGAAAACTTCAATTTACAAACTCCTAAACAAAAGCAGATTTTGATCCCTTTTTTCTAATCATTCACTAATTTACAATACAAAATTACAAGCAAAAGAGAAAAAAGTAAAAATATCCTAATTTGTAAGATCACAAAGTGTATACTTTATAATGTATAAATAAAAATAAAAAGTTCCGAAAGAAATTTCTATAAAAATTAATACTCTTAATTACAAGATGGGGTTATCGAACTTGGGCCCCTTTGAGACAAATATCTCTTCGTACGGGTCTCCTTGTTCTAATTCCAATACATGGAATTTCTTCAGTACCAAAAGGCTATAAAATTTCTGAGCGGCCTAAAACAAATTAATTATTTTCCAAGCTCTCTAAAACATCCATTAGCCTAGGAATATTAGACGAAATTTCATTAAAACCTTGGAAACAATAAGTTAAGTTGAAAATTTGCTAACAGCTTAGTTAAGTATACTGTTCATGCCAATGTTTCCTTAGAGTCAAAAGGAGTAACCCACTTTTTACTGAAAATGGCCTAATAAAGAGCGAACTTACCTTGGATACTCAGCATTGTTAGACATTTACCAGTCCGATCATAACATCTTAAAAATTTTTAACTAGAACAGTCAAGTTTTAAAAACAACTTACAAATATTCTGTGCTCTGGGTAAATTGAACCGGATCATTTGGAATCACTATTTAAACAACCAACAGAAAAATAACACGAAGTTTGCAATCTTTGCAAGGGAACTTACTAGTCACGCTATACTAGAATAACGAAACGTAAAAATATGTAGTCACAATCAATTCCAAGATATTGCCACTTGTAAATAGTGGTAAAAATTTAGGATTGTTAATAAAACACAATCTTAAATATATACGAACAGCCTTATCCAAAAAGCATGTGTCGTAGAAATTTGCACTGGCGTAGTTCTGTGGTGGTGATCTGTAGATCACGCTACAAGCAAAAAGTTCCTGAATCAGGGTCAAAGATCGGCATGCTTATAGTACAGAGCTCAAGGGTATAAATTTTCAATTTGGTAGGGAGATCGTTGTTACAACCTGCAACTTGTTGCAATCTAAAGTTCATGTATTGACTATAATATATCCAAAAGCTGTCAAAAATCGAAATGTGCAAAAGGGCGTTAAATCCAAAAACTGAGTTATCATACTGGTGTAAAGAGCGTAAAAATTGCTTGGCACCAAGATCATTAAATTATTTGTGGCACTTCTATCTTTAAAAAACTGATGAAGAAACAATTTAGTACAGGCCCTTACGGGACAAATTTTTTTGAAAGCTGAATATCTCCGTTCGAATGCCTAGAAAATCTTCAAGATGTTGACATTTTTTACATTTACATCGCGATAACTCTTTAGATTATCGCCTAAATCGAAAAATTTTGTTCTTTACAAAATCTTGTACGTTCCTTTTGGAGTGTGAGGGTTCGACATGCAGATTTTTATCTTTTACGTATATTGAGTCGTGTAATTAAATATAAAAAGATGTAAGAAGACCGTCCGATGCCAACGCGCGCCCTTCTCTCCCTGTGCTGGTTTGCATCTCACTTTTCGCCGTAGTGCCGTCCTTCTCCCGCAAGCCCCAGTGGAATTTACTACTTATAATTTAATTCATATGTATAAAATCTAGTTTTTGTTAGAATGATAGCGAGAAAAATTAGCATTTATAACTCAAATTTCTTGAATTTATTTTAGCAAAACGGAGACGGAGCTACGACGAAAAGTGAGATGCAAACCAGCGTAGCGAGAGGGGGGCGCGCGTCGGCATCTGGCGGTCTCTTACATCTTTTTATATTTAATTACACAACTAAATATACGTAAAAGATAAAAATCGGCATGTTGAACCATCACACTCCAAAAGAAGAGTACAAGATTTTGTAAAGAATAAAATTTTTCGAATCTAAGAGTTATCGCGATGTAAATGTAAAAAATGTCAAAATCTTGAACATTTTCTTGGCATTCGAACGAAGATATTCAGCTTTCAAAAGATTTTCTCCCGTAAGGGCCTGTACTAAATTGTTTCTTCAGCAGTTTTTTAGAGATAGAAGTGCCATAAATAATTTAATGATCTTGGTGCCAAACGATAGCAATTTTTACGCTCTTTACGCCAGTGTGCATAACTCAGTTTTTGGATATAACGCCCTTTTGCACATTCCGATTTTTGACAGCTTTAGGATATATTATAGTCAAGACATGAACTTCAGAATGCAACAAGTTGCAGGTTGTAACAACGATCCCCCTACCAAACGCATTTTACTGCGTTATTGGAAGCACTGAGCACTCTACTATTAGGAATAACCAGAGCTATCGGAACCACTTCGACAGCGGCGCTTGAAATCACACTGTGCTTCATGCCTACATCTTAAGAGTCCGGCAAACCCCTTTAAAATGAGCCTGAAAACTGACTTCGTAGTACTATGCTCATTTCTAAACGGTGAAAATTGAAGTGTTGAATTGTTTGGACAGTTTATAAACGAAACTTTATTTTATGTTTCTATAGAAAGAAAAGTTACAAATTTTATTTTAGAAAGTGTCAGTTCACTCATGAAATTGCCCAACTTCACGCGTGCATAGCGCCAAGAGATTCAAAAAATTGTTTCAATAGAGACATAAAATATACCTTCTTCTACCATAATCAGGCTTTCGTGTTGCTAAATTTACTAGGATGAAGGCTTAATCATGGTACAGCGAGAGCACTGCAAACGCAAAATATGCCTTGGTATCTGCTGCCGCCACGTAGCGAGTGAGCGTAAACTCAGAGCGGCGTTGTCACATTCATTAGGTACCGAAAGCGCGGGCTTTGAATGTGCATTGTTCTTGTGTTCATAAATGTGTTTAGCGCGATGGTGTTGCAACACAGCTGATAGTTTGCTCCGATTTCTAACGGATACCTCACCGACCCAATGCCCCGCAGGTGTAATGAAGTAGAGCTTCATGCTAGGAAAACAGCATGCAGGCTGTCAGTACTGCAATTATGGAACACCGTGAAGACGGGCCTGGATCACATGCGGGCACTGGATGTGGGGACACTGAAGCAGTCCTCTGGACATCTCACCAACTCTTCTGCAGAAGTTTTTTAGGCCGCACACACTATTGTCGTGATATAACATCAAAGTTTATAAAACCAACGATTTTATTTAATTTCTTGTAAATTTTTCTATAAAATACCAGAACGGGGAAGACCCATTTAATAAAATTTACAACTTTTAGAACTGTAATATCAAGCACAAGTAGTATAGAATATGTATCGCGTACCACGTAAAAATTTTGATCGTGCAGTGCTAAAAGAAAAATATGCACACATTTTTCCTAGATGTTTGAATGTTATATGCCGGATATTCGACGGATAGTTCAGTATCTGGTCAGATAGACTGAATATTCGCAGCATCCCTAGAGCTAATGGCATACACTGCATGTCGGTGCATGCTGTTATATATTGTTTAAACTTGCTAAAGGGCCATTTTATGAGCTTTTTGCTCGGAACAAATGATAGCACGGACACAAGAAATCTGTTTGCAAATTTCCAAATTTACCTTACTTTTTCCCAGGCAAAAACCTAATATTCCTGGGCTGCATCTCAAATTTACCTGTTTTCTACTATTTCTGTGACACATTTCCGTAAAAGTAATTGTGTTTGTATTATGCAACTTGGTTCTAACACTAATAAACATCTGGTATGCCCTTTTATTAAGGACCCGTTCTTCAAATTGTTCGTCAGTTTCGTCCACCTGCTGTTCTTCAGCCTAATGGTACACAAAACCAAATGAATGGTAGCAAATTTATTTGACAACATGATAAACAACTTACTGGACCGGCAGACGGGGGGAAATCATAATCTCCTTGCCATGGTGAGTGCGCACGTTCGGACATAGCTCCTGCGGGTGTGGGAGCCCTTACATGCTCATCATAGCCCATATTAGCCATCTGCTAATGGTAAAATAAGTTCAACGAAAATTATAATTTATCAAGTGCTGTCAATTTCTGGAAAAGTTGGTTTAACCAGTTACATAGTTACAACAAAAAAAAATGGTTAACCAGTAACAACAACAAAACTGAGCCCATAGTGGAATTGTAATTGGTTAAGTAACCAGTCACCTTAACTGGTTGTATTGTTACCATTTCATAACCGTCATTATAACCAATTTATATTTATCATTAGGTATATAAAAAGCGCATATGAAACAGAATAATTATTATTACTATTTATAGTAATAAAAATAGGTAGGTGCATAAGTATTGCTATTAAAAGGGGTTTTCATACAATACGTAATTTTTCCTGTTTTTACTTATCGGGTCAGTTTTGATAATAATAAAACCCAGTATAAGTTGTGCAGAACCATTCAAACAACTACTCCTCAGGCAAATACCCTGCCAGGCATTGAATTATAGAACTAAATTCTCGAGTAAATTCTGATAAGTGACAACACTGTACTGGAACACAAGATGTAGCTAATGTAGCTAGAAATCATGGTAGTACTTAAAACTTAAAACTAGATACCTATTTTATTTTTATGAAACTGCAAAATTTCGTACTCAAATTTATTTTAAATTTTGAATCTGTTTAACAATTTTAATTGACTTACTTGCACTTTGTAAATCGAAGGTTTTTAACTAAAATGTAACCAGTTAACTGATTAACCAGTTTTCATTGACAGCCGTAATTTATACATCAATTAGTAACAGGATTTAGGAAAATATACTTACAACTCTTAAAAAAAAATTCTTATTAAGGATAAATTATATATATCCTGTTTAGGTCGGGAACTAGGAAGCAATATTTAAGGACATGGTTTACTTCAAGTAATCACCATTTCATTCCCACTTCAAAACAATAAAACACGAAAATCATAGGTTTTTGGAGATAAGATACAGACTGGAAAACCCAGAACATAATTTACCTGGTCATGATCATAACCCATATTTTCCATAGCCGGCAAGTGCTGTAGTGATTCCAGAGGTTCCAAAGCCAGCGTATCAGGATGCGGAGGTTGCATTCCATGACTTAAGATGTCTTCTGTAGTGGCCGGTGTCATAGGTGGCATAAGACCCATGGACTCCTGTTCTTGCAGTATAGAATGAACCTGATGAGTATAAAGGTTATTAACCCCAACCCAGATAACATGGGTTCATTAGATCCATTTAGAAATTTTTATCAAAATATCTTTTATACAAAAGTGTCCCAAAAAACATTCATTCAACAAATTTAATTATAGAAAAAAATTACCAAACTAATTCGACATAAAAGAAGTGTTTTAATTGGTGAATTTTAAGATTAAAAAATAATCAAGTGCAGTACCAAAGAGTTGAGAATTTTTCAAGACTACTTTGACATTTCATTGGAAATTACGGGACTAAATTTCATGAAACAAAAACACAGTATGTATTAATGCCAAGAGACTGCAGGCCGACGTCAATTGAGCAGAGGTCGTTAAGCCAGAAGGCGACCGAGTAATTTGATTTAAGAGGGATACGTACGTTGCTCAAGAAAAATAAGGACTCGGTTGCGTGATACTTTCCCCCACTACACCAGCCAGTGTAGGAGAAAAATGAGGAGAAACATATCTGCCGGCCAGATACGGCCCGAACGTACTCGGCTGTCACCGACTACCGAGGGGAGGTTAGAATCTGTTAGTGGAAGGAGGTGACTCCCGTTTTTAGAAATAGGTTTATTGTCGAAGTAAATTTAATGTAGCTTATTTATTTTCAGTCTAAATGCATTCAAATTTGAAACGCAAGCAATTTAATGTTCATATTATAGTATGTTCATATTATAGTATGGTATAGTGTGCTTAAATTAGTTTTCCAGTAGTTTTGAAACAAGTTTCTAGCTGCTAAAAATACCCCAAAAGGCAAATTTCACGTCTCGTTTCTATGACTATTTATATATTTTTTTGGTTTGACGGAATTTTAGAACAAACCTTTTTCTTTCTGACAAAGAAGAAATTTCTACAAAACATTTATTACTAAGAGCCCTACGTTTCGTAACATACAGCTCGATATCGGCGCTATTTTCAACGTATGTATCACTCTTAAATAATGAACATAAATATAAAAAATTTGTCACGAATTTTTGTAATGAGTGCGCTGGTGGGGGCACTTGTATGGTATAACAGTATACTGGAGTGAATAATATAGTCAATATTTCAGTATCGTCTAGACTGGTACATGATTGCCTGACTTGATTTTGCATCAGACTTTTGTGGAGGTAGGCATGCAAAATTCAACATAGCTGTAATAAAAAATGGACTAACCACTGCCCCAAGCCGGACAAGAACATAGAAAGTAGAAACAAAAACCAGGTAGATCATAGTGAGAGGGAGGGCCATAGCACCTTAAACAAGTCTTAGAGGAAAAGTTATAAAAGCGAACTTTCCTAAATTTTACGCTGCACGAGATGAAAATATTTTCAAAGATGGTGGACTTCGGGTTATACCGGAAGCAGATGTTAACTTCGATATCTTATATGGAACACCCTGCATATTGTAGCATTTTTGGATTCTTTGGTTAATTTTCACGTCATTTTGTTAAGCATTTAATGCTCCATCCGTAATATTTTGTAAGTTATTTGGGAAAAATGGCATTATGCAGTACTTTCGAAAATTTCGAATATCTCCGGAACTGCATAAGATAAGAAATTGTGGTTTTAACCATTCTGTTAAGAAAATTCTTCTTTGGAAAATGCCACTATTACGACCCCACAAACGCACGATATGGGTTTACAAATTCTTAAAAACTCCAAACAGTGATAACTTTTTTTCTTTAATGGAACAGTATAGTATCCTCATCAGATGCGAAATTTGATTTCCTTTCGATTTTATTAAGGCATAATTCACAACATCGTGAGTAATAAAGACTAGTTCAAAACTTGTTAAACAATTTCAATTTCTAATTTTTGCAAAATAATAAGGTATTCCTTGATTGAATAGTTTATGTTTCAGTTTATTCGTTAAAAATAGATGGTTTTGTAAGTGTAAAAGTGTTAAGTGAGCCAACTACACTGCGACTCAGATGCAACTTTGTTATAGCCATATTACTTACTGTACAACTTTAACTTAATTTTTATAAAATTTGGAATTGATTTTTAATGTCGATTTTGGAATTGATTTTTAGAATTAATTTTTAAAGTCGATTTTAGAATCGGCTTTTATAGTCTATATTAAAATGGGCTTTAAAATTTGGTTTGAAAACCCATTTTGAATACATATAAAGTTAGCATGACAAGAGTGACGGTATCCAGGGTGTCCAATAAAGAATGGGCCAAACTACAAATCCAGTATCCTTGGAAAGAAACTGATCTCATTCAATTTATCTTAGTAGATCTGCTTCCTTAAAAGTTATGGGCCTTTGAAGAATGAAGAACAATTTTTTATTTTATGTTTTCATTATCTCTGGCGCACTTTTGTAGTTATTTTAGTGACACTTGGTATAGTTAGGAAGGTTTTTTATGTAGTTGAACAATAATATGCAGTTATTTTTGAGTAAACTATAGAAGGCGCCAACTTTCACCCTACATCTTCTTTCATTTTTTTTCAATTTTGCTGGTGGGTACAAATTTTAAAACAATTACTACATTATTAGTTTTATGGAAAGAACATTGTATTAACTGTGAAAAAGGTATACTTGTTGCGAATCACTAAAACGTATCATTTTAGAGAAAAATGCATTATGAAGTTAATGCTACTTTGGCATATCGACCACGCTCATCATGAATTCAACTTCCGTTTTAAGCACATTAACCGTAGTAGGCACCAAACATGCAGAACATGAGGCAGTGCGCGCCGGGAAATTATGAAAAAGAGAAATAAAAACTTGTTCTTCGAAGTCCCATAACTTTTTAAGGAAGCAGAATTGTTCTAAGATAAATTGATTCAGATCAGTTTCTTTTGACCCAAGGAAACTAGATTTGAAGTTTAGCCCATTCTTGTCTGGACATCTGTATACCAGGCCCGGATGTAATTCTTTTCTTAGGTCTTACAATTACTCAAGGATAGGCACAATACATTAATTTCTGAATATACAGTCAAACCTGTCTAAAACGGAATCACACGGTTCCGTGACATCATTCCGGCTTGTACAAGTTTCCGGCTTGTCCATATACCTGTCCATGACGGAAATAAAACCTCTATATGACGGAAATAATTTTTATTTATAATGAACATACTCGTACATTCTTGCTACAGTACTTTTTATGTACTTTTTATAGTACTAGATTCCAAAACGCGCGCTCTTGGCGCGCGCCGATTTTCGAAAGTACAACATAAATATGTATTATTTTGATGGGATAAAAATATCGAGTCCATGTGTGTTCACCTGAAATCATATCTAAATGCGGGAGTACTTATGACAAGAAGAATAGAAAGATACATTGTGCTCTGTTGGAAGATATAATTTATTGACAATGTTGAAAAATATTGTTATATAAAGAGAAAAAATACTTGCATATTATTATAAAAATGTAGCTAATGGAAATAATGCAATAGTAACATAATATGAAGTAATAATTAAAATATTAAAATATAACAACATAATAATAATAATAACATTAATTGTACCTACATTAATCTGTCTTTTTCAATTTTAACTTAGTTATCTACATGCCACTGTTGAAATAATCGACCTCCTCGTAGAAACGCGTTAAATTCGTCACGAACGGCCATTCGAAACTTAATAAGCTGTTCTCGAAACACTCTTCTTACTATTTACTTTCATTAAATTGCGATGCCAATCTTGGGTACCGTAAGGATAAAATGATGGATAAATCCATGGCTCCACATTTGGATCCATTGAACTTAGGCATTGCAGTTCTTTTGAATTTCGATTGCGTATAGTAACGTATGATTCTAAAATCTCACCATCAGCAGTAGTAGAAAAACAACAGCAACTTCATTAACCTGTTGAAAGTTAAATCTTCTACGATTTATGTCAGGCTTTAGTGTGAAAAGCAGTAGCATTTCAGGACAGGCTTCGTTATTGTACAACTCCATTTCTTCTTGTCTTTCCACCTATTCGTGCATCACCCGATAAGATTGGGCAAATGCGTTATTATCCGGCATAATTTTATCAAGGCTTTGTAACAATTCAACATCTAGTTGATTATTGTTATTTGAACGATTTGTTGTCACTTCGCTAGGATCAACAATACAATAAACAATTGACCATAACTTGGAGATACGCCCTGATCGGGGTAAATGATAGTAAATTTGACCTTGAATTTTAAAACAATATGGACCAGGACGTTTTGATCTTAATTTGACTAAATTTGCGTTAAACGATGTAAATGAAAAGCATTATTATAGGGACGTATTCGTTCACGAAAACGTTTTGACTGTGAATCAGTGGATTCAAATAAACTTTTAAGCGGTTGTCGAAAAATAGGTAAAGTATCGAAAACACTGTACCATCCATGACTACAACAATCATTAAAAGAATCCTCCTTGTTAGCTACTTTTTTAACAACAAAATGCCAATACTTAAATAAAACTTAAATAAAACATCCATTTTCCCTTATAATGTTCCACAATTTCATTGTTAATTTTTTGTTGTTTTAAAGTCTGAAACTTTTGGGCACACCGAGCATCATGTCTTCTTCGTTCATTATCTGCACATCTCTTTCGCCGCAAACATTGAAATGCTTCTTTCTCGTCAGTAGCACGATCAATTTTCCGTCTTCCCATGCCTGTGTGTCAATGTAAATAGATTATTGTTAAGTACAATAATAAGTATACAATCTTGTATACGCAATTGTTAATTTTACTTGTTATTTTGCAAATACTGCAATTATTATAAAATCGATATTTTAAAAATTGGCATAACGCTACTTACCTACCCTATACAGGTTGTCCCAGAACGATTTACACAGGTTATAGCTCCAAAACTGTAACACATAACGAAATGGAACAAAAAACAACTTTGTAGTGTTGATGAAGGAGTATACAAACCCAAGAAAGTAACGACCCCCGGGGCCGCCATCTCCGACAAACCACCCCACTTATTTTTTTCAAATAGCACTCTGTATATTCCGTGAAGGAATATGGCAAATAATCAAATTCTCTATCCAAGATTTTTTTGAAATAAAAATTGGCCCATCAAAACAGACTTTTTATTTATTTTTACTTTAGTCATGGAATTATTAAAACTATTAAAGAAAAAGTATGTCCCCATACTCATATGGCATAAATAAAGCAGGCATTTCAGAACACAACACAAAACTCAAATTAACTTCGACATTTACGCCTGTAGCCGGTAGTCATTTGCTTATCAGTTCCAATAAATGTTAATAATTCCATGGCCAATTTTAACATAAATAAAAAATGGGTCAATTTTAAATTTTAAAAACAATGTTAGAGAATTTGAATTCGTCACGCTCCTTCACCGAATATACAGGGTGCTATTTAAAAAATAACAATTAGGGGTGGTATGTCGGAGGCGGCAGCCCCGGGAGTGGTTACTTTCTTCGAGTTGTTTACTCCTTCATCAACACTACAAAGTGGTTTTTGTTCCATTTCGTTATCTGTTATAGTTTTGGAGCTATAATCTGTGTAAAACGTTTTGGAACATCCTGTATACCAAAACGTCCAAACCACTACAATTTATTATACACTTTCATTCAAGGGTGTAATACAGGCGTTGTGAGATTTGGGAGGCCCGGCGAATGAACTTGCCGCTGCTTCGCGGTTCGTGACATGATGTCACGCCGAGGTCAGGTTTTAGTACCGATTAGAAATAATAAACACTATTGGGATATTAATAACCTCCGACCAAGAACCAATAGCAGAGGAAATAAATCGGCCAACACCGATTTTTTAAGAATGGACATATGTACACATCAATTATTTCCAAAAGTCTTCTAGAGTTTTTTGGGACTTTTTCGCCAATGGTGCATTCTTTTCCATGATTGTACGTAGTTCCAAAATACTTTCTAACATTGGGGTACATTTCATTCGATGTGCAAATTGCTCCAATGCTGCGATCTTTTTGAAAGCATCAGCAAAGGTAGTAATTTTCTCAGAGTCCTCAATGTTCGTTACTAAAACACATAAAAGTAGGTAACAACATATCAATAAGCATGAACTTTTTACCTAAAACAAGCGCACCATCCTCTTGATCACCGTCATCTACTTCCATTTCTTCCTGACTGTCCTCTATTGTAGTTTCTAAGAGTTCATCAAGCGATACGTCGGCATTTGCTACAAGTTCTGCATCTATATTAATGTAGTCTAGAGCTCCTACATCACTTTCATCAATTTCCCTCATTAAGGTAACAATGTCATCTATTTCCTGTGATTGAATGGAATCGTCGGTTTCCTCTTCATTGGTGTTGAAAATGAAGCCAGCCTTTTTGAAACAATTTTTGACACAATTCGTGGTTATATTTTTTTGTGAATCTGATATCCAGCGTACAGCGTCCAAAACGGAAATTTTTCTGGACACTTCTGTTGCAGAATTGCATTCTCCCATATGAGCACAAATGGACTGTAGAACGCGTTTTCTGTAGTGTACTTTAAAGTTCTGTATTACCCCTTGATCCAACGGTTGCGACAAACTAGTGGTGTTAGGCGGCAAAAAGCATAATTTAATATTGGAGAAATTCAAATGTGGATGGCATGCAGCATTATCCAAGAATAGGAGAATATGTCTTTTCTGAATTTTCATTTTATTGTTCAAAGACTTAAGCCATTCATCCATTAAAACAGAAGTCATCCACGCCTTTTTATTTGCACGCCAGACAACAGGAAGTCCATGGATATTTAAGTTTTTGAAACATCGTGGTCTGAGGTTCTTACCTATTACTAGTGGCTTCTCCATAGTTCCGTCAGCAAAACCGCATAGTAGAACAGTGAGTCGATCCTTGGGCTGCTTCCCTCCAACACATTTGTCGTTTTTTAAAGCTAATGTTTTACTTGGAAGTGCGCGGAAGAACAATCCCGTTTCGTCTGCATTAGCGATGTTTTTTGGCTCATAATCTTCAATGAGTTCCGCCAATTTCTCTTTCCAGTCTTCAACAATATTCATATCAACATCTTTTGCTTCCCCACAGATTTGTTTAAACGTGATCTCATGTCGACTTCTGAAGCTTTCCAGCCACCCATTCGATGCTTTAAAAGTATCATTTCTAAGACGCTATGCAATCATTTTTGCTTTTTCTTGCAAAATAGGTCCAGAAATCGGAATATTACGTGCTCTTGCATTTAGAAACCATTCATACAAAATTCTGTTGATAACTTCGTTGCCAGTTTTTTTAAATTTCCGTTTTGATGCTCCCTTACGTTCACCACTTAACCATTCCTTCCTAATTTGTTCTTTGTTCTTCAAAATGTCATAAACTTGAGTTTTCCCGCAATGAAATTTTTTACACAAGTTCTTTACACTTAACTGCTGGGTTTCCTCTTCATTTATTAAGTCAATTTTGACCTTTAAGGTTAACGTATTCGTTTTACGAGACATTTTTACCCCGCACACATACGTACGTTAGTTTCGCAACATTCAACAGGCGACTGGCCTGTTTTGTTTTTGTTGACCAATACAAATGGAGTGAGAGTAACGGCGAAAATTTAAATGTACGCTTCCGTCTTAAACAGGGCAATTTTCACATGTTAGAATATAATGTGCGCTTCCGCTTCCGCGTTAGACAGTTTCCGTCTTATTCAAACAAATTGACATGTTGTAGTCAATATACAAAGAAATGGGCATACAATAAATTTGTCTTGAACAGGTTTCCGGCTTGTCCAGTGTCCGCCTTAGACAGGTTTGACTGTATTTCTATCTGCATTTTACCATTTCTCATCATAAAAACGATTGATGACCAAAATGAAATCGTAATTCGTACAAAATTTAATAAATGGATGTTGACGGAGATTTTACGTTAAAAGTCGATGGAAAAATTTTGTAACTAACTCGTATATTAAAAAGCTTTTACTAATCTCGACGATTAACTCACTTGCTGAGCTCGTGAGTAAAAATGTCTTATTTATTAATCGTCTTTATTAATACACTTGTTCGTTAAATAACTAATAATTTATTTAAAAAACCCAACCATCTACATATCTTGAAAATTGGTTTTCAGTCAACATTAAAATCGATTTCAAAGTTGATTTTTAAAGTCGACTTTAGAAATCGATTTTTAAAGTAGACTTTAAAAATCGATTAATCGGTTTTCGATTTTACCTAGTCACTAGTTATTTCGATACGGGTAACAACACATTATCAAGAAATAACATGACAAAATAGTGTTACTGGAATCACGATACATCACTAGACCACATTACTGCAGCAAAGTGACGGCCGGTCCGCACATAAACGTCTTTTGCATTTATACTACGTATGTCGCATAAATAAATGCAAAGAACTAGAAAATATTTACCAAGACCTAAACACCCAAAAATATGCAACTTTATGCATAAATTAGGCGAATAGGTAACTTTATTTAAAGATGTCCATTTTATGATAAAATACATAAAATATGAAGCGAATCCGATCCCTGAACATAAAACAGCAACGAAGAATGAAGGTATAAAGATTGGTTATAGGAGAGGGGATTTTATGAAGGATTTGCGAAGAGAAAGTGAAGACCGCAGAAGTTCTAATTTTTGTTTTGTTTTGATCCAAGCCGAAATGATAATCCAAAACACTTCTAAATGTGAATTCACTCTTGTATACTTACTTGGTCTGCTGCTAATTGTGGCATTTCCTCAATATGTTGTAAAGGTGTGGGTGGCGCTGGAGTTCCAGGGTATCCTGGCGGACCCGGTGTACCAGGATATCCTGGTGGTACCATAGATTGAGCTGGATAACTGGGTGGTGCGCTAGGATATCCAGGTGGCAGTGGTGTGCCCGGATAACCCGGTGGTAATCCCGGAGTTTGTGGATAACCGAGACTTGTTGGTGTAGGTGGTGGAGGCATGGAAACTCGCATGCTCTCTTCCTGCATTACGGACAGTGGTGTAGGAGGTTGCATGTGTGGCATTAGTGGAGTTGGTGGAGCAGCTAAAGGTGTTCCAGGCATCATTGCTGCCAAGGCTTCCGATAGTTGTGGGGTTTCATGTTCTGGTTGATGCAATGGCGTTCGGCTCTAGAATTTTACAAAAAAAATGCAGGTAATCATTATAATTTCAATTTGCAATATTATGATGGTTTACCATATCGTCTGCAATTTTTCGTTTTCGTCCTCGCTTGCTCGGCGTTTGTTCTAAACTGGGCAATTCCTCTGCCTCTCGCACTTGATCCAATGCCAATGAATCAGCATCCCCTAGCATCGCAAAATCTTCAGTACCAATAGCACGCAAAGTAAGGTGCCGTTGATAATTCTGCAAAACAACACTAAAATTTCCGAAATAACGCACATTTTTTACTCTTTACTTTAAATAATGCCCTTGCAGGTATAGGTCGTGCAGGCAAGGCAAACAATTTCTCTACACCACCCGTTTCCTTCCAATGCATCAGTCTCTTTGTAGGTGGAGCCAAATCCAGTGTAGTAACAATATCACTTGTATCAGATAACTGATTCTTCATCTCCTCACCAGAAATATTCTTTACTTCATCCACAATAAGCTTTCGTTTTCTCTTTGTTTTAGTAAATCCTAATTATGGAAAATCAACATAAATCACGCTAATTTGAAAATGAATTGTAACATTAAAACCTTTCAAAGCAGAAGCATCAACAGGTGCCAGAGCAAAACTTTCTTCCTCATTCTGTAGCAGTGTTGTCTGATCCAAAGGAACCTCTTGTTGTTCTTCTGGTAATTCTGGGGGTTGTTCTACTGGTG
This sequence comes from Xestobium rufovillosum, assembly GCA_963966045.1. Lineage (NCBI taxonomy): Eukaryota > Metazoa > Arthropoda > Insecta > Coleoptera > Ptinidae > Xestobium > Xestobium rufovillosum. The sequence goes on from OZ014496.1 coordinate 18,871,243, forward strand.
GTGGGACCAAGGGCTGTGCAGGTTGATCTGGTAAGGAAGCACCCAACGGTGAAGGTGGTCTCGAACCATCCGAACTAAAATGAAAACACGGAAGATAAATAAAACTTTGCAGCATTTAAAAAAATATTACCTAGGTGCACCTACAGATGGAGGACCACCATAATGGTCCATATCATCCTCATCACTGTCCACAGCTGGTGGCATGGCTGGAGCAGCTGGTTCCTGAATTCCCTGATCTACAGACGGAACTTCGCCCATTGGAGCGTCATCGAACAAACCACCTTCAAACAATCCACCAGCTTACAAATATAAAACACAAAATTAATATTGCTCCGGTCTCCAACAAGTCGGCAATCTAATCGAAATTCTTCTAATGTAAAAGGCATGTTAAAAAGAAAATAACCTACTGGTCCCAGCTTGAGGGATTCGTTTCACAGGTTTTTGTTTTTTTACTCTTTGAAATTCACCCAAGCTTATTCTAAAAAGAAAACATGCTGATTTAAGTTATTAAAGCTGTAAATAATTGAAAAATATTAACAGTTTGTTTATTGTACAAAAAAATTAAAATGCATGCGACCACCGTAAAGCTTGTTAAAAAATGTAACATGCGATCACCCTCAGTTTTGCTGTGAAGCATTATTTGTAAGCTCTTTTAGTTAGATTGTCCGAAATTGCTGAAAGACCCAAGTAAAAAAATGAAATGAAAAAGCAGTTGAAAAAAAGAAGTAATACATGAAACACTATCTTACATATTATATTTTGATCTAAATTTCCTCCAAATCCTTCGTCACGCATGGGGGTATCAACTTCCATAGGAGTATGTGCAGCATGTTGAGTTCCAGATGTAGATGGCATTGGTTCTCTTTCTTTTTCCATACCAACGCCATCTAAACCAGGACCATCGCTGAACAATAAATTACTCTAAGATTGCAAGAGTTAATTTGATAAATTTCCCAAGAAGCGGTACTACTTACTTGCTCCATTGTTGGTTCAAGACCAGAAGCATGCCTCATTAAATCTGGGGCATCGGTATCAAATCCCATATCTCCAAAACCATCATCATTTGTAACAAGCGATATGCTGCCATAGTCTTCACGCATTGTGATTTCTTCAGCTCTCGACTGATTTAAACTGAACTGTGCTTCAATGTCTACATCACTAAAAAAAAAAAAAAGAATTTGTTTATGCTTTTTGCGTCAATAGAAGAACTTCTGTGACAGCTCCTTAATTGTTGTAAGCTGCCTGGAAAATATTTGTGCAAATGACAGAATAGGTTCGTTGTTACTCAATAGCGGGTTCGATTTTTCTTAAAAATGTGTTCATTGGTGGTGGGTGTGACTGTCAATTTATTCGGTAGCCAATAGCCAAAGCAGCTAACCATCAAGCAAAAATAACACAAATGACTAATCTTTTGATACTTTTGCTGCAAGGACAATATTATGTCACTTGTTCATATAGTACCATTTTTACTTCAGTTTCCAGGCAAAAACACGGTAACTCAAACTAATAGAAATGCAAGTGAAGAGTCTAAGTATGCAACTGATAAAACATCCCAGAGATGACCAATTTTAGTAGCGAACCATTATTGGGTACAGAAAGTGGATACTCTTGTGAAATTATCATAAATAAAAGTAATGGATTCTGTATATTACAGTTTTTCATCAAGATCGTTCTGGTCCCAGTTGTTATGTGTTAAGTCCCAGATGAATGCATAACTTTACATGAAACAACTTAATATTTTATGAAGTTTTCAATGTTACTTACTCTGGCATTGGCGAACAGAAAGTTCCCTCTGTCTTTTAAAATAGAATGACCCAAGGCAATGATCCCAAACATTGTAACAAAAGGTACAAGAATGATAGCAGTAGATACTTTGTTAATCATGCCTTTCGGACCAGACTATAAGCATCCAGCTACTAATTTTGATAAAGTCAAAAACGATTGCCACGAGTATATTACAGCAAAATAAAAAAATATTATTGAAAACAAACCCTTAATGAAATTTTTGCTGAAATTATAATTATTGTATACACAAAGACTTCTCAGACAACCTAGTGTAGGGAGTATTATTTATTATGGAGAATCCAAAAGCTGCTGCGGCACAGACATACAATGAATACGATAAATTTACGGGAAACTCGAGAGTCGAGACTTCAGAAAATTCAGAACCACTGAACTGAATACGTCAGTTCAGACAGGATTTTTGTGTCTATCAGAAAAATAATTAATGAATAACAAGTTATCACAATTATTGGAACCTCACTCCGTCCTACCAACCTCACACCTCCATTCAATCGACAAAAATTGGACTCACAGAACCAATTATTATTCGTTTAAAAAAATAAAAAAGAAACAAAGCACTGAAAAGAGATAGCACCATGCAAGGGACCACCCCAGGCACAGCCGATTACCAGACCGATGAACCAGCTATGCTGTTACTCAGATCATGGTTGGACAGTTGTTTTCCCGAAGACATTCTATGTATACTAAGAGCCCATGTATTAGACATACGCAGTGGCCAAGCGTCCATTCAGGCTGTAAGGCGCAGCCTACCCTATATATTTCAGACTGTAGACATGCTATTTTTTTATTGCCAATCAGAATGCATAAACATTTTCTATTCATAATATTTTCATTTAAGCTGAAGCGGTGGCAACCCGCAGAACATCAAATACGTGCTACCGGTGGCCAACAACTACAGAAAGAACTGTTGTCTGTCTGAGGCTGAGAGTCTACAGCCTTGTTTCTAGGGTACTTTATAGACCTCCGCGGCGCGGCCGAGCGTGTGTGGGGGATAGATGCAGTATGCGAGTAATTTAGCTAGCCTAAATCAGCCTAAATTTATGTAAAGCAGTAAGTTTGCTTCGTCGCTCGTCGCGCTTGCTTGAATATTATTGTTTTCAGAAATGGCAGCGGCTCTAGACAGTGCCGATTTACTATACTTTATCAATGGAAAGGAAAGATTCCTGCGGGAAATGTATTCGACAGTTCCAAAAAAATTTGGTACACTAACATTATCTGGTTGGCGGGTAGTGTCATTCGCAACCGACTTTTTTTGTTTTCATTGTTTTCGAATAGTGATACTGAATGGGGCAAGTTGGGAGTGGGTGATGAGGATTTAAAAAATATGACTGCGAAAATGACAAAACATAAATGTTCTGCACATCATATTTATGCGGCTGTTAAATTTAATGAAGTAGGAATTGATGCAGATGTAGATCGAAATCGACTAATAGTAAAATAGATAAGTTATTTTTCCTCTTTAAAATTTAATTTAAGACAGTCTACCCTCAGCCTAAAAACTACGCTTCGCCACTGGACATACGTACTCTAATTCTAATACGTACTCTAATTCTAACATAAAAGATGGGCCTTTTTCTCTCCCACCTTTTCTACCTAACATCTGTTGAATTAAAGTCATTTCTATTGGGCAAAAAGTCAAAAGGATTTTTGATGTAGCTCCATAATCAAAGACGTGTTATACCAAGACCACTTGTATCGGACAAAATTTGTCCGATACAAGTGATCTGAGGACATTTAATGTCCTCAGTTCTAAAATTAAAGACGAGCCTTTTTCTCTCCAACCTTTTCTACCTAATGTTTATCGTATTACTAGCATCTCTTTTTAGACAATAAGAAAAAAAAATAGTAGCATGCCCATTAAATTGTATATTTAAATGTCATTTGAATTTTTATTTTGTATAATTTGAGGTATAATTCTTCGTATCTAATTTGACAGCTCACACTGACGACTCAGAAACTTGTGAAATCGAGGTTACCCAGTTAAATGTCAGATTCCACTTTTCATTTTACTTCAAGTTGGAATTGTGATGATGAAAAATATGGACTCGATACTCCCTGAATTTATACTGATCTTTTTGTAATTTCGGGAACTATTTGATACGCCTTTCAACAAGAAAAGAAAACTACTTACTTAAGTTCTGGCATAGTAGAATCGAAATCATGAAACACTTCAGGTAAAGTGATGGCATTGACAGCTGCTTCTCGATGCTCTTCTGGCAAATCGACCATACCTGGCCGAAAGGCCATTTTAATTTTAACAAACGCTTCATTACAGTCAGCGAGTAAGTACTTGGCTTTTCGGGAATAAATTCGAACCACACCAAGTAATAGGTGGCCCGAAGTCCTTAAGGCCATTTTTACTTTCGGCTGAAGTATTCCATCAACCGACTTCTCAATGTTAGTTTCGAATACGTGTGCTTTGGTTAATTTTTTATCCCAGTGGGCTGCTAACCAAATACGGGCAAGCGGCCCCTTTTTGGCCAGCACAAAATGCGCATAAAACATTCCGAATGTTTATTTTCTTCCGTTCCTCAATGAAATATCTGTAAAAAAAATGTTTTGTGTTTTTAGCATTATTGGCGATATCCAAATGACAGCAGCAGGTAAGTCCAAACAAACGCCTTGGCGCCTAAATAATTGTAACGTGTATATAATGCAAATAATTACTTACTACAACTTCAAAACTCAATATTTAAGTAACTTGAGTCACAGAAAACATAAATTCTTCTGGAAAACCTCTATATCTTTCCATTACACCACAAAAATCACAAATTTTTGCACAATAATGACAAGAAATGTCGTAACGGAACACCGTAAAACAGTAATCTCAAAATGGCGCCTGTCGGAACGTGCCGCTTTTTCGTATCACGCCTGCGCAGAAAATTTAGAAAGTTCTTTCCCAGTGGCGGCTCATGGAATTTTAGCATAGGGGCACTGGCGCGACAAAAAATGCACTAAAGGTGAGAATTTTGTATTTTGCCGAAATTTGTTGTTGCTACAAAGCCATTTGTTCGGATAGATAGGTTTCGTCGAACATTTTTTTCTTTTTGATGCTATTACAGTTAGTGGCCTCCCCGAAGGGATTGCTCTGCAGTGCGGCAACGAAGATCCCGTACCTAAACCCCTAACTGGGAGGGCATTTTAATGCTGCGACGTAACCTCCAAAAAATTTAATCTAAATCTAATCTCACATTACTATTTTAAATATAGTTCTAAGAAACCCTATATGTTTATCGATCCCTTTCACTTCAGAAGTGGGGGTTGGGTATTCATAGCAATGTAATGTAAGATTAGATTTAGATTTAGATGGGGTTAACTTATTAAGAATTCATAATTCACATTAAAAAATCGACTTAGTTTATCGTGGTAGTATTATCTTCGTTTAAAGATGTTTAAACAATGGTATTATGAAGAATATTTTCTGTGACAAAAGTTTCCTAAAATGCAGTTAAAATTAAAATTCAATGAATTCAGTGATTCTATTCTTCAGTTCATTCCTCCATTTAACATAAACAATACTAAATTCTCTTCCATAAAAAGCTGATGCTGCAAAAACTTTTTTAAAAAGTCCATGGACATAAAGGATGATTGACAATCCTACATTACACAATCAAAAGAAGTTAAAATAAATAAAGAGACTCCAATCTAGATGCTACTGGATCAAGTCAAACACAAATCATATTGTCAAATTTTTAGTAACTTAATTCAGTTTTTTAAATATGCAACATGTTTTTTTGTAAAAATGTTAAATTTGTACAATCTTTTTTTATATTTAATTTTATTTATACATTTTATAACTTGCGCAGAAAGATATTTTTATAAATGTAAATCAAAGTTTTTGGGCGAAGATGATGTAATACAGATACCCAGCAATCCATTAGAAGTGGACAACCACATACCGGAAGATGAAAACCATCCTTGTTTTAGCTATAAACAATTTATTATTTCTCCTTTCAAAGCTAAGGATGCAGATAATGTTCCAAGAGGGGCATATAATTCAGTTGCTATAAAATGCACTATATGCAAAACGGTCGCAAGACAGGTTGAAATTTTTAAAACAATCGGAATTTTTTCCCTTCAAATATTTTTCAGTTTGAAGTAGAATTAAAGGCATTAAAGCACTGCAAGCTATGGCACACTCCAGAAGAGAAAAAAATGGTTGTCTACGTTGCCTTACAATGTTTATGTAAAGGGGGTTTTAGGAAGTACATACCTATATCTTAATACGAAGAAAATATAATTAATGCATAACACAAAATTTCTAGATTTGATTTACGAAATTTCGGCAATAACATAACATTGACAGATAAATTTGGACGCTCGGAACACATTCCCACAGAGTTAGATGGTCACTGGACAATAAAGTATGAAATAAATACTTCCGACATAGATATATATTTACTTCTAAAACATTACAGATTAAGAGAAGCGTGTTCTAAGTATCTTGCCCATTTGAACGTTTTTAATTTGTATAATGATTATGTGGAAGGAATGATAAATGTAGAGAAAGAACTTTGCAGGTGAAGCAAAAATTAATGTACATTAGTATAGTATGGGCAAAAATGATGTAAAGCTTGATTTTGGTGTAGATGCGCATTTGGGCATTGTAGTTCATTAATGTATGATCCCCGTGTAAGCTTCCAACACCATGACTTTAAAAATTGGTTTTTCATGAATATTACAATTTATTCGTGACAAAAAGTATGTTATAGGTACCAGATTACTATTGGTATCATTTTACTAGTGACATTGTATCAGTATATTTGCTTGTTTCCACATTATCCTGGAGGCAAAGCATTAGGTGCACTCCTTTATAGGTATTCCCTTAGGTCTAATCCACAAATTTTCATCAACGTATCTAAATCTTAATATTTTGTCGGGTTGCAGCACCTTACACAAGGACAATTTCCTCTTGCTGAAAACAATAGCAATCACAGCCTGAAAATGCATGCAGGAACAAATTGTTATCTTTATTATTCCCATTGTGGGATGCATACAGGGTGGTTTGCACCTTGCACTTTCCTGATTTTATGAAAAATATCTCCACTGTGGCAGGTGCATTTCCTATCATCTATCATACTAGTTGCATTCTCCAACTATAGCAGTTTTCCTCAGATATTATACAGTCAATCGTGATGTGAACAATGAATGTGTCTGCATCTGTCTGTTTGCGTAACTGGCACGTAGCATGCGAATATAGTGACAATGTCCTTTTAATGAATTTCGACGAAGGAGTATTAATAATTAACACGGAATCATTGCAGACTTTTATTTTGTTGAAAACTGCATGACCAACGTAGCACCTACACTAAAATCCAGCTTTGTATAGTTGTTAAGAAAATTGACATAACTTACCAAAGAATCCTATAATTTTATGGAAAAAAGTCAGTCCTCAAAACTTTCTAACAATATTTTGGTTACTAGATAAGTTAACTCAAATTTCTTGATGTACCTACCATTTTAAACATATAGGGCTATGTATTTTGCTCGGTATATTGTAGTGTTAATAATAAACTACTTAGATCCTAATAATAATCAGTTTAATCTAAAGGTGCTTCCAGACTGCTTGTGTTCATCATACTTTTTAAAGCTTGGCTGTCATTAGTGATTTGTCTACTCAATACAATACAATAGATCTATAGGAAGTACACAAGTAGTCTAGATGCACGTTTAGTTAACAAATTACCTGTATTTGACATGTCTGTTTTAGGGATCAAGGAGTTTTTAGAGACTGCAAGAACATACAGCTATAATTATTTTTTTATTTTGCTACAGAAGTCGCATTACTGTCCTGTGATTTTTTCTTTTTCTTTTTGAAACAGTCTCGATTTCGAAACCAAGATTTTTTGCCTTTTTTGTCTGTCCCTGTTTTTTCAGACTTAGTTGCGTGCCTTTGTTGAGTCTTAGGCTCTTCATTTTGGGTTACATTTAGATTTATACCGCCAACCTCACTTGGATAGGAGTAATAACTTGCCACATCTGCCTGAAATTTATGTAGAAGTACTATACAAAAATATATTTTTTAGATACAAGATGGGAAAATTTTAAATTTAAATATAGTTAATGCAATACGCCTATAAAAGTCATCTCCTGTGCCTCTCAGTCAGGGAGAATAAGCTCATTCCTTCAGAGTAGTGCGTATTCGGCCCAGGACATCACAAACCGTTATTGCTCAATCTCATGCAGCTAGAAGCAGCCAGGGCACTTTATTAATGTTATTTCAAGAAGCCTATCTTTGATATCACATTCATAACCTACATCAGAAAAATCGTCCAAACAACATCAGGATTCCATATTTTCCATTATAGACATTTTTGTACCCATCACTTTCATTATATCATGGTTTTTCAGAAATCTGTTACTCATGTTAATGTAATTTGTAAAGCTCCTAAAATAAGGCGACCAAGGAGATGCTGCTTTATAATTTGGGCCTTCAGATAGCGTCGTACAATCATTGCGCTCCCACCACCCCAAGCTTATGGTCACGTATTTGGACCTGTGAACCAACTTCTCATAACAGACTTTGAGATTATACCTACTGTTGTTGCTACTTATCAGAGCAATTACCTATTGTTTATTTAAAAGTTGTGATAAAGACATTAAGTAGAAGAAGAAAATTACCTTAGTAGTTGTGGGTTCATTCAAAATGATAACATGTTGAATCCAACCCTGTCTCTTGTCACTTCTCATCCATTCTACAGGAGGATGTGGAATTTGCGCAGCATCAGGTTTGGGAAAGGATCCAGTAGCACAGTTGCAATAATATGCTTTACAACAATCACAATGTTTGTCATCAGACTGAAGTGTAATATCATCTAATGCAAACGGCATATTCTTCACACCAACCATTGAATTATTGACTGTTTCTGCTATGGATAGGGTTTTCATGGATAAAATTTCATTTGGCGAAGGCACTTTCCTTGGATTACTTGCTGAATTGTTACCATCTACTGTAGACGGCATAAATCTACCTCGTGAAATAGGATTTTCGTTATGCGAAAGAGAGTTTCTTCTGTTGCTCGTTTCTCTGTTTTCTGGTATAGAAACAAATTTTCCTTTTAATGGTAGGTCTTCAGTAGTGAATGATGTATTTCTAACGCCAGCAGAACTGTTAAATTCTGAAGTTGGACTAAGGCAGCTTTCCCTTTTATCTTTTGTTGATGGCGATTCATTTAGTTTTAGTAATTTTTTTACTTCTGCCAGTGAAATTATTTCTGCTGAGTTTCTGTCTCTTTCTGCTGTAGAAGGAACAACTCTTCCTTTCAAGGAAGAATTTTCTGCTGAACAAGGCTTTTCTCTCATGCCAGTTGTTGGACAGACTTCCTTCATATATAAATCGTGCTGGTCTGAAAAAGTGGACGATCTTTTAAAGCAAGAAACGGTGGTCTGTGTTGAAGTAGAAACAATATGTGGGGTAGTACGAATGTTCCTCTCGTTAACGTCAATCTGTTGCCTTGGGCAATTGCACCAACTACATTTACAATGAAAATCCTTTTCAAAAGCATTTGGCATGCTCTGTCTTTCTAGAAATTCATTTTCTGAATCATATTTTACACTTGTTGATGTACCAGTGTCTTTTAACTGAAACGAAGTAACTGTTCTCCCCATATGAATTGATTCAGGAAATTGACTATTTTCTGGTATATTGCACTTGTTGACTTCTAAATTGTTACTTAAATAGGTCATCAAGGAATCAATTTTCCTTCCTAGATGTTGAACCGCTTGTGTTACATCCGAATACTGACCATCATTCTTGGTTTTTGAGCATTTTTGAGTGAATACGTTTCTTACTTTTATTTTTTCTTTGCTTTTTGCTTTTGAGACATCTTGTATCATATTTGAAATTTTGAAGTTTAAATCTTCAGTTATCGCTCTTAATTCTATGAGACCAAGCTTTACTTTATCTCTTTCATATTTTTCTGAATTTGGTAAATCATTTTGAATAGAGTGGGGAATAGACAGGGTGCGTGATGTTAAGTTATTGTTTTGCTTTTCTTGGGGCGAGAAACAATTTGGAATTTTTGGAAAAATGGGGTAAAGGGTTTCCACTCTCGTTTCTTCAATTTGTGCATTGTTTTGACTTACGTTTTCAAATTTCGACTCAAAATAGTCTAAACGTTTTTTCAACGAGAAGATCTTCATCAACATATTTTCTTTCGATGAGCTTATACTGCGACCACACTCACATGTATCTTCACCCTTTATGTCATGTAGGGAAGTTTTTGAACTTTGCTCTGCCTTTCCACATTTCTGAGTTACATGGTCGCATTTATCGTAAGACTTATTTATTGATGATCTTTTTGCCGCATTTTTCTTCTTAACAGTGTTTACCGCTTTATCCACTTTCATTAAGTCAATTTTCCATGTTTATTTACTTTAAAGAAATGGGTTATGTTGATGACATTGATGAAATAAGACAACTTTGATCATCTGTAATATTTATTTCAATCAAATAAAATACAATGTTGATTATGAGATTCGGAATAATAACTAAAGGCCCCTACACACAGAGAACTAGGTTCGTGACAGCTAAAATCATTCTATGATTTGAATTTGAATCAGTTTGTGCAATTATGTCTTCAGTCATGGAGAGGACAAACACAGTTATTATATGCAAGTACCAGGAAATCTCAAAGCATATTTTCTAAACCAGACACGACCATTTTAGATGCGCAAATACCGTTTTAAGATGCTACTATTTGCTCAGAATAGACGCAAACACCCAAAGTGATTTTTCCACGGGCGGGAAGTCTGAACATCTACCTAAATCAATAATGGAATAGAAACAACACGATTTCCGAATATAGTATTAAAGCTAACCTCGTCGACTTTCCCAAAAACATTTTAACAATTTTGCCTTCATTTTAAAGCAAAATCCTTATGGTCAAATCAAGATACACAGTCACAAAATGCTTTCTAACCAACAAACAATATAACAATATCATAAACTAAGGGTTGGGGTACCTAAATATTGTCTTTCCTGACTAAAAAGGTAAAAATCATAAAACGTAATAAGCAATACCATAAGCTTTTAGCGGTTTCCAACAATTCCAGTTCAACGCAGTCAAGATAGATTTACTAGGGCTCCCTAGCACTCAACTGAGATTTTTACCAAGAGAAATATAGGAGGAAAGACTTTAGCCATAATTTTTTTTTTTTTTTTTTTTTTTTTTTTTTTTTTTTTTTTTTTTTTAAATTTTCATACGTAAATATGTAAGTTTATAAGTATACAGTTACCACAGATGGGGTTACAAAGAGGAACATCTTTTTTAATATGCATTTTAGAGGAAAAAGTTATTCTTAATATAAAATTCTGCTCCCTTCAAAACCTCTACATTTGACTGTAGATGTACAGGTGTTCAGGGAATCAGTTTACAATGGCTGACTTTTTTATTTGAAATCGTAGAAAGTTCGTTAAATGGGCAAAGTAACAATTTTTCGAACAGAATTTGGTATGATTAACAGAAAAGTAACTGAGCTTCACGTTATCATGGTATTCATGTCAACTTGCATATAGTGATGTGTCGATCTGGCTGGATCTACGTCAGGATCGATTCGGATGGAATCCAAGTTTTCAATCCTATTAATTCCAAGGATCGAAAATTGGAGAAGAATGTGTGTTCATTCAAGACAAAAAGATTTGTGCCGGAGAAGCGAACGACGGTGCAGGTGGTGGAACTGCATATGGCGCGGCACGCTTTTTATCAATAATTTATCGTTTTTTGCGGTATTATGAAAGTGCTTGCATTTTGAAAACTGATCTTCAAGTTTCAAACACAGAAACATATGGGGAGCCCTGGACAACATAACTTCTACACATACCCTACTTTCATTCCTTCTTTCTTAGAAATATTTAGGTTCTACTTTCTAAAAAATTTTAATTTGAAGTCTAAAATAGCATTTGGTAAATTTATAGTAGGACCCATTTTACAGAAAACTTATTTTTCATAAAAAATTCTGCTTCTTTCGAAGTATTTAAAAACCCATTTATATTTGACGATTGACATACAGTACATTCACATATTTAGTCTACGGTCAAATCTAAACAGGTTTTTAGATGCTTTGAGGGAAGCAAGTTTTTATGAAGAATAACCTTTTTCTACACCTATTTAATTACCTATATGACAATTATTAGCATTTTCTTTGGGAAATATCGTACCTATAATTCACTGTAGTGAATATTTTATATCGACCGCGATCAACTCTTGCTGGAGCTGACAATCGACTCGGGTGACAGCCAAGTGTATCGCCATATTACTTGTATACGTTTTCCAACGTATGCACTTCGTACTAGTAGGTACCGTTTAATCCGTGCAAACTAACAATTCAACCACTAAAACTGCCAGAATTTAACAACAGAAGGGACAACTCCAAATTTATATATTACTAACTGCACAAATTTCAATATATGTATATTATCCTAGTAAGCAGTTCATTTATTGAAAAATAAAAATTAATGTATTATGATAGTGTTCCATTAAAGTTATCAAATTTGAGTCTAATTTATTTGTTTAATAGGTGTAGAAAAAGTATAGTATTATATTCGCGATTATGACCATTATTCACTCAGATGATTTGCGCCACACTCGCCTTCGGCTCGTGGGCTCAAACTTCATCTTCGTGAATAATGGCTGTCATAATCGCTCATATAATAATATACTATTTCCCTAAAAGGAACCTAATTACAATAGTTTTAAAATTTTGACATTTATTTTATGAATTGCATCCACTGTGAATGGTGAATACTAGCTCAAACAAACTTACAACTTTTAGTACTATAAGTATTATCAAGTACAAAAATGTAACATGTATCGTATGCTACATAAAATGATTGATTAAAGTGTTGGGCTAAGAGAGAATCAGCAATTGAAAAGTTAACACGTTCGCTGCGGTGGCGTATTCTAAATACTTTTTTGAATTGCGGTACGGGCCATATGAACCCCGTATCAGTTTTTCTCACTGTGCGGTTCGGGGTCTATAAGTCCCGTACAATAGCCGTCAGATTTCATTGGGTACTAGAGTTAACGTCATAATGGAAGGGATTGCATTATGGGTGGTGCTTTCTAGTAAGCAGGATCTATAATTGGCTGTAATAGCACGGGGCTTAAATGTCCCGTATAGCATTTAACGACGAAAAACTATTTTTATACATGTTACAATATTTCCAAAGATTCAGAACTACAATAAAGCTTTATTTTTGAAAAATAAAAAAAGAACACTTATATTATTAAAGTAAAACAATTTTTCGTACAAAAATGGTTCAGTTGCCATGCTTTTCGTGGGCAGCGTTGAAACAAGCCAGACAATAGACCGGCTAAATTCACCAACTGTTTTGCACTACCACTCATTGTTACATTTCTCAACTTACTAGTACGCGGTACTGACAAGAAATGAGTTGAAACTGCATATTCGCAGACGATTTAGCGAACAAGTCCAGACACGTCTACAATCCCCGTATCGCACACAAGTATGAAAATCGTATTCATGTGCGGTACGGGTCGTATAAACCCCGTATGATTTTAAGACTTGTGAAGGTAGAAGATGTTATGGGAACTATATATCTTCAATCAAAATGAAAATATTTAAAAAATTACTATGTTTATTTAAAGTCGCACCACAGGAAAAGTAACGTTTGGAACGGCCCGCATGCAACGCTGGTGCTGTACGGGGTCTATGTGACCCGTGCCGCAGCGAACGTGTTAATAAAATCAGGTGTGGTGGTCAGGTGTGACATACAATTCCATAAAATTACACAGATTGACTCACCACAGTAGTTGCTCGCCTTCCCTTCCAACCGCTGTAACAATAATGGTTGCTGTCCCGAATGAATAAAGTAGGGGAAAGAATCAGCGTGTTCGCGTATACCCAAGTCCCTTCCCATCTTTCAGAACAGTACATCACAGCGCTCATTTAAATTATGTCGTTTGAAAAAGATACAAGGTTTGGCATTTAATTTTGACTGAATTAAGTTTTAAATAAAAAAAACGAAAGTTCCGGAATTTATTTTGAATAGTAAATTACTGATTAAAAGCATTTTTTAAATCTGCGGGTTTTCCCCTTTGGCACATAATAAAGCTACATTTACATCAAATTTCAAATCGGCTTAAATTTGTGATGGAAGTGAAGAAGCCTTAGATGAGGGAAGAGTATGGATTCGCAACGCCCGATCTTTGCCGTGCACGTGAGTGTTACCAAAATTTGAGCATGTTTGGTGCCAAACAAAGTGATGAAACTAGGTTCCTGTTTAGAATTCATGTAATTTAACTCAAAATAACGAAAGCAGCGTTTAAAATAGCGCAATTAGTCATATCATTTTAAGATTTTTCGTTCAATTCTCGGCGTAAATGGACTAAGAAGTTTAGGTTACGCCCCTTTTTTTGGTGCCGAATGGTAACAGGAACACCTGCTTTTTTATTCCTCCTCTTCTTCCCTCCTCTAAGGAAGAAGCATTTACATTGTCAGTTTGTTATGTCAAATTTGTAGGTTATGTTCGTATTGTTGACAGGATGTTCTATGGAAGAAAATAAGTTGTATTAATGAATAGAATTGAAATTTATTGAAAGGAAACTTAAACGCACTCAAGTCTTGCAGCAAAAGAATTCAAGAAAATTTTGAAACCCTTTTTTTTTGGATTGTGCGCATTGCATGAAATATCAAATGCGCATGGCAATTTCAGAGCGAATTGAATTGGCATATTTGCTTGCCGTTTCCAAGCAGGAGCTTTCGCTTACAAAATTTCAAGTTGGATTTTGAATGTAAATGGTTAGGTATAAAAGCGTATGATAAGCAATGAAATTTCGAATTCAATTTGCGATGAAAGTCAATGTAAATGCTACTTAAAGTACATCCTGTAAAAAAATACGAACATAACCTACAAACTTGACATAACAAACTGACTGACAATGTAAATGCTTCTTCACTTCCATCACAAATACACCACATAAGTGGCGCGTCACAAACGTCAGATTTTCAGTCCAAACAAAACAAAGTCACGTGCTATCTGACGTTTTAACTTAACCTATGCAATATAATTATAGTCGTTTTCAAGTTTTTATATGTAAGCCTAATACACAAATTGAAAATAAGCTGTTTTCACTCCAAAACTTCTAGAATTATATTGCCAAAATTAACTTAAGGCGTTGTAAATAATACTGATAAACGTCAAATGGCACGTGCATTTGTTTTGTTTAGAATAAAAATCTGACCGAAGCACTTATGCGGTGTATTTAAGCAGATGTGAAATTCAATGTAAATGAAGCTTTATAGTAGTTTTAAAGTTTATACACGAAAGCACAACACACAAGTTGCAAATAAGTTGTTTTCACTTTAAAACTACTATAATCATATTGCAAAAGTTTGGTAAAGTGTTTTGTAAGTGACACTGACAGATGTCAAGAGCACACAGCGTTTGTTTTGTTTTTGTTTTGTTTGACGTTTGACACTTGTGTCGTTAATTATGTTTCTAGACTTTGAGGGAAGCAGATTTTTTTATCAAAAATAACTTTTTTTCTGTGGAACGCATCTTTGTAACCCCATCCTTGGACAGACACACTGCATAATAAAAACTTTTTCTGGCTGAGCACTGAGAGCACCCAAAGCAATTTTGAAGTTGCGGCGCCTCTGCCACATTAAAAATTGATTGATTGATTGATTTCCGGAGACTTGGCTGTGCATTCTAAGAATTTGCGCACACACAATGGTAATGTACAAATATGCCTTAAGTCCTCTTTCTCTGTGTATATGGGTACTTAAGAGACCAATGTCAATTAAGACCAATGTCAATTATAAATATATAAAAATAAAAACGAATAAATTTCTATTACTTACATGCAAGTAGATCTTCCATTTATAATTTAAAATAAATAATTTAATCCACAACCGACAAAATTTGGTACAAAAATTGTTTATAACTATAAATTATGGCAAGTAATGAAAACATTATAAAGATACAAATTTAAAGGCTACTTTATTATTCTAAATCCATAGCGGCTAATAGTACTGGTAACTTTAATAGACTTTGAAGGAACAACTATTAGTATGCATATAATCACGGCATCTAATCTGATATAACTTCTATTCTTCTAATATTACATTCAATCATTGAACACGACTTACTGCATTTGATTTGTTATTTGTATTTTCTATTTTTCATAATTTCCTAGAGAAAAATTGCATACAAAATTAATTAAAACCTTCTTGAACATTAAAGTGAAAAATTAGGTCTGTTTAATATATTAATTGCATCTGCTATATCTCAATAAATAATGTTTTAAAAAGTATAAATCTTTCGTTGCTCATTTTAAACGTTAGTTGGAGGTTCAAGGCCACATATAATAGCCTTCATTACACTTGCAGCTACGAGTGAAGCATATGGCTGCCATTCTTTACGGCGTGTGCCATCTTTATAATCCGATATTCCCCTAATACAAATAAAACTTTCCTTGCAATTGCCCAGCACAGACTCTATTACAGCATCGTATTCGCAGTCGAAAGCCAGTGCACCCACTTGAGCAGCAAATAACTGTCGCAAACGGTCTTCTCTTACTATTTGCCGCCCTGAAGCTATTGGTGATAGGTGTATTTTTGGGCACCCTTCCTGTCTGTTATTAAGAGAAATATTTGTTTCATACCACAGAAAGGAACATAAAATGTCTTACCTGACAGAATTTTTATTTTGTGGAACTGGATGAGCAACTTCGATTAAATCTCTATCGCCGATGCTCATGAATAATTTGTCAGTATCTACATGTGGTTGTCTAAAATCTGAATCTGACTGAGCACTCAGTAAATTTAAGCCATCCCTTAAATAATTCATCCAAGGCCCTACTGTATAACCATCAATTTCAGCAGCTTTAGTTAAATTATGGGCGATGTCTTGTAAATTATAATTCGCAGGACTGTAGGTTTTTATTTCAAAATCGTAACCTTTATCGCTTGGTTTGGCACTTTCACAGTACAAATAGACACCTCTGGAACAAAAATTCTTTTAGCGATAAGGTAAATAAGAATTTGCGTAAGAATACGTACTTGTTCTTCGCAGGGTATGAAACCACAGCATCTCCTAATCGAACATGTTTGTTATAGTCTGTGTAGTGTGGAACCCCACCTGCTACACCAACTAAAAATACATAGTCAACTTTTTGAAACGTTCCTAAAAGTCGCGTCGTTGTATTTCCAGCAGCTGTCATAGCTTCTCTTGTGTGACCAACAGATGGTAGTTTTGTACAGACAATTCTGTGGGCACCTATATTTCCCAGTGTGTATACATTTGACTCACCTAAAATGAAATTAAAATTAAAATTGTTCATTTCACCATATCTCATATGTGAACAGTTTCTATTTTCAAAACCCCCATCAAATTTAATAATTACTAGTCATAAAAACTTATTTTCTGATGTAGTTTTAATAACAACTAAATTAATTATTAAAATTAAAAAAAAACATGAGCGCTTGTACAAAAAAGATAAAGTTACCAACAATTAAAAGCGTTTGTGACTTAATTAGTGTAACAAATGTCGTGAGAACTGATAAATTTCACTTGCGCTGCACAAAATGCTTTATCATTTTGCCATCCACTTTGTTAAAAATAACTTGAAAAGAATTCTAATATTAATAAATTTAGACAAATACAGTATAATCTCACTAATCCGGCCAACAATATTCCAGCACTGCCAGTAATTCGGCGTTTTTTCTATCAATACCTTAATGCATTTGCTACTCCATCACAATATAATCTGACGTTTACACTGTAACAAAGCATAATTAACCGCCTGTAGATCTAACAAACTTAGATTAGGCGTTGTCTATTTTGTTCGATGAAACATCGCTGCATTAGAAAAAGTGAACAGATGAGAGAAGACGCGTCAATGAACCGAAGAGAGTTGAAAGAGAGGGTACTGGGACCGCGTGCTGACAAACGGGAGGAGCCGAACCCCCAACCGTCCTTTCACGAAGTTTGGTGGAAGAATTTACAAAACGCAATGTCACCGGCATTCAAGGGACATTCACTCAGCATTCATTCGACAGACATTCATCCTGCATTCTCATACCAGACATTCTCCGAATAACTTCCAGAATTATCGCGAGTACCTGACTACCTGACTTTCATTGCGTGAAGTGATTAGCTGTGATACAATAATTAAATGTCGTTATTTATTGATTGAGGCTGTGAGGCTGTCAATGATTAAATATACGTTAGTTGATCCGGTGTAGAGGTATAATACGCTGGTGAAGGCTAGTTCTGAAATTCTACGGGTAGCCGTGGATGTTCAAACCATAAATTCGCACACGCCGAAAGCAGATTGAAACATGCGGTGAAAATAGCATATGCTGTAAAAATAGCAAGTCTGCCTTCGACCGATGCAGTGAGCGATTGAACTTCCCGTCCGGTTGAATTTCGGAGAAATTATACACCTGCTTATGTAACAATTAATGGCCATCCGATTAAGGGATCGCCGAGAGTGACTGTTACGTATATCCCCGATCGACACATCACCTGGTTGCACACCTGTGCGGAAACGCAAACCAGATACCGAGTACATAGTATAATTTATCCCACGGGAGGACAGGCAATTACCAGAAAACCTTCCCGGAGAGAATCGCTTGCGATACCTGGCTATCAAAACCCAGTATCGTTTGCTATTCGCTCATGTATATAATTACCGTTTAGATTTTACTGTATGGATCATATTTAATTTCCTGTAAATATTTTATATAATACCGTTTGAGGTTTGACTAGTTTTAATGTACATAGCTAACTATAATAGAATCATATTTATTTGTTTCCCGTGTGTATTATTATCTCCGTATAGCAATAGAGAACCCAGCCCTTCTTCGACTGAAGCGAAGGGTATATATCTTTCGACGAATAAGTTTTCCAACCGACCAACCGAGATGCAACAATTAGATCGTTCATAAGCGAACGACCTGAAATAACTTAGTATACAGTGTGTCCCAGGAAGCACGAGGGAAAGTTCGTTGCAACACTACCCCGGAATGCTACAATCCGGCAGTCAATGATCGCGCAATATTATAATAAATACATATCTACATATTATGTAGACATCACAGAGGATAGAAGAGACAGAGGGAGTAAGTCAGTCTATTATGAATACACCATAAAGCAGTGTTCCGATTTCAAAATAAACAAACTCAATTTCCCACTATTTGTAAGACAGAGGCAAAAATAAAAGGTTGGGTGAATCAATTTAGTATACAAGCAGAAGCTGTTTTGTGCTGTTTATATTTTCTTAAACGATAACTCAGAAGCAGAGAGATTTCCCCTGCACGCTCGCGAGAGTGGCAGCCTGTTTTGATAAATAGTTTGTTGACTGTATACATATCCTCACTCCCCATCAAATGTTATTATGCATTCACCGCCATTGGCCTATTGCCATACACTTACTCCCTCTGTCCCCTTTCTCCTCAGTGGTAGATATGAATTTACCTAGAAAATAAAATGTTTTAAAGACTCTTATATTTATTTAGGTACATAATTTTCCAGTAATCCGGCGTTTCCGGTAATCCGGCAGTACCCTGGAATGAGAGATGCCGGATTAGTGAGATTATACTGTAGGTACTGACAAATTAAAAAAGAAAAACGAAGATAACTGACAACAACAATTAAAATTAACGGTTCTTGCATTATTTATGAAAATGGATGTGAATGATCATCAATAAAGTTAGTTACAAAAACAGAAATATTCTTATGATTAAAAATCTACCCAAGTAAAACTATGAACTAGAGTGCAATATTGCATACTAATATGCCCGAAGCAATTTAATGTACAAAACACAACACACAAAATATTTACAAACTGTGATAAGTGACAACACACTGGTGCAAATTGCATATTGCGTCAAAGCGATTGAAATTTTTAATCTTACCGAAGCACACTCTTGACATATCACCTGTTGGACTGCTCGGACCTGTTATTAATATTATACTACAGTTCACAAGCTTTTTCAAACGAATTAGCAGTACACAATTACAAAATAAACATTGTAAAATTATTTCTAAAATGCATTATGCATGTAACATGCCTTAACTTTATTTTAATGTAAGAAGATTCGCAATCTATGTTATTTATAATATCAATAGTTCACGGTTTCGCGGTACGGTTGGATTATGTTACGTTTACGGCGGATTCTTACGCTAACCGCAAATGTCAGCGCAACGTAACGTGTGATCTGCATTCTGCAGTAAACATAAAATAACTTAACCTACAAAACTCGCCCGTCTGCGTCTTCTCAAAATCAGTTTTAAGTTTATGTATTTTAAAAATGATTACGCCAAGGTTTACTATTTCTCAAGATTCCAACACAGTGACTTTTAAAATACGTGCGCCACATTGCAGTTTAGGCGAACTGGAAATTTGTGTGGAAGAATGTGTACTCATTTTTGCCTGCAAACCATATTATTTACGACTGAATTTACCTGGGAGAATTGTTGAACAACATACTAAAAGTGCATTTGATGCTGATAGTGGTGAATTTCAATTCACTTATGATAAAGTGATTCCTGGTGGAAACTTTGGCGATCTAGATCTTATAACTAAGTTTTTATGTCCGAAAGTGGAAGTGATCGAAGGCAACAGGAGAATTGAAGTTTTATCGACAGAAAACACTGTTGAAGTCAGCAGTGATGAAATACCTGATTTAGAGTATGGTTTTGGTATGAGAGGCAAATATGAATTCATTTATGTAAGTCAAGAATTTTCTGATATATTCGAACTTGATCCACACGAAATTAAACTTGAAGAAAGAAAACAGGTGCGGTTAAAAAACGAATCGAAAAAGTTCTCCGTCGACCATTATATTTGCGATTTAATTGAAAATGACGAAATCGAAGAACTAATACATTTGATGCCTCCGTGGATCAATTATAAAATAGGTGATATAAAATTCACTCCGGAAGAGCTGGATTTCATGAAAGATCTTCCGAACATTGAATACAACTTATCTGCACAACAAATAAATTTTTGTCTTAACAGTTTACTTGAAATTTTATTTAGTTACTGTTACGACCGTAGGACCACTTATTTCGAAGGAACCTGTGAATCCGGCTGGACAATTTCAAAGTTATGTGGTACTTTGTGTTGTTTCGATGGTTTTGTAACTCCGAAAGAAGCTTTGGTATCTTCATATCGCAGAAGTATAATATATCCTCTATATCGAAATTTTGAATTAAGCGAAATAATTTTTAAAGACCTCAAACAGTTACTTAAACTGGGTGAAAAGTTTTTAATAAAGTGTTTAATAGAAATATATAACATATTTTTGAATAGTGATCGTTACATACTGAACAATTTGTTTATAAAAGACTATATTGTTTACATCATGAAATGGGACAAGGCATTGTGGAAGACAGTTTTAGAAATAACTGAGAAAATTACAATAAATAAGAATGATTTAGGTTTAGGTTTAAGCGAAATAGAAAATTCATTAAATGACGAAACAAAACTATGCAATGATCTGAAATCATTAGCAATTCATAATTCAGATGAACTAGATTCGGATGATTCCACTGAATCAGAAAGTGATTGCACTTCTACTTCCGATAAAAGTAGTAGCAAATAAATATGAACTACATAGTTGTGTAATTTACCATTTATATGTATAAATTTTTATCAAAAATAAATCGTCCAAATAGGTTAAATACTCTTTGAATTCAATCATAATTATCCTAAGACTTACCCACTGTTGTGTATCTAACAAATGTTTCCTTATTCTCGATCATAGCATCTACTGCTAATTTCTCACAGTATTGGGCAGTTATGATTGCAATAGTAGGCTGTTTGGCACTCGCCATCGTTGGCATTTGTTTTACGACTGTGACCATAGTATCCTGGGACTGTTGTCTAGTAAAAGCACCATGTTCCATAGCTTTAACTAACCCTCTAGATTGTAATTCAGTCAAATGATGAGCGACCTCTTCTTCATCCCATCCATTATTCCTAAAATACAAATGCTAAAAAGTTTAAATAACATAAGTATTTAAAAACTATATACCTTGCAACGTCCTGAATTGTAATAGGATTAGGATATGCTGATTCTATGAGTTCTAACACTTTTTCAACTGTCAAAAGCGTAATATGCCCCAGAGAATTCTCTTCAGCAGATACTAAAAGAAGTAGAGGCATTAAATCATTATTTTCAATTGAATTTATTTCTATATCATGCCAACACAAAAGCATGCCAAAAAGGCAATTGAAATTATATTTATACCCTTTTAGAAATTAACAGTAAACAAAAACAAATTTAAAAACAATTTTAGTTGTAGTTAATTGCAATATCCCGGATTTGTAAGGTGCAGATAAGAAAAAAAAAATGCAATAAAAAGTGAAAGATAAAATATGCAACATAAAACAATAGATGGGTTACTGCAGTTTATATCTCAAGCCTTTATGATGATTTAGTCATGAATATAGGCCGCTACTATTTCCCTCTTAAAAAGCATTAATTTGGAGTTTTGTGAATCTATTAAGCCATATGATACATGCAAATGTACTTTGCGGGCAGTGGCGGTTTCTCCTTAAGGTCAATTGGTCAATGACCCTCCTATAATATTCTAATCAAAACTATAATTTTAATAAAAATATTTTTTTGTCTAACAGTCTCATATATTTAAAATCCTCAGCGATCTGCATTCTCATCATCCCAGCAATACTACCTATAAGTAGTCAAGCCGCGCTCGCCTCTTTGAGTTCTTCATCTGAAGAAAATCGACGTCCTCGCAAGTGTTTCTTCAGCTTAGGAAAGAGGTAATAGCCCGACGGAGCTAAGTTAGGGCTGTAAGGGGGGTGTCGTAACTCGACAAAACCGGAGTTGTTGATTTCTTCCCGAACTTTGTGAGCCTTATGCACTCGGTAATTGTCATGCAGCAATAAAGATTTTTGGGCAAAATTACAGGGCCTCTTTTGGCGTATCGCAACTTTAAAATTTTTAATAAATTGTTTCTTTGTAAACATCTGCGTTAATTGTAGACCCCTTCTGCATATATTCAATCCACAGAATGCCCTCATTATCCCAAAAAATTGTCGCCATCAGCTTCCCTGTAGATGCTTGCGTCTTTGCATTTTTGGGTGGTGGAGATCCTTTGTGCAACCATTGCATTGACTCTTGTTTTGTTGGGGGATCACAGTGGAACACCCACGTTTCATCGCTCGTTACAATTTTGGAGAAAAGGTCTTGGTCACGAGCTAACGCCGCCAAGTTTTCTTCGCAAAGTTCTTGTCTGCACAACCTTTGTTTAGTAGTCAAGATTCTCGGAATCCAGCGCGCTGACAATTTATTCATCCCCAAATCTTCATGCAAAATTGTCAACACAGATGCCTCGCAGATTCCTATTGCATGGGCGATAATCGAGACTTTGATTCGTCGATCCTGTAGCACCATTTCTTCCACTTTCTTGGTGTTGTCTTTGCTCCTTGCCTCCACAGGTCGTCCACTTTTAGGGTCATCTCGAATGGATTCCCTGCCCCATTTAAACTGCTTTGACCAGAATTTTATTTGAAAATATGATGGACAATTTTCACCATATACAGCAGTCATACGTTCGTGTATGATTTTTGGCAGATTGCCTTCTTTTGTCGAAAACTTTATCACGCTTCTATGCTCTAGTTTTAAATCACTCATTTCCCCGCTTTTACAGCTTCACACACACCACAAAAATTAATTGATATAGGTATACACAACTTGACAGATACTCGTTAAACAGTTAAAGCAACCTGACAGTAAACATTTGTCATTTTAGCGCGTTTGTTTCATGGCTAGGTAATTTTATTTTAATGTTCCCTCGTATTTATCATCTTTAATATAATTTTAGAAGCTTGGCAGAATGGTTTTGAGTAGACTCTCATAACCCTGTTTATCCAACATTTTGAAGCACTCCGTGATTTGAGTACATATTACCAAGCACTATGCTGACAGAGGGTCATACTGAAAATTGTCACAGGAGACA
Organism: Xestobium rufovillosum; assembly: GCA_963966045.1. Lineage (NCBI taxonomy): Eukaryota > Metazoa > Arthropoda > Insecta > Coleoptera > Ptinidae > Xestobium > Xestobium rufovillosum. Next base: position 18,895,007 of record OZ014496.1, read on the forward strand.
ACTTCTGTATTTAAAGTTTACATGTATCAATTATATTAAAGATACTAGAGAAGATCCCTAAATCATTAAATACACTGGAAAAAGAATTATGCCGAAATCATTCCTTATGGTCCTCAGAAATGGCAGTTTTAGCAAGAAAATGTAGAGTTTGAAAAATAACTGGTCTTTTCAAGAGGTGCTGAATAGGAAACTGTACTAAGTACAGTCCATTCCTTCAATTTAGACAGGTAGAGTCTTAAAACTGTAAAATATCAGTACTGATGGTTTCCTCCATCTCTTTATAATACAAGCAATTTTTCAATTCAACCAAGGTTAAGAAGCTTATCTTCAGCAGTCGATTGTGACTGGACAGATTTGTTGGCAGTGGGCATGCAATAGTTGGCATGTTTGAAAACAACGGTGCTGGCTGCCGAAATCTGAACATAACAGACTTAATTGTGAATCTGGCTGAAAGGATTTGTAATTTATTGCTTTATTGGTCTAAATTGGGTAAATGAACTATACTTTGTTTCATCCTATGAAAAACGTCAAATACCTACAGATCTTCTCTCAAGCAAATATTAATTTAACTAGAAAAGTATTTTTAACGTTTGCACAGTGGGACTAATTACCCTAAAAGGTGGCCAAAATTCTAAAACTTACAAGATGGCTCGCATGGCGGCATACATTTATAGGAAAAATATTCAATAAAATTAATTTGTAAAAGGTGTTGAAAAAATTATATCGACACACAAATTTGAAACTCTGGATTCTTGTTGAATTTAAAAAGATAATAAAAAGTTCTTAAAAATTTATAGTTTATAAAGAGGGGAGGTGATTATGATATTAAAAAAATTATAACTTGGAATGTTTGTCCACTTTGCGACTGTGACAATATGAAAAGCGTTAAAAATTGAATTCGTTAACATTTACTTTCATTAAAAAATTAGATCGTGACTAGGCATGGCTAATTTTATAGTTTGGGGACTTCTATAACAAGAAGCACTAAAAACACGGCAACTGCATTAACTTCATAGTTTCTAAAGTATAGGTAAACACTATTAAAACTTTGCGATGTAGGTATCTGCATACCGATATTTAACTGGTCCATAACGTAATTCTTAAAAATATACAACAAAATAATTCGTACATGCAATCTTAAACTTCACATGCACTAAGCCGCTGCAAAAACACTAATGCAAATGAGACACAATGTCTCACGTTTTGGGTGCCGCTAACCTCTAATTTTAACAGATTACACCCTCATGAGTTAAGCTATCGTAAACTAAATGATCTTTTCTTTAAAATAAGCCCATTTAAGTAACGTTTCCAGGAAACTGCCGAAACCAACCTTTGGCCACATTTTTGGGCGATTGGTCCCACTGCAGTATGATTTAAACCACGGCACGAAAGTATACAAGGTTGTTTTAAGCAAGGCAATGATAATGCTTTAGCAATCTAGTACTAATTGAAAGTAATGCAACGTGAATTCTAGAATACAACTGCGGTTAGTGAGTTATTGTGTTTATTATCAAAACCTTTTAGAGATTTGTAATCAAACCTTGATTAACATAAGAAGGGCTTAGCTGAATATGAAGGTAACCAGGACGGGCTATAAGAAATAAATACAAAGAAGTACATATACAAGCTCGACCGAAAATGAAGGATTATAGTTAAGGAATACATACATGGCCGACTTGGTACAGTTGCCTCTTCCAATCGTTTCAATTCCACTTCTAATTTTGATATTGTATAGTAATTGTGTTGCATTAGTTTCATTATTTTCTTTATAAAACCAACGTAATCTACAAAACGAAAGTGAAATGATGAAAATTAAAACAATGTATTAGGTATCATTTATTCACCTCTTGGAAACTCCTGAGGGCTTACTAATTCCCTGAAAAAATCTTGCGCAACTGCAGCTTGATCTTCATTATTGAAATCAGATATAATTTTTGGAGCTCCAAACCAGAATCTTAAAGTACGTGATTCTTGAGTGTGTTTTCCTGAACTTGCGCTAATTAAATATACCCTAAATTCTAACGATAATTGGGCTGGTGTGTCAACACCATTTTCTAAAACAGAAATCATATGAACCACTAATTTTTTGTAACCTAACGATTAATTGCGATTTGAAATTCTTACCGAATGTCGCTTCTTTGTTTATCACAATACCCGTGTGTTCTCCACCAGCAACATGCATTTTATCGCTTGTATTTTTCACAATTCTCCGTTCTATTATGAGAGTTGTGGAATTTTCAGTCTTACTTTTTGGTGTCATTACAACTTGCTCCTGCTCTTTTGCTTCCGTCATTTTCAGTGGGTTTCTAAAAGAACAAACAGTTAAAACTGTACTTCTATAATATATAAGCAGATTTTTATATACTTATAAATAAATACCAATTAGTATTATAATTATTTCACTAACAAACTTAGCCAATTTGGTGAGAATTAATTAAATTTGTAAAATCATTCAGTAGCTTATAGAGAATACCACAAATTCAGATTTGCACCTTCACACATTACAGAACAAACTTTAAATTATTTCAACATGCATCGTATTTTCTCAGGATAGAGGTTCAACTATTATGATTTATGAAAGTATAACAATGAGAAATACGCAAATGTTGGTATCTTGGTGCCAGAGATGTCCCTACTAATAGTTTTAAGTACAGCATACACTGCTCAAATAAGTTCCATTTCCATAGGTACCTACATAGGTACAGTTGCATTGTCCAAGACGTGTTCTGCATCCTACACTCTCCCCCTAGATCATATTAAGGAACTCCATTAGAGGATATCCGGAAAAGGTGTTCTAAAGCAACTAAGATCATCAAAAGGGTGCTTTAAAACATATATGTACTTTTCAATTTACATATTGATACGAACTTTTGCCCCGCAAGCGACGCTCATGGTTATGAATCACGCCGTTCGTCTGTGGAAGCCGCGCGCCGAAATGATTTATTGCGGCGTTGGCCTTCTATTTATGGCTTCCGAAAAGTTCGAGAAATAAAAGAATTTTCCAATACTGGAATTTTCTAGAGATAGGACATTGTTCTATCACCATTATAAAATGGGAAGCAAGAAGCCGAGTGGACAGTCTTACAGTTTCAAGTCCGAAGTTTGGAAGCGGATGTCGAATACGATAAGAACCGGGCGTTTAATAGTTCCGTGCGAGTATAAGTCTTGATACGCGTTTAGTGTCGGTACGGTACGTGAGTGCGATAATCCTGTGGTGGCGTTTTTAAGTGTACCGGGGCGTCTTCGTATGTGATTAACCGTCGGTTGAAGACGGGTGTTTTAGAGAGTTTATACTGTGGACTTGTGTACTGTGGATTGTTTAGGTTAGGTAATTAATTGTTTAATTGTTCGCTAATAATTGTTTAATTTTCACTGCTTGTTGTTACTTACTGCTTGTATATATTTCGCTGCTTATTGTTCAATTTGTTAATTTTAAGTTCTCAAATCACTGTTAATCATTGTAAAATATTTGTACATATACATAAAGTCACTGTTAATAAATAAGTGTAAAATTGAAATACGTTACAATATCAACAACCAGTTCTAGTAACTTAAATCGGAGGAGAGGAGTGCACTTTGTGATTCGGGGATAAAGTTTTTTCATCCTTTCTCTTCACTATTTTACTCCTTTGGGAATTTGGCACTATAATATGAATCTATGTTAAAATAGAACACAAAATTAATTCTTTCTCTTTTTTTGTAACTCCACCGAATTTAGAGAATAAAAGATGTAAAAATAATGGCAATTTTTAACTTTTTCAGCCCTCAAAAAAATACTGCATGGATTTTTTTCAAAATGATTAAAGATACGAAAACTTAGAAACAGGTCATTTCGAGGATCAGTTTCTGTTGAAAGTGTATTTGATTTTTTTACAATAAACTGTACATGTTACACTTATTTTTTCCTGTGTAACTTGCTTTTGACGAACTACAGCATTCTTTCAAAAGACAAACTTCAGTTGACTAAATTTCGTTCGCGTCATAGCCCGTACTGTGGCGAATCGAGTGGCGAATCCAGTATGTTGTTATGTATATTTTTGTGATGGACAAAGCAAAACAAATTACAATTTCCTGCAGATAAGACCATAATGGGCAGATGTTAAGTGGAATAGCGACCACATCTTCTGTAACTTTTAGACATTTACGAACAGTACGAGTATATTGTTATGGAATGCTAGTCTAGACGTTTGTATCACTAAACTGAAACGCGATGCTGCTTTTGTGAAATTGTTTGGGACACCTGTATGTAGGTACAGGGTATTGAAAAACAAAGATAGAAATTGATAATATTTTAGAAACGGCTCATTTGCGGACCCAAATTTACAGTTATTTTGTATACTTTACCTTTTTCAACGACCTAAAATAATATTTCGATATGCATGCTCGTATTCCAAGATCTATAAATACCGATAATCCAAAGTAAAAACGTTGCCATTAATTAATACATCCTCGATGACCCATACGTATCGATCGCCGATTCGTATCGAAGGCCGATAGGTACGTATCGATCGCCGATACGTATGTTATTCATATTACAGTTTATATTATAACGATATGTATTATCTTTGTACACATCGATATCACCGGAATATCAATTTTATTACATATAAAAAATATGGAAATACAGAAAATATTGATATATGAATAAGCGATATTGGGAAAACCAATATCGACATTATCGAAATATGTATATCGATAATGGTTTTTCCCAATATCGCTTATCGATATGATTGATAATATCTACGAGGCATATCCACAAAGTAAGTTCCGATCGTGGATATGTTTTAAGCAAATGGTGCGATTGGGACAAATCTGGCCAGGAAACCTTCAGTACTAAATACGAAGGCCTTGGAAGACAAATTATTCATATATCGTTGACAGCAAACGTATGACATTGTGTCAAGTCAAAATGAGCGCAGTATAGAAAATCCGTTCTGTTGTGAAATACGATCTGTGATTGAATTTTTAAATGCAAAAAAAGTTCGGAGGGCAGAAATTTTTGGAGAGAATAAAGAACAAAAGGTCAGGTCTTCCCTGTTCGGGATTTTTTTTGCTGCATGACAATGCCCGACCTCACGCATCCGCTTCGACACGAGCACTCTTGACAAAATTTCAATGGGAAATTTTTGATTATCCGCCTTATAGCCCCGATTTTGCACCAAGTGGTTTTCATCTCTTTCTCCAACTTAAGAAACTTTTAGCAGGACAGCGATGCAATAACTATGAAGAAATAAAGATTCTCTGGTTCAGAATTGGATGAAAATGTTGAACCGAGTGTTGGACGCAAATTTCACAGACACTGGTATACAAAAACTTGTGCCACGCTATGATAAATGCTTAAATTTAAGAGGTGATTATGTAGGGAAGTAGTTTAAGGTACATTTAAGGAAATACAAATAAAACAATTGAAAGAAAAAGAAGTCTTATAACTTTTATGACCAATTGGAACTTAATTTGTGGATGAGCCTCGTATATTGGTTTTCCTCAATATCGCTTATCGATATTTCCATATTTTTTATATGTAATAAAATTGATATTTCGGTGATATCGATGTTTACAAAGATAATATCAATAGTAGTAATATGGATAACATAATTATTACATAGTTACTTTTATCAACCCTGATGACTACTAGGACTACCAGATGTCTTCGAAATATGGATAAGCGATATTGTGAAAAACCGATATCTATATTTTCGGTAATATCGATATTATCTTAAAACTTAAATATTGATATCGTAATTATCGATAATATCGGAAATATCGATACATTCTCGTTATCGATATTCGATTTTTTTTCTAAATACTTGCAGCCCTAGTCACTACTTCCGGTTTAATGAGCCCGAATTTCTTATTCGCTCTGCTTATCGTTTCGCATATTCCACGTAAAATTCTCTTTTCAATTAATTATCACAACCTACTTAAAAAACGGATGCAAAATATTTTATAAATTAAGGCGATCAGTAAAATTCACACAGTCAAGGGTAGTTTTTCATAAAGTAAGCCTTGGACAACTAAGAAAGGCTATTTTTGCCGACAAACAAAAAACTGCTCCCGTTGCAAACTAGAAATTAAATCTTGATCGTCTAGCAATAATCTGTGTCAACAATGCATTCATATATTCATTACATAAAAAGGCGAAATTGAATTTTATCCGGGAATAATAACTGTTTGCGTCGCACGTCCGAATGTAAAAGGGATGCTCCAGATTATCTGCGCAGATTGGTCTGCGCAAAATTTGCGCAGTTCACTTGCAGAGATCGATCTACGCAAATAATATTATTCATTCACCCAAATCGTTGAGTCTAAACGAAAATTAGCTCCAGCCAAACTGAGTGTTTAAGCGGTGTTTGAGCAAATTTTGCGCAATTTACTTGCACAGATCGATCTGCACAAATAAATCCGTGCGTCTGAATCCACCTTAATAGTATAAGAAAACCGTTTGAAAATAGGCTTTGGAAAACTGAAAATCTCCCTCGCAAAAATTAAAAAATCAGCTTCTTTCATGCCTATCTTTGATTTGATGGAAACTTTTTGAAAAAATGCATATAATTTCACAAACAAAAGTGTGAATTTCCATCGAAGAGGTAGGTAATAGATGCGGCGATGAGTTGGTCTGCAGAGTAAGAAGGAAAGTGGTTTTCAGGCGTTGCCGGATCGCGAAAAATGTCATCCAAGTTTGAAAGAAGTTTTTTTATCATTTTTATTTTTAACATAATCCTCCGCCACAAGTGACGCTCCTGGTTATAAGTCACACTGTTTGTCAGCAAGCCGCAATTGTTTATTATGTCGTTGACCCTGTTGCCTGTTTATGAGACCCGAAAATTCGAATTCTGGGCAATATTCCAGTTCCCGAAAGTTCTATCACGAGTATTTATTGGGAAGCGAGAGGCCGGGAGGACAGTTTGAAGTTTTGGTTTTCAGATGCGAAGAGGGCGATAGATCCGGGACAGTACCTATACGTCTTAAGTGTTACGTTTAATGTCTGGTGTCGGTACGTGCGAATTTTTTTGTCGCGTTTTAAGTGTACCGGGGCGTTTTCGGTCTTGGTTAACCGTTGTTTGTAGACGTGTTTTTAGAGAAGTTCGAACTGTTGATTTGTGTATTGTGGATTATTCTCGGGATTATTTAGGTTAGGAAATTATTTGCGTATTGTTTAATTGTTCGCTGGTAGTTATTTAATTGTTATTGCTTCTTGTTGTTGGTTTGTTGCTTGTATATTTCGCTGCTTATTGTTAATTTTAAAATTTCATGTTCTCAAATCATTTTAATTGTAAATATTTATACAAAAGTCACTGTAAATAAATTGTGTAAATACGAAATACGTTACAATATGTTAAATAAGTGGACATTGTGATTTTCAAGTTGTTGTTTCTAAAGCATGCAAAGATTATATTAATACACCTTCGTACATATTATGTAGTATTAAAATTATTTGTATTTTGTATATTTTCATCCCAAATTTCTGGTTTTCTACTTTTACTTTCTACTTTCTACTTTCACCCACGCCACCATATGGTAGTTTTATGGACGAGTTTATAGGCGCCTACAAATAAATTAATTACAAAATTAATACGCGACAAACGTGTCTGGGAACGCGCCATTTTAATAAGATTTTAATTACGCCTAAAATTATGACAGAAATCAAAAATTATGTAATTTTAACCATTTAGCAATGGTGAGTTACTCATGCCACTAATGGGACAAACAAACAGTCAATAATAATTGCACTAATTATAAATTCAGATGACAGGAAAGACTCGTTTTTATATCTATTGCAACAGTGTCGTCGCCAGTAAAATAAGGATAAATATAGAAAGGCATCGATGTGTACTCAACACTTTAACATATACTAGAAGAGCGTGCTATCCCCGGTGCTATCTTAAGAAAATAAGCGCCATTTAATTTTATTTACAGCAATTTGGAAAATACCAACTCGTCTACTGTTTATTTCCAGAATGTTACACGTACGCTAATCTTGTTGAAAACCCGAAAGGTCACCTCTATGCATAAAAGCTTGGTTTAGTATACAGTGTGTCCACGGATGGACTTAACTATACCTGTAAAAACTTTTATTTTCAGTTTTTATAGAAAATGTCATTCTTTATAATTTCTTTTGCTTGTTATATAAATACAATTCACGTTGAGAAACTTTGATTTTGTTGTACAGGGTGCGCAGAAAATACAAAAATGTATATTTGCAAAATTAAAAACTTTTGAATCAAGCTTTTTGAAGTCTCAGAATGAAACAGCTTAGAAGGAGAAATCGAAAAGCCAAATAAAGTTTTTCCATAGAAGTTATACTTAGTTGCTGAGAAATACCGGGTGTCCGGTTAAGGTTGGCAACCGGCTATATCTTAGGAACTATTCATCCTACAGCTTTCAGAAAAAAATCTTCCTATAAAAGTGGCCATGAAAACTTAATCAAAAATATTTTCAGCTTTCAGTTTTCCCCGCTAGGGGGCACAATTTTAAAAGAAAATAGACAATCCGCATTTTCTTCGAAAATTCAAATGGAAATTTAGGAATCCTTTAGCTTTCTCAAAATCTCCTCGTAATACCCTGCAAATTAGTTTAATAACTTTTTGATCTAGCTTATGAAATAAGGAGTGGAGGAAGGAAAAAATTCCCTTACACCAAAAATGCCATATCTCCGGATTGCTTGAACCAATTTTAATGAATATGGTATTGTTGGAAAGGGAATCTATAGCGTAATAGAAATCTGCATTTACATTTGAATTTAATTTTACGATTGAGCCGCCAGATGGTGTTATTTCGAAACTTACGAAATTGTAAAATTTTCTCAAAAATTATAAATGGAATGGTATGTTTTTTATAATATGTTGTCATTGAGCATATAAATAATTAAGAATAAGATGCCGCAAACCAGAAGTTTTTATCTTTATCAAATGGAAGTTATCATCAAGAATATTGTTTAATCAAATCCCAGTGCACAGGTAACAAATTTTTTCAATTTTTTTTGAATGGAATGGTACATTTTCACAACATGCTGTTAGTACACATAACATAAAGAACAGAATGCCGCAAACCGAAAGTTCCTATCTTTTTCAAACGAGAGTTGTGATCAAAAATACTGTTTAATCATATCTCATTGCGTGGGTAAATTTGAGAAAAATTAAATACCTAAATGAATATCCATTTAATTTAGTAAATATTCAATTTTCCTCAAACGCCTTGCCAAGGCTCGAGAGGCAATAACGGCATTTTCTTCATTTTGAAAAACACCGCGAGCTTGTCATACGCTTCACCAGCAGAGCTAGACATTATTCAAAAAGTTATAATAAACTGTAGCGAAAAGACACTGAAATCGAATTTAAATTAACTAATAATTAATACTTAGTTAAGTTAAACTTAACAATTAGTGACAATACTATGACCAGGTATTTGTTTTTATTTTCCATGGAGTGCTTTTTGTTTGTAATATTTCTTATAATTCTGTCTGATGAGAGATACAAGAATGCCCTAATATTCTTTAAAAAAAATTATTTTTCTAAAATTACCCATTCAATGAAATGTGATTAAACAGCATTTTTGATCATAACTTTCGTTTGAAAAAGATAGGAACTTTCAGTTTGCGGCATTCTATTCTTCATTCTATTTGTACTAACACCATGTTATGAAAATGTACCATTCCATCCAAAAATTTTGGAAAAAATTTGGTACCTATGCGCTGATATTTGATTAAACCATATTCTTGATGATAACTTCCGTTTGAAAAAAAATAACAACTTCCGTTTTGAGCCATTTTGTTCTCAATTCTATTTGTAATGACGCCATGTTACAAAAATATACCATTCCGTTTAAAGTTTTTGAGAAAATTTGACATTTTCGCAAGTTTCGAAATAACGCCATCTGGCGGCTCCCTCGTAAAATTAAATTCAAGCGTAAATGCAGATTTCTATTACGCTATAAATTCCTTTTCCAACGAGACCAAATTCATTAAAATTGGTTCAAGCAATCCGGAGACATGGCATTTTTGGTGTAAGGGAATTCTTTCCTCCTCCCAGCCCTTAGTTCGTAAGTTAGTTCAAAAAGTTGTTAAACTAATTTGCTGGATATTACGATGAGATTTTGAGAAAGATAAAGGATACCTACATTTCCATTTGAATTTTTGAAGAAAATGTGGATTGTCTATTTTCTTTTGAAATTGTGCCCTCTAGCGGGGAAAATTGAAAGCTAAAAACATTTTTGATGAGTTTTTATGGTCACTTTTGTAAGAAGATTTTTTTCCGAAATCTGTAGGAAGAATAGTTCCTAAGATAGCCGGTCGCCAACCTTAACCGGACACCCGGTATATCTTAGCAACTTCTATGGGAAAACTTTATTTGGCTTTTCGATTTCTCCTTCTAAGCTGTTTCATTCTGAGACTTCAAAAAGCTTGATTGAAAAATTTTTAATTTTGCAAATATACATTTTTGTATTTTCTGCGCACCCTGTACAACAAAATCAAAGTTTCTCAACGTGAATCGTATTTATATAACAAGCAAAAGAAATTATAAAGAATGACTTTTTGTCGAAAAACTGAAAATAAAAGTTTTTACAAGTATAGTTAAGTCCATCCGTGGACACACTGTAGATAATGGTTCGACACTCCGAGAACCGATTTTCGTCGCCTTCTGCGCATGTGGACAAACTTATTGAGAACCTCTGTAGTCAGGAGTGTCGGATTCTTTTCGATTTGTAACACTGCCAATATGTCAATTTAGCAACGTCAGTTGATTGTCATTAAATAAATTTCAGGATTTAATTCCCAAGTTTTTCGTTAATATAAAGTGTTTGAACACGAAAGTGTTCTTGTATGAACTATTTTGGTTTTTACGTAATGCCCAAATAGGTGTCAACTGCAAAACGGCTAATTTCCAGATCGGATTTCCAGATTTCTTGAAGTTTCAATTTTAAAGTTTATGATCTGGTCACAAATTTTCAATTTCTATTCCAAATACTATTTAAATTGTAATTTACGCTTTCAGGTATGTTATTCTTTTGATTTTCCCATAATTTATTCTCAGATTGAAGCAAAACAACATTCAAATTCAACCAAAAATTTTGATCTTCCACAAAGTTTGACAGCAAATTCCTACTATGCTGTTACTACGAGCAAATAATGCTCGTAGGGTCGTCGACGGCTGACGGTAACCGGCAATTTTAGACAAATTCAGTAGTTCGCGACAAAACACCCCAGAGTTCCACATGCTGACGTCAGTATGTCCCATACCAGTGGCCCCCAAAAGCTGCGTAATGGCCAACCAGGTTTTATACTAAACCAAGCATAAAAGTACATATTGATATCTTTTTCTCAATGCGTTTTAGACGTGAGGCAGCCATGTGCGCGAAACCGTGGCAACCATGTCTATCTGTTTTTTTTTTACAAAATTTGATAGGTTTGGTAGTGTGGTACCTGAAAATATCAAAGAATATACCTATTGAACGTTGCGTCGACGTTGCGCCACTGGATTGTTTTATGTATTGAGATCGCATAAACAGACCATGAAAGATGCATATCGGATATCCATGTGTACTTAATGGACTTTTACCTATTATGCAAACACAGGGTGACTGAACAAGGCCGACACTGATGCACTATTGAAACCAACATACCTAAGTCACCTAGTTAAAATAGGCAAAGAATATCAGACTAGCAAAGCATTGTTAACAGTTAACAACAAATTCTAAGTGTGAACTGACAATTGTTTCTGGCAGCTGTCAATGTCAACACATATGATTAAATGTATTCAAAGAATCCAAATAAAAAAAATGTTACGTGAGACTCCCCCTGCAATGAGCCGCCAATGGAAGTTATTTGCAAGTTTGGATACCTCCAGAAGTCTAAAGTGCTGGACTTGGGAAAGCCTCTAGTACTCTGTGGTGGGCTAAGCAGCTGAGGGAGTGGTGACTTCAAAGAGCATCAGAACGATTATTGCATAAAACAAATAATATTGTTTCCTCGATTGTGTCCTTCCAAATACATACAGCAACCACGGACAATAATTATTGGTTTCGTTCTTTCTGAAACACATCAGTTGGGTGGGCCCTACACATTCAGAACAATATTTGATTTGATCTGATGCGGTATAATGTATGTATCAGTGATCAGACCGCGATTTTGAATCACCAGATTAGTATTTTATTTTAGTGCGAAACATTAATTTGTCGTGTTTACCAGTTATATTAAATTAAAAATTGTAATAAGTTTAAATTGGGGATTAAATAAATGTCATATTGGTATCAGCAGCGTGGCATCGAAACCTGAAACCTCGCCTGAAGCTCTGAAGCAGCCGAGGAAGCAGCGCATCTGAAATTATCTGGAACAATTTTAACGGGAAAAATGACTTCGGATGATTGTCGGAGGTATAGGTAACGATAGAAAATTCGACAGAACACTGCAGAAAACCAAATTTTGTGGTGGAAATTTTAAACGCTGAAGGGCTAGTTGCGTTTGACTTCCTAAAAATAGGAGAAATAGCAAAATTTTGGTTTTCTTTTTATTGATCTTCATACCATAGCGTTCCGTCAAAACTGATTCCATTACGTTCAGAGCCCTTCCTACTTCTTCTTTGCTGGATGCTAATACTGATGCTATATCATCCGCGAATCTGAGCATATTAATAGTTTGGCCCTGTATATTAATTCCAGCGGCTATTCTGTCCTTAACAATATAAATCGCACCTTCAATATATAAATTGAAAACCAGAGGCGACAACGCACATCCTTGCCTCACTCCCTTTCGGATATTTACTTCTCTACTCTGGCGGAGATAATACACTTTCTTGCGATGTTTGAATTTGATGAAACAACGGCAGAAAGGATTTGCAAGATATCGTGAAAATTTTTAACAAATAGGAAGCAAGCTAGGAAGCAAGTCATGCCGAAATTTCAAATGTTGGAGAGCGAAAGTGGAAGAAGTATGAAAGAAGCTGAACTGGCTAGAAAATTTGCAACAAAAGTGTGTTGGTTTATTAATTACAACGTTACAAGAGGTAAACAACAAGGAAAAGGGTCGGTCGCCAATGCTGCAGCATAACTGGGAAGGACCGGGGGGTAAACCGCTGGGGATTTATGGTGTACACTATGTAGGAATTATAGGATTTAAAAGGAATTATGGGGATTTATAAGGAATTATGGGAATTTTCAAGGAATTATGGAGAATTATTGGGATTTATCGTGAATTACAAGGGATTTATTAGGAATTATAGGGGATTTATTGGGAATTACAAGAGAAATAACCGTTGGCAGCAATTTATGCGCAAGCGCAGTAAGTTGCCAGACAAGTTGGTTCACGCTCTGAGAAGGGCTCCTAAGAAACAGAAATTAATCTGCGTGAAATTAATACCTTAGAACTTAGATGATATTCGACGACAAATTGTAGAAGTTATTAATCTAAATATGCCCATAATTCTCACTTCATGTCGGATTCTACTGTAAATTTACATCACCATAAATTTCTCAGCTCGAAAACTGGTTGGACGCGTACCTCCATCCTTTCCTGTCTTGAGCTAACCTACATATTTCCCTAAAAGTATAACATCCTACATCCCCAACTATTTGAGAGCAGTAATCTAATGTGGGCCTACCCCTACCTCTTTTTATTCCTATCTCCGACTCTAGTCTGTCGCGAACTATTACTTCGTGTTGCATCATGCGCCTGTAGCACCACATTTCAAATGCTTCTATTCTTTTTCGATCCGCTTCTCCTGTTGTTCAAGTTTCGCACCCGTATAGTACTGTACTCAATATATACGTTTTTAAGAGTCTCTTCCAAGTTTCTACATTAAACGTTCCTGAGCATAAGTTGTTTCTTTTTGTTAAACGCAACTCGGCCCTGCGCTATTCATTTTTTGATATTTCTAGTGCTCCTACTATCGCCAGTTATTTGACTTCCTAAATAGTAGAAATCCGCGACCTCCTCTATCTTCTCAATTTCTATTATTCGTATTTTAGTTTTAGTTCTATTTTCACTTCCTCTTCATCATTCATCATTCATTGAGTATCAAAACTGCTCCAATTTCGTTCAGAGCTATTTCTAATTCGTCTTTCCTGTATGCTAACACTCCTATATCATCCGCGAATCTGAGTATGCTAATAGTTTGGCCCTGTTCATTAATCCTTGAATCTTTACAGGATTAATCGCATCTTCGATATACAAGTTGAAAACCAGATGAGCCAACGCACATCCCTGTCTCACTACCTTCTCTTCGTTCCTGCTCAAATTCTATAACTGCCGTTTGCTCTTTGTAGAGATTATTTATTATTCTTCTGTCCCTATATTTCATCTCTGCCTTTCTGAGCACTTTGAACATTTTCTCCCATCCTACGTTGCTGAAGGCTTTTCTATTGTTTTTTCTATAATTGCTAGTAAAGCTAGAATAGCCTCGTGCGTTCCTCTACTTCGTCTAAATCCGAACTGATCTCCTAATATTTCTTTCGCCCTTTTCTCCAACCTTCCTTGCAAAATTCTAGTCAGAATTTTTGACGCTTGGGAAGTTAAACTGATCTAAAATCTTCACACTTATCCGCGCCTTTTCTTTTTGGCAAAGCGAATATGTTTTTCCTTTTGTAATCTCTCGAATTTCACCCGTTTCGTATACGGCTAACTAGTTTAAATAGACCCCGAAATAGACTCTCTCTTACCTCTTGACCGGCAGACTTTAAAATTTCTGCCTGCAATCCGCTTACTACTGGTGCTTTATTCTTTTTTTAAATTTTCTAATGCTAGTTCAAACTCCTCCCTCATTAAAGGACAGCCTAGGTTATCCCCTCGGTTATTCGCCTCCATTTCCTTTTCCAATATATCTCCTAGTTCTTGTCCCGCATAATAAGATTACCAAATATTCCTTCCACCTTGCCTCTTCTTTTCTTCCGATTAGGATGTCGCCTAACTCGCTTCTAATATTCTTGCTGCTAATTCCAATTTCTCTGAAATTTCTCCTAATTATTATATACGCTACGTTAGTTTTTCCTACTTCGAACGTACGTTCCACTTCTTTGCATTTATTATCAATCCACATTGTTTTTTTTGCTTTACATAGAAGATAAAATGCGTGTGTAGAAAATAATGGTAGTCATGTTGAACAGTTTTATAAATTTCTGTAGTATGGGCTTTTAAGTTTCTACTTTCATTATTTCTGTTCATTATCTTTCGATACAAATACCTACTTCAAATATATCGAGAAAGGCATGTGCCATGTAAAAATCTCAAAAAGCAAACCCCAGTATGCTGACTGTGCATCCGCTTATGAATAAATATGCATATAGTAAATAGCCTAAGTACTTAAAATTCTCGTTAAAATCTTAGGAATCCATATAGGAATTACAGGAATTATTGAGGATTTATGGGAATTATAGGGGAATTACGGAGGATTTACAGGAATTCGGCGGAATTATTAGGGTTTACGGAGGATTTATGGGATTTATTAAAGAATTACAGGAATTATTGGTGAATTATAGAGATTATATCCTTAAAAAGGATTTATGGTGTACATTTTTACGCCAGCGGTTTACCCCCCGGGAAGGACCGTACCGACTAATCACCGGAATAAATTACGTCGACTATGGGATTCAAAGATATCCATTGAGCTAAAAGTTAGATTGAAATTCCTTTAGCTGGATCGCTTGGTCCCATGTCGAGGAAGTCCGGCAGTGTCTTCTGATCGAGAGCCATCAGAGTTCGGAGGGGGTCAATGTTTCGTGAGACCGCTCTATAACGAGCCACCTATGGAAGTTGTTCACAAGTTTGGGGCCTAGGATGTTGGCGTGGATGTTGGACTCCCGAAACTTCCGGTACTCTGTAGTCGGGGTTGTATCAAAGGCGAACAGAAGGCGACTTTGAATGACTAATAATTGGTGTTTTATCTCGATGTAATTCATACTTTAAGTTATAAATTAAAAGTTGGGTACATTAAATTCAAGTTTGTAAATAAAAGTTTAGGGGATACGTCGCGGGAGTATACGAGTATTATCCACAATTTTAAACCCAGTTTCATGAACTGCGCTCATAAAAATACGGCTCTATGAAAGAGAAATCTATGCGACAATTTTTCTCAATCTCGAAGTTGAGTCACTAATGTGTATTTCAATTCAATTCAATTCCTATTTAGTTCGAAACCATTTCTAATTCTTCTTTGCTGAATGCTAATTACTGCTATATCATCCGAGAATTTGAGCATATTATTAGTTTGGCCCTGTATATTAATCTCCGAGGCCTATCTTTAATTATTATAGGTATTTACGAGCATGATCGTCGCCAAGGGGGGGGGGCAGGGGGGGGCTTCGGCCCTCCCTGGCTTTTGGTACGTAATAAAATATGGTAGGTACTATTATATTACTATAATGAAAACCAATCAATAATATGGGGACAAATAATTTGCGGAATAAAGAATTCCGCGGAATAGACTTATTCCGCGGAATGAAGAAATAATCTACGGAATAGAGAATTCCGCGGAATAGGTATATGTTTTCTCGAATAACATAAGAATCAAAGACATAAGACAAACTACCACCAATCGTCATAAACCTTGTTCAGGACCTAGAATGACTATCTTTCTATATGTATCAAACTAACAAAATATTCTTCTTTCGCATGGAATTATCAGCAAAGTACACTATTTCGAGATGCTACATACTTTTCGTCCGACTCACCCCCACTTCCCCACAACCCACAAACTACGCGGAATGGAATGAAAATGTTATTCCATTTTAATAAAATTGAAGTATATAAAGGGATCTTGCAGGAAAACATGCTCAGAACTACTTTGCCTTAGTAGGATGCAAATTAGAATCGTAACAGGCTTCCTAACGGGACACACGACCGTTAAAGAAGACCTGTGGAAGATTGGCAAATATTACGGAGACCTTAACTGCCGCTTGTGTAATAAGGAATGGGAGACAGCTATGCACATCTTGTGCAGATGTGAAGCTCTAGACCAGAAGAGGCAGCGCGTTTTCGGGCGATGTCTGATAGAACCGGAAGAATTTTACATGCATTCAATGTTTGACTTGTACCGTTTGGTCCAAGGCACCAAGATCATGGAATGGGTGTGACTTAGAATTTAGGGTGAGCACAATAAGCCCATTTTGTGGCTGCAGTGCATCTGAGCCTACGGGCAGGCAGGCCCCAAAGGGAGAAAAAAAATAAAATTGACGACGTAGGATTCCGTTCGAGTATACTTCAAGATGATACATAGTTTTCCGTCCTGCTCGCCCCCAATTGTCCGCAAAGCTACCCCCGGAATGAAATTATAAACACGCGGAATGGGATGAAAATTTTATTGTATTTTAGTCAAATTATGAAAGGAGTATCTCGAACAAGTATATTTCGAGAAGGTACATAGTTTTTCGTCATACTCACCCCCAGTTCACCGCAAACCACTTTGCGAAATGAAATGACAGCCGCGCGGAATGGAATGAAAAGTCAATTCTATTTTAGTAAAATTGTCAACATTCGGCCCCGTTCGTGTATATTTCAAGAAGGAAAATAATTTTTCATCCTGGTCGCCCCCAATTGTCCCCAAAGCAACCCCCGGAATGAAATTATAACCACGTGGAATGAAAGGAAAATTTTATTCTATTTTCGTGAAATTATCAAGGGAGTATCTCGTTTAAATATATTTCGAGAAGATACATAGTTTTTTGACATACCTACTAACCCTCATTCACCGCAAACCCCTTTACGGAATGAAACTACAACCACGCGGAATGGAATGAAAAGTTAATTCTCTTTTAGTAAAATTGTTAACATACGGACTCGTTTGAGTATATTCGAAAATTATTTTTCGTCCGACTCGCCCCCAATTGTCCGCAAAGCTGGGGGTGAGTATGACGAAAAACTATATACCTTCTCGAAATATATTTAAACGAGACACTCTCTTGATAATTTCACTAATAGAATAAAATTTTCCATCCATTCCGCGTTGTTATAATTTCATTCCGGGGGTAGGTTTGCGGACAATTGAGGGCGAGCAGGGCGAAAAATTATGTTCCATCTTGAAATATACTTAAACGAGATACTCTTCATAATTTCACTAATATAGAATAAAATTTTCATCCCATTCCGCGTGGTTATAATTTCATTCCAGGGCTAGGTTTGCGGACAATTGAGGGAGAGCAGGGCTTAAAACTATGTTTTATCTTGAAATATACTTAAACGAGATACTCCTTTCAAAATTTCACTAAAATAAAATAAAACTTTCCTTCCATTTCGCGTGGTTATAATTTCATTCCGGGGGTAGCTTTGCGGACAATTGGGGGTGAGCAGGGCCAATAATTATGTTTAATTTTGAAATATACTTGTTCGAGATACTCCTTTTCTTAATTTCACTAAAATACAATAAAATTTTCATCCCATTCCGCGTGGTTATAATTTTATTCCGGGGGTAGGTTTGCGGAGAATTGAGGGAGAGCAGGGCGAAAAACTATGTTCTATCTTGAAATATACTTAAACGAGATACTCCTTTCATAATTTCACTAAAATATAATAAAACTTTCCTTCCATTCCGCGTGGTTATAATTTCATTCCGGGGACAATTGGGGTTGAGCAGGGCCAAAAATTAAGTTTCATCTTGAAATAAACTTGTTTTAGATACTCCTTTCATTTCACTAAAATACAATAAATTTTTCATCCCATTACGCGTGGTTATAATTTCAATTTGCGGACAATTGGGGGGCGAGCAGGACGGAAAATTATGTATCATCTTGAAGTATACTCAAACGGAATCCTACGTTGTTAATTTTGTTAAAATGGAATAAGGTTTTCATTTCATTCCGCGTGGTTATAGTTCGCGATCGGGTTTGTGGGGAACCGGGGGTGAGTCGGACAAAAAGTATGTAGCATTTTGAAATACGTGTACTTTGCTGGTAATTCCATGCTATAGAAGAATATTTTGTTACTTTGATGCGTATAGAAAGACTGTCATTCTAGGTCCTGAACAAGGTTTATGACGGAATGGTGGTAGTTTGTCTTAACCTCATAATTATTAATAATCACTTTCCGTTTTTGGTTCTTGTTATTCGAGCAAACATATACCTATTCCGCGGAATTCTCTATTCCGTAAATTATTGATACCCCAATAATATGATAAGAAAAATTTTGCTTTGCCCCTCCTGGAAATTTTGGAGGCGACGCCCATGTTTACGAGGGTATTTATCGCATTCCCGATATAGGTATAAATTGAAAACTAGCGGTCACAACCAAGGCGAACCAATGACCCGTATATTTGTATTCACAAATGAAATAACGACAGTAATCACAGTCTAAGCGGTTTATTTGTGGAATGAAGAAAACAAAATAATTGAACACCTGCATAATAAAAATATTGCAGAACAGCGAAAACAGATGGAGTTTGAGTTGAGGAAAACATTATAAAAGCTTGCCGCAACCAAAGACTTGGAGAATGGACCCAGCGTTCTTACGCAACAGCTGATTTTGTTGTGAAGCCTACACGGTCGTAAGCTAGCGGGTCGCGGGTATAGTGTTGTTATTATATTCAAACAACTGACCAGGCGAATGTTCAGCGATGTTCCATTTCTGCGGCGGCACCTGTTTACTACACAACTGGTCGGCTGCTTTGTTTTGTCTTTTCCACAACAAACAGACCTCGAAACAGACGCTTCGACTATGAGTAGGTATCTCGGATGCTTCGGCCGCAAACTCGGCCGCAAATGTAAATAGCTCCTCTCCAAGCCTTTGACCGCAACCCTCTCGCCCTCAACCTAGTCGGCTTCACAAATAAGCAAGTGTCTGCATAAAAAATGGGGTATACGTATACATATCTTTTTAATAACTTTGATGCGCTTCTTCTCTACGTTCCTGCTTAAATTCTATAACTGTCGTTTGCTCGTCAAACATATATATGCATTACTCTTATGTTCCTGTAATGTATTCCTTTATGATTAGCACTTCAATCATCTTTTTCCATTTTATAGTGTGGAATGGTGTGGAACAATCCACAAATCCCATTTGGGCATTCTTTCTTTTTGGTTTTTCTTTTGCTTTCTCTATTATTTGTAAATCATACTTAGGTAGTTCATAAAATTTCGTTTTCACCGCTTTCGTACATTCACAAAATAGAGTTGCACTTGCACACACTTTCTTTCAAAACGAAAAAGTGTGCATAATTGGTAGGTCACGCGAGATATCTAGTTCAAAACAATAACTAGCGGGTTAAAAATAACAGAGTATCAACGGATTCCATAATAAAATAAAAAAATAATTTCGACTTTATTTCCTTGAACTTCGTGAACTAAAGTCAATTCTATTTTTATATAATGATATGCAGTTGAACTGTTAATGGCATTAGGTATCAATCGTAAATAATATCATGAGAATTTACTTAATTTAAAACACTTTCCACAGTGACTATAGCTTTTTAGAGTCGGTACAGGGTGGTACCCTCTCGGGTACCCTCCAGGCTCACCCCAACAAATTAATGAGGAACAAACATGCAATTTTGAATTATTGTTTTTTTCACTAACATGTAACATGATTGATTAGGTAAAATATAAAAATTGTAAACGTAGACGAAAATGAAAGCATGGTTGTGATGGTTTTTTAAAGGAGTGCTTTCCTATTTTTAATGACACCGGAAATAAATAAATGTAAATTACCGCCAGACCCTAAATACTTAAAACGTTTATAAATAGATACTGTAAATAGGCACTAATCATATTAATTCATTCTAATGGGGCGTAAAAGTGAAGGTACAAATATGAATTTATGGTATTTGTAGGTTAAGTCGTCCAAACATTAAATAGTAAACAAACACACGTCAACACTTACCTGATATTTTCAAAAAAGTCTCACAAAAATCACTATTTTAAAAACAATATGTTGTTTTCACACCAACTCAACTCCCTGTTTGCCTTGTAACCTTACTTTACACTACTGAAAATAGAAACTGACTAATAATAATGAATTTATGGTAACTAAACAGCAAAAGCACTTCCACACTATACTAGGAACCCTCCACTTGTCCACTTCCACAGAAAATCGAAAGTAACGCCGGCAAAAAGTCAACTGAACTGAATCACCGTCAACGAGTCAACAGTCATTCCATCATCCGAATCCGATAAAGAGCAAGGCTGTGATACCGTCGCGTCGCCGTCGGGCACGTCCGTGCGTGTCATAAAATCCTTATGAGTTATGACATCAAAAAGTACAGTATTTTTGCGTTGCAATTGCAATGAATGCCTAGACAAAAGAGATGCACGAGAAAGTAATGTTAGGAGAAAGGTAGAAAAGTAGAGCATTAATTTGTTTTATTTCAGTGATTATGCGGCATAGCGGTATAGGTAACACTGACAAATAATATAGATAGGTAGGAAAGATTTCCAAGACATCAGATGACCCGATTTGAATCTAATTAGCGTTGTAGGCACTAAATTATTACGCAACTTAATTTGTGTTCCTTCCTAATCAATCGTATATTAAATTTTCCAGTGGCGTAGACAGATGATTGGCACGTTGTTCAAGACATTTTTGTGATAAATCGAAAATACAAATAGGGCATAAAATTAATTCCAATCACATTCTTAAAGACAAGGGTGGTATAGGCAAGTATCTATTTAGTTATTGTTTATATTTGATATTGTGTTGGCTTCATGTACTTGCAACATACATGTTGGGCGAGAATTCATAATTTTAATTCAACCCCACAAGTGTGACGTCAAATTTGAAAGTACCTAAGTTAGCTTTTCATTCCACTGGACAAACTTGCCACGTGCTCATGACATAGGTCAGTGTCAGGTGCACAGTATCTTAACCTAACTTTTACAATAAAGTTATATTCCACATTAAGCATCCCGAGGAAATGAAAATTAACATAATTTCTAACAATATTTTACCTATTCACAGCATACGTCAGTTCAAGATTTTATGCTCATTACCTATCTATTTCCTTACCGTTAGGTACAAAGTTGGGTATTAGTTTCACACATTTTATGGTCACCCACAGAAATATAATCGGAAGAATAACACAGTTAATTGTATAATGTATATACAATACTATAATACTACTAGAGCGGAAATATAAAAACTAAACGTATCATTTTAACGGCTTTGTTACAACGTGTGTGAATAATTAAACAGGTACCTACGTAATTTTCGTCACGCATTATAAGTATAGCTATAGCAGCTGATAATTATGCAGAACGAAGCTACGGTTAAGTTTAAAATTTTGTTGGATTAGGTAGGTACCACCATTTCTCAAGTCTGGAAATTTGCACTTCACATGTTTTTCAGAATGTATATGTATATGGGTAAGGAGCAAAAAGTAAATATTGAACCATCATCACCAACAAGGACACCTGTGGCTAATTTTACAATACCTACTTTTATTTCTGCGACATAATTCATAATTTTAAAAAATTCTTCTAAAATACGTTTTGCTGCATTTTTTTAAACTCTTGTATAAAGTATAAATAATGTGCAGGTTGTCCCGCTTCCCTGGGGAGTAATTTGATTTGATTTGACTTGATTTGACCATTGACCTACGGCAGTACATCTGTTTGGCTTTTGCGTAACTTTTCTTCTGGATCTGGCGGTTGGAAAACCTCTTGGAGATTTCGATTCCATGGGTGTGGGCGGCACGTTTGACTGACTGGTGACTGGTCTATAGTCGGATGCTGCGCCCCGAGGTTTCACTTTGCAGTTGCTTGGGTTCAGTACGTGGTGTTTCAGAGAGATCCTTCTAAAGGTGCAGCTGGTTTTGAAGAAGAAATAAGAACGGGGTTGATTCGTGTCGTAATTGAGCAATCGAGGCCCGGCTCCAGTGTTTTACAGATGTTTGTAATTCGTGGCGCGTTTGGGTAACATCCAGTATCGCCATTCGGTCGCTCGATCGGATTTCTGAATGTAGCACTCGATATCACCACTTCAGTGGAAAAGTAAAGTGTTACCATTGATTAATATATATTAATTAATCAATGGTGTTACTTACCTGCCTGCCTTGCCAGTGGCAAGTTGCCACCATTTGAATGCTAATTATTATTTACAGCACAATACCTTTTAAAAGAAGCCCATATTTTATAACGTTGTCAGCATTTTGCTATAATTAATTTCTTGTTTTCTTGTTCGTTAGGTAAGTAGGTAAATGTCAGTTTCACTTTTTCTTTGGTACTAATATTTGATTAGGTTTTGAAGTTGACCACAATCCCCGCCTCGCTCGAATATATATATCAACAATAAAAGTCAAATGAGTGAAAATGTCTCTGGCGTTGATGGCGATGACCTTTCTGTCCTTTTGGACCTGACCAATTTTTTGTTCATAAGAAAAAGCTGAATCACTAGAACAAAACAAATCCACCGCGGCGAGATGCGAACCCCTAGACTTACACTTTTGTTAAGGACGCGCATAACCACTGAGCCACGAAGGTGTTGCCGATCGCATTTAACTAAGCAGTCGCTTTCTTGATATATGGATGGAGGCGAGTCTTGTGTTAGCGTTGGGTATTTACTAAATATTTACTACTAAGTATTTACTAAATATACTTAACGCTAGCACAAGCCACGCCTTCATTCATACATCACTGCGAAGCGGGGAAATCGGGGAAGGGGGGGAAACCATACACGGCACCAGCGCGCCCCCCTAAATATGCTGTGCATACCAGCGCAATACATACATTATTGAATAGTTTTTAAAACGCGACCGTATTTTTACTAAATTTGAAGAAAATACTATTATTTATAAATGGCAACGACTGGCACTGATAACGCTCCCCTCACTTCTTTTCGTTCCGCTTGGCAAAAAATCGGAATCCGTACGAAAAAAATAATAAGCTGGGCAGCGTCTGATCTAGGGACCATTCGGTCAAAGGGCCGACACACTAGCCATGCTGTTATACTAGCTGTTGAGCAGTAGTTTGGGAATTATAGAATAAGTATATAATAAGAGATGTAGGTTTTGTTCTGATATGCTACATATTCAGTAGGACCTGCTGGTATTGCGTATGGTGTATCCGCTTCGCAGTGACATAATAATATATGGCTATTATTTAAAGGGGCGGTACTATATTACAGTTTTGGTCAGTGTGAAAATACAAATTGTATGTTCAATAACAGATTGAGTGGTAAAATATGAGCAGTAAAAAAAGTGGAAACGAGGAGTAACATATCTTCAAATGAGTAGCTCAATAAATATTTGAATGAGTGAAAATTCATATGGGCAGTAAAATGAATAAAGGGGCAGTAACGCTTGTGCAGTCATGAAATCAGAATGGGGCTGTTAGAAATCGTGGGACAAGTAGTTCTATAAATATTTACACAGTACAAAATATGATTGGTCTGTTAAATGATACATACATATAATGTTTATTTAAGTTAGGCAGCGAAATAAAAAATAACAATTAACAATAATGTAGATATTAAGAAAAAAATTACATTTATTGCACCATTAAAATTATTCAATGCTAACGACTGAGACTTACAACGTTCCGCTCGCTTTGCTTCGCTCCACTTGACCTTAACCTGACAGATTTTTGGATAAAAGTGTCAGTTGTAAGCGTTTATAATGTTATTCTCTTCAAAGGTGCGCATTTTTATGGGAATAATAGTTGAAAAAAATAATATAAATGCTAACGACTGACACTTTTTAATATAAAAGTCTGTCAGGTTAAGGTCAAGCGAGCAGAGCGTCGCAAGTCTCAGTCGTTAGCATCAAAATGATGCATTATTCGATGCAGCATAACAAAAATGCTTTGTGGTGCAATAGAAGAGGCAAAGGGATGAAGCAAAGTTAATATTTTTTTTACCTGTGAGGGGCTGAGTTCAGTATTTTAAACATTTCTATGAGAAAACGGGGAGGGATGCGTTGAATAAATTTAATGGTGCAATGCTAGTGTAATAGATCTAAGCACTCGCAACGCAGTGATAAGGTAACGAGCGAAACGACCTAATATTTATAGGCAAATCTTTTCAAATTGACCGCCCACGGTGTACTGTCGCGTAAGTTGCGCCCCTTTTAACAGAAGTGCGCCGCTCTTTTCAATGAAAATGACGTTCGACTTTGCCAAACGTCGAGAATTGGCGAACTACTTATTTAACTGTCCATTAATACATTATACTGCCCATTCAATCATTTTACAGCTCAAGTAATAATTGCACTGGACATTTATTTAATCTGCCGCTCGAGTAAGTTTTGAACTGCCGTTGTAGGATTAAATAACCGACCAAATTCTTTTATATTGCTGGCCACGTTCTACTGCCACATTAAGTTAATTACCGCGAAAAAAGTTTAATACCGCCAGCGTGAATTTTTAACTGCCCGATGAAACTGCCTGGATGTTAAAACAACCGCCCAAATAATTACTTCCCATAATATATTATATTATGCTGTCGTTAGTTTATACGCGACCCGGTCCTACAAGAAACAAGAAATAAAATGGATGGTAAAATTTGGTTCTCTATTTTTTTTTGCAAAAAATCATGCTTTTTTAAAGGATATTGTTGGATTTAAGCACACATTACTTTATTTGCAGTGACTATATTTACGAGAACTATTTACAGATATTTACAATTGTTATTAATGACTACGAACCTTAGAAAGAACGTAACACTAACGAATAAATAACAATCCAACGGTTCAACAAACAAAAATTAACCGCGCTATTACTCTCGAATACATGACTTTTGGAACACTCCTCGTAACCATTACATTCATCGCATATAATTATTCAGAGACTAAAAATTCACGTTTAACTTTTGGCTTTTATACTCAAAGAGAAGGTTCGATGGGAAGTTCCATTTTGATCTCCAAACTTCTGGAGCGCTCAAATGACTCACTTTATTTAGGTACGCGTAAAGAAATTTAATTTATTTGGGAGATGATTATTAGAACAATATTGACTTGGAGAGGGGACTTAGCTATTTACATTTACGACTGAAGCATCCGGAATACTCACAGTCTAAGAGCTTATTTTGTGGAAAAGGCAAAACAAGGCAGCCTACCAGTTGTGTAGTAAACTGATGCCGCCAGCCGCAGAAACGGAATATCGTGGAAAATTCGCCTGGTCGTTGTTTGAATATGATAACAAACAACGCTAACCGCGACCCACTGGCCTACGACCGTGTAGGCTTCACAAGAAAATCAGCTGTTGCATAAGAACGCTGGGTCCATTCTCCAAGTATTGATTTAAACTACCACTTACTTTCTTTGGTTTGCGAATGAAGACCATTTCATATTTAAAACTCGACCCAAGCCAGAGGTCCGTGCAGGTCCCTGTCAGGCCAGGTCAGTCAAGCAACTCCAGGTTATAAAATGATCAACGTAATTCACTCACAGCATATAAAATATTATTTGTTTGATCTTAACGACGGTTTTGTATAAAAGTAAGAGGTTGCAACGTGTCCGTGATTTAGGTAACCATCATATTAACTATCAAAGAAGGTAATCATTCAGACAACCCCTAATTTCCAAAGTTTCTAATATATTCAACACATCCGTGTAACTTGGTTAAAACACCTTAATTTATTTTTGTCCAAAAGAGCTTCAGCTATCTACGTACTTATGTAAATAATGAAAACAAAGCAATAAAATATAACACTATAATTGTGTTGTTTATTCCTGTTAATTCAAGATGCCGAATTATTTAACGACCTATCTGCCAAATGGCATCACGTAATGGCAATCTTTAGAAATTGGAGTAATGGGTAGCCTCGGGTTGCAAACTTAATCTTTAAAACAAGGTCTAGGTGTCAGATGCGTCATTAATAATTCAACTTTCTGCGAGATTGCAACGCTGCACAAGTGCTATTTACCAATTACTGAGTAATTTGTTCTTAGGTTTCAACAAAAACGCCTTATAAAATGGGTACAGTGCCGATTAACGTAAAATGTGACTTTTTGTTGATTTTTGTGATTATTTATTGTAGCCAAATTATTGTTCCTTTGCTTTGTTGGAGTAACCATTGCAGTTTGCGTTAATGCCCTCACATGTAAGTTGGTAGTTACCTAATAGTTTTTATGCATTTTATGATAGGCAATAGATTTGATGAACATTTTTGTAGTAATTTATTTGGATAAAATAAATAATTATTAGTGACGCTTAAAATTTTTAATTTTGAAAATTAGTGAATCGTATTTTGACGTTTTGTAGTAAATACGTTGGTATACCTACCTAGTACAAGTACTTACCTACCTACTTACCACGTCTTTACTACGTTCATACTAACGGCAGTGAAACTAGCTGTAAATTTCGATTATTATACTTTTGTTTTGATTGAAAAAGTAAAAGAAAGTTATCGGCACAATAATCAACTTAAACCTAAATTTTGCCAGCGTCTAAATGTAGCGCGTTGTTAGGGTTATTTACAAATATGAATTTAAACTTTTATATCTTTCTTAATTGATTGTTTTTGTACTTTCATCGCAATATCTGCCGATATCAAGATGAAGGGACTTTTCTTATTTTTGGTCGTAGGTAGAAGTCCGTGGTAAAGTAAGTATTGCACACTATTTTTGGGGCACCCTGTATAGTGGACGCGTGAATTAGGAATTAGAACACATTTGATTAAAATTAAAGAAAACTCGACATGCCGACTTTATTTTTTAGTCGCATTAAATGACAAACTGTTATGTAAGGGTTTATCCGAGGGTTTATCGCTCTAAAAAGTCTCTGAATTTGACTACCTACATCTTTAATTAAAAAAATTACTGTAAAATTTTACAAATATATTTTCAAAATGAATCTTTTGCTTTGTAGTAATAAAAACAACATTACAAATTTTCAAGATATTCTTAATTATGTGGATATCTACTTCTCTTTGTTAAGTTTCAAAAAGTTCTTTCAAGTTATAAAATGGTCCATTTGTTGTTTTAGCCTCGAGCTGTCCATTATCTAGCAAGATGACTAGCTGCAGTCCAAAATGCAAAGACGATACCGAATGTTTCGGTCAAAAATGCTGTCCCAATATCTGCAATACGAAATCTTGCACCGCCGCCAATCAGCATTCTCAGACAAATGACAAATATAAGACGTCTTCAAGTAATGCACTTTAAATAGTATGTGTTTTGCTGAAATATTTTGAGTATTTTTTCTGTAGGTGGAGCAACCGGTTCTTATTGTGGAAATGTAAAATGCAATTCCTTCGAAAAATGTGAACTTGATCGCAGCACGAAACGACAAAAATGTGTCAGAGTTTAAAAATATGTAATATGTTTACTGCTTTTATCTTGTTTTTAGTTTCTTTTTGCATATTGGTGTGTTATTAAAGGCTTCTCATTTTGTTTTCCGAACAAAAATAATCTAATTATTTACATAATGCCCTGAACCCTAAAACTGAAAACTCTGGTTTAATTAGAGAAGTCCGCAACCGAAAGCAGTCCGCGCCTGCCGAGTGCTTCAAACGATTCAAGGTTTCATAATTCAAGAAGATGCTTCTTGTAAGACGACTTTATGACAACTTAAAAAGTTTTGTCAAATGTGTTTGATCTTCCAAAAATTTTGCATACCTATGGCAATAATTTTATATTCTGAACAAATTTTCTTAATGATATTTTGCCATATTTAGAACAGAAAAGGTAGGTACCTACTTTACCTGAATATATATATTTTTATTTACCGCCGAGACCTTGATTAAAAAAAATAAAAATATAGGTACTTAAAATTAGTTTGAAGCCAAGCAGGGCTTAATCCCTAAATATGAAATTGGCATTAAAAATTCTTCCTTTTTACACCTCTTTTTTGCATCACCGTATGTATATTGTTATTTATATTATAAATAACACATACCAGCACTCAATAAAATTTAGAAAATAATAATAATAATACATTTATTGCCGTGCCCGCATAAATTATACAAAGAAAACTTAAATTCTTAACACCATATAGTATGACAAAGGGTTGGCATTCAAGTTCCAGAGAAAACATATTCCATACCAACCTTCATTCAACCTCTTCCTGCACCTAATTATTACAAGAAGCTGTTCTGTGCTTATAATACTGTTATGAATGAAGTTTATTAAGGGAACCGCCGTTTGAGTCATCTGTAGTTGTTTATGTGCTATGACAGTTTTTGGGAAGAAGAAAGAATAAATCTGGAACGTCCCGCATATGTTTGGAACCTTCGCTTTGAGTATAAAACAGCCGTGATATGCCGCGGATTAGTTAGTCTTGGTACGATTACACGCATCAAATAAATGGTATACGAGGACGGTGCGGAATTGAATTGATCTAGTGCGAGTACCTACGACTTGTTAAGATAGTTGAACTGTTAGATTGTGTTTGTTTGTTAGTGTTAAATCGTTTTTAATCAATGTTTCCTAATCACTAATAATAATTGTAAATATTTCTAAATAGTTCTTGTAAATATAGCCACTGTAAATCTGTAAAATAAAGTTGCGTTTAATGTTTAAATCCAAATACGTAACAATGTATCCAAGATTGTTAATTTATGCTTAAACCATAAACCCGCTTATAAGATGTATGAAAAAGATTGCGTAATACGAAATATAATAGATCATAATTATTATACCATATATATTTATGTACTAGAAACCAGTTTTTGCAAATAGCATCACAAGCTCCTTAGAATTACTGGAATTATCTTTACTTTCCTTGTCAAAATATCCTTGAGTTAGGTAGGTACTGCAAAAACTAGTAGTTTTGCTATCGAAAAGTACCTAGTTCAAAGTCGTGAAATTAATCCAGATAATGTTTTTTTCGGCAAACGTCAAAAAACATGGCTTTAGCGACTCTATGAGTGACACTAAACTGTCACTTTTTATGTGTTTAGCAACCAGGAGTCAGAAAAACGTTTTTTTACTGACAAGTCTGTAATGGTATATTACACACGAGTTTTGTAATCATCCGAGGTAATAATAGCATCATTATAACGAGTTGTATACTATACTTTGTCCACGACTATCAAAACAGATTCCCAGAAAGAATTTACCTTCATTTCCCTTCTCCAGTGTAAGAAAGATTCATACATATGCTCTCAGATATAATTTTATTGGTTTTTGGGCAATGAATCTAATGAGGCAAGTTCTGCAGCTTCTTTTATTGCTGGTGCTGTTAGAGAAACCTCGTTTTCACTCTCACTACTCATTATATCTTCTTTTTTAGAATATGCATTTCAAATTAAAAGTAAACCATGCTGATCTGACGTTTCAATTTGAACTGACACATCGCGATCGCGGCCTACTAAATAAATGTAAAAAAGGGTCAAAGCGATGTTCCTATTGGTGTAGTGAATAATATTCATTAATCACTGCAGTGATTAATGTATCTAATTATGATTGAAGAAACACAAGTATAAAGAGTATATTATAAGATAGTCGTGGACAAAAATTTTTTCACTGAGGCTAATCCAAAGCAATCTATCATACAATAAATATGTCAATATTCATGTTTCTTACTCTTTTTGCAAGCAAAATAATTATGTTTGGAATTTTAGACAAGTGTATCGACGTTTGCCGAAAAGATAGCATTCTTTATGGGGAGCTAAAGCAAGGGCGTAGCCAGAATTTTGAGTAGGGGGGAGGGGGCAAAGTAACTTGCAAGCAATCCATTCTTAATAAAAACGATTTTTTTGGTTTATTTTTTACATTTTTATAGGTGATTTGCTCTGGCCATGGGGGGGGGCACGTGCCCCCCCTGCCCTCCCCTGGCTACGCCCTTGAGCTAAAGTGCTTTTTGTGACTCATCTGTAGTTGTCGGACGAACGAAGTGAGTCCGTCAAACGTCTACAGATTCGCCACAAAAAGTACCACTTTAGCTTCTTATAAAATAAAATACTATTTTCTCTTATTACCACTAATATAGGCAGTAGGTGCGCTATGTAAATCAGTGGCGGCTCGTGATTTCGGAGCCGCCACTTCACAGCCGCTTCGGCGCTTTTCATCATTAGTGCATTTATGTTAGCTGTTTCTTTTCCCTTACTTACTATGTTAAAATTAAATAATAAGTAAACTTTGCTGGAGTTTTGTTCTCTAAAAGCCTATACTATTCCGCAACTTATGCTTTTGATATTTAATTTCTTCAAAATTAATTACGAAATTTTTAGCGCCATTGAATCGAAATAATGTGAAAGACGCTGTGACCTGTGGCACGCGCGTTTATTTGTATTCCAACTAGGTATTGCCAATTGCAACCCTTGTTTTAATTAGTAATCGCGAAAATTTCTTTTAAAAAAATACCTTTCCTGGCGGGATACCGGACAGATCGCGTCGGATCAAAATTCTGTAAATTACAATACAGTTTAGAAGAAAAAGGAGAAGGACCAGCTTGGATTCGATCAAAAACGACCTTTCGAGTTTCATACTGACCCACGCTGGTTACTTATGCATCATGAGTTTATATTTAAAGTTTAACAGTCCATTTTAAAGCACGTGAAAATGGAAGTGGTCTACTTGGCAAAATCTCGTTGTGATATAGACGCGCGTGACATAGCATAATTTCTTTATGTAACCAATATGCGTATGGGTTGTTTTCGCTATAGTGTGATGGAAAAGCAGACATTTTTTTTATGTTTAAGCCTTTCGTGTTCGTATTCCATTGGTGATTGGTGTCACCCAAAGCAATGGAGGCTGTTCATTGAAATCCAAACTGCCGAAAGAGATGTAAGTAGTATTAATTCTGGTTGTATTTTGTGGTGTTAGTTCGGTAAAATCGCCTGTATTTAGTCTGCACCTGTGTAGAATTCGGGACCTAAGTGCCTCCGTCATACGTCAGATTTTCATTCCAAACAAAACAAAAGCACGTGCCATTTGACGGTTATCGATATTATTTACAACGTCTTAAACTAGTTTTTGCAATATAATTATAGTCGTTTTGCAGTGAAAACAATTTATTTTCAATTTGTGTGTTGGGCTTACGTGGAAAAACTTGAAAACGACTATAATTATATTTCGGAGGTTAGGTTAAAACGTCAGCAAGCACGTGGCTTTGTTTTGTTTGGAATGAAAATCTGACGTTTGTGACGCGCCACTTAGGTCCCTGATTCTTTAGTTATAGGAATATGGTTTCTAGGGGTTTTAGCGCTTTTAGTGAAAACGGAATATATTTGACAATTGACATTGACACTGACAGCTCAATGACGGATGTGTCGAGATTGTGGTTACCTCTAGTTATCCGTAGTCCAGATAAAAAATAATGTTAAATACCTGTGATATCATATCAGCTACAGAACAGAGTAACTTTTAAACATTTCTACAAGTTGTTTGAAGCTTGCAAAGGTCCTTCTCGATCCAACCTCAAACTTAGATCAAAAAATATTCTCAACTATTTGTGTGACTGACTTTAATTTATTTGGTGTGAAGTGATGATTAACTAAAGTAGAAAATATTACAAAATGTCATCTTCGACACATCGTAGTAAAGGGAGAGAAGAAAGATCTAGATCCCAATCACCATCAAGATTTCGATCCCGCAGTACGTACTCTAACAGACACAACTCTAGAAGTAGATCTCCATCAAGAAACTACAGGAACGGCAGTCATGGTAATGGAGAGTTAAGGAACAGACACAACAACCACAGAGATGATGTGTATTATAAGTATAAGGATCGCCACGAAAATGACCGGCATCACCACGATTCAAAAGATGAGACAAAGAAAGTCAGTCGTGAAGATGATTTTATGGATGCAAGGCGTCAGGAGCGGGAAATATTAAGTTTGAATGAATGTCCAAATGTGTGGGGTCAATCGCCACTGCGTGAAGAGTGAGTAAAACTATTTATTAATTTAGTGACTTGTAGTAAAATGTCTCAAAATATATTTTAGATCGGAAAGTGATGAAGATAAAAAGAAATTTGAGAATGAGCTAAAGAAAAAATCTAAAAATCAAAAAAATAAAAAGAAAAGTAAGAAACATAAGAAGGCAAAAAAACACAAGAAGAGACATAAGAAGAGGCAGTCTTCAAGTGATGATGAGTCGTCTGAAGAAGAGTGGATTGAGAAAGGGAGTCGTATCAGAGAAGAAGAGCATAATTCTGATATTGATGCAGATTCTGTGGGGCCACAACAAAAAGCACATGCAACATTAACACACAGGGAATTAGGAAAAGCTTTATTGCCAGGTGAAGGTGCAGCAATGGCTGCTTATGTAGCTGAAGGAAAACGTATTCCAAGAAGAGGTGAAATTGGTCTCACTTCTGATCAGATTGCTACTTTCGAATCAGTCGGTTATGTAATGTCAGGTAGTCGACATAGACGAATGGAGGCAGTTCGAATACGTAAGGAAAACCAGATATACTCTGCTGATGAAAAACGTGCTTTGGCAATGTTTAGTAAAGAAGAAAGGCAGAAAAGAGAAAACCTCATTTTGGGTCAATTTAGGGAGATGATTAATCATAAGTTAGCTGATAAAAAGAAATAATTTATTGTATATAAATCTTAATATAAATGAGTTGGTATGTTGGCCCCTTTAAGCTATGTAAAGGATAATCATGTTGTATTCAGTATGTGTTCAATTTATTCTGGATATCAACGTTCATAAAATTCAAACAGATTTTGATCTATTTCGATACTGCCAAAAAACTGACATCAAGTGCAGCTTCCCCATGGTCAAAAACACAGTAACAGAGTCGAAAAATTTATCCATGATATGCATTTAAACATACAAATTCAACCCTCCATAAATGGACATTATGTTTACCATTTTATTTTCTTATATGACCATCTTTACCAGCCTGACAAACTATGCTGGTGTCGCCTTAAATGCATTAAACATTTTAAGGGATTAAGAATAATAAAAGGCCTGCTACTATATTAGGGAGGTACCTAGATATATCTTATGCCACAAGTCAAAATTAAAAAAATACTAAATCAAAAACATTATGATTTATGTATCTCTAATGATAAAAATAAAAATGTCATATTTATATGTTCGTATATTGAATAGATTTAAGAGAATTTTTGCAGTCTCGGAGACACGAAAGTGTTGGCCGCGGTGTAATATTTCCATAACTTCGAAGTCGTGAGGGAGGTAAGTTTACATGTTTTATAGATGACATTATCATTTCAGATGAATCCGATGGTTGCAAGAATTGTAAAATCTGTAAATATTTTATTTATAATATATTATAACGGTGGCAGTAATACTTTTTATATTTATTGAGTATTTCAAGATATAACAGTGTTCATTAAAATAGTTTTTTAAAACAATTTATCTAAAA
Source organism: Xestobium rufovillosum (assembly GCA_963966045.1). Taxonomy (NCBI): domain Eukaryota; kingdom Metazoa; phylum Arthropoda; class Insecta; order Coleoptera; family Ptinidae; genus Xestobium; species Xestobium rufovillosum. Next base: position 18,929,129 of record OZ014496.1, read on the forward strand.
ATTAAAACAATGTTGCTAATTAAAAATGTATTTCATAACAAGTTTCATTGTTAGATTCATTTTTGTTGTACTTTTGAAATATTACTGACCGATGTTCTTTTCCCAGTCTAACCAGCCTCCAGTGTAATTACTGACACTAAAATCAAAATTATTATAAAATAACTTTCACATAGCATATGAAATCGTATTAAGTACTTGGAGTATCCTAATTTAACAGCTACTTCTGATGCTGCCAAGCTTCGTTTGCCAGAACGACACGAAAATACCAAAGCAGTCCCTTTTGCTGGTTTATCACGCCCGTAAAGTGCTTTAAATTTATCATCCGGTATATTCTTGAATGTATCTTCCACGGTTCCCACTACAAACAAAATTGTTTGAGAATATTTCATGGTGGGTACTGCAAAATCTTGCCAGGTATGTTGATGCTTCCAGGAATTACACCAGTATCTTTAAGTTCATCAGGTTCCCTAACATCAACAATTAAAACCGAATTGTCTTTTGTGATTGTTTTAAATGTGTCAAAATCAATGTTTGTTACTGCAGACATATTTGTAGAACACAATGTTTTGAATAGTGCAGTTGAACTGGGGTAATTCTTTGTATATTGATTTACTGAAAATAGAATGTAAGACATACAATAGGTAGTTCACTATCAATAAAGATTAATTATTCATTGTAGAAAACAAAGGATGTGGGTCTATACCACAGACAAAAATATAACAAATGCTAAATGAGTGAGAGCAGCGAAGATATAATGAGAATAATGAATTGATAATAAAAGCAAAAAAGTAGGTAGCAAAAACATTAGAAACAAAGGCAGGAGATATCCTCTTCTTAAATGAAGAAAAGAGGAAATCAATGTTGAGGTTTTCTTAAAATGAGAGGAGAGTTTGAGACACCATTGAAAAGCTTAAGAAACCATAAAGCGTCAAGTACAGAGATGGATTGCAGGCAGAAATCTTATATATGTAATCATCGTTTATTTACCAGATGAGTGAGATTCTGGAAGATTATAAATGAAATATCACAGTAGTTTAGCAAAAAAGGGAAGGCACAGATAGATGCGAACATTTTAGAATGAATATTCCCTCTGCTTGTCAAGAATTTTAACTACAAATGCACAGACAGTTGCAAAAAGGGTGGATGGGATATTAAGGAAAAATCAATTTGGATTTAGATGCAATAGAGGAACCCACAAGGTTATTTCAGCTTTATGAGTAATAACAAAGAAAACACTAAAAAGTGGAAGGGCACTCATACAAGATTTGTGGACTTCGGAAAGCTTTTGACAATATAAAATGGATAAAGTTGTAGCTGAGTTACTTGCGTGAGAGGCATGTGAGCTAGTATGCCAACTACCAACTCTATCCAGTTCGAATCCGGGCGAGACCTAATGTGATATTTCGTCAGGAGGTGAAGTGATGTAGCGATGTAGGGAGCAGAGTCACAACTCATGAATAAGCTGGGGCGGAGCATGAACGCTTTGACAATTAATGCCATAGCAATTCTTTTAACTCTGAAATATAGGAAAGTTTCACAATGATATGTTGTATAATTAATAGGTGCCTGAATTGTTTGTTTATGAAATTAAATTGTTTTTCAAATTGACTCACATTGATGCTTATTATTATTGGTCTGCTGGAAATGAATAATGGGCCATTGGGAATATGTTCTATTTCTTAAAGTAAATAAGGTAAGTCTGCAAAGTTTCATTTTAATTTACCTTACGTCTGACTTTGACTTTTGCGGTTTTCTAGGTTAAAAACATGTTAAAACGTCAGAAAATAAAGTCCAGTTTACCCCATGTTTCGTTTATGGCTTGGCGCACAGAGTTACCTATATACAGAGTGATCATTTAAAAACGCCCTCCCGGAAAGGCGCGAATCTCATCTGGCAACCCTAGGGCTTATTTTTTGTACCCATTGAATAGTCTGTAAGCACTGAATGATTTTGATGACTACAGTGGAATGTGACAGTTTCAGATGAAAGATTGCTTGTTTCCATCCGCTTGGAAGGCGGTATAGGTACATACCTATACTTGGGCCGCCCAACAGACGGAGTGATCACCCTGCAAGAACGTGCTCTAGCGGGGCCAATATTAATTTATGACGACCGAATTGGAGTTATGCGACTTTGTTGGGTCTAAAGAAAGCGCATCACTGCGGTTCTGTCATCCTAAATTGATAGTGATCCCGTCTAGAGCTCATGCTTGCAGGGTGATCACTCAGTCTGTTGGGCGGCCCAAGTATAAAGCCTATATTCTCGAATTGCCTTCTTACATTCAGGAATGTTTGGGAGGGAATATTTTGGTGTTTCGAATATTGTGCGCCTCAAATCAATTAAATTTTCTGGGTGGGTTTGACACCCTGCTGATTTAAAATAGCCCCAAAAGAAAAATCTAGCAGGCTGAGATAAGGAATAATTAAAAAATAAACCGCTATAATAATAATAGGACTTTATTTAGCCATAGGCTACATAAGAAAGTATAAAAATAAACTGCTGTATTCCTCTTTAGATTTCCTTTAAAACTATAAGTCATAATGCGTCCCCCATTTACGCGTCTTCGCGATTTGACGTATTTCTATTTGTTTCTAAGATATTTGAGGTGGCTCGTTTTTAAATGATCACGCTGTATTTATGTTAAGAAATCAAGAGTTCTCTGAAATGGTTTTACTCGGGAAAAATTATTCTTCAATCAACCTGATAAAAAATTTGATGCAGAATTCAAAAATGTAATAAAAAATATGGCTTTCTATTTAAAATTAGAAGGTAATTTTGAAATTAGTTTTCCGAAATTTAACAAAAATTTGAAGACGCCCTGTAAATGTTTCGGTAGATGTCTTGACATGCACAGGCTGGCCCATTAGTGCGGGGACGGTCTATATCTCTTGAACCATTCAAGGCATTAAAATGAAATTTTGCAAGAGCTTAGGAAATTCCATGCTGCATCTTATAAAATTATTTTGGTGTATGTAGGGTCTTCACATTTTGCACGACAAACCAAAGTTAAATTTTTTTAAATGGAAACCCCCATTTTTTTAATATTCACATTCCCCACATTACCACATTAATGGGTTTCGAGCATAGGATGTTAAGATATTGCCATTTTAGTGGCGATCTGGACCCATATTTGTGGCACTTCTGACGCCTACTTGCAGAAGCTGTCAAAGATTTCTTTATCGAACTAGATTCACAGACTATTCTATTTGCAAATTCTGATAATACCTTTGTCACAGTGCTTTACATTATAGAGGGTGGTAAACATACGCATAATTGAATTTTTCTCAAGAATTTCAAATGGAATACCCTGCATATTAATTGCACATTTAATAGCCAGTTTACTAAGCTTCTGATTGATACAGGCATTGCCAGGTCTGCGACTGACGGTTTTTACAGAAATTAAGATTGAAACTTACAAATTTCCAATTTCACTGTTATTTTTTACAATTTTATTCGGATTTCACCTATTTTTTCACCCAAAACCAAAAAAAATTTTTAAATTTGTTTCTGCGCAAAACTAAGCCAATAGATTTAGACTGTCACGAAAAGTCTCATTGCAAAATTACTTCTTGAAGGTAAAATCGATTTAATTTTTATTAAGTCTACCCGCATATGCCTAAAACGGGTAGTTTTCAAGATAGTCTTACCGAGAATTAGTATTATTGTGAACAAATATAGCAAAAAGAATAAAAATAGCTCGAAATCGCAATGTCTACCAGAACCAAGAAAACTTCAATTTGAGCCACTCACTCTCTAAATCAATTTAGTTATGTACTTTTGTTGTGTGTTTTCAATTTCTTCTTCTCAAATTTGAAGTTGTTGCGGAAGTCAGAACAGAATATTTTAAAGTCAGTAGAAATTATTAATGAGATAAATTTAGCTTTTATCATTAGTGGGAAATGTTGTAATTTAAACAAAAAACTACAGCGAGGACAAGTTTGTTGAAATGAAATAAATAAATTAAAATTAAATAAAAAAAAAATTAAGAAAATGCAGAAAATCCTTCAAACTATGACAGATGCGAGTTGGAGCTGTTTTGTTTATCACAGGTAACATGATTTCAACGCGATTTGCATTTTGACTACAAAATATGATTCTTCTATAAAAAGTGAGAATAAAACAGTTATCTCGGGAAAGAAATGTTTTCGAATTACTTTCCATAAAAATGGCACTGTTAATAAACATTATTTACATTATAAATTTGTTCTCCGTTTAGCTTTTCGTTTAAATTACATTTCCTCTACAAAGTCATATTTAGCTTATTAATAATTTGTATCTACTTTTAACCATTTATCTGTCCTGAAGCAACTCGAAGCAACAAGGAATTCAAAATACGAAACAAACTTACCTAACTAAATCGATTTAAGTTTCAATTTTAATTTCCGTAGAAGCTGTCAGCCGCAAACCTGGCAATGCCTGCATCAATTAAGAGCTTAGTCAACTGGCTGTTAAATGTGCAATTAATATACAGGGTGTTCTATTTGAAATTCTTGAGAAAAATTCAATTATGCATATGTTGACCACCCTGTATAATACAAAGTACTGTAGCAAAGGTATTAACAGAATTTGCAAATAGAACTGTGAATCTAGTTCGATAAAGAAATCGTAGACAGTTTCGGTAAGTAGGCGTCGGTAGTGCCACAAAGATGGGTCCAGCATGGCACTAAAATGGCAATATATTAACATTCCCTGCTGGAAACCCCATAATGTGGTATATCGTTTTCCATGAAACAAAAATGGGGGTTTCCATTGGTTTGTTACCCAAAATATGAAGATCCTGTATGCACTAAAATAATTTTACAATATGCGGCATAGAATTTCCCAAGCACTTGCAAAATTTCATTCTGATGCCTTGAATGATTCGAGATATAGACCGTCCCCGCACTAATGGGCAACCCTGTATACTTAGCCAATTGTGAATAACTGTTGGGGAGTGCATTTTATTAATTTACTGTAGACAGTAACGAAAACTGCTAGAACTGCACATTTTTTTCCTTAAAAATCAAGATATCTGAAATGCAACACCCTAGATTTTTTTTCTTATCCAATGTCTATTTAAAAATGTAGTAAAAAGTATACTATTTCGTTTAAAATAAACTTCCAGTATAACCAGAAGTCTACACGAAATGAAAATATTTTCTTTAAATTTACCCCGTTTGCTTAGGTGCGTTTCTCCCCTGTAGTTTTAGAAACCATTTTAAAACATTTTCAAACAAGAAATTTCACTCACCGCAATATTTAACGAAAATCCCAAATCCAAAAAGGTTAAACTTTCACACACAACTTTAACCGCGACCTTTCGAAAAGCATTTGATACTTCGCACAGGCTTAGGACGTCCATTTCATTTTATTTCAAGTTTTTCGTCAAAAGTCTATATTTAGATAAAATATTCATTTTTAACTGAATGGAGTATTACAACACAATAATTTTGAAAATTGCAAAAATCAGGCAACCACTTTGTTAAAGTTCACTCAACAATGTTTAAGTGTTGACTTAAACCAAACCACTACCTTTAGCCATGCTAAGTATTGGAAATTTCAATATTTAAAAATAAACACGATAATCAGCTAATTACTCACGTTATAAGCAAAGCAAGGAGCCAATCTCAGACCTAAATATGGTAAACAAAAACAATAAACACTGCTGCAGAAGTACCAACTCCCGCGTCCCGTGCTTCGCCCAACAGTAAGTGTGTGCTCAAACAGCGGCCCCAGACGAAATTTTCCCGAGTCGTGCCGATCTTGCTCCCATATCGAATGTGCATTTGCCTTAGAGTGCCACACCTCAGTACTCGGAGGGCTGGTTGCGTGTGTGGTAGGCATTTTGAAAGACGACGCGGAATGCTTAGAGCGCATACTATTTATTATCTTGCATAATAATTAATATATATTGCGGCAGAGATTCAAAAAGTTTTAAACTTATTAGTTTATAATTATAAGGTTTGAACTTTTTATCAAAAAAGGTTAAAACCATATTTTTGTAGGCAGTGTGCGCGCACGAGCGCCTTTATTAAGGAGCCGCCGCTGTTTTTTAGTTGCTATGATGTTGCCACTTTCTGATTGGTTGTTGTGGCACAGTTTCACCTTCATACAACTGGACCTCTACATACACAGTAGAGTTTAAGAAGAATTCAGCGCCTCTAATTGTAACAACATATTTTTAATAATTATTAGTAATGTCAAAGAAAAAGTTCAAAGGCAGAAAATTGAGAAAAAAATTATTCATTCAAACAAAAAAGCAATAAGCCAAACACAATTTAATAAAGGCGCTTTTATAATTAAATAAATATGTATACAACGGCACATATAATACAGAATAACAATATAAAAATTCTTATAACTGCTAAAAATAAAAAAGTAAATAAAATATGAATTAACAAATAAATTAGCTATGTACAAGCAAAAATTGAGTTAGCCACTTTTTAACTTACAGAAAGAGAAAATTATATAAGACGGTAAATTGGGTTACTAAATACTGTTTGTTCACATAATAATTTATTATTTTACTGTCTTAAAGCACATACATAATTATATATTTCGTAACAAAGCCCAAAATATTCACAACTTTCTGTACACAGAGTAGTTAAAGATTATATATCTTCTTTACTATAGGCGTAAATTGTATTATTTGTAATACCAGCAAGTAAAAGAAATTAGCACAATAGCTGCAATTGTATACGAGTAAACGCTTAGTTTTAGTTATTTTCACCATTTTTTCTTAATCAAAATATTTTTTACCACGCCTTTGTTATGACACAGTTTCAGTTCATTCAAAATCCATAGTAACTGAAAAATAATTTAAATAAATTAATCTAGTTAAAGTACTATCGCAGAAGTATTGGATTTATCTCAGAGGCGTTGTGGAAATTGAACTCATACTAGAGAGAGGGGTACTCGAGACGGACAAATTCAATTTTTCTAGTTCTTCGTCCACTTGGCTATTTCTTAATTCTTGTGTCGTGTACAAGAATTTATTCCATTCATCGTGACGTGGATGTGCGAAATTCTGAAATAGGGAACACTTAAATTCGAAAGTTTGTAATCCTCCCCAAAAATTTACCTCAGCTACGTCGAACACCCATATTTTTCCCTGGTTATCACCCACTGTAATATGCAAACCTGATGGCGTCCACGATACTCTATTCAGGGCAGGATTTCCTTCTACAACAATACTAGTTGCGGGCACCTCCGTATCCTGATTTAAATTCCACAAGTCTAATCGACCACCTCCATCGACAGCAGCGAATAAAGCCGGATGTGTAGGAGACCAAGCTATGTCTAATACATAATCACCATTGTCTTCAAATGAGTATATTGGTTTGGAATCCTAAAATACATTTTAAATATTTTGTTCACAAGATTTTCTAAATTTTTGTAACATATGTATACATATATAGAATAGCCACTTATGCAGACTGTCTCTGGTTTTATGTCACAATGTGAAAATAAAGTCAAAGGCACTCTTCGCGTCTGACGCCATGCAATCATCTGAATTCAGTATATCAAAAAAAATTGTTTTTCAAAATGTGTACAAAAAAAAAGTGGCGGATTATGATCAGCTGATTTAAAAGTTCTACTTTTCAATTCAGAAAACAACAAACAAATATGTTTGATTTGGGTACATCCAGAATTTAAAAAATTATAATTTTTTGAAATTCAACTCATATTTACAAACCTTAACAGAATTTTGGCAAAAGTATTTACCTGATAGTATGTTTCGAGGTAAGACAAGGAAAGAGAGATGAAGCCTAACAAACAGTGGCGGAGATATGGTAGGGTAGTTCGGTGCAATGCACAGGGGCCCCGGAGTATTGGGGGCGCCAAATCTTAACCGGAATAAAATTATTAATATTGTATCAGATTTTTGACTCTGTAAAAAACATCAAAGCTATAGAATTACCAACAAAATGGAACATAAATCCTGAGTTTTCTGAAAAAGGCAAGTCAAACAAAAGGCATTTTGACAAGTTACCAAGTGACTACAGATTGGAATTTTCTGAAAATAAATTTAAAAAAATAGTGAATTGTTTTATAAGGAGGAAAAGTGTCACGAATCACAAAAAAAACACTTTTCCTCCGAATTAAACATGCTATTTTTCCTTCAAACGTAGAAAATAGGTTAAGAATTCAAAATACAGTGCAACCTCGGTAATCCGAACTAATTGGGACTGGGCTATGTTCGGATTACCGAAATTTTCGGATTACTGGAATTACTCTAAAAAGACGCGAAATTTTGCTGAGAATGATATTCATTGTATTTAAGTAAGAAAACTGGTAATAACATACCTACCTATAAAATGTCTAGAAGAATATCAAAACAATTCTTAGACAAGTACAAATATGTATGTATTTGTAGGTATTTAAGTACGTACTTACATATTTTTTGCATATTAAGTAAGAAACCCGGCAACACAACATAAATTTTTTATAAAAATAAAGAAATAAACCTAGGGTGACCAGACGTCCCGGTTTTCCGGGATTGTCCCGGTTTTTAGCAAATTGTCCCCCCGTCCCGAGAAAAAACATCGGGATGTTAATTTGTCCCGGTTTTGTATTTTTTTGTTTGTATGGGATTAACTTCTTCCAACACACGTGACCTACGCGTCGGCTACTTCCAAAATTTGTAAAAACACGATTACTCAATTCTTGTTGTTAATTGGTCGACGGTGGTGTTCGGCTGACGTGAAGGGAGAATGCCGCCTGTCGGGTCGGTTCATCAACATTCTACTTCAACAGTCAGCAGTGTTGCCAACCCTACCGAAATTTCGGTAGATCTACCGATATGTTATCTACCGATCTACCGAAATGATACATAATTCTACCGAAATTTCATTTTTTAATCATACAATTATTAAGAAATAATCGGAAATTGCACACAGATCATAATTCGTAACGCCTTTGCGTTTTTCCTTTCTTCTTTGGCAACTCGTATAGTATAATTTTAGTACAGCGGTACATTATAGTTATATATAGTTATAGTTATAGTTATAGTTATTTACGGTCAATAATGAGTCAGAGTAGTAGGCTATCTTACTTGGTTTTACTGTCAACTGAATCTTCAAGGGCATCGAAAATGGATAAAATAGTGTTTTAATGTTATTACCTGATTTACTAAATTACTATGTACCTACCTATTCACAAATGCTGTTTATAGGTGTTATTCTTTATAAGAAAATGGTTTTTCTTCAAACATCAGTAAAACATGACTCTTCGCGACTGCATACATGAACTTAAAGTTAAACTTTACTGCCCAGGCAGTAAAAGCTACTTTTACTGCCGCTTACGGGCGGCAGCAAAAGTTACTTTTACTGATGCCTTAATCGCCGATTATAGTAGTGACACCGACAGTCGACGAATTTCCTATGATGTTTTCCGAGATATCTGGATATTTTACGGTTAGGTTAAGAATTCAAAATAATTCTATTTATTTTCTATTTTCAATATTTGAAGAGCAAACTCTCCTAAAGACGTGATGGCATTTAGGCTTATCCACTTTATTGTGTTTTTTGTTATTCAGACTCATCACTAAAAAATGATACTTTTCCTCCTTATAAAACAATACACTATTTTGTTTATACACATGTTACATCTATATGTACGTATATATGTAGGTTTTTGTTTTGTTTATCAGTTTGACCTTAGTTGGGAAGAGGGGAGGTCCGGGGCCCCAGAGAACATTTTGCACCGAGGCCCCTCAACACTTGCTACACCACTGCTAACAAACTGATGGTCATCATAGCTCTTTCATTGTCTTACAAAAAAAATCGACTCTTTTTAAATCCCTGCATTCAACATATCACAAGAATGCAAACAATTCTAAGCCACCTTTTGTCAATAGTTCTTTGTAATATAGTCTAAACCAGTGGCGCTCGCGGCCCGTCGCCACCGAGACTGCGGCCCGAGCCGGTTTGAAATTTTCAAAAAACTGACAAAATGTATTGGTACCTACTTAGCATTGAATCATTTTAATGAAATATTGCAAATTATGAAAAATCAAGTCGAAAAACTGCTATGGTTATATTTTATTTCCTGGTACTCTGAAAATAAAATAATTATAAAAAAATTTTAAACTGAAAGCTAAAGGGCAAAAATATAAAAAACATCGGAAGCATATTAGCAATGTTCGGTAGTAATATCTCTACTCACTCCTACTAACCCTAAGGTTAGCCCCAGAAGCTAACTATATAGCTTGTGTGGGACGGAGGAGGCGGCATATTACTATTGGCCGCAGGTGCGTCACAGGAACGACCTACAGTTGTTAGTACTCTACCCACCATTTAGTGCGAGAATGAGGAAAACCTGGAAAACCACATTAGGTAAAGCTGCATAGGCGATCCAAGGCACGCCCCAGCCACAGCGCAGAAATGAGTCACCCATCCATAGCCAAACCGCGGGCACTGTTGCTGAGCATTAACGACTACTCACTCGTGCATGCCAGCAAGATCCCACGGCTCAGCAGTACATACCTATATTTGTGCAATGAAATTGCAATGAAATTGCAGAGAAAGTGCTGTCAAGTGTCGGGACAGAAGTAATGAACATTTTTTTTTGTTATATTTTTAGAATTTTAAGATTGTCAATCTTTTTTAAAATTTTGTTTGTGTTTATTTGGTTTTTGTATGTGATAATAATAGATGTTATAATTTATTTGATGTTATTTGTATTATTATTATTATTGCAGAAATTTTAAATTGGCACTCCACCTTCAATGAGTTTGACACCCCTGGTCTAAACAGTCTTGCATACTTTTAGAACTTCGTCTGATGTAAGTTCGGCACCAACATGCTTTTCATAATAATAAGTAATTAATAACTAGAAAAGTTTGTTGCTAATAAAAGGTAGTCACGACTTAAAACAGTGCCGTTGACTTTATCAATTTTTTGTTTACAAATTAAAGGGTAATTATTAGGGCTGTGCCTACCCGGAATTTTTGGAACCGGGTACCCGGTTCTATAAAATCCGGGTACCCGGATGCCCCGGGTAGCGGGTATTAAATCGGGTACCCGGGTATCCGGGTACCCGAATCCGGGTGTCTACCCAGGTACCCGAATCCGGGTACCTACCCGGGAATCCGAAATCGTCAATTACCGGGTCCGGGTAATCGAATTCGCAAATACTCAGGCACGGGTACCAGAATCTCCCGAGTAGCGGGTACCCGATATACGGGTACCCGAAATCGCGAATACCCGGATCCCCCTGGGTAGCGGGAACACAAAATAGTGAATACCCGGTTCCGAATACACGGTTTAACGGGTATCCAGATTTACCGAGTAGACCCGACTATAAGTAAGAAAATTTTTCCATAAAAAGCGAATTCTATATCTAGTCTTCATATTCTGTAAGTTGGACCTCATGCATAATTTTATAGCACATATTAAATCACCTTTATTTTAGGATTTCAACATGGTAGGTTTAGGCAAGATGCTATGGTTGGTGTTACCGCGCGGCCGAAAATTTGCCCTTTCGAATTTTGCGCCTGGTTTAAATAATAAGCACTACTTAAATCTAAATAATATAAATAAGGGTTATTTCGTAAATAAATAATTACATTGGTGCAATCTTCCTAACAATATTCTTTACTAACGCGTCCCCACATATAATAAGCTTTATAGATTCTAACACCAAAAGTATTTTATGAACTGAGACATTGAGCAACGTACATACTTAAATTATTTCACTTACAGCAACCAACTTGAGCTTTCCACAGCACGCTTGGAGCATGGTGTTTATTTATACCGTGTGTCCCGGGAATTCTGAAGCATCCTGTTTAAAATGGGAAATCTGAAAATTGCGATTTCTATGTCCCCAACGTGTTTTAAGGATATTCCGAGTATCAGGACACATACAATGTGCACCAGAGAACGTTTTTGTGCAATAATCTTCAAAGTTTAACAAAAAATAATAATATTTCCGAAAATATATCGCGTTGGAATCAACTTAGTTTAAATACGACTGTAAAGAGAGCTACAGCCATGCCTCAATGGTTGGGTGAGTTTAATCGCGGCACCCCCGGCATTGCATCCAGCGTACGGAAGTTCAAATCCACCTGCGCGGCGTTTTTACTTTTATTGTTATTTGGAATGAGTGGCGATTGATTTCTATCAGTAAAGATACCTAATTAAACGTTTTATAATTTTTAATTAAACTGGAAATGGATTTATTAGAAAATTATTTACATTATTAAAAGGCTGTAGCATTGGAACGATACCTAGAAAATTTATTAATTGTGTTTGTGCTTTGTGTTCGATTCTTAAAGGAATAATTATTTGCAAATAATGGAGAATTTACGGAAGGAATTTTTACTTACCGACAGCTAGCGAATGTGCGTCGGGAATATTACAATAGGCTGGGCTACTGTCTGGTGCAAACCATCCCAATCGGTCCTTTTCAGGACCGCCATAAATATTTATTCGAGGGTTGATTTTAGACACGATGATTGCGTAATAGCTGTTATCAATGCCCGCAGCGCAAATAAACGCAGTTATTGTTGCAAATTAAAATGAACAAAGTTTTAAAACCTTTAAGTAAATAAATAACTAATTTTCTAGGTACCCTTCGTTCCAACGTTACAGCCTTTTAATAATGTGAATAATTTTATGCACAACCGGGCGCAGCAGGCCACATTAAATGCTTTGTTTTAGGGCTTAAAGTGTTATTTTATTATTGACAGCTATATTGCGGGCTTTTTTGTACTGATCTAGTTTTTACTCAGGCAATAAGTTCATTGTCGCTGCCTTAGCCGCTTCCACAATTTTCGGTGGAGTGCAAGAACTGAAATCCTCATCACTTTCCATTGTGAAATAACACTTCAAAAGTTATTTTGTATGTAACAGTACTTACGTTAGCGTAGGTAAACGATTACATAAATTTACAATATGGCTGTCGTTGTTTACGGCGTCTCTATGGTTATTTGAATGAATTCTTAGTTGGGAATAAAGTCAAGTAGCTATCTGTCAGTGTGACTTCATTTTTATGCAACACAAAAATTTATCAAAAATAATTCTTATGTAGTACTTGACTTATCTAGGGTAGTACCTATTTGCAAGAAGTAAGATGACCAGTTGTGCATAAAATTTTGTATGTACCTCGGGCACAACTAGCGTTTATGGCCAGATGCGCGTTAGAGCCTGAAATCGATAGATAGAAATCAATCGCCGTTCATTCAAAATAACAATACAAGTAAAAAAAATGCAACCGCCACGCAGTTGGATTTGAACCTACATACGCTGGATGCAATGTCGAGGTGCAGGGATTAAACTCACTCAACCATTGCAAACTCACTCAACCATTGCAACACGGCTGCTGCTGTCTTTACAGTAGTATTTAAACTAAGTTGATTCCCACGTGATATATTTTTGGAAATATTATTGAGTTAGCTCGGTATTTAGCCCCATCAAGCTCCTAGCATCCTGTGTATCAAATTATGCAACCGGGTGCCCGGATGGTTGAATATGATTGTATTCGGATCCCGGTATGTTTTCCGTGTACAAGAATCGGCTATGACCCGATGCCAAAACCGGGTAGCCGGGTAGGGTCGGGTACCCGGGAGGAACCGGGTATCCGGTCGGGACCGGGAAGCCGGGCGGGGCCGGGTACCCGGGCGGAACCGGGTAGTCTTTTACGGGTATTAAATCCGGGTAGGAACCGATTTTTGAAACGGGTACCCGTCGATGTTAGAACCGGGTACCCGGGTACCCGGTTCTTAAGCACAGCCCTAGTAATTATCTCAAAAACTATTAATTTTACAGCCAGTGATGTTTGTACGCAATCGAAAGGAAATTCAACATAGAAAGCAACACTGTGAGATAAACACCATATATGGTTCCATTTCAAGAAATAAAATTATGAAGTTTAGAAATTTTCCAACTCGAACATTTAATTTCTAATACCCTGTATAATGTTTCTAGTTTTTCAGTGTAGCTGCACTTTCTCCCGAACTTTTCTTGCAATCTAACAAAATATCACTTCTACAGTTTTATTCAGTTCCAAGATATTTAATTTTCAAAGATCCTCCGCAAAAAGCTGGTAACTCAAAATAGTCTGTAACAGTCTTATGCTGAAATAGTTTAGGGAATTCAAGAATGCAGTCAAATACAGGTGTCCCATTTAAAATCTAAAGTAAGGCGCCGCGCAGTTGAACTGGGACAGCCTGCTTAAGTGAGAAAACTTCTACTAGGTGGATACACTCCAAAAAATACCTTCAAACTCCACAATTTGATCGTCCAATCTATCGATGACGTTAAGAACATGTGCGAAAAATCTATGCCGCCTTGTACAGCATTAACACTAATACCGGTAATAGGTCCCTGATGACTCTCGTATGTGTCCGTAATGCCTGCTTTGGTCCCGTGCCTGCAGGCTGAATAAGCAGCGCCCTCTTCACTGCCAACAACGAAATTATTTACGTCGGAATGTGGAAAGTCCAAGCAAGTCACAGCCACAGGTTTCGACTGCATTCTGTGCAGCTCCAGTGTTTCCTGAGGTTGGCTCAGCATGTCCAAAGACCAAGAGCACAGCCGGCCGTCAGTCGATATACTTATTAAATTATGAGCATTCTGTGTTCCTACTACATGCATGCAGTATACTGGATGCTGCAAAAATAAATAACATAATCAAGTTTATAATACAATAAAATATAATTACCGTGTGTGCAGATGCAGAGAGCGGCGTTCTTTGAATGGGTGTTCGTTTCTGTACCCTATTATCCCACAAAACGATTTGGCCAGAGTAAGTACCACCTAATATCAGGTTTGGATGAAACTTTGCAAACTTTGCCGACATAATAGCACTTTGACAGTGAAAAACATATTCTGGAGTAGACTTCTTAAATTTGGTGTTCCAAATCAATGCTACACCATCAGGATCATTTGGAGAATCTTCATTATTATTATATGAAGCCAGCAGAAGTTCTGGATATTGCAAAGACCAATCTAGAGAGGTTAGACATCTATTGCGTGACCATCGTTCATCATAGAACCAACGATTTAAAGATATTCGTTGGTGTGACTTCTCATCTCTGTAGAATAAACAGAAATTAAAATTTTTACATAAAAGATTAAAATATCACATACAATCCTTCCTCTCCTGTACCACCACTATAATCCGTGTAAATATCCACAGATTCTGCCAAGGCCCTTTCTACCAGTCTTCCAGCTCTATCAACAAATCGTTGGAATTCTTCGGAAAGAATTATCATTTGTTTCTCTTCTTCACTTAATTCCCTAACTAAAAACAACCGGCATAAAAATACCAAACAATCATTCTCGCAATCGAACTCACTTTCTTTAACTTCTTGTTTTGCCTGCTCCTGTTCAACGGCTGTAATGGCGGGTTGTACCTCTTTGACTTGCGGCAGTCCATGAGGAAGGATCCCTGGAGGTAGCTTGCTTCCAAAACCACCGATGTGTGGAAGGCTGCCCTCCTCGTCTTCACCTTGCCCATCGTCATAGGTCAAAACTGTGGTGAATAAGCTGCCCGCTCTTTTCAACACTCATGCATACACACACATTCTACCAATTCTCGATAAACTTATAAAAATTCGACCATTCACCAACTATGTACATGTTTGAATGTAAAGAATTTACGTGAGAAATTAATAAATTTTTAGAAAATTCAGGCCGCCCAAAAAGGGTTTTCTTTTTTTTAGACTCTCTAGAATATTTTGCTAATTCAAATAATCAGCAACAGTATAGCTCTGCTGGAGATAACCTTTTGAAGATAAGAGGTTACTAATCAAAGGGTTTGCAATGTGCAAATTTTATAATTTTATTAAACTTATGTGTACATATTCGCTATTTTTAAAATTTCTATAATCTTTAATTTACAAAGAGAAAATTTTTTAAGTGGAGCCTTAAAATTGTTTAAAAAATATTAGTCGGGTTTATGAATGTTCTCAATCAAACCTCACTCAAACATTTACAAAAGGAAGTATACATCAATATTACAGTTTTCTAACGGTTTTTAAAACTTGATCCGAAAACTGTATTATTGCACATCGAATTAAGAAACTAGAAAATCAAATCACACCAACTTATCTGATATTTAAAAAACAATCAAGCATACAAGTAATGCTACAGCTATTTATTGGTTGAGAGAAAAAGGTAAAGAAGGAACAGTAGGAAGAACATCATATATTTACCTAGAAATAATCTGCTGTCATGCAAGTTGTCCTCAAGTAATTACTATGTCAGTATTGTTTAGCAGATGCATGCATTTTCCGATCAAAATATGAGATTTTAAATATATGAACGATTAGAAAATTTTCATTTTCAAGTAGTTTTATTTGCTCTGTTATATAAATTGGCAAACAATAGCTGTTAAGTTTTAAGACCCATATATTGCAAGAACACATTACTGCTTCAATTTAAATTTTGCCTTGAAGTATATAAGCTTTATGAAAATGCAAAGATGTTATATGATTTCTCTAACGCAAAATTGAGAAACATGTAGTGCCATAACAATGTGTGGGACTGGCATACAAAGCAGTTTTTGGAGTTTTTTGAGAGGCAGTAAATTCTCTATATAAAATTTAACATGCGCCTTAACAAGTGCGGCATACCATTATAGTTAAGTTTTACTTTTGCCAATAATGCAGACAGAGGTCAGGTTAAATAAAAAAAGTTGTTAATTAGTAAGACAGATAAAAAAATGCAAATATTTTATTCCAATAAAATGCCTATATTATTGTTATGCCGTTTATAAAAGCTATTCCATTGGCAAATAAACTTAAACTCGTAGAATATTACAGAGCACATAAATCTGTTTTAACTTTATCTGTTTCAGGGAAGGGTGATTTTATTGAGGCATGCAACATTCCACTTAATTTACTTTGATTCTACAATTTCCATGTTTTTTATTTTAAATATAACTCTCTAAAACTACGGATTCATTTTTGGGACTTAGGCATCGTCCAAGTTTTACTACGTAATGGAAATAATCTATTGATTGCAATATTTCAAGAGCATCTTTCTTTGCATTAGCATAAACTGACTTTGATCAGTTTGTACAATTTCACTTCCTTATAAAGTTATGGATCTTGAAATATTTTTTTTACTTTTTAAGCTATTTCATCTAAAGTACACAACTGGTAGACAAGTTGGTCTACTTTTGGTGACTCATTCGTTATTGGATCCTCATTGAACTGTGGGGGATCATTAATTTCAAAAATTCACGACTAAACATCAACATAAACACATTCCCAGTTATAATAATTCTACTTCAGATCTACATGTTATTTACAGCATAACAGACATCAAGCAAACCCAATATTAGACAGTGTACTAAAGCGGATAATACAGATAAGTGCTGTTCTGTTAGAGCGAGACGGAAAAGCCACCTACCTGTGAACTCGTCTTCCCACTCTAACCCCGGATTTAGATTGTACTCGTCTTGAGAGGAAAGAAACATTTTGTATCAGTAGTGATTGAATTTAAATGGAATACAATCAATATTTTCAGCGAATTTCGAAAAAAAGAAATCTTTGCTGTGCCAGACAAACCAAATTCATTCGCCAATGGCGAAAATGGATTAAATGTGGTTCTCTCCGAAATACCAAGTCAAAACTGCAAATTCTGTGGTAAGGAATGAAAGCTAAAATACATTGTTATTATCCACAACATGTATAATTATTAGAGATGGGCCAAATATTCGTTATTGGTCAGTATTCGGTCACTCTTTCGGGATTTTCTCGCCTAAGGAGGCGGACTGATATCAAAAGATGATTGGATGACTTACTTACCAAACTATGATGATCACCCATTATCGTTTAATTTTAAATGCTTTATCAATGTATGGGTTGTTGTCAATTTTGGGTTGCTATCTTGAGACAATGCATAATATGCATGTAGCGGGTGTCCAAATAAGAAAGGATGCCAACCATACTATATCTAAGGAACCGTTTATGGTACAGCTATGGGAATGAAAAAATAATAATAAAAGTGGCCAAGAGAAATCGCTGGAAATTATTTTCAAGATTCTAAGTTTGCTGTTAGAGGGCGTAATAGTCATAGTTGACAATAAAACATGGTTTTCTCTTAAATATACCCAGATAAAGTAGATCAAAATTACGAATATTGCAATCTTGCATATATTTTGTATAATTTTGGTTTACCACTTCTTGCTCTAGCTCATAAAATAGCAATGGAGGGGGAAAGGCAACGATTGATTGTGAAGATTCTTGTATAGTTCTTTTCAGATATCTTGGCGTGTGTGTGCAGTAATCTGCGCATTACGTTCATGTGTTTTTCTCCCTTTTGTAAAATGGATTGGTTGAATTTTAATTGCTGCCGTAAGATGACTTGAGAATATTCTCACGTTTCCGTATTTCATCTCACTCTTTCTTACTATGGTTGTGTGAAACAAAATGGTTTCAGTATTAATTTGCTTATTTTGCAATATCCAGTGGTCACCAAGCAATTTATTAAAAATTATTGCCTTTCAAGCATAACTGTCAGTTTGATTGTCAGGTGTAAAGATGCCTAGAAATGTTTTTGCCAAACAGTGTCGAGAAGTTTTACGAAATATTTTTGAATACTTTACTCGAGAGAAGGAAAATAATGGTCCCCTATTGCCCTTAACTTGTGACCAGGAGCGATTTGCCGATGCATCAAAAGTAAGTCTATGCAGCGTGTCGCGCATAGTTGGAGAGGAAAAACGAGGTTTGTCTCCTTCAACACCCGGAAAAAGGCACAGCAAATCAAAATTAAAAAGAAGATGTAACTGACAACATTAAAACCGAAGTAAGGAATGCTATTTATTCCATGAAAGAAAAGAAATAACACATTACATTAAAAATTTTAAATAACAAATTAAAAACAAAACAAATAGTGAATATTTCTGACACAAGTTTGTGGCGTTTATAACCAATAGCAGATTTAAGTACAAACTAGAAAATAACCGGTGTCTTTTGTGTGAGCGGGCTAATGTTATGGGTAAAAGAATACATTTCTTGGGGGAAAACGTCAAAATGCTCATTGCCGTGTGCCGTGTCCAGAGTCGCGGCGCACACGCTTGTCGCGGTTCCTAGCAACAGCAAAATTTTGGAAACTACTGAACTGCTGGCGGTTGCTTGGATAATCGGATATGGCGGCGCAAACGCCAACAAATCTGAAAAATACTATAACTTCGGTTTGGTTCAACATAATTTGGCAAACTTGTTCTCGTTGAAAAGAGCTCAAGAAGAACAAACATATAATTTTAATGATTATGATATTTTCAAAATGTCTTTTATATTCTGTGGCACGTACAAAGGTTAGTAATTAACCCGTCCTCCCGCCCCTAAAACTGTTTTCTCCATATCTCCGATTAGAAAAAAAGATATCATTGTACGGTTTTTACTGTTTCTCTCGTTATTTTGTCCTCTTTTTAATTAATGTATGATTATTATACCATTCCATTTAAAATTTTCAAGAAAATCTGAAAAGTTTGCTGGTCTAGGGTCCCTGTATTGAGAGAGTACCGCAATCTCCGCCATGTTTACTCACAATAACAGGCGCCAAATTTGAATTGTGACGGAATGTCAGATTTTATATTTGACATGTGTTACAAATTGCGGATTCACCTTCTGATTTTTGATCCATAAACAAATAAAATTTGACTGTAATACGTTGAGGAATAATACTACAGACCAGATTGTGGAAATATATATCACTGATTCACAAAAAAAAACGATAAAACATAAACACCAAACAAACCAACATTTCAGCTGGACTTTGACTGACATATGACATTTTGCTGCTGACACGGCAGTCCGCCATATTTACTCACAGTTCTGAAACATAGTGGAGCTATTGATTGCGGTACTCTCTAAATACAGGGACCCTATGCTGGTCTTTCAAACAACGCCCTCTAGCGATCACTACAGAACAAAAATGACTTAAATGATAAAAGTATCTGATTAAAGGAAGAAAGCTCTTTTCAACAAGACTAAGTTTGCTAAATTCGGTTAAATTAAACCGAAGTTACAAGCATCTCCACAACCAGATGCTCCCTTTCCTCCTCCGCTGCTATTTGATGAGCAAGAAGTGGTAAACTAAAATTATACATAATATATTCAAGATTGCAATATTCGTATTTTTGATCTAGTTTATCTAGGTATATTTTAGAGAAAACCATGTTTTTATTGTCAACTATGACTATTACGCCCTCTAGCAGCAAACTTAGAAACTTGAAAATAATTTCCAGCGATTTCTCTTGGCCACTTTTATTATTATTTTTTCTTTCCCAAAGCTGTACCATGATCGGTTCCTTAGATATGGCCGGCATCCTTTCTTATTTGGACACCCGGTACATCTTATCTTCAAAGAACGCCCATGCAAGCGATTCTTTGCGTCCATTTCAAAAACAAATCTAAATGCTTGTTTTATAATTTCTCGAAATAACTCAATGAATTATAATATTATTTAAAACAACAACCTGTGTTTTGGGATGACATGTGTGGGGGAGGAGAAAAGCAAGCGAACAGTGTCCCAGAATCTAACATTTTCTCTCAATATATCTCACACATGAATTGTAAACCTAATATTCGGTTTGGTGGGTAAAAATTGTTCGGTATTCGGTCCAAGCCGTGTTCGGTGCATCTCTAATAATTACTAAATCAAAAAATGTGAGATGTTATATTTGTTGCTTGGTTTTTGTCCACAAAGAACAAAGCCAAAAAGAGATGAGCACTCTGAGCAACTTTTCCAATTTGGGATTATAAGATGCTCTCTTATGGTGAAATTTTTGGCCTTATTTTGGTCAAAGGACTAGACTTGCTCTGGATTGTTAACCTGACCACAGAACTTACAAGCTGGCGCAGCATTTCGGAAGCTCCATTTCAGCAATGTTCACTCATGCTATTAATACGCATTGTTATATAAAAAATACACTTATTTGTTACCTATTGCACTGTTGGACCACGTAACAAGAACCAATGAATTACGTGATCCAAAAGCAACAGATTGAGCGCTCAACAGATGATGTTAGTATAATGATAAAAATACGTGCATTCTGTTACTATTTCGTAGAGTGTAGTGCAAGAAGAAAGACGCAACCCACTATCTCACATCCACTAATATCCATATATTTGTACTTTTTCAAATATATCGAATAACCAAATAATGTGTGTAATTGCTAATTTTCGGGCGATGAAAGAATGAAAATCACAAAATGATTGTAGGACAGAACACGACACGCTAAAGAAAACTAAAACTGGGGGAAAGGATATGACTGGATGATGGAATGGTGCAATTTGCAGTAAGCAAATAAAAAAAATCATAAACTTACCGTAGTAATCAGTTGCATGAGCTAAGGAAGGAAAGGAAGAAAATATTACTCATAAATATTAATAGAAACTAATCTAGTTTACAAATAATTTTTATATGCTGTAAAACATTGGTTTTCAAAGTGGGGGGCGCGCCCCACTAGGGAGGCGCGATAACATGTAAAGGGGGGCGCGAGCGAGAAACGGAAATCTTTCCGTTTCCGCCACACTCCAGTATCGTTAGCGCGTGCCTCGCATGCAAACATGTTTTACCTTGTTGTATTTTATAAGTAGGTACATGGTGAGTCCACTGGCTTCCTCTAGCTGTCTAGCTGCTAGATAGCTAGAGTCTAGCTCTAGCTGCTAGAGAGCTAGAGCTAGAGTCTAGCTTGTGCCAACGGGGGGCGTGGGCATTTTCATTTTAGAGAGTAGGGAGGCGTGACAAAAAAAACTTTGGGAACCACTGCTGTAAAACATTTAATTCCAAATCAAAAATGTCTTTTCTAACTCTACGATAAATAGTGAATTACTTATGTACCTAGTTTTTCAAAAAAAGCTGCACATTCATAAATAGTTGATTATATAACATGAATAACCCAAACTCTTTTTCAGGTTGACATTTTATAGGTGTTGGAGGGGATATTGCACCTTTGGCGATGGAAGAACAAAAATGATTGTAGGACAGAATACAACACGCTAAAGAAAACTAAAACACAATAACCCCTCCAATGTCAATCTGAAAAACAGTTTGGGTAGAAGGCTACACCTAGAGATGTCGAAAATTGCAGTTTTCACCATCTGGCAAAATAATAACTCTGGGATTCTGATATTCAGCCGAATAATATCCTCAACTTTCAGAGGCAAAATTAAAAATTTTTAGGTGTATAAAACGAGCCTACATATACGATGTATTTATTGTACAGGGTGTCCTATTTTCGTTGTGATTTGGGGGTTTCTCATAGAAGCAGCAGAGATAGAGTCTTGGGGTTTTTGCGAACCTGAGCTACTTCCTTGAGTATAATAGAAAGTCGAAACCAGAATTTAGATATCGTTTTTAGTTTTCGAGAAAAGAAATAATATTGATTTTTATCGAATTTCAAAAATTCTCTACAATTCTTTTTCTACTAAGCAGACTAACTGTTAAGATTGATTCCTATAGGATTTTTCCAAGGACTTCAGTGGTAGTTTTTTTTCTAAGAAGCGTATTTTTTGAGTTATGACATAAAGTTGAATTTTTTAAATGGAAACCACAGCAGGCTTTGGTCAAGTTCGAAAGATCTTTTTTAAGCTATCAAAATATATACTTTTATATTAAAAAAACGGCGAAGATTTTGGTACTTTTTACCTTTAGAAAATATAAGATAGGTAGGTACATCCAAGATACCTGTGATTATGTTAGAAATTTTTAATAACAACTGAAATAAAAGCAATAAAAACAGAAAAAAACAGCAACACTAACAATACAAACAAAAACAAGAAAAACAACAAACAACAAAATTATAGGAACTGCTCAAATTGATTGCCATTTTCTTAACACATAATCTACATCTTTTAGTTAATATATTGATGGCATTAATTAAAGAAATAGGAGGGCTTGCAAATATCGGAAAGCTGCATGTGTTGCCTCTGCTAGCTCAGCTTGATTGTTGTATCTTCGATGGTACATTTTTTCTTTTAAAAATGCCCAAACAAAAAAGTCTAATATACTCAGATCCGGTGATCTTGCAGGGAAGAGATGGTGAATGATTTGAATTTTATATGGCCTATACGAGCCCAAATCCATAATAGTTCGGCCGGCCGTCGATTTTAACATGGCCGTTCACAAAAATGTAAAATGACCAAATAAATGTATTACTTTCGCAAATACTGTGACAACTACCTTAAAATATAATCGTTCAACTCTCTATTAGTGAAAACACGTTTGTCATTTTTGCATAGTTTATTGTGAATTAACGAAAATAAATTACAATCTGTGATTCATAATAGTTCGGCCTTCATGTTAGTACTGTGTTACGCCTCCTTTATTGGTGATTACGGCTCTAATACGATCGGGCATTGTGTCAACAAGCTCTCTGCAATCTTCTGGCTGAATGTTATCCCATATTTGCTG
Source organism: Xestobium rufovillosum (assembly GCA_963966045.1). NCBI lineage: Eukaryota > Metazoa > Arthropoda > Insecta > Coleoptera > Ptinidae > Xestobium > Xestobium rufovillosum. Next base: position 18,952,480 of record OZ014496.1, read on the forward strand.
CAGTTTTGCTTTCAATTCATTTACCGTGCGTGCTGGGTTTTTACGCAGCTCTTTCTTCATTGTATGCCAAATTGATTCAATTGGTGACAGGTCCGGACTGCTTGAAATCCACGGCAAAACAGGAATATCCTTTTCCTCAAACCAAGTTTTTATTTTTTTTGCCGAATGGCACGGAGCACCGTCTTCAGCAGTTTGGCATAAAGGAATCGATGGCAAAAAACTGTCGGTTAAAATGGTTTTATATTCATCGGCGTTCACAATTCCACTAATAAAACGAAGTTTCCTAACTCCCCTTCCAGACTTACAACCCCACACCATAATGGAGGCTGGAAACTTAACTTTTTGAACGAGGCAATCGTTGTGGTAGGCTTATGATGATGTACGCAAAACGCGTTTCCTAGTGTCTCCAACACAAACTTCAAACTTGGATTCATCGCTCCAAATCACTTTGTACCATTGTTGTCGAGTCCAATTTTTATGTATCTTAGCCCATTTTAGACGGTTGAGTTTTTGTAATTTGGTTAGCAGAGGTTTTTCTTTTGCCTACATAATGAAATTCAAAAATGTTTATTAACAGGGAAAATCAAGAAGCTGGCTGTCTACCTTGTAAAATTTGTATCCCAATTTGTGAATTGCTCTTCTAGTTGTGGATACGGACATTTGTCGTCCAGTTACCTCCCTCCACAGTGTAGTGACTTCTTGAGCATTTGATCGTCGATTTGCTTTTATAATTCTTCTCAAAGCACGTCGATCAGCGATAGAAATTTTTGATGGGCGGCCAGTTTTTTTGCCTTCTTGAATATCTCCAGTTTTCTTGTATAGATTGATAACATCTTGCACTGTTGATCGCGGAACTGAGAGCGAAATGGAAATTTTTCTTGCGGAAATACCATTTGAATGAGCTTTTATAATGGACCACCGCAGATCTTTGCTCAGTGATTTTCCACGAGGCATTATGCGATTCCGAATCTTACCAGAAACTGCCACGATATGCCGTGTGTCGTTTCGGTTTTGTTTTGATGAGCGTAATTTTAATACAAAGCTGCCTTGATTCCGGCCGAACTATTATGAATTACAGATTGTAGTTTCTTTTCCTTAATAAACAATAAACTATGCACAAATTATAAATGTATTTTCGCTAACAGAGAGTTGAACGATTATATTTTAAGATAGATGTAGCAGTATTTGCGAAAGTAATACATTTATTTGGTAATTTTACATGTTTGTAAACCGCCATGTTAAAATCGACGGCCGGCCGAACTATTATGGATTTGGGCTCATATTTGCCTTTCTTAAATATTTTTTGAACTTTTGTTTTGGAAACACCAACTTGTGATTCGATTTCGGGACAAGAAGTTTTTGGTGTCACCTCAACCAACGATAAAACATTTATTTCTTCCTCTTCCCTATTTTCTTTATGACCCATAGTGAATTAAATTTGATTTTAATCTCGAAAACATCATTTTGCTTGGTCGTCTTCTTTCTGGGTATCTAAATTTAATAAATCGATGGATAGGTATTATACTGGAAATGGGTATCTAGGAATTTTTTGTGCACCTGTTGAGATATAGATCCACTGATTCATTTACATTCTCACGACATTAATTGAAAACAGCAATTATGTTGTATTTTTCGAAATTTTTATAATTTTGAAGTGCCGTTAGGTATACATATACCAAGTGTCTATTAATAAAACTAGCTGCATGCAACTTTTGCTAATGTCTTCTAGTTCAGGCCGGAAACTTATGGACCGTACTACTTATGTCAACAGATGATTATTCAGTTGTTAACATAACAGATGATTATTCAGTTGTTAACATAAAATCACAGGTATCTTGGATGTACCTACGTATCTTATATTTTCTAAAGTTAAAACTTAAAAAGTACCAAAATCGTTGCCGTTTTTTGAAATAACAATATAAAAGTATATATATTTCGATAGCTTATAAAAAGACCTTTCGAACTAAACCAAAGCCTACTATGATTTCCATTTAAAAAATTCAACTTTATGTCATAATTCAAAAAATACGCTCCCTAGAAAAAACTACGTACGCCACTGAATTCCTTGGAAAAAGTTCTATAGGAGTCAATCATAACAGTTTTAGTCTGCTTAATGTAAAAGGAATTGGAGAGTTTTTGAAAATCAATAAAAATCAACATTATTTTTTTCTCGAAAACTAAAAACGATATCCAAATTCTGGTTTCAGTATTCTATTATACTCAAAAAAGTAGCTCGCGTTCGCGAAAACCCTGAGGCTCTGTCTCTGCTGCTTCTATGAGAAACCCCCAAATCACAACAAAAATAGGACAGCTTGTACTGTACACATCATACACTGTTAGTAATAGTTTAATCTTGCAAATCCTAGGACACCGATAAATAAAATATAAATAAACTCAGACCCTCTACAGATCGCGCAGTGTATTGAGTCTTTCAAGATTTGTTACCTGCAGAGGGTTGCAGCAATTCAATAGACTGCAAATACAAGGACTATGAGAACAACTACAACAGAAGCAGTTCCTTCAGTTTCTCAGACTGAACTGGTGCAAAATGTTTTAATCTACTTCCTTAGATTAATCTTCAACTCCTGAGGATGCTGACATTGTCAGTGAAACACATGTTGAGTTTAATTACTGTGTCACTGTCTTTTGGCGTGTGGGGTTAACTTATTAAGAATTCATAGTGAATTTACGTCGAAGTTCTTGATTCAACTACTGTGTCTACTTCCTTGCGATTTCAGAAATATCTGATGTGGAAATCTTTCTGTTTCTTCTCTAAATTAATTTTTAAGTTAGGTAGTTTAATATAGACCAGTATGGAAGATTACACTCCATACTCCATGAAAGTCATGTACCTATATGGAAGTCTGAATGCTGGCCTTTTAACACCATTGTTATTACTACCCTCCACATACTTACTAAATTTGATTAAATTCAATTATTATGGTGTTAATATTATTATCACGGCGACGATTGGGACCTTGCTCCGACTTCTCCTCGATTGATGAAAAAACGAAGCAGAGTAACACAATGACCTCAAGCCGCTACATTACTTGTTCGATGCAATAACCAGCCAGTCACGGTAGTCCAAAAGGAATAATGACATTTCACTTTCTTATTATAACAAAAGATCCTGCAAGGCGGATCCGTAGACACTTTATAAGTTTAATCACAGAGTAGAATACGCTTAGCTTAAGTGCAGATTTTTCTGAAAAACCATCTACTGTTTTTTCTACTCAACGAAAATAGATAAACCTCAGCAAAGTATACAGTCGTTTAAACCCGAGTAAACTACTTTTACTCCTATCAACTGCAAAAAATGGATGCTTAACTATTTGTGGGAAGGAAAAATACATTTACAAAATAAACTTTATATTCGTCAACACTTCTGTCTTTGTATTTATTCTGACGCAATAGCTTTTCAGTCTGTGTCACTCTGAAGTAAAATTACTTGTCGCTGTGCGTAATGAACACTACGTTATTAACAAACAAGTCATGTACTAACGACATAAAATGCATGCTTAATAATACCTTTCCTTGGTCTCCACCAGTCCTCCATATAGCCTTTAAGTGGAGAGGAAGATGAAGAAGATCCTTGTTAGCAACACATATAACAACATGTCACTCTTCTAATTAATGAGCACCAATATTGGAAATAAAATTTAAAAAACATTGGACCAATCAATATTTTCCACTATTGAATGCTCTCAAAAATGTAATTTCTGTTCTTTTAAAAATAAAGTTGCCTGATTAAGAATGAAATAAAGAGGGCGAGGAGAAAGTTTACTCACACTTTTTCCAAGATGAGTATCCCAAAACATCTGCCAGCAAGACATATCAGCATAAGTTAACTCTATTCAAAATATGAAGAATCTGTCATGACAGACAAGTTTTTCTCTTATTGTGTATAAACATCTCGAGAAACAAATTATTGCCAAAAACTATGTACACAACTGAACGTTAATGTCCTAGTTGAGTTAATAGTTAGAGAGCTAGCATCATTTTTGATGACAAAAAAGACAGGCTGGAACTTTGCCAATCACTAGTTCAGAGTGAGGCAGACACTTTTTCTATGTGACAAAATTTTCGCTGGCAGTCATTTCTGTTTTTTGTTTTTAATAAAGCATGTACCTGTTGGACAGGTCTTGTGACAAATTTGTGTCAGGCTCATATCTTTTGCACGCATTACTTGACTATCGATGAACCTGAATTTAGAGCTGGCAGACATTGTTTCATGTCTTATGATGGAGGCAGATCTGTGGAACTGGAGAACTAATGAAAATGCGATGACTAATTAGTGTCAAGTTAATTTTTCTTCTACACATTGTTGTCTCGTACTATGATAAGAAAATGCAACTGGTAGACATTTTCTGCAGTCAAGGGCAGAAGTAGACGTATCATAGTACGAGACAAGAATGTGCAGAAAAAAATTAACTTGACACTAATTAGTCATCACAATTTTATTATTTCTCCAGTTCCACAGATCTGCCTCCCATCCTAAGACATGAAACAATGTCTGCCAGTTCTAAATTCAGGTTCGTCGATAGTCAAGTAATGCATGCAAAATATATGAGCCAGACACAAATTTGTCACACGACCTGTCCAATAGGTACATGTTTTATCAGAAATAAAAAATAGAAATGACTGCAAGCGAAAATTTTGTCACATAGAAAAAGTGTCTGCCTCCCTCTGAACTAGTGATTGGCAAAGTTCCAGCCTGACACTTTTTTGTCATCAAAAATGACGCTAGCTCTCTAACTATAATTGACTTAGGGGGTGTTCGTAATTCTTAGATTCCTCAAACAACTTTTGAAATTTCAGAAAAAAATACACATTTGATATTTTAAAATGGAAGAAAATTGTCGATTTCCAATTAATCAAAACTGCACTTCTCCTTGAAATTACAAGAAAACTGAGAACGAAGAGCATTTTTGCATAAACATCAGATGCTCTGTTCAAAATTTCATGTAAAAATTCTAAAAGTTGTTTAAGGAATCTAAGAATTAAGTATGAACATCTACTTTTCAGGGGATATTAATGTGCATGAGCGAGACCGTTGAAACTTTTAAAAATATCCCCTTAAAAGAATCTCCGAAAATAAAGAATAATGAATAGTGCATGGTAAAAAAAAATCCGATCTGATTACCTCACGAGAAGTTAGTTTTCAAATGTACACACTGACTACATATTCTGAATTCACAATATAGTGACAGTGCCTCATTGTTGTGGGAGAAAATACGGTGCCCTTCGCTGAGATTTCACTTTTGTGCAGACTTTTGCTGAGAGAAAAAAAAGTTTTGCTCATATAATAGCTTCATACAAGATGATATAGATTACTAAGTATGTATTTGATTGAACTTTAACTACTGTGTATAAAATTTTGGAAATGCCAACATGTGTTGTAGCAAAGTACAGTAGCTCTAGCTGAATAATAAAAGGGACATGTATCAGATACAGTTTTCTCAAAAATGCTGCTGAGATGACAAATTAAACGTGTGAATGTTTTATTAAAGTAAATATTCAGGGGCGCGTCCGACGAGATGCTTCCCCAGTTGTTCGTCCAAGTTTATTTTCAAAATGAATTTTGTTACAGAAATAGTTGTTCTTTGGGCGTTTTTTCCAGTTCAATATGAACGATGATAACAATTATCTTCCGACGTTCAATCTGAATGCGCCAGAGAGATGTTAAAATTCTCTGAACATTTTCTGCTTTCAAGTAGCCCATTTTGATTTTTTTTTCTCCCCTTAGGGCCTGCCTGCCCGAAGGCTCAGATGCACAAAATGGGCTTATTGTGCTCACCCTAAATTCTAAGTCACACCCATTCCATGATCTTGGTGCCTTGGACCAAAACGTACAAGTCAAACATTGAATGCGTGGAAAATTCTTCCGGTTCCATCAGACATCGCCCGAAAATTCGCTGCCTCTTCTGGTCTAGAGCTTCACATCTGCACAGGATGTGCATAGCTGTCTCCCGTTCCTTATTACACAAGCGGCAGTTAAGGTCTCCGTAATATTTGCCAATCTTCCACAGGTGTTCTTTAACGGTCGTGTGTCCCGTTAGGAAGCCTGTTACGATTCTAATTTGCATCCTACTAAGGCAAAGTAGTTCTGAGCATCTTTTCCTGCAAGGTCCCTTTATATACGACTTGCTGTGCATGTGTCCTGGGATCACGTTCCAGTAATTGTGATGTTGAGCGCGAATCCATCCGTTTACTTGGTGTCTGACTGCACTCTTAGTTATGCCTAGTGCAGGTTCCGGTCCAACGAAAGGATCGTTGGAGCCCCGCTTTGCTAGTTTATCGGCTTCCTTGTTCCCTATCAGCCCACAGTGACCTCGAATCGAAAGCAGTCTCACTGCGTTCCGCATGGCTAGGATATTAAGTTGCTCGAAGTATTCCCACAACAGTCTGGAAGACATCTTTAGGCTCATAAGAGCCTTCAAAGCTGCCTGGCTGTCTGATAAGATAAAGATCCGATAATTTTTTTTTTGTAGCCCCTCTTAATGTTTCCCCCCACACGTTGTAGTATCGCGTAGACCTCTGCTTGAAAGACAGAGGCATATTTGCCCAGAGAGGAGCTGAGTTTCACTCTTGGTTTATCTCCAAACAGTCCTGAGCCAGCACCTGTGTCGGTCTTAGAACCGTCGGTGTACCAGATCAGACTGCCGGAAGGTATGCTGTTCAGAGTTTGGTTCTCCACTCTAGGGTCATCGATTGTGACCTGAAAGAGTGGTTGTGCGGTGTTCTTGGGGACCATGTAATCCGTCCTCATGTCAAGCATGGGATCCTTTATGTCCTCAATAATGCTAGTGTGCTCTGTACCCAGACGGACACGGTAAAAAGAGTTTTGCAGTCTGTATAGTGCCAGTCTCACCTCCCCCTGTATCACGAAGTGGAGACGGGGAAGGTCCATTTTGATAATAATAAACTACATTTTGTAAAGCCGAGGTACCTAATAATCGGAAACTCTTAGTTTAATTGTGATAACTGTCAAACCTTTCACAGAATATTTCATCATCATAAAGTTCTCATTCCGAAGACTGGTTGGGTGCGCACCCTCCATCCTTTCCTATCCTGAGCTAACCTACGCATTTCCCTAAAAGTAGAATAATCTACATCCCTAACTATTTGAGAGCAGTAGTCTGATCTGGGTACACATCTACCTCTTTTTATTCTTATCTCTGACTCTAGAATTTCGCGAACTATTCCTTTCATTTGAGTCCCAGAAGGCGTCCTACCCTCTTACCATCCTATCTCTTCTATTCTTTATTGTCTTCCGTACCTCTCGCCAATTCTCCTATGAAATACTCTTCCGAGTTTCTGCATTTACCATTCCCGAGCATAATAGTTGTTTCATATTGTTAAACGTAACTGCCCTGCGCTATTGTTTTATATCTCTAGTGTTCTTACCATCGCGAGTTATTTGACTTCCTAAATAGCAGAAATACACGACTTCCTCTATCTTCTCATTTCCTGTTTGTATTTTAGTTTTAGTTCTATTTTCACGCCCCCTACATACCAAAATTTTGGTTTTCTTTTTATTGATCTATTTTTATTACCAAGTAATAGTTAGCTGTCTGCACTGCAAAGCATTCAATTCTCATGGTGAAGATCTGTGCTTTATATCCATGACGTAATTGAGTGGGAGAGAAACAGACAAACACATGCACATTACCACACCATATTTTCTCCTACCATGGTCAAAACTCAAAACTAATTTTATATTTACATATTTTGCATTATTTTATGTTTGCGTAAGTTTCAGAATACATCAACAAGTATTTATTTTGATCTGGCACTAACATCCACAACTCAATAATCATTTTAATCAGGCAAAATTAAGAAAGCATAAATAAACAATGCATATAAAAAGCTCAAAAAATAATTCCCATATTTCCAGATAAATTAAGAAAACATTAACCGATTAATTGATGGAAAAACAAAAAGTTGAAAAAAATTATTTCCATATTTCCACCTAAATTAAAGTAATTTTATGATTTAAAACAACAAGAATATAATTCTTTCCTGGGTTATACATACATATAATGTACAACATACACGATCTTTTGATATAGGAATGCCACGATTTTTAACGTGCATAAAGCTAGTGTGATTCAAAAATGAGCAAAATAAAATGTAAATTTCCTTCCAACTTAAATATAAAAAAATATATTGTTGCCATGAAATAAGTACGCAAATCAAATGGAAATAAAAATAAAATGTTGGTGTAACTTAACTACATAGGTAATAAGACTTTATTGTTGTAAAAAACTTACCGTCTCGTTCATGCCCAGTTGTCGTGGTCTGCGTCTGCTTAGTATAAAGAACTGTTTCCTTAGGTGGTATATTTGTTGACTGAACAGCAACAACACTAAGTTGGGGTACCCTCTTTTTACTGACAGCCACGCTGCAATGTAAATAAAATTAACACCTAAAACTTGCATAAGAAACTACTCACTTATTTGGGAGGCTGTTCGGTTGTAATGACGTATCGGGCGTGTGATTCATGCTATGATCGGGAGTAACAGAATTGGCACTTGATATACTAGACAGAACATCGGAAACTGGAGCGACACCCAACGAACTAAGCATTTCGTCCAATTCTTTACGATCTCCTCCGCCACCCATAAGTGTACGATTTGTTGCATCTTCTACATCTTTTAGTTCCTTTTCACGTCTTCTACGATCTTTTTCTTCTCGCAAAGCTTGGAGCTTTGCTTTTTTGCGCTCCAATTCTGCTTTTCGATCAGTTACTGTTGACATTTTGATGGTATCTGTGTGAACAAACATGCTAAATTATACACTTAATAACACTTCTTCAATTACTTAGTACTACAAGTGTTAAACACGTTATTATGACACATAAACTATAAAATCAATAGATAACAAACACCCACATCAAAGGACAATATTAATATCATATACCTAGTCATAAATTATTTTGCGGGATTTAATTTAATGCTAGAGATCTTGCTTTGGGGGTATTATGGTGGAATACAAGTTAATTTCCAAAGATTAAAAGCAGACAACCAACGTGCCTTCAACAATTAATGCAAGTTGTCATTTTGACAATGGGAGAATGGGAGATGCAATAAAGCAAGTGGTATGAAACGAAATTGTTCATAGAAAACCTTTGTACCTGAATTTGTAGTATCACTTTGCAAAGATTAAATTAAAATACACTTTACTTTACCGGTTAAAATGTACTTTACGTATACAACGCCCGATAGACACAGTCACCATTTCTTTTTTTGACATGGGAAGTTCCGAGGTTCCGACGATCCGAGGAGCGAAGATTTGATGACGTAATTATACAGTTATTTTTCTAGGGATTTTCCATTTAGCCCTATTTTCCATATTTCATGGATGTGGATAGGTTATTCTTTCATTCAAATTCTGTCTCCCCACACCCCTCAGAATAAAATTGCTTTGGTTCAGCAAACGGAAAGATGTAAATTTCCAGGGATCTCTGAATATCAGAATAAGATTATACACCTTCTTTCCAATAAGACGTTTTATAATTTATTATTATTCTTCTTCTTTTTCTGGTGCTAACAAATAATTTTGTTGGTACCAATACACTACACAAGTGTCCCCGTCATACGTCAGATTTTCATTCTAAACAATTCAACTGCACGTGCCATTTGACGTTAATCAGTGTTACTTGCAACGTCTTAAGCTAACTTTTGCGTTTTGCATTAATTATAATTATAGAAGTTTTGTAGTGAAAACAGTTTATTTTCAATTTTTGGGTTGCGCTTACGAGTAAAAACTTAAAACGACGTTAATTATATTACATACCTAGAACCTAGATCAAAGAATATTCTTTGCATAGATTAGGTTAAAACGTCAGGTTGCATTATTTCTTTGTCGCGTTTGGAATGAAAATCTAAGATCTAACGTTTGCAACGAGCCATTTTTGTAATGTATTCTTATGCTTAATTTGATTTTCACCTGGTTTAAAATCCGTTTAATTACTTTGTTGTAAATGCTGAGTTTGTCTGTGCCACTGTGCAAGAATGGACGACATAAGTGGCGCGTCACAAACATCAGATTTTCATTCCAAACAAAACAAAGCCACGTGCTTTCTGACGTTTCAACCTAACGTCTGAAATATAATTATAGTTGTTTTCAAGTTTTTACACGTAAGCCATAGCTATGCGTAAGCCCAACACGCCAACACACATATTGAAAATAAACTGTTTTCACTGCGAAACGTCTATAATTATATTGCAAAAACTATTTTAAGACGTTGTAAACAATATCGATAAACGTCAAATGGCACGTGCTTTTGTTTTGTTTGGAATGAAAATCTGACGTATGACGGAGGCACTTATGTCCCCTATTCAAAAGTACGTGTTTTTCTTAAAATGTTATCACGGATATTAAATCTGTGAATGTGACTCATGCAGGTCTTTAGATGTCTTAAGTGGCAGGTATGTGTAATGGTTAAAAGTAAAATAAGCTTTAGCTACTCCCCAGACCCAAATGTCAAGCGCCAATCCAAAGGTTGGTAACTACTGTCGGCTTTTTTTGACAAGTGTCAAAAAGTTCGCGCATTTCTGACTTTGGGATATTTTTATAGTTTGTTTGTAGTTTTTAGTGTATGTTTTATATATTTAGTGTTAATAATTAAGCATGTGTTTGAACAAGTTTCATAAACTGCTCTTACATTCCCGAATATGTGTATTCTAACCTAAACTGCAGTACCAGTTCTGTTCATAAATGGCATTTTCAATAGTTTTCACAAAGATTAAGGCATTGTTTTTATTCTTCATTAATTTATTCAGGCGGGCTTTGTGTTGTTTTCGCCGTCGCAGACGTCCTTCTTGTGATAGTGTACCTTTAACACATGTAGGTGTTGTACCCCATCAAGATTCTGTTATAAATGACGCTCAAAGTTGGACAGAATGGACAAGCAAACCAGAGAGTTTTGAAGATTATAAAACTAGAGCCATTCAGGATCAGATAGAATTATATCGTAAACAAAAAATGGGAGCTAGACAGATACGAGAAGAATCGCCAACAGAGCAAGAGGATTTTTTCGGAGACATGACTCCTAGAATAACTAAACAGAAAAAAGTTTTTTTAAATTCTGAAAATGATGCAAATGCGAAACTGACTAGATTAGCTATGGATCCTGATAATTTGACTGTACAAGTAAGTGTTGTATTCTAATATATTTCTGGCTGTTAATACTGTGGCAAGTAATAGACGTCTTTTTTTAAATGCTGGATTACAGAATGTAAGGTAAAAGTAACTATTTATAGGGTGGTGAATTGGGAGAATGGGAAGAAAGTTCTGGATGGGAGGGCGATACTTTAGACTGGGCAGCGCGGGAGGCATTATTAGAGAAGAAGAGACAACAGAGAGAGAAAAGAATTCGGGAACAGCAACAAAAAAGACAGGAAAAGAGTAGTAGACCCGTTGCTCTTGGTGCTCGTTTATCTTGAATATTTCAAATTTGTTCCAACCAAAGTACTGATTTATTTTACCGTACTGCGTTTAGTTCGTGATTTAGCACTAAGTATTAATAAAAAATGTCCAAATATTTTTGTGATTTTATTTCAAACAGTTAATGTTTCTTAAAAATGTGACACATAAAAGTCTATATAAGATTTTATTAAAATATACAAATATAAAAATTATATAAATTATAAAAATTGATAGCTTAAGATAGTAAAATAAATTACTACACGTAACACATACAGGTAGGTATTCTCATTAAATGCAAGTACAGTCAATTCACATCTAATACAATTATTTGCCTAGGTACTTTTTATGACGGTCCCTAAGATTTTGGTTTTAAATTTTCTCTATACATATTCTGAGAAGAAAAATTCATGTATTCATGTCCTGCATTTTTGTTAGCTGAAAAAGAACTTGTGCTAGCTGGAATATTCATGTACTGGTTTCCGCTAGAATTTAAATGTCTTATGTGCTCCTCGATGTGCATTTGCTTTATAAGCTCTTCAGCCCCTAAAAGGAAAGAAAAGCATGTCCGATATTTATGTGTTCATGTTTAGGTACTGAAAGCTTACCTGGAATGGGCATTCCTGAGGGTGGAAATAGTATGTAATGTTGGTCGATAGAGGGAGCATGATCTATTTTAGGTTTCTCCTAAGAACGTTTAAATTAAGTTTACAAAGTTATTTATAGTTGAAAGTTTACCTCGATGGTTTCAAATGGTCTGCTACGATTTGAAAAAGTTGTTAATTTGATGGGTTTTGGTGCAGGGACAGTTTGGTAATTTAAATTTAGGACTGCTCTGTTGAGATCATTTCGTAAATCGTCTTCATGGTGCGTTATAATATGCTATAACATAAAGATGTAAAAAATGAAAGAAGCTACTTTTTTATTAAATAACTCACTTTTCTTTCTTCTGGATCAGACTGTGTGCCACTATCTCCTAAACTGCATCCACTTATTGTACTCATTCTTCCAGAAGATCCTGAACCTGTTTAATAAACAATTTGATTTACTGCTATTATTTCTTTAGCAGGAACTTACTTGATGTACTTTGTAAACTTAAACTACTAATTGGTCTTTGGTTCGATACAACAACCAGATTTGGATTGCTTGAACTGTATACAGGTTGCGAAATTTCACTTTTATCTTCCCTTGACTTCCCCCTTGAAAACAGTTTTCGTACTCTGTCAAAAGGAGTCGCTTTCTTCATTGAATTTCTCATATCTTGCTGAATTTTTTCATATTTCAGCCTCATTTCTTTTAGCTGCTCTTGTTTTTCTTGAAATGACTTTTGAACATCATTTCTGTTTTTCCACTCTTCCACTAATTTTTCTACTTGAGATATAGAATGTACATTATTTTTGTAATCATTTATGATTTCCAATAACTCCTTCTGTACTTTATCTTCACAGTCGTCACAGTTTTTTTGTGATTGTGGGGAAGATTTTTGAGATTCATTATCCGAATGTTCTTTTTGCAGTTTAGAATTTAGATTTTCCGCAGACTTCATATTCTCAGCTGAAGGTACCATAAGAGAAGGAGGTTCTGGAGTTGTAGGAGTAATACTAATGCTAACATGCTTTGCTAAAAGTAATAAATAATTTAGAATTCCACTTGTTTCACAAACATCAGTATAAAACTTACTTGGTGTATTCATGGTCATGTATCCTAGTGGAGTCATGTTTTCCACTGTTGGTGGTAAGTTAAAAGCATTAACTGGTCTTGGGGGAGGACAGGCTTTGTACAATTCTGCCATGTTATTTGGGGTCAAGTACCCTTCTTCGTCTTCAGGTGGGGGTGATGTAGTAGAATTAAGACTAATTTCTTTTAGTTTTGAATACATACTAGTGAATTCGTTCATTTTCTGCAAAAATGTTGAATAAGTACTGTGTATTTAGCAAGTTATTAAAACAACTATTTTACCATGTAACCTCTCAAAACATTGGCCAACTCGGTGTGTCCAGCATTTTCAGCAATTTCAGCTGGAGTGTGGTCAGAAACATTGTGGATATCATATGCAATATCACCACCTGGATAATCCAAAAGCAGCATCGCTAATTTCTCCAAGCCAAATCTGGCAGCAAAATGAAGTAGTGTTGGATATTCTTCATGACCTAAAGTAATAAAAGAAGCAATCATCTTTTTAAATGTGTTTCGGTATGACATACTGTGTTTGTGTCCATGTAGAGTATAGTTGTAGGTGTTTCCATGGCCTGAAAGTAAGTTGAAGTGAGCAGGCACATTTTTTTGGAATAAATGAACCATCCAGTTGTCAAGTTGGTCTTTTTCAGCGGGGGAGAATCCAAGGGTCTGAAAAGAAAATGGTACATTGTTTTGTGTTGCCTGGTTAACTTCTTACCAATAATGACTTTCAAGAAAGCATTAGGTATTTCGTGAAGAAGATATTTTATACAGGGTCAAGTATTGTTCATACATCAAGGGTTCAATATAAATTACAGAATAGGCCACTAACGACTGCTAAAACCACACTTACAAAAATGTATTATTTTAATAAGGGTGCCCGAATTATGCAGCTAGAGTTAGAGAAAACAGTAATTTGTGGGATCCCCCTTCACTTTTAGTTCTCATTACTTTAAAACTATTTCTACTCATACAGGTTGTCTCATTTTCTCTGCACAACCCTAACTTGGTTTTTTAAATGGAACGATATCTGATTGCATTTTTGAATTTATCAATTGATTTTATTACAGTAGACTCTGAATTATCCGGGGTAATGACCGGGAGGTGATACACAGATAACTGAAAATCATGGATAATGTTCAATGCAAAAAACGTGGACATACAGGTATAATAAAGACTACAGCATAAATAAACTTTATTTCCCACAAAATTGCAAAATAAATATGTAACTAAAACCTAAATTTCATAGCCATTTTTATTAAACATACATAAATTTAAAAAAATCTTGTCAAATAATAACCGATTTAATGTCTGTTTAGCAATTTAACTTGACTCAAACGGCATGGTTAATCGGCAAAACCGTGGATAACCAGATCATTGTTGTCCGCACGGTTAACCCACAAACTGGATAATCGACTTCCGGATAATAGAGAGTCCACTGTACTAATGCATATTTTTTGTGCCGCCGAAATTTTTTGAACATTACTATAGATGCCCAGGAATTTTGAAATTTAAATATCTCCTGATTGAACAAGCTGCAGCAGTGATAATTTGATGAGTCTGTCGAAAATTATGAGTTAGGGGTAATTCCCGAAGCATTAACAAATCGAACAGTATTAGCAAGTTAGAAAATTTAAAAATGCCATAACATTATTTTTTATGAATACATGGTGTCTATGCGAATCAAATAGGCTGCTAGTTGGGTTCGATCCACTTTACATATAATTGAAAAGTATTGTTGGTTATACAGTTTGTCCCATTTAAGGGTGTATATCAACGTTATATATTTTTTAAATGGAATACTTGCATTTTATTTTTGTGCTTTGAATTCTATGCTTCATTGTAAATAGAAATAGTAAAGTTATTCATACTCAAAAAATTTTGTTTTTGAGCTAATCCAGTTTTTCGAAATTTTTGATATGTATGCAAATCTACTTGGCTAAAAATTGGCATGGCCAAAACAGAAACCATTATCAAACCGATATTTTGGGGGTCACTATATAACAACTGGATAAATCAGTGCTTGTGCTAGAAAACTTAGTTTGCTACTAGTACCTATTTAAAATAATGTTCCTACCTAGGTATTTCTTTGATCTAACTTGTGATTTTGAATGGAACACCATTTGTTTTTGCTTGAATTGTATTCTTTGGGATGTTTTCGTACTTATTACAATTTGAGTGTGATATTTCAAAGAAAATGCAGCATGCTATAAAATATTTTTTTTTATGATTGGACATAACCCTTGAATGGGACAAACTGTATAACGGAATAGTAGTTTATGTATCAAGAGCGGAAAATGAAGTATTAAGCGTGAGTTACGACGATCCGAAAATTTCGAACGAATGCTTATAATTGTGATACATATCTACAAATTTTTTCCTTCGACTGCAAAATAACTTATAAAATTAAGAACACAGTACTCAAATACCAAAAAATCTTTAATAAAATGACGTTTCTCAAAAATTCTGCTGTCACAATTGTTTCGTTGCTAGACAACGTTAGTCGCGCTTCCTGTTAGGTATAACAGATACATGTACTATAAACGCCAAAATTGCTGTTCCACTTTACGGTTCAATTCCGCTTAAAATGCCATAACCAATTACATTCTGAGGTAAAAGAACCTTAGCAACTGTCCGCCAATTAAAGTTTTGAAGGCGGATCTAAACGTTTTATTTGAATAACAACAAACGTGTTAGCCTTGCACTAGTAAACAAATGTAAACAAATATATAAATAATCATGTTATTTTAACGAAAAATCACATCGTCTATGGGGGGGGGGGGCTGGCGAAAATATAGCAACGTCCGGCATAAACGATTCGCGTCGCAAACTGGAACACCACTTTTGGAGTTTATAGTACATAACTGACAAACTTTTTCGGTAAACTGCACATGTGCAGTGTGGGAAATAATATTTCACGGTCATTTATGCACGGGTATGAGACATTGTCAATTTTCTGGTGCAGTCACCTATGTAAAATATATGTTACTATATGTTACTTTGTATACTTATAATCTTTCAAATATTTATCTGAGAACTATTCAGGCCTAACGGCGAAAACCTAACTGACAGATTTTTCACTTGAAAAGTAAAAATAGAAAAACAACAAAACGACCGCTGCAAGTATCGATTCCGTGCCTAGCGAATTGCTAGCTGAATGCACGCCTAACCAACCACTGACGCCGTTATAAACTATCTGAGTTTCTCAGGTACTTAAGTACACATACCTTCACTAAAGATCGATTTAAAGCAAACTAGGGCCATGCAGAATTTTAATTATTTTGAATACAGTCCCACAAAAAATCTTTTCCAAATTATGCCATAGGTACGAATTTTTTCTTTCTTAATAGGTTCATGAACTTAAAGGTGAATGCATTTTAGACATTTAGCATTGCCTAGTCAGTACATTACCTAACATATTTACCAAGATATTTATCTTGCATGAAACAAAACGTATGCCAATTGTTCTTTGAGATCTTTAATCCGGACCTGTGCTTCTTCATTACAGTTAATTCATAAATTTCAGTACGTTCTATTCTATTCAGTCTTTATGTTTTAACATCAAAGGTGTTATGTTATTTACCTGACACATAAATTCTACGGGGTTGTTACTTGAGCGTAAAATTTGTTCAAGCTCCCTGAGTTTACTCTCACACTTGATTGGCCGACTGCCGATAATGTTCCCATTTTTTTCCACTAAAATATTAACGATCGCGGATACCTCTGTCAAACTGTCTGGTACGACAATTTTTAGCGTGTATGGATTTCGCCGTTTCATAGATTTTATCTCGACGAGTTCGTTGTTTTTCTCGATGGATACTTTTATCACGTCTTCTTTTTGTAGTGGATAAGTCAGCAAGACTAGTACACTGTTCTGTCCCTGTAAGAGAAAAAGCATACAAATGAATTACGTTGTCGTTCATCAACTTTGCAGTTAGGTATATTAGAAGAATTAGCAAGAAGAGAAGAGAAGAAGTGCTTCGGTTCGCTCGCACACATGATTTCGCTCTATTGGAGCTCATCAGTACTGTGCAGCCGTGTGCGAATAAACCAAACCAGTATCTACTCTATAAAGGCGAGTGGGCCACATCAGTAAGCGAGCGCCAACTCAAAAGAGTTGGCTCTCGCTCACTGATCGTTCCCTCAAAACATTACTAGT
Source organism: Xestobium rufovillosum (assembly GCA_963966045.1). Classification (NCBI taxonomy): domain Eukaryota; kingdom Metazoa; phylum Arthropoda; class Insecta; order Coleoptera; family Ptinidae; genus Xestobium; species Xestobium rufovillosum. The sequence continues at coordinate 18,969,746 of OZ014496.1, forward strand.
CAATGTTGAAGAAGATAATAAAATGAAAAATCGATCTGAACTTGCTCCAACAAATTTTCCTCGACAAGGATTTGCTCTGTAATTCAATTCCACTTCAGAGACGAACTTGGCCGTCATAAACCGAGATCCTGAAAACTTCCTGGCACGGTTTTCTGGGATGCCGAGGGAGTCATCCTTCTAAACGTTTTTGTCACGTGATCACACTATAACTGATGGCCAATATGCTTCTTCAATTTCAAAATTGCGTGATTCCATCACAGAGAAAAGGACGGGAAAACTCACACGTGGTGTTCTGTTTCATCAAGACAACGTTCCTGTCCACAAGAGCTGTGTTTCGATGGCCACAATTCATTTATACATGTTGATTTAACAGATAAACTGACTACGTAGCATTTGTTCGGAGAGCAATTTTGGATGGAATGTTCAAAATTTTTGAAATTGCACACTGCTAATGTGACGTAAAACAAATGGGGGAGATTTGGCTGCAGGTTCGTAGACTATCGACAGCTCCATTTGCATCAATAACTTTGGCTCATTCATTACTTATTTGAGTTTATTTTCAGCCGTTTCTGAAACTTTATACGTTTTACAAGTCTGGAGCTTTATCTTTCAAATGGGTGGGGTAATCTGAACTTGTGAAATTCTACGAGTTTGCAATTGCTCAGCATTTATTGCGGCCAGGATAAGTATCATTGTTTATATAATAAGCAAGGGTATTTTTAAATTTGCAAGTCAAGTACCTACACACTAATCACTTTGTTTTTATCATTTAAGTATGTAATAGTTTTATTCATTTCTCATTTCACGTGGTGTATATACTGGAATTTAGAAATTAACGCGAAAAACTTGTAAAATTACGAGGAACTCTGGCAGCTTTTCTACAAAAAAATGTGGAATAAAAAGTTTCTTCTAATTTTCCGTTTACACGCAATGTAAAAAGTGGTTTAATTTATCACTTGCCGTAGGCAAAATCAATAAAGCAGGACTGTACTTGAAGCGCTTTCGGTATACGACTAAACTTTTGAATTTTCTCACCTGTCTGATTTTCTTTGGCGAAACCGAAAACTGCGCTTTTTCGTGATGTGTCGATATTGAGGTTTGTTGTTTCCATATTTTCGAAAAAATGGCCATAGCATGACCCAAAAATTCTTTGGTGAAATTTTCGTCTTGGTCTTGACCGACCCCAAAACGTTGCCATTGTGTGTAAGTTGGTAGAGCTGAAACAAAATATGCATATTTCAGAGAACTTCAATAACGAACAATATGCTGGATTATTTTATTCATTGTCAAACTGACCAATCAAAATACGCGAGTAGACCAACCAACATGAGATTATTTTGGTAATTTCTTAAAAATTGATGATATGTTTATGAATTTGTTGCTGCACATAAAATAGGCATCCTGGATGTTTTATCACCCACTTGCATAACGTCAGATATTTGAGTTCACAAAACAATTTTGTCAAATGCAATTCGAGGCTTGAAATTTTCAGGTAATTGTCCCAAACTTGCATATTAACAAGTTGTGTTAATTTGATCTAATCGATTACTGGTGCTACGCGCTTTTGATCTTTTAATAATCAAATTTACATTCGTTATTACTAAATAAAATAAATAATTCCAGACTGCTTGCTGTATTACCATAAACTAATGATTAGTCTACAGTATTACTATGTATAGAAAATTTTGTTTTACACTAAAGGGTGAGTACGTACCTGCTTTATGAACATCAGTGAGATCATCGTCGTGTACTCCTAAAAGTAAAGCAAGTGTGCGATCCGGGAGAAGTAATTTGCCCAATCCTGAAGACGCTTCGGGATGTTGAGAAATATGATCGAGAAATCCGGGACACAAAACCACTAACTGTAGTTTCACATTCGCCGTGCGTTCCGCTAAAAGTTTGACGTCTCCATTTAAGTTTGTCACTTCTTCAGCGCCTATATGTTGAACTCTATAAAAAATACGGCGTAATAATCAAGGAATTTACGGTAATTTCATTTATTTCGTACTTAAAAGGCTTCCTATTGGCTTGCTTGCTGATTTGTTGAAAGTAGGACGTGAAATAGTCGACCCATAAATTTGCAGCTTGGCTACACTTTAAGGAAACTATGAGTATGTCGTCCATGTGCAAGGATTTCGTTGGAAGACCTGAAAAGAAAACTTCTACTTTATTATACAGTCAAGATGTGCCTTTTATAAAGGAACATTATTATTCCACTCTGTATATATAAACAAAGAATTTATTATAAAGTGATAAAATAAATATGTCTGCTTTTCATCTGAATACACTTAAGAAATGCGTTCTCTGTGTTGTGCGTTCCCGCGCCAAACATTTTGAAATTCTGCATCAAGCTCTGCAGTAGGCTAGACGGTCAAAAAAGGAAGTGTGTCATGATCAAGTGCGTTGGCGACTGTATAGTTATTTATTCTTGTCTACAAAAACCTCGGTAGATTCAAGCAATTTCTGAAATTGAAATAATTATCTACGTAATTCATTCCAATTAAGTCCAAACGGAGAACATTTATCTGGGATCAAACCACAAATCACATTTGCGTATAAAGAATTATGACGGTGCATTCCTGCGTACTTTTATAATTAGAGCAGCTAAAAAGTTGTCAGGATATTTTACATTTCCGTTGGGGTAGTTATTTGAACCAGAACTATATTTATGACGCTTCGGTTTACTATAAAAAGGAAATACGTAATTAATAAAACTTTTATAAATGTGAGCTTTGACTTGGAAACTAATATTTCATTAATAAGAAGTTAGCTGTCAGTCGAAATCATAATGGTCCTTGCCTATTAAGGAAGATCAAAATGGTTCGAACCTTGGTTGTGTCGAAGTTATAACGTTATGTATAGGTATGGTGACCATAATTTTTCAAGGAAAAAAAAGGACATAGGAAATAATTAATAATAATAATAATACATAGAGAGGGCTGCTGCGCCATCACAATGTGAGGTGCACCTAAATCCTGGGCTTCGATCCAGCTCAAGGTCACATTTGCTCGTGCGCCTTTCTATTTGGGAACCAAAAAGACTGACAACGCATTTTAAACAGACCCCTTAGCTGACGGGGCACCAGACACACGCATTTTTTGGGAAAAAAGGTAGTGTAGAAACATAAGAAAAACAAAACAACCTCTACGGGAGTCGACCCCACCCTCCCCGAGAATACCAAACCACAAACTCTATACAATACCTACCTAACCACGAGACGCTGTTGGTTGCGTTTACAACTGACTATTATTAATACGCCGGCGGTCGGGTATCAAAAAATATGCAAATGACAAAATGTGACCTTGATCTGGATCGAAGCTTAGGATTTAGGTGCAATTCAAAATGCGGCACTCGTGGCGCCTACTCCTGATTGCTCTGCAAACAAACGAACGTGCAGTGGCGTGAAAGAGTTACTATTTTTATTATTAGGCTGCATCGGAAAACAAAAAGCGATTATTTAATTTGGCTGTCTGATTACTGAATTAATAAAAGTACATTTTAACGTACTTTACCTGCCATTAAGGACAGTAGGACATCTTTCCCAAAGAAAGTACTGTCCTACTAAAATAAGTGCATATGGTCACCATATGTATAGGTATATGAGTTACAAAGGTCCCGTTTTTCAAAGAAACCAACACCGGATTAAGTCTGACGCTGGCTTCGTTGCTATGGTACCGGCTTTCTGATTGGTTGTAGCATAGCATCGAAGCCGGTGTCAGACTTAATCCGGTGTTGGCTTCTTTGAAAAACCAGGCCCAAGTAAAATGGGAGGTACAAAAGTGCATATACATATTACTTCGACTTTGCAAATATATAGTACTCGTATCTACAACAACGTTCATGGATTTTTGGCGTCCCATAGATTGCACGCGGTATCGTCAGTTACCACACTCATCAGTGAAATCGTTGCGAAATAGCAAGTGCATAATGTGATAGTGTAAAAAATTAAATTGAAGGTAGGTATTATAAACGTTTAACTTAAGAGTAGAGGGTGATCAGTAAGTATCGTCAGATATTGATGAACAACTCATTCCTTGCTGAATCTCTGAACCAGTAGGTATAAAAAGGATATTAAAAAAGCAGAATTACTGGATCCGTGTTCATGGACTTGACCTCAGTCTACGACGACGCCAACCATTGACACCCATTAGCCATTAGCGAAACTATTCGTTCACTAATGAGTCATGACGTTGGCCTGATTACGGCAGTTCAGTCACTCTAGACCTCTAGAGCATCACCTGGTGATAGTGCGTAGCCTACTGTCGGTAGGCTACGGATAGTGGTAGCAGATAGATCGTTCAATATCTATAAAACGATCAACCATCATTTCCAGGCACATAATTTGTATTTGCGGATGACTTAACTTTTGTTATAATAATAATAATAATAATAAATCATTTATTGTTCCAACACAATTCCATCTAAAATTATCAACAGACATTGAGTAGTGACTGCAAAAAGAGAACAAAAGGACTGAATTCAGTCTCGGGACTGATCCAGAGACTGATGTTCCATTCAGCCCTGGTTAAACTAACCTAAACTTAAAACTAAACTCATGGTGCACAGAGAAAGGGCAGACAGCAAAAGAAGGAAAAGAGACAAGATGGAAGGAAAAAGAGACAGAGACAGACAGAAAATGTAGTTCCATCAATGCAGACCGTTGACATGACCACTGAAAGCATCAAGGGCTCAACTGTCGCCTGACGCAGGCTCTAAAAACCTCGAATGGCAGGGAGAAGCTGGATGCAAGTATACCGTTCACAGACTTAGCAACATTATACGACCAAGAACGCTTAAATATTTCTTTATTGTGGCGGGGAACAGTCAATAAATGCCGTCTACGAATGTTGATGTTGTGGACATCAGTTCGGTAGCTTATTTTATCATGAAGATAAGAAGGGGCTTTATACATCATAATTTTGTAATTGAAACATGCCATATGTAAACGGCGTCTGTCATACATACTCAACCAACCAGCATGTTCAAGCTTGTGCGACACGCGATGCCTTCCCCGGATACCGTATATAAGTCGCAGACACGAGTTTTGCACGACTTGAATCCTCCTCACCTCGATACTGTCCAGGCAAGGACCGTAAACGACATCTCCAAAATTAAACAACGATAGAACTAGAGAATCACATAACATTATTTTTGTAGCGGTTTGCAAAAAGTGCCTGACAGAGTATATAATCTTCAGAGATGCATATGCTCTCCGCAGCAGTCCAGTCACGTGTTCTTTAAATCGAAGTTTATTATCCATAATCAAGCCGAGATCCCTAACCGAATTACTGAACGGTATGACCTCAACACCCATCGTGATCTTTAAAAGTTCCATAGCCACCTCCCTAATGTTATCTCTACCAAAGAGAACGACAGATGATTTAGAAGGATTAATGCTTAACAAATGAATATTGGACATATTATAAATTTTAGAGAGATCAGAATTTATTCGTTCATTTGCCAAGGCAAGATCATCAAAATTAAAGGAATAATATATCTGAGTATCATCCGCGTACATGTGGTAATTGCAAAATGACAAGGAATTACACAAGCAGGAAGTATAGAGAGTATAGAGAAGTGGTCCTAAGATGCTGCCCTGGGGCACGCCCGTGGTAAGAGGTAGATGTGTCGAGGCCACACCATCAATCACAACTTGTTGCGTACGACCGCAAAGAAAGGAAGAAATCAAATTAACGGCAGTAATATTAAGTCCAGAATAATGATAATTGCCTGGAGGATTTCATGATTTAAACTATCGAAGGCTTTGGAGTAATCAAGCAATACAAGTGCCGTCAGTTGATTCCTATCACGAGCCCTAAGAATATCATCCGTCACATCCGCCAAAGTAGTAGTACAACTGTGATTCGGTCTAAAGCCCGACTGCCGAGAAGGAAGTATACCGTTCAACTGAATATGAGACCACAACTGAAAATGCATAATTTTTTCGAGCACCTTTGACAGTACAGGTAAAATACTTATAGATCTAAGATGCTTCATTTCAGTTGGCTGACTCACTTTAGGTAGGGCAGTTACAAATGCTCGCTTCCACACAGAAGGAAAATAAGAACACAAAATACATCTGTTCACTATGAAAGTTATATAAGGGACGATAAATGGACAACACATACGAAGCAAAGTAATGTTTAATTTGTCGGAACCGAAAGACTTAGATTTGATATTCAAAATAATGTTCAGCACCGTGGTCTCAGGTACCAAGTCAAATGTAAAGAGACCTTGGAGCCCAGGTTTAATATTAGTGTAATAAAACTTCAATAATTTCCTACTGGGGCTTACATTTGATTTTGGAGCATTTACAAAATATTCGTTAATTAAGTTGACATTAGACAAAGAAGAGGGAAGTTTACTATTTTTCTTATTTTTACACAAATTAAGTTTTCGAAGTTCTTTCCATTTTTCTTGACAATTTGAGTTAGACAATTTATAATTTAAATAAGCCTTTTTTTCCCATCGAATCGTAGATGTCGTGAGGTTTCTAAGCTGTTTATAATAATTCCAATGGACAGCAAGTTTGGTAATTCGAAACTTTCGGAGAGCCTTATCACGAAGTTTTTGCATTAGTCTGACATTGTCAGTTATCCAAGGCTGGTGCGGTTTGGTCAACCCATTGTGGGTAACCAGAGGGGCATGAGAGTCAAACAAAGACAATATACTATGATTAAGATACAGTATCATTTCGTCTATGTTGTCCATATCATAAATCAAATCAAGATTTATATGTTCAAGATCGTACTGGAATATGCGCAGGTCAACATCTGCTAGGCGTCTATAAGAATATGGTTTAGGAGGGATACGAACGGTATCCGTTTTCACTATACAATATATAAAACAGTGATCCGAAACGCCACAGTCCACAACACCCGAAGACACTATATGGGAAGTATCCGCAAAAATCAAATCAATTAAAGTACTAGATGTCAATGTAATCCTTGTGGGTGTATCTATAATTTGAGTTAAATTAAAAGAGTTAGTCACTGATATTAAATTTTCCACATTTTTACTACTGAATTTTGATACATCCACGTTAAAATCTCCCAGGCAGAGGATATTTTGATAAGAAATAAACTTTTCACTCAGAACATCCTCAAATTCGTTCAGAAATTGAGATAAATTTGAACTAGGAGGTCTGTAAAAAAAGCCAACAATCAGGGGATTATCTGGTGTTAAGAGTTTAACCCATAAGTGTTCACAGTAATCATCAGAATTGTCCCTCTTTTCCCCGATATATTGGAATTTCACGCAAGTTTTAATGTAAATGACTATTCCACCACCTCTGCCCGATACTCTGTCACGTCGAACAATATTATAACCAGGCACACAGACAGCATCGTCAGAGACAGCCTCCCGCAGCCAGCTCTCCGAAACCCCAATCACATCAACATCTTCCGTCAAAATAAAGTCCCTAAACTGCTCAAAATTAGTTAATAACGATCTTATATTAATATGACCGATCTTCATTAATGAAACTGGGAAAAAGAATAATGATCAAGAAAAGAAAATCATAGCAGGAAGCTTTAATTTTAAACGTTCACAATAATATCAGCGGAAAATTCGAAAGAAAGTGCTGAACAAGAAAGCAAAAAGAAAGATCGAAATAGCGATAAGAAGAAATGTAGTTAGGAATGCTTAAGCGGCAGAGGTGAAAGTAAGAATTACATATATTACACTCAGAATAAGCTCAAAACAAGAATCTCAAAAAAAGTCACAAAAAAATCACAATCACAAACCGCGCCCACACCCTCATATACATAGGTATATAAATTTTACAAAACGATTTTACCTTACAATATAGTGCAATAAAATTCAGATCATGTAGTGTACAGAGTATAAAAATATTTATGGAAATGAAAACAACATAAATCTTAACTATGACTATACAAAAACAAGAGAAAATATATATTTTAACCGAGAAACCATTTTAGCAGAAGGTGCAAAAAACACGATAAACACCGGGTCCCAAAAAAGAAATTCCTATCCAAGGAACAGAGGTACCGCAGGTAAAAATACACTTTAAATATCCTTCACAGAAGTTAAAATTCTCTTCTTATAGAAAGCAAAGAATTGCCACACAAAGAAAACTTCCCTGTGGTAAGATCATTTTAATTTTGTTTTATATTCGAAGTAAGGAGGTGCTAGCTACACTTTCTCGAAACAACCAACTTTGTTTGGAGTCACTTTGACAGAACTGCACCACTTTACCAAGAGTATAGTTGACTACCTACTAGATACAACGAATGTATCTCAAAAGCTAATATGCAGCAAGTGGGGAACAAGTCAAAACTCTTTGCATGCGTTCCACTGCCATATTGTCTCGTGTTCCAAACTGCCGAATACGCCGCACCGGTCTGGCAATGATCAGCCCATGTACACAAGCTTGACGAAGTCCTAAATAAATCTGGTAATTGAATGTCTCAAATAAGACAACTGTAAGATGCCATCAAAATCTATGGAGCGGTGACACCCCTACCATCAACCAGACACAAAAAGCAGGAAGCAGATCCACAACAGCTTTAAGGGCTCATACTTTAAGATTATATTCAAGATTATTTTACAAGTTTCCCTTCTTCTGTTACATTCACTGGAGAAACCAGGCGTATAGGAACCAGTACGACAATATCGCGTGCTCATGGAAGCTTGTGCAGCTAAAGAAAACGTAACTCAGATGATGCTTCAAAGTAGAGGCACTTGTAGGATTTACGGCGTGCATCGTAAGGCCAAGAATTTTATGTCATTCGTCATGTGTGGGAAGTGGGAAGAGGAAATTATCTATGGGAAAGGAACGGCTATGGATTAAACTTTTCAAAGCATTCATTTTTGCTTTCAAATTTAAAATATCTGGAGAGATATTGATCCAGTGATTATACAACAGCATGAGTAAGTTAAGCAAACCCCAAAGTCAGGCTTTGGAATGATAATGAATGGAGAGACGATAAACTTGTTGCTATAGAATACAATTTAAGGGAATGAAGAAAAGGAGGAAGAATAAGAAAGAAACATCTTTAACTAAAAGCAACGGCGACAAAAACCACGACGAATTAGAAACAAAATCAGACAAGAATGAGTTGTTGGAACGCGGATCAAAATGTGACGCGATGCTACATTTAATTTGACTTTCGTTGCTATGATACAACCAATCATGAAGTCAGTACCTTAGCAACGAAAGCCGAATTAAATATAGCCTCGTGTTATATTTTGATCCACGTTCTAATAAACGGCCCTCATACATACATAGACTTTGGGTTAACAGAGGGTGTTAAATTTTATTGGCTCGGTTATCGTTAAAGATAGAGAGAAGGTTAAATGGGGAAAACTATGGTATTTTTGATGCTTATCAATACGGTTTTTCGAAATAATGTCCCTTCTGCATATTTTCTGAAATATCCCAAAAAGTTCCATTTTTTTAAATAACTGCTCTGCAATGAAAAACGAATAACTTTCAATCTTGAATTTAAAAACATTATGGTTTGTTTGGAAACAATGAAAAATATTTCTTGACAATAAATTTTCGAACTGGAGACTAATTAAATATATGAGATTGTTTCTTTTAATTTAGTAGTAAATATCACCTTCATACATTAGGTATGTCATGATAAAAGTTCCGAATTTACGACAAATAATTCCAAACATCGACTTTTCCATGTTGATTTTTCATCTCGTGCCCAGTTTAACGTTATAGACGTAGATGGCGCTCACAAATGAGCATGATTAGGGTCCCTGTATTTAGAGAGTACCGCAATCAATAGCTCCACTATGTTTCAGAACTGTGAGTAAACATGGCGGACTGCCGTGTCAGCAGCAAAATGTCATATGTCAGTCAAAGTCCAGCTAAAATGTTAGTTTGTTTTGTTTGGTGTTTATGCTTTATCGTCTTTTGTGAATCAGTGTTATATATTTCCACAATCTGGTCTGTAGTATTATTCCTCAATGTATTACAGTAAAATTTTATTTTTTTATGGATCAAAAATCAGAAGGTGAATCCGCAATTTGTAACACATGTCAAATATAAAATCTGACGTTCCGGCACAATTCAAATTTGGCGCCTGTTATTGTGAGTAAACATGGCGGAGATTGCGGTACTCTCTCAATACAGGGACCCTAAGCATGATCAAACAATTTAAAACCTTTTCGCGCTTATAGACTCTTAAACCAATGAAAACTTGAGTCATTAGCTACCTACCTAGTTGTCATTTTAATTTGTCAATGTCTAGTTTCACTTCAGATTCAGTTGTCAAAAAAGCAGTAAGTATACATTTAGACTACTACTAAAATGAGAACTACCTACAATCTGTCAAATCGCTGTGTTGTCATATAGTTCGGAGCAAAGCTGAGAAGCTCTGAAATTGATTACTTAGTACTTAAGTTCCGTTTTCTCTGAATAATTTCAGGTGGGTCATTATGTTTTGCAAATGTTTCATTTTCACGCATATAATTAATATTAAATTAATTCCCGGTTTATTAAAAAAGCAGAAATAATGAATTAAAGTTACATTTGCCAATATCGGTTGCACGCGTGACGTCCAATGAGCCAGGTCAAATTATTAATTATCTTATTTCTGCCTTAAAATATAGCATAGAGAAGAACGCAAAACAGGGGTCAAATATTTTCGCCCAAATTTTCAAAGTGTGAAATAATAAAAAACAGAAGTCCAGTTGCCCATTGCTTGAACGATATTCCATGGCTAACTGTCAAAAAACTAAACTTATTTTCATACCATTTGAACATTCTGATTTGTCTTTTCCAAACAAACAGCATGCTTTTGGATTTGGTATAAAAAGATGATACAACAAAGTTGGAAAGTCAAATAAGGTGCCTCAAAATAAACGCAGCAATCATTAGCCATTTGTTTTTCAAGGTATTAAAATTTGTCAAAATATCGTGCAAGTTCATTTAACAAAACGAGTTTGAATTTATTCAGGCCCGGTTTTTCAAAGAATCCAACACCGCGTTAAGTCTGACACCGGCTTCGTTGCTATGATACAACCAATCAGAAAGCCGGTATCATAGCAACAAAGCCGGTGTCAGACTTAACGCGGTGTTGGATTCTTTGAAAAACCGGGCCTCAGGCTATTTCACAAACAATTTAGGTGGGATAAGATTTCAAAAAACAATATTGATGAGCTTGAAGAATGCCATAGTTTTCAGCATTTAACACTTTAATAATACCGGAAAGCCCAAATAGTAACGGTAAGCTAATAAAATTTAACACCCTGTATATTTAAGTAGTAGTAGATGAAAATTTAAAATAGTCAAATGTCAGTTTTCAGGGTAAGAAAGAGTCAAAGTTCAACTAGTGAAATTTGGGATTCAGCTTAAACCAGGGATCCATAAATAAATAAATAAATAATTGTTTGGATACATCGCTATAAGTTGTACCTACCAAAAAGCTAGTAAATACCATTATAAAATTTGAAAATAAAATATTTTTTTATGTACCTATATAACGTTGTACCATAAAACTGGCAAACAATGAAAAATAAGTACGTAGGTACATACATAGGATTCATATCTTGGTTAATATGCTCTACTTAAATAATCACAATACAGATTTAGCAATAAATCATGGAAATATTCGCAAATTAATAGTTGTTATCTATCAGGCAAGAGACAAGGTTTTGTTTATATTTTTATCACTTAAAAGGCAGGCTAGCCAGTACATGATACTGGTAAGAAATTTGATCTTTACACTACATCAGGTCATAAATTTTAGGCGAACTCAAGTTTGAATCCACAGGTAAAACTGATTGATCTGACCTGACCTCTGCAGCCTCAACCATAAGAACACTGAAGATGATTCACTACATCAATTACTTTCTTAAATAATAAGTCGTACATACAGGTAAAAGTTTTTGAATTCGCTATAAGACACACTTTTCACCGTCAGTTACTTAGTCACTTCGTAACTATTACACAAAACCGTTAAAAATGTCATGTTTTCAGAGACCACACGAGCATCGACAAAACTCACGTTTCTGCTTGCTGTAGAAACCACAAGAGAATAATTGTTCTACTGAGGAAGTCCCGACCTTACCAGATAAAATGATATCTTAAACTACAGGGGCGTACTTCAGTTCATTGTTCAAATTTACATACAATTATAAATATCCGCCTGAAAAGTGCTGACGTGCTAGCACGTTTTGGACATTTTTAATATAGAGGTAGAAAGCTGAATAGATATTTGGTTATTAGAAAAATGGTACTAGATAGAACACCTGTTTACTTTTAATTTCTTCAACATAGCTGGGTCTGCTACGTGTTACCCTCTATCAGCTTATCTGCGGGAGCTTCTGGAGGTTTTAGTAGTATCTTATACGTAAAAGGGTAGGGCCATTCACGTCTGCTTGGATTAGAAAAGTTGATAATATGGAAATTAAGGTTTGAATATAGCCACAATCTATTCTTTTTAATATTTCTATGCACACACCTTATTACAATGAGAATGGAATAAAGAAAAACACTTTTTCTAGAAACTTCGTTAAAACGAATGAATAAAATTGTGATAAACGTTGGTAATTAATAAATTATTGTATCATCAACATAAAGTTTCCAGTTCGAAGACTGGTTGATCGCGTATCCCCATCCTTCTCTATCCTAAGCTAACAGATGCATTTCCTCAAAAGTAGACCATTTTACACCCCTAGCTATTTGCGAACAGTATATAATATGGGCATACCTTTACTTCTTTTTATTCCTATCTTCGCGTCCAGTATGTCGCGAACTAATCCTTCGGGCTCTCATAAGATATTTTTATTGTCACATTGTCATTGAAAAAAGTGTAATAGTATATTGTGTCACGAGGGCAGAAAACTTTTTAAAAAATTCCAAAGAAGGAAAGATCAATACGTTTAGACGGAGAGATCTTGGAGGCCATCCAATCGGTCCACCGGGAAGTCATTTCGAAGCTTATAAGCACGTGTTGCTGCTTTTGGGAGAAGCGAATGACGCAAACTGCATGCTGCGCGCGCTGTTGCTACAGGTACTAACATTGAAAATGTTATTAGTATCCTAGTACCTATGGGTATGATATTCACCGAAAAGATTGTGTTGCATTTGCCAAATACGTCACGCGTGAGATCCGAGCGGTAGCGGTTAAAGTCAGAGTGGGACCGTCTAGCGTCGCAAATGTGAGAGAATGCCTCAACAGGAATGCAGTTATTATAAATCTGCACAGGTGTTTTATTATGAATATTTATTTAACATGCTATCGCGCACGCGAAAATATCCCAAACGCACAAGGGTTACAGTCTGCTTCGTCATTTTCAATGTCTCCCCCGGTTGCATCTTTGCGAAGGCTGCGAATTTTTTTGTTTAAAATTGCTATTTTTTGGATGTCTTATATAGAGTTGTGGATGCCCATTGAAATGAATATTATTTAAGGGTAGAAACGAATTTTTAATATTGGTTAAGAAACTAGGCCACATCAAAGTCTTGGAGACGGCAGAAATGCAAACTTGCTGAAAATAACAAAATAGGCAGGAAGGACCACATTAAAAATGAAGAATATCGAGAAAGGTGTGATTTAGAGAATGTAGCAAGCTGGATATTATGAAGAAGAAAGGAATGGAACGAGCGCAAGAGTAGAATGTCGGAAGACAGAATAAAAGTGAGGGATTCAATGCCATTCGGAAAGTTGGGGACATGAAGGAAACATTGGAAGGAATCGGACTAATGAAACAGGGGACCAAACGAAAGGAGAAGAAGAAATGAATTTTTGAAAATCAAGAGTAAAAGTTTCAGGCGAACTCTAAATCGATTGACTGCAAATACCCAACTGTCAAAATTTTTACTACATTTGCTATATTTTTATGTTCGGGATGGCTTTCATACGTTATAAGTAATTCATGTAATTCCTGATTTGGAAATTTAAATTTGGGGAATTTATATGGGTTCATTAATATCTGTTATCACTGCTACCATAGATTAGAGACTTATGTAGATAAGCGACTCCCTGTATTTTCGCCGGACGAAATGGTTTAGTTACGCTTTACGACACGAAGCGCTAGTATCGCAAACGCCGGGAAATTTGAATATAAGATCCTAGTTATAATGAAATTTCTTTTTATTTTATACTTATAAAAAATTTTGTATCCAGTATTTGCTACTTTTAGAAGAACATAAAAATAGTAATAAAGGATACAACAATTTTTTAAGTAGAAGTAAAATGTTATATGGAATGTTTAAATAAAAATATTTTCAAAATTAAATTTATGTATTTTATAAATGTAACATTGACACAATAAATTACTAAGAATTGTTTTATACAGTAATAATAAAGGCTACAAACTCCTTAAAAAAGTTTGCTTTGTCAAGTCGAAGAACTGTACTGCAGAGGCTAAGTGGCATTCGTTTTGGCGCTGAAATTATCAATGCTACAAACGAAAGTTTATAAAAACCTCATAACAATAGGGAAATACGTGCATTTTCACTTTGTTAGAGTTGTTTCCACATTTCTTCACAACACATTTTTGATACCCCACTTAAAGTTCGTTTTAAAAAATGTTACACAAAAATGTTGCAGAAAAACAACAGCAAATTTGCTCAAAGCTAGGTACACTCTCTAATCAGCGGCTTGGAAAAAAAAAAACGACTGAAAATTCAAACTTTTACACGACTGGCAAACACAACACGCCAACACCAACCAAGAAATTGCAAATGGCGCACGAAGCACGAACCAAACAATTCCCAGATACCGGTTGCCTGCAGCCCGGCAGAGATCGCAGATCGCATTGAAACATAGAGCATATACTTTATCATGTCTGTGGACTCTCGCCCTACATCAGCGCCTTTGTGCCGTCAAGCGTAACTAGTACTTCGGCCGAGTTTTCAGGATAGAGTGAACATACCCTGACTGCTACTGTCACAGCCTCTGTGAATAGTTGAAATCATTGCACTGAGTCATAAGAATTTATTATCTTTCTTTCAGCCGGACATTTCGTCTTTTATAGGCAAGTCTGAAAAAGAATGTGTTTGTGGAAATTGCTGCTCTTGCACAATAGAATATTGGCGACATTGGCTATCAAAACTGGACATAAAATATAAATTAAAATCAACAAATTACGGGGACATTCATCATAGACATAATAAAATGCTTTCTTAAAATCAGAAAATGATTCTATGCATTTTATAAATAATCTACTAAAATAATTAAACATGGTAGTTATTTCAAAACAGAACTAATCATTTTATGCACGTTGATGAAAACTAAATGTTGGTGTCATTCAAAATGGGGTTCCATTAGAAATAACAAATTTATGGTGTTTTGAAGTTGGTCAAGTAATTCTGATAGCCTACAAACTTAATATTTTCGGTTTCTTATCGCTGAAACGTATAGGTGAGGTACAGCTTCATTTACGCTTAAGATATTTAATATTCAAAATTCTTCTGCTTCTGTAAAAATTTGCACAAAAAATGCCGGTAACTCATATGAATTTTATACAAAAAAATATTTTATGCAGTTTTGTATTAAACTTGAAGGAATTTAAAAATGCATCGATCATATCTAGCAATATCTAGCTCTTATTTTTTTGTTTTAGGTTTCAAAGGTTTCAGAGCGTTCCCCGTATTTACAAGAGTGCAACTCGCTTTATACAATGATGGAGCGGAAAAGAGCTTTTTTGCTTTTTTTAAAATGCTATTTTGAACGAGAATGACGTTTCTAATAAAAGGTTTATATTTATGAAACTAATGAAGCTGCACCACAAAACCCAGTCTGCATCCACAAATAATAATAGATTTATAGGTGAACGCATAGCACAGCCTAAAATAAAATCAAATTCTTTTCGGGAAGTTTATCTTATGGAGTTACTAATTTAATTAAGTTTTGTGGAAAGACATAATTTCCAGAAAAAAGCAAGAAGAGTGAAATTTTAGCATCCTCATTGTGTGCGTCTCGCTGTGAACGTTGAGTACCAGTTGTACTTTATGTGACAATTTTAAAGTTTAATTATTCTGTATATAGGTATTAAAATTGTTGTGTGTATTTTATGCCGCGTACAATAAATTCGAATTTTTCACGATTTTGTGAAAACAAAATAAGTATAGATAAATACAGCTCGCTGCACTATAATTTTAATAACATGGTTTTGATGTCTCCTCAACAGCGAATTTATTACAGAAGTTAGCCGGTACATAAAGTTTACACCGGACCGCGAATCAGCCTATACTCTTACTATCCATCCATACCTGGACCATCAGACAATTTGGTAACACCCGTAATCGAACCGGACACGAATTGGTCCGCCAATTCGTGTCCTAGGACTTCTCATGTAAAATTCTCGTAGAGTTGTCAAAAGAGTACTGATGGAAGTAAAAATATAATACACATATCTGGTCTGCTACTTTCTTGTGCATAATTATTATTTTTGGTTTACTAGTTATTTCTTAAGCAAATATGATAGTTGTGGTCAAGCTGATAGTAGATAAAACGTTGTACAATACTCTTATCGTAACTTCATATTATGATACACCATTGGTTATCGAACTTGGCCTTCGGCCTCATTTGTTAATTGTCCCATCTTACATCGTAATATACAGTGCCCGTCTAAAGTCCATTCCCCCCTACTAATTTTTAAACCATTTGAGGTACCTCCATTAAATTCAGTACAAGGTAGTCGCAGATCGCAAGATATTTTTTGGCGTAATAATGACAGCTGTCAGTCTCAAGATGGCGGTCGGGCGCCATTTTGAAAAACATTTTTAAATAGGAAGGAGGGTCATGCGACACCTCGTTTTAAAGGTCTTATCGAGTGCAATATCATACTAAAATATGGCGTCGATATCTGAAAACGTTACAAAATGGTGACTAAACAAATTTCCAAATAATCATGAATGTTGCTTTCAATCACATTTTTGTATTGGAAACAAAATTCGTTGTCGGGGGTAACATCTTGTTTTCTACTTGTCAAATGTAGCCTGCTTTCCTTCATTTAGGAAAAGTGTGACCATGGCTAGTATAGCTTAGACGATAAATTTGAAGCGGTTTCGATTTTTGGAGAAGCTGGAAGAAATTACTATCTTGGATTTTCTTTTCTGTAATGCTGCAACAGTTCCTTTTTTAAAATAAATGAATAATTTTTTGCAACCAGCTATTTTCTTCTGATTGTGAATTTACATTTACAAAACACATTCGTAAGCTTCGGGATTTCCTGGTAAGCGGTAGTTTTTTCTTAATAAATTCTTTTTGTCTTTTATTGGTCGACTTCATCAAGAGATTTCACTACAAATTAGAACAAAATTTAGTTAGAAAAATGTTAAAATTTAAAAATTAAAAAATGTATCGACGCCATATTTTAGTATGATATTGCCCTCGATAAGACCTTTAAAACGAGGTGTCACATGACCCTCCTTTCCATTTAAAATTTTATTCCAAAATGGCGCCTGACCGCCAACTTGAGACTGACAGCTGTCATTATTATGTCAAAAAATATGTTGTGATCTGTTACTACCTTGTACCGAATTTCATGGATGTACCTCAAATTAATGGTTCAAAAATTAGTAGGGGGGGAACGGACTTTAGACGGGCACTGTATATGAACTGTTACGATACTTGTATCGCAAATAACTATTATGGTATTTATCTATTACAAACGTAAGACAAGTTGTA
Organism: Xestobium rufovillosum; assembly: GCA_963966045.1. NCBI lineage: Eukaryota > Metazoa > Arthropoda > Insecta > Coleoptera > Ptinidae > Xestobium > Xestobium rufovillosum. The sequence goes on from OZ014496.1 coordinate 18,987,364, forward strand.
TACAAATATCTGTTCAGTATTCAGTTTAAAGCTATCAATCACCAAGAGGGCTTAGGCTATGCCAAAGATTTATTTTTCATTTTTTCAAATTTACTTTTATTGTTTTATTTTTCTCTTCAAAGCTGTGGTTGTTTGCGTTCGTGATTGACAAATAGATTATTAACTGTGTTTGTTTTAACGGTTCCGTATATTTGATAGAACTTTTGACACAAATAGGTATTTATTAGAAAAGACAATACATGGGCATTCTGTGGGGAGTATGCGAGTACGCCGCTTATGCTTGAGCACAGCCGTACCATTTATTCCATGCTGTTTTTTTCCTAATTGTTCTTTTAGTTAACAGCAGAATAAATTCAAATTTAAATTCAGTATTTAGATAAATTTAACAGCTGGAAATAAACCCGCCAACACTCGTATGACGATAGTAAACAATACGTTACACATTTAGTTTAATGAAGACAATGAGACCCAAATTACACTGTCTATCGTCAAGTACATTCTCTTGCGAATAACTTTAACTCGTTAGAAAATAGTTACAAAACAAACGAGGTGTGAAGTATTTGCTTGTTTTTCCCTTTTTGAAGACTGACTAGACTCTCATAAATATAGGTACCTATAAAAAATAAGTCACGTGCAGAATATTGGACACGGAAGAATACCTTGCGGTTCTCCCAAACTTAACCACAGCAACTGCATTAATAAGTTTGATTTGCGGCTTATTAAGGTACCTTTGAAAACTTTTTGGTTTTATACTAGTTTATCTTTTTCTGTTATGATTTTTTTTGTGGACAATTTGTCATATTTATGTTCTCGGGTTTTGGAACCATCTTGCACTTATACATGCATAGTTAGAGGTAGTAAATCAAAATTAAAATAGATTCTAATTCTGAGGGGTTGAATGTGACACGGTTGATTTATTTAGGGGTGCGTGTCTATTTTAGTTTTTGTTTAAAACACCGAAAAAATTGAAGGTCGCTGTTTGGCGCAATCTGTTGACGTAAAAGTGCGAGTCCCTCTTTGTGACACCTAACACCATAAGGGTGACATTTATTACTTTTTCCGTTGATACATGTTTTTTTAAAGATACAATCACCTACCCACCTACAATGATATAAGGGTGGATCGTCTATTTTAAGATTGCTAAAGACACAAGACTAATGAGTTGCAATGATGCTCTAAAATTCCAGTATTGATCCCTTTGGGCCATTCGGATAGCGTAGGTTTGCTTCCTAACTTTGAAAAAATAGAATTTATAACAATGTCGCTTGTTTTTCTCATTCGCGATTACTCTTCTCTTCACGTTCCAACAATTTAATTCTAATGTGACACATTCGTACGTAAATAGGCAGAAGAATGCAAATTTGCATTTGCGTAATCCCATCTTTTTGTATCGTGTAAGAGAAGAATAATAACACTGACCTTGAAACGTGCATTTAAGTCAAAATTGCATTCACATCATACCAAAAGTTTATTGTAGTTTTATGGCTGTGACGTGCATAATAATTGTGCATTCCAGACCTACTGCCAAAGATAAATTCGCTTATTTTTGAAACTTTTACTTAATTTGAGGGATACCAAATTATGGAAATTTAATTCACTCGCTGGTTTATATTTTACATATTTGGAATTTGAATAAAATTTCCTGAAAAGTATATCCATATAGACACTGCATGTCAGGGTTTTGGACGCGGAATGTTAAAGTAATGTCATTATAGTGTTACGCCGTGTACCTACATGAATATTGATAATTACGAAGAAATCGGGCTAGCAGTCAAAAGCCAGAAACCTCAGGAGGCGCCGGCTGGGATTCGAACCCAGGGTTTTTGTTAATCGGGCGGATGCTCTAATCAACTCTGGACAGATTAATTGTGGCAAATATTATGACATTTTGTCAACAGAGTAGTCGGTAAACTTAGCCCAATGAAGAAATTTTAGGTGGGGCTTGTCAGTAGGCATTTTCTGTCTTAATTCTTCCTATCCATTTTAATGCTTTTTATTTTTCCGACCAAAATTTATTACTGAAAATTGTCTCATTTTCGGTTAGGAGTATGTTTGTGTGTTTACGACAACGTTGTCGTCAGTCAAGAACATCAGCCTAAGTAACGTGTTTAATTTCTTTATTTTGTATAATTACTTTAGTTACTTTACGTTGTTTCTGCTATCGGGTCGTTTCTAATGATATGTTTACACATGAACCATTTCGTCCTACATGACAAATTTATGTAGGCAATTACGGTTTCGACAGTTTCTAATTTGATGCTCGCGAAGTATTTTAGAAAAATACAAAATATTTATAAATAGAGTGAGTGTTTAGATACGTGAGACGCTTTGTTTCTTGTCTGGTACCTACCTTAATTTAGAACAACACATTGCAATTTTTCGCGAAAGATTTGCAGATGTTAGACGTTTATTGTTTACACAATATGAGTGTTAACATTATTGTGTATATTGCTTTATTACATTTCCATTCACTTCTCAAATTTATGCTACTTCGTTTCGCTTTGTTTGTTTTGTTTTTCCTTCAAATTTTGGGTCAAAATGTTTGGTATAGTTAGACCAAGTCAGGTTAGCTTAGGTTAGGACAGAGGCAGACCAGGTTAGGTGACATTAGGTCAAAAACATTCTATACTAGTAAGGCCGGAAGGATTGACGAGACTGTCGTAAATAAAATAGGTTTAAAAATTTTTTTAAGTTAAACCGTTTTATTGTAAAGAAACGTAATAATGATACAGATAATGTACTAAAAGCTAAAAAATAATTACCAGTCATCACACCAATCTCCTCATCAATCTAGAGTATTGATCAGACTAAAATAAAATCGTGGGGCGTAGCGTAAGCTGAGTAAATATGTAAATGATTGTTCTGCGATGTTGTCTATTGAGAAGATGCATCCAAAGCATACCTATAATGATATGAGCGGTTGACTGTAGATAATAGAAATTCGACTCGCCCCACTATTTTATTTTAGTCAGTAGTTAGAAAATGAGAATACTGGATACGAACCCGTTCGGAGCACATAGCGCCATCGAGTTCTCGAGGTGCCATCGACTTCTTCGGCAGTGACCTTCAAAGAGATCAGAGGCTGCTGAAGGAGTCGTTGAGGCATCCGAAGAAGTGTCTTCAGCAGCGGCATCTGCAGCAGCTGATCAATGCTCTAGATTGATGAGGAGAGTTGTGTGATGACGTACATGGTACCTACCTAATTATTGTTTAGTACATTATCTGCATCATTATTATGTCTCTTTACAATAAAATCGTTTAACTTAACATTTTTTTTACTTATTTTATTTTCAAGTTTTTAGTTTTTTTTGTTTGTTTTTGTTTTGTTATCATTTTTCTAAAGTGTACTGTGTTCTATTTGTCAAGCCCTTTCATTTGATACCCATATTTATTGAGGGTATTGAAAAAAAAGTAATCCGCCATTTTGTGGTGGCGGCCATATTGGATTTGTAATGATACTGAATATACACAATTGTATTGTCATCACAACTAAAGGTGTGTACCAAATTTCAGATCAATCGGTCACCAGGAAGGGGGTAAAATTTCAATTACTGGATTTGACCCACACAAGTCACAAACAAAGCAAGCTGAATAAAACCGTTTGAAAACAACCATTTCACCACCAAGTTCGGAAAAACTGACAGGACTTTTATGAAAAACAACCTTTCCACAACCAAGGCTGGAAAGGTTAAACGGTTAAACTGAACCATCTACTTGCGGCTGAGATATGTATAGGCATTTTCGAATTTAAAACTGCATTATAAAATAAGGTTTAATGAGTTTTGAAGTCCAAAATGCAATTGAAATTGTTGGGAATTTGAGTATGCTAGATCATAATTTGAGAGAAGCCCAAGAAAGCTGTCGCTTACTAGGTTACGAGGTCTTCAAGAAAACATTGCAGCAATCAAGTGCAATAGCAAACAAAGTGATTGTTATAAAAACAGAAGTGGAAGTGAAAAGGCAGATATTTAAATAATACGAAAAGGAAGTGTCTTGCCTACTAAACAATGGCTGAGGAGTTGACTGTGATGATTCTAGTTATTGCAGATAAGTTGTGTTTGCACAAGGCTGGCTTCTAGAATGATAAGATAAATAAAGTCCAAGGTGCTGTACCAATCCGCGTTGACCGTTTCCAGATTCTTCTCTGGTGATCGGAGACTGGCTGGATTTTTGGCAATGTGAATCACAGACCAGTCACTCTTTTGGCAAATCACCTTATTCGTCCAACACCTTATGAAGTTTCATCTAAAGCGGACCTGTCTCACTCTCTTTTGAACAAAGACAAGGGAGGGGGTTGTTCGTGGGAATAGCTGTTTTTGCAACCAGTTAGGAAATATATTTCTGTGCGTAACGTGGGAAACACACGAAATAAACGAAACTGACAAGGATAATTTTGATGAAGTCCCATGGAACCTTTATTTTATCTATTCGCTTGCTTCGCAGATGTGGCGCTTGCGCATTGAAATGAAATGTAACTACTAATATTGTCTACTACATCGGATCCTTGGATGTGGAGACGCAGTTGTAAATCATAGGAGCATTAGTGAAGTATGAAACTGTTTCATGTTTGATGGTAGCCATAAACATATTCATAAATCCAACGATTAGGCTTCGTCCCGGCCAGTTCAATTGACGACAACCAGATTTTAATAATTATTGGAGTTTACTCCTTAAGAATCGATTTTTCAGTTATAACCCGCGGTAAGGAAATTTTATGAGGAGTAAAATTAAGCGTTACGTTATCTGTCACATTGAAATTATGAACGTATCTATGGATACGGCTGTTTATGTCTGACTGCATAGAGCATGGAAATAGTGAAAATAGAGTGGCATAGAGTAGATATGACAGTTAGCGTTATAAAGTCAGCATTTGCAGTGTTTGTTCGTTCCTAAATTTGTTGAATCTTTTGATTTAATAAGGAAAAACCTAATATTAAATAGGTACTCCAAATATTGGTTAGTGCCGAAATGTAAATCAACGCCTATTCAAATACCAGGAAAAGTATTTATTTCATTGCCAGTGGGATCGACGTTTAGCAGATTGTCACTTAATTACTGAATTTATAAACAATTTATATTTTGATGTAGTTGGACATTTTCGAACATAAACCATCTGATAAATACACATTTGGGTATAAAACTGACATTCGCGTGTACCCTATTATCAAGTGATTGAAGTTGAAATAATCGTTCGTAAGGAGTAAACTCCAGTCGTGCGTCGGAGCTGACACACACAAGTTTTTGTTTAAGAATTAAAATGGAATTAACATAATAGAAATTACCAGCAGCTAGCTGTGACTCCGAGCCCAGCGGATAGCTAGACCGATGCACTATCAGTTATAAAATGTAGACCGCACAACTGACCGCTTTTGTGTATCTTCCTTTTTTTAAAAGAGGCTGCTAAATGAACAAAGATATTTACCTAAAAGCCCCCAATTTTCTAGATTGCTGGTTGCAACACGGAAAGACTATTTTGGTTTCGCCCTACTTAATTTCTTGAAATAATATTTCTTCGGCAGTTATGATTTGAAGCGACCCATTTGAATTTGAGAAACGTTTACCATTGTAGACTTACATACATAAATAATAAGGACTTGTTTGTAAATAGGAAGCAGAGTACCACATTATTTTTAGTAGGAAACGAGACATTTGTTTAATAGGCGCTATGAATGAAGCATAATCTGCACAATTTATACATGCCACCTAATAACCATTTCCGTACGCACGTCAAACAAAAACAAATAAATTTTTCCAAATCCAACCAGAGTTAATCAAAAAATGCACGCGACCATATGTAATCTTTAGTTATGTTTAAAAAATTAAAGTAAACGATACATCCGGCGCATTTAACACTTCCTCTATCCGTTTATTTGAACTTTCATTCAGAATATTGAACCGGCACCATGTGCCTGGTCATATAACGTTACTTTGTGACATCTTGGGGGCTCACGTGCCCCCTGTTTATACATGTAATATGCATAGTAAATATAAAAGTGCCCGTTTTAAACAGAACTCTTATAAAGATCGTAAAAGCGTGCTGTTGAAGCGCACAAAGCTCCGTTTTATTCCGTGTCTGGAACCCCCCTTTTAACTTTTAAAGTCCCACTTGCGGAGAACGAATATAATTTTAATGTCGACAACTACGAAGAAATTAAAAACGCTTTACCTTTCATGTTGCTCTGGCTTGATGCACAGAACTAGGGCAGCGGGCAGGTGCTGAGCAAACATGCATCACAAGCAACGAGCTGTGCAAATGCATAACAAAAGGCCATCAACGCTGCCAGTGATCACATGAATCTTGGCAAGGGTAGATGAACTAAAATAATATACGCACTTTCATATTACATACTGTTTATTGAATAAGTCGGGCTTTGTTTGATTTTCGTTTTCGTGCCTGTTCCACGTTGTTGCACAAAGAACTTGTGCAAATATGAAGACTTTAAATTTTATAGGAGAGGAAACACTGAGACGAATTCAGTGTTAAATTAGGAATTTTATATATGTTGTATACTTTGTAGTTGCTAGAAATTTTATAAATTAAAAGTTTGTATCGGATCGTCGTATTAATTATTGTTAATACGCAGGCCTTACGGGCGAAGGCCGTGTCGTTGATTGGGTGGAAATGTATGTCGATGTTTCGTCCACTATCACAGGGGCACCTTCAGGGCTGCTGGACTGGACAATTATAATGCAAATTGCTGTCCCTTTATTATTTTTATTTTTCTTCTTTATGCTCTTCCTCAATAGTTTTATTCTTCCCGCATGTTTCTTCTACACTCACTCTGTTCTCCCCGTTATGCTTTTCAAGAATATTCATCACGAGTTTAAAGTATCTGCCTCCTTGTTACACATCGCACAGTTTCTGTTTCTCTAATCTCTACCAACCAACATTTGCTAGTTCTTCGTTACCATAACTTCCTAAATTTAGCAGACCAATGGAAATTGAAGTGCACATCCAGTCGCGGAAGAAATATGGGTGGTTCCACTTTCCACTGAAAAATCAAGTTGTCCATGAATGACACTTAAGAAATTTGATTAGTAGAGTCTGTAATGCGGATTTCATTTTTTGGTAATACCTAGTAAGAAATGAAGAGCTATTGTGTTGAAAAAACTGCGCAAACGAATTGTTTATTCGGTTTCAAGACATGAAATACTCGATTGCACAATCTCTTCGAGTAGAAGTCGACTTACATTCCGTTTAAGTACCAGTAGTGGTATATGACGAAGCTAGATAGCGGTATATTAAAATTTTACACTCTATAAGTATCATCATAAAGTTCTCAGTCCGAAGACTGGTTGGACGCGTACATCCATCTTTTCCTATCCTGAGCTAATCTACGCATTCCCCTAAAAATAGAACATGCTACATGCCCAACTATTTCAAAGCAGTAGTCTAATCTGGGCCTACCCCTACCTCTTTTTATTCCTATCTCCCACTTTAGTATGTCGCGAACAATTAATTTGTGTTCAGAAGGTGTCCTGCCATCTTACTATTCTACCATCCTAACTCTCATATTCTTTATTGTCTTCCATACCTTTCGATTTTTCCCAACTCTGCCTAATACCTCCCTATCGCTAACATCTATCCACGGTATCTTCATCATGCGTATGTACCACCATATTTCGCTTCTATTATTTTTCGATCCGCTTCTCCTATTGTCCAAGTTTTACACAAATACAACGCCATACTACATATATACCTCTTTAAGAGTCTCTTCTGAGTTTCTACATTAACAGTTCCCGAGCATAACAGTTGTTTCTTTTTGTTGCGATATTCTTTGTTTTATATCTTTAGTGCACCTACCATCTAGAGTTATTTGACTTCCTAAATAGCAGAAATCCCCGACTACCTCTATCTTCTCATTTTCTATATGTATCTTAGTTTTAGTCCTATTCTCACGCCCACTACCAAAATTTTAGTTTTCGTTTTATTAATTTTCAGGCCATAACCCTCTGCCATAGCCACCTAAAACTAACAAGCCGTGAAGTACGTACACTTGGCAACGTTGAAGTAGTCCTACGGTCGGCGAGTCTACCCATTAAAGAGTACAGCGGGGAATTTTTTAAAAAACGTTTATGAATTGCTTTCCGCATTTCTGAGTTACTGACAAATTGCTTCATAAAGGTATGATAATTATGATAATTATACAATAATTATATCATAAATAATATTCGATTTTGTGCATATATATATATACAAAAATATCAGGGATAATTGGCTGAATCTGAAAGATCATGAGAAAACCTTCATGAAGTTGCTGTGATTTTTTCGAATATTGTTTTCAACAATTTTACAATAAATAAAAATAATGTGGAACATTCAACTTCACAAAACTTATCAAAAAAGCGAAAGTTGGGTACGTTAAAAAAGTAGATATGCAAATATGTAGTAGTTTACGTATTGTTAGTATAAATATGTATTGTTAATTATGTTCTTTTTTATACTTATGAGTAAATACTGTAAAATAGTGTAGCCTTTTATTTGGCTGTATGGCCTAAAGATTATAAACATTGCCTTACCTTACCCATTTTTGTCAACTTTACAAGCAATACCTAGGTAAGTGAACTGAACGATTGAGTTCTTAGAAGCAAAATCATGCACATATTGCTTTTGGTACCTCAATTTTACCATTTATGGACATTTTAGTTGCGATTTTACGATTTTATTTAAATTTTGCTGTTTTACCGCTTGAACGTTCCCATTGAGTACGTGGGACTATACTTGGGCCGCCCAACAGACGGAGTGATCACCCTGCAAGCATGAGCTCTAGACGGGACCACTATCAATTTAGGACGACAGAACCACAGTGATGCGCTTTCTTCAGACTCAACGAAGTCGCATCACGCCAATTCGGTCGTCATAAATTAATATTGGCCCCGCTAGAGCACGTTCTTGCAGGGTGATCACTCTGTCTGTTGGGCGGCCCAACCCAGTCAGCTGACGCGGTGTTGCATTTTCTATTTCAGGGCTTGTTAGTTTTAGGTGGCTATGCCTCTGCCAAAACTGCTTCCATTTCATTCAGAGCCATTCCTAATTCTTCTTTGTTGGATGCTAACACTGCTATATCATCCGCGAATCTGAGCATGTTAATAGTTTGGCCCTATACATTAAATCCTGCGGTTGTTCTGACGCATCTTCGATATACAAGTTGAAAACCAGAGGCGACAACGCACATCCCTTTCTCACAAACTTCCGGATTGTGTATTATTCTTCTGTGCCTATATTTCATTCCTACCTTTCGGAGCACTTCGAATATCTTCCCCATTTTACGTTGTTGAAGGCTTTTTCTAAATTTACAAATCCTATATAAGCGCTCTTTCCTTTTTCTATTGTTTTTTCTATAATTACTCGTAAAGCTAGAATGGTTACGCGCGTTCCTCTACATCGTCTAAATCCGAACGGATCTTCTTCTAGTATTCTTTGCACCCTATTTTCCATCCTTCTTTGCACAGTTCTAGTTAAAATTTTTGACGCGAGGGAAGTTAAACTGATCGTTCTAAAATTTTCACACTTATCCGCGCCTTTCCTTTTTGGCAAAGCGACCATGATGTTCTTTTGTAATCTCCTGGAATCTTACCTGTCTGGTATATTCGGAGAACTAGTTTAAATAAACACCCGCTTACCTCTTAACGTGCACACTTTAAAATTTCTGCTTTATTGTTTTTTAAACTTTCTAATGCTAGCTCATACTCTTCTCTTATTATAGGACTGCCTATTATCTCCCTCTAAACTGATTTCATTTTCTATAAGACATACATATATTCAAAGAAATTTTAAAATCTCCAGTAAGTCAATATATGCAAAACTTGTATTTTCGAAATTCTCTTTAAATTGGATTATAACCCTAAGCTGGCACTGTCTGTATCTAAAATCTAAAACTGGTGGAAACATTATTCTTGGTCTTGCAGGTACGATTTACCAGGTGTATGAGCGACAAAATGTAAGACCTAGAATTTACAACAGTAGCTGTACGATTTGATGGCAAATTATTTTTATCATAAAGATTTCGGCGATTAGTCAGGAATAAATTGATGGTAATTTTGGATAGTTTATAAATGACTTGTATCTTATTCACACATAGTTACGCCATTTATCACATATTTGTTTTATTCTCGGTTTTATTCATCATTAAAACTCCTACTTATATTGGCAAAGAATTGTCAACAATCGTCTATCAATAACTGTCAGCGAAATTACAAGTTCTTTCTATTGTGCAGTTCTTACTGTATAATTGTGCACGTCAGTCTTTAAGTATTGTAATCAGACAGTCATTTTTGCTCAATAATACACTGTTAATTTTTTGTACTTAGCATTAAATAGACTCGCTGTGTACATAATATCCTTGTTTATATGCATTATATATATGATAGACAAGGATAATATCTAGCAAGTTCTGACTTTGAAAATGGGAAAATTAGATAATTACTCTTCTGGCCAGGCACGATGGTCTGTGCTTGAGGTAACTTAAGAGCCAAGTCTCCCTGCTGCATTTTCGAGCGATTCAGACGTTCGCGCCTTTACAAACTGTACTGGTATTTATTGATATTTTGCTTTCTAATTTTGCAAGTATATACAGAAATCATAAGAGCCAAGTATCCGGTCGCGAACATCAAGAATTTTTTGCTCCGAAGCAGAGGTCGCCACAGTGCAGGGCATTAAATTGTGTTTGCAAGGGCAGCTCTCTTTACAAATTACTTCCTTATTTATGAACCGATTTTGAAATTCTTTGTTTTGTTTGAAAGAAGAAACTGGTGGAAATAGGCCTCTCGTCTCGGATTTTTAAAAGAGTGATTTTTTAGTAAGTTATAAGTACGCAAAATATGGGTATATTTGAAGCCGAAAAAGACAAACTTCTATTCGTTTTTTTTTAAATCGCCGACGAGACGACTCTTAGGGAATGCTTTCTGTATATGCTTGCAAAATTAGAAAGCAAAATATAAATAAATAGCAGTACAGTTTGTAAAGGCGCGAACGTCTGAATCGCTCGAAAATGCAGCAGGGAGACTTGGCTCTTAAGTACTATCAGTTAATTATAACGAAATGCCTGCACTTGACACAAGTGTTCTGATTTTGGATTAAACGAGACAGCCGTTTTAATTTTCTTTTATAATCTGAAGAGTTTTGTCTTCTTTAGGTATTTATAATAAACTGTTTCCTTCGTGAAAGTATTATAAAAAGTTTAATTAAGACTCACGCATTTTATTTTGAGCATCTGTTTGTGTTGAGATGAAAATTGTTTCAGTGAAGCCCAAAGGGCAAAAACTGTGTGCCTTTTCACGATGTCTGTTGTGTTAGTGTTATTGCATCGGCATACATTGTGATTTTTATAAAAAGGACAGCAAGATGCTTTTAGTGAAGGTGGATAATAAAAATGAACACGAACGTGCTTGAAGCGTCTTGAAGCTTCTATTTCAACCAGTGAAGTCAGCGGTGGAGCATCCACGTTGAGGGAAGTTTATTTTTGATCCTTCATTAAAATTACACAAAATTTCTTCTTAAAACTCGTATCGAATGCTGAATTTATATCAGGTTTTTTAAATTTAATTTTAACCAGGCGGATCATTGGTTTAGTTTAACACATTAGGTTAATAACATCTGTATTTACGGTAGCACGGTCTTGCATACTAATATAGCGGAAGATTGTATACATATTTACGTAATGTTGATACATGAGTACGGGCTACCGACTTTAAAGTTTGTTTTTCTTTGGTTTAAAATAATTTGACTCTGATCTTTGTAACCCACATACAATATTTAGTATTATTTAGTATTTCGGAAGTGTCAGTAACACTAAAAGAACATCAGACCTATTTTGAAATACATAGGTGATTCTCAGGTGGATGATACCAGGTGTGAGTAAAATTCAGCTTCCTATCAACTAAAAAAAGCTTGTCTTGTATTATTTAATTCATTGACGATAAATCGCAGTACCTATAAACCATGAAACCATTTATGTAGGTAGGAAAGAGAATGAACAGTGGCTTGATAGTAAATGGAAAGTGGAAGATAAGTTCGAAGTAAATAAACTGACGAAGTGTATAAAATAATTAGGAAGAATTGAAGATAAATTGGATCTAGCAGCAAGATCATTAGAAACGAGGCAGGAGACATCCTAATCGGAAGATAGGAAAAGGCAGATAGGCAGAAGGAATATTTGGAAATCTTATGTGCGGTATAAGAACTAAATCCGTGTAGAAGGGGATAACCTAGGCTGTCCTATAATAAGGGAAGAGTTTGAGCTAGCAATAGAAATAAACAATTAACAATAAATCACCAGGTGTGGACGAAGTGTGCAGGTCAAGACGTAGGAGAGCGTTTATTTAAACTATACTAGACAGGTGAGATCCCAAAAGATTACAAACGGAACATCATAGTCGTTTTGTCAAAAAGGAAAAGCGCGGGTAGGTGTGGAAATTTTAGAACGATCTGTTTAACTTCCCACGCGTCAAAAATTTTAACTAGGATGGAGAAAAGAGAAAAGGGCGGAAGAAATATTAGGAAAAGTTAAATTCGGATTTAGACGAAATAGAGGAACGCGCGAGAGGTCCTTCTACCTTTATCAGTAATTATAGAAAAAACAATAGAAAAGGGAAAGAGCGCCTTCACCAGGATTTGTGAATTTAGAAAAAACGTTAGGCAACGTAAAATAGGCGAAGATGTTCGAAGTGCTTAGAAACGTAGGGATGAAATATGGGGACAGAAGAATAATACATAATCTCTACATAGAGCAAACGGCAGTTATAGAAAATTTGAGCAGGGACGAAGAGAAGTAGATATCCGGAAGGGAGTGAGACAGGGATGTGCGTTGTCACCTCTAGTTCTCTACTTATATTATATTTCACAACAAAACTGAATGAACTATGCGTCATCAAAACATTCCAATTGGGTATGTACCGGGTGTCCAAATAAGAAAGGATGCCGGCCATATCTAAGGAACCGTTCATGGTACAGCTATGGGAAAGAAAAAATAATAACAAAAGTAGCCAAGAGAAATCGCTGGAAATTATTTTCAAGTTTCTAAGTTTGCTGCTAGGGGGCGTAATAGTCATAGTCGACAAAAGAAACATGGTTTTCTCTAAAATATACCGAGATAAAGTAGACCAAAAATACGAATATTGCAATCTTGAATATATTTTGTATAATTTTGGTTTACCACTTCTTGCTCTAACTCATCAAATAGCAGTGGTGGGGGAAGGGGAGCATCTGGTTGTGGAGATGTTTGTAACTTCGGTTTGATTTAACCGAATTTAGCAAACTTAATCTCGTTGAAAAGAGCTATCTTCCTTTAATCAGATATTTTTATGATTTAAGTAATTTCAGTTCTGTAGTGATCGCTAGAGGTCGTTGTTTTAAAGATCAGCAAACTTTTCAGATTTTCTTGAAAATTTTAAATGGAACGGTATAATAACTATAAATTAATTAAAAAGAGGACAAAATAACGAGAGAAACAGTGAAAACCGCACATTGGTATCTTTTTTCTAACCGGAGATATGGACAAAAGAGTTGTAGGGGCGGGAGGACGGGTTAATTACTAACCTTTATACATGCCACCGAATATAAAAGACATTTTGAAAATATCATAATCATTAAAATTATATGTTGCTTCTTCGTGGCCTTTTTAAATGTGGAAATTACCATTTTTTAAAGCATGATTAGGTATTAAAATATACTCTTGTAAATTGCAATATTTATTATGAATTTTTAAGAAGATAACCCCACATGCCAAAAGACAGTGACACAGTCATTAAACTCGACACATATTTCGCTGACGAAGTCACAGTCCTCAGGGGTGTGCTGTGTAACTGTCTTTTGGCATGTGAGGTTAACTTATTAAGAATTCATAGTGAATTTACGCCAAAATTACTGATCCAACCACTGTGTGCGTAGGTAGTATATTTATAAAACAAGTTGGCGTTGAAACAAAAAGATTCAGCACAATGTCAAGTTTTTGATACCTACAAATATCTTAAATTTTCGGAAGATGGGAGACTTTCTCCGAACTATAGTAAAAGCTATTTTATCATATTTGTATAATTTTTACCTATATGGGCATCAAAGTATACACAAGTTTATCACTACTACCCAATAATTGCAAATGTTGAACCGGCTGTTGCCAACAATTTTTGCCTCCATCCTCCCAATTCTAACACTAATTTGTTTATATCTCCGGTTAGAAAAAATATATCAATGCGCGGTTTTCACTATTCCTTTCATCATTCTATTCTCGTTTTGACTATGTTATAATTATTACATCATTCCATTTAAAATTTTCAAGAAATTTTGAAAAGATTGCTGGCCTTTCAAACAGCGCCCCCTAGAAATCACTACAGAACTAAAAGAACCTAGCTCATAAAAGCATATAATTAACCGAAGAGAGCTCTTTTTAACGAGACCAAGTTTGCCAAATTATGTTGAACCAAACCGAAGTTACAAGCATCTTCACAATCAATCGTTCCCCTTCACCCTCCACTGCTATTTGATGAGCTAGAGCAAGAAGCGGTAAACCAAAATTATACAAAATATATTAAAGATTGCAATATTCGAATTTTTGATCTACTTTATCTGGGTATATTTTAGAGAAAACCATGTTTCTTTTGTCGACTATGACTATTGCGCCCTCTAGCAGCAGACTTTAGAAACTTGAAAATAATTTCCAGCGATTTCTCTTGGTCACTTTTATTATTGGTTTGTCTTTCCCATAGCTGTACCATGAACGGTTTCTTACATATGGCCGGCATCCTTTCTTATTTGGACACCGGGTACATAGAATCAAGTTTCAGTGCGCGGCAATAAGAAGTTATATTAGGTATTTGTATTTGGTACGCTATTATAAATGAGAGATATATATTCCCACAAATTCACAGGGCCGCTATTTAGCGAAACGTGTGTACTAACCCAACATAAATAATTCAAAAAAAAACACATTTGGAGGATCTTCCTAAGATGTAGGGTAAATTATTGACAACATTAACACGCTAACAGGATTTTCTATCATCAAAGTGAACCTACCGACGTACAAGAAGATCTTCAAGATCAGTCACTCGTGGGTGAAAACGAATTTAGGGTGCTACTATTTGTATCACACGGACTTCGTTTCACGGGAATTTTTTTAATTTTCGGTTCTTTTTTCCGTTTCAAATGTCAAGTATTTCCAGTTGATTATTTTAGACAGGAAGGCGCGTCGAGACGTACGTCCGTTTCTCGGCGTTCGAATTAACAAATGACTATTAGAATCATTCGTTTCCTCTGCAAAATAAGAAAATCACACCTAATTTACTTTAATTGACTTGAGCTTTTATTTTTGTTGTACATCTGCTTTCGATCATTACGGTGTACTGGTGCACCTAAACAGAATCAATCATATCTGTCTTTACTTGACGAAAATCACTAATTCAAATGAGACAAGATTGTCTAGGTTTTCGTAAATTTAATATTAATTAAACATGACAATTGTTTCGCCTACACAATGGCTTCTTCAGATGTGGGTACTGAACTAAATGTTTACAATGCTAAATAAACTCCTATTTATACCTGTTTTTACCTGGCTGAAATTTTATTACTACTTGTGAAAGATATTTAACAATGGTGAAAAATTTAAATCTATTCGATCATTTAATATAATATTTGATTTTTTAAGTTTATTTATTATTTGTAGTGCCTCTAATAATATAAGTTTAATTTAATTCCTTTATTTTCTAAATGTAGAATTTTATAGCTTTCATTGAATGTGTGGTTTTCTGATATTAAATGATTTGCATAAGTAGAGTCTGTCTTCCTATATTTGTAACTATTTAAATACGCTGTGATTCTTTTTATAAATGGTAGTCCTGTTTGACCTAGGAAACTCTTAGTGCAAGACCCACAAATTAACTTGTAAACTCCCGATCTCAATTTTTTATCTGGTTTTGTCTTTGTTGTTTTTAATGATTTTTCCTACGGAATTATTGTTTTCAAAGCTAGTTTGTAGTTGAATTTTTTGAAAAGTAGGTTTAGTTTATTAATTTTTGATCCGGAATATGTCAGAGATTTATAATTATTGGTTGAGTTATCGAAAATTGGGTAAACTAATTTTATTGCATTATATTTTCTTTTCTTTGAAAAATGCCATTGACCATGTCCAAATTATAGCCGTTGTTGACTGCAATTTGCTTAATCACATTCAATTCTTTTTCAAATTTATCAGGTTTAAGTTGGATATTTGTTAATCTATGTATCATACTTTTGTAAGCAGCTAATTTGTGTTGGACAGGGTGGTTTGAGTTCTAATGAATTGTTACATCTGTGTGCGAAGGTTTGTGAAAAATTGAAAACTCATGTCTATTGTTTACTTTGTTAATTGTTAGATCTACAAAATTTATCGCATTATCTTTTTCTAATAGAGTCCATTAGTGTAACGGCGAAATCAAAGCGCGAAATTTAAAACGCTATCCTAAGAGAATAGTTGGATAAAATTTTTTAATGCATTTTAAATGGAGGTTAGATGACCTTGCACTTCACATCCTATTTTTACGTTTCATCCTGATTTCTTAGCATTAAATCAATATATGGCGATTACTATGAAGTCTTTTTTCGCCGTTTGTCTTGTAGAAGCATTTATTTATGCAGTCATTTTGTTTAAAACTAAAATTCAACAAACTACTGCCATTTACGGCGCGAGAATGTCGGTGATAGAACCGGCGCAGTATATTATTTAAATTAAGTCGTTAACAACACTAATTTTTAACACTTTTTCTTCCATTTTACACTTTTTAAATATAAATAAGGACTTAAACCACCTATTAAATAAAAATTAAACAATAAATAACCGGAGAAATAAACAATTTAGCCTCAAACCCTGTGCAGCAAATGTCAAAATAATCTCCAAGGTTACTGGTCTGGTCTGAACGCGACATACGTTCTTTTCTAATATGTACTGTGCTCCGTTTTAAAATATTTCTGAAATTAAGTTGTATTTTAAGTTGTTTTTGAAAATGTAACAGCTGGAAAGAGCAGTCTATATGTCACTTGCAGAATCCCCGTTAACAAATGCACTGAATTTAAATAATCAGTGTTTAAAATCTATGTCCCATAAGAGCTCCATGTTAAGAATTTTGAAGTAGGATAGCCCGCGAAACGTGGGTCCCGGTAGATATTTTTGTGTAGCTGTGGTGAGAGTAAACATGGTGTGCCTATGCGCATGTTGAGAGATAAATTCCCGGTTTTTCAAAGAATCGAACACCGGATTAAGTCTGACACCGGCTTCGTTGCTATGATACAACCCCACTTACACAGCGTCCAGAATTAGAAGCATCTTCCGGCAAGCTACCGGAAAACAAGAATTTGTGGGCAAACTGTAAGGAATAGGGTACACAGCTGCAATCTGAGGGCAAGAAGAGCCGCTACACATCCGCGATTAACCAGGGAGCAGTGAGTACAAAAGATATCGTTGGGCTAAGACCAAAATCTGGAAAGATGGAGCTATTTTCTTTTTACTGATGGGTACAGATTTCGTTTATACAATTATGATGGGTGGATTTTGGTGTGTAGGGAACGAGGGCAGCAGTTCAACGAACATTTTATGGTGCCGACGACTTTTCGGTGGAGAATCAGTCTGCATATGGTGTGGCACTTGCTTTGGTGGCCGCACAGATCTGGTGGTCTTAATTTACGAAAAAATGACATCAGCAAGGTATCGGGACATGACTTTAGATCCAATTATTGTACCATTTGCTGGTGTCATCGGGGAAAATTTTATCTTAATTGATGATACTGTTCGCCCACACAGCGCCAGAATTGTCAATGATCGCATAGATTTTCATGGCATCGAACGAATGGATTGGCCAGCTTGTTTGTCAGTCATGAATTGCATTGAACATGACTGGGCTGAGATGTCAAGGCAATTAAACCTGGTAGAACAGGCATCTGAGACTTTATAAAAACTTGCCGACGTTGTGCGAGACATTTGGCAAAACATCCCTCAACCCTTCATTAATAACTTGATTGAAAGTATGCCAGATAGAGTTAAGGCACTACTGAGGGCTAGAGGAAGCCCTACGCGCATTAAGATTGCCATATCATATCGATATTAAGATATTTTTTTCTGTTTTAAATTTTTTTTGAATTCTTGTTTTAACTTTATTGTTCATGTATGAGTATTAAATTATTAAGTTTAAATTAGTTAATATGATTAAGAAAACATGTTAAATCTATATTTTTATCTAAAATAATAAAATGTTCGAAATAAACAATATATCCACTTCAATTTTTGAGCAGTGTACTTCAGTGTTTATTTTTCGCTGCCCAATTTCTACAAAATATAATTTAGTTTAAAATTCGTAACTTAACAACTCTCTCCCTCGGATTGCACTACTTTCGAGTCCTAAATAATATTTTACTTTCATCAAGATGTTAAGCAGTTTACGTTTCCCAAGAAAAAATTAAAAAGGCAAACTCCAATAACGAACAGGAAATTTAGCCTACAAAGGAGTTATTTTAAAATCTGCTTAAGGAGCAGACAAATACCCTGCCAGACATAAAATTATAATTAAGCTGCTCTTGTAAATGAACATCTTAATTTGATGCGCGAATTTTTCTCCTCTGGTCTAATTGCGGATATTCGGAAACGTATTCCAGGGTTAGTGAGGCACTGACTTGTATCGATTCTTTTGAGTCCATGACCCATTTTCGGTTCAGCGAATTTGAATGAAATGCATCGTGCAAAACCTCTGCTGCAGTTGATATTACTTCCATTATGAGTCGCTTTTAATCAAGAAATGGAAATAGGGCTGCCGCTACCTTTGTTCTACTACTTTTGTGTATTCCTGACGAGATAACCAACTCTGGAAATCTGGCGTACAGATCTAGGTTATAATAATGGTAATAGGCCCTGTTATACCCTTTCTCGAAATTGTAGGTGTAAGCATGTTAGAGGTGCTTCATTTATTCTCGGAATTTTGAAACACACTTTGTGCATTTCATAGGGAAACGTGGCAAGCATTACGCCTCAGGTCGCCAAGTTCAAATTTTACGTTAACACTCTTCTGTTTTTTGGATTCGTCGCCATTTGAATCTCATTTTACCCCAGAATTATCTCGAGCGAAACACTGCATCTCTGCCACCCTAATTCTTCCTTTAATTTCTGGTTTATTAACAGTCCTAATGTCGCACGGCATCCTTCAGTTTTGAGGAATTTGTAAATTATGTGTCGAATATTAAACAAATCGTACTCTGGCAGATCTGTAATTGGGTTTTTCTTGGCTTCTTTCTTGGACTCGAAAACTTTGCTTCACCATTGTTTCGTACACCATCTTCACCGTCTTTATTAATTACTCTTTCGATGCTCCTTTAGCGAAATACCCGTCCCTTCCTATGTCTTAATTTTAATATCTGCCGATGTGTCCGTCTCACTTTTTAAATTCTTAAAGTAATTGAACGCCCGAAAAACAATTTCTCGTGCTTGACTGCGAATAACACATTTACTAGTGACTGACGTTTTACAAATTTCAGTAAACACGAATCGAACCGTTAAATAGACGCTACCTCACTGACAGCGGTATAGGGGTACCTTATTAGTAATCTAAACGAAGGCGTTGGTGCTGAGTGCAACTACGTCTAGTGCGCATCCCCACCTTGGTTTACTATAAAACCTACTTAGACATTGCATATCTTTTGGGGACCACTGGTATGGGACTTAGTGATGTCAGTATGTGGAACTGCAGTGTTTTGCAGCAAACCAAATTTTCTAAAATTGCTAAATGTCTGTAGAAGATTAATTTGCTGTCAAACGTCTACAAGATTTTTCGATTACGTTTAACAAAAATAAACAACTGTTATGCTCAGGAACGGTTAATGTAGAAACTCCGAAGAGACTCTTAAAAGTCGTATATGTATGTATATGGAGTATGGCATTATACGGGTGCGAAACTTGGACAAAAGGAGAAGCGGATCGAAATAGAGTAGAAGTGTTTGAAATGTGGTACTACAGACGCATGATGAAGATATCGTGGGTAGATGAGATTAGCAACAGAGGAGGTATTAGAAAGAGTTGGGGAAAAGCGAAATTTATGGAAGACAGTAAGGAATGGGAGAGATAGGATGGTAGGACACCTTCTGAGGCACGAAGGCATAATTCGCGACATATTAGAGTATAGGGGTAGGCCTAGATTAGACTACTGCTCTCAAACAGTTAGGGATGTAGGATGTTCTACTTTTAGGGAAATGCGTAGGTTAGCTCAGGATAGGAAAGGATGGAGGTACGCGTCCATCCAGTTTTCGGACTGAGAACCTTATGATGATCTGTTTTGCTACATTTCGCTTTGAAAATGTTAAATTACGGAAAAATTAAAATAACAGATACGAGTTATGTTGGATTTGCAATAGAAATTGAGAAACTGAGAATTTGTGGCCTGGTTTTACAAATTGGAAATTGAACTTAAAGAAATCTGAAAATTTGACCGTCGAGATCTATTTGGGCATTATGCAAAAATTGTAATTGTAACTTGTAAAAGATCTTTGAATTCACTGGTTAGGTATATTACGATGTACAATTTATTCGCAACACGACAAAAATAGTATCAAATTGGAAAGTGTTTCTTCACTGTTGAGATCGATAAGTCGATCACAAACTCATAGATACACAATTAATGAAATTACTCAATTACTTTTTTGGAAGTTGTAGCAGGGGTACCTCTGCAAACTTTTCTTTATTCGATTTTACAATTAATTTACTACACATATTGACTGTACTGTATGTACCTGTATGTATCTACTAGTAGATCAGACTATTAGAGCATACATTTGTTTTGAAAACCATGGTTTAGTCGCTCAGAATTTATTTATTTGTTTGCAATTGAATATATCTTTTTTTTGATGGTATCTGCCTTTACTTGACGAAAATCCATAATCACTAATTTAAATAAGACAAGATTGTCTAGGTTTTCGTAAATTTATTATTAATTAAACATGACAATTGTTTCGCCTACACAGTGGCTTCTTCAGATGTTGGTATTGAACTAAACTAAACTAAACTCCTATTTATACCTGTTTTTACCTGGCTGAAATTTTATTACTACTTGTGAAAGATATTTAACAATGGTGAAAAATTTAAATCTATTTGATCATTTAATATAATATTTGGTTTTTTAAGTTTATTTATTTCTAATGCCTCTAATAAGTTTAATTTAATTCTTTTATTTTCTAAATGTAGAATTTTATAGTTTTCATTGAATGTGTGGTTTTCAGATATTAAATGATTTGCATAAAGAGAGTCTGTCTTCCTATTTTTGAAACTATTTAAATGCTCTGTGATTCTTTTTATAAATGGTCGTCCTGTTTGACCTACGTAACTCTTAGGGCAAGACCCACAAATTAACTTGTAAACTCCCGATCTAAATTTTTTATCTGTTTTCTTTTTGTTGTTTTTAATGGTTTTTCTTAAGGAATTATTTGTTTTTAAAGCTAGTTTGTAGTTGAATTTTTTGAAAAGTGGGTTTAGATTATTAATTTTTGGT
The DNA here is from genome assembly GCA_963966045.1 of Xestobium rufovillosum. Taxonomy (NCBI): domain Eukaryota; kingdom Metazoa; phylum Arthropoda; class Insecta; order Coleoptera; family Ptinidae; genus Xestobium; species Xestobium rufovillosum. The sequence continues at coordinate 19,008,853 of OZ014496.1, forward strand.
TCGGAATATGTCAGATTTATAATTATTGGTTGAGTTATCGAAAATTGGGTAAACTAATTTTATTGCATTATATTTTCTTTTCTTTGATAAAATGCCATTGACCATGTCCAAATTATAGCTGTTGTTGACTGCAATTTGCTTAATCACATTCAATTCTTTTTCAAATTTATCAGGTTTAAGTGGGATCTTTGTTAATCTATGTATCATACTTTTGTAAGCAGCTAATTTGTGTTGGACAGGGTGGTTTGAGTTATAATGAAATGTTACATCTGTGTGCGAAGGTTTGTGAAAAATTGAAAACTCATGTCTATTGTTTACTTTGTTAATTGTTAGATCTAGGAAATTTATCGCATTTCACAATGGAATTAGAAAAATATAATGCGATAAATTTCCTAGACATATTCCGGACCAAAAATTAATAAACTGAACCCACTTTTCAAAAAGTTCAACTACAAACTAGCATTGAAAACAAATAATTCCTCAGGAAAAATCATTAAAAACAACAAAGACAAAATAGATAAAAAATTTAGATCCTAAGTTTACAAGTTAATTTGTGGGTCTTGCCCTAAGAGTTACGTAGGTCAAACAGGACGACCATTTATAAAAAGAATCATAGAGCATTTAAATAGTTTCAAAAATAGGAAGACATACTCTATAAGTTTTCGGTCTTGCCAACTTGCCAGAGTTTATCTCTGGTCTGGGTCACGACATCCACCATGTTTCATACACTAGTGGTCTACTGATAATAAACAATTTCATCTTAAGCCAATTTGGAATGTCCTACCAAACACCATCCAAGTCGATCCAAGCATTCTGTTTTTAAAAGCAAAATTATTATTTTAAACAAGAATTTGTAGCGGAATACTGGGCTGAACGAAGGGCTTTACTTTTGGTCCAGGAATTTGTGGTTAAGCGATGTCCAGGCATGTTAGACATCCTGTATGAATATAACTTTTTTACTCTTCGGATTTTTTAGTAACTTTTGGACCGTCGTATTTTACATACTTCAACTCCAAACTTGCGTACCTACTTACCTTTCATCTTTATGTTGTAGAGAAAGTTAGCAAAGCAAAGATAAATCTTTGAAGAGTAAATGATTCGCCAGTTTAATCTTCTGGGTATATCCGAACATCTGTCATCTCCTTTTGAGAACTACCCGGGAGTTTGATGAGACATGCGCAAAGTCGTGTCCCTATTTCACAAGGTCATTTGAAATTGAAACTATTTATTTAAGAAGGCTAGGAAAATATTAATAATAATAATAATAATTAATAAGTGATTTATTTAGTTAACTTGCGTTCTTTATCGCATATTTTTGAGTGTGAATTTTCACTATTTCTTTATGTTGCTGGAGCGTATATCGTCCATTTTCTCAAATCGCGTTGTTTTAACTTGGCAACTGTAAAAAAATCAGAGCTCTACGATTGATAGTTAAAAAATGCATGAAATTTAAAATGAAACCTCTTAATTTACTAGATATGTGTAAAATCTAAAACAATTTCTTTAGGTAACCAGGAAGCAGATGTTCATCTAATATAATGCATATGCTTAAAATAAAGCGCTCTTTCCACAAAATCCACGCATGGCATCCTAGATTATCTCATTTCTTTGTGGGTAAATACTTTTAATTCATCTGTCTAATAATACGTGTCGTCTGAAAAATTATTTGGATAAATCACTTGTCAGGGGAACGTGCTTATTGACCAGAAAATATTAAAAATAAATCCCCTTAAGAACCGTATCCTGTTGTGCGTGTGCACTTATGAAACCAGACAAATTCTAAGGAGAGCCCAAGAATATCTAGCAAAATGCAACATGGGGCGTCTAGTAGGTAGCATCTATTTGTGTTTTATGTTCATGCCTGTGTGCTCTGTGCAATGTTTATTGCTGTCAAGTAGGGCTGTCGAACTTCAAGAATAAAACTGATCGTGTTTTGCTTCCCACCCTTAAATTCTACAAAAAGGTTGGCATGAAAACGACCCGTAGACGTGATGCCATTCCTTGTACATCACACCTAGAGGATTTTACTTACAATAAATTAATAAATAAATTAGGTATCCATGGAAATATAATTTGGGTTCGCTTTATGAAAATTCGTTACGAGAAAAGTGGAAATTCACAACCATCCTAACTTAATCTCTTTGATACTTTTTACACCGTTCGATCGTTTATTGTAAGGAAAAGGCTTCAAGAGTGACATAAGTTGCATCAAACATTATCGTAATTGAGTGAACTATTTTAGTGCGTTGGTAGTATATCGTTTTACTAGGAGTGACACTTTTGTGGCGAGCCTGTAGTTTGACAGCCGAGCTCGCGTGGCAGTAGAGAGCCACAAAAAGCACTTTTATTCCGAATAAAACATTATTATTAAACACATTATTAGACAGATCAACTCAATTAAAAAAGTTTGCTTTGGAAAGCGTTAATATAGCAATCGTCAGACGTGATGGCGAGCAACAGAGATGCGCAGTTGAGTAATCCCCACTATTCATCCACTACGCTCTCGACCGTGATTGGTTCTCGGTGGACGCACGCAACTGTCAGTGGCGCACGATTAACTTCATTATAAATTCATCTATAGTCCAGGGAACCTCGCGCCACTGCCTGAAACTAGGGCGTGGCCTTGCGCGGGCTTTCGCCATCACGTTTGACGATTGCTGTAGTTTCATTATAAACAAAGCCATAAATAAAATAGAGAACTTGATCGATTTGATTAAATATTACTTCTGCTGCCGGCCGTCGGTAGTACTTTTACTGCCGCCAAATTACTTTTGCAGCCGGAGACAGGAAAGTGAATCTTTAACTTCGTGTATCACACCGCCAAAGCCCTGCTTTTCTGACGTATGAAGAAAAAACATTCCTCTAAAAATTACCTCTACGACCACTTCTAGAGTGAATTTAGTGAACCATACACCCTAAGTTCCAAACCTTGCACCTTGCAAATCCTTTTTTCTCCAAATATTGAAAATCAGTGCGTGGGACAACATCTTTTAACTCGTCTGACGACTTTCTAACACTGGTTTTCAAAAGATACCCAAGAGCGATGACTAAAATGTTTGGACGACTGATTTGGACGTATCTAAAAGCGCATAGACTTTAAAGTGCTGCATTTCGGAAAACAAAGAAATTTTGTTTCCAAATGTGCAGGTTCGCAATTGCATAAAGCATCATGTCTTCGTATGTCCGATATATCCTTGCATCATTTCTAAGTTAATGTATCTCTTTCATTTAACCCCCTGCATCTACATATTTTAATTTCTCTCTTTCTCTGCACAAAGTGTTTTATAAATAATAGTAATAATAGAGAACCAATTAATTTTTGCATATATTTGCGACCTAAACAGTGAAACGTCAAGCAGGGAATATCATCGCGCGTCCTGTACGCCACATCTGTTCAGATTTTAGGGAACAGGTCAAATTGACTCGACAAAATAGTATAGGGCCGAACATCTGGCGGACATCTTCAAAATTCTGAGTAAATTACATTCAGTCATTACAAATTACGGCGACTTTTTGTACACAGATGAGTCGATAGTTGTTTTACTATTTTTTTACTCCACGTCACAGTTAATCAAAACAGGAAATTCTCTATTATTCACGATTTTTTTTTATAAGAGATGTGTTACTCAGATATGAGGGGAAAATCTGATAAACATTTGCCACGTGCTGTAGTTAAACGAAACAATAAACGAGTCTTACAGAAATAGGTTAATTTTTCGTAAGTAGGCAAGTGGGTTGGTAATAAAAAGCGGCAATCGTAAATAATAAACAGGTCGGGATTATTGGAAACTTTCTGATAAAGTAACAATATAATTTAACGATGTTATAAGTATTAATGTTATGTCTACCTATGCCAGACAAGAAGTAGAAGATGCATTAGAAAGGAAAATCAGGCTATGTACCGTACCAGAATTCTGGTAATTGCAAACGGAATTTTAGAACGATTAGTTTAACCTGCCATACGGCAACAATTTTAACTTTGAGTACCTAACAATAAAGTTGAGAAAAAACGTGGATACAGAAGAATTAGAATTGGCTTTATACGAAATGGAAGCAGTTTGGACAGAAGACTAATTAATAAAAATGAAACCAAAACTTTGGTATGCAGGGGGCGTGAAAATAGGGCTAAAACTAAACTGCAGAGCAGAAGCGAGACATTAGAAGAAGTTGCAGAGTTTTGCTATTTTGGAAGTGAAGCTATACTATAACATACTGAAGTATGTACCATTCCTCCTGAAACACCCTTTATATGTAATAGAAACAAGAAAAAAAGAGGACATAACACTCTAATTTAAAATTGTAACATCAATTTGCAATAATGGTCCTATTGAGCAATTACGGGTATAAATAAATATTATAAAAATGTAGTATTGCAAATAATAGTCGGCAGCCCTATTTTACATTTTCATAAGAAAGGCATTCTGAAAATAATGTATTTCAAATTTCAATATTTCCCATCAGCATACATAATACATATGGAAATAAATAATTCTGACTGTTGTACAGAAGAACCAAAAAGTTTATCAACAATCGGCCTTGATTGATTTGCTTAATTGTCCAATATGCCAATTTGTAACATAAGAATCCAAACTTAGAAATAATTCTATCGGCGTTCCACACAAGGGATGGATTACTGTAAAACGATATGACAAGTTGCCATTTTTAGATTCTTAACACGTGGAACCAACTATGATGAAAAATCCGACACCGAGTCGTCTGAGACCCAAGCAAACCCAATTTATCATAACTGCTAACAGGTAGACAATAATAAATTCCATGTCAGGTTATTTTTAATTCTTAACGTTTGTTTGTCGGCTCACTATAAGGTAAAAAAGCAAATTTTTCACCCTCCGCATTTTGCGTGTACGCCAAAATTCCAAATTATCTCGTTAAATGGAATTACATATTTCCAGTCTTTTATATTTCGATTTCTTTGTAATTAAAGCGAATAACGGTTTTGCAAGTTTAGTTTTGTAGTGCTTAGAACATTAATTTCACTAAAGCGTAAAGTTTTAGCTGTAAGTGCAATGAAAATAGACAAATTGCGGTGAGGTAAAACGGGTAAAACGCATTACTTTTCAGATGCATTTCATCTTATTTTTTCATATTTTCTAAACGAATTTATATCCTCGGCAGTTCTCATAAAGATTTTGATTAAAATAGTGCCTATTTATTTTTTAATTTAACATCCGAGATTCGAAATTTAAAATTATAACGTGAATATCCTGTTTTTCTGTGAATGATCGCCCACTTGTCAAATTATGATTGCCTCTAGAACATCGATATAAAAGTGCTTTGGCAATTAAGACAGTCAAGTAAACTTTACGATTCGTTTTAATATGTGATTCAAATTGAAAGAAATAGAAAATTAAGAATCTTTTGCAAGGTAGAAAGCATAAAAATAGATTATGTTTTTCGCCAGTGTGAATGTCAATATATAAACGAATTGTAGAAATTGCACGAATTTGCTAAAGCAGAATATATTGAAAGTCTTGATTTGATATCTCGCACGCGTTCCTCGCTTATTGGAAATTGATTACAGAAATGTCTTGCTTGAATGCTGTTTGCAGTTCTAGTGGCATTACCAAAATCGACGAAGGACACGCATACAGATATACCCTCTAATATAGCTAATAAAGGGTGTAAAATACATTTCTAAAATCTTTTAACACGTTCTCCAACGATTGCTACACATTTTAATCGAAGTTCAACAATGAAAAGTAATTTTCTGCTTGTCACTCATAATGTAAACCGAGAAACAGATTTGTGATTTCATTTAGTCGAGGTGACAGGAACAAGTATAAAGTGAAATACACTTCGCAACACAAAACACGTACATTTTTAGTAGTAGATACGTTATTTGTACCGAGATTTGTACATATGCTGCCCAAAAGATTAATAGTTAAGTTGGAATGGCGTGTGACAAAGATTCTCATGGATTAACTTTACTAGCTTGTTTGATGCCGTTTAATTAATGATTAAGTTAATCATGGTTCACATCGTTAATCGGCATATTGGAAAAGATTAAATAAATTCATGGCTGCAAAACAAACCTACCTACAAAAATTCCGACATTTACATTCAGAAGTTGTCGTCACTTGTGGCGCTGATATCGATTGACATTCGACTTTTTTCAGGATACACCATTTCTCGTTTCTGTTCTTATCAGGTTCTTATTTTTACTAGGTAGACTGATTTGTGGCATACTACCTCATCTCTATTAAATAATTTGGGGCGAATTCTAATCATACTCCGAGGTTACGACTGAAAGGCATGTACTTTAAGGATTATTTGTCATTTATTAAATTTACTAGCTTGTATCCGGCGCGTTGCTGCCTTCCTATTTTCATTCTGAACTTTTATAAAAACCAAAATCTATCGAATATATAAAAATCAATATTTGTTTGTTTGTTTGTTCGTATTGTATGCGCTGCCATACCGTTCATCCCTTTTCTGCAACATTTCCCGGTACGACACGCGCGCCACCTACTGTAAGTTAATTGTACTATGCCTATAACCTTCGCGCAAGTGCGAGCAATAAGTTGACAAAGTTTTATCGCAATGGGATGAACGGTATGGCAGCGCATACAATACGAACAAACAAAACAAAACCAATAAAAGAATTCTGTTGATCCGATCGGTACCAAACTTCACAGGATCACCCGCTGGGCTAATCTGAAGATTACCTGAAAATTTCATCAACATCGGTCCAGCCGTTTTGGAGTCCATAGGGAACATACATACACACATCGATTTTTATATACCGGGTGGGGATTTAGTGTGTAATCGGAACTATTTAAGATATCAAAATCAAATTTTGCACGAATGTGGGAAAGCACATGGAGCATTTCCCAAAATTATTTAGGTATATACAGGATGTTCACATTCTAAGGACCAGACCAAAGTTCTATTTCTTTAAAGGGAAACCCTACGTGTCCTTGCATAATATGGATTCCCCATAAACTTGCATGAAAATTGATATACTACATGATGTGGTTTTGACTAAGGAATGTTGAGATATTGACATTTTTGTGCCATTATGGACCCAAATTTATGACGCTACTGACTCATACTAATCAAAGCCACCTAGAATTTCTTTATTGAAATAGATTCACGCACTGCTGTATTTTTGAAATCTATAAATAATTTTATTATAATATTTGAGATAATACAGGGTGATTAAGTTATGCAAAACATAATTTTTCTCAAAAATTTCAAATGGAACACCATATATATTATTTGTACAATTGATGGTCATTTTACTAAGATTTTTATTGATGTGGATATTGTCAAGTCTACCAGTAAAAGTTTCGACAGAATGTACAATTGAATTATAAAAATGTAGAGTTTCGTTAGTATTAAACATTATTTTTGACGATCTCCCCTATTTTGTCACCCAAAACTCCAAAAAAGGTCTGCACATTTTGTTTCTATAAAATATTTAGCAAATATTAACACAAAAAATCCCACTGCAAGATTATTTCTTAAAGATAATATTTTCTTCCATTGCACTCCTTGTTTGAACATTATACCCGACTTTAAAAAGACATTAAACATTTAAGAATATAACCATCAAGAAACAATTTTACAACAAGATTTATTGTCTTTATATTGATACCAATTTGAAAATACAAAATATAAACATTATTGTGAGTTTTGAGCAACAGAATAGGGGGAATTCGCCAAAAAGAGTATTAACTAATAATGAAATTCAAACATTTTGATGTTCAATCGTAATATCTGGCCAAAACTATCAGTAGTAGACCTGGCAATATCTACATCAAATAAAAGCTTAGTTAACTGACTGTCAGTTGTGCAAATAATATACCTAACATGGTATTCTATTTGAAACTTTTGAGAAAAATTCCCTTTTACATAACATAACCACCTTGTATAATCCTAAGTATTCTGGTGAAAGTATTTATAGATTTCACAAATACAGCAGTGTGTAAACCCCTTCCAATAAAAAATAATTAGGTGGCTTTGGCCAGTAGACGTCAGTAGCGTCATAAATTTGGGACCATAATGACACAAAAATGTCAATATCTTAACAGTCCTTACTCAAAACCACATCATGTAGTATATCAATTTTCATGAAATTGTATGGGGAATCGAAATCACGCAAATATTTGTGGGGTTTCCATTTAAAGAAATAGAACTTTGGTCTGGTACTCAGAATGTGAACCTCCTGTATATACATACTTAAATAATTTTACGAAATGCTCCATGTCGTTCCCCACATACGTGTAAAATTTCATTTTTATATCTGAAGCAGTACCAGAGATATGAACCGATTACACACTGAATCCCCACCCGGTATATAGATTACAATAGATAAACATAAAATATCACCAAGGACCATGTTGAGAGCTGTACGTATCCTTTTCATCAAATTCAAATGTATCTACTCCTATTTTACTCTTCAGATAATTTGAATTCACACTACAGTAAATGAATTCTGCATATTAGTTTCCGATTACCAACTTTAGAGGAATATGAAACTAGGCCGTGTTGTATTAAACAATAAACATGGTGGGTAGACATCTTCTACAGGAGCTAAAATTAATAGCACGCTGGCAGCGCTGTTAACCGAGAAACCGAGTTCCATTGTTAAATATCATTGGAATTAATTTGATATTTAAATTAAGTTCGAATTACAAATTTGCACTGAGGGTAATCTAAAGTGTGTTTATGGTTCGCTAACAGCTATTCTGTTACATGTGTGAAGTCAAAAATGTAGTTTCTCTAGCCAAAATGTGTTTCTAAATTTTAAAAGAATGAACAGTCTATTTTTATTCAGGACGAATATTCTGAATGCAATTAAAATTCGCAACAAGGAAACTGCACACGACGCCCAGGAGTTAGGTACGTCTAATAAATAATACATTGAGTCTAAACATTGCAGTCTTGGACAAATTACTTCCTTCTTGCATTCATTATTTAAAGCGCTCAGGACCACTATCTATTTGTCGATCTTCACTTTCTACATTTTCTATGAAACAGAAGTCACATTTGTTCTTCTAAAGCTGAAATTTCTAAATTGTTGAACATAATTCATGGTCATCTTCTAGTCACCGAGGTTTATACTTGCTCTTATAAGAATGCGAATTCTAAAAATTTTTCATTGATGCGTAGAAGTGGCGAGTGTGGCTAGTGCTCTTTCTAGGTCTTGGTAGTACAATAACTTTATCATATTATCTAGTATTTTCTTGATAAAGAACTTAAATATCCATATTAATATACACAGAATTAATCTACATTTGTTCAGTAAGTAAACTTGCTTACTTTAACAACTGTATATATTTCTGGCCAAAAAAAATTTAAAAGCACTTTATAAATATTTCAAATTTATATATGCTAATGCTTGCATCAAAATTCTGTGGTACCTTCCAGAAGACTTCCTTCATTTCCTTTCTTAGAAGCGAGATACACGTGGACAGGATGTCACGCTTGATGGTATTAACAATAACAGTAGTAAAAAATAATATGAAAATATACCCTAACAACTATTTCGATGGTTTGTGACTTACAGCTTTTTTCGAAGAAATATTTCTTGCATTACACCGTTGTATTTATACTGATACTTTAAATGCAGGGGAGGAAACCCAAAGAAAAAAGGGAATGGCGAACTAGGAATTATTTTTTTTATGTTGCACCTAACAAGTATGGACGAAATGAATGTTTTATTTTATTTTTATGTTTGTTTCTCGTTATGTCTCGGCGCGAAGGAAGCAATAAAAACCTAAATTATACTTGTGAAATGAATAACAAATATCTATTTGGTAAAAGGCGTTGCATTTGAAAATAAGTATGCCAGACGTTATCTCTATTTAATAATCATATTATTTTGCGTCCATTTCAAATTTACAAGTGAGCTGAAAGTATCAGTTTATACTGAGATGATGAATTATATAAGAGTGATAAATAATTACAATATCGATGTGATGAGGGTACTGTATTTAATATTAATATTAGGGGATGAAATTAACGAATGTTGTGTAAGTAATAATGGAACAAGAGGACGGGAAATTGCCGGACATGTTTGTAATGACGAAGAAAAATTTTATACTCGTATCTCATAAGAATCTGTTCTTGTAATTTAAGCTGAAGATTTTTAAAATTCAAACATGCAAATACCATGTCCTTGGACGTCCAAACATAAAACGAGTGGGTATTTAAAGATACTTTTTTCAACCTCAGCGTATTTTTTCTTATTTTGGAGGATTTTACAAATTTTTAGGCAAGAATTGCTGAACTTTTCACCATTCTTCTGATAGCGTATAACACGACCCCCTTTCTATTTGAAATTTTTGAGGAGATCTGGGAAGTCATTATGAATTTAAAGAAAACAAAAAAAAGTTTTTGTCAAGTATACAATAAAATAATTAAATTAGACTCATAAAATTGTAGGTATATGTTTTATAAAAACTCGCCCAAGCGGTTGTTTGGCAACCCTTACAAAAAGGCACCCGAATTATTTCTGTCTCTTTATTTAGGTAAGTTCGAGGTAAGTTAGTATCAGTTGCAAAAATGTCGCCAGGGACAAAAGAGGAAGATAATCTGAAATTAACTTTGAGCATGGCTTACTTGCTTTAGTAACTCTTGTGTTGGGATTTGGGATTGGATAAAACATAACTACAGAATCTCGATTTATTTTTTCATATATACGAGATTCTTAGACTCCAAAACAGTCTTTCTCAAGAGAGAGGCTTAATTTGCGACGCGAACCTCACAGGATTATCCCAGAAAAACGATTTCTTTTTCAGCCCAGAGAGAATTTTGTAACCGAACGTTTAGACACCATTTTAATTGGGGATTTCCTTTGTCCTTCAGGTTCACAGGCGTTGGGACGGAAAACTAATATGGTGCTCACCGTTTAAGTAAGGAATTCTTGTTGTTTTTAGTTCAGTAAATACCGAAAGTGTCGTTCAAAGATCACGGGATGATTGTTTAGAGAAGTTGCGTGGGGGTCTTTACAACTAGACCAGGAGGCCAGGAGAGTGGAGGGACTGAATATTAAAACGAATTGTTATCCCCATGTTACCTAATTGGTAATTGATATTACGTAATCGAAAAAATCAGGGAAACAATGGTTTAGAGCTTTAGACAGCCGCCAACCCTACTTCGATTACTAGTGATTACTCCGAAGAAATATTGGTTAAAACCCCGGTTAAAACAAAAGAAATTTAAAGAGATAAACTCGCGTTTGTGAAGCAGATGTGAAGCAGTGTTTTCCTCAAACTCGATTATAAACAACCAGACGAATATTTTTAAGTAGGGTATTTATAATATGCGGGTGTTCGAATATATTGTTTTTATCATTCCACAAACAAACGCTTAGATTGTGATTAGAAGCGCTGCCTCAGTGTGAATGCAAATAGCCGTGGCCCCTCTTTACAATTTCATCGATTGAAACTATAGGGATGGAAATGCGATGAGCTTTCTGATCGAATTGTTTCAATGGCTGGATGCTGTGAAATTGTGCAAATTTATGTAAGTAGTCTTTTCAAAGTACGGCGTATTCGGAGAGCTGAATGCGTACATATAATTGCGGCTTTCTTAGAACCACATTTGTTTCAACTTCTTCACATTGAATTTCTTCAGTTGCAGTCGCGGTTACTCCTTCATACACTTTGATCACTGGCACGTTAACAATGATTCCGTACATAATACGTAACATATTGTAAAAGGGTAAACAGTTTAAGAGATTTTTAAGATGTAATGGTAGAATATGAATGAACAGTAAGAACACGTGTTAATTCTTAAGAGTGGGATCACTGAAAGATGACGCGCGGACAGATTCAAGTTATTTTTTACGATCCAATCACTCATCGCTTACGAATTAAAATAGTCCGGAATTTATCGAGATGTGCGAAAAGACAAGTTTAGATTACAGAGACATTTATATCCTACCTTACGAAAGTGTATGTGGTAATTAATAGACAAAATTAAATTTGATCATCCACCTAGTTACACCAAATTTGTATATTATGTGTAATGTTTTGAGTTCTATTTTCTATGAGACCCTTCAGATATTTATATATTATATATTGCATGAATACTTAGTGCTAGTGTAGCACGAAACTTTCAGTCATTTGATTTTTGTTGTTGATTTAAAAATTTATTTTCTTTTCGATATAGACAAAAAACGTTTTAAAATACACAATAGTACCTATATTTCTCAAAATTTGAGGGTAAATTCTGTTACATCAATCAGAAACTTAGTCAGATGATTACGAAATTTGTTTAGCCAAGCTGATCATCCTTTTTAATGTAAAGCATTGTGCAATAAACGCATTAACAGAATTTGTAAACTGAGCAATCTATGAAACCAGCCTAGTTATCTGTGGTCATGGTCAGCAGTTTGTCGAAATCCTATCTCGTAGTAGAGGTACCCACATACAGAGTGGCCCAGTTTTTAGTCAACAAACTTCGGGAGTAGATAAAACCTATTAGGACAGTGGGTGGGTATTACACCAAAACTCTTTCTCAGGGATAAACGGTCCGCATTTTTTGGAGTTCACTTACTCCTTAAGAATCAATTTTCAGTTAGGTATAGCCCGCGAGTACGGAAATTTTATGAGGAGTAAAATCAAGCGTTAACTAAAAGTGAGGCGTTACGTTCCTCTGCGCAACGCACCTCGCGCACCTTTCATATTGAAATTATGTATGTATCTATGGATACTTATATTTCTGAACAATAAACAAAATTATCAAGTGATTGAAGTTAAAATAATCGTTCGTAAGGAGTAAACTCCAGTCGTGCGTCGGAGCTGACACACACAAGTTTTATTGTTGTATTGCAGACAGACTCCTTAATATTGTGAATTACAAAGTACACGTGCCAAATTTGAAAATCTCCCACCCTTCCCTTTAGCCCCTATTATTTTGAAGAATTCTATCTATTCCCAAAGTATATTTATTAAAAATTGGACTATGCGAGTTTTCTGACAATTTTCCGAACAATTTTGTTACCTATACAAATACGAAAAATGGGAATCGCAGATCGCTATTCAAAAAACTAGATTGCTGGTTTTACATTAAGCGTAACATTTTAGATACGGATGGGTTCTCGCTTATTTTAAATGATAAATGAAACTTGATTATTGGTAAAATGCTTTTATTTTGTCTTGTGTAGAGGGGTGATAATATTCGACATCATTATTGACAAGTTACATAATATTAAAATCAGAAAAATATACCACTTCTGACAGAAAGATGGCGTTAAATCGGTAACTGTTTGTTTGCTTGTCTGTACAGCACATAACTTGAGATCGGATCGGTGTTCGAGTCCGAAATTTTGTAGCCGGAGTTTATCGACCATGGGGTAGCCGTGCGTTATGTCAATTTTCTGGTTCCACCCCGTACTCAGCCGGGTGGGACTCCTGAGCAAGAAATGATCGAGTTTGATGAAATTTAGAATAAATTAAGCATGCCGAATTGAACGGCAGTGTTAGTCCCAAAGACACCAAGATCCCATGGATTCGGCATGTACTTTATTTCTAACATAAAAGACGTGCCTTTTCTCTCTCACTTTTTCTACCTAATTTTGTCGTGTTAACGTCGTCTCTCTTTTGACAAAAGTCAAAATAATTTTTTTGGCGTAGCGCGCTAATTAAATTGCATGAAATTTAAACGTCGAATCACCTTGTCATTTGAATTTTTATTTTGCGCACGCGCGAGTAAACTTATCAATTGTCGCTATTCAAGTTTTGCCTAGGAATAATTTACTTTAACAGCTCCTCGAGTAAAGAAACTACAGGTACTTATTTTAAGATATTCCTAAAAATATTTTAACTTGCCTACTCGATGCTCACTCTCATAAAAGATTTAATTTTCTCATATCTAATTTGACAACTAACACTGACAACTCGAAAACTTGTGAAATCAAGGTTACCCAGTTAATGTTCGATTTGACTTTTTGTCTTAAAATAGATGTAAAATCTATTATTGGGGACGCACGCATGTTTTCAGCGATATTAAAGTGTATCTTGGTATCTATAGAAATAGAGCGTCTTTGGTTAGTCCATAAAAATGTAATCATGTGGAATGTTGGTGATCACAAAATTCTTCAAATACCCACAAAGCGAGATACAATATCACGATAACATCCCAATCACAACCCTCGAAACTGGATCTGGCTGTATACCAAAGAAACTTTAGGATCTGCTTTATGATCAGATTGCTTCCGCGTAAAATTTAGTACTTTTAGTTATGCTTTGGATGGCACATGAGGAAAGAAATATTAAGCGCTATTTGACCCATTCTGTATGGAAAATGCCTATCTAGATAAGACCTATTTTGCCATGTTTTAAGCTTTAACTACGGAAGAATGTATAAAAAGTGTACATACCAGTGTGAAATGTTCCGTAACAACCCTGTATCACTAATATCTTCAAAAATCAACCAAATTATGAAAGGACTGTAAAAAATAAATACCTCAGTTATAGGCAAATGCGAACTGAAATGTTTACAAACGTATAACGTCCGGCACAGGACAATACCGCAAAACGGTAGTGGGGAAGTCTTGCAGAAAAAAATGGCGATCGTGAATATCCATACGTGACAAGTAATGCAAATTAATATGGCCATTCCGTGGATGTCCACGAGGAAGGTGTTGTTGGCACGGTTCTTTAACAGTCGTCACGCGTGCCCGGTTATGTAATATAGCGGCGGAGAATATCCAATTGAGCTCTTATTATTAGACTTAATGAAAACTGCCATACCGGAAATTATGGTTACTTTATTATACTATTAATTATTGTTCCGTGTTGTAGTATGTCGCAGGACGATTATCGTATAAATTGATTTTTTTAGAGATAGCTATTCGAATACGAATGCTTATTAGCCTACGGGCGGCTTCCTTTTACGGAATGTATTTGCGTAACCAGGGATCATCTTGGCTTATAAAGTTCGTACTTAACTCACTGTATTATATTGTTTGTACCTATGCTTATTTAGTTTGTTGTCAGATACACAGATGTCCAGGTTACTAAATGAAAGATACAGATTCACCAGAATATAGGTTCAAATAGCACTCAAATAGGTTTAGGACAGCAATAGTATGTACTAATGTTGTAAAATCTTTTGAGACCGTGGTAGGTATTATACGTTTCACAGGAGAACGGGCAATGACGTAGAGTGTGCACAAACAAGTACCGCCGTTGCTAGGCAACAAAGACGCGACCGTACATTTTCCTCCAGCTTCAGTGTCGGACGATCGCGGCGTTTCCGACTTAGATAGTGCGCCACTGGTGCCGCAGCTATTTGTGACATCATTACTTTTGCGTAGTTTTGATGACGAAATTTTCCGTTCTCCTGCGAAACGATAATTATTACGTTCAAATTAGTCATGTAATTAGAAAACCCGCGTATAATAATTTATGGCTTTCATTACTGTAACAGCTATTCCTGTAGTAGTTGCTTTTGCTAATACAAATATTTTCTTCATTTATTTTTAAGAGTCCGGCAAAGCAGATCAAAAGTTACACCTGCGGGGCATCGGGTCGGTGAGGTATCCGTTAGAAATCGGAGCAAACTATCAGCTGTGTTGCAACACCGTCGCGCTAAACACATTTATGAACACAAGAACAACGCACATTCAAAGCCCGCGCGTTCGGTACCTAGTAAATGAGACAACGCCGCTCTGAGTTTACGCTCAGTCGACACCGGGCGGCAGCACATACCAAGCCATATTTTGCGTTTGCAGCGCTCTCGCTCTACCATGATTACACCTTCATCCTAGTAAATTTAGCAACACGAAAGCCTGATTATGGTAGAAGAAGGTATACTTTATGTCGCCATTGAAACAATTTTTCGAAAACTGTAAATCTCTTGGCGCTATGCACGCGTGAAGTTGGTCAATTTCATGAGTGAACTGACACTTTCTAAGATAAAATTTTTAAATTTTCTTTCAATGGAGACATAGAATAAAGTTTCGTTTATAAACTGTCAAAAATTCAACACTTCAATTTTCACCGTTTAGAAATGAGCATAGCACTACGAAGTCAGTTTTCGGGTTCATTTTAAAGGGGTTTGCCGGACTCTTAAACTGTTTTATTTAGCTTGCTTTATTTGTGTCTTGTGTGGGTCAAATCCAGTGTTGCCAACCCTACCGAAATTTCGGTAGATCTACCGATTTTATATGTTATCTACCGACCTACCGAAATGATACATAATTTTACCGAAATTTCATTTTTTAATTATACATTTAAGAAAAAACCGGAAATTGCACACAGATCATAATTCGTAACGCCTTTGCGTTTCTCCTTTCTTCTTTGGGAACTCGTATGGTATTTTAGTGCAGCGGTACATTATAGTTATGCAAAAAAAACCTAGAATCAAAACAAAATGAAGCCGACGTGCGACGCGATTCGCCGGCACCTTTGCGGCAATGGGTATATTTAAAATTCCTACTCATCGTTTTTCTGTTTAAAACCGAATCTACCGAAATCTACCGAAATTTGGCAACCAAGCTCCCGAAATATTTACGACTGGGGTTGGCAACACTGGTCAAATCTAGTAATTTAAATTTTATCCCCTTCCTGTTGACCGATTGATCTGAAATTTGGTACACTCCTTTAGTTGTGATGACAATACAATTATGTATATTCAGAATCATTGTAAATTCAAGATGGCCGCCGCCACAAAATGGCGGATTCGATATTTTTTTCAACCCCCTCAATGAAAGGGCTTAACTAGTAGAATACAGTACATCATGAAAAATTTTAAATCTAAGATGGCCGCCACCATAAAATGGCGGATGACTTTTTTTCAATCCACTCAATATGAGTATCAAATGAAAGGGCTTATTACCTACAACCTACTACAATACAGTACACCATGAAAAATGCAAAATCCAAGATGGCCGCCACCACAAAATGGCGGATTACTTTTTTTCAATCCCCTCAATATGGGTATCTAATGAAAGGGCTTGACAAGTAGAACACAGTACACTTTAGAAAAATAATAACAAAACAAAAACAAACTAAAAAAGCTAAAAACTTGAAAATGAAATAAATAAAAAAAATTAAGTTAAACGGTTTTATTGTAAAGAAACATAATAATGATGCAGATAATGTACTAAAAGCTAAAAAATAATTAGGTAGGTACCAGGTACCAGTCATCACACCACTCTCCTCATGAATATAGAGCATTGATCAGACTAAAATAAAATCATGGGGCGTAGCGTAACCTGAGTAAATATGAAAATGATCGTTCTGCGATGTTGTCTATTGAGAAGATGCATCCAAAGCATACCTATAGTAATGTGAGCGGATGACTGTAGATAATAGAAATTCGACTCGCCCCACGATTTTTGATCAATGCTCTAGATTGATGAGGAGAGTGGTGTGATGACTGGTACCTTGGTGTGATGACTAGTATCTAGATCATAACTTTCAAAAAATTTGATGTTTCGAAATTACATACAGTGTACCCCACAAAGTACGTAACAGTCCTATATCTCATTTATTATTTATCGTATCAAATTTTCATTCAGAGAAAACAATTTCTTGTAAAAACCCTCCTTGAAAACCCCGTCTAATATATTCTATCTTGTACAAGGAGTGTTCAAGACGAAAAAACTGTTTGGGTTAAATGGAAAGTGGTCTTTTTCTACGTAGAATCGAAGAAATCCAATTCATAAAGAAAGTTTGCTCAGAATCCCAAAATTAGGGCTCACGCAAAAAATTGTCACGATATTCAACTGTTTATTTTCCTGAACAAATTGTCCCAAAAGCGTAAGTAATAGCTAAATATTAAAAGGAAGAAGAACGTATTTTCCCTTATTTCCGTAGAAGATTGATATTGTTATACTCTTTTAAGCATGCCAAAATTTACGATTTTTCTTATTACCACGACACGTATTTAGTGTCAAGATATAGCAATTGGTCTATAATAATTTATTTTAAGTTATGCATGAAAGTCGAAAGTTAAAAACTAAACAGTTGAAGCGTTCTTGACACTTCTGCACAGGCAGCGATCGTTAAAAGCTACGTTTAAAAAAGAAGTGTTCCCTTAAAGAAAAATTTTGAATGCAGAATTTTGTGTCGAGAAGAAAAATTATTTTTAACACTATTTATTAACCACGATTACTTAGGTACAAAGAAGTGCTAGACTCTTGCTCCGGTTGTAGTTTAATTCTTCAATTGTTTTGTTTGATTACTTACCAATTTTTTATAGGCCAAAAAGGAGATACAATTTGTATACAGAAAATATATATCATAATAATAATTATTAACTTCTAGCAATAATTGTAAATTATTAGACAAGCTCATCTATTTTTTACAGAAAAATTATAAATCAACAGAGATATAGCATGATTCCGGTTCGTTACTTACATTAGTGACGTATTTAGGCGGTAAAAATAAATTAGGTATCTACACCATGTTCATAGCCTGACGAAAGAGGTTATGGTGTTACATTTGGTGTGGACGAATGTAAAACTTCAGCATTTAGAACGATATAAAAAACACTTTTATTGAAAGAGAGGTTCATGGATAAGTCGATGTCATAAATTATCTTATAGAATGTCCCCATCCCTTGTCACTGGGGCCCTATAACTTTATCTGACCCGTTCATATTTCTTATAAAAAGTTTCAGAAATGTTTCCGATAACCATCATTAAAAGTTATCTACCCTTCTGTAGCATGTATCGATTGAAATTTAAAAAATCTTTTTATTGATTTAAATATTCTACTCAGTCCAGTCACTTTCAGATTAAAAAAATATTAAATTATAATAAAATTGATAATGTAATTTTCAAAACCACCTGTTGCAGCTGAATACGCTCTCTGGGTTTATCCGACGTTTTCTGGAGGAGATGGCTTTGACACTAAGCCTTCAATTATTTTATTTTGAATTATGAGCATAAAAGGCGATAAACATAATTCGATATTTCGTCATAAATCACATCTAACAAATTGATTGTAATACATCACAATATTCTAAGAAACAAACAAATCTGGCGCTATTGTGACATTTTAGTATTATCTTCAATTCAAAGTAGCATGTTGATTCGTACCCGCTTATTTGTACATGTTAACACAACTGTGTCATTGTCTCTATTATCAAATCACAGTATATTGATAAATTGCCGCTACTCCGCATCTAAGAAGGAAGCCGAGATAGAAGCAAACAGAACACTTACTACACTTAAATAAATTGCCACTCACCTCTTGTGCAACGATTACATCGTTTTCTGGGGTACGATCCGTGTCGCAGAGAGTGATCATCAATTGCAGGAGCCGAAGTTTTTGCATCTTCTTTGAAGCTCCTCGTAGAAGATCCAACACTCACGGTTCTGTCTCTACCCATGAAAGTGCCGATTGAATGTCGCCTTTGATCAGCCGCAGTACTGTTTATATTATAATAACGAGCCGTATTTTCAGTAAGAAAAACTTCTTCGTCTCCTGATCCCGGAAGCTCCGCGGAAGGTTCTGACTGCGGTAAAGCGCAGTACAAAAGGTCTTGGCGTTGCATATCCGATCGATTATTTTTTAAAGAGTTGGTCCTTCGCGGTTCTGGATATTTGAATGCCAAATCCGGCGCGATATCGGAGAGACGCGGTTCTCCCATTATCAACAATTCCTGATTAGAGTCCGCGGAATTGGAACTTACCGATCGCAAGAACCCGCGCGTAACTTTCTTATTTCCCTTCGGGGGTGTAAGCTGCCGGCTGAGAGAGCACTCGGAGGAGCTTGAGACGCTTTCAATATTCCCCATTCTTGACGTTCCGCACTTGAAGAAGGTGAAGTGCGTGCTATGTACCGGTACATCGGCACTGGCCACGGAAAAGTAAGAAGGATTATCTGTAAACATGAGTAGGTATAACTAACAACACTTTATAAGCACAAGCGATGGGAGTTTCACGTTGAATACTAATTTTGCGCCAGCTTTGGGTAAGAGTCTTGGTATAGAATTCTAATGTCTTTATGGTGGGGACGGTCAACAGTCGGAGGTTCAAGAGGGATGGCTTTTATTAGAGAGGGAGGTAAAAGAGGAAGCATCCGACAGGATGTTCGGTGGAAACAGTGAAGCATTTTAAGTCTTTTCGGCTTTAATGATCAAATCGTTCGTAATTATGTATGCTGTTCTAGCAGCTGTATTGTTAGAATTGTTTACAGATAGTATTCGTGTATGTACGACTAGATTAAATCGATGTACAATTAAAGGTTTCACCGCAAACTTTTAATTTATAAGCAGTTAAAGATGCTGTATAAACGATGTATACAATGTCACGCAAATTGGGCTAAATCACTACGCGAAATTACATCGCCTTTAAACTGGCATCAGAAAATATTTGGTTAATGAACAGAAAATATACGTATACAAATCGGGGAATAAAGTAAGCGGTGCATTTGATTTTTAAATTGGCAGTATTGGTTGCGAATATAAACTCTTGAGCTTTTACGAATATTTATGTTTTTATGTTTTTCACTTTTTCAGAATTATTTGATTTGTCATGCTATCATAGTCCAGTAGTCCAGTAAGCAGTAACCTTGTCTCTGAAAGGTGGGGGTACCGTGCGTCAAATCTGGTAGTTCTGATTTTTTGTTAAGTTGTTTATGATGTTTGTCAAATTAATAATCCAAGTTTTCGACCTCGAGCGCCGAACGCAACATAGTCAAACATACGAAAAACCGCGAATTTTTCGATCTTTCTTCAGTTTTTGACAATTTTAACCCTGAAGGGCCAGCTTTTCAATAATAACCTAATAGTTTCCGAAATTCAGCATTTCTAAATTTATCGATTTTTTCGGGCGCCGGAATTTTTTGCCCTTCATACAACATCACGCGGTAGAAAGAGGCAGTGGTGGGAAGAGACTGTGTCTACAAGCGGCTAGCGCCTGCGAACCCATTTTACCTTCCAGACTTCCCCATGCGCTAAAACTAAAACTTTGGTGACGGAAACTTTTTAAAACATACCCCGAAGTTGACACACGCATTTTAGACAGACCCCTTAGCTGTCCTCTCGCACCAGACACACGCATTTTTTGCAAAAAAGATAACATAAAAACGTGAGAAAAAAATTAACCTCAAAACTGACCTCTACGAGAGCCGATCCCCCGGTCTGCCAATATGAAACTACCAGTTCTATGCTATACCTACCCAACTACCGTCGCTGCTGGTTGCGTTTTCAACTAACGAGGTACTCAAACGGAAGTTTAACGTGTAATTATGATGTTTCGCATGGATGTAAAGTGGATTTGCAGGCGCCAGCCCAACCTCGAACAGTCAAAAATCGCTTGTTTGAAAAGGAAGGGGATGACATATTGATCGTCGAGACATCCTCCAAGCATACGACTGTCTGTTTTAAAAACACAGGCCACAAAATTCTCACCAGCTCTTGATACGAGAGTAAATGTTCAGATCCTCAAGCAGAAAGACTACGTGTGATGAAGGCAGCTGCTGAAATCATACGAGAGGACATACGTTTGCAAGTGTACGACACAAATCAGTTTGCACCTTCCGATGACCTCTTCCAGAATGTACATTCTGTGATCCCCGAATCTTTAAGACTATTGCTGGAATCGATAATTCTAAAAGACAAACGAGGCTGCTTGGATCCATATAGAAAGAAGTGTGTTGCTCTTTCACATTCAATAATATCAGCAGTAAGGCCTCGCTCGTTCATCTCTCTGCGTGGGATTGCTGATGTGTAGGTACTTGTATCACAAGTTCGGGTCGAAACATCTGGTTGAGTTATTGTCAACGCTTGGATTCTCAGCTAGTTACAAGGGGACATTGGTTTTGGAAACCTCAGCTATCATGCGACCAGACAAACTCATTTTGAAGGAGCCGTCATTTTTCCAATTTACATTTGATAATGTAGATTTCAATCTGAGCACATTGGACGGATTGGGAACCTTCCACGCAATGGGAGGTATACAGATAGTGACTCCCTATGATTCCATATATGTCCGGAGGAACACTTAACCCGTCTGACAAAGTGCACTGCTGATGAACTTGTGCAACGAAACCCTTCTGTTCAGCTGGAAACCTTCTATCAAGTCTCATCTAATCAAGGGTTTTCAACAATTAAAATTGAGAACATAGACAGTATTCATCCACTACCTGAGGATATCGTGCTACTCCCTCCAGATATTTTACTGAGCCCTCTCGCCTGGGGGTGGATATCCACCTCACAAGGCCTCATCCCCAAAATGATGACCAGAGACGCAGCTCCACAAAACCTCTTGCCGATGATTTCGTGCGGTTGCAAGAAGGGTTGTGGGAACGCGTGCAGCTGCAGGAAGGCAGGGCTGAAGTGCTCCTTAGTGTTCAACCACTGCAACTGGGCATCATGCGACAATGTGCCAGATATCGAACTTGAGGTGGATTTTGACTCCCCAGAAAGCGACGATCTGCCTGATATCGAAATGCTGGAGGATGTATTATGGACAGATTTTATAGAAGACATCGACAATCCAGCTGCAGACGTTTCCACTGAAGAAACCGACGATGTTCAACCGGGCCCTTCCAAGAGGGCTAAATGTACTTAGATAATATAATAAGTCTTCTTCTGTTCTTGTTTGATGGAATTACAACAGTGTCTTTTCAATCTTAAATAAATGTTTTGAAATTGAAAGTAAATTATCATTTACACTTCTCGTTTTCTTTCATGGGATTATATTAAAAATTCCCGCGTTCAAAAAAATTGATAAATTTAGAACATATTATAGCAATTTAGTATACCTTGAAAACGTACTGAATAGTTATTATTGAAAAACTGGCTCTTCAGGTTAAAATTGTCAAAAACTGAAGAAAGGTCGAAAAATTCGCGGTTTCTCGAATGTTTGACAAGGTTGCGTTCAGCGCTCGAGGTCGAAAACTTGGATTATACATTGGGCCAACATTATAAACAGCTCAGCCAAAAATCAGAACTACCGGATTTGACGCATGGTCTGATGTATATGGTTACTGGACTAATCAGATGTTTTGGCAACTTTTCCATGGCTTGTTCGGAAGGACAGGTGTAAAATTACATTGGGTTATGATCCGTTTTCTTGTTAAAAATAACTAAATTTCCGAGGAGAAGACCGATGGTGTTTAATGCAAGATGCGATAAAACAATTGTCCACATTATTCTATGAACAATCCTGCCGTGTATGGATTATTATACATTATTTACTGTCACAGCGTTGAGTTTATCACTTCAGAATTTATAAGGCGCCCGATCATAATTATTTCTAGCCTGGATTTATGTGACAAACAATAGACGCTACAGAAAATTTAATAAGATTATAGAATATAGTTGGTATGCATTATTCGTTTATTCAAGATACGATAATAATAAATTTAAATTATATTCATATAATTTACGCACCGAGATCCATTGTTCGCTGCTGTTTCCTTGGTGCCAAACGTTAAGACGCCAGTTCTCGATGTGCTGCTGGAAACGTGAGGTGAACAATCATTTGATGCTACTTCCTTTTCTAGGGAACAGGCACGCGTTTGATTTGTATCATGATAACCTGCGGAATGAAAATAAGGATGTAGAATGTTTCCAGGAATACCAAAATGTCGTACTTGCTATTAGCTGGATTGCTGTGATTAGTAAGAGCAAAATTAAGTCAGTGGTTGTCAAATAATAGATACACACATCTGTTTGTTCCGTCGGCCGCGCAAATTAATGTTTGAACAGAGCATTAACATAAACTTTATGATAAATTAGAAAAAAACGCACATTAAACTTTAGAAATGGCAAAAAGTTGCCATGAAGAGTTCTGCAGTGTTTGGATGATAAAAAAGATTCAAAGGAGGACGGGACGAATGAAGACGTGAAAGATTATTGAAGTTTTGGTAGTCCGAAAACTCCTCGCACATGTGAAAAGCGAGGTAACTATAGTGAGATCCGATAAGCAACTACCTGCACACAGGTTAGGTTGCAGAAGAGTTTAGACAGGGGACCAGAACTTAATCTGATCATCCTTCTCATTTGAACTTCTTGACAAAGTAATCAGTGGAGACGAATCTTGGTGCTTCCAGTACGACCTAGAAATAAAGCTTCAGAGCCTAACACAAAAAATGCAAGTGTGAGGTTCCTAAATCAGTCCGAAGACTGGTTGGGCGCGTACCTCCATCCTTTCCTACCCTTTCCGTAGTACTTCGTTTATCTTTTTCTCGAACTTATCGCGCGTATCATCATCTTTTATTTTCTCTAGACCAAGATACCTTCTTCCGCTTCGTTTTTTCAAAATCTTAAATTTAAGATTGGCCTTCATAACCACTATATTGTGATCACTATCTAAAACTGCTCTTGGATAACTTCTACAGTCCCTAACTTGATTTCTAAATCTTTGCCCAACGAGAATGCAATCTATTTGATATCTTCCTAGGTCTCCTGGCATCTTCCACGTATAGCGTCTCCCAACGTGATGGTGAAATAGAGTGTTCGCGACCATTAGGTTATGTTTATCGCTGAACTCTATCAGTCTAATTCCCCTATCGTTCTTATTGCCTAATCCAAAGGGGCCAACTATTCCGCCTTCTCTCCCTGTGCCTACGACTGCATTGAAATCTACAATTATTAAATCTTCCGCATATTCAATATCACTATAAACTGCCTCTACGGCCCCATCACTATAGTTAGAAATGGGCATATATACCTGTATTATTACTGTTTTTACAGGTTTCAAATCTAACCTAACCATAACTGCCCTGTCACTTTGCTGTAAGAAATTTTCTACTCTCTGCCCTACTTTTTTCCGCATAACAATTCCTGCTCCCGAATTTCCTCCTATAGATCCTGTGTGTATTTCTCTAAAATCTCCGCTCTAGAAGTCTCCAGTTTCTGGCCATCGCACTTAACTAACACCTACCACGTCTAATGCTAACCTATCCATCTCAATTTTCAAATTTTCTAACTTTCCTACTTGTTTCATGCTTCTAACATTCCATCCAATTGTGGGACATTTTACTCCAGTAGGTGCCATCATTATAAATTAAAGTACACTGTACTGGGGATAAAATAATGTGGTTGTTTCCCGTTGTCTTCCACATCGTAGTAGTGTGTATCACAGTGCCATACCGACCCTCACGATCTCTGCCACTCTGCCACAGTTGGCTCTATCACCACGACAATGTCAATGCTCCAGCGCGTTCGCACTTTGTACCTTGCGACTTGGATGTTCCGAAAAGCGAAAAGAATTCTAAAGTGGCGTCGATTTTCTGATGTTTTTGAAAAGATATAAATATGGCCAGAATACTGAAGAGCATCCCGGAAGATGAATTCCGGGAATGAATTGTTGTAGCCAGAGGCAGTATTTTATAAAGTTAACAATAGCAATCAGTTTGTAAATCGTAAGCAAAAAAGTTCTAGCTTTCGTCAAATTTGACTAGTTTTTGTTCCGCGTCACTGGGCAAAGTCTGTTAGCAAGCACGTAGTACGTAGAGACACATTATGAGTGTCCCAAGCCGAAGCAATCGTAGTATATTACGGTGGCTTCCCCCAAGTCCACGATTAGGTAGCGTGGCATTCTGCAAGGTCTCGTAATACAGAAAATCTGGGTTTAGTTCTGCAATTTAATGCCTCGCGAGGTATTTGCCTCAGGAGTAGTTGTTCGAACTCTTTGCTCCCACAGAATTACTGTGATGATATCAGACGCACTAGCGTCAGTAAGTATACATGTATAATATGTATACATGTACAACATCTCCCAGTTTTTAGATTTGTCTAAAAGTTCCATGCGAAATGTTATTAAACGATTCCAAGAGACTGAAAACTTTAGCAGAAGATCGGGTTCCGGCCAGAAAATTCCACATCTGAACGTGATGGTCAACGTGTGTTAAGAAAATGTTCGTGCTGTTTAGAAAAGGCTCAAAGATTCTCAAGTGTCGTCTAGAAGAACGGAATTGTTGCAATTCGCGAGAGAACACATCGATTGGATTTTGGAATAATGCCAAAATGTTTTATTCCCGGACGAGACTTTAAGGTCTCCAGGTAGGACAGGCATGAAAGAGTATGGAGGGAGAAGGCCTGGTGAACGCTATTAGGCTTGATGAATTTCAACTAAAACGGCATTTGACATTATGGTTTGGAGTGGAATTTCTTTGAAGGCTTGTACAGGATTGGCAGGGCTAGAACATGGGCCAACACAGCTCACCGATATGTGTATTACAACTTGTATAGAGGATCTGAGGATCATGTCGTATGATATGCTGGATTTGTAAGCCTGAATTTAATTCTTATGCAAGACAATGCACGACAGAGTACCTTGATGAAGTTGCAATACAGCGGTATATGTAGCCAGCACGTAGTCTTGACCTCAATCCAATTGAACATGTTTGGGATACTATAGGAAGACGCATTCGGCACCGACAACCCGTTCCAGAAAAAATTCCAATTTTGCGTAATGCTCTTTTGGAATGATGGGAACAGCTGCCTCAAGATCTCATCTTTGACCTAATTAGCAGCATGTCTCAAATGTTTTGTCCATCAGCGGTGTTTTTCGATACGGAACGATTAGCGATAAAGCGATACGCGTGGATACACCTATACATGCGTACCGATATGGCAATATTATTTATGAACACATCAAACCATATCGATGTAGCGATACGTATGTACGTTGTTTGTCATGGTACCTAATCAATCTAAAATCATTTTGAATCATGAAGCCACGCACCAAGAGTGTTATCGTGTATTGATACACCGATACGGATCGATACCTCTTGCCTATATACACATATGGACACGTCGGGATAATGCTGAAATATTGACATTTCGATATACCGTTACGCACGGTATGTACCGATAGTCGATACAAAATAATATGGTGTATGGCCCTGCCCCAATGAAACTTTCGAAGTAACCAAACTTCCCATTTCATTATTGGATCAGCTTTTATATCTTAAGGTACGCACATCCAATTTTATTTGTTACTGGGGTAACACATGATGTTTAACAGTCGGATGTCTAGACTGATTTAAACGCAGTCGTCGTAACCGCAGTAACGAGTTAAATTAGAATTTTAGCACACCCAGACAAAGCGACGACAGATTCACTAAACACTGATTCGTATCTACGTAAGTAACACTTTGGAAACGGATTTGGTTTAGGCACCGAAATATTGCAGAGGGAATGGTCCTATAGATAAGTGAAGGTACAAAATAATAAAATTAGGTGTTGATAAGATAAGAGACAAAAGAAATAAATAAATAAATTGTAAGAATGTAAAAGAAGGAAAATATAAAGAAATGTATTACCAAAAGCTTCAAAAAACGGAAATAACAATTTTCGGTAACGATTAAAAGCAAATGTACAAGTGAATAGGCCGACAAAGTAAAATGGAAAAGGAAAGACAAATTTTCCCGCGATATTAAATATAAACTGTATTTAATAAGAAATATGGTCTGACAACCAAGGAGCGTGTTGAATGATTGCATATATTTACCTCGAAATGTCACAAATGTGTTAGGTTGTTGGCAAAACGCAGTCAACAGTTTGTAGAAATTTAATTGAAATGTCTACTGGCCAGTGACTCTGCCAAATACTAATTATAAATGCAATAAAATGCCCTAAACTATTTCATTCACGAAAGTTCGGAATATTTGTGAATTAAACTATCTACAAGTGTTTCACTTTGCTGTTCGAAATCTGAATAGAAACCATACTGGACTCCGGCGTCATTAACTTTATTGAAAATTTGGTTTTCTGATTGGGAATGTGATGAATTTGTAATTTTGATTTGACCTCAGATATGACATAACCTAATTTTTAAAATCTGTGTATGTCATGAACGTGATTGCTGACCATTAGTTTGTCTAAAATGATTTCTAAAATATTAAAATCGCAGGTGCAGCAAATTCTTCTTCTTTATCAAAAATCAGGTTCTGCTAAACCTTATCCATTACTATTGTCTTTCTTGTCCTACTCAAGTCCCTTCTTCCTGTAGACTTTGAAGATGTTCACACTTTTGGTAACAATGAACAAAATGTACTTGGTAAAGCCCACCCAGAAAAATTCCAACTAGGTTAAATAAACAACAAAAACACTTTTACTTCTAGGCTTCTTGTTATTGGAAACCCAAGTTTCATTGGCCCTGGGAATTTGAGTAAATTTGATGAGGGGGGTTGGGTGCCTAAACTCAAGTCGACTGTTACTCCACCAAGAAAATATGAGAATAAACATAGAAATATCAAAGTCAGTAATGAGTAAATTATGACACCATAAAAGTGGAAAAACTTTGGAGTAAGTGAAGAAATATAAATATTTGGGAGTGATAATATATAGCTAGGAAATGAGATGAATGAGAGAAACACAAAGACCATACAATATAAAACCATATAAACAAATAGAAAAAAAACAACAAGCACTAATATGAGATTTTTTAGGAAAATAAAGGGAAATGCAATAAGAAACGCGACATGTAGGTATATAAAGAATATTTGAAAGTAATTTCAACAGAAATAATGGCGGGCTTTGGAGGAAGAAAGACTGAACCAAGTGAGTTTACGAAATCAGAGTTTGGAAAAACAGAAAGCAGAAGACCAAGAAAAACTTGGAACGAAAGAGTGAAGGAGAAAGCCAAAAAAGGAATAAAGTGTAGAGAGACTTGCACGAGACAGAAGACAAGGTAGGAAGGTCCTGGATTGAGCAAGTACAAGCGCCTCATTCTGCTAACAGAAATGCAGTCACAGGCTTTTCGAATTTTAAATAAAAACCCTAGTTGATTCTGACGTCATTAACGGAAAAACTTTGTTTTACCGACCGGGATTCTGATTAATTTGAAAATGGGATACGATGCATAATTTATGAAATCGGGGTGCGTCACGAGCCTGACCGGTTTAACAATTGGCTAATATTAAATCGGCACGTGCAAATCAATAATAGTGTTCTAGCATCTAGCTTATAGCAGAAATAATTATAAAATTTAATGTTGGTGGTGGTCAATAACACTGAAATTATGAAATGAATATTTATAGGGACTTACTTCCCGTAACGGAAATAGTCGAACACAAACTATAGATTCTGTAGCTTACAACTTCCTATAATTATTATACTACAGGATGTTTAAAGTAATCGAATAACAGTTAATTCAAAGTTATATTCAATAAAGCTCTGCTTGGTACCCGTAATAGAAATGAGGGAAAGTGGGGAACTTAAATAGCGTTTAATATTCTTCAAGGAGGTATTCTTATCGGCGCCGTATTTGGGGATTCGATTTTGGGAAGCAAAATTCTAAAATTAAAAAATGTTAGTAATATTAACTTTAGAACCTGTAATAATGTCAAATTATTCAGTGTGGTCTGAAAGTATGAAGTAAATTCATAAGAAAGTTACTTGGAGACGTTGACATCTTACATCCCTACTTCATAATGAATTAATGGTTCAAGCGACACACATAAAGCAAAGAAGGGCCAGAAGTTTGGGAAGATATCAAAAGGCTTGAGTTTTTCTGTGCCAACCCTGGTTACCTACGATAAAATGTTACCTTTCTACACGTCCTAGATATGAGTGGGCTTTACATCAAGGAAAAGAAAATTTATGGTACCTATTCGGTTTTTACTGTCTGTATATTGTACTAGTTTAGTTCATCCAGAAATTTCCCATCATTCTTGTATAAAACTATAAAAAGTTGTTCGAAATAATTCTCATTTAATATCCTTGTTTAGGATACATGAAGCGTTTTATTTCTATCCGTAAAGTCTGGCACTTAAACTTTATTTTAAGTAACAAATCTGTTTCCTAGTTAGTGGGCATTTCTAATTTCAAGCACATTATGACTAGAAATTATTCCTCGAACAAAACTAACAAACACCCGAAATATTTCGGAAAGTTTTTGGTACTATAAAAGTTTTAAAGGCGAATTCAAGAGACTACGTTTAATATTTATTTATAGAACGAGAGTGAATGTCTGGAATACACTTTAAGTACGCTCATAAAAGGTATTATGAATAACTCAGCGCCTCTAAAGAATACTAATGCCCGAAAAATCGTAGTTGTAAGGAATATCTGGTGTCCGGCCAATTTTTTCTATGCGAACTAACATAAAGCCGGCAGAAGATATCAAATTCTAAATTGGAGGAATGGGTTGGGATCTTGGGATTCAACCTCGTTAGGTCTCCACGGGATTTGCCAAATAGCAAAATGCATACGGTTTGCTGACGCCTCTGGCCGAAAAGATTGAATTTCACGTTTGTTCCGAGAAATAGTACGTTACGGTCTGCCTGTGAACTGTGACTTGAAATACGACTAAATTTTTGACAGTTTTATTTTGCGTGTCGTCCTGAATGTCCCATCCACAGCTTAGTTACTTATATCACGTATCAATGAATTTTTCTTGCATTTAAATCAATCGTGAGCTTCAGAAAGGTTTCAGGCTTTAGGTTTTCATTATTTCATTTTTATGTTAGAACTTTCACGTTTCACCCGCAAAAGTAATTTCTTGACAAGTGAATTTCACGTTTATGGTTTTAAATACAATAATATATGTATACAGAGACACAAAATTTGACATAGAGGCTGTCCCACTATTTTATGTATTTGGTCGATTACTTTTTGGTTATATATTTTGAGAAAAAGAATACATACAATTTTTAATGTTTTAAGTTCTTTCATTAGTAAAACTCTGTATGAAATTATTACATTTATTTATTTAAAACATATCGTAAAAATTCAGAACGTATTCCACAAAAACAATACCTACACCTTATTAATACTAACTGTCTAGCTTGACACTATAATAAACTGGCAAAAACACAAACGGCAGTAAAAGGCAGATGTAAAATGTAAATATGGCGGCTGGAATCAAAAATATTGGAGAACCAAAATAATAGAAATCTGCTACCTTGAAGTAGGATGACCATAATATGAGACAAAAGAAGGAATAAAGAAATACAATACCTGTTGGAGGTAGTGGGTGGCAAAAAGAGAACCTGCGAAAATATGCGGTGGTCAGACGACTTAAAGAGCGTATGGATGGATTTGGATGGATGCGATGAAATACTTGGAAACCATTAGGGGGGGGGGGGCTATATGTAGTACTGGATGGAAGTCGAAAACAAACGTACATTATCTACTAACCAATGACAGCTATGTCGAATGTTTACGTTTCATAAATGCCAGAGCCGGACTTATTTTTTCTTCCTCGACTATCATCATAAGGTTCTCAGTCCGAAGACTGGTTGGATGCGTACCTCCATCTTTTTATATCCTGAGCTAACCTACGCATTTCCCTAAAAGTAGAACATCCTACATCCCTAACTACTTGAGAGCAGTAGTCTAATCTAGGCCTACCCCTACCTCTTTTATTCCTATCTGTGACTCTAATATGTCACGAACTATTCCTTCGTGTCTTAGAAGGTGCCCTACCATCCTATCTATCCTATTGTTTATTGTCTTCCATACCTTTCGCCAACTCTTTCTAATACTTCCCTATTGCTAACCTTATCTATCCATGGTATCTTCATCATGCGTTTGTAGCACCACATTTCAAACGCTTCTACTCTTTTTCGATCCGCTTCTCCTATTGTCCACGTTTCGCACCCGTATAATGCCGTACTCCATACATACGACTTTGAGAGTCTCTTTCGAGTTTCTACATTAACCGTTCCCAAACATAACAGTTGTTTCTTTTTGTTAAATGCAACTCGACCCTGCGCTATTCTTTGTTTTATATCTTTAGTGCTCCTACCATCTTAGTGAATGCAATACCGGTTTTCGGTATACCGAAAAACCGGTATACCGGGCATATTCTTGGTATCGGTATTGATAAGAAAAATACCGGTATTTCGGTATTTCGGTATTTTTATTATTTATAATTTATTTTGCTTCAAGAGTTTGTGGTTTGTGTTCATTTGTTGTATTTTTCTACCTAAATTCTAAATTTGTTAATCTATTTTAAGATATTGTTATGTTATGTACTTGTTTACTCGATTACACGTTGCACATATTTTATTTAAGGCTGCGGTATTCGAACACCTGAGTTCTCCTCGTTCCTGAGACTGTGTTAATACAGACGGTCCAGCTCAAAAACTGTATTAGTTATAGACATGAATGTCGGTTTAAAAGAAAGCCGAGGGTTGGTAGAATATGCCTATGCCTATGCCTATTTTATTCACCATATTTTCACTGTTAAAATAAACAAAGTTGAAAATTGGTAAATTTTAACGGAAATCTTTAGCATTATTCAAACACAAATTGTATGTTCGAATTTTAATTAACTGCCAAATAAAATATGTGAGCATACTCGCCGATGTTTTAGCTTTATTTTAAGACTATATTTGCCTAATTTCGTTATTCAAATTTTCTGTTGGACTGACTGTACCGAGTGGTTGCTAAAGCTATGTCTATTTCTGTCTTACACATGTACTACCGATCTCCTGTCCTGTCTATGCGTATCCCAGCCTTAAGTTGATGTTGAACAATAAATTGTTTTGTTTTTGATTTTTTGAATGTATGACTTGTTTGTGTTAAATAGACCATTTTAAGGTAATACCGGTATAATACCGGTATTCCGGTATTTTATTTTGAAAATACCGAAATACCGGTTTTGAAATTTTGGTCCGGTATTGCATTCACTATACCATCTCGAGTTATTTTACTCCCTAAATAGCAGAAATCCGCGACCTCCTCTGTCTTCTCATTTCCTATTTGTATTTCAATTTTAATTCTATTTTCACTCACTCTACATACCAAAATTTTAGTTTTCTTTTTATTGATTTTCATACCGTAGCCCTGTGTCAAAACTGCTTCCATTTCATTCAAAGCCGCTCCTAAGTCTTCTTTGCTAGATGCAAATCTGAGCATGTTAATATTTTGGCCCTGTACATAAATCCCTGAAGCTGTTCTGTCCTTAACAATATTAATCGCATCTGCGATATATAAGTTTAAAACTAGAGGTGACAATGCACATTCCTGTCTGACTCCCTTCCGGATATCTACTTCTCTTCGTTCCTGCTCAAATTCTATAACTGCCTTTTTGCTCTTTTTAGAGATTATGTATTATTCTTTTGTCCCTATATTTGATCTCTACCTTTCTGAGTACTTCGAACATCTTCCCCCATTTTACGTTGTCAAAGGCTTTTTCGAAATCTACAAATCCTATATAGACGCTCTTTCCCTTTTCTATTGTTTTTTCTATAATTACTCTTGAAGCTAAAATGGCCTCGCGCGTTCCTCTATTTCGTCTAAATCCGAACTGATCTTCTCCTAATATTTCTTCCGCCCTTTTCTCCATCCTTCTTTGCACAATTTTAGTCAAAATTTTTGACGCGTGGGAAGTTAAACTGATAGTTCTAAAATTTTTGCACCTATCTGGCAAAGCTACTATGATGTTCCGTTTGTAATCTTCTGGAATCTCGCCTGTCAGGTATATGCGACTAACTAATTTAAATAAGCGATCTATTACCTCTTGAACTGCTCACTTTAACACTTCTGCCTGCAAGCCGCATCTATACCTGGTGCTTAATTGTTTCTGAAACTTTTTAGTGCTAGCTCAAACTCTTCTCTCATTATAGGACAGCCTAGGTTGTCCCCCTCTACACTGCTTTCGCTTTCTAATATATCTCGTACTTCCTGTCCCGCATATAAGTTTCCTAAATATTCTATCCACATATCTGCCTTCTCCCTGCTTTCGATTAGGATATCTCCTGCCTCATTTCTAATGTTTTTGGTACTAGACCCAATTTCTCTAAAGTTTCTCCGAATTATTTTATATGCTTCATCAGTGTTTCCTACTTCGAACTTATCTTCCACTTCTTTGCATTTATTATCGATCCATTGCTCTTTCGCTTTCCTACATTTCCGAATATATGTATCAGTACCTAGATAATAATGCCAAATCAGTCAGATGATCCTCCGACAAATAATTTGTGGGATATGCTGTACGTAATTAACAGTAACGTAGCGTTTGCTACTGGAATCGTAAAAAATGTTAAACCGCAATAACAATTGGCAGCGTTTTTGCTTTAATGGCAGAAAATATTTTCACTGCCACAGTTCAAACTCGATTCGTTGGAGTAGGAATGAATATCGACATCTTTCCTTGTTTCAGTAATGTTGTGTGGGAAGTGAAAGAAAGTGCTAAAAGCACTGTTTTCTGGAATTTAAATACTTGAGAAAAGTTAAAGTGATTTTGGTCCAGAAACATTTGTTGTTTAAAAATACGCTTTTCACGGCCAGAAAGTCTATTAATAAATGATTCAATGATGTAGCTATTGTAGCACAACAAATGTTATAATATTGTGGGTACTACAACTGTCTACCCACCATAGCATAAATCTTTTCAGATTGCGTGTATTATACGTCACGTATATCCGCAGTTAAGACGTATAAGTACCCACCGAACTTTTTACATTGGCTTGGAAAATGTTTAATTCCTATACAATCCCAATTTGTGAAGTATTGAAATGTCTGTTTGCTGTGTCTTATTTAATTAATATAGGTACAAAGTGTTTTAAGTTTGTCATTAAAATACAAAGTTTCATCCTCAAGTAAAAGATTCACAGCTTTCTTTTATCGGTTCGTTTTTTGATAATGTTGGCAGTGATTTAGAGAAAACCCATAAAAATAAAATAGAAAGCATCGATTGTGTGCCATTACCATTGCTTCCCCGAAAATGTGGGTAATCGACTTATTTCGGTCTGTACAAATACGCCTCTGTTTCAGAAATGTTTTGGTTTGAAAGTGGGAGACATCTCACTGTAAACTAAATGTCTAGATGTCAATCTTCTTCGACAGAGTGAATCACTGCAGTTCATTCTTGCGTTTTAATTTTAATACTGTATATGTCTGAAAGGGAAATGTCTAGTTGTCTAAGTAAGTTCAGGGTTAAGGAACCTTCTGTGGAATTATTTAATGAAAGTAAAAGTAATTGGTATTGGATGTTGAATTATTTGTCTCCTGGAAGCATTCTAGTTAGCAGAGATTTTACAAATTTATGTATTACAAAAGTCAAAGCGAAACACTTTCGTAGTCAGATTCGGTTTTACACTACATAATAATAACAAATAAGCAATAAAAAATCAGTGATGCAAATCCTTTGATGAAATGATTTTGTCTATTTCCACATAACAATATTTAAGACTTAAGAGCTAACAAAACTGTCTGATAGTATTTAATGACGTATTAACAACTTTATAGTTTATGTAGTAAGTAATATGCCTATTCATCTACTACATCTTATAAAACAAAGTCGCTTTCTCTGTCCCTATGTATGCTTAAATCTTTAAAACTACGCAACGGATTTTGATGCGGTTTTTTTTAATAGATAGAGTGATTGAAGAGGAAGGTTTATATGTATAATAACATCCATTAAATAGTGATACTTTTATTTTTGAGTTTTCTAATGTGATGTCGTAAATAATTACATTTTTTCCGCTTACATTGCAAACGCAGGCTGAACCCTACGAGATTTATCAAAATAATAATAATAATAATAATAATAACATTAATAATAATAATAATAATAATAATAATAATAATAATAATAATGTCGTATAAAACAAAGTCGCTTTCTCTGTCCCTATATCCCTATGTATGCACGCAGGCTGAACCCTACGAGATTTCGAGTGCGGGCCACGGGCAGTAATGAATAAATCAAAACTACTGGATCGATTTTAATCATTTTTTCAGTGAGTGACATAGGCTATATATTTTATACCCGTGCGAAGCCGGAGCGGGCCGCTAGTTATACATAAAATAGTGACGGTGCCCAATATTTTTGAACTGAAACTTGCATGAATTTTTGCATTATTTGATTTGAAAAATAATGCAATTAAATCTTGGGGGTGTGAAATGCCATTATTGCTGGTATCATATTGCTCTTTTTATCCCTGTTTTTAATTATTTTTGTTACTAATTGACCCCCAAAACAAGACGTTAACGAGTTCTTTGAAAATAATAACAAACGACTCTGCTACGAACTTGTAGGCTTCACAACAAAATCAGCTGTTGCATAAGAACGTTGGGCCCATCTCTTTTATGTCTTTGGTTTGCACAGGCTAGTGCTCTTACATTAGCAGTTGTAAGATAAGTTGTTAGGAAAGAGTGTTGCAGAACGAGGAAGTTGGACATGTGGGCAATAGTATGGCGGTGCCGAATATGAAGAGATTTGAGCCGTTGTGTAGCTTTTCAGTCTGAAATCGGAATGTATTTAAGTTCTTCCAAGTTGGTAGGTCGTCGTTGCTCGTTCGGTTGACGGTTGTACTTGAAGCTCATTTCTTCTGTCTCTTAACGAGGATACTCATTTGAAGACAAGTTTCTGTCCAACTGGTCTTTTCAATGGTGTCACAGAAGAAAGGAACTGTTGCGAGAAATAAGTCCTGATGAAGTGGGTACCACGAGCCAAATAAGAAGGTGTCATCGATCCGTCTTCTGCTTTTTGCGTTCCGTATGATTTGATTGCCGGTTTGGGCTATACCACTCAATAGATTCAGATGATTTGTTCGAGTTAGCTTAAGCCATCCAGTTACCAGCCGGTTCCAGGTTGTGGGGAAACACTGAGCAGTGAAACCTGGAACACAGAGTATGTGAATTTCCAACCTATTCTGAAGTGGCTTTGTTGCTGATCACCTTTCCATTGGTATTCCCCAGTTTCTTGTCCGCCCCTTCCAAAATGGAACAAATTGGATTTGTATAGCATTAATAGGATTGGGGTGAAAGTAGTTTTCTTTATGGTAGACCGAAAGATTATTGAGGTAATTCGTCAAGGTATCTTCTACTGTTACAAACTCGTCAATGAGTCAATTGAGTATCTTAAAAAGGTCGGATTTACTTGGGGTGAAGCCCGTTTGTTCTTGAATGGCTGTAACATGTAACATGTACAAGCAGCACGGGCAACAGCTTGTCGAGAGTTTTCTCCGATTTTAGGATGACCATTTGACCATGTTTTTATTCTTTCTTCAGATTTTGGGTTTACAATAGTAGTACTTTAGACTGCAGTTGAGGATCCTCACCCTTGTTTGTTGCCTAAAGTGTACCTACTATTTTATCTTTTTTTTTCTACACCTATTTAATTATATGGCAATTATTCGGATTTTCTTCGTGAAATATCGTACCCATAATTCACTGTAGTGAATTATGAAATCATAATTCACGGCATTTCGGCCAATCACAAATACAGATTCAATAATCACTGTTTCCCTGATCCAATGATATTTTATATCGACCGCGATCAACTCTTGCTGGAGCTGACATCGCTCGGGTGACAGCCAAGTGTATCTCGCCATATTACTTGTTTACGTTTTCCAACGTATGCACTTCGGTCGAGTAGGTACCCATTAATCCGTACAAACTAACAATCCAACTACTAAAACTGCCAGAATTTAACAATGGAAGGGACAACTCCAAATTTATATATTACTAACTGCACAAATTTCAATATATATTCCTAGTAAGTAGTCCATTTATTGAAAAATAAAAATGAATGTATTATGATAGTGTTCCATTAAAGTTATCAAATTTGAGTCTAATTATTTGTTTAATAGGTGTAGAAAAAGCATAGTATTATATTCGCGATTATGACCATTATTCACTCAGATGATTTGAGCCACTCGCCTTCGGCTCGTGGGCTCAAACATCATCTTCGTGAATAATGGTTGTCATAATCGCTCATATAATAATATACTATTATATCGCCTAAACCATCAGTTCTTCCTAATTTCAAACATCCGATTACGTCTCTTGAATGTTCAGCATCAAGGGATCAGCTATAATCTTTCCAATTACTGGTCTTTGTTACATTCCTTTACGAGGATAAATTGACAAGTTTCTGGAATTGTTTCTTGTTAAATATTTTTATGTTGTTGGCAGGGCAACTCTTTCATAAGAATTAATTTCAAATAGTTAATCGATCTGTCAAATAGTCTGGTTCTGTTAAGCATTCAAATCGTACAACTTTGTGCTTTTCCCATTATGGATGAAATTCGAGGGGTCATCATCATCATCATCATCATCTGGAGGGAAAACCGCAATGGAAATTAAATCCATGCTGGATGCTGTTCTTGGAGATTCATCACCGTCATTTTCCACAGAGACTTTCTTTGTTTTGTACGCACATTTTTGGATTCCCCGAACGTGGTTTGTTACGTCCAAAAACGGCTACCACACCAGAAATTGCGGATAAAATCTACGACATGGTTTTGGTAGATCGCCGAATAACAATGCATGAAATTGAGGAGCCGTGGGCATCTCTTAGAAACGAGTTGCTCATAATTTACATAATGAATTGGGCATAGAAAAACTTCCTGCAAAATGGGGCCGCATTTGCTCAATTCGGAGCAATGATGCGTTCAAGCCGAACCAAGTTTGACACTGTTTAATAAGAATCCGGTGCATTTCAAGAGACGATTCGTAGTCATGGATGAGACCTGGATTCACCACTATACGCCAGAAACAAAAAGGCAATCAAAACGGTGGATTGGGCACAGCAAATCGGCTCCGAAGAAGGCAAAGGTGATTCAGTTGGCTGGAAAAGTGATGGCATCATTTCTTGGGACGACAAAAGAATTCTGTTGATTGGCTATCTTGAAAAAGGGAAAACTGTTACTGGCCAATACTACACAACACTTTTGGACAAGCTGAAAGCTGCAATTCAAGAAACCGTCCGGGAATGGTCAAGAAAAAAGTGTTGTTTCATCAAGACAATGCACCCGCTCATCCAAGTACACATTTAACAGCTAAAATTGTCAGAAGTGAAGTTCGAAATCCTTATTCGCCTGATTTAAGTATTTTGTTTCCATTGAAACTTGTCAATCTATCCCAGCAGTTCGGGTGTGCGTTTAATTATCTGTTGAGATGGTTGTTTTGAATCCTTGTTTATTTTCTTCACTGTTTTCTACATTTGCCTGCTGAAATGCTTCTCTTACTCTCGATTTTAGGTGCTGGTGAATTTTCAGAAATTTCTTCAGAAAATAGATCATATGAAACAACTATCTAACAGAAATCAAATTTTCCAATTTTCCAGAAATAATAAGTATGACAGGTAGCACATTTTCACTTTGACAGACAGGCAGCAATGTGTTTCTATTGTATCCTGTTAATTCTCATCCCAAGTTGGTAGCGGATACCGTCTAAAACTCCTAATAGGTATCAAAAATAGATACGGTGATTTATGCGCGAGTAGGTTAGGTACACGCATTCCATCACACTCCTACACTTTAGCAATGTAAATGTGTAAATCTATTACTGGAAGTTTAACAGTTCATTTTACCGCCTAAATATGTGTAACACGCAGATCGATAAACAAATTCCCAAGAAGAATGTCTGAGTATTGTTTTAAATGAAAACTGTACGCCTCCATCGTAAAAATGAACACGTGTTTTTAGTATGTTATTTTAGAACTACCTCAGATCGGCAAGTCTGCCAGTGTTTATAGGGGTTACTACAAAAATTTAAAAAGACCAAACTAAAACCTAAATATTTGTCTGAAGTGGAAACTTCAAATATAAACCGGTAATAGACCGGAACGTGCAATTTCAAACATAGTTTTACTTTTCACGTGGTGCTGTTTTTGTATTGGGAGTTTTTATTGTAAATGGAATTTTTGTGGAATTTTTACCGAAATACCATTTGAAGACTTAATTTATCCTGAAACGCGCATTAAGAGGTTGTTGAAAATGTCTTTCATACTTGTCGAGTATGTACTTGGAAAATTAATAACCGCATCGTGTTAGTGTTAGGTACAATGAGTGTGAAAATGCG
Source organism: Xestobium rufovillosum (assembly GCA_963966045.1). NCBI lineage: Eukaryota > Metazoa > Arthropoda > Insecta > Coleoptera > Ptinidae > Xestobium > Xestobium rufovillosum. The sequence goes on from OZ014496.1 coordinate 19,048,501, forward strand.
GGTTCGAGAAGAGGTAAATAAACTTTTAAGGACGATGAAGACATGCAAATGAAGTAGGTAAATGTACAAAGGGGGGATTTCTATGTATAAACTTAACTGTTAGCTAATGGAGACAACAGATAAGCAGGTACACAAATATAGTACAGTAGGTAGCGTATTAAATAATATGATAATGGATCAGGTCCCGGCAGTTGGGATGAATAAATTCATATTTGAAATCCCGACAGCTCCATAGCAGGATATAGGTGTATTTAAGTGACGGTGGGACGACCTCGAGCCAATGTATTCGTGGCGCACTAGGCAATGTACATGTACATACTCGCCTAGTGAACGAACGGTCGTAGGTTCGAATCTCACCTAGCGTGAGTTAATTTTAATTGTATGTGTCTGGTGCCTGGTCAGCTAGGTCATCACCATCACGCTCTCCAGAAATGTGAAATAAGGATTTTACTCCAGTGAAAATAGGCTGCCGGAATTTTAACTGTGAATGTATGCATCCCTGCTGCCGGGATCTGAGATCCATTGCCATTAAATATTCACCATGTATTATAATTTCTACTAAAATTTTAGCTCGGTTGATGTTCACACCTAGTCGTTTTAATTTAAAATTTGCTTATCTTCCAAATAAGACAATCGTGTAGTCTCCTTACTCTTTGGAAATCATAAATTTCATGTAAGTTCATTCTAATAAATACAAATACATATAATGCGGAATGAAAAACTCTTTTTATTAGTATATATTTATCAAAATATACTTCTACTATTTAATGGTGTATGTAGTATGTTAACAGTTTCACTTATCCATACACAAATTTGGTTCACTCCTTTCTATTTCTTCCCTTCTCCGTCGCCTCCTTCCACGTACATCCTTTTCGTCTTAGGACTTCTCCGACTGCTTTATCCCATGTCTGTGGTGGTCTTCCTCCTTTTCCACATTTTTGCCTCCCACACCTGTTTCACTGTTTCCATAGTCTGTAGAGGTTTCCCCACTAACTCAGTTGCTTCTGTTCAATGAACTATAGTAGGGGTTGAATTTCTAGATCTTCACGTATTTGTGCATTTCTTATTTTATCCTTACGCGTAACTCCCCTTACTCATCCAAGATATTTCATTTCGGCTGCTTGTATGGTAGGTACTCTTCTGTCTTCTGTTCAACATCCATATTTCACGTCCGTACGTTAGCACCGGTCTATACATATTTATTTTCGTTTTCCTTGACACTTCGTTCTTATTATTTATGAAACTTTTGTTAAGTGAATGGTAAATCTTCATCGCGTTCTCTATTCTGTTGTCGATTTCTGCTTCCTGCATTCCGTTGTCTTCAATTTCTACCCCAAGATACCGAAAAGCACCGACCAGTTGTACCATGTTTATTTCCTATTAGGTACCATAATTTTCGTTTTCTTCTTATTGATCACCATTACACATCCAGTACTTCCAAGTTCTTCTGCAAGTTCTGTTCGTTTTTAGCAACTACGTCATTATCAAATGCTCCCTCTGATAAACTAACTCTGAAGATTTTTATACCCAGTTTCAAGTTTTTTACTTTGCCTTGTACAGGGTGACCCAAATTGGATGCAAGCATAGGGTATCTCGGCAACTTAAGAGTTTTTTTGTGTTCAAACCAATGGTGCAGATAGTACGCCGGATAGCGACAATTTTTATAACTCATTTCAGCGCCCTTTGTATTCATATAAAATTGTAAATTGTCTGTTGGAAATCAGGAATATCCATGTGCGAGACCCCAGCGTGGGACATTTTACAATTGGCAGGTCTTCAAAAATGCGAAAGAAAAAAGTTAACCTAAATCTTTTCAGTGCCCCTGCCTTTTGATAACATTTAATAATTAAATCATAAAAAACAATAAATTACCCGAGGCAGAGATCCTGAACAGCTTCAGATCAGAGGAAGACGTTTTAAATGTGTTTAGAAAAGTAGCTCTATTTGGTCATTTCAGCTCGTTTGAATCTAAGTAGGCCTACTTTCCAAACACTTTCAGAACCTCTTCCTCTGCCCCAGGGACTGCTCAGAACCTCTGCCTCGGGTATTTTCTCGTTTTTTATGATTTAATTAATAAGTTGAATCATAAGGCAGAGGCCCTGAAGACATGTCAATTGTAAAATGTCCGACGCGGAGTAGGCAGAGGTCAGTTTTCCTGTTTGCCATCACACAAACTACTAAATTTACAACCTCTGCCACACGCTAAAATCATTTAAAAATTGATGTCACTATCCGGCGTACTAAGAGAAACAACTTCTAAAATTATTTTTCGTTTTCGAGTTGTGGACTAAAATTGAGTTTTTTGATATTTCGACGAAGGCTTATTATCACCACCACCAGTTTCCTCAAAGACGAAGGGTTGCAAATTGTTTTATTCAAAAACTTTGAAACTGTCTGGAGATACAGCAGCAAAATTTCTGTAGTATGTTCAGATTATCTCACGCTAAAGAATTTTATGAAAATTTATTGTGGGAAAAGTGAGAATTAACAATCCCCGTGATTCTATTTTTTATTATTTTTCCGTAACATATTTTCATAAAGTTCTGTGAAAATATGTAGCACAGCCATCCAAACAAACGAGGGAAACTTGATTGCCGTGTCTGTCATAGTTCAAGCTTTTATTGTAAAATATCCTTCCGCAACTTTTCCATCTTTAATAGACCGTAGTTTATTTCAGATATGGAATTGAGCATATTTCGAGGTCGTATTCTGGGACATCCTACATACGAATAAATAAAAAAAATATTTTGTCAGTCCTAACATCCGGATTTCGTCTATTTCTTTGTTGAATGTGATAAAGTAAGTACGAAATTTGAGGATATTTTAGCCTCAATAGAAGTAGGAATGCCTGGGTTAATTTATCGATTTCTCATCGGAACATCAAAACAAGAATTTCAAATTAAACTCCTACACCTTTTTACGAGACGCGTCGGAACTTTTGTTTCCTTTTGCGTTTTATGTTATCTGGAGCAGGTGCGTATTATTAAATTCGCAAGCGGTACAAGTAGTAAGTAACGAAGAACCATTGAATTGAAATTAAGAAGCGCTCCAGGCAGAATAATAACAATTTCTAATCAAATTTCCTTGTTTCGTTTTTGTTTACTGCGAACAGGCAAACAGGCAAAACTCGTAATTCAGGAACATGGAAAGAAAATTATTTTTCTCCTCTTGATCAGGAATTTTCTTATGTACCTACTTTGTACAGGGTTTTCCCGTATAATTTGCCTAGCCCATACACAGTTTATTTACAGGAAATACAAGAAAATTCTAAATGCACATATTTTAGGATTCTTCTTGAAGCCCAAAGATCTCTTGTCAAAGATAACTATAGGTAACAGAAATCGCAAAATGTAAATATCGTACGAAAAAATGTTTTTCTAAATGGAAAGTTTTGTTGTTATGTGAGGGATAATTTTTGGGATAAGAGGGTCGAGTAACATCAAATTAACAAGAAAAATTTGTAGAATCCAAATATAGAATAAATAGAGCTTGCACATAATCTGTTTTTATATCAAGTCTCTTAGAAAGCCTGCCTTTCAATTTGCACTTTATGGAAATCTCCCACATGGCGTCCATAAGAAATATCGAACTTTTCTCCATAACTAGGCACTGGCTGAAAAGCAGAAGGTCGTTTTCAGAAATGGCATTTTGATTTTGGAGTGTTTCGTAGTTTGTCATAAAATTACAGATCGTGAAGATGCAAAGTGTGGAATCGAGGGTGGAATAAAGAGCAATAGCTCTTCTGACCCCAGGTTTCCGTTCTAGAAGTTTTTGGGCAACTGAATCGTTATGCACAGTTAACAAAAGAAAGTTTGACGTTTGTTCGTGAACGGCAACTGAATCGTTATGCACAGTTAACAAAAGAAAGTTTGACGTTTGTTCGTGAACGGATTTGCTTGCATAAAATTCATTACATTATCAAAAATACGTCACTAATCGCGGGGAAACGCGAGGAAAGTTTCATCTCGTTTGAATTTGTTTTTAGTTTCTATCCACAAAATAAGTTAGCGCGATGTTATTATTAGGCGTTTATTTATATCCCATCTAGGTTTTGCAAATGCAATGTTTTAGCGTGCTATTTACCCTTGTTTTCATTAGTAATCGCGGATTTTCTTTAAAAAAATACCTTTCGTGACGGGACACCGGACACAACACATGGAATGCAAAATTTTGTAAATCACAAAAAACTTTAGAAGAAAAAAGAGAAAGGATCCGCTTGAATTCGAACAAAAACTGCCCGCCCATTTTAGTACTGAGCCATGCTTGTTTTGCATGAAGTTTAAAAGTGGAAGGGGCCTACTTGGTAAAACCTAGTTGGGATATAAATAAACGCTATTATCGGAATCGTTTTTATTTGTATTGTATTTATAATTAACTTTTGTCTGAAAAAATTCTTGTTTCAATGTGACAGTAATTAAACTCTGCACGTGTTTCCTTGACAACGTCTGCATCCTCAGGAGTTGAAGATTAATCTTCAACTGTATTTTGGCGTGTGGGGTTAACTTATTAAGAATTCATTCCAAAACTCTGATCGTCAATTAATTAATTGATTAACCGAATATGACTAGTTAGTCGTTCAGTGTGAAAAATCCCCCGAAAAACCTAAATGTCACATCATTCGGTCTAGCAGGCATAAATATACACCTAAGTAGACTAACTTTAGGAACTTGCTCGAGCACTAAAGTGTCACTTTTAGTCCCAAGGGATTAAAAGTTCAATTTTAGTACGCCAAGGAATAAAATGAAAGATAAAAACAATGCGTTGTCATGGAAACTAAATGTATAATCAAATAAGTGTCAATTTGGACGAAATACCTTTACTGCTGTCATTGTCAAAATTACAAGATTTTAGTTCTTTTGACTACCTACTTATTTCTATTTCAAATTATTCGGGAGTGCAAAAAAATGTAAAACAGGACTAAATGATATTTTAATTTCCTTAACTCAGCAAACCAGTTCGTTAAAGGTTTATGTACTCCTTTTGCATGGTCATATTTTCTAGGCAATTAAAGGTGAGGAACAAATTCATTAAAAAAACAAAATATTTCCGGAAGGCTCTGATACATAAATTTTCTTTTTTAAAAATACCTACGCTCTCCACATCACCTTAATTTTTCCTCTATACGTCGAGGAAATATCCATGGCAACAGCAAAGATTTCCAAATAGGATCAACCCAAGTTTTGGAAAGAAAAGCATTTTTTCCATCTGATGTAGAATAACACCAGATGAGGTATTCTGAGCTCTCTCTCCAAAACCAAGTTTAAAAGCATGTACATGGTGTCATTTTAAAAAAGCACCGGGACCATAGTCCCTTCAAACGCGAAGGAGAAAATGTAAAATGTAATAAAAAATTAAATCAATAAATAAAGTGACAAAATGCGAAGTTCAGTTTGCAAGTCATCAGAAAACATGTTTCAGATGTCCTGCCACTCAACCCTTTAATAAAACAAGAAGGAAATAATAGAAGAAAAAAGATTGATCTGGAATAAAAGAGTGAGACGGTAACGAAGACAGGTAGAAAGAGGCGGAAAGAAGTCGCATACATTCAAAGTTAAAAATGTAAGAATGTAGCTTTGATTAAAAGTGATATGACGACAAAGCGTAATATTAAAAAGAATATTCTTATGGACGGCCCCAAAATACATTATTTCAGGTCGTCAGTCAAAATGATTTTGCGACATTTCCTCCAATACTGGTGGTCTAATAATGTTTCATTGGATTTGCGCTTTCCACCCTTAAATAAAATGAAAATAGTCTAACAATATTATTAATACTTTTCTTAAATATTTAGAATAGTTAGATTTAAATTCCAAAGGTCCTGTACGTGTTATTTTTGGAAGGAATAGTGTGAAATTAATTTTCAGATCTCTGTCAACAAATTTGCTTTCATTAATTTCCCGGTAAAATTCTGAGATGTATGTAATTTTAGAAGCATATTTATTTCATCACCAAGCAATAAACCTTCGACTTCGGGTTATTTGGCCTGCTTTTCAGAAAGCCTTGCACAATATCACAATTGGGAAATCTTGGGAATAATTAAATATTACAACTTCTTAGTATTTTAGTACACATTGCTTATTTTTGCAAATCATTTTCCTTGAATTTTGAAAAGTGAAATGGCTTTACTTACAGGTTATTTTAATCACAGAGTGCAATGATACGTGCAATCCGAACCCTCGAAACGAAGAAAACAGCGCGAATCTTGTAAAGGCACACGTTAAACTGGCGTCAATAATGTTTCCGACGAGTCGGACGAAAGTAAAATATTTATAGATGGAAATATATCTGTTTATTTTTATTCTTCTTATTTCTGACTCAGAAAATTTCTACCCGATACACCCGAGGTCACTAATCCTTAAATTACCTTAATCGACTATGTTTACTACACTTACGTGTGATCCGAAAAGCGCCGGTATTGCGAAGATTCAAAGCACAATCACTGTCAGTTTACCCAGGATTGGACAACACTACCTTGAAGGTTCGAACTAAGCCGCCTTAAAGCTTTGCACTGCGCGGTAGTTCAAAGTTGAGAGCAAGTAAACCACGTTACGGATGTGGAGTAGGGGAACGGAACATCCGTACGTTATCGTATACCTAATCTGACAGCAGCTGAAAACTGAAACAGGGCGCGTGTTGTTTCAGTCGGAAGTGGGCTACCTGTGGTGGCATTTGACAGATAGAACGTTTGTTTATGTTTTGATTCTATGTTTGCGGTTTTGCTGTAGGTGTGTAGGTACTGTTCACCTGTGCTATATTAAATATTTACTCACCTTCATAATTGTAACAGAATTATTTACTCATAAGTTAAATAATGTAAATTCTATTATTATCAGAAAAATAAATACAGATCAACGGCCGTATGAGAATTATTATTTATTTGAATTAGCCAAAAGCTGTTATGAAATTGTTTCTAGGTATTATTTGTTGTTAAACAGTTTATTAATTCCTCAATGAAATTCTCAACAAGTATTCCCCTCTCGAGTTACTGTTATTATTATGACCTAATGCCAACTTTTCTGTTCTAAAGACTAATTTGTCGTTACAGAAAAGAAACTATCACAATCATTTAGATGTCAGAATAATTATGTCAGGCGAATTTGGCGGCAGAAGAATTTCAAGCAAAGAAAGAACAGTTTTGAAAATAATTCACAGTGGTTGTAAGACTCCTGGGAAGTTTCGTAATTGAAAGCAAAAATGGAATAAGAAGCAGATGTTTATATCTTGAAATATTGTATGTTTCGAATGTGCACGGAAAATCGTAGACAACTGGTTTCGGCCTAGTGGAACGCATCACTACGGTGCTTTCCCTACATACACACTGTCGAACCATGCAATTTAGGAAACTTGCTCCTCGAATGTTGGACATTGAAATAGTTTTACGTTCAAAATGATTGCAGAAAACTGCAGACCACTGTTTCGTTTGTGACCTTATTTTATATTTGGAAATTTCTGCTTCGCCTGTTTTATCATTAATTTGATTGCCTTTCCGTGTTTTCATACTTTGTGCCATCGTTCTGCTTACTCCTGCGTCTATTTTATCGTTAATTTAAGAATTTCTGGGTTTGCATTTCAGCGCTTCTGCCTTGACTTTTATTGCCTCATTTCTATACTTCTGAACTTTTGTCTTACGTAATTCTCTATAGATTCGTTATCCTTATTGAATTTCGTACTATAGTAGGACCCCGTATAGTTGATCACTACTATGCACCATGCCATGAACCAGGATGCAAGAAGAAGAAGGAAAGATATTGCAGTGGTTTAGTATAAAAATATTAGATGATAAACGAGGAAACAATGAATTGAGGAATCTAGAAATTGTGGTCAAAAGTACGCAACTGGTAGCAGTTCGAAACCTGGAGGCTTACTGAGAAGGACGGCAATAATTTAGGAGACCTATAAAGAAGTTGTAAGTTTCTAGATAAAGAAAACATAAGAAGGTTGGTAGAGGGCATAATAATGAAAGAAATAGACGGAAAACAACTAGCGGGGTGCGACAACCATAGGCTTCCGAAATAAGTTTTACTGTGGACTGAGAGAAAGAAGAGTGGAACACCTAAGAAGAATTTTATGCAAGGAATAAGGAGAGTTAAGGGATTTAGAAACTTGGACGAGAACCACACTGTGACCAAAGAAAGTTGCGCAGAACAGGAATTAAACAACGTCGGATGAATCGAAGAGACAATGAATAGGTATGTATAGAGGCAACCATTGGGATCTCGCTTATTTGAAACGATGAAGGGTAGGTTTAAATTCGTTGCTTTTGCAGAATTTGATCGATCTAAAACGGTATATATACGAATTATGGCCGAAAAAAAAGCACTCGTTTCGTTTTTGCCGTGTGGCTAGACTATTTGACTTCGTATAGGATACATCAGCTCATTCCCATAGATTTACAGAAAAATGTATAGGTCAGGCCATCATCAACTTTATTTTTTCTTATGGGCGTCATTTTTGACTTACACTTTTTTGAAAGAAGCATATTTCTCGAATTTCATTGCAATACAACTTGTTCATATTATATCGAATATTGTGGCCATTACAGTTGGAAAACAAAAAAAATTAACAAAAATTTAGCGGGCCTTGCAAGGAAACAGACAGGAAACGATCAACGCAGTTTGTTATGATTTAAGCAAATATTCTTGGTGATAATGTTGTGATGCATTTTTTGAAGAATAATTATAGGTATCATAATTTTACAGATGAAAAAGCTACTTTGTATTAAGTAACATTAGGTTATGACAGTTAGTTTTTTGATTTTAGCTCAACACCTTTACAAGCAAGTCTGTTTAAAAACGATTTTTCCAGATTTTTTATTTTTTTTATTTCAGCTGTTGTGAAGATCAACAAAATTCGATATGATACGGATAAGTTGTATAACGATGAAATCAGAAAAATATGCTTCCCTTAACAAGGTGTAAGCCAAAAATGACGTCTACATAAGAAAAATGGATGGATGGATAAGGTTAGCAATAGGGAGGTATTCGGACTGAGGACCTTATGATGATAAGAAAAATAAAATATATATATTTTTTTGTTTTTTTCAGGCATAACTGGTATATCGTTTGAGAGAGATTAGTTTTCTTAACGGCATGTTAATGAGCACTAAAGTCTGCAAAAGTGACGAATTTAAACCTATTCTCTATGTTTTCAGTTTCAGGTTGGTACTCGCTTTTACAAAAATTATAAAATTATAAAAAAATAATGGATGAAGTAATCCTCAACGAACAATTTTCAATACTTCAAGTAACTGCTAGTTCTTATACATGTTCTTAAGGTTGCGGTTTACGTTGAAGGTTATTAACACATTAAAGACTGAGAGGGATAGGATGGTAGGACACTTTCTGACTTCTGAGACGCGAAAGAATAGTTAGCGAATCGCGACAAATTAGAGTCGGAGATAGGATAAAAAAAGGTAGGGGTAGGCCCAGATTAGAATACTGCTCTCAAATAGTTGGGTATGTAGGATGTTCTACTTTTAGGGAAATACGTAGGTTAGCTCGGGATAAGAAAGGATAGAGGTAGGCGTCCAACCAGTCTTCAGACTGAGAACTTTATGATGATGACAGTTTTTATGAACAAGAGATAATTTTCAGAAATATGATAAATTTAAATTTTTATCTGAAAATCTAAAACATTTGTTAAATTGGCGGAGTTTAAATTTTGTAGATGTACACGTACGAGTATAAATTATAATGTCCAGAAAGAATTTCAGTAAAATTGAGACAATGTTCTGTGTGAGAATTTCATCAATATTAATATTTGTATATTTTTCATAAGTGGAAAAGAAAACTTCGTTTTAGAAGAATAGTGTTGTTGTAATTAATAATTTACCAAGTTGAGGAAACTTTCTCGTTACTTGAATAAAAAGTTCACAAGGCTTATAAGTAGTCGTTAAGAAGTTACATGAGGGTAGCCATCATATCAGCATCACTTGTTTATTGTTATAAAACTCAAAGTTATATGTTTGAGGTTAATAAACTGTGACATAGGTAACCTTTTTAAAACAAGAATTGATCGTTGGGCTTTCATTTATTAGGTTAGAATACGATGGAATTAAATTATTTAGTAGCAATTATATTACAACCAGTTTTGTTCTTGTGATAAAGTTACAAATTTCTGTACTACATAAATATGTGTAGCTCACTGTAACCCATCTTCTCTTTTCATTCTTTTATGTTTCAATTGGAAATCACTAACGAAATAACCTAAAGTTATTTGGTATGTACAGTCTAAAATCTAAAATGTATTAGATTTGTTTCGAAACTCTAACTTATCGTAAAGTAGGAAACTATACATAAAACAAAAACCGAACGTTTGGCGAAACTACCTATTGCTGCTGCTCTTATCTGAAGCAGCCCACAGAGAATATAATAATTTAGTCTCACATTGAAGCAACCAGCCGTACACGAATCCGCATCTCGGCGTAGACTGAATAACTTATTCAGTCTACGATCTCGGTTACCGATTAAACTAAATTTTTTCGAAAAGGACAAACCATAAATACAAATGCATCTGGACAAAACTGAAAATGGGTATGTCCCTAAACATATTGTTTTATGGAAAAGTTACCATGTAGTAGCAAGTGTAGCATGTGTACCTCATATTATCACTAGACTTGGCGTTGATGAAAATAAACGTTTCTAGACCTGCTTAATCGTACGTCCTATGATTACTTGAATAAGCACTTAGTTTGTCATTACCAGGGGGGTTTCACTGTTATGCACGACCTTGAACTATGTTAGATTCAGTTTCTGGAAACCTCTTTAGATGGCACTACGACTCTGACATTTGTCGTCGAAACTCTGTATTACCGATTTCATGAAATTTTAATCCGAGGCATGCTTTGTTGTTATTTCTGTCGCAACCGGAATCGTCAGACAAAATGGAAAATTTAAAAATTGTGCGTTATTTCAGATATTCCCTGGTTACGTTCACAGAACATCTAAATATGGTTACGTTTTCTCGATACACAATAATATTGAATCAGAAATAGGTGCATAATAACAAAGAAATAATAATTATGCACAAAAAAGCAGCAGGCTACGTTTATATTTTGACTTCCGTCAGTAGGTACTTCTTTGACATCTCTGCGAATGAGGAGTGTTTCCCCGCACATCGAAATAGCAGCAATGCGGCTGTAAAATGTCTTCCTTGAACGTCTCCCGGTGTTGAATTAATATATTAAATTGCGCAAATTTTGTAATTAACGTTTACAAGTAAGTTTCATTTGATTTTAGTATTAGTTTTCGTGCGCTAAAGAATGCCTATTTGGCGTTCTTTAGCGTTATTTATGTTTCTACTTACAATGTAAAATGCTGATCAAATAAAATTGATGCCTACATATAAGTATGCATAGTCTTTGTTTTCTTTAATATTAATAAAAATAAAGTTTAAATTTTAATTCTATCTAGACGCGCGCTTGTTCACTATTGGTTCTTGTAAACAACTAGAGATGGCGCTAAACGCGGTTCCTACTTTTAACATTAAGCTGCGCGTTCTTATTTAGGTGTTCTGTGGTCATTACTTTTGACCGTATGAAATGTCAGCTACTTTGCTATTCTGGGTTGGCAAACACAAACCCTCGTCAGTGCTAATTAGTGGTTTTTAGAACTTTCATAAATAAAACAAAAGTGGGGGCAGACTTGCCCTATTATTTTGTCGATACTGCACAACAAATTAGTCTCGATAATTAATTATGAATAATCATAATTTTAGCAACTTGTGAAACTGAAATGAAATGCCATGTGAATCCCAGAGCAAAGCATAATTAACCAGCAGAGATGACCGTATTAATTTTTGGAAGGCATATTGCTCTTGGAGTAATTTAATTTCTTCTTACGATGCTTAAAACCGTCAAGGATATTAAGAGAACTTCAAGATATGTGTGGTATGCACAGGGATCTCAGAATTCAGTCACTGAAATTTAAGGGTTGATTCCTTGGCCACAAATATAAAAAGTCCCTATAAGTAAATACCCGATTCCCATCAGAGGCAAGCCACGGTCTTTTGCAGAAGATTTTCTAAATAGGATTACGTGAAACGTAATTGACTGCGCGCCGCCAATGGCCGTCTGCCAACAAGTGCGGCGGTGACCTTATTCCCACGAAATATTATTCACTGTTTACAAGCTTTTATTTATTTATTGTGTTTACAAGCTTCTATTTTATTTGTCCGTCTTAGGGTAAAATGTTGCAATAGATGTTTAACACACTTCCCCATTTTAAAGCGTAATTGAAATTTGCTATAAACGTACCTTAACTATACACCTCTATAATATCGTCCTTGTGCCTCCCATAGATGCGCACCGACTCATCTTTTCAACTAGCCTAAAATTGGAATGTTACAAAAAGTATGCTAGCACCGAACGCTTGAAATTTGCTAAAAACGTAACTATCAGTCAATTTTACACCCCTATAATTTCTTCCCCGAGCATCGCTGACCACAAAAACCAACTCACTAGCCCAAAACCAAATTTGGATGTTTCACAAAGTATGCGACGTACGAGGGCGATTGTTCGTGACATAGAAGCAAACGAATTGGAAGCGTGGATTTTTTTTATTTTTCAACATAGTCCCCTAAGACGTTGATACTCTTGGTCAAGAAAAAATGTTTTGTCTTGGACTGTAAACCACTCATTCACCTCTATCATTACCGTCTCATCAACCCGGAAATGAGTCCCACAAAGGTGCCTTTTGAGTTTGGGGAACAAGTGATAGCCACTAGGGGTTAAATCTGGAGATGTTGGTATACGAAACTTTCGAGTGGGGTGGTTTATGATGACCAAGTTCGTCTCTGAAGTGACCTGTCGAATGCGCTTTTGTTCTGGCCTCAACATTTTCGTGCAGTCACTTTTTTGAGACTTAATTCTTCCTGTAAAATGGTTTCAATGCTCCAGTTTCAAATTGGTATCGATGCGATAGAAAGTGCGAATACGAGGGATATGTGACAAAGAATTGACTTAGTATATTTTGAGTTGTGAAAGTTGTTGAACTGTTGGATTGTTGTTTGTTTGTTACCGTTTATTTAATGTTACAAATTTCTAAAAATGATAGTAAGCATTTGTAAATAAAGTTGATTATTTGATAATGAGCAGTAAAAGAAATAAAAGAAAGCCAAAGTGGAAATCACACATACAGGTAACTTAAGTAATTTCAAAATATTTCGTTTTTCACAAATTTCTTGTTTATTTTCCACGATATTCCTATAGGCATGATTTTAACCAGTCTACCTGAAATAGAAACACTGGAAAATGATATCAGGAGATCGTATTATCTAAAAACATTTCACCCTCAGCGGCGTTGTTTTCATATAAACAATATTGCTATTCTCCCGCACTCAGAATGATACGTTTTAAGGTAAAAGGTATACCTCTATAGACGATCTAAATTTAATATCTACCTCAGCTGAATGCTCTTGTAGTTTGAGATTTATACAAGCACTTGCATGAAGATGAAGAATCTTTTCAAGAGGGTTTTCTCGGCAATGGGATTCTCTGACCCTTCTGTAATTTATTTCCGTTTCTCCAATTTCTCTGGCTTTGTAGCTTAGACTAAAATTTATTGAGTTATCTCTGAAAAGGATATAAAACGGTCGCCGATGTTTCACTTATGTATGAAACGTCTCTCTTTTTGTGTTTTTGGTATTTAAAATGTTTCTGTTAATTCATTTGTTAATAATGGACGCATGTATGGCGTGATTATTCACTTGTGATTGACCTCAGATTTTGCAATGGAGAGGGTGATTTGGATTGGAATTTGTTTGATAATGTTAATGATACAAATGTAGGTAGCCACAACTTTATAACAAATTGAATTCTATCAAAAATAAAGAAGCAACACAAAAGTAATACAGTGAAGAGAAAGAAGTGGATTACTGGGGGTAAATAATCCTGGGAATAGCGTATTGGAAGCTATAACTTTTTTAGCTACAATAACAAATTGAACGATTTAATTAAAACTGCCAAGTACTTACATTATAAAAACCAAATAGACAAAAACAAAAAATTCGAGCAAAGCATTGTGATCCTCCCATTTCTGCGGGGAATGTGTGCTCTTCTGTGGTTTTATACCCGACTGATAAATTTGAGGTTAGTAGTGTCAATGCGTCCCTGAAGAATGGTAACTCGCCTGGTTATGATGGTGTCATAGCAGAAACACTTAAAAACTATCTCATGAGGTTACATCCACTCAGGGTTGCCAGAAGTGGCGATTTGTCGCCATTTTGGCGATTCGGAGTGACACGTTGGCGACAATAAAACTGCATTGGCGACTGGCGACAATTGTGGCGATTTGAGACGTAATATGTGGCGATTAATTATTATTGTCTGTGCTGATGAGTACTGCAAGAGTATGATTTGGTTATTGGAAGTTTTTTAGTTCTGCGGTTCAAACCAGACAGCTCAGCGCGACTTTGAAATATGTGACTGTATCTGCAACTGTGAGACTGTGACTCTGTGCTACTTACTGTGCGTGACTGACATTTGTTCTGTTTTCCCATTCACCATTCACAGACCATACTCGCCAGGACGAGGTTATGTCACAGCATAGGATCAGAAATGCATATCTACATTTATTTAAATGGGAATAAACTGTAATGTGATAGGTGAAAACGAAAGAAAAGAAAGTAATGCCAAAAGTTGCATGCCAGGGTCGTAAGTTTCATAAAGAATGCCAAAATTCTATTGTATTTTTCTATAGTTGGCGACTTTTGGACTGCTGTGCCACCTAGTGGCGATCGTACACTAAAAATATCTGGCAACCCTGCATCCACTTTATCTAATTTAATTAACACAATTTTTGAAGTGGAGTCTGCCCTCCTGAATTTAAGACGGCCGTTATAATAATTCCATTATACAAAAGTGGCTATAAAAAAGATATCTCCAACTATAGACCTATATCGTTGATTGCAAGTTTTACAAAATTGTTCGAAAAGATTTTGAAAATAAGGTTCTTTCATTTATAAGTCTATGGATCGGAGTGAAGTGGCTACATGTGTATTTCTGGACCTTAAAAAAGCACTTGACACAGTCAACCGCCAGAAACTGTTGCAGGTTTTAGAAAAGCTCGATTTCAGAGGTAAAACGTATATTCTACTAAAAAGTTATCTGGACAATCGCAGGCAGTACGTACGGATAGGATCCACTTGTAGTCGCAAGAGGACGGTCGAATTTGACGTTACTCAGGGAACTACTCTTGGGCCTATCCTCTTTACGTTGAATATCTATGATATATTTAAAAAGGACACCTGCGGCGATGTCATTAGTTACGCAGGAGAACTTTAAATTGCCCGCCACGGAAAAGACGGTGGGTCAGAGTAGAGTCAGTTTCCTGTCACCTAGGTTGTAATATAACAAACAGTTTGTCTATTGAATTACCTAAGGAATATTAGAAAATTGACTAAATTTATGGTAGAATTACAAGAACATTTTTTATTTAAGACGGGTAGGTATTACATACACAACTTGATCATAATTGTAATTGTTGCAATTGTTTCAATTATTGTTGTGGTTGTTTCTCTTGACGTACTGGGTTCGCTTCTCCGCAGTGCCCAGCCCCATGCTCGAGACGCGTGTGAGTTTATTTTTTAATTTTGTTTAATTTGCGTTTTCTCCGC
The DNA here is from genome assembly GCA_963966045.1 of Xestobium rufovillosum. NCBI lineage: Eukaryota > Metazoa > Arthropoda > Insecta > Coleoptera > Ptinidae > Xestobium > Xestobium rufovillosum. The sequence goes on from OZ014496.1 coordinate 19,064,113, forward strand.
GCACAATTTTTTTTACTTTTGCGGGGGTATTTCAATGTTTATTTCATGTATCTTTCATTGTTGTGATGTATGGGATGTTTCGAAGGTTGGAATAAACGTTATAATTATTATTATATACAGGATATTCCAATAGTGTGTCATCGGAGTTTTGTTCCTTTATTATGCGTTTTAGGGAAAAAATATATGAGTTGCCCCTTCTAGGGTCTCGCACTTTAAAATTATTTTCGTTTATGTAGGTAGTCTTCTAAGTCTACGGTTTCCCATGCACATTCGAAACATGCAATATTGAAAAACTTCTAACAAATATCTGAAAAAGTTTTAATTTTAGAGGTAAGGAATAAGTTCATGCATGATCGAATGCCATGTTCGACAAGGAAGACAACTATGACATAAAAATTAGACAAGTGATACCATACAGGGTGTTCCATTTAAAAAAAGGTTAGGTACTGGGCAGAAGAAATGCGACAATCTGTATAAGTAGAAATAACTTTTTCTCTAAAATAAAGGGGAAAACTCCTCTGCGGCACTATTGGTATACTTATACATATACGTGGTATGTACTCTGAAAAGCAAATATGTACCATCTTATGAAAAATGTGTGATTTTATATTGAAAGGATCAATCAGAACTGAGACCACCAGAGACAGTAATTTATCAATTTAGCATCATAATCATTTTATATCAATTAAAACTTTTTGGGGTTACTTTATTGAATTAAAATTGGTTTTCAGTTGAAAAATCTGTTGAGTCTTTAATTCGTAATAATAATAATAAAACACGACCTCTAGAGGTACATGTGCAAACGCGTAACTTCTTGCAGAAACAAGAAGAAACTCCAATGTTTACAATAAATTAGATCAACTTGCACAGATACGCTGTGGATACAATGTGTTTAGCAGCCTAGTCCCTGACCATAGAACCAGTAATAATTTTGAGGTGGATCAGTTCTCTTTTCAGATATTGCTAAGGCAGAGTGAAATATTGGATAGACATTTGGCAGCCCGGGCATCGGTTTTATATGAAGTCATTGTTTTTAGACCAGGTACAGCGGCTTGGATTTACCTGTTGTTTCCAGTAAGCTAAATCTAAATGGTATGGTGTTTTAAGTTTCTTATCAAATTTATTATGGAATAAAACTATTTTTACTTTTTGGAATGTTAGACTGGATATTTAAGGGAGTTTATGCAAGTGAAACCTTGTAAGTTGGACGATTATTTGAAACTGAAGTGCCTTAAATATCTCGACTGTTAGCCCCCCTTCATTAGGAACTCCGGGGTTAGTTTAGAGATTGCATACTTGAAGGAAGATACCGATCAAAGTTGCGCAGATATTTTTTTTGGCTCTTCCTCCAGCTTTGACACTAAGGTGTCTATCTTGTTGGAGAGGATGTTGTCAGAGGATGTAATAAAATGTATAGCAAGACGGACTTCTTGTCCACACGAGTATGATGCTGAATTTCTCAATGCAAGTAGATTTACATTAAGAAACTTGTGGAGAAATGAAAAGCATAACAAAAGAATTTTAACTATCAAAAATGCTAAAAGAGAAAGAAGGAGGTATCCAATGTAAGCAGTACCGTTGAATACCTTTCTCTCAATATGAAAATTCCTGTGCAGATGAAAAATTTTGGCCATCAGACTCTCAATGAGGTCAATTATTCCACGTTTTCTGTGCCGTTAAATCAGCGTTTTGTTCTGCACCAAAGCGTCATCGTTCCAACAAGAACCAAAAAATATCTGCAGTTTGGCGTCTCGTTCCAAGTGCTCCAACTTTTAAGCTAGACTAAGAATATCTTGTGAGAGTTCCAAAAACAACATCAACGGAAAAGCATTTGATGCACTTCGGTTTGAAATAATGAGCCAGGATAGTGTTATGAAGCATTGACGATGGACGAACTCTTAACCCAAAGAGATCTTAGATGGATAATGACTCTTCCAAATTTCGATGTCTTTTCATTTACCTATAATCTTTAAAATTTATTCCCAAATTATAATTCCACCTGGATCACACCAAAAACTGCCATGTCGCCTGCATTTTTACTGCTTCATCCAATATTTTATTTTACAGCAGATATCTCAGGATGCAGCACTGCGTAAGCAAACTTTTACCTTCTTTAGATATAATATCTTGTGTCGTGATTCAATCTTCTCTTCTTATTATGTCAAAGGCTTTTCCTAAATCTAAATCTATATCTCTATTCGTGTTCTTATAGTTTTCGCTTTTATGACGAAGTTTGAAAAATATTTAAAATCTCTAATTGCTTGACCAGTAAGTTAACGTGTCGCTGTTTCTTCATCCAATGGATAGAAAGGAACTGCGAAATGACTACGAGTAAATAAAAAATCGTTAGGGAGAACCATAAAGACACACGCACAGATGTCATACTAAAAACAACTTTTCCTTACATTTCGAGGGTATTGAACAGAGAAGTAAAATGCTTTCGTAAACCTCTGATTATTAAAATACTACATTATTGCAAAGTTTATAAATCATTTTGTATCAACATACAAAACAAATTGTTCGGAAGAAAGTTATCACAGACTCTATAATTAATTAGCAAGAAATAATTGTGGTTTGTGATTATCTCCTATTTACCGTTTCGTTGCGTAGCTATCTTCTGTGGTTGGCGCCCTCAATTTAATATTTCTTCTGTAATATGCATGACGTGAGTGTAACCACAGGAATCCGTGTTGCATTAAAGTGTGATATTATTTGCCAGAGTACATTGGTATCAATAAGTTGTTGAATATTAATCAGATTTACCACAAGTGATCAATTTGCATGCTGTCTTACAAACGTCACTGAAAATTGCCTTTAATTAACAATATATTGTACTACCAGCGCGTTGAATACTACGAGGGAAGTTGGGGAATTGTCATTTTTATATTCCCAATTTCACAGCAAGATTTGATATTTTATGTATTATGGAGACAGCTTTTCTATAATACGGCGAGAAATATGTTACGGGTAGAGAAGAGGTCTGCGAACGTATTAATGGTTCGGCACGTCCGATGACAGTAACAATCGATGCAAACGTGAAGGGTGTGATTGTGGATGTCATACACTGTCAGACTGTCACATCATTATTAATTTGTTACGCTCACGAGGAATTGGCGTTGAAGTTTGTAAAATAAGTTTATGAAAGAAATATTACTACATATTACTTTTATATTATTTATGTAAATACAATACTATTGTTTCCTCGAACGAAAACATGGTAGTTCTTAGGATGTTCAAAATATATAATTTAGGATCATGTACCTACGAAAAAGAAGAAAAAAGAACAATAAGTAGCTATTTCAATCAGTTTATTTGTAAATTTATAATACTTAGATTAAAATGGGCATACGACCAAATCATAGAAACAACAGGAGGTTATTCCCGGAAGAATGTGAAGAAGCACCGACTGGGAATTGAACCTAGGTCTTCCACTTGCCGGGAGGCTGCTCTAATCAACATACAGCTTCAATAGGTCCATTCTCTATCTGAATTTGTGCACTGTTGATATTTAAGTTGGCTAGAGCAGTCGCACGGCAAGTGGAAGATTTGATGCTGAATGCTTTTCATGACTAATAAATTTTGGTGGGATAAGAAATAATAAACTTGAAACAAAATGGCTATAGTTCGAGGAAACACGTAATAAATAGAATACCTGTGAGTTGAGTTGTGAGTTTGAGACCTACGTGCCAAGTTAGAAATTAGAACTTCATTTGGATAAGGCAATCAGGTACCAGATTGCGTTAATTTTAAAGCAATTACCTTGAATTCCGTATTCAAATAAAATATTTGCTTATCAATTTCTCTGTCACTTGTCGATATTAGTTAATAATAAGATCAAGTGTTTGATTGTTGAAATTCAAATAGGTAAAGAGACCAGACAAAAATTGAATCCAGCAGCCCATACATAAACACGCATTGGCCTTGTAGGATTAGAAACATTTTCCATAAATATATATCATACAAGAATTCCGATTTTTGTGGTAAAATGTTACCTACGAACGTACAAAATTAGTTCGGCGAAAATTTCAAACTTCCAACGAAAACATTCAGTTTTCTCACACAAAGGCTATATCTAATACTGTTCGTGCTATTCATTCCCAGTACCCACTCACTCACAAAATCATAATCGCAGGAAATTTCTTTGTTCGCTCTTCGTTATTATCTACCCTACATACCCTTATTTACTCTTGTTTCCTCTACTTAGAGCTTTCAGATAACTTAGTTCAATTTATAACAATGTGTGTGTTTCCTTGCGTTATTAAAATGAGTAGGTACAGTGCTTTTTCATTTAATGGAAACGATGCTTACACTGCAATTAAGAAACTTTATACCTGACCTTCCAAAATATTGACAAACACTCGAACGTGTTTCCCTGACAGGAATGCGAACTTCATCGTCCTCTGGCATATTCTTGTATAAAATAATGATGTTAATACATGATAGCATGGGAATTTTTCCTTCCAAATTGATGGTAATGATATCGTAAACAATAAAGAGCTATTTACGCAAAAAGAACATTATCTATACAGTATGTTCTATTATATACGAATCCCACTTTTACATCTTCAAACACCAACTCCTGCATCACTAGAATAAAACATTTAGTGCAGAATGCAGGTTTAGTTTGTAGTACATAGGTACCTCGTCTGATATAGATGTAGATGGATGCAAACGGAGTCTGCCTACGCGGAAAACAAACATGACGACAATAAAAATGTTTTATACAAAAATATAGTAATTCCCATAAAGTGTTCACTTCGCTCTTGCCCGTTTGTGAAGGAATACATTTTTCATTAACCAAAAGGGGCTGAGAATATTGCGTGCAAAATAAGTTTAAGAATGTTTACTTTTTCCCAAAAAATGTGTGGCTCATCGAGTGATATACTCTTTAAAAATATTACACCCACTTCCCAATTTTCCTGGACCTCTCTAGTTTCCATGGTAAACTTCATAGATTCATAGGCCAAGCTATGGGAGTTTCGTCCATTTTCTTTACCATTTATTGTGTAATTCTGTCATGTCCGACTGCTTTCCCCCCGTGAGTTTCTTAATGGAGTCTTTTAATTCGGCGTGCGTTATTTCATGCCGTGCGTCTGTCTCCTCCTGTACCACGTCTTTCCTTTTCTCAACTTCGTCGTTTGTTCCGCTCTCGTCCTTGCCTGTTCCTATTAAGTCCTGGAAGTACTTCCTCCATGTTTCGATGATATCGTTCTCTTCTCTTAGAACATATCCATTCTTGTTGTTTATTAGTTTTAATTTTAGAGTTTTCAATACTCTGAGGAATATATTTTGATTCCCTCACTGTCCTGTTCCATCTTCCTCCCAAATTATTTCCAGGAATTCTTCTTCTCATCCCCTAACAGGTCTTTAACAGTTTCCTTTTAACCTTGCACACTTGGTAATCTTCTTCTCTTGTATGGGACCGAATGTATACTTTCCGTGCTTTCTTTTCCTTCGCGTGTTCTCTAATTGCCTCATTCCGCCAAGATGTTTGCTTTTGTCTCTTTTAACTTCCCCACATGCCGCTTTCAATACCACTTCCTTGAAGATTCTCCCAATTCACTACACACTTCCTTCTATCTGTATTATGTTTTGCATTTCTCCTTCTTTATAATGAGTGTGAAAACTTTACATTCCGTATACCAGTGTCCTGTTTCCATTATCTTGTTTCATGGTTGATTAATTATTCTGACACCATATTTTATCCTGGTTGGCAAAACTGTACAGAAAAAACGGTTTCGAAGTCGAGGTGTGTGGTTAAAAACCGCCCGTCTTGCCGACCGACGTCCCAAAAATCTGATCTGACTTGATTTTGACCGTCCTTCTTGAGCTGTTCGTTTAAGTCGGCCAATGTGCGTTTTAAGTGTTGCCGAAATTGGAAACTACTGTCTGTTTTAGATGAAAAAGTACACTAAATAATTTAACTGCATAGGGTGAGCAAAAACGCGAATTTCCCGCCAGTTTTGTTTTATTTTTGAACTAATTAACTTGCGAATTAACTGCTTTAATGTTTAAATTTGAATGTTTATATCGTATTTGATTTATTCTTTGTTGCACTGATTACAAAATAAGGTTGATTACGCATTATAATTTAATAATTAAATTGTACGCGTAACAAAATTCTTATCTTGTCTTGTATTGATGTTGACCAAAACAAAATTGGCAGAAAAATAATAATATATTTAGGATGTCTTATCGGAATGACATATGTATACAGATCTTATTTCACACGTTATGTGATGCAATAAACATCATTTACTCCACTTTTTATGATTGCTGCTTCAATTGCCACTATCGGGTTAAATTGCAGCCAGCATTGATTCTGCGGCAGCCGTGCGATCTGCGCAGGACCACTCTCGAAAACCAGCGACGTTCTATCAATTCCAGTTCATAAAATTATGCAAAGAAACGTTATTAACAGGAACAAACTAACTTTCACTTTTTACTTTGAATGCGGCAAAACCTTCGTGTCGCCATAAACTCAGTTACTTCTTCGTAGTGTTCGTAAGTGGACTTCCCGGGTAACAACCGCGTGCGTGGTCCCTGGTTCGTCAACAGGTTTTCAGGTTTTTCCGCTGAATTTTCGCCCGAGTCGAGTCTCTTTGCGCGAGGCTAACTGTGCGGTAGTGTTTGCGAAAATGAATAAAGTGGATGATATTTTGAGTTATAAGAGGAAAGACGAGGAAGATTACTACAAGATTTTGGGATGTGATGAACACTCTTCAGTAAGTATTAATTCGTCTTCGTCTAAAAGTGTTTCCATTAGGTATCTAATAGATACTTGTTATCACAAATTGTGGGAAGTTTATTAATTCAAGGTTTTGGTCAATTCTTAACTGAACTGATTTGTATTACCTAACTGGCGGCTATAGAGAATAATAAGTATACTTGAAAGTAAAACAAAACGCTTGTTATTTGCAGTCATTCGCCTTGAGAAGAAAAACTTGCAAAATTATTTGATTCTTTTCCTATTATACATCGTGTATCTAGAAGGTCTATACAAACCGCTGCCACATTTTTCTGAGACCAAAATAGGACTATATTTATATCCAAAGATCTTAAAAAATATACTTCCTTAAATAACAATAGATTGCTCTTGGTGTTGGTGTTTAAACTTGGGATGTGAATCTGTATTGGAAAAAGCATTTTCTTTCTATAATTTTTTTGATTGTGAAAAATTTCAAACGATTTTGTTCATATCTTTAAACCATTTTTCTGCAGACAGACATTCTTGTTCGGTTTCTCTAAATAATTTTGACTTTTGCTTCACGCCATTCACTGCAGTCATAATGGAGAGCTTCAAGGGCTATGGTGTACTCCAGGTCTGTAAATACGGAAGAGGAATTATGGAGACGAATTCCAAATAGACACTAAAAATGATGCTAAAATGGTGCAACGAATACAGGTTAATTTTTACGTCGCGTTAACGTTTTTTGTATCCAGATGTGGTGGTCATCTTGAACATTTTGTTGCAAGTAAGTACATTAAGTGTCTTACAATAAAATGTACTGTATGTACTGTTAACATAGTTCTTGTTTTATTATCTTTTTTGAGCGCCAACAAACTTTAAATTAGTTACTTATGGCTGCAATGAATGGCGTGCAGCAAAACAAAATATTTTTTCTGCTTGTACTATGACAGAAGATAACGAAATCAAACAAGAGTTAAGAAACGTTTCAAATAAAAATGTCTGTCTGCCAATATTTTATACCATTATTATTATCTTATTATTATCCAGGGAAAATTAAAGAAAATGCATTTCTCAATCTCGAGTTTGGCATCTAATATAACAAAGTAATCATATACAAATAATGCTTAAAATGGCCATATCAGGTTGCCTGGTGGCATTTTTTGTTTACAAGTTAATTTTATTTGGTTATTCTAATATTCTTTTGAAACATGTCAAGTTTTTTTTTGGGTTTCTAAGAATTTACCCTACTTTCGCTTGGGCGTATAAACGATTCGCTGCCAACAAGTCAACTTCAAAGACCTTAAAATAATACCTACTTGGCCAATAATTAAGTACCTAGCTGTTATAATGCTCAAATGTTTATACATCTCTCGTTCACTGCAATGATAAAAGATCTATTCCTATTCCATAATTGTCTTTTTTTCTAGAATAAAAAACTAATACACTCCTCATTTGCTTACTAGCTTTATGCCATTCATAACCCTAAGTTATGATATTTTAGAATAGTATTGGGATACTAGCTGTGATAACGTTATCGCTGTAAGCAGTAAAAATCCTGGGTTTGGAGTAATTTATGATTATGCTCAACTAAGAACGTAATATTCCGTTGTCTGGACTCAGGGTTTCTCAATTCTTATGGAACATTTTTACCTTCGTGTTATGCGCAAGCAACTTCCAGAACACCTAAGAATGTTTAATATTTTTTTTAGAAAACACTAATTTTTCTATGCAATCTTGCAATTCTAATAGTTACAATAAGAATAATCGAAGTCGCAGAATATATGAAAATTTTAATGGTTATAAACAAGGAATTATAATATAACAGATTGTGTCCTGTCCTCACGTTCTGTCCACGCATTGTGTGTTGCTTACTTTGCATAATTATCGTAGAATCAGATGTCGGTAAGAACCGCTCTAATCCCGCTTCATAGGCGCGGACATGCACCATCAAACATTTTTGAGATCTTGAAACCTCTTTTGAAACCTCGCTTGAAACTTGAAACCCCTGAAAATGTATAGAATTTTTTGATGATGAGGAACATTACATTACATTACATTACATTACATTACATTACATTACATTACATTACATTACATTACATTACATTACATTACATTACATTACCTGAAACAGTGCTTAATAAAGGTAAAAGAAATAATTTATTGTGGTATCTTGTTCAGAGCTCAGTTTCGTTGTACTCGTAATAAGAAAGAACTAATTATTGGAATTTCTGCGAATATGTGTCCAAGTGTTCTTCCTTCCAGCTTCCACTGTATTTATATACAGTAGTCAAATAAAAGCAACGACTGCGAAAAGCTTGAACTAGCACCGACTCGGAGTCAAACACACTTGTCGGGCTGCTGCTCTAACCAGCTGAGCTATACGAATTCTAGACGTCCACCTCTATAAAGAAGGCCTAAATAAGTAACGAGAGGAAGATGGAAATTGCAATTAATTTAAGTAACTGTCAACACTAATTCGGAGATAATTGACAATAGTCGCTATCTTTCGCCGCTTCGTATAGATCGAACTACTTAGAATAAAGTTTGTACAAGATGGAAAACCAAAATAGAACCTGACAGGAGCGGTAAAGTGATATCAGTTCTACAGAGATTATTGATAATTATTATTTATAGCTTTGTCCTGGAGTATTGGAAGAGAAGTTGTAGTAACTGAAAGTATATTTTACGTCAGGATGACAAACCTATTTGAACAATTTCTAGAATAGAGATCTGGTCAGTGCACTTTTGAAACTTACTTTGGAAACGAAAGAATCGCGGCCTCCCTTAATCACACAAGCGACATTTCTGGTCAGGGGTGGTTAGAAAACACCCTTACCGTTTCTTTCTTCATTAACCTCTTCATTAATTTGTATCCCTATTTTCATATGTTTCGCTAGCCGCTCATCTTCACGAATATCGTTACGTACTGGGATTAGAAGACTTCTCGCTGCTTCCTTACTGCAAAAACCTGACATCACGAACTGTTTACATTCGTTAGAAGGTGACTTCAGCGGTTTGCATATCCTCAATATATTGTAGAATACTCTAGAGTCTAGACCATTGTAAGTACTCTTGTAGACATTTCCATGAGGAACCTTTGTGTTAAAGTCTTCATAATTCCTTCGGAATTTATATTTAGAATATTTCCAAGTACGAATTTCGATTTTATGGTAAGGTTAACAGCTTAGTATGTTCCATCGGAATGTTGTTGGGCTATTTCCAATAGTATTTCTAACATTAGGTACCCCAAAAAGTTTTCTATTATATCATATTTATTAACCAGTTGTTTGCTGTAACCTTCACTATCATCAAATACGTTTGAATCCAGCATTGTGAAGTTACAACAGTGGAAAACAGAAAAAATCATAAAATAATTATGAACGAAAGTTGGATGAAAGTTCCCGTGATATAGCTGAGGTTATGTGTATGTCGACTGAACAGGTATGTAACATAACCCACGATCATTTGGGTGTGAAAACGCTTTGTGCCTTATGGGTGCCACTTTCATGTAGAGCAGAACAAAAGTATCAACGCATGACTATTTATCGCGAGCTGTGAATGATTATTTTGAAGACCCAGAGGAAATGACTTAAAGAAGGATTAATGGTGCTTCAGGAACGCGGTACCATTGACTTAAAGAAAGGAGACCTCGCTGAGAGATAAAGTATTTTTCCAAGTATCTCCTGCTTCCATTATTCGTCAGTATCAAATTGCCCTCGTATACCATCATGAAGATAAAAGCGTGCAGGTGAACAGATAATTTTCAATTTACTAATATTCTAAATTTGAACGCTGAGTTCCTGAAATAGAGAGATTTGATACGAATGAAACTTCATGTTTCTCTAAATTCTTGGCTCGCTGGGATCTGTGGCAAGATGTATTACCAATATTCTTCAGTTAGCCAGTAATCGTATTACTTATCTTCTTCTTTGACAAAATTGCAGGCGGACTGTAATTTGTCACTTGATTTCTCCCTTCAATCGAACCTCTTTCTTTCCATTTACGAACATAGGATAAATTAGTGTGGGTGCTGTCTAATATGCTTAAACTGGCGCCGACAACACTTTTATAAAGTAGTTACTGAATTTAAATACTGTCCAAGTGAGTAAGACAAGATTCTATTTGATACAATCTGAAGCAGCGTCGAAATGGAAGAATCTCATAACTGATGACTTTCTAGATACTATACATTGCCCCCACCCCAATTGCCCTTTGCTATGAACACGAGTTATATTTTGATAGATGTGCTCCAGAATCGAAGCTTGATCAGATTGTTAATGAACCCACTTGAGAAGTGAACAGCAACCATCAACTCTAAATTTTATTGACGAAAATCTTGTAACCACCCCCATACGTTTCAGTCCTAAACTACACGAATTACGATTCACCGAGTTTTATAAATTCCATGAGGAGCTTCTGCTTGTTGACAGGAATGAGGAACTCTCTGGAATATATATTGTCATAGATACTTTTCTAATACCCTAAATACTTGATTAAAACTCCTAAAAGAAAATACGAGCATAATTTCATAACTCGAGAGGAAAAGAGTTTCTTTTACAGATTCTTTAGGACGTCTAACGTACAGCGATGGAAAAGGTATTGACAATGAAAAAAATGCGCTAACACCTTTGCTGAATTTTTCTTATCGATCTATACTGACGAAATTCCTGGCCATGTCTCTAGTTTTGGTTCTCTTGAAAACCGGAGCACGCTTTCCGGCTTCTCCACAATAGAAGGAATTACTCATTGGAATGAAATCGACTAGAGATGGTGAGCCTAACCAAATTTCATAACAAATGTTTAAACCTGTGCCTCATCGATTTCTTTGCATCTGCGCATGATGACTGGTTAACTGCCCATTCATAAAAAGGGTGTTAAATTATTTGTTGGTAACTGCCGTCATGCAAGATAATGGAGAGAAGATTGGCGTCACCCAAGGATCAGTACCGGGGCCATTATTATTCCTCGTTTACATTGCAGATGTACAGTCTCTTATCCAACGTATGCTGAAAATACCAACATGCATGGAAATCATTTGTTCATTATTGTAAACCGACTTAAGTTTGATTGGTCTTTGGTACGATAAACGGCAAATCCCAAATATTCATAAACGTGCGGTTTTGCATTTTGCCAAGAAGAACCTACGTCAAGATAGATTATCATATTATGAATCAGTTGATGCAAAGGGTTTCTCAGCACCCGAACATGGGGGTTGTGTTAGCAGAAAATGATTTGACCTGCCTTGTCCACATAGGTGCTGTATGTAAGAAAGCAAACTCCATTACGTTCTTTTCCGGGAAGACATTTGCGCGACCTCAGCCAGACACAGTCCTGTGTTCGGTTCCAGGTTCTCGTGCGCGATAGAAACGTTATCTAGACCACTTATCATCGAGCAACTCGTATAGAATATGAACCAGGCCGGTATACGGGGAAAGACAGCGAAATTATTAATTGGCTGTGTGCTTCAAATAAACTTCTCTGTGGTGACCTTACAAGATACCACACGAACGTTTTCTGTGAATCCTGAATCTGTTTTGTGTTAGTGGCGGTGAGAGACTCAGGGGTCAACATTTAAAATTGAATCATGAGCACTGCAGATCCGTCTTTTCCCGTCATGGAATGCTCTGCCGTAGGTTCCGGGAACCGTTTTTGAACGCAAGTCTAAAGAGCTTTTATTTTGATTTTCTCTTCATTTTGATTGATAATAATATTTCTGCTGTTCCTTGATTGGGTGATCATGTATTCGTCATGTTAAAGAGTTGAAGAGTTTTTATAATTTTATCACTATACCCACATGTTTAATTAGATTTTTTGAAGTGAAACTTCTTTTGTCTCGGTAGAGTAAGTTCTTGTGTTGGCAAATGCGAGCGTCACGAAAAGTGAAACGAATAGAGGGGAGCAGTCTGAGAAGACTGGCAGAGGAGAATGAGAATATCGAACGCTCCACTCTAGCCACGCTCTCTCTCATGCTTCGTGCTCTTTCTCTCAGGCAAGCGTCAGTGAAGCGAGACCACAGCGTTTCATTTCTCGTGACGCCGCCCTATTCTTTAGCCACGCTCTGTCTCATGCTTCACGCTGTTTCTCTCCGGCAAGCGTTAGTTTATTCCTCTTAACGTGTGGCGACCACGCACCCAGTTTCTTTTATTATTTTATGTAAGACGTATCGTAACGGTTGTATCGTAATGGTTTAATTATTGTAGCGTAATAGGACTGAGTCATCAACTCTAGCACTCATAAAACAACAACATCAACAACATTAATAATGAATTTGTTGATGCAAAATATGCTGTGTTCTATTGTCGAAAACTCCATTTTGCACGCAATAAAACCAATTCTTTCATTTAAAAGGAACTGCCAACTGAATATATTGTCCGAATTTCTTCTTTAAAGAAAGAAATAAAACAATTTAGGTACATACCACAAAGGAGAGAAAGGGCAGAGGGAGCGCAAGTATCATTACATTTGGCGGGGAGAGAGGAGATGTATGAGCATTAGTATTTTTCTTGTTGTTTTCTTTGTACGTATCTAAATTATATAAGAGTAATAAAAAAATATTCGAAATTACTCATTTGATGGTTCTGTGAGATATGAACCCACCTAGTTTGGCGCTCTTGGGTCTTTTGGTAATATCCCATCTTAAATTTTAATGAACAGCACACGTGTGTGAAAGCGAAGGAAAATTGCTTATTACGGTGATTGCAAGAAAGTGCTCTAATAAATTAGTTTCCCAACAAATGCTTGCGGTTGGATGGATATCTAATTTAATCTAAATGTTCCGAACAGCTGTCGCATACGGTAAGATTAGTATATTAATATAAGATGATATTAAGAGATACTGGCCTTGTAAATATATCAATTTACTCCGAGTCTTTTACGCCCTTCTAAATAACTATTCAAGTATGCCAATTCATTCGTCACCCTTACATTTTGAAGCCTTAAATTGCTCTTTTCAGCTACCTAAATTTTATTTCATAGGGCCTATTCAGCCGTCCTTTACCTCAATTCAAAATATCCTACCTTATATAATAGAGGTTATCGCTTGGATAAAGATGTCGATTTTGGCCTTCTTTTTCACCTCATTTAAAATTTGCTCCAGTTAATTCATGTGGAATGGAGAAAGGTCAGGTATACAAAATTATACAGTTTAACTTCAGGAAATACGGGAAAATTACTATTTTTCAGCATACACTAACTGTAATTTGTTCGTGCATCGACGAAGAAAATATTCCCGAGTAACTTGATGTCAATGAAATGAATTAAAAAACTAACAATACAGTTACTTGCTGTAAATTTCAAATTAGTTGTCTAGACAGTGTTTGAATATCTACACTTACGATCGGGTTATGAGGACAAATAATTTTTGATGTAGTGAAACGTTCAAAAGTGGCTTCTCGGCAGTTCATATTTTAATATAAGTATTATTAACACAGCTTTTCTTGATACCATTTATTGAATTAAGCTCCATCTTAAGAATAACAGAGAATGCGGGTTTTGGAGCAATATGCGTTGGGTGATTTAGTTCATGGTGGAATAAGAATGGTTTGCTTGTGAATTTCATTTTCGTCAGCTTTTACGCATAAGGTTTTACGGCTAAATGTCAAAATATTCTGATTTATTTTATTATTTCTATCACTATCGGCTGTCAGTGAAAACATATATCACGCCGTGATATATGTATAGATATTATTTGTTAAAATACATAGTTAGATTGTTTCTTACAGAACAATGATGTTTCGATATTAACTCTAGTTGGCCACCTCTAACGGTCATTGTGACTTGCCAGTTTCGTACACGCACCGATAATAATTATTCAGTCCCGCTTGCAAACTTTATTTTAAGCGTTTGATGTATTTATTCTCCATACTTTAAAATTATTTCCTTTTATACACGTTGTTCTAGTTCTTCGGAACTGCACCTAACTTTCTGTTTTGAAATGGAACACCCTGTATTTGATAAAGTTGATAAAGTTTTATAAGACATTTTTTCACTATATTTTATGCATAGTTTTGGCGTTGCCGGCATTGTTTTGAAGATTTTGACAGATATAGAGGGATTTTGGAAATTAAATACCTTCGAATTGAAGTTGAAGCAGCGATATCTTGACGACATAAAAATAATATACCGGGTGTAACAGGAGCATGGTACACCCCCTTTTTTCCTTTATTTTTGAAGATAAATTTTTGAAATTTGACGCATCGTATGTACTGAGTAAACGTCAAGTTTTGGCACAAACAAGGAAATTTTCACACTTCCGGTTTCGGCGGAAGTGGTGCCAACTTTTGATTTTCAAATGGGACAGCCTGTATATTATTGACTTTTTGGACTCTACATGACTTTCTGAATGCAATGGTACCATGTTTCATTTGTTTTCAAATTTTCAAAGCTCCCTTGCAGGTTCTTCTTGGCATTTGATGGAAACAAAATTAAATACCTATTTTTAATTTTCGATGGAATGTAATTTCAGTTGTTATCCTAGATGCAAACTGGTCATATCAGAAGATTCCTTATTAATAGTAGCCTTGAATAGTACCTTGGTACCAACATGGTTCCATTTGAAAAAAATGACTTTGCCCAAAAAATCATTTGGAGAAATTTGTTTAAGCACGAATCGCATTATTTAGCATTTCCGACGCAATTCCGTTTTTTATGGCATTACTTGGGTCTATTAGAGTAAATTGAAACAGTCATGGCACACTTAAATGGCAAAATTAAAATTAGATTTTAAAAAAGTCTCAGACTTGAAAAGTCGCTTATGTGGTACCACTGCATTCAGAAAATTATGTAAAGTCCAAAAATTCAATAGTATACAGGTTGTCCCATTTAAAAATCAAAAGTTGGCACCACTTCCGCTGAAACCGGTAGTGTGAAAATTTTCTTGTTTGTGTCAAAACTTGACGTTTACTCAGCACATGCAATGTGCCAAGTTTCAAAAATGTATCTTCAAAAATAAACGAAAAAAGGGGGGTGTACCATGCTCCTGTTACACCCGGTATATGAGAAACTGCCACAGGATTGAAAAACCAAAAACATTAAGTAGTAATCACATGGCCAAGTTAGAAAATGTCGAGGAAAATGTCAAAATGTCAAAACGCCAAATGGAATCTATATCATGTCATAAGTTGTTTTCCTTCCATTTTTAATTATGTGTAAACTTACCAAAATATCATTGCTTCCGTATTGTTCAGTCCGAAGATATTTAAGTTTCAAAATTCCTCTACATATTATGTCAGTATCTTCAAAGAAGTGGTGGTAGTTTCAAAAATATTCATTTTAGGCAAAAAATGCATTCTACAACCTTAGAGTAAAATCAGTTAAGGAATGCAAAAGTGCGCTCAAATACAGGGCGTTCAATTAAAAAAACAAAGTTAGGTGCTGTATACAGAAGAAATGAAACAAACTGTATAAATGGATATAATTTTAAAGTATGGGGAACTAAAAATATAGGAAGTAATATATTATAAAGTTTCCACAAATGAAATTCTGTTGGGAACCTCACAAAATGTTAAAAGACAGTTCGCAAAAATGTTAAAAAGATGACAGCGGTATGCGCACAGGCACACCGTATTCTTCTCTCACCATGGTTCAATTTACCCGCTAAGCATTCCGGTCTTGGCCGTAGAAAGGTTTTTTTAATGGCTGTTCCTTCACTTTACATGATCTAGTCCTGGAAAGGTTGTTTTTATGACAATTCCGCCAATTTATTTTACGGGTGTTGGTTGTGGAATGAAAATCACAGCATTCGCAAAAATGCAATCGGGGGAGACATTGAAAATGACGAAGCAGACTGTAACCCTTGTGCGTTTGGGATATTTCCACATACGCGATAGTGTGTGTTGTGGCATTCTCTCACATTTGTGTCGCGAGACGGTTCCACTCTGAATGAAGCTTACTCAGACTAAGCGGTCTAGCGCGCCGCCAGGCGCTCGACTTTAACCGCTACTGCTCGGCTCTCACGCGTGACGTATGTGGCAAATGCAACACAATCTTTTCGGTGAATATGATACACATACTAGGATACTAATAATATTTTCAATGGTTAAAATGTGTTTGTTTTTTAATGCTCGCCTTCTGAAGTATCGCATTATCGTTTCCAAGTTCTAAATATTTCTGGGTGTAGCTCGAAAATTGAATTTGCTTCTGGGTATGAACCGTAATTAGAATCGATTTAACATTATTGAGTTATGATGATTAGTGGTAACTCTAGAAATAATATTAGGGAATATTTAAAAGAAGCGTAGTTGAGCCAAAAGTTATTATATTATATATATTATAATAGACACATATATAGATTAAATCAGAACACGCAAAATTCCCTTAGCATGCTGGCAAGTCACTTGGAAACAAAATATTGTGACTGTAGGTACTACAACGGAAGCTCGAGGGCAAAAATACGAATATGTAAATTTCGAACCCCCTTTCTTTTGTCGCAGATAAATCATACCAGTAACCTAAAAACTTCCTGTCCAGGAAGGTAAGTTAGATAAGTTATTTATTACTAGTAATATCGGACTGAGCTGGTAATGACCACTGCAATGTTATCATCTAACAAAATGTTACGCGATAGTGCCGACGTCAACATTATTTGCAAAGTCATTTCGGTAAAGTTTATCATGATATTCTATTTTAAGAAAAATAAGGTCCTACTATATTACGAAAGATACCACTAAAATTTATAATAGAGCTAGAATACTTCATTGGGATTACTACGTAGCATTGCTGTACGAGCTAAATGTTACATCCAAACAAGTAGTCCTTTGAGGAATACGTCATAATTATGGAAAACCAGCAGACTGAAATTGTTGACTAAGATACGTACCATGAAATTTGACAAGTGCAACTAAATAGTTGGCATAGCTTAACGAATTCATATGATTTTAAAGAGCTAAAGTTCATTCTTGCAAACTCGGTCATACCTCCAGGTTTACAGAGAGAAGTTTTTGATATGTGACTTTTCCCGGCTATGATGTATGGTCTGGAAATAATGGCTTAAACATTAAACTGCTAAAAGCCCATACGGATCAAGAACTACCTCCTGAGCAATAGAACGGGCAATGCTGAGGGTGAGCATATCTATCAAGTTAAGGTAAAGCGGAGCGAAGCGAAGCGAGCGGATCTTTGGAAGTCTCAACTTTACGCGCATAAGACTGTCAGGCACTTGAGTTGCAAGTCAGGCCCTAGACGCGAGTGGATATGCTAGGTGCGGTGGGATATTACAGTTTCGAAGAAATGCGTAGGCTAACTCATCAGGATAGGAAAGGAAGGGGGTGCGCATTTAATCAATCATTGTATTAATTTTCGATTTTAGACGCAATTTTTCAAATACAATTGGATTTATCGACGAAATTAGTAAATGCGGTATTGTTAGTCGCTTTATCAAAATACGTAATTCTTAAGTTTTAAAAATCGATGAACGCAATAATTTCTATACTAATGCATTAAATTGAAAATAATTTTAGGTACCTACCTACTAAACATCAACTAATATACCTATCCTGTATCCTGTATACAATCGTATAAAAGGAAGATAAATGGGCAACCTTTTCAAAACAGTAAAATAACATTAGGTACCTATCTATACAAGGGTAAATGTAAATTCGTTGGAACTGAAAATAACGGATTAATCCTTGCAAATTAATGATCAGCAAATGTTATTATTCACGTTCAGATCTCTATAATACGAAGCCTGTTATTTTTCCATCAGACATAAATCTATATTTAGCTAGCAAAACCCTTTTTTGTTCTGCAGGTCATCATTCCTGGGCGGCTCGTAGCTTGATGTATTATCGATTGTGCGATAATCGAGAATACTCTAACTCTAATTTTTGCTTATTCAGGTGGAGCAAATTACGGCAGAGTACAAAGCGTTGGCGCTTCAACATCATCCAGATAAAAATGATGGCAACAAGGAGGCAGAACAGCAGTTTCAGAAATTGAAGGTATGCATAATATCATATACAAAAAATGTTAAATCGACTGCAGTGATGAATATAAAGAACTGCTTTTCAGAAGTATAGGAACTTGACAAAAACACTAAAATTACTTTTGTCAATATTAAAAAATAGCAAATAATATTTAATGTCAGACAATTAGTAGTTCTGAAAAAATGTTGAGAAACGAACAAAATCTGAATAAACAGGTTTTGAGACCAAAACGCTCTTTTTCAAATTTAATCAAATGTGTGACCCTCTTGCGTCATTTACCCTCGACAACTTATTTTGAGGTTATGCAGAATTTCTTGTAGAGCCTGTTCACAAGAAAGAGTTTATAAACTCCAGGACTACCCTCAGCATCTTATGCCTTGATTATTCATAGTTTTCGCAAATGTGCAAATGGGATCTGCTACCAGAACATTGTTGTTGCGTTATTGTCCTACCTTTTAAAGGATGAATCACTTGAACTATTTTAATTTATGGGTGTTCTTGGTGCCATTCATGTTAACTGCCGAAAAGCAGCCAAATCTGGACTCCTTGGTAAAATAATTGTAGATTACAATTCTTGCATTCAGTTTGCAAACGAGTTTTCTTTCTGAGTAGAACGTCATCGGTTCAAATTCACTTACAGTCAGGGGAATGTTACAGTGGCGAAAAGGCCAATGGGTCAGATCCCTGGTGAAAGGGGGTCAGAAAGTGGACTTGGGTCAAGGATGGGTAGCGAATGGGAGCAATGGGGACAGAGGCCCAAGTTGACTTCCCTGCAGAAATCTGCTTTACCGACGCGACATAGTTGCAGGAATAGGAGGCTCTGAATCTGAAGTTAGTCGAAGACATCATGCGAATGACCCTGTTCGCTAAAATGAAGCTCCATAAGAAAATGCATGGGAAAAGGGTCCAGAACAGGTGTGGTTTATCTCCTCTGATTAAGTTGGTAGACATCGTTTCTTTATTACTCATGAGTTCCTTAATTGCTGAAGGGCAGTTTATTTAATAGATTGTGTAATTTTGAAAGCCTACATTTCCATATTTGAGTTTTTACTATACGTACTACTATACATTTGTCAATGGAGAAAGGAGAGAGCTCAAAATTTAGAAAATGTTTGAGAACCACAGGAAGATAGCTTAAAATTGAGATGACGGATACGAGGCTTTTTCGAATTCATGGGACACTAAACATGTTTAGTATGGGGAACTCAAAAATCGTATTAGTGTTTGTAATCCTATCGCCTTACTTAAGTTTGTTGTTATTTCGGCTGCCCACGCGCTGCGACGGATTTTATGTATTATGTCTCGCTACGCGGAACTATTAATTTCTGCCGATTTCAATGTGCTATTTTTAAATATCCGTTTGATTCATATCCAGCTAAAAATTCTGTCTTTGTTTTTAAGAATCAATATTCATTCATTCAACTCATAGACTTGACAATGAAAGGTCTTAATTAACTTCTCAAGAAGTATCAAAAAGTTGTTTCTATTTAATTATTGTCAATTTAATGTACAGTTTTCCAATATATTGTGAATTTGTGCATATGTGTTTTTAATTAAATTGCAAGACGTGAAAAATCCAGCGTTATGCGAAAGCAATTCGCGACATGGTCCTTCGAGCCGGATACTAACTAAAGTAGAGTGCGGAAGAAGCGCAAGCAAGCGTAGGGCAGCAGCAAAGGGAGAGGATTCGAAAATACCTTCCGGAGTTCGACTGTTTTCATCTATCCGTACAAAAATTCCTATATTTCATTACGTGAGTACCTTATATTTATACTCCTCTTGATTATCAGTATTACTTCTATTTGCTTGCAAATTTCTTTTATTGTTTTTTGTTTTAAATCGGCCAAACAATGGCAGATTTTGCAATGTTAATACGTAAGAGGGCCTCTCTTAAGGCCAAGTTGACCATTTTCAATAATTACCTAACAAATTTGCGTGAGCGGTTGCAGCAAGCGCCGCTAGATGAGTTAGGCTCAATTGATTTGGAGATTCGAATAAATGCATTCGAAGCATTGTTAACTGAATATGATGAAATTCAAATTTTAATTGAAACTGACGTTAGTGCTGATCCTGCAGATCAATTAAAAGAACGGGAGACCTTTGAAACGACCTTTTTTAATGCGTTGTCCTGTGCAAAACAAATTTTGAAGTCATACGAAGCGTCTATCGTTGTAACGGCCGCATCCCGTAGTGCAAGCCCGGCGGCTACACGAGTTTCAGGTATTTCAGCGGCCACAAGCGTCGCCAACGCACAAGCGTTAGGTGTTAAATTACCCATTATTCAACTGCCAAAATTTGACGGTAATTATGAGGGCTGGCTGGAATATCGTGATACTTTTGAGTCTCTAATTCATAACAACGATAGTATAAACGATATTCAAAAATTTCATTATCTCAGAGCATCTCTCAATAGCGGGGCTAAAGAAGTTATCAAAGCGTTAGAATTTTCAGCAAACAATTATCAGGTGGCATGGGATTTACTTTGTGCTAGATATGATAATAAAAGGCTTCTTATCAATAATCACGTTAAAGCCATATTCAACTTTGAACCCATTCCTAAAGAATCCTCTATAGGATTGCGTAAATTGCTAGATGGAGTTACAAAACATTTGCGTGCCTTAAACACTTTGGAGCAACCTACTGATTATTGGGATACCCTAATCATTCACTTAATTGTTACGAAGTTGGACTTAAAAACTAGCCGGGAGTGGGAAGAAAAAAAGGGTAACGAAATCCCTACATTAGAAGTTCTCAAAGAATTTCTTAAAAATAGGGCAGATCTTTTGGAGACGTTGGAATTAAACCAGCTCTCCATCAAACCTAAACTGCCTCATAAGGAGAGATCAACAAGATCTTTCGTGGCAACTAAAGCAAATTGCGCTCATTGTAAAGGGGATCATTATATTCAAAATTGTAATGAATTGAAGCTGTCAAATCTTTAAATCTATGTTCAAATTGCCTCAGAAGCGGACATTTCATCAAGGACTGTCGTTTTGGTCCATGTAGAAAATGCAGCAACAAGCACAACACACTTTTGCACGCTGATGAACCACAAAGTTCAAATACTAATGCTAGCGGGTTATCCAATGAATCAATCGCGTTGACAACAACGCAGAATTTGATTTCAAACAAGGTTCTGTTAGCCACAGCTTTAGTGTATGTTTTTGACAAAAATGGAACAGCTCAAAACGCCCGTGTTCTTTTAGACCCTGGGTCACAAAGCAGCTTTGTTACGACGGACCTTGCTCGTAAGCTAAATTTACCACAAAGGCGAGTAGATACATGTATTAGCGGAATAAATGAAGGAGCTTCAAATGCGACTTATAAGTGTGAGGTGGATATTGCTTCGCAACGTAACAATTTTTCTGCTACGATTTCTTGCTTGATATTAAAAAACATAACCGGCCATTTGCCTAATTTTGCAGTAAAGCGCGAGAACATCTTTATCCCTGTTCATATTCATTTGGCTGATCCAAATTTTCATCAAGCTGCTAAAATAGATATGCTGATAGGTGGTGATTGGTTTTGGGACTTACTTTGCACGGGTCAAAGAAAGTTGGGCAAGTACGGTCCTGTGCTACAAAATACTAAGCTAGGCTGGATCTTAAGTGGTCCAATCGAAACAAACGATGTATCCTCAACCAAAATTAATTGTCATCTTACCACAACAATAGAAAGGCAATTGGCAAGATTTTGGGAAGTAGAAAATTAGCTGGGGAAAATAAAATTTTGTCAAACGAAGAAATGTTTTGCGAGGAACATTTTAAGAAAACTCTAACCCACGATGGGGTTAGTGGTAAATTTATTGTTTCAATTCCTTTTAAGAAAAATGTTTCGTTTTTGGGAAGCTCTCGGCAACAAGCTGAGAGGCGTTTTTTCTCACTTGAACGTAAGCTGCTTAAAAATCCCCACTTACGTACTAAATATTTTGACTTCATGCAGGAATACCTGGCATTAGGGCATATGAAAAAGATTGATGAAAAATCAGACGAACTAACGCATGTTTCGTATTAGATGCCACACCACGGTGTATTAAAAGAATACCGCCTCACCACAAAAATAAGGGTTGTCTTCGACGCATCCGCTACATCAAGTAGTGGATATTCTCTTAATGATTTGCAAGCTGTAGGACCCACCATACAACATGAGTTGTTTTCAATTTTAATACGGTTCCGTAAGTATAAATATGCGATTTGCGCAGACGTCGAAAAGATGTATCGCCAGCCTGAAGAGACAAAGCTTCAGCGTATTTTGTGGCGCACAGATCCATCGGCTCCGCTAGATGCTTATGAATTGCAAACTGTCACATATGGCACCGCAGCCGCTGCATTCCTGGCAATTAGAAGTTTGCATCAAATCGCAGAAGAAATAGGACATATCGCTCCTCAAATTAGCGAAATAATAAAAACGTCTTTTTACGTGGACGATTTAATTACGGGAGCAGACACTGTCAGCGATGGAATTCGCATCAGTAGCGAAATCTCCGAAGTCCTATCAAAAAGGAGCTTTCATCTGCGTAAGTGGGTATCTAATGCCCCAGAAATTGTCAAAAACATTGTAGATGAGGCGGCTCCAAAGGTACTTGACCTGGGTGTTCACGAAAACACGAAAACCCTTGGTTTATTTTGGAACAGCGTGACAGATGATTTGTTATATTCCATTTCCAACAATTATTCTCCTAAAGTTACAAAGAGAACAATACTGTCAGAGATTTCACAAATCTTTGATCCGCTGGGTCTTCTCAGCCTTTGTGTTATTATCGTAAAAGTCATGCTTCAAAAGCTCTGGCTTGCCAAATTAAGTTGGGACCAATCCCTGCCTCTGAGTCTTCATACGGAGTGGTTAACGTATCGAGATAATTTAAAACACTTGAATGAAATTAGAATAACTCGTCGAGTAATTTGCAATGAGCCGGTCAGCATAGAGTTGCACGGTTTCTCGGACGCCTCGCAAGAAGCTTACGGCGCCTGTTTGTATTTAAGATCTGAGGATGCTGACAAAAATGTCACCGTTCATCTTCTTTGTTCAAAATCAAAGGTGGCACCCCTGAAAACTATAACGATTCCGCGTTTAGAGTTATGCGGCGCAATGTTACTTGCAAAATTAATGAGCAAAATTAAAATTGCGCTAAACATGGAAGTAGATCGTTGTATTTATTGGACCGATTCTACTGTTGTTCTGGGGTGGCTAAATACTTCGCCACATTTATTGCAAACATTTGTAGGAAACAGAGTCGCTCAAGCGATTGAAATTTCTGACATTGGTAGCTGGAAACATGTCCCTACTAGTGAAAATCCTGCCGATATGCTGTCAAGGGGTGTAAATCCGAAATTCCTTAAAGACAACAGCATGTGATGGTACGGACCAAATTGGCTTAAAGAAGCTGAATCTTGTTGGCCTTCGCTTGATGTAGCAAGTCCAATTATATTACCAGAACTGCGAAAGGGAGCTAAGGCTTTGACAGCAGTGGTTACGGAAAATTTTCCATTTCAAAATTTTTCCAGTCTTTCCAGGCTTCAAAGGATTGTAGCCTATTGTAAGCGATTTTTCTTTAATTGTCGTAATTCCAAGTTCAAGATAACCGGCCCTCTCACCTCAGAAGAATTACGCGAATCTTTAAGTACGCTTGTCAAAATCTCGCAAAGGGAAAGTTTCTATAACGAAATGCAGCACTTAAAACAAGGCAAGCCCATCAAAGGGGGCAATTTAGTTTCACTTTGCCCGTTTCTTGATGAGAATGATATTTTAAGAGTAGGTGGTAGGCTAGGAAACTCAAATTTCCTATATAGCAAGAGACACCCAATATTATTGGCAGGCAAGCATCAGTTCACAAAGTTACTTTTTTTGTTTGAGCACCAAAGGTTGCTTCATACAGGCCCACAACATTTGTTGGCTTCGATTAGAGAGCGCTATTGGCCACTTTCAGGTCGTAACTTAGCTAAGAAAATTACGCGAGAATGTGTCACATGCTTCAAAGCAGTGCCAAAATGCCTTACTCCTATCATGGGATCACTGCCTTCTCAACGCGTAACTCCTATGCCACCATTTAACTGTTCTGGTGTGGATTACGCAGGTCCGTTTTCAGTTAAAGATAGACAGGGTCGTGGTTGCAAAATTACTAAAGCTTATCTAGCAGTTTTCATTTGCTTTTGCACCAAGGCAATTCACCTAGAATTAGTTTCTAGTTTGAGTAAAGAAGCATTTATCGCGGCTCTGAATCGATTTTGCAGTAGACGTGGTAAACCAAGCGAAATTTTCTCCGACAACGGTACGAATTTCACTAGTGCCAATTCTGAGCTTTTAGAATTAGGTAATTTTTTGCGAACTGGTGAACTTGGTCTAACTGAAGCCATTGAAAACCAAGGTATAAAATGGCATTTTATACCTCCCAGCTCCCCACATTTTGGCGGTTTGTGGGAGGCTGGAGTAAAGTCGGCTAAATTTCACCTAAAAAGAGTAGCAGGTAACGCCATCATGACATTTGAGCAATTGTATACGCTGCTAACGCAAGTAGAAGCAGTGTTGAATTCGAGACCCCTGTTTCCATTGTCCAATGATCCTTCAGATCTTTCTGCTCTTACCCCATCCCATTTCCTAATTGGGAGAAGTTCAGCGAGAATTTTAGAGCCCGACTTAATTGAGTGTCCAGAGAATCGTCTTTCATACTGGCAAAGGATTCAACAACTGCATCAACACTTTTGGTGTCGATGGAGCAAAGAATACATTTCTGAGATGCAGCAAAGATCCAAGTGGAAGGTCAATGTAAAACCTATAAGCGAGAACCAGCTAGTTCTTATAAAGGATGACAACCTGCCACCGCTTCGATGGAAACTGGGGCGCATCATTTCACAACATCCAGGCAAGGATGGTGTAGCAAGGGTTGCTACTATTCGCACGGCTGGGGGTGACATTAGGAGGGCTTTTGCCAAAATCTGCCCTTTACCTGTACAGAGTGCGTAAACGACGACGGCATCATTTGTGAAGTGCTTGTGCGCGTGCTGCTCATTCAAGCCTCAAAGGTGAATTTTAAAAACAAGGCAAGGTGTAATATGACTAACGCATACTTATCTTTTAATGGACGCTGCTCATCTGCTTATTTAATGATTCTCTTTAAAATGTTTTTTTTTTTTCAATTGTTTATAAGTACGCCATTTTTTAATGTCTAAGTTTGAGCTAATAATTTTTCCGATTACTAATTTCATATTTTGTTCATTGTATTTTTGTTATATTTTATGTATAGGTATCTATAAATATGAATTTTATTGAAAGACAAGCCTTTCAAGGCTGGGGGAATGTTTGTAATCCTATCGCCTTACTTAAGTTTGTTGTTATTTCGGCTGCCCACGCGCTGCGACGGATTTTATGTATTATGTCTCGCTACGCGGAACTATTAATTTCTGCCGATTTCAATGTGCTATTTTTAAATATCCGTTTGATTCATATCCAGCTAAAAATTCTGTCTTTGTTTTTAAGAATCAATATTCATTCATTCAACTCATAGACTTGACAATGAAAGGTCTTAATTAACTTCTCAAGAAGTATCAAAAAGTTGTTTCTATTTAATTATTGTCAATTTAATGTACAGTTTTCCAATATATTGTGAATTTGTGCATATGTGTTTTTAATTAAATTGCAAGACGTGAAAAATCCAGCGTTATGCGAAAGCAATTCGCGACAATTAGTTACCGCTCAAACAGGAAAAAATGTTGATTATTGTAGATCTTGTCAAGAGAAATTTCGTAGTTCTTTTATTATTTCTAGGATATCCGAAAAAGTGAAAATTTTCTTTTTTTTCTATTGGTATTCTAAAACGAAATTTCGTTTTTCTTATGGACGTCATATGTGT
The DNA here is from genome assembly GCA_963966045.1 of Xestobium rufovillosum. NCBI lineage: Eukaryota > Metazoa > Arthropoda > Insecta > Coleoptera > Ptinidae > Xestobium > Xestobium rufovillosum. Next base: position 19,090,574 of record OZ014496.1, read on the forward strand.
TTTTGTCATATTTAAGTTTAATACTCTTTTCAGTGGTTTACGCTTTCAAGAGCTCAGAAGATTTTAGTTAATAACGAAAATTAAAAACATTGTGACAGTAGATACATAGCAGCCCTTTAAAATGGATTACTTCTTTAATTGACGAATTTCGATGAGATGTCTTTCTATACTTAAACGTAGCGATATTATATGGCTTGGAACTTGATACTTTCGCGGACACTTAGGTTTGAATATGGAAGATTGAGTAAACAGAAAAGTCATGGATTGATTCAGTGAGGGAGTTACTATGGAAATAGAATCACTGGTCTTTGAAAAACCTTTTGTTTTATGTAAACTATAAACACTGGAGCACTGATAGGAACTTGTCTCGATCTTCGATGACAATAAATTTGTTATTTAATTTTTGTCATCCTAAAAATAAAGTACTGATGATTTTTAGTCCATGGCTTTTTAGATATGGTATTTACATTATTTCCGAAACACAATTAATTAGGTAGGTAGGGGTAGGTATCTAGTGGTCAGAGCATTCGACAGGCAATCAGAAGGTTGTTGGTTCCATCTTACCTTATATTATGTTGAAATTTTTTAGGTTGAATTATGTGCTTTAATGACCACAGGTTATATAGGCAGAAAAAAATCAAATGTATTTGGTTAACTTACTGAAACCAATACCTAAATGAAATGTTTGTGCGCAACAAAATTGAATAATTAAACATGCATGCGCGAAAGAGGAAATAGAAACGAATTTGATTTAAATTTCTACGTAATAAATTTTCATGTCCTGCATACCAAACATTATAAATTACAACCCTCACTCGCAAATTCACGGCATAAAACAACTGCTTACAAATTCCCGAATATTCACATTAAGCCATGGATATTTGAGTGGAGCAATATGCAAAACAACTGTCCTTAACGGGGATTTAGTTTATTCAGCAGGGTTGTAAACGACGCTTGAATACGAATTACCATTTTCAAATTGAAATTATTAGAATATCGACGTTATTTAAATTTGTTGATCACTATTTTTAATGAAACTAATTCTGGAGTATAAAAAGGCGGTACCAGAAGGGCTTTCCATAAAAAATCGCATATAGAGGTTCGAATTTTTACAAATTATTGCCATAGGGCCTGTTCGAGTTTTTGACTGTACATCGAGTTGGCATGGGAAATCGTTATGAGGCAGACAGGCTTCAGACCAAGCAAGTCATGTTTTGTACAAATCCTGAACTTCACGTACCTAACTTATTGATGATTGATGTTACTGCAAGCAATAGGCGTATGATTTGTCGATCTAATTATAAGCGTGGTAAAGAAACTTCTGATTTAGAATACAACGAAACTAATTTCTGCTAACTTTCCTAGAGTAAATCTGCAAGGAAAACGCGAGGTTAAGAGATCAAAAAACTGAGAAGATTTAGTGAAATGATGGCATTCTCGGTCGCAGCCGAAATCCATTCTATGAACACATAGTGATTGAATCGAGAACTTTGGCGTAAATTCCATATGAATTCTTAATAAGTTAACCCCACACGCCAAAAGATAATGGCACAGTAATTAAACTCCTGAGGATGCTGACGTTGCCAGCGAAACATGTGTCGAGTTTAATTACTGTGTCACTGTCTTTTGGCGTGTGGGGTTAACTTATTAAGAATTCATAGTGGAGATTCTATGAAGTCGAAAATGATATTATGACTACCATTTTTTGGAGTAGGGAAGATGATCTTCTGGATTAGCGGATACTTAAAGCATAGCTTAAGAAATTCTTGATTAGACTTGATTAGACTATGCTTAAAGCTTGCGAATAGCATTTCCAACTGTCTGACTTAGGGCAACGGGCGTATTTTCTACTTATATACTATTTTCGGAAACGTTGCCATCACACCTTCGTGGCTCAGTGGTCGATGTGTCATCCACCCAAATTGCAACGTTGGAGGTTCGCACCCCGCCGCAGTTCTTTTTTGTTATGATGATTTCACATTTTTCTTTTGAACAAACAATCGGTCACGTCCAAAAGGACAGATAAGGGATCGCCCTCACGCGGGACAGACCCACTGAAACTGAAATAAATAAATTGATTATTATTGATTATTTCGCAAGCTGTAGGTATCCGCTGGTCGATTTCATGGCCGAAGGTGAAACGATAAATACATATAGACAGATGTTGCCTATTTTCGTCGTTGACTAAGTTGTTCGATTCTGAATAGACGGAGAGTATTGTTGACTAAGGGTGGTACTTCTGCATGACAGAGCTCATCCGCATATTACTCGCAAGAACTCATCCGACAGTTTAGATAAGAACTCGTGGACCCGGTAATTTTACTTTGTTCATGTACCTCAAAAATAATTTGGGTGGCAAGCGATTCGAAAATTACGATTAAGTGAAATTCAATTTGTCCACAACTGACTTCACGTACTATAAATTCCAAAAGGGGTGTTCCAGTTTGCGATGCGAATCGTTTATGCCGGACGTTGCTATGTTTTCGTCAGCCCAGCCGCCCTCCCCCCATAGACGATGTGATTTTTCGTTAAAAGAACAGGATTATTTATCTATTTTGCTTCCCTTTGTTTACTAGTGCAAGGCTAACACGTTTGTTGTCATTCAAATAAAATCGCCTTCAAAACTTTAATTGGCGGACAGTTGCTAAGGTTTTTTTACCTCAGAATGTAATTGGTTATGGCATTTTAAGCGGAATTGAACCGTAAAGTGGAACAGAAATTTTGGCGTTGATAGCACATGATGCTTCAATAGCTTTTGTTTAAAAGCGAAAAGGGGACTAGATCCTGGAAAATCCTCGTCGTTTAACGTTTCCTTGTAAAACACAAGAATTACTTTTCTAAATACTTTGTAACACAGTTTGCAATTTTCAGCATTTGCCACATGGCGAATGAAATTTACTTAAATTAGTTTGCAAGTTCGAGTCCGAGTCTTTTGGTTAAAAGCCGCGCCGCGCCCTCTGTGAACGTTTGAAATAAACTTTTGATGAACATTCTCAGTAGAAATTTGTGCGTAACGGAGCAAGAAATGCTTGAACATTTTGGAACAAATTAGATTTCAACGAAAGTTCCTTGGATATTACCAAAAATACTAAGCAATAATACTTAATGAAATTAATCTGCGCAAATGTGGCAACTAATTGTGTTTGCTTGATTTTAAAATGTCGGGCGGCAGCGATTGTTCACTCGAAATTCAAATCTGGTGAGTTAGAACAAAGAAGACTGGATTAGAATAAAATTACCAATGCGTGATTATGTTGTAATTCTTAAATTAGTCAGCCTTAGCAGACAAGGAATTTCATATGTATAGGGGAGGCTCGCAAGTGAGCCAAAAAGTGGTATATGGAAAAGGGTAATTAGTAGTTTCCTAAAGGTGTCATTAGGTGGTAGCGCAATCCTGCTTAATGACAGTTCAGGTAAGTATCGCTTGCGCTCATGCGTCAAAATGACGAGATTGTATTACTGAAGAGTAATGTTATGCGTTTTTTTGTGGGCAGGACAACTTTTTGCAAAGGGTATTTATAAGGAAATATCTCCTGTTTATAGTGAGACGTGTTTGTCGCGTAATGAGGTAGACGATTAGGCCGAAAAATTTTTTAAAGGATGGTCGAAAGTAGCTGATAAGATCCAACTGGTTGTGAATATGGACAGACAATAGAGTGATTTTATGGTTAGCCTGCAACATAAAGCTTGGCTATTTATATTTCCGGATATAGTGTGCTTCGTGGGTTCCCAGAAACTGACTGTGGAAGAAAATGGTCATGTCCTCTCGTTGCTCATTTGATCATCTGCCAAGAAACTTGCGACGAACTTTCCCTTGTACGTCCTCGGCACTGGGCCATGAACCAGGTTCCGTAAGCAATTCTCCCAGTAACGGTATCCTGGGTAACCGCTGGTCGCCTCGTCGTATGATTTAAACTGTACGCGGTGTCTAGATTTGTCGTCGCAGCACAGGTATGGAAACCAGTCAGAGTGTAGATCTGGGATGTATGTTACAGCCACTATGTGCAATTCCGTATTAGGATAGCCATTAATCAGAACGCACGTAGTTGTATAACCGCTCTTCCATCAAAGCGTGCTCAATGTCGTTCAATCGCCCACTGTAGTTACTGAATGAGGTCGTGCGAATTTTCGCACTGTACTGGATACAATCCACAACACAAATCGAGCTTGAGAATGAGCCTTAAGAAGCCTATTATACCTCTACAACGGATTAATTAACATGTGCTTAATTATCGGTTGCCTCACAGCAACAATAATTAACCACCGGCACTTACTTCTGGTAGTCTGCCGTCGGTCTCGGTGTACAACAATCAATTATACTACGCAACGAGAGACAGATACTCAGGTACTTTCAGTAGTTCAGAAAGTCTAGTTAGTCGAGTCATATTTGGTAGAGAACATCCTCTTCATCGGTGCGACGCGTTGTTTTATGCATCTCCCCAGTACTCTTCGAGACCATCTTATACAGATCGTTACTCGAGTCCCTTCCATTAATCAACTCGGAAACTGCAGCGCGCTATCACATACCATCTCTTTTCGCTGCTGTATATTTACGCTGATGACGTCGGTACCATATGCTCTTCTCTCTTTTGATTGCCGGTGACGTTTTTTATCTATGACGCGGCAGATCAAAATAATTAATGCCAATCTAAGTTTATTAGATCTATCGTCGTTCTAATTATGTTTGTCAAAAACTGAAGATTTCTGACCCATTTAAATGTATAGGCAACACAAGTGACTGTATTAACATCAACGTAGTCTTTGTTGATACAACAGTTTCTCGTAGTTCCAATCCGCGTTACCTAAAGTGTATTGGATGGGTTGTATATCTATGGAATCACGATATTTTTCAATCATTTGTCAGCTGCTAATTAACTGCTGTCTTGTACATCGGCCAGACACGTACCCTGATTGTTGCGGGGCAATTTGATGGATTAGATGTGGATTAAGATGTTCTTCGATGATGTAGGACATGATTTCGCTTCAATAATTAATACGCACAATGGTTCCATAATTTTCACAGTTTCCCTTTAAGATGGGCCGTAGTGCCAAGTCAGTCGGTATCTCTTGTATAATTTATGATAGCAAAGTGATATTGTAAAAGTAAAGGAGGGACTTCATGGAGCATTCTATAAATTATTTTGTTGTATGAAGGTTGTTCGCGCATACTGAGTAGCAAAATTAAGTCCCATTTTTCGAATGGTAACCTCCGCATCTCTTTGCAATTTTTATATTTTACGAAAGATGAAACATCTTCTACTTCATTGAGTGTGTACTGTTTCATTTAGACACACCCTGTAGGTACAATTTAAAATTTTGAATTATGTAGGGTATCTGGAAATATATTATTTAAATAACACATGGGCTTCTCATTTTTGTCCGTATTTTAATGTGTTGGGTTTATTCTTATTATTATAGTAGTGTATAACATAAACGAGGGTTTTGTAACTTGCCCATTCTAGAAGCTTTTAAGTTTCCTAACTTAATTGTTTGAATGAGGGCAAGACCCGCACTTTTTTCCCTTTCAGTACTTCGCAAGTACGATAATTATGCACTTGTTTGAGGTAAAATTATGTTTCCCGTGAGATTCGAAACTGGATCTCTTCGTTTTTCAACTCGTAGTGTATCTTTTCAGTTATCTTCCTCGACTTGACTGCTATAAAGTTGTTCTGGGAAAATACTCGAATTTCTACTAAATTATTCATAAAGAATTTTGTACCGGTACTAAAATGTTTGCTTTTGCTTGAAAATAAGCTTCTAGATATACTTAAGATATTTTTAGAATTCTTGCAGATTGTAACGGATGAGTAAATTATTCTAGTATTGATTTAATTTTTCAGGCCTGGGTCATTACTAAAATTGAAACATGATATTACGCATTTATTCTGAGTGGGTGATGGTGGAAACAATGCGTTACGTCGTTCATTATACCGAGTCGTTTATCAAGAAACTACATTTAGTCGTACCTATTCAGAACTCTGTTGTGTTCTGGAAGCATTTATAACTAGAAGGGAGATATTTTGATTTAACAAAGCTCTAAAATGTGAAGAATTGATTTTTGTATAGGTCACAGCATTTATAGTTCGGAAAATGTATCCATGTATCCATACTTACACAATAACAGGGTTGGTTTGTTATAATGAGTGATTTGTCTGGAATTAGAAAGCTTTGACTGTACTGAATTCTCTTCTTTTTTTCGGGAATTGCATTACATTTTGTTAATGCCTTTTAAAACGTACAATGCTTCGGTTATATTCTTCTATACAGGGTGATTCCTTTGCATTATATTAATTGAACACAAATGGTTGTTATAACCAAAGATTCGTCCAGCAAGATTAACAGCAGTGTCTAAATAGTTTTTAATAATCATACTCCTGCTTTTATGGTGTCTGGCGACATCAGTGTACGGATAAGAGCGTTAGATGACAATAATGAAGGTTATTAGTAATATTATCTTAACAACTACGTTGCAATGTGAAAGAACAGGGCTTGGTACTTCTCGAGGATAGTGATTTTTGCTTTATTGCCAATTTTTAACGTCACTACCTATAATGTAGTTGGGACTTTGTACGTATAAACGTACCTATAATTGAAATGAAATAGAAAATGTTTACAAGCTTTGAGGTAAGAGGATTTCGCAAGGTATACTAAATTTGTTGATAATATAAGGTGCATGTAAAACGATTCTCTTTGAATATTTAAGTTAAACTTTTTTGTTAAAATCATTGAATTAAAATGAAATAGGTAGCAACAAGCAGCAAAGAAATAGGAAAAATATGATGCAGTAGAATATAATGAATGCCATTCACATTCACATTTTAATTAAGAGCAACAAGCACAGACAAGTGCGAAATAATTTTAATTAATCCTGGTGTTTGTATCAAAATTCTAAACATAAATTCCAATTCTTCAGCATCATGAGAAATTTTTATACCTACGTCGCGTACAAACTTTAAACGTAGAACGTGAGGCTTTTGTGTCTTTGTCCGAGTCGCCATTTCACCGAGCTTTTCTCTCGTTTTCAGGAAGCGAAGGAGGTTTTATGCGATCCAGAGAAAAGAAATAATTACGACAAGTGGAGGAATAGCGGAATTTCCATTAGCTACAAGCAGTGGTTAGGAATGAAAGAACACGTTCAGCAGGTAGATATCAAGCTCTTTTAATTCAAAAGTGTAAATTGAGTTTTATTTAAATCGGTGTAATGAAAATTCATGAGTTGACTATACGTACAGGGTGAGTTTCTTTCATGTTTAGTACAGAGGTCTCAGAAACTGTTGTATAGCTGTTGTGTATAGTGAAAGATTCCATATCATGTCCCAAGCTTATCTGCCACCCTCATCATATTTTATCCGTATCATTTTCGAATCCGTACGGAAATCCTACGCCGTTGCAATAGTCAGCTTCGTGGATACTAAGGGCGACAAAACTTCGCAAAAAGTGTTCAAATACTTAAGAAAAAGGAAACAACGAAGATATATATGTACATACCTACCTAATTACGTACATTCCAACCATGATTTCCTAGATTCCTAGATGAACTAAATGAAGAACTAATGAAAATTAATGGGACATTAATTTGTGCAACCAAATTATCCCAGGGAAAATGTACCATATTAAAACAGACCACCAGATTATACCAGATTAACTCGAAGAACACACAACTATGAAGAGTAGCTGTCACGATTGCTGAGGCGCATGCACGATCGCGGCGTGACAGTTTCGGAACGCGTTGTATTGTTTGAAAGTGTTTATTATAAAGTTTTTGGTCGATCCACTAATATTTTATTGCAAATGAGTAGTAATTCTCAACTAAAAAAGTATGGAGCATTCAAACATTGTGCTTTTGGTGACTGCAATGGCGATAGCGGAGTGGGTAGGTCAGGTTGTCGCTTGGGACTACGATTTTACCCATTTCTCAGGCCCTACCTAACACTGTAAGGACTTGTTCCACCTGTATAAATAATTGTGTTGCGTGGACGAAAATGTGTAAGGGACAAGATTCGAAATAGAAAAGAGTCTTGAAGGTTTTCTAGGTTACGTCATTGGTTAAGCCTTTAAAATAAGTATTATATAAAGTTACGGTACCTACTTATACAGTACAGAAAAATATGCAATTGCCTATTAGATCCCTATTCTTTAAAAAAATCGATTGATTTCACCCCTTCATATTAAAACTTGCATAATTGAAATATGTTGGTTAACATTCCCGTATTTCAAGCAAGAACCAGGAACGTCTTCAGGATTCCGCCTCCCCATTTTTTCTGAGAGATATCACTGGGAACTGACCTTTGTAACTTTCCTTCTTTCAAACACCCTCCTTTCTACTGTTTACTGTCGGATATTCTGCACGAAGTTTAAGGCTTGTCAGTGACAAACTAAGAACCGCTGATTGTCAGTGCACTTCTGCGCACGCGCACTAGCGAAATTAAGAGGTCTGTTCAGGATCCATTTCATTAAACGTTCTGCATGTTCTGTTCATTATTTTCCGACGTAGTCTATAAATTAATGTTAAATACATTCAAAATATCCGAGTTTGAATAATTATTATTTGCCATTTTCTCAACCCTTAACGGCAAGACACTGTTGTAATACTACACGCAAACTACGGCTGGTATCTGTCACATTTGTTGAATATTTGGTTTTGTCAACAACGCTCCTAAAGTCAGAGCTACTAAATATTAGGTCTCTTCAATTTTCATCCATAAAGATTGATAAGAAATTCCCAAATATCCAAAGAACAATTTATTTTGGATATATCAACATGATACATGGTTAAACGCACATTAATTTTCTCTATCATGCTATTTAAAAATTCATACTTTGATGTTTTTGTGTAGTCGACACATTGCTTGAAATATAAACTTTCCTGTAAAGAATTCTTACATTAGCTTCCTAGCCGAGCTTAGGTAGCTATTGTGATAGTCGTTTTTTGACCATGGTGTATTTTCATCAAATGTGGACGTTTCAGGTCATTCTAAGACTTTTTGGCAAGGTGGCACATTTCCGTCCGTATGTATGTGTGTGTGTGTGTGTGTGTGCGTGGGTGTGTGTGTGGGTGTGTGCGAGCGTGTGTATGTCTGTTGGCACTTTTGCGGGAAAACGGCTCCACAGATTTTGCTGAAATTTTGCATACGTATATCAGAGATGGTTCATAGGAAACTGACGGGGCGGTTTTTTTCAAAGCACTTTTGAGCCGAGATATGGCGTCATCGAACATTTTTTTCAATGAGACCGTATATATTTTTGTATTGCATCGGATAGAGGGTATTTTTCTCTACACGATGTGCGAAAATCGTAATAGGTTGTATAAGGAAAAAATTGAGAAAAAAATACGAAAAGAAGGCGCGCGCCAAACGCGCCGTCCAGTTCAGTTGTGGCTGTGGCTATACTTGGGCCGCCCAACAGACGGAGTGATCACCCTGCAAGTATGAGCTCTAGACGGGACCACTATCAATTTAGGACGACAGAACCGCAGCGATGCGCTTTCTTTAGACCCAACGAAGTCGCATGACTCCAATTCGGTTGTCATAAATTAATATTGGCCCCGCTAGAGCACGTTCTTGCAGGGTGATTACTCCGTCTGTTGGGCGGCCCAAGTATAGGAAGCTGTTCTGTCAATGCATTGACAACTAGTTTTTTGTATGACCCGTCTCCAATACCTTGTCTTGACAACATCAAGAATACACCGTGCTATGATTACAACGCATAGATATTCATTTTTATGTCATCTATCTGTTGTCAAAATTCTTAAAAAAATGAATCTCAAAAAATGTTATTGTTAGGAATAGGGAACTGGAAATGCCACCATTTTGAAAATATTCCCATCGCTTTAGTACTACAGCCAAATTTTCAGATCAGTATCTTTTTTATTTTGTAATCAAAGTGTAGTGTAATGTACGTGTAGCCCCGATTAAAAATGTTTATTATTATTATGTATCATAAGGCAGAAAACGCTTACTACGAAATCATCATAGACGGTTTCAACGTTAAAATAGCGAAAGAGAACACTATTAATTCAATACTCAATATAGTAGATGCATTTTGAACTTAGTTTGGCCATCGAACGAGGAGGAATACTAATGAATTATTTCCAGAACGAAAAGTTGTATTGCACAAATACCTTCTTCCAAAAACCAAAGCAAGAGCAGTGGAATTGGAGTGAGTGAAATTGAGGAAGCCGTGATCACCTTTTATGAACGAGTGGTTACATAATGAAATGGGTTTTACAAATTTTCTGCAAGATGGGTGCCGCATTTGCTCAGTCTGGAACAAAAAAAACGTATTCGATTCCGAACCACAGCCGATAGTTTGGAAATACAACGATTTTCAGGAGACAATTCGTGACTATGAAATGAATGAGACCGGAATTCATTATTACACTCCAGAAACAAAATGTAATCGAAAGAGTGATTTGGACAGAGAGAATCGGTTCCGAAATGGTAAAAGCCGTTTAATTGGCTGGAAAGTCGATGGAATTAGTTTTTGGGACGCCAAAAGGATTTTGTTCATTGATTATGCTGAAAAAGGAAAAACTGTTGGTAAATACCACACACACTTTTGGCCAAGCTGAAAGCAGCAATTCACCATGCTTCCGCTCATTCGATCACACAGCAAAAGTTGACAGAATTTAAGTTCGAAATTCTTCCGCATCCACCGAATACGCCTGATTTGGCTCACGTCCATCTTAGAATTTCGGTAGCATAAAGAGGGGCGTTGGGCCACGTTTGTTGAGCTTCGAGACGATTTATTTTGTTTTCTTGTCACTCCGGAAACTTTTCAATCTGTACTCAAAAATCTTTGTCAGTCATAAACTACAATTGAACTTCTTTTCCCACTTCAATGTCTCTCTACACCTACAAAAGTTTCTGAGGTCCTTGCCCTATCAAACATTGAAAAAACTCGCCCGATATTTAAAGTGTTTTACGTACTGAGTAAAATGGGCAAGATTTGTAATTGGAAAGAAAATAATGTTACATTTGCCAAAACTGTACCCAAAAGCATTAATTCAGTTCACTGAGCCTTTAGAACGGTAATAATATCACAACAGCAGGTCATTTGTGGTTCGCCAGATTCAGATTTGCTAAATTTGGATTGCATGTTTATATTTTTCATTATAAGAAGTGTGTAATTTAGGTATGTATATGAGAAAATTATAAATACATCGAAGTGGGCTGTCCTTATCGGTTACCGAACGAATAAACATTTTTGATTCAGGGTTAATTATTTATAAATCTATCACTCTGCATCTCATTTTAATTGAAAAGGAATTGTATACGTCAACAATTTGCGCACGTTATAAAAATAAAAGGGTTTCAGAAATGTATTACGATTGAAATTAGGTGATTTTCTTCCACCTAAAAGTTGTTAGAAACCAAAATGTTGCCAATTATTCATTGTGATAACTAAAGAAAGGAAAATTTGATAAGAAACTTGAGGTTACATTTTTAATAAAGCTACAGTTACAGAAGTTCTTGCGATAACTTTGAAAAGTTCTTCTGCAAACTTCAAACTTGAGACACGATTCAATTTCAATTAAATTGGAGGGCCGATTTACAAGCAGAAATGGGAGTTACGAATACACCACCAGTTTTTAAAGAATGTATTTTTGCAAATCCAACTCGTTGCAGGTGTACCAAACTGCTTTAAATCCTGCACAATTAATCATCTACGAATTTTATACTTACGGGGTTTGTTTATTTTTAGAGTATGCATTGGAGCACTCCGAAAACGAAGGATCGCATGCTTCCTGGCGGAGGATCATCAGGACCGTCTAGTTTAGGGGCAGGTGGGGTGACTGCAGCGCAGCGTCGCGCTTCCGAAGGCGGCGCCAATTTGCACTGGGGTGGAAGAGGATCAGGTTCTGCATGGGGTAATGATGCTCCAAGCGAGGTCGTCAGCAAGTTCAGAAATTACGAGATTTAAGTGTGCCCCGAAGCTGTTTATGTAATTTATGTTGTTTATGTATAACTTACTATCTACTACCCTTGTAGACATAGTATGTCATGAGATTAAGTAGAGGTCATGATGCGGAAGAAGGTTGTGAAGATTGAAGAACAAGGTTAATTTATGCTGAGGTTTTTATATTGTCACTGTTACTGTACACTTTTTTCAAAGCAGTTGCCAATACTAACGTCAGTGGTGCTCAAGAATCTGTATAGGTAAAATATTATGATTTACCTACTTAACAAATTTGTAGCAATAGTCCCCCTTCTGGGTAATTTCTGAATTAGATATTGTTACTAGTGTACAACTACAGTGTATTCAACGACAAAATATTTCGAGATCTTTAAAATGCGCCATTGAAAAAAATAATTTACTCTAGAAGTCTTTTAGATACCTATCTACTAAGAAAATAAAACTCAAAACCTTGTCTTTTGGTTTTTGCTAATAATTTTTTAAGCTGTACAAAAATCATATAGCGAAATAAAGTTCCGCGATAAGGTTTGTAGGCAGAGGCAAGGGAATAGAAATGAATGGAAAGAACATGTTTAACCATACAGTAACTTTGGTGAAACCCTACAGTTTCCAGTTGAGTACTATTATTAACCTGTCAGACTTTTGTTCAGAAGAACAAAACGAAATCATCATAACGAAAGTCAATCGCGGCGAGCCGCGAACCCTTGGCCGTGCGTATTTGTTGAACGACTCATTGTCACAGTGAACCACTGAATGTGTTCCAGATCCCATTTAACGAGATTACTGTGTTTGAGTCCTCGCATGGTCATACTTTTAGAATGTCACACCTCTTGGCTAGATCCCAGGATCATAATGTTTATAAAAAATTTATCCTGACTGCATAGCCACTAGCGCACATCGTGAGTTAACTATGTATAACTTGTGGTTTTGCGTCCACCAAGATATTATTTGAGCGGTCCAAATATGTGGAAATCACTAGGAGCTACGTCTGGACTGTGTGGAGGTTGGGTCATGATTTCCCAGTCCATTTTGGTTAGTGTTGTCATTGTCAAATTAGCCGTATGTTGCCGTGAAACAAAATGATCTTTGAAAGTTTTCTGAGTTTTCCTAGCGCAAACTTTTCGGAAGTATAAACAATTATGGATAATTGAATGGACACTTCCAACTCCAATCTCTACAGCAGAAGCGATATTTCGAGGTTTTACTCTCCTCTTTTTCAAAATTAGATGTCGAATAGCTTCCTCCGTGTTCGGATGGCTATTGCATTGGGTGTGTGATCGAGATGTCCGGGGATCAAGAATGCTTTCTTGCCGTTTTTTCCCGTTAACTCCGAATTTGTTTTTCAAGTCGCACGGCTCATTTTGTGCGTGTCTGGTGCCCCGTCAGATAAGGGAACCACATTCCAAGGAATCGCACTCCAAGAAATCACATTCCAAGAAAGCAACAATTATTTATTGATTTATAACAACTGAGGTGGCCCGATCAGCTCTCGTCGAGATTCGGAGTGTGCATTTCAGCCGACTGTAAAAAAACAATAACTGTAACCCTACTGGAATGTTTATAGAGGTCGCGTCCACTGCTGCTGCGTTTTCTACCTATCTTCACGTGCGACAAGTGAACTACGCGCTTACGGATGCTCTACTGTTACGTACAAATTAAAAAAAAACCATTTTCCTTTTGCTGCTTCAGATTCTACGGGATGCCAAATCGACCCATATACGAACAAAACACTTTAATGGACAATTACACCTAGTATTTTGCCCCGCCCAGCACCCCTATTCGTTCCCAGTCCCGCAAGTTTCTTGGTCAAAAATATACTCAAAACGTGGTTCATCCATAAAATTGTTCATTCAGGCTCTATAAGGCCTCCTCTTTCTACCTAATTCAAAAGCGTACCATTCCCTATACACATATGCTAGCACGTGAGAGGGTGTTTTCCCCATACCGCGCATCCAATTTTCGTAAAATTTCTGTAGGTTTTATACCTTCTTTCACGTTTCACCAACAATTTGGTGATAATTCACGTAATTTGCACTATCTGTCATTAATTGCAAAAGGCAAAACAAAATCGTATCAAGCGATCATGGACACTTCCAACACTTATACAGCAGAAGCGATATCTCGAGGTTTTATTCGCGTGTTTTCCAAAATTAGATGTTCCATACGACTAGAGTTTTCAATCCCGGGATCCCGGTAAAATGTCGATCCCGAAATCCCGGGATTTCGGGATCGACATTTTACCAGGATCCCGAGGAATACCGAAATAATAATTTACGCAAAAGGAATTTTTTTGCATTGCAAAATTATTGTTCATGTATCCCACAGGATGTTACGCCCATGTCCTTACAAGTTTCTATCAGCGCCGTGGGTCAGTCAGTTTCGGCGCCGCACTGCCACGTGCGTAAATAATCCGGTAAATCACCAGTCGCCGATTGTATTTATGTAAATACGTAAATTCGTTTGGGGTGTTTATTAGTTATAAATAATGGCAGGAATGCAACGTTTAGAGATTTTTAGTAAACGTTTAAACGCGTTTATTAAACGTTTAAACGGCGTATAAACGCGCACCCTACGCGTTACTTAACAATATTGCAATATTGTTTTGAAACTTGAATAATTAGAGAAAATCAAACGTAGTTTGAAAGTTGGGTTATAAATCATAAAATAATATGTACTTATACCGTTGGATGATGACCGCGGCGCTGGCGGCGAAAGTCCTCAAAGGGATGCAAACAATCAATTTGAAAAGTGCATGACGGTTTTGGTCGCCTCGCTTTTGCTCTTACGCGGCTTTGTTTCCCTGAAATTTAAGGATGCCTATATCTAAATTTTATTTGCATTTCGTTTAAACGTTCCCCAAAACGGGTAGTGTTCACACGTGCGGTTAAACGTTTAAACGTTACATCCCTAAATAGTAGTGTTTCCTATTTCAACTTCTGAATTTCGGGTTCGGGATTCAATCCCGAGATCCCGGGATTCTAAATTTCGATCCCGAAATCCCGAAATTGAATCCCGATCCCGAATTCTTAAAACCCTACACAAGACGGGCATTCGCTTTAGTCACTGACGTTGGCCGAACATGGTTATGCGACGTGTTTGAGATGCATTCACGGTCTTCAGAGAACTAATTGCACCATATATGCATATATGCTAGCACGTGAGAGAGTGTTTTCCCCATACTGTGCATCCAGTCTTTTTAAAATTTTTGCCGGTTTTATAGTTTCTTTCACGTTTCACCAAGAATTCGGCGATAATTCGCTGTTCCATATCTGGCGTAACTTGCACTATCTGTCACTGATTGCAAAAGTCTAAAAAGGTCAGATGGAGTTAGGTCAGGTGATCTTGGAGGCCACCGTACAGGACCATTCGTTGCAGTGGAGTTTTCCCCAAATCCTTCTTGTAGAGAATTAGTCACTATTCAAAGGTTGCTTAGATTAGATTTCATATGAATTTTGTAATTTTATTACTTAAGCAGGTATTTCATAAAAACAGAAAACTTGAATCGCCCTTAGAAAACCCTGAAAATGTCTTGCTTTATATGGAGTTGAACAGAAGTATTGAGAAAGAGATGGACATTGGCAGTTATGGAAGAAAACTTGTAGATTTTTAAGATTAGACAGAGTATAGGTACGCAGCGTACGATTAAAAGGAAAACTGGTTTTAAAATAACCATCGTAGGGGAAGTGTAACGAAAACAGCTTTGCTGGTACGCCCACGTAAAGAGGATGTCAAGAGGATTGTTACGTGTTATAGAAATAGAATGACCAGAAAACCAGAAACCTGGAGAACAGATAGCATAGCAAGCCCTTTTATATGTAATACTTTGCTATACTTCTCATTTGGATGATTGGTTCTCTAATCTGCATGTTTTCTTAAGGGTGCCGCAGTGAATTAATCGCGTCGTTTAATAGTTAAGTTTTCTGCAAGAATTATAACACTTTTATATTGTATAAAAGGTCTATGAAATGTGAAAACTTTTAAAGGTAGAAATAGCTCGAAGAGTAAAATTTTGAATAAAATGCATACCTATTAAGTTTTGTATAAGGAAAGTTGCATACGCTTAGAACGCAAGGTAAACTTAAAGAAGTACTTGGCCATTATTGTGCCCGTGTCTCTGCGTTGCATAAACGTGAAACAGAGAAGATTACCCTCGATATGTTGGCACTCACTGGTCACATCACATCCAAATTTCAGAAGCACGGATGCATTGGTAAAGTAGCACTTCTAAGGTCTTTATACATAGTAGTCGCAACGTGTAATGCAACATGTAATGCAACGTGTAATGTGCAACCTGTGTGGACGTACGTTGCTTGTTGCATCACCTGTTGCACTTCACGCGCGTCGGCGATCCAAGACGATGATGACTAAAAATTTACACGAGGGTAACTTGCAGCACTGCGAAATATGCCAATAAGACAACCGTTCAGATTTCAACCTGTTTTCACAGCATGTCTAATTGAAGTTATGAATTTAACAGAAAACCAAATTCAAGTTTTTTTTTCTTCTTCAAGTATCTTAGAAATTAAAAGTAAAATAAAATTTTGTGGGATATATTATGGTACAACTATTTTTTGCTTTAATCTTTTTGGTTCTAAGTAATATGTAAGTGAGGGATAAAAAATGTTGTCTTGAATTATCTGAGACAGTCTGAATAGTGGGTACACTGAATGGGTACAAGAATGGATCACATTTCCGTATGTTATACTTATTTCTGGTCTACATTTCTTACCGAACACTAATTGGCACAAGAATGTACAGAAAATTCGCACCTTGATATTAATATTGGCCGCTGCTTCTAATTTATTGTTAATCTGATACGGTGTCTATTGCTTAGAAAATATTGTTTTTCAATAATAATAAAGCAACTGGAAAAGTGTAAGCTTTGGAAAAATATTTGACTTCAAAAAAATCTGAAAAACATTCAGGGGCTTATGCCAGGTATACAGACCAACGGGAACAATGTAAGCTAACATTGCTCAAAAGCATTTGATTTTGAAAAGAAATTAATAAGGTAGGCTCCAAAATCGCTCGTATCCCATGTCTATTATCGAAATAACTCCAAATATTAGCCGGAAATTCCTGAACCTGTTCTATAACCATTGCTCGAACTTGCTAGCTGACAGTGTTCACGTTTGTATCATGCATTTACTTAAGTGTTGTCAATTATTTTTCTCGTTTTTTTTTTAATAATGATACTTCCCCTTTAATATCTGTTTGGTATATTTCCCCGTCTAAAATCTCTTTTTATACTTTTTTTACGGTGTTGACAACTGACACTGTACCTTTTTGTGAATATTTTAAATAGACGTCACTGAATAGACTCGTCTTTTGAAAAGGGTCAAAGTGTAGCCTACCCTATTTCATTTTAAATTTGCTGTCCATTGAATACAAAGAAAACATTCAACAGAGATTGCATATCAGGCGAAAAGTATTATTGTAGGTTTAGTTTTTTTTTATTTAGAAAATATCAAATAAGGGTTAAAACGCACGAGCTTGATAAGACAATCCATCTATAAAATCAGGGCATAACAGATTGTCTTTAAATGTTATGTAATATTGAAATTAACTATTGAGAAGAAACGAAATAGGACGATTATTATTACATATTGATTATTTTTAAGTATTTTACCTCCTATTACAGCTTGTACCCTACGTTCTCTGAAAAGATGTCTTATCTTTTGCGTCCTTCATACTCACCACAATATGCTGCCCTTCTGCGTTCCACCAGGGTAAAATGCACAAAACATAAAAAGTACCTACACATTTCACTTATTTTCATAAATGTTTATCCGTCTTAAAATTTATAAATGTTACTGAACATGAGATGTAAATTTTAAATGTTTACATTGTGACCAAATAAATTTGTTTATCGCCGTTAAATGTGTTTTCTTTTATTTTTAACAGGGTATGGAATTGACAATAAGAACAAAAATTCGCTGCTGAACAGAGAAAAACTCGCACATTAATTTTCCATTTTTAAATCAGTAGGATATGTAAGATTAATTACTTATACATTTATTTAGGTACTAATTTATTGTGATAAAATAATTTATGACTTTTGGGGACATAGCAAATAATAACTTGTAACAAGAAGTTCAAATTACGTTTTCGAGTTAGAACATTTTTTATAATAAAAAAAATCGATCAAGTTGAGTCGGAACTCACCTGTCGAGGG
This sequence comes from Xestobium rufovillosum, assembly GCA_963966045.1. NCBI lineage: Eukaryota > Metazoa > Arthropoda > Insecta > Coleoptera > Ptinidae > Xestobium > Xestobium rufovillosum. Next base: position 19,108,665 of record OZ014496.1, read on the forward strand.
TTAGCTAGGGTTACCTTCCCGATCGTTCATTGTTCGATAATCTGGTGCGCGCCACCGTGCGATGCTGAATTATTATTCTCTTAGTTATTTCAAAAGAAAGGAACTTCAAATTTGAAATTTGGAAAACTACATGAACTGTTACATCCGCCATGTATATTTCGTGTCTTTTGACTCTTCTATTGCTATCTTCTTTCTTTTGAGTTTTCAAGCTTTTTTTCTTCAGTTAATTTCGCCATGGAAAATTTGGAAATCTAGGGTACTCTTGGAAACTTTTTTAGTTTTGAATGGGGCTGCCTTGTATTATACTCGGAGTTTTTTTTGGAAATTCTGATTTGCGTTTGAAAACGGCACTTTTCCTGCTGTTCTTCGTGTGAGTGGTTGGTGACACCAAGTTTAGTGATATTAAGTTTCTGGGATTTTCTTGGGTTATCTACCTACCCCTTGAAGACGACAATTTGGTTGCAGTGTACGTATTTAGTGGTCGTCGTCTGAGCCTTTTTCGGATTTAACTAACATTTGAGGTCCAGTAGATTTTGTTGAAAAACGAACTGTGTACAATTTGTCGAACACGAAGTTCTCTTGCAAAAAGATGGCAACACTGTTGCAGCAAGTTTCTTTTCCGCCAAGTAGTTACTTGTTTGATTGGGTTATGAAATTGCTGTGCCAAAATTCACCTGCATACTCGAGGTAACTTCTTATGATTTTTATAGCAGAGCGACAATTTCTAATGCTTGTATTTACGTTTAATTTTTCTACATAGTAGTAAATAAAATAATATATAGTTAATACACATTCTAATAATGATAATTTCAACATAAAACTAACCACAATAACGATTTTTAAATGCTTTTTTGGTATGCCAACGATTAGTACATTCAATTAACAATTTCAAGTGATTGGCATAGGTGCCAAACTGGGTCAAACTAGTAGAATTCAAATGCGCTAACGATTGGCACTAAGTACATAAATAGCTTTAATGAACAGTCTTTGTAATTCAAAATTTCGGCATCATTATTAGAAAAATGCGAGAAAAATTAAATTCATACATTATACAGAGGGTCAACATATTAGGGGTTTTCTTCCTCGTATCTTTATTAAACTTCATACTAAAAAATCTTTATAATGTTTTTTTTAGTGGTCTATAATATAAAATTATATTCACCGATACAGGCTATCCCAGTTCTTCTGTGTAACACTGCACTTTATCTTCTTAAATGGAACCACCTCTGTTGGATGCATTTTTTAATTTCCCGGAGAGTTTCAGCATCTAAACATCCTGATACGATACGGAAATCATCCAGAGAATTCAAAAATGCACCCAACAGAGGTAGTTTCATTTAAGAAAATAAAGCGGGGTGTTAAACAGAAATATATCAGTGAATATTTTTCGAATTAAGAGCAGTTTTTTGAAGATTTTGACAGATGAAGAGGCGTTTTGAAAATCAAATAAGTATCTCGCGATTGAATAAAGCTGTATCAGTGATATTTTTGCGAGATAAAAGAAATGTCCAGGAGAAATAGTAGCTACATTATACGGGATTTCAAAAATTAAATGATCAATATTTTCTTAAGTAAGTAATCTAATTTTTGTTAATTTTGAGTTTTGTTTTCCTACGTGTGGAAATTTTAGATTTGCAGAATGTTTATAGTTTTTGTTGACTTCAGTATATAGGTTAGGTAGGTACATATAATAAAGAATTCACTAAATTTAATTTCCACATTTATTGAGTTCAAGTTCTTTAATAAGTCACTAACGCCCACCAGTGCCAATGATTGGGAAAAACGTATGCCAGTTACTGGCAATTGATATGCCAATAATTAGAATATTTGGTGTGCCAATGTTTAGACAAAAGTTCCAATCACTAGGCTATTTGACATTTCCCCTTTTTATTACAAATTATTCATCTAAAGTGAACAAATTTATGGTAATATGTATTGGGGTGTGAACTTCGACATTAAACTAACTTGAGTTAAGGTACTTCTTTCAATAATCCGGTTTGCTGAATTTTTACAGCAGAAGAAACCAAATATGTACCTTAAACAGTGGCGGCTCCGGACTTTAGAACTTGGCAGTGCTCTAGAATGAAATCACTGCTCAGGGGTTGAGGGGGGGGGTTTCTCCCCCGTAGTTTTTTTAAATGAAGTGCTTTAGAAGCCATTTTCAAACATTTTCAAACAAGAAATTTCACTCACCGCAATATTTAACGAAAATCCCAAATCCAAAAGGTTAAACTTTCGCACACAACTTTTACTGCGACCTTTCGAAAAGCATTTGATACTTCGCACAGGCTTAGGACGTCCATTTCATTTTATTTCAAGTTTTTCGTCAAAAGTCTATATTTAGATAAAATATTCATTTTTAACTGAATGGAGTATTACAACACAATAATAATTTTGAAAATTGCACAAATCTTTGTTAAAGTTCACTCCACAACCTTTAGCCATGCTAAGCATTGGAAATTTCAATATTTAAAAATAAACACGATAATGCAGCTAATTACTCAGGTTATAAGCAAATTTTATATAATTATTCGTGCCAATTTTTTTCTTAAGTTTATAACTTTTGTGAATTTTTTGGCAGAATTATAAACAAAGCAACGAGCTATCTCAGACCTAAATATGGCAAACAAAAGTATAGTAATTTCTCAGACTAAAGTTCCAACCCAAACAACCAATTTCTTAAACAGTTTAGTTGTCCTAGCGGTTAACAAAAAAACCCTGCAAATTGTGTTAAAAGCATGAAACTTGGTCGGCAGCTTAAACAGGTCAAATTAAGAGATTTTGCCCGCAGTACCCAAAAAAATACCCCGTAGGAGCAGCTCAGGGGCGGAACATATTCCAAGGGGCTTGAATTTCAAAAATAATTAAATAATAACAAATGTGGGCAAGTAATATGTCATTTTATATTGATTTGATATCGCTGAAGTCAATTTAAACCATATTTTATTTATAACTATAAAATTTTCAAAATGACTGCCAAATTTCCAATTTTAATTCAAAATTTCGTTAAATTCGCTAATATTAAAGAAATTGTAAAATATATAACATTTTTATTTAAATTGCAGGCTCTTAACCTGTTCTAATGATATTTTTTGATATCCCCAAAAATTTCAAAATGGTTGTCATTTTTGAAAGTAAAATTGATGTGCAGTACCTGTACCTTGTTGGATATGGATATGGACGAACTGAGGGCATTATAGAAATTTAATTTTTTGTTTCTCTTTTTATTTAACATGTCGACAATTTGTTTTTGAAGATAACTATACCTACATACAGGGTGTGTCACGACGAGTTCCTATTAGACGTTTGTAGAGAAGCGCTCACGATAGAATTCTGAAAATTTGTAATATCACGTTTTCAAATATTCTCTATTTAATGAAAATAATGGCAACTTAATCCACCTTCCGCTTATACCGGAAGTGGCACTTAACTTCCTTATTTTAAATAGAACTAATACCTAATTTTTTACGCTTTCCGGTTCTCCATAAAATTTTAGATGGATTATGTAACATAAATAACCTCTAAATGTCAAAATTTCCAAGATATACGCGAATTTTCAAATTTGTTTATAGTTGCAGGGTACTCTTTGGCGTCTGAAGAAGAAACAAATTCAAATCGAAACAATTGCCGGCGGTAGCATTAATGACAAAGGTCTAAATTAAAGTTCAGTGAACTCAAAGTTTGAAAATACTACGCACAGTGATTCGGATGCGACATTAAACTGAGAAATCAAAATATTGCCAGAACTCAACAAAACTAAATGGAATGTTCCCTTTTTTATGCACTTTTTGGATTCTACGGAAAATTTTAGTTGGAGTCGATATAAATCCAAAAAGTGCATAAAAAGGGGGCGTTCCATTTAATTTTGTTGAGTTCTGGCAATATTTTTATTTCTCAGTTTAATGTCGCATCCTAATCACTGTTCGCAGGATTTTCAAACTTTGAGTACATTGAACTTTAATTTAGACCTTTGTCATTAATGCTACCGCCCGCAATTGTTTCGGTTTCAATTTGTTCCTTTTGCCGCTGACGCCAAAGAGTACCCTGCAACTGTAAAAAAATTTGAAAACTCGCGTACCTATATCTTGGAAATTTTGACATTTAGAGGTTATTTATGGTACATAAAGTCCATCTAAAATTTTATGGAGAACCGGAAAGTGTAAAAAATTAGGTATTAGTTCTATTTGAAATAAGGAAGTTAAGTGCCACTTCCGGTATAAGCGGAAGTTGGATTACTTTGCCATTATTTTCATTAAATAGAGAATATTTGAAAACGTGATATTACAAATTTTCAGAATTCTGTGTGGTACTGGACCGTTCGAACAACTCCTCCTTGGGCAAGTACTCCGCCAGATCCAGATTTTGGGTACTACGAGATCTTATACGGGATGGTACCCCAAACATATCGTCGGGCTTGCAACATCCTTAGATCTCTACGTAGGTACTTTCCTGCTCTACCAGCAGTAATCTTATGTAGACCACTGGTTTCGTCATTTCGAGACTCATCAGTACGGTGCCTTGCCCTACACACTCGAACCATGACTGCTTGCTGTATACTTACACGCTTGGTGCAAGTATTAGCAAAAGAGCTAATTATTAGCCGAATTATGCGCTTCTCCACAAACGTCTAATAGGAACTCGTCGTGACACACCCTGTATGTAGTATGTAGGTATAGTTATCTTCAAAAACAAATTGTCGACATGTTAAATAAAAAGAGAAACAAAAAATTAAATTTCTATAATGCTCTCAGTTCGCCCATCCATATCCAACAGGGTATAGGTACTGCAAATAAATTTTACTTTCAAAAATGGCAACCATTTTGAAATTTTTGGGGATACCAAAAAATATCATTAGAACAGGTTAAGAGCCTGCAATTTAAATAAAAATGTTATATATTTTACAATTTTTTTAATATTAGCGAATTTAACAAAATTTTGAATTAAAATTGGAAATTTGGCCGCCATTTTGAAAATTTTATAGTTATAAATAAAATATGGTTTGAATTGACTTCAGAGATATCAAATCAATATAAAATGACATATTACTTGCCCACATTGGTTATTATTTAATTATTTTTGAAATTCAAACCCCTTGGAATATGTTCCGCCCCTGAGCTGCTCCTACGGGGTATTTTTTTGGGTACTGCGGGCAAAATCTCTTAATTTGACCTGTTTAAGCTGCCGATCAAGTTTCATGCTTTTAACACAATTTGCAGGGTTTCGGCCAAAATTGTCGTTAACCGCTAGGACTATAGGGAATCTAGCAAATCATCAAAACACGCCTACACTGTAAATCTTTACGATGACTGCCTTCCAAGCAGATGGAAACAAGCAATCTTCAATCTGAAACTGTCACATTTCACTGTAGTCATCCAAATCATTCAGGGCTTACAGACTATTCTGTGGGTACAAATAAGCCCCCTGATCAAAGTTTCAGAAGTATAGTGCAAGGCCAGTAGTATGCCCAGTGTCCCTAGATATGCTTTCCACTCAGAAGGCAAAGCAACCATTATGACAGTTACTGTGGAAGTCTACAGCATTGTTTAAGTCTAGATGACATATAGCTGGATCAAACAAGATAAAATGTTGAAATTGCAGGTTATGATTACTAAATAGACACATGGTATATCAATAGTAAGTACAACTGTATAGAGAAACGGAAAACAAACACAAACTTTAAAGAGGTACCTACCCAATAAAATGGAATAGCTGCCCTACCTATCAGAGCCAAGGAAAATTATTTATGAAAGACAAAAGAAATCTACTTTAAACATCATTTATTGATTCTTAAAGTTAATATAAAACTAGGTACCTATTTTGGGTATTAAAATTCTTGAACTCATTTTACTCACAATAAGTTTCTTGTAGTATTCACAGCAAAATATTTGGGTTTGATAATTAGAACTGGGTTGAACACCAAAATGATTTTCTCATAAATATTTACATTCTATAAATAAAATATTTCACATATAAGTGGGTCAATATTCACATAAAAAAGGAACAAAAATCTTTTCTACTTTTAAACTTTACAAATTGTCCTCGCCTTCTGTGGAACGAAAAATATTAAAGCAGTCTTTCTTATTTTGCGTTGTTTTTGTAATCATGCTGTCAAATTTGGTGGAGGCGGTTTGAGTTCACAGGGTCTCAAAAATTCCTGTCCTCTCTCATGTAACCACTTGTTGGATACTGAGAAAATAAATAAAATGTTTGTACAAATTTTGGGAAAAAATTTAGATTATACTTACCCCATTTGGAGCCTGTTAAAACTGGACAAGCTGCGTGCCTAGTCAAAACATCTCCTTCACTGTTGGAGTGTAAGTTGTGCCAGAAAGCAGCCGAACCTTTTTTGGGCCACAATGCAACTTGTATATTGGTGAACACAGTAGCACCTCCTTGCGCTACATCACTCATCTGAATATTCAACAGATGGAGAAAACATGAGTCATGAACAATCAAGGCTTAGAATATGAAGATTATGTTAAGCATGCATTCATGCTAGTAGTGGATGAATTCTCAAATTGGGGTACAGAAATTAGTATTTATAAAATTAAGATTTATTTAGTGAAAGATGATGCACAATGTATACTGATTAAATGTGTACTTACATAAAAGAGAACCGTAGCTATGCGATTACCAGTTCCTAAGGATTTGAAGGCATTTTTCTCGTCTTTCTATAAATGAAGAATTTTCAGCACAGTTGGATTTATATGAATATTTTGTTCGAGACAAAAAGTATCAAACTTACCCTAGCAAAATCATAATGGGGTTCATAATGTCCTCCTATTCCATAATTGACAACCTGCAACTCCTCTGCAGTCTCCATCGTTAATCCAGTCATGTCATTTACCCTCTGACTAATATCAGCTACATGTTTATGTTCTTCGTTTTTCAACCACGCTGACTTACTTATTCTATACTGAGCAGTCTCCAATTCTCCAGTTTCAGAATTTTGAACTGTCGCCCTTCTGAACTGTAATGAAAAAGAAACAGATTAGGAAAAAATTACAAAAAACGATCGTTGATATTTTACCCTTGGGTGAGCCAATTTTTTAACGGTTTCTATTTCTTTATCAGACATCACATCATGAAAGATAAATATATCAGGTTTCTTGTATGCTTCTTCCACTTTAAATGGAGCAATACGAAGATAATGATTGTTATTAGTTCTGTAATAACAACGCAACTTTGATATAATTTGAGGCGAAGGATTTCCTTCGCCTCTGCATAGTTGTTCATATAAAGGTCGAGCATCATAGCTTGGGTCAGATTCCTATAAATAATTTGAATAAACATATTTCGTTTATGTTGTTTAATTTTATAATGTACGTAATGTGCGATGCTTTCATCGTCAGATCCATCTTCGCCCTTTCTTCGGAGATTTTGGGTGACTTCTCCAAGCTCTTTCTCATAGTAAACTTTGTTGCCCAATGCTCTTGGGTGAGTGGGTATTAATTCCAACAATTTGTTAGTTAAATCCAAAGCAAGATGCACATTCCCTAATGGAAAAGTACTATGTTTGAATGCAAGTACAGAATCTACGAAAAGTGAAGACAATAATTTCATAAACTTACCCTGCTTGTATGTAGAAAAAGCCAGATATTCCAGAATATCTGTTTGATCAATAGTCTGATTATTCTCTGTTCTTAATCGTGCATCTGCCTCCCGCATCCACAGTAATGTGTGGTAATAATCCCCATTATTATATGATTGTCTACCAAGTTCAAAACAGTCTGCTGCACTTAGTTCTGAGCTGTACTGAACTCCATTAAGTTCCCCTCTAGCCAACGATGATGTGTCTAATCTGTAGGTGTCTTGTAGTCGCATTAAAGCAACCGCTGCTCCATTAAGGTCTTCATCTGATGGAAATTTCAGGGTGTCTCTGTATGATGTTATATTGTCCAGGAATTCTGAAAACAAAACATTAATTTTGAGGCTTCTATAATTTATTTATTTCGTTTCTTAAAACAATGGATGTGGTAAAGCTTATTGTATTTTTTTGGGTTACCTGTAGGCAATAAAACATAATAAATTGCCATGAAGCAATACCACAATCGCGGTTTCTTTATATTGACAATAAAAAATAAAAGTTCCACAAACACACAAACACATTTTGAATAAAACTGATTTGTTGGCAAAATTAGTCGGTTTAGCTAATGATATTCTACATAATCTTATGACTCACCTCTTCCAACATCTGCAGTCATTAAAGTTTCAACTTGTTTCCAATCTGTAGTCAGTCTTTTCACTAATAAATATGCGTTTATTGGATTGGCCACGTAAATTTGAGGGTCTTGTGAAGCTTTGTCATGTTGGTCTTGATACAAAACAGCATACCTACAAAAAATGAAATACTTTACTTACATTATACCTACATACTTCTTAATCTAAAAGTTATCAAAAAGAAATACCAAACATCTTTGATTTTATACGGTATGTCGGATCTCTCCAGTCTAGTAAAGTGCATACGATACGTCAGTTTCGCAACTACAGTTCAAGAGTTAAATTGTCACTCGGTATAGTAGAAGATGCAACTGCAATTATTGTAATTGGGACAGTTTTGTTATTGCGGATATCGTTTCAGATTGCGGGGTGTCATTGAATAATTAAAAAACTTCGTGCCCAGAAAATTGGAAAATAATTAGTTATCTGCCAGATATCCTACTATTTCTATTCGATGGAGCATTTTCCAAAACCCTCTCGGTATAGGTAACAGGAATATTTGCAAGAAAATCGACCTACTGACAATAGCCCAGTCAAATGGTGGTTTTCTCGTGACAAAATTGGGGAAGTTTTTTTCTCAGCGGTTATATATGTTTTTTGGGGTGCTGAATCCGAATTTCAAGTTTGCTGCCATGTAGGTCAGCTTCACAAGGAAAAACTCAAAAAACCTCAAAATTTTCGCACTTTTTTTAGTTTTTCGCTTATATCTGGAAGACTATGCATTTTTCGAAGATGACCATGACCATTCTATACAAAATTAGACAAAATTTCCTATAAAGTGTACTGGTCAACTTTGATTTTCTGACGAGAGGTATCATCGCTAGAACGTGCTGAAAAACAGCGGTTTTTTGGCCTTTCTGCGAAAACGTCAAAAACGCCCACTCCCCCCTACAACTCGAAAAATATACATGTTATCAACAAAAACCCTTACACCACGTGGAAGTACATTAAATTTCCTACAAGAGACGTCTCTAAGATTCAGTTTTCTCATAAGGTCTCCCTTCCACCACAAAGCGAAAACTACGAAAAATGCCTTTTGCGCTCTACAGCCAAAACAGTCCCTCCAACCTGTCTATCTCTCATCGGCGCTATACTTTCGATGTATTACGCTTAAAAGATGTTGTTTTGAATGAATTGATGGTAAAGCATGTTTGATGGAAACATTAACAAATTATATTTACAACATACTGGGTACACGACACTGAATATAAAACTGAATATGAAATCTGTATGTATTAATGTACATGTGTCATGAAATGAGGGAAAGTTGAACCCAGGATTGGGTCATCATTTCGAGTAGGTTCTCCATCTGGAAAAGAAAGAAGGCATTTAGTGTTAGAACATGGGTACAAGAACATATAAGTTGTATAGTGAACTGTCGATGTATGAAGAAATACCTGATGTCATGTGCGCAGTTATTCTAGTCGTCCCCGTTTGGTTGTTGGTGGCCCAGGCAATGTCTTTTGGGCACTAGAAGGTCCAGGCAAAGGGTCTTGGGCAAAGGGTCTTGCCCAAAAGACATTGCCTGGGGCACCAACAACCAAACGGGGACGACTAAAATAACTGCGCACATGACATCAGGTATTTCTTCATACATTGACAGTTCACTACACAACTTATCTGTTCTTGTAACCATGTGCTAACACTAAATGCCTTCCTTCTTTTCCAGATGGAGAACCTACTCAAAGTGATGACCCAATCCTGGGTTCGACTTTCCCTCATTTCATGACACATGTACATTCATACATACAGATTTCATATTCAGCTTTATATCCAGTGTCGTGTACTTAATATGTTGTAAATATAATTTGTTAATGTTTTCAGCAAACATGCTTTGCCATCAATTCATTCAAAACAACCTCTTTTAAGCGTAATACATCGAAAGTATAGCGCCGATGAGAGATAGACAGGTGGGAGTGACCATTTTGGCTGTAGAGCGCAGAAGGCATGTTTCGTAATTTTCACTTTGCTCCCTCCCACCTTATGAGAAAACTGAATGTTAGAGACGTCTCTTGTAGGAAATTTAATGTACTTTCACATGGTATAAGGGTTTTTGTTGATAACATGTATATTTTTCGAGTTGTAGGGGGTGGGAGTGGGCGTTTTTGACGTTTTCGCAGAAAAGCCAAAAAATCGCTGTTTTTCAGCGCGCTCTAGCACCAATACCTCTCGTCAGAAAATCAAAGTTGACCAGTGCATTTTGTAGAAAATTTTGTCTACTTTAATTTTGTATAGAATGGTCATCTTTGAAAAATGCATACTCTTCGAGATATAAGCGAAAAATTGAAAAAAGTGAAAATTTTGAGGTTTCTTGCGTTTTTCGCTGATAAGCCGACCTCCTACATGGCAGCAAACGTGAAATTCGGATTCGGCACCCTGAAAAACATATAGAACCGTTGAGAAAAAAACTTCCCCAATTTTGTTACGGAAACGGGAGTTTTGAACACCGATTGACTGGACTACAAGCCTTTTTCTTACTTTGCCAACTAGAATTTTGAATACACGTTTGTGGGTATTTTAGCATCAAAACAAGCAAGTCTATATTATTTATATTATTTAAACAAACTACTCTGGCAAATTTAAAGGCCCATTAAGAGCCAAGGATGATGACATTTACTGCACATACACATTGCAATACAGTAATTGCATAAGCATCATTTACAGAACATATAAAATATTTAATACATCCAGCTAATAGAAATTAGTTTAATATTCGTCAATTTTGTAACGTATTAGAATCGTTTAAATTGTACTGGGAGGTTTTTCAAAATTCCATAACCAGAAACCAAGAAAAATGTGTTGATTGTTATAAATAAACTGAAAACATTCGCCGTTTTGTAATTCAGCCAAATTCACCTCGATTTTTGGCTTTAAGCTATCCTATATTAACAACAATCATAAATCAACGCATCTATGCACACGGTTACTGTCAAAGTTAATATTGCGGTTACAGTCAAGTTACAAGAATGTAAATAATGCACTTCTTACTACTTACCTTCTTAATAAATTCAATTTTTGCTCCTGTGTCCTTACATATTGTTCTAAATTATTTATTAATACTGTTTCAGTATGAAGAAGTTCTTCCAAGTCCGCTAGGGCAGTGTACAGTTCAGTTGCAGCGAAATCCAAAACCACTAGTGTAAGAAAAGAGGTGCAGATGGTAGAAAACTTCATTTTTGGTTACAATTTTCTAAAAAAAAAGAATACGAGTTAAATTTCAAGTTCCATTTCCTAATTATTATTGGTGAATGTTATACACGTAAATTAGGATTTGTGTCCAGAGCGCGGCAGCATATATAGCAGGCTAAATTGCATGGTTTGAGTGTGTAGGGGGAAGCACCGTACTGATGAGTCCCAGAAGGACGAAACCAGTTGGTCTGCGGTTTTCCATACACATTAAAAACATGCAATATTTAAACATAGGATTTTTAGTTAAACAAAACTCTTGAGGGAGAACGTTGCTGGAAAAAAGCAGATATTTAGGTATTATTTCTAGTAAATTGGCATCATGCGCAAAATAACAAAAAAACTGCGCTCAGAGAAAACACATTTCGTAACTTTATAATTCAATTTGCAATAAACTGCTACTGGCATAATGTTTTTTCATCCAAGTTTGTTAACCTATTTAACACTAGAGAGTCTTAAAGAATACAGCTAGCTATTTATTCATGGCAGTACGTACAGGGTCCAGTAGTTGTGCTTTACGCCAACGTTAAGATTTTATCGCATTTTTATACAACACTTTAATGTCACGTCCTTTGTTTTCCTCAAACGTCGGAATGATAATTTCCGAGGACCACCAACTGTTTTCGATCTCAAAAATGAGATAAGCTGTTGTGTGTTTCCATTTTATCTGACAGTGACGCAGAATTCTTGTACTAGTTACTTAATTATCGGATATTGCGCCCGGCAAGTTCATTTAAATAACACATGACATAATGTGGCATCGTTGAATACACTGTGGTTAATACATCAGACAACTCACGACTGAAGTACCTACATATTAATAAAATGTATGTTTGCGTATGTAAATCACTCCTTGAGTACAGGAGAATAATTTTGGAGCAATAAAAAAATAAGATTTCTGGCATATACGAACTTCCAACTTCAACTCTGACTGAAATGCATGTGTGCGTCGACGTATTATTTGCATATCATCAACTTAACTTTGTGTGGGTGGAATTTCAAATTCATATAGGTTCCTTATTGCGGAATACTAATAAGTGTGGGAATACCAAATTCCTCTGCGATTATTTCGTTTATGCGACAGATCAAAAATCGGGGAGGCTATGGAAGGCAGCAGTTATATTTAAAACATTTTTTTAAAACCTAACTCTCCTTGCCAAAGAATTACGCGAGATTCTAAATGAGAAAAAATAGAAGTATTCTAGTTTCGTTAAGATATTGCTATACATTAATGGAACCAATAAACAAAGATGGCCTGTTAATGAAATATAACACAATTTTTAAATGAATGAAGACCATCAAAGGATTTCGAAAGACTCTGCAAGGTGTAAACTATCTATTGACAATAAAAGAACAGGTTATGAATGTTAATTATTTAGGATGTAATATTATGTGTAGTGTAAGGCAGTCGGCGAACAAGGTTGCAAGGTGGTCTCAGTCAATTTGGTAGTGCAAATATTTACATGGAGATCCAAAAAATAAGTTGTATTTATTACATCACTTTAACTTTAGGTTCCCTGATCAACGGCTAATATGAACAAGGCACTGAAGACACGCACTACATTAATGAAGAGGTAAAGATGCATAGCTATAATAATAAGTGTATACGCACCCCGTTCAGGAAAACCTAGAGATAGGTGGACTAAAACAACCCACTCTGAATGATAATGGGGAAGTCCTCGCTGCTTTCTTGTAAATTTTTACAAAATGTTCTATTAGTCCGTAGTTTAACAATCTTTTTGAGTGTGGCGCGCCGTATGGATGTCCCGATAAGGACGAAATCAGTAGTCTGCGGTTGTTTTGTACACTATCGTCAAAGCTCCAATATGTTTCATACTTATTACAAATTTTTGTTCACAAAATTTAAAATAAATTTTGACAAAAATCTACTATTTGTTCCACAAGTTTTTCTGTCATATATAAAAATATACTTAGAAATATACAAAGATATTTGTTAAGTGCACAATTGTGTGAATGTACCTACACTTAATATAATCTTGTAGTGAAACAAACACTTTGTAATTTTTTGTTGCCTTTTTACAGTATAATTTCTTGGGATCAACAAATAAGATTACTACAAAATTACTCTACAAATGTATGAATGGATAAATTAAAGTAATTTTTTTCATAAAATTTTTTACAGTGTATAAATGATACACACCATACAAACATGTAGTGATTAATAATAAAAAAATTCACAGCCTTTGCAAAGATGCAACCGGGGGAGACATTGAAAATGACGATTCCACCCTGAAAAGCTTACTCAAACTGAGCGGTCTAACGTGAAGCGGCCAGGCGCTCGACTTTAATAGTGATGAATGATATCGTGCTTTTTCAAATAGATTTTGAATTGTTACTGTTATTTTTCTATATCAGTGATTTTAAAACGTGACGTGTCACGACTTTTGTAGTATTAAGGGTGGGATTGCAATCTCTCACATTTGCGACACTAGTATATGCTCGTTGCTAGCCAGAGAAGAGAAGAATGAGCGCGGAGCACGCTGCCAGCTGTGAGTCGCTTGGCTTTGAACCGCTGCGCAGGCGCTCGGGTCTCAACGCGTCACGTGGTGTGGCAAATGCAGCATACGCTTTTCGTGAATTTGATACCCCTATACTATACTTGGGTCGCCCAACAGACGGAGTGATCACCCCGCAAAAACGTGCTATAGCGGGGCCAATAGTAATTTATGACGACCGAATTGGAGTGATGCGACTTCGTTGGGTCTAAAGAAAGCGCATCACTGCGGTTCGGCTGTCCTAAATTGATAGTGGTCCCGCCTAGAGCACGTTCTTGCAGGGTGATCACTCTGTCTGTTCGCCGGCCCAAGTATAGGATACTAACATTTTCTATGTTAATATTGAAAATGCCCATTTAGCTTCACAAGCGATATAACAAAAACAAAGTAAAGTATTCTATACATTTGCGACACGGTAATTTGTCTTGAATGCTTCCTACCTTACTTTCGGAGGTCATTTTACAAACAAAATGCGCCCTTAAATTCTGCATTCGTGAGATGTTGCAGGGTAATACGATTGCTAACTATTTAACAATTTAGGTAACTAACTAATTAACTAATATACTATTCAGTCAACAGACCATTTTTATTTTACGTATACTTCAAAAGCTCTGCGCTATACTACTTCGCCAGCCCACGGTTTCAGTCAACGGTTAGACCAGAAATTCCCAAAAAATATAGTACATTATCCAACGAGCGAGTCTTGACGGCTATTACTAACGAGGATGAAAAAACCTAGCGCACCTTACACAAATCTGTGATCCACTAAGAATTTTTTTCCGTAGAGGTAACGTGGTAACACTGCTCACTGCTATCCCACACCGTTGACCCACACTCTGTTACATACTTTATGGCACTTCACGAAAGAATCGGAGCTCTAGCTCTTTCCCAGATTGAGGTAATGCAAGAAAAGTAGGTGGTTGTTGCCGCTGATATACGACTCGTGGTTTATCTTCTTCGAAGTGGTGGACTGCATTTCTTTAAACACCTTGATTGGACAGTTTTATTTATACTTGTCGGTTTTTCTTAATACTAAATATTTACACTTTTCCTTTATAATACAGAATAGTTCCTTGCGAGTGATTGTCTTGCTTACACCTTAAACCGAGAGGTGGAGGTTGTCAATATTTAATTTTAGAAATATCTACACAAATTGCTTTTGTGCACTTTCGCAATTTCCGATTTATTTGCGACCTCAAAATTCTAATTCGACATGTAATTAAATAACGCCTTTTGTGTTCTGTTGGAAAGAATATTCACAATCTAGGAAGAAACAAAAGGACTAGAAATGTCACCGTTACACTTAAACTGCACGTCCCTGATTTTTAAAAGTTTCATTGGCGACCACTGCAAAACTATATCTAGTTGATAGTAAACTGCACCCTTATCATCAATTCAACTTAATTGAATCATCGAGGTAAAAATTATTAAGCATTGCAGCTCCCTTTAGGAAGCATTGGGGGCAAAAATATTGTAGGAGCAACCCTCACTTTATTTTCACTTACCCCAATTACCCCAAAACTTATTGAACATCTTCAGCGGACATTGCGTACCTTTAATACTTACAACAAAATGACGGTGTTGCACTTGATAAAGTAATGATAAGGTATTTATTTTATAGGACCATTAAATCCTGTACAATTGCACCATTTGATCCGCACCAGCACTTGTAAAGTTTACTACCGGAAACCTTAATTTATATTTGGTAACACTCTCAATAGAAATGTGTAACTTGCACAATACGCAAAACACAGCATAAAGACTTACAGCGACCGATTATTTGAATCGTGGAAAGAGAAATCGTTTTCTTAATCCGCACATCTTCATTCCAAAGTAAATTGGTAATTCGTGTTTAATAGATAATCTCGGCGAAGAAGACAATATGTAGGTACCTATTAGAAATTTATTGTTATTTATTAACGTCTCGACGAATTGCACAAACATTGTTTACGCTGACATTACGGGTAAAGGTTAGACGTGTATTGTAATACGGGATCTTAAGGTGCGTGACGATGTTCTTCACGAAAATGGTAAGATTGATGTGCCACTTCAAGAAAAGTTACGTGCCAAGGAAAATTAAAGAATAGCAATACTTTAAGCAACATCTACCACAAATGTCAACTTCCTCAAAGAAAATTAACAATTCGTACGATTTCGAAATAAGAAACTGATATTTTGACTTTTTAACTTAACAAAATCTGCCCACAGCATTGGGCAATTACAAGGACGCTTAATATTATACCGCAGAAAAATCTGGTATAATAAAATAATTTATTTTATTCACAATCGGTTAGTAATAAGTCAATCGACAACTTTTAAAAAGTCTGGAAGTAGGTTATTCCTAACTTCTACTTCCCGCCCGGGTTGGGAAATTTTCCATCTGAAAGAGTAACTGTATAAGTAGGGGGTATAAGGTGAGGGATGAAAATTCAGCCCGAGGCGATCTTCGCTTATCGTTTTTCTGTAATACTCCTTAATTTATTTGGGAATTATTCCTAAATTGAAGTTATTGAAGCTTCTTTAGAGAACTTTAGCTCTCGTGACGCCAACAATAGATTTTCTTTATTTCTTTCCGATTAAATTTTACCAAAAAAGTTGAAAACGTTAAAAAATTAAAAGTAACAAAAAATTACATTATTTTAAAAAAGTTACTTTTAGTTGGAAAAGTAACTCCCCATGAACCCTGTATTTAGGACGCACATAATATAGTGTGAAATTGAGAAGGCAAATATAGGGATCTTAGTAGTAACTGAAACTAAGAAAAAGGGACAAGGAATACTGAAATTAGATGACGAACACATGATGATTTACAGCGGGGTGTCACAAGAAGACAGAGCTAAAGGTGGGGTTGCATGTATATTGATAAAGAATGGACAGAGAAAATAAGTAAATGGACATGCATAAATGAAAGAATAATGTCCGTGGAGCTAGATGAAAACACAAATAAAATGACAATAATTGCAGCATATGGACCCAATGAGGACGAGACATCAGAAATCAAAGATAAATTCTGGAAAGAAATGGCGCTAGCAACAGAAGATAGTAAAGGAATCAAGATTATATTGGGAGACTTCAATGGAAGAGTAGGGAAGAGGGACCGGGTAACTGACCAAATAGTAGGTAAACAAGGCGAGGAAGCAAGAAACGACAACGGTAACAGACTAATAGAATACTGCAGAGAAAATCAACTTATCGTTACAAACACGTTCTATGAACATAAAGATATACACAAATACACCAGAGAGGTTAAGAGTAGAAAAGAAAAATCTATCATTGATTACATACTTGTAGAAAAAGAAAAGAGAAACGTAATAAAAGATGTCAGGGTGAAAAGGGGGGCTGAAATTTTCAGTGACCATTACCTAGTAGTCGGAAAAATTGTTAATAAGAATAAACAAAGTAGTAACAAACAAAAGATGGTACCAAAGAAAGCAATTCACAGAAAAATCAAAACCTATAAACTGGCAGACACAGAATATGCAAGAAGGTACAGAGAAACAATCACAGAAGAGGTAGAAAAGATTCCTAGAGAGTTTGAGTGGGAAAACGTAGAGGACGCATGGCAAAGATATAAAAACCTGCTAATTAATTCAGCCAAAATTGTATGTGGAACCGCAGTTATAAATAAGGCCAAAAAGCAAACAAACTGGTGGAACGAAGAAATAAAAGAAGAAATAAAAATCAAGAAGAAGAAATGGAAAGACTACTTAAGCAAGAAGACTGAAGATTCATATAAAGAATATAAAAACCACCGAATGAAAGTCAAACACATAATAAAGGCAGCAAAAGAGAGATCGTGGGAAGATTTCGGCCGAAAGATGGAAACTAACAGCAAAGCCAACCACAAATTGTTTATTAGAGTGCTCAAAAACCTAATGCCGCACTTCCACTGAGCGGACAGGACAAAAACAAAACAAGAACTGTTCGTTTGTACAAAAACAGGTACAGATTTGTTCGTCAGGACTGTTCGTGAACAGTTTTGTTTTTCTCGGGCTTGTGTTTCCACCGAACGGACAAACGAATATTCTGTTTTGTTTGGTTAGGCGGTCGTACTAGAAAGACTTTCGGGCAGTTAAATATGTGGCGGGTAACAAGAACAGGAAGAATGCCAGTTTTTCTTTTTGATGGGTGCTGTATATATTTTATTACAGAAGAAGAAAAGAAAGAAGCTTCGATTTTGGATAAAACCATCGCTAAGAAGAAGAGATGAAAATGTTACTACAAGAACATACAAGATTTAAGAGAGGACGACATTGGCTTAAGTGGTGAACTAAGATCTAGTTTCAAAAACTTTTTAAGAATGTCCAGCACGGACTTTGAAAACTTACTGTGTTTAATCAGCCCCATTATAAGTAATAAGAACAGCAACTTCAGATATTCAATTTTGGCTCAACAACGTTTTGCTCTTACTACATAATTCAGAAATAAAGCACGTGGGGGTACTCGGACAGGAACATCTGTTTCGACCAAAAGGACTGTCTGCAGACAGTTCACAGACCCTTTGATAATTACCGACTTTCGCCGGGACTGTGTTCGTGTTTGTAAAAACACAAAAATGGACAAAATTGTCCGGAAAGTGTTACACGAAGTCCGCGAACAGTTCGCATTTTGTCCTCGGACTGTCACAAACGGACCGAGTTCCTGTTTTGTTTTTGTTTTGTCCGCTTAGTGGAAGTGCGGCATAAGAACAGAAAAGACAGTTGCATTAAACCACATCAAAAACAAAGAAGGGAAGTTACTAACTGATGAAAAAGAAGTCGTAAGTAGATGGAGAGAATATTTTCGAGAATTACTAACAACTGACAAAATGGAATGCGAAGTGGTCACAACATCGGAGATAGGCGGTTTGCCAGAGGGAAGATGTGAGATGGAAGATGACCCGACAATGGAGGAAATGCGAGATGCTGTCCAGAAATTAAAAACCGGAAAAGCTGCTGGACACGATGGAATTGAACCGGAGATGATAAAGAAAGCCGGCGACGAGGGGATGCGATTGTTGCTCGAGATTTGTAGAAAAGCATGGCGTGAGGGGAAAGTGCCTAAGGACTGGGAAATAGGTATAATATTACCTCTATACAAAAAAGGAGATAGATTGAACTGTCAGAACTACCGAGGAATAACCCTTTTAAGTGCTGGAAGCAAAGTTTACGAGCGAATTTTGGAACAGAGACTAAGGCAGAAAATTGAACAGCAACTAGTAGGATCCCAAAGTGGCTTCAGAAAGGGATATAGCATTCAAGATCACATCTTCAGTCTGAAAGAAATAATAGAGAAGGCATCAAGACAAAACCAAGAAATTTACATGGCATTCATCGACTTGGAAAAGGCCTTTGACCGCGCTCCGAGGGAGAAAATCTGGGAGAGCCTCTCAAGTAGAGGGATAGAACCGAAATTGATCGTGGCACTCGAGAGTCTGTACTGCAATAATAGAAATTACGTCAGAACTAAAAATATGCAGTCAGAAGAGTTTACCACCAAAGACGGATACTTATGGATGACATTATAAAACAATGTAGGCCAAAACTGAAAACGCTCCACATAGGATATAAAAACCTGAAACGGATAACAGTTTCCGAATGCGCATTCGCGGATGATGCTGTAATATTCGCACCAACCGAAAACGACTTAAAGAAAAACCTCGAGACTTGGAAAGTAACACTACAGAAATATAATATGAAAATAAATTTGGCAAAAACAAAAGTGATGGTAACTTCTAAGAACAACGTTAAGATGAATATCCAAATAGATATGGAGAAACTAGAACAAGTTGAAGAATTTAAATACTTGGGAGTTATCATTGATGGGAGAGGAGGACATGAATTAGAAATAAATCGAAGAGTAGAGAACACAGCAAAGCTCTACCACTCGATGAACATGAAATTTATAAACAAAAAGGAAATATCAACAAAAACAAAGATGACTGTCTACAAAACGATCTACCAACCAACTCTAACATTTGGAAGCGTGTCATGGGTGCTGTCAAGAAAATTAAAAAGTAAAATACAAGCCATCGAAATGAAGTACCTTAGGAGAGTGAAGGGAGTCACTAGGAGAGATAGAATGAGAAATGATGAAATAAGGCAAGAACTGGGAGTGAAAGCAGTAGCAGAGAAGGTAGAACAGAAACAACTACAGTGGTTAGGTCATCTATTGAGAATGAACAATGATAGACAAGTGAAAGAAATATGGGAGGCAAAAACTGGACCGAGAAGAACAAGAGGAAGGCCACGGGAAACTTGGAATAACATTGGGAAAGTTTTACAACAAATGGGACACACCTGGCATAGTGCAAAAATGATGGCGCAGGACAAAAAACGATGGGCCCGTTTCGTACACCAAGGAGACTAGACGAGGAATTTTGTTTATTTTTGAATTTTTACTTAGAATAATATTGATAAAATAATATTGTTATTTTGACATGTAAATCTGTGCTATTTACACTCTTACACCCTTAGGGGTAGGAAGGGTTTTCTTTTGATTATATATATATATATATATATATAATATAGTGTGTCCACCTAGTAGGATCTTTGCTTCAGATTTTCATTATGTTTCAAATAGAAAAACGTTCTCATTAAGATCTTACTCTTTTTAAAAAGCTATAATTTTTACTAACTCATACATGCAGTCCCATTACTCCTACCCTACGTATTTTTTGAAATGGAAATTAAGTGTATGGGATTTCCTAAACGATTTTAGTATGAAGTTCTTTGGGATACTTGTTCATATTCCGACGAGATGAATGCAATAGCTAGGAGAACGTTTAAATGCAATGAAAAACAGAAAATATGAATCCTGGCCTCAATCCGGGCAACAGTGATGATAGGATCAAGTTAAAATTTTCTAAACCCCGTAACTTAATTTTTTCAAATGGAGCCTACCAACGTTTCTAGGACGCTTATCTCAGAAATCACTGGCTCGATGTTGATGAAATTTATTCGTTCGTTAATAATAATTATTGTAATCATGAAGACTAATACATATATGTACCAAATTAAGGTCTGGTTTTTCAAAGAAGCCAACACCGGATTAAGTCTGACACTGGCTTCGTTGCTACACCGGCTTTCTGATAGGTTGTATCATAGCAAGGAAGCTGGTGTCAGACTTAATCCGGTGTTGGGAGTCTTTGAAAAACCGGGCCTCAATGTTTCTAGGTTTATTGCCCCAATGAATGATCGTCATTAATTTAGCGTATGGGCAATCTAAAAATCATTTGGAAACCAGACTTAAGCAACACAAATACATGAACAGTAATTCAGCAATAAGTAAACACATGAAAAACAATAATCATACTTTTGAATTTAATGATACCAAAATTTTAGAACAAGAAAAAAATTTAAAATCTCGACTGTTCTTAGAAATGATCTACATAAAAAAAGAACAAAACTCTATTAATGATAGAACTGATATACAAAATTTAAATCAAATTTACTGTAATATAATAAAATAAATCATACTCTCTGCTACTTACTCATTAATAGATAGTATTGTTAAATTAAATACAATGCCTTTTCTCTTTCATAAATTCGAATGTTTTCCAAAATCAAAAGTGCTAAAATTTTATATTTATATCATAGTTACCATATAAGTTTTGACTGTTTCAAAAATGTTGTCAAATATTTTTTATATCTTTACAAGTTTTAATAAACCCATCTTGACAAAGCCCCCAAACGGGAGCGAAACGTCGATGTGTCAGCTCCGACGCACGACTGGAGTTTACTCCTTACGAACGATTATTTTAACGTCAATCACTTGATAATAGGGTACACGCGAATGTCAGTTTTATATACCCAAATGTGTATTAATCAGACGTCCAACTACATCAAAATATAAATTGTTTATAAATTCAGTAATTAAGTGACAATCTACAAAACGTCGATCCCACTGGCAATGAAATAAATACTTTTTCTGGTATTCGAATAGGCGTTGATTCACATTTCGGCACTAAGCAATATTTGGATTATTTAATATTAGGTTTTTCCATATTAAATCAAAATATTCAACAAATCTAGGAACGAACAAACACTGCAAATGCTGACTTTACAACGCCAACTGTCATATCTACTCTATGCCACTCTATTTTCACTATTTCCATGCTCTATGCAGTCAGACATAAACAGCTGTATCCACAGATATGTACGTACATAATTTCAATGTGACAGATAACGTAACGCTTGATTTTACTCCTCGTAAAATTTCCGTACCGCGGGCTGTAACTGAAAATCGATCCTTAAGGAGTAAACTCCAAAAATTAAAATTTTTAACTGGCACAAATTGAATAAGAATATTTAACGTATACAGATTCGTTCGGACAATGAACGTTTACCCAAAAAACGGCTTCGCTAACGAAGGCACTTTGATGCAAACTTTGTTGTCGTTTATAATTTAACTCTCGACACAGATAAGAAGAGGACCTAGGAAAATGAGATCTTTAAAATACCATACGCACTTGGAATTTGGAAAGCAAAGAAGTTGATGCTTGATCTTATTTACTCAGACGATACTTTGATTTTTAGTAGCTATATAGCCTTCCACAATTCGCAATAACCATCCCTCCGGGAGTATCTTTAAAGTTGGATTATGATGCTGTAGTAAGGATTATTGCACCGTCATCTAGTATGGAAATTTTGAGCCAGCATGAAATTCGTATATTGAGCCAAAAACTGTCGTTCATAAATTCAATGAATACCAGTTCATCAATACAATGAAAACATTCATCAGGACAAAGAACATCCTATAAGTATAGGCATTACTAAAGAATTATTTCATTGAGCCAATGAAAAAATCAATGATCATCGTTCATTATGAACAATATCTTTTTCAATGACAGTGCGTTCATTGGCACCAATCATGGCTATTTTCAAAAACACTCTTTACTCCCTTACATACGGGAGTTAGAATGCTTATAAAGCGATACCCAGTAAGCGATATTATTGTTGTATTCGGTACCATTTGTTAATTATCTTGAGTTTATTTAGTTAATTCTCCATTGATGAAACTTCTTGTTTTCAATGTTGTAATATTTTGGGCGAGGTAAAAAGTTTACAAGTGCACTCAAAAATACGAACATTCCGTTCCAAGTGTAAAGTAAATTTTCTTAATTTAGACTGTTGGTAATGACATGGACAATAAATTTTGAAGGCCTGTTTAATTTCTTTAATTTGCGGAATACAAAAAGTGTTATGTTGCACATTCAAAAATAAAAATAAAGTAATACCAACCCACTAAAGATAATATTTATATAATATTATGAGTACTCAAAGTGTTAATGACTTACCTAAAAATTCACGTCAAGTATTGCATAAAATGCAGATTTTACATTCCGATATGCGCTTGAAACTGAGATGCGCAGTGAATTTGCATGTGTATGCATTTTTCCTTGCATTGTTGAGTTATATTATTTGGTCAATGGTGAAATTAACTTTTTAAATGTACTTCTCAAAGCAGCAAAACAATAGGACAAGATTGCTAAAATTTTTTGCAAGGATTCAACAAAATTTATCTACCTATAATAATTATGTAATTATTTTGCTCATGAGATGTGCGAAATTTGCTAATTAATTATATCTGCAATTAAATAATTCTAACTTTCATATAATTACGTATTCCTGAAACATATCTTCAAAACAATAACAATAAATCGTTTCTTTATTTACCTATGCCCACAAAGCCAAAAGTATTGAATTGAATGGCAGAAAATGTTCTGATCAATATTGTGTTGTCACTTGTTTTATCATCATTTTTAATCAGAAAAATTGCGCGGATCTGTCATCTTCTAAAAGCAGATCTCTATCGTGCAAGTTTCATCTAAACGAAAAAATTTATCGCGTATGCGGAAATATCCCAAACGTACAAGGGTTACAGTCTGCTTCGTCATTTTCAATGTCTCCCCCGGTTGCATCTTTGCGAAGGCTGTGAATTTTTATTATTTATTACTATAATAATTGTTTGGTGAAGCAACCAATTTCTTTATAATGTTTTCGATATAAAGCTTAAAAATTGATTGAGGTTAAGGCCTGAGTAGAAATCGTTATATAAATATGAACATGGACACGGTTTATGGGTAATAAAAAAACAAAACAATTCGCCACATAATTACTTTATACATTAATTGATTTTTAGTTCTTGTGGTAACCGATGAGTTGCGTCAAACATTATTTTGTGTTATCCGGTTCACATCTATTGATGTATTGATGCTTTATATGACAGGAGGGCATCTGCAAATTAAGTTATCAAAGTAAACGCATCAGAGATCAAAAGTAGTATAGGTACTTAATTGCAAAAGCAAATGAGTTTATTGTCGTGCAAATGAACAAAGCACCTTTCATAAAACCGAATCGAATTCCTAAAATTGTCGAATTACATAATTAAAACCGTCCAAAATACTGTAAATACAACAATGGACAATAAGAACCGTGACATGGAACATCCTTATTTTGTCAGGTAAATTCAACAACACTAATCAAATCAATTAATTTGCCTGAAGGGGCAATCACGAAGCTCTTCTTATTATTCAAGATAAAATCGTGACTTCAATTAATTGCTGTAGAGGTGCGTTGAGTTTCAATTAATATTTATAGTTAATGGAGTTTGTTCGTGATGTTCTGTAAGAATTTTCGCGTAACATTTATATTCTCTGGCGGAGGCTGTCACAGTGAAGGCCACGACTAAAGCGCTGCCCCGGGAATGTTTATGGCCATCTAAGTAATGTAACCATATTGTTTCTAAGATGTATTGCAAAATACTTTACGTACCAGAACAACTAAACGCTGTTTGATGCAAATAGAAAGGCTTCAAGATCTGAAATCAATTTTTGGATTCAGTAATTCAAACGTGTGGATAATTCAGATGTCAGATCCTGTATGTTGTTCCGCTTCTTTTAAAATAACATGAAGACTCTGAGGTTTGCGTTAGATACCCAAATACATAAATGTTTAAAATTTTCCAACGATTCTATAGTCTCACTGGAATGCACTGGAATGTAGATTATTGCATAAATCTATATTGCACATTCAAGGGCACATTCTATGGTCCAAAAAAAGAAACAAAGTATTGAAGATGTGTACCTTCGATCAATTAGGGTATAACACTTTCAGATTTACTGTTATTTTTTTAAATAACTGATCCAGAAGTGATGGGCATGGGCATTTGGGCATGGAGATGATTTTCACTGAAATTAATTCTGGTTATTTAGCAGCTTTCATCTAACAGCTGGATATTTTATTCTCCTCTTTTGAAAAAAGTTTATTATTATGACTTGTAGTTATCCAAACAATACCTTCTTTGATTGAATACCATTATACTCATTTTGCTTCACGATGGAAATGGTCTTTCATACATCATCGTCACAGGGTCACAGGCAGTTTCCCTTCTTTATTCCTTTTGTAATTTATAAGTTTCTGTTTGCACACTTGACGAAAACTTCCATGTTTATGTACAGCCGATAATTTTCAGCGGTCTTCTGATGAAAATGGAGTATCAAGTAGAAAAGAACAAGCATTTCCGACATATATTTTTGTTTGAGATAAACAGAGGAGTTAAGGCTAGAATCATTTGTGTTGTTTACGGAGTGAACGTCATTGGGGAAAGTACAGCACGTAAATGGTTTTCTCGTTTCAAAGAGGGCCATTTTGTCATGAACGATTCTCCACGTTCAGGAACACCATCTGACTTCGATGAAGATCATTTGAATGCTTTAATTCATGATGATCCACGTCAATCAACTCAGTCGATCACAGTACGACATTTGCATTCCATGGGCAAAGTTCAAAAATTGGGTGCATGTGTGCCGCATGTTTTGGGCTAAAATTACAAAAATCAGCGTGTTAACATTTATGCCTGTTTTCTGGCTCGTCATCGTTTAGCTCAACAACATCGACAGTTTTTGTCCTAGATTGTTACTGGTGACGAAAAATGGTGCCTTTACGTCAACATCAAGAACAGAAAACAGAACAGAATGGTTTAGCCCTAACCGAAAGGCAACTACACGAGCAAAAGCTGGTACCCATACGCGTAAGCTGATGCTGTCCATCTGGTGGGAAAAATAAGGTTTCCATTATGAATTGCATCCATGGAATGTAACCATCGCTGTTGAAGTACACGTCCAACAACTCCGTCGTCTTGAGGCTACAATTCAAGGAAAAAGACCGGGAAGACATTGAGTGATTTTGCAGAATGATAACGCCCGCCTTCATACTCAAACACGGTTATTCAAGAGCTCGGTTGGTAAGTTATTCCACATCCGCCCTATTCTCCTGATCTTACTCCATCAGATTTCCATCTCTTCCCTTTTCTATCGAACAATCTTCGAGGAATCTCCTTTAATGACGATGTCGCTCTTTATAATTGGCTTGGCGACGTCTTCACGTCCAAACAACCGGATTTCTTCAGGCGTGGAATAGAAAAACTGCCAGATCGTTGGGAGGAAATCGTAGACATTGGGGTAAAATATATCCTTGATTAGTTCATGTATTTAGTTTATTAAATAGAAATAAATTTTGAATTCAATAAAACCGCTACAAACTTATGTATCAACCCGATATACAGTTTGATCAACGGATCTTTGATCGCGGTAACAAAAGCAGATTGGTATGAATTAAATCAATGCTGCATTTGTTGCCAAGCAGTTGCAGTGGCGTGCGATGTATGAGAAAAATATTAAACGAAACAACAACAACAATCTAAATTTATCATTTATTGAAAAAAACATCCATTTTTAATACTTACAAGACTAAAATTTCGCAATTAAGGCTGGGATTTATCAGCTGTTAGTCTATAACGTGCTGCCACCTATCGCCCAACAGTGTGATTAGGATTATGCAAAATATAGTCACAATCTATTATGATTGGTTTCTGTCTCAGCTGCAACCTATTCAGACGGAACCTCTACAGCTTGGAATTTTCAAGGTTTTTTGCTTTAGTGGCAACCGAATAAATTTGGGAGGATTCGTCGGCGGTCCTATCTTTTAATTATTACTTTCTGTTTAGAAATAAGAGAATACTCTGAAAGGCCAGCGCCATCTGCATTGCATGGCCACACTACTACTACTACTACTACTACTGTTAAATGTCTTGTTTACTGTGCATCTCGGCTAAATATGGAGATGGAGAGATTGCAATATAATTTTTATTCCAACACGGCCGTTCAACCAAAAGTAACGTATCAAGACGTTCTTGGTCGAAAATTACGATAAATATGTGTACAAATAGTAAAAAAGGTGTCGAGTTTATGATGGATTTATGACGGATTTTTCAATAATTTTACAGATTTATTTAAAGCGAACGAAAAATATTACTATAAAAGTGGTGCGAGTCTCTAAATTGATCTTTTAATGATAAATCTTTTTTTTGTTTAACGCCTTATCTACTTTAATTTCAGAATGGTGTTGGAATGAAAATGTGTCTACATGTCCTGTTTTTAATGCTCAAATTCCGCACCCTTAAATACAAATTCAGTATACAGGTGATCATTAAATGTTAGCGATCAATAAAGCTTCTACATAAATTAACTTGACAAAAATAAGAATCTTGAAACCGGCGACACCACGAACAGTAAGAGCAAGTGACAGCTGCGCCCACGCCCTACGTACTCTAGCTATTATTGGTATCCCGACGAATTGAGAATGATGCTCGGGACATCTATACTTGGGCCGCCGAACAGACGGAGTGATCACCCTGCAAGAACGTTCTCTAGGCGGGACCACTATCAATTTAGGACAACCGAACCGCAGTGATGCGCTTTCTTTAGACCCAACGAAGTCGCATCACTCCAATTCGGTCGTCATAAATTACTATTGGCCCCGCTAGAGCACGTTCTTGCAGAGTGATCACTCCGTCTGTTCGGCGGCCCAAGTATAATAGACTGATTCATTTGCGAAAGACGTATGCATCAAATTTCCGGTATCCTGATTTGCGTATTAGGACGGAAACAAAATACTGCATTCCTGTCAGCTTCTAAGAATATACGCGACTAAAGATTCATTGCTCAAACTAATATAAACGCAACAGTATTCTACCCTAAAGTTTATTAAAAATGCCATCTTTTAAACAATATTGTGACAACAGCCATAAGAGTTCAGGCTTTTTTTCAATAATTTGATGTTGCAATCGTAAAATTTCAGTTTTACATTAAATTAAGGAATGGTTATTACATAGGTACAATGAGTGGTACTGGATCGCTCGAACAACCATTCCTCGAGCCAATAGGTACCCCGCCAGGGCATTGAATTATAGAACAAATCCAGATTTCTTGTACTACTACCCGATATCACAGAATGTTACTTCATTTAGCTGGCATTGAAACATTCATAACGTGTCTCTAGTTTAGGTACATTACTTATGGTCATTAATCCGTGTGCAATACATTAATTAGGTATATCTGAAAGCAGGACAGAAAGGAAATTTTCACTCAAAAACAAAAACATTAAATTGTTAATAAATTATGTAACTTTAAATTGACATTATATTTCACGGTTTCATTCAGATGCAGTAAAAACTAATATTTGTATGAAATACGAATGTATTGTCCCTGTTTGAACCTATACGTTCATAGATAGAAGTTTCATGACTTTACTGTCGGGAACATCCTGTATTACGTATGTAAATGTTTTATTTTGCCGGGCATTGATTTGTACACAATTAGAATTGCAAGCCACCAGGAACACAATTTATTATAAATGTCCAGCAAATTTATTTGATAAAATAGAATACGTACTTAAAACTAACGTTTTTCTATTTGCTTGTCGAGTCCGAGATCTACATCAGTTCCTTACAGAGTGGGTGGACGAACTACAATCGTATAGTATCCGGTATTTTATTTGCTTTTTAAGAGAGTGTGGTTTCTTTGATGCTTTGTTTTGCATCATTCCATATAGCGTTTTTTGCGCTAACCCAGATAAGTTTCTAATTATTTTGAGTTACCGAACTTCGGTTTAGAAAACAATTTTTAGAAATGTACGTTTTCAAACAATTTGTAACAGAATTAGTGGACTCCACTGAAGTTACACAAATTGTATTCATAATTCATAATTTCAGTTTAAGTATAGGATGATTCAAGAAAGGCTATTTAGCAGTATGTACTGTGTTTCTACAAAAGTCAATACCCAAACCAATTCTATGCTTAATTCAGTTGGAAAGATCAGATTATTAATTGTTTATTGTTAAAACCAGCGTCAACCCCTTTTACAACCGACTAATAATAAATCACTGTATACAGTGTCAGTGACCTTTCCTTGGTGCGTTTTGATCCGGATTGTTGTGGTAAATTTTGCTTAACCAAAAACGTTTCGGTGATCTCTGTTACGCAAACTTTGATTAACAAAAAACAATCGAAAAAATTATTTCAGTCACGCACGAACACCATTTTATATGCGTAATGGTATAATTACTGCGGGACGATGAAACGATGTTCTGGTCATTAAAAATGAAATTACAAGGATATATCCTTGGCATCCGCGTGAAAATCTCGCCGAGAAGTCTGGATTTTAACATTTTCATCCACTGTTAGCAAGTGACATCCTATTTACCTATTGGTATTGGGAGAAGAATGACTAACTTAAAAGCCAGAGGTATAGCAATAATGATAAAGTCAATAATGCATGATTGAGGATAGATTTGTTGCTCATCATCATAAAGTTATCAGTCCGAAAATTGGTTGGAAGCGTATCTTCATCCTTTTCTATCCTGAGCCAACCTACGCATTTCCCTAAGAGTAGACTATCCTACATATTTTCGGATAGTAATGTAATCTGAGCTCACCTCTCAAGACTCAACTTCATAAAAATAGCAGTGACAACACACGTTCATGACCGACACTCCGAAAAGTGAAAAGTCTGGGTTCGAGTCCCAGTTGCGTACCGGCACATTTCTCGAGCAGTTTCTAATTAAATAACGGCAAATTTTATTCAAATCGACTGTAATAATTTCATTAGAATAATGGCTAATAATGGGGTATAGCAGTCAAGGGACGCAACAATTAGTAGGTCCTCTCTCACGAAAAATGTGTACACGTCGAACCCGGGTCTTTCGCAATCCGGACTACTGCTCTACTGCTCCAGCACCTGGACACATTCACCGAGAGAGAAATTAAGGCAATGTACGTAGGAGACGGAAAACGAAATTAATCAATTAACTGCTAACAACCAAATTCGAGAAAAACGGAAGTAGTTGCACCTTTTTGGACGCTTAGGGTACTTCGTACAGATATAGGACTCACAAGGATAATTTTCAATTAACCAATCAAGTACGGAGTAGATGAATATCAAAGCCCAAGATAAATATAAAGGTTAATATTATCTAAGTCGACTGTTCTTATTTAATTAGAATGATTGGCAATAATCAGGCACATCAGTCAAGGAACGCAAGGAGCCTTTCTCTCAAGACGAGTGGGTCCAGTTTCGGATAGTTCAATTCGCCAGAGCAGTCTCCAGGATTGCGAAAAGGCTGGTTTCGATTCCTAGTCGGCGCTTGTTCACATTCTTCGTGTATTACGTTTAACGTTGTCAAATGCTTTCAGCTTTTAGCTCTATTTTGTTTTATTTTCGATTTTATTCTTATTAATTTTCACACCATAGCCCTCTGTTAAATTTGTTTATATTTGGTTCAAAATCACTTCTAATTATTCTTTGTCGAATGCCAATATTGCTATCTCTGCAAATATGAGCGCATTAATAGTTTGGGAGTGTATACTAAATACTAATCCTCCAAGCTACTACGAGGGCTGTTATATCTTTAATGATATTTATCCCATCTTTGATATCTATATAAGATGAACAGTACCGGTGACAAGACGCATTTCCATCTCGGTCCCTTCAGAATATCTACTTCTCTACATTCCTGTTCAAATTCTATAACTGCAGTTTGCTTTTTGTACAGATTATGTATTTACTCTTCTGTCCCTATAATTCGTCCATACATTCCTGAACATTTCGAGCACCAATTTCAATTTTATATTGTGGAAATCTAGGAATGCTTATACAGGGTGGCCCATATCTCTGGTTCTCTTCAAGGTATCAAAATAAAAATGTACACGTATGTTGAGAACCCCAAGAAGCATAAAATAAAATTATTTTGGTGTATACAGGGTGTTCACACTCTGAGTACCAAACCAAAGTTATGTTTCTTTAAATGGAACGCCCCATATTTCTTTACATATTTGAATTCCCAATAAAATTTGATGAAAGATGGTGTACTACACGATGGGGTTTAGAACGAGTGATTTTAAGATATTACCATTTTAGTGCCAGTGTGGACCCAATTTTGGGGAGCTGCTGACATCTACTGGCCGAAGCTATTTAAGATTTCTTTATTGGACTAGGTTCACAGACGTTCACAGACTGCTCTATTTGTAAAATTCTTGAGTATTTTTGTCACAAAACTTAATATCATACAGGGTGGACAGCTTACGCAAAATGCATTTTTTCTTAAAAATTTCAAATAGAACACCCCATATATTATTTCCATATTTGATAGACACTTTAAAAAGCTTTTTACTGATGTAGATATTGTTAGGACCTCAGGACTGCGACTGACGGTTTCGGTAGAATTTAAAATTGTAATTGTAAAATGTAGTAATTTAATCGGTAGTTTATTCGTTTCTCCCATATTTTAGCGCCTAAAACACAAAATTTGATTTCTATTTTGAATCTGGAAGTTGATTTCACATTGAGACAAAAAATTTAATAGCCAGATTGCTTCTTTATGGTCATAAATGGTAACTTATTAAACCTAGGTATAAATTGAAACAAGGAGTGCCATGGAAGAAAACCGTCCTTTCAAGAAGTAATCTTGCAATGAGATTTCTTGTGCCGGTGTAAACTCTGTTCGCTAAATTTTCTGTAACAACAAAGTTTAAGCATTTTTCTGAGTTTTGGGTGGCAAAATATCCCCCAAAAATGGTACAAAATTACGGCAAAAATGTTAATTCTTAAGGTTCAATCTTTATTTCTGCCTAAATTATCAGTCGCAGACCTGCCAATATCTACATCAGTCAAAAGCTTAATAAACTGGCTATCAAACCTGCAAATAATATACGGGGTGTTCCATTTAACATTTTTGAGAAAAGCTTCATTTTGCGCAAGTTGGCCACTCTGCACAATATGAACTATTTTGAAAAGAGTGTTGATGAATTTTACAAATAGAATATCCTCTGAACCTAGTCCAATAAAAAAATCATAGTTGGCTTTGACCAGCAGACGTCAGTAGCACCAAAAATTTGGGTTTACACTGGTAATATCTTAACATCACTTACTCTAAACCCCACCGTGTAGCATATCAACTTGAGAGTGACAACTGAACAGTCAGACGGTTACTTTTAAATTTTGTTCCAGGACAGTCGACAGTCCGACCGCATGCGCATTACAGAATGTAACCTATATTTGGCATTTTGGAAGTGTAAAAAAAACTAAAGCTGAGAGAACGCTTCTTTAAAATAGACCCTTCACTTGCCCTTTCGCACTAGACACACGCATTTTTTGGCAAAAAGATGATGTAGAAACAAGCAAAAAATGCGGACCCGTGCGGGTGCAGAACTCGTGTAGCCGTAGGAGAACAATATGGCAGCTCTGTACTATACCCGAACACCCGTCGAGATTGTTGGCGGTGTCTTTCAATAACAAATTACTTAAATGTCATTTTACTGATATTGTGTCGACTGTCCTGGAACAAAATTTAAAAGTAACCGTCGGACTGTTCAGTAGTCACTCCCTATCAACTTTCATGAAATTTTATAGGGAATCCAAATATGTAAACAAATAATGTGGGACATTCCATTAAAAAAACTTTGGTTTGGTACGTAGCACGTGAACATACTGTATACATCAAAATAATTTTAACAGAAGGTTCGTGGAGTTCTCCACACACACGTAAAATTTCATGTTGATATCTTGAATAGAATCAGAGATATGGACCGACTACGCACTGCGCACTATTGGCCCAACCTGTATAGGCGTTCTTCCTATTTACAATGTTTTCTCTAATACTACTCACAAAGCTAAAATTACCTTGCGTATTTTACTATTTTTTCTAATTCCGAATTGATCTTCTCATAATATCTCTTCTGTACTTTCTTCCATCCTTTATGAACAATTCTAGTTAAAATTATTTACGAGCGGGAAGTTAGAAAAATCACTAATCGTTCTTGTTGATAAATAACCTAAATAACTAAGACATCTTTTAACTGAACTAGTTCAAGTATGAGTAATTTATTTATGTAACATCCCCGGTAACATCAAATGTCAAGTTTCTGGATAAAAACGCCACAATCTTTTGTAAATCAATGGCATTGTGATTGATTGCATCACAGTATAAAGTCCAGCATTAAAGTAAAGTAAAATTGAGTTTTTGCCAACATAACCATCCCAAAGAGTGGTCACTGTCCAGTAAAGATTTTGTTCCTAATGACCGCAGACTGACAATAAAATACCTTTAAAAACAAGCAAGTATAGTAGGAAACTCGTGTATGTATTACCTATAAGTTTCTATGGCAACGTTCGTTCAAGGACCACTGTCTATGTACACTTATCTAGAATAAGGGGTGCAATCTAGCCTTAAAAGTGCAACTACCTATATGAGTTCTTGTAGATAAAGTACAGTATCCTACTCTCCACTTACGGCTAACCCACTCGTTGGATAATATACTATTATTTGGACGTCCTGTATAAACTATGTATTTATTAGGCCTATCGCACACAGCACATTAGGGGGTACTTACTTACCTAATTTCCTCAAATTAATGATACATGTGCGTTAAGATTTCGAAGTTCCAATTACCCAGTTTCTTCGTACGAATAGGAACTGCGTTCACCAACAACTTTAATTTAAGACAAACAACGACTAAAGATTAAAACTCTCTTTTTAAACCTTAAGTTGTAGTCATTACACGCAATTTCTAAAATTTTACGTAACAATTATTCGCAAAAAATCGATCACAATTACAAGAAATTAATTTATTTACTCATTTATAAACTTGTACCTAATCGATTTGTGAAGAGTAAATTCCTTTAATTTATTTTATTCACAACACATACCTACTTAGTTCTGCGCCGGACGCGACCAAATGGGTTTGCTTATCTCACAGCATTTTGATACAAGTGAATTAAATGAGGAAACTAGCGCATTTGCTCCAAGGAATGAGTTCACAGAATCACTCTTGTTTAAAAACATTTCAATACAACACGGCGTACGCCCAAATTCTTCCGGCTATTAGTAAATTATTTACAAGTTCTATCACCGAGACACTTACACGCTACCTCTAAAATAATTTAATAGGGGATATAAAACAGCGCGAAAATTCAAATCAAAACAAAATCTGTCAATAAATGGCAAGATTAGGGGTGAAGCACCCCTTATAGTAAAAGACCTTTTTTGTAAAGTATTGTTTACTTACAGAAATAAAGGTGGTAATCAAATCATTCTCTGCCTGATTGTAGGTGCACCATCACTTGCAAATTAAAATGCAACTACTAAGCGAGAATGAGCAAAAATCGTCTTATATGACACATGTTATTCACTATTGGATTTAGCACACATGTTCTGTTCGAGAACTCCTCCTACACGATGTTTGTTTTCATAATAGCAGCCCCATCTATATAAGCTGCTCTCAAAAACTAGAATGTAGCACATAAGCATGGTAAAACAGCGTGTTGTTCAAGACGACCGGCTGAGGGTAATGCAGAAATCTATACCTAAACTGTGACCTACTATATCGGCATCTCTACAGTCTAGTAGTATCGTTGTGTATCACTAGGTAGTCCTTGCCTTCACGGGCTCGGTCATCATAAGGTTCTCAGTCCGAAGACTGGTTGGACGCGTACCTCCATTCTTTTCTATCCTGAGCTAACCTACGCATTTCCCTAAAAGTAGAACATCCTACATCCCTAACTATTTGAGAGCAGTAGTCTAATCTAGGCCTACCCCTACCTCTTTTTATTCCTATCTCTGACTCTAGTATGTCACGAACTATTCCTTCGTGTCTTAGAAGGTGTCCTACCATCCTATCTCTCCTACTCTTTATTGTTTTCCATACCTTTCGCTTTTCCCCAACTCTTTCTAATACTTCCCTATTGCTAACCTTATCTATCCACGGTATCTTCATCATGCGTCTGTAGCACCACATTTCAAACGCTTCTACTCTTTTTCTATCCGCTTCTCCTATTGTCCAAGTTTCGCACCCGTATAATGCCGTACTCCATACATACGACGTTAAGAGTCTCTTCCTAGTCTCTATATTAACCGTTCTCGAGCATAACAGTTGTTTCTTTTTGTTAAACGCAACTCGGCCCTGCGCCATTCTTTGTTTTATATCTTTAGTGCTCCTACCGTCTTGAGTTATTTTGCTTCCTAAGTAGCAGAAATCCGCGACCTCCTCTATCTTCTCATTTCCAATTTGTATTTCCATTTTAGTTCTATTTTCACATCCCCTACATACCAAAATTTTAGTTTTCTTTTTATTGATTTTCATGCCGAAGCCCTGTGTCAAAACTGCTTCCATTTCATTCAAAGCCGCTCCTAATTCTTCTTTGCTAGATGCTAACACTGCTATATCATCCGCAAATCTGAGCATGTTAATAGTTTGGCCCTGTACATTGATCCCTGAGGCTGTTCTTTCCTTAACAATATTAATCGCATCTTCGATATATAAGTTGAAAACTAGAGGTGACAATGCACATCCCTGTCTCACTCCCTTCCGGATATCTACTTCCCTTTGTTCCTGCTCACATTCTATAACTGCCTTTTGCTCTTTGTAGAGATTATGTATTATTCTTCTGTCCCTGTATTTCATCCCTACCTTTCTCAGCACTTCGAACATCTTCCCCCATTTTACGTTGTCGAAGGCTTTTTCTAAATCTACAAATCCTATATAGACGCTCTTTCTCTTTTCTATCGTTTTTTCTATAATTACTCGTAAAGCTAGAATGGCCTCGCGCGTTCCTCTATTTCGTCTAAATCCGAACTGATCTTCTCCTAATATTTCTTCCGCCTTTTTCTCCATCCTTCTTTGCACAATTCTAGTTAAAATTTTTGACGCATGGGAAGTTAAACTGATAGTTCTAAAATTTTCGCATCTATCCGCGCCTTTTCTTTTTGGCAAAGCTACTATGATGTTCCGTTTGTAATCTTCTGGAATCTCGCCTGTCAGGTATATGCGACTAACTAGTTTAAATAAACGATCTATTACCTCTTGACCTGCGCACTTTAAGATTTCTGCCTGCAAGCCATCTATACCTGGTGCTTTATTATTCCTTAAACTTTTTAGTGCTATCTCAAACTCTTCTCTCATTATAGGATTCCCTAGGTTATCCCCCTCTACACTGCTTTCGCTTTCTAATATATCTTGCACTTCCTGTCCCGCATATAAGTTTCCTAAATACTCTTTCCACCTATCTGCCTTCTCCCCACTTCCGATTAGGATATCTCCTGCCTCATTTCTAATGTTTTTGGTACTAGATCCAATTTCTCTAAAATTTCTCGTAATTATTTTATATGCTTCATCAGTCTTTCCTACTTCGAATTTATCTTCCACTTCTTTGCATTTATTATCGATCCATTGCTCTTTCGCTTTCCTACATTCCCGAATAATTTCCCACTTGATCGCCTTATATCTTTGTTTCCCTGTTTCATCTAACCTATTTTTATATTTTCGCCTTTCCTCTATTAGACTCACAATATGTTTTGTTATCCAGGGTTTCCTACTTTCATTCTGTTTATGACCCAAAATATCCCTAGCTGAGGAAACTAAAGTATTTTTAATGCAATTCCATTCTGCCTCTATGTCCCTAACAATATTTCCACCCGTGCCCTTTAGTGCTTCATTTATCTTTTTCTCGAACTTATTGCGCATATCATCATCTTTTAGTTTCTCTGGGTCAAGATACCTTCTTCCGCTTCTTTTTTTCAAAATCTTAAATTTAAGATTGGCTTTCATAACGACTATGTTGTGATCACTATCTATATCTGCTCCTGGATAACTTCTACAATCCCTAACTTGATTTCTAAATCTTTGCCTAACGAGAATATAATCTATTTGATATCTCCCTAAGTCTCCTGGCATCTTCCACGTATAGCATCTCCTAACATGATGGTGAAATAGAGTGTTCGCGACCGTTAAGTTATGTTTATCGCAGAACTCTATCAGTCTAACTCCCCTATCGTTCCTATTGCCTAATCCAAAGGGGCCAACTATTCCGCCCTCTCGCCCTGTGCCTACGACTGCATTGAAATCTCCTGTAATTATTAAATTTTCGTGCCCTCTCACAAAATCTAGCACATATTCAATATCACTATAAACTGCCTCTACGGCCTCATCACTGTAGTTAGAAGTGGGCATATATACCTGTATTATTACTGTTTTTACAGGTTTCGAATCTAACCTAACCATAACTACCCTGTCACTTTGCTGTAAGAAATTTTCTACACTCTGTCCTACTTTTTTCCGCATAACAATTCCTACTCCCGAATTTCCTCCTACAGATCCTGTGTGTATTACTCTAAAATCTCCGCTCCAGAAGTCTCCAGCTTCTGGCCATCGCACTTCACTGATACCTACTACGTCTAATGCTAACCTATCCATCTCAATTTTCAAATTCTCTAACTTCCCTACTTGTTTCATGCTTCTAACATTCCACGCTCCGACTCGTGAGATGTTACACTTATCATTTCTGATGACTCCCCCCGAAGCAGTCCCCGCCCGGAGATCCGAATGTGGGACTATTTTACCTCCGGAATATTTTACTCCAGAAGGTGCCATCATCATAAATTAAAGTACGCTGTACTAAGGATAAAATAATGTGGTGGTTTCCCGTTGCCTTCCACATCGCAGTAGTGTGTATCACAGTGCCATACCAACCCTCACGATCTCTGCCACTATGATTACTGAAAGAGCTGCTGCCCCCTTCCAGGGACTTGATTTAGTCTGGCTTCTCAAATAAAAACCCCTCCAATATGGTTAAACCTATGGTTCGGCTCTTTATATCATTGAAGCGCGCAAGCCATCCCACCCGTCCCAGTATTACTAGAACTGCGTCAAGGTACAAGTCCTTTGGGATAGACGGGCTCGGTAAAATTATTAAATTTTAACTAATTTGATCTGTTCTTGGCTTCTTTAGTATAGTATAGTATAATATAGTATAGTATAGTATAGTATAGAATAGTATAGTATATTATAGTATAGTATAGTATAATATAGTATAGTATAGAATAGTATAGTATATTATAGTATAGTATAGTATAATATAATAGTGTCTTTATTGTGTCAGTTACAATTGCATTTTATAAATAAAACTATGTAGATAAACAATAATCATAGTGTATGCAATTCCCACAGATAACTGAAAGAAAGGCTAGCTTAGGGCGAAGTTCAGATGGATGCCAAAGCACCCCCTGCTCTTCCACTTAACCCTACAGATCACATTAAATTAAATTAAATTAAATATTATAATAAACTATACCATTCGGAACAGACAACGACACCTGATACCAGGAATAAGAGTCGCCAAGGGCAAAAGCGATAAAATA
Organism: Xestobium rufovillosum; assembly: GCA_963966045.1. Taxonomy (NCBI): domain Eukaryota; kingdom Metazoa; phylum Arthropoda; class Insecta; order Coleoptera; family Ptinidae; genus Xestobium; species Xestobium rufovillosum. Next base: position 19,147,097 of record OZ014496.1, read on the forward strand.
GTCCGTGATAGCAACCGTACCAACATCGCAGACCACATAGTGCACCACACAGAATTACAATAAACAATTTTGGTTTTGTAACAGAAACCTATGTAAATGATTTTTAAAGTGAAGATAGGATAAATTTTTGAGATTTTCGGGCAATTCGTTATAGATTTTACAAAAGTAAACAGAGAAGCATCTACTGCACAAAGCAGTTCTGTATTGAGGAGGAGACAATCTGCCCTTAAATCTCACATTAATGTTGTGTACATCAGTTCTAAATTTTAGTTTCTCAAATAAATATGGTGGTGTTTTAAACAAAATCATTTTATTAACAAATATACATGAAAGCTTAAGGAATCTGTGTTCCACATTTAGCCAACCACTAGTAATTAATTTATGTGATATATGGTCAAACTTTCTAATGCCATATATGTATCTCAAACAGGAATTTTGCATTTTTTGAATTTTATATTTGGTGGCTTGATCCAAACATGGAGAAAATACCTCACAACAAAAATTGAAATGTGAAAGCACAAGTGAGTTACAAAGTAATTTTTTTATTCCAATGGAAAGAATGTTTTTGTAAGAGTAAATAAGTTTTAGGTTGGCTAATGCTCGTCTCATGCACAGAGCGAAAGCTGTTGTCAAGCACCAGTCCCAGGTCTCTCACTCTTTCAACCACAGGTATGTCAGTATCGTTAATTCTTAACTGAATAGAAGGTAGTGCACTTTTACAAAAATTCTTATTGCCAAATAATATAGCCTGTGTTTTACTCGGATTAATCAACAAAGAATGCCTTGCTGACGTGGTCGCAATATTCTGCAAATCCTGGTTTAAATTTTTTATTGCTTCTCGAAAATCATTTACAGGAAAACTGGAATAAATTTGGGTATCGTCTGCATACATGTGGTAGTCAGAATATTTTATGCAATTCACTATGCTACTTGTATACATTGAAAAGAGGAGAGGTCCCAAAATCGACCCTTGCGGAACTCCCGATGTAACCAAAGCACTCCTACACATCTGATTGTTTACCCTGACAATTATTTCCCTTTCAGATAAATAGCTAGTTAGAAGTTGTTTAGCATTTTCACTAAAACCGACGTAATGAAATATAGATTTCAAAATATTAAAGTTAATAGTATCAAGAGCTTTGCTAAAGTCAAGTAAGAGAAGGATGGTCAATAAACCCTTATCCGTGGCTCTCATAATATCATCAGTAATATTTGCTAACGCAGTTGTACAACTAAAGTTTCGTCTAAATCTAGACTGTTTTAGAGGTAGAATCTGATAATGGTTCATATGTTCTTCAATTTGGTAAAACATAATTTTTTCCATTATTTTGGAGAAACATGGCAAAATACTAATAGGTCTGAAGTGCCCCAGCTCCAACGGATTACGCACCTTGGGGACCGGCGTGACAACAGCATGCTTCCATGTGATAGGAAAATAGTTTTGCATCAGGCAGCAATTTATAATATGAACAAGAAACTGCAACAAATACGGGCAACACGCCTTTATCATTACAAGGGTGATGTCATCTAGCCCAGGTGCATTCGATTTTATTTCAGTTAAACATTTCATCACTGCGCTAGAATCGACCAATTTGAATTCAAAAAACGAGTCAAAGGAGGTCTTTCTGTTATTGTTGTAGAATGCAATAGTCTCAGAAAAATCCTCAGTGAAAGTAGGCAGCTGTGTGAACAAGTTTAAAAAACCATCTGCATTAGATATAGATTCTGTGGAAAATGTTTTGGATTTAGTGGAGATGTTCAAGGATCTCAAAAATTTCCATGACTGTGCAGAATTATTCGTTTTCAATTTACTTTCAAAAAATGCTTCCTTTTCTTTCCTAATTACTAGAGTTGTGAAATTTCTTATAGACCTATAATAATTTAAGTCATCCAAATGTTTAGTATAGTATAGTATAGTATAGAATAGTATAGTATATTATAGTATAGTATAGTATAGTATAGTATAGTATAGTATAGTATAGTATAGTATAGTATAGTATAGTATAGTATAGTATAGTATAGTATAGTATAGTATAGTATAGTATAGTATAGTATAGTATAGTATAGTAGACGCTCGATTATGTGAACTAATACAAACGAGGGGTGTTCATAATATCAAATTGTTCATATAATCAAAAGTATTTTTTTAATTAAAATGACATTAATGTATTGGCATGTTACACTTTACTAAAGTATTGTGTAATGTGTTGTTGCACTTTCTTCGCGGCTAAACTTTTCTGCAGTGCTTTATCTCTGCACTTTCGCAGAAATAGCAAGTCGTCAATGTCGTGTATGTTTATTTCGCTCCAGTAAATAGCTGTATTAAATGCATCCACAGCTTCTGAAGAGCTTATTTCTGTTACTTCATGGCCATCACTTTCCCCATCCTTATCATCACTGTCACTATCTTCGTCATTTACGTGATCTTCTTCGATCCACTTTTGAATGTCATCTCTTCCGCTAAATTCTAAAGAAACTTCAAATATAATTTGTGCTTACCTGACGATCCACTTCATTGAATAAAGTTACTACTTCTTGCACTTGCTCCTCTGTTTCACTTCTGTACTTTTCTTTCAAAATGCTAAATCCTCTTCTGGATCTTCATCGTCGTTTTCAGTAAAATTCAGTATGTTTTTCCAGCAATTCTTAATCGTGTCAGCCTGAAGCCTACTGCATGCCAGAGAAAGATTAATGACAGCATCCTTAATTGTTAATTCTTTTAGAAGTTCAGATAGAACTCTAGATTTTGAAGATACAATTGAAGACAACAAACTAGTCCTCTAGTAGAGTTTTGTTATAGGGATGACATTTTGGTCCATTTGTTGGGTTTTCACTGGAAACCCAACATGCAAACCTTGCTGTTCACTTAATCGAGATTAACGCTGTTCACTCTATAGAACCTGATATGTTTTACTTTGCGTGTTCACTCTTGCGGATAGTTCATATAATGAAGTGTTCATATAACTGAGCGCCTACTGTAGTATAGTATAGTATAGTTTAGTATAGGTATAGGTAATATAGGTACACATAATATTGTACCCTATAAGTACAGTGTAGTTCATAAAAGTGTGGCAAAATAAGGTTATTTAATTTATTTATTTATACTTATATACCCTACGGAACTTTAAGATAGAGAGATGGTTAAATGGAGAAATCCGCGGTATTGTTCTTCACTATGATTTTTTGAAACCTTGTCCATTTTGAAAAGTTTTTTAAATACATATTCTGAATTAACGGAAAATTGTGATTTTTCAGTTTCTAATATCAGCTTTTTCTTTAAATGGAGTTGCTGCATCTGGTGTCCTTCGAATTTCTCGCATCTCGGTCTAATTTTAGCAACGTCTTTGAAGCGATCGAACCATATTCCGTAGTTCTTCAAATCATTATAATATCTTGCACTTCCAGAACAGCTTAATGACACTTTTTTGTAATCAGTGCCATTATTTTTTCAGAAGTTGAAAGCCTAGTAGGTCAAATGTGCGAAATTTTTGTTATTGGTAAGTTTTCATAAAATAATTTTTGTAATAAATAAATTGCCTCTGTGTGATTTAAATTTTACGACTCTTGTCAGAACTCAACATAGTTTTGAAGAAAAACATAAATTTCTGATTGGCAGTCAAAGTGCTGCCACCTCTCGCCCAAAAGTGTAATTAGGATTATGCAAAATATAGCCACAATTTATTATGATTGGTTTCTATCACAGCTGCAACCACTTTAGAGGAACACCTGTAGCTCGGAATTTTCAAGGTTTTTTACTTTGGCGGCAACTGAATAAATCTGGGAGGATTAGTCGGCGGCCCTATCTTTGAATTATTATTTAAAAAGAAGAGAATAAACTGAATACCGATGTGCCAGCGCCATTTGCATTGCAATGGCCACCCTACTATTTTCTATTTTAGTCAACTATCTACTAATAAATGTCCACTTTTGATGTGCATCTCGGCTAAATGTAAACAAGACGGAGATTGCAACGTGATTTTTATACCAAGACGCCGGTTCAACGAAGTTCTTGGTCGAAAATGAATAACGAATAATTAACTTAGACAATCCTACTTTCTAATTACGATAGATATGTGTACAAATAGTAAAAAAAGGTGTCGAGTGACGGATTGTTTCAATAATTTCAGAGAAGAGAGAGATTTATTTAAGGCGCGAGTCTCTAAGTTGATCCTTTATTAATAAATCTTTTCTTTATTTAACGCCCTATCTACTTTAATTTCAGAATGGTGTTGGAATAAAAATGGGTCTACATGTCCCGTTTTTACTGTTTTTAGTGCTCCCCACCCTTAAATGGCTCGAAAGTTATTTAATAAACCTCAAACGGAAAGTAAAAAGGAACTCGGAGGAGTCAAACTTCGAGTTGATAGACGTTGGTGTCCCACAAGGAGGCATTTTGGGCCCGCTCTTGTTTGTCGTATATATTACTGATGTGAGTGTCTTTAGTGTATGTACATTTCACTTCTTTGCAGATGATACAATTTTATATTTAGCTGGCAAAAATATTCTAGAATTAGTACAATGTGTTAATCGATGTCGGTGAATAAATTGAAAAGTAATGCGAGCAAGACGCAAGTTGTTCGGGAGAGGAGGTCAGGAGTTCATGCAAAGAGATTTGAAATTTAATATTTTGGACGAAGAATTAGAACTTACTGAAAAATGCAAATAAACACATGGAAAAAAGTGAGGGATATTGGAGAAAAGTTAGAACATCTCACCAGCAACTGATAGATTTCAAAACATAATAAGAAGAAGATCCTTACAATAATTGTTTCAGACGTTGCCGTCCTTCTTCAGAGGAATACGAATGCTGTCCTTCTTCAGAGGAATACGAACTTGTATTCCTCTGAAGAGGGACGGCAAAGTCTGAAACAAAATTGTAAGGATTTTCTTACTAATATATTTTTTGTGAAACAAAACCAAGTGCATTTATTATATTTCACTAAGTAGTTCAATTATGTTTCATCAAGTGCCAAGCGAGACCTCTCTCAATTACAAAATTTTTGGGGATTTACGAAATGCGCTGGGCCACAAGTTTGCTGATTAAAATAATTGGCGATCTTGGAAGAGGGGGGGGGAGCTCAAAACTATCATGATGCACGCCGATGATTTTAATAAGCGCATCTTATTTAGCTTGAAAAACTAAGTAAATGCCCAAAATTATGTTTATTTTTGATTTAGAATTTTTTGGAAACAATTTCGATTCAATTAGTTCTGTCAAATTCTAGGGCCATAAAATATCATTAGCGCCCTAGGGCGGTAAAATACAATTTACCCTTGCCTTGTTGCTTTCGTGCATTATGTTATATTTGCCTGCCTTTGCTGTATCGTTGACACACCTTGGTATCTTAGCTCTATCGCCAACTGTTATAACGTAGGTAATTCAAACCGTTCTATATGGATTTGACTTTTTCTTGAAAGGACACAACATAGAATCTACGCACTCCCACATAAATATTTGAGTAGGAATTCTCTGCAAGAACAAGCAAAAATAAAATCTAGAGGGAATATTTTGACGGTAAGGAAAGTTGATTTATTATATTTACAAAGAGTTTTTAATCCGTAACGGTATAAGAGCATCAAGTTTAAAGAGGGTGGAAACAGAACTTCAGGATTATAAAAAGGCAACTTGGGACATCGAATTTGTTGGATTTATATTAAATTCTGCGACCTGAGGCCTCAGCATACGAAAGGGGAGCCCTAGTCGGTATGTATTAGTAACTCAAACATTTCGTCGATATACTAAAAATTGAAAAAATCGGTAAACAATTGCCAAAAACAAATCAGTCGACCTCGAGTTATGGGTAAACGTTTTTATTTTTCTACGACGGTATCGTTAGCAATATTGCAATATACAGGGTGAATCAGGAATTCCTCTATGTATTGGTATTTTTGTTATTTGAAGAGCTACAAAGTCGGTTAAATGAGAGAAAAGTTGCACTATTTTGGGGCCATCTTACACCTACTTTCAAACTTTCAAAAATTTTCACAGCTTTCTAGATATAATTAAAAAATTAAAATTTTCGACTTTTTTTTTTGTTGATAACTCAACTGTGGTTTGTGCAAATGACTTGAAACTTGGAATGCTTACATAAAAAACGTTGTGCATCGTTTGGTGACATTGGCAGTGCAGTGCGATCTGTCATTTTTGCAGAGCGACAGTCAGCTTTTTTTTTCTCTATGGCAGCCATATTCGTTTCTGCCGCTGACATTAAGACAGCATTGTTATGATTACAACGGTTTTTTAATTTTTTAAATCGAATCTCAAATAAAGAAGTTACAGAGAGAAACATGTTAGACATGTAATCAAGGTAGCCATGCAACAAAAGAGCTGCGGTAAGTAAAAATCTTTATCAGTAAATTCTTTGGACAGATGAGTCCAAATTTACAAACTGTGGAATTTTTAATAGGCACAATGAGATTATTATGGCGTCAAGAAAATCCTAATCTTCTACAAGAAGTCTGACCCCAAATTAAATTCGGTTTTAATGTGTGGTGTGGTATAATCGACAATAAAGTGATTGGTCGAATTATTTACAACCAAAACGACATTAAGTTTTCTAATTTTGTGAATTTCTGGCAAAATAAACACGTGTGTTGTTTTTGTCGTTCGACGTTTCGCCTCCGATTAGAGGCTTTGTCAAGAACTTTTATTTAAATAACATATAAATATAAACTTATAAAAAGTTTGACAAAATAATTTTTTTTTTACCAATAGGACAACTAAGAAAAATACAATGGTTCCAACAAGATGGTGCTCTTACTCATAAGGGTATACTTAAATCAAAAATGTCCGGGGAGATGGGCAACGGTTCAATATTGTGGCCGGCAAGATCGCCTGATCTCACGGCCCATGACTTTTTCCTGTGAAGGTATTTGATAAACAAAATTTACAACACCGTGTATGATACAATTGAGGAATTGGAAGAGACCCTTCGTGCACACATTGTAGCATTGCCAGGAAGACAAATTAGGAGTGCTATTGATAGTGTCTCCAACCGCTGCAACAGATGTCTACAAAATAATGGTAGACAATTTGAATACTTGAGTTAATTAAAGTTGCGTTGTTGTTTTATAGCGTTTTGTTAAATTGTTTATTCGTTTTAGTTAATTTGTTTGATTGTTCTTTAAAGTACTTACCATAGTTAAAAAAAATAAAAGAAATGTAGGATTTTATTTTAATCCAAGTACTAATTGACCCTTTTCAAAATTTCCATAAATATTTTGACCGCAGCCGATTTTTTAAACTCTTCGGGAACCACCGTTTATTGCGCAAGTATTCGCTGATTTAACCGAATCTCTATCTCTTCAAATAGAAAAGGTGGGAATACATGGGCTTCCACTCCAAGTAAATTGTTTATTGATAAAGATTTTTACTTACCGCAGCTCTTTTGTTGCATGGCTACCTTGATTACATGTGCTAACATGTTTCTCTCTGTAACTTCTTTATTTGAGATTCGATTTAAAAAATTAAAAAACCGTTGTAATCATAATAATGCTGTCTTAATGTCAGCGGCAGAAACGAATATGGCTGCCATAGAGAAAAAAAAAGTTGACTGTTGCTCTGCAAAAATGACAGATCGCACTGCACTGCCAATGTCACCAAACGATGCACAACGTTCTTTATGTAAGCATTCCAAGTTTCAAGTCATTTGCACAAACCACAGTTGAGTTATCAACAAAAGAAAAAAATCGAAAATTTTAATTTTTTAATAATTATATCTAGAAAGCTGTGAAAATTTTTGAAAGTTTGAAAGTAGGTTTAAGATGGCCCCAAAATAGTGCAACTTTTCTCTCATTTAACCGACTTTGTAGCTCTTCAAATAACAAAAATACCAATACATAGAAGGATTCCTGATTCACCCTATATACAATAATACTACCAATATTGCACTGCAAAGCCGATAGGGGGTGCAGTTCACATACAACAATATTATTAGAAGCGTATAAATAATCACATATACTGTGCTAAGCAATAAGCAAAGTAGGTAACCTTATTTTAAAATACTCTGGAATTTTATGAACATGTATAGATTAATTGCAAGTTGCAAAATGTACCTGCTGAAGACAAGCAATTAACACTGATCACCATTTACGAATAACATTGTTTTGCTTTTGCTAGCTTTCTAAAAAGTATGTCGTGGCCCCATGGCTTTAATATTTACATTTCAGTGATCTTTGAGGTGCAAAGACATATTGCTCCAAAGTACCTACATTCTGAAGTGGTCAATTGTGCCCCCCTTTCGCATTTGGAAACTATTTGACATAGAAAGATGAAATTTAGTATTTATATAGCCTTCACGGATGCAATAGACCTTTTCAGTTTCACCTGGAGTGCGCGCGCAGCAGGTAGAATTATTGTGGGCGGTCCTAAGCCGCAGGTAATATTTGAAACAGCCTGCACTTGTCATTATCAATTATATATGTTATAATATAACCGGTAAATTAGAAGTAGATAAGAATGTATGACTGTTGTCAATTCCGGTTAGGGAGACTGGGTATAATCCTCTTTTATATATATATATATATATATACTGAATATACAATCGGACGCTCAAAGAGGTGGACGGTGAACTGGAATATACGGAGGACGCCTTAAAACCCTACTCATAAAAGGACGTCTTACTACATGAATAGTAAACTTTCCGTTATCTGACAGATTTTGAAATATCTTTGGCGGTTTTCCTTTTCTCCAGTGGTATGTGACTCTCTATCCTTGTTTAAAATTGTATATACACCATTAGTTCATTTCATGTGGACGCGGGATTGGGGAGGTAGTGAAAGGACGCGGCAATGATAGAGAGATGTATATATATATATATATATATATAGACGTATAGATGGTCATTAATGAGCCCAATGAATATACCAACAGGTCGTTGTGGAGCCATAAAATACGTTGTTGAGCCCGCATATTGGCTCAACAACGTACCCCAGTGTATCTCATCACTGATTGGTTGCCAAAGGCCTTGGGGGTGTGTCAACAAATTTTCAAGTTGGGCTCATGATTGTCCGATTGTATAACCAATATACGTGGAGTAGTTCTTTGAAAGTGTATGTAGGGGGCGCTTTCCGCATATTTTATATACAGTATATAAAAATCTGTGAACAGACCTTTATTGAGCCCCATATTTGGCAACAGCGCGTGGCTTCTCAACGACTTGAATATTTAGAATTAGTATACAAGATGAGCACTAAAAAGTTTGCTACAAGTATTATGACCATTTTCTATTTCGCTTCATAAGGGTGTATGTAAATCGTAAAATAAGGGATGTGTTTGATAATATAGGAACACAACAGCCTCAGGGATTAATGTACAGGGTCAAACTATTAACATGCTTAGATTTGCGGATGATATAGCAGTGTTAGCATCTAGCAAAGAGGAATAAATTAGGAGCGGCTTTGAATGAAATGGAAGCAGTTTTGATACAGGGCTACGTCATCAAAATCAATAAAAAGAAAACTAAAATTTTGGTATGTAGAGGGAGTGAAAATAGAACTAAAATTGAAATACAAATAGGAAATGAGAAAATAGAGGAGGTCGCTCATTTCTGCTATTTAGGAAGTAAAATAACTCGAGATGGTAGGAGCACTAAAGATATAAAGCAAAGAATAGCGCAGGGTCGAGTTACGTTTAACAAAAAGAAACAACTGTTATTTTCGGGAATGGTTAATGTGGAAACTCGGAAGAGACTCTTAAAGTCGTATGTATGGAGTACGGAATTATACGGGTGCGAAACTGGGACAATAGGAGAAGCGGATCGAAAAAGAGTAGAAGCGTTTGGAATGTGGTGCTACAGACGCATGATGAAGATACTGTGGATAGATAGGGTTAGCAATAGGGAAGTATTAGAAAGAGTTTTGGAAAAGCGAAAGGTATGGAAGACAATAAAGAATAGGAGAGATAGGATGGTAGGACACCTTCTAAGACACGAAGGAATAGTTCGCGACGTACTAGTCAGAGATAAGAATAAAAGGAGGTAGGGGTGGGCCTAGATTAGATTTCTGCTCTCAAATAGTTAGGGATGTAGGATGTTCTACTTTTAGGGAAATGCGTAGGTTAGCCCAGGATAGAAAAAGATGGAGGTACGCGTCCAACCAGTCTTCGGACTGAAAACATTATGATGAATAAAAATAAAAAAGTCGTGTAAAATGAAAAATATTAGAAATCAACATTTTTGAAGCAGGAATGCCGAGCATAAAATACAAGCGGTTACTATTGATGTTTTTACATTTTTATGTACAATCTGTGTAATGCAAGGTTTAGCGCCTTGAAAAGCACACGTAAATACTTTCTGGTCCTAAAATTTTTTTGTTCACGTAGTTTATATTATCTTCTGTTACTATTTGGTAGTAATTCCTGTTGAATTAATAAAATACTTTGCGTAGGTACTATCAATGGAAAAGGTTTATTATAATATTGACCGGTTTCAAGATATAATTAATTAATTAAAAAAATAATCATTATTGTTTCCAAAATTATTGTTTTCATTTTGTCGTCTTTTGACAGCAATAATTTTTAAATTTGACAGCTAAATTTAACTTTAATTTTTTTGAATACTATAATATGAAAATTATTGGTTTGCTCATAAAATGTACCACGGTCGCTTCTACGGCACTCGACGTATTGTATCCCTCAGTGCTCTAATCACACCTCGAGCTTAAAAAGCTTCTTTACGACCTTGATACATAATTATTATTTACGATACAAGTATCGTAATCGCTTATATTACGATAAGAGTATCGTACAACGTTTTATCTGCTTACTATCAGCATGACCACGACTATGGTATTAGCTTAAGAAATCATTAGTAAACCAGAAATAGTAATGAAACGCAAAAAAGTAGTAGGCCGGATATATCTATTTATTTCGACGAGTGCTCTTTTGGCATCTCTGCGAGAATTTTTCGTGCGAAGTTTTTCCTCGGATATCGAGCCATCAGTAATGTGGTTATTATTATTATTATATTATTAAATGTCTTCCTTTAACATCTCCCGGAGTTGAGTTAATATGTCAAATTGTATAAATTTTGTAATTAATGTTTATAATAAATAAGTTTAATTTGATTTGATTTTAGTGTTGGTTGCTGAGTAATTCACTTTACAATATGCGTGTTCTAAATATGCCAATTTGGTATCTTTGTGGCATAAGTGTGCTAAATTATGTCATTATAACATTCAAATGAATGTCGCAAAAATTGATATTAAGTTTTGATAGGAGATAAATAACAATTATGATAAATTATGATAAATAATGACAAAATTCGAATAAATATGTTGTGTTCAAAATAATTATAGAAAATTGCAGGCCACTAGTTTCGTCCTTATGGAACTCGTTAGTGCAGTGCTACTGTATTCATTCTATACACAACCAACTTACTTATATGGTGACCTGCATCGATCAGATATGAGCAAGCACAAATTACTTTATTAATTGTTTGGAAGTAATGAGTGGTACTGGCCCGTTCAAACAACATACGTAGAGACAGGTTATGAATTTCAATAGAGCTTTTGACACAATCAACCATAGCTTGCTAATCAGTATTCTTAGCCATTACGGGTTCGATGGACTGTCTTTAAAGTTGATGGGTGATTACTTGTCTGGGAGATCAGAGAGTCAGAATTGATAATGCGCTGTCTGCTCCTCGTTATATGCCTTCTGGCGTCCCACGGGGTTCTTTGCTGGGTCCTCCCTTGTACACGTTATATACAGCCAAACTTTCCACTGCTATAAATAATTGCACTGCTCACTTTTATGCTGATGATACCCAGCTCTAGAATTCCTTTCATAAAGAAGATGTCAATAACTCAATTAATATAATTAACTCGGACATAAAGTCCTTGCTTTCACTCGCATTGAAGCACAGTCTTATTTTAAATGCAAGCAAGTCTTCATTGATCTTCTTTGAACGGGAAGAGGCTCGGACTTCTATAAAGGATGTGTTTGCTGTTGACGTGAGTATTATGGAAATATTACCTTCTGATTGTGTGCGTAATCTTGGACTGTATATGGATCAGCCAGCATATATCAAAATGCGTTAGGTCCGAATATTGTAATCTAAGAATAGTTTATATGAAAGGGGGCAGTAGCTCTTTCAGTAATCATAGTGGCAGAGATAGTGAGGGTCGGTATGGCACTGTGATACACACTACTGCGATGTGGAAGGCAACAGGAAACCACCACATTATTATATCCCTAGTACAGCGTACTTTTAATTTATGATGAAGGCACCTTCTGGAATAAAGTATTCTCGAGGTAAAATAGTCCCACATTCGGATCTCCGGGCGGGGATTGCGTCGGAGGGAATCATCAGCAATGATAAGTGTAACATCTCACTAGTCAGAATGTTAGAAGCATGAAACAAGTAGGAAAGTTAGAAAATTTGAAAATTGAGACTACTGCTCTCAAATAGTTAGGGATGTAGGATGTTCTACTTTTAGGGAAATGCGTAGGTTAGCTCAGGATAGAAAAGTATGGAGGTACGCGTCCAACCAGTCTTCGGACTGAGAACCTTATGATGATGATTATATGAATAAAGCGTTATTAATACCAACGTCAGAGTGATTCAATTGTTGGGTCAGTGTTTAATTATTGTGATGCTGTATACGTGCCTTGCTTAAAATGCATGGATCAGTTGTTACGAGTACAAATGCCCGGTTTTGCAAAGAATCTAACAACGGATTAAGTCTGACACCGGCTTCGTTGCTATGATACCGGCTTTCTGATTGGTTGTATCATAGCAACGAAGCCGGTGTCAGACTTAATCCGGTGTTGGATTCTTTGAAAAACCGGGCCAACGAGTGCAAAATGCATGTGTGCGCGTTATTTTCGGATTGCGAAAGTGTCTGTACGACTCGCAGAAGTTAAACTCACTAAAGTGGTTGATCATGACAAGCAGGCGCCTTCGTCACACGATCTGTGCGTTTCATAAGGTTGTTGTGCAAAAGACTGCCTCGTTAACTATATAACAAAATTAAATTTATTTCTGATGTCCATAATATCCACTTTAGAAGAAAAAACCTTATTGTCCCACCGATTCATAAAACGGCTGCTTTTGACAGGTCACTTTCCTACTGCATTTGCAAGTACAATTCACTACTTAGAGCGTTCAAGAATGTAATATGTGTACCTCCCTTTAAGTATCACATTTTTCTTAACCTATTGGACAATCAACGGAACCCTTTGACTCTGTGAATCACATAATGTGTGGCGATAATAATATGTACCGTTCGACTTCTTGCCCTTCTCGTCCTTCTTTCGTTGCTGTTTGTTTTGCATTTTAAATGTATGTTTATCCTCTTAAACGGTTAAGTTGAAAAGCAGCTGAGCACTCTTTGGGGGCTCGTGCTGAACTTCGCCGTCGTGAGTTGAACATTATACTTGCTGTATTTGTTATTATCATTATAGAAGGCAATACATTTATCGTTATTATTATTATTAAAAATATTGACTTCAAAAATATTTATTTTGCGAAGCCCTAATTTGAAGTTGCTAAAAGTATTTTTTTTCCACGCACCACTTTTAAGAATGAAATTCGCTGAAAAATTTGTTAAAAAAATACTTGTAGAGGAACCAATGGAAAACATCAAATAGAAAATTTTCTGATCTTTATCGAAAGTTCAAAACAGTACAAAACTTCGCATTTCTGTCATTGTAAAATTTATTATTTCACTGACAACCTTCTGCAGATATTCAACAAACATAACTTACAACTAAAGCACTTGCCATGCTGATGAATGAATGGACCGTGGATCCGTGGATGCGCCGATCACCCATTCGTAGTGTCTTCGCATGCGCGCACATTAATATTGGCAACGTTGCCGGGATCCATAGAGTACGTTAAATGTATATTAATATACAACACGGCTCCATAGTGTAGCGTTTATATATCTGGGACTAATAAAGACCTATTATATCTAAAAATTTTATTTATGAGATATAGCTACCCCTCAATAAATGCCTTGGTTTATGTTAAAGGGAGAAAGAGAGTGCGATAAAATATACTCGTCTATCTTGCATACAAAGGCCGGGATCATCAGCGACCCGAAGATATATCGGGATCAACAACATACCGTTTAGCAATATATATATATATATATATATATATATATACATCTCTCTATCATTGCCGCGTCCTTTCACTACCTCCCCAATCCCGCGTCCACATGAAATGAACTAATGGTGTATATACAATTTTAAACAAGGATAGAGAGTCACATACCACTGGAGAAAAGGAAAACCGCCAAAGATATTTCAAAATCTGTCAGATAACGGAAAGTTTACTATTCATGTAGTAAGACGTCCTTTTATGAGTAGGGTTTTAAGGCGTCCTCCGTATATTCCAGTTCACCGTCCACCTCTTTGAGCGTCCGATTGTATATTCAGTTTTACTTAATGGCGCAGCTGTACTCCGCGACGTTGCCATTTAAATATTCACCAGTTATTAAACTTAAGCTCATCGATTGGGTTAAGTAAAGTGAGAGGTTGAATCTTCAGCGCTTTCGTACGGATGATCGCTGGAGAAGCAAGAGAAAGATATGTAGGGATATGAATAATTGTTGTGGAAGCCGTCGAAGATTCTAATCCAGAATGCCAACACTGGTAAGTATAAGTAACTTTTCTGTCTACTCCTCTGCGAAGTGGTGCCAATGATAGGACAATTTATTGGAACTCGCAAAAGTAAGTAAAACAAGACTTCTTCTACTTTGGACAAAAACGAAAAATGTATTTTTTAAATGCTTCTTGCCACGCATTTTCTATTTCAGGTTTCTTAAATTTTTCCCGTAGGGTAAACCCAGTGCGTAATTTATTTAATGTGACTAATAATATGCAGGAGAAGATAAGAGTGTTAAAATAAATAAGAGGCGGGGAAGAGGTGGTGAAGAACATATTAATAGGAGGCCATTTCAATACAAGAACAGGTGAAAGAGGAGGAATGATGGCAACAGTTGACGAAGAGGAAGAAACAGCAAGGAAATCCAAGAAAAACATAAACAAAGACGAAAAGTTAGTGCTGGAATTAGTGAAAGAGGAAGGTTGGGGAATAATGAATGGAATGAACAGAGGAGATATGGAGGGAAAATTTATTATGTGGAAGGAAGAGGAACCTCTGTAACTGATTATGTCATTGGAAATATGGAAGCTTGGTAAAGATAGAGTCTGAAGGTGGGAGACAGCGTGGACTCGGACCACTGTCCGACAATTGCAGAATTAAAAGAAGAATGCAACATGACGAAAAGAAAAAAATGAGATCAAGAGGAAAAAGCAGTGATAGGTTGGTCGGAGGAAGGATTAGAGGAGTACAAGAAGAACATCAGAGGAAAAGAAGTTAGAGAAGAAAATACAGATGAGATGGTGGAGGAGATAGAACAGATAATAAGGGGAGCACCAAGATGGAAAACTATCCAAAAGGATGTAAGGGGGGAGGAAGGACAAATAATTGGAGGGACAGGGAGTGGGGAGATATAGAGAAGTAAGGAAAGCAATGAGATGTCGAAGAGGAGATGAGCCTGGAAGAGTAGGTATAGGTAGGTCAGAAAAAAATGACAACAAGAACTTATGCCGAAAGAAAAGGAAGGGGCAAGTATCAAGCTATTGCAAAAAATAGGAAAAGTGAAGTCAGGAAAAGAAGTATGGAATATAATAAGTAGAGAGAGGAAACGAGGAAGAGAGATAGATGAAAGAATTACAATGGCTGATTGGAAGAGGCACTTTATAAAAGTACAGGGGGGCGGGAATCCAAGAAAAACATAAACAAAGACGGAAAGTTAGTGCTGGAATTAGTGGAAGAGGAAGGTTGGGGAATAATGAATGGAATGAACAGAGGAGGTATGGAGGGAAAACTTATTATGTGGGAGGAAGAGGAACCTCTGTAACTGATTATGTCATTAGAAATATGGAAGCTTGGTAAAGATAGTCTGAAGGTGGGAGACAGCGTGGACTCGGACCACTGTCCGACAATTGCAGAACTAAAAGAAGAATGCAACATGGCGAAAATAAAAAAAATGAGATCAAGAGGAAAAAGCAGTGATAGGTTGGTCGGAGGAAGGATTAGAGGAGTACAAGAAGAACATCAGAGGAAAAGAAGTCAGAGAAGAAAATACAGATGAGATGGTGAAGGAGATAGAACAGATAATAAGGGGAGCACCAAGATGGAAAACTATCCAAAAGGATGTAAGGGGGGAGGAAGGACAAATAATTGGAGGGACAGGGAGTGGGGAGATATAGAGAAGTAAGGAAAGCAATGAGATGTCGAAGAGGAGATGAGCCTGGAAGAGTATAGGTAGGTCAGAAAACTAGTTGTCAACGCATTGACAGAACAGCTTCCTAGCCACAGCCACAACTGAACTGGAAGGCGCGTTTGGCGCACATCGTGTAGAGAAAAATACCCTCTAGCCGATGCAATACAAAAATATATACGGTCTCATTGAAAAAAATGTTCTATGACGTCATATCTCGGCTCAAAAGTGTTTAAAAAAAACCCGCCCCGCCAGAAATGAGGCAGGAGATATCCTAATCGGAAGTGGGGAGAAGGCAGATAGGTGGAAAGAATATTTAGGAAACTTATATGCGGGACAGGAAGTGCAAGATATATTAGAAAGCGAAAGCAGTGTAGAGGGGCATAACCTAGGGAGTCCTATAATGAGAGAAGAGTTTGAGATAGCACTAAAAAGTTTAAGGAATAATAAAGCACCAGGTATAGATGGCTTGCAGGCAGAAATCTTAAAGTGCGCAGGTCAAGAGGTAATAGATCGTTTATTTAAATTAGTTAGTCGCATATACCTGACAGGCGAGATTCCAGAAGATTACAAACGGAACATCATAGTAGCTTTGCCAAAAAGAAAAGGCGCGGATAGATGCGAAAATTTTAGAACTATCAGTTTAACTTCCCATGCGTCAAAAATTTTAACTAGAATTGTGCAAAGAAGGATGGAGAAAAAGGCGGAAGAAATATTAGGAGAAGATCAGTTCGGATTTAGACGAAATAGAGGAACGCGCGAGGCCATTCTAGCTTTACGAGTAATTATAGAAAAAACGATAGAAAAGAGAAAGAGCGTCTATATAGGATTTGTAGATTTAGAAAAAGCCTTCGACAACGTAAAATGGGGGAAGATGTTCGAAGTGCTGAGAAAGGTAGGGATGAAATACAGGGACAGAAGAATAATACATAATCTCTACAAAGAGCAAAAGGCAGTTATAGAATGTGAGCAGGAACAAAGGGAAGTAGATATCCGGAAGGGAGTGAGACAGGGATGTGCATTGTCACCTCTAGTTTTCAACTTATATATCGAAGATGCGATTAATATTGTTAAGGAAAGAACAGCCTCAGGGATCAATGTACAGGGCCAAACTATTAACATGCTCAGATTTGCGGATGATATAGCAGTGTTAGCATCTAGCAAAGAAGAATTAGGAGCGGCTTTGAATGAAATGGAAGCAGTTTTGACACAGGGCTTCGGCATGAAAATCAATAAAAAGAAAACTAAAATGTTGATTTGTAGGGGATGTGAAAATAGAACTAAAATGGAAATACAAATTGGAAATGAGAAGATAGAGGAGGTCGCGGATTTCTGCTACTTAGGAAGTAAAATAACTCAAGACGGTAGGAGCACTAAAGATATAAAACAAAGAATGGCGCAGGGCCGAGTTGCGTTTAACAAAAAGAAACAACTGTTATGCTCGAGAACGGTTAATATAGAGACTAGGAAGAGACTCTTAACGTCGTATGTATGGAGTACGGCATTATACGGGTGCGAAACTTGGACAATAGGAGAAGCGGATAGAAAAAGAGTAGAAGCGTTTGAAATGTGGTGCTACAGACGCATGATGAAGATACCGTGGATAGATAAGGTTAGCAATAGGGAAGTATTAGAAAGAGTTGGGGAAAAGCGAAAGGTATGGAAAACAATAAAGAGTAGGAGAGATAGGATGGTAGGACACCTTCTAAGACACCAAGGAATAGTTCGTGACATACTAGAGTCAGAGATAGGAATAAAAAGAGGTAGGGGTAGGCCTAGATTAGACTACTGCTCTCAAATAGTTAGGGATGTAGGATGTTCTACTTTTAGGGAAATGCGTAGGTTAGCTCAGGATAGAAAAGAATGGAGGTACGCGTCCAACTAGTCTTCGGACTGAGAACCTTATGATGATGATGATGCCAGTTTCCTATGAACCATCTCTGATATATGTATGCAAAAATTCAGCAAAATCTGTGGAGCCGTTTTCCCGTAAAAGTGCCAACAGACATACACACATACATACGGACGGAAATGTGCCACCTTGCCAAAAAGTCTTAGAATGACCTGAAACGTCCACATTTGATGAAAAAACACCATGGTCAAAAAACGACTATCACAATAGCTACCTAGCTTAGACTAGGAAGCTAAAAATGCCTACAAGAACTTATGCCGAAAGAAAAGGAAGGGGCAAGTATCAAGCTATTGCAAAAAATAGGAAAAGTGAAGTCAGAAAAAGAAGTATGGGGGGGGCGGAGGGGGAGGGGGAGAGAGAAAATTATGAGAATGACATGAACGAAGAAACAAGTAAAGAGGTACAAGTAGAGACAATAAACTGGAGGAAGTCGGAGACGTGGTAAACAGATTGAAAGAGCACAGAGTGGTTGAATCAAGAACTTTGACGTAAATTCACTATAAATTCTTAATAAGTTAACCTCACACGCCAAAATACAGTGACACAGTAATGAAACCCGACACGTGTTTCGCTGACAACGTCAGCATCCTTAGGAGTTGAAGATTAATCCTTACTGTCTTTTAGCGTGTGGGGTTAACTTATTAAGAATTCATAAATTGAAATTAGGAAAAGCTGCAGGAGTGGACGAACTACAAAATGAAATAAGGACACATGAAGTTGAGGAAACACTGGAGATGATAAGGAAGATATGCAGTGGAATATGGGAATGTGAAGGGAGGGACTGATACTGCCAATAAGAAAGAAAGGAGATGAGAGGGAAACGGCAGATTACGGAGGAGTGAGACTGACGCAAACATATACAAAAAATATGCACCAGTACTGGCAAATATACTGGAAGAAAAGTTAGAGGAGAAGAAGGGCAATCAGGATTCAGGAAAGGGAGAGGGAGGTACGATTGAAAATATTTACGCACTGAATCATGTAATAGGGATAGAAACGAAAAGGAAGGGAGGGAAAATAATGACATACTTAGTGGATCTGACGGTAGCATTTGCCAAAATTAACAGGAAAAAAATTGTTGGAGAGAAAGAAAGTAATTAAGAGGGAATACAGGGCAAGAAACATATAGAGCAAGAAACATAGTAAGGGTGGGAGGACGGCTAAGTGAAGTATTTTGGACGGGTAGATAGAGAAGTCATATTTAGAAGAGGTAATGAGGGGCAGGCGGGAGGAGTGATGATAGGGAAAAAGGAATATTAGGCACCAGCATATGCGGATGATATAGTCCTCTTGGCAAAGGAAGAGAAAGAACGCAATTAGATGCTGATAAGAATGGAATGTTTGGAGAGGAAAGAACTAGCATTGAACACGGAGAAGACTAAATTATGAGATTCAGGAAGAAGTCGCATAGAGAATTGGAAGTGGGAAGAGTTGGAAGAAATGAGAGTTTAAATACCTTGGATTCACCTTACAAAGTGGGCGACAAAAGAAGCATGTAAGAGATGTAGCAAGACAACAATAGCGATGAAACAGGTAGGTATGGGGATTGGGAAAGAGGAATGTTTGAGGGACTGGAAGAGAATAGTAAAGTGGATTGACGCATTAGTGAGGAGCGTAGGAATGTATGGAGCGGAAATTTGGGGGTGAGGAGAGAGAGAGAGAGAGAGAGAAAATAGAGTGGCTCCATGAGAAGTACATAAAGATCGACACTGGATTTAAATTGGATAACGACAGGGTACATGATAAGAGAGGAGACAAACAGAGATAAATTGAGAATCAGGGCAGGAACAAGAACAATGAAATACGAAGAAAAGTTAAGGTGGGTGCTGTAACGAGTTAGCCAGGCAGTGTTAGGAAGAGGTACGGAAGAGATAAATGAAAGATTGAAATGGGAAGAGAAGCAAGAATATTTTTACCAGGAGCGAGGGTAGACATCAGCAGAAGTGGGGAACTTTAGAACATCAGGATGGAACATAGTGAGAGAGGTAGAGGAGAGAGACAGGCAAATACAAGAACAGGATAAAGAAGAGAAGACGATCAAGATACAACAATAAATACAATGAGATAAGAGCAGAGGGACTGCCAGGATATTTACAAAGAAGCGGAAGGGAGGAGAGGATAATAAGGGTGGCGAGGTTTAAGCTGGGAAATGAGATGAGAACAAAGGAAGAATAGAAACTGTTTGGTTTGTTTGCATACAGCAACCGCATATCATGATTTCACTCTTATTAGAGCTCATCAGTATGGAGCAGCTATGTACAAACAAACCAAACCAGCATCTATTCTTAAAGTCGAAGAGCAAAAATATAAAAATTCTACCCGGATTTGCTCCAACAACTATTTCCCGGGCAAATACCTCTACATGCATTGAATTTGCTCTGTAATTCAATGCCTGTCGGGGCACTTGCCCGGGAAATAATTGTTGGAGCAAATCCGGGTCGAATATCTATATAATGAGATGAGAGATGGAAGGTATTTGAAAAGCGAAGACAGAAGAATGTGTAGGGTATACGAGGCGGAGGAGACATGAGAACATTTGTTAGAGAGGTGCTGGTGGAGAGAGAACTCCGAAGAAGTGAGAGTGGAGATGATACTGGAGGAAAGCGGAGGGGAGAAGTGGATGGAATTGATACAGAGGGGAAGAAAGGAGATGGAGGGTGAATTACACATGAATAGGAGTTGAGATATGCTGAAATGAATTGTGAGAATAATTTTATTTTACTTTTATTTGTTCCATTTGTTTCTTTATTTTAAATTGTAATCCCAAATGGGAAGCAATAAATTCATTATTCAATATTAGATTTACATATTTCTGAAATTTAGTTGCGCGCGGCTGAGGCAAGATTATTAAAAGACTTTTTCCACCAGCTCCTCATAGACAGATGATAAAGAATAAAAACCCTGTTGCCACTCTCTTCGGTAGCAGTAACCACCACATCGTGAAAGTAAGTATATCGATCGGACGCAGAATACGCGGAAGCATAAATTATGTATATACGGAATCGTGTATATAGAAAAATTCCGCAGCGCCTCGCAGCGGAAATTTTGTGAACTTCATTATACTGATCAATTTTATTATACCGACAATTTGACGTCCATCTGATTTTGTTTCTGCAGGCTGCTACCCCTCCCCGCCAACGTTTACTATGGGCAGGCAATCCTGCGTCCGTATATGGACGCAGAATTACGGTGGACGCAGGATTGCATGTAATTGCACAATATAGGGACGCACGATTGTAGGGAGAACAAATATATATATATATAAATTTGGTTTGTTTTCTTGGGAATGCTGTCAAGTGGAAAGTAAAGCCTGCGAGCTTTTTCTCTATTTCCTATATTTCGGCGTAATATGTCGCCTTCATCAGGGCTAAAATGCAATACACTGTCAAACGATAACAGGGGCACGCAGTCTCTACTTACAAAAGAAACCGGCCACATGGCTAAGTTCGATATGATCACTTTTACTAAAAAGTACACTACAGTACAGTACAGTACAGTACAGTACAGTAGCAAGTACAAACTGAACTATAGAAACAAGTGTTTTAAACGTTGAATGGAATTAGCACTTACTTGAAGAAAGTTGATATTATATTATTCATATTCACAATAACAAAACTGACAAAATTGTTTTTTGACATAATACCATGAATAAAATAGTTACTATGTGGAAATTTGAACAGAAAAGTTTTGATATTGGACAAAACAAATTAAGCACAGGAGAATTATTATTATCTGTTTGATCATTGAGTAACAAATTACCATTTTTAAATTTGTTAATTTCCACAAATTTTAAATTATTAAGGTTTTTACCTTTATCATCAATATGCAAAATTTTAAATTGATCATCAAAAGAATAGTCTTCTCCAATCAAAAGATTAGGATAGGTAGAATCAGTTTTCTTGTTTTTAAACGAAAATTTATGTTCTCCAATACGTTCTACCAGTTTGGTCTATACAGGGTGAGTCAATAGTGCGGGATTCTTCGTTATATCCTTTACAGTTAGAAATACTAAAAAACTTTCCATATAAAAGTTGTTTCCAGTGACATGCTGCTCCAGCTAAAATTATCTTTAGCTATACAGCTTGTCCCCTTCGTTATTTCAAATGGAACACCTTGTATTTGACTTCATTTTCGAATTCCTTGATCGATTTTACTATGAGGTTATATGAAATAATGTTTTTCTAAACTTCATATTTTTTGAGTTATGGGCATTTTCTTGCGCATATTTGCAGATGCAGAACAATTTTGAAATTTTAATATCTCGGAATTGAATAGCTGTAGCAGTAATAATTTGATGGAATGAAAGCAACATTTAGGAATAATTGTTGCTGTAAGAAACAATCGAAAATATTATACGGGATATTAGCAATTACAAATTAGAAAATTTGAAAACACCATATGTAACTTTCTAATTTCAAATAGAACCCTATTGTTTTCATACGATTGTTGGATTCCCCATAAAATTGCCTTTCTTATTGCAATACACTTCCTCATCCCAAAATTAACCGTTTTTTAAGTATTTGTATTTTCCAGATAAATATAGCAAATATGATTTGATAATACTCAGTTAGCTATGAAAAAAGTTAAGTCATAAATTTTTTTGCAGCTAATATCGCTTTGTTTAAGTTGATTTGAGAGTTAAGTTTTCTTAAGTGAAAATGAATTTTGCAAAACAAGACTTAATAGACATGGTCTACACTTTGGGCGAAAGTGAAAGAAATTGTTTGTTAGGTGCCAAAATGTATGTACCTACAAATATGTAGTATATTATACACGAGTTTATAATGAATGCTATTATTACCTAGGATGAAGTTTACAACACGAGCGAGTGAAACGAGCGAGTTTTGTAATCATCCGAGGTAATAATAGCATCATTATAACGAGTTGTATACTATACTTTGTCCACGACTATCAAAACAGATTCCCAGAAAGAATTTACCTTCATTTCCCTTCTCCAGTGTAAGAAAGATTCATACATACGCTCTCAGGTATAATTTTCTTGGTTTTTTGGGCAATGAATCTAATGAGGCAAGTTCTGCAGCTTCTTTTATTGCTGGTGCTGTTAAAGAAACCTCATTTTCACTCTCACTACTCATTATATCTTCTTTTTTAGAATATGTATTTCAAATTAAAAGCAACCATGCTGATTTGACGTTTCAATTTGAACTGTCACATCGCGATCGCGGCCTACTAAATAAATGTAAAAAAGGGTCAAAGCGATGTTCCTATTGGTGTAGTGAACAATATTCATTAATCACTGCAGTGATTAATGTATCTAATTGTGATTGAAGAAACACAAGTATAAAGAGTATATTATAAGATAGTCGTGGACAAAATATTTTATGACAGAGGGACATTTCATATAGAAACGGAAATGTGAACAAACATAATTTGCATTATTATGCGACTGAAAATTCCCATTTTGTACGATATATGGACCACCAGCACAGATGGTTCATCAACGTTGTATTGTTGGGACACCTATTGTTGGTTCTTATATTTTTTTGGTAATGTGGATGGAAACACCTACCTCCACTTTCTGCAACATTATTTGGAAAATATGTTGGATGAGTTGCCATTAGGAGTAACGATTAGGTGTAAAGATTAAACCGAACCCCTTGTTTGTATCATCAAATGCAGTTATTTTCTGTACCACTATAGAACTAAAACGAGAGAGACTATCCACAGAAAACTTTTAATGATGAGGGTGGAAGATGACGTTCCTTATAAAGTAGATTTTCGCTTTTTCCAACCCCACAGTTGCAACCCTCTAGTTGACAACCGGAAGGTAGAAAGATAAGTTCATTGAGTAAGAACGTGGTAAAACAAACTTTTTGAATTTCTTATCACTTCTTGTGAAAAACACGTAAAGCAACAGCGGAACTTCAGACTTTCTCGAACATGAATAACTATATCGCTTCAGTAGAACCACATATTTCTATTATCTGATGTCGTAGCAATATAGCGAATTCCAAGATTTCATTGGTTAATATTGAAATGTTCCTTCAACTTTCTTTTGACGAACTCGTCCTTGAATTGAAAAGTTAAGAATCTTGCTAACTTTTCGTCTCTGGAGAGTACAAGATAGATCAGCATAAAAATTAAGAGGCAAAAGTTGTTCTTTACAATGAAATTTAATTAGCAAGATTCATATTTTGTAAAAGCTTTAGAACTTCTATAAAACTTTCAAAGTATACATTTGGATGAAATAAAAACAAAGATATATACAAACCTAACGTCCAGACAGGTAAAAGATTTCAACAACTTGATTAATTTAATAATTGCCAGTAAATAATTAACGGAAATGAACTGGACGCATTACTTAAAATTCTGGAAATTTAGAGCGTTTTCTTAATGAATAATGAATGTAATCATGATACAATGGACTTATAAAATTAAAACGCAATTCAGTATAAACAGGATTGCGCGTCTTAATGTAGAGCAACAAAATGAAGGGCACAAACACTTAATCCTTACTTTAGAAATGAAAGTTACAAGGATGATAATAAATTGATTGACTAAAATCGGTTTAATAAGTTGCAAATAACACAGTTATATCCTTGGGAGCAAGGGTTATAAATAATTATTAGAAAATATGTAACTGATGACTATGGTGCTCCAATTCCTAAACACCAGTGCATTTTATGAAATTATACAGTATTCATATAGAAAACATCCCACTTTAGTTTTCGTTCTGCATTCTTCTAAATTATTATCTCTTATACAAGCTGTTCCACTTTCCCTGCATAGCATTTAACTTTGTTTTGAAATGAAATTTGCTCTGTTTAATAGCATTTTTCCATTGGGGAACAGAGGTTACCGTCAATATAAGGCCGAGCAGAGAAAGATTTTTCCTCTGCTTTCCTCTGCTTTTCTCTGCTGTGCTGTGCTATGTTGGGCTATGTTGGGCTATGTTCAATAATCCATTCACTAATTACTTAAATCCCTATTTAAAGAGGATGTTAATTCTTGTTGGCTCATCATTGCTGTCTCGGTTACTATTGAAGATAAAGAGAAGGTTAGACAGCAAAGCAAATTTCAGTATGACCTTTTGAAACCTTATAAACTGAATAGTTTCTGAGATATTCTAAAAAAGCAGAAAAATGCTTATTCGTTTTTTAATAACTGCCTCATTTTTAAATGGATTTGCGTCAAACTTTGTCTATATGCAGAAATTAACATTATCCGTTCAATTGTGTCATTCAAATTTTTCAGATTTTAACTTGATTTCAATTTTTTTTTCTTTCAGGATTAAAAAAGATATCAAATAGTTGAAAAATCTAACCTGACGCCCATTAATAAATAAAAAACTTGACTATTGCTATTTATTTGTTTTTTACTGCATGAATGGAGAATATCCATTTGAGCATTGCAGTAAAACTTTCAGGCAAATCCGTTAAGAAATAAAATTTCACAAACTGTATACATCATAAAAGCAAAGGTTAACACGTTTTGTGAAACTTCGAAAAAATAGTAATTCTATGGTATTTCTTTTACTTCAAATAAATAACCAATATTACATATAAAATATAAAATAATTATGGTAATCATTCACTTTACTTGTAATAAATAAGTACGGTATAAAAGGAGGTGTGCGGCAAATTGCTCGAAAACAATTGCTCGAAAAAAAAATTAATAATAATAATAATAATATCTCTACTCACTCCTACTAACCCTAAGGTTAGCCCCAGAAGCTAACTATATAGTTTGTGCGGGACGGAGGAGGCGGCATATTACTATTGGGCCGCAGGTGCGTCACAGGAACGACCTACAGTTGTTAGTACTCTACCCACCATTTAGTGCGAGAATGAGGAAAACCTGGAAAACCTCATTAGGTAAATCTCGATAGGCGATACAAGGCGCGCCCCAGCCACAGCCAAACCGCGGGCACTGTTGCTGAGCATTAACGACTACTCACTCGTGCATGCCAGCAAGATCCCACGGCTCGACATCAATTGCTCGAAAAATTGTTCCTCGAGTGGGAAGTTCCTCGAATAACAATTTCTCGAAAAGAGAATTCCTCGAAGTAATAAAATAATAGTATATTGTAACACAAGTGAGGGAAAGGACTTCATTGCACAACGAGTACTAATACCTACATATGTACCGAATGTTTTTATCGAAATTACTAATTCGGGATATTTCTACAAAAAATAAGTTATTAATATTGAGTGACATACCTTTAATATATGGTAATAAAATGCTACGGTAAATGTAAATAGATCGGTAAATGTATACATTTTCCTATTTAGTTGACTTATTTAGTGAATTGTTTTTATATTTTTTTAAACAAATTAGCCGCAACAAAAAGGTTCTATGGCTTACTATGTTTAGGTGTTGGTTAAGCGGAGCGAGCGGAACGTTATCGGTCTCGATCATTCGCCATGTAACGCTATGTGAATTTGTTCATGATGTCTATCCAAATTGGTAAATGTAAACATTTACCGATCTGTTTACATTTACCGTAACATATAAATGCAAAAAAAGTACCTATATCTAGTTATTTTTATTGTATGTATATAAATTTAAATAAATTTGAAAAAAATGAATATCTTTTTAAGTAAGTACCTACCATCTACCTTATTCCATTACTTCGAGGAATCTCTTTTCGAGAAATTGTTATTCGAGCAACTTGCCTTTCGAGGAACTTTCCATTCGAGGAACAATTTTTCGAGCAATTGATTTCGAGCAATTTCCTTTCAAGCAGTTGTTTTCGAGCAATTTTCACCAAGCCATAAAAGGAGCTCTTTAACTCTGTAGCCTGTAGGTCTCCTTGAACTTCGTGCAGACACTGAATACTTTGACAGTAGTTTGGTAATAATCAAGATATCTTGTGCAGAATATCTTTTAGATTAATAATTTACATTTAAATGCTATGGGAAATTATTTAGTAACTTTCGTATTCTATTATTTTCCAGTGCGCGTATGTAAGCAGTAAGCATGTTCTATTTTAATGTAATTTGGTAAATCATTTATGTATCGTTATCTGCTTTAATGGTAGAGATATTCCACACTGAATTGATGGAAAATTCTATTCTGCATAAAGCACGACCCTCGAAATTAGCAGTTGATAAGACGGTACTCTCCATATAGTAAGAAAGAAAATTGATAAAAGAGTTAGGTATGTTGGTTGATAAAATTCAAAATCGAAGTTGAACTAAGCAGTCTTTTGTGAATCGGCTGAAAGAAAGGAGAATTTCATTACCTACTTCATTTCATAAACAAAATTAAAAATTTTAAGTAACCCCCGACACAACGCCTTCATCTACCTATCCATATATACAGTGAGGCCCTAAAGTTTGGAATAAAATTCATAATTTCTTTTTTATTAATATTTCAATGAAATGCTCGGACACGTCAATTTTTATTTTCGATTTAGAATTTTGTGAGGAACATATAAAATATATAGGGTGTTCCATTTTCATATACCGCTGTCAATGTCAATTTTCTTAAATGGAACACCCTATATACATTCATGTTTCTAAGTAGGCCATTGAAAGACAATTTCATAAATGTGGCATTTGTTACCTTTTACCTCTATAGCTATCGAGATATTAACATTTGAATTTAGATATTCCTCAAAATTAGAATTAGGATATCTAGTCGGGGAGCAGCCATCTCAAAAAGCGCTTATTTAAAGAGTTAGTCCGAAGTCGAGGACACGCTTGTTTTGAAGACTGTTTTCTATGTAAAATCACCCGCTGAATCCGAATCCGGAGGGCGCCTGTTCATTTGGGATGGCCTTCACCCTGAAAAATGCATTTTTACGTAAAATTTCGAAAAATTGAAAACTCGGAACATTTCAGTTTACATAATCATATCTTCGTTCTGGAGACAGCTAGGAAGCTAATTTCTTTTTTGAAATGTTCTCCAGACATTTTTGATTGCAAACCTGTATGCACAATTAACTTTCGAAAAATAACTACGTCAGAAATTTGTAATTTTGTACACCGCGACATTTTTGTGCACCTTAATTTTCACCACGCGAGAATTTTTTTTATTGTAAAAGATAGATACCTATTCAATCGAAACAATATGTCGTGAAAAGTATGCAGAAGTTTTTAGTGAAAAAGTCATCTCGATATCTTCAATACTGACCGAGTTACAGCAATTAACAAAATATTGATTTTTGCGCTGCGGCATAGTATTCTATCCTCTACTCTGCGCATCTACCTACTCCGTGATGCATCTACGAATGCGGGCGGCTAATCTCCGTCATATGCGGGAAACTCGTGCAAATACCTATTACTTTTCTTTGACAAAGTGATAAAACAGTTTCCGATATAATCAAGTTTATGTTTAATTGTTTACAAATAACAATAACTATGTACGAGTAGGTACGAGTAGTATGTATATGTGGAATTGTTTTGGAATCACTGTTTGAGCGATTTTGATTGAAGACTGAGGTTAAGTTATATGCATTACTATTAGTGAAAATGGAAATCAATTATAATTTGTGCATAATTTATCAGATGAATGATTCAGCAGAAACAGTTCAAGCTGTAACTGAAAATGGATACAACGCATTGTTCAAGGCGGTAGGCAGGTCGCTTCTGACCCCTTGGCTGCCTCAAAGACTAGAAGTCTTTGGGGTGCCTGCGTGTCAAGTTACGTATTGGCGGATTGCCGCCTTCAACCTAACCTAAGCTAACGAACACTGTATCTACACCGAGATCTACACCTCTACACCGTTCCTCATTCGAAGAAAAAGATTCATTTTCTAAAAAGTTTTTATATTTGTTCTCAAAATAGGAATACATAAAAATTGGAACTCCATACATGGGCGTAACATAAATTAATTTGGTATAAGATCTACATCGAAATGCATAAAAAATACAAAGTAAGTAAGAAGTAACTGCATAATATGCACGTGCCGCCTTAAAGTGAATGCCAAAGGAGGCATTCGGTAATCCCGATTTCGTTTTTTCTGCGGGTGTATACCGTCCGCCGCCTCAAAAGTTGGCCTCCTGTGTGTTTGACACGCATTCTCCGCTCTCTAGAAACGGCCCTGGCGGCAGGTACAAAAACAGATAGAATTAGTGTAGGTATGTCTGTCGCAGAATTTGAAAAATTAAGAACAGTTTTACAGTTATGATATGTTATTTGTAAACAATTAAACTTAAACATAAACTTCATTACATCGGAAACTGTTTTATCACTTTGCCAAAGAAAATTAATAGGTATTTGCACGAGTTTCTCGCATATGACGGAGATTAGCCGCCCGCATTCGTAGATGCATCACGGAGTAGGTAGATGCGTAGAGTAGAGGATAGAACACTAAAAATTCAGAAAAAAGCTATTCGTGTGCTTGCGGGCCTGGGTATGCGTGATTCTTGCAGACAAGTGTTTCAGGAACTTAGAATGATGTCGGCCATAAATCTGTATATTTACGAGGGTGCTTTCTTTGTTAACAGTAATGAATCTCTTTTTGATCGAAGTAATGATGTGCACAGTTATAACACTAGAAACAATAACGTTAGACCACAGCACTCAAATAGTAATATGCACTACAATTCTTTTATTGGTACTTCTGTTAGGGTTTACAATGGATTGAATGATGACCTAAAGGGTATCACGCAAACTAAGCTATTTAAGAAAGAATTAAAATTGCTGTTGAGTTCGGACACATACTACACGTTAAACGAATTCTTACTTAAGCCAAAAATTGACTGTGATACGAATATGGTGCTGCGATGAGGATGGTGTGGTTGATGTGATCCGGTGCTCTATTACCTGTTATATTTTGTCTTGTGTGGTTTATTGCCGCTGTTTTGTTGACTGTGATATACATATATATATATATATATATATATTGTATTTTGTGCGTTTTTATATTTTTACATTTTTACATCTTTGTGCTTTGTGTATGTGTGTGTGTGTTTTTTTTGTTGTTGTAACTGCCATTTTTTTGATTTTTTTGTATATTCTACGCTTGTGCCAGTGAATAAATTGATCTATCTATCTATCTATCTATCTATCTATCTATCTATCTATCTATCTATCTATCTATCTATCTATGCCAGAGCGCAAAAAGCAATATTTTGTTAATTGCTGTTTGCCCGGTCAGTATTGAAGATATCGAAATGATTTTTTCACTAAAAACTTCTGCATACTTTTCACGACATATTGTTTCGATTGAATAGGTATCTATCTTTTACAATAAAAAAAATTCTCGCGTGGTGAAAATTAAGGTGCACAAAAATGTCGCGGTGTACAAAATTACAAATTTCTGACGTAGTTATTTTTCGAAAGTTAATTGTGTATAGAGGTTTGCAATCAAAAATGCCTGGAGAACATTTCAAAAAAAAATTTAGCTTCCTAGCTGTCTCCAGAACGAAGATATGACGATGTAAACTGAAATGTTCGGAGTTTCCAATTTTTCGAAATTTTACGTAAAAATGCATTTTTCAGGGTCAAGGCCATCCCAAATGAACGGGCGCCCTCCGGATTCGGATTCAGCGGCTGATTTTACATAGAATACAGTCTTCAAAACAAGTGTGTCCTCGACTTCGGGCGACCACTTTGAATTTAAGCAAGCTGCTCCCCGACTAATCTGAACTTCTACAAAAGCTAGAGATTGCCGAAATTGGAAATTAGGTTTACAAAACTGCCACGAAATAACAAACAATATTAAGTAAAAACACAAGCAAGTAATTAACACCAAAAATAATCTAAATTAAATGTTCAGTGTGAGCTCCAAGAACTTGCTAAGCTATAGCCAAACTGTACTCGAATTCGTAAAGAACATTTCTAATAACTTCAGGCATGATTCTCCGAATTTCATTTCCTATTTTCGTTCATAAATCTTTGATGTCATACGGTTGTGTGAGGTATACTTTGCTTTTTTTTGCTTCTAATTTTGACGAATTTCTAAATTCAAGTGTTAATATCTCGATAGCCATGGAAGTAAAAGGTAACAAATGCCACATTTATGAAATTGCCTTTCAATGGACTACTCAGAAATATGAAAATGTATAGGGTGTTCCATTTAAGAAAATTGACATTGACAGCTGTACATGAAAATGGAACAACTTGTATATTTTACATATCCCTTACAAAATTCTAAATTGAAAATAAAAATTTACGTGTCCGAGCATTTCATTGAAATATTGATAAAAAAGAAATTATGAATTTTATTCCAAACTTTAGGACCTCACTGTATAAAACAAAAATTGTTTCTACCTATGTCCGTTATAGACTCCAAAACGGCTGGACCGATGTTAATGAAATTTTCAGGAAATCTTCAGATTAGCCCAGCGGGTGATTCTGTGAAGTTTGGTAGCGATCGGATCAACAGAATTTTTTTATACGTTTATGTGAAGCCGGGGCGGGTCGCTGTAATTTATAAAGTGACAATTGACAGCAAACGTCAAACTGCATATGTCATTCGCAGTTTATCAAGTTTCAAACGATTTTACCACAATGATTTCTTCTGAAGCAGCAACGCGCCGGGTACCAGCTAGTAAATTATAGCTAAGAACCATCTCGATCACGTCAGCTTTCAAACAAGAAAAACCGCATCAAAATCGGTCCATTCGTTTAGGAGCTAGGATGCCTCAGACAGACACACAGACACGTCTAACTTATAACACCCCTCTTTTTTGTCGGGGGTTAATAAACTTAAAATAGCGTCGCTTGTGACACAGTGAATTGAGCTGATTTTGGCATCATAATATCGCTTACCGCTTACCACACCATCTCAGTCGGGTTGTACTGACAGTGGTGATTAAGTCTTAAGACACAATGTCCATTTTGCAGAGTTAGTTCGCCTAATCTGCATTTCTTAAAAATTTCGCCGAATTCATCTTCTTACTCCGCATTTAACCAAAAGGCAATAGGTATGGATCAATATAATTAAGAGGACGTGCCGTTAAATTTATAGGGCATCAAAAAGTTGTACGTAACAGTCAAAATAAGAACTATGCAGGGTGGCCCGAAATTAGCGTGCAATATTTTACCAGCGTGTTTTGTGGTCAAAAATAAGACAAAAAGTTCCTATAAGCCTATATCGAAATATGCTTCGTAAGGGAGCTATAGCTTTCTAAAAGAGAAGGCCTGAAGACGTTTTTTTCTAAATATCTTCGAAACAAGTCAAGTTAAAATTATTAAATTTAATGGAATATTTAAGTACCAAATGCTGAATCTATTGCTGTAAACATAATTTTTAAAATTTAACAGTGGCGTCTCAAATCTGGGGGTGGCGGAGGTAAGATTTACCCCAACTTTTGTGTAGAACATGTAGTATTCAATTTTTCTGTAAAAATTTGCAACTTCAGAGTTTTTTGCAAAAAAATGTGCTCCTGTCTCGTTTAAGTATACAAACGAAGTTCTCCACTTCTTGTAGGATTTTTTTGGGCATGCAGCGAAATTTTTAAATCGACTGTGCCTCTTATCAAAACGAGACAGGAGCACATTTTTTTGCAAGAAACTCTGAAGTTGCAAATTTTTATGGAAAAACTGAAAATGACATGTTCTAAAAAATTTGGGGTAAATCTTACCTCCGCCACCCCCCAGATATGAGACGCCCCTGTTAAATTTAAAAAAATATGTTTATAGCAAAATATTCAGCATTTGGTACTTACACATTCCATTAAATTTAATCATTTTAACTGGACTTGTTTCGAAGATATTTAGAAGAAAACGTCTTCAGGTCTTCTCTTTTAGAAAGCTATAGCTCCCTTGCGAAGCATATTTCGGTATACGCTTATAGGAACTTTTTGTCTTATTTTTGACCACAGAACACGCTGGTAAAATATTGTATGCTAATTTCGGGCAACCCTGTATAAACACGTGATTTCTGCTATCCGTGACTTAGTTCCAGAATATTTGACAGTACCCTCTGTAGCTGCATGGCTAGTGCAGCAGCTTAATAATCATGGTAGCGCTGTATCGAACGTCTCTTCTTTCAGTATGGTTTTTGCGTTGACTCCGTTTAAATAAGTTTTTAAACATAGAATGTTCCACGACTCATAATCTGCCCTGCCCTGTGTAGTCTTGTGGAGACCATTATGGTTATTCTAAGTTGACATCGTGTATTCTCGATCTCCTGAACGTTTGATCCTTAGACTTTTTTCTGTAACAGATTTCACGCCGTAGTAGAATTTGGAACTATGTACTTCTTTTAAGTGGGAGGACACTTTCAGTCTATCCCTGTTTTCATTATCATTATTAAGTAATTACATGTTTGTATCCTGCTCTAGCAATATCGAGAAGAAATATTTTTCGGAAGTGAATATGCCCATTAAGCTTACGGCCTAAATTACTTCAACTCATATATCTTTGTTAGTGAAACTTTGTTTTCAAATAAGTACCCCAAATACTCACAGGATTAGTAATGGAATTATGGATAATTCAATAAGTGAACCAGCAGCGACCAGATAATTGAGCGACACAGAGAAATAGTTAGGTACGGTAGTTAACTATCTGTAAGTAATTCCAAAGGTTTTTTTTTAATATTCCATTTTATAAAGTAGCAAGAGTGCGTGAGCTTTTATTCAAATGCACATCATTTAAAAATAAGAAACGTTTCTTATACTCTTCACCATAAAACAACGTCTCCTTCTCATTGAAAGAAGTGACACAAATTGGTTTGCCCCTGAATAATTTTTTTCTTTTGGCAACTGCTCGAGCCCAAAGATTAATGACAAATCTGTCAATTTCACTTTCCATTTCCACCAGACCTCGTGGTGCTGTTTGAATTCTTATTAACCTACAAATATTTCCAACCAGTAGTAAGTAAATGTTGTTTACTACAGTCGCTTATGCGAGAAGCGTGCTTAAATACATATGCACAGCTGACCAGAACGGCCAATTTGAATAAAATGCACTAATTTAATTGTGATCTAATTTGCTGATTCATCAGACTGTGTTTGTTTCATGCGCAAAGAAATGACGCATTTTCCTAGTAGATTTTTATTGTGAATAGTGCGTAGTTTTAAAAAGTGCAATTTTAATAAGCAATGGAAGAAATGAGATAAAGTGATACAAGAAGCAATAAGTAGAACAAGGTCGTCCAGTCCAAAAATAGTAATTTATTGATATTTCGTACCGAGATATGGAATAAAACTGTAAGTATTCTTTAAAAGTTTCTTAAGTATCTAATAGCAGCAACACATAAAGAAAAACTTTCTATTTGTAGACAACGATAGTAAAAGTGATCATCTTATAATGTTTTATGTCTGTATGTTTACATAAAATATTAGGATGCAGAGCGTGAGGTGGCAATTAAAATGGTTATAAACCGAAAAATATGACTATTTTGGGTAGGTTTAGTTTTGGCCGTATTTGTCATAAAACAACTACGTGTGATAGTTCATTTTTATTATGGTCACTACTTTTTCATTATCTCTTCCACTATTCCTGTTTATGGTGTAATCTCAGTTACAAAATTTTATACTTTATGTTTGTTACCGATACCTACTGCTTTTATGAATTTCTGTTGGGTTATCACCGTCACGTAGGGATCTTCTAGTTTTTAGATCAAATTTCTGTCCAGTACAAATTAATATAAGAAAATATTCATCATTCAATACTTTATCATAAAATGACTAAGATTTTGTACAACACTCTCTGGACACTTATTGAGTTTATTAGATTAGAACGTGGTCGTCAAAATGCAATTGTACTCGTATTTGATTTAGATAAGGCAATCGACATATTTTCCTTATTTAATGCATACGAGATATTTCAGGAATATGTAATGTCTTTGTGTTTGTATGTCAACTTGTAAAATAAGCTATGATTATTCTCTAATACCTACAGAGATATGCAAGGAGGAGTGCAGGAGACATCATAAAGAAAGATATTTTTCGACGCAGTTTTATATTTGCGTTACCTATTCGATTTTACTTATAACACTGACAATAATTTCTGTTCCGATAGCATTTCACTTTAAAAAAATGTACAGAAGTTGCAATTTAGCAACCTTCGTTAAGGCGTTGATTGACAATAATCAGTCAACGGTTAAGGCATTGAACATGAACTTGGCTAAGTGTTAAGTATATATATACTCGGTATAATAGAGAGCTAGCGTCATTTTCGATGACAAAAAAGTGTCAGGCTGAAACGTTGCCAATCACTAGTTCAGAGGGAGGCAGACACTTTTTCTATGTGAAAAAATTTTCGCTTGCAGTCATTTCATTTTTCAAGCATAACTAGAACTTGCACGCTTCAAATTTGCTAAAAACGTAGCTCAATTTTACACCCCTAAATATTGCCCCCTGCATATTAAACCCCAAAAACCAACCCGTACGATGTGCTCTGGTTCCTCCTCTTTGCAACTAGCCCAAAATTAAATTTGGACGTGACAGAAATATCCGATATAACAATATAGAACGTTTGAAGTTTGCTAAAAATGTACCTCAACTTTACACCCCTATAATCTCGCCCTCATGCATCGCAGTCCCCAAAAACCAACCATACGATGTTGGCTGGTTCATCCTGTTTCTATCTAGCCCAAAATCAAAGTTGGATGTTTCACAAATTATGCGATGTAACAGCACCAAACGCTTAAAATTTCTAAAAACGTAGCTCAACATTACACCTCTAAATATCGCACTCATGCATCGCAGACCGCAAAATCCGACTCATACGATGTTGGCTGGTTCATCCTCTTTTCAACTAGTCCAAAATCAAAGTTGGATGTTTCACAAAGTTTGCTATGTAAGAATGTAAGAGCACCGAACGCTTCCGTACCCAAAAAATCGTATTAAACCCCTTAACTTTCGCTCCCTCAAATCTTACATTTTATATTCCTCCCCCAAAGTTCGCATGTGACGAGATCTTCATAATGACACCAACTTGAAAAACTTCGCAAGAACTACGAAAATTCCAGGTGTCGCAGAAATCGCTGATGGTATCCCCCGTATACCGTCACACTACCAATAATTCATTAAACATTTTCAATGTTAAAATCGTTTTAACCCCCTCATTTTGGCCCCCTCGGATTTTACATTTTCTGTCCCTCCCCCCAAAGTTCGAATTTGACAATATCTTCAAAATGACACCAAAAACATTGCTCTGGCATGCGTAGATCTTGCAAAAATTCGTAAAAACTGCGAAATTGCTAGGCGTCACAGAAATCGCTACTGGGACCCCCACATACTGTCACTCGCCCCCGTGCATCGCAGACCCCAAAAAACAATCCAGACTATGTTGGCTGGTTCATTCTCTTTCCAACTAGCCCAGAATAGAAGTTGGATGTTTCATAAAGTATGCGATGTAACAGCACCGAACGTTTCTGTGTCCAAAAAATCGTTTTAACCCCTGTATTTTAGCCCCCTCGAACCATACATTTCCTGTCCCTCTCCCTAAACATTGACCTGGCATACGTAGAACTTGCAAAAATTCCCCGTATACCGTCACACTTCCAATTCTTTAAACATTTTCAAGGTTAAAATACACTGTTCTGTTATTATATCAGTTGTGCGTATATACCACTGGCAGAATTCCCTTGGAATTCCTCCTAGGAATACTGCACA
This sequence comes from Xestobium rufovillosum, assembly GCA_963966045.1. NCBI lineage: Eukaryota > Metazoa > Arthropoda > Insecta > Coleoptera > Ptinidae > Xestobium > Xestobium rufovillosum. The sequence continues at coordinate 19,183,724 of OZ014496.1, forward strand.
ATACATGTATTCGCGTTGTAGCTGATTTAGACGGAAGTTACCATCGTATAAACTACACTGAATTGGCTTCGACTTGACCATGTCAGGGTGGAAGTTCTTGCGAAAAAAATTTAAAGTCTCCAAAAGCTGACTGAAATTATGCCTGCGTCCTTTCCTATCCGGGAGATAACTTTCACATTCCACCCAAGAGTAGAACATCCTACATTTCCAACTTTTTGCGAACAACAGTCTAATCTAGACCATCCACTACCTCTTTCTATATCTCCGTCTCTAGTATGACGAAAATTTTAATCCTTAGTGTCTCAGAATATATCCTATTGAGTATCCTACCCTCGATCCTACCATCACTTCTCTCCCATTTTTTATTGTTTGCCGAAATTTTTCTTATATCTTCTTATTGAGTTCACCTCTTCCACATATGCATAAACCGATAACTATATAGCGGTGACAACGCCTTTTCCTGTCTCACTTCTTTCCGAACATTTACTTCTCTACGTTCCTGCTCAAATTCCATAACTTCCGTTTGCTCCAGGTATGTACAAATTATGTATTACTCTTCTTACCTTTTATTATCGCTAGTGAGAGAGTTAAAACATGTTTTAAATTGCATTAACATTCTTGGCAGACTTATTTGTTTTAATTCAGCGGAGCATTCCATGAAAAACTTCTTGGTAGTACCTCATTATTATTAGTTCGACCTCCGCAAATTTTATGCCATCAGAGGAAAGCTATAATAGCACATCTTTTGTCTGTTAGTTCATTGCTCTCGTCAAGTATCTGCTTCCTTAATTCCATTTAATCAGTTTTACCAAAAATTATGTCAAAGTTACAGCTTAGTGTAAATTTGCCGAGGTGAATGATACAATCAAATTAGTCTCATAGAAAGGAATTGTCAGTTCTGCTGATGGTATGTAAATTCCTTTTAAGGTCTCTGATTAAATATTCGATATACGTTCTAATGATAATGAAATGGAAGTCTGACATTGTTTGTTGTGCACTCTAGGCTATAATAGGTATTGTATATTAACGAATCATAGACGTGTTATTGACTCTTGACATTAGGATCGTTGTAAAACGTTCATTGCCGTATAACTTATTCCAGAAATTAATACACTCATAGCGTAAAGGACGATTCGTTCCTTCAGCAAGACAAGACAAGCGACTCTACCACAAAAATCATAAAAAGTGTATGAAGTGATTAGTTTAGTGTTGAGTTGACCGAAAATATTTAATATTTACATTCGTAGGTATAATATAACAAGTGCTATGATTATCATCGATGGTGTCTACGAGCTGAAACCGAACTGCAGATTCAACGAGTTAGAAGGACGAGTTGAATGTGCTGTTCCGGTTTCACGAGTGATATCCACGATTATTAAACATAGCACGAGTTATATTTGGCGAGAGAATAATATTTTCCTACGACCCCCTAGGAAAGCGGCACGTTGCATAGAGAATAGTAGGCCGGAAACTTGACAATTGCGTTACCCGTACAGTAAACTCAAACCTGCGCTGCAATTTTTGAAAATCGCACAGTTCATTCATATTTTGTAGCCGGCTTTGAGGTTTTGACGTTTACTGAATAAATATCCTGTCGCGTCTCTTTTTAAATCTAATAATTTTTTATCGGAAAAATCTCTTGAAAGGTGCGGCAGTTGAACATTTTAATGGCTACTCCGTGGAAGACCTTAATATTTTATATAGGTACGAACTGGTCATATTATGAATTGGCGGACAAGAGAACAAATCAACGTGTCATTCATGAGCTGGTCGGAATTATTATAATATTATGTTCATAGTAAGTTAGTAGGCTACTTGGAAATTTTGACATCGGTTAATATCGACAACAAATCCTTAAATAAAGTTACTGTTTTATGAATAAATTTATCTTCTTAAGAGGTCGTAGGAAAAATAGTGTACATAACTCGATGGAAATTGTATTTCCTATAAACTCGCGTGAATTTCTGCACTCGGCTACGCCTCGTGCATAAAATTTCACGCTCGTATGAAATTTGGCACTTTCCATGCTCGTTACGTAAACTACTATTTCTCTCCAAATAGGTTGGTTCGAGGGTTGGTTATTATATTGACACGATTTGCACCAATAGAAATTAAAAATTTACTTGGTTACATAGCTAACACAGCGGTAGTAAGAAACAAAAAATGTATCACATTATTGTGGTCCGTTGTTAAGGAATAGGATATTATTCAGACCATCAGAAAGTATTAAATAAATTTTAGTTGTCAAATCTGACTGTTTATTTGTGTCATATTTCAAATGTAAATTAAGTTTAATTCTTTAAATGTTTCTTATTCATTAGGTATATTATAATGAATATACATATGTATGTATACAGGGTGATTCAGAACGGGCGTGCCAAATTAAAACAGGTGCTAGAGGAACTCCAAATAAGACGAAAAGTTTATATGAACATAATGTTCTAAAGTGACTACTAACAAAGATACGGGATGTAAAAGTTTTAATATTTTTTTAATATCGTATAATGTAATGATTGATGTGTTTCTCGTTCTTCTTGTTAGTTTTGTTAGTGTTATTCTTAATAAACTATTTTTTTCAATTTTCACTTTCCTTGCATATTGGTGAAGCCAATATTGCATTATGGAAAAGTTCAGTGCATGTGCACGATTTCACAAAAAGCTATTTCATTCAAAAACTAAGCATTTTACGAAACATTTTGAAGATACCAATTTCTTCCCAAATTGAACGTAGATTTCAAATACATTAATATCACCTGCATTCGCCAGTGGCGTAACAATAGATTGGGGAAATAAATAAACGGCCTACCCCGTAGCAACGCTACTGATGGGGCTAGCAGAGCAAATTTCTTTGGAAAATTAGAACTTGGCAAATGAAAATGACACCTTAAATTTAAACTCAATAACTTTCCTAGTTACTAAGATAATATTTTTTTTTAATATTAAAACTTTTACACCCTGTATCTTTGTTAGTAGTGACTTTAGAACATATGTTCATATAAACTTTTCGTCTTATTTGGTGTTCCTCTAGCACCCATTTTAATTTGGTACGCTCGTTCTGAATCACATGAATTTTTATCTCACACTTTGTGCTTTTATTATCAACGCAAACAGTAACAAATCCGATATTTGCAAGAACTACATCCGCAAGACGGTGCCCTTAGTATTGTTTTATGGGAATTATTGCTAGTGAAAATCCAAGAAGACTAACAATTTTTTAAGCAAATTAAATTGGATATAGACGAATCTAAATTTTTGCATGAAGGTATTTTTAATAGAAGAAACAACCACATTTAGTCGGCTGAAAATCCTCATCGAGATCCTCATGCAACACGGATGCAAAATTGACAACAAAGATTTAGTTTCAATGTTTTTGAATGATGACAGACACCTAATCGTGTAGAATTTTTAATTTACGATGGTATTTAGAGGTATTTAGATATTGGTAGAAGAGTTTTTGGAGGGGCTGGCTTTAAATGCAAGAAAGAGATGTTGGTATCAACTGGATGGAGCTGGAGCTCATTGCAACTTACCAATATGTTCGAAGACAGGAGGATAAGGCGGCTGTTCCCGTGGTACTGGCCAGCGAGGTCCCCCGACCTGATTCCTCTCGATTTCTACCTTTGGGGACGCATCAAGGCCCAAGTGTATTTATATTTATATTGATATTTTCTTCGGGGATGCAGTCGTGTACATAAATATAAACTCTTTGTATTTTCTCAAGCGTTCGGTAATTTTCTTATTGCCTTCTTCAGGAATTACAAAACCACTGTTACATAAAACATCACTTGTTCAAACCAAGATGCCAACAACAAAAGTTATACAGAATTTTCAAAGCATTTGTTAGCGGTCAAAACTGCAGAAATATGTTTTTATCTGAAAACTAAAAAAAGATAAATGTGCAAACCGTTATCAAAAGCTGTTCAAAATTCAACGCGGAATCCAAAAAAGTTACATAATAATAATAATAATAATAATAATAATAATAATAAACGACTTTATTCGTGACCATCCCAATATAGATATTAAATAAAGAAAAACGCACATATTCATAGCGGCCGCCGAAACGGCGAAGTTTAGTGCCACACCATTGGCGACACTGCTCTTCCACTTAACCGTTATAATCCGGTAATTTGATTTTGATTTATCAATATATACTATATTTTGTTGCACACAAAGTCAAAATTTCTAATAAATTAATATTCAGCTAAAGCTACAATTCATTAAAGGAAAGAAAATAAAAGACCGTACTCAATGTTGTTGAAAAATTATAAAAGTTGCCTTTTGATTTATGACTGAAGAAGAAAATATTTCAAAGAAGATTTGAATTTTGGGAGAGTCAAGCGTTTAAATATATCAGGAACCGAATTATATACCTTTGATACAGTATAAGAGAAAGATCTTTCATAAAAGTAATGCTTGTGTGAAGGTATCAAAAGCAAATGCTTTCGGCGCACATTTATATTATGCACATCAGTCCTAAATCTTATCCCGTCATAAAGGTATGGTGGAGTTTCCATAATAATAAGTTTATGAAACAAACAGGCAGGGTGCAGATATCTTCTAGATTTCATGTCTAACCAAGGAATGCATTTTAATTTATAACTTATATGCTCTCTCCTGCGTATTCCAAAAATCAGTCTCAAAAAGGCATTCTGAGCAACTTGTATTCTTCGAATATCATTGCTTGATAAGCATGGGCCATATACAGTGTCTGCAAAATTAAATTGAGATAACACTAACGTTTCACAAAGCAAAATTTTAATTTTATAGTTGATAATATTTCTAATACCAAAAATTATTTTTAAATTGATATAGGCCTTTTGAATTAAATTAGTCACGTGCTGAGTGAATCGTAATCTTGAGTCAAAAATTACTCCCAAGTTTCTCGCAGAATCCGTAAATAATAATGGTTGGCCCTGTATTGTTAAAAACATTCTATCAATCACGTCATTACGTAACCCAATATTCGACGATCTACCAAACAAGATTGCCTTACATTTATTTGGATTGATGATAAGAGAATGTTTTGCCGATACGTCACAAAAATTGCTTAAATCGGAATTAATTCGGCTACAGGCTTCATCCACATCACCAACTGCAAACGAATAGTGCAGCTGAGTATCATCAGCATATAAATGGTACTGGCAGTGCTCAATAGAAGTAATAAGAACAGATGTATACAAACTGAAAAGTAGTGGGCCTAATATACATCCCTGAGGAACACCACAACTAACGCTGCCAGGATCAGAGAGGACCGACCCAACCCTAACCATTTGCAATCGATTTAAAAAATAGTTCGAAAATAATTTTAACGCACTTTGACTGAGACCAACATAATGAAGAATAGAAAGTAAAATATATATATACATATATAGGGCGTTCTATTTAAAATAACAAAGTTGATAGCTACTTCCGGTAGAACCGGAAGTGCCATAAAGTTGAAAGTATTTTGCCTGAAGAGAACGGAATCAACTATCTTAAATGTTAAGCTGTAAATTTTCAAATTTACATTGTAACGGGAACCGTATAAAGTACTAATGAATGGTGTGCGTGGGACATCCTGTATGCGGGTATCTATAACAACGAAATTAATAAAACGATTCATCAATAGGCAAATAAAATTTTTATTGTCCACTAGTCCCCACCATTGATTTTCGTATTCTAGTGCAAATAACCATTTTGTTACAGAAAATCCTACTATTATTAAGTTTCTGCTGGAACATTGCAATGTCTCTTTTGTGAATCCGTTGTGTAAACTATCCATTTCTTTTCAGGAATGCGAAATGGATGCAAATTTACTTCGAATTTTAGCAAGCATAATATGGCTAGTAACTGGAGTACTCGGAAATTACAAAGTTGGGGTTGGCATTGCTGATATCACCGGACCCGTCGCGGAAATAGTTTTCGTAAGTTCCAGGCATACTGACACTTAATTTATCATGTATTAATTAATAGATGCATTTTCCTAATGGATATTTGTGTTACTCTTAGCTAACGAAGTTTTTTTTTGAAAGAAAGTTACAAAATGGAGCCTATCTTTCTCGAAAGTGAGCTTGTTTTTCTGGATCACGTAATGATTAATATAGGTACTACAGATGATTTATGAACTTATTTTTGATATTTTACTGCTGAAATGTTGGTCGAAAGATAAACATTCAGGAAAAGTTATTATGCAGAAAGAAGACCAGACTAAGGAAAGTGCTGCAAATTTCAACCCTTTTGACATAGTGATATAGTGAAATTAGTTAGGCATATTATTGATTTTATTGTTGCTGTTCTAATAAATTTTATGGTTTGAATTGCACCTCGAAATTTTTTCGGTGCGTACGTTCATAATAAAAGAGCTATTATAACGTGGGGCAAGAATAATTTGAATATTGATAGGAACATTCAATAGGTACTCAGAATTAGAAATATATTTAATCCTGTATTCGAGAGAGCACGCAAGGTCCTTGAAAATGTATTTTGTATTAAGTATAACAAAGAGAAGGAACAGAACAATTTTATCCTTGGGTTCACATACCTAGTTGATAAACTGTACGTAGGCATGTAATGCGCAATTTAGTTCAGACATCTGAAGCACAAACACCAAATACCTACTCTAAATTAGTCGAATTCATTAAGATGCCATCGACATCGACTAATACAGAACCTCACACGAAATCCATAATGTGATTATCGTGCAAGACGATCGTATTCCGTTCCAATTAAGACAATAATGATATAAAAGTGATTAAACGGATTTTGGTAGCTCTGCATTCAAATTATTTTTGATGGGAAGATGGACATGAACAATTCTAATAATAACTTTCATACGAAAGGGGGTGAAAGAGAGTTGAGGTCGCATTCATTATAGAACTTTTTGTATGTATTTGTTGAGGGTATAGATAGAGAAAATTAAATTTCAAACCTTTTTAATTTCTCGCTTTTTCATCCCCAGAAGCCGACAATGTCAGGACCAGGATGTGCATCGATTTAATGCCTTTAATGTATTTTAATGAATTTTCACAATTTCCGTATATCCTTAAGGCGTCAGTTTCTCAGTTCAATATATTTTCAGAATGTTAACCAACGGCATGAATGCGCGCTTTTTCTAGTCTCCTTTTGTTAAAGTTTCTCTAGGGTGTTTGCTGTCACAGCGTAGAAATTGTTTCCATCGGAGAACGGACAATTGCATCATCAAAACTATGTATACTGAAGCGAGAGGAAAATTGACGGTCGCGTCTTTGTTGCCTAGCAACCGCAGCACGTCCAGGAAAACTTGTTTGTGCACACACTACGCAATTGGCCGTTCTCAGATGAAACGGCTAATACGTTTGGTTGACTACGTATTTTGGAAATCCAAATAAAGGTTTTCCAGTTCAACACTCAAATAAATAAACAAGCAGCAGAAGCATTTATAAATTATACGTATTTAAAATCATTGAGTAGATTTTTTAAATTATTGCACAGAAAATATTAAAACGCAAAATGCATACACTTAGAAACTGATGAAAAATTTTAAAATCAAATTCAGTAGGTACCTATCGCATTGTACTTTCGGCAAGTCTCATAAAATGCAGATAAAAGTTCCGTAATTATATGTAATGGAACCCTAACCATTTTCATCCCCTTCTGTTACTATATTATTAGTTCTCCAAGTATATCAATTTGAGATGATCTTGGGAGGGAGGTGTGCAGGAAACCAAGTCTTTGTTCAAGGAACATGTCAGAGAAGAAGTCTTTCCATGTATTTATCTGAATTGTCTTTGTGCAGTACTTTCACGCGACTCTTTTTTTAATCTTTTTCTATTGTGCCTGTTTGTACTCGTTCCTCCCTTGCCTACAGGGCTGCGTCATTAATATTTTCTTATATATGTTTCCATAACATCCTGCTGATGGATATTTGTTTTCTTCTAAATTGATATTTAACTGTTTTTGGTATAGTACAAAGTTTCTTCATATTATGGTGTTCCAGGCTAGATTATTATATTGTGGGTTTGTGGGCATTATATATTTTTTTAGTTTTGCAGCAATTCTTTTTTCCTTTCCTTTTAGTTTCCTCCAAGGGAACATCATTTTAGGTTTAACCGGGCAATGGTCACTTTCATAAGTCAGACCGAAATTTCGCCTGTCGATAGTTAGACGTCTTGGTGATATCTCGGGATACGTGGGACGTCTGAGGCTGGGATGGACGTAGACTTGGGCGGCGATTTGGGCAAACTGCCCAAAGCTGCTCTCGAGCCGCAGCAGCGAATCCGGCTCTTGTGGAAGCATGTTCTGATGCGAGCGCGCTGCTGCGGTTAGATGACGTTCCGTGCGGCTTCTTCCATGATCCCAGCATCAAAACAGGAGATTTGGGATTCCCACATCAGAGATCCCTCACCTGTTCATATGAACCTTTTTGTTCAAAATGAAGGGTACTATAACATATTGAAGTATGTATCATTCTTCCTGAAACACCCTCTATATTGACTATAATCAGTCAACGCTACTAATATGAAATAGGTAGCGGTTTCTTTTCAAATTCTCATTTCTCCTTCAACTAGTAACCATATTGTTGCATACAGAACTCGAACTTGTACGTTCCTCGCCGTACGATTTCTAATATTGCTGCATTTATTGATCTGATTTCGATGCGAGCCTTGGTTTCAAGTCTCCCAAGTCTGTAGGCTTTGAAATGTAGACTTTTATTCCAAAAAAACCCAAAGAAAAAAGTTCAAGGGTGTCAAAGTAGCAATCACTATAAGCGTATATTTCCGAATTCAATAAGTTATGTTCTACAAGAATCCGGCGATTAACATAGTGGTTCCATGTAAATGAATATCCGATGACGCCATCACTCGGAAACAATTAAGCATTGAAAAGGTACAGGAACACGCAAATGTGTCTTTTTTAAATTAAAAATCGACATGAACCAGAAATTTTCATGAAACTCCACGGTTTCGGAAATAATTAATGTATTCTATACTTTTGTTCCATACTGTATACACTACTTCTTTCTTGAGATAATGCCCTGCAAATTCGTTACTTTAAGTATCCTTTTTCAGTTTTTACAGAAAGAAAGGAGTTAAGAACTGGTATAGTTTCCTTTATTTTCCTGCTTCTTTTTCTCCTATCATGGGCCACCATAGCTGGTTAAACCTACTTTTTCCGAACGGATGAAAAATCAAGGGTTTTACCAGTGGCTAAAAAGGCAAAAAAGTTGAGTAGTAAAAAGTTATTGGCGAAATAAGTGTAACTACCCTTCAGTTTTTAACTCAATTCGTTTATTCTGCCAAAATATTTTCTTCCCTTTATAACAGTGCATAGTATTTTGACTATTGAAACATGTTTTGCATAAGTTTGTGCTACTTCCACCTGTACTGTACTAGCACCACCTTGGACCCTCTTAATGAAATTTAGCAAATTAGCAAAGCTTCTTGGCCTGAAGACGCCTTTCTGTGCTAACAGATTTGCGTTTCAATTACCATAATTTTATTTATTAATTTAAACGAACCGACTCGGAATATTAATGACCTTTGAATTTTGGTGAGATATTTCATTGCTAATGCAAGCACGTAACTTAGTTCCTCTGAACGTGAACACGACATTTTTTGCTTGCGAAAACTTTCCGAGATAAACCTCGTAGTTTATAGTTGGAGGCAACAAAGGAATGAGGCCATTCATCTGTTCCTTGACTGAACTTCATATTCTAAGTTAGAAAATTAATTTATGGGGTAATTTTCTTCTACTAATTAATGTTAATTACCCCTAGATTTCAGGTCTCTTAGAGAGAGTCGTTTAAGTTAATGCAGATTTTCTCTCATCTTATGTAACGCTGACAAGTATTTGAAAAGTACCGCGTAATGAGTAACCGATTTAACAACATATTATTCTACGAGCGAGGATGAAAGTGTAAAGCACGAGCCGTAGGCGAGTGTTTTAATTCATCCAAGTTAATAATATTTATATCTCGAGAATGGAATACTGTACTTTATCTACAAGAACTCATAGGAAGTTGACGCTAGATTCTTTATTATTAAGCCTATCATAATTCAATTCTGTAAATTCAGAGTGATTTAAAATGTTTTAACAAAAAAAAAACGTTTATGGTGTCGGCATATAAGCCAATACATTTTCCTGAGGCTGACGTCCATATATGAGTACGAATTTCTATACAAAAATGTTGTGCTTACGTTCTTAAAGCAGAATGCCTCAAAGGATGACTGTAACAAGTTATTGCTGGAATTCAGGAGAAATACTAAATTGGGTGTAACGATAAATCACTGTTTTAATTAAATAACAACTAAGTACCTACTTTACAAGATTTATGCTGTGTTTACATTTATGGAATAAATTAAACCTCATATTTAATTCTCCATGGATCTTATCTAATTAAACTGTATCAGAGAAATGTTCTTAATCATTATACAGTTTCCATGAAAAATATACAGATACAGTTTCTGGGATTGGCTAATTATAATAATTCAACGGGGTGGCACCAAAAATGTGTCACCAAAAATGTGAATGTAATTATTAAACAAAACCTATAAGCAAGAAATATTTCTTGTAACAATTAGATATTCTGCGATAACCTGATGAAATTCACTAAATGCCCTTTTTGTTGTGCCCATTTTCGTGCCGTACTATGAACTAAATTTTAAATATGTACAGCAATCGTAAAACGTGATGGCGAAAGCCCGCGCAGGCAAGGTCACGCCCTAGTTTCAGGCAGTGGCGCGAGGTTCCCTGGACTGTAGATGAATTTATTATGAAGTTAATCGTGCGCCACTGACAGTTGCGTGCGTCCACCGAAAACCAATCCCGGTCGAGAGTGTAGTGGATGAATAGTGGGGATTACTCAACTGCGCATCTCTGTTGCTCGCCATCACGTCTGACGATTGCTGTAATTCTCTCGATGGATCAAAATCTTATTCCTCCAAGTAAGCGGTTCTGAATTCATTTAAAGTTTCCCCAAACCATGTCATTTTTATACGTTGTTCAGAGATACCAAACATGCTCGATTGGATTTAAGTCTAAATTACTTTTGCTGCCCATTGCAAGAGGACGAAATCTATGTCGTTGAAATATTGTCTAACTTCGGCCGTCGATATCTAAAAGTCCAGAATATAGCCCCGCGAATTGTTTGACCCGCGGTAAAATAGCAATTACTTTTCAAAGTTCAAGTAATTATAAATTTACGAAAATATGACCCAGTGATAGGAAGAAGTACGTGTGCATAATAGGAAACAAAAAATACAAACCATTTGGAAAAAGTGAATTAGAATATTTAAATCGAAACGCTGCAGACGCCGCCAAAACAAATAACAAAAAGTTATAAAAGGAAGTCGTTCCAGAGAATTTAATTTCACACAAAAACAACACTGATAGTATGATTAAGGGTGGGTGCCGTCTGAAAATAAACAAAAAGCGAACGTTATTGTTTGTTAGAAGTTTTCTCAATATTGCATGTTTCGAATGTGCATGGAAAACCGTAGACCACTGGTTTCGTCCTTTTGGAACTCATCAGTACGGTGCTTTGCCCTACACACTCTAACCATGCAATATTGCTTGCTGTATATACACTTACGTAGTTAGAAAATGACAATACTGGGACACATCCCTGGCCGAGGCGGTTGACCGCCTCGGCGGGAGGAAGCCGGGCGCCCGTCTTTCTGGCTGAGGAGCGATGGGGCGCTCGAGCCAGCCCGCCGAGGCGATCGATCGCTTCGGCGGGTGGAAGCCGGGTCCACCGGCTTCTCCAGGTGCCATCCACTTCTTCAAGGAAGCCGGGCCCCCGGCTTCTCCAGGTGCCATCCACTTCTTCAGCAACGACTTCTGCGGCAGCCTCTCTCAGAAGAAGCGAGTGTCTTTGCCGAAGATTGCGCCCCCCAAGCCGCCATTTTGGGCCCCCTTGGTTGTGGCTGAGGCGCATGCGCCGAGGCTCTGAAAGTACACGTGTTGTTCAGGCCAGTCCATCCAGGTGCCATCAATGACCAGAGGCTGCTGAAGGAGTCATGTCTTCTGCCTCTGGTGTCTTTGGGGCCTTTGGCAGTGGCTGAGGCGCATGCGCCGGGGCTCTATGAGAGTGGGCGGGGCAATAGCCAATGAGAGAGGTTGTGGGCGGCATCCAATGGGAGTGGTTGTAGGTGGTAAGGTTCAACTACTGCTAGATGCCTTTGGATGTGGCCCAGGCGCCTGCGCCGGGGTTTTCGCAAAAATAAAAACAATGAATATATTTTTACATCAATATAATTAAAACTATAATCTGTATACAGAGTAGGCATGCGTTCACACCACTCTCCTGACCGATTCATTATCCGGTGTATACTCAACGTTGCGGTCATGCAGGATGAGACAGTATGCGGTTGTGTTGGCCGGAAAATTCTCGCTCGACTCAAATTCTAGACGCATATCTATGGGTCCAGACTTGATGCTTTCCGACTGCTTTGATGCGTCAATCACCACGATGGGAGCTAGATCCTTGAACTGTTCCCTGCCGTATAGCGGCTCGCCAACTTTTCCATAGTATGAACTCTGGAAGTTCTCGTACATTTCGTATAGCAGGGCGTATTTCCCCGTGGAGAAATCCAAGTTTAAATTCTCGTAGGGGAAGCACTCAGAATTCAGGTACAGTTTGACGTTTGCCAGATTGCAGTGGTCAAATTTGCTTGAATCCGTATCCAAATTCGCTTTGCGATTCGTCTGGAAGGCAACAATAACGTAGCGGGGTTTCTCTAACCGTGTTGCAGTCTTGACGGCCCACGTTTGTTTCGTAGCTTGCGGCAACACCGGATACTCGTACAGCTCCCAGCTGCGAAAACATATCTGCAACGTTCTCTCATCCTCGACAATATTGAGAAGTTTTAGGTGTTCAGCATCCGATGGATAGACGTACGGCACCCTCCAATGAACCTTGCTCAACTCAATTCTGGTGTCCTCGTTACCCACGAAAGCGTTCCTATCGTTTTTCGATCGAGTCAAAATGAGCTCGTGACGCACATTCAACAGCACCTTGTGGTAGTCTTCTAGGAATCCGAGTAGGATTCTTCCCGGGATGCAGACGTTAAAGTTCCCGTTCTCGTCGATAAGGTGGCTCGGTGAGTCTCCCGTATTCGTCCAGCCGGCATTCTCCAGCGCACACACCTCACCCTCATTCAGAGAAACTACACCTTTCAGTGTGCTCGTGATGCCCACGTTTTTTGTTCGATCCACCTCCACTCCGTTGATTTCATAGCGGACGTCGTCAAAGATGAAACTGAGGGCGTTATTTGTTAAAGCCGCATCTCCGCCTCCTGCACCCTTGATGAACCTGCCCTCTATGTAGATGCAGCTTAGATGCGGCAGTACGTAAACGTCTTGTTGGTTGATTGGTATGCGAATTTCGTCATTGGCGTTGAATGTTGTTGTTGTCACGAACGGCTGATGTACGTGCACCTCGACACGGCGGGCTGATTCATCCACAGCAGCACCGTCCAGAACACGAAACGTGTCTACGTTTATGTGTGTCATTATTCAAATGCGGTTCCCTTGTTGAAGTACAAGTACTAACTGACAGCACCGCTTGCTTAAATACTCTCCATACAACCGTGCGCATGCGCAGTCTACGAAATTCAACGGCCTTGACAGACAGACAGACAGTCAGTCAGTCAGACAGACAGACAGACAGACAGACAGACAAACAGACAGACAGACAGACAGATAGACAGACAGACAGACAGACAGACAGACAGACAGACATACAGACAGACAGACAGACAGACAGACAGACAGACAGACAACTACTGATAAGAATTCGGAAGTAGGAGAATAACTATAGATTCCTATTTGTTTCATCGAGCTGATTAATTTGATACCCTACATGACCTAGGTGGGCGGGGCAAGGAGCGTGGCCGGGGGCGTCCTAAAAATCACCCCTAAAAACAAACCCCAAAAACCACCCCTAAAACAACCCCTAAAAACCACCCCTAAAACCACCCCTAAAACTACCCCTAAAACTACCCCTAAAACCACCCCTAAAACAACCCCCAAAAACAACCCCTAAAAACAACCCCTAAAACCACCCCTAAAACAATCCCCAAAACCACGCCTAAAAACCACCCCCAAAAACCATCCCTAAAAACCACCCCAATATTCCGATACCTCTCGTTGAGTCCTTTAATTTGATACCCCACATGACGCAGTTTTTACGTAGGAGTTAGCCTAGATTTAAACCACTGTTCTCAAATAATTAGCGATGTGGGATGTTCTACTACCGAGAACTAAGATGTTTGCATATCAATAACTATAAATGGTCTCTTTAAGATTCTACATGCGTTCTATATTACCGACATTCAATTTGCACTTTCCAGTAAGTGTAACAGAAATCTACATGTGCTCTATATTACCGACACTCAATTAGTACTTCCAGCACTCACCAGATGGTTCACACACGTGTCCGAAACGCATTAAGATAACAAGTAATTTTAAAACATAGTACGTATCAAAATAAACAAAGTGAGAATGTTCTAGAATGTTATTTTATTGTAATAATACAAACAAACAAACGGGTCACCTTGTAGTGTCTGCAACGTAGTATGTGCATATATAGAACGTGGGAGCAAACCTAAACAAGCATAATCCTGTCGGCGAGTTGAAAGGTTTTTTACCCATAATAAAAACAATTATAACATCTCTTATCGGCGGTGAACGTGCTTTTTTTCTTAAACTTTGATATCAATATTTATTTAGTATAAACAATTGCAAACGTTGGAATTTCCGAGAAACTTCTGTTTACAAGTATATATGGATGATTTGAAAGACGGGCATGTGGGCAGCCGATTAGCTCAGTGGGTTTAGCGAGGGCTCCGGTGCGCGGGGACCCGGGTTCGACTCCCGGTCGGCGTCATTTCCAGAACGTTTGCGAAAACCCTGGCGCAGGCGCCTGGGCCACATCCAAAGGCATCTAGCAGTAGTTGAACCTTACCACCCACAACCACTCCCATTGGATGCCGCCCACAACCTCTCTCATTGGCTATTGCCCCGCCCACTCTCATAGAGCCCGGCGCATGCGCCTCAGCCACTGCCAAAGGCCCCAAAGACACCAGAGGCAGAAGACATGACTCCTTCAGCAGCCTCTGGTCATTGATGGCACCTGGATGGACTGGCCTGAACAACACGTGTACTTTCAGAGCCCCGGCGCATGCGCCTCAGCCACAACCAAGGGGGCCCAAAATGGCGGCTTGGGGGGCGCACTCTTCGGCAAAGACACTCGCTTCTTCTGAGAGAGGCTGCCGCAGAAGTCGTTGCTGAAGAAGTGGATGGCACCTGGAGAAGCCGGGGGCCCGGCTTCCTTGAAGAAGTGGATAGCACCTGGAGAAGCCGGGGGGCCCGGCTTCCACCCGCCGAAGCGATCGATCGCCTCGGCGGGCTGGCTCGAGCGCCCCATCGCTCCTCAGCCAGAAAGACGGGCGCCCGGCTTCCTCCCGCCGAGGCGGTCAACCGCCTCGGCCAGGGATGTGTCCCAGTATTGTCATTTTCTAACTACTCACTTACGCGCTTGGTGCAAGTATTAGCAAGAGCTAATTATTAGCCGAATTATGCGGCGGTAATGAGTGGTACTGGACCGTTCGAACAATTACTCCCCGGACAAATACCACGCCAGGCAATGAATTATAGAAGTAAATCCAGGTTTTGTGTACTACGAGATTTTATACGGGATGCTACCCCAAACATATCGTTGGGCTTGGAACATCCTTGGATCTCTACGTACTTTCCTGCTCAACTCGCAGTAGAGTATGTTTGTTAGAAGTTTTTCAATATTGCATATTTCAAATGTGCATGAAAAACCGTAGACTACTGGTTTCGTCCTCTTGGGACTCATCAGTACGGTGCTTTCCCTACACACTCGAACTACACAATATTGCTTGCTGTATATACCGTGTGACAAACTTCCATGTGTACTTGGGGAAATAACATGGGCAATTACATTTTTGGGGATTCCTGCTCCCTATGTGTAGTTACGGTGGTGGTAAAGGTAGCAATCGAAAGATTATTTTTTCTGCGTATGAGGATATCAAAAACTCTGCAATTTTCCAATTTATTAAAGCATTAAAAGCAAAAATTACATTAATAATTTTCTAACTAAAACACAGAAATTTATCAGATTATCCATGACAACTTAATTTATTCTAATCACGGACGTCTTTGATTTTTATGGATTTTCTGAACTGTCAACATTTAAAAATGAACAAAAATATTTAAATTCAGTTCAAGAAAAGGTTTTCATTGTGAAAATATTTTACGGCGGCAATAGTTTGCGCGTAGTCCGTGCCTTATTTTCTGTAAAATTCAATAACGGTCCTATTCCTTCGGTATAACAACAAATAATTTAGTAAGAAATTTGAAGGCTGGGAATCTTTCATCGAAAGAAGTTAATTTTTACTAATACATAAACTTGTTTCTTTATTTAGATAATTCTCATTCACATTATTATTGTCATTACCTATAGTTGACAATTAATTGATTACTGGTGTGGATGTTTCGTTGGTGAATGCTGGTCCATAGTTTAGGGTAAATTGTAGGTGTCGTCTAACCTATTAAAACGTTTTTGGGAAAATGTTAAAGCAATAAAATGAAATAATAAAAATTAAATTACTTTAATTTTACTGCAAATATGAAAAATTTAACAAGCGGCAACATTTGTTTATTTTGCTCTAATGAATTTTGTAATCTGGCAATTTAATACTTATTTATTTCATATCTAGGTAAGGACAAAAACTTATTAATATACAATGAAATTAAAGTAACATAAAAAAAGAAAAATAACTATAACAAATATTCAAATAAACCCCCATTCTGTATCAGACAGTATCCCAGCCTATTATAGAAAGAATTCCTCACATTCGCCAGTTGCCGATCGTTTATTAAGTTGCATTCCGCAAAAATAGCATTCCTTAAAGAATCAATATTTGGGTGACGAGTTTTATAAATCTTATATTTAAATGACCCCACAAGAAAAGTCACACGGTGTCAAATCGGGAGATCTAGCTGGCCAGTTTATAGCACCACCTCGACCAATCCAGCTCTCTGGAAATATTTCATTTAATAATTCCCTCACTTGTGCTCCAAAATGTGCTGGGCATCCGTCATGTTGAAACCAGACCTCCCGATTCGCATGTGCAACTTCTTCTAATGCATGGCCAATATGGTTAATTAAAAGATTTAAATAAGCTTCTGAATTTAAATTTCCCTGTATTTCAAATGGTCCTATAATGCGATTATTAAAAATGCCTGCCCAAATATTGATTTTTTGAGGGTATTGCGTTGTAGTGGCTAGATTTATCCTGGGATTCTTCTGGGCCCAATGCCTAACGTTTTGTGAATTTGGCTCTTGATTTAAAGTGAAGGTACACTCATCGGTAAAACAAATTGATGAGAGGAAGCTGCGATCCCGATTAGCCCGTTCTTGCATTTCATCACAGAAAGTTTGCCTTGATTCTTCGTCAAAAGGAAGTAACTCTTGGTGACATTGGAATTTAAAGGAATGATATTTGTTTTTTTTAATATGTTACGGACAGTTTCTCTTGAAACATTACATTCTAGGGCAATAGACCTTAAACTAGATGTTGGACTAGCAGTTATCAGGCCTATTACCATTTCCTCTACCTCAACATTTAGATTTCTTGGAACGACTAAGAGGTAGGGGTAGGCCTAGATTGGACTACTGCTCTCAAATAGTTAGGGATGTAGGATGTTCTACTTTTAGGGAAATGCGTAGGTTAGCTCAGGATAGAAAAGAATGGAGGTACGCGTCCAACCAGTCTTCGGACTGAGAACCTTATGATGATGAACGACTAAAAAAATAAATGATAAGATTAATTTTAGTTTTGTTTCATTGCACGTTATCACTTGTTAAATTTCTCATAATCCCAGTAAAATTTAAGTTAGCGAACAATAAGGAATTAGCAACTAGGTAATAATAATAAGCGAATCAGAATTATCTAAATAAAAACCAAGTAAATTTATTAGTAAAAATTACCTTCTTTCAATGAAAGATTCCTAGTATCTTCAAAGTTCTTAACTAAATTTTTTATTGTTGTTACCGAAGGAATAGGAATTGAATTTTACAGAAAATAAGTCACGGACTACCCGCAGACTATTGCCGCCGTAAAATGTTTTCACAATGAAAACCTTTCCTTCAACTGAATAAATATTTTTGTTCATTTTGAAACCCAAATTTTAAATTGTCGATAAATAATGTTGACAGTTCAGAAGAATTAGAAATTAGAATCAAGGGAGTCTTTGATTAGAATAAATTAAATTGTCATAGGTAATCTGATGAATATCTGTGTTTTAATTTGAAAATTATTAGTGTAATTTGTGCTTTTAATGCTTTAATAAATTGGAAAATTGCAGAGTTTTTGATATCCTCATACGCAGAAAAAAATAGTCTTTCGATTGCTACCTTTACCACCACTGTAATGAGTGGTACTGGACCGTTCGAGTAACTACTTCCCGGACAAATACCCCGCCAGGCATTGAATTATAAAAGTAAATCCAGGTTTTGTGTACTACGAGATTTTATACGGGATGCTACCCCAAACATATCGTTGGGCTTGGAACATCTTTATTGTTGTAGAATATATTCAGTTCCTGAACTAATCGCAGTGGTGACTCGTGTCTTATTCAAGAAGGAGGGCTCTGCCAAAAAACCTGTATAACGTCTACGCAAAATTTTAATTCGGAACACACCCCGCTTTATAAATTCCGAAAAAGTTTTCTCCTCGGTTTTCTGTCACTGCCTCTTCACAAAAATAATAAAAACCAAGAAACTAACGCGTAAAAGTAACATCTAAACTTAGATTGCCGATTGTTTTTGTTCCGATTCTGGTTTACAGTATACCGATCAGTTTAACTAAAGTGTTTGATGGCTTTAAAAACGGTTGTAAGTACCGCTGAAAGAAATCTAGTGGTATACCATATTATATACCCCGACCTTAATCAGTAATGACTAACTGATCTAACAACATTTTGTCGATCAAGATACGTTATTTAGGACGAGTAGAAACATTTCTTCAAACAAAAAATATTTTTGGGCAACAGTGTTCAAGTGCCATTAACCGTTGTCAAAATGATCTAAATTTATCGAATTATTGTCATAACATACTATAGTTACAAGGTCATATAATACTATGATTATTATTATTATTATTATTACTTACTTATTCTATAGTTACAAGGTCATATAATACTATGATTATTATTATTATTATTATTACTTACTTATTCATCCGCATTATTATTAACATATTTTAATATTAAGTAATAACTTTGCTGCCAAACATTCGCTCTGGTCCTTATTTTGGTAGGTCAGAATCGACATCCAAAAATAATTCAACTGTTTTTGCCGGTCAGCGTGTTAAACTTTCTGTTTATTTGCATTTTTTGTACATTAAAATTTAGATGTCACTCTTTCTAGGCAGGTTATGCAAAGTCTACCCAAAAAGGATGTGGATTACATCTCCGACAATTTGCAAGAGCTTTTGCGGTTGAAGATGAAAATGAAAACAGAATCATCTTCGTTAGCGCAGATGTATGCATGGTTGGAGATGCTATTCGAAGGGAGGTAAGTACCTTAGAACCTTAGAACCGTCAATAATATTCCCCACTCCAAAAATTTGGATGGCGTGACATAGAGCAACCAAATTTAGGGAACCTTTAATGCAAGTACTTCTTTCAAAACATTTGATAACAGTCCCCAAAAATTACTGGCGGGATCTATTTTGGCATAAAAGATTTATTGGTACTTTTCATTTTGAACACCTATTACGGTTTTGGGCGTTAGCGTTCTTACTATTAAAAGTGAGAGTTTCGTGAAATATTGAATTCGCTGCAATTTTGAATCGAGTCGATGAATAATATTAGGAAACTTATTGTGTGGATTTTGGAACGTCATGTTTAGTTTCCGTTTCCTTAGTCACCGCGGCTTTTGTGTAAAAGATGAAGTCACCAAACAATATAAAAAATATATTTTGTAAATAAATTTCTGCTGAACTATATCATATACAACTGCACTAAAAGCCGCCAAATTATTTACATTCTAGGTTTTGAAACGGTTGGAAAAGGAGTATGGAAAAGTTTATAACGAAAGTAATTTTATATTGAGTGCTACCCACACACATTCTGGGCCCGGAGGACATTTAATGGATCTGTTATTTGACATACCTACGCTAGGATTTGTGAGGGAAACGTTCGATGCTTTGGTCTCAGGAATCACTAAGGTTGGTATCGAACAAGAGGGGTAATCTAAAAGCTCTTGTTATAGTTAATTGTAGATTATTTTAAGATGGTGTACCCATACCTTATGTCAATGAATTTGGGATCACGCCTCCATGACTTCTATAAGGGGTGATTCAGAACGGGTACGCCAAACTTCAGGAGATTAAAGAGGAGCTCAAAATAAGAACAAACGTTCCGTTGAACATGCGGAGAAAAGTTACAATTAACAAAGATGCAGGGTGTTGAAGTTTTTCGAAACAAGAATGATTATTTCCGAAACTATGAAAGCCTTTGAATTAAAATTTTGACTGCGATTACTGTGTCCTTTATAGACCATTGTTTAGAAAAAAAATGTTTTTACTGGCAAATGACATCGCAAGTAGTTGTGGAACAATAGATTGTTAATGATTTTTTTTTGCCAGATCGTGAAGGATTTTACAAAAAGATGTTTTACTCAAAAAGTAAGTAGTTTACGAAAAAAATTGAAGATGCCGATATTCTATCGAATTTAACACAGATATTCAGTCCGTTAAAATTACCTGCATAAATCAGTGGCGTAACATGGTTTGGAGAAAATAAGTAAACGGCCCACCATGTAGTAACGCCACTGGAAGTAGTACAAAAGTAAAACTTTTTAGAATAGTAGATGTTTGCAAATGAAAATCGTCCAGAAAATTTCAATTCAATAGCTTCCATAGTTTTTGAGATACTGAAACAGACATAAATTTTTATGGAGTCATTGGTAGTCATTTTTGGGTATATATAAACTTTTCTTCTTATTTTAAGGTTCTCTACTTTCTCTTGGAGTCTGGCCACCCATTCTGAATCTCCCCTGTATACAGTGTAATTTAAAAATATGAAATGAATTCGTTGAACAGATCGGGTCAATTATAGGTATATAAACAAATAGAATTGAAATCTACGAGAAATGCGTTTCGTTTATTTATTTCATTTATTATACCTACATATTTATAGTCATCGGTTTCCATGAATCATTACTATACAGGTGGGCCAATAGTGTGTAGTCGGCCCATATCTCTGGTTTTATTCAAGGTATCAAAATAAGACTTTACACGTATGTGGCGAACCCCATGAAGCATCTAATAAAATTATTTTGGTGTATACAGAGTGTTCACACTCTGAGCACCAAACCAAAGTTATGTTTTTTTAAATGGAACCCCCCACATTTGTTTACATATTTGAATTCCCAATAAAATTTTATGAAAGATGGTGTGCTACACGATGTGGTTTAGAGTGAGCGATTTTACGATATTACCATTTTAGTGCCAGTTTGAATCAAACTTCGAGGAGCTGCTAACGTCTACTGGTCGAAGCCATTTAAGACTGCTCTATTTGTAAAATTCTTGAGTACTTTTGTCACAAAACTTAATATCATACATGGTGGACAGCTTACGCAATATGCATTTTTTCTTAAAAATTTCAAATGGAACACCTGGTATATGATTTCCATATTTGATAGACAGTTTACTAAGCTTTTGACTGATGAAGATATTGTTAGGTCTGCGACTGACGGTTTCGGTAGAATTGAAAATTTAACTTTAAAATGTAATAATTTGACTGGTAGTTTATTCGTTTCTTCTATATTTTAGTGAGCAAAACACAAAACATAAACATTTTGTTTCTGGAAGTTGATTTCACATTGAGATAAAAAAATTTATCGCCAGATTGCTTCTTCATGGTCATATTCTTAAATAAAAGGTAACTTATTAAAGCTAGGTATAAATTGAAACAAGGAGTGCCATGGAAGAAAACAGTCCTTTCAAGAAGTAATCTTGCGATGCGATTTCTTTTGCCGCTGTAAACTGTTCGCTAAATTTTCTGTAAAAACAAAGTGTAAGCATTTTTCTGAGTTTTGGGTGGCAAAATGGGAGAAACTCCCCAAAAATGGTACAAAATTACGGCCAAAATCTCAATTCTTGGTTCAATCTTTATTTCTGCCTAAATTATCAACCGCAGACCTGCCAATATCTGCATCAGTCAAAAGATTAATAAACTGGCTATCAAACCTACAAATAATATATGGGGTGTTCCATTTAACATTTTTGAGAAAAGCTCCATTTTTATCAAGTTGGTTACTCTGTACTATATGAACTATTTTAAAAAAAGTTTGAATGGATTTTACAAATAGAGTATCCTCAGAACCTGACCAGCAGACGTCAGTAGCACCACAAATTTGGGTTCACACTGGTTCTAAAATGGCTATATCTTAACATCGCTTACTCTAAATCCCACCGTGTAGCATACCAACTTTCATGAAATTTTATGGGGAATCCAAATATGTATACATTTGTTTATAAACAAATGTGGGGCATTCCATTTAAAAAACATAACTTTGGTTTTGTACGTAGAACGTAAACATCATGTATACATCAAAATAATTTTAACAGAAGCTTCGTGGGGTTCTTCACACACACGTAAAATTTCAGATTGATATCTTGAATAGAATCAGAGATATGGACCGATTACGCACTATTGGCCCATCTGTATATATTTTAAATTGCGTTCTCTTGCATTTTGGGTCGGACGGACCAGTTGGTTTTCCGAAAATAAAATGCTCTTGGTTTTTCAGGAACTTACTTCCAAATTTACGCTTGATCGCAAAAAACTGAAATGATCGCCAAATTATCCAGCTTTAGTTCAATATAGAGCAGAGTACCCTTAAATGTTTAAGTATTATTTGCTTTATTTTTGGGCTATTAAATAATGTAAACCAACAATTTTTTGGTCAAAGTATATCTTTTAAATTTTTAATGGAACCACATGGCAAATGTTTTCAATAAAAGTGATTAAAGTGATGTGTGCCGCATACAAATTGTTTCCAACAGTCGAAGTTAGAAATTTAATCGTAACTGAATTTCTCGTGCTATATTGAGAAATTGCGTCTTTAATAAGCAACATGTCTCTCATTTCCGCGAGTGGCTCTAAATTTGTTGATATCCAGTATGCAAACCTATAGTCTTACTTTTTAGGCAGTAGAAGTAGCTCACAAATCAATGAGAAGTGCGAAAATATTTCTGAATTCTGGCGAATTGTTAGATGCAAATATAAATCGCAGTCCACTATCATACATGTTGAATCCAGAAGAGGAAAGGGAAAAGTACGTAGGCACATAAGTTATAATAGTAAATTTGCCTAGTACCTCCTTACTCCCATTTAGTTTTTTTTTTTAATTTAACGATGCTGTAGATTTTTGCTGTCATTATTATCATAGCTTGTGAGGAACGACAGCGTTGTTGATTGGCTGGATGTCGACATTTGTGGAAAACTTCGCATCTGTCATCAAAGTGCTCATTTATGCACGCAAAATAGTCAGTCAATCGTGAGTAATTTAGGTGAGTGATTACCGTAGAATGTACAGGGTGTCCTATTTTCGTTGTGATTTGGGGGTTTCTCATAGAAGCAACAGAGATAGAGCCTTGGGGTTTTCGCGAACCTGAGCTACTTTCTTGAGTATAATAGAAAGCTGAAACCAGAATTTGGATATCGTTTTTAGTTTTCGAGAAAAAGAATAATATTGATTTTTATCGATTTTCAAAAATTATCTCCAATTCTTTTTGTACTAAGCAGACTAAAACTGTTACGATTGACTCATATAGAATTTTTCCAAGGAATTCAGTGGCGTACGTAGTTTTTTCTAGGGAGCGTATTTTTGAGTTATGACATAAAGTCGAATTTTTTAAATGGAAACCACAGCAGGCTTTCATCTAGTTCGAAAGGTCTTCTTTTAAGCTATCAATATATATACTTTTAAATTGTTATTTCAAAAAACGGAAAAGATTTTGGTACTTTTTACCTTTCGAAAATATAAGAGAGGTACATCCAAGATACCTGTGATTTTATGTTAGCAACTTTTAATAACAACTGAGATAAAAGTAACAAAAACAGAAAAACAGAAAAACAGCAAGACAAATAAAAACAAGAAAAACATCAAACAATAAACAACAAAATTATAGGAACTGCTCAAATTTATTGCCATGTTTTTCAACTCATAATCTACATCTTTTAGTTAATAGATTGAGGGCATTAATTAAAAAAATAGGACGGGCTTGCAAATATCGGAAAGCTGCGTGTGTTGCCTCTGCTAGCTCGGCTTGATTGTTGCATGTATATTTTTTATTTTAAAAATGCCCAAACAAAAAAGTCTAATATACTCAGATCCGGTGATCTTGCAGGTCACAATATAGGTCCATTTGTAACCAACCATCTACCTGGAAAATGATTTTCTAAATAATTGCTAACTATTGCAGAATTGTGTGCAGGGGCACCATCTTGTTGGAAATATACCCTGTTTATGTTTATTAACGGAACATTTTCCATTATTGCCTCTGCGTTAATATTCAATAAATTAATGTAGCTCAATCCCGCTAAGTTTCCATCAAAAATTTGGTTTGCTAGTTGACCACCCAAAATAAAGTACGAAACGTTAAATCCAAAACGTCCTTGCCTCTGACGTTCAAAAGTTTGGTGCTGATTTGTATCAGATCAGTGACGCACATTATGTCTGTTAAATAATCCTACGCTGCTTATGTGAGTTTCATCTGTCCAAATGACAGACCGCCCAAATTCTGGATTTTCTTGAATTTTATTATTTAAGTACCACCTACAAAAATTAACCCTTCTTTCTTGATCTCCCGGGAAGAGATGGTGAATAATTTGAATTTTATATGGCCTGTATTTGCCTTTTTTAAATATTTTTTGAACTTTTGAATTGGAAACACCAACTTGTGATTCGATTTCGCGACAAGAAGTTTTTGGTGTCGGCTCAACCAACGATAAAACATTTATTTCTTCCTCTTCCCTATTTTCTTTATTATAAATTTTGTTTCTAGGTTTATTGAATGACCCATAGCGAATTAAATTTGATTTTAATCTCGAAAACACATCATTTTGCTTGGTTATCTTCTTTCTGGGTATCTAAATTTAATAAATCGATGGTTAGGTATTATACCGGAAATGGGTAACTAGGAATTTTTTGCGTACCTGTTGAGATATAGATCCATTGATTCATTTACATTCTCAGGACATTGAAAACAGCAATTATGTCGTATTTTTCGAAATTTTGATAATTTTGAAGTGCCATTTATGTATAGGCGCCCACTCACACACGTACTTGCGTTAAGTTTTGAATGAACAGGCAAAAACGTGCATTCAAAATTGTGCGTGTGTGGTGCAAGCCTTAAGACTTTTTTGAACTGCGCAGTTGAACTGTTCATTTCAAGTCTGTCTTGAAATTTTAACTGTACACCGACGATTGCGCATTCAAAATTGTGCGTGTGTGGTCAAAACCTCAAGTTTTGTTTAATACAGTGGCGCGCAGCAGGTGACATAGTTTTAACGGATTTATTTGATTTTGAGTAGTTAATATAATAGAAGTAGATTAGTAATTTTTATATATATATTTATACTAAACGTATTTTTGAACATTATTATGTTTTTTCAACAAAAACAAACAATTCTACCATAATTTCACCCGTCCCACAATCGTCAACCTCGCCCCGAATAGCGGCGAAAACGTGAAAAATCGGAAATATTTTTTTAAAGAACGAAAACACGGGCGAAAACACCTTCGATCGGGATGAAATTTGAGAAGTTCAAAGGCGGATTCGGCCCGGATCTGCAGTGACCATCGCGATCTTTCCAAAATTTTCCAACTCCGGTAAAACACCCCGTTTCCAAGCGATAACGAACTCGGCGTACCGGAAGGGGCTGAAAATGTTCCATCGCACCCAGAAGAATAAGCCATGCGAAGAAACGGGCGTCGTCCGCCCTTCCACTGACAAAAGTTTTAGGTCAACGCGATCTCGAACGCAGGAGTCGAACCGCCAACGAGATACGGCGTCCTCAAAATAAGAGTAGTTTTTTATAACGGCCAAGCTGGGGGTCGCCGGGTAAATTTGACGGCGAATTCCGATAGCCCAGTCAATCGGACCGACAATATTCAAAAATCGTCTCCCTCGGACAGAGGTTGATGGGGGAAATAATTTTTTCTCTGAAGCAATGCAAAATTTTAGGGCAGAAAGCATGCAAAACGGGGGCCAAATTCGTCCCTGGAGGTCGAAGGGGGAAGTCCAACGGAGTACGGTTCGAAAGGGTAAAGTTCAAAGAGTGTTAAATTGGATCGGTCAACGTTTAAGGATAGAACAATGCATTAGAAAATGGCAAACACAAATTTCCGGCGATCGCGAAATCTTCCAAGATCAGACACCCGCCTGTCAAACTTTTCGTCGAAATTGCGCATTTTATTATGCTCGGGGTGACTTTCACAGACCGCCCCGACGAGTGCAACTCTTCTAAAAGATTAATATGTGAAAAGTGATCACGTTTCAGCAACCAATGTTTCTCCCATCTGCTCAGACTGAATCTTTGTTTATTTTTCTTTTTCAAAATAATTAGGCACGCCACTGATACTAAATTTAATTCTTCTCTTGAGGCCATGTTTTATAAAACTGCGAAGTGAAAATTGTGTGTGTGTGGAGAACCTTCGCGCAACATTCCGTTTAAAACTTTTGAATGTACAGTTTTGAATTAACTCTAAATTGCGTGTGTGTGGGGCCCTTATATAATATTAATAAAACTATCTGCATGCAACTTTTGCTAATGTATGTCAACAGATTCAGTTGTCAACATAAAATCACAGGTATCTTGGATGTATGTACCTACCTATCTTATATTTTCTAAAGTTTAAACTCGTTGCCGTTTTTTGAAATAACAATATAAAAGTATATATATTTTGATAGCTTAAAAAAAAGACCTTTCGAACTAGACCAAAGCCTACTATGATTTCCATTAAAAAAAATTAACTTCATGTCATAACTCAAAAAATACGCTCCCTAGAAAAAACTACGTACGCCACTGAATTCCTTGGAGTCAATCGTAACAATCAATCGTAACAGTTTTAGTCTGCATAGTACAAAAAGAATTGGAGATAATTTTTGAAAATCGATAAAAATCAATATTATTTTTTTTCTCGAAAACTAAAAACGATATCCAAATTCTGGTTTCAGCTTTCTATTATACTCAAGAAAGTAGCTCAGGTTCGCGAAAACCCCAAGGCTCTATCTCTGCTGCTTCTATGAGAAACCCCCAAATCACAACGAAAATAGGACACCCTGTACACCAAATCTCAACTCAATTTTTCGTAGACTAAAACTTCCAGCCCGAACATCCTATTCCTCAGACAATCATTCCTCCAAATCATTAACGGTTCACTGACTATTCCCTGGGTATAAATAAGTCCCTTGTCAACGTCTAGTCGACCAACAACGCGGCCAAAGAAAGTTTTAGTTTTATTATTATCTATTATAGGTACGAATATGATGTGGATAAAGAGATGGTTCAATTAAAATTTTTGAGCACAGAAAACGAGCCCATAGGAGTCATAAATTGGTTCGCAGTGCATCCAACTTCCATGAACAATACCAATTGTTTGGTTAGTTCTGACAACATGGGGTACGCTTCTATATTGATGGAGAGATATTTAAACGGGCCGTTTTCACCAGGCAAGGTAATTTTCTAACTTCATTGTTTTCTAAGAAAACCAGGCTTGTTGGAATTTCTTAAATATGCCACAACTGCTTCATAGTATGTATTTATAATAGTATTAGCTTTTAAAGCTGTGAAGTCAAAGATCTCATTTGAACCTGCAAGCAGCTTTGAACTGAGCAATTTCAAATATAGCTAACGAACCTTCTATAGCCGTAATGATAATTTGGTGGTACTTATTTATGGAAAACAAATTCATAGAACAACTTCTTTGTCAAGACGTGCAATGTAAAGTATTAGGTGTCTACGGACGAGATCAAATACGTAAGTAAATTGAAGTAGTTCGCCCATTTAAGATTTCTCTGTAATTCATATAATTTTAGTACTCACAATTTTCTTTGCTTGATGTTAATATTACACTTTCTTTGAATGCTTGGCAGGAATCGAGATTTTCGTCTCATCTCCTATTTAGAATTTTCTGAAGTTGATAATAATAATTATTTATCCAGTATGAATTCTATATAAATTTTGTAAAAGAAATATCTTGATTGGTCCATTTCAGAGATATTTTTATCTTTAAGGAACATAGTGATGTGGGTAATTTCTCCCAAATTATAATTTTTCATTGCAGAAGTAAAGTTAGGAGTTTGTACACAGAAAGTGTTTGTGGGTCTTATATCAAGAATACTCTCGTCAGTGCTTAAGGAAATTTCTGTTTGAAAGTTATAAGACGTATTCAGACCGTCGAGACATCTTGGGTGTTAAATCATTGGTTACTACAGGTTACAGGTCCCGTAATTTACTATGGAAACTTCAAGTCTGAAACCCGCCCGGAAGACTTACTCGATAGCGGAACACCGGTTTGTAATCCTGTTGCAGCGGGTCAGTACCACGGGATTTAAAGTTCAAGTGTAGCGTTTCCTACCAGATCGTTCTGTTTTCTATAGTTTAGTTCCTCTCTTGTTTTGGCGTATAAAGTGCAAGTTGTGAACGGTTGTCTCTTTCCCTTAATAAGTGGCCGCTGCAATTCCCGGCACCTCCACCAATAAATTTTATTGCCTCCAAACTTAAGCATTTTTTTAGATTTAACATTTCCGTTTTTACTCATATATTTTAAAAATGCTATATTTAAATTGACACCTGCCAGTAAGCATGTAAGTACATAGAGAGACACGTCATGGATGTTCCAATGTCAAATTAATTCAGGAAGTATTCTGTGACGTTCCGTTGTACAAAAATTTGGATTCAGTTCGATAATTCAATACCTGACGGGGATATACTTGCCTGAGGAGAAGTTATTTGAACCGACCATAGTTAAAAGCCAGGCGAAGTTAAGAATGTAAACATTGATAGACCTTTTCATTTCGTTAGTGCGCATGGGCAGAAGTACATTGACCATCAGCTGTTCTTAGTTTTTCGGACGAATGTAACTGTCAGGCATTGCAGAATATTCGTCAATAAATAGTAGAATGCCAAATAAGGGGGGTGTTTGAAAGGCGGAAAATTACAAATGTTAGTTCCCAGAGATATCCCTCATAAAACTGTGAGGCTGAATCACGAAGGCGCGCATGGTTCTTGCTTGAAATACGGGAATATTAACCAACATACTTCAATCACGCAGGTTTTTAATATGTAGCAATGTAGCGGTGAAAATCAATCAATCTTTTAAAAGAAACGTAATCCCAAGCGATAACTTGGCTTGCCCACTCTACTATCACCAAGAGCACAATGTTTGGATACTTCATACTTTTTTAGTTCCGAGCTACTACTCATTTGGCACGTTTGCAATAAAATATTGGTGTATACGCATAGGTCAAAGAATCTACATAAACACATGCAGACAAAACGAAATGGACCGAAACTGTCATGGCGCGACCGCACATGCGCCTCAGCAATTTTTTATAATGAAAGGGTCTATTCACTGGCGTAGCGTGGGTGCAGAGTATAATATAATATGATGTAGAGTAACGTAATATAATATGATATTATACTATATGATATATAATATAATATATGGTATGATATGATAATATGATTTAATTAGGACGCAATGAAGGCAAAATGTTTTTAGCTTTTTCACTAAAATGTTGATTGCACGATTCCACTTTTGTACATGTATATCCCACCGGTCAATCCTTGACGATGTACAATTTTTCTGAATACGAAATAAGCGAGTTCTCAGTTATGTAATCACGCCCCAAAATGGAATCCATCATAACGGAACCACCAGGCCCCTTCTAGTTGAGCATGCCTATAGTGATAATTATACAGTAGCAATGCACGTTTTCTTTCTGTGCTGTGTTTGCTCTGATAGTAATCTAAACGCTGTTTTCTAGTACTTTCCGATAACAAAAAATATGAAATGACCTTTGCAAATAAATACTTAGTAATTTCGATGATAAACTAATACTTCCCACAACTGACATTTACTGTGTGCCGATATTTAACTATAAATGATCGGAAAAGGCTTATAGGTATACATATTTGGTGCTGAAAATACCAAACGTCATGTGTTTGGGGTTTCTTCATTTATGTAATAACGTAAGGAAATATTAAATAAATTTGTTTTCAATACATTCCAGTGAAACCTGAGAGCGACGAACATCAAATGATTCAGAGTCTTTGCTCTCGACGTTGGTCGTCAACAAGGAAATCAAGCGTTTCGGTTTTCTTCACTATAAACATTCAAAATAATATTTTGCTTGGCGCCACTTCACTCTTATTTTCACTTTCTTTCATCCCTCCGCTCTAAATATACCCTAATCTAATGCGAGAACTCATCGGCGAGAGAACAATCACATCGAGAACTTTACGAGAAGATTTGACTATTGATGTGAAGTGGGTAACTAATCTTGCCGCTAGCAATCTATATAGTCCCGCTGATGTGTCTTAGAACGTCGTATATTGTATGCAGCAGTAACCAAACCAGTTACATGGTTTCCTTGGCCTCTGGACGAATGTCGTCTAGTTGATTGTCTGGAAACCAAGGTAACCAGTACGATAATGGTGGTTGGAAGTTTACCATCATTACAGTTACATGCTTGCATCTGGTTGATCTAACATTTAGGATTCAGCGCAAAAACGGAGTGACAATATGAGAGGTACGACGCCGTACAGGAATAAAATAAAATTTAAATATGGCTAGAATAAAAAATAAATTAACGGTCCCATCAGTCTAATGGATGCGCGCACCATTCCCTTCCATATATATGCTACTCTTCTGAATAAGGTGATGACCTGAGATAATCTGGTCTATTTATGTGACATTATCCAGAGTGTATTCAACTTTCAACTTCAGTGGTTCTCAAACTATCGTATTACGCTACGCACCCTCCATTGTTTGGTTTGGATAAGCCTGCGTCCTATATACATCATTGGCGTCCAATGACGTAATGTTGGATAGCGGATAGATAACCCAATGAGCAGGAATTTAAACTAGATTTGCAACATTAGCCACTTATAGCGGTGCGGTCGGGTCAGCAATCTTCGTGAGCATTCGGGTAAAGCACGTGAAGAATACTAACGATCAAAGTGGCTTACAAAATAGCCAATCGCAAAGAGTGACTCTGTTTAGTGAAAGCTATGCAAAACAACTTCGGAATATTTCTCTGTCAAACGATGCAATTGGTCGAAGGATTAACGATATATCTGTGGACATTTACCAAAAGCTTGAATCTGAGCTAGTTGAGAAATTATTTGCCATACAACTTGACGAAGCAACGGACAGCAGCAACGATTTCTGTTTGATTTGCTATATCAGATTATGTCAGGGAGTTTCAGTGGTTGAAAATTTACTATTCTAAAAACCTATAGAAGGAACAGCCACGGGGTAACGAGTTGTTCAGAATTACAAATGATACTATTGCCAGCGTAAATTTGCAGTGGAAGGGTCCGCTTCCGGTTTAGTTGACAGCTGTCTCGTAAGTCTTGAAATTGTTTGGTGTGTACGTTAATGGTGTTTGCTGGGAGAATGGAACTATGGTGGAGCTCAGTAGCAATTTGTTGTTAGAAATCCATTATATTTTATAATTCCCAACTGTGAATATGTACAACAAAACCACTTCTAACCTCTAAACTCTACTTCCTATCGTGAATGCGGCTATTTTAAGATTGATTATGGGATTCTGCTTGCAAGAAACTTCTGCGGATATTTTACAGATGGATTTGTGATATTCGTACTAGTTGTGAAATAACAACAACGTGGACACAAATGAGAAACGAAAATTCTGTCACTGTATGACAGGGCTCAGGCCAGCCACGGTGAAAAATTGAAATGTACTAATGATCCTGAAATACACTATATTAGTTTATTCTTCTTCTTAACTTATTTCCAGTGTTTAACTGTGCATTAATAAAATATTGATACTGCTCAGTAAAGTAATAACATCCAATTGAAGCGCTGATAATAAGTGATACAGTTAGGCGAGTAGGGACAACAGACGCGAAATGTTGGCAATAAGCAAAAGTAGCACGTCAGGCTGTGACGACAGCTAGATCATGTGACGTCAATACGACTGCTCAAGGCCAAATGGCCCACTAGCGCGTGCTCCGCGATTTGAAACTAAAAATGAAATTATATTCTTATTACTACACAAAATAGTCTCATTTTATACGATCACTATAAACTTAACACATATTTGCAAAATATGATAAAAAAGTACCAGTTTAAATTTATGCAAGTACCCAATTGTGCGTATGATGGATGTTAGAAATTATCAAGTTACGTCTAACAAGTCCATAATCTAGTATTGCATTTTCGCTCACTCAGTGAATCAACGTTTTCGTATCTTGATGCACATTAACTTTAACGTTGTTATAACGAAAACTTTATTTTTAAGAACTCAAACTAAATAAAGCTCCCTCTTAATTAGAACTTAAAAAATAATTATTCTAACTAGGTAAATAGTGCATTAATATAACACGTTAGTCAACTGTCACCTTTTTAAAGTTAGCTATAATTAAACGCTTACTATGAAAAATTAAACTATTTCGGTGACCAATGTCAATATTTATTCACTCGCCGAATGTCTCCAAAAACGTCTTCTTTTTTTGAATTTTTTGACTCACTGAATCACTCTGTAAACAGTTTAATTAGTGGGTCCCACATAGGGTTTCATAAGATTCTTGATTTCCAAGATTTCTTGTCTTGATCTTGTCTTGAATCAAGACAAGAGTGCCTCTTAAAATATCAAGACATGACAAGACTCGTATGGTCAAGAAATTGTCAAGATCAAGACAGATTTCGAGAATTTCTTGATCTTGAAAGCCAAAAAATACAAACCATAAAATAAATTACATATGATATTATTTATGGATAATGGTCTTGTCCAGAATAATCTTGCAGAAAAAAAGAATTTATCTTGAGAGTCATCGTAACCATATGGAAAAAGGCAGCTAGTTGGCGCGTTTGGTTTTTGTTTTTTTTGCAGTCTATCAGGAACCACAAGCGCGCATCGGGGCATCCCTGTTTACGAAGCGACATATAGGTATATAAACAAAGTGCACGTGCCGTTTGTCGCCGTTTTTTGTATGAAGCGAATAAAAAATAATCAAGACAAGAAATATCAAGATTTCTTGAGTCAAGACAAGAACTGGATTTCCAAGAAGTTTACAAGACAAGATAAAGAATATTATTCTTGTCTCGATATTCAATACAAGACAAGAAAATGCTATCAAGACAAGAAATCTTGTCTTGATGAAACCCTAGTCCCACATAACCTGTCTCTCCATCACCCTTAGATTTGATTGCCCTTGTTCAGGATGCCAGCCACCTCTCTTCCCCCAAGTAATTCAGTTGAGCCACGCGCTTTGCCGATGCCCCTTCTCCCTAGTGGCTTGTGTAACAATTGTGCCCAATACGCCATAGGAGTAATTTTTATATTATTATTATTACTAATCAATATATTAATTTACATTTGAGGGAGCACCTACAAAAATTCGTTGCCACTGTATACAATTCAGATTGCTTTGACATTTGACTCAACACTTACTGAACTGCTCAACGTCTTCGTAAATCAGAGATAAGAAATGTTAAATCTTTATTTCAAAGAAAGAAAGTAGAATTTAGAGTCTCGAAAGTTATATTTTGTCATTCATTGGAGTGGCACTCTAGAGAAACGACAAAAGTTCAGCCCTCATCAAACGTTTTCTTTTCGAGAAAATGCGATAGATAACAATGCCTATAGGGACTCTGTCAGGGTGCAAATGTTTAAATTTATGTTGATTGCGGAAGTCGTCAAGATGCGCGTAAGCAGACGAAATCAGTTCACTTTCTGTGTCAATGGCCTGTGCCGGTAAAATGCAGATTTATACACTTTGGGTAATAGGTTTCTCAGGTCAGAGGAAGTACGTGGGATCTCGTCAAGAGGGTTCGTATTATCCTTCGCACAAATCTGTGGCCTAATTACGGGAGCAGCT
Organism: Xestobium rufovillosum; assembly: GCA_963966045.1. NCBI lineage: Eukaryota > Metazoa > Arthropoda > Insecta > Coleoptera > Ptinidae > Xestobium > Xestobium rufovillosum. Next base: position 19,217,864 of record OZ014496.1, read on the forward strand.
AAGTTTCATTTCAGCCTCCCGTCTGGATTTTAAATTAGGGTTCGTTGATCTCAAGCACCCTTAATGAAATAGTAGTTCTGTTTGTTTATCAGGTTTACATAGTGTGATCATTTAAAAATGAGCCACCTCAATTATCTAAGAAACGAATAGAATTATGAAAAAACGACGAGACACGTAAATTTATGACGCAATGGGGACAGATTTTGATGTATAGTTGACGTCTGTAAAACCTACTCCCTAGCCCCCAGTCACCCTCACTTTAAAATCTCAAATGGGATCATATCACTTGTGATATCTCATTTTAAAGGAAATCGAATGAGGAATACGGCAGCGATATTTATTTTTTAATTAATCCTTATTTTGAGCTTTTAAAACTAAAATAAGGTCATTTCAACCTTTCAGTAAATAAGAAAAATAATGGGTTAAATTTGATACAAACTAACAGTTAAACCTTGTAGATAACAGATAATAAACATGTCATACAAAAAAGAAGCTTTAAAACAGGAAAATATAACTTTTAGAATAATTTAAGGAAAATCTATCTTAGATGCTCAAAATAATGGGCCCAATTATTTGCAAAACAATAATAAAGTCTGTATTCTCGAATTACCTTCTTACATTCAGGGATGTTTGGGAGGGAATATTTCGGAATGTTTGGGATATTGTGCGCCTCAAATCAATTAAATTTTCTGGGTGGGTTTGACACACTGATGATTTAAAATAGCCCCAAAAGGAAAAATCTAGCAGGCTGAGATAAGGAATAATTTAAAAAATAAACATCGCTGCTATTATATTCCTCATTCGATTTCCTTTCAAATGAGGTGTCACAAGTAATATTGTGCCATTTAAGATTTTAAAGTGTGGGTGGCTGGAGGTCGGGGGGTTGGTTTCACCAACGTCAACTATACGTCAAAATGGGTCCCCCTCGATTCCTAAATTTACGTGTCTCGGCGATTTGGCGTATTTCTATGTTCCTAAGATATTTGAGATGGCTCGTTTTTAAATGATCACACTGTATAAAATATAGGTATACGAGTATTATGCAAATAATGGTTAAACCGATTTAGTAATCCCAGCATTCCTGCAAAATAATTAAAGAAAAGTTCGTAGTAAATGTTGCCGAGGGACAAAAAAAATTAATTATTCCTTATTTACAAAGTCTTTTTTGAATTAAGTAGGTAGGTCATGATCGTCTCGGGTACCTGGAATAAGTTCGCACCAGATGGCGAATTCACACAGAAAAATAATAAAAAAACCACGATCGAGGTCGGAAAAACCGACGCGCGAAATGAAAGTGTTCATACCACTATGCTACCTCGCATCTGCCGCGTTACCTACCACGCTAGTAACCAATTATGCAAGAGTGGTTTCCCTAAAAACATAAGAATCAAGTTGTCGGTGTATTACTTAAAACAATTGTTTATCTTTGCTGTGCAATATTACATCCGGCGTACCTCAGGGTAGCATTTTTAGCCCTATATTATATCTACACTTCTTCGTTTCATAAATCGCTTCTTCACTGTAACTATAATTTTTATGCGGATGTTATTCATCTTTACCATTCGTTCGAAGCTGCAGATGTTCGCGTTTTATGTTCCCTCATAAGCAGTGGTCTTGAAAGACTATCTAATTTTTCCAAACAACATTTATTAAAAATTAATCCAAAAAAGTCTTGCTTGTCCTTTCTCATTTCAACTTCTGTGACACTGTCTATGCTCTTTGTCTCCCGTGTCATGAAAAATTTCGTATTCGGAAAGTTCAGAATTCACAAACTGAAAGATCTGAAATTGTTGAATATGTTCAATAAACTTCGTCTTTACATGGTACGCTTCTTTCCCAGAATTGTTCAGTTTCGATTGCCTCTGATTTGCTTAACAAGCTTGTTTTCAGAGCTGATGTGCATGACGTTGCCACTCACTGAAAGTCTCTAGTGCTAACGATTCCGAGGCATCGCAAGGAAATATTTAAGAATTTTTTCTCGTACAATACCTATCGTGTCTTGCTTAAATCAGTTCAATTCATTTCTGATCCTTCCTTGTGATGCTGTGAAACGTATATTATTCAAAATATTTTTTGACCTGCAGTACGTGGCTGGTTTTGGTTTTTCTTGCTTTGCATTGCGTGGGCGGTGCATGGCTGCATGGCTATTCTCTTCTTGTCCATCTTTGTCTTTGTCTTCTTTTTCTTCTTCTTCGTCTTCATCTTCATCCTTCCTCTTCTCTTCTTTCCTTTCTCTCCACATTTTGCTCTTCTTGCCTCCTCCATAAATTTATTACTATTATTATTATTATTATTATTATTATTATTATTACATGTTGCTCATACAAGTAAGGAAGAATGTCATTTAATTAGGAATTTATTAACGTATTCTTGTTTGAAACGAAATTAAATTTTAATGAATGAATCGTTGATTCAATCAACGAATGAATGAATGAAATGAATACCGCAGATGTAGCGGACGTTATCCTCATCTGCCTTAATATGGGCCCTTAAAAAAGGTTAGATTAGGCTTCGTGGAGTTAACTGCATGCTCGGACTTTTCTTATTAGGATCCAGAGGGTGGATATTTCCTAACCCTTTATAATTACAAAAGCATATAGAAATAGTTAACTTCGGGTCCTGTTTTTAAAAGTTCCAACTTCCAAATCCCACCGGCACAATTACATTTAGGTATGCGAATGCTTTATAATATAGTTACAAAACCCTTTAACTTACAGGGAGCTATAGTGGCGGCGTTTGCTTCAAGCAATCTCGGGGATGTATCCCCAAATATAAAAGGCCCCAAATGTATAAATACAGGGGAAAAATGCAACGATGTGACCAGTTCATGTGGCGGATCTGCTAAATATTGCATAGCAGCTGGCCCTGGAAAGGATATGTTCGACAGCACAAAGATTATTGCGGAAAGGATTTTTAATAAAGCGAAGGTATTCATATAAATTGCTCATAATTTAATATCTAGCTGCACATGTTACTTTATTTCAGTCCTTGTGGGAAGGAGCTGATGGTACTGAAATAAAAGGACCAATACGGCACGCGCATCGGTATGTGGATATGCCAAGCCAGAAGTTTGATTATATGTTGCCGAATGGATCTGTGATAGAAGTAAGTTTCCTGCAGAACGTTTCATTTACATAAAACATTGAATTGTGGAACCTAAAAGGGAAATCGCAGATGATTTTGTTTTGTGTTCCAAAAACCAACTTATTTTCATCTTTTATGCAATATTTTTTGCTCATTGTTCCTATTTGTTTGCGTATGTTCTTATTTCCTAAATTTTATTTCCTTGGAAGATTCAAGGTTGTTCACCCGCGATGGGTTACAGTTTCGCTGCTGGAACCACGGACGGACCGGGCGAATTCGATTTCAAACAAGGTACGACTACACCGAACCTTCTTTGGAACACGGTGAGAGATTTCATTGCGATACCTACTGACGAAGACATAAAGTGCCATCATCCCAAGCCAATTCTTATCGCTACTGGACGGGTGAGTTTTATAGTGTGAGTAAGATTAATATCCACATAAAAGTGATTTATAAGAGCAATTTCTTTAACTGGGATGGCAGTTAACATTAAATGAAATGTCGAAAGTACTTAAAACTTTATTAAAAAGTACGCGTGTCCAGGGTCTGAGATCTGTCATTATCATAAGAAGTAGCAAATTTCAAATAAATTTTGACAGTTTTGAGTGAGCATGCAGCGTCTTTAGCTCCGCGTCAAATTGGCAGCATACGACTATTATACAGGGTGTCTCTAAAAGGTTGGGACAATAGGCTACAACAGTTTCCTGACACCAAAATATGTTGATTGAACCGAACACATCTCTATACAAAGTTGCTTGGTTGAAGCGTTATCGATTGTCAAAGTTCTTGAAAAATAATTATTTTTTATTGAATAACTTAAGACTGAGTTCTCCGATTAGAACGAGTGTTGGCAGGTGAACTTTTGGTTTGGAATGAAAAACGTTGCCTTTTTATTTTTGGGCTTTTGTTTATTAATGCCATCCACATCTTTAACAGTGCGATATACGATCTTTAAAAAAATCCGTGGAAATATCATTTTATTTTAAGGGTTTTTGTCTTTTATGCGATTTCTTTATTTCCAATAGTTAGAAAATTATTTTTATCAGTAGTGCACCCTTAAAATATGCTAATGAATAAGGTAGCTGTGCTTTCTTAATGACATTGCTGGGCATCTGTCTAGAGTTAAAAGTTTCACGTTGAATGTTCGCGTGGTTTTCAAAAAGTGTTTTGTTTCGTTATGGCTGCTCTGTATACCTACTTTGAATATCGATAACACTTCAACCAAGCAACTCTGTATAGATATATGTTCGGTTCAATCATCATATTTTGGTGCCAGGAAACTGTGGTAGCGTGTTGTCCCAACCTTTTAGAGACACCCTGAAAATTTCGGTGAAATTGCGAATTTGATGTATACCTATACACATCGACACAACTTCTACAAATAGCTTTCACACGTAAGATTCTCAGAGCCCTTAACTAATCAAGCAATGAAAAAAAATGAATGAATATTGTTCCTGAAAATATATGATAACGGTGTTGTTACAGATTATCTAGGTCCGGAATAGCCTGCGTCTATACATATTTGGGGGGACCCCCAGTGGTGTAATTTTGGTAGCCGCAGTAAAATATTTTGCAGACACACAAAAAAAGGGTTGCCTTTTAGATTTAGACTTTATACTTGTTTCACTAAAAGTTTTTCTAATAAAGTTAAATGGGGTTTCATTCCCTAGAGCATTTACAAAATATAAAATAGGTATTTGAAAAATTTCCTTCAGTTTGTGGGATAGTCTAAATATTGAGTGTTTAAACTATTTTGATGTACCCACTAGTTATTTTTATATTTAGAATTTATTACGATGTACTGCAACAACTGACAATGGATGTTTTAGAGGTTTGATTTCTAATATATGTTTAGCACGAACAAACTTAGGTAGGCACATTAGAAATGGTTTCAAAAATGGAGGGTGTTTGTAGAAATAATTAGTGGTCTGAAAGGTACTTTTTCCAGATCTTTATAGGTTCCTGATACGGCATAAGTAAGCAGTACGTACACATAATACTATTTTAAACATTATTCTTTTTGGAAAGTTAGATTAATCAAAGTCTATTGTAAATATCATTAAGGAAACATTTGTTTACTGCACAAAGCTTTCCTTCTATTCGGACACATAATTTATTACTGAGGTTTACTGTCGCCGTTTTTGCGAAGGACGTAGCTGTCTGAGTAATTTCCAAAGGCTTTGTACTCCTGAACGAATAGTTCTCACCAAATTACATATTTGCGCACCCAACTTCAGCAGGTAGACATAATTATTTAAAAGTAAATTCGTTGCTTGTTAAATATTTAAGATCAAAATATTTTTGAATGTGGCTTTCCATCTCGTGTGGCGAATATTTTTTTGTGATCTTGCTATGCAAATAGATATAAAATAAACAGAGCCCCAATTAAAGATAAGTGTGCTTCTAAAATTTTGCTTATTGTGTGTTGAAGATACTGTTTCTGTTACAGTAACTTCATACAATTATCTTTTTATTGGTGGATATGCGAATGTTAAATCAAATCATGTTACAACGTTCGTTGTGGCCTGCACTTGATGAAAGTATATTTTGTCTCATGCATGTTGCATAATAAATTGCACACCAGACTACGGATAGGGACGTAGTCAAACTTGGTGCCCGTAATACTAACTCTGTTCATTCGGTACCGAATTGCCATGTTTTATTGTGCCAGAAAGTATTGATGAATTGAGAATCGTGGACAACTGATACCTACATTAGATAAAGCAAAGAAGAAGAAAACGTTGTAGTGCTTTCCTTATTTATATAAAAATGTAGAGCGTTGAGAAATGGTGCAAAGGAAGAAAAACAAATTAAAAACATAACGACACAGGTTAGAAGAGCGATTGATTGTATGAACGGAATTCTCTGGGAAGAAAAGAGAATTTTATATCTCTGAAACTCTTATTAAAAGTAGTCTGCTAGATGGGGTTAAGGCACAGCGTATCAAGTGCAACAACAAACAGAAAATTCATGGAAGTCCAACTGGACGTTTCAGAAGAACTGAGAATATCTAGGAGGGAAAGAGTGCGAAGTATATGTAAGCGAACAGAAATATATGGCCCTTTAACAACTAATATTGAAAGAAAACAGTTGGTATGGACTTGTCTGGAGAATGCATGACATAAGAATTCCTAAGACTTTTATGCGATGGATATCGTCGAATCTCCGAAAGCGTGGAAGGCATTAGAAGACGTCGAAGGAGAGATAAGACACATGATGGGAAGGGATCAATGAGATGGCAGAATGACGTGAAAGTTGGGTAACTGACGTTGTCGAACGTTTTGAAACCGAAACATAGAAAGATATAGATCGAGAAATACCTTCATGTTTTTTGTCGTTCATTTGATGGACCACAACCGGTTCCAAACCAGGATTGTAAATAAATAAAATGAAATAAAAACTGGGCAACGGCTCTACCCATCAGACAAATGGTTTATTTAGCAAGTACTTCTCACAGTGAGCATGGCATCGGGTTTTTTTTTCGCCGAAAAACTGGCACACAGAGACTAAGGCTGAGACCTAGGTAGATAAACAATTTACTTCTAAAAATCGCAGTAGAAGTATGCCTCTTGCCTTATGCATAACAAAGTAAAGATCGTGCAGAGAAAATATTTTTTGATCGTGAAGTGAAAAGTACCTATGCTGAGATATTTTAATACTGGCATGATTTACATATAAATAAAGTTCTGCAATCTTAATGCGCGGCAAAATTTATTTTTATTGAGTTTGTTAACTAAAAAGTTTTTTGTGCAAGTTTTAATGAAATTTTTGTATGTTGAAGTCGTATGACACCTAAACCAATAAGTGAACAACTCGCGAGCAGATGTTATTAAAGAGAGTGGCGTTTAATTTACGTTTGAATTGCATCTGTGGGTGTTGGCTGATGCTACAAAACCAAGCAAGACGTTCAACGAGTTGCTTTGATATCTATTTTTGCTATTTACTTTTTTATAATGGAACTAGTGGTTGTAAATATCCACTAGTAGTTGTAAACTAAATTTAATCTTTTGAAATTCAATACACACGTTTACAAGAAAGACGGACAACAACTGTAACTCCCTCTCAGCAAAGAAATTTTCTTGTGATTTGACTTACACCGAAAAATTAATTCTGTACTTAACGCAAAATGGCGATTTCATTTGAAGAACTTTATCATTAGAAATTGTAATGACTGTTCTCAGTTTAAAAGTGTACTTTTTTGCCCTTGAATTATTATTACGTATCCGTGCTTTTGCTAATTTGAAAAATGTTGGTAGCTATATGACATTGATTATCTCAAAGACTATTATTTTTTGGTGTATGCAAGCTTATACATAATAGAAAGAGAATTTGTAATAGAAAACAATTATTATAACTTAAAAATTATATAGTTTGATTTAAAAAAATATGTTAAAGGGGTTTTGAAGTTTGTTAATTTGGCCTCGTAACTGCTCATACCCTGTATCATTTTTCAATTTTTTTTATTGCAACGACCGATTTTTCCAAAACTTTTTCTAAACTTTGTTCAATATGGAGATATAGTTTTAAAAATTTCTCTGCATCTGTCAAAATCTTCAAAGAAGTGCCGGTAACGCCTTAGTAAAATTAGTTAAGAAATCCAAAAATGCTATCAAATACAGGGAGTTCCATTAAAAAGAACAATGTTAGATGCTGTAGAGAATAAATGGGGCAATCTGTATAAATGCAAATAATTTTAAAATATGATGAACTAAAAATAGAAAGGTGTCTCTCATAAAGGAGCAAAAACTCCGCTATCGAACTGCTGCAGTATAACAAATTAAGTGAAGAATTTTTAGTTTCGCCCATCCGCCAGTTTCGTATGTGAATGAAGCAAATCCTGCTAATTTCGCAGTAAGATGTTAATTTTTGTAAGGCCCTTGAATGCTGATTTTTTTGCTTATAGTTGAGACTGGGATCCCACAGTGTTTCATTGTTTTAACTGTTCTTTAGTGTTGTATTTATTCTGCTTTATTCTGCTTTTTCACTTTCACCTTCTTAACTTATTTTTTTCTTGTTATTGTATGTATTTGATTTATTAGTTTAACTGAATCTTTAGTTAAAATTCAATTTAGTTGAAATTGCAGTTTATTTAGGGTTAAATGGAAGAACAGCTTCAGATGAATTTCGCATTTTTTGGCAGTCTTTGAAAAAAAAGTTGTATACATTTGATATAGGTGCCTACGTACTTATTGCCACAATAAAATCAATAATTATTTATTTATTTATTATTTAGTTACAAGCGGAACATCTTAGTAGCTCAGTTAAAAAGGAAAGAATCTGGTAGACGCGAAAGTTTCAGTTCCCAAGCGTTATAAATTTCAACTAGAATTCACAGCGGATGGATCAAGAACTTTGACGTAAATTCACTATGAATTCTTAATAAGATTATCTTCTACTCCTGAAGATGCTGACGTTGTCAGCGAAACACGTGTCGAGTTGAATTACTGTGTCACTGTCTTTTGGCGTGTGGGGTTAACTTATTAAGAATTCATAGTGTTCAACTAGAATTGGTCAAAGAGGATGAAGAAAAGACGGAAGATATGTTAGGGGAAGGGTAATTCGAGCTTAGAAGAAAGAGGAGAATGCGCGAGGCCATTGTAGCTTCACGAATAATAACATAAATAATTATAAAAATGGCAAAAAGTGTTTATGCAGGATTTGTGAATTTAGAAAGGATAGGGGTACGCGTTTAACCAGCTTTCGAATGGAATATCTGCATGATATGCAATATTATGTTATGGTAAATTTTGGTGGATGCGCCGGACATAAAGTTGGTGAAATGGTATTGCAGTTTGTAAATCATTCACTTCTTTGCTATTTTACCCATGATAGAATATTTAGCATTAGACTTATTTAGTATTATAGTTAGAGGTTTAATGCTAAGTTATTTGCACTAGACTAAAACAGTGTGACGAGTTTTATATACAGAGTGGGACAATAGTGTGTAGGTGATCCATATCTCTGGATCTATTCAAGATATCAAACAAAATTTTACCTGTATGTGGAGGACCCCACGAAGCACCCGATAAAATTATTTTGGTGCATAGAGGGTATATATGATATAATACAGGGTAGTCACACTCTGAACAGGTACCAAACCAAAATTGTTTTTTTTTTTAAATGGAACGTCCTACATTTATTTGCATATTTTTGGATTCCCAATAAAATTTTATAAAAATTTGCATACTACACCATGGGTGCAGAGTGAACAATTTTAAGATATTACCATTTTAGTGCCAGTGTGAACCCAACTTTGAGGAGCTACATACGTCTGCTGATCGATGCTACTTACGATTTCTTTATTAAACTTGATTCACTAGAAATTGTTGGGTTTCGACAGAATTTAAATTGAACTTTAAAATGTAGTAATTTGGCTGGTAGTTTGTTCGGTTCTTCTATATATATATTTTAGCACCCAAAACACAAAATACGGTTTCCATTTTGTTTCTGGAAGTTGAGTACACATTGAGACAAAAAGTTCATTGTCACATTCTTAAATGCGCGATAATTTATGAATCGTCAGTATTGGTTTACTATAAACCATGGTTAGTTATTGCTCATCAATGGTTGTGATCTTAGTATCGTCAGTAAGTGGAGCTCTGCAGTACTTTGCATCAAACTAAATGTTCTGAAATTGCTACTGTCAGTGGAAGATTAATTTGCTGTCAATATTCTGCAAGATTTTTCGATTACGTATCTGTTTTGATACACTTCTCTTTCAAAATGTTAAATTATGAAAAAATAGCAAATACGAGTTATGTTTGATTTGGAGTAGAAATTGAGAAACTGTAAATTTGTGGCCTGGTTTTACAAATTGGAAATTGAACTTAAGGAAATCTGGAAATTTGACCTTCGAGAACTATTTGGGCATTATGTAGAAATTGTAATTGTAACTTATATTCATATAGGTAATAATTCCAGTAGTGTACTAGTGTATGCACAACTGATTGTTCGGCAGAATAATAACGATTTAGCTGTTATTCACGATCGGTCGGCAGTCAGTAGTCTAATCTCATACTTTTCGGTAATCATACGTAAGTGAGCGGCGTGTGCACTAGTCACAGTTTATAGGGGTAGATGATTCTTGGAAAGACAAGAAAATTTACAGAATGTATAGTATTTCATACCTACAAGTATTGAATTTAATATTTAATATGGAAATGAAATACATCAGTTTAATTTTCTGAATTACAGGCTAAAAAACCTTACCCTTGGCAACCCAGGATTGTACCTATACAAGTTGTTTGGATAGGTTCGGTAATACTAGCAGCTGTTCCAGGGGAATTTACAACAATGTCTGGAAGAAGGCTCAGAAACACCATTGTACAAACGGTTTTGGAAAACAATGGACCCCAGGTTTCTAAAGTCGTTGTCACTGGTTTGAGTAATATTTACAGTGATTATATAGCCACACCGGAAGAATATCAGGTATGCGTAGATTTCTTATGCATAGTTCTTGCGTTTGCAGCACAGTGTTATACTGTTCTTGTATTTGGGGTATAGATAAAAAATAATGTTTCTATTTCTGAGATCTGTAGAATTCTTGTGATGAAATGTTGTAAATAGTTAAATAATTTTTCAGATTGACTGCCTAATTTATGTACAGGTTGTTTCAAGTTCCACCCCCTTTATCTCTGTTACTTTTGCAATAATTAGAGATGTAAATTATGTACAGAAGTAAGTATGGCTTAGAAAACAACTGAAAATGAAATTAGCTCAGTCTCAAACATAACTTGGGTTTTTTAAATGGAACAACCTGTATATTATCACCTGATCCAACAGACAATTTTACACTGATTACAGCGATATAGCACACATGAAACTTTGATGCTTTTTGACGTATTTTTGCATTTTAAAATCTTATAATATTGCCATAATATCGTATAATCAAGTATACTGTTAATTATGTTGTCCTTTTTCACTTACGAGGATTAAATAACACATTACAGTGATTTTTGGTAAGAACGTTCGCGACTTTGTTGCCTACTAACCGCTATACGTCCAGGAAAACTTGTTTGTGCACACGCTACGTCGCTGTCCGTTCTCCTGTGAAACTCGCCCAGCGATACAACAGTCTTAGGTTCAAATCTCGCTTCCTGTTAGCTGTTTTTTATCGCGTCTGTCTGGTGCCTGGTCAGCTAGTTGCCTTATTCAAAAAACTTGTGTGTGTCAGCTCCGACGCACGACTGGAGTTTACTCCTTACGGACGATTATTTTAACTTCAATAAATTGATAATAGGGTACACGCGAATGTCAGTTTTACCCAAATGTGTATTTATCAGATGGTTTATGTTCGAAAATGTCCAACTACATCAAAATATAAATTGTTTATATATTCAGTAATTAAGTGACAATCTGCTAAACGTCGATCCCACTGGCAATGAAATAAATACTTTTCCTGGTGTTCGAATAGGCGTTAATTCACATTTCGGCACTAAGCAATATTTGGAGTATTTAATATTAGGTTTTTCCATATTAAATCAAAAGATTCAACAAATTTAGGAACGAACAAACACTGCAAATGCTGGCTTTACAACGCCAACTGTCATATCTACTCTATGCCACTCTCTTTTCACTATTTCCATGCTCTATGCAGTCAGACATAAACAGCCGTATCCATAGATACGTACATAATTTGAATGTGACAGATAACGTAACGCTTGATTTTACTCCTCATAAAATTTCCGTACCGCGGGCTATAACTGAAAATCGATTCTTAACGAGTAAACTCCAAAAACTATCTTGAACACTTTTACTGCAATCACTTTTGCGTACTTTTGGCATTTATTCGGAAAACAACACGAACCATCAGCTCAACCCGTAGCAATTTCATTCCTTATTCATCTCCATTATAATTAGTCCAATGACAATTCACCATTTCTCTGAACTGGATCAATCACAGAAAACTGGAACTATAACCCGAACCTCCAGTGGTATTGCTAAAATATTTTATTTTAAAACAAACAAGTAGACGGAAATTTTTGACATTTTTGGAATATTATTTATCTTGCATTAAATTGTCTATGTTATTATAATCTGCCCAAATACCACGCGAGATGAGATTTTTCTTTAGATTACTTTTCCATTTCATTTCAAATTATGTAAGTTAATCACCAGGTCAACTTACAAGTACCTGCATTCGAAAATTTGCTGCAGAATGCCGATTCCATCGCAGGATGGACGCGGTCAATGATGCATCAAAGTATAGAAATTGACTACAATATGATAATAAGATTTGAGCTCGTGTCTCCCTAAAGAGAGTGTATTTTCATTTCAGTAATGTACGGGAATAACTCTCCTGTCACATCAAATCTTATAAAAAATGAATATAGAACCGGATATAAAAGTAGGTAACTGAGTTTATTGGAGATTGTTGGAAGCAAGATACCGGTAAATTGACCTCGTAAATAATACGTTGGAGACAACCCACTAAATAAAGCAAACAAGTTCAGTAGGAGTTCAATAAATAAATTTCCAAATAAAATTTTAGAAATTTATCTGCGGGGTGTTTTAGTTCCAAACGATGAAACTTGATTGGAAACTTGAAACTGGATATCAGGTATGAAACTGGCAGGTTACTATTCTAAATTATATGCCTTTATGTCTCTGAATCGATATTTCCAGCTCTCTAGGTAGGCATTAATTAATTCAAATCACGTGTCAGTCCCTGTGTCAGTACAAACTTTTATTGTTACATAAATTATTAAGATTGTTTTCATACAATAAAAAGACTGTCAGAAATATTCCTGGTTCTTTTTAAAACATTTTCAGGAAGAATTCAAATAGATGAAAATACCAGGATTGCTTAACACAACCCATATCTGATTAAATTAGTCCTGGTAACATATACAATAATCCACCTGACTTTTTTTGTATTAGTAACTTGGTTTAATACTGGTCCATTGGTAATGACAATGTCGTGACGCTAGGAAGTGTAACAGTGTAACTACTGATTTTTGAATCAACTAGTTAAGTTCAGTTTCGCTTTTCCTTAATCACTACTATCAGTGGTAAATAAAAAATTGATACCATTCATACAGGAATCGTTAGTCACGGAACACGTCATACAAATGAAAAAGTTATGAAAACGAAGACGCTTGCTGCATCAACTGAGATAGCAACATGTGTGGAAGGTGTAACTGGCGAAGATGGTCGTGCAACCAGTTCAGAAAGTTTGTTCCCAATGAATTCCCAATCTTTTGTCTCTGGATCAAAAATGAAGCTATCAGCCCAGAAAATGTCCTAAAAAAACTTTATGCGTGTTGTGTTATTTTGAAGCACAGTAATGCTCGTCTTCACTGCTGTTAAATCGTAGTCTGACATGGCTTACTGTAGTAGGCCCTGAGTCTGATATAAAAATTAGATTTAATTATTTTTATGCACAATCGGCCTGTACCTAATCTAATGAGACAGTAGAAGTAATTTTGAAACATAAAGAATTAGAAATGAAGTGAGGTATATGATGTAAGTTATTTTCCTAAATTGCATAATAAAGCTCTTCTCATATATTTAGTAGGAAATTGCACGAAAAATGTGACGGAACATTTACCTGAGACATGAACCCAGGTCACCGGTTTTCTGGGCAGGTTCCTAGTTACTAAACTAATTAACCAAAGTCGTTTTTAAAGTTTTTAATACAGGCGGACGTTGTGATCCGCAATCTTTTTCAGCGAATAAACGTTGAAAATTATTTCATTATTTCATGTTTTTTATTTGCAGTTACAACGATACGAAGGTGCTTCTACAATATATGGACCACATACACTTACAATATATCTACACCTCTATAAGAAACTTATAATTTCAATAATCAAAGTAAGTAACTGAAATTTGTACTGAGTTTATAGAAATTTTTTGAGGTATTCGTAGTTTGCTGATTTAACTGTAGCCAGTTTATCCAAATAGTGAGTCACGTAGCTTTATTAAATATCGTTTTGTATAAAGTTAAATTAATTATAAAAGGCCGTAGGTACTTGCGAAAAGGGTAATCTGATAATAATATTCATCTTGGGTTAGTTGCTATGGTTTTAGCTTATCCTGCTTTATCGCGAATATAACCCTAGATCAAATGGACCTTTTCGAACTTGTGGTTCATACAGGTTTATGATAGGCTTTTCTAAAGCACAGGAATGTTAATATTCCAGACATGTTATCGCGTGAATTTTACACGACGCCGGTAAAGATTCTTTTATATCTTCATTGACCGCCAACTTCACATAAATGCTTAGAAATTTCGGCAACGCCAGCTCCAGATCTTGCAGATTTCACATTTTAATAATTTTTGTCCACGACTATCTTACAACATACTCTTTATACTTGTGTTTCTTCAATCATAATTAGGTACATTAATCACTGCAGTGATTAATGAATATTATTCACTACACCAATAGGAACATCGCTTTGACCCTTTGTCGCGTACATAATAGTTTGTAAATAATATTATTAATTTTTTGTTGCCAGCGTTGTTGGATGCTTTTGTTTATTGTTTTGCTTAATAAGTTAAATTCGTTTCATGTTTCATTTCGCGAGTTTCTTGCATGGGCGCTTGCGCATATTCCGACGATAGAAGAAAGAATTATTAGCCGCTGAAAAGAACAAAGAAGTGGTTGAGTTTTTGATTTTTGCTAAGTGCGGATTGCGCCTGTTACTAAAATCGCTAATCGCTCTCGTGGAAAATAATTTAAAACAGTGGTTTGGTGCGAAAGAGACATTTCATTAAAACTTGATCATAATTGGGTCTCATTACCGGTACCGGTACACTCCGCCAGTGGTTCAACTAACCAAATTCTCGAGGATCGAAAAGTAACCAAAATAAGGTAAGTGCTCTATTGCAAGAATTTATTGCCCGTTTTGAATCTGCGTTTAAAAATACAGTCCACAAGCTTTAGAAAATAGCAACCAACACCTGCTGTTAATAATCGTAAACATATTTTTGGGCCTTCTCGCCGCATAGTTTGTTGTATTTTGTGCAAATATAATATGTCGTTGTTAAAAACAATTAGTTTCGGTGCACATATTTACATTTAACTGTGAGGGTTAAAGTTCTTGTAAGTTAGCCTACCAAATTGAGGGTTATTTTCCTATTGTATTAGATTTCGTGGTTTCGGCAATATTTGCAATATCGTTTGCGAATATTGAATTTGTTCGTCGTTTAGTAAAAAAAAGGAAAAGCTTGTAGTTTTGGTGGAAAGTGGTCGCAGTTTGTAATACATACATATTTTCCAGCATATTTTGAAGATAAAGTACTTGCGCTGCATATTTTAGGTCGAGATAGTGAAATCCAGCTATCACGTGCGCAAGAGAGAAAGATACTCGAAAGCTTTACCGCATCTTTGTGTTTTGTTTGGCGGATTAAAATCAAAGAGACGTAATAAATTATTTTAGCTTGGTTGGCGTCTAAACTTAAAGTTGAAGTCGATTGTTTTGGCTATTGGTAGTTGATTTCCTGTGACTAATATTTTCGTTGTGTTGAATAGCATTTGTTTACTGGATCTGAACTGTTGTTTTTACTATTTTTCGATTGCTCTTAGATTATAGGTATTGTATATGCGCTTTTTATTTCCCAGCACATAGGCGGCTCGTTAGAGCATAAGTATTATTGTTTTCGTGATTTAATAAGTTATAACATCATGGCGCATACTATGGACAAGACAATAGCTGAAGCCAGAAAATTAGTTGTTCGTTTGAAATCGTTCTCGGCATTAGCGGACAAAGCCTCAAAGGGTGAAATTGCAGTTTCTGCATTTCTGGCAGTTAGCCAAAAGGCCACTGAATTATATAGCGCATTTCAGGAATTCGAAAAAGGAACTGTATTGGACGAATCTTCGGGAGATTGGAACATATTTTGTGATTTACTTGCAGAAGTTGATACTTTGTTTGTACTAATCGATGGTGTTCGTATTGCTTTGTGTGAATCGCCGGAACCTAAACTTGAAACTAAATCTGAACACGGTTCCAACGAATCTCTTCTGTCAAATAAATCTATTATGTCAAATAAATTCCTAACACCCAGTGTACGCTTGCCAAAGATTTCACTTCCGTCTTTTGATGGTTCTTTAAAATTGTGGAGTTCTTATTATGATTTGTTTAAATCTTTAATACACGACAACCCCTCGCTTACTGCAATTGAAAAATTTCAGTATTTAATATCTACCTTGTCCAAGGAACCTTTAGCATTGGTGAAGTGTTTGCCCTTGACATCAGAGAATTATGCTATTGCTTTTGATTCGCTTGTCGATCGTTATCAAAATGATAGAGTGTTAGCCACTTTCTATTGGAACGCCATATTTAACGCACCAAAGTTACATAGGTCTGATTCTGCTCAACCTTTACGGGACTTGTTAAATACTTTAGTGGAAAATGTTGCGGCTTTGGAGCGGTTTGCAAATTTAGATTTGTGGAATTTTTCTCTTTTTAATTTGTGTCTTCAAAAATTGGACGACTCAACACGCAAGCGTTTTGAGACAAAATTTGCTAATGAAGATTTTCCATCATTTGAGACTTTAAGGCAGTTTCTTTCAGATCAGTGTCGTGCTTTAGAAACATCAACGGCTAATAGCTCATCTTCCTCATATAGTTCGAAGCAATTTGGCTCGGTCAAAGGTCGAGATAATATAAACATAAAGAAATCATACAATCAGTCGTCGAAAATGGCCACACAGTCGTTTGTAGTCACAGAACAATTTCAAATTACTTGCAGTTTATGCAAAGCTGCACATGATATATCCAAGTGTGACCAATTTCTTTCGAAAACGCCTAATGAGAGGTATGATTTTGCAAAGCAAGCTGGACTGTGTCTCATTTGTCTTAAGTCGTCGCATAGGTTGAATTATTGTCGCTCGAAATGGTCATGTCAAACTTGTCGTGGATGGCATCACTCTTTGTTACATTTTGTTCGCAATGTACCCCAAGGTACTGTTCAGAATTCGTCTGGGACAAGTTCGTCGTCAGCCCCTATTGCTGAAATCTCGAATGTGGTTACAAATTTGATGGCCACCAAGGGGATGGTTTTGTTGTCGACTGCTCAAGCAGTAATTTTGGATTCGAGTGGCAGTCCTCAGAGAATTCGAATTTTGTTGGATAATGGAAGCCAAGCCAGTTTTATAACTGAAAGGTTCGCCAATAAACTTGGTCTTCGAAAGTCGTCAGCAGTTCCCTCAGTCCAAGGGCTAGGGCAACTTGCACCTCGTTGTTCAGGTGTAGTCAACTGCACCATTCGTTCATTGGTTAATGAAAACAATAGTTTTGAAGTAGAAGCAATTGTGATGTCTGAAATATGTAAAATGTTGCCCAGCGAGAAATTCTCAATTGATGGTTGGGATCACCTTTCGAATCTTTCCCTAGCTGATGAAACCTTCAATGTTCCTGGACCAATTGATATGCTCATCGGAGCTGATCTCTGCTCGCTGATAGTGAATGGCGGAAAAATTGTCAAGAATGAATTCTTGCCTATAGCCTTGAATACCGCATTTGGATGGACAGTGACAGGAAAGATTCCTTCACACTTGACCTCTACAGTCAGTTCCCTTCAGGTATCGTTAGATGTTTCGATTGATCAGATACTCAGGAAATTTTGGGAGGTAGAAGAAATACCTAAAGTTAAAGTCGTCGCTCCTGAGGATGAACATTGTGAAAAACATTATGTTGAGAATACATATCGAAATTCGTCTGGTCGTTTCGTGGTCGCTCTTCCTTTTAAAGGAGAAGAACCTACTTTTTTTGGATCTCGAGAGTTTGCAGTTCAAAGATTTTTGGCGTTGGAGAGAAGATTGGTGAAAGATCCTACAATGTACGAATTGTATCGAGAGTTCATGAAGGACTATTTGGACAGCGGTCACATGGAGCCGTCCTTGAATTACGTTGATGGTTACGATTCATATTACGTCCCACACCATTGTGTGCTGAAGCCTGACTCTACTAGCACAAAGCTCCGCGTGGTATTTGATGCGTCGGCCAAATCAGGATCTTCTAATTCATTGAACTCTTATTTATTAGTCGGTCCCAAGCTTCAAAAGGACATTTCTACAATTTTGTTACAATTTCGTCTACATTCGATAGCGTTCACAGCAGACATTCGTCAAATGTACCGCCAAATTTTGATCACTCCAGCCCATCGTAAATACCAGAAAATTCTTTGGCGCTCGTCTTCTGACAAACCCCTCGAGGAATACACCTTAAATACAGTGACGTATGGAGTTTCATCTTCCCCCTTTTTAGCTATTCGCACAATTCAGCAATTGGCTGAGGAAGAGAAACCCAATTTTCCTTTAGCGTCACAGATCTTAGAAAATGATATGTATGTAGATGACGTCGTTTCTGGTAGCAACTCTTTGGAAGAGGCCTTAGAAATCCAACAGCAATTGATCGAGTTGCTTCGCCGTGGTGGATTTGAATTGAGAAAGTGGGCCAGCAATAATTTGAATATGTTGTCGTCGCTACCAGTGTCTTATCTTCAGAATTCGTTGTCGTTTGATAGTGACAGAGACACAAATTTGAAAGTTTTAGGCTTGGAATGGCACCCTTCGCAAGATCAGTTCGCTTATAGCGTGGTTAGTCGTCAGAGTCCATGCACAAAAAGATGCATTTTGGCAGAACTTGCCAGGATATTTGACCCACTTGGTTTTCTTTCGCCGGTGACTATTCTGGGAAAACACTTAATGCAGCAACTTTGGAGCCTCAAGATTGATTGGGATGAAGTTCCGCCACCACATTTGGTGGAGAAATGGCAAAGGTATCAAAATGATCTATCCCAAATTGCCAGTCTTAAGATTCCTCGTCGAGTAATAGTCGAAAAAGCCGATTACTGTGAGCTTCATGGCTTCGCAGATGCCTCCGAAAAGGGCTATGCTGCAGTCATCTACCTTCGAACTGTTTATCAAGGCTTTCAGGAGGTCTTTGTATCGCTCGTTTGCGCAAAAGCAAAGGTGGCTCCTTTGCAAAAATTGAGTCTACCTCGGCTTGAGCTTTGCGCTGCTAAATTATTAGTTGACTTGATGTCGTTTGTTTTAAAATCTTACGATGGTAGAGTTCACATTGATGAGATACATGCTTGGTCTGACTCCACAGTCGTCTTATCGTGGTTAAGTGGTTCTCCGCACAGGTGGAAAACATTTGTGAGCAACCGTGTTTCCCACATACAAACAAAGCTTCCAGTTCTCAAGTGGCATCATATTCGCTCTGCAGATAATCCTGCAGACTGCGCCTCGCGTGGTATATTTGCTTCACAATTAGTTGACTACCCCATGTGGTGTCGGGGACCGTCTATTTTGTGGAACACTGAGAGTCAGTGGTCTGACGCGTTTGCTCCACCTCCATCAGGAGAAGTGTTGATAGAGGAGAAAAGAATCGTTTTCTTAAACTTTATTTCGTTGGATAACCTAGACCACCTCTTAAACAGATACTCATCTTTAAGCAAGATCACCAGAATCATTGCTTACGTTTGTCGTTTTGTGTCGAAGGTGAAAGGATCGCCTTCGGAAGAAATCTCCCTTCCATTCACTGAAGGGCAACTTCATAAATCGCTTTTGATACTGGTTAAACGTGTACAACATCTTGTGTTTAGAAGTGAAATTGAAAAGATTGAAAAGCATTTGCCGTGCTCAAAACCCATTCGAAAGCTTAATCCGTTCATTGATAAAGACGGTATTCTCAGGGTGGGCGGTCGCCTCAAACATTCGTCATTGTCATATGAGGCCAAGTTCCCTGCTCTACTTCCTCGTCGACATAGAATAACTGAATTGATCATTCTAGAGACGCATAAGCGCCATTTACACCCAGGTCCTCAGGCTATGTTACATTTGTTAACACAAAATTTCTGGATTTTGTCAGCCAGAAGAGCTATACGCTCTTGCCTTTTAGGTTGCATATCGTGCTTTCGAGTTAAACCTAGTAACCCGGAGCCGCTAATGGGTGATTTGCCAAGTACTCGGATTTCCCAAGTGAAACCATTTTCCATTGTTGGTGTTGACTATGGCGGTCCGTTTTTGATAACCCAGTCTCGCCGTAGAGGCTCCAGATATGATAAAGCATATTTATGTTTGTTCGTTTGCTTTGCCACCAAAGCAGTTCATTTGGAACTTGCTTCTAGTTTGTCTACTGACGCTTTTTTGGCAGCCCTTAGGCGGTTTATATCACGTCGCGGTAGAGTTGAGAGTATTTTTCCGGGTTCAGATGATATAATTCGTGTCGCGACAGTTCGGACAGCAAAGGGTCTATTTAAAAGATCAGTACGTAAACTGTGTCCGCTCCCCATTCTTCCCGATCAGGGAAAATAACTGCGCATTTTGGTGAGCGGTATGTCGCGTACATAATAGTTTGTAAATAATATTATTAATTTTTTGTTGCCAGCGTTGTTGGATGCTTTTGTTTATTGTTTTGCTTAATAAGTTAAATTCGTTTCATGTTTCATTTCGCGAGTTTCTTGCATGGGCGCTTGCGCATATTCCGACGATAGAAGAAAGAATTATTAGCCGCTGAAAAGAACAAAGAAGTGGTTGAGTTTTTGATTTTTGCTAAGTGCGGATTGCGCCTGTTACTAAAATCGCTAATCGCTCTCGTGGAAAATAATTTAAAACAGTGGTTTGGTGCGAAAGAGACATTTCATTAAAACTTGATCATAATTGGGTCTCATTACCGGTACCGGTACACTCCGCCAGTGGTTCAACTAACCAAATTCTCGAGGATCGAAAAGTAACCAAAATAAGGTAAGTGCTCTATTGCAAGAATTTATTGCCCGTTTTGAATCTGCGTTTAAAAATACAGTCCACAAGCTTTAGAAAATAGCAACCAACACCTGCTGTTAATAATCGTAAACACCCTTTTTTACATTTATTTAGTAGGCCGCGATCGCGATGTGTTAGTTCAAATTGAAACGTCAAATCAGCATGGTTTGCTTTTAATTTGAAATGCATATTCTAAAAAAGAAGATATAATGAGTAGTGAGAGTAAAAACGAGATTTCTTTAACAGCGCCAACAATAAAAGAAGCTGCAGAACTTGCCTCATTAGATTCATTGCCCAAAAAACCAAGAAAATTATACCTGAGAGCATATGTATGAATCTTTCTTACACTGGAGAAGGGAAATGAAGGTAAATTCTTTCTGGGAATCTGTTTTGATAGTCGTGGACAAAGTATAGTATACAACTCGTTATAATGATGCTATTATTACCTCGGATGATTACAAAACTCGCTCGCTTCGCTCGCTCGTGTTGTAAACTTCATCCTCGGTAATAATAGCATAATAATAGCGGTAATAATAGCATTCATTATTAGTTCTGGTTTTGCTGTTGTTAACAAAGTGTAAGAAAGTATTTTTAGAAAAGAATTAATAGGTACCTACTCAATTCATTCACTTAATATACTCCCTGGGTGTCGTCTTTGAAAATACAGAAAAATTAAAATGTTGGTTTGTTTGGTTTTCCAAACGACAGGCTAGTTGTTCTTTTCTGAAAGACGAATTTACGCCAACGCAGAAGATATCTCCCCCTAGCAGTTTAAGTTACATACTGACACTGCTATGTGATATACTTAGGTGAAATGAAAAGGAAATGGTGTAAAATGAAGAGCTAATTCGGCACATGTCGTATCAGTAATAGATTAATATAAATTGTTATTGACGCCTTTTCAACCCTCGCAGGGATTAAGTGACATTTTCTCGCTCTTGAACCGAATGCGTGACTTTCTCACATCAGTTAATCAGTTAATTTCATTTAGTTGACTTAGTATAACGACGACATCTCTTCCGGTTGGCGTCCGTCCATTCGAACTTGAACAATCAGTGTTTACATGTCGCTTTTACACTTGGCTTAGCATCCACAATAGCGAATGTAGTAATTCTAACAGACTTATCTTTAAAAGTTGTGGTTCTTGTAATTGTATGTGGATGACAATTATTTTGTAATATTTATACACGAACTGGCAATACGTGAAATTGTTTAATTTTCAAAATTGACACTCAATTGCCTACCTAAATTATTTATAATAATTTAGATAGGTAATTTGTTTTTTTTGTTTTTTCTAAGATATCTTTCAATAATGGAAAGCGATTCATACCTAAAACTTTTTCTCTAAAATACAAAATAGAGGCGTAACGGTTCTGCGGTTACTGGACACTGTATAATTTTTATTCTTCAGCAGTTTTATTAGCATGATCAATTTCAGGAAATGTACAAGATTATTTTTTCCAGGGAACTCCTTTTACTCGCAAGGGACCTGTTCCTCCAGACTTCTCAGACAAACTGATAACTATAGTTCTTCCTGTATTCTTTGATTCCGCTGGCTACAGGCGGGATTTCGGCGATTGCCTCAAACAACCGCCTTCCAAAGTTAAAAAGGGCGACACTGTTACAGCAAAGTTTGTAAGTACTGCAAGAATTAAATCAGAACTTAGCTTTGGAAATATGTAGATCTAATATATCCTGAATGAAATAAATTAGTCAAGTGCAAGTTAGTAAGTTAGTAAATTAGTAGTTGGGGTATGAGAGTTCTAGATCAAATGTCTATGAAAATATTTGCCGGTTAATTACTACCAGTTATCTCAATTAAACTTTATTTACCTTTTATTTTTAATACTTGGAAACGCTGTATGTGTAAGTCCATTCCTTCATAAAATATTTTACCATCGACTAGCTAATGATCAGGTGAATGAATAAATAATAATTCTACCGTTGGTTTACGCACGCATGAAGAAGCTCGGCGATTGTCAAGCTGTTTAGGAAGTTTAGTGTATTGACAGTAAATCAGAAAACAAGAAGCTAAAGTAAATTACGTATCTATTCCTAGTTCATAGATTGTTAATGAGCAGATATATTCAGTGCACATTTATTTTCATAGGTATCAGGTCATCCAAGAAATAACTTAATGCACAACAAAACATTCCTGCTGGTTCAAAGGCTAATCGGGAATGACGAATGGAAAGTCGTTGCTACAGACGCTGACTGGGAAACTAAGTATTTAACTAACACGTTTAGTGTGAGTGTGCTTTGAATAGTAAAGAATTTCATTTATTTTAGGTACATATGGAAGAAAAATTATTTTTTCAGTAGTACGAGTGAGTCCATCGTGCAGTGGACGATTCCACCGGAAACTGAATCGGGGATATACCGAATAAGCCATTTTGGACACTATAAACACATATTTGGAGGAATATTTCCATACAATGGCTTTACAAATAATTTCAAAGTTACGAATTGAATTACTCATAAGTGCTATATTGTGATTTGTGATTTTATTCTTGCCTAATTTTTAGATAATTATAAGTTTGTTTTATGTGCGTTGGCGTTTCATTTCTAGTTAAGCAGAGAGCATGGAAAGATGTGTCCTTTAATTAACTTAGAAGAATCATGTAAAGCTACGCCTACAGAATATATCAAAGCAGGTTCTGTGCCAGTGACATATTTGACAGATCAAAAAGAAAACAGAAGCTCTACACAAAACTACTAATCAGCCCGGATTGCCTTGACGTGACAAAAATCTTTTGGAGAGGTCGGAGTCAAATAATATAATACTGCATGGACGTGTCATAAAATTTTTCAGAAGGGTACAATCGTGGTCGAAAAGAATGTATCATCGTCAATTTTGATTAAAGTCAACTTGCAAGCAGTGCTACAGAATAAGTAACTGAATAGTTTTCATCTGATTTTGTCAAATTATACGTTCATTACATGTGCGTTTCCTAACGCATAATGGGTCCATTATTCAATGACCATTGAATAGTCACTCGTTTCTCGATCGGCTTTAGTAGCCAATCAAAAAATTTCGATGTTGCTGTGACACGGAAACTTCAAATTTATATTCACTTGTCAAAAAAGTGGAATAAACCGTGGCTGTAGGTATATACACAGATAGCGATTTTTATTGTATTTTGCCGCCCAGTCGGTAGGCAACCCTTTTTGCACACCTGCTTTCCTGGAAGAGGTTTTTCGTTCAGTAGCGTAGAATCAGGGGGCTGCGTTTTCTTTTGCTGTACATTTGCTTAGTTTGTATTGAAATAAGCTTCTAATTAAAGTTTTAGCAATGTTTGTTCATAAGCTTTATTGTTTTAATGGTTAAGTTTAGGAATATAGGCAAAATGTAGTTTTCTTGTGATTTTCCCCGCTTCTAGTAGTTTAGTCTAGAAACCGGAAGTTCATAAAAAAACCGATAGTTGATATTTTGTTCTCGAATATTCGTATCTAAGCCTACATATGGGGAAAAGTCTGCCTTAGCGAATTAATTATCGCAGATCAGTCGGACTAAATAGTAACTTCGAATAATTGGTGTTGAATTGTTGGTACCTGGTAATAGCATAGCATAGCTTCGAATATAGTTCGAATTTATATCAGGACCAACTAGCAGCTAGTTTCTTAGTGGAAGAATAGATAGATGAATTGTTGATAGTGAAACTCAGCTAAACCAGTGAGATTGGAATTTCGTTCAACACCCCTTCGTTGTAATAATCTTCATGAGCCGCCATCACAGGGTAGTCAAACTCTAGCATGTTAGATTTATGTTTTATTCGTGGCTCTTCTCTTTATCTAGGGTTATAGAAACAGGTTTTGGGAATAGAGTTTAGAATCTAGTAATTTATTTACTCCTACTTGGGACGTATCCCAGTTAGTTTTGGAATCACCTGCATTTGACCGGATTGGACGAGTTTTAGAACAGAACTTTACTGTGAGTACACCCGACAATGACATTGGACGTAACGATTGACATATAAGTTTGTTTATTTTTGAGTATTCAACTGCCCCAAAATTTTGATTTACAAGTTTATTTCTTAAGTAGTTTTCAAAGTA
This sequence comes from Xestobium rufovillosum, assembly GCA_963966045.1. Lineage (NCBI taxonomy): Eukaryota > Metazoa > Arthropoda > Insecta > Coleoptera > Ptinidae > Xestobium > Xestobium rufovillosum. The sequence continues at coordinate 19,242,721 of OZ014496.1, forward strand.
GATTTTGTATTCCTAAAGAGTTTCAATAAATTTTGTAAGAAACTGTGAGCTAACGTAGATCTACAGCTGCCGATACGTACTTCGGTGCGTAGTTGATTTTGTTTATCGAAAGTATAGTTATTTCATTATTTTTACTGTTTATAGATTACTTGGATACCTTTAAGCTGTTATAGACTTTGACAGTACGATATTTTTTCATTTCTCTAATGGCCTGGCCAGAATAGGTAGGTACCTACTTATTTAATAATTAAAAGGTTTATAACAAAAGAATGCCGGGAATTTTAACATTTTAGAAAAAGAAATCGTTTCATTTTTACGTAAGGTGAACCAAAGAAGTTCGGATACACACAGACACAGACGTCAAACTAAAAGCAACTTTTCTGGATGTTTTGAGGTTAGTATAATGCGAATCTAACCTGATCTCGAACACGAATTTTTGTCGGTAATACAATATGTATTTCCATTTCCATGGAACATAGAAGTAAAATGAGAAATAAAAAAACTGGCACAAAATAACATCCACATTTTTAAATAGTAATCACTAAAAGGCATAGAAAGCATATATTAAAAAAATGCGTACCCTTGAAAAAAAGTTGCTTTCTTTCACTAAACCGTGGAATTATTGTAGTACAGCAAGAGGGCGAAGATATTTCGTAATAAGTCTGAAAAGTAAAGAAGTGGTATAGAAAATTGCGAAGTGTCAACAAAATGATCCCCCGCTGGTCAGACCAACGCACGAAGAAACTTTAAGGGTGGATTACGCAACTCGGAAGCAGTTATAATCTACATTGAACCCCAGTTGTATTATACTGACCCACGCACAAAAATATATTTACAGAAGGATATAGAACTGTAATAAAAATATCCGAGCTGGAATGTAACTTCTGAGGTTTAGTATATAAAAGAATAAATTAGAACGTCAAAAAGTGAAAAATGACTTCTATTTGCAAATTCTATTTTACTTGTGTGTGTCAGCTCCGACGCACGACTGGAGTTTACTCCTTACGAACGATTATTTTAACCTCAATCACTTGATAATAGGGTACATGCGAATGTCACTTTTATACCCAAATGTGTATTTATCAGATGGTTTATGTTTGAAAATGTCCAACTACATCAAAATATAAATTGTTTATAAATTCAGTAATTAAGTGACAATCTGCTAAACGTCGATCCCACTGGCAATGAAATAAATACTTTTCCTGGTGTTCGAATAGGCGTTGATTCGCATTTCGGCACTAAGCAATATTTGGAGTATTTAATATTAGGTTTTTCCATATTAAATCAAAAGGTTCAACAAATTTAGGAACGAACAAGCACTGAAAATGCTGACTCTACAACGCCAACTGTCATATCTACTCTATGCCACTCTATTTTCACTATTTCCATGCTTTATGCAGTCAGACATAAACAGCCGTATCCATAGATACGTACATAATTTCAATATTACAGGTAACGTAACGCGTTCCTTTTAGTTAACGCGAAATGTACTCATAAAATTTCCGTACCGCGGGCTATAACTGAAAATCGATTTTTAAGGAGTAAACTCCAAAAATTAGGAGACGTTACTCAAGTAATTTTTCAACAATGTTACGAGCAAAATTGGACACCTTTATTGTACAATCGACAAATCTTGCCAGGTAAAATCTAAACTTGAATGATATTCGACATGACTATTTCACGAAAGATGTCAGAGAACTCAAACATTCTCTTATTCTCTTATTGAGTGAATTATGTAATTCAAAATTGCACATCGAAAAGTTTTGAACTGAATAAAAGGACCGCTTGAGCAAGAGACCAAATTTTGTAGAAACAAGCACATTTTCCCATAGTTTCCCCTTATTGCACTCCTTTAAAGCGACCATCCTGTAACGCGACTGAGATCACACTGCCGTCGCTGGCGCCTGCCGTCGGCCGTTAATTTCATGACTTTCATTGGGGTAATATTTTATCTTTTATTCCAAATATCCGATATTTATGAATCTGCATACCTGGTTCTTCGTTAAACTTCTTTGTAAATTGTGAGTAAGGGTTTGGGTTTTTTCCTAGCAGGGACCGATACATAAGAAATTTCGAATTTCTTAAAATTTAATTTTTTTGACCTATAATTATTTACCTCGTTTGATCTCCACGAATTTTTTAGAATGAATGATTTAATCTTTCCATATATCAGGTACGTATGAAAAAATATTTCACCTTTCTGTAATGGGACCAATCCCCAGAACGACTGTTTTTTGACAGAACTACTGCTGGGCGTTTTATTGTATTGTATTTATGTATTTGAGAACGGATGAAATTACTTATTTTACACTATTAAAATTGGTAACACCTCTAATTCAAAAACATGATACAGGGATGAGACCACTATTATTAAACAAAACTTGATGAAAGCTAAAAACAACTTTTCTCGAAATTTTGAGGTTAAAAGTAAAGGTGTCATCGCTATCTGCGATAATTTGGTGTTTGCTTAGCAACGAGTGGTAGTTTCATTTAATTTAAATTGATGTCCTTTTGTATCATTTTATTTTTTCCGATTTCATGTGGCTAAATAAATTTCCTGGACGATGCACTTACTATTCGCTTGGCCTGATCAGAGACGGTTGACGTTTCTTTTAGGGCATTAATTAATATGCAATTATTGTAGATACCACGGAATAAAAAATGTTTGTTTATTTTACATCATTACTTTCACCCGCATTAAATATTTTCCACGGCCATCTTCTGGATAACCAAGAGAATCGAAGAGCTGTCAAATAGCTTACAGCACATTTAATGCGTAGGCGACTGGGATTTAAAGTTAATAGAATTATATAAGCGCGTTTCTTTTTTGTACAGCCTGCTTTTGGCTGTTCGTCATTTTTTTAGTGAATTAAAGGCAAAACAAATTATTTTTATGAACTTCTAAATTTGGCGCGTCTTTACCGAATAGACCAGCTTTTTACGTGAAGTGCGTTAACGAGCTTTGGGGCTTCACTTTTGTAGCGTGCCAAATCGTTCAACAGAGATCAGAATCGTCAATTTATTAGATTTTCATGATTCCTGTGACAATCCATTATTTATTCCTGATTCACATATTGTGTCGCTAGTTACAACGTGGGTTTCGTGGGGTATTATGTAAATTAAAACTGGAAGAGAATGTCAAAAAAAGGATAAGTACGTAATATACATAATACTATGCGGCAATAGTATGTAGGTATATTGTGAAACGAGCACGGAATGGTACTCATTCCCCACGAGTATGAAAGTTGCAGCACGAGCCTTGGCGAGTGCTGCAATTCATACGAGTGGGAATGGACATTCCGTGCGAGTTTCACACTATACTTTTTCTACGACTATACATGTATCTATATTATACATAAATTGCAATTTTTATTTTATTTATTAACAATATTCAATGTCAAATTACTACAATTATTAAATACCATTTTTGGAGAATTTGTGAACTGCCTTTCAATAGTTACATTCTCCGTGTTTTCAAAATGTCCCATTCTTGAACTAGACGGAATATCTGTGGAGTTTTCAATTGAAGAAATTGTATGCACATGTACATATATTTTTCCTTGGATATGTCTGGTATTAAATTTGAGCAGGTAATATTCGCAGTTTCCACAATATTGGGGGGTGTTAATTCTAATTCAATATCGCTACTACTCTCCATAACTCTTTTAAGTAATTTATTTTCAAAATGCGTTTTTTACGAAAAGACTATAACTGTAGTTTATTTGAGACTAGCGGCCCGCTCCGGCTTCGCACGGGTATAAAATATATAGCCTATGTCACTCACTGAAAAAATGATTAAAATCGATCCAGTAGTTTTGATTTGGATAAGGATTAATGCTGTATTGGTTAAAATCGCTTCGAAAATTACCCATTATTTGTCGTAAAAAGTAAATGACAAAAAAATGTTATTGTGGGATATCCATAAGAGATAGACATATACCATCGCGGAGTTTTCTGTAGACCTTTTCAATGTGTACAATACTTAGTACATTATTTTGATAAATCTCGTAGGGTTCAGCCTGCGTTTGCAATGTAAGCGGAAAAATGTAATAATTTACGACATCACATTAGAAACCTCAAAAATAAAAGTATTTCTCCACTATTTAGTGGATGTTATTATACATATAAACCTTCCTCTTCAATCACTCTAATCTATTAAAAAAAACCGCATCAAATTCCGTTGCGTAGTTTTAAAGATTTAAGCATACATAGGGATATAGCGACAGAGAAAGCGACTTTGTTTTATACGATGTAGTGATAGTGATGATATAGCAACAGTTATTATTTGCGTATTTGGACGCATTGCTATAGAGACGGATTCATAGCTACTTCGATTATTTATTAAATCAGTGTACAATGGGCCTATTGTTGCTGTAGCAACTAGTGGGGAATAAAAAGTCGTATACAATGTACTACATTTACTAACCAATTAAACATTCATAAGTGTCACTTTCCATTATAGTCATAGAAAAAATTGATTTACGGTATGGTATATCTTAGTTTTTGGGATATTCTAGGTACCACAAAGACCTGGAAATTTTGAAAAATTTATTAAAAACTGGGAAAAAAGTATGTTTTTTATAGAAATAGAACTGTATGCTAAAATTGGTTATGGTTTACTCCCTCCACCCACGTCTTTTTTGGTCTCCCCCTTTCTTTCAGTTCCCTTGGTGTGAAATGCAAGTTTCTCCTCGGGAGCCTCTCACTGATCATAATGATGCTTAAAATTGCCTTTGATTTTCCTTCACCAATTTCTTGGTCTCACCCTTCTCTGTCATCATGCCTTCTCTTTTTGTGCTCCTACAAAATTGGTTATTTCTCCTGAGTGTCCTGTTCAATCGCTCACTGCATTAGTTGAATGTAGATGTGCTATTTGCACCACACTAAATTAATTCCACCTATGCGAGTTCTTGGTTTGAACATCCAATGCCACCGTAGAATTTCAGCCTTAAGGCTGGCACATCCCTATGCATTTAGGTATGGGGGAACAACGCTTCATAAAAAGCACTTAATCTCATGAAATCCTTATTGTATACCAGTAAATGAAAATTTCCTTGAAAGAACACAGTCGTACCATCATGGTAAGCTATTTTTAAGTAAAAAGAAATGCCATTTGCCACATAAAACATGCAATCAAAGTCATACAATTGATGACCACTTTTTTTTCCGAATCATTGTGGAAATTTTGATACCGGAGTGAAAAATATTAAAACGTAAAATACCTTACCGGAATATGCATGTTGTAAGCTTTCATATGAGACCAAATTTATTACATTTGATTACCTATTTTTGGAGAACGAGTGCTTTCTAATGAGAACATGCCATTTATTATGAAACTGTCATTATGGTCGAAAATCCAGCATCCCAAAACGACAGCGGCAGTCATATCACAGATTCCTGCCGTAATTTAGCGTGAGAAAGTTTGGTACGTGCTAAGAAGATGGCGCTCTCACATTTCTCATTATTTGTGCGGCTATCAAATTCCGCAAAGAATCAACATGGGCATACTTGAATTTCTATTTGGTTGCCTCTAGATATGAAAGTTAGTGTTATTGACATGCAAGTTCTTTTCTTAGACTGAAGTTGATTTATCATTTGAAGGCAGGGTAATAGAATACTGTGTACTGTGTTTGAAGGTAATGTAACTATATTAAATGCAGGGGCGTTCCTAGCCCTCTGGCCGCCTGTGTGAACATTTAAGAAATCCGCCCCTAATCGAAAATTTAAAAAAATGAGTTTCTCCATAATTCATTATGTTTTTGTTTTTCTATCGGTCATCTCCAGTTATCAGAGAATACAGTGCACAAGTAACTCCGTCATACGTCAAATTTTCATTCTAAACAAAAGCACGTGTCATTTGACGTTTAGTCGTTTATCAGTTTTAATTACAACGTCTTGAGCTAATTTTTGCATTATAATTATAGAAGTTTTGCAGTAAAAACAACTTATTTTCAGTTTGTGTGTTGGACTTGAAAAGTACTATAATTTTATTGCACAGGTTAGATTAAAACGTCAGGTAGCACATGGCATTGTTTTGTTTGGAATGAAAATCTGACGTTTGTGACGCGCTACTTTAGTGGTGTATTGCCCCGTACAAAAAACAGGGTGCGTGGTCGCCACACGCGATAGAAGTGAAACTTCAACGTTATTATAGAGGAATGAAAAATTTGGAGGGTAAACAGATGACTGGAGTGCATGCATTTCTGAGTTTCAAATATATTTTTATTCATCAACTTCCATGTCTTCACTTAAATTTAAAACTGAAATGATAGGTCTATGATAGTCAAAATAGGATACAAAAGTTCGAGATTGAAGTCTATCTAAATATCTACAAAATACTGCGTCAATCGTTGTTACAGATCTTGTCGAAAGAGCACGAAGCATGAGAGAAAGCGTGGCTAAAGAGTGGGGCGTTCGATATTCCCTTTCTCCTCTGCCCGTTTCCTCAGACTGCTCCCCTCCATTCGTTTCACTTTTCGTGACGCTCGCATTTGCCAACACAGGAACTTACTCTACCGAGACAAAAGAAGTTTCACTTCAAAAAATGTTACGATGCACACAAACAGAAACATACCTTTTACAAACTCCAAAATGCGAAGCTAAACGGCTCAACCTGAATTCACGAACTGTCTCTTGGAAGTGTATAAACTAAACTGACTTAAATTTTATTTTACTGGGGTTTGGGGTAGTTCGCCTCGCGGCGTATCTTTGAAACCGGCGGCGGTGCGCCTGATAAAGCCACTGCCGCAATCCGCAAAGGTGCCGTCAAATCGCGGCGCACGGTGGCTTCGATTTTTGTTGTGCAAAGCAATGCCAGTATATTGTATATGGCAAAACTATTGACGGCGTTAGTCCCTGTTATTATTTAGGTTTCTTTATTAATTTTAATTTTGGTTGGCTATACCGGCCCGGCCGCCCCCAAATTCGGCCGCCTGCGTGTTTTGCACGCAATGTCCTTATGGTAGGAACGCCTCTGATTAAATGTTTGAACTCAAAATAAAACTCAAACAGAACCAACAAAAATTAAATATAGAAAAATGCCACCACAAGTGAGCCGTTTTATTTTTTTGATGCGTTTAACTTTTCGGATTTCTAAGTTTTGGGATCAGTGGTGTAGCAGAAGGGGTTCAGGTACAAGTAAAGAAAAATTTTTTAATTACCACTGCTTGGATAATGGCCTATTACTGTCATTCGAGTTATGTAATGAAAAGCATTACACACATGAGGAATGATTTTGAGTTGCATAGTATACAAAAAATACAATAATAATAATACAAAAAATATTGATAAAATCGTTTATTGTGGAAAACTGCTATTTATACATATCAGAAATACTGTCCAAATAATATATGATACAAGTACAACCCTTATACATACTGCATAACCTCCCCATTACTATTGCAATATAAATTCGTTAGCTGCTTCAGAACACTAAATTTTTACAGGACAAACAGAAATTTTGTCTGCCCCTTGCATCCTATAATGACAATCTGCAAAAGATATCGAGTCATTCATGTGAACTGACATAAGGCCACGTTTTATCTTATGGATATAAATCAGCGTCTTGTAGTTGATATATTGACGAAGATTCAGCCATATCATTTCCTCTAGTATGACTCACTACTTTTTTCACCACTTGCAATGGGCAATCTGGCACTGGTCCTTCCAAACCTACAATAATTAAACAAAACATCACGTTTGCGTATAAAAATTTGTTGTAAAACTTACAGGGCCCAAATTTCGTTGGATTTGAAAGAACATCTTGCTTCGTATGGTAGGAATATCCATAACACTAAGTAACTCGCATAAGTGTGAATATGTACCTCCTGTAGACAGAGTTCCCCAAACAGCGGCAGCATTTATATCAGTCTTTCTATTCCTTGTTTCTGGCAGATCTGCAGGCTTTTCTGATGACACGGTAAATTTCTTTTCACAACCAGTGCAACTAAAAACAAATTTACTGGCAAGGCCTTTTTGAATTTCTTCAAACAATTCCACTCTTCCACCAGTACAAACTTTACTGTGATTACTCTGAAGATACAGGACATTTTGCAAGAAATAATCAATTTCGATTATTCGATAACCACTAACTTTTGGCTTTCGCTTTTCTACTTCTACTTCCAATTCATAATTATTCACCCTAAAAACCACAGAACTAAATAATGAAACCTTCATATTTACATTTCGCTTACTCTTCATATTCCTTCGTGGATCCCCATGTAAAATTGTATTCATCATCATCACTTTCATCAAGTTCCATACCAGACACTTGTATATTCGATCCTTCAGCATGAGTGGATGTTGAGGGAGATAGTGAAAATTGTCCTGTACTACTGGGAGGACTTTTACATGCAGTATTTATTATGTTGCATATAATACTTCTGCAGAATATTCCAACTGCTGTATGCATGGGTATGCTGGCCACAATTTCGTCCAAAATAATCGTCACCTGTTCTCTTGCGTAACGTCTTATGGTCCCAATTTTGGATGCAACAGCTCTTTTATTCCTTTTTCGTTGTCGCCCAGGAATAGAGGTCACTCTGGTACGCTTAGGCATTTCTGAAATGAATTTTAGAAATATATACATTTTTGTCATAGGTAGGGGAATGAACCTGTTGTTTTGAAAACTTGCATACATACCTACCTTATTACTAAGGTTGGATTTCCAAGAAACATTTTCGTAATTCTAGCACTTCTGGTTAAAATGGAACACCCTATATATCACATTTTATTACATTTTTGAATAAGATCGATTCTCCGAAGAGTTCCCTACAGGCAGGTAAGTATGTGCAAATTTTTAAAACAATATTCTCACTGATCTGAGATACCTACTACTAACGTTCACATGTATGCATGCCTAATCCCTACTTACCAGCAAAAAATATTTCCAATTCCGAAATTCAATACTACACAAGTCTTTGATCTCAAACAAATAAGTAGGTTTGTAACCGATTTATAACTATTTTGCACAGACACTCCAAACGATTCACCTCCAAATGCAACAAACCAATAAACAATAAAGTTAAAACCAGCGGTAAGCACGAACCACGAAATAAAAAGTCTTTCACTCAAATAACGAAGTATGTAGATTGTAGAACTATACTTTACACTCGTACTCCAAATGCAAACAATGGAACAATCAAAGTAAAACTGGCGGGAAACGCTAAACCAAACAAGAAATAGCAAAAATGCGGAGTTGAGTGATCTGACGATCTGAGCATGAGCAGAACAAACAACAAAGACAGCTGGGAGCTGGGCGCTGCAGAAACTCCAAAATCGGAAAAAAGGGGCAGGGCCGGCCCTAATTATTTTGCCGACCCCGAAAATAAATTTTCTGACGTCTGACCGACCGAGTTCTGAAATCTAGCCGCGACGGTTCTATAGTCGTTTCTTTATCTAACGCCTCGGCGGATCACTACTCACTTTGCGGTCACTTAGTTTACAGATCTGTAAATTTAAATTATTTTTCTTCTCAAAATTTTAAGAATGGCTTATGCGTTTAGTTAAAAATGAAATAAGTAATAGAACAAAATTACATAAAAATTAAACATTAAAAGAAGTTTTCGGTTTGTCGCACATATAACGAAAAATAATCGATTATTTCGATTTTCTAATTAATCGATTAAATCGATTTATCAGGACAACTACGTACTAGTTTTCGAATTGTACTTTCATTGTTGAACGCCAAAAGTAATTGCGCTCGATTTAGTTGCCCGCAATGGACGAGTTTGTGGTGCGTATTTTGCGTTTTCTCCAGAGCGAGTGTTTCGATATAAATTAAATATGGCGAACTATTATTATCGAGTAATGTGTTAATTTCCAATTTTACAATTTTTTGTGAAAAATTTCAGCCAGTTTTTCCTAAAAATAAATTTAATATTTTGAAACACTGCTTGTACAAATGTACATAGATACATCGCACATAAAAACTGCTCAGATTCCTACAATGATATTACGACACAATTCAGTATATGTATGTACGCATCGCAAGTTAGTATGCACACACACAGATGGCGTGTCTGTAGTACGAGGTCCTCGCACTGTATCCGTAAAAAACATTGAAACATTGTAAAGGCCTCGTTTCATATTTCTTTATTTTTCTAATGCACCTAGGTACATACTCGAGATCCTAGTATTATGCATCTGATGCATATCTGATCAGCCCTAGAAAATACGCAAGTCCTACCCTGGAAAACAGACCACACAATTATTACAAGTTTGGAAGCATTAGTAAGTTAGAACCTAGAAATCCGAATATGCCCGAATATTATTTTATTTCTTAGCACTGCACCTGCATGTCATTAATCACAGTAAGCTCCGCCCTCCTGTCAGTTAAGTATTCTGAAGCGGGAAGCCTTGCTATAGGTATCTATTTTAAATTACCAGTAGTAGGACTATTTTACAATAGATGGCAAGGCAGGACAAGACGCCCTCTTTATGTTTTCTGAAGAACCAGGCTTCTGTCTCTTTTCTTTGCATAAAGTGAACTTCTCACTCAGAAGCGGCAGCCTTAACGTATATGTTTAATTATTGCTAGCCTCACAGCAACAATAATTAAAAACCGGTACTTACTTAGTGCACAACAGTAAATCACACCATGCAACGCAAGACAGGTAGTCAGGTACCCTCAATAGTTCAGAAAGTTATCTGGAGAACGTCTGGGATGAAAGCTTTCAATCTCCTGTCGACCTGGGGTTTTATTACTTTTTCCGTCATCCTTCGTGAGCTGCCGTTGGTATTCTCGACTCCTCCTATTATTCAACTCGGACAATGCATGACGCACCATTGTACCCTCTCGCAACTTTATTTTGGTTTATAAACGCGTAAGACGTACTCCCATATGTTTCTTTTTTTCTCAGGTGTCGCGATCTTTTATTTGATTCAGCAGAACAAAATAATTAGCGCCTAATCTAAGTTTGTTAGACCCATAGGGCGTTTAATTATCCTTTGTTACAATATAATGGAGCACTTCTTATCATCGTTTTATGCATTTGTAGTTTTCGTTTTCTACCATTTTCCTGAAAATACTGTATAGTAATTTCAGTCATTTTATTTCAGTTTAGTAACTGCCGTAGAATTCTCTTGCATCCAGAGTTAAATTTGCGTCTGTGTACTGTGAGTAGATTGTCCTCCTGGTCAAAATGAATTCGATTTAATTCACTTTTACGTCAGATGTTGATAAAAGTTTTGATTTTTCGTGATACTTCTCACTCTGTGGTATGGTTTAGCTGAAACGAATTTTACGGTAACGTTATTTTAAACTTAATATTTCTTTGAAATTTCTCTTCATTTTTCACCTCAATTTCACTCCCCTTATAAGAAAATTCGAATCGCTGCCTCTCAATATTTTTACGTTTCTTATGTGAAGTTAATCGATATTTTGGATGGAAGTCCTAAATAGACGTTGCAAAATTTTGCATATATATTTATGATCCTTTAAAAGAGTTTATTTCCGCAGTACTTTTCATTACTTCATAAAATTCTAAAGTTCCGTAAATTATGCCTTACTTTAGAAGATTGTTCAAGTGGTTAAAATTTTTAATTAGGATTTGAAACGAACTTTTTATGTTGGCCAAACAGCAATGTAGATCTGATAGAAAACAGAGGAGGGTTTTGTTCGAGAAATACCCCATAGTCAAACAGTAGCTACTCATGATAAATTTATTGAAGTAGAAAGTAGTATATAGGGGTAACCGAAATTGGTTTGAGCAATATCCAACTTGTACGCATCGGTTGTTGAGTTTGATGTTGAAAGTTCGTTTCTGATTGCTGAGTTCGAAGGGTTTGTGAACTGTTTGATTATTTGCTTACCGTCAAATGCAATTTTCCTGCTTAAGGGATTGAAAATGAAGCTATTTTCGTTTTATCGATAAACCTTACTTTCTGTTTCTTTGTATGGGCACTTGCAACTTATATAATATTTTTATATTCACGTTTATCGTGTGTTTATATAAGTATTTATGTATTTTTGTATGTGTACTCCGAGGAACGTATTTATCAACTTCTAGATCGACTAATACCTACAATTTCACAGGTCCTTACGAAAAAGTATCAGTTGGTAACCTTAATCGCAAAATCCCTCACATTGTATGTTTTTAACACAAAGAAGCTAATCTACTTCTATTTTGGTTTGCATTTCACAACTTCATTAATAACGTTTCGTCATATATTTACACGACTGAAAATGAGATTGATGTTCGTTTCATTAATACACAAAATCTGAGGGTTGTGTATCCACTCCCTTTCACAGAATTTTTGTTCGAGACTAATGAACAGCGAGGGTGTATGTAAATTAATAATTCTCAGTCAGCCCTTAAAAATAATTAATGCGTGCATTGGAGCTTCACATCTGAGTTGTGGAAGAGATTATGACGAGTTAATGCAACTCGATTATAGAAATGCTTTGGAAACAGTGGAAATGCCGATAAGTCATTAATTAGTTCGTAGGAACTGTAATTAAAATTACTGCTACTAAGTGTCTTTTGAATTATTTACATGGAGTAAAGTTTCCTAATTATTCAAATTGGTTTCTCAGAATAATAAATTTGACCGAGAGAATCTAAGTGGTAAAACTTGCTCATAAAAAGAAACATCATGTTTTTTGTTCGATTACATTTTTATATTCTAAAATATTTTGGTTTTTATAATACCGTACCTTTGGGAATTCCCGCACATAGAAACTACAATCCACCTGCAGATAAGAAGTTTAAACCGAGAGAGGTATACATTCTGCGGTTTTGCTAGAGAACTTTATGCCTGAAAAACAAACAGAGAGGAATCTGCATAAATTACCATGTTAGTTTGTGGAGGTAGGTATTTGGGTTATTGGAGATACACAAAAAGTAGATGACCCCTTCATTATTATTTACTGTAATTTCGAAGACCTGAATCTATATTTTAGCGTGAATGCAGTATTTAGTAAAAAATTAAGCTGGCGTCCTTCCACGTATTCAGCCTATTTCCATACCTTCTCCCTGCCTACTACCTATGTGGCCAATTTCGGAATTCGTAAATATTAATAACGGGCCTCAATTTTTAATTGAATGTTATCGATTTGCAACAAAAATAAGTAATGTAAAATTAGTATTTATCCTCCCATTTAAAATAATTAATACCGTCGATTGATCGTTAAAGCTTTTTTTCATTATTTGAGGCGTCCGCTCGATCATTTCGAGGGTTGTTTGTAAGTATCAAATATGAATATTACGCCTGAAAAAAGTTACCCTCATATTTAATTAAAAATCTTGCTCGTGTTTCTGGTTTATAGCAAAATGTAAATTCGTCGATATTGTTGTCCGTGCAAACCATAAAATTACGACCTTCGGTCATGTAGTGGGCGGGGAGTGCTTCTTGGAAAACAAGGGGAGTTTTTCCAGACAGTTCTTGGAGGCACTGAAACCAGCTTCGGTTACAGCCTACCAAATCAAAGGCGTCTTTCTCTTGGCGTTATCATGAATGAGGGAGCCACAGTTGAGTACCTATACCTAACTTTCAAGTATCGACTGACAGATCCGTACACGATGCACGTGTCGCGATACTGGGGATCATTTGTAAGAAACTGTCATTAGCAATAGTGGTAGTTGCATACAGGTACAATTCTAAGAATCACCCGGGTTGTTTACGTACACCCCAAACAAACGTCCACCCCAAACAAAAACATTAACATTTGAAAACAATAGGAGAGAAATTTTCATCGACGCACGAAACGGGAACGCGCGAAATGGGACTAAATCCAAAATTCTATGTTCAGGTACCTTTGTAAACAACCCGGGCGATTCTTAGAATGCTCTCCGAGTATACGGTCACTAAGGGATTGTACCTGTACGCAACTTCCACTATTGCTAATGACAGTTTCTTACAAATGATCCCCAGTATCGCGACACGTGCATCGTGTACGGAACTCTCACTGATTTCGCCTTGTACGTAAATGGGATGTACGGAACGGCCACCAATTCAAACTTTCACACTGAACCATTTTTCTCAGGTTGGTGGATAAAACAGTTAACTATGGACGAAATACGCTTAAGTGCTGATGCTAATAAGGAAAAATTCAAAAATTTTAAAAATTATTGTTAATCAATAGTTTACTATTCAAAACAAATTCCGCAATTTTCTTGATTTAAATTTGGGACTTCATTATAAGTATAAGACAGTTTCAAGTTTATAACATTTTTTTCTCCTCGATTTATTATTTGTGTACCTTCATTTATTATAATTTACACTCTATTTTGTTGTTAGATTTGGTTCCTTTTGTTTGACACACGCTTCTATGCTCAAAACCAACTAGTACCTAGTAAAACCAGCGCAGATACAAAAGGTGCAAAAAAGGCAACAAGAAGAAAGCCTACAAAAATAAATAAATCCACGGGATTAAAAATAAGAAAATTTTCAATGTGACAACGGTAACCAAATTTGACGCGCCATAAGTAGGTACTATACTTGGGCCGCCCAACAGACGGAGTGATTATCCTGCAAGAACGTGCTCTAGGCGGGACCACTATCAATTTAGGACAACCGAACCGCAGTGATGCGCTTTCTTTAGACCCAACGAAGTCTCATCACTCCAATTCGGTCGTCATAAATTACTATTGGCCCCGCTAGAGCACGTTCTTGCAAGGTGATCACTCCGTCTGTTCGGCGGCCCAAGTATACCTACGTTTTTGTAGTCTAGATTTTATTGCGATTTGAATGCCAAATTTTTGGTTTACTAACGGGGTATTATAAAATTTTTGGGCAGTGCGAAATATACAAGACAAATCATATTCGTTTAGCCTTCTTCTAACTGTTCTGGCTGAAACTGTCACTCCTCGAACATCGCCTAATCGTCCAGCTAAAATAGTTGATGGCAATCCTCGATCACGTAGCGCAGCAACATGGATAAAACGGCCATCTCAATGGTTTGTAGACCGTGGCCGACCAGACCCGACGTTCCTCACATGAGTTCCACGAAATCGCAAGAGTGCATTTTGCACTGTGTTACGAGGTATATTCAGCTGTTGAACACCCTTCGACCATCGTGGCTTAAAGCAACAATTTGTGAACAATTTTCGGGAAACGAATACAATGTTCACGTTTACAAATGAAATGTCAATAAAAAACAAAAAGCAAATGCGTAGCAACCTAATAAATTAACGATTCTGATGTTTTAATAAAAATGCATGGAGAGGGAAAATTCAGCTATTTAGGCTCATCACAAAAAGTGCAGTATTCAGTTAAAAGTTTATTTTTTGCTCAGTATTGTTGCACTACTAAGGCACTAGTTAATTAGTTACGTAACTTAAATTGCATATAAACATTCAGGGCCTTCGAAACTAAAAACAAAGTGTCCCGTTTTCTTTTTGTCCAACAGTATACAGGGTGATTCAGAACGGGCGTGCCAAATTAAAATGGGTGCTAGAGGAACTCCAAATAAGACGAAATGTTTATATGAACATATGTTCTAAAGTCACTACTAAAAAAGATACAGGGTGTAAAAGTTTTAATATTTTTTTTTAAATTATTATCTTAGTAACTAGGAAAATTATTGAGTTGAAATTTAAGGTGTCGATTTCATTTGCCAAGTTCTAATTTTCCAAAAAAATTTGCTCTGCAAGCCCCATCAGTAGCGTTGCTACAGGGTAGGCCGTTTATTGATTTCCCCAATCCAATGTTACGCCACTGGCGAATGCAGGTGATATTAATGTATTTGAAATCTACGTTCAATTTGGGAAGAAATTGGTATCTTCAAAATTTTTCGTAAAATACTTAGTTTTTGAATGAAATAGCTTTTTGTGAAATCGTGCACATGAACTGAAATTTTCCATAATGCAATAATGGTTTCACCGATATGCAAGAAAAGTGAAAATTGAAAAAAAAATGTTTATTAAGAATAATACTAACAAAACTAATAAGAAGAACGAGTAAACACATCAATTATTACATTACGATATTAAAAAAATATTTAAACTTTTACACCCTTTGTTAGTAGTCACTTTAGAACATATTATGTACGTATAAATTTTTCGTCTTATTTGGAGTTCCTCTAGCACCCATTTTAATTTGGCGCGCCCGTTCTGAATCACCCCGTATATACGTACTTCGTATACCCGTGCTTGGTATTATAATTCGATTAGTGGATTTTTTCCTATTTCTATAGCTTGACAAGGAAAAGAGTATCTATATTAGTGTATTAGAATTTCATTAATATTGATTTGATAAAATGTACTCTACATAAATGTTTGAAATGTGCTTCATTTTAAGTGGCATGACGACGCTGTGGAGTAATGGTAAACATAAAGCTCCAAGAGGAGTCATCAGTAACATGCAAAATTGTAGTTAAAAATAGCTGCAAGTTTATTTAATTGCAGGTTGTAACTAACGAGGATTGGATGATCCCTTGTCAAAAAGTACTCGAACTTGCTCTACGAGTATTTTATATTTACGTAATTACTTTGAATGGTTATATACAGGGTGTTCATGAAAGCATGAAAGCACAAATTCTACCAGTGGATCTAGAGGTCAAAATAGACTGATTAAACCAAACATACCTTTATCCAAAGTTGCTACTTCGAGATGCTTAATTTAGCATCGGCTTATTGAGGTACACTTTCGTGCAGTTCAGAAAGCAAGTACTACACGTCAAGCCATCTATTATTACTCCTGGTTTTACCATAAGTACTCATTTCCTTGGGATGAGTGACGGCAAAACTGTCAGTTATAGTAACCGCTCACTCTGGGGGTTGAACCCACACCCGCTGTGTTTGCAGTCTAACGCTCTAGCCCACCACACCTAACATTTATACTTACATTTATATCTACGGTAAATTAGTAATCGAAAAATTTTTGTTGTATACAGCAAGAACTATATTTTGATGCAATTCACTATATGTTGATCCAGTCAAGCATACACTAGTGTCATCAGCATATATGCTGATGGGAAAAACGTCAGCAAAACGTAAGTCATTCATATAAATCACAAATAGAAGGGGTCGCAGAATTGAGCCCTGTGGTACGCTTATATTATAAACTCTCACATCAGAGATCACTTTATTCAACCGAACCCCAGTACCGCAAATATGTTTATATTAATTTGAAACCTAATTCACGGACACCTTACCTCTCCAGATTCTAAAAACGGACAATACGTCGAAGATACGAGTAGGGTCCACCAGAGTAGCCGTGGTGCTAGTAATTCTCGTAGGCTCGTTAGTCGTTTATAATACGAATGTACTTGTAAGATTTAAAACCAGTATTAAATACCAAATCATTGATTATTCGTTGAAATCGTCGAGATAAACAATTTCGTCAGCACGCGGAACGGCACAAGATTTGTCAGCAGCAGTAGATAAATGAGAGCCTCAGGCCACATCTGTTGCCAACCCAAAACTCCAGCAACCAAAATCCCTGTTAGTGTCTTCAGCAGCGGCAGCAGCCTCTGGTTCTTTTGCCAACTCCAACACGCAAAAATTCCTGGTAATGTCTTCAGCAACGACATCTGCCATTGGTTGTGGCTCAGGCGCCTGCGCCGGGGCTCAAAAAGTGCGCGTGTTGCTCATTGTTGCGCAATGGAAGAATGTTCTGGAAATGCTGATGCAATAGTACGCAGATGTTGCAGAATTAATGTTTTTTCTCGGAAATTCCAACGTTTGCAATTGTTTACACTAAATAACTATTGTTATCAAAGTTTGAGAAAGAAACAACAGATTCGAAGTCGATAAGAGATGTTATGATTTATTGTTTTTATTATGATGAAATATTAATAGCTAAGAACGTTCTAGAAAAACCTTTCAACTTTGCCGACAGGATATGTATATTTGTTTGGTTTGACTCCCACGTTCTGCATGCTAATAAGTACATGTGCACTTAATATTATGTCGTAAACTCTACAAGATGATCGAGATTATTTTATACCCTGTTGTTTGTATTATTATAATAAAATCATTCTAGAACATAAAAAGTTTGAAGGCCACCGCCAGAAACATAAACACTCGATTGATTGTTGTTTTTGATAACTTCTGCATGTTACCAAAATTTTGCAAGCTCGGCAAAAGCTGCGAGATAAATAGAACGAATATAAGTGCGAGAATTATTATTTAGTAATCACTTCAATAGTTCAGTTGGTTCCCACGGAATAGGTGCGGTAAAAGTTAGTTTCCCAATATAGATGTTGTAATTGGCCAAGATGATGTTGGAGATATTTTATTGTACCATTTTATCCACCAAAATTTACCGGAAAATTTAAAAGTAAGTCCATTTGCAGTAATCATTTCTTTTATTGTTCAAGCATTCTGTTAATAAAACTCATTCATAATAAAACTCATTCATAATAATTTCATTATATGTAGTTAAAAAGCTCACGTGTCTGTTCCATAATTGTAAACTATTTTCTATCTTTAGAACCAACCCAAAATGATTATGTGCGGAAATGTATCGCACATGGCAACGGAAACCGAAAATGTTTTATTTTCTGGACTATTCATGGAGAAAGAAACCAAGATAATTTTGTTGGAATCGTGCAGTGAACTTGTGGTCATTTGGGTCAATATTGTAAATCGTAAGTAAAGTATTTAGATTTTTTAATATGCAGTGATAGTAGATAAAAAGTGCCAGTTTTGGATTCACAATTTTAGTGACGGAAAAGTGCCGATTTTGTGATTCACAATTTTAGTAGTGGAAAATTAATTGTTTTTATAATGAATGAAGTTATTTCTTTGTTTGTCCGCCCGTTTATTTGTTTGTTTGTTTGTTTGTCTGTCCGTTTGTTTGTCCGTTTGTTTGTTTGTTTGTTTGTTTGTTTGTTTGTTTGTTTGCTTGTTTGTTTGTTTATAATGAATGAAGTTATTTCTTGGTTTGTCCCTCCGTTTGTTTGTTCGTTTGTTTGTCCGTTTGTTTGTTTGTTTGTTTGTTTGTTTGTTTGTTTGTTTGTTTGTTTGTTTGTTTGTTTGTTTGTTTGTTTGTTTGTTTGTTTACTAGTATAATTTCGTAACTATGATTTTTTTCTTGTTGCAGCCAACGATGTATAAGCAGCGTCACGAGTTTGATTACACTATTTTATTATTTTAATGAATAAAATGTATTTTAATATAATATTATCAAATCATATTATGAACAGTATTATATTATTTTAATTGACAAAATGTATTTTAATATAATAAATTATATTATATAATTTACCGTATTCCATGGGAACTAACTAAACTAATGAATTGATTACTGAATAATACTCCCCATTATGTTAGAAATATTTGTTGTGTGCTTTCCAATAAATGTATGCTAGAAGCGTGATTTTTTTTGACAAGCTGTCTGTTGACACCAGACAGCTGTTGACCCAGACAGCTGTTGACACAGCTGTCTGTTGACACAGACAGCTCTATTCGCAAACACCATGGCTGATGACACAAGCAAGAATAGAAAGAGGAAAAACCCCTCTATGTAGATGCAGCTTAGATGCGGCAGTACGTAAACGTCTTGTTGGTGGATTGGTATGCGAATTTCGTCATTGGCATTGAATGTTGTTGTTGACACGAACGGCTGATGTAACAGACAGATAGACAGGCAGGCAGGCAGGCAGGCAGACAGACAGACAGACACAGACAGACAGACACAGACAGACAGACACAGACAGACAGATAGACAGACAGACAGACAGACAGACAGACAGACAGACATCTGATGAGAATTCTGAAGTAGGAGAATAACTATAGATTCCTATTTGTCTCATCGAGTTGGTTAATTTGATATCCTCCATGACCTAAGTGGGCGGGGCAAGGGGGCGTGTGCAGTGGGCCCTAATCTACATGCGTTCTATATTACCGACATTCAATTTGCACTTTCCAGTAAGTGTAACAGAAATCTACATGTGTTCTATATTACCGACACTCAATTAGTACTTCCAGCACTCACCAGATGGTTCCCACACGTGTCCGAAACGCATTAAGATAACAAGTAATTTCAAAACATAGTACGTATCAAAATAAATAAACTGACGAATGTTCTAGAATGTTATTTTATTGTAATAATACAAACAAATAAACGGGTCACCTTGTAGTGTCTACAACGTAGTATGTGCATATACAGAACGTGGGAGCAAACCTAAACAAACATAATCCTGTCGGCGAGTTGAAAGGTTTTTTACCCATAATAAAAACAATTATAACATCTCTTATCGGCGGCGAACGTGCTTTTTTCTTAAACTTTGATATCAATATTTATTTAGTATAAACAATTGCAACCATTGGAATTTCCGAGAAACTTCTGTTTACAATCCTAAGTATATATGGATGATTTAAAAGACGGGCATGTAGGCAGCCGATTAGCTCAGTGGGTTTAGCGAGGGCTCCGGTGCGTGGGGACCCGGGTTCGAATCCCGGTCGGCGTCATTTCCAGATCGTTTGCGAAAACCCCGGCGCAGGCGCCTGGGTCACATCCAAAGGCATCTAGCAGTAGTTGAACCTTACCACCCACAACCACACCCATTGGATGCCGCCCACAACCTCTATCATTGGCTGTTGCCCCGCCCACTCTCATAGAGCCCCGGCGCAGGCGCCTGAGCCACAACCAAAGACACCAGAGGCAGAAGTCGTTGCTGAAGACATTACTCGAGGACTCCTTCAGCGTAGAAGGGGAAAAAACATTAATTCTGCAACATCTGCGTACTATTGCATCAGCATTTCCAGAACATTCTTCCATTGCGCAACAATGAGCAACACGCGCACTTTTTGAGCCACGGCGCAGGCGCCTGAGCCACAACCAATGGCAGATGTCGTTGCTGAAGACATTACCAGGAATTTTTGTGTGTTGGAGTTGGCAAAAGAACCAGAGGCTGCTGCCGCTGCTGAAGACACTAACAGGGATTTTGGTTGCTGGAGTTTTGGGTTGGCAACAGATGTGGCCTGAGGCTCTCATTTATCTACTACTGTCAGCATCGTTTACAAAGTCGAGTAAGTTTTTATACAGTGTATGACCAAAACTAAACACTTGAAATAATCAAGAATTGATTGACGTTCTGATTTCACGCCGTCATCCAGAAGAAAAGATAACACCAAATTAAGAATACCAATACTAACATTATTAATTATTATTAAGCTTCTGTGCCATTAATAGTAGTTATTTAATGAACAAGTGTATTAATAAAGGCGATTAATAATCGAGACATTTTCACTCACGAGCGCAGCGAGTGAGTTAATTGTCGAGATTATTAATCGCTTTTTAATATAAGAGTTCGTTACAAAATTTTTCCGTCGACTTTTAACGTAAAATCTTCGTCAACATCCGTTTATTAAATTTTGTACGAATTACGATTTCAGAAACTATAAACTTGACAGTGACAGATCTTGATGACATGACAACTTGATTTGGATATTTCATATATGTACCTATGTTTGGTTGCCTAGGGTACTAAAATCGTTTATTAATAGAAATCATTCATTAATAGGGGTTATTAACGAACTGTTTTGCGTTTGTTAATCATATTGATAAATACACTGTCGACGGAAATAGTTATTTAACGAACAAGTGTATTAATAAAGGCGATTAATAATCGAGACATTTTCACTCACGAGCGCAGCGAGTGAGTTAATTGTCGAGATTATTAATCGCTTTTTAATATAAGAGTTCGTTACAAAATTTTTCCGTCGACTTTTAACGTAAGATCTTCGTCAACATCCATTTATTAAATTTTGTACGAATTACGATTTCAAAAACTATAAACTTGACAGTGACAGATCTTGATGACATGACAACTTGATTTGGATATTTCATTGTATATGAACCTATGTTTGGTTGCCTAGGATTCTAAAATCGTTTATTAATAGAAATCATTCATTAATAGGGGTCATTAACGAACTGTTTTGCGTTTGTTAATCATATTCATAAATACACTGTCGACGGAAATAGTTATTTAACGAACAAGTGTATTAATAAAGGCGATTAATAATCGAGACATTTTCACTCACGAGCGCAGCGAGTGAGTTAATTGTCGAGATTATTAAACGCTTTTTAATATATGATATTTTGTTATTTTCGTGAAATATTGGCAAATAAAAGGAATTGTATAATATTTTATCGACGTTTCGACTCCGTTAGGAGTCTTTGTCAAGATTTTATTGAATAAGTATAAAAAATGACATGTTTTTTCTTAATAAAAATGTAAATAAATGGTAACTATGCTAGAAATAGGAATTATACATAGCAAATTTGATTTTTATAACAATATAAAATGTACATGTATTAAATTAGATCAAGTGGTAGAGAGCAGATTTAGGTTATTATGTCACTGTAAATTTGACTTAGATTTTGGATGTCAGATCTGTCATTCAATGAATTTTTGTCTTTTCTGATGTGTATCATTTCTAAGAAGAGTCTAGCTTTTAAATTTGTTTCTTGTTCCAGAATAGTTGTATTATTAAAGTTGAAGTTATGCTTAGTTTCTTTCATATGTTTACTGATAGCTGAATTGCTATTTTGGTATGTATGCTGTTTTAACCTAGTTTCAAGATGATTTTTGGTTTGTCCAATATATGTTTTGTTACAGTTATTACAGTTAATTTTGTATACGGTGTGAGTTTTCATTAATTTTGGGATTGGAGTTTTTAGACTAGAGTATAAAAATTGCAGATTGTTATATTTTTTGTGGGCAATTACAAAATTATGTTTTAATAATAGATTATTAATGTTATGTGAAATATCTTTTATATAAGGTAAGGAAATGTAATTTTTTGGTTCTTTTTCCTTTTTTTTATTAATATTGTTATTATTATAAAATTGATAAAGTCTGTTTTTCATAATTTTGTTAATAAAATTTCTTGGGTAGTTATTTTTTATTAAACAATTTGTGGCTTTGTCAAGTGCAGATTTTCTGAATTGTTAACTAGAAAGTTTTATTGCTATTTCTAGCATAGTTACCATTTATTTACATTTTTATTAAGAAAAAACATGTCATTTTTTATACTTATTCAATAAAATCTTGACAAAGACTCCTAACGGAGTCGAAACGTCGATTAAATATTATACAATTCCTTTTATTTGCCAATATTTCACGAAAATAACAAAATATTATTAAGAAATTGGCACTAACAACTATAAAAATTTAATATATGAGTTCGTTACAAAATTTTTCCGTCGACTTTTAACGTAAAATCTTCGTCAACATCCATTTATTAAATTTTGGACGAATTACGATTTCAGAAACTATAAACTTGACAGTGACAGATCTTGACGACAGACATGACAACTTGATTTGGATATTTCATTGTATATGAACCTGTTTGGTTGCCTAGGGTACTAAAATCGTTTATTAATAGAAATCATTCATTAATAGGGGTCATTAACGAACTGTTTTGCGTTTGTTAATCATATTCATAAATACACTGTCGACGGAAAAATACATTATAAATTGTATAAGTAATCGGAATATGAGTTTATTAGTGAATTAATTTTATTGAGATAAAATATTAGAACATTCAGCATGGGCTCTAATACAGATCCTTGTGAGACTACCGATGTAATAATTCAAAGGACGAAGAAGCTTTAGGCTGTCATAAGCTGTATGCGCATGCCGTATCCTAGTTAGGCTCAACAGGACCTTCTCCAAAAAACCATCTCGGGGTCGCAGAGTCTGGACTTTGCTTAACTATAATTCCAAAAGTTTCCCTGTAGCAGGTACAAATGCTTTTTTACATTCGTTTGTAAATGTACACTTCATTGATTTTGTCACTTGATCGTTTCCCAAGACAGAGATTAATTTATTGCTTAATTGCTGAAATTTCCTAAACAGTTTGAGTGAACATTAATCCTTCCATCATCTAATATTCAACATTTTTGCACTTTGTGATTAGGTACAATATTGTCTAGCACAAGAGTTCTCTTCGATCCCTATATAGGTTATTCCCCTTTTGTCAGCGAAGCAGAGTAAAGCGAAGCGAAAAGAAGTAAAGCAAAGCTAAGCGAGGCGAAGCGAGACGAAGCTAAGCTAAGCTAAGATAGGCTAAACAATGCTAAGTTAAGTTAAGCGAAGCGAAGCGAAGAGCAAAGTAAATGGGAGGTAATCTGCGTTTGGTATATCTGTATTTTGGCACTTACTTTCTAGGAACTTATTTCTACCTTAAGGCATATTTTAAAAAGTGTTGGTGTTAACCCTAAATTCTGGAGAAGACCGTTTTCCGAGATTAACTGTAGGTCCTACAGCATCTATTATAAAAATAATTACTGGCCTATGAATTAGTATACTACTCCATAGCTTGCCTGTAGTTGAACGGTATCAAATGCTTTCTGGAGGTCCACGAATATTAGATGAACGGACTGTCCACTGTCCAGGTGCCATCTTTTTTCCTAAAATGTGTTCGAGGACAAATATCCCATTTGGACAGAATCTACCTGCTCGGAAGCCATTTTGTTCCTTGCGATCCTCCAAGTGCTCATCGAGCCTTTGCTTACAATCTCGCTTATACACTACTCAAAACATTAAAGTAGTTACTTTTTTGAACTTCAATATTTTTATCATATTTTGAGAGATTTAAGTCAAACTTGAAATATGTACTTATTAGACAATTTTATGCGAATGCTCTCTGTTATAATTAACTGATAGCCAAGAATGTTCGAACACCACAAAAACTGAAATGAATAAAATGACTTAAGAATAAATGTTTAAGCAGGCAGTGGGCGATTTTAGTGCCAAACAATTTTCATACCAGTCCGACATTTACAAGAAGCAATGGCAGAGCCGTCACATTACTTCAGGAAGGGTATTCACAACGTTATGTTGCACAGCAGCTTGGGGTTGTAAAGGGAACCGTGTGGAAGCTTTGGAATCGATACAGAGAAACAGGTACCGTAACGAGAAGACCAGGAACTGGTCGAAGGAGGAAAACTACAGAAAATGATGAGCGTTTTTTGCGATTGCAAGCCCTTCGAAATCGCACACATACTGCGCGGGACCTATAAGAAGATCTCGTGAGGGCAAGAGGAACAAGAATTAGTGACCAAACCGTCCGCAATAGGCTAAGAGATGCTAATTTGAGATCAAGACGTCCTGCAAAAGTGCCCAAATTAACTAGAGAGCATCCTCAGAGAAGATTTCAATTTGGGATAGAACATTTGAACTGGCAGCTTCGTCACTGGACTTCTGTCATGTTTAGTGATGAGTCTAAGTTTGATGGTCAAAATTTTATCTTTATGCAAGATAATGCTAGACATAAGCCCTCTTCCATTCCAATGGAATATCGTCACAGATCAGATATTTCTTAAGAACGCAGGTTAACTAATGCCAGCAGTAGAGTGGTGCCAACCTTCACCAGCTCTATTGGGACATCTCCTTCTCCCGGGATCTTCGTTAACTTTATTGCTGGCTTTTCTTCTGCACATTTGTTTTTCTTACAAAAATCACTCGCTCTATTTCCTCTTCGTATACTATCTTCTGCTCTCAGTTAAAGCATTTTTTTAAAATAATGTTCCCACGTTTCCACATTAATCAAGTTGAAAACAGAACTGTACAAAAAGTAGTCTGTTCAAGACAAAAATGCGAATTACAATTTTCATGATAGGTAGGTATTAAGTAGCATGAAAGTCGACAATTTCAGCATTTGATCGATCCATTAAATTAACCGAAATCCCCACGATCTAGGTACATGAAATTTCAAGTATAAAGTTTCTTACTTCTCCTTTTTCTGTTTCATAATAATTATTGTACGCAGAGGTTCGTGCAAGATTATAAACTCTGCCTCATACAATTAACAAATTTTTCCGACACGCTAATAAATACATGTAGGTAACTTGAAAATAAAAACATAATCCCAAATTCCATAGCTACGCGCATGTTGGTGAATGAGTGGACACGAACGTCTACAAAAGAGCGCCTTGGTAACACACTTCTCGTGGCGCTTGCCGTACGCAACTCGCGCATCGTTTTCCGCGAACAATTCAAAACTTTTGGCAGAATGTGTGCGTCTTTTATCGGAACATCTCCGCTGAAAATGTGTATATACAGGTGAAAATTGCGGCCGTAAAATGAACTTCGAAGTAACTTTAGTTGAAAATGTGACTCATAATAATTATAGTGGGTGGCCAGTTGAAGAGTATTTGGGCCCTAGGAGAGATAGTTTGTTAGTTGTGATCCCGATAACCGTTATTTATTTAGTGATATTTGTGACTGGATTAGTGGGAAATGTGAGCACTTGCATTGTGATTTCTAGGAACAAATCTATGCACACCGCCACGAACTATTATCTCTTTAGTTTGGCGATATCTGACCTTCTTCTGCTACTTTCCGGACTACCACAGGAAGTGTACTCTATGTGGTATAGATACCCATATATCTTCGGCAAAACTTTTTGCATTCTTCGAGGACTGTTTGCGGAAACTTCGGCAAATGCGACAGTCTTAACGATAACGGCGTTTACAGTCGAAAGATATGTCGCGATTTGCCACCCTTTTCTCTCGCACACCATGTCAAAACTTTCAAGAGCCGTTAAACTTATACTGGTTATTTGGATATTCTCCATATGTTTAGCAACTCCGCAAGCTTTGCAATTGGACGTTTACTCTTTGGTAGATGTGTACCCTTCGGAAACAATTGCGTGTTACCCAAAAGCTAGTGATATTATGGGGCACGCTTATACTATCTCGACTGTGTTAATATTTGTCGTGCCTATGGCCATAATTACTGTTTTGTATGTGTTAATTGGTATGAGACTGAGGGGTTCCAGTATTATTAAGAAACATTCAGTGCCTGCAATGCAGACTTATTGTAATAATAGAGACAGAAATATGAAAAGAAGCAGCAGTTTCAGACATCAAGGACAGTCATCTGGCAGGGTAGTAAAAATGTTGGGTAAGTTACACAAGCCACCCTACCTCTCTATAAAAATATTTTACGTCATCTGATATTTCCCCAGAACTTTTGAAATAATTTAGACAAAGCTTTTGTTCTTAAAAATTTTTTTGCAAATTTATATTTTCCAAATTTTGCTGGGAAATTATCTTTTGGAAACTATTAATTGCTGCGAATGAGATACGAAACGATATTCCTAGCAATTTGCGAAAATGTCAGTTTTCCTTTACCCCGAGTAGGAATTGACACTATTATTCTGTAATTCTGTAATTTACCTCTCGTTGGTGGTCTACTGACTGACATTTACGGGCTTGCGAAGTAAATACAAAGCGATATAGTTCACTGAGCACGCCCTCATTGTGGAATGGGAGCTTAAAGTCAAGCTAGAGAAGCACTTGGTTGAAGTTGTCAGTATGTCAGTTGCAATCTTGCAATTATTCCTGTATCCTGTTAGGTCTCTCAAGCTTGTATCCTTGTATCTACTAGCTTCTTTATTACTGAACTTACATTAAGGCTGGGATATTCGAATACCCGAGAAGCGTTCTCCTCGCTTCTGAGACGGTGTTAATACAGATAGTCCAGCTCAAAAACTGTATTACTTATAGGCATGAATTATGGTTTAAAAGAAATATGAGGGTTGGTAGAATACTCTTCTAACTATTTTATTGTTGAAATCTGAAATTTGAAATCTGGCAAATTTTAATGGAAATCTTAGCATTATTCACACACAAATTGTACATTCGGATTTTAGTTAACAGCCAAATAAAATACGTGAGCATACTCACCGATCTTTTAGCTTTATTTTAAGACTACATTTGCCTAATTTCGTTTTTTCAATTTTCTGCTGGACTAACTGTACCAAGCGGTTGCTAAAGCTATGTCTTTCTGTCTTCCACATGTAGGTACTACCGATCTCATTTCCTGTCGTCGTTGCGGATCCCACCCTTGAAGTCTGTGAAATGGGGAAAGAACTATAATATATTTATGACGAATAAGAGCGAATAAGAGCTACCCACAAAAAAACTATTCCTTACTTAAATAGAGCACCCTTTAATATCATTACAGTACAGATCAAGGAAGAGTACAAAATTCTAAATAAGAAATAACGTACAGGGTGTTTGTTTTATTCGTTTTTCTCATGAATGAGTAAAGCAAGTTATATTCTGCAAAAACTTTGATATTTCCTAAGTATTGCTTGTTGCTAAAAATTAGTACATGATTAAAAAAAAGATACCCACAACGATAGATGTGTTTTTTTTCTAGCATCATACCACTTTTATTGCGTCATTTGGAAGGTCCTTTAATTTAGATTTTTTATTCCATTTTTTCAATTTTTTTCAATTTTTTTTCAATTTATTTTTAGGAAGTTTTGAATTAATTAAAATTATAACTGATGCTAAGATTTATTAAAAATATTTTTGGGAGGTACAATTATTTCTTTTTTGAAAATTACATTCAATATCTATTTTATTTTAAATTATTTCCATTTTATATATTTTTTAACATTTCCCATAGAAGGTCCCCGTATTCTCTCAAAAACCTAAAATAAACTTTATTCTATTCCTAACCCAATTATAGCCTACTTTTGTTTTATGAAGGGTTTGCTTCAGCTCAGCTTTTGTGAGAAAACCACGATACCTACTATTGAAAATATGGAAAGTGAAGTAAAATATAAAGTAGCTAAATTTTTGGAAGAATCATTTTCAAAAAAATAGAATCCAAAAAAATATGTCATACGCGCCCAATTATTTTGAAAATAATTTAAATTAGATCATAACTTTTTAAACAGATTTATAAAAAAATAAATTTGGAAAGAAAACTCCAAATTAAAACACCGTTAGTGGAGTAATGAAAATGGTGTTTTGGTGGGAAAAATTGCAGTGCGGCGACATCTAGGGTAGTCGATATGATTCATTAATTTGTATACTTATTTTGAATAACAGGCAGTAGGACTATAATACTTTTTCTAACATGCAGTTTTCTTAAAAGAAAGAGATAAAAATAAACAACCCACCTTGTAAATGACCAAACAGGGATTAGGGACATTAAGGTGTATGTCTTGTATAACATGCGAAAAAGTTTGCTTGCGAGGTGGAAATGTTAGGATTTCTCGCATTTTTCATAAATTCGCAAGTTATTCAAATTTCTATAAATATTTTTAAAAAGGGGCTTTTTAGCGACCTAGATATATTCAAACTTTATACCCATGCACATTTTTGGATCGTTTCCTTGTGTAATATAATGAAGACACTGCATAAATTCATTTGGGTCGTTTTTCGCGAAGCTGCAGTTTTCTGACTTTAATACTTAATGATACGATTCAAAAATGTGTATGGATAAGAATGTCGAATTTATTTAGGTCGCTAAAAAGCCCTTTTTTAAAAATATTTATAGAAATTTGAATAACTTGCGAATTTATGAAAAATGCGGGAAATCCTAACATGCGGTTGACGATAAGTGAGTAAGTCATGTCGATGTTAAAAAATGGAATGTAGAGTAAAATTAAAGAACTGCTGACCAGGCTTCCCCTAGGTGATGTACTGGTATCAACCATGCTGTGCTAGTGAATCTGAGCGAAGCGAGGAGCGAAGCTTTTATTATCTTATTTAAACTGTCACTGGGGTAGACAAAATATATGGAGCACTCTGAAGATTTAATGTGCTATTGATATCCTTAAAATGATTTAAAAACAAATCCCATGCAATATTGGCAGTAGGTACGTTTGATAAAACGAATGTTGTGTCTTCCCCTGGTACCGGAAGTCAACTAAACGTAATTCCGGTAGCATTGAATTTCATCAACGTTTTTCCCAAGAGAAAAACTTTAAAAGCTGACTCGACTGTCACGAAAAAACAACAGGACCAGAAAAAGTTAACAGGAGAATTTAACCCCTCAACGCAAAACCCGTCACTTTGATATAGCACCTCTTTATATGAACCGTGCTGAGAGAAGCGTCACGAGGTCAGTCAAGTTGGCCCCCCCCATGAATTATTTTGAAAAATGTTTATGATGGCTCGATTGCGCCGGTGTTGCGCCACCTTGCGCCGCTTATTTCGTAGCTTGCGCCCTTATGGGTCAGAAACTGTAGCCTATTTTCTTTGGGAGGGGCCAACTATACGATAGCCCCTCCCATTTACAATTCGTCCAAAATTATTATAGGGGTACATTCTAAAGGGCTTGCGCCACCTTGCGCTACTGGAATTTTTGCTTGCGCCATTGTGGTATTGCATATACGCCACGTGACAGAAACTGCGCTGGCCCCCCAAATGAATTATTTTGAAAAATGCTTGTGATGGCTCGATTGCGCCGGGGTTGCGCCACCTTGCGCCGCTTATTTCATAGCTTGCGCCCTTATGGGTCAGAAACTGTAGCCCATTTTCCGTGGGGAGGTCAACTATATGGTAGACCCTCCCCATTTACAATTCTTCCAAAATTATTATACGTATACATTCTAAATGGCTTGCGCCACCTTGCGCCACTAGAATTTTTGCTTGCGTCCTAGTGGTATTGCATATACGCCACGTGACAGAAACTGCGCTGGCCCCCCCATGAATTATTTTGAAAATGCTTATGATGGCTCGATTGCGCCGGGGTTGCGCCACCTTGCGCCGCTTATTTCATAGCTTGCGCCCTTATGGGTCAGAAACTGTAGCCCATTTTCCGGGGGGAGGTCAACTATATGGTAGACCCTCCCCATTTACAATTCTTCCAAAATTATTATACGTATACATTCTAAATGGCTTGCGCCACCTTGCGCCACTAGAATTTTTGCTTGCGCCCTAGTGGTATTGCATATATAATGCTTATGATGGCTCGATTGTGCCGGGGTTGCGCCACCTTGCGCCGCTTATTTCATAGCTTGCGCCCTTATGGGTCAGAAACTGTAGCCCATTTTCCGAGGGGAGGTCCACTATATGGTAGACCCTCCCCATTTACAATTCTTCCAAAATTATTATACGTATACATTCTAAATGGCTTGCGCCACCTTGCGCCACTAGAATTTTTGCTTGCGCCCTAGTGGTATTGCATATATGACACGTGACAGAAACGGCGCTGCCCCCGCCCATTATTCGAATTTGAAATTTTTTGTGCACCTTTATTATACATTCCAGAGAAAAATTTTGTATGAGAGACACAAATGATTTTTCATTTTTCATTATTCAAAATTACTTTCTACTTATACAGGCTGTCCCATTTTTCTACATAACACTGAACTTTGTTTTTTTTAGTGAAGCACTTGTATTTGATTGCATTTTTTGATTCCTTACTTGTTTGCTAGAGGTCGTATTAGATATTTTTTCCTTAAAGTACAATATTATTGGTGCTACCTACCTGCATTTATAAAAGACTTTGGCGGATGTAGGAGAATTTCAAAAAATTAATGTATTCGGATTGATCCTGTGGCAGTGATATTTTATTAGGAAAAATGAATATCCAGCCGAATATAATATACAGGGTATGAGCACCTGCGTGATGAAATTAGAAATTTCAAACCTCATAATTTTAATCTTTTAAGTGGAATCATACATTTTTATGTACGTCACACATACTATTATTAGGTACGTATAAGTTTTGTATACCTGTAATGTTAATAGTACCTGCCAGCAGTATTATTCCTTGCATCTGAATAGTAATAGTATACAGGGTGTTAGTCTACTATAAATTTATTTTTGTCATATATTTTCGAGTCTACTACTATCCTTTTTTTCATAAAGTTCTTCTATGAGTTATTACGCAATGTTATTAGAATCTAAGTTCTGATTTTCTCCCTGTTAAAGGTCTGTGACCAGTCAGCAAATTTATTTACCATTCTTGAGCTACACAATTGAAATTTTCGAATAATGTATAAACTACCTGTGCTAAAACACCTGATAAGCTCTTCGCGTTAGAAAAGGATGGAGATCCGTAAGTAGTACGGGTTGCATACATAACAGATATGCCTCAGAAAGTTTTCACGGGGTAAACGTCAATGGGCCTATCCAGTAGGGATATACATCATTGCAAGCAACAGGCTTGGCGCAGTACCGGGAGGTGCGGGCACTTTCAAGACGCGTGGGGGGTTTTTGTTCGAATCTAAGTGAAGCCTTTTTCTTTTAAAGATTCTTGTAATTTACAGAATTTTGCGTGCATTCCTTGTGTTGTGTCTGGTGGTCCTTCACTAAAGGTATTTGTTTAAAGAAAAGCCGCGATTAATAATGAAAACATGGGAATAATAGCATGCTAAAACATTGCATTAGCAAAATCTAGTTGGGATATACATAAACCCAAACTGGTTATGTATAGTTGCCGGTTCTTCTATATAATTGCAAGAATTATTGGTAAATGTGATAAATAAGTGCAAATGATTACCTTTTACCAGTGATTTTATAAAATTCCCAAAGTACAACGGGCAATTTATTAAATATCCTTGAATTAATTACATTTGCCGGTAATTATGAATAGGTTCCAAGGCGCGGTGGTAATAATAATAAATTATTTTCTTTTCTTCTACTTTCCGTTCAAATTATCAAGTTATGGACCTGTAGTAGTAGTACTAGAGTGGGTTTCGAGGCACTTGCGTGAGTGGCATTTGCGTACAAGGCACATTTTATGACATTTGCGTACATAAGGAAATATTAGTCCAGCCGGCAAAGCGGGCAGCTCGAAGCAAGTGGGACTTGCGTACTATATAACAATCTGTCAGGTTAAGGTCAAGCGAAGCGAGCGG
Organism: Xestobium rufovillosum; assembly: GCA_963966045.1. Classification (NCBI taxonomy): domain Eukaryota; kingdom Metazoa; phylum Arthropoda; class Insecta; order Coleoptera; family Ptinidae; genus Xestobium; species Xestobium rufovillosum. The sequence continues at coordinate 19,275,231 of OZ014496.1, forward strand.
AGTGTTGTAAATCTCGGTCGTTAGCGCTTATAACATAATTCTCTTCAAAGATCATTCAACAAACATTTTACAAAACAAATCAACGGGGGGATCAAGTTAACTTACCTCAATATTTAGCATAGTGTTCGAAATAAATATTTAAATTAGGAATCCAAATTTTATGTTTTACGCAAGTGCCACTTGCTTCGAGCTGCCCGCTTTGCCGACTGGACTCATATTTCCTTATGTACGCAAATGCCATAAAATGTGCCTTGTACGCAAATGCCATACGCACGCAAGAGCTTCGACACCCACTCTAGTACTACTACAGCTCCATAACTTGATAATTTGAACAAAAAGTAGAAGAAAAGAAAACAATTTATTATTATTACCACCGCGTCTTGGAACCTATTCATAATTACCTGAAAATGTAATTAAATCAAGGATATTTAATAAATTGCCCGTTGTACTTTGGGAATTTTATAAAATCATCGGTAAAAGTGAATAATTTGCACTTATGAATGACATTTACCTATAATTCTTGCAATTATGTATAGAAGAACCGGCAACTATTCATAACCAGTTTGAGTTTATGTATATCCCAACTAGGTCTTGCCAATGAAATGTTTTAGCGCGTTTTTATTAGTAATCGCGGCTTTTTTTAAACAAATACCTTTCGTGACGAGCCACCAGACACAACACATGGAATGCATGCAAAAATTCTCTAAATTAAAACAAGCTTTAAAAAAAGGCTCCGCTTGGATTCGAACAAAAACTCCCCACGCGTCTTGAAAGTGCCCTCGCCTCTCGATACTGCGCCAAGCATGTTGCTTGTATGGCAAGAAGTTTAACAGTCTGTTAAAGCGCGTGAAAGTGGAAGTGGCCTACTTGGCAAAACCTAGTTGGGATATAAATAAACGCAACCAGTTTGTTACATTTACTATAATTTGCGCTTATTTATCACATTTACCTATAATTCTTGCAATTATATAGAAGAACCGGCAACTATACATAACCAGTTTATTACATTACTGTAGATAATATATTTATATTTAATGTTATTATTATTATTATTATTATTAATATCGAAATGAATTTCAAACAAGTAACGGTTGAATCCATCAATAATTGAAAAGATATCAATACTTCTTACACTTTACGGCTGAGTCACTGAAACTTTGCAACACTAAACAAAATTTCGCGGGAAACGCCCAAACGGAGACAGTGCTGGCAACCATTGAACCCTACTTTTCGATATGTCATGTCAAAAAGCCGACAGATTTAGGCAATTTTTTAAAACGCACTTCAAAAATATTCAAAATACCATTACTCTTCAGATGCAAGGAATAATACTGCTGGCAGGAACCATTAACATTACAGGTATACAAAGCTTATACGTTCCTAATAATGGTATGTGTGACGTACATAAAAATGTATGATTCGACTTAAAAGAATAAAATTATGAGGTTTGAAATTTCTAATTTCATCACGCAGTTGCTTATACCACGTGTATTACATTCGGCTAGATATTCCTTTTTTCCCAAATTATCACCGCCACAGGATCAATCCGAAAACATTCATTTTTTGAAATTCTCCTACATCCGCCAGTCTTTTATAAATGCAGGTAGGTAACACCAATAATATTGTACTTTAAGGAAAAAATATCAAATACGATCTCTAGCAAACAAGTAAGGAATCAAAAAATGCAATCAAACAAAGTTGAGTGTTATGTAGAAAAATGGGACAGCCTGTATAAGTAGAAAGTAATTTTGAATAATGAAAAATGAAAAATCATTTGTGTCTCTCATACAAAATTTTTCTCTGGAATGTATAATAAAGGTGTACAAAAAATTTCAAATTCGAATAATGGGCGGGGGCAGCGCCGTTTCTGTCACGTGGCAAATATGCAATACCACTAGGGCGCAAACAAAAATTCTAGTGGCGCAAGGTGGCGCAAGCCATTTAGAATGTATACGTATAATAATTTTGGAAGAATTGTAAATGGGGAGGGTCTACCATATAGTTGACCTCCCCCCGGAAAATGGGCTACAGTTTCTGACCCATAAGGGCGCAAGCTATGAAATAAGCGGCGCAAGGTGGCGCAACCCCGGCGCAATCGAGCCATCACAAGCATTTTTCAAAATAATTCATTTGGGGGGCCAGCGCAGTTTCTGTCACGTGGCGTATATGCAATAACACTATGGCGCAAGCAAAAATTCTAGTAGCGCAAGGTGGCGCAAGCCCTTTAGAATGTACCCCTATAATAATTTTGGAAGAATTGTAAATGGGAGGGGCTATCGTATAGTTGGCCCCTCCCAAGGAAAATAGGCTACAGTTTCTGACCCATAAGGGCGCAAGCTACGAAATAAGCGGCGCAAGGTGGCCCAACACCGGCGCAATCGAGCCATCATAAACATTTTTCAAAATAATTCATGGGGGGGGCCAACTTGACTGACCTAGCGTCACGCAGTTAGTGTGAAGAATCGAATTGACCGGTGCATACCTACGTTACCAGGAAGCGTCTTTTACAAGATGTAAATTATTACACATGACGCGCATTAAACAATCGTTATTAGCTTTTTCAATTTATACAGGGCGTTTCAGGATTAACTGGAGAAATTTAAAATCTGAATTCGCGACCTCAAAATGAGAGAAAAAGTTCCTATGAGGGAATGCTCAGAAACGCTTCGTCAAAGAGTTGACCCCTCCAAAGATATAGGCTAAATTTAGGCTTTTATTTTTTTCTCAAATTTGGTAAAAATGAAAAAAATAATTTTGATAGAGATTTTCTACCATCGGGAACGCTTGCAAGGGACACTTTTTCAACAATCCCTTATCATTTAAACGGGTGAAAACAGCAACCCCCATTCAATTTTTGTCGAGATTTTTGTTATTGAACTTCTTTTCGGACCAGAATTTTATTATATAAAGATGTGGCTTGCAAAGCCTGAAACATTTAGAAACTTTTTGTCTTTTATTTTTTACACAAGACTGATAGTTTTTGAACAAAAAAAATAAATATGTTGTCACGATCCATATGGTTATTTGAGAAAATTAAAATGAAAACTGCCTAGGAGGCTGCTGTCAAAGAACCGTGTCGGTCATAAGAGTTTCATGTAACCAATCAGTCTTGTGAAAAAAATGAAAGTCACAAAAAAGTTTCTAAATGAAGCCACATTTTCATATCATAAAATTCAGGTCCGAAAAAAAGTCCAATAAAAAATATAAAGGGGTTGCTGTTTTCACCAGTTCTCACCCATTTAAATAATAAGGGATAGTTGAAAAAGTGTCCCTTACAAGCGTTTCTGATGGTAGAAAATTTTCATCAAAATTCACCAAATTTGAGAAAGAAAATAAAAGCCTAACTTTAGCCTATATCTTTGGAAGGGGGCGACCCTTTAATAAAGCGTTTCCGGACATACCCTCATAGGAGAACTTTTTCTTTCATTTTGAGATCCTGAATTCAGATTTTAAGTTTGTCCAGTTAATCCTGAAACACCCTGTATACCGTATGCCCCCGGATGGGATTACAATTTACAAAGAGGGAAAAAATTATTTTTAATTTCTCAGAAAAAATCGATCTTCATAAAGAACCCTGCTTGTTCTCGAACTCCCATTGCACATATTATTTATTTATTTATTTATTTATGGATCGAGAACTTATTGATGTAAATTCACTATGAATTCTTCATTACACCCGACTCGCCAAAAGACAGTGACACAGTAATTAAACTAGACACGTGTTTCACTGACAACGTCAGCATCCTCAGGAGTTGAAGATGAAATTTCAGCATCAAAATGAAAGCACTTAGAATCCAAAAATCAATATTTATTTATTTATTTATTTATTGGGGTAAACGACAAATATTCAACCTGAAACACTCCAACGTCAATTTTGGAACACCCTTTATACCTAAACTTGCTAATAATAGTTGCACATAGCGTTTCATTACAAGTTGTAGTCTTGAAAAAATAATCGATATTAAGATAGAGAAAAACAAAAAATCGATTTTATTTTTAATATCAAATATCTTAGTTAACCATAATGTACATATACGAAAAACTTTATTTGGTTTTTAGATTCCTCCTTTCAGGCTCTTTCATTTCGATTCAAAAATTTTTAATTTTTGAAATCTACATTTTATAATTTCTCAACGTGAATCGTGTTTACGTAACGAGCAAAAGATATGATGGAGATTTTTTTTTTTTTTCGAAAAACTGAAAATATAAGTTTTTACAAGTACATATAGTTAAGTCCGTGGACACACTGTATTTAGCACAGTCGCAACAATTTCTGCATTTCTTATGAAATTATTGTCCAGTAGCTTGGGATCTACGGTAAAAGTAGTATCTATAGGAGAAAACACACACGTAGACCAATAGTGCGTGATTGGGGTATATGATGTGTTGTAATAGTTTATATTCAATAGAAATCCTGCCGGCAAGGAAGATCACAGAAGTCAAGTCACATTGTAACGATAGAGTATTTGTAGATTTAAATTTGGAACACACGAATTTAAAAATGTTATATACATTTAAAAATGCTTTTGATAAAAAGTGCAAAAGCATAGCCGAGAAGAAGGTTAATACACCAAAAGCTCGGAAATGTTAGGTATCTTTTAAATATTCAGTTTTACTTTTATTTTATCAGGAAATACCGAGGAGAATACGGTTAATGTAAATTACCCCGTAAGCATACAGTTTTGTTCTAAATGACTGCCGAGATGACGGCCTTCAGAGAATGATTCCGAATATTCCAAAATTATCTCCCCTTAATCTCGCTCTAACTAAGGAAATTGTCTAGTCAATAGCTTATTTTATTATAATCCTAGTTTAGTATTAAATCTATGTATTTTGCCGCAAATTATTATCTCCGTAGCTTGTCTGAATCCGGTTCTCCTTGCTCCTTTCCGGATTACCGCATAAAGTCTATTTCCGTGCAGATACCCTTATTACAAACGACTATGTAGCTAAATATATTAACTCACTACATAGTAAATAGCAACTAATGCTTTTTGCATGATAATTATGTGCTTGTAAGTTTTTACCTAACATCGCGACCTCAAGGTTCGACAATTTTATAAACCTGTTGAGTCGCTTGTGTGTGTTTTTTTTTCTTAAGAAAAAAGAAGAATTAAAGTAATGGTATAAAAATACACAAATACAACAAAGATGTTTCTGTTTGTTGGTAGAACAAGTTTTCATTAATTTATTGTCTTCTTTTTATTGTGTCTAATTTTTAATAGCTTGCGTAAAATATGATCGAAATAAATTATTTTAGGTTTCAAGGATCATCCTTGGGTGCCCTGTTTGCACGAAAGTTCTAAATCCTGTGTCAAAAAGAGTTTTGGGGTTGGAAATAAATCACTCGCTCGAGTCAGTGTGCATTTGTGTTTCTATCCAATCGTGTCTTCCTCTCTCTTTCGTGACACAAGAACAACTGTAACAACTTTAAAGCAGTTGAATGAAAGCACTGGAAATCTCACATTTCAACTTTTTTAAGTGCTCCAGAATGCTCACAGTGAAGGTTTGAAACGTTTAAGCCGCTTAAATAAATGGTAATTTTACCATCCTCCTTATTGGATTACCATCATTTTCTTCTTCACAAAAAGGTGGTTACGCAAGAATATCTGTTTTTCTGCTTGTTAGCACAGAAACGATCAATAACAAGGGGTGTTAAAAGATATTGGATTTTGGGTTTTATTAGTGCGAACCTACTTTTACATCGGCAGCTGAAGTGGTGATTTCCATGGAAATTTTCGTCTGTATTCGATACATTTACTGAGGTTAATTACGGAACTAGCAGCTTTGTTTTTGTTATTTAACGTTAAAGCTTAATAAACTTTATTAGAAAGATGTTCAGTTGGATAAATAAACACAAATATTTATAAACTTCGCTGAAGTATAGGTTGCGATGGAATTTAAATAGCCCAAGAAATTTTCTTTGGGAGTAAATTCGGGATTGGGAAAATAGCACCTCGCTTCTTACGTATTAAATGGAAGGAGGTTTTGAATCAATGAATAATATTTTTCACTAAGGGACGATGTTATTCAAGCTATATTCGGAAGAAATTGTGCAAAGGATAAGTGAAAGAAACAGGATGAATAGAAGTAAACGATGCACCTATAAATAACGTTTGGTTATTCGTTTTTTGACAGATGGCATTGAAAATCTGCTGTAGATTCGCTCTTACACAAATTTGCATACAATTTTGAATTCGGCGTTATTTCTTCTAATCAGACTGGAAATGAAGAATGAAGATATTAAGATATAAATTAAAGCAGTCAATTTGGCACCGTTGCTAATGTGGTTTTTAAACACATCTTTCATTTTTACTGTTTATGCGGCAAATCTGACAAAGTGATAACAAACTTGTATTGCTTTGAAGGCCCGCGTTGACTGAACTTTTTTACTTCATTTCCGACCTTTTATCAACATAAAATTCATTTTTACATTAATTTCTGCTTCAGAGTTGTGGTAAGAAACTTTCTATAATTAAAAATATAAAGGGCCTTTTAGAATCAAAGTTGAATTGCGAATCTCATATCCCCTAGCATTTTTTAAATTTTTAGCGTGATACAAGATATGACTTTGCAGTTTGTAAAATTGTTTTTGCGGCACTTCCGATATTTCCGTTTTCTTGATGCTGAACTCAAATTCAAGCGTCAATTTGTTTAAATTACTTTGTGCAGAGAATTTCTTCTGATAAACAATTTCAGTGCAGAGAGCAGGAGTGTTGGTATTATGTGAACATCACAATTTACTTACAACTGTCTCCACCTGCCATGTGTTTGTGAACATAAATTGATGATTATCCGTTGATAACACTATTGACCGAACGTTTTACATTCCATTCTGCCAGATTCACCAAAATAATAGCGCAAGGGTTATAAAGGTCCAGTTTTATCGAAAAGTTACCGGGACGCGAAAAATAGAGGGTAAATTGCCAATTTAAAGCTGATATTTGCAGGGAAAATAAATTTGAGAATTTGTTCACTATCGTAAAGCTTTCAGCTGTGGCATTTATAATTTGGAATGTCTCACCGCCACTTTTTGATTTACGCCAAGTTGTAGACGGTATAACAAAACAATACATAATTAATTTTTCTCATTTCATGTAATTACGATAGTAACAAGATATAGGTGCGCCAATACACAGGAAATAAACACAATTCGAGAAATGTGCGCCACAATTTTGAATTGAAAAGCTGCGAATGTCATAAACGAATGCCGAAAAAATTGCAGGATAAAATTTTGGAGAAAACTAACTAAATACGAAACCCACTTTTGAAGTATGTAATTCAGTACGTGGATAGGAAATGTACTTCTTCAAAACGTCTTCCTGCAAATATTTTCGTCATCAATCGTGACATTTTTGGCAGGGCTTCAAGTTTTAGAGCCACGGCGCAGTTTTTTGAATTTGTTTCTATTTTGTATTTTTGTATTTCCCATAACCCACAATATTTCTACATTTATGTCCCTTAATGCAACTTACTTTCCAATGAAATGAGTAAAAAACTAATGACTGTTTTGTTACACCTCCCAGAACTTAACGAGAGTCACAAAGTGGCGGAGGACATTCGTGCTTTTGGACTACTGAGATCTTTAGTTCGAAGACTGAGATGGGACGCGAACCGTAGGCACTTTTTTCCTTTATACTTTCTCTGCCTCTAGTATGTCGCGAATTAATATTTCGTGCCTGTTTGTAATATACGTACATTATCCATAATATGTATCTGCGAGATGTTCATCGCAATTGTGTAGCATCATATTTCAAACTCTTCTTATTTCTTTCCACTCGCTTCTTACTTCTTTATAAGCCTTAAAGTCCCTCTATTGCTGGATATTCGGCCTCCCCTTATGAGGGTGTATATGTATAAGCCTTACAGGGCCAAGCTGGTTTAACGCATGTTGGCAAGGGAAGTCAATATTCATCTCGACTTATTGAATGTGCTCACAGTGTCAAATACCGGCCACCCATCCAAATGTAAGCCGCACTACCGACCTACTAGCACAGTTGTACTGCTCCGTTTGCTAGTTACTGGTACTATATTGTATTATAACTATGTATTACTATATTATATAATATTTGTTTCGGGTATACGATTATTTTTTAGAGACGTCAATAAAGAAGGGTAGGTAATGGTAACAATTATAGTGGCCATCATAAAAGACTATTTTATAGGTCATAAACTTAAGCACTTCTTTCTGTTTATAACTTAGAATTTTATTGAGAACTAAATCTTTTATTTTTCTGTATTAAGAGTATAAATGATAATAGCACAGGTGAGAGTAATGAACTCTGAACTATCGTGTTAATTTTACTTGATGTCTGCTTTCAAGAGGTTTCGAAATAGCGGTCTATGTACCCCTAATTTATTTTAACATAGGCTGCTGCCGTGCATCCGTGTAGATAACATCTACCATAGGTACATGTGATTTAGTTGTTCATCTTGCTAAATGTAACTCCAAATATGTTTCTTGAGGCTATTCGTCTCACCTGACACTCTCCAATGAGTGGTAGTGGACAGTTCGAACAACTACTCCTCAAGCATGGTACGAAGTTATGCTAATATTACGCAGGGTATTCCTAAAAGGCAGTGACTAAATCATCTTACGAAGATCCTCCAGGACAAATCACAAAGAAAAGTAATAAAATTGCTTTTTCTTATTTCAACAGTTAGGAAGATACAGAGTGTTACAAATTGATTTAAATATAATTTTTCTTATAGTACCGATAAAAGAAACTACGTAAGGGATTGCGGTTTAACTTTATGAACATTTTCTTCTGGTGGACCTCCATTGTTCTTAAACAGCGGGGCAGGTATGCGGCAGGTCCTTCACGTTTTGAAAAAATAAACTTTCCATTTTTTTTGAATTCTGCATTATTGTATATCTTCTACTAATGAAGTTCTATTTTTATTTTTGCATCGGATGATCTATTTAGCAGTAAAGTACTTACAATTTTCTAAACAATTGCTGTGTTAAAGTTGTATTTCTGATAAATTTCCTTTTTCATTATCTCTGAAATGGTTCAACCTATTTTCATTAAATTTGCAAGTTGACAACGAGGTTGGCACCGGCATGCTATTAAATTTTCGAAAAATAAGTTTCGTTGGATAACTTCAATAATATGGGCGGATTCACATAATTTTGAAAGTCTGTTTATCTCATTCCACGGGAAATTTTTGGTATTTATTTTAAGTGAAATAATAAAACAAACTTGTGAGGGTTATTTATGTTGTCAAACATATTTTTTATGGTCTCTAATGAATCAAATGAACAAATTTTATGAAAATTGGTCGAGCCGTTTTAGAGAAAATGAGAAAGGAAATTTATTACAAACAAGGCAATTTAGAAAATTGTCTTTTCCTGTTAAACGAATCAACCTGCCGAAAAACTTAAAGAGTGCCTCATTAGTGGAAAATGTAATGCCAAATTTAAAAAAGTAAAAACTTTAATTTTGGTCAGTGGCATAACATACCAACTTGCAAACTTTTTAAAAGTTGACAATTGACTTACTACTAACCGATTGAGAACAAATAGTATATTATACACAAGTTTATAATGAATGCTATTATTACCGAGGATGAAGTTTACAACACGAGCGAGTGAAACGAGCGAGTTTTGTAATCATCCGAGGTAAAAAAGGGTCAAAGCGATGTTCCTATTGGTGTAGTGAATAATATTAATTAATCACTGCAGTGATTAATGTATCTAATTATGATTGAAGAAACACAAGTATAAAGAGTATATTATAAGATACTCGTGGACAAACATTTTTACTTAACCGATAAATACTTGGTCACTGCTTGATGTAATAGTATACTTCGTACCTAGGTGGAAAATGTTTCATTTACAGCCAAGGGCTCGATAGATAGATCTATAGCGCGAGGCTGGAATGAAATTTTCCAGCGAGCTATGTATACTATTTTATTCACAATCATTAGTTTTAATGAACAAAAAGGAATAAATAATTCATTTTATTTTGAAATACTGCGCTTTCGACAATTCTTGGTAGGCAGTGAAATTGACATTTATATTTTCATTCACAATCGGTTAGTAATAACGTAATAAGTCAATTGCCAACTTTTAAAAAGTTTGCAAGTAGGTTATTCCTGACTTCTGCTTCCCGACCGGGTTGAAGTCCACTTCTTTTCTATTTATTTATTATTTAATTCAGAAATCTTGAAAGGATTTAACTTTACTTCTGTTGGGTTGACGTAAGACGCAATTCAAATCTTATTCAGTGCTTCTGAGGAAAAATGCTTTTGCTTTATTATTTGGAATGAGTATTTTCAAAAAATGTACTGGGACGCGTGTTTACTTTACACATTCATTGTAATTATTGAATGCGCATATCAATTTACATATTTTTGAGTACCGACCCGTGTACCTGATCATATCGAATATCAAACACAACACAAACCGACAGCTGAAGGTGAGGCTTGCTTTTAACCATCCCTTCAAGTTTAATGAGCTTACGCATAATAATTTTAATTAAGAGTGACAGAACCAAAGACAGCACAGAGTTCATATCGCGTCTATTCAAGAAAGTTCTCAGCCTTTAGGGAATTTTGAGTTACTGGCATCAGGTTTTGGAAATAACTTTCATTGGCTTCAACTTTTGACGCGCTTATGCGTTAGCTTTACAACAGGCGATGACTGACATGAATTATAAAAGATGGTGAGTAAATTAAATAAAAGTAGAATCGGATGTTTTCTTGCAAATGGGTTCTGCGTTGATTTGGCTCAAGGAGGGTCCTGTCGCTGATATTCTTAAGTGCAAATCGTGTTGCCCTTACAGTATCAACACTTATTTCATTGGCGTGGTTATGTATAATAACAAGGAGATTAGTGACGTTTTGTTCATATTTTTACACTCGTTTTTACATTAAATAATGTCCACTATGAATTCTTTATAAATTAACTCCTCATGCCAAGAAACAGGAACACAGTAATTAAACTCGACACGTGTTTCGCCGACAACGTCAGCACCCTCAGGAATTGAAGATTCTCTAATGCTAAAACTTACACTACGTTGCTTAAATACCCCCCTCCTGCCCCACATATTGGAATAAAATGAATCGATAAACTTTAGGTTTTTAGAACTCTTAGAACACACGGGCAATAAAATTTTAATTGCCTCTTTTCGTTCATTGCAGAAATTTATTCGAGCAAATTTGAAACCTAACTGAAAGATGAGCTCCCATATTTTCCAAAGGTGCAGTTAAAATATGTAGACGATATATGTATGTATTTGCCGTATTCGACAGTAGTAAATGGAACATTCAATATTTTCTCGAGTGACTAAAATAGTAGATTCAACTCTATCAAATTTACCAATGAAATAGAAAAAGAAGGACAGCTTTCATTCTTGTAATTCTGGTAATTAGGAAAGATGACAAGTTAGAATTTGACATCCATAGGAGAGGAACATGTACAGCTCGCTATATAACTGCATATTCTAACCACTTGTGACCAGCACAAAAGGGCTAGTTTTGGATTTTAGGTTGTGTATTAAACAGGTATGTGTATTAAATATACAGTGTGAGTAAAAAATCTGGAAATAATTCGATAAAAAATTCAGGAATAATTTCTGGAAAAAACGCTCTGACACGTCAACCTAATTTTTTTAAAGTGTATTAATTTGTTATGATAATTGTCGTTTTTCGATAGTCTTTTAATTTCGTTTCTTAAATGGCTCCACATACTTTTGAAGTCGTAGTTGGATAGTGGCTGAAATTATGAATTCAATGATATGCCACAGTGTTACATTGACATTGATATTTTTCGAAATAATCAAGTTTAAAGTAAAAACAAAGACTCGCAAAAAATAAGTTAGCTTAGTTGACTGGAAACGATGTAAATTTGATAAAATAACATTAATTAACTAAGAATAACAGTTAAAGTTGGTGTTCAATCAATAGATCGAACACCAACTTTAACTGTTATTTCATAATACATAATCAATTATTAATATTACAAAATAGATAACTAACAAAATTATGAAATAACAAACGGAAACCCACAAAACAATGCTGAACTGTTAGAACTTAATTGGAAACTTAATTGTTTTCGTTTCTAATCAATTAAACTGTCAACATTACATGGCTAACTTATTTTTTGCGAGTTTTTGTTTTTACTTTAAACTTGATTATTTCGAAAAATATCAACGTCAATGTCATACTGTGGCATATCATTGAATTCGTAATTTCAGCCACTATCCAACAACGACTTCAAAAGTATAGGGAGCAATTTAAAAAAAATAACGATGACGTCATATTACGAAATCAAAAAAAATCGAAAATGACAATTATCAGAAAAGATGCACTTTAAGAAAATTGAATCTACGTATCCGAGCGTTTTTTTTCAGAAACGATTCCTGAATTTTTTATAGAATTAGTTCCAGACTTTTTACTCACACTGTAGATAAAAATTACTTTGCACACTTGATTTTTGAGGTATAACATAATAACCCATTCTTTTAAAGCAATTAAATTTTGCAGTTTTGCATAAGTCGGCACGTGATATCAACTGGGCTCCTTAAAGGTTTTATGGGTCTACGCGAGGGTCTACTAGATCTTCATGTACCTATTATGCCAATTTTTGATTTTTTTGTAGACGCCGTATTTGTTTTATCCTATGCTGTTGGATAGAGAAAACTTTGAACTATAGCAATAAAAAATATATGAGATTTTATTTCTTTCGGAACACGAGTTAACACGAATTTCTATCCAGGTGATCAGTAATCATGAAAATCTGCAACTTTCTTGCAATTTGGCCAACTGTGAATGTCTGTATCTCTATCTGCCACATTGTAAAATGATCACTCCCCCCAAAATATTTCTGAATACTCCCCGTTACATCTAGTCCGTTTTAACGGCTTTGGGCGTGACTAGAGGTTGCGAGCAACGTAGCTCAAATGTCGATGCGGAGTGATCTTTGGTTTAGATTAGACTAGGAGAGCATGCACATTGCACACTTCATAATGTTTATTTTGGATGATAGACCTATACATATTGTAAAAAATATCTACTCATTCTGATAGCTTCAGAAATTTTAACTTTGGATTTTCCTGAACCTTCGAACACCAGAACTGCTGGTTTAATTTATTCGTTCCCTCTTTCTCTGTATTGAAATTCAAATTTTGGCTAGAGCGGCGTCTTTCATTAATATCACTAGAAATGTACGCTACGTTAAATCTTTGGGAATTTAGATAGAGAAATATACTATTATGATTTATAAATTACATTGTTGAATTCTAATTTCTTTAGTTCACACTTTTTCATTTCTTCATGCATATTCTCATATTTTCGAATAAATTTGAAATTTGCTTTGGAAATTCTTTTCATTGAGAAACTCCGAAATTAAATATCTATGTAGATCGTAGAGGGTGGTTTTAGAGGGAGAAAATAATTTGTTTTATGGAGAACAAATTTCCCCAATTTATTTAATTGAACATTTTCCTTGCATCAAAAATTACCGTGTATGGGCTGTACAATTTACGGCCTACTGTGAAGGCGAAAATTTTCCACTAATACGTAAATGTGGTATCCTAAATTAGGTAATTGCAATTTTCAATTAACGCACGGACTATTCGAACCGTTCGGTTTTGAACCAAACTAATTTTATGAAACTAAAGCAAAGCGGATACAAGAACTTATTACACGTTTATGAATGAAAGGAAATCTTTTAAAAGCATAAAGGATAAAGGCCATGCGGGTGTTTTAAAAATAGATTTTTGCAGAGAAAAATGAATGTATGTAATTAGAAAGAATATACATTCTTTCCTATAAATTCCTACAGAGTATGAATGTTGTGTTGATCGGTTTTTCCTGAGTCATAAATCTTGTTTGCTCCCGGGAACATATCAACAACTACCTGTTAAACTGGTATTAGCGGGAGGTGTCGCTGGCATAAAATTTACGATCTTTGTGAAAATTGTTGCAAACTCGGGAATAGGTAGCACGAATATGTTTGGAATTCTTGATCCGTTTATAAAAGTGATGTCAAATATAGTAGAATTGCAGTAGAATACGTACAGCTGTGTCAACTGAAGTAAAATTCAATTATTATGTTCAAAGAAACTCTATTTTGTTTCCAATACTTTTTTGTTCAATTATCTACCAGTCTCAGTGAAAATCTCACGATATTGTGCGTTTCAAATGTGTATGTAAACCGCAGACCTGTTTTGAGGCACGCACGGATTTAGTGGTTCTTGATAGAGAGGCAATGACTGCCCACAGTTACGTAAGAGATATCTTGGAACCTCATGTTGTCCCTTTTGCACCATTTATTGGGGAAGATTTCATGCTCGTGCAAGATAACGCTCATCCTCACATCATGGCAAGAGTTGTCTCAGACTACTTAGATGAGGTGAGACTAAACCGTTTAAACTGGCCTGGCCGCAGCCCGGATTTAAATCCCGTAGAGCATGTATGGAACATGCCCGGAAAACGAGTTCGACAACGAAATGCTGCTTCAAGGGAACTACGGGAGCTAAATGCAGTACTGGTAGTACCTATACAATCAAATTCTTTTCAAAAGTTTGTACTTACTAATGATTCTTTGTAAAAATGGAGCACCGTTACGCAGTCAAGGAAAGTTTAATGAATATTTACGAATGAATCAAATGGTTGTAAGAAATTTGCGAAGGTTGGACACTAATGAATATGTTTTACTCTTGAGACACGTTTTTACGCATTTTATGGAAAACTTTGGTGATATTAATCTATTCAACACGATGTATGAACATTTACAATCAAAAACTGAAAGATTTCTTTAAATCGAGCCAAAATAAATGCAGACTTCTTCTTATGTAGAAAGTATTAGGTACAGTATTATGCTGTAGTTCAAGGTTGACAATCTTGATGATCATAGGAAGTACTTGAGCTAATTCTGCTGAACAGACATAGCAAATAACGGATGACCTTCAGTGTTTTTGTGAATAGGCACTTGTAAGAGCCACTAGATGTTACCAACTTAATTGAAATACCTAGGTACTTGAAGATATGATTCCTCAATTGCTGGTACAAAAACATTTTGTATATTTTACCTCATACACTACAGCATAGTATTCTTAGCCCCAGTTTTGGAAAATGCCTCTCTACACATGCCATGGCTATGCAATGCCAGTGTAAAACACAGAAATAGAGACGTAGCACAGAAGTCGACTTCTATGCCGTTTCTATAGAAATACACGTTACTCGTCGTCCGAATTTTAACTTAAATTTTTTTGGTGAATACTTTTTCGTTGCATAACAAGAGGTTGAAAATAAATTCAAAGTATAATTCGACAGTTTTTAGAAACCTCGTTACCACGTAATAGTCACGAGAGTCCGGAGTGATGGTGTGGGTATTGCCGAATGGCAACGAGCTTGAGAAGCAAAACTGAAGAATTATATTTTCTATTTATCGAACTCTTGAGTGATATTTGAGAATATTATATTTGGACCCAAACTTTTGATATTCTCTTGTCTTTAAAAAAATGATAATTTAATGTTGGTGTTCACAGAATCAATAATATTCCAGTAAGTATTTTTGGTTTTTCAATGATGGGGAACACCTGTCTAATGGAATTTATAATTTTCAGTACCCGTACCTACCTACAATATTAAGATTTTGATAATATGGCGTGGTAAGTTAAAAATTGACAATTGAAAATCGGTTAAAATCGCGATTACCAAAACGCGAGGCTACCTATCACCTAGACAAAAATTTAGTACCTACCTTTATGTTACTGCCAGGACGGTGTAATGGCAACAAAATGCTCGTATCGTTTGTCATGCAACTCAAGTAAATTAATATCTCATAACAGAGGGTCGTATATCAGAAAATTCGTAAATTACGTCAAAATTTAGGCTAGCTCGCTCGTGATTTCATTTGACTACGAACAAATGGTGAATTTTCATAGCAATATTGCGTGTTAGATTAAAAAAATCCTGACCTATTGACCATGACCTAACTTGCCGAAAATAGACGTGTATATAATGAGGAATAAAATTGTAAATTCAGTATGATGTTTGAATTACAGGCCCCTAGATATTAACCCAGATACGCCAGTTTCATTCAACAGGTCACTCGACTGCTTTATACAAACCGCAAAAAAGATCTGTTGAACTTTTTGTAAGGACGAAATTGTTATACGTAATGACAGTAAATTATCTACGTTCCACCAGGTCGAGCCTAACTTGTGAGAGCTTTAGAAAAATACGTTTGCTATGAGGGCTTTTATAAAACTGAAGACTAAGAGACTTGGTACTAGGTTCAATTTTTGTCTTAGCTGACGGGGCACCAGACACACGCATTTTTTGGGAAATAAGATGATGAATAAGCTTGTGTTCCCCACAGTTAGTCGATTTTAGTTTCAATAGTTCTTTTAGGTAGGTAGGTTCCAGTCCTACGTTATTTAAAATGTTAAATGATCCTGTTACTTTTGGATACACCTCGTAAAGAACTTCCAAGCTCGAACGAAC
Organism: Xestobium rufovillosum; assembly: GCA_963966045.1. Lineage (NCBI taxonomy): Eukaryota > Metazoa > Arthropoda > Insecta > Coleoptera > Ptinidae > Xestobium > Xestobium rufovillosum. Next base: position 19,291,689 of record OZ014496.1, read on the forward strand.
CTAGCAACTGCCTACTGAGTAAGAATTAGTGACAAGTGGAAATAATAATTAGAAATAAGTATCAACTGTGAGGCATTTCCAAAATAGACGACAAGAAGCAAAATTCGGGAAAAACTTTTAAACTCAATTTATTCCCGCTCCGTTTTGTATTGCATTATGAACTAAAAATAAGTAACTTCATTTATTTATGCGGGGGAGTATTTTATTTTTTTGACGGCTTTATCAATTTGTCTTACTTTCAGTGAAAGTCTGCTATAGTCAGTTAGAAAATTAATAATAGCAATGTTTGTAATTGGAGACACTTTAATGAGGCGATAATTAGGCACTGTTTGTTTCAAGTAGCTTAATTGTTAAACTCGACGAACCTTAAGATATAAAAAATTTACAGCCTTCGCAGAGATGCAACTGGGGGAGGCATTGAAAGTGACGAAACAGACTGTAACTCTTGTGCGTTTGGGATATTTCCGCATACGCGATAGCGTGTTAAATAATTATTCATACAACACCTGCGCCGATTTATAATATCTGCGTTCCTGTTGTGGCATTCTCTCACATTTGCGACGGTAGACGGTCCCACTCTGAAAAGCTTACTCAGACTGAGCGGTCTAGCGCTCTAGTCGCTTGTTCCACATGTTAAAACATATGTCCGAAAGCAAGAATGGACCAATTTGACACAGCCAGTCTTAAGGCACGAAGTCGCTTGCTACACATATACATTCTTATGGCAGTAAGGGAAAATGGACCATGGTCTCATGTGATTCCTTGTGGAACTCGTCTGATGAGATGGAATTTTGTTGGTTTTGTATATCCCAAGACTAGTCGATTTTAGCTCTTCCAGGTTGTCCATTCATATGGCATCTTACACTTGGTTTACGTCATCCAGTTACCAATCGAGACATAGGAGGACTCGTTCCCTTTTGCTGCGGTAGGTTGTTTATTTGCTTTAGTTTTGGTACTATGCTGCTTGAAAGATGATAAATGCGATTTCCAAGTATATTGGTTGTTAGAAGAAAGAGACCGTGTGTTCCTTCCAAATGATAATTAGTTTCCAGTTTGACTTATTACAACGAAGATGGAATCAGAATGAATATGGTCTTACCAGAGTTGGGGAGAAGACAGATAGTTTATTAAGGCATTTAGTCAAGGTATCTTCTATTGCTATGAACTCGTTGATTTGTGCGATAAATTGCTGATCCTTCGCATATGTAAATCTCCTTATGCGCGGGACTGACGATTGGTCGTTTGTACAAAATATTGAACAGCACAAAAAAATTCTCAAAGAAGAAACCTCCTGGAGGTTGTACAAGTAGTGTAGATTTCCGGACTCGTTTCACACAGGAACTTTTATTGGATAAATTCCAAAACAAAATTCATCATTGAAGTGCATGCTAAGCCAATCATTGTATTGTGACCTCTGCAGTCAAAATACAGGAAATTTGTACAAAAATCAAGTCTGTCTAGCAAGACAACAAAACGTAAACATGAACAATTTGTTGCAATTTGAGCAAATAAGTATACTCTGTAAAATCGATCTTTGCGCGTGTATCAAATTAAATGCGACATGCGCCATGCTGCTATGCCGTTTTATTCATAATATTATCAGGGACGGCGATATAAACGTACGTCTGTCAATGCTAAGACAACCGCTCAAAATCTATGTATTTGGTTAAAAAGAGAGGCGTTTATCATTTCATGTCGTAGTCGTAACGTGCCTTGACTTTGACATTGATTCAGGGGCGTCAAGTTTTTTTTGTGTATTTTTTCAATGTTTCATTAATTTTGGTTCGGATGCTTCGTATTTTTGTTAAGAATGATCTGTGTTACAGTTCTTTCATCGTTTTGTGTTGCCGTTTTTCATCTGTCTATTGTGTTTTTCGAAAGACTACCTACATAATATAAGATCAGCATAGGTATATGCCAGGCAAGCGCTTGAATTCGCAAGCAAGAAGGTTTGTTGTAAATTTGCTGCAATACTTTGCGGCCGAAAGAGACTATGGTGATGTTTTAATATCTCTAAATGCCATTCAGCAGGTAAATTAAATAATTATATTAATGATAGTGCCTGCTTATTATATGTACAAACAAGCTCTCAATTTATTGAGCCCAGAAAGCCTTTCCAGTACACGCCACTGCTTAGAATCAGACTCGGCCTTGAATTTACTTGACCCATACGGTTACTGTTTGTCACGTGTGCGTAAAGTTATAGTTGACAGACTATAGGTACCTACGTGAATTATTTTTGGTGCTGCTGCTATATATAACGTATTTTCTAACTGCGGCTACTGTAATGTTCTGCGAAGGCCTGGAAATCCACTGTGGTATTTTAAAATTGTTTTCTGACTTAAATTCAGAATTCTTGACATTAACTCTGACATTTCGATATAATCTCGAAAATTCCGACTTAAACTCGGAAGTTCGGACTTCAAATTTCCATTTAATCTCGGAAATTTCGACTTAATCTCGGAATATCGTACTTCAATTTCCCATTTAATCTCCGAAATTCCGACTTAATCTCAGAAATTCGGACTTAATCTCGGAAATTCCGACTTAGACTAGGTAATTCCGACTTATTCTCGAAAATTCCGACTTAATCCCGGAAATTCCCACTTAATTCCTGAAAGTCCCACTTAATCCCGAAAATTCCTATATGATCCTGAAACTAAATTCTGAATTTCAGGCTTAAACTTGGAAATTTTGACTTAATCTCGAAAATTCATGCTTAATTTAGAAAATTCCGACTTAAACTCTGAAATTCCGAATTAAACTAGAAAAAATGTCAACTCAATATCGGAAATTCAGGCTTAATCTCGCAAATTCCCACTAAAACTCTGAAGTTCGAATTTAAACTTGGAAATTTCGATTTGATCTCAGAAATTCCGGCTTAATCTCGGAAATTCCCACTTAAATTCTAGAATTCCGACTTAGTCTCGAAAATTCCTTTTTAAACCAGAAATTGAAATATTAGCACAGTGGCATATCTACGCCAGAGATTGAGCCTGAATTTCCGAGATTAAGCCGGAATTTCCAAGAGTACATCGAAATTTCCGAGATTAAGTCTGAACTTCCGAGTTTAAGACGGAATTTTCGAGATTACGCCGGAGTTTTCGAGATTATATCGAAATTTTGAGTTTAAATAATTTTCTACAAAATTCGACATAATATCGGTATCAATGAAATCAGAAAAATATTCTTCTTTCAACAAAATGTAAGACAAAAATGGCGCCCATAAGAAAAATTAAAGATGATGATGGCCTGACCTAAACGAAACGTTTTTCTGTAGATCCATGAGAATGTGGAGTTAAAGCAAGAAAAATTATTGATATAAACTGTAAGAACATTTGGTGCTGTCATTTTTGTCGTGTAGGCCCATATTTAATTCATAACTCGTATATCGTTTAAGTTAGATCAGATTACTATTTATACGACATATTAGCGAATTTAGATCTACTCTCTATCTTTTCAAATAAGCGGCATTTCAATATGGCGGCCCACGATTTTGAATTTATATACAACGTGTCCAAAATAAAGATGTCTATCATGGCGATTTCGAGAATGGTAATAGATACAGATTTGGTTAAATGGGGAAAAAGTTGCGTAAGTAAAAGGACATTATTTTGCAAGCGAAAAAATTTCAATAATTTTTTTGGTTTTCAAGAAATCTCAAAAAACGGAATATTTCGATTTTCTATTACATTTTTTTCTGATGTTACTGTCATGGGTAGAACAAAAAAAAGAGCACTTCCTCACAACAACTTTTTACAGACTATCTCAAGGAAATATCAGTTTTGCCGCCCGACGTTTCGTTCTCAAAAAACCATCATCAACTTTATTTTTTTAAATACGGCCGTGTTTTTCCGAATGCCATTTTTAAAAGTATTTTTAAATCTACGTATACTGATACATCACTTGTGACAGTTTAATTCCGTTTATAATTGTACAGTTTTAAGTTCTACACAAGATGCTATTTATGTTTAGAAAGAAATGGAAATTTATTCGAACACTTCTTGTTATAATTAATTATGAGTTTTCTTTAGCTTCTTTCAAATTCAGGGCAGTATTTAAAATTTTCACAAAACAATTTAGACTGCCAAAACTAGTTATAAACGGAATTAAACTGATACAATGTATCAGTGTACGATGTACGTAGATTTAAAAATACTTTAGAAATAGGTATTCGGAAGGACAGGGCCGTATTAAGAAAAAAGAAGTTGATGATGATTTTTTAAGAACGAAACGTCGGGCGACAAAACTGATATTTTCTTGAGATAGTCTGCAAAAAGTTGCTGTGAGGAAGTGCTCTATTTTTCGTTCTAGCTATGACAATAACATCAGAAAAAAATGTAATAGAAAATCGAAATATTCAGTCTTTTGAGATTTCTTGAAAACCAAAAAAATTATTGAAATTTTTTCGCTTGCAAAATAATGTCCTTTTACTTACGCAAGTTTTTCCCCACTTAATCAAATCTGTATCTATTACCGTTGTCGAAATCGCCATGATAGACATCTTTATCTTGGACACGTTGTATATAGGTGTATGTACTCCCAAGTAGCATAGGTACTCGTAATAATATTATACCTAGGTCAGCAGTGCATATAGCATAACAAGCAGTTAACCGGCCGTACAAATATTTCTATTATACATGCTGGTTATTAATGAGGGCATAATTAATACTTCGCTATGGATACCTATTTCACACAAGAGAATTTTTGTTGCCATTTTTTATCATCTGGGAATATGATCACATTTTGAAATTGTAATATCCATCTTACATGATTGATTGACTGATTGGCACTTCTATTCGTTTATAAAATTTCTTTGTTTTATTGCGTTCACTGTACAAAAATAACCTTGTCGTAACCTGTTATTAGAGTTAAAATTTTATGTACCGGATGTTTATATGGATGTCTTCATTTATATATTTAAATGAATCATTTTATATTCTTTCTATGTTAATAACGGATTAATTATTTAACAAATTGTCATTTTTCTATTGATCGAGGAATCGAGGCATACATGAAAAACGTGCCATTTTTTAGGTCTTCAAGTTTTTTATAATTTCCACATTTTTTCAATGACCTTCAGTAATTAAATACATGACTGAATTTTGTACTTTGCCCATAATTTTTATACAAACGTTAACAATGAATCGCTGAAATAACAAATACAACAATTTTTGTGATATTCCTAAACAATATCCTGTTCTGTAGACTGCAGAGCCGAAGTAGCGGGTTCTATTTGTTTTTTAACGAGAACGATATTGTGAAAAATATATATTTTTGTCTCTCGAGGTGCAAATATTCCTCAAGAAAAATTCTCGAATTATTCTTATATCAGTTTCTTTGCTTTGACATTTTTGGACCCAAGAAAATTGTACATTTTTCATACGAAATGATTACACAATCAATCACGTCCTAATCAGACTGGTTCGTCCTGAGGTTATATTATATCGTTGTTTCTTAGTTTCTGGAACGTAGAAAGTCAACACGGGAAGATATACGTTTTGTAAAATTCCTACTCTCCCCATTAAATAATGCAACAAATTCTACCGAGCAAAATTTTAATAATTACTTGATAAATAATCCCCAAAAAGAAAGAAACTGGAGTGACGTAGCTGCTTTTGCTTACGAAAGTTAAGCAGCGTTTATCGCTGCTTGTGTGTGGATGGGTGGCGAATATTAAAACAGTGAGTTCATTTAATATGCAGCGGTGACCCGGTGACTTAAACTCCCCTCACCAACCCAGGTGGTAAATCTTTTGATCAATCACCAATAAGGGGAGCCGAGCATCTAGGATATTTGGAGCTGACAGAGCAAGTCAAAATGTACTCATTATCATAAAGTGGTAAGTCCGAAGACTGGTTGGACGCGTACCTCAATCCTTTCCTATCCTGAGCTAACCTACGCATTTCCCCAAAAGTTGAACATCCTACATCCCTAATTATTTGAGAGCAGTAGTCTAATATGGGCCTACCCCTACCTCTTTTTATTCCTGTCTCTGACTCTGGTATGTCGCGAACTAAGCCTTCGTGCCTCAGAAGATGTCCTACCATCCTATCTCTCCTATTCGTTATCGTCTTCCATAAATTTCGCTTTTCTCCAACTCTTTCTAATACCTTTCCGTTGCTAGCCTTATCTATCCACGGTATCTTCATCATGCGTCTATAGCACCACATTTCAAATGCTTCTAATTTTTTCCTATCCGCTTCTCCTATCGTCTAAGTTTCACACCCGTACGGGTGCAAAATATACTTACTAGATTGGAATAAAACCTCGAAATCGATTTCCTTGCAGTTACGAAATCCTGTCTTAGCAGTATTGTCATTTCTTAAAATGGTTTTTCAGCGGAAGGCGAAGCCATGGATAACTGTATACATATAAGGAGTATACCTAAACGTGTCTAAAGCCCTGGTTTCTAAGAACATTCCGCCGACGCAATTGCGCCGACGGACTCCGTCGACGCACTGCGCTGACAGACTTCGCTAAAATTAAACCTGCATATTTGTTTGTTGCTAAGTTACACCAAACAAAAAACTAAAAATTTTCTGCCGTTCAAACAGAGACATACCTACTTAAAATACAGCAAACGGAAAGTTGTTAAAAACCAAGGCTTAAGTAGTCTATACTGCAATATAGCCATCATAGAATTTTTCAGTTCTTCATTTCTTAAATTTTTCAGTATAATTCAATTGGGACTTAGTTATCCGGGCTGAACGTACTGATTTTTGATCTGTACAGCTAAAAATAATAATTTAATTTTTGAAAACATAATTTTTTACAACTTTTTCCACGCCGGATAGTGACAACAATTTTAAAATGATTTTAGCGTGTGGCAGTGGTTGTAAATTTAGTAGTTTGGGTGATGGCAAACAGGAAAATTGACCTTTGCCCACACCGCGTCGGACATTTTACAATTTATTGACATGTCTTCAAAAATTTAAAAGAAAGAATAAGTTAACCTAAATCTTTTCAGCGCCTCTGCCTTATGATTCAGCTTATTAATTGAATCATAAAAAACGAGAAAATACCCGAGGTAGAGAGGTTCTGAGCAGTCCCTGAGCAGAAGCTGAGGTTCTGAAAGTGTTTGGAAATTAGGCTTACTTAGATCCAAACGAGCTGAAATGACTAAGTAGAGTTACTTTTCTAAACACATTTAAAACGTCTTCCTCTGATCTGACGCTGTTCAGGATCTCTGCTTCGGGTATTTTCTTCTTCTTTATGATTTAATTAATGAATTTAACCAAAGGCAGGGGCACTTAAAAGATTTAGGTTAACTTTTTCCTTTCGCATTTTTGAAGACCTGCCAATAGGCTCATTTCATGATTATTTTTATTGCATATTCTGAAAAAGCGTGTTTGATTCAGTAACGATATAAAATTTTAAAATTTTCTGATGACGATTTCGTATTTAAAAAAAATATAAAAGTTGCCGCTCTGCCAAATAACTACCGCGTGCAGCTGGAGAGACGTGAGGTCATCGGATCTGTGCAGCGCATCGCTTAGCTAGCGGAACAGGGGAGTACGCGACGTCTTCTCTTTACTTAGATACTTTATTTGTTCGGCTGGTTGTGTGTTGTGTTGCTACCGCCTACCGATGTAATGGATAATCAGAAAAAGAAAAATTATAAATACTGTATACTTTCCGAATGCCATAACACAACTGTGACCTCGCCGGAAAAGGTATTTATTACTTTGCCCAAAAATGTACAGGCGAGGAAGTTGTGGCAGCGTGCTGTGCGTAGAACTGAGCCTATAAGCAACGAATCAACAAAATACTGTTCTCTAAATAAAAAAAATAAAAAAGCTGTAATTGAAATCCGATTATCCTCGACACTCTTTATTTTTTTCAAGAAGCAGGTCCGGCCACTTTGTTTCGAAAATATAAAGAGCTACATACTTCAAGAACCATTACATACACCAATGTGCATTTCAAAAGGGAGTGTAGAAGACAGAAATTGATCCCAAAGTACATAAATATTCGTATTAACCGCCGTTGTTCATTTAGAAGTGATAGGATTGCAAATTTTCTTGCTAGTAGTTTGATAAGGGGCGAGATCAGGAAATCATATAGGAAGATTGATAATATAGATCAGAAATTATATTTAATATATATCATAGATTAGTTACTTTAATTCCTCAATTTGCATTGGATAATTTTATGGATTACGTATATAGAACGAACACTTATATTCGAAAAAAAATAGTGTCGAGGATAATCGGATTTCAATCACCTTTTTTTATTTAAATAACCTCGATTATGGAACACTTCAACAATACTGTTCTCTAAGCTGCCTACGTAATAAGAAAAACTTGCTGTTGAAGTTTTACACCCCTCATTTCAACACTTATAAGCTCTTGACTTAAAATAATCCATTACCATTATAATATCCACTTCCAGCAAATTCGAAGAATCGGCTATAGTTAGCATCACACATTGCGAATATTATATAAAATACAAGTAAATATATAATGATAATAATTAGTATCAGAATATACAAATAAAGAGGAAAACTCTTTAAAAATTTTACTAACAGTCGCTGAATTATATTACTTCTTGCTATGTACGAAGGCGAGCGCAAACGGCAGCTGCTTACTCGCGAGATCCGATTACGTCAGAGGGTAGAATTCCGCCGGGCAAAATATTTCAATGTTCTAAGGCGAATATCTTCGGTAGTTTTTGTCAGATTGGGTTGAAAATTTTTAGTGGTGATATATATATGCAATACTTAACAAGCAATGTAAAAAAGCGAAATTTTGGGATTCTATTAAATGACCCTATTGTAAAATGTCCTACGCTGGGGTCTCGCACATGGATATTCCTGATTTCCAACAGACAATTTACAATTTATATGAATACGAAGGGCGCTGAAATCAGTTATAAAAATTGTCACTATCCGGCATACTATACTATGTAGTTACGTGATAATTATATGAAGAATATTAAAATAATTACAACTTAAAAAGTATCGATTATTACTATACATGAAGATGACAGCAATTAAATTAATTGACTGGGTTACAACCAATTACTGCCTGAAAAGCACGTTTATTTTCAATACAGTTCCCTGCGTTTCACTAATTAACTGAGATATAAATATAATTTTATTGACATCGAAATTGCTTCTAAATATGTTAAAGCAGTTATCTTTGATATTTTCAGTATAGGTACAATACGAAATCATAAATTTTAGTATAATATTTAAAAACCAAAGGAGGTACACATAAATGATTTTATTTGAAATTTTCTGCGACTTGGAAAATTTCCACTCTATAATTTATTATCTGTGTAAAACAAATTGCCTATAGGCGAGCATATTTGAAATTGCTGAACTAAATGGAAAGGGATGGATTAAGTATTAAATACAAAAATTTGTTTTATCTACAATCTACATCAGCCTGTTGAGCATCATTGCTTTGCAAGTTGTTTGTGGAAGCCTTTTAAACTGACAGCATACATTTTAAATTAGATATGGGCAAACGTTTAGGTACATTATTTGTTCTTCTAAATATGTCGGATTTTTATTGAAGGAGATCACGTATTTTGCTGTCAATATTAAAGTTTGTACGAAAAAGAGAAGGCAGTCAATTTTCATGAAAATAAGTGGCTTGTAACGCAGTGAACGTAGGTTGTGATCTATGGGCCGCCATATTGTGTTCAAGTCTAGTCGATACTTATTTTTGAATTGGGTAAAATGATCAAATGCAAATACATTCCATCTTGCATCAGTTTGTGCTTGCATCAAGGTAATATATTATTTAATACTAGATGAACCCGTGGGCTACGCTCCACGATTTTTACGTAGTGGTGAATCGGTGTAGTAATTATACTTAAAACGTAGGTGCATCCCAGGTGCACCACAGAATATTCCCATAGAATATTCTTAAATAATTAATTGCGTTTAATTTAATACGGCAAAAACCATTTTACCTACGGGTGCGACGTTGAACTACGACTGCGAACAGCGCTCAGCAGATCCAGTCATCCATCGAAACGATGCCGATGCAATTTTCTTATTTGCGTTAAAGAAACACCTGATCGAGTGCACGACCTCACCCATACGATCTCCGCCAGTTGAATAGAGACCGAGCGACCGATATCCCGTATTTCAAGTGTTGTGCCAGTTCGCTTTTAATATTATGATTATGACATAATGTCAGTGTGTTTTGCAGCCTAAATTCATCTTTGGGTTACAATTATGAATTTTGTTTGTTAGGTACTCAATAAATTGCAAAACATCGTATTTATCAGAATTGTTTATTAACGTCGAAAAAGCATCTTTACAGGCTACTAACTTGTAAAATTTTTACAAGTTAGTAGCGTTGTTGACATTGGAAAACTCTGTTTTATTATTAACATAAAGTCTGAATAATATAACTTGGCGTATGATTGAAATAATCTAGCGTTATGTCAGCTTGATGTCTCTCTCGCACGCAACCAGTTGATATGGCTGCTAATTATTAACGTAAGATGAAATAATCAAGATTTTCCATTGTAACTCTTTATTTCACTCATTCTCATTTTTAAAGTTGGGTAACAATGTATTTGTACGTCTCTGCTTGTTTCGTACTAATTAGTTAGTCCCAAAAAGGTTATCATGGAAACTAGTATTAGTTGCACAGTACTGTCAATGTCGAAACAAATTAGTTCACAAGCATGTGTCAACCCAACCCATACGCCAAGTTTGTATTATTCAGACTGTTACAATTATCTACAAATGTCAAATAAAAATGTCATTTTTCTCTAAATCATTTTCAATAAAAAAAAACCTGCGTACTTGTACATTTTCTTTGATTTCTAAACAGCTTTTTAACATAGACCGTTTTGTCCATAAGGAATTGGGACTGAATCTAGCAGACAATTGACTCATATAGGCGAACAGAACATCTTTCGTTATCCCAATCACACCGGTCTTTTTCTGCCAGTTTTTAAATTCAATGTATACACGCTCGTACCTTGTAGATGATTTGTCTGGCAATAAACCACGCTGGTGGCTTCGTTAATGATAGCTTCTGGCACATTAATTTCACCAAAATAAATAAACAGTGAAATAAACGATATATGTTATCATAGTTAGGGAACCGCAATGGTAAATTATTGCTGTATTTTCTACCACGCCAGATATTATAAGTCTTAATGTATGCAACATGAGGAACAAGAATATGGATATAACAAAGTTGCATCTGAGTCGCAGTGCAGATGGCGCTCTTTCAAAAAGTTAACGGTTAAATTAAAAGTTGCTACTGACATATTTCTTACCAATAGATTTTTATTTTCCTAACTCTGCATCATCAGGAGTGCCAAAATAACACTGCAAGAAGATTAAAAGTCGCGAGTGGGAGCCAGAGAACCCCCCAAATTTATCTTAAGCGGAAGCGTCACGTGACATATTTTCTACCGACAGATTTCTTTTACTATGTATGACTCCTTGTATCATGAAGAATGCCGTAATATCGCGAATGGGTGCCAGACGATTCCACACTTTTCTGAAGAGAGCCATCTGCAGTGCAACTCAGATGCAACTTTCGTATTGCCCTGTTCTTGTTCTGTGTAGAAAATACAGCAATGATTTACCATTGCGGCTTCCTAACCATCATAGTAACTTTTATTGAGGATTTTTTTAGGATAAGAATAGAAATTTGATTAAAACTTTTCATTTACTTACAAATGAGTAACAAATAAAATATTATACAGTACATGCAAGGTAACCGTTTTACAGCCTCAAGGAGGTAACAGGCTCGCCAGTCATTTTCCTCCTTTCGCTTGCAAAAACAATTTTACCATGCTAGTAATATAAATCCCAAAGGACTTGTACCTTGACGCAGTTCTAGTAATACTGGGACGGGTGGGATGGCTTGCGCGCTTCAATGATCTAAAGAGCCGAACCATAGGTTTAACCATATTGGAGGGGTTTTTTTTGAGAAGCCAGACTAAATCATGTCCCTGAAAGGGGGCAGCAGCTCTTTCAGTAGTAATAATAATAATAATAATAATAATAATAATAAACGACTTTATTATCTGCTATAACATACAACATAAATAACAACAAAAATTGAAGAGTACACATAGCAGACAAACGGCGAAGTTCAGTTATTGGCTATCCTTGCGGAAGACAATAACTGTTCTTCCACTTAACCGATCGAAAAAAGATACATATTTGTTTGTTTGTTTGAGCAGCCTATGAAATAATAACTAGGTACTTATTTTCTACACACAAAAGAAAAATAGACATAAAGAAAACAATATAAGTAGTAGTATAATAAATATATACATAAAGCACAAAAATAAGAAAAAAAAGGCTAGACATCCAAACAACAAGATAGGTTCACATGAAATCAATTATTTATAGTGGCAGACTGCAGAAGGTGACGGCGTAACGAATTTTTAAATGCAAACAGAGACATAAACTTGTATTCCAGAGGAACAGCATTGTACACAGTACAAACATAGGAAGAAAAGCAGCGATTAAATAAAAATAACTTGTGTTTAGGAATTGTGAGCATATCCTTCCTCCTAATATTCACACTGTGCACATCAGTTCTGAACCTTATTTTGTTATATAAGTATGGTGGCAGAGATCGTGAAGGTCGGTATGGCACTGTGATACACACTACTGCGATGTGGAAGGCAACGGGAAACCACCACATTATTCTATCCCTAGTACAGCGTACTTCGAATTGATGATGATGGCACCTTCTGGAGTAAAATATTCCGGAGGTAAAATAGTCCCACATTCGGATCTCCGGGCGGGGACTGCTTCGGGGGGAGTCATCAGAAATGATAAGTGTAACATCTCACGAGTCGGAGCGTGGAATGTTAGAAGCATGAAACAAGTAGGAAAGTTAGAGAATTTGAAAATTGAGATGGATAGGTTAGCATTAGACGTAGTAGGTATTAGTGAAGTGCGATGGCCAGAAGCCTGAGACTTCTGGAGCGGAGATTTTAGAGTAATACACATAGGATCTGTAGGAGGAAATTCGGGAGTAGGAATTGTTATGCGGAAAAAAGTAGGGCAAAGTGTAGAAAATTTCTTACAGCAAAGTGACGGTATGGTTAGGTTAGATTCGAAACCTGTAAAAACAGTAATAATACAGGTATATATGCCCACTTCTAACTACAGTGATGAGGTCGCAGAGGCAGTTTATAGTGATATTGAACATGTGCTAGATTTTGTGAGAGGACACGAAAATTTAATAATTATAGGAGATTTCAATGCAGTCGTAGGCACACGGCGAGAGGGCGGAATAGTTGGTCCCTTTGGATTAGGCAATAGGAACGATAGGGGAGTTAGACTGATAGAGTTCTGCGATGAACATAACTTAACGGTCGCGAACACTCTATTTCACCATCATGTTAGGAGACGCTACACGTGGAAGATGCCAGGAGACCTAGGGAGATATCAAATAGATTACATTCTTGTTAGGCAAAGATGTAGAAATCAAGTTAGGGATTGTAGAAGTTATCCAGGAGCAGATATAGATAGTGATCACAATATAGTCGTTATGAAGGCCAATCTTAAATTTAAGATTTTGAAAAAACGAAGCGGAAGAAGGTATCTTGACCCAGAGAAACTAAAAGATGATGATACGCGCGATAAGTTCGAGAAAAAGACAAACGAAGTACTAAAGGGCGCGGGCGAAAACATTGTTAGGGACATAGAGGAAGAATGGAATTGCATTAAAAATAGTTTAGTTTCCTCAGCTAGGGATATTTTGGGTCATAAACAGAATGAAAGTAAGAAACCCTGGATAACAAAACATATTGTGAGTCTAATAGAGGAAAGGCGAAAATATAAAAATAGGTTAGATGAAATAGGGAAACAAAGATATAAGGCGATCAAGTGGGAAATTATTCGGAAATGTAGGAAAGCGAAAGAGCAATGGATCGATAATAAGTGCAAAGAAGTGGAAAATAAGTTCGAAGTAGGAAAGACTGATGAAGCATATAAAATAATTAGGAGAAATTTTAGAGAAATTGGATCTAGTACCAAAAGCATTAGGAATGAGGCAGTAGATATCCTAACCGAAAGCGGGGAGAAGGGAGATAGGTGGAAAGAATATTTAGGAAACTTATATGCGGGACAGGAAGTGCAAGATATATTAGAAAGCGAAAGCAGTGTAGAGGGGGATAACCTAGGGAATCCTATAATGAGAGAAGAGTTCGAGCTAGCACTAAAAAGTTTAAGGAATAATAAAGCGCCAGGTATAGATTGCTTGCAGGCAGAAATCTTAAAGTGCGCAGGTCAAGAGGTAATAGATCGTTTATTTAAATTAGTTAGTCGCATATACCTGACGGGCGAGATTCTAGAGGATTACAAACGGAACATCATGGTAGCTTTGCCAAAAAGGAAAGGCGCGGATAGGTGCGAAAATTTCAGAACCATCAGTTTAACTTCCCATGCGTAAAAAATTTTAACTAGAATTGTGCAAAGAAGGATGGAGAAAAAGGCGGAAGAAATATTAGGAGAAGATCAGTTCGGATTTAGACGAAATAGAGGAACGCGCGAGGCCATCCTAGCTTTACGAGTAATTATAGAAAAAACGATAGAAAAGAGAAAGAGCGTCTATATAGGATTTGTAGATTTAGAAAAGGCCTTCGATAACGTAAAATGGGGGAAGATGTTGGAAGTGCCGAGAAAGGTAGGGATGAAATATAGGGACAGAAGAATAATACATAATCTCTACGAAAAGCAAAAGGCAGTTATAGAATGTGAGCAGGAACGAAGGGAAGTAGATATCCGGAAGGGAATGAGACAGGGATGTGCATTGTCACCTCTAGTTTTCAACTTATATATCGAACATGCTAGTAATATTGTTAAGGACAGAACAGCCTCAGGGATTAACGTACAGGGACAAACTATTAACATGCTCAGATTTGCGGATGATATAGCAGTGTTAGCATCTAGCAAAGAAGAATTAAGAGCGGCTTTGAATGAGATGGAAGCAGTTTTGACACAGGGCTATGGCATGAAAGTCAATAAAAAGAAAACTAAAATTTTGGTATGTAGGGGATGTGAAAATAGAACTAAAGTTGACATACAAATAGGAAGTAAAATAACTCAAGACGGTAGGAGCACTAAAGATATAAAACAAAGAATAGCGCAGGGCCGAGTTGCGTTTAACAGAAAGAAACAACTGTAATGTTCGAGAACGGTTAATATTGAGACTAGGAAGAGACTCTTAAAGTCGTATGTATGGAGTACGGCATTATACGGGTGCGAAACTTGGACAATAGGGGAAGCGGATCGAAAAAGAGTAGAAGCGTTTGAAATGTGGTGCTACAGGCGCATGATGAAGATACCGTGGATAGATAAGGTTAGCAATAGGGAAGTATTAGAAAGAGTTGGGGAAAAGCGAAAGGTATGGAAGACAATAAAGAGTAGGAGAGATAGGATGGTAGGACACCTTCTAAGACACGAAGGAATAGTTCGCGACATACTAGAGTCAGAGATAGGAATAAAAAGAGGTAGGGGTAGGCCTACATTAGACTACTGCTTTCAAATAGTTAGGGATGTAGGATGTTCTACTTTTAGGGAAATGCGTAGGTTAGCTCAGGATAGAAAAGAGTGGAGGTACGCATCCAACCAGTCTTCGGACTGAGAACCTTATGGTGATGAGTAATATAAAATACTATAAAAATGTTATTTTTAAAGATATCGATTCATTTTAATTTAATGTAAATCGCTGAGGGAAATGAGCCTCCTCGACTACGTGCTCGTTTTGCTGCTATGTATCCGACCCTAAGTCACGATGAAATGTGTAAAAGCAACTCTATTATCTTAATGATTCGCTGAAATTGTCCATTGCTCACAACAAATGTTATAATAGATGTGCAGTAACATTTGAAGCATTCGCATGTTATCACAAAGCGGCGCGCCACCGACGTTTCAAGGATGCGATAATCCCATATTTGCAAAGGATTGAACCTTGCTTGAGAGAGTTCAATACTCACAGAATTTCTATTGTCCTCGAGATTGTCCTATACTATTAAAGTAAGTATTTCATTTTTAACCAACTTTATTTAGTGCCTATTTAAAGAAATTTACAGCCTTTGCAAAGATGCAACCGGAGGAGACACTGAAGACACGAAGTCACGAAGTCGCTTGCTACACATATAAATTCTTATGGCAGTGAGCGAAAATGGACTTAAAGGGTCTGAGTGATATACGACATTTTTGGTTGAAATGTGAAATCTGAAATTAAAATATTAATACTAAGGCAGGAAGTCGCTTGCTCCACATGTTAAAACATATGGCCGAAAACAAGAATGGACCAATTTGACACAGCCAGTCTTAAGGCACGAAGTCGCTTGCTACACATATAAATGCTTATGGCAGTGAGCGAAAATGAACTTAAGAGTCCGGCAAACCCCTTCAAAATGAACCTGAAAACTGACTTCGTAGTGCTATGCTCATTTCTAAACGGTGAAAATTGAAGTGTTGAATTTTGGACAGTTTATAAACGAAACTTTATTTTAGGTTTCTATAGAAAGAAAAGTTAAAAATTTTATCTTAGAAAGTGTCAGTTCACTCATGAAATTGACCAACTTCACGCGTGCATAGCGCCAAGAGGTTTACAGTTTTCGAAAAATTGTTTCAATAGAGACATAAAATATACCTTCTTCTACCATAATCAGGCTTTCATGTTGCTAAATTTACTAGGATGAAGGTTTAATCGTGGTACAGTGAAAGCACTGCAAACGCAAAATATGCCTTGGTATGTGCTGCCGCCCCGTGCCGACTGAGCGTAAACTCAGAGCGGCGTTGTCTCATTTACTAGGTACCTAAGGCACGGGCTTTTAATGTGCATTGTTCTTGTGTCCATAAATGTGTTTATCGCGACGGTGTTGCAACACAGCTGATAGTTTGCTCCGATTTCTAAGGGATACCTCACCGACCCGATGCCCCGCAGGCGTAACTTGCGGCTCTTATAACTCAAAAAGCTTCTCGAGTAATCGGCTCCCACGACACGCAAGAAAAATCTTAAATCAGTTAAGTGTAATGTTGAGCAACAAGCAATCCCATAAAATGTCAGCTCGCTTTGAATGCGGCCGCAAATCGCGATTGTCAAACACTACCGCGGCACGGATGTTTCCATATAGAAGGTGCACTTGATTACTTGATAAGTACCCAATCATATTTAGCATTATGTATGCTGTAGGAAATATTTTGCTTGAGACAGAATATCAAACGTGAAGGAACCGAAATACATGCAGTATTCAAAATGAAATGGTTCTCGAATTTTTGTCTGATTGTGACACAAAAATTAAAATCTTTGGAAAGTAATAACCAGTTATTGTATCTGTAGTAATACAGGTGGTTTGGAATTGTCGGAAATTTTACCAAAACGTTGCTTGGTATCCACGAGTCTCAGTTTGTTCGTTAAAAGTAAGGCTAAAAGACCACGAGCGCTAAAGCTATCTGTGCACCATGAACTCTGTAGACTCTATAGTGTAGAGTATTGGTGATCTTTTTCTTCTCTGTGTATAATATTGGCCCGAATTGCTGCTGAAATGTCAATATGAAAAGTTACATTTAAGACACAAAAATTCCGGTACTTGTGACGGCCGGTTGCGGGCTAAATACATATACATTATACACGGTGTCCCAACGAAAACTTGTACCCCCGCAAAACTCGGCAAAATAAACGTTTTGACAAAAATCCAAAAACACGTCGATTTTTATATCAAGGGGGACCAATTTTTATGCAATAATCATTCTTGCAACTCTAGCCCTGTGCGGGGGGTTGCCAACCCCGTCAAAATTTTTAAATGGGACTGCGGGTCAAATGATCCCTACTTTGGAAGGGTTTTTCATTACTTACACAGCCGTATTTGTTTTATTCAATTCGATCAATTTGTTACAGAGAAATTGCTTCTTGAAGTTTCCAAGTTAAAAAAAATAATAAAAGTACAAAAAGGTTTAAACTATCGATTGTATTGCTCGAAATGACCTCCACCAGTTGTCATACAATAATACATTCTGGATTCAACTCCAGATCTTACATTTTTCAAGACCTCAGGAGTTATTAGCCGGCATTCTTCTTTGGAATAAACCATTTTGATTTAGTAAATAAACACGAATAAGTTTATTTTGGATTTGAATCCAGAATGTATTATTGTATGACAATTGGTGGAGGTCATTTCGAGCAATACATTCGATAGTTTAAACCTTTTTGTACTTTTATTAGTTTTTTAACTTGGAAACTTCAAGAAGCAATTTCTCGGTAACAAATTGATCGAATTGAATAAAACAAATACGGTTGTGTAAGTAATGAAAAACCTTTCCAAAGTAGGGATCACTTGACCCCCGTCCCATTTAAAAATTTTGGGGGGTCGCTACCCTCCGCACAGGGCTAGAGTTGCAAGAATGATTATTGCATAAAAATTGGTCCCCCTTGATAGAAAAATCGACGTGTTTTTGGATTTTTGTTAAAAAGTTTATTTTGCCGAGTTTTACGGGGGTACAAGTTTTCGTTGGGACACCATGTATATCTTGTGCCCTCACATACTGCAGTTTAGTAAATCGACAGTACCTAATGTTTTAATGCAAGCGCTACATAGAACCAAATGTCAACATTTTAATTATTATATACCCTCAAGGAAGCTTTCACGGAAAGCGTGAACGTTCGTTCTTTTTTACTAAAGTTTCTACGAACTTTCCACCCCAGCTTCCCACCACACAATGAGGTAAAATTTAAAGGGCGGATTCCACATTTTACCACTTTTTCTTTCTTTTCATATATCCACATTCAAATATCTACATTTTACAATTAATTTTCTTATTGTAATGATCAACTCCCCCATGCAGTGTTGGTCGCCACCGACTTACTATTTTGGAAACTTTTAATTTTATTGTTTTGCATAAAAGGTATCAGTTGTCTAACTGTGTTTAACTCATACAGTCGCTCATAACAAAGTTTTGATAGTCACCAAAGCAAGGCAAAATTTCTTTTTAAAATTTAAGAATTTTTACTGACTGTATGTCACAGTTGTTACCTATTCTTTATTCATAAACACATTTAGAAACAATTAAATCATACGTTTTAATTAAATGATTTGCCTAAAAAACTGTGCAATTTTAATATGTTTAAACGAGTTTTTAATGTTATTAATTATAAGTGATCTGGTTTTAGTTTATTGCTAATATATTCTCGAGAGTAGGTATTCGTCGAATCACAATAATTTTTCTAATGCCTTCATCGCAAAAACGAAGGTCAAAATGTTTACTTGGAGAACTGGTCGATACAAAAAGTTCTGGGAACGGAAAGTTTGTGCGTCGTTAACGCTTAATTGACTAGACAACAAATTAATTTCATTTAGGTTCGATTAGTAGGTGACACATTAACTCGTAAATAATGAGGGAGCAATTAATTTGTCATAAATTCTGGTTTTTATTTGTAAATACCCGTGGTTATGTAAGTAAGGTCTTATTAGATTCAAAGGGGGCTTAGGCACTGCAAGATGATGTATGTATCAAATAGTGCTTCTGGCACAATACAATGAATTCGCCTGAGACAGGAACTCGAAGAAATGTATACTAAATAAGGAAACTGTTCTACCTTTTAGTGATTTATACGTTCAGAAATAAACTAAGGAAGTAGTTAAGGAATTATTGAACGTCAGAACACCCTAGGTGAGTTGGTTAACATCTTTTAGAGACGTCTCCAAACATCTGTAAGAGTCAAAAAGAAATTTCTTATGTTGCATCATGGAATTCTCATAGACAGAAGAACTCTTCGGCCTTAAGGATACGGAGTAAGAAACAACAACACGGAAAAACACGGCAAAACACTCAAAAACTTTCAACTAAACAATCTTCGTTCTCCCACCATAGTGAAACGAAATAGTTTTTGTTAAGCAGGGTCCAGACGAAGCCGAACGATAATACAAGCCAGAATGTAGCGCGTGGAGCACTGCTGTGACGTCACAGCCGTGGACGGATCATTTAGTCGGGGAGCAAAGTGCTCTAATTCGACAACCTCTTACAACTCGAACATGCACAAAAAAATGAAGCTGATTCTTATGTAGAATGACCTGCCGGATTCGAATTTTGAGGTCGCGAAAATATCGGAAATTGCGAAAATGCTGAAAAATCGAATTTTCCTAAACTTTCCTAAATCAATTTTCGACCATTTTTAATAGGTACTTTTCTTGTTGTATTTCAACAACGAAAAGAGTAAGAGATCTGTTTTTTTTCATGGAATATACATTGAAGTGTGCTGATCATCACAGTGTACTCACGTTGCCTCTAAAACTTTCCAATGTTATGAAAAAAAAATGTTTTCTTGCTAGACCACAAATTTGTGAATGTATTTTTCACGTACTGGATAAGTAATCTTATTTTTCGGAATTAGGATATGCATATGCGAGACCAAATACGAACAAAGGCTCGAAATTATTTTTGGTGAAGAAACGAAAGATTAATGTTGTTACTGAAAAAAGTTACAGCGGGTTAATAAACACATATAAATTGTGTGCGTTAGCCGCACTGAGCCATGTAGGCGTACAAAAAAAATGCATTTCCCCTCACATAACCATATAACCATTATACATTGCACATTAGATTTCATGCAATACTTTATTAAATAATTATTCATATGTTACCTACCTCCAATGAAATGTTAGTTAATGAAGCAAAAGAAAAGAAATTTAAAAAATTGCGTAGTAAGTAGTTCTCCCATTAACTTCTTCTATCAGTAAACATTTTGTTAGCGGGTGTATTTTATTTTGTTAGGACTTGTTTCCGAGAATGTTTTCTACTATATTTTTTAGTTTTGTTCTTCATGCGGAATGCGGCTCATTTAATATTATTAAATACATATTGAGTTTAAGTTCTGTAGGTTTTTAATGTTAAACGTTTGTTCAAAATAGGAAAATATGGTATTATACCGTTCAGGTATATTTAATTAGATATTCTCTTAATAAAAATTTCAACACTCCAGTTGTTGTTATTGAATATTTTGGTAAACTAGCATTATTTCCACGCCACGAACACCGACCGTCCGTACCGAGTGGGCCACGATTAATACGTCACGGCCGCTACGTTCTGGCTTGGTTTATCGTTCGGCTACGGTCCAGATCAAGCGATCCGAGCCAAATAGAGCATTCGCGAGCGTTCGCGAATGTTTGCGAACAACGTCCATATCGATCGTGCAGTCCTGAACATACTTGAGCGGAGCGTTCTCGAACGCTCGCAAACATGATCCGATAGTTTTCGGTACATCAAAGCGGACGATCAATTGTGGAATCCGTGCGATAAGAATTACTATTTGCGAAACAAAAAGCAGGATGCGTGGCAAGAAATTTTAGATGATTTTGAATGCGATGTCGATGGTGCAAAAATAAAAATGAGTTCGTTAGTGGCGTCATTTTGCCGAGAAAAAGCTAAAATGATAAATCAACGGGCACCGGTAAAGGTAGAAGGTAGGTACATACATACATAATCCATGTAAAACTATAAAAGCAGCATTAGCTATTATAACTTTTTCAACGTCCATGACTGAATACTAGGGTGGATCGGTCAATGTATAGAGAAATAAAATTTTCACCAAATAAAGATTGGCCATTATACAAAAGTTGCTCCATCGAATACATATTCTGAATATAAAATATGAGATAAAATATTTATGTTTAATACTGCCCCAAGAGGCTTAAACTTTTTGCATAAACGTAAAAATTGGCAACTTTTCTTCTTTTTATTTTGAATTGTATTTTCTCTATATCAAAATTGATCAGTGTACAAAAGTTGCTTTATGAAGTACATTTTCTGAGTGCAATCTATTTTCCCAAAAATATTTATGTTTAATACTGCCCCAAGGTGCTTAAAATTTTAACATAAACGTAAAAATCGTTAATTTTCTTTTTTGTAATGAACCATTAAATCATACTTAAAATCATTGTTGTATAAGGAATTTACTTAATTACTATTTTAATTACATCACTAGCATTGCCCCTCACTTATAGGAAAAGCTTTAAAAGATTGCGGCTTCCCCTTGTGCCATTTCGATCCATCAATTGTAGTTTGCCTGATGTAACAAATAACAAATAACCAACTTTATTTGTATGACTTGTGCAAAGCTCTTAATTCTGGTTCATGCGCCGAAAATTTGTCCAAGAAGAATTCTGGAAAAATGGTGCATTCAAGGTCGCTTACGGCAGGTAACAGAATTCTTATATTGTCAGTTTCCTCGCTTGAACCGACCGAAAACTTTCTCATATTGGTGAATTTTATATTACGGATTTATGCTCCGATGTGGTTTACAATAAAAACATTTAGCATTTACAGTACTGATCACTTACATCAAACCGTGGGGTTATCGCGATAGTTGCCAAACCAGTTAAAGGCAATCATCGATCCAGTCTTTCAAAGAAACTGATTTTTTGGGCAAGCAGAAATCATCTTAATAGCTATGTATGTTGGCTGACGAAAGTGAGACTGTAAGAGTACTGGCTCTGTGGCTTTGCGTAGAATATTAAAAGCTCAAGAAGCGAAAACTTTTACTCACTGCATTCGTACATTTCAACTGCCCAAATTTAATGCTAAAAATTATATAAGCAGATCTTATAAACTGGACGAGCAACCCTTGATAAAATTAGTGAACCAGAATTACATTTTACTATGTCTCAAAAATCCAAAGCTGGTAGGCGATTTCGTTTTGCCTTGAATTTCCATCTTTCCATTTCACACACAAGCAACCGAAAGGTGTGCAAAAATTGTCACAGAGTCAGAGTCTGGTTTTGCTGTTTGTGGTCCCGAAAGACGAGACGGATTCATCGAGGCAAGGCTACACTCCGCAAGATCATGCCAGTTTTTAACATAAAGAAAGAGTATCAACCCTTGTAACAGGCCAATTTTTGCAACTTTTTATTTTCTATTATACTTCTGCTTTTTTGTACTTATGTTTATTGTCAAATAACAACATGCTAGAGAAACAATAAAAATATTCAAACCCATTTTATTGCTTTTCGTCCATAAAAGGTATTTTTAACTTTCATGCAAATTTCAAGAAGTTTTCAAAACTTTCAAGTCATTGGGGCAGTATAAAGCAATTGAATTTAGTAACTATAAAGACACGGCTATAATTGTGCTTATATGTAGCATGTATCAAGCAATGGCCGAAAACGAACCCCATGAAAAAAAGTTCGAACCACCCTGTTGAATTTTAGGAAAATTTCACGATTTAATTGCTTTTCCAAGTCTTTGGGGCAGTATAAAGCAATTGAATTTATCAAATATATTAACAGTCATAATTCTGCTTCTATGTAGCATCTTTTCCGCAGTGGCCGAAAATGAATTTCGAAAAAATGAAAATTCGATCCACCCTACTGAATACAGCTGTGTGAGCAGACAATGAAAACTGGAACCTCTGCGATTGCAAACGAGCGTCCGCGCATTTGCTTGATTTAGACAATTACTTGAGCAAGGACGAATGTTGTTACAAAATGTTCGCGAACGTTTGGCACGGCTTGGCGCGGATCGACTCGCTTGATTTGGACCCACCTTTAGAAGACTTTTTAAACGTATTTAAATAAAGACCGTTAAACATGCGCCGGGTATGGTGATAACGGTGACATCACAGAAAATACTACTTCGGGTAGCGCTTTTCTCGGTTAGCTCTTGTACAAGCAAAGAATATGGAAATAGTCGTATATTTTATTACCTGTATGATTGAAATCGAATAACTGAAGCGGACCGTTTGAGAAGCATGATAAAGCATCAGCATGTATTTCTGGAAGTCGCAGAACGACGTAAGACGTCGTAAGATAAAATATCAAGCGTACTTTTTTTAGGGAGAACCAACCAATAGCTATGCCACATTGAGACCTTAAATATGTGGCCTGAAATTTGTTTTAAACCGTGCTGCGGCAGTAGATAATGGGATTGCGTACCATAGTGGTTCGTGTAAAATAGGCTTTGGTCTGTTTCACTACAACCACAAGAGTAAAAAATATTGTTGGAAATTCCGTATTTCATAAGAGCATTTTGCTCCGCGGATATTCGAAATTGTATCTTTTGTTGGACAATGATAAATGTCGTTGAGATAAAAAGGTCTGCTATAAGAAATACAATTTGTTAGAATTTAATTGATAGATGTGGGAAGCTAGTCAAGTCAAGGAAAAGAAAAGATAAACGTATGAATTAGGATGGACAAATTAAATTATAATTATTATTATATAATTATAATTAATTATATATTCAATGAATATATAATTAATTATCTCTTTTAGAACATAAGAAAGAAAATTAGTTTCCACCCTAATGTTTTTTTAGGAATTAAACTTTAATTTTATTTTTGAATATGTACTCTTCTCTGTCTCGTGTGGGTGAGGGTGAGAGCTACTGCGTTGTACTTCAACTCGTGCCATCATTTTGTTACAATTCTTTAGAGGATTTCTTTAGAGTCTATATATAACACTCATTTCATGTTTTTAAACGTCAGAGTAAAGTAAAGTAAGTAAAGTGTAAACATGTTTTATAATCTTCAGAGGCAAAATTTGAAACACAAGACGCTAGGAGCATGATGGGGCTAAATACTAAGCTGACAGGTCTACTTAAATTTCCACGCGTTATAATACTGTTAAACTTCATGCAAAGCAAGCAACAGGCGTGGCTCAGTGTCAAAATTCGCAAGGAGTATTTGCTCGAATTCATCAAGCGGATCCTTTTTCTTTTTTCTTCTAAAGTTTGTTGTAATTCACAGAATTTTTCACTCGATGTGTTGTGTCCGGTGTCCCGCCAGAAAATGTATTTTTTTAAAGAAAATACGCTATTGCTAATGAATACAAAGGAATAATATTGCACGCTAAAACGTGGGATATCTCTGCAAGAGGCCGAATGACATCGACTGTTTTAAGTTTTCTTTCTCTGGAAGTCACTGGGTTGTATTTACGATACGTTTGCATTCTTTTTAAAACTGCCATTTAAGCCACTTAATATTAAGTTATTAATGTAGGTAAGGGAAAATACTGAAATTTTAAAATGATTCGCTTGTATCCTAACTTCTTCTTAGAGGTTAGTGGTATATAAAAGACTATGAAAAAGCAAGTAAACTCAAAATTTCTGGGGTTTGCCCACAGGTGGGCCTGTAAAACTGCGTTGCAAGTAACCAAAATCGTAGAAGACATTGTGTCTTCAAAGGTCTTATTAACGACCAATGTTTTGTCAGCCTATACCCATTTAGGTAGATGCAGAATACAGGTCGTGGTGATGGTGGTTTCAGCTCGTATCTAATACGGGGCAACTTCAGTTCGCAACTCCAATGACAAATGTTAGGAATGCCCTACTGAACAACTGATGTATAAAGTCGAAAGGAAGAGGTGTCATTGAATGTAGAAAGTGTCTGCTGAAATGTTATTTTTGGAATGGGGTAGTCGACGGAACTAGATGCAGTTTATACTACAGGTTGTTCTAGAAGTACCTGGAAAAGTTCTGGAGGGTACTCCTAACTCCTAGCACCCAAATAAGAAAGAAGTTCCAATGAACATTTACCTGGAAACGCTTCACTTCTGGGATAGAAGGTATTGGAAGTTCATCCAAAAATTCACACAATTTTTCTCAAAAAGTTCTTTGCAATTTTACGATAGTTTCTCAAGGCATTTTGGAAACACCCTGTGTAGCACCGCATGTGGTATGCTAAACCTAGGCAACTGAAATGGATGCAAGTAGCGTCTAATGCAGAATTTAAGGGAAATTAATCAAAATGCCAACTTGAAGCTTTAACAAATGTTTCTGTGCAGCTGCCTAGCTTGAGAATTTCCATTTGTACAGAAGGTTTCTTTTATTTTCTGAACCTAATTTCCATTCGTTGAGATATTACAGAAATATGTCCAGAAAAGAGTTACATGCAATACTATTTATTTGTAGATGCACCGAGAGAAGCAAAAGGAAAATGAAACATCCGTTATAATTTAAATGTATTATTAAGCAATTTCCGTTGGCAACTCTGCCAAAATATCATTACGTTTTGTATTATACAAACTTGAATAACTTGAATAACTTTCATTGTGTCGCACTTGCGGATACGTTTGGGGGAAATGTTTACAAAACTACCAAATAAACAAGGTATTGAAATGAAGCGAACATTTTCCCCGTTCAGTCTAACAGTTATGAATTATTCAAGTTGTTTCTCCAAAAATATGTGTTATTATTATGCAGTTTTATAAAATACTGTTATAATAATTTGTTTACAATTTAATTTACCATTTCTGATGATGAGATCGTTTGTGAATCTTGAAACCGGTCAATAAAATAATTTTTATACTTATTGGTAGTACGCATAGTAATTTTCTATTTCATCATGGATTTCTACCAAATAGTCAAGACAGAAAATATTAACTACATGAAATATAGATTGATAATTTTGCTTTGCATTGCATGCAGCTTTCGAGTGCGTCCTGGCTCCCGAATGCTATATCGCCTGTGCACTCCGCAGTTGGCGATTATAGTCTTTTTCTTTTGTGTGCTTTGCGAGCCATGCGACTCATTTGAACCGGTTCAGTTCTGCGGTTCGCCATCTGTGAACTGAACTGAAAAGTCAGATCGCGAAAATTTTACGAGTTACCCATGACTATACTTGGGCCGCCCAACAGACGGAGTGATCACCCTGCAAGAACGTGATCTTAGCGGGGCCAATATTAATTTATGACGACTGAATTGGAGTGATGCGACTTCGATGGGTCTAAAGAAAGCGCATAACTGAGGTTCGGTCGTCCTAAATTGATAGTGGTCCCGTCGAGAGGTCATGCTTGCAGAGTGATCACTCCGTCTGTTGGGCGACCCAAGTATAATGTCAACTTATACATCGATTTGCTTGTACAGTTTTAAGTTACAAAGTCAGCCATTGCCTTTGGTATGAACAGAATCAGGAAACACTTGATTTTCCGATCAAGTTCCGAATTGCGATCAAGTTTGAGTGCTGTATTGCAGATTTTGTTGCCGAATTTACGGACTGTTTATGGAAGATCACAAGTAGATGTTTCGAACCGAAAATAAGATAATTTCCCCCAAAAGTTTAGGTCCAAGCAAATTTTAAACTTCATCCTGTAGCTAGAAAACATAAAATAACACTAAGACGTTTGTATCGTTATTCGAATGTATTTTAATACCATTTCAAATACGGGGCTCCATTACGTTCCGTCTTGTATTACCTACAACCTAAAACGATGTCTGGGGCGGCGTTAACTGTTGTGACCTTCACACGGTTTAAATAGAAAATAACTGTTACGTATGTACATAATAGTAATGTGAGTGAAGCCCGAGGCGCCGGGCGCCGGGAGATACAACACGCGGAGGTTTGTAGAAGCTCTTTACGATCGGGTATGGTACATACAATAAATAAAAATAAATTAAAGAAAAATTAAAGATAAAACAAGCTAGTCACCTGCGCGCATCTCCAAGTGATTTATCTCGTCATCTAGAATCAATTTATACTCCAACACAATACCTAGGGGATCTAATTATCAAAAATAATAAGTACACCCACGCGAAGTACTTCATAAACCTGTTAGAATATATCTTTCTCAGGAGAATATTGATTTCCTGAAGTTCACGTGGACCAGTCAATGGGTCAAACGGTAAATATTTTTAAACAAATTTGTGTCCCAGAGTCTGATATGTCTCGATATTGAGTACACTAGGAGGCGCCTTTCTCTGAGTGTTAATAGGATAACATTTTGTAGTCTCTAGTCTCATAAAGTGTGAGTTTCGCAGATGGAGGATATTTTCGTTACTCTTTTTTGCGCTCTCTCCAAGAGCTATAAATGTCTTTTGGGAAGTGTTTGGCCTCTAGATTGAATATAAAAAATCCATTTTCAATATTAGATAGGATGTGTTTGATACTTCATAACAAAGTGAATGAAGGAATCTAGAAATGCAATAACAAAAGTGCAAATGTTAACTGAAAAAAATTAATGAGGTGCCTATGTAATAGAACATCCTGTATAACCAAAAATGATTTTGTGTAATAGAGAATCGAAAGTAAATGAATACTAAAAATGTAATAGAAAAAAATACGTGTACATGGGCCACCCTGTATTAGAATAGAATAGAATAGAATAGGCTTTATTTCCCAAAGGTAACACGAAAAAATATACACACAACAAAACAAAAGTAAATTTACAATATGCACATGCGTATTACACAGAAGTGCTTCATAAAGAAGCCTTAAGGAAAAATAAGATTCGAGGCGAAGAAGTGCGAGACAAGTTCCAAATAATTATTGGGGGTTTCTTTGAAACGTAAATTGAAAATATTCATTTAGGGTATAAAATGGATTATCTTGTAATAAGGCTTTTATTCATGAAATACAAGAGTACTGCGAAGCCTAATCAAATCTTCACCTTAAAAAACTCAATGCACGAATTTCTCGGCTATTGGTGAAAAATTCATTCTGCCTTCACCAAATAAATTGCTTCGGTTAACTTCACTTGCAGATGGAGCCAGAGGTTGGCAATAATTTTATCAACTTCAGTCTGCTCTGCCCAACTTTTTGTCTATGCTTTCAAGACTCCAGTGTCATCTCCGTGTGAATTATTATTAATTATTGTTCTTTTAGTTATAATGACGAGAGTAGTTTCAGAGAATAGTTTCCTTTGAAATAGACTACGTAATTTCGGAGTAGCTATGATCTAAGATACTTTCGTTACGTCTATTATACTTGGGATCATTAATTCTCTATACGAAAACTTCAATTTTTTTGTACCCAGTATAAATTTTAAACTAATTATATTAGTACTGAGGCAGTTGAACAACTAAACTTTTTTTACAATATCTACCTATATTAAATATTTTTGTCCACGACTGTCTTATAATATACTCTTTATACTTGTGTTTCTTCAATCATAATTAAATACATTAATCACTGCAGTGATTAATGAATATATTATTCACTACACCAATAGGAACATCGCTTTGACCCTTTTTTACATTTTTTTAGTAGGCCGCGATCGCGATGTGTCAGTTCAAATTGAAACGTCAAGTCAGCATGGTTTGCTTTTAATTTGAAATGCATATTCTAAAAAAGAAGATATAATGAGTAGTGAGAGTGAAAACGAGGTTTCTTTAACAGCACCAGCAATGAAAGAAGCTGCAGAACTTGCCTCATTAGATTGATTGCCCAAAAAACCAAGAAAATTATACCTGAGAGCGTATATATGAATCTTTCTTACACTGGAGAAGGGAAATGAAGGTAAATTCTTTCTGGGAATCTGTTTTGATAGTCGTGGACAAAGTATAGTATACAACTCGTTAGCATTCATTATAAACTCGTGTATAATAGTATAATATACTATTGTCCACGACTATCTTATAATATACTCTTTATACTTGTGTTTCTTCAATCATAATTGGATACATTAATCACTGCAGTGATTATTGAATATTATTCACTACACCAATAGAAACATCGCTTTGACCCTTTTTTACATTTATTTAGTAGGCCGCGATCGCGATGTGTCAGTTCAAATTGAAACGTCAAAACAGCACGGTTTGCTTTTAATTTGAAATGCATATTCTAAAAAAGAAGATATAATGAGTAGTGAGAGTGAAAACGAGGTTTCTTTAACAGCACCAGCAATAAAAGAAGCTGCAGAACTTGCCTCATTAGATTCACTGCCCAAAAAACCAAGAAAATTATACCTGAGAGCGTATGTATGAATCTTTCTTACACTGGAGAAGGGAAATGAAGGTAAATTCTTTCTGGGAATCTGTTTTGATAGTCGTGGACAAAGTATAGTATACAACTCGTTATAATGATGCTATTATTACCTCGGATGATTACAAAACTCGCTCGTTTCACTCGCTCGTGTTGTAAACTTCATCCTCGGTAATAAGAGCATTCATTATAAACTCGTGTATAATATACTATTATACCGAATGAATCATTCGCGCTTAGCCGGTTTATAAGGTAAGTCCGGGGCGCTTATTCTTTAAGTACACTATTATATACAGAAGCATACACACAAACGGCTATTGAAACATTTAACAAAATAAT
Organism: Xestobium rufovillosum; assembly: GCA_963966045.1. NCBI lineage: Eukaryota > Metazoa > Arthropoda > Insecta > Coleoptera > Ptinidae > Xestobium > Xestobium rufovillosum. The sequence goes on from OZ014496.1 coordinate 19,321,673, forward strand.
ATTTCAACTGATTCGTAATGATGATCCATTTAACTGACCGGCACCATCTGAAAAAAAACATTTTTTGTTGAAAGATAGAAAACGGCGAAAATACCGACTGACGTCGCGAGAATCGAACGCCCGGGGGCAAAATACATCAAATCAGAAATCTGCTACGAAGCCGACTTAGTCACCCCAGCCGTTGCGAAATGATGGCATTTTAACAAAGTTTTTCAGTGACATACGGAGGACGAGATGGGCTTTTATAGGTACCTATATAAAGCTCTGCATAATAGGTCAGTCAAGTTGGCCCCCCCCATGAATTATTTTGAAAAATGATTACGACGGCTCGATTGCGCCGGTGTTGCGCCACCTTGCGCCGCTTATTTCGTAGCTTGCGCCCATATGGGTCAGAAACTGTAGCCCATTTTCCTTGGGAGGGGCCAACTATATGATAGCCCCCCATTTTTACAATTCTTCAAAAATTCTTTTACGGATACATTCTAAAGGGCTTGCGCCACCTTGCGCCACTAGAATTTTTGCTTGCGCCCCCGTGGTATTGCACATACGCGACGTGACAGAAACTGCGCTGGCCCCCCCCATGAATTATTTTGAAAAATGCTTATGATGGCTCGATTGCGACGAGGTTGCGCCACCTTGCGCCGCTTATTTCATAGCTTGCGCCCTTATGGTTCAGAAACTATAGCCCATTTTCTGTGGGGAGGTCAACTATATGGTAGACCCTCCCCATTTACAATTCTTCCAAAATTCTTTTACGGATACATTCTAAAGGGCTTGCGCCACCTTGCGCCACTAAAATTTTTGCTTGCGCCCCCGTGGTATTGCACATACGCGACGTGACAGAAACTGCGCTGGCCCCCCCCATGAATTATTTTGAAAAATGCTTATGATTGCTCGATTGCGACGAGGTTGCGCCACCTTGCGCCGCTTATTTCATAGCTTGCGCCCTTATGGGTCAGAAACTATAGCCCATTTTCCGTGAGGAGGTCAACTATATGGTAGCCCCTCCCCATTTTTCAATTCTTCCAAAATTCTTTTACGGATACATTCTAAAGGGCTTGCGCCACCTTGCGCCACTAGAATTTTTGCTTGCGCCCCCGTGGTATTGCACATACGCGACGTGACAGAAACTGCGCTGGCCCCCCCCATTAATTATTTTGAAAAATGCTTATGATGGCTCGATTGCGCAGGTGTTGCGCCACCTTGCGCCGCTTATTTCGTAGCTTGCGCCCTTATTGGGTCAGAAACTGTAGCCCATTTTCCGTGAGGAGGTCAACTATATGGTAGCCCCTCCCCATTTTTCAATTCTTTCAAAATTCTTTTACGGATTCATTCTAAAGGACTTGCGCCACCTTGCGCCACTATAATTTTTGCTTGCGCCACCGTGGTATTGTAAAAATTATGATGGCTCGATTGCGCCGGTGTTGCGCCACCTTGCGCCGTTTATTTCGTAGCTTGCGCCCTTATTGGGTCAGAAACTGTATCCCATTTTCCGTGAGGAGGTCAACTATATGGTAGCCCCTCCCCATTTTTCAATTCTTTCAAAGTTCTTTTACGGATTCATTCTAAAGGGCTTGCGCCACCTTGCGCCACTATGATTTTTGCTTGCGCCACCGTGGTATTGTAAAAATTATGATGGCTCGATTGCGCCGGTGTTGCGCTACCTTGCGCCGCTTATTTCGTAGCTTGCGCCCCCCATGATTACTCTTAATGAGCGAGTCAATCAAGCGGAATTCTTCTATTACACTTTTATTATACATTCCAGAGAAAATAATACAGGGCAGATCAAAAAATAAAAATTTGACTCAAGAATAAAGTACCCTTATTTTTCAAAATAATGAAAAATGTCACTTGGGAAAGTTATTTAGTACGAGTTATGGATAATTATGAAATAACAGCCACCTACGATCAAATTAATTGTTCGGACTTTTCACAAATTATCACAGAAATCACAAAAATAAATTTGATCATAGGTAGCTGTTATTTCATAATAGTCCATAACTTTTTATACTGAATAACTTTCCCAAGTAATATTTTTCATTATTTTCAAAAATAAGGGTACTTTACTCTTTAGTCAAATTATTATTTTTTGATCTCCCCTGTATATTATCAAACATTTTTGGAATGTTGCGGGTGCATTTTGATTTTTGGCCAATTCAGAGCTTTCCATGAAGAATTTCTTTTTCATAAACGGATAATAAAAAAGTTTCCCATATGTAGAGAACTTTATAGGACACATTGTATGCCTACTACGTATACGCATAGCGCATTTATTTTATATTTTAGAGAATAAAATAAGTATAAAGATGATATAGGTACCTATAATGATGAAAAACACAAGTGTGTCGTTCTATTATTCAGCTGAGTTAATATTTTACACTAGGTAGGTATGTTATTTATAAGGCAGGTTTTATTGCTATGTGAGAATAATTCACGTTGCATAGATAAAAGAAAGAAAAAGAAAAATTGAAACAGCAAAAATTCGTTTAGTTGGTAACTTGATAAAGCTGTGGGTAAAAAAATTATTTATATTAAATACGTACATATGTGTAAGCTTCCATAAAAAACCTCACTATTATAAATTTAAAAGTTAAATAATACACCTATTTATTATGTATACCTACGTTTACCTACAAGTATAAAAACCTAAAATACAAAAATATAAAAAAAACAAAATATGTATAAAATCTGTATAAAATATAAACCTTAGTAAAACACAAAACTATTAACATAAATGTCCTAAAATTAAGTAAATGTACAAAAAATATAACCCTTTATAAAGTAACAAACATTATTCTAAATTACTATTTAAAAACAAAATTTGTGAAACTTTATTTGGGCTTAATCTGAGGGATTACGGGAAATTCCAGCAATAAACGGGAATTGTAAAGTACTCAGGGGCGTTGTAGTTATGGGTACCTAAATGCAAAGCACAATAAGGTTAAACTGTAAAATAACTAATAAAAGATAGGTCGCCGGCGCGTTTCTATCCTTTTATAAAATAGTAAACAACCCTGCTAAGACGAAGCCGGATGCAACAAACATTATTCTAAATTACTATTTAAGAACAAAATTTGTGAAACTTTGTTTGGGCTCCATCTGCTGGATTACGGGAAATTCCAGCAATAAACGGGAATTGTATAAGTGTTCAGGGGTCTTGCAGTTATGGGTACCTAAATGCAAAGCACAATAGGGTTAAATTGTAAAATAAGTAATAAAAGCCATGTCGCCGGCGGCGGCGCGTTTCTACTCTTTTATAAAATAGCAAATAACACTGCTAGGACGAAGCCGGGTGCAGCAATAATTGCAATATTTGAAGTTCGAATACTTAGAATACGATTTTTTGGGATGTGTATCTGAAGTACTTTACAACTGGTCTGTGACCAACCAGTCTAACCCACTTTAACATTTTATAATAGGAAGGTAATATTTAAACAGAATATCTCACCCTCTAGATTTAGTTTGTTGTCAAGTTCTGACGAAGCTTCAGTGTAGCGAAACAATAATTGTTAACTGTGATAATAAATTAGTGGAAATTATATAAATAAGTGTTATTATTAATATTGATCACTTTTCAATATTTGTAATAAATTGCCGACTAGGTATGTATTATTATATTGCGTTGAGATGCCTTATTTCAGCGTGTGTTTTTAGAAAACATGTAAGGTTATTTTTCATAATGAAGTAAACGCTAAGACATTCTATACTAATAGACACCAAGATCCCATGTATTCGGCATATTATGAACTTTACTTCTAACATAAAAGACGTACCTTTTTCTCTCCTAATTTTATCGTGTTAACGTCATGTCTCTCTTCTGACAGAAAGCCAAAATGATTTTTTTGGCGTAGCGCGCTAATGAAATTGCAATAAAATTTAAACGTCAAATCACCTTGTCATTTGAATTTTTATTTTCCTACGACCCCCTAGGAAAGCGGCGTTGCATACAGAAAAGTAGGCCGGAAACTTGACAATTGCGTTGCCTGTACAGTAAACTCAAACCTGTGCTGCAATTTTTGAAAATCGCACAGTTCATTCATATTTTGTAGTCAGCTTTGAGACTTTAACGTTTACTGAATAAATATCCTGTCGCATCTCTTTTTAAATCTAATAATTTTTTATCAGAAAAATCTATGGAAAGGTGCAGCAGTTGAACATTTTAATGGCTACTCCGTCGAAGACCTAAATATTTTATATAGGTACGAACTGGTCATATTATGAATTGACGGACAAGAGAACAAATCAACGTGTCATTCATGAGCTGGTCGGAATTATTATAATACTGTGCTCATAGTAAGTTAGTAGGCTACTTGGAAATTTTGACATCGGTTAATATCGACAACAAATCCTTAAATAAAGTTACTGTTTTATGAATAAATTTATCTTCTTAAGGGGTCGTAGGAAAAATAGTGAACATAACTCGATGGAAAGTGTATTTCCTATAAACTCGCGTGATTTTCTGCACTCGGCTTCGCCTCGTGCATAAAATTTCACGCTCGTATGAAATTTGTCACTTTCCATGCTCGTTACGTAAACTACTATTTTGAACTCGCCGCTCTCAAAATGACATTTCGCGAACCCGACAGACAAACTCAAACATAGTGTTCGCGCACTAGTGCGCGAAATCTGGCAAAAAAAACTGGCCCTTTGAGGCTTTCTAGAAATAATTTGATTTGATAGTAATAAAGTTTGGTTAACAAAACGACATTTCTCCACTTTGGATGTTGAAAATAGTGAAAGAATAAAGATAAATCGCTATTAATTCGATTGACATTTTGACAACTCAATTCAATAAATTAAACCAAATGTCATTTTCTACAGTTGTCAAGTGGAAATCTGTCAATGTAACCACTTGATTTTTTGAAATTTTAAATTGGAAACGTATTAAATGATAATTAAAAAATTATAATGCTCGTTTCAAAAAATATTGTACGAGTCTCGATGCGCGAAGACGTCTTCGGCGCATTCGCGCACTTGTTTCGTAAATAACTATTTCCGTACGCGGGTTAACTTATCAATTGTCACTATTCAAGTTTTGCCTAGGAATTTTTGTAACTTAATAATAATTTACATTTACAGCTACTCGACTAAAGAAACTTCACGTACATATTTTAAAATATTCCTAAGAATTTTTTAACTTGCCTATTCGGTGCTCTCGCTCCTAAAAGATTTAATTTTCGGGTATCTAATTTGACAACTAGGTAACACTGACAACTCGGAATCATGTGAAATCAAGGTTACTCAGTGAACGTCAGATTTGACTTTTTGTCTTAAAATAGATTCAAAATCCATTTTTTCGAAAACTGTAATTAAAAGTTGACTTTTACATTATATTATTTATTAAGTGTCAAAACAACAGTTTTTTGTCTACAGAACGTAATAGCATACTTTACAACAAGAGATGAAAATACTGTTTTTTTCGTGAGGTGAGAATTTAACCACGAGCAAAGCGAGTGGGGCAATCTCACGAACGAAAACAAATATTCCATCTCGAGTAGGAAATGCTACTTTTTCTACACATATATATTTGGGGGTCTGCATGATTCACAGTATTCACTTTCTGAGTCCATTTAAAATGCTATTAAATTATAAGCGAACCCTCACAATGTCAATTATTAATTGTTTATTTAGTCGTTGGTAAGTAACAAAGATACGCAGGCTACTAAATGAAACTGTTTCTTATATCCATTATTAAAATAAATAAATTTGACATTTTCATTTTCACTTCTAGAGATGAAAATACATAAAAATGTCATTTTCATACATAGTAGACAGTTGAAAAATTGCTATTTTCATATATACAGGGTGTGTTTTTTAAGCGTCCGCGGAAGATTATGCCTAAATGACGAAAAATATCAAATATCAAATTATTATTATATTATATATAATAACTTTGCAACTGCCGTACCTTTTAAGAGATTTTCTGATAAAAAATTATTAGATTTAAAAAGAGACGGGACTGGATCTTTATTCAGTAAACATCAAGTTCTCAAAGCTGCCTACAAAATTTGATGAACCTGTGCGATTTTCACATATTACAGCACAGTTTTGAGTTTAGCGCACGGGCAACGCAATTGTCATGTTTCCGGCCTACTATGCTGTATGGAAAAAATACTTTTACATCCATCTACAAAAATCAATGACATTACTAAAGCTTGTTTGTTACGTTGCTATCGTTATTGAAGCGAATGATTCCTTCTCTAATGCAAAAGTAGCATTTCGCAATCTAGCATCAAAAATAACTATTTGTGTAGTTCAAACAAAGATGGAAAATATTTTCTTGTCGCAGCATGTTTTCAGCTATATGAAAGTGTATCTTGGTATCGATAGAAATAGAATGTCTGAGTAAACATGCACAGTCCTGACAACGCTTTTTTCTATTTCTTACGTCTAAAAGCTCGCTGCTGAAGACAAAATGTTAACGTACCTCCTCCATTCACCTACCGAAACCTGAAATTATTTTTGTTTATCTAGCGATAACTGTCATGGGAAACCCGAGAACCCCAGAAGAACGATCGGCTATTACCGAAGTGTTTTTAAAATATAAAAATCACATACTTGTGAATGGCAAAATCGCCCCGAAACGAAGTCAAGTATGGACGGATATGTCAATGGAACTAGATTCTACCACAAAATTGTGTATGTCATCAAATGCATTATATACTGCGGCAATAAAAAATTATTTCAATATTCAGAATATTATTGAATATCCGTCTGAACGGTGCTCCCCAATATTAGGAAAAACCAACATTGCACAAGTTCGAAATTTGGATTCCCCAAATTCTCTGAATGAAAGCAGTGTCAGCAGCACTAGTAAAGATAATGACAGCACCGATTCCAATTACGGGGGTAACATATCTTTTTCTGTATCAATGTCTTATTATGAATATAATAAACATATGTTTCCACACACCGAAGAATACTTAAGATTAGAAAAATGTGAAACTAGTAGTAAAAGAATATCTTCTTTTCGTAAGTATCATGTCTTTGACAAACGACAGTGGACAAACTTTTTATATAAAAAGATGGAGGTGTGTTTGAAACTGAACAAAGTTCGATGCGTCTTTATTTTTAAAAGATGCAAAATATATCCTCGCAGCTCAAAATATTTTGCAACTGTTGAAGCATTATGTAAAGAGTGTAAGGCAAGTTTGTTTGGTTGTATCACTGACTGTCCGGTTCCCGATTTTGACGTATTTATGCATTTTACATTGAAAGGAAAATTGTTCGCAATTCATCATCAACAAAATGTAAAAAGACCTCTCAGTGGAACGGAAAGACGAAATATTTCACAACATTTAGTTGAAAAAAATTTGGCCCCTTCGGAATACAGGAAGCGACGAGCTGCCGAAGAGATGAGCTTTGGAGACACAGAACCAGCAACACTGCCAAGACTGCATACACTTCGTCAGGCGAAGTACGAGAGAGGGATCGAATTCATGATGATCCAGTACTGGCTGTTTGCAAATTGAAAGTAGATCCTAAAATGCATGGAGCAATTAGAGACATTGGAATCGATCCATTTTTTGTCCATTTTTGGACAAACACACAAATCCATGTTTACAACAGGTACTGCAAAAACGAATATTCGATTTTAAGTGTAGATGCAACAGGAAACGTTGTTAAAAAGATCAAGAAAGTATCTGGAATAAAATCGAAGCACATCTTTTTGTATGAGTGTACAGTACGGAGTAAAGCAATTAAGCAACATACTCAGTACACTGTTTCCAACATGTTATCGGAGAGTCATAATACAGTAGCAATTCATAACTGGTTGGCAAACTGGCTTCGTTGTGGTGCTCAAAAACCTAAAGAAGTTGTAATGGACATGTCTTTGGCCTTAATGTACGCCTGCGTTCTAGCGTTTACAAAATTTAAAACTCTTAAAGATTATTTATTGCACTGCTATGAAATCTTGTTTTTAAACAAACTTTGTTCCGAAAAATGTTATATTAGGAATGATGTAGCTCATGCAGTGAAATTAATAACAAATTGGCCTAGTTTAAGGGGGCAACATCGCTTAACAAGGCATTTTTATTTACATATAATGGGTCAACTAATTCAGTCAACAAGTATAGCCGACGTTCAGCATATTTTACTATCAATATTTTTTGTCGCTTACAGCGACACCGAAGGAGATAGCGTAGTCACCGGCCTCCCAACAAGTTGCGAAATATCCAAAGATTGGATAAAAAGGAGAATTGGAACGGGTACTATAGAAAAGCTGGAACCTTTGAAAAGTAATGCATCCGGCTCACAAGGTGCAGATAATACCGATACTCTTGAACAGTATGACGAAATTTTTGAGGAATACGACTCCACCTGTGGAAGCCCTTTTACGAATTGGGCGAAATCAATTTCTGACAGATGCTCTAATCTAGTCAACCAAGGTGAGGAAATAGGGTTAAGAGGAAATCAGCAGTATTTACCTGCCTTCGCTAAAGATCTGCTGAAATTTTCTGGAACACTTCCTTTGTGGACTGCAGTGATGAGCAACTTTTTCCCGGGGTCAGCAAAAATTGGGACCTCTACGGCCGTGGAAAGTAATTTTAATAATTGTAAAAACAGGTTGTTCCGCAATACGGAACTTCCGACCAGAGTAGATGACTTCCTGAAATTATTTGTAACTTCTACAGTGGGATCAATGAATATGACGGAGGCCGAAATGAATGCATTTCATTTGGATGAACAACAAAAGGTAAATACATTTTAATATTTACATAAACTCAACGGTAGAAACTAAAATCTATATATTATACATATAATATATATATACAGGGTGCTCAAAATTTAGTGCGCACCATTGCTAACTTTCTACCTACGAGGTCGGTTAAATGGTTAGAAAATTAGTGTTTTTTATTACGAATAATTTGATGTGAAAACAAGAAAACAATCGAACATCGCATTTTCGAGATATTCAAACAAACAACAATTTCCTTAAATGAGTGATATTTTCACTTATGCTTGCAATATGTTTCTAGGACGCATCAGAAGAGAATGAAGATGGTTGCAATTTAGAGGATCTTAATACACCAGGTAGGTCACTTTTCTTTTTAAATATGAACACCTAACTAAAAAACGTTTAACGGCTTATAAAAGTACTTGGTTACCACATTCGTCAAATATACATATATTGTTTTAGGTAATGACTGTTCCGATGAAAATATAATATACTGTCCATCATGCCAGCTTAATATACCAAAAGAAAACAGTTGTGCAATATGTTCTTCAGACATTCATCAACACGTACTTTGTTCCATTGAATTTCTGGGAAAATTGATTTGCATTTCCTGCAACAAAAAAATTGAGATTTATGGAAACCGTGCAGAAATGATGGAACAACAATCCACCGAAAACTGGAAAGGCCTAGGGGGGCCGGATTTAGGAAATAAGAAGAGACCTCGAACATCATATCTCGAACCGTCAAGTGAATTGTTAGAAGCTAATTACCATTCCCTGAAACAAGTTTTACCGGTGGGCCTTTTAAGGAATGGTCATTTGGATTACCTCCAGCCTGTTTCAATTTCAAAACATTACTCCGTAACGCTGTCTAATACTTGTGCTTACGATTCTTTAACACAGTTATTGAGTACAACATATTGTGACAGCGACACTTTCAAAGATTTCATTAATTTTAATGAAGAATGTCTATTCATTGCCAAATTAGTTGTAAACTTGGTAAAAGAAGGAGTAACAAAAAAAACCTATCGGTATCGGGCCCTAATGGTTGAAAACTACAGTAACAAAACAAATAATCCGAAGGGAATAATCCATTTGAGTGTTGAAACTCAGATTGACACGCTGCTGTCTAATATTGGCTTGTATTGTGCTGTTCATCAGGAAGAATGTGTCAATTGCTTAAGGAAAACGGGCATACTTTTGCCGAAATTAAGTATTGAAGTTTCCGACTCCGCTGATATATCCAGTGAACTGTTTAAGTTAACTGAAAGAGCTGAAATCAAGAAAAAATGCAATCACTGTGGCACATTTTTGAACAGGACAACCGAAGTAGGACTCACTCACATCTTCGTAGAGCCAGTTGATGTAAAATTTAAAACTTTGGAACTAAGAACCAAATTGTATGATCTACCGAAAGTACTAACTTTTGGGTCAAACAAATATATATTAAGAGGAGTAATTGGCTATAGGGGTCCTGATGATGCAGTTGGCCATTTCACTTGTTATTCCTTTCGCCATAACAACCTGTGGGAGGAATACGACGACACAAAGAAAAAAAGTGAATCTAGGTCATCTAAAACTGTTATAAGAATTCAAATACTGTTATATTCTGTATAACGATCGATTACCTACTTCACGATGCAAAGAATCAGTCACATTGGTCACCTAAGTACTCAGTGGCGGCTCGTCCGATGACGCAGGTGAAGCGTTGCTTCACCTAAAATTTCCGGAATCACTTTTCTTTTCTTTAATATTATTTTTAATTTCTTCGTCAAATACACTTGGGTGCTATGAAATTAGCCCACTTACACTTTTCAAATTTGATGAACTGATTTTGTATAATTGAGCCCTATATTTAATGTGTATTTTTTAAATTTTGGAGATCATTATTGACGGTCAGACTCAAATGAATATCCTGAAATTCCATTTGATTATTCAGAAGTTTTTTGGTCGTAAAAAAAATATAGCAAATATAATTTTTAGGAAAAAAATTAATAAACAAAATTGAAGATCATGAACAGTAATAATAATAATAATAATAATAATGATAATAAACACATTAATAATAATAATAATAATAATAATAGCTTTATTTAGCAGACAAGAAATATAAAAGAAATATGCATATATGACAAATATATAATATATGTATAAAATATGTATAATGTCAAGCCCACACTATTTGGTCATATGATACCTACTTACTAAACTATCGATATACCTAGATATTACGGCAACATAATTATTAATATGAATAAATTTATTGCACTAACTAATTTAACACATTACCCGTATCGTACTATAACTAATTATCGACCTACTATTTTAGTTTGGTTGTAATAATCCTTTAGCCTGATCTTGAACAATAATTTAGCCGAAGCTGACAATTTGATTGCTTCGGGTAATTTATTATAGCTGATAGCTGCCTCGAAAAATATAGATTTTTGTCCCTGTTTGGTATTTTTATGTGCCAAATAGATATTGTCATGTTGTCTACTGTTATGGTTGTGAACTGCAGAGCAATTTACAGTTAGACTGTTAAAATATAGGGGCATACTTCTCAAAAAATTTACTTTATTTATAAATGTTAATGCTGTAGTTTTTATCACGAATTTTACTTCTAGCCAACCTAGCCTGTTTAACATTGAACTAATCGATGTATATTTATCACAGTTCAAAATTATCCTCATTGCTCTATTTTGAAGTAACTGCAAACTATTTATCTCGTTACTATTTGCCAAATAATAAAGTATTGTGCCTGCAAAGGGAAAATGTGGAAGGACAATTGAATTGAAAATTCTTAACCTAGTCCAAGCTGTAAAATAATGCTTACATCTTACGACCATTTATTATCATTGCTTTCGTGTTGTTAACATTTAGCTTCAATAGATTTACTTTCAACCAGTTACTTATATTTTCTAAATCTTCGTTTAGTTTGGAAATAATGCATTCAGCATCGTTGCCTGAAATATATATTACAGTATCGTCGGCAAATAAATGGAATTTGCAATGTTTCATAATCGCCCCTATATCATTTATATACAATATAAATAATAAAGGACCAAGCACACTACCTTGGGGAACTCCAGTTCAAATTAGAAGTGCTTCTGACCTTTTATTGGCATATTTAACCTTTTGAGTTCTATCATCTAAATAATTGGTAAACCATTTGAGGACTATACACCTGAAATTCCGTATTGTCTAAACTTTTCTACAAGTTTACCCCTGTGTATTGTCTCAAAGGCCTTCTTAAAGTCTAAAAATACTATTAGAGTCATTATGCCCTTACTCAAATTTTCTTTCCACTAATTTATCAAGTATTGCAATGCAGTCTCAAAATTATGACTTTTTTCTTAAACCTGACTGGTATATTGTTTGTAATTTATTCTTAATTTATTATTAATTGTATGATCAAGCATTTGGTCATATACTACTTTCTCAAGAATTTTTGCCATTATTGGTAGAAAATTTACGGGTCTGTATTCTTCGGCTCTTTTTGTATTTGGAATTTTCTTAATAGGAACTATGGTAGATGACTTCGACTGTTTAGGAATTATGCCTGTTTCTAATGAACTAAACCCTCTATTGCATGAATTTTTCTAAATTTTCAAAATTTACTCCAAAAATCAGAAATGATACATGTTAATCTGAAAAATCACATAGTAGTGATTGTTAGGAAAAATATTAAGAAAATGACAGTTTTTTTGACATTTTATTTGTACTTCCCAAATGGGCACAATATGCATTTAAAACGTCATATTTGAGTAAAACTAGGGTAATTAATTTTACTGTACCCGTGTTCCCTGTGTATCTGTGTATCAGATGGTATGTGGTATGTCGCGGAATTTGACGTTGACCACACGAGGTGTAAAATCATAAGATTTCTTTGGATCCATAATCTGTAAAAACATCACCTTCCTGTACTAAAATTGAGTTCTCACTATACGTAGTGTTCCTAATTAGGAATTCAGCTTTATGACGACATATTTATCACTTCCTTATTGATATCTAGTATTCAAACTACGTATTCATCGTTTAGAATGTATGGAGTGCACTTATTTTTTTACGTTAAACTTACCTTTATTTATTTGTGAAAAACACGAAACCGCACGAAAGGAGCGCGCCACATTCGCACATAACCAAACTATTGCACCAAATTGTCGATTATCACGCGCAACTGAAATGGTATGCAACCAAACTTGCAGCTGTGCGTACCAATTGTATGCGAATAGTTCCCAAGAGGGGCCAACATGCACGCAGATGACATAATTTTACACAGTAAAGATAATAATAATAATAATAATAATAGTCTTTATTATATACATATACATTCATACATAATATAAACAGCGAAGTTTGGCAGAAAAGCCATTCTTACACTTTACCCTGTGGAACAAACTAATTAAATTTTAATTTTAATACAAACGGAACTCATACATTTTGGGAACTATGCAACAAGAGTTTCAAGCGATTTTTGAAACTCTTCAGACTCTCATGTTTTATACAGTCTGGCAATGAATTATAATATTTAACACAATTATAAGTGAAACTACGACTAAAGAGTGTTGAGGTGTGCTTAGGCAGATCCAACAATGATCTGCGACGAACATCTCTGGTCCGAATGTCCTTACGAAATACAATTTTTTTCATTAAATAAGAGGGACGCGAGGTCAACAATACTTGGTGGATGAAAGATAATAAATGATATTTAAATATATTTTCTATCGTTAGCCAATTTAACTGTCTCAAAGAAGCCGACACATGATCATATTTGCGCAAACCACAGACGAAGCGACAACATGCATTTTGCACTTTTTGAAGGCGAGACCTGGATGCTGAGTCAAGGCAAGGATAATACATAGCAATGCCATACTGTAAGATTGGCAGGACAAGTACTTCACACAATTTCTTTCTAAGAGATTTATCTAAGAATTCTCTATGGGCATAAAGTGTCCTTAGTCTGTGAAAATATCCCTGAAGCAGCCGCGCAATATGAACCTTAAATCTCAATGAGTTGTCATATATTATTCCTAAATTTCTAGCAGTTTCGCTAAATTCCAGGGTCGCACCACCTAAGCGTACATCCAAATTCGCCATCAAATGATTATATTTAGCTTTTAAAGCAAACAGCAATACTTTTGTTTTATCTTGATTGAGCTTCAGATCATCCGATTCACAGAAAGAACACAGGCGATCCAAGTCGTCATTCAGCCACCGATTCACAAGACGCAAATCACCTCCAGGGTCGAAATTAAACAGCAGTTGGGTGTCATCCGCATATGTGTGAAATATCAGAACTCACTACAATGGCATGAATGTCTGAAATATAAACAAGAAACAAGAGAGGCCCCAATATGGATCCCTGACGTAACATCACCAACCGAAGATGTTCCAAATGAACACCGAACATATTGAAGGCGCCCAGTTAAATATAACTTAATGAGACATAATGAACGATTATCCAATCCACACGAATACAGCTTAGCACAGTTCATGATTAACTGTGTGAAATTTGTGTGCCCAAGTGGGAACATTATGCAGTATTTCCAAGTCAAAATTATGGAAAAACTTTCAAAACTCCGAATTCAAGTGGTTGTGTGGCAGTTACTACATATTTCAATAACTTTTTTTGTATGCCGTGTTTAATTATTAGTGTTAAATCAGGTGTGTCGAATAAGAGCGGTTTTAATGATTTCGACAATTTAACTCGTGTTCTTCATAAGCATGAAGGAAGGATCTTCTGAGCACATATATAACTGCTTTTGGTTTCTCAAAGTTGAAGAAGAATGTCATTTTGGATGCTTTAAAAGAAAATTATAGCGTGTTCCGTGATTAAACATTTCAATGAAAATGAGTAGCTTAACAGACGTTTTATGCAGCTGCATATTCTTGAATTCTTGCAGTTCTTTACTGGGGTAAACAAGATCTATCATTTCGCGGGCACAAGGAGAGATGAGTTCAGCCGGCAAAGCGGGCAGCTCGAAACAAGTAGCACTTGCATACTACATAACAATCTGTCAGGTTAAGGTCAAGCGAAACGAGCCGAGTGTTCTAAGTCTCGGACGTTGACGCTTATAATATTATTCTCTTCAAAGATCATTCAACAAACATTGGACATAACAAATCAACGGAGGGGATCAAGTAAACTTACCTCAATGTTTAACATAGTGTTCGAAATAAATATTTAAATTAGGAATCCAAATTTTATGTTGTACGCAAGTGCCACTCGATCAGAGTTATTTACTTTACTTATTTATGGAAGTTTTCTAGAGTGAGACACGAGTCTATATGAGATACCATAACTGTATTATTGTATTGCACAATAAATAAATAAAAATATTTGACAGTTCCAAACATACAAAATGTCAAAGTCAGGTCAAGTTCACTTTGTTGGGTAACGTAACGCAGAAACAAAATTGTACAAAAGGAAGACTTTGCCCCATGCCTACCATACTGAATGTTAAATCTGAATTTTACTATAGAAAATTTGTAGGAGGTATCTCAATAGTCGTAGTCGTAGTTATATATTAGCATTAGCATTAGCATTTTTATATTATGATGTTACTGTTTGTCTTTGCTTTGTTTGTTTATTTGTTTATGTGTACGTTTAAGTTCCTGTTTATGTTTATGCTAATGTTTATACTAATTTGTTTATATATTTCTACTTTTTCATTTATGTTCATTCTTTGTTGTATATATACAAGGTGATTCACGAAATTCTCCCGTCTTAACGTTATTTGAAGCCGAAAAGTTCATATGAACATTGGTCCCATTATCTGTGTTTATTGTGATACAGGAATTTGAAGCTAATGTGTATTAATCTTAACTAATGTTTATGACGTATCATGGTTGTTTCAGATGTGTGCAATAGCATTCAAGATTATGCATTTGGAAATTTTATAATTTTATGAAAATGTATACTTACTTCAACGAGAAGTACGTCTGTATGCATTTATTTTGGTATATTATGTGTTATAAAAGCAAGAATTAGTTAAGATTAATGTAGTTTCAAGTACATGTGGAATAGTACATTCAATTAGTTTGTTAACTGTGTAAATAAATCAGTGGAAATAAGTGTTATTAATAATATTGAAATGAATTTCCTACAAGTAACGGTTGAATCCATCAATAATACACTTTACGTCTGAGTCACTGAAACTTTGCTACACTAAACAAAATTTCGCGGGAAACGCCCAAACGGAGACAGTGCTGGCAACCATTCAACCCTAGTTTTCGACATGTCGATGTCGTGTCAAAAAAAGTCGACAGATTTAGGCCTTTTGCAGACGGTGCGATTGCGATGCGATTTTCCGTTTACGGCATGTCGCAGCGATATCGCGAACAATCAACATTACATGAAATTTTATGAGTAATTTTCACATTATGCGGAAGCGTCAAAAAAGAACGGAAGCTGATTGCGGCATTGCATCGCATCGCAGTACAGTACGTTGGTCGGTCAAATATCGTCCGTTATTTTTTCGTGCGGTATTCGACCGATCATGAAAAGATATGCACATTTCCAGACATGTCGCTTCTTGTCGCGAGATTTATCGGTGAATAAAATTTCAGGGTTGCAATTTTAGCATTTTGTTTTGAGCTTCTCAGTGTAATAAGTTGTTCCTTCGCAATGAAATTGAAATTCAAATACGAAATAATGAATTTAATAGAATCCGTAAAATGCAAGTCTTGAATATGGGACAAAATAAGTGAAGAATATAAAAATATAAAATAGGCAACGGCAACATCGCGCACTTATTTATTATATTCAATCGTTCGAAACTAATTTTTATCGCCCCGTGTGAAAGCTTTCTGCGAATGCGACACGACATCCCGCAAACGGAAAATCGCATCGCAATCGCACCGTCTGCAAAAGGCCTTAGGCAATTTTTTAAAACGCACAAAATTTCAAAACTGGTTCTACTAAAGACTCTGAAATTTCAGTTTATACATTTCAATTGTATAGCTCAAGAATGGTAAATAAATTTGCTGACTGATCGTAGACTTTTAACAGGGAGCAAATCAGAACTTAGATACTAATAACATTGCGTAATAACTCATAGAAGAACTTTATGAAAAAGGATAGTAGTAGGCTCTTAAAAATATGACAAAAAGAAATTTCTACTGGACTGACACCCTATATACCATTATAAGCTGCTTTTACAGCTAGGGAGAATGGGAGATTCGTGAACTGGGGATTTTGAATTGTAGTGGGGAGGAGAATAATATCAAAATAACCTGAATAGAAAACCTTCCTACGATCCGGTTATTTGGGTATTTGGCCGTGGCGGTTTATTTGAAATTGACGTTTCCTATAAGTAACCTATTTAGAGTGAACTGAGAATATGGAGGATCGGCGCAGGTTATTGTTATTGTTATTGTTAAAAAGGAGGAAAACGAAAGCAAAAGAAGCTTCTGAAAAAAAGAAAGAGAGAGTTGAGAGAACGGTTAGTTTTAGACAAAGCAAAAATTATAGTGGCGCAAGCCCTTTAGAATGAATCCGTAAAAGAATTTTGAAAGAATTGAAAAATGGGGAGGGGCTACCATATAGTTGACCTCCTCACGGAAAATGGGCTACAGTTTCTGACCCAATAAGGGCGCAAGCTACGAAATAAGCGGCGCAAGGTGGCGCAACACCGGCGCAATCGAGCCATCATAATTTTTACAATACCACGGTGGCGCAAGCAAAAATTATAGTGGCGCAAGGTGGCGCAAGCCCTTTAGAATGGATCCGTAAAAGAATTTTGAAAGAATTGAAAAATGGGGAGGGGCTACCATATAGTTGCCCTCCTCACGAAAAATGGGATACAGTTTCTGACCCAATAAGGGCGCAAGCTACGAAATAAGCGGCGCAAGGTGGCGCAACACCTGCGCAATCGAGCCATCATAAGCATTTTTCAAAATAATTCATGGGGGGGGGCAGCGCAGTTTCTGTCACGTCGCGTATGTGCAATACCACGGGGGCGCAAGCAAAAATTCTAGTGGCGCAAGGTGGCGCAAGCCCTTTAGAATGTATCCGTAAAAGAATTTTGGAAGAATTGTAAATGGGGAGGGTCTACCATATAGTTGACCTCCCCACGGAAAATGGGCTATAGTTTCTGACCCATAAGGGCGCAAGCTATGAAATAAGCGGCGCAAGGTGGCGCAACCTCGTCGCAATCGAGCAATCATAAGCATTTTTTAAAATAATTCATGGGGGGGCCAGCGCAGTTTCTGTCACGTCGCGTATGTGCAATACCACGGGGGCGCAAGCAAAAATTCTAGTGGCGCAAGGTGGCGCAAGCCCTTTAGAATGTATCCGTAAAAGAATTTTGGAATAATTGTAAATGGGGAGGGTCTACCATATAGTTGACCTCCCCACGGAAAATGGGCTATAGTTTCTGACCCATAAGGGCGCAAGCTATGAAATAAGCGGCGCAAGGTGGCGCGACACCGCCGCAATCGAGCCATCATAAGCATTTTTCAAAATAATTAATGGGGGGGCCAGCGCAGTTTCTGTCACGTCGCGTATGTGCAATACCACGGGGGCGCAAGCAAAAATTCTAGTGGCGCAAGGTGGCGCAAGCCCTTTAGAATGTATCCGTAAAAGAATTTTGGAAGAATTGAAAAATGGGGAGGGGCTACCATATAGTTGACCTCCTCACGGAAAATGGGCTATAGTTTCTGACCCATAAGGGCGCAAGCTATGAAATAAGCGGCGCAAGGTGGCGCAACCTCGTCGCAATCGAGCAATCATAAGCATTTTTCAAAATAATTCATGGGGGGGGCCAGCGCAGTTTCTGTCACGTCGCGTATGTGCAATACCACGGGGGCGCAAGCAAAAATTCTAGTGGCGCAAGGTGGCGCAAGCCCTTTAGAATGTATCCGTAAAAGAATTTTGGAAGAATTGTAAATGGGGAGGGTCTACCATATAGTTGACCTCCCCACAGAAAATGGGCTATAGTTTCTGAACCATAAGGGCGCAAGCTATGAAATAAGCGGCGCAAGGTGGCGCAACCTCGTCGCAATCGAGCCATCATAAGCATTTTTCAAAATAATTCATGGGGGGGGCCAGCGCAGTTTCTGTCACGTCGCGTATGTGCAATACCACGGGGGCGCAAGCAAAAATTCTAGTGGCGCAAGGTGGCGCAAGCCCTTTAGAATGTATCCGTAAAAGAATTTTGGAAGAATTGTAAAAATGGGGGGCTATCATATAGTTGGCCCCTCCCAAGGAAAATGGGCTACAGTTTCTGACCCATATGGGCGCAAGCTACAAAATAAGCGGCGCAAGGTGGCGCAACACCGGCGCAATCGAGCCATCGTAATTATTTTTCAAAATAATTCATGGGGGGGGCCAACTTGACTGACCTCTGCATAATGGTATATTTAGGAAACACGCGTCTGGAGCAGTTGCCCTACACACCAAAACAACGAAAATAATATTTTTTATTAGCATCAAAAAAATGAAAATAAATTCTGTAAACCTTGAATAATAGAAAACAAAACAAACCCATAAGAGCAAATTGCGGAGTCTAGGAATTGAATCCGTGCTTGCTGTATTTGTGGCCTATCGCTCTAAGCACTGCACTATCACGCCTCGAAGTTAATACCCTCTCGTTTAAAGATAATATAAGTAGGTAGTTGCAATTTTTTAAAGTAGCTACTCTAAAATTAGGCATCTCTTCCTTACACAAGGATTACATGCCTCACCATATTCGTTAAGCTACCCAGCACCTAAAAACACATTTATTACATGTAGGTCCATTCATGGGACACGTTTTGTGATACAATTTACCACGCTCTGTGCACAACAGCCAATCGACAGTTTAAGCATTTTCAGTACACCTTCCATCACTTCCGGCTGAAACTTTTACCTTTTTAATAACCATATGAGACAACATTTTCCACCAATATTCATCATTCGTTTTCTTCGGCTTCTTTTCGTCTTCCCTCCTTCTTTTCTTTACAACTTTCGATTTTACAGGATTTCAGTAGATTGTTTCTTACCTTTTCTTGTTTGTTTTGCTACCGATTTTAATGAATAATAAAATTTTCCGGGATGCTTTGTGGAACTTTCCACGTGCGTGTAAATTTTCATTTTGATCTCTTGAAGACTGAAAGCTATATGATCGACTCTATACGCACCATTGGCCGACCGCTGTAGATAGACGTGTAACAGATGCCATGAAAATTATGAAGTTGTCAACAAGGTGCTTCAATTAAATTGCTTAGGTACTATAAACCTAATTGTGAAAGACCTATGTTATGCACAATCGTGTAATTATTGAAAAAAAATTGGGAATATTTTCAGCAAAGTAAACATGTTTGTTATTTCAATCTTCCATTAACTTGAATTAGGAAACTTGTAAATTGAAAGTTTCCTAAAGTTCACTTAATAATAATTACCTCTTCATATCTGTCAAATGCATCATCAGAAGTGCTAGTAAATTTCACAATATGATAATAACAAAATCTATGTTCATTGCAAAACATAATCATATACAATAATAGTAGTTCCCCTATTATACTGTCTGAAGAAAGTGTACGTGTAAGCATGTTGAGGGAGCTTAATTTAGTCTATTATGTATGTTCCGCTTCCCTCAAAACTTCTAGAAACCTATTTAGATTAGACTGTAGACATATGGGGTTTTACAGAAACAGTCATATAGTTACTTTTTTATTTGAAATCGTAGAAAGTTCGTTAAATGGGCAACGCTTCATAATTTTTCGATCAGAATTTGGTGGCGCCATCAGAAAGCATTTGAATATCACGTTTTCGAGGTACCACTGTCAACTTACTAGTTTATAAGAAATAAAATTAATTATTACGATGAAATAGTAGTGACGTCAAAGGAAATCGACCTTGGTTATATCCATTACATTCCCGCTTCAAAGCTTCAATAATATGGCGTCGCTATAGTTAGTAATTTTTGTGTTTGTTTGAAAAATAGGAGCAGTAGGTACATATGAAAAGCTTCATTGGGCATCTGCCTTTGAAACCCAAAATTGTACAGGGGCACAAGTTATGCCATTTCAGGTTTATTTCTTGTAACAATTGTCAGATATATCAAAAATTCCGAAAATTATGGGTTATTTAACAATAAGCCTGATGTCCGGCATACAATTCGCAAAAAGCAATAATATAAAAAAAGGAGCACGGCTTCCAAAAATGTCCTCCCATAATTAATTTTGCCTCAATTATACAATGCTAATTTAATGACATTCTTGAATATTCATGTAAAATTAACATATTTCGCATTGCTTTGATCAAACAATGATCACGTGCACGTTTTGTACATAATTTTGAAATAATTTAGGTGCTTTAATAATTGTATATTTAGGTATGTAGATCACACCAGGATTCTTAGAATTACACACTTAAAATTCGTACAAACAAAGAAATGAATGTATTAACTATTTTGGTTCATTCTAGGAAAGCATAACTAAACTTAAGAGTTTTTTTAGTAATATTTGTGAAATTTATGGCAAATGAAACACTATGTAAAAAATGTTATCGACGTTTCGCCTCTGGTTGGAGGCTTTGTCAAGATTATATATTTAAAAGTTTACAAAATGTATAAAAGTGACAAAATTTTTTCTTAATAAAAATGTAAATAACAGTAACTAAGAACTTATATTAAAAATAGAAATTATACGTAGCACACATGATTTTGTAAAAAATATGAAGGAGGAAAGAAATGTACATAAATTATAATCAAGTGGTAGAGAACAGATTTACGTTATTATGTCACTGTAAATTTGACTTAAATTTTGAATGTCAGATCTGTCATTCAAGGAATTTTTATCTTTTTGGATGTGTATCATTTCTAAAACCAGTCTAGCTTTTAAGTTTTTTTCTTGTTCTAAAATAGTAGTATTGTGAAAATCGAAATTGTGTTTAGTATCTTTTATGTGTTTACTGATAGCTGAATTACTATTTTCACAATACTACTATTTTAGAACAAGAAAAAAACTTAAAAGCTAGACTGGTTTTAGAAATGATACACATCCAAAAAGATAAAAATTCCTTGAATGACAGATCTGACATTCAAAATTTAAGTCAAATTTACAGTGACATAATAACGTAAATCTGTTCTCTACCACTTGATTATAATTTATGTACATTTCTTTCCTCCTTCATATTTTTTACAAAATCATGTGTGCTACGTATAATTTCTATTTTTAATATAAGTTCTTAGTTACTGTTATTTACATTTTTATTAAGAAAAAATTTTGTCACTTTTATACATTTTGTAAACTTTTAAATATATAATCTTGACAAAGCCTCCAACCAGAGGCGAAACGTCGATAACATTTTTTACATAGTGTTTCATTTGCCATAAATTTCACAAATATTACTAAAATTATTAAAAAAATGGCACAAATAATTATACAATTTATAAACTTAAGAGACCTTGGACTATTCTAAAATTCGAAGGCACAACTTAATCGAAGTAAAATAGCAAAAACAGTAGTTGTCCTTATTGATCTCGCAAATAGTTTTGTCAGATTTAGAAGAAGTAAGAAGAATTAAAATGAAAATGAGGTTAAAATAACTGTGCTATAAACAGCACAGAAATTGAAGGCGGCTGGCAGTTTTCAAACATGGGTCATTTAAACATTTTGACCCTGGATCTAGCCAAGAGGCATTGCATGCAAGAAAGCGAGGACTTAAATAACGTTTCGTTAATTCGAATCGTCAACACATTCAATGGCTCAGTGGACAAAGTGTCGTTCAACAAGTGCGCAAGGCTAGGGGTTCGCGGCTCGCCGTTATTCATTTTCGTTATGGTGATTTGGTTTTGTTCTTTTGTCAATAATGTGTCAGGTTATCTTCAGACAGGGTATCCCCATCACGTCAGAAAGACAGACTTTCAGTCAGAAAATAAAACGCGCAAAAATCAGAACAATCTGACCCTAGATACGGTCCTGACAAGTAACATTATGACTCGGGTTCAAAATAAAATGGAGTAAGGGCGCTTTAGAGTTCGTTACGCACTCCCCAATCTCTAATACCTACAATCGCAAATAAGTATTGCGGACCTCCGTCAACGCGCGATCATAAACTAAGAAAACAATGAAACTATCGATTTTATTATGATAATTCTAAATATAATAGTGAATAAAAAAGTTAAAGTTATATAAAAGAATTTGCAAACAATTTCAAAATATAAATTATAATAGGTAATAATTCTATAATAGTGAATAAAAAAGTTAGTTATATAAAAGAATTAGCAAAGTAGCTGAGACTTAATTTTGAACGTTCGTTTACTTAAATCTTTTCATCTTAGGTACTTCACTCGCTCCTACCAATAACGTCATTATAACAACAAACAAAAGTAGGTATCATAAAGGAAAGTGTAAAATATGTTTTAATACCAATTTTTTTCCTATTGTCGCATTTTATTTCTAAGAATTTAAACTGCTTTGTGCCATCGTCGACTAACTTTTATAAAATTGCATGAGAATTTATCCAGCTGTTCCATTTGTTTCAATTTGTACCCGCTTGCTAATGATACCTGTAATACAGCGTTATCCTTTAATACGTAACTTTGATACTGGCTCGTAGACACATTGAATAATGACAGGTCAGAAACTGCTGGTACATACGTAAGGGAAAATACTTTCCACGTTGAATCACAAGTACTAAAGAAAACATTTTAAAAACAACTGCGTTGCAAAGCAGTTGCACGTTTTCTAGAAGCGATTGCACTATGGTAGTAATAGCACAAAAACGAGAGAGATTCCACTGTTGTTTCACTGTTTGGAAGAATTCCATCAACGCCCAATCCTGAACAAGTACCGAAATTGAATTTAAAAATCCCACGAAGTGTTCCTCAATAGTCAAACATCAAGTTTGTTGATAGGGGTTCGATCGATTTAGTAGCAGGTATCTAAAAATTTCTTCCAATTCGAAACTTCTGTCGTTTAGTCAATAAACTCAGGTTTAAGCACTTCCAGTTTTCGTTGGAAGATTAACAGAGGGATGTGGGTTCATTTGATGTTCTTTAATGAGCTTTATTATTTAAACAAGAAACTAAAGAAAAATTGAGATTGACGTTTTTAACAGGTTTTGATTAGGTATACGTATAAATATTTAGGTATATTTTACGTATAAAGGACACGTTTAAGCAAGATATAACATCATCGTTAACAAAACGTGTAACGTATACGTTAAATTGTGCTTGGTTTTGAAGGATAATTCCTTCATTAAGAAGTAAGCAGAGCGCTGTAGTCTGCTGGCAGCCATTAACTGAATACAGTGCTTGGGTCCAAGAATTGACAACAAGGCTTTGTTATCTTATACGATCAAATTGAACTTTATGCCATAAAGATATTAAGAGAAATGTTCTGTTCTCAAAACTTGTTTATTTAGTATTTCTTCATTAAGTAGGTACTTAATATTTTTTTCAGAATACTGATACCGGATTTTAATGTTGTTTTTTATTGCTTTTAGTTCGCGGCCATACCATTTTCCTAAAAGAATTAATCGGTTGGCAAAAACCAGCTGAGCCTTATCGGGAAAACGCGTTGCATTAGCGGCCAAAACTTTAACCCTTACAAGTATTTTACTAGTGGCGTTGATTGGGGACGATTTGTCAACCAACACTAGTCGTCTATTACATACAGCCACTTTCTTTAATGTTTAATATTCAGCAGTCCAACGTGAACATTTGATCAGAACGAATGCAACTGAGCGTACACCAGAACTGCATATTTCGATGGTTTTGTTTTCGGTACGCTGTAGGTTATGGTGATACAGTTATGTTGCAATAAACAAATAAATTATGTTATGTTTATATAATTATTATTGAAATACTGGTTATGTCGAATATTTCAAATCCCTACTCGAGTTGTATGTGAAATGTTGACTGCAATAATTAGTGGCATTTCAGCAAATAAAATCAAACCGATTCTCTTGTAAACACATAATTTTTACTTGGCCTTAACGCTTTTCTCTGCTTGAGAGTGACCATCGAATATACAATATCAATATACTAATTAAAGGGTTGTAGATTCCAATATTTATGTGATTTCATATAGGAATTATTTTATAAAAAATCCTCTTTTCTTGTCCTAGTAAAATGATCGAAGAAATGTGAATAAGAAATGGCCGACATTTCTCGAGATAGACGCTGACAATACCACTTCATAT
Source organism: Xestobium rufovillosum (assembly GCA_963966045.1). NCBI lineage: Eukaryota > Metazoa > Arthropoda > Insecta > Coleoptera > Ptinidae > Xestobium > Xestobium rufovillosum. The sequence goes on from OZ014496.1 coordinate 19,346,484, forward strand.
GAATCATACAAATTTCTTTCAACTATGTATTATTTCCTGTCGTCTCTTAAAAATCTTTTTTCTTAAGATGGTATAATGTAGGTATCACCGAAAATGTTGGTGCATGTATTGTTTAAATGAAAAAATGATGTATTCATAGCCTGAATGTATTAAAATAGAAAAATCCATCCTGTGAATTCTGTACACGTTGGCGAAGAATTAGATACCTAATACCAGAATTATTTATATTTTGCCCAAAGCCACAAACTAAAATCGCAATATGACGAATCGGGTTGAATGAGTACTGTACTGCTCTCAGTCTTCTTGTTGCCAAATTAATTTTCAAATAATCATAGTTATAATAGTTGCCGGCTAAGAGTCTAATCTAGGAACAATTTGTAACAATTTTGCTTCAGCTAATAAAGCCCATTAAAAAAGTCAAAAGTTCCAGAATCCCTCTCCTGTTAATGTAACGAAAACAGGAATTCATTAAATCTGAGTTTATTGATTAAACGATGGGTGTTGTGAATGAGAAAGGGGATGTAAACCAAGCAATTTTTAGATACCTACTACTAAATCGAACCCCTATCAACAAACTTGACGTTTGACTATTGAGAAATACTTCGTGGGGCTTTTAGATTCAATTTAGATACTTGTTGGGGATTAGGTGTTGATGGGATTCTGCCAAGCTGTGAAACAATAGTGAAATCTCTCATTTTACTGCTATTACTACGATAGTGACGTCTCTTCTAGAAAACCTACGCTGGATAAATTCTCATCCAATTTTACGTCGGATCAAAGAAATTTAAAATGTGACAATAAGAAACAACTAAATATATTAAGTAGTATATTATAGGTACAGGAGTTCTATAATTATCCGTGGTAATAATAGCATTCATTATAACGAGTTGTATACTATACTTTGTCCACGACTATCAAAACAGATTCTGAGAAGGAATTTATTTCTTTTCCCTTCTCCAGTGCAAGAGAGATTCATACATACGCTGTCAGGTATAATTTTCTTGATTTTTCGGGCAATGAATCTGATGAGTAAATTTCTGCAGCTTCTTTTATTGCAAGAAATCTCGTTTTCAATCTCACTACTCATTATATCTTCCCATTGTTCTACACGTTTACTTCATCTTCTGGTGATAAAATTTTGTGACCTGCAACTGCAGATTTCACGTACGTATCAAGTACACCCAACACATTCAGTTGTTAGTTAAAAGTTGAATAGAATGTTTGCAAATGTCGAGATACATTAACATTCCAAAAAAAATCGATTAAATATTATGTGTTTACAGTATTTGGGAAACAAATGGAATTTGGAGTAACAGCACTCAAAAGAACTTTATTGTTATATCCAGTTTTCCTACAAAATAAGCCTGATGCCCGATAAGCAGTTCAAATAAAACCGTAAATAACAAGAAAGCGCGTAGTAAGGCTGAATTCCCCTAATAATACTTTTTGTAGGAACTGCGTATGGTTTTTCACGTCTCAATGAAGGAAGAGAAATATCGAGAACAAAAATTAAGAGGCGGAAAAGGGTCATCACTGTTTGTTTTATCATCCCACGAGCTCTATTAAGGATGTACCTTTGCGAGTAAATTAGGAGTTTACGAAGCCCCTCGCAAAGCCAAAACTTTTTTTAAAGATTTATTCACCGATAAGACAGTTATAGGTATTATGTTACAGCTGTTATAGTAGATGATATTGAAATGATATTGACGCAATAAAATTTCGGTTTCATCTTTTAATTTTAATTTTAATAGGTTGGAATCTCATGTATTTTTGTTTAATATATCGACCAGAGTAGTAGCAAATATTTGCATAATAGTTAACAAATAAGATCAAAGGCCAAACTCATTGACTATTTTAATTATGCAGGCACCTAAAGGCAGTTCTAGAAATACAAGTATCCAAGAACCTTGCGTTCCAAATATGTATTCTCTTTTGATACCCTTAAAGAAATTTATCAACCATTAAAAGCTAGCCTATAAAAATATTTACCCTCTGTTTATTGAACAAACTACCAATTTGTCGTTTTACTTTAAAGGTAATAATATACCGATAAATACCTAATGTTATGGCCAGGGTGCTTCTTCAAAATTTCGGATTTTTGAATAAAAATACGAGCACAGGCGGAATAATTCGCTCCATAAGGTATTAGGTACTCTACATAGTAGGTCGGGTCAAACAAAATAAATGCGGCATATTCGAGGGCATATTTCATTAATTTGCCGATTTTGCATAACAACCCGTGAAGTTTAGTTTTATTATGGCAAGCAACGTGTGTTTGGTGGCTTTATGAAGTGTATCTTCTCTATAGAATTTTGAACGTTGCTCTGTGATTAAGTAATAATAATAACAACATTAATATAAATAATAATGTTTAAATAATGCATGCTTTGAATGTGTATGGAAAACCGCAGACCAACTGGTTTCGTCCTTCTGGGACTCATCAGTACGGTGCTTTCCCCTACACACTCAAACCACGCAATTTAACTTGCTATTTATGCTGCCGCGCTCTGGATAGATTATCAGTGGTACTGGACCGTTCGAACAACTACTCCTCGTGCAAATACCCCGCCAGGCATTGAATTAAAGAACTGAATACAGATTTTTTGTACTACGAGACATTCTGTGATGTCGTTATTACTAAATATCAAATAAAAATTGCACACTATATTCATAACGAATTCGTGTAAGAAGACGCTAAGAAATACATAAATATAGTTTGTCAGAAAAAATGTATTTTGCAAACTTTAATTATGTTAAGTAATTTATAAATATTATTTTTGACGCTATATAATTCGATTAAGTGTAATTAAGATCTTATTTTAGTGAAGAAATAATTCGAATAAAATTACCTTTAATTGTATGTACAAGGTCTTCTACAAATTTTTATGCATATAACAATTTGATAAATTATAAGGATTTGAAGTCGGCACATGTGTACATCGAACTTCCGGTTTACCTTGAATAATTCTTTTAATGCTTCTTCTAGTTTTTTTCTGTCACCGTTAATGTGCTTAGATATTACAGATATTTTAATTACAATTATTGGAAATGTCGTTTAGTCATAGTCCAAAAGGGTAATATACGATTTCCAGGATTTATTTCCAAAAATACGTCAATTTTATTCCAAGAACCTAAGATAATAGATAGGATAATAATTTAAATTTAACGTTTATCGAAAACTTTCTATGTATTACAGGGCGTCAAGTTTAATTTATAAAAATGGAAGTTACTTAATATTATCAAACAGATTTCTTTTTCAAAACAATTACAAATAGGAAATTGCTTCCAGCGGCGGAGATGTACGTGGGCAGTGGGTCATTTCCCTCTGTCCCATTGGCTAGACTGATAATTTTCTTCTTAGAGAAACTTAAGTCTATTTAACTGTACCTGTATTGATTCCCATTATTTATCCTTTTTTAAAACTGTAGAAAAATTTGGTTTAATATTTTTTATATTTTTTTGCATTGAGTACTAATTCCTTTACTTTTGTCAGTTTATAGTTTTCAAAGTACCTATTATTTCATTTTTTCTTAATCTCCATTTGCTCTTTTGTATCTTCATACATCAATTCGTTTGCTTCTTGTCTTTGCTTATTTTCTTGTGTTAAATTCTTCATTAACTGCTTCCACCATAGTTTACTCATTTCTGTTTCGTCCAAATTTATCAAAATAGTTCATAATGAAAAAACCCTAGTGGACATGTGGTCTAAACTCTGTCGTTTTCCTGTTATATCAGGTTGAAATTTTACAAAATAACAAGAGCGAGCTATATCCTTAAATTCTTCGTTGACTATTATCAAGTAACCCGTGCTTGTTATCGGTCATTGCAACGCCAGCTACAAAGCTAGCCTTGGTCGTTGTCATTAACCAAAAACTGCGAACAACGCTTGTTTGTGATGTGAAATCGAAATAGATATTGCGGCGGGTATTGCGGAGAGAGTTTGTGTTTTCCTCCAATTAACATGATTACAATCGACTAGACGAATGTCATGTTTCTCCTGCTTTACGATATTTATAGTATGCAGGTGTTCCATTACTTTGTTTTCGTTATTCAACAAACAAGCCGCCTAGACTGTGATTACTGTCGGTACTTCAATTGGGAAGCTGAGTCCCCTCTTTTCAATGTCTTTGAGCCTATTGACGGCAGAGTTCACTACCAACAGTATCATGATACAAATATTAAGCACGAATCTTTTGAAGCCAACTATTACAACCATCCCGTGTTACCTGTTACTTTCGTACCTGGTTTCCCGTTCACCTAGGATATCTTGTAGATTTTTCATTTTATAAATAATTTATATTTATAAATAATTGTGATAGCCCGCATTGGAACGTTGAAGTAGAAACAATTTCTTATTTATATCGACCTGCTAAACGATTTATAAAGTTAACATAATATGGAATGCAATAGCCTAATTTGTTTCGTCGAACAAAGAGAAATAACACAATTTCTTAGTGTCGCAGAACTTATTAGTATAGTAGGCTGTGGTTAAAGTGAAGCCGAGACGCTGGGGTAAAATACATAAAATATTCAGACCTATCAGACAGGAAAATAAATGACACCCTCGTTGTCCTTGGTTTCCGGGTGGTACGACTTTATTAAAAAGTGCTAACATACAGGTTGTTTCACACTTCTGGTACACTCAAACTTTTGAGTCTCCCATGGTAATATCGTTCTGAAAATTTTGATCAACTGGTTAAGAAAGTAGCCGATGTCCTTAATTAAATTATTTTCATTCACGAGTTACTTCCAGTAAGTTGACTTATCTGCGCTGACGGCAGTGAATGCCTGCCTTGTTTAAGGTTAAATCAGGCACAGAGTTCTTTCGCATATGACTTAACAGCCTGCCCACGAACATCGAACATCACCGACATAGTAAAGAACTACCCAAATCGCAAGACTGCATGTTTCTTTCTCTGAAAAATCATCAGGGAAAGTTCACAAATCACAAGACTGCGTGTGTACCTCATCGTACCATACACCGATAACATCATTTTTTATGCCTGACGAATAATATATTGCGGACGACATTGTAGTGGAGCTACCAAATTTGGTAGCTTAAGCTTTAAAATTAACCGAGGCCTGCAATTTTGAACATATTATATGTATATGAAGGTGTTAAAATTTTCAAAAAGGGCTAACTTTTGAAAAATTGATACATTAACGCTCGCGTTAAAGAAGTAGTCCGAGAAGTACTTACGTAGAATTCAGAAATGAAGGAGAACATTTTATTCTATAGATTTTCCAGGCCTTGCTTCTCGTTCCAAATGTTCATAGTTATCTTACCATGGACTTGTACCTTGACGCAGTTCTAGTAATACTGGGACGGGTGGGATGGCTTGCGCGCTTCAATGATATAAAGAGCCGAACCATAGGTTTAACCATATTGGAGGGGTTTTTATTTGAGAAGCCAGACTAAATCAAGTCCCTGGAAGGGGGCAGCAGCTCTTTCAGTAATCATAGTGGCAGAGATCGTGAGGGTTGGTATGGCACTGTGATGCACACTACTGCGATGTGGAAGGCAACGGGAAACCACCACATTATTTTATCCCTAGTACAGCGTACTTTAATTTATGATGATGGCACCTTTTGGAGTAAAATATTCCGGAGGTAAAATAGTCCCACATTCGGATCTCCGGGCGGGGACTGCTTCGGGGGGAGTCATCAGAAATGATAAGTGTAACATCTCACGAGTCGGAGCGTGGAATGTTAGAAGCATGAAACAAGTAGGGAAGTTAGAGAATTTGAAAATTGAGATGGATAGGTTAGCATTAGACGTAGTAGGTATCAGTGAAGTGCGATGGCCAGAAGCTGGAGACTTCTGGAGCGGAGATTTTAGAGTAATACACACAGGATCTGTAGGAGGAAATTCGGGAGTAGGAATTGTTATGCGGAAAAAAGTAGGACAGAGTGTAGAAAATTTCTTACAGGAAAGTGACAGGGTAGTTATGGTTAGGTTAGATTCGAAACCTGTAAAAACAGTAATAATACAGGTATATATGCCCACTTCTAACTACAGTGACGAGGCCGTAGAGGCAGTTTATAGTGATATTGAATATGTGCTAGATTTTGTGAGAGGGCACGAAAATTTAATAATTACAGGAGATTTCAATGCAGTCGTAGGCACAGGGCGAGAGGGCGGAATAGTTGGCCCCTTTGGATTAGGCAATAGGAACGATAGGGGAGTTAGACTGATAGAGTTCTGCGATAAACATAACTTAACGGTCGCGAACACTCTATTTCACCATCATGTTAGGAGATGCTATACGTGGAAGATGCCAGGAGACTTAGGGAGATATCAAATAGATTACATTCTCGTTAGGCAAAGATTTAGAAATCAAGTTAGGGATTGTAGAAGTTATCCAGGAGCAGATATAGATAGTGATCACAACATAGTCGTTATGAAAGCCAATCTTAAATTTAAGATTTTGAAAAAAAGAAGCGGAAGAAGGTATCTTGACCCAGAGAAACTAAAAGATGATGATATGCGCAATAAGTTCGAGAAAAAGACAAACGAAGCACTAAAGGGCACGGGTGGAAATATTGTTAGGGACATAGAGGCAGAATGGAATTGCATTAAAAATAGTTTAGTTTCCTCAGCTAGGGATATTTTGGGTCATAAACAGAATGAAAGTAGGAAACCCTGGATAACAAAACATATTGTGAGTCTAATAGAGGAAAGGCGAAAATATAAAAATAGGTTAGATGAAACAGGGAAACAAAGATATAAGGCGATCAAGTGGGAAATTATTCGGAAATGTAGGAAAGCGAAAGAGCAATGGATCGATAATAAATGCAAAGAAGTGGAAGATAAATTCGAAGTAGGAAAGACTGATGAAGCATATAAAATAATTAGGAGAAATTTTAGAGAAATTGGATCTAGTACCAAAAACATTAGAAATGAGGCAGGAGATATCCTAATCGGAAGTGGGGAGAAGGCGGATAGGTGGAAAGAATATTTAGGAAACTTATATGCGGGACAGGAAGTGCAAGATATATTAGAAAGCGAAAGCAGTGTAGAGGGGGATAACCTAGGGAGTCCTATAATGAGAGAAGAGTTTGAGATAGCACTAAAAAGTTTAAGGAATAATAAAGCACCAGGTATAGATGGCTTGCAGGCAGAAATCTTAAAGTGCGCAGGTCAAGAGGTAATAGATCGTTTATTTAAATTAGTTAGTCGCATATACCTGACAGGCGAGATTCCAGAAGATTACAAACGGAACATCATAGTAGCTTTGCCAAAAAGAAAAGGCGCGGATAGATGCGAAAATTTTAGAACTATCAGTTTAACTTCCCATGCGTCAAAAATTTTAACTAGAATTGTGCAAAGAAGGATGGAGAAAAAGGCGGAAGAAATATTAGGAGAAGATCAGTTCGGATTTAGACGAAATAGAGGAACGCGCGAGGCCATTCTAGCTTTACGAGTAATTATAGAAAAAACGATAGAAAAGAGAAAGAGCGTCTATATAGGATTTGTAGATTTAGAAAAAGCCTTCGACAACGTAAAATGGGGGAAGATGTTCGAAGTGCTGAGAAAGGTAGGGATGAAATACAGGGAAAGAAGAATAATACATAATCTCTACAAAGAGCAAAAGGCAGTTATAGAATGTGAGCAGGAACAAAGGGAAGTAGATATCCGGAAGGGAGTGAGACAGGGATGTGCATTGTCACCTCTAGTTTTCAACTTATATATCGAAGATGCGATTAATATTGTTAAGGAAAGAACAGCCTCAGGGATCAATGTACAGGGCCAAACTATTAACATGCTCAGATTTGCGGATGATATAGCAGTGTTAGCATCTAGCAAAGAAGAATTAGGAGCGGCTTTGAATGAAATGGACGCAGTTTTGACACAGGGCTTCGGCATGAAAATCAATAAAAAGAAAACTAAAATTTTGGTATGTAGGGGATGTGAAAATAGAACTAAAATGGAAATACAAATTGGAAATGAGAAGATAGAGGAGGTCGCGGATTTCTGCTACTTAGGAAGTAAAATAACTCAAGACGGTAGGAGCACTAAAGATATAAAACAAAGAATGGCGCAGGGCCGAGTTGCGTTTAACAAAAAGAAACAACTGTTATGCTCGAGAACGGTTAATATAGAGACTAGGAAGAGACTCTTAACGTCGTATGTATGGAGTACGGCATTATACGGGTGCGAAACTTGGACAATAGGAGAAGCGGATAGAAAAAGAGTAGAAGCGTTTGAAATGTGGTGCTACAGACGCATGATGAAGATACCGTGGATAGATAAGGTTAGCAATAGGGAAGTATTAGAAAGAGTTGGGGAAAAGCGAAAGGTATGGAAAACAATAAAGAGTAGGAGAGATAGGATGGTAGGATGGTAGGACACCTTCTAAGACACGAAGGAATAGTTCGTGACATACTAGAGACAGAGATAGGAATAAAAAGAGGTAGGGGTAGGCCTAGATTGGACTACTGCTCTCAAATAGTTAGGGATGTAGGATGTTCTACTTTTAGGGAAATGCGTAGGTTAGCTCAGGATAGAAAAGAATGGAGGTACGCGTCCAACCAGTCTTCGGACTGAGAACCTTATGATGATGGGAAGTTTAAAAAGTTTTAAGGAATTACCAGTTGTGCGAAATACCATGTATACCTCAAAACAACAATTTTCTTCATAAACTGTTTTCAAGTTGAGCAAGTATTACAGGGATGTCTTTCAGTAATCGCGACAGATTATGATGAATAAGTTTAAAAACTCGCTTTCTGAAATCTGTTAAAATTTAATTTTTGCAGTGACTTGCCTATAACTTTATTTGCTTTATTTTTTTGTAATACAATATTTAGCATATTTATTTAATGTAGACTTTGGGGATATCCGCAATGTGTTAAAATTAGACAGGCCAGGAGCTACTAGTGATACGACGATCTTGAAATTTTAGAACTTAACCTAATCTTTAAACAAACAAGTCGATTTTTGATTTTAGTTTAAAATAACAAAAAAAAATGTAAAAATTTAAATTACAATTTTTCTTAAACATTTCTGATGATGGGATCGTTTGTAGATCTTGAAACCGGTTAAATAAAATAATTTAGTTATACTTATTGGTAGTACGCGAAGTAATTTTTTATTTAATCATGGATTTCTACCAAATAGTGAAAAGTGAAAATATTAACTACATAATTATTAAACAGGTTAAAACTGCCTTTGTTTGTCTTAAATTATCTACCTATGGCATAAATTTGCAGCTAATTTTATTGATTTTATGCAAGCGCAGAGGAAGTTTACTTACTGAATGTAGGATTTTTACCATATGTAGAATATTTCAAGAATATAAACAGGAATTGCAAAATGTTTACCTATTGTATGCAAATTAGTAAATAAATATTTATTGTTTAGGCAAAAAATTAACTTTTCAACAGTGTTCTTTGTTATGGACTTACTTTTATGATACCAATAAAATCTTTAAGCGGCAACACCAATTTGCCATAAAAATAATATTAATCCCTAATTTAAAGTTTTCTCAAGCATAAACGTGCATGCACATTTTAATAGAAACATTGGAGATGAAATATTATAAGCAAACAACCGGAAATATGGAATTTTTCATTAGCATGTTGTTTACCCAAGTTTTTATTGTACAATTGTTGGATGGATCTTCTGCTGCCCCACCACTTGCTTAATTAAATGCGTATGATGTGTCGACATAAGAAGAATCGCGGGTGATTTTTTCTCTGGTTGGTTTTTTCTCCGGTTGGTTTAGTGTCATCCCTACCCTGTCAGATCCTTTGTCTAAAATTAGGATATAGAGTCTGAAATAGCTTTTCCCTGTTAATTTACTTATACCTACAACTGTTTTTCCTTTCAATCTTAAGGTGGGTCATGAAAGTTCTAGATTGTGTCCGTCTCAAAGAGAACTTGCTTTCTCAACATCAAAAAATACGAGCATGAACCCTCATAATTTTTTCGGGTAGCAGATTAAGGTTTTGCGGAAATGTGGTCTTACTCATGGCTGAAGTATTATTAAGATTCTCTGTTCAGCTAAACACACTCGTAAGTTTGTGTTATTCTAAAAGTAGATTCGCAAGTTGGGTTGTTGGTCGTCGTTATTTCTACTTTTATAAGTTACTTGTTCCGGTACGGTAAAAGTAAAGTTACAATAATATTGTTGGCGAATCACTTTACATGCATATTTGTTTCAGTACTCGGTAGCAAGCTTGTTATGGAAACTAAAATAAACAAAGTGAAATTGAAAGAAGTGTGGCCATTTTGTTGCACTGTATTTTAATATGATGTCGCAGTTAAAAAATGTCTTCTATGTCAGTTCGCACTATTTTTTGTCACTCCTCAGCAGTTAATAAATGTCAGAAGGCAAGAATGTTTGTTTCCTTCAGTTCGAAAATATTATTATATTAACCCTCAGTACGGCGATGTTCTCTTTAATAGTTATGTCAAACATATAACATGCTTATGAATTTCTGTCTCTGCCATGAAGTCCCTCAGGCAACACCGTTTGACGCACCATCTTTTGAACAGCGGCATTTCATTTATAGAATATGGTCTCAGTTCATGCGATATTGTCTGAAATGTTGGCAATGTATACAGCTGGACACAGGGCAACGGTTAATAAAGCAAATACTGATCTGAAAATATTTTAAATCCTCCTGTACTTACAGTTATATTGTAAGTTGATATTACCTCGTTTATTTTAAATGGGGTGCTATATTTCCAGCCACATTGGGGCCAATGGGTTGCATTTCAGAGATACATTGATTTTTATGAAAAAAGGCGTGTTTGCAGAGTTCTGGCAAATTATTAATATATTAGAAACTATCTATAATAAATTAATGAAATTCACCCACACACAACTATTTACAATGGTCTAATTGGCTTAGTTAATGTGGACGCAATGGAAAAGATATAATGGTTTGAAATAGGGGAGATGATAAAGTCAGACTACCAGCCCACTGTTGCAGCATTGAAACAGAAAGGAAAGGAATGGAAAGGAAAGGTTAAGAGAAGGAAGGTTCAATGCAATGAGAGTGCAACGAAAAAATTGAAAGGGTCGCAGAAAGGGTTAAGAAAGAAATAGAGACGGAAGAGAGGAGTAGGTAAAAAAGAATTTTGAAGGAATTTGTGGTGGGACAGAGACTACAGAAAGGAAAAGAAGGTAGTGAGAAAAGAACTGAGATTATGGAAGAAGGACGGAGAAATAGAAAATTAAAGTGTACATGGAGTTCTGCAAGGGTAAGAAGGTACAGAAAATAAAAAATATCAGAACCGGGGCAGAGACGCTTATCAACAGAGAAAGGAAAAAGTGTAAACTTTAAATTTTTGGAATGGAAAAATTATTTCATAGAATTGATGGGTAAATCAGAAAAGTCTGAAGGAGTAGAAAGCGGAGAAACGGAAATGGGATACTGGAGCCGCGAGAGTTGGAGGAGGTGAGGGCACAAATAAAGAGCTTGAAGAAGAAGAAAGCACCAGGATCGGATGGAGTGCAGAAAGAGACTTGAACGCGAGGGAGATAGTTCTCAGTTCCCAGCCAACTGATATACTAGATGCTAAACTACAACAAGAAATGGAAGAAAAGCAAGTCCTGCTAGAGGGACAGGAAGGTTTTAGAAGAAGAAGTTGTACAAAGGAGAATATTTACACACTGAACTATTTAATCAAGAGAGAAACCACAAAAAATAAAGGTAAACTGTTTGCATTCTTCTTGGACATGAGGGTGGCCTTTGATGCAATAGATAGACAAGGAGTTGGAAGGAGTTGGAAGAGATATTGAGGGAAAGGATTGAAGGCGGTAAACGTAATAAACGTAGGAATAGAGAGTGGGAAATTTATCTTGGCGGGATGGGTGTTTGTGCATGCGGAGGGAAAAAGTTTGTTCGCTGCCATACGCAGTCGATATAGTGATTTTGGCAACAGATGCAGGGCAGTTGTGACAGATGATGAGGACATTGGAAAAGCATTTTCGTAAGGTGAGCTTGAGATTAAACACAGAGAAGTCAAAGCTCATAAGGTTCAGAAGAGGTGGAAGACGGAAGATAACCGGATGTGGAAAGGGAACGTGATAGAGTTGTGAAGGAATTCAAGTATCTCGGATATTGGTTTCAAAGAAACAATGGAGGGAAGTCACACTTCTAGCGAAGAAGGCGACGAAGGCAGTGCCACAGATTTGGAGTATTGGGGAGAGAAGATTCGAGCACAATTTCAACAGAAGAATGATGATGTTCTACAGCTTAATTAAACCAATGGTAATGTATGGAGTCGAAATATTATGGTGGTGGAGGGAACACTTAAAATTGAAGAGTGCGCAGGGGAAATATCTGAGACGGATACTAGGACTGGAGAACCAGACCCGGAATAGGTATATTGTATGAGGGGGCGAAAAGGGAAAAAATGGAAATAGAAACAGGGAAACGAGGAATAAGGTATGAAAAGGACAGGAAGTAAATTTGTAGTAGACTCAAAGCGGCTCAAAGTGGGACATATAGAGAAAATAATGTTGCGAAAGAATGGGTATGCCCCAGAGGAGGTTGAGAGAAGAAGTGGGGATGGTGGGCAGGGACAAAAACTTGCTTGAAGGAACACAGGGGAAAGTTGAGAAATGCAAGGTATAATCTTTAATATAAAGAAATTTGGACAAAGGAGTTGCCAAAGTATCAAATGGAAGATGGAGATAAGGATAAATATATATAAGGATAGGAGATAACTATACATAGAAGATGATAGCGAGGATTAGATGCGGAAACGAGGAAAATTCGAGAAGACATAGGAGGAAGGAGGAAGAAAGAAAGTGCATAATGTGTGGGGAAAAAGAGGAAACTCTAGAACACTATGCAAAGTAAGAGATCTACACACACACATAGTTGGCTAGTGGCTGAAATTATAAATTTGACACTGAGCCACGGTTGTTGCCTGTTTTGCATGAAGTTTAACAGTGAAAATGTAAGTAGACCGGTCAGCTGAATATTTAGCCCCATCATGCTCCTATCATGGTGAGGCTGTGCCGCATTGTGTCAATATTGTTACATTCTTTAGACTCGCCAAGTTAACGTGGATGGACAATACAGATGACTGCGAAAAAACTAATGTGTAACTCGCACTAAAGCATTTTTATTGTTCATGTGATTGTTGGCCTCTGTAAGAAATATTCACATTCTTGATAAAAAATGTAACTGTTCGTGCATTGTTAATCAATCAACTATTTTTACAAATTGTTGTTTTTGTAATACGATTGATTGGAATGGGAAGTATGTTTTTTTTCAAAGACGTCACTAGTTATTTCTTAAACGTATGAATGACAAAACATTTGTTCTAAATTTAAATATGATGAACTATTTTCCAATTACGGCTTCGAGCAAGATGATGATTTCTTATAGCAGTAATTTTAACGATTTATGTAAGTTGATAAAGGGCCGCACAATAAGAGTTGTCTGGCTTTGTTTTCAATTTTCCCTACAAAATAAAACTACATTTACTTCAGATTTTTAAAATATGCTTTCAAAAACACTACGTACTTGAAGACATATCTCGTAGCTATTAAGGAGACTGAGTTATGTAATATGTATATGAAAATATACGAGTATTAAAGTTCCGTTTGATTCACATTTTACTAATGAAATATTCAAAACGCCTTTAATATTACCAAGCATATTTCAAAGCGCTTTTTTCTAATAATAAAAATTCTAGAAATATATAAACACATCTGTCCTACATGTTATCGCCGTCTCAATTATCGCTTTGTAAATTACTGTGGTTTCTGTATTAATTCAAATTGATATATCAGAACGGATCGTTCTCAATTTTTCCTACTATACGGGTGCTATCAACACTGCACTCGATCAGACATTTTCATAAAATTCGTTATTTAGAAATAAGTTGTATAACTGCATCCCCATTCTTGATTGGTACAGGGCCATTCGAACAACTACTCCTCGGGCAAATACCCCCTTAATACCATTTTTTGTTGCAAAATAGTCGCCGTTCTAAGAGACCCTAGGTTTAACGATCCATTTTATTTGTGTATGTCAAATAGGAAGGAGGTATTTAAAGCAACGATGAGTAAATTTTAGATTAATGTTCAACTCCTGACGATGCTGACATTGTCAGCGAAACACGTGTCGAGTTTAATTACTGTGTGACTCTCTTTCGGCGTGTGGGGTTAACTTATAAAAAATTTATAGTGAATCATTGATACGATCGAATAATTGTATTTCTTAGATATTTGTAAATCGACGTTATCGTCAGCTCAATGTTTTAGACAGAAACCCTACGAAATCTATTAAAAGTATACAGGTACCTACCTAAGACTTTCAGCAGAGCGGGTCATGAACCACTCCAAAACACGCAAGGCGTTTGAATTATAACATGATTAGTTTATTACACTCATAAAGCGATTAAATTTCTAAATTTATAGGTTTTTGTATCACATAAAAGTTGTTAGCATATAAAAAAATAATTTCGATTGCTACGTTTACTACCATTGCAACTATACGTGGGGAGCAGGAATCCCCAAAAACGTAATTACCCATGTTATTTCCCCATATACACATGGAAGTTTGTCATTCGGTATATGTTTTAGAAGCACCCAAGTAAAAGTGTTGCACAACGTACCGCACAAATTCTGGGGCCCATTTATTAATTATTTATTAGCATATTTTAGAAGTGCACTGCTGACAAAAATAATTTTCTAACTAAACTATTGGAAATAACGAAATCGAATAAGAGACAAAAAATTCACAGACCTCGCATCTTACGCAAGTATCATAGGCGTAATGAAAATACCGACACAACTGCTCGGTTTCTAAGATGTCCAACAAAAGTGATCTGTGCCGTTTTAAATTTGGTATAATATTGATACAATAAAATAAAAGAAATTATTTGTGACAAGCACAAGGCACATAGTCAAACTGATGCAATACGCAACAAAATATTAACGCATCCGTTTTGTACTGTATGGACTTTTATTGCAAAGCGATATCCCTCTTAAACCAAAGACATCTAGAATGGACCTAGCGTCCTTATGCAACAGCTGATTTTGTTTTGAAGCCTACACGTTCGTCGACCAGCGGGTCGCGGGGATCGTTGTTTGTTATTATGTTCAAGCAACGGACCAAACGAATGTTCCACGATATTCTGTTTCCGCGGCGGCACCTGTTCACTGCACAACTGGTCGGCTGTTTTGTTTTACCTTTTCCACACACAAACGCTTAGACTGTGAATATTCACCCTGCTTCAATCGAAAATGTAAATACCTAAGTCTCCTCTATAAGTCTTTGTCTTAAACGGTACTCGCGCTCGCCGTACCTTAGTTTACATCTGGCTAGCGCTCTCAATTCAATATTATTATTAGCGGCCTCGACTGCGCGTGCCGTCGACAGAATCTGTCGCGTGTCGATACATTTTTCGTAAGATGAGTCCCATATACAAGCGCCCAGAAGTATTTTCAATACTAAAACTCTTAAAATAAAATATCTTTATATCTTTTAAATGCCATACATCGCACTGTTAAAAAATTATGGAGCTCTTAAATTGTAGATGACTTAGTTTTTACCATTTGCTTTAAACGAAAACCCAAAAATAAAATGGCAACATACCTACTTCATTTCAAACCAAAAGTTCACCTGCCAACACTCGTTCCAATCGAAAAGCTCAGTCTTAGGTTATTCAAAAAAATAATATTTTTTTCAAAAACTTCGACCATCAATAAAGCATCAAAATGACAAGGCTCAAAAGGAAAAATCGAAAAGCCCAAAATCAACATTTATTTAACTTATTACACTGAGGTAAATGACAAACAGTAAAGTTTTATTTTTTAAATTTTGCAAATATACATATATTTTTATATTTTTTGCGCACTAAACTAACTAAACTAATACTAAAACACTTCTTCTTTGCAGTTTGTATTAAGAGGCTTTAATGTGACACTACCGTTTCTCTTCTACGACGTTTCGTTTCCGGTGAACCATCATCAACTTTTTTCAAATACGAACCTGGAAGTCGATTTTGGAAGCCTTTTCTATTCTCAATTTACCTATGTATCGCACAATATTGTGGTTAAATTATGTTTTAAGCTAGTTCCAGTCATAATAAGGATTAAAAGCTCATCACAAATTATTGCAACGAAAAAGTATTTTTAGTTTTTCGCTATTTCTGATAATAACGTGGAAAAATAAATGAATAACTCAAGATCGTTTTCATAGCCGCCTTTTCAACATTTAACCGAATCCGTTGATTATATTTTAACAATAATTACAGTATTTACTTTTGGATTGTTTAACGAAACGTTTTCTATTTTATTATAATTCAGACGTATTTTTAAGTATTGTTCGACATTGATAATGAGAACGCTCTTTTTTGTGAAAATTATACTACCCAATTTGCTAATTTAAATAATCTTTTAATTCTTGTTTTTTTTTATTTTATAATGTAATATCTTCAATAAATTTTTGTTTTCTATAGACAACATTTATAAATGGCTAAATCGTGTACGCCCTGGAAGTCGCCAAGTGAGGAAGCACCCTTTTCTATTAAAGAAAAAGTACGAGATACTGATACTAGATGTCTTCTGAAATCCTTACCAAGTTATGTCCATTTCATTAAATGATAAGTATAATTTACCCTAGATGTCTAAGTTGAGTGAAAAACCCATGCAACTGATTAATTTGTGATGTGATGAGAATCCCCATGGCTCAACTTTCAACGATATTTTCAATCAATGAAACACAAGACCTCTCAGAAAAACAACAATCTGATTTACCTTTTCGCCAGCAGATGCCTCTTTCGTAACAAGATGCATAATTTATTCTGCTCACGTGTAAACCATTTGTGTTTTTCGCAGATGTTAAAATGTCAATTACTTGACCCATCTCCATTATACTGTTTTTGGAATACTCACGCTTTACCTTCTATCGTGCCAATGAGTTTTTATCGTTCCTTTGAGCAATACTTTATGTTAGCCTGTCAGCTTCTACAGACTGACTGTGAGTGAACACGTGCGTCAAAATAAGGGAAACGTGATTTGAGTTCTGTGTGGAAAACTACAAAATAAATAAAATTCCTTGAAGTTCTTATATTAGGTATACAAATGTCAGTGGATGTACGAATGAAAGAACGAGCACGTTTGAAACTTTCTGGGAATCGTAATGTAAACAGGAAGATTTCATTCTCTGGCTGTCTCAAGTAATACGGGCGTAAGACAGGGCTGTTTATCCCGTTGTTACTTAATATACGTCTAGACGATGCAATGCGCAATATGGAAAGCGAAAATGACAGGGCAGCACCACATACAGGGTGTCTCTAAAATGTCTGTACAAAAAGCTACCATATATTGTTTAGACTAAAATAAGTATTTTTAACCAAATTTACCTATATCCAAAATTCCTTCGTTTAGGCGCTAGAGGGTGTCAAAGTTCTTAAGAATTTTTCAACTTTTCACAATAACAAAAAAAGTATTTTAGTTATATGAATAAATTTTGGCATGCGAGTTTGTACTTCAAAAGACTATTTTTGGTACTGATTCTTTGTTCTCTGTTGTTACGTTAATTGTCAATGGTGGGTCATCCACATCTTAAGACGTTCATATTTTTTTTAAGTTTTGTTAATATTCACCGAAATTTTGTGGCCTATAGCCACTTTTATTCTGATCATTTTTTGTCTCTTATTTGATTTCGCTATCGATCATAGTTTAGGCAGCAGAAATTGTTTTATTTTCCAATGCGTCGTCCAGTGTAGCTATGATTCTAAACGTAGTAGGCTCATCCAATGTTATCACAGTGGCATTGGATTGTCAACACAAAAATAGCAATTAAGTAAGAGGGCTTTGCCACCTATCAAAATCTAATCAAACTGTCAGTTCCAACAGCAGACGCTGTATAAATCGTTGTTGAATTTTGTAATTTTCTTTATTATGGCCGGAAAATACACTAATGGAGAACTTACGGATATGTTAATGGTATATGGATTTTGTCAAGGGAATGGGCGCGAATCTGTCAGAGTGTACCGAGAAAAATTTCCAAATCGTCGGGTGCCGAACCATCAAACTTTTGCCGCTATTGAGAGACGTCTTCGGGAAACAGGTAGTTTTGCACCTTCAACTGTGGACCACGGACGTGAGCGAACAGTAAGAACTGCTGATACTGAAGACGAGATTTTGGAAAGGGTTGCAGAAGATCCAACATTAAGTACCAGACGCTTGGGTCTTGAAGTAGGAGTATCCAAGGGTGTCGTCCACAGAGTTCTAAAAGAGCAACTACTCCATCCGTATCATCTTCAACCAGTGCAAGATCTCTTAGAGCTTGATCCTGATTTACGGCTCGGATTCTGTCAGTTCATTAACGAGCGAAGAGCACACAATATTAATTTTACCAGAACCATTTTATTCACAGACGAGGCTTGTTTTACAAGAAGGGGTGTAACTAATTTACACAACGAACATGTCTACGCAGATGAAAATCCACATGCCATTAAAGTAACGCATTACCAGCACGAATTTAAAATTAATGTTTGGACAGGAATAATCGACAATCATATTATTGGACCCGTCATGTGGCCGGAGCGATTAAATGGTGAAACTTATTTGGAGCATCTTCAGAATACATTGCCAGATTTATTAGAAGATCTGCCATTGGAACTTCGTCGAGAAATGTGGTTTATGCACGATGGGGCACCACCACATTTCACCTTAAATGTTCGCAATTTCTTAAATGCACATTATCCAAATAGGTGGATAGGCAGAGGGAATGATGCTCCGATAAACTGGCCACCACGTTCTCCCGACATAACGCCATTAGATTATTTTTTATGGGGAGCCCTAAAAACAACGGTGTACTCCAGGCCTATAAATACAGTACAAGAATTGTGGAGGTGCATACAAAATGCCATAGATACACTGAAAAATGACATTGACGTTATGCAAAGAGTACAATTTAATTTTTTACGTCGCATTGATCTCTGTATGCGTGAAAATGGTAGACATTTTGAACATTTATTGTAGTGTTTTGTGTCATTGTAATGTTTTGTTTCTTCAAATTTTAGATTTAGTTGCAATAATTATTACAATACTTGTCTAGTTTTTATTAGTCAAATTGTGATAACGTTAGATGAGCCTACTACGTTTAGCATCATAGCTACACTGTACGACGCATTGGAAAATAAAACAATTTCTGCTGCCTAAACTATGATAGATAGCGAAATCGAATAAGAGACAAAAAATGATCAGAATAAAAGTGGCTATAAGCCACAAAATTTCGGTGAACATTAACAAAACTTAAAAAAAAATATGAACGTCTTAAGATGTGGATGGCCCACTATTGACAATTAACGTAACAACAGAGAACAAAGAATCAAACCAAAAATAGTCTTTTGAAGTACAAACTCGCAGGCCAAAATTAATTCATATAACTAAAAGACTTTTTTTGTTATTATGAAAAGTTAAAAATTTTTTAAGAACTTTGACACCCTCTAGCGCCTAAACGAAGGAATTTTGGATATAGGTAAATTTGGTTAAATAGACTTATTTTGGTCTAAACAATATGTGGTAGCTTTTTGTACAGGCATTTTAGAGACACCCTGTATAAACGCTACATTAAATATCTAGTGTAATGCTTTATGCTGCCCACTAACGGAATTACGTTGATTTTCGCTATACGTAGTTTTCTATACAATGTGCCTACCTGTTAGGTATACAAATAAGGATGGCAATGCGATACAGTTTTGAGCAATTGGATACGTACTTGCAGTAACAAAGCATAAAATAAGTAAAACAGCAAACATGCCAGTTGCGCAGTGTAGAGCGGCTTTAGTGCTACTAAAAATTAATCTGTGATTGTATTTTGCAATTTCGCTTGGATGTACATGCAAATAAAATAATATGTCCTTTTCTAATCAGTTAACAAACCAAAGCCCTAAATTACTGGCGTTGTTCAAGAGGTCCATACTTCTGGTGCATTGAATATGATGAAACAGGGGTTGCGCGCACTATAAAATATCTGTGGGCATTGAAGATTAATGTGCCATAGATTCTATTTCACTGTGTGAACCCGTAGATGTTTTATATCTCCTCCCAGAAGGCACGCACTCAGCACGGGCGCCCTTAGGTTCAACCACCGGATCGTCACCGATGCGTGAGGGGGGAAAGCCTTAAAAAATGAGTGGGGTAATCCCTATTCCAGCTAGGCGACTTATTTAAAGTTTAATTTAACTAAATGCCTGTAGACATTACAGCACATTAGAAGTTATTATAGGCAGTGGACTATCTCAAATCTACATAAAGAACGTCTTGGAAAATTATCAAGGAAATACTTCATCTTCCAAATACTGTGTTTACGATTATTGCGTATACGATAACTAGGTTCTTCCATTTCCGCAACAGCATTAACCCTTGAATAAAGGAATATTAGGGTCCTAATTTCATGTCCTGTTTAGTGTCAACGGACGGTCTTGGACACTACATTCCATTAACTAAATTGCGGTTCTATACAGAGTGGGCCAATTATAGTGCGTAGTCGGTCCATACCTATGATTCTATTTGAGTTATCATAACATGAAATTTTACGCGTATGTGGAGAACCCCACGAAGCTTCTATTAAAATTATTTTGATGTATACAGGATGTTCACGTGCTTCGCACCAAACCAAAGTTATGTTTTTTTTAATGGAATGACCCACATTTGTTTACATATTTGGATTCCCCATAAAATTTCATGAAAGTTGATTTGCTACATGGTGGGGTTTAGAGTAAGCGATGTTAAGGTATGGCCATTTTAGTACCGCAGTGTGAACCCAAATTTGTGGTGCTACTGATGTCTGCTGGTCAAAGCTAACTCTAATTTTTTTATTGGACTAGGTTCAGAGGATACTCTATTTGTAAAATCCATTAATACTTTTTTCAAAATAGTTCATATTGTACAGAGTGGTCAACTTGGGCAAAATGGAGCTCTTCTCAAAAATGTTAAATGGAACACCCCGTATATTATTTGCAGGTTTGATAACCAGTTTATTAAGCTCTTGACTGATGCAGATATAGGTAAGTCTTCGACGGATGACTTAGGCAGAAATAAAGATTGAACTTTAAGAATTGAGATTTTTGCCGTAATTTTGTACCAATTTTGGGGAATTTCCCCCATTTTGCCACCCAAAACTCAGAAAAATGCTTACACTTTGTTTTTACAGAAAATTTAGCGAACAGAGCTTACACCGGCACAAGAAATCTCATTGCAAGATTACCTACTTCTTGAAAGGACGGTTTTCTTCCATGGCACTCCTTGTTTCAATTTATACCTAGGTTTAATATGTTACCATTTATTTAAGAATATTACCGTGAAAAAGCAATCTGGCGATGAAATTTTTTGTCTCAATGTGAAATCAACTTCCAGAAACAAATGGAAATCATATTTTGTGTTTTGGACATCAAAATATAGGAGAAACGAATAAACTACCAGTAATTACTACATTTTAAAGTTCAGTTTTCAATTCTACCGAAACCGTCAGTCGCAGACCTAACAATATCTACATCAATCGAAAGGTTAACTGACTATCAAATATGGAAATAATATATGAGGTGTTCCATTTGAAATTTTTAAGAAAAAATGCATATTGCGTAAGCTGTCCACCCTGTATGATATTAAGTTTTGTGACAAAAGAACTTAAGAATTTTACAAATAGAGCAGTCTGTGAACCTAGTCCAATAAAGAAATCTTAAATAGCTTCGACTAGTAGACGTCAGCAGCTCCTTATACACTCCGGTATACACCAAAATAATTTTATCATATGCGTAGTTTTATTTTGATACCTTGAATAGAACCAGAGATATGGGCCGGCTACACACTATTGGTCCACCCTGTATAATATTATGTGCATTATGCTTGCCTGGGAAATTATTGCAGTAGATGTACTAATATTATTTATCTTGAAATGATTACTTCTTATTTATTTTATCGTAGGAAGACTTGTGGTGTTTGTTTTTACTTCCGACAGAACATCTGCTAAACAGATTTTTTTTTGGTTTTTCGTATATGTACGTAGAACGTATTATTGGCACAATTCAACAAGTGAAGAGTAAAAAATTAATCGCATATAATATATGAGGTGTTCCATTTGAAATTTTTAAGAAAAAATGCATATTGCGTAAGCTGTCCACCCTGTATGATATTAAGTTTTGTGACAAAAGAACTTAAGAATTTTACAAATAGAGCAGTCTGTGAACCTAGTCCAATAAAGAAATCTTAAATAGCTTCGACTAGTAGACGTCAGCAGCTCCTTATACACTCCGGTATACACCAAAATAATTTTATCATATGCGTAGTTTTATTTTGATACCTTGAATAGAACCAGAGATATGGGCCGGCTACACACTATTGGTCCACCCTGTTTCATGGATATCATTATTCTTTGTATTGTTTTGTCAATTTTAGTTTCCTTGTCAACTGTCATAATAATTTGTTTACAATTTTTCGTACATTTCTGATGATGGGATCTTTGTGAATCCTGAAACCGGTAAAATATTTAAATAAAACGTTATATATTGGTAGTTCGCGAAGTATTTATTTGTTAAATCATGAACTTCTACCAAAAAGTAAAACAAGAAGATATTAACTGCATATATATACATTTCTGGACAAAATTTATTAAAGTGCCGCCAATAAAAATAAAAAATACGGTTACGAAAATCTCATGTGATTTAATAAAAGTCACAAATGTCATAGTCAGATGTGTTTTACATTATTTAATTGGTACATCAATGAAGAAACTTAAAAAAATCGACTTGATGTACCTAGCTTAAATACAAAAACGAGAAAAATTACGAAAAACAATAAATTTAAAAATTCGACTAAAGAAACCATTAACTTTAACTAATAATGAAATAAGTGTTTCCGCTTCTCACTGCTATACAAGCTTCCATCCTTCTTGGCATGCTCCTAATGGGGTCTCGGATGCCTTCTTGGGGTATCTGATGCTAACATTGTATAAGCAAGTTAGACAGCTGTTCAAGATTTATTGGAGGCGCAAAGGGCACTTCTAATTCGTTGACCTAATTGGTCCCAGAGGGGATTTAGATCCGAACTTTTTACACTTCAATCAATACATTAAATATTTGCTTCTCTTAAGGCAATTGTTACAACATTGGCAGTGTGAGGTCTTGCGTTATCGTGCATAAAAATAAAGTCCGGACCAAAATTTTTGGCAAACGGCTATACATGAGGCACTATAATTTCATCCCTATACCTTACTGCCCCTAGTGATCCATTGCGCGCTATACTTAACTTTGTACGACCATCCAAACTTATTCCATCCCATACCATCAAAGAGCCTCCACCAAATTTCTCAACTCCTCTCACCTGGTCGCCGCCAAACGCGAACACGACGATCGTTACCAGTAATGTGCAACTTGGACTCCCTGGATTGTTAAATAAATCAAATTTATACCAACTAAAATTAATAGATACTTAATTTCCAAATGTTTGATTTAATTAATCATTTTAGTAATTGTTTTTATTCTTTTCAGGTATGTATTCTTGGGACTTCTTGAAGAGAGAACACAATATTCTTATTGGTAAGGTCAGATAATTAACATGATGCCCATTCTTATTTTCTAATAATACCTATTTAAAACCGGAAATAGATTTAAAAGACAAGTAATTTTTTTAATGTTTTCTTTGTAGTTGGTTGCTCTTGTGAAATGAATTTTCTGGTATTGTTCGTTTTAATTCCTTTTCTATTTATGGTTAAAAATGTAGAACGAGTAAATTGAATGTGTAGGTTTATTCCTACGTGGTAAATGCAAATTGTATTTTTCCGTACCGTACAGTGTCGCGTCGCGTCATGATGTCGTTGCGGCCGTCAGTGACAAGCTTAAAAGCTCTTGTTGCATTAAAATTGTAATTTTCGTAGAAAAGTTTAAGCGTATTTTGCGATAAAATCACGAAAATTATCTGTTTAATAAAAAGTAAGAACACGACAAGACGTTATTAAAACGTAGGTATATGGGTTCTAAAGAGTCCTCATTGTATGGTCTGTAGGGGAGTGAATCCGGAAGTGAAGCCAGTTTGAGATCTGCCCGTGAGACTTATTTCAGAGGAAATTAAAAAAAAATGCAGTTACATGCATAGTTTATTTATAAACAACGAAATCGAGGTTTCTGCAATAAAGCGTACAATGCAAACTGTCCCTTGATTTCATTTCAAACCACATATTTGTTATTTTCACTAAAGAATCTACTAGTTGATATTGATTGGTCTAGAACTGGTCTATTAATACGTCAACATTCACGCCTGCAAGTCTTCATTTTATGCGTGTTTCTTCGGTTCGCACCTAAGACAAAAAATCACGCTTTAGCTGCTTACTCGAAAACATTAAAAAATTAAATGACGAAAATGAACTTGTACTCAAGCAAGAGATAGTTTTTCTGCTGATTGTGATACGCACAATGCTACTAATATTAGAAGCCGTTCACAGAATAGACATCTTGGATACTTTTGAAATTGAGTATCTTATCTCCTTTTTGCATTTTAGGCGTCTGTCCTGAAATGGCTTGAAAATTTATTTACCCAAGATTTAAAATCTAAATATTTGGTTATTGTACAATGTTCGGGAACAGGAAATACCTAAATCTTGGATGCGGCTAACTGTAAGTATGTGCGCCAGTATCTTTAAAGCTGGACTAAAAATAATTCCAAAACAATTACTTATTTAGAGAATAACAAACATAAGCCTCGAAAATTACGTTGATCGACAATGGAGAACAAATGCATAACAACTCTACCATTCGTTTTCGTCTGTTGATGTGCTTCAAGCAGGGTACAATATATGCGCTGACCTAGAGTCTTTGCACCGGGCCTCTCTTGACCATGGTTTAATTATGAACCCGCAGAAGTCGGTTTTGATGTTGTTTGGAAAATCTGCAGCACGGGAAGGAGTCAAGAGTCAACTTGATATTGAAATAAATAATGTTAAATTGACTTGTGTGGATGAAGCGAGGAATCTGGGACTAACGATTGATAGCGAATTAAGATTTAAAAAACATATCAGTAACTGCATAAAAAAATCCTTTGGTACTTTGAAGCAAATTTATTCGAATAAGAACATTCTTAATAAAAATACAATTCGCTTGCTTTGTGATTCACTAGTGTTGGCACATTTCGCTTTCTGTGATGTAGTTTATGGGCCATGCATAGACTCTGGGACGGCGCGTAAAATACAGCGGGTGCAAAATGCGTGTACGCGATTAATTTGTGGAATACGCAGAAGGAACCATGTTTCGCACAAGATAAAACAAATAAATTGGCTTACCATGGCCAATCGTCGTTTGCTTCACACATATCTTTTTTATCATAAAATAATTTATTATAAATCGCCACCATATCTATACAACAAAATTAAATATAGGACGGACGTGCATAATTTAAACATTCGAAGAAAATCTCTAATTACACCTCCTATTCATAGAACTGCAATGTTTGAAAGGTCGTTCTCCTATAACATAAGTAAATTATATAATTCTATACCTCGGCATTATAAGCAATTTAACCTTGCGAAAATGAAGATAAACATGAAGCGAACTTTGTTGGCTGCACAATGATATCATCCATTAACCTTTTTCTCTCTTTCTTCTCTTTCTTCTCTTTTCTTTAACTTTAACTTTTCTCTGCCCTTGTCTTCTTTCTAGCCATTATATTTTTTTTGTTTTACTTATGATATAAAGATTGTATATATTTTTGTTTCTTGGGTTAAGTGTAGGAACAGCATGTGTCAGTTGAATGACTAACACAAAGCTGAACTTCACCCTTGCTGCTATATCTAACATTATCTGATGTATTTGAATTTTGTATTATTCTACGGCAGTAATAAAGACCTTTATTATTATTATTATTATTATTATTATTAAGTAGGTAATTGTCAAAATTACCTACTAAAACAATAAGCAACTGTCGACAGCAACGTATAAAAGGGCGCTTAGGCTGCGAAATGTCAGCTGTTGACTATAAAGTGCTGCTACCTATCGCCCAAAAGTGTGATTAGGATTTAGTCACAATCTATTATAATTGGTTTTTATCACAGCAGCAAACTCTTCAGACGGAACCTCTACAGCTTGGAATTTTCAAGGTTTTTTGCTTTAGTGGCAACCGAATAAATCTGGGAGGATTAGTCGACGGTCCTATCTTTGAATCATTATTTACAATTTAGAAATATGAGAAGAAACTGAAGCGCCACCGCCATCTGCATTGCAGTGGCCACACTACTTCTGCTGTGAAACGTCCAGTTTACTGTGCATCTCCGCCATATATATGCAGAAATTGGAGAGATTGCAATAAAATTTTCATTCCAATACGCCGGTTGAATGAAGCAACGAATCAAGAAGTTTTTGGTTGAAAATGAATAAGGAATAATGAACTTAGACAATCCTACTTTCTAATTACTATAAATATGTGTACAAATAGTAAAAAAGGTGTCGAGTTTATGACGGTTTTATGACGAATTATCAGTAATTTGAGGGAGATTTATTTAAGTTGAACGAAAAATATTACTATAAAAATAGTGCGAGTACCTAAGTTGATCCTTTATTGATAAATCTTTTTTTATTTAACGCCCTATCTACTTTAATTTCAAAATGATGTTGGAATAAAAATGTGTCTACATGTCCCGTTTTTAGTGCTCAAATTCCGCACCATTAAATGAAAAGAAAGACTATATTATTATAGTGCGTACTCGTGAAAAAGGTTGCATTGCGTTCAACGAAACTCATCAAGATCATCCAATAACACAATATAGGTACTGTATCTAAACTTTCAGAAAAGTTCTGAAGGATTTTTACCTCAATTTTTAGTAACACAGTATTTATATTGAATATACAGGAAGTTCCATTTGATATAAAAACCATGACGTGGCAGCAATGCCAATATCAAAAATAATTTGTAATTTTCCCATACCAATTTTTATTTCATTTAAATAACCTTGCAGTTATCAAGATATTGAATTTGCTCTGAACTTTTTGGTATCAGCCTGTCCTCGATGGAAATGGATCTGTGTTTCGGAGCATTAACGATGATTCAACCAATTAATATTTTCCTGTCCTAAATTTAATTACCTTTGGCTCTGATCAACAAGAGCCACCATTTACGTGATTTATTTTCATCCTTAAATGAACGAAACATCATAAATTTATATACTGGCAAAGAGATAAGAATTTAATGCTGACTAAACGCTCCCTATTAAATATTTATATCGCTCATATTACTGATACGCCATTTTTCGTCGTTTCTATAATACTAGCCACGCAGAGTAGCCGTGATACGTTTCTATTTCGCGTTTTATGAAAAAGATAATATTTTGCAATGTGCGGGGTGATTCAAATTCGAGGGCCACCATTGGGATCTCGCTTATTTGAAATGGTAGAGGGTAGGTTTAAATTTGGCAATTTTGGCATAATTTGGTGCTCCTTTATATGCTGTTAAGAAATTTGAAACGGCATATAAGTTATGGCCGAAAAACAAAAAAATGCTCTTTCTCTTTTCGTTTTTGCGGTGTAGCTCGACTATTCGACCTCGTATCAGAAAGATATGGATACATTATTAGTGCACTTTTTCATGTTCCATCGGTACATTCTCGTAGATTTACAGAAAAACGTTTTATTTTGGCCAGACCACCATCAACTTTATTTTTTCTTATGGACGCCATTTTCGTCTTATACTTTAGTGAAAGAAGTATATTTTTCTGATTTCATTGATATATAACTTGTCCATATTATATCGAATATTGTGGTCATTGCAGTCGAAAAACAATAAATTTATAAGTGGGCCTTTCAAGAAAACAAAAAGGAAACAGCCAACAATTTGTTTTAATTTAAGCAAATAATTAGGTTAAATACATATTTCTGCATTTTTTCGAAGAATAATAAGTTCCTGTGACACATAATTTTTCAAATGAGAATATTAATTAAGTTATGAGGGTTAGTTTATCGTTTTTAGTTCACGTCATGTACAGGAAAGCCGGATGAAGCGATTTTTCCAGATTTTTAATTTTTTTTCTTATTTCAGATAGGTACTATAATTTTTAATGGAATTCGATATAATTATGGATAAGTTACATATCAATGAAGTCAGAAAAATCTGTATGCTTCTTTCAATAAAGTGTAAGACAAAAATGGCGCGAAAAAGAAAAAATAAAGTTGAGTATCAGATTACCACCAAATTCTGTTTTAGTGCCAAATTTAAGCCTACACTCTATCATTTCAAATGTGTACAGTAAACCGATCGAGTGATGGCGAACGGTGGGAGTCAGTGCGCGCAGGCAGTATCCCGCCCAATCGTAAAGAAATTGGCAGGCGGTGGTGCAGAGCGCAACTACGTCTAGTGCGCATCCCCACCGCCCGCCATCACTCGATCGGTCTACTGTAAGTAAGATCCTAATGGTGGCCCTCGAATTTGAATCGCCATGCATGTGTATATCTTTTCCGCTTTTACAGGTGGTCCCATTTCTTTTACAAAGCATATAAGTAATTTTGTCTTACATGGAGCGCCTTGCAAATTATTGAATATCAGTATAACGCTATTTACAAATGTCGGGCAACATATTTTGAATTATCGGTATTTTCGAAAATTTGAAAAATCTTCAAAATTTAATACCTTAGGGCTCGGTGAAACTAGCAACGGAATTAAAAGAAGTATATCTAGATGTCAAAACTTGTAAAGAAATGCGGCAATTCAACGAATATGCAGTTTTGACAAAAAAACGCAGTAAGCAACCCCATACTGAAAACGATAAGGGAACCCAAAAATGCCATATCGTTAGGTACGAACCATTAAATAATAAAGTTGGGAAAACCGTATGTACAAGTTAAAGGGCTTGATATACAAAATTAAACGTTGTAAATTTGTATTTTCTAAAAAATGCGTAATCAAAATGCATACGAAGTTGACAGAATCAAATCCCACGTGCACCTAAGTACTTAAGTTACCTGTAATATCTAGAAGACAATAAAAAAGCTTTAGTAAGGCAGTAAGTAATAGATAGATATTTTATACCTAGTGCATCCAATGATGTAATTTAACCCAGATGTTTCTTTCTATTTTGCTGTATGTTGACACAATGGATGCTTTATTGCATTTTTAAAAGATATAAAGAAAAAGCTCTCTAGATCATCTTTCGAGAAGGACAGTCATTGAGCTTCAGTAAATTGGCCGAGTGTTTCCGTCAAATAGCCGGGCTAACCTCGCCCACATTGCACCGCTAATCGAGAGAACCTTCATATAGAAACAACACGCTACGAAAGGTGGTTGAGATAAATCAGCATGCTGAAAAAGTTATAGTGATTATTAGAAGCTGTGTAAGCTGCTACACTTACTCCAGTTAATGAATGATGCCAAATGTTCATCTTGCTTCTGCAAATCTCTGGCCTCGCTTATTAATATCTCGCGGAACTGGGGGGTGCTTATTTTTTGTTTCCGTTTGTAAACTAGTTATTTTTGTTGTACTATTTTTTCTCATCTGGCATTTCTGAAACCATTTACTAACATTAGTGTTGACAATTAATAATTAAACAGATATTGCTGACCTAGTAAATACATACCTATGTGTAAAACCAGCGTGGCAATTAATGTGAGATATTTTTGTAGTAAATCTTTAATATTATTAGGACAATTCATTGATTACTTTGGGTAGGTATCAGAAAATGAGCCACTCGGCTTTAGCAATAGTAATCTTCTCTCTATACAGGGAGGTTTTTCGTTTAGGTTACTTGTTGTGCCGCACCCATGTTCCAAAGATGCAGTGTGATTTTATTAGAACGTGTGACTATACACCCACGGTACAACGGCCTTTCAGTTAGAAATGTGCTTTTCTGGGCTAAAAAGGTGGAACTCTCGTAGTTTATATAACGGTAAAATGTATATATGTGGGTAACGGTCTTGCTGTTTATATTTATAACGTTTAAGGGGGAATTAGACCTTTGGGAGTATTATAAAGAAAACTCTTTTTTCAAATATCCAAGCTCTCGACGTGTATTGACGTCTTCGTCAGGGAGACTACAATATAAATTAGTTAAAGAAGTAACATAAAAATAATTGTTAAAACTTACAGAAAGTGAGATTAAAATGTTAGCATCACAGTAAACAGTATAAAATATATCTTGAACATAATTTTTTATATAAAATAGTCTTTAAAATTGAAAATATAGATTCGAATGTAAAATTGTTAAAAAGTTGTAAAAAATTTTTTTGTTTATTTATAATTTTGAAAATTTTTTACCTATACAATAATCCAATAGAATTTGTGTATCTACAGTCACGTATTCAAAGACAGCCAATCAGGAGAACATTTAACTGAAAATTTTTTACCTATACAATAATCCAATAGAATTTGAGTATCTAGAGTGAAGTGTTCAAAGACAGCCAATCAGGAGAACATTTAACTGAAAAGTGCTTATGGGCTATTTTCACTTATGTCATCTGGATTACTGTAGCAACGGAAAAATGTTTATTTTGCACTGCTGTCGAATTTTTTGCACAAAATGTCATTTCCAAGATTGTTCTTTTCAATTTTAATTTCTTTTTAACAAATTGTTCTTTTTGGGCAAAAAATTTTCTTACCGAATAGCCCTCGAGTCTTGACAAATCCTCATAATTGATACATTTCCTCAAGCGGGTTTCTCTGTGGCAACATACCTCCGCCTTCGGCGTCGGGATGTTGCCGAGCAACCCGCTTTCGAAAATGTATCAAGTTATTTCGAATTATCAAGACCCTTGGGCTATTATAAGTGAAGAGTGCTTATGGGCTATTTTCACTTATGTCATCTGGATTACTGTAGCAACGGAAAATTTTTATTTTGCACTGCTGTCGAATTTTTTGCACAAAATGTCATTTTACAAATTGTTCATTTAATAATTGTTTCAATAACAAATTGTTCTTTTTGGGCAAAAAATTTTCTTACCGAATAGCCCTCGAATCTTGACAAATCCTCATAATTGATACATTTCCTCAATCTACTTTTGAGAATAACAGATAAATTTTCGAAATTTCATATTGCATGTTTTGAACGCACCTGAATAGCCGTAGCCCACTAGTTTCGTCCTTGAGGAACTCATCAGTGCGGTGCTTCCCCCTACAAACACAAACCATGCAATATTACCCCTCCAGATATACTTTCAGTCTTCCAATTTCTTTAGCATAAATTAGACATGCCTTCTTAATATTAAATATATACCTATATTCTACATTTATAAAGTAGGTACATGTAGTCTTAATCTATGAAAATTAACGAAACAAATAAATTTAATATTCCAGGCTGAAATAATCGGACGATACTTAATAATTGTTAGTTGTTCATATTGTCAGTCAGTTTGATCTCCTACAGCTAAATACCAACTTGCTTTATTCGTGTACGACAGGTTATAACCTTATAACCAGGAATATTTACGCGTTAAGCAAAATCCCCAATGCAACTGCTTTTGCGATTACGGCTACGAAGAAATCAGTTTTTATCTCGACTAAAATTTGGAAGCTCTTCCTTTATATTATCTATTATTATCTAATCAGGAACAACAGAAATTTACTCCGAAATTTAAGAAGTCTTCAATCTGAGCGATGGATGGCAAACGATAGGGGTTAATTAATTGTTATTGAAACCCACAGTTTTGTATCCAAGTATCATTGGTAACTAAAAATGAAGATCTTTATATGTAGGATATGCTGCACACACAAATTTTCAGGCTGTGCAAATATTCTAATTATAATTGAACAGTTAAACTCGTTTTATTTTCATTTTTGTTTGAGAATCAAACTTGAAAGATGTTAAATAGAAAATAATAGAAATAAAAAAGTGTCCATTGCGCATCAGCCTGTGAACTTCATTTCAACTCAAAGTGACCTAGTTCTGAAAGAGTTCAAAGTTCATCTTGAGCAACAGAACTTAGTTCAAGTTCAGTTAGAAATGAACTTTGTAATTTCTTAATCTTGAAGTTTCTCTTTGAAACTGAAGTAAAAAGTCAAAAGAGTTTTATTTTAAAACGCTCAATTCCTTTTAATATGCATTTAAAATTCTAGGTTTCAAATAGCGTGTCTCAGTGATAAGATTAAGTGGAATGCGGGAAATGCGTGCAGACCTATTGAGCTGTACGAGGAAAGACATTTGCTATTGGATCTCAAAAATAAGGAATATAAGAACAGATACAAAAATGTGATGTTTTAAAGGAAATAGTGCATTGAACCATACGTCTGTTTGCATTCAATGTTAAAATCAACCGTTACCATAAGCAAATCCTCTCCGTTTTGTTGAAAGCAACACATTTTTTTAAATTGAAAATCACGATATAGAAAAATAATTGAGATATTTTTTGTTGCAGTTTTATTGCAAACTTGTTTCTGTTTTGTTTGTTTTTGAAATCGACCTTTGTTGCGTTATTGTCTTGAGAACCTGTTGCACTTTTATCAGCTTAATGTGGCTCTGGCATTACGTTTTATTCGTCTTTAATAAACCGTAATCATATCAGCCGAAGGCACATTTCTACATTTCCGTACTAAGTTATAAATGCAGCAAACCGTAGGAATTCCTAGTACTTTGCTGAAACAAGAAGCAATACGTAGACACAGAAACCACTTAGAAGTTTGTCAACCGGCTAAAGAGGCTGCCACATTTGATTTCAATTACGGATGCCAGTTCTTCTTGTTTCCGTGTCATTGTATGTATTTTGAATTTCAATCTGCTGTCACTCTTGTTAGGTACCTAATTATATTTTAGCAGAATTTAACAATTCCACAGCAAAGTGACTAATTATTTTATAAGCAGCAACTAACTATGTGCGGTAAAATTATAACATAGCTTCTCTTCATTACAAAAAATTAAGAGCTCCTGAATTTTAAAGTACTCTATTCCTCCATCCAACTTAACGTCAGATAAACTGAGGACATAGTTTACCCAGTTGAGATATGTTTCGTTAAGTGTGACGGTCCCTCGAGAAGACATTAGACATTAAGTAAGTGAATTCTATTAAATGAATAATTTGCAAGACTGTTATATTTATAAATTGTGAATTGAGCCAGACATACTTTTCTACATTTAATAACTATATTTAGTAGATACTTTCCTAAAAACAGAAGTACGATACATAAATTAACAGGTTTTAATAATGTAGGTGACGCAGCTGTTCAGACGGGCGACCTCAATGACGTACACAGCACCTATATAAAACTGGGGGGATGTTCCCTTGTTTCCCTAATAACAAATAAATAATAACCACTTATCTAAATATAAGAAAGGAATGAGAATACTTGGGCATACTTTGCAGATTCCCTTACCCTTACCCATAATTACAATTAATAAGTATTATAATAAGTAAAAAAAATGTGAAATATATTATTTCACGAACCTAGAAATAAAATGGAAAATTCAGACTAACAGGGATACCAGGAAAACATTAATCAGGGCTTGAAAATCTATCTTTTGTCAAATACAAACAGTTCCCTAGAATCCTCATAAAACTGAAACTGTGAAAAGATTATACCTATAAGTAATAGTCCTAGCGGTTAACAAAAAAAACCCTGCAAATTGTGTTAAAAGCATGAAATTTGGTCGGCAGCTGAAATAGGTCAAATTAAGAGATTTTGCCCCCAGTACCCCAAAAAATACCCCGTAGGAGCAGCTCAGGGCCGGAACATATTCCAAGGGGCTTGAATTTCAAAAATAATTAAATAATAACCAATGTGGGCAAGTAATATGTCATTTTATATTGATTTGATATCGCTGAAGTCAATTTAAACCATATTTTATTTATAACTATAAAATTTTCAAAATGGCGGCCAAATTTCCAATTTTAATTCAAAATTTTGCTAAACCCGCTAATATAAAAAAATGTAAAATATATAACATTTTTATTTAAATTGCAGACTCTTAACCTGTTCTAATGATATTTTTTGGTATCCCCAAAAATTTCAAAATGGTTGCCATTTTTGAAAGTAAAATTTATTTGCAGTACCTACCTATACCCTGTTGGATATGGATGGACGAACTGAGGGCATTATATAAATTTAATTTTTTGTTTCTCTTTTTATTTAACATGTCGACTTGAAGATAACTATACCTACATACAGTGTGTGTCACGACAAGTTCCTATTAGACGTTTGTAGAGAAGCGCTCACAATAGAATAGGGTCATTTAATAGAATCCCAAAATTTCGCTTTTTTACATTGGTTGTTAAGTATTGCATATATATATCACCACTAAAAAGTTTCAACCCAATCTGACAAAAACTACCGAAGATATTCGCCTTAGAACATTGAAATATTTTGCCCGGCGGAATTCTACCCTCTGACGTAATCGGATCTCGCGAGTAAGCAGCTGCCGCCTGCGCTCGTCTTCGTACATAGCAAGAAGTAATATAATCCAGCGACTGTTGGTAAAATTTTTAAAGCGTTTTCCGCTTTATTTGTAAATTCTGATACCAATTATTATCATTATATATTTACTTGTATTTTATGTAATATTCGCAATGTGTGATGCTAACTATATTAAAGCCGATTCTTCGAATTTGCCGGAAGTGGATATTATAATGGTAATGGATTATTTTAAATCGAGAGTTTATAAGTGCCGAAATGAGGGGTGTAAAGCTTGGAGAACAGTATTGTTGAAGTGTTCCATAATCGAGGTTATTTAAATAAAAAAGGGTATAATTGAAATCCGATTATCCTCGACACTATTTTTTTCTAAGTGTTCTAAGTGTTCTAAGTGTTCTAAGTGTTCATTCTATTTTCGTACTCCATAAAGTTATCCAATGCAAATTGAGGAACTAAAGTAACTAATCTATATGATATATTAAATATAATTTCTGATCTATATTATCAATTTTCCTATATGATTTCCTAATCTCGTCTCTTATCAAACTACTAGCAAGAAAATTTGCAATCCTATCACTTCTAAATGAACAACGGCGGTTAATACGAATATTTATGTACCTTGGGATCAATTTCTGTCTTCTACACTCCCTGTTGAAATGCACATTGGTGTATGTAATGGTTCTTGAAGTATGTAGCTCTTTATATTTTCGGAACAAAGTGGCCGGACCTGCCTCTTGAACAAA
Organism: Xestobium rufovillosum; assembly: GCA_963966045.1. NCBI lineage: Eukaryota > Metazoa > Arthropoda > Insecta > Coleoptera > Ptinidae > Xestobium > Xestobium rufovillosum. Next base: position 19,381,517 of record OZ014496.1, read on the forward strand.
ATAAAGAGTGTCGAGGATAATCGGATTTCAATTACACCGTTTTTATTTTTTTATTTAGAGAACAGTATTTTGTTGATTCGTTGCTTATAAGCTCAGTTCTACGCACAGCACGCTGCCACAACTTCCTCGCCTGTACATTTTTGGGCAAAGTAATAAATTCTTTTTCCGGCGTGGTCACAGTTGTGTTATTCTGGAAGTATACAATATTTATAATTTTTCTTTTTCTGATTATCCATTACAGCGGTAGCAACACAACACAGAACCAGCCGAACAAATAAAGTATCTAAGTAAAGAGAAGACATCGCGGGCTCCCCTGTTCCGCTAGCTAAGCACAGATCCGATGACGTCACGTCTCTCCAGCTGCACGCGGTAGTTGTTTCGCAGAGCGGCAACTTAATAATTTTTTTAAATAGGAAATCGTCATGAGAAAATTTTAAAATTTCATATCGTTACTGAATCAAACACGCTTTTTCAGAATATGCAATAAAAAATAATCATGAAATGAGCCTATTCTGAAAATTCATAATATCACGTTTTCAAATATTCTCTATTTAATGAAAATAATGGCAACTTAATCCAACTTCAGCTTATACCGGAAGTGGCACTTAACTTCCTTATTTTAAATAGAACTAACACCTAATTTTTTTACACTTTCCGGTTCTCCATAAAATTTTAGATGGACTTTATGTATCATAAATAAACTCTAAATGTCAAAATTTCCAAGATATATGCGAGTTTTCAAATTTTTTTACAGTTGCAGGGTACTCTTTGGCGTCTGCGTCTGCGGCAAAAGAAACAAATTGAAATCGAAACAATTGCGGGCGGTAGCATTAATGACAAAGGTCTAAATTAAAGTTCAGTGTACTGCGAACAGTGATTAGGATGCGACATTAAACTGAGAAATCAAAATATTGCCAGAACTCAACAAAATTAAATGGAACGTCCCCTTTTTTATGCACTTTTTGGATTCTACGGAAAATTTTAGTTGGAGTCGATATAAATCCAAAAAGTGCATAAAAGGGGGCGTTCAATTTAATTTTGTTAAGTTCTGGCAATATTTTGATTTCTCAGTTTAATGTCGCATCCTAATCACTGTTCGCAGTAGTTTCAAACTTTGAGTACACTGGACTTTAATTTAGACCTTTGTCATTAATGCTACCGCCCGCAATTGTTTCGATTTCAATTTGTTTCTTTTGCCGCAGACGCCAAAGAGTACCCTGCAACGGTAAAAAAATTTGAAAACGCGTATATCTTGGAAATTTTGTCATTTAGAGGTTATTTATGTTACATAAAGTCCATCTAAAATTTTATGGAGAACCGGAAAGTGTAAAAAATTAGGTAGTAGTTCTATTTAAAATAAGGAAGTTAAGTGCCACTTCCGGTATAAGCGGAAGTTGGATTAAGTTGCCATTATTTTCATTAAATAGAGAATATTTGAAAACGTGATATTACAAATTTTCAGAATTTTGTGTGGTACTGGACCGTTCGAACAACTACTCCTCGGGCAAGTACCCCGCCAGGCTTTGAATTATAGAACTAAATCCAGATTTTGGGTACTACGAGATCTTATACGGGATGCTACCCCAAACATATCGCCGGGCTTGAAGCATCCTTAGATCTCTACGTAGGTACTTTCCTGCTCTACCAGCAGTAGCCTTATGTATGTCAGAAGTTTTTCAATATTGCATGTTTCGAATGTGCATGGAAAACCGTAGACCACTGGTTTCGTCATTTCGAGACTCATCGGTACGGTGCTTTGCCCTACACATACAATACTGCTTGCTGTATACTTACATGCTCGGTGCAAGTATTAGCAAGAGCTAATATTATTAGCCGAATTATGCGCTTCTCCACAAACGTGTAATAGGAACTCGTCGTGGCACACCCTGTATGTAGGTATAGTTATCTTCAAAAACAAATTGTCGACATGTTAATAAAAAGAGAAACAAAAAATTAAATTTCTATAATGTCCTCAGTTCGTCCATCCATATCCAACAGGGTACTTACTGCAAATAAATTTTACTTTCAAAAATGGCAACCATTTTGAAATTTTTGGCGGTACCAAAAAATATCATTAGAACAGGTTAAGAGCCTACAAGTTGAATAAAAATGTTATATATTTTACATTTTTTTATATTAGCGAGTTTAGCAAAATTTTGAATTAAAATTGGAAATTTGGCCGCCATTTTGAAAATTGTATAGTTATAAATAAAATATGGTTTGAATTGACTTCAGCGATATCAACTCAATATAAAATGACATATTACTTGCCCACATTGATTATTATTTAATTATTTTTGAAATTCAAGCCCCTTGGAATATGTTCCGCCCCTGAGCTGCTCCTACGGGGTATTTTTTTGGGTACTGTGGGCAAAATCTCTTAATTTGACCTATTTAAGCTGCCGACCAAGTTTCATGCTTTTAACACAATTTGCAGGGTTTCGGCAAAAATTGTCGTTAACCGCTAGGACTATAAGTAAAGTGGACAATTACCTTGAGGACCATTTCAGTATTACCGAGTTTTGAAAATTACGGCACGATAATAAGTGGTGTTAGCGTGGAGAAGCAAATCAAGGTAAGCAAAATATGCGATTGTACTTGAGGTTGTCCAAATTCACTTGGCTTGGTGGAAAGCATATATTTGCATGCTTCCATGGTTTAATTCTTTTGTGAATTTTAAATTAAATGATAATTGTTCCCTAAGTTATTGTCACCTTTGATTATGACAGATAGATTTATTTATTTTTATTTATTTTTTGTGCAATATAATCATACATAATTACAATACCACAAAGAGACTTACATATCACTCTAGAGAACTTCCATAAATTTTGCCCATTATTTTCAAATAATTTTTAATTACTTCATCGATTTACTACCGGATGCACCTAAGTTCATCTTCATTGATCTTTGGCGAAAAACAAATAAGTGATTTTCATTTTTTTTACTCATTAATAAACAAGGAAATTTGCATGATTACTTTGAAAATGCTGAATTAATGCCATGATTCAATAGTTATGCAGATAATGTATTTAGAATATACCTCTCATAAGACAGTCTTGAATTAATATTTCTCTTTGTGCAAAGAAGGATGGAGAAAAGGGCGGAAGAAATATTAGGAGAAGATCGGTTCGGATTTAGACGAAATAGAGGAATGCGCGAGGCCATTTTAGCTTTACGAGTAAATTATAGAAAAAACAATAGAAAAGGGAAAGAGAAGAGATTTAGAAAAAACCTTCGACAACGTAAAATGGGGGAAGATGTTCGAAAAGGTAGGGATGAAATATAGGGACAGAAGAATAATACATAATCTCTACAAAGAGCAAAAGGCAGTTATAGAATTTGAGCAGGAACGAAGAGAAGTAGATATCCGGAAGGAAGTGAGACAGGGATGTGCATTGTGCATTGTCACCTCTAAGTTTTCACCTTATATATCGAAGATGCGATTAATATTGTTAAGGACAGAACAGCCTCAGGGATTAATGTACAGGGTCAAACTATTAACATGCTTAGATTTGCGGATGATATAGCAGTGTTCATCAAGCAAAGAAGAATTAGGAGCGGCTTTGAATGAAATGGAAGCAGGACACAGGGCTACGGCATGAAAATCAATAAAAAGAAAACTAAAATTTTGGTATGTAGAGGGAGTGAAAATAGGACTAAAATTGAAATACAAATTGGAAATGAGAAGATAGAGGAGGTAGCGGATTTCTGCTATTTAGGAAGTAAAATAACTCGAGATGGTAGGAGCACTAAAGATATAAAACAAAGAATAGCGCAGGGCCGAGTTGCGTTTAACAAAAAGGAACAACTGTTATGGTCGGGAACGGTTAATGTAGAAACTCGGAAGAGACTCTTAAAGTCGTACCTATGTATTGTTAGGATTAAGAAAACAAAGCCTCCCAGTCGTTCGTCTCAGTATTTACGTTATCGGCACGTATAATGATGTCATCGCATGAGGTGGACCAAGCCCGGCTGCGGGGAAGAAGGTTAATCGGTGCTTAGATATAGACGCGACAGCTGCTAACGGTATCGATATTAAAACGTATTGTTACAGTCCGAATTGGAATAAATTGTGAAATGTGGTAAACGGGTGTTTTATTTTAAGTACCCAGTATCAGTTCGTGGTGGTAGTGTTGCTCTTGGTTGTGAGTGGCAAAAAAAAACTGTGAAAAAGGACCCCAGCGTGATAGTGCGAAATGCCGAGGTCTAGTAATCGCAGGGGTGAGTCGACGATCTCATCGATCACAGGATGAGATGGGGTCCCGAGTGGCGTGCGTGGTAGAAATAGAACGCCAGAGACTTCAGGGAGTAGTGGAAAGAAACGGAGAGCAGAGAAGGCAAGAGGAGAACGTCAGGCAAAAGGGGTTGTTCGACGTTCTGGTCGCACTTCGGAACGAAGAGAGAGGAGCCGGAGTCGATGGTACTCCAGGTCCTGGTCGGAAAGGCGAGAGCGGAGTCGTACTCGACAGCGCTCCAGGTCTAAGAGAAGCGAGTTCAGCGAAACAGTTACCTACTCATATCAGGGAGGTGATTGCTGAAAGTATGGGTAAGGTAGTGAAGGAACTTATGGTAAGGGAAAGTGACCATCAGGTAAGAGTTACTTAACTCACAAGTAATATTATCGCAGATCAGAGGCCGGGCGGTGTTTTAACTGCAAACAGACAGGGCATTACAATAGAAATTGCCCGGTAAAGCGTCAACTCGCACTCCAATAAAATGTTAATTTAATTGATAAATAAATATTCGTTGGAACTGAAACTACTCGAGTCGCCGATAATTTTGTCTACGGGTGAGCTTGGATCGCAAATGTTTATACATGTAAAAAAATTACGGTAGATGCTGTTGAACGAGTAGTTAATTTTTTATGTTATTGATTCAAGTATTACGGAAGTTGATCTGTTTATTAATTGGTCAGAATTTTTCGGAATTATACGATGTTCATTACAGCAAAGACGGATTTGAAATTTAGTAGTAATGTCGACTGTACAACTGTGAACATAAACAACTTAGAAAAGACAAACATAAATATCGGCTCGAATGAACCTGATATTGTCAACAAACTTTTAAGTGTGCTTAATAATAATTATGCAGATTGTGCAGCCCAACAACAATAAATCTTACAACAATAAACCCATAGCACAGCGGCCTCGCCAATTTTCAGATTGCAAACGCGCACAAATAAGGGAAATTACTTAAAAAACGGAATTATATCCGAATCACAGTCACCCTATGCAAATCGTGTTTTACTTGTAGCTAAGAAAAATTAAAAAAAGGATTATGCGTAGACTATAAAGCCCTCAATAAAATTACGGTCCCAGATAACTATCCCCTACCCTGGAAATTAAAGTATACACCGATGCTAGTCGGTGGGGTCTCAAACGAATACAGCATGTGGATGCTGTAGGCACCCATTACGGGGAAAAAGAGGGTTCATGCAGTCATAATATCGGAAGATACTTGGTTGTTGGCAGCTCAACAACAGGACAAGAACATACACAAGATAAAAGCGATATTAGAGACTGGTGACCAGAGTAGTAACGCCCAAATTTTTCGGAATTACAATTTAAAAGGAAAAACAAAAATATAAATTAACATTGTTGGTTTAGTTATGCGCCACTCCAACAAAAATGTTAAGAATTGTTTACAATGTACCTATCTCTTTTTAAAATCCACAAGGTAAAATGCTGGGGTATTTGCATCCAATAGCCAAAGTTCCTCAACCATTCCACACTATCCATATGAATCATGTAGGACCATTTATCAAAACAAAATCAGGAAATCACAGGTTTGAGTCATAATTGATGCAGTTACCAACTTTGTACTGACAATTGTTGGGGCGAGAATGTTTCCAATGTACAGCTAGGGTTAAATTAATGGAACTCTCAATAAGGCTATAGGGGTTGCGCCTAGTGAAGCCTTGTTTGGGTTCCGTGTATGTTCACAGGGAAAACTGGATGGAAAGAGAGGCCGTTGACGTTGCTGCGGTGCGAGCTGTTTTGCAACGGCACCACGAGCGGTACCAAGCAGACCAGAAGCAGCGATTCGACCAGAAATAGTTAAAGGCCCATCACTATATGGAAGGCGACTTGGTCCTTGTCAGAGTCACCACCACGTCGGCTGCTGGAACGGGTCACAAACTCTTGCCAGAGTGGAGGGGTCCGTTTCGAATCTCCAAACCTCTTGGCATCGCCCGCTGTGACATTCCTGGCGGCAGTTGCTCCCGGTTGCGCCGCAGAGGGATGGCAGCCGTTGACAACATGCGCCGTTGGATTCATTTTGATGAAGTGGAGGATTCTGTGGCGGTCGAGTCACGGGATAAGGAGAAGACTGTGGCGCTTCAGTCGCAGGAGCGGTATCAGAGTTGCTGAGACGAGAATGGCTGGTAGAACGACATCAGGCCGGGCTCAGTTCTAGCAAGGAGATGGGGAGAATGGCTGATGGACTTGCATCAGGCCGGGCTCCGGGAGAAGGGCTGGTGGCCAGACCGGGCTCGGTTGTCGCCGAGAATGGCTGATAGAACGACATCAGGGAGAAAGGCTGGTGGCCAGACCGGGCTCGGTTATCGCCGAGAATGGCTGGTAGAACGACATCAGGGAGAATGGCTGGTGGCCAGACCGTGCTCGGTTGTCGCCGAGAATGGCTGGTAGAACTACATCAGACCGGGCTCAGTGCTTGCAAGGGGTGGCATGGAAGGGAGAGTAAGGCCTTTTCCATGGACCGAGAGTACTGCGGGGCCTGAACTACAGAAATTTACCATGGCTATGTCAAGGTTACTCTGGCGTACTCCGCGGGGTACACTTGGACATAGGGGTGGAGTAAAGGTAATGCGTACGTCTCGGGTCACTGGCATATGCATAGCGAGTGATAGTAGGTTACATGTACTACCCAGGTATTAAACTGTTATATATATTCCCTAGGTAATGCGTACGTCTCGGGTCACTGGCATATGCATAGCGAGTGATAGTAGGTTACATGTACTACCCAGGTATTAAACTGTTATATATATTCCCTAGGTAATGCGTACGTCTCGGGTCACTGGCATATGCATAGCGAGTGATAGTAGGTTACATGTCCTACCCAGGTATTAAACTGTTATATATATTCCCTTTGATTTGCTTATTGCCTTTTGTTATTGTATTGTGTTTATTTCGCTTACCTGCGTGTATTGTATAATCCTTAAACTTGGTACCAAGTTTTTCCCTTATTTCCGTAGGCATAGGTTGATCCAAGTCGCTGGCAAGGCTCATGTGATGGCGGATGATAAGTTACATTTTGTGCCGTTCTGTATACTATTGACAAATGCTTGAACGACGGAGTTGAGTGACGTGTCTTATATTTTGTGTACAAGTTTCAGGGGTTGGCCAAAACAGGCAACGAGTGAGGACACTCGTGATTGTCAGGAAAGGCCGAATGTTAGGAACATTAAGAAAACAAAGCCTCCCAGTCGTTCGTATCAGTATTTACGTTATCGGCACGTATAATGATGTCATCGCATGAGGTGGACCAAGCCCGGCTGCGGGGAAGAAGGTTAATCGGTGCTTAGATACAGACGCGACAGCTGCTAACGGTATCGATATTAAAACGTATTGTTACAGTCCGAATTGGAATAAATTGTGAAATGTGGTAAACGGGTGTTTTATTTTAAGTATCTCTAACAGTACGGAGTACGGCATTATACTGGTGCGAAACTTGGACAATAGGAAAAGCGGATTGAAAAAGAGTGGAACCGTTTGAACTGTGGTGCTGCAGACGCATGATAAAGATACCGTGAATAGATAGGGTTAGCAATAGGGAAGTATTAGAAAGAGTTGGGGAAAAGCGAAAGTGGAAGACAATAAAGAATAGGAGAGATAGGATAGTAGGACACCTTCTAAGACACGAAGAAATAGTTCGCGACATACTAGAGTCAGAGATAGGAATAAAAAGAGGTAGGGATAGGCCTAGATTAGATTACTGCTCTCAAATAGTTAGGGATGTTCTACTTTTAGGCAAATGCGTAGGTTAACTCAGGATAGAAAAGGATGGAGGTACGCGTCCAACCAGTCTTCGGACTGAAAACATTATTCTGATGACTTTTTGGTAGCGTTCGATTTCAATTTTCAACGTCCAGTTCAACGTCCAGGCTTTCTTAGTTATCGAGAAATGAGCTACGAGTGTACTTCAATTTTCCCTATCGCGCAATGCCCGACTTGCTCATTACAGAAATTACTGAAGATAATTTCTCACAATGTCAATATTAATTTCAAAAAATATAAAGTCCTCTTTTTTGCTTCAGTTTCAAATCGAAATTTTGTTACTTCGTTGAAAAGTAGCTAGTTTATTAAAATATTTAGATTCAAATTATGTTTACTAGTAATCTAGGTTAGGTACCTACTTTCAGTGAGCTTCGCTTTTGTGGAACTCTGACGATAATAAATTACCTGCCTTAAGCAATATTTTCATAAGTTTAGTATACTTAACTGAAGACGCCGGTCTTCTTACTGTTTATTCAGTGCAAAACAGAATCGCTTGTTTATATTTTTTGTTGCGGCAGTTTCTGTTATAAAATATAGGTAGTTTTTTATAACTGACAATTGTTAGAATAATAAGAATTTACTTCCACTATAAAACAACTTTTACTATAAAAAATGTAATAAACAAAACGTGTAACACGCCAAACTCAAAATAACGTCCTCACTGTACGATCGTCAAAACTCCAGTCCCATCCCAGGATGTTGTTACCATCCTTATCGCCGCTTAACCCATTACGCCAACTCAGCATAACACCACTTCGTTATCCTTGCATCGCGCCGGACTCTCTCTCGCTCTTAGCAAAACACGTGTTGCTAACATTCGGCCATTCCTGACGAACCAGAGCGTCCCCGCTCCCGCTTACCAGGTATTCCAGCTGAAACTCGTATTAGGGCATTAGAATAAGTTAAACTCAATGTGAAAGGTATAAAGCGGCGACTACAATGTCATCCTCCCGTCAACGACCCCGGTGACGTCAGTCCTAACTGAAAATGTACATAAACTTGGCCAAGTTTGCAAAACACATAATACAATAAAATAAAGATAACATAATAAAACAAAAAAAACATATACCCACGCTAACTACCTATGGCAAGGCAGTTTTAACCGTAATCTTGTCACTCGTTATTCCACCAGCCATTCTCGGCGACAACCGAGCCCGGTCTGATGTTAGTCCATCCCTTCTTGCCCATCTCCTTGCTTAAACTGAGCCCGGCCTGGTGCCGTTCTACCAGCCATTCTCGGCGACAACCGAGCCCGGTCTGGCCACCAGCCATTCTCCCCATCTCCTTGCTAGAACTGAGCCCGGTCTGATGTCGTTCTACCAGCCATTCTCGGCGACAACCGAGCCCGGTCTGGCCACCAGCCATTCTCGTCTACTGCAAGTGATATGGATACCCTTTTCTTTTTAAAAGCAGATCCACGGTCTGACGTTCTCCGCGCCAGTCACTCCATCGTACCGAACGCGAGAGCGACTACACCCGGGAATGTCGGATACTGCGTAACGGTCATTTCCGAGCACCTTAGTAATACGGAACGGACCGCGCCACCTTGGTAATAGTTTGCGACTACTACCCGTCGCCGGAGTACTAGTGACTCGGATGAGTACTAAGTCGCCTTCCGCATATTGATGTGCTGTACTCCTTTTCTTATCGAAACGCTGTTTTTGAGCATCTTGATAACGCTCGTTGAAGCTCGTAATGCGTGCCCGAAGTTTCGTAACATCGACCGGTTCACGTTCTATAGCTTCCATTTTCCTCTGCACCGCGACCCTGTACCCCATTAATGCCTCGCTGGGTGTACATCCAATTCCCTTGTTGAATGTGCCATTCAACCCCAACTGAATGTTAGAAACATTATCGTCCCAACGCGTATCATCAGTATTAGCCCCCATTGTTGCGAGAGAATTTAGTATAGTCCGGTTGTACCGTTCCACCTGACCGTTTCCCCGAGGAAGGGCTACTGCATTAAAATGAACTCTAGTACCTATTTCTTGGCAAAAGTGATGAAACTTAGTACTAGTGAAGCACGAACCTCTATCACAGATAATGCGACGAGGGGCGCCAAAGACTTTCATCATATCTTTTAGGCATTTAATAGTCAATTTTGTAGATGTATCTTTCACGGGATAGATTACAACAAATTTAGTAAAGGCTTCTATTATTACGAGAACGTGCGTATTCCGTGCTTTAGTTCGTATGAACGGACCAAGGTGGTCTAGGTGTACCGTATGGAATGGAATGGGTGTTTTCTTAATCGGATGTAAAAGACCCTGTGGTTTGCCGGAGGGAGATTTGAAAAAAATGCAATTGAGACAATTATTTATATATTTTTGGATGAACCGTCTCATATGTTTAAACCAATACCGACTTGAGACTAGTTCGTATGTTTTCTCAAACGCGAAGTGGCCTACGTCGTCATGTGCCATGCGTAATATGTTAAATCGCGCAAATTTAGGAACCACCCACCGTAACCCGTGGTTTGTCACTTTATACACCTTTTCTCCCTTTAACGCATAATGATTAAAAATTTGTTTATTATTAGCAAAGTCGCCCGTTTGTAATACACTCTTAAGACCTTGAATTTCAGAATCCTGCATTTGTGCCGTTAACAACCAGTCCTCATCTGACACTACCACTGCGCATACATTTTTTTCATTGACAGGTGGATTTCTACTGAGAGAATCCACGTGCGGAATTTGATTTCCCTGACGGTGAATGATTGTAAATTTATATTCACTTAATGCGAGCACCCAACGACCTATTCGTGGATTAAGTTCATGTTTTGCAAACGTACTTTTAACCGCAGCACAGTTAGTAACTAGTGTAAACGGTCGGTCCAAGAGATATTGACGGAAACGCTTAACCGAGGATATTATTGCCAACGCCTCCAATTCAAAGGAGTGCCACTTTTGTTCCTCCGGAGTAGTCTGTCTACTAAAATACGCTACCACTTTCTCTCCTTGTTCATGCACCTGCACCAGTATTCCCGCTAGACCCCACCGACTAGCATCGGTGTATAATTTTATATCCAATCCAGGGTCGAACAACGCCAACACCGGTGCAGTCATTAAACATTGCTTTAAGCTTTGAAACGCCTGTTCCTGGGAATCTCCCCACATCCACGTAGCATTTTTCGTCAACAGACCACTTAAGGGCTTGGCTTTACTGGCATAATCCAGAATAAATTTCCGAAAATAGGACGTTAAACCTAAATATTGCCGGACTTGATGGACATTGTTTGGTTTTGGGAACTGTGCTACGGCTTGCAATTTCTCTTTACCTGGTTGAATGCCAGACTTGCTAATTTCGTAACCTAAGTAGTGAATTTGTGATTGAAGAAAAGCGCATTTTTTTAAATTTAGGGTTAGGCCATGAGTTTTAAAAATAGTAAGCACTTCCCGCAATATTTCTAACGATTCAGTAACGCTTTTAGCTGGAATTAGAACGTCATCAAGGTACACCACTACTTTACTAAATCGTAATTGGCCCAACGCAGCATTGAGCATTCGTTGAAATACCGCGGGAGCGTTCGTCAAACCAAAGGGAACTCGCAAAAATTCATAATGCCCGTCTTGTGTTATAAATGCGGTCAATGGCACAGATTCTTTGGCTACTGGAATATGGTAGTATCCGGAGAAAAGGTCGAGGCTGCTAAAATACTGAAATCCCGACAACCGTCTCAGCTGGTCTTCTATAACTGGTAGAGGATATTTATCAGGAATAGTTATTTTATTTAATTCTCGATAGTCTACACAGAGCCGTTTATCACCCGTTTTCTTGGTTACTAATAACACTGGACTCGCATACGGGCTATTTGATTCTTGAATAATTCCATTTTTTAGAAGTTCAGCCACAATTTCGCGGATTTTTACTCGTTCCGAATCTGCTAACTGTCGCGGCCGTCGAGCTATAGGTCTATCTGTAGTGAGTGAAATTTTCATCTCTGCTAAATAAGTGACTCCTATTTCATTCATATTCCGAGCGATACACTCCGAATACTCAGTCAACAAATCAGTGAGTGATTGCACAGCTTCGCAATTGTCAATACCTACATTAACTGTAGTAGATTCTATTAAATTAACGCTGCAATTAGTAACATTCTCAGAAAATGATAAAGTGACACCGGTTTTATTATAATTGATATCGTATAATTCCGTGAAATTTTGGCCGATTAAAACATTTACACCCATAACACTTTGTTCGATCACATACAATAATATTATTCTTTTGATACCGTCAATACACACTTCCTCGTGAACCTCTAACGTCGGTTTCAGTTGAGACCCAGTTATCGTAGTCAAAACAATTGCATCATCGCAAGGTAACATAGTAAGCAATAAATTCGTGGCTGCTGTTTTTGTTATAAGTGAACATTCACTGCCGAAATCTATGAAACATTTTATTTCATGGCCATTGATAAAAATTGTTTTAAAGAATTTTTCTGTATCACTTTTGCCAAGATAATTAATATTGTATTCTATGGGTAATTGCTATGCACGTACTGGACGGAATAGCGGACAGTTACGCTTGTAGTGACCAGTTTCTCTACAATGATAACAACGAATGCCTAACTTTGCTACAGGGTTGCCGCCACTAGAAACTTTTACCGTTCCTGCCCCCTTTTCCTTCACAGCGGGTACAATCCTTATTCTTCTCTCATCTAAGGTTTTAAAATGAGCAGCAAGAATACTAGGGTCTTTTATACCTGCTGTTTCTACTGAAAATTTTATTTGTTCATCGGGAATTCCTCCCATTATCAAATTTACTTGATCCTCGGAAGAAAGAGGTAATTTTAATTTATGAATTAATGCTAATTTTTCAAATGAATACTGGTAAAGAGACTGGTTACTTGTAGGGACGCAATTCAACATTGTTTTTAATAGGGTGTGTAAATCGCGTTTTGGTCGAAACTGACTGAATAAAAGGTCCTTCCACTCGGACCAGGTGAAAATTCGAGTCGGAAGTCCTCGGTACCAAACTTCTGCGGGACCTTTTAATTTATTAAGGGCTAAATGGCAAATCGTTCTATCGTTCCACCCATAGATATAGGCAAATTCATCTACCGCTCCCAACCACTCGACTACATTTTGGGAAACCGGATTGAATTCGTCGATTATATCGGTGTATGCAACACTTACCACTTGCGTATCCCTACTTTGGTTCCCCAGGGTCTTCACCACCCTTTCCATACCTTCGCAAATGGCGTTACCGAGCTGAGACACCGTCTCGCTCACTTCGCTAGGCAGTAAACGTCTCGAGTGTCCTCCCTCACTCCGGCCCTGGCGCTGCGAATGTCTTGAATGCCGTCCCTCGCTCCGGCCCGACCGCTGTCGTCCAGAGGACCGCTCCTCACTACTACTCTGGCCCTGGGCACCCCGGTCAGCTCGTCGACGACGGTGCCGTTCCCAACTGCCTTCTCGAGATTTCCGTCTCAATGACAGGACCTCTCTTCGGCCGTGTTCTACCCCGAACTCATGGCCACATCTTCCCGTCTTAGACCGCGACCTCTCCCTCGGCATTCTGTTGTTGTTGCAAATAGGGCCAACACAATTATTATCCCTATTTCGTTGCACTACACCAACACCAACACCAATGGGTATTTTTCCACTGTCCACTCTGTGACACGTGTCTCTTTATCCCACTTCTGATGTTAGAATAATAAGAATTTACTTCCACTATGAAACAACTTTTACTATAAAAAATGTAATAAACAAAACGTGTAACACGCCAAACTCAAAATAACGTCCTCACTGTACGATCGTCAAAACTCCAGTCCCATCCCAGGATGTTGTTACCATCCTTATCGCCGCTTAACCCATTACGCCAACTCAGCATAACACCACTTCGTTATCCTTGCATCGCGCCGGACTCTCTCTCGCTCTTAGCAAAACACGTGTTGCTAACACAATAGTTTCATATATTATTATGTGAAAGTTACTTATATGACTGGTGAGAATCTAAAGAACTAGAATTGAGGATTGTTGAAGGGATGGATGGACATTGAATTCAAAATTGGTATTAGGAGGAAATTTTGTCGCTCCGGTGTCTAGGGAAAAATACTATGGGAAAATTATAAAATTATTTATTTTTCTTGATCTCTATGAGTAAATAGCATAAAAGCGACGACTTTACGCGAGGTCTGCATCAAAGAATATAATTTCTTGTTACAGTGCGATTAACAATAACACGGAGATAAGCAATTCCAATAGTACTTAAACATTTCATTCCCTAATTTCTGTAGTATAAACTGGCCAAATGGTATGCACCTACATTTTTATTGCCCTTGCGGCAGAACCGGTGAACATCTGGATACAAACACTGATTATTTGAAAACGAAACTTTTCAAAAATATGCAAAACTGCAGATTTGATTTCTAAAGAAAACGTGCTCTGAATGTACCACAGAAGAGAGAAAGGGCAGAGTGAGTAACGATATGGTAACAGACCAGAAGCGGTGAATGCATCGAAACATTTGACGGGGAGAGAAGATGTACATAGTAAACAAACTCTGGTGCTTTTTTCATGGGATTGTTGTGTGCTCGCGTGCTGGAGGGGGAAATGCTAGGAAATATAAACAAAACACAAACATCTATTATGCGACATAAATTAATTCACGCAACCCCTTCAAGTAGTGGGAAATGATTAATTGGGAGCATGTCGTCACTAATATGAAGAGTAGGACACAACTTACTGTCCTTACTTGAAATCAGAATGGTACTTTATTGTACATCCATGATATACTCCGACTTATTCTCTCTGTCCATTCTCTCCCCTGTGGATTGCTCGAATTTTCATTCTGTTGCAGGTTGCAACAAAGTTCAATTTCTTTCAAATACATCGCAATATAGAAAATTGATTAACATTTCGATGCTCTATTTCCTTTGTCTCTAACGTAGGTTTGATACGTCATATATAACAGAACATATTTATTACTTGTAATGAACACTACAATAAAGTAGACAGAACAGTTTATGACGTATTGATTGTCGATGCCGAATATCCCACTCACTAAGTATGGGATATTAGTATACTTCATACATGTTTTTCTTCTGAAAATTGTGTATTTACAGTCTATCGCTATTGCTTAGAGCGGGTAATGATGCTCATTTATTTTGTTAAAAGCGATGCCATTTATAAAAAGTAGACAACAAAAAAAATACCTCTAACTTAACATTTAATAGCTACAGAAACAGAGACGTGCCTACTAAAATGTAGTTAATCCGACTTTGTTTGATAGGTTTGAATTGTTGCCAAACAATTGGCAAGTGGCAAGTGGCACGTCACGCATCAAGGCGAGTTATTTCATAACTCTTGGATAACTTGGCTATTTTTCGTATCATACTTTAATGTCAACGTTAAGAAAAGAATCCAAACATACAGTTATACTATAGTGGTTATTCCATCTAAAATAACGACTTTAGGTAACGGTTGGTACGTCAAAACGGAAAAACCTCTTAATTGAAAAACATTTAAAACTTTCGTTCTGGATATCTTCCCAAACTGGAAAATAAAGAAAACGTGGAGTAAATACTGCTCATGCCCCAACGAAAATTTTACTATTACCAGTGAAATGCGTACCTATAAAAGATTGCGTGCGGCATGTATTACAGTCACAATTTAAACTTGAAATATTTTCGTCACCCCACTCTAGGTGGAGCAAGCAGAAAAGCACATTAGGTACAAATTTCCTTTTGCTTTTCAAGGAAAATGTCAAATTTGTTACGCCACTGTGAATTAGATCGTGTATGAATCATGAGCTACAAAAACTCCCAACGATTACTTATAGATTAACTTTCGAACAAACACAATATTTCATGAAAATATTACGCACTGAAAATGACGTAGGGTAGGGGTATATGAGAAATTTATTTTCGTACACGTAAGCGAGCTAATGATCAGGCACTATAATATCTTACAATAAAAATAATGGGCACATATTTTATAAATATATTATACCTGTATAGATTCGGTTCAAATTATGACATTATCGTCGTAAATTATGTTCTTAAATAGATGGGTGGATGACGAATATTCCAATAATGAATTTATCTACCTATCTTATCTAGCAATCTATATCTATATATGGGATTGCAAACATAGGTACTACCTAAATATTCTATAAGAGCGTTTTCAAATTTCAATACGTGCGTTCGGTGTCTGCATCCTCTACTACCTCGTCATATACAGCGCAAAATTTAATAAAATGCAATTTATATTGACGCCAATAACGTAATGGCGGAAAACAATTTCAGTGGCCCAGTCAGCTGTCTCTTTCCTTTCTTCCATGAGATACACCTTGAGAGAACTATGATGGATGAGGTAAACAAATTTTAACTGGGCTATATCTACTATGAAAAATTAAAATTTAAGGTGTAAACATTAATAATTGTATCTAATATTACTGGCAAACATCCTGCTTCTGGCGAACCCTGAACTCTCACAGAAAAACTTCCGTTAGTCAGATTCTGATGTATACGTCTCCAATGGGAATATTGTGCTACTTATTTTTAGACTTCATTTCGATATTTCACCAGTTTATCAATTGCTACTGCAATATGATTCCAATTATTACAATAATTTAACTTTCACAGTAAATAAATTTAATTTCCAATCGAAGAATTTTCCTCTTACATACTTGAAAATAACTTGTTATTGGCAGGTGTCAAACCTGACCAGAAGCGTAACATTGTTTCATATCTGTTATTAAAAATATCACGGCACTGATTTATATGTGCTTACCGAAAATAGAAATTTGAATTCCTAAAAATACCTACGTGGGAAAGGTAGTAAAGTACCTTTAGTAAAGAATGGCTACATATAGGCGAATTACCCACTATAAATGGTCAACCGTATAGGATAAGACAGACAGTGGTAAACCACCTGTTTAAAGTTCCATGATCATATATCACGATCAGTTTATCCAATGTAACTAATTGTTTGCTAAACGATCCGAATACAAAGCAATGCTTGTTTGGTTTCAGGCAAGCAAGTAGCAAATTATCGATCGGGCATGCAATAGTGGGCAACCAGGAACTGTCTACAGGACAAACATCTGGAAGTTTGAAAAAAATCTCAACACAGGACTTCAGCATTGCAAATTGAAATTTCAGGGAGTTACTTCAGGTCATATAGAGAGAGAATTAATCATAGAAGAGACTAACATATATAGATGC
Organism: Xestobium rufovillosum; assembly: GCA_963966045.1. Classification (NCBI taxonomy): domain Eukaryota; kingdom Metazoa; phylum Arthropoda; class Insecta; order Coleoptera; family Ptinidae; genus Xestobium; species Xestobium rufovillosum. Next base: position 19,398,704 of record OZ014496.1, read on the forward strand.
TTGGTTTGTTCTAGTGATGTGCAAATCAAGACCATGGAAGTCTTGTTCTTGGTATTGGTCTTGCGCACTCTGATATGCTAAACAACACGTAGGTTCCGGCCCTATCAACGGGCACTTAAATTTAACTGAATGTTAAGGTGTCGACGAAAATTAATTAGAGTTATAATTAAACTTAATTTCCATCATCAATAATTCCAGTAGGTACTCTTGTTTATAAATTTTAATTGAAGACAACTGGGGCGTCTTGACAGTTGCGAGTAGGTGGAAATTATAATTATACTCTAAATATTCCCATTCATTCATCTGCCAATGTGCCAACTACCTACTGTACTTGTTTTGAACTTGAACTGACGTCCCGCAGATTGATACTTCCAGTATTATACCAAAGTTCCTTTACTCCGGTTTTGTCCTAAAAATAAAGTTGTACATAATAATAATTACACGTTCAGTGCAATATTTCTGAGACTTGATAAGTAGCTGTTAATATATCAGTATCAAATGATGACACAGATTTGTCATTCGTCTCATCTCGCAAGACAGGGAAATTTTATGACTCTGATATACTACGCGTGTTCCTGTGATTCTTCATTTATCTTATAAGTTTCCCGGAAATGCGAAGGCTGGGTACTTTCTAAGATTTATAGGCTTGATGATGCGCGCACCTGATCCGGGACTTAAAAATTTAAAGCTTTGAATTCCCAACGGTCGTTCACTCTCGTTTGTAGTTGCTCATGTAATTGACGTAGAAGAGGAAAATCGAATTACAAATTTATTTACTTCAGCTCCACTGCGTTTTCTGTTGTTTTTAACTGGGAAGTTATTACTCTTTAGTGTAAAATTTGGCTAGGTATACATATATATAGTGATAAGTAAAAGCGAGATTGACCATCTGTGGTAAGAGCACTGCACCTCAAAGCCAACTATTTGTTGATAAAATCGACCCATTTATTTATCTTAGTATAGTCAGTAATCAGTAAATGGCAGAATGCTATATAGATAGGTGTCAGCACGAGCGCGTTCAGTGTGAAACCTTTTAATCGCCCGCGAGGCTAGAGTGAGAGGTGAGGCAGAGCGATTTCGGCCCGGCCCGGCGCGGCGCGGCGCGGCGACTGCGAAGCGTATTTCGTTTAGAACCTATGGTTTTTATTTTATAAACATTTTGTTAGCTACGGCAGCGTATTTTTAATGAAAATAAAGGAACGTTACTATTATTACCAAAAACAAGTGGAACTATGATGCTCAATGCAATAAATACGTGTAGTATAGTGTATAGATTATACCGTTAATTGTTAGCATGGCATAGGTACCTGGTTGATGCATATATAAAATAATAAAAATGGTGGTTATAATAATGGGTAAAAGTTAATAATTAGCTAATTAATTTATAATAATATTATGTTAAATAAAGTAGATACCGCTGCATACTACAAGCGACTTTATTGCGTTGTCTATAATACAAAAAATATAATAAAAATTAAGTAAGGAGCAGAAAGCAAGATTTTGTTCCTTGTAACTATCTGTGTGCTTTATATTTACATTTGAATGCACGAGTGCATTGTATTAAGTGACCTTAAAAGAAAAGTAAAATAATATGTCACGCCAAGAATTGCATAGTTGTTATGTAACTACTCTGCCGTCACCTACCCCCACACACCCCAACTTCAAATTTTCAAATGCCACCATGCATTTTTGATGCCTGGACATGCTTTTAGTACGACTGTTTGAAAAAAGTAATAGGTTATAAAGGACATTTTTTAAGATTTTCGACTCAAGATATAAAGAACTACATAATATTTTGAAAAATCTAGTTAATCTATGGTGGTGCATGTTTAGAATTTAGAGCAATGAAAACAATTTAATAAAGTACTCACAGCCCAATTAAGGCAGAAAAAAGTTTAATTTTGTGATTAACAATGACAAACAAAAAATATTGATACGAACTTTTGCCCCGCAAGCGACGCTCCTGGTTGTGACTCACGCTGCAAACACAGCTGCTTTTATTACGGCGCTGACCTTGACTCCCGAAAAGAATAGTCTATAATTTTCTATTGCTCGAAGATTCTCTTTCTGGAACAATGTTCGATTAATAATTTTCCAGAATCTTCTAAGACAAGTATAAAAATGGGAAGCAAGAAGCCGAGTCTGAAGTTTGAAAGTTTGAAGCGAATGAGAATGCGATAATAAGAACCGGGCGATTAATTTATAGACAGCGTTTGACAGTTCGGTACGGGCGAAATGTTTACATGCGTTGTAGTGTCTGGTGTCGGTACGAACGTGGATTCAGTCATCGCGTTTTTAAGTATACCGGGGCGTCTTCGTACGCGATTAACCGTTGAGGGTACGAGTGTTTTTAGGGAAGTTTGAACTCTTGATTTATGTACTGAGGATTGTGTAGTTTAGATAATTAACTGTTGAAGTGTTTTCTGGCAGTTGTTTAATTGTAATTGCTTGCTTTTTGTTGTTTGTTTGCTGCTTGTTATTTCGCTGTTATTGTTCATTTTGTTAATTCCATGTTCTCAAATCACTTCTGGTAATTATTGTAAATATTTGTACATAAACTCACTGCAAATAAATTGTGTGTAAAAACGAAATACGTTACAATATTAAAAATACGTACATATTTTATTATTTATTTGTTTTGAAATTGTAGCAAAAATATTGCTAATTATTTTTGTTTTTATTAATCACAAAATTATATATTTTTCTGTTATAATTAGGCTTGATTTTTCAAAACCCAAAACAATATTTTATGTTTAAAACCTCAACGTCATATATGTATCTAGTATGAAACCTATTACTTTTTTAATAAACTAAAAAAGATGCCCTCTTTCGTAAAAAGCTTCGGAGAATGTAGTTGATGTTTCTTCTCCCCTAGACGTCTGGCTCGTACATCGACTAAAAATCAGTTCACGTGTGATCTCTGTGAACAGTGCGGCGTGCGATCACATGCCTAAAGGATCCTGGTAAATGGCGAGGTAAATGGTAACCGTCGTTTACCATTAAAAACAGACACAAGAAATGGGCATACCTGTTCAGTACGATATTTGACCTTTTTCCGGCGGTCTTCAAACTAAGAGTCACATTGACCCTGATGGAATTTATTTGGAGAGAGCACACCACCTGCGTGCTTTTATAGATGTGTTATACCTATAGGTATAAAAATTAGCATCAAGAAATTAGGTGGGTTAGGTGAAACTATTAGTTAAACATTTCTGAAGCAGATAGTAGCTATCATAGGAGTTTGCGGTTAAAAATTCATTGCAGAAGCTTTATTTATTCTATAATTGGCCTATGACATGCCCAGCACCCATAGAAAAAAGGTACTCTCAAATTCTAATTTTATTCAAATACATTTTAAGCATTCTAGCTAATCTTGACGTACTTGACGTACTTGATGCCAACTTTTCAATTAATAATCATCGCTTTTTTGCCTTATAATATATTCAGACGAGCATCCTCATGATGATATTTATGCATTTTGATTGCGTAATTTTAGAATTATTCTTTTGTGAGGATGAGGAAGGAATTTTGCAGTTTTTGGACTTTGTGCCATTCCGCAAGGAGAACGGCTCGCGATTAAATTCTTACACTGCTCATTACTGGAATTCATAAAGATAAAGATACATTCCTAATAATAATAATAATTAGCCGAAACTGGTTTTGACATAATTAATATTCTGATGATTGACACGTCCGCGCCTTTTATGTTCCGGTTTACCTTCGTTCATATATATAGATATTTATCTATAAATTAACTACATGTACAGTTTGCCCCAGATCAGGGATCCACTATCTTTTACGTTAAAACTACTTAAGTTACGACTGAGGATTTAAATATTTTCATAACATATTTGCATACAATATTTGCATTTTCTCAGAATTTTCTTCCCGCCAAGCTGATAGATGTAGCGGGGAGATTCTCCAAAATTTCAAATGAATGCTGGACTCGTATTACACGTCAAACGTAGGTCACTGGAGAATACTAGAAAAGGGGTGGTGGTTTCTTAGTAAGTACAAAGTGTCCCAAAAATCGTTGTGCAGTGAAATATTCTTATTTTTTTAAACATTGTTTAAACATTTTCTACAATTCACCAGACCTGACTCCTCCAGACTATTTCCTCTGAGATTTAAACAATGCTTGAAAATTAATAAAAATATTTCACTGCACAGAGACTTTTGGGACACCCAATATAATCGTTATTTTGAAATTTCAACTTCCACAACTACTGTCCAAAACAAATATACATATCTTTGCACGGGAATAGTCATTTAATATGTTAGTGTTTGTATTTTTAAAGAATAAGAGATTCGTCTACGAAATTATTAGGTATGCATTATGTTCGTTTACTGCATACGTTACCCCTGTAAACTATTATCATATGTTCAAATTGTCTCCGATTCTCTTAGATGTGTAGGTATGAACCCTATCCAACAATAAGTCGCCGAAACAAATCTGATGGTAGACAAGACATTTTTGATGTCGAAATTATGGTGGTCACCCTGTATATCAAGATAGTCTACCTTTTCTTGGATGATAAAATCAGGACCTAGATATTAATTACAGCTCTGTGTCAACATTTCATTATAAACATCAAGGAAATACTATATGCATTCTTAGTACGCCACAGATTGGTGATCCCGAACACAAATGGACCTATTGGTAACTATGAGACAGTGAGCAAACTTTCTGATGGCCATTTTATATTGTCCTTCCATTAAGGCCGACTGTAGAAAATGGGCGCACGCCTGTATCCCTTGACAAAAATTAAAGATACACCGCCACATCTCCTCCCGTGATTTCTGCGAGATTCGAACAAGTGCACATCGATATTTAGACACCCATCCATTTCTGAAGGTCAAGGATACTGCTTGATCTGCACCGGAAATTTCTTCAGATGGCAGACACAAACGCTGGAAAGTTTTACGATAGAACGTTTCCATCGACAACTCAAAGCAGCGATCAAATGTCAGGAAAATACCACTTGGACCCGGGTAACACGGAGATAAAATCTCAATTCATCCGCCGCAGAAATGCCATACGGACAAACGATACGCCTCCCATGTGAATTTATCTTACCTGAGCAGTTAAATCAATTAAGCGAGGCAGGCCAATTCGGAAAGCGTCTCCGAAGTTACGGAACTCCTAAATCTTTTTATTTCTGAAATTGTTACAGCTGACCAAGTCCTCGTCCGTCGTGACAGCCTTGTGAAGGCCTCTAAACTGTCATTATTCGTGCCCGAGATGTTATAGTTTCCATTGACCGTCTGAAGTCAGCCTATACTCTAAGCAACAATGATCTCCACTCAATCGTTGCATTTAATACTGCAACGCCAACTCCCAAGCTAATTACCACAAGATCCGGACGAAAATTACGTTTCCCGAACCGCTTTATATCGCGTTGAAGCCACCTTCTATACTTTCTTTGGATAACACAATCATAAGCCTGATACATAATATTGTTATTAATTTCAGTTTTCTGTCAACATTTCATTATAAACACCAAGAAAATACTGATAGAAACCGCAAACAAACTTCATATTATGACTTATTTTTAAAAATATTAGCAAAGACAGCCTGAAATTGCACATTAAGAAAGGTGGTTTTTGACGCTTAGTTTGAAGAGCCGCTTAAGTTGCAACTAACACCCCATATAGTTTAACTTCTCGGCATTGTTTACGCGAATTAAAAGTTTTAATATCAGGTACTCCTTATTTTCTTTATTTGGTCGTCATTATGAAGCTGCTTTGTCCATTGAATGATTGGATTTAAGATTCTTCACAGTCGTAAGTCAGGTGGTTTTACTGTAATAGTACACGTCTGATCTGGGATAGCCTGTATTTTATATTCATCAAAAGTGTCTTTAAAAGACTGAAATTACTTTATGAATTTGTGTAGGACATATAAAGCGACCACTACAAAATTGCCTGAATTAAAGGACTCATTTTGAAGTTAATAATATTCCAAATTAATCTCCCCTTAAGCATGTTGGCTTGTTAAAATTAAACATCCCTTTGCATTTTGTATATCCTAGTTAACTCGATATAGAAGCCAACGTAATACGCTTAAATATAATTTCTGGGTGGTAGCGACAGACAGTGTACAGTTTGAAGTAAATTCCATAAAGTGGTAATGAAACAATAATTTTTAAAAAATTCAGGAGCAAACTCAACTTTGATATTTTAAAAAACAATATCTATTATATACCACTCACCTGTTTTTGCATCATTTGATTTTCGGAGTGATACCGTTTTGATATTATATACATATTTATAAAACCATAATCCTAGGAGCGATATAGAGACATAAAACAAAGAATATCTGCGGACCTCGTCGCGTTTAACAAAAGACAACTAATTAGTAATTATGCCCGGCAATGGTAAATTTCGAAACTCTGAAAACGTACATACATGACAAAGATATCATGCATAGATAAGGTTAGCACTAAAGGAGTATTAGAAAGAGTTGGGGTAAAGTAAATTTATGAGAACGGTAAATAAGCAGTAATAATAATAAGTAAGTTTATTGAGCACAAATAGCATAATATAATAAAAAGGAATACAAATTCTAAAAACAACTATTCATGTTGAAATGGACAGGGTTCGTTTCTTCAGGTTTGCTACAAACTAATTGAAATGGTCTTCCGCACTGCCCAGTCAGTACGTGTACTTACATATTATATTAAACCATAAACATGCGAATATAATAAACGTTAAAAAAATGATACACACAAAAGAGAATGTTTGTGATAGGAAGCAACCATAATGCAAGTGACATATAATGGCAAACCTCCTGCCTTATGGGCGTTGTGCTGTGGGTATTTATTATAGTTCCAAATAAATGTGTCGCTGTCATAAAAAGTTAACGTAAATTATTGGTTTTGGTTATTAGAGAAAATTCTGGGAAAATGGTTTTGGAACACAATGAAATTTAGAAAACGCAATATAGGTACTTGACAGGTCTCAAACAAAATTAAAATAAAATCAAGAACAATCAAGAGAACATGACATTGAAGTGGGAAATATTTCGGCATTCAGTCAGCATTCTGGACTAATTCAAAATTGTTACATTCATCTGTAATAACGAGCCGAGAGGGTTCACGTGGATGTTAACGTTGTGTAATTGAAGGACAATGATGTATATAAAAAAAACAAAGATAATTGGAACATAAATCGGCATGAACAAGCTGAACGTTGGGTGAACTTTTGTTGTCATTTGTTAGCCAATTCGGCATAACGATTAGATTTTATGGGTGAATGTCGTACAAAAAAGTTATTCCATTTTTGCCAACATGCTACAGACGCAGCGAAACAAAATCGGCTTTAGTAAATTATAACGTTGCAAGCCTGACGGATTACAACAGCTTAACCCAATTTGACCTAATTTCAAATATAAGCAGGGTACTTATGAACAAGTTTATTATCCTGAAGGAGTGTAGATATTTTTCCGTTTTTTTTGTATTTGAAAGGATGCTAAGTACTTTGTTTTAAGCACAATAGTAACGCAAACCTCAGTGAAATATATTTAAGAATGCTTGGTAGTATGGAAAATCGAAAATTATTGATTCAAGTTATAAATTTAGCTACAATAAGAGACAGAATAGGTGGTACTGGACCGTTCGAACAACTACTCCTCGGGCAAATACCCCGCCAGGCATTGAATTATAGAACTAACATTCGAAACATGCAATATTGAAAAACTTTTAACAAGAGACAGAATAATTATAATTTCAATAATTTCGCTAGTAATCAACCGAGAAATTGTCTAAATCGGTTTTAACAAAACCCTGCTACATTTTCCGAATATAATACACAAATTTATACGAGAAATAAGAACACACAAATAGACGACAACCTCGAAACTGTCAAGTTCTGATTATCGGAACATTATTGCTTCCTACCTTACCGACTCAAAATCCACGTAATTTTTCCAGTCACGGTATCAGAACAACAAATGACCAAACGCGAGCGTTTTTAAGCTGATGACGGAGCGGGGGAAGCGCGGGTTTCTGTTTACTTTTCTGCAAGCCCGCTTAGTATAGTAAAACAATGTAAATAAATGTAACTCAGAGTGCCAACAAACACCTAGTTACTTATTTCTGGCAAAATTATTTTACTTTTCTGTTTAGTGCAACAAAGAGAAGTATATATCTGGAAGGGAGTGAGACAGGGATGTGCATTGTCACCTCTAGTTTTCAACTTATATATCGAAGATTCGATTAATATTTTTAAGGACAGAACGGCCTTAGGGATTAATGTTCAAGGTTATACTATTAACATGCTCAGATTTGCGGATGATATAGCCGTATAGCAGTGTTAGCATCTAGCAAAGAAGAATTAGGAATGGCTTTGAATGAAATGGAAGCAGTTTTGACAGAGGGCTGTCGCATGAAAATTAATAAAAAGAAAACCAAAATTTTGGTATGTAGAGGGCGTGAAAATAAAACTAAAACTGAAATACAGGTAGGAAATGAGGAGATAGAGGAAGTCGCGGATTTCTGCTATTTATTAAGTAAAATAACTCGAGATGGTAGGAGCGCTAAAGACATAAAACAAAGAATAGCGCAGGGTCGAGTTGCGTTTAACAAAAAGAAACAACTTACTGTTATGCTCGGGAACGGTTAATGTAGAAACGAGGAAGAGACTCTTAAAGTCGTATGTATGAAGTACGGCATTATGAGGGTGTGAAACTTGGACAATAGGAGAATAGGATCGGAAAAGAGAAGAGGCGTTTGAAATGTGGTGCTATAGATGCATGATGAAGATACCGTGGATAGATAAGGTTAGCAATAAGGAGGTATTAGAAAGAGTTGGGGAAAAGCGGAAGACAATAAAGCCTTCAAAGACACGCGACATACTAGAGTCAGAGATATGAATAAAAAGAGTCAGGGGTAGGCCTAGATTAGACTACTGCTCTCAAATGGTTAGGAATGTTCTATTTTTAGGGAAATGCGTAGGTTAGCTCAGAATAGGAAAGGATGGAGGTACGCGTCCAACCAGTCTTCGGACTGAGAATCTTATGATGATGATGTTTAGTGCAACAGCCCTATTGTTCCAAATAATTCATGTACCCTGCAGCCATTGCTCTAAATCGGTTTCGAGTTTTTAGGTCAGATGAGAGTGAATCGAAACTCACAGGCTGAAACTGCCGTTAAAAAGACACAAGGTTACAAGGAATATTTGAGATAGCACGCAGCTGTTGGCTGATTATTTTCAATCCATTGCTTCTATGACAGTTGTCCGGAGAATCCGGCGATTTCCGTACAGTAACAAAATAGAAATACACGCTCAATTAATCCCGTTTTAAACACATAACGTTCGTGAAAGCGAAAATGAATGTTATGAAACTTTCCGAGAGATTTATCGGCAAAAGTCTGGATTTTTTCCACTATTAATTACCAACCTTCCTTTTTATAACGCAGTTTTATTTTACTCTGTATAATTGTAACTTTCATTTCAAAAGCCTATGGGAACAATGAGGAGTAATAATTAATGATGAGAAGTAATTTCGCCCTTAACGCCCAGGGTGGTAGATAATTTACAACTGTCTCTTTATACGTCATGGGAACTTAGGAATTACAAAACACCTACCGGCAAGGATCTACCCTTTCTTAATCTACTAAGGCCCGGTTTTTCAAAGAATCCAACACCGCGTTAAGTCTGACACCGGCTTTGTTGCTATGATACCGGCTTTCTGATTGGTTGTATCATAGCAACGAAGCCGGTGTCAGACTTAACGCGGTGTTGGATTCTTTGAAAAACCGGGCCTAAGTCTGCTGCAATCTGATGCTTATGTGGCGGGTGAGTTAATTGTCTCAGTGGAATTCGCGATGCTCCCGGTTTATCATTAATTATAGCGTTTTATTTTTAACATAACGTGACAAAGTGAAAAGCGTAAACAAGGAATATGAAACTTTATCGTAGATTAAAAATTTCCAAACAACTTCACGCGAACTAAAAATATCTTTTCAACGCGATTTTTCCGCTAAGTAAAAGTTAACAGATTATTAAATTTCTGAATTAGTATTTACATCAAAAATTTTATAGTAATTTACAAATTTGATGAAGAAACAAATAATTGCACTCGTGAACAAAAAGATAACAGACACCAAAGATTTTTATTTCATGGGCTGCAAAACAAGAACTCGTGTTTATGTTCCATTTATTATATTTTATGTACCATAGAACTCGAGCACCCTGTATACTTTTAAATAATTTTGGGAAATAGAGAAGTTAAATCCAAGCAACTTTAGTATGAAGCATACTTTCGTAACTCTGCAAATAGAGGCCTTATTCAATAAGGACAGAACTTGTGGTCACCCTGTATATGCAGGTATGACATTGACATTTTGCCACGGTTCCTTTGTGACCTTCGTATACCCATCTATACAGAAGCAATTTACACAATTAGTTCAGACCATGCTTTCTTATGTCGGTGATTATTAAGTCTTCACGTCCTCAAGTTCTGCAATGTTACCGTACTTTTCTTCTGAAATGCCAACTTTTTCTTTTTATAATTTAAAAATACACAATAGACAAAGAGAACATAACAATTCTACGTATTTTCAAATTTTACTTGGTTTGCAATTACTGCACAATCAGACTTCAATTAAAATGCAAATATCTCTTATTTAAATATTGGTTATTGCTATTTTGTCATCTACTCCCAGTTTAATGAATCATATTATTGCAAATATTCTGCATATTAATTTTGAGTTCGGTTAAATAATCTGGACTGACAAATGCAAAATCGGTTTGCAAACAAAATCAGTTTCGATCAAATAAAAGATAGATATTTTGCCAAATATTTTGGGTATACCAACAAGCATTAATTTTATGTATATGGCCTCTCAAATATTATCTGTATGTATAGTTTAATTTGAAAATCGTTAATCAAACTTCAGCAGTCACCAACGGATTAATTATTTCGTTAGGGAAATTTCGTGTACCATCCTGCCAAGCACAAATTGATTTTTTGACATAAGCTTAAATAAAAAAACACCAAAAAGAAACAAAAGAATCTTAAAAGTGCAAGCTATATCTACTAAACTAGTATGTACATGAAACAATAAACTGTCAAACAATTTTGGACGAACTTTTTGATATACCAATTTCAAGGTCAACGCTTTTTTATAGTTGCTTATTCTGTGGTAATACTCCATTTTTGATTTGACTTTTCAAATACTTAATTATAGTGTCTTAATTTATTCATAGATTTGTAGATTTGTAATTTTTGTATTCCTCGATCTATCCAAGTTTAATAAAAACTTAATATGGAAACGAGTATGTAAAGCAAAAATGAGCTTGACATAATTAAAATTAGATCGAGACAAAAATGATGTTCGTTCTAGAAAATACCAATAAAAATAATGGTTCATAAAAACGGGCAATATTTTAAAATGCAGAGTTATTATTAGCAAACCTAAAATTAATTGGGTAAATCAAATTTCACTCTCGGAAACATCTGCCAGTGACGCGGAACTTGCGAAATATACTATATTCTTCAAGTCACTAACTAATTAATTTTAGCAATGTTATTGTCCCGGTTATTGTTAATTAGAACATATTAAGTGAAATGCTATTATAATCAAAACTTGATTCAAAGTTTGAACCAGAATAGATATAACATCGTGATGTTTGCTTGTACAGGAATTCAGGTAATCAGTACTGAAAACTTTGTAAGTGAATTCTGTTATTCTGCAATTCTGCCATAATTTTAGATCTGTTTGAAATAGAAAAAAAGACCAATAAACAGTAAATATATGTAGTTCATGATCTATGAGATGTGGTAAGCACTTTGAGACTATTTGTCGCGTATGTCACATAAGCTGAAGGTCGCCAAATGGTTGAATATGTACAAGAGTCGTCGCCTTCATACGGTTTGTTTCTTTCTCAAGATTGTTCTGTCTCGCGTACCTCTTAAAAACAAACAGAATAAATCTGGGGTTTTAAGTAAAACGAAAAATATATGTTTTGCTATAACGAATGTTACAATCATAAGTATATATGTATAGACGGTTAGAAGGAGGGCGTGAAGGTCGCCGGTAGCTCAGTTGGAGAGCGCGAGGGCTTCGGAGGGCGGGGACCCGGGTCCGACTCCCGATCGGCGGCGGCAAGTTTTGCGCCGTGTAACATTTCAGAAGTGGGATATGCAACCCGCGTGCCAGAGGAGAGCACGGTGGGTGGTGTGCACAAGAGGTGCGTTGTGCGTAGCAGATTCGCGTCGCGGGCGCTGAAAGTAGCCAGTGGCTGGGGTAGCCGAGGACGGCTAGCTTGTCAGGACGTTCCGAACTGTTATAATCATAAGTATATATAGACGGTTAGAAGGAGGGCGTGAAGGTCGCCGATGGCTCATTTGGAGAGCGCAAGGGCTTCGGAGCGCGGGGACCCGGGTTCGACTCCCGGTCGGTGGCGTGTAATACGAATATATGAGAATATTAAAAAATAAATATTAATAAAAAGTGTTCATACCAAACAGTATTATCCCAGGAAAAGTTCTACGCGACTCAATAACACCGAAATTTCATTTGTATAAACACCATAAATTCTCTCTGTTGCCAAACCATACGATCCACTTGACGACGTCGAAACAGTCCCCTTTTTCGGTCAGAAATTCTGAAGGTCGCTCACACTCGACCATCCTGACTGTTGGAGTGGAATTGGACAGAGAAAGTCAGTGGCCGCGTAAACTTCTCCTGCACAAACACAACAAAAACTGATCAATGGCGAGGAAACCTCAAGAAACCATAGAGTACAAGAAAAAGGTCAGTGTACTCCGTTACTATTCCCACAATAATCCTGAAATAAATAGTGTGCTCCGTTACTACTTGGAGGGAATGTTCTCAAGTTACCACACCCCCCACAGCATAACTAAAACTATGTAGTGTTCTCCTTTACCACTAAACAGTAGTGTTTCAGTTACCACTAGAAAATAGTGTTCACAGTTACCACTACGCCTGTTCTCAGTTTCCCCTACACAATAGTGTTCTCAGTTACCACGATTCATGGAAAAGGCAGGGTTTTGACGAAAGTACATAGTATAAAATTATTCATAGTGGGATTCATCAAATACTACCTTAAGAATATGGACTGATAAACAAAATACTGAAGGCAATACAAATTTTTCATACCGTCGACTGACGATAACCGAGAATGCCGGCAATACTGTCGTGATATAAATGTCGACTTAGGTATTTATTGACCTAAATTGGGTATGTGAATTTTTATACTTGTTTTTGGATTAAAAGCTTAAAGCAATTATTATAACTGTTTCTCGAAGTATTTATTGGTTTAAACTGTAGTTTTCTAGTGTTTAGCTCTTAAACATATTGTGTTCATTTATTAGTTGTGTGTTGTTTGTGTTTTAAAGCATAGAATGTTGTTATACCTTCTAAGTTATATGCAGAAAATAAGTTATAGAAAAACACGAAAATCCCAAATTATAATTTCTGTGTAAATCAAGCAACTAACCATCGCACTGTCGTGCGCATTTTGCTCCACCAATGGGTGTGGGGCATACGGAAGGGAATTAGGTATTTTATTGATAATTCCCCTTAACACGTCACAGACGGACTATATTCAAAATGCAAGTATGTATATACCTACATTAAATGCGATAAACTATAGGTTATATAGGGTGACACTATGAAATTCTATAACACTGAGCGACCCCATTGTTACGCAGGTATTTCAAATTTATTCTTAGGTGCTCTTTCTACTACAAATTATTACTCAATACACATTCATGCAAGCTTTCAGTTAGGTACTCGTACGTACTATATTTCCAATCATAATTTAGGTTAAATTTTGTGTTATGCATCCCCAGTTAATTCAATGATATCTTAATAGAAAGTGCTAGCGCCGAACTCTCGAATTTAATATAAAAGACCTAATTTCATTACGATACTGTCACCATTGGCTGCGTCGTGACTTTGTTTACTCTGCATCTTCTTTCATTTCGAATGAAAACTTGACGTGCTTATAATTCATTAATTCAATTTTTCAGTACAAAAAGAGGAAATTATTACTTGCATTTGCACAACCCCCAGTAGAGTGGAAATGAGATAATGTTATTCAACTCCACAAATATTGAAACGACATGTCCCTTTTCTTGCGCCAAAATAGCGAATGGTGCACGTGTCCTTACCAGGCCGTCACATCATGACGATGCAGGGAGTTGCACCTGGTCAGGTTGGTAGGACGTGGAAGAATTCTGGTACCATTGAAACACATACTCAAGCAAACTAAACAAACTCTATTGGTTTAACAGTGTATGTATTGCAACAATGTGGAGGAAAATAATATATGTATAACAATAAAAAACATTTACAATCGGATAACGTGTGCCTCTAGCGACGGACGTCTGTTATTAAGTTATGCAAATGTCTGACCAGATACGTGGTGACAACTCTATCAATTCAGTTTGCTTTTCAGGCAAATAGAAAAACCTCTGACATTTGATGAGAGCTATTTGTTTGGTTCTAAGCTCTTGGTTCTTAAGCTCAAACTTGCGACCGTCTCAATCACATAAGTTATTACTTATTCTAGGACACTTTCCAGCAGGCACAGCCCAACAGTGTACTTCGATACACAGTCAACCATTCTCCAAGCTGACAAACATTTAATCGAAGCTACTGGCAGTCAAGTCAGGTTCGAAGTCTGAAATAGACACTGATTGACGGCAAATCTCCTCTCAGAGGTTGGTTGTATTGCTGCTAGCTGGAGACCTGACTAGCAATACTGAATTCTTTCTTGGTTCCTCTTCTTTTATATCCGTCGTGAAAACGTATAGTCAGTCTATTCATCCAATTCAGTAGCCCTCAGCCTATGAATGATGAATTTTTCAGGATGCAAGAACAAATAGCAAATACTAACCATTTTATTGATTATAACAGTAACACTTTTAGTTATAGAATGTATCACTGGTTGATACACATGCTGTTCAATTAACCTTCCTGTTTGTTGAGAGCTAATGTCAAGGCCGGTGCTTTCATTCTTTATGATATGATCATAAAATGAACTTACTTTAGCACGTAAAAATTAATAACGACGCTGTCCTCTTTATCAGTATTTTTACGATGTAACCACGTTTAATTTGTTTCCTGCGAGGACTGCAATTCCATAAGCGTTAGTGAAGACTAATTTTTTTTTTTCAAAGAAACCGTGGGAATTCTGACGTTCATTTTCTGGTAGACTTGGCAGACGATTTATTTCTTCATCCAATAATTGATTGGAAATAGTCACGTAACTGGCGTCTGGCGCAGCAATATCTACGGTTGTTCCTTGGAATAAAGTCAGAGTAGTAGAGACATTCAATTAATACTTTTAAAATCGATTTTTGTAGATTAAAAATTTAGAGCACAGCTCTCTACTCTTTAGAACAGCTCGACAAGAAGTTAGAAGGTATGCTCAAAATCATATTCCCGCGTTCTAGCCCTTACATCTCATGCCAAACATTCGTAAGCGTCAATACCCCATCCAGTAAATATTTTTCATCACTGACTGCGCTAAGATGGCAATGCCATTGCGCTATATGAATTCCGCTGCGTTGCTTTGTGCGTGGAAATAGTTCGATAGTAAAGCATCCCCTGTGAACAGGGTTGCTATACGTGTCTTTGTCATATTAGTCTGCTAAAAGAGCTACTGAACTAGTTAAAATGCGACTTTCTAAAGGTCTCTTTTAAATGTCAAACCCATCTTTCCGAAAGAGAAACTAAATTTTCTTTAGAAGTTTCCAGATTTAAGACTTTGAATTGTATAGGGATTACCCAAAAGTTCGTAAATAATTGCTTGTGGAACACTCTAGCGGGATACGATCTAGTTAGATCGGCAGCCTCTTATACATTTATTTAATTCCTTGGTACGTAGATAGTCATTTGGAGTTTTCTCGAATACTTTGGACCCCTGCTACAGTATTATACAGTGTTATACAGTATTATTAAAATTGAAAAAGTACAAACTAAATTAATCAACTTTCTGAACTTTCCGAACTTCAAATTCAATCGGGGACTGCAGCATTAGGGTTATGAGGCAAGTTTGGAATTCTAGGGAATGTTGAAGTGCAATGATTACTTTGTCTTCTCTTCTGAAACGTCACTGATACAACGACGTTCTCTGTTCGGGCCCCTAAATATACACCTGTATCCCTCGGTCTCACTTATTGGGACACACTGTATTTTTAGGCGGATCTGCACGTTCGCTTATGAACGTGGTCGGCGTTGCCTGTACAGACTGGTCGGGGAAGATTTATTCCTTGTTTACCCTTAAGCTCTTAGTCGCAGAAGGGCGAGTCCTATTACATACTATTGTACTATTGTACTATTGACCAAATTGATCAAATAATACGGAATAAACAAAATATAACCAAATTCTATTTCTATTTCTATTTTTAAAACGGTAAAAACTGAATATATCTACAAAATATTTACATTGAAATAAGAAGCGGTTCTCGCGGAGTATCCTGATAGTGCGGCGGGCTCGTCGAATGATCAAAACTGAACTTTTACGGTGTTTCGGAGTACACGCAGTAGCAATAATTTATGCCGACTCCTCGACGGGCTTCGGTGAGAGATTTCGTCGCAGCAACCAGGTTGCGATCTCGTTGGGGAACGCCAATAACTTATCCGTGCTAAGTAAATAATTAGTCCTCCCTCAGTATGTCACCAGGTACCCTCAGTTACCCGGGTGCAATCGATTTCTGCCGGTATGTCGTCTCATTCATAGACAATGTCGCACGAGATTGAGAAATCGATTTCATTACTGAGTTTGAACCTATTACTACTCACTGGACACGGACAAGATAGGCCAGTCAACTGGGTAGTGTTTATTTGGTGATATCTTTTACGATAACAGCAAGTGAACACCAGGCATTTATTCAAAGTTATCTTACTCAAATATTTACAGGTCGGTTACTTTCAGTTGATCACACGGCGTCGTCAGAACGGTTTATCAGGTACTTGTAGTTCGGATGTCGGCGGCCAGCATCACCTCGGATGCTGGGAGCACTGGCAGTACTTGGCCGGACGACCAAGTACTGAATTCTGCACCAGAAGGCAGAAGTTTTGCCTTCTGGTGCATCTACTTTTATAAGCTGGCAAGGGGGCTTTTATTTCGAGATTTCCTACGTCAGCGCTTGGGGTCGTGTGCAGAGATTCTTGACAAATTCTTGCTATCTCGGAAAGGTGGGCATCAGATCTTCTACGTTAGGTTAGAGCCGTGTGCAAAGATTAACTCCAGAATTCCTATCATCTCGTGTGACGACTGTCGTATATGGGACTTGCTCATCTCGGACATCGGTGCATCCGTATTCGGATGAACTATTTCAGTATTTCTTTCGTATTTGATTTGCAGGTAGCGGTCTCGTCGAACAATTACGGAATGCCACTCTAAGTTTGTTAGATTTGAAGCATTCCCTCTGTGCATTGTTACAGAAGTTTGCTGATCGTAGAGTGGTGTCATCGTAGGTACATCACATTTCTGTATAAACTTCTGTCGCGAATGTCCATTGCAGCTCGATTTTGTAAAATTTTAATTTTATTTATACTTTTCTGATGATGGAATCATTGTGAATTCTGAAACCGGTCAAGTTATAATAATAAATCGTTATATTGGTAGTACGCGTAGTAATTTTTCAATTCATCATGAATTTCTACCAAATAGTAAAATCAGAAAATATTAACTACATTTAATTTTAATGTTGGGGGTAGGAGAAACAGATCTGCAGTCCACTAAGTTTACCGGTGGATTTGATACAAAAGAATTACAATCTGAGATTTAAGAGATTTAAGCATGTTGACTTATTTCCTTATATTATGATGAGTTGATGGTCATTGTTTTTCTGCGTACTGTTTTAGTCAGTATCATTATCTAAAAAATAATAAATAAATAGGGACAATTTTAATTCGGAATGAATTTATAGATCACTAGCTGGTACCCGGCGCGTTGCTGCCTCAGAAGAAATAATTGTGGTAAAATCGTTTGAAATTTGATAAACTGCGAATGACATATGCCGTTTGACGTTTGCTGTCAATTGTCACTTCACATAAACGTATAAAAAAATTCTGTTGATCCGATCGCTACCAAACTTCACAGGAACACCCGCTGGGCTAATCTGAAGAATGCCTGAAAATTTCATCAACATCGGTCCAGCCGTTTCGGAGTCTATAACGGACATAGGTAGGTAGGTAGGTAGGTAGGTAGAAACATTTTTTGTGTTTTATAGATATAGATTTCATCCACATAAGAACGAGGTGATGATCTCTTAATGAAATATTGAGAGACATGTTGGGACAAACTATATCAATCACTGCTGCTATTCTGAGCTTCATCTTATTGCTTTGTAATAATTCCACAATATAACTGTTGTAACTCTACTAATTCGTGTCATATATTATATTTCTTCAGAAAATTATTCGGGATTGTTACTATAATAAGCTTTCAGATTAGGCTCCCCAAACAGAGTATCTCATTAGCTTTATTACATTTTCTTTGTCCTGGCCAAAAGTCAACCAGGTTTGATTCAATGGCAAATCATTTTGTTTAATTCGTTTTACTAACCTATGATAATTATTTATTCAGTAGCCAATATCTTTATTCATTCTATGTGGGTGATATTCTATATCGATTTTCAAACTAAAAGGTTTTCTGAAAGCACATATGCGTTGCAATTTATATATGCATTAGATTACTTTCTGCGCCGCAATTCATGCAAACAGACGTCTGAAGAGGCGAACGGCAGTGCTTTGTGTAAGTGGTCGTTAGTGAAAAAGTTGTTGTCAGAATTTTATTATTAACATTTTTGTCTCCAATGGCGGTGTTTCTAAACCGACTATAGCCTTGCAATAGTGATTTCGATCTAATTTGTTGGAACTTGGAAGCCCGACTTGACTGCTGCATTTTTAATTTTTACTACTGTTTCTAAGTTTCCCATTCTTTTATGAGATATTGCCTATCCCGCGCCTATTTATCTATATTAATTTTCTCATCTACTTCCTTCCTAACTTTGGGGATGTCGACGCTGGCTTTTATAATTTCTCTCTTGCAAATTCGGTTTCTGCGATCAGGCTCGTAATCCCTTCCATTGGTCTGGTGATGTGATTCTATCT
Organism: Xestobium rufovillosum; assembly: GCA_963966045.1. Lineage (NCBI taxonomy): Eukaryota > Metazoa > Arthropoda > Insecta > Coleoptera > Ptinidae > Xestobium > Xestobium rufovillosum. Next base: position 19,417,804 of record OZ014496.1, read on the forward strand.
CTACTACTTGTTTATTGACGTCTCTCTCCACTTTTCTTTCTTCATATGCATGTGCCACAGCTCTTTTTGTGTGACGCGGCGGGGTCGAGAAAAACAATAATGAACGCCTATTTAATTGGTTGGATGTGAGTGGCTTAATTATGCATTGTTACACCCTTTACACCCTTACAAGTTTCTTTATCTGGCCTAAGTTATATTCTTTAGTCTAAACCATCTTATAGATTTCTATGAATGTATGTCTTCTTTAAACTATTCTCGAATATTCTTTGTTATTATTTCAGTTAGGACTTCTGAAATAAAAGCTTTTCTCAAGTAATCGATGTATTGATGGCGGGATGACGTGAGAATCTGCTCAATTCTTGAAGGCAGTGTTGGATACCTGCCGTTTTAATAGTTTCAACTCGTGCCCTAAAGATTTTTATTAACTTTTTGGAAGTTTCTGTATATGCTGTTGTTTCAGTACACTTTTATGCTTTAGTATTAATAAACATTATATGGTAATGGAGACGCTACAAGGAAATTAGCATCGTAAAACACATTGTAAAAATGTAAAAATCGTTAATTTTTAATTGGCACTTGCTAAATGTTCACTGAAAAAACTATTAAAATTATGTAAGTAGCCCCTTGGGCGCTCGTTGAAGAGTGGATAAAATAGTGCAAGGTGGTGTGATACTTGCCTAAGAGTGGAAAGGGGCAGGTTTCGTAACTTTTTATTTCCTTTCTTTTATATTTAAAGATGCATCATTTAAATACATTGTGTATTGGTAATTCAATACCTGAAAATTTTTAAATAAATTATGTACTTTAATAAGTTTCATTAACAAATAATTGAAATGTTTATAAATTTAAATAATGAGAATAGGAATTTTTTATCATTTTATTTTGACCAAAATCTACTTCTTCCTTAATTTATTCATTACCAAGTTACATATGGTGTCGTGGAAAGCGCATTTTTGGCGAATGTCGCATTGCCCTGTATGTACATTTCAATATATAATCCAAACATTGAAAAGTATAATAAGGACGAGTAAATATTTCTATCTCCGACTATGAATTGGGTTCCTATATGAAGCATTCCTAGGAAATCGGATTCTTCTGACAGAAACGTTCGGTATAGATGTACGACATAGACGCCTATACTCGGAAAGAAAAATTACATTCCTCCGAATAAATATTTTAAACGGTATAGGAGTAGGTACTCCTTGTAAGGAGTCACACAGCCGTAAATCCTTGTCTCATCCGTTGCGATGCTGAATCCCACAGCGCGAGGTTGTAACAAAGATTTATAGTGAATTCAAACAGTCCCGAAATGTTTTCTTCGTAACCACATTTACAGTGGTGAACCCTAACACAAATATAAAATATTATCCTATATGACGTACCCTATTAGAGCCGCTTCAGTTTTTTTATTACATTTTAACTAAACCCCTTACAACCTTCAGGAACATAAAATGTAAGTATATTCTTGATTTTATAACAACTGAAGTTCCGTTCAACAGTAGGTATCATATAGTAATTATTTGGATAGCTACAATATTAATATTAATTTAATATTAATTAAAACCCGAGTTATGTAAAAACACAATACTAACTTCGACTGCCACGGAGATTCAAAAAGATTTCACTCTATTTTTTCCGTTTAAACATACCGAGAAGGAGCAAGCGAAATTTGACCGTCCGCAAATTGAACCACTGTAACACGGGAATTATCTGGGTATAATTAATTTGTGGTTACACGGTACGCGTTACAGCGGACGCGCGGACGATGAAACTGCATAAGACCTGCATCCCAAAGATGCTTTTCTGATAACGTTTTTGGAGTTTACTCCTTAAGAATCGATTTTCAGTTATAGACCTCGGTACGGAAATTTTATGAGTAGTAAAATCAAGCGTTACATTTCGCGTTAACTAAAAGTAACGCGTTACGTACATTGAAATTGTGTATGTATCTATGGATACGGCTGTTTATGTCTGACTGCATAGAGCATGAACACAGTGAAAATAGAGTGGCATAGAGTAGATACGACAGTTGGCGTTGGAAAGTCAGCATTTGCAGTGTTTGTTCGTTCCTAAATTTGTTGAATCTTTTGATTTAATATGGAACAACCTAATATTAAATACTCCAAATATTGCTTATAGTGCCGAAATGTGAATCAACGCCTATTCGAACACCAGGAAAAGTATTTATTTCATTGCCAGTGGGATCGACGTTTAGCAGATTGTCACTTAATTACTGAATTTATAAACAATTTATATTCTGATGTAGTTGGACATTTTCGAACATAAACCATCTGATAAATACACATTTGGGTATAAAACTGACATTCGCGTGTACCCTATTATCAAGTGATTGAGGTTAAAATAATCGTTCGTATGGAGTAAACTCCAGTCGTGCGTCGGAGCTGCCACACACAATTTTTTTTCGATAGACAAGGAAGCCTAGGTATAATAGAAATTTCGCCCTACTTATTCCCTTGAATTTAATATATCAATATAATGCGATTAGCAGAACTTCATAAAGTTTATGACAGCCTATTAAGATAAACGCACAACAAATCGCATTACTGACCTGTTCGAAACGAAATTTTATGATACACAAGTAATAAGTGTGTAAGTTCCGATATTTACTACCTACTAGAAGTTTCCATAAATTGAGAGAGGCACAGATGACATAAATCACTTGAAATAAGGCGTCTTGAGGATTTCTACTCGAACTCGAAGAAACCAGTTTCGACAGAATCCTCAGAGTGAAGGGGACGTATAGAAGGGTGTAAGTTAGCACAAATAATATAAATGACAGTCTTCTTCTAATAATCTGCCATTAAAGCAATAGTCTGGAAAATATATTTTATCTCAGTTTCTCTTGAATTCTGAAACAAATGTTGTATTTCACGGGCGTAGATGGTTTTTGCAAGCTGTCAGAAAAAACAAAAAATAATATTTATGTGGCTAAATCTTAAAGAAGTTAATGTATACGCCATTATTCATAATTTTTCATTATTTCTCATTAAAACACGAAAAATGTTTCTTAGGCATAGTACATAAATTACATTTATTATAATTTTAAAATTAGTTTTCTCTAAACAGTGCTTTTACTTGGACGGTTCGCATCTCTTCTACTATTCATGATACCAAAATGAAATGTTACGCTGACTTAGAAAACTTCATGGACTATCTCGAAAAATTATTTTGGTGTACCTGTTGTCCACAAGCTGAGTACCAATGAAAGTATTTTTTTTAAATTAATGTTCTTTGCATTTATATTACTCACAAATTTCCTAAATACTCGGTACTACGCGATGGGGTATTGAGTAGGGGTTGTACTCGGGGTTGTAAGGACATCATTTTGGTGTGAACTTTTCGACCTGTTTGTCACGAAATGTGCCGGATCGTCATAATGTACCTGCCCGGCCGCCAAAATATCCCTCTTGCTTGGGCAACGAGATATGTAACTATCTTTCACTATCACTAGGCGTATTAACGATTTATATTTGCATATAGGTCTGATGGAAGGGAGACCTGTACGTCAATATGTCCTTGACTAAAAGATGAAATGGGAGGGTTTTTTATTGCTAGACGAAGAAAATAATAAAGTTGTGTTTTATTATTAATCCCTATAGGAATAATACAACGGCCGGAGTATACAGTGTGCATCCAACGTAACGAGAATAAGATTTTCTTGCCGTCGAAAGAGTCGACTCCGTCTTGGAACAGATGCAGGCAATGAATCCATGGTATGGTATGGTAGTATCGGGTACAGGCAGGGAAGTTAGGGTTTCCTTCCATCGTCTACAGTGGTAGAGTCTTGTTTGGGAAGTGATTGCGCTCTACTTACACTTCATTCACTTCATTACTCGGTGGCGATGGATGAGTGTCGGACCTATGCTTTTTAATTTATAGTTGAAAGAAGACTGATGTCTGGACTAATCGGATTGTAAAATTACTGCTATCTTGCGGCATTACATATTCCATTAAGTGTATGTTATTTGATTGGAATTGAATGTGTCCTGGTAGGACAATATTATCCTATACGTCGGGGTCACCAGTTATGGGCGTTGTTGGCGAAAAAGGAAAAACTATGCGTAGCGGCGGATAATAATTTTATTGTGTCTGTATTACATCGTGGTCTGAATTTGGAAACTGAAAACATCGAATAATAATGCAAGCCAGATATTTATATCTTATGTTAAAGGTTCACATATTCTATTTACAAAAATATACAAATGAAAGGAATGCTCTGATATGAATTTTAGCTCTCCCGATAACTAAACTGGGTCAGCAGTGTTCCAGTGGCGTAGAGCTGCCACATATTTTTATTGATAATAGTTTTGAAGTTTTATTGCAACTAATGAATATTTTAAAATTTCTGTCAACCTTAATACTAAAGAAGTGTGAGGTAGTCAAAGAAGGACAACCTGCAATAGAATATTGTATAACGAGCACGGAATGGTAGATCCTCATTTTCCACAAATATGAAAGTTGCAGTATGAGCCTTGGCAAGTGCTGCAATTCAGAATTATTGTTACGACGGTTTCGAGTAACTCGTCGGTTAATAGTTTCTATGGATTCCGTAATTTCTGCCGAAAGAAACTGAATGGTCAAGTTACAGCTTTAGTAGGTATCCGAGAAACTGAGTCGATGGCAAATATTCAAGCTGAACAAGATAAATTAAGCAACCTATTGCATCGTTCATGTTCAATATTGTAAAACACGACAAAAAAGACAACTCCCTTACGCAGATTTCATGAATTTCTGGTCGATGACAGAAGACCTGAAACACCTGAGTAGGAGTACGGCCATCGTATTATGTTTGTAAGTATGCAAAATTGCTAAAGTTCCGCTACGATGATGTCAAATTAATAAGATACGGGTAAACTGCTTTTGATAATATATTTTCCAGTACTTTATTTATTTTTCTGTCTTCAGTATTACTTGTATCACTATTTCCACATGTGTTATGATATTTTTTTTAGATTTCAACTGTGAGCGTCCATGCTCGACATTCAAAATGTTCTATCGACCATATTTTTATACGTTTTTTATTCTTATAAAATGCAGCTCTGTATTGTATTCATTGTCGAACATCTCGTATTCATTTAGCTTTACTAACTTAGGCCTTCTCATGCTTACTCAGGGTTGCCAACAGTTGAAAAGTGAAAACCGCAACTGTAAAGAAAAAGATAGCCCAAAACCGCCAAATTCAAAATACAGCATCTCTTAGGTCGCTTTTACTCATAGATCTCTGAAACTAGAGTGATGTCTACCTGCAATAACATATTTCGATACTATGATGGCATTATAGTTATACTTTATACTTAGGTTTAAGTATTTCGTTAGTCAAACTGCAGCCAGCAGCGGCGATAGGTAGAGAGGTATCGCATAGAACTCGGAATTTGGTATTCCCGGCCCGGGTGAATCGGCTCCCGTAGAGGTTTAGTTTTGAGGTTAGGTTATTGCATTATCTTTTTTTGGAAAAAATGCGTGTGTCTGGTGCAAAAGGGCAACTAAGGGCTTTGTTTAAAATGCGTGTGTCAACTCTGGGGTTTGTTACTCTTGTATTATCCACCAACATGACGTCATGGTACGGAAATGTGTTACTGCAGGTAGACCACTCGTTCTGAAACTAGTCTCTAGCAACAATTGGTAATGGCAATTGACAATTCAACAAACACCAAACAGGAAACAGAATTACTGCATGCAAAACCGACATTATGACAGCTTCTCTTCCAACACAGACACAACCACGGAACACGCACATATTATAGAATTATTTATAGAACAGACATAGTACATTCGGTGACACGGTGACCACAGACAAAATGCACTCTGCACGATAAACTTAGAGTCGGCGCACTCGTTTCGCCGTCTCATACTGAAGCATGGTGAACCGCTGAAGTAAGCTTTTGTTGTGCGCATTCTAAAATCTGTGATACTAATTTAACAAACTTTGTTGAGCCAGAGCCCAAATATCGCAAAATTTTTATTACCAACCGCCCAATTTACCGCCTACCGCAATTTTAAAAAAAGTACCCGCAAATTCACATTTTTTATAGCCCAACTTGCGGTTTATCGCCCAACTTGGCAACCGTGTGCTTACTTCCCTCTTAAACAAGAGATCGTGCTTCTGAAGCTCCAAAAAATTCTTAACGAACCTAAAATTTACCCGCAATAGGCATATCTGCCGCTGTTACCCTGAAAACCTATACATATATTTCAAAGAGAGCACGTTTGCTTTCGCACTGTTCATTATAAATATGAAATTAAATCAAAAAGGGGTTCTTTTACAGTCATAGCTCAAACTCAATTCGTGAATTTTTTCACCCTTATTTTTAAAATAATAACTAAATTCGATACCTGTTCCTTTACAGGATTACACCACGCGTGTAAATTATTATGTGTTAAAATAGAAACTGGAATATGTTACTCATAGTTACATTTCTTGTGCCCATGATATTGTGTTTTGATCAAGTACCTATGTTTCTGATATAAAATTTGTCAAATATTTTATATCTTTTTAATAAATCTTGACAAAACCCCCGAACGGGGGCGAAACGTCGATATTATTATATAATTATGCAGTTATTTATTTACTACATGCCAGAATTTCACAAAATCTGAAACATTAAAATTGTTACTGGCACAAATTGAGCAAGAATTAAAAAATTAGGTTCTTATGAACTTTTTTTGCTTAAAATCACTTTCTTTTAGTAGCTGTTTTCGTTTGGTCCCGCAGTTCATTTGCATTTTATGACAAACTAATAATTTTGAATTGAAAATTTGTAAAATCAGCAACTTTCGTTTGGGACACTCGAGATGGGACACCCTGTATATTTCATAATATAAGTGAATATGTTAAGCAGTAGAATATTGGATGTACATTTTGTACGGTCCACAACGAATAAGAAGAACTTTGTTGTTCTACTTCAGAAACTTCTCGTGCGGTAGTCAGTTTTGTGGCTGAACAGTTTGTTTACTTATCAAAGATTGTACCTAGTATTATTTGCAGTAATAAAACTTTCCTTATTTGTTCAGCAGGAATTATTCGAATAATTTACATAACTTACATCAGAGTACGCAGTATAAATTCGCCAGTCTAGTTGCATACAGCTCCACCATGTAAATATAAGTACCTACCTACTTAATTCTCTTATCGCACATAAGCAGGGCGAGCTAATATTGCCCCTTCGATTATTAGGTATATTTCTATTTCTTTACATAGGTACCTACCTATTTAGATTGGTTCCTCATAATGGTTCATGAAAAGTGATATATTACATGATGGGATGTTACGGTACTTGTATTTTGTTACCAAATTCGGTTGTCTGCTGGCTCATATTAACTAAAGCTGCACAAAAGGGGTGGAGTGAAAAAGTGAAAATTACAACTTTGGAGAACTTTACATTCCCGCTCGTTGCATGTTGTGACGAGAAACTCGCTCAAAAACTTTTAAATTTTTGTAATTTTTTTAAGATTTTAGCGTAATGAGCCGATTTGGCTTGATACCAAAACTTTTTTTTCGTGCGCAAAAAAAGTAAACCACCACAACCAAAAGTTGTTATATTAACGTTGATTTATAAAAAATAATTCGCCTAGTTCTTCAAAGGAAACCTTCTCTTTAACCGCCAAGGTTTCGGCGACTTTATCGTGAATTCATCATTATCCTGCTTTTAATTTTGAGACTTCTAAAATGAACTAATGAACAGAGAAACCTAGCAAATTGATCTGCGGGAACGGTGAGAGGCATGAATGAGAGTTGTTTGGAATCTGGAGACTATTTTTCATTGTTACTAGGTTACACTTAAGCGGAGGGACGGCAACCCTGTATCTAGCTGGGGAATGAGGTTACAGAAGAAGAATTTAAATATTTGAATATGCATCAGAAGTTTGGATCTCTGGGGCAAGCTAAAGCGTGGCCTTGGCTTAGAGTAACCACGAATTTATATTTTAATTTTAACCGTAAATCATGACATACTTATTTTATTTTGTTCTAAAATATATAATAATTTCTAAAAACAATTAAGAACGGCATTGAAAGGAATCGCAGTCTACTGGTGTATGTTTGGCTGCATAACCAAGCTTTAGAAATGCACGTTGGGTTGCCTAGTTCGTTTAGTTAAATAGATAGTCGAAAGCAAATAAAAGGTTAGGTTCTTCACTTGAAGGTTTTCTCCTAATAAAGATAAATGGGTTTTTCCCAAGAGGTGTTCCCAAAATATAAGAGGAATACAAAAGGTTTCCCTTCGAGCGATGAGAATTCGGAGAATGCTTGTTTTAGTTGTTTTATAATGTGAATTATCCTCTGCTATCTCATTGGTAAATACTGAAGACATTCAAGTTATTACATTAGCTAATTTTAGTTTTTGTTATTGTAATACTCATTATTAGGAAATCAGCCTTTAGAACCACCAATTTATTTCAATGGGTTACTTTTGGGACAGACTGTATTAGGCATTGTTCACCTTCACTGGAATGTAGACTAATATAAACAAAAGTAGGTTCAGAAGGTTACGCTCCAGAATAGAGAGACGCACTGAGAGTTAGATAGGCAAGGGACACAGGGTGTTTAGCACCTGAGAGAACGAGAGAAGTAATCGCGTTTTGCCCCGAGGAAATAATTATAAATTCATTGTAATATAAATATCAGTGTAAAGTGATTATATCAGGTGTCTGAATACAATTTTATTATTTTGCATATTAATGTACATAACTGCATATTATAATACACAGTGTACTTAAAACGTCGTGAATTCTAAACTGGCCAAATGGTCGCACTTATTACTGACTTCAAAGTCTATTAGCTCAACAAATGCATAATTATAAACTATTCTATTATATTTTTAAAAATAATCATGTATCGTGTTTATTATGTGTTATTCGAGAAGGAACCCACCGGGTACCTTAACCAGATAAACTATACAATAGGTGGAATAGTGGGAAAGCCCAGAGCGCTCATCTAAGAATTACCCCTACAATAGACATCATACTGATTAAATCCAACCATATATCTCTGCTTCGTTAAAAGGGCGATAACAGTTTAAGGAGAACGCCAATAAACATTAAGAACATAACTCTAACGACAGCTGTTTGATTGTTGTCAATAAAGAATTATAATAATTACAATTTGCATCTCGATAGAGAGTACTAAACACTTTTTATTTATGCTGACTGCACATGGTAACCAATCTAACTTTGTATCAAATCAGATTGACGGTAGTTTAATAATGTTTCCAAAGATATGAATAAATCTTTGTCTTAACTTTATTTGTGTCTATTAATAATAATAATAATCAATTTATTTGAATTCAACTACATACAAACATATGTGTTGAAAGGAATCTGATGGGCAAGTTCAAGAAGTAGTGAAACTACTTCTCAATTCGCCACGTACCCATCCTAACATCTAAAACCTAATATATGTATATGTATATGGTCCCTGTTTGGATAACATTTGTAAAGATAAAATACAAAAAGTTCAAAATTGGTGTATACGTTTTATTTACGGTATGAGGAAGTTCGACCATGTCTCTTTTAGGTTGAAGTGTTTAGGGTGGCTATGTATGAAGAATCGTCGGAAGTTGTTAAGTTTATGCTATTATTACAACATAGTTAGTAGGGAAACGCCTCAATATCTTTACAATAAAATAAAATTTAGATGTGACGTTCATAATTTGAATATAAGATTTAAGGGCCTGCTTTCTCCTCTTTGTCACAGGACGGCATTGTTTGAGCGCAGCTTCCAGTTCTGTATATGTTACGAGCAAAGCCCGAAATTGTACAATGTTGACATTGTACAGAAATTTTCGTACAAAGTCAGCATTGCACACTTCATTTGTACAACTTCCGAAATTTGTTTACTGTGATGCACTTTGCACATCGTTACTTGTACAATGTCAACAATGTACAGATTCATTTGTACAAAGTTGTTTCTCTTAAAAAATTGCGTTAATCAGTTTACTTTTCCACAAATTATGTAAAATCATGCCATAAGGTGAACTGTTTTTTATGATGAAAACAAAAAGTTCTTGTCAGGTAAGTTGATAACATTTATTTTTCATTTTACTTATTTGTACAATCCAACGATTTGTGACATTTTGAAATTACATTTCAGTGGTTTTCTTCGGCATTTGCACTTTCCGTCGGTACATTTCCTGCTACAATTGCACCGTACGAATCCTTGCCCTCCGAATTTAGATTGTTTGTTACTGGCAGTTCTCAACGTGCAACTTTCTTTTGGAACTTCCTCAATGGAGAGATGATTTGATTTGCATGCTGCAATCTGATTTCTGCTATATAACTGGGGTAAGGCTCCACTTGTTGTCCCAATTTTGTAATAATTATCCGCAGTAACTTCCATTACTACGCCAATTAAGTTTTTCGCATCACCCTTACTTCTGTCCAAAGAAAGAACGGGTACAGTAACAGTTGATCCTTTTTCTATAGCAGGATATTTTTTATCGCTTCGTATTTTCATATGTTTTGCTTGTTTATGTAATCCTGCTACAGCCATTTTTTGGATTCTTAAAATATTTTCTATTGGAGTTTTAGCTTGATGATTTCTACCGTCTAACACTTCATTTATAATTTTTTATAAAATTCCTCTGTCTTAATAGAGAAACTGTTAACACTAACTTTCATTTCACTCTCTTTTAAGTTGAACAACTCCTCAGCACTCATTGTTAATGCACTATACGGACAAACGAATTTTGTATGAGAAATAAAACCTCCTTTCTTTAAGAAAAACAACTTTGCACAGTTGAACATGTGCAGTGTTGACATTGTACAAGTAACGCCGTGCAAAGTGCATCCCAGTAAACAAATTTCGGACTTTGTACAAATGAAGTGTGCAATGCTGACTTTGTACAAAAAATTCTGTACCATGTCAACTTTGGACAATTTCGGGCTTTGCTCGTAACATATGAAGCGCCGTTTGGGCCATTCCAGGTCCTAAATAATATTTAATTTATCCGCTTAAATGTTACTTTTTGCAACAATAAAAAATGTTTTCGTAGTCAAAAAAATTTCTTTATTAAAAAAAAATATTTTTCCTTAAAAATATATTTCCAATTCTCAAAATATTTTTATTTTGCACAAAAAAAATTTGTATAAAAAGATTTTTTTTGAATTCGGAAAACATTTTTATTTTGCACGAAAAAAATTAAAAAAAAAAAATTTTTTTTTTAGATAATTATCGATTTCTCAAAATATATTTTCCGCAACTGTAACGTACGCGTAAGAACGGAAAGCGCGATGCTTTCACAACAGATAACGAGGCGTATTTGCGCCAAGGTGACATTCAAGCTAATGAGACGGAGGTGTGCTCATTCCCAAACTTCATGAATGTATTTTTAATCTCACAGTAGCCAATTTGTTCATCAGCAAAATCTAGCTGCTTATAAGAATCCACCCATATAATAAAAATTGTTGGATTTTCATTTCAATGCACTATTACCTATTTGACTTACGTACCCATTGATGGAGTGGTTTACTTGATACTGATAACTGATACCATAACCCAAACAAGGAATTTCCTAAGCTATGCTGATACTGGGATCGACTTCTCAATCAATGGCAGTAGGGATCAGATGTTTTAATCTTAGCTCTTAGCAGATACCTAAGCGAGAAGAAAATTTGAAATTACAAGTTTTTAGTTTCTGTTCCAATAGTGGCGTAATGCACATGCTCCAATGAGGAAGAGATAGTTTAACTGCATAATTTCTGCATGTAACCAGTATGCATATGGGTGAATCGCTCGGCTAGATTCGAGCTAATTCTTCTATCGCAATGTTATTTTTTAAAGGAAAATTTTTTAAAAATAATGTTATAAACGCCTGAATGATACTGGTAACGCTATGCTTGACCTTGACGTGACGGACTTTTATGTAAAAAAGTGTAAAGCGGAATCAATAAGAAAAACATGATGCCGTAGGCCGTACGCAGGTATCGATCTATGCCCAACCGATCGTCAGACGGATACACTAACGATAAGCCACCATAATCCTTGCATATGTTCCTAGATTAGGGAGTAAGCGTTTACATTATATTTCAGTTCTGGCGCCACGCCGCTACGTATGCAGCTGACCAATCAGAACACTTTAAATTTGTGCATTGGCAAAACCTAGTTGGGATATAAATAAAGGCGTCATTGACAACTAGCTGCTCATCAATTTTCAGGTGTAACTTTTAACTCTGTACTAATACACTTTTGGGAGATTTCAGTTCCCAGCAGATGTGAGCCTGGTTCGAACCTGTGCCCTTTAGAATTGAAATATCAAACAACTACAGTCTGCATTGCACTTCGGAAGGCCCTGAAAGTCAAGCTGTGTCCAGAGATATTTAAAGTTTGCATTTTAGGATTTTAGCCAGTTAGTTTACAAACCAACCGAGTACTTACGCACATTAGCCGTAACATGTACGTTACACAAGTGCGATTTCGCATACGCTAGATTTTCATTCTAAACAAAAGTACTCCTACTGCAGAGCTTTACCTGCTACATGACTTCACTTCACTCTACTACGTCAAGCTTCGGCCCGCCTGGCGATCCCATTTATTCTACAGCGACTGGTCAGTGTCGAGTGTCGAATGTCGAAGCTATTTTGATATTTAATACCCCTATTCTGTGGCTGTATCCTGTGTCATAACATAATACTACCAGGGTTTGTTATCTCTATGCTACCCACTACGCAATGCGGAAGTATGTTCGTTTCGGCCGCTATCATAATCATAGTATCAGCACAGAATATACAGATATACAGTTTGGACGTGGATATAGTCCCGTACGTGGGACCCGAAAATTAAATTTCAAGTCCCGCACGGACCGAATTTTGCTGACAGAACACATCAGACCTGGCACACGCATTTTAAACAGACCCCTTAGCTGACGCCCCGTCAGGCACACGCATTTTTTGCAAAAACGATAACGTAAAAACATGAGAGAAAAAACTAACCTCTAAGGGAGCTGATCCCATCACCCCGCCAGAGAATACCAAACTACCAGTTCTATGCGATACCTACCTACCGCCGACGTTGCTGGTTGCGTTTGCATCTAACGAGGCACTTAAACAGCTGATCCCATAGGCCATAGGTAGATTAACACACATGAGTGGGGGACTTGAAATTTAATTTTCGGGTCCCACGTACGGGACTATATCCACATCCACACAGTTTCAGTATCAAGTAAACCACTGCATCAATGAATGGCCAAGTCAAATAATGGTGCATTGAAATGAAAATACAAAATTTTTTATTATATGGGTGGATTAACGATATTTCTTAAAGCAGCTAGATTTTGTCGATAAATTGGCTACTGTGAGATTAAAAATACATTCATGAAGTTTGGGAATGAGCACACCTCCGTCTAACCTTGGCGCAAATACGCCTCTTATCTGTATTGTGAAAGCATCGCGCTTTCCGTTCTTACGCGTACGTTACGGTTGCGGAAAATATATTTTGAGAAGTCGATAATTATCTAAAAAAAAAAAAATTAAAAAAAAAATGTTTTTTCGTGCAAAATAAAAATGTTTTCCGAATTCAAAAAAAATCTTTTTATAAAAAAATTTTTTTTGTGGAAAATAAAAATATTTTAAGAATTGGAAATATAATATTTTTAAGGAAAATATTTTTTTTTATAAAGAAATATTTTTTGACTACGAAAACATTTTTTATTGTTGCAAAAAGTAATATTTAAGCGGATAAATTAAATATTATTTAGGACCTGGAATGGCCCAAACGGCGCTTCATAGTAACATATATATAAAAATTATAATTTGTATCCGTCTTTGTTTCGTGAGGCTACTGTGAGGAGCTTTAAACTTAAATGCTTTAATTACATAATGTCTAATTCTTGAGAAAAACGACTCGTGTATTTATTATTGTTATTATTACTATTTTTTTGTCTTTTCATCATCGTGGCATCATTTGTGATTGAGGAGATGCATATTATGTTTAGCTTTAAGATCTGGGTTTCGTTCCGCGGCTGCGGCAGCTTTCGAGTTTTTGTCTACCGGGCGGCTCTTTATTGTGCACTGTTGTACGGGTACTGACAGGTACAGTTTTATAGGATTCTGTTATTTTATTACTATTATTCAAGGATTAAGTGGTAGAACACGTTTACGTGAACTTCTCCTTGGGATTCCCGAAATGTTTATTTTTGTACTTCTTTTGTATATTTTGTGTTTCTTTGGAATAAAGATTATTATTATTAATGTTATTATTATTATTATTATTATTATTGTTATATAGTACATGCCTACAACTAAAAGAAGAAAAGGAAAATAGAAGACCAAATGCGAAAGAAATAAAGAAACACAAGAAGAAGTAACACACAAGTAAGAAGGGGAAAGAAACGATAACAATAAATCAGCTACAGGAAAGGCAGATATAAAGGCAGACACTAAAACTGTAGATCGACCAACCAGCCACCCACACAACCCTAAGCCACTCTGACGATCAAGCAGGAATGAAAAAAATTTTCGCTTAAAAGCAGGATTCTATAACCTGGCCACACGCACTATTTGGAGAGACACAACATCATCCAAATCATACAAGTTGGCGAAAATTATGCATATAAATTGTACTGGGACTTCGAATTGATAACTGACCGAGCAGGAAAACACAACAGGCCTGATTTAATGCTTTTCAAGAAATGCGAAAATGCGTGCTGCATAGTGGACGTGGCAGTGCCCATGGATACTAATGTGCGAAAAGCAGCATTGAAAAATGCCAAGACCTTGCGCTTGAATTGAAGTGGATCCGTCAGCTGACACTAGTTGATGTTAATGGGTTGGTTGAGGCCACATTCCTGACTAATTTAGAAAAAATCGGTTTGCAGAACATTGTCACCGATCAGTGCGGATTGTCAGACGAATACTCAATAGGTATGTCCTGAGCACGACAATACTCCGGCTACTAAATCCCCCAGTTAATCGTGAAAATATATTAATAAGGGTTTTTATTGGCAATTTACAATTTAAAGCTACATACAATATTGAAAACAAATCACAAATATATAACATATTTCATGTATTTACGTAACATTGACAACTTAAATGTATTGGAAATTTGCAGTTCAGCAGAAACTACAACACATACTGCTTTCAACTCTACTATTTGTACAATGTACAAAATTGAAATCACATTTAGATATTTTCTGATTATTTAGAAAGGTATCAAAGGAGCTGTGCGCGAATGACGGTGCCATATTATGTATTTCTTATGCTTTCAATTGTGGACAACACATTTTCTAGGGAAACACGCAACTGGTATTTGACGGCTACCAAACATAAATTACTATAAAGTGGATAGTATATAATATTTTCAAATGGAGTTGGAGTGTGTGTAAATCATTTAAATAGAACAAATTTTTTGAACGCCTAAACAAATACATCCCTCTCCTTAAAACAAATTGTTATGTATTTAACGTGGGTTGCGTGATATTTATGAGGGTTAGCTTTGTTCGCTTGACAATTTTTTTAAAACAATCTTTGATATATGCAGGTAATCCAGAAGTATTTCAGCGGATCGATAATCCTGAATAAAAAAGTTCAAATTAATATATCCCTGGAAAGGCTTCCTTCTTAAAATAAGATCCTTCAATTCAGTTTAGTTTTTGTGAATTATGTATCTAAATAATTTGAAAATTACTGTTTCCGCACTAAAATGTCACTTTTGTTGCGAATCGGTAATAGGTATTACCCAATTATTACTTTCCAGGCAATGTGCATTTTCTTCGAGTATGCAGCAGTCTCTCCGATCAACTAGATACCACTAGCCATGATTAGTTCCTACATAAACACGAGTCTGGACAAGTTGCAGCGGCGGTGATGTTTATCCTATTCTTATATTCTGCTATTCTGAAAGTGTACATTGTTGATGCACTTCAGAGAACTGACAAACAACTTAGAAATTGTGAAATGTAAAGTTACTTCAAATTCAGATTTAACAAGCGTACTTTGGGCTGTTGGGTGCAGTAAAAATGTGAAATAAATGAATAATTATTGTGATACAAGTAATATAATAATAAAAACCAATAAGGGAACTGGAACATTTTTTATTCCAAATAACATTACAATTGCATAGTTATACACGAGGCAATAAATAATTTTGTCCACGACTATCTTATAATATACTCTTTATACTTGCATTTCTTCAATCATAATTAGGTACATTAATCACTGCAGTGATTAATGAATATTATTCACTACACCAATAGGAACATCGATTTGACCCTTTTTTACATTTATTTAGTAGGCCGCGATCGCGATGTGTCAGTTCAAATTAAAACGTCAAATCAACATGATTTGCTTTTAATTTGAAATGCATATTCTAAAAAATAAGATATAATGAGTAGTGAGAGTGAAAACGAGGTTTCTTTAACAGCACCAGCAATAAAAGAAGCTGCAGAACTTGCCTTATTAGATTCATTGCCCAAAAAAACAAGAAAATTATACCTGAGAGCGTATGTATGAATCTTTCTTACACTGGAAAAGGGAAATGGAGGTAAATTCTTTCTGGGAATCTGTTTTGATAGTCGTGGACAAAGTATAGTATACAACTCGTTATAATGATGCTATTATTACCTCGGATGATTACAAAATTCGCTCGTTTCGCTCGCTCGTCTTGTAAACTTCATCCTCGGTAATAATAGCATTCATTATAAACTCGTGTATAATATACTATTTCATAATTTTTGTTGGAAAACTAAGACATTTTAAAATATGATTGCTGGAAGTGATTACCCTTTCGAAGATTATGAAATAAGTTTGTTTTAGATTCATATTTTTATTATTATCATAGATGCACAATTCGTCAGTTGCTTCTAAAAAAACTTTTCGTATGTACAAACATGTACCTACCTGATTATTTTTTAGCTTTTAGTACATTATCTGCATCATTATTATGTTTCTTTACAATAAAACCGTTTAACTCAAAATAATTTTCTACTTATTTTATTTTCAAGTTTTTAGTTTTTTTTGTTTGTTTTTGTTTTGTTATTATTTTTTTAAAGTGTACTGTGTTCTACTTGTCAAGCCCTTTCATTTGATACCCATATTGAGGGGGTTGAAAAAATATCTAATCCGCCATTTTGATACTGAATATACATAATTGTATTGTCATCACAACTAAAGGTTTGTACCAAATTTCAGACCAATCGGTCAACAGGAAGGGGGTAAAATTTCAATTACTAGATTTGACCCAAAGAAACAAATAAACAAACAAACAAACAAGCAAGGCAAGCTACATAAAACCGTTTAAAAACTTGTTTGACTCCGTTTTTTTGATATTTTTTAACAAATGTGGGACATCTGCTAAAAATAGTTTCTGATTTGGTTTTACAGGATTATTTACACTACACTGTAGATGCAATTCTGCTCAAAAACATCACCCTGTACATAATTTCCAGTGAAACAGTAAGCCACTATTTGGCTAACAAACACCACAGGTGGTTGGATCGAGAACTTTGACGTAAATTCACTACGAATTCTTAATATGTTAACCCTACACGCCAAGCGGCGGTGACACAGTAATATTAAACTCGACTCCTGCTTTGCTGCATCCTCAAGGGTTGAAGATTAATCTAAATCTAAACTTACACTACATTGCTAGAAATTACACGAGTGTATGAAATACACGTTCCATAGAGTTATGTACACTATTTTTCCCATGACCCTTTAAGAAAGTAAAATATTCATAAAACAGTACCTAACTTTAGTTAATGATTTGTTATTTATGCTAGTAAGTGTCAAAATTTCAAATTTCCATTTGGAATGGATAAATGTATCATCTCCGGATGAGAAAAACAACATCATAATAATAATAACAGTAATAATGAATTTGTTAACATCAGTACAAATTTAAAAGAATTAAAAACACCGCCCCCACTGTTTTGTTTGTTGCAGTGTGCAAACATCTGTCATTATTTCGATTTCGAGAAAATTTTAACATTTTCATTTTTTGCAACCTGTTACGTTAATTTATACTGAGTAAACGTAGCCAAGTCAATTTTCAATGCCTTCTGTAAATTTTTTATTTAGAAACATCTGTGAAAGTATTGATCTTTCTTCTTGATTCACTCAGTATAATCCGTCTGTCTAGAACACGCGATTGACCCATCGAAAATACTTTAAAAGAAAATACGTCGTTTGTTTTGCACGCTCCAAATTATGCATTACCTGTTATCGGCTTTACCAGAAATGGATGAAACCATTAAAAACATGTTTTGATTCAGAATTACAGGGATTTATTTCAGGGGATTTGAAACAATCCATATTTTCAGCGAGAGAGGATTTAACATAAACGCAGTAAAAGAATATTTTTAAACGACATAGAATGGTCAAGTTCAACAAAAACCAGCAGCGCAGCCCGCAGCAGCATGAAAACAACCGACTACCATTGATAGGATTAAACTATTTTAGTTATTGTGAAATTACTGCAATTTCTCCAGGTAGGATTGAAAAACGCATGTTTTTTAAACGCGAATTTGCGATTGAATACGAATTTATCATATTTGCTATATCTGCAATAACAAATGACCAAACAAAATAAAGACGTTTTCTACAAACTACAGAAACATCAGAAACAAAATGTTGGATTTTCAGTAACAAGAATGACTAAGTGAAAAAATAATTATGTTCCTTTTGTAGCAGTCATTGGTTACTGTTTACGGGGATGGCCCACCAAATAATAGATAGTTTTGCAAGGTGACCGATCAAAAGGACAACACAGATTTTTATCTCCATTTGCTAGAGTTGGAGATAGGGATAAAACTGCCACATGATTAAAAAACCGAAAATATACAGGAAATTAGCAATTACACGGCCAAGTTGAAAAATTTCAAAACGCAAAAACTTTATTGTTCCAAATGGGACCTATAATAAATTTTTTGTCATTGTTGTTTTCCTTGTCGAACATCTATTCGATTGTGTACCTATAAATACTTCTCTACCTTTAAAAAGAATACTCTAAGTATCTAAACGCTGCAAGCAAAAACAACGTATTTTTTCACATTGTGACTGCGTATGTAAAATAGTACACGAATATTTACTTAGAAATAATTTACAAATTTAATGTCGTCTTTTAAAATTTAAATAAAACCACACTCGATTCATGTTTGAAACGTTTGGATCTGACATAGTGTTAAGAATTTGAAATTACTTTTTTTTGTTACAGGTGTTTTTTATCGTTAAATTATTATTACGTGTCCGGCTTGATGCCAATTTGAAAATGTGATTCCACAATGTGAAAATACTTATACTTAGTTATACTTCTTTAGGCGCGTTATGAAAGAATGAATGCAACAAAAATCGACAGGATGAAGTTAGGCGTGTTATGAAAGAATGATGAGAGTGAAATTTTACGATGCGCGCGCGCACGATGCAACAACAATCGACAGGATGAAGTTGCTCTAAACCTACTTACAGTTTAAGAAAAAAGGCTACCGACAAAATAGTGGTGGAGATGTCTACTGCATATATTTACATGCGTGTAGAGATTGATAATATTTATTGTGATATTCGTGATAAAAATAAAAAGTTTCTTAAAATATAATTTTAAGTGTATTTCTCAAAAAACAACATTCTTATACAAACACTAGCTATATTGTGTTAGGTACTCATATAAAATAACATAAAAAACAAATCGTTTTCGGCAAAATGCTCTTAGGTACATATTTTTGAAACTTAACGTAAAACAGTATTAAACAAATTACCTATTTATTTTTGCAAAAAGTGCTCTTATGACATTTAGGTAGTCCCGGTTTTCCAAAGAATCCAACACCGGATTAAGTCTAACACCGGCTTCGTTGCTATGATGCCGGCTTTCTGATTGGTTGTATCATAGCAACGAAGTCGGTGTCAGACTTAACCCGGTGTTGGATGCTTTGAAAAACCGGGAAGAGTGAGGTTAAGTTTCGGTATATATTTATTTGTATTATAAATTATAAATTGTTACTTTGTCATTTATTAAATGCTTAAAATTTATAAATCAAAATAATAATACACATAGGATCGATAGGGGGAAATTCGGGAATAGGAATTGTTTTGAAATATCTTACACATAATCTCACAGTAAAACCAATTACGGAATTCAAAAATGCAATGAAATACAAGGCGTTTCATTAAAATATTTAAAGTTAGGCACTGTACAGAAAAAAACTTGCATAAATGGAAGTAATTCTTAAAGTAAAAATAAGAAGGGATCTCCCGTTTAACTTTTCTTCTCTAAAATGCATAATATAGTGGCAAAACTCCGCCGCTACACTATTGGGACAGCCTGTATAGTAAGCCTTTTTTATGCAGTTTATATTTGTTTCATTACACCCAAATTGGTTGACGTAATGTAAAACATATGGGCGCTCTTTAATTTATTTTAGGTTACTTAATATCATGTTTCGTGTTTATTTGCCGCCAAACACTATTAAATATTAATTTATTATAGTAAGTTGAGGTCGACATTTACAAATAATGTAAATCATCAAATTCGAAAGACATTTGCTTTTGACGTGGCATTACGAACATTAAGTTAAGATCCCAGCAATTACCGTATGATATTTATAGTACCTACACCGTGATAATTTAAAAACAAGCCAGAAATAGAAAGAAGTAAGAAATTTACCTATTAATAAGGAAGTAGGTGTACCCGCGATCTGTTTTTCCTGTTCTGAGTGCCTTTAGTTTTTTCTCTTTTATAATATGCTCGTATCCCAAAATCCCAAAATCGCAACATCGATAACTCAGTAAATATTTTGAATTATGTATGTAGTGCGGTGACTCTGTACACGTTTGGTTATATGCTGACAAGCTCGAATCAGATATGGGTAAGAGCCAATTACTTCATTAGTTATGGTGGTGTGACAGTACCACTCGTACCACTCGTTCTTTCTCTTCAAGTGCGGAATACCACTCTTCGGAGAAGCTCAGCTAGACCACGTTCCTCAACCAGGAGATACGTTTTCGATCCGACCTTCAATCCTTCCCTGCAGCACTAGCTGCAGCATGCCATACTTGTGATTCCTTATGACATGACCCAGATACCCTAGTTTGCGAATGATTTTGAAACGAATGAATGGATGGATGGATGGACGGACGGACGGACGGACGGACGGACGGACGGACGGACGGACGGACGGACGGACGGACGGACGGACGGATGGACGGATGGATGGGTTGCTCAAGGACAAAATCAGTGATCTGAGGTTTCTCTGTACATTTAGAACACAAATATTTTCAGTTTGACCTGAAAATCTAACCTGGTTCGTTGAATAAGTGATAATTTTTAAAGATGCTTTTAAAAAATATGCGTGTTCCAAGCTCAGCATATGAATAAATCCGTATCTCAGTTCGATTCATTGCATAAAAAAGATGTTCCTATTTATGTAATATTATACCATAACGCATTCTATCATTTGGCTCATAAAAATTTCATTTCAGTTCACTTACAATCGATGCCATCATAAAACGACGAATATCGGCTTCATCTGAATTTTATTACGCTCTCACTTTCCTAAATTAGGAAGCTCATTCTTTATTAATATTGAACATGTCAATAGAGTCCATTAGTTAGGTTATGTTACTAGTTTCGCGGGCTATCCTACTTCAAAATTCTTAACATGGAGCTCTTATGGGACATAGATTTTAAACACTGATTATTTAAATTCAGTGCATTTCTTAACGGGGATTCTGCAAGTGACATATAGACTGCTCTTTCCAGCTGTTACATTTTCAAAAACAACTTAAAATACAACTTAATTTCAGAAATATTTTAAAACGGAGCACAGTACATATTAGAAAAGAACGCATGTCGCGTTCAGACCAGACCAGTGACCTTGGAGATTATTTTGACGTTTGCTGCACAGGGTTTGAGGCTAAATTGTTTATTTCTGCGGGTTATTTATTGTTTAATTTTTATTTAATAGGTGGTTTCAGTTCTTATTTATATTTAAAAAGTGTAAAATGGAAGAAAAAGTGCTAAAAATTAGTGTTGTTAACGACTTCATTTAAATAATCTACTGCGCCGGTTCTATCACCGACATTCTAGCGCCATAAATTGCAGTAGTTTGTTGAATTTTAGTTTTAAACAAAATGACTGCATAAATAAATGCTTTTACAAGACAAACGGTGAAAAAAGGCTTCATAGTAATCGCCATATATTGATTTAATGCTAAGAAATCAGGATGAAAGGTAAAAATAGAATGTGAAGTGCAAGGTCATTTAACCTCCATTTAAAATGCATTGACAAATTTTATCCAACTATTCTCTTAGGATAGCGTTTTAAATTTCGCGCTTTGATTTTGCCGTTACACTAATAGACTCTATACTAATACACCTAGTCTCGAATAATAATCGGGAACTCTATTATCATTTCTTTTGAATGTTTAGACAGTTAATTCAATTTAAAAGGAATTATCTGTCTCATTTTTTTTATATTACGTACCGTTTTGAAATGTTTCTTTCCAATTCAGGCGCTACTATAGTTCATATTCTTTTTAACCCCCGACGCAAAAAGAGGGGTGTTATAAGTTTGACGTGTCTGGCTGTGTGTTTGTGTGTCTGATGTCTGTGGCATCGTAGCTCCTAAACGAATGGACCAATTTTGATGAGTTTTTTTTTGTTTTAAAGCTGACGTGATCGAGATGGTTCTTGGCTATAATTTATGAAGATCTGTAAGGCGTTGTGTCGGGGGTTACTTAAAATTTTGAATTTTGTTACTTGTATACTTAGGTAAAATAAAATGATGTTTCAGAAGTACGTAGCTGGCGTCGTTTTATATTTAAATGGTCGCACCCTTCGGGTACTCTGTCGTAATATTATCAATTAAAGCACTTTATTAGGAAACTTTTAATATCGAAAAATTTGAAGAGGTATAATTTGTTTTAAATTTAATACAACATGTACAGCATTGAAAAAGAATATCTTAATCAAAATGTATAAATAATATCTAGAAAATTAAGCTACGAGGGCTGTGAATTTTCACTTTTCTGGAAATGGATTTGAATAAACCTTTGTAAATTATGTTGTAAGTAACCTTACTTGATAACTGAAATGCAACCTTCTTTCAAAAAATCCCAGTTCCTCTCTGATGGGATATTTGGTATAAAGTACGTTTGCAGGTGTTTTTCAATCTGCCCTTAAATTTCCGTGATCGGACACACTATAGAATATACAGGCTAGCCATGATTCTATACGATTTAATATAAATAGGCAGCTCATAAGGTAATCCGAATTTGAAACAAGCTTTTATAAATATTTATAAATATTTTCGATCTACTATTTACACCTTGTAGTAATCTGTGTTTTCTTTTCAGTTGCAGTTGTGGTGGCGTTCTTCATATGCTGGGCTCCGTTCCATATCCAAAGGCTATTTGCTACTTATGGAGGACATATTTTACAAACGGAGCGGGGAGCCAAATTGTATGCTATCATAACATACATAAGTGGGGTGTTTTACTACGTATCAACGACCATAAACCCCTTACTTTACAACATAATGTCAAACAAATTTAGGGAGGCTTTCAAGGTATGCAATATGAGGTATCATTTCAAGTTGTTTTGGCTTTCATGTTTTCAGTTTAGGCTTGCTGCTTGTTGTAGAGCGTTGTACAGCTTATAAAGTAGGGTATAGAATTTATTAGAATTTCTTTTGGTGAATTATTGTTTTGTTGACTGTTTTGTGTGCTGACTCAAAAGGAATGATGTAATTTAGCAAGCTGCCGTTTCCACCTCTAAAATGCAGGGTTCGACATCCGAACTGAGTTTTGTGATAGGTTGCGTTGGAAAAATTGTTGATGTGACGTAGGTAAATCATAAAGTAACTTAGAAATGTATTTGCGCCTCGATAATGCAAATTTTACGTTACCTACATAGCTAAACTGACCTCTGTTAATTTCGTACATGTTTTGACCGAATCTGCTACCTGCTAAGCAGGTAAGATCGCTCGGTAAACAGCTTCTAATTTATTCTTTGGGCCTCTTGAAGTTCAGAGCTTACCAGACACATCCTCAAATAATTGCAAAATTCAGTATTATGATTCGCGAAGACGCAAACCATGATGTAACGAACATTTAAGCTTCAACGCTATCCTGAATGTCCGAAACAGATCGCCAGTCTGTATAGAAATTGATAGTGAACAACAAACACATTAATAGTTTCGTAATAAATATATTTTTTGTTTCAGTGAATTTTTTTCAAATACCTACATGGTTTGCTTCTTTACAGCACACTATCAAAAATAGTTCAGTCCTGTTGTCAGACCCTGTACTAACAATTGCTTCTATTTATCCATTACTTTATTTATTAATTATTTTATTTATTTATTTATTTATCCATTACTTTAGTTGTTCAGTCTATTTCATAAAAAAATTACTAATAATCTGACGATTTGGATAATTTATTCAGTGATCTTTACAATAACAATATATGTATATCGATTATTCTTCTTGATTACGGTAACAATAAGATGATGTCAAAGTTAGTAATAAAATTTTACCACATATTGAAAACCAAGTACCCAAGCAATTAATTACAAAATTTAAGTGAAGGCCTAGTTCTATTGAAGTTCTGCTGTTGGTAGTCTAATACAGTAATTACGAATTTGTTAAGAATGGCCTAATTTTTATTTGTTTTGTTCTGCGAATTCCAATTCTGAGTGGTGTTAGGTTTAATTTGAATTTAAATTCGAAATTCAAATTAATATCATCAGGCATAGGTACGTAAGTACCAGGTGTACAAATAAGAAAAGTTGGCGGCCGTATATCCGTAACCGTTTGCCCTAGAACTTTCGGAAAAAAAATATTTAAGATAAAATTGGCCACGAGAAATTGCTGGAAATTATTTTTAAGTTCGTAGATTGTCCGCTAGGGGGCGTAACGGCTACACCAAAGGAGAAAAATAATTTTTTCCCTGAAAAATCACCAATAAAGGGTTATCAAAAGTAATTTTGTTGAATTCTACTGAAAATTCTGAATAACTATCGTTTAGGATTTTTTGCTCTAGCTCGTCAAATAGAGATGGCATGGGCGGACAAAAATTGAGATGAAAGAATGCTTCTAACTCCGGGTTGGCTCAACGGAATTGGACAAACTTGAGCTTCTTGAGTAGAGCTTTCCTTGTTCTATCAAACGAAAGTTAAATAAAGTCATTTCGAATTTCGTGGCCACCGGTAGAGGGCGCGATTTTACATTCAAAGCTATTTTCGCGTTTATCTTGAAAAATTCAAATGGAATAATATAGTTTTTTTAATACTGCTAAATTCTGCCCCATATGTGGGGCAGGATGGGGTATAGGCATAGATTGGGGTTATATTCAAAAGAAATTGTAATTAAAACCGAAATAAATCTTTATTGGTACAAAACAAGCAAAACTAAAAATACACTAACATTACGGGATAATTAACTCGATATGACTTGTATAAAAAGGAACTGAGACAATCTACCGAGCACAGTGTTCGCATTTCATCATTGTCGCTGTCGATCCCTGCGCATGAATTATGTGCCCATCTTTGCCTTTCGTTTTTTTATATAGGTGGGCACCATCTGAAATAAGTTTTATTTTGATAGAAAATTCGTGGGGCAAACGGGGCCCACCCCGTTCTGCCCCGCCCTGTTCTGCCCCACATGCACTAACAATTATTTAACTGATCTACACAAAATAGTTTTTAACCTACAAGGCTAAAAATGTGTCGGAAATATTCTCAGAGGTCTATATTATTGTATTTTACTGAAAGACGCATCAAATGTAACAAATAAAATACTTACGTTGTCATAAAACACCATAAATATTACAATACAGAGCCGAAATTGTACTTATGAGCTGTTACACTTGCTCTGCCACAGAATAATTGCCACCAATTGGTATCATGCGGTTGGAAAGACAAAACAAAGGCACGTCCTTCGATTTTGCGCTGTTCTGATTACCCAGAAAAATTTTAAATGGGGTACCCCGTTCTACCCTGGTACCCCGTCCTACCCCAGGTTCCCCTTCTTAATAACTATAATTACCTATTTGACAAAATTAATACCTGAAATTTCCACCTCGGGCTCCAATGGCAGCCTGCATACCTATAAATGGGCTCCTAATGCCACTCTGATCAATTTGGTTCCATTCTTCTTCAAACGCTGCAGTAAGCTCTGCCAAACTGCTTGGACGAGGAACACGCGTTAGAATCCGTCTGCCTGACCTGTTCCATAGATGATGATGTTTTATGGGGTTCAGGTCAGGAGTGCATTTGGTCAGTTCATACGCGTCATGCCGACTTTATTCAGATACTCATTGGTGCTTCTAGCACAGTGCGCTGGGCGGGCGTTATCATCCACAAAAATGAAATTAGTACCGGTGCAAACGGAGTCACATAATCTTCCAGAATGACGTTTATGTACCTAAACTGCTTTATCAGCCCAGACCATAACAGAGACCCGGTAGCTGGTTCTGTCAACGATATTACACTGGCCAAATCGCTTTCCCTGCCTTCTCCAAACGTCCAAACTCTCGATCTGGAAATCTCAAACAGAACCTTTATTCGTCCAATTTGCGAGATTGCAGTGTTCATGATCTCGAACGAAACTAGTAGAGCTCTATGGTGCCCTACTAACAGCTGTGGACATAGTACAGGTCTTCTTGACATCAAAGCATCCTTCACTAGCCGTCGTCGAACTGTCCACCTATACTTACACGCACATTCCCTCAATTCTAGCCGATTTGCTGCCTCAAGCGAAGTGTGTTGCAGAGATGTCAGGTGTCGCTCTTCTTCGACATGTTCCCCGAAACTTCATAAGAACATTTTCTTAAATGGAAGTGCACTTTCATTTATGATCAGTGCCCGATAAACCGTAATTTCTCATACTACAATGCTACCCTCTGACAAGAATCCGGAAAGCGTGAATTATTTGTTTGAAGTTCTTCGAGCAATTAGCATACTTGTTCATCTAATTTTTTTTCAAAGTTTACACTGAGAAATAAACTTCCGGTATAGTTCTGCAATCATCTTAAGTAAGATTAGAGACGTTTCACTAATTATAACTTTAGATATAATTTCTGAAGACGAACTGGAGAGGAAGATTGACAATCGAAATCGCTTCGTTCTAGATATTAAATTTGCCAAGTATCTAATGGATATACAGTTAAGAATAAGATGAGGAAGACGTTTTGTCTTACATCCAAGTCGCAGAGTGTAGGTACACTTGATGATTCAGAACTTATCCGAACAAATTAATTGAAGGGGGTATTTAGCGGAATCATGAAACACGATAGCACAAAAGATATGAAAAATCAAACTTTCAAACCTGTTTAAAAATATTTATTTTCGCACAACTGATATCGAAATAAAAAACCATTTAAAATAGTTGATAATAAATCCCAAGTTGTATATGTAGTTCAAGAAGATTGAACAAATAAAATAGCTGCCCATGAGAGAAATTCCCTCAAAAGTTGCATTACTTTGGGCACTTGGTTTCAGAGAACAGTATAAGCGTGTACGCAGTTTCAAATTTTTGGTAAATTTGGCATAATCACACAAACAATACTGGTCAGTTCTAGGTGTAAACGTTCCACAACTATCAAACCCCGAAATATACCTCGCCTTCGGGCTTTGACCGTATGTAAACGCCCAGACCTAGGATTGGACAAATGGGAAACACCCAGTGTTAAACACGGGGTCGTTTCATGCGTTTTTTACACAAAACACTGTCAGGTTAAGGCCAAGCGGAGCGTTATAAGTGCCAGCCGTTAACGTTTATGCTCGTAATCATAAAATTCTCTTGAAAGAAACATCTTCATTATCGAGCAGGCGCTTTTAGATAGTCACCACACACCATACAGGTAACTAATCTCAACTGCGCCACTTCACGCAGGCGAACTACAGCAACCACTCATTAATTCTACCTTTGGACATTTCGCAATTGCAAAATCTTAGGTTTGGTCGTAGCAGAACGTTTACACCTAGAATTGATCGAAAAAACGGCCACTAGCCGTTTTCGGACTTTGCGCCCAACATATAGGTATAATATTTTGATGTGACGAGAAACAAACAACGGACCTGCGTATATGCGGCATATTATACGCCACGTTATTGACAAAAACATGTCGCAGTAAAGTAACAACACAAAATAATGTACATGCAGCATTTAGGGGATGGTGATAGCACTATTTTGTATGCAATGTAAATATTACATCCCAAGAAATGAAAACTCAAACTGTTTTCTTAAAGAAACTCGTTGGGTCGTACAGAATGATTTTCATTTTTTTTTTCGGTGTTTCCACAACAAAGGATGATCAAATAACTTTTCCTTCAAGCACTTTTATGTCAAACAAATACACATACAGCCAATAAGATTGCGAATAGCAAATATTATTACCATTTGCAGACGTAGCTGCTATTTCAAGAATTTGCTAGTTGTCGCCTGTTAAAATTTTTGGGGTGGGTACATTTGAGAAGAGTACATCAAAGATATTGGCGAAGCGCATACCCGAAAATAGACTGAGCGAAGTGAAACGTACATTTTAAAATACGTTTCAGATGTTTTGCAAGATCAAAAAGGTTGCATTTTATTTTAGAACCAATCTAGATGGGAAAGAAAATAAATTTAACGCAAATATAGACATTTTTCTTTAACTGCGTCATAATTAGGTGTAGATATTTTCACTGTTATATAATAATATGATTTAATTACGTTTTATTCAACCTTTAAAAATAAATATTTTTGCGATAGTAATTTTTGCTCGGGAACGGTTAATGTAGAAACTCGGAAGAGACTCTTAAAAATGGATGTACGGAGTACGGCATTATATGGGTGCGAAACTTGAACAATAGGAGAAGCAGATCGAAAAAGAGTAGAAGCGTTTGAAATGTGGTGCTACAAACGCATGATGAAGATCCCGTGGATAGATAAGGTTAGCAATAGGGAGGTATTAGAAAGAGTTGGGGAAAAGCGAAAGGTATAGAACACAATAAAAAATAGGAGAGATAGTAGAGATAGGATAGTAGGACACCTTCTAAGACACGAAGGAATAGTTCGCGACATACTATAGTCAGAGATAGAAATAAAAAGAGGTAGGGGTAGGCCTAGATTAGACTACTGCTCTCAAATAGTTATGGATGTAGGATATTCTACTTTTAGGGAAATGCGTAGGTTAGCTCAGGATAGGAAAGGATGAATGTACTCGTCCAACCAGTCTTCGGACTGAGAACCTTATGATGAGTAATTTTTGTCATAACCTAAACATCGACAAACTGCCTCCCGATAACGAAGGCCTCGTCTTAGTTCAATCCTTCACTTTTACTAATTGAATTGTCATAGATAGCTACGTGTCAAAAGAAGGAATTAGCATAACGCTCTTTAAAAAGAGATGTTTGTATCAGAAGAGGGTGCAAACACAAGGAGATGTCAGCATTTCACTTCAGACATTTTGTAAATTTTTTTTCGTCTGAAATTTGACACAGGAGACATTGAAAGCTAAACAAGATTTGATGAAATCCTGAAAAGAACAGCAAGAACTGACATGCCATACTTTATATTATGCTGATTGCACCACAGTACTGGTATTCAACATGCAGTAAGTATGCCCTTGTAACAAGTAACATGCAACGGTGATGATACTGTTTAAAAAGCGACGGAATATCTACATCCCAAGAAATGAAAATTCAGTGTATTCTTGAGATACTCCGCATGGTTAGCATGATTTTCAATTTCTCCGTGTGCCCCCACACAAAGGCTGAACAAATATCTCTCCTTCCAAGCACTTTTGTATTCAAACAAACATACAGCGAATAGAATTACGAATAGCAAATATTATCATTCGCAGGCCCAGTTGCTTTCTTAACGGAATATTTGATGGATGTGCATTTTGGGGAAAGAATAGTTTGTCACCTGTTACAATAAGCAGGTGTCGGAACAGTGAAAACACAGGAAATAAAAATTTGTCGAACATAAACTAGTGCAGAAAAGTTAAAAAATTTAATTTTATATCCCTTGTTTGTTTTGAGTTTTGAATTTCCAGGAAGTTAACTGGGGTTCATTCTAAACGTACCTAATGCACGATCAGCAATTAAACTCTGGAACTTTATTGCATGACCAGCTAGTACTAAAATAATGATAAATCTTGATAAGAACTAGTTTTGCGATATGCGAAGGGAGGTAAACAAATTCGCGGAATGGAGGGGAAGGAGACTGACTAGATTGGGCTTGTAACAAATATCAAGTAGCGACTCAATCGGATTATTAATCTCCTAGCAACTGAGACAATCAGTATGAAAATGCGCGGTCATTGATTTCCTTACAAAGCAAGGAAAATCCCCTGAAATCGTTCTGGAAGAGATGTCAGATGTTTTCGGGATTCTTCTCCTGGGAACACCATGGTTTATAAGTGGCAAAATCTTTTCAAGCAAAGCAGAGATTCCATTGAGGATGATCCTCACTATGGGCGTTCTGTTGATTCAGCATCGTTGGAAATCGTGAATAAACTGGAAAAGTTAGTGTTGGAAGACGCTCATTTGAAAAAGAAGCAATTTGAATAAATGGTTGGAGTGTCCACTACAACCGTTTTGAACAGTTTCCATCAACATCTCAAAAGTAAGCCCAAGATGGGTGCTGAGAGCAATACCGCGTCGAGTGCTCACATCTATGTGGAGATGTCAAAAACAAGATTTTAAATAGAATTGTTGCTAGAGATGAGACTCGGGTTTATCATTATGAGCAGGAGTCAAAATTAGAGTCAATGCAGTGGCATACAAAGGGTACCACGCCACCAAAGAAATTTAAGGTGTCACAGTCGGCTGTCAAGATCACGGCCACTATTCTTTGGGCAGCTGAGGGTGTTATGTTGATTGACGGTAAGGATAAAGGCGTCACAATAACGGGACAGTAGTGTGCTGGAACGATTAAGGGGAGAAGATGAGGAAAGTGGAACAAAGTTGTATTGCTTGTGCACGGCAACGCGCCTGATCACAACAGCAATGTTGCAATGAATGCCATTGACAAGTGTGGCTCCCAACTTCTCA
Organism: Xestobium rufovillosum; assembly: GCA_963966045.1. Classification (NCBI taxonomy): domain Eukaryota; kingdom Metazoa; phylum Arthropoda; class Insecta; order Coleoptera; family Ptinidae; genus Xestobium; species Xestobium rufovillosum. The sequence continues at coordinate 19,448,786 of OZ014496.1, forward strand.
ACTACTCTCTGCGCAGTCCATACCTGGCCTCGCCCGACTACTATTTGTTTCCAAATATGGAAGAATACCTCCGAGGGAAGAAGCTTTTGGATGATGAAGAGGTCTTCTCACAAGCTCCCGTAATCCCCATTTCACATTTTTTCCCACTTCCTTCAGAAGTGTTTAAGTCACTGTATCACCTCCTTCAGTGGTGTTTCAGTTTGTATCATACCTTTGTTTTACACTCCCCACAGTGCTTATTTTTGCCTTCTTTGTTGGGAAGCCCATGTGGTCTCTGCTCGCTGGGTATTTTACAAATTTATCACTGTGAGTATAGATTTAGGATTATAAATGTTTGGTATCTCTATTGTACCTTATTTATGTAGCTCTTAGTCGGTCTGATGATGGGGTATTAGTTGAGAACCACGAAGCCGGTGACCAAATGTCAAAACGTTTATATAAAAATTTGGCCTAAAACGTAGCCCCAAGGAATTACAAGATGAAATTGATTTTTTATTATTAATTGAAAAACGGTACAAGATAAATAAACAAAATTTTGGGCATTTTTCTTAGTTTTTCGAGCTAAATAATATGCGTTGGGTCATTTTTACTTCTTAAAATCATTGGAGCAATGTTTATATAAACTGTTTGTGTTATTTTGAGGATTACCTACTACACACTCTATAAATTTTCGAAAGTATTTTTTAACACCCCGTATGTACATACTGGGAGCACTTGAAGAAGTGCCAGTACACCATTAATATTCTAAACTGTATCAGAAAAGGATACAGACACAAAGAGATGCTTATATTATACCAAGATGGCATATGTATATGTAAATTTGGTTGTCGTATGTAATTTGACGCGAACTCGAGCATGAATAAGATTTAGGAGACATTGAGAGTGACGAGATTTGATGAAATCCTGGAATTGAATATTCTCGCAATGAATGATGGGTATCAGTGCGTAATCCCAAGGATGCAATAATGAATACACGCAATGAAATAGGCTATTTGTGGTTCATTAGATTACTTTGTTGGTGCCGTTTATGTAATCTAAGAAACTGGGGCAGAGTATTCAGACCAAAAATATTTGTCTAGATTGTCGAACTAATAATGTACTTCAGTAATGTGTTGACGGACAAATACGAATGTTCCTATTTTCTTTGTATTTTTGGATTTGAGTACGAAACGAGAAGTTACCACTAATTTCGGAATAATATCAAATGATATCAAATATCAAACGAAAATGTTTTGTAACAAGAAAATTCGTTTAGGAAAATGTATAAAGGCTTTTTATTAAATTAACCAAACTTTCACTTGTCTCACACGTTTGTTCCAGCTTTGAAGTTCCGTGTGCCAAATATAAAACTCATATATATAAAACTCATATTAAAAGTCATGTTATTCGCAGAAAGTATATATGAGATAATAATACAAAGTAATTAATATTCTTCTCAGTAGGGTTTTTTATGTAAATTTTGTGAGAATACGTGCACACTTTGAAGTAATAATTAAAATGGGTAATTGTATCACGTACGATATTTTGTTAACAAAAAGAGGCTTTAAAGTGTGCATGATGGTGGGGGGGGGGGGTTTGTTTCACTACCCTAATCAGAAATCTAAACCATGATAGACATTTTTCAATCGTAAAAATTTTCTCATCCGTAAAAGAATTCCTCAGTCCATAATCCACATATAGGAGAAGAAATGTCTTTGCTACTCCTTTAAACAGAAAGTAAAGAAATGATATTTCTTCGTCAATAATTTTTGATAGTTAAATCAGTACAAAAGAAGGGTTCGACGTTGGCTGCCAGCTCCAAAGGTATTGGCGGAGCTTCGAACTGCGGTGTCTGACGAATGGAATTATTGTGTACCTCAAGCACTCATACGACATTTAGTCCAATCCATGCCAAATCGACTTCGTTCACTCATTACACCTAGGGGTGGTTATACTCAATGTTAAAATATTCAAAAACACTTAAGTGTTTCATTATTTAATTTTTATTTCTTATTTTTGATGAAATCTGTTAAAATTCATTTTCTATCCCATTTTCTTGTGTTATTAATGAAATTAAATGCATTTTCCACAAAATTGTTCCTTTCTCTATTAAACTTTCTAAAAAATAAAGTAATTTGATAGAAACAAAGTTTCACTGCAAAATATTGATGACCTGGTTTGTAACATACGTAAAGTCTGAGTATGTTGTCAAATACGTGTAGGAAAACGATTCACTGGATTTGAAGCTTATATCCATTATGCTGTACATACAGCCTCATCGTAGAGCGCGTTAAAGTCCTTTACAGGAAAATCCGAACGATGCCAATTTTCTTAGCGTCAAAAGACCGAGCGCTATTACATAATCTTCAATCTGGAGCGCTACAAAAGCCAGAAACCTATTACGATTTTAAATATATCTCAATAGTTAACATTTACTTATATGGCAGATCCAAGCGTCCATCAGAATGATGTCGATGCAATTTTCTTATTTGCGTTAAAGAAACACCTGATCGAATGCACGACCTCACCCATACGATCTCCGCCAGTTGAAAAGAGACCGAGCGACCGATATCCATCCCCACCCGTAAAGTGTTGTGCCAGTTCGATTTTAATATTATGATTATGATGATGCGTACTACCAATATTATAATGTAACATAATAGCCACTTTCTTTAATCAAAAGACGTTTCCATTATTGAAAATAACAGAATTCCAGTAGAACCCAGACCACTTCAAAATCAAACCAAGGCCCACTTGCAATCCAGAAAGACTGCAAAAAAGTCATTATTAGTGACTTTGATATTAATATTGACATACATATTATTAGGAAACCTAAAATACCAAAATTACCTACCTAAATAATTTACAATAAAGGATTGTATAAATCAATTTATTCGTTAAGTGAATTATATTTTTATCATATTTATGTTTAAAATTATACCTACTGCGTCCGATAAGCACGCTTCCATTTAAAGCAACGCTTTCATTTTATCAGTCCTAATACTCTAATCACAATTCCGTTGTACACATACTATAAGAGACAGAATAAATTGAAAATGAAAATAATTCCACAGTTTTCAAAAACTCTTTGTCAGGTAATATTCACCACAGCCGTGATGGAAGAAAAATATGGTGTGCCTATGCGCATATGGTCTTGGTCTACTTTCTGACATTTTTGGCGACAGTTCGTGAAAACTTTATAATGTACTATTTATTACTCCTTAATATGTATTAGTACCAGATAATAGATATTATGTATATAGTTGAAGCATTCTACGTATATATCACTGAAACCTGGGAAATACGCCTAGAAATGAACAATTCTTATGATAGAAGACAAAAAAATGCATAATTCTCCATTCGATAGAATTTAACGAATTTGGATGCATTGGAGATGATTTCTCACAATCAATTTAGTTACTTAATAATTATCAAAAAGCAAATTTTGTAACTTTACTATTTTAATTTTGTTCGTTAATAGATCAATAAATACATCAATCACTAAGATATTCCTAATTATTATGGGTGCGTGTACGAAACTGTTAAGTCATAATGACAGAGGTGGGCAACTTCGATAGTTAATAACGAAACATCGATGTTCCGCAAAAAACAATAGAACTATCGATATTTTAACAAACAAGTATGTACGTATACACAATGCACATAACTGTTATGAGTTCTATGAAACAATTCAGAGTTCAAATTCGAGATTTCAAGTTTATTGTCGGAATCCTAGTTAGAATTGCAAGGTTCAACTAGGAGTGCTTAAAGTTAAAATTCCGAAATTGTAAAAGTTTTGGTTAGAATTCTGAGTTTCAAAGTCGAAATTCTCCCTTATAATGCCTAAATTTCAGAGTAAAAATTCCGGGCGTCAGTCAGGATTACAAGTTCAACGTTGGAATTCAGAATTTAAAGTTAAAATTCCGGAATTCTGCTTTAGCAATCGAAATTTAAAAATTTTGTTATCCTTCTACACTTTCCTAAAATGAACGAAATACATTTACTTAACTTTTCACATCTGTGTACTGGATACTGTAGTAGCATTTATTTAAATGACAATTTAACCCTTCTCTGTTTCTAACAACTTTAAATTTTCTGGCATTTGCATTTTAACATTAATTTTGTAATTTGCATTTGGATCCAGTACGTCATCAAGCGCAAAAGCATATGCAAATGGAATCTCCATTGAAAATACCATCACGGCCAAGGTTTTTTTATTTTCAGACTCGATAAATTAAAATAAAAATTATAACGAAAGAAATAAATTTAGTACTTTTGTTGTATTCCATATCGATTATATCGATATTTCTTACTGGCCCCTATGCGAATATCGCAGTTTCTCACTCCTATAGTTGACAATCGACAATGAAATAAAAAATAAAATAAATCAGAATATTTTGACATTTAAACCGTAATGCGTTATGCGCAGAAGCAGACGAAAATGAAATCTCAATTGAGCAAACCATTTTTATTCCACCATGGGTATTGCCCAATGGCAACGAGTTTAAGAAGTAAACTGCAGCATTATTTTATTATTATTTATTTATTATTATCGAACATTTTATCAGTTTACAAATTATATAGGTATTATATTTTTGCCACGTAATATTTAACTGACACAAGAGCATTCTCAATGTAATAATGGAATGACTGGCTGAAATTAGAAATGTTAAACATTTCACTGGTTCTAGAAAACGTCAAACATAATCTGTGAAATAATGTAATCACTCCACAACGGTTGTGCACACTTGAAAAACGATAGTTGGCGACGTCATGCCTAAGCTAGGTAGCTTATTATGATAGTCATTTTTTGACCATGGTGTTTTTTCATCAAATGTGGACGTTTCAGGTCATTCTAAGACTTTTTGGCAAGGTGGCACATTTCCGTCCGTATGTATGTGTGTATGTCTGTTGGCACTTTTACGGGAAAACGGCTCTACAGATTTTGCTGAATTTTTGCATACGTATACCAGAGATGGTTCATAGGAAACTGACGGGGCGGTTTTTTTTAAACACTTTTGAGCCGAGATATGACGTCATAGAACATTTTTTTCAATGAGACCGTATATATTTTTGTATTGCATCGGATAGAGGGTATTTTTCTCTACACGATGTGCGAAAATCGTATAAAGAAAAAATTAAGAAAAAAAATACGAAAAGAAGGCGCGTGCGCGCCAAACGCGCCCTCCAGTTCAGTTGTGGCTGTGGCTAGGAAGCTGTTCTGTCAATGCGTTGACAACTAGTTTTTATAGGTCAGAGTAAAAAGCAATTGCCCCTAGGATTTGTAGCATTGTTGTTGATTGCTGGGCGTCATTGGCTTTGAAGTGTAGGGCCTATTCTCAGGGGCCTTTAGGAAATTTCAACTGTTTCACTCGCGCGCGTTGATTGCCCCAGAGAACTAGGTGTTCGTTTTTCATCAAATAATACACATCCACTTTTCGGGGTTTTTACCTGAAATTTTGCACATTTAAGCTGCTCGTCGTGCAAAAATGCTCTATGGTCGCAGTTTATCTATAATTTCAGACTTATTTCGCACTTCAAATTAGAAAAAAATGAGAGGAAACATTTTTTGTCTAAAATTTCTAAAGACTCAGATCATAGCGCTTTTCTGCGAGAGAAGAAGCTTAAGTGTGCGAATCTTTGTGTAGAAATTCCAAAAGCTGCATGTATAATCTATGAAAGTCAAACACCTAGTTCCTAAGGACAATAACCGTGCGCGAACGAGACAGTTGAAACTTCGTAAATCCCCCTTAAGAATGTGTAATAATGCGTAATAAGGGTCGGTCCTAAACGTATGAAGTAATTTAAAATCGGAGTTTTTCAAAATAATGCTGTACTTTTTGACTGAGTAATTTATGTTTCATATGGTCCATTTTATAACATTTTTACAAGTCCGTTTTTTGACACTGTCTAGGTAATTGACAATAATTCAAATCCTCCTATAAAGTTGCTTATTCTCTGCACGCTGATTGTAAACTGCATGTTTTTACCTCTGAATGGAAATTGTTTTTAACTTAAGGGAAATTTTCTGTCTGTAACTCCAGCCTCTTCCATTAACGCTATTTAGCTGAAAATGTGAAAGTCTTGGCTTAATTAATTTTCAGTGCTTTATTTCTTTCAGTTTCTCTCAATTTGGTGGCGGAACAAGTACATAAAGCCAATATTGATAAATGATGTTCCTTTCAAACTAAGCTAAAGCAAATGTAGGCTTTCTTTTGCAGGAGACATTCTCAAGATGCTGCCGGATGGCGCAACTCAAGTCTGGACGGCCGCAGCGGTCCTACTCGGTTCTCTCTCGTTCAGTTCAGCGCGGGCCCGAATCAACAGACTCCGGCAGGGAGGAACCAACCTTGCAGAATAATAGCTCGCTAACACAAAAGGGCTCCTTCGAATCCGTAGCGTTTCATTCTACTGCTAGAAGGTGAGTTTCTGAGCCGAAGTAAACATTTATTTCGCTGAAAATTAATATGTGAAAAGTACCATTTTCTTGTAAAAACTGTGTCCGTATTATAAGAAGATAGAATGTGTCAACTGACGAATATTGATGATCTCTAAGATGCGTTCATGCAGAAGCTACAAGAAAAATAGCTATAACAAAAGTTATGTGTCCTCTGGTATTGGAAACTCTATTTCTCTCAGGCGGAATTGAATTCTCTGAAACTGAACTAGGTAGCACAAATAAATGTAAACATACTTGACATAAATATTTTCGCCATTTAGGAATAAACAAAATTTTGTAATTTTTGAAAGCTGCGATGCGGGACATAACTGGAACATTTATGCATTCCATACTGTAATTTGTCACCGCGAACTTCATAGTGGTCAGAATCAAACTTCCAGTACCAAAGGCGCGTGCAGAATTTTTATCACTGCATAGTGTTTCTGTAGTTTAGAACTTAATATTTTTGTCGTCTGCTTTTTATATCTACATTTTATGGTTTAGAAATGAAGGATAGTCCTTAAGAATTCTAAAAGTTTTTAAGAGATGGTTCTTTACATTACTTTGAGTCGATAATATTTCATATGACCATATTTATAAAACGGTAAAGAACCACCTCTTAAAAACTTATTATTATATTGAAATACAAAGACATACATGCACATGTATCTTAGAGGACAATGTGGCAAATAATACACCCCAGACCGCCTATTATTACACCAAATTTAACCCTAGATGCACCCTTCTTTGGGCCAAGTGCTTTTTGAGATATAAGAAGAGATAATAGTCACAGAGAGCCAGGTCAGGACTGTAGGGTGGACGAGCAGGTTCTTCAAAATAGCATTCGTTTATTGTTTCTTGCACAGTTCCTGCCTTATGCAAATGTCATGCAGAAGAAAAGTTTTCTGGACCTAATTGTGCGGCTTTTTCTTGCGAACGGCAGCCTTCAGATTCTTGATAGTTTCTCTGTATACATTTCCATTTATTGAGGTCCTTTTTTCCATGTATTCAATCAACAATATGCCCTCCGAGTCACTGAAAACTGTGGCCATCACCTTCCCTGCAGAAAAATGGGTCCTCCCCCTTTTTTGATGGTGGTACAACGATTACTTTGTCTCCTCTTTTCGGACGTCACTTATACAACGACGTTCTCGGTTCGGGCCCCTAAATATACACCTGTATCCCTCGGTCTCACTTTTTGGGACACATTGTATATCTAGAAAGATCTGCACGTTCGCTTATGAACGTGTTCTCCGTTATAGTTACGGTCTGGTCGGTGGAAGATTTATTCGTTGTTCACCCTTAAGCTCTTAGTCGCAGAAGGGTGGGTCCTATTACATACTATTGTTAAACGTTGACCAAATTGATCAGATAATACGACATAAACAAAATATAACCAAATTCTATTTCTTTAACTATGTACATTTTAAAATGGTAAAAACTGAATATATCTACAAAATATTTACATCGAAATAAAACCGGTTCTCGCGGAGTATCTTGATAGTGTCGTATATGGGACTTGCTCATCTCGGACATCGGTGCATGCGTATTCGGATGAATTAGTTCAGTATTTCTTTCTTATTTGATTTGCAGGTAGCGGTCTCGTCGAACAATTACGGAATGTCACTCTAAGTTTGTTAGATTTGAGGCATTCCCTCTGTGCATTGTTACAGTGGAGAGCCCTTATGAACCCACTGCATGGACAACTGCTTCGTTGGTGGGTCCTAGTAGTGTACCCAAGTCTCATCTCCAGTTACAATTTTAGATAAGATGTCGTTGTCTTCAGACAAAGCAGCCAAATTCTCCGTACAAATTTCATCCCTGCGCAACTATTGTTCAGGATATTCTTTGGGTTTGGGGAGAATCGTCTACTATTTGATGCTAATAAGTCCTATAATATAACATTTGGAAATCCAAAAGAACCGATTGGTGACTTTGATGTGGCTGATATAAGATCGGCTCTCAGCACTAAGTTTCTGGGAATAGAATTTTGGGCATCAGGTACCGACGCACCTTTCATTTTCACGAAAAAAGGGCTCTGAATCGACTAAATCGACGTGATTCGTGTAGGCTTCTGTTCGGGAATTTTAGAATAATTACATCAGTGACTAACATGTATATCTATAGACTTTGTCAACACAACTGTAGGGATCGGTCAACTTTTGTTCTCCATAGTAACATGCATCGCCATGACACACGTAACAAGTCAAAAATTGTACTGCCAAAGTATTCTAGAGCTAAGAGTCAGAATGGTCCGTTGTATGCGGGAATAAAAAATTTTCAAAAACTACGTTGACATTTATACGGAAGCGCTGAAGGGCCACGTAAAAATTTTTCATTAACAGGATAATAATTCCCAATTCCTTGAAAGTCGACAATAATTTACAGTTAGTACGCCTTATCACGACAATAAAGTCGAATTCGCACTTTCTGCCTGGACAATAATGTCGAATTCGCATTTTGCATCTCGACAATAATGTCGAGATCAGAGGCTTTATCTGGGAATTAATGTCGAGATCACACACTATATCTGGGAATTAATGTCGAGTTTGTGTTAACTATCTGGGAATTATTGTCGAGTTCGCTTCAACTATCTGGGAATTATTGTCGAGTTCGCCCTGTTTTATATTTCGATAATGCAGTGTCTACTGTAGAGTGAGATGAAGCTTTCGCCTGGCTTTAAAAGATGTTGAGGTAACCATGAAAATTAAATTGTACGCAGCTTGACCGCAATAAACATACGCTTTTATTTGGGTTTTCGAAACTTACAATAAGACATAACCGGGAACGTCTCGCTACGCGTTTATTTATATCCCATCTAAGTTTTGCCAATGCATAGACATCCAACGTTTTAGCGTACTGACTTGTTTATTGTTTTCATTAGTAGTAGCGAATTTTCTTTTAAAAAATGCCTTTTCTGACGGGACACCGAACACAACACAACGAATGCAAAATTCTGTAAATTACAATAAACTAGAAGAAAAAAGAAAAGGGATCCTCTGGGATTCGAACAAAAGCTCCTCATACATTTTCTTACTGAGCCACGACGGTTACTTGCGGAACATGAAGTTTAATATTTTATGAAAGCACGGAGCGAACATATGGAAATGATCTACTTGGTTGGGGTATAAATAAATGTTCTCGCCACTCACTGTTAAAGTCAACTGTCAGCTGTAATTCTATATCATTGACGAAGGTGAACCAATCATAGATCGTCATAAGTAAGAGGTGGAGAAATAGTATATTATACACGAGTTTATAATGAATGCTATTATTACCGAGGATGAAGTTTACAACACGAGCGAGCGAAGCGAGCGAGTTTTGTAATCATGCTCTCAGTAGGGTTGCCAGACACCCCAATTTGGGCGGGATTGCCCCGATTTTTCAGTAGCTGCCCCGCGCCACGCCGAACTAACGAAATGCCCAGATTTTACAAATTCGTTCCCGATTATCCCGATTTTCTGGGACAAAAAAGGATTCAACTGACGACATTGCATAGGTATTTATCATCTTAGAGACAGAAGCTATGATTACGTACCGCTCCATCACCCCACCATAAAAAGTGGGTAAGTACCGCCTCTAGACGCGTGAGGGATCCTTTTATATTTTGGGTGCTTTTTCGTATAAAAAAGTTTATTTCAAAGTACCTACATTATTTCTATTCCTTCGTAAGGTATCCAACATATTTTTAAAACACTTTAAAATGACTTCCAAAGAACTTCATTGTAGGGGTTTCGGCCCCCCCTTGCCCACCGTCCAGGTTCCACGCTTTTCTAATTTAAATATCTGGCAACCCTAGCTCTCGGGTATAATTTTCTTGGTTTTTTGGGTAATGAATCTAATGAGGCAAGTTCTGCAGTTTCTTTTATTGCTGGTGCTGTCAAAGAAATCTCGTTTTCACTCTCACTACTCATTATATCTTCTTTTTTAGAATATGCATTTCAAATTAAAAGCAAACCATGCTGATTTGACGTTTCAATTTGAACTAACACATAGCGATCGCGGCCTACTAAATAAATATAAAAAAGGGTCAAAGCGATGTTCCTATTGGTTTAGTGAATAATATTCATTTCCGTCGACAGTGTATTTATGAATATGATTAACAAACGCAAAACAGTTCGTTAATGACCCCTATTAATGAATGATTTCTATTAATAAACGATTTTAGTACCCTAGGCAACCAAACATAGGTTCATATACAATGAAATATCCAAATCAAGTTGTCATGTCATCAAGATCTGTCACTGTCAAGTTTATAGTTTCTGAAATCGTAATTCGTACAAAATTTAATAAACGTATGTTGACGAAGATTTTACGTTAAAAGTCGACGGAAAAATTTTGTAACAAACTCTTATATTATTAATACACTTGTTCGTTAAATAACTATTAATCACTCCAGTGAATAATGTATCTAATTTTTATTGAAGAAACATAAGTATAAAGAGTATGTTGTAAGATAGTCGTGGACAAAACAATTTCTCGCCATAAATATCGGTCAATAATGACGTTTTAAGGCTAGTAGTGAAAAATAATATTATGATGCATACTCTTATTTTCCTTCCAATCTAGTATCTATATGCTGTAATTATGGATCATGGGAAAATAATTCAAGCCTCTAGCTAATTACTTTTATTATGTTGTAGTAAATATATTCAAATTTTAAATTTTCCCGCTTGTGTGGCGGAATGACAGAGAGGGTTGTTTACGCTTGCCGGTTGTTGACAGTTGACTTGACCAGTGAGTAGCGAGAGCGTTTATTTATATATCAACTAGGTTTTACCAAGTAGGCCACTTCCATATAATGTTCGCGCCGTGCTTTAATAAACTGTTAAACTTCATGTTCCGCAAGTAACCGTCGTGGCTGGGTACGAAAATGTACAAGGAGTTTTTGTTCGAATCCCAAAGGATTCCTTTTCTTTTTTCTTCTAAAGTTTATTGTAATTTGCAGAATTTTGCATTCGTTGTGTTGTGTCCAGTGCTTCGTCAGAAAAGGCATTTTTTTAAGAAAATTCGTTATTACTAATAAAAACAATAAACGTACGCTAAAACTCTGGATGTCTATGCATTGGCAAAACCTATCTGGGATACAAGTAAACGCGTAGCGAGACGTTCCCGGTTATGACTTATTGTAAAAGTTTCGAAAACCCAAATAAAAGCGTATGTTTATTGCGGTCAAGCTGCCTACAATGCATTTAATGTTTATGGTTACTTCAACAGCGTTTGAAACCAGGCGAAAGCTTCATTTCACTCTACTGTAGACACTATCGAAATATAAAAGAGGGCGAACTCAACAATAATTCCCAGATTGTTGAAGCGAACTCGTCAATAATTCCCAGATAGTTAACGCAAACTCGATATTAATTCCCAGATATAGTGTGTGATCTCGACATTAATTCCTAGGTAAAGCCTGTGATCTCGACATTATTGTCGAGATGCAAAATGCGAATTCGACATTATTGTCCAGATAGAAAGTGCGAACTCGACTTTATTGTCGTGATAAGGCGTACTAACTGTAAATGGGTTCGTTGCACTAAATAGAAAATCGACATAATTTTGATAGAAATAAGTAACTAGGTGTTTAATGACCCTCTGGGTTACATTTATTTACTCACCAGTAGCCCAAAATTTAAACAATGGCGATTTTAGCACGAAGCGCGCCTTCGGAGAATTAAACAGAAACACGTGCTGTCTCCGTTACGTCATTACCTTAGAAGCGCTTGTGATTGGTCATCTGAACTGATGTTTTTTTACCCAGAAAGCGAAAGTTACGTGGAGTTTCAGTCGGTGTCGGTAAAGTAGGGAGCGAATAATCAGATTCTGACATTTGGAGGTTATTTTTATTTGTATTGGGCGCATAAATAGTTTTCTGTCATTTATTTGTGTGTTTTTATTCCTACTTATTGTGTCAGTTAGTGTACTTGTGTACGGAATATAGAGCAAGGTTTCGTTAAAGCCGATTCAGACAATTTACCGACAGTTAGTAGTGAAATGGTTGACAATTATTATTTATGCAATTTGGACTATCTTAGTGCTGAAATGAAAAATATTATAAGGAAACGGTGGGTGCTTCATTTATTTGGAACTAGACAAACTGAAAAACAGCACTGCGATTGTTTATTATTACGTTTGACTTGACAGCTTGACACAAAATGACGTTTGCGCTAGCAAGCATAAACAAACAACGGTTGTACTTTCCGGCTAATATCGACAATTTTCGGCATTGCCGCGGATACGTCATCATTTAAAAGGCTTAAAGGGCCAGGGTCTTAACATTGATGGTGGTTTAGATGCCTAAAACGTTCGCTGTGAGAAAAATAAAAAAATACGGGTCAAATATTTTACGAGAATCTTCGGGAAAATATGATTTTTAAAAATTGTGGAACGACCCCATTATTGTCGACTTTCAAGGAATTGGGAATTATTATCGTGTTAATGAAAAATTTTTACGTGGCCCTTCAGCGCTTCCGTATAATACTTTCTATAACCTTAACAAGTATTTTTCCTACCAAATTCAACTCCTGCGTCCGCTTCTTCCTGCCTTTTTTTCAAGTGTTCTCTTTTTTATAATTTTCTTATTCCCCAACGCTCGTGTTCGGGCTGCGATGTGCATACCACATTGGCTTTGATTCTTGTATTTTGTTACTTAGGTGTACATTTTTCAACTACATATGATATTATTAAATTTAATTACGAATATTGGGTTTTTGTTATTATCTCTTTTCTTTAATTTGTAGAAATATGTAAGAATCTATGTATGCACTGGTGGAGAATAAATAAACTAAATACATGCGTACCGACCACAAATTAAAAAAAAACTTTGCCAAATAATACTAAACTCTTCAATATTAACTACAACAGAATACAGAAACTAGCATTTTACTCTTCTAACAAATTATCACGTTACTTTTAGATCTATTTCAGATGCCTAGAAACGGCACAATTTTTTTAGCTATTTTACAGTTAGAAAGGTCAGCGAAACCGCCTTCGTGAGTAATTTCATCTGTTCCTACGTCAGTAAGGATTGTTTGTGACCCTTGACCAAATTTATAGTCCCCTTCGTGTGTAATTTAAGTAACAAATGGTTGAAATTTGTGTGTGAAAAATTTACGTTTTTATACTTTTAAGATAGCAGAATACATTTAGAAGAGAATACGGAAATTTGAATTCAATATTTCGATAAGTCCTAGCTTATTGAAATATTGAATTCAAATTTCGTCTGTTTACCCTCGTAAGCAGTAGGTAATATAAAAGCTTCTTTATTTAGAAAAGTGGCTAGCAAATATAATAGAAATTGTTCGAATCATTCGCTTATATTGTGAGTAAGTTGGAAGAAGGAAAATCGAGAATTTCTCTTCTAGGAAAGTTAACGCATAAAAAGTTCTATTATTTTTTGCTTAAGAGGCGCTTGTGCTTGACACAAAGGGCTACTAATGCATCGAACGACGCTTATTGATGATCGTTCCATCTCGAATATTTTCTTTAGCATACGTACAATCGACAGAAGAAATACATTTTCCAGCCAAATTACAAATATTGGGCGATTCAGAACTTGCGCATCGTGCTTCAATCACACCCTTGATACATAATAGTTATTTATGCACCGAGGGCACAAACAGGCGTTTATGGCCTCAGGCCTCAGGCTCTAACACGCGTCTGGCCATAAACGCTAGTTGTGCCCGAGGTGCATACAAAATTTTATGCACAACCGGTCATCTTACTTCTTGCAAATACTACATAAGAATTATTTTTGATAAATTTTTGCGTTGCGTAAAAATAAAGTCACACTGACAGATAGCTACTTGACTTTATTCCCAACTATAAATTCATTCAAATAACCATAGAGACGCCGTAAACAACGACAGCCACATTGTAAATTTATGCATTCGTTTACCTACGCTAACCTAAGTACCTACTGTTGCATAAAAAATAACTTTTGAAGTGTTTTAATTATTTCACAATGGAAAGTGATGAAGATTTCAGTTCTTGCACTCCACCGGAAGTTGTGGAAGCGGCTAAGGCAGCGACAATGAACTTGTTGCCTGAGTAAAAACTAGATCAGTACTTTACGGCCCGGCGCGGCGGGCCGTAAAGTACAAAAAAGCCCGCAATATAGCTGTCAATAATAAAATGACACTTTAAGCCCTATAACAAAGCATTTAAAGTGGCCTGCTGCGCCCGGTTGTGCATAAATAATTATTACGTACGTTCGATTAAATTTTATTTTGAGATATTAATTCCAAGTTTTCGAATAAGTTCTGAATCACGTGTAAGTTGTGAAATGGCGTTATTACCTTCAAGTTAATGAATTGTTACTTTAAGTTAGGTAGAGTATAATGGAATATAGGTCTATTCTGATATTTGAAATGTAAATTAGGTAAACTGTGTTCGCTAGAACATATTAATATTAAACATGTTTCCATAATTATAATTGTTGTGTCAGACCCTTATTCAAAATTTTAAATTTGCTCCAGTAACTGAGATAAATGCTTGCCGTATTAATTATTATGTTCTGTGCTTTCCTTACAATTTCAATTCCTGAAAATTGAAATATGAAGTTCTGCTATGAAAATTAATGCGTAGAATCTTAACTAGTTTCAAACTTATACGCAGCATTTTCCAGTGGAATTTGTGCAATAATTTATTTCTCGTTCTAAAATACGCTACAGTATTTTTATACAGCCAGTTTTTCAACATTAATTTTATAATGTGGACCTACCTCATAAATAACCTTTCAGTAAAATATAAAAATGCTGAAATCACTGTCTTCCTGTTGGACCTTGTAAATAAACTCGAGCTAAAGTCTCTGGAAGACGTTTCTTAGAAAATGTCTTAAAGAATAGAATACAAAAATAGTCCCAGCTTAAAATTGGCCGAGCTTTATTTGCAGAACTTTTCAAGAATCAGTTGGATATTAAGTGAATTCTCGAATTACACTAACGAGCAAAGAAATAGGCCCACTTAAGTTTAATGCAATCACTTAATTTCAGCTTACTGCTATCACTGTAATTTATTACAAAAAATGCCTTGAAAAGTGTTGGTACATATCCCAAAGAAAACAATTCAAACAAAAAACTAATGGTATTCCATTTAAAAAATCGCAAGTTATGCCCGATTTAAATTATCTAAAATAAGCTCATTATTCTGAAAACCCTGCATAGTAGGTAAATTAAGTTTTCAAGCACAAGCACTGATTCAGCCGTATATGTTATCTAGTGATCCCCAAAATATCAGATCCATAAAGGTTTCCGGTTTAACTGTAACTAATTTTGTCTGAAGATCTGTATACCGGAATAACTCAAAATCTTCAACATTTTAGAACATGGTTTTCCTAAAAAAATCTATTTATAATTGAGCGTAGAATTCATAAAAGAAATAAAATATGGGATGTTCCGTTTAAGAAACAGTAACTTTAGTCTGCCACCCTTAAATTGGATAAGCTGTATAACTGGAAATAGTTTTCGTTTACAGAGCAGATCGAACCCAACAAGTTCTACCTGAAACATTTTTTCGTAAACTTCCCCATTTCCGATATAAACTTGCCTACGAGTGACGCGCGAACACCCTGTATAAGGTGTTTTCGCTTTTAACGCAATAAGTAATTTATAGAATAACCGCCTTTTAGTATGTGTAATAACGGAATAATTTCCTCAGTATATTGCTCAATACTTTTACGTGACACCAAAGGCTACTACGTGGAGCAAAGTTCTACATAATAACATAATACCATTACCTAGAACACACTAAACGTACGTTATTTATAATAGTTATTTAAGATGCAAGTATTGTAACAGTTCATATTATGATACAAGGCGGGAAAATGATCATAATATGAATTTACGATAAGAGTATCTTACAATGTTTTATCTACCATCAGTGTGACCATACGACCATCATATTTGCTTAACAAATAATTAGTAAACGAGAAATAATAATTATGCATAAAAAAGTAGCAGGCCGGTACGTATATATTTTGACTTCCGTCAGTAGGTACCTACCCTTTTGACATCTTTGCGAATGAAACGTTTTTCCTCGGACATCGAGCTAGCAGCAATGCGGATGTGAAATGTCTTCCTTCAACATCTCCCGGCATTATTAAATTCCGCGAATTTTTTAGTTACCGTTTAAAAGTAATTTCATTTGATTTGATTTTAGAGTATTAGTTTGCGGTGCAATTCACTTCACAAAATGTGTGCGCTAAATAATGTCTATTTGACATTCTTTAGCGCATAAGAGCGCTATAAAGTATGTCATTACAACGTTCAAATGAATGTCATAAAAATTTTTTTGAACTCACCGCTCTCAAAATGACATTTCGCGAACCCGACAGACAAACTCAAACATAGTGTTCGCGCACTAGTGCGCGAAATCTAGCAAAAGGCACTGGCCCTTTCAGGCTTTCTAGAAATAATTTGACTTGATAGTAATAAAGTTTGGTTAACAAAACGCCATTTCTCCAATCTGGATGTTGAAAATAGTGAAAGAATAAAGATAAATCGCCATTAATTCGATTGACACTTTGACAACTCAATTCAATAAATTAAACCAAATGTCATTTTCTACAATTGTCAAATGGAAATCTGTCAATGTAACCACTTGATTTTTTGACATTTTAAATTGGAAACGTATTAGATAATAATTAAAAAATTATAATGTTCGTTTCAAAAGATATTGTACGAACCTCGATGCGCGAAGACCTCTTCGGCGCATTCGCTCAAATGAAACATTGCGCTCATGCGCGAAATATGTCTTCTCGCACTCATTTCGTAAATAACTAATATTATGTATTGATAGTATAGATAATAGTTATTTCTTATTTATGATGTTAGTGTTAAAAGTGACATTTTATTTTATGAGAAGGGAAATTAGATCACGAGCGAAGCTAGTGATCTAACCTGAAAATAAACGTTAAAAATTGTATTTCTAATAGTGTTTGTAGAAAAAGTATTTTTACCTACTAATCTTCTGAAATAAATGAGTTTCCGAATGGTCTTTAACAATTATAGGTATACTGATATTTTTGGAGCTGGAAGGTATTATTCCAGATCATCGATTACAGAAATGGGTACTTACCAAGAAACAAATAATTGAACAATATTTGGGGTTTGCACGTTTCAGATGAAATGGTCCGATGTTGTAAAAAATATAATCAAGCTATCTGTTTACTTGAAGATTTCTCTCCACATTTTCGTGTGTATTTTCCCGCTGGCACTTCGGATCATCTATCAATGTCCTTGACAGCAAATTTGTTATCGGTGAGGTTACAATTTTTGTGTTGTATTGTAGGGAGAGTATATTTTTTAAAGAATTGATTTACGTCCAAACAAAAGCTGTTCAGATAAAAGTTGACAAGAAAATGATAAATGCAGGAGTAAATTGAAAAGTTAGTTAGTGCCATAGTTCTGAAACTTGCCTAGTTAATGTTCAGGATAATTTATTAATATTAACTATCTAAAAATATGCTTTCATGGTTACTACACAGCATAATTTAGTACATTATGCTACATTGTGTCTATGGAAAATATGGGTCAGTAAGTTAATACAGATTGTGCAAGACCAAACCTTGCTTTCAGAATTCCTTCCTATTTAAGATGAATTATATTCTCGTACAATATCATATGTCTTTATTAAATCAGTTTAATTCATCTTTGACCCTTCCTTGTGATACTGTGAAATGTAAATGATTCAAAATATTTTTTGACTGGCAGTAGCTAGTTTTGGTTTTTGCCTGCTTTTCATTGCGTGGGTTACACATGGCTGTCCTCTTCTTGCTCGTCTTCGTCTTCTTCTTCTGTTCTTTGTAATCTTTCCTCTCTTTGCTCTTCTTGCCTTCCCCATTCGTTGTCTCCCGCTTCCCCTTCCTGATAACTGAAAACTGTTAGAGGCCGTCTATATTTACCCCATTTCCTTATGTAATTACATTAATTGTAAATTACTACACTACTCACATAATGATGTATTTAATTCAACGGCTCTATAAATACCTGAAGTATTTATAGAACCGTTGAATTAAGAATAATAATTTTGCAATGGTTTTATAAAGTTCATTATATTCTAAACGTTTAAGTGTTTCTAATATTCATTGATGACTCAGACAATCAAATATTTACTCTTCAAATGTCTTTATAATACGACAATGTCATTGTTACTCTTTAGAAACAGTAACCTCATTTAAAAAAATCGGTATAGAGAACCATCCATGACTTCATATTCCATTGCGTATAACAGACAGAACGTCTAAAACAATTATCACCAAAATCTACATGTTTTTAAATGTTTCATGATCAACTAGGTGAGTGTTAAAAGCTTGTATGCTCAATGGGGACGATTCTATCACGCACACGTATTGGACCTCGTCATACAGTGCTACAAAATGAGAGGGCTAATAATTATGTTAAATGACCCCACAAATGGTCAGTGAGATTCAGATCTGGACTGATGGTTGACCATTCCACAGGAACGGCGCTGTCTGCGATGCCGTGTACGGACGAGCATTATCGCACTGAAAAACAAATACACAACCAATAAGAACAACATGATAAGTGCGAATGTCCTCAATATGTCGGGTAGCATTCTTTCTTTGAGGTACCAAAAAAAGTTTAGTATGGATGCTAAACGAGATTCCAGCACATAGATCAACTCTCTCCATATTCATCATAGTCCTAAATCACAGTAGCGGTCACCCCGAAGTGCCCATAAACTAAGGCGATCGTCACAACACGTCAATAGAAATCTCGATTCATTGCTAAAAAGTACCCTTAATTCCCCAATGAGCTCCTTCTTTAGCGGTTGCGCGACGTTTGTGGTTTTCAGTCGATCTTCGTTTTCTAACTGGTTTGCTCAGCCTTAGATCATTTTTTCTCAACTTTTGCTAGTTTTACGTTCATGGACCCTCTTGAATTAGTTCTTGGAGCCTCTTGCAGTGGATATACTCGCTGAAAAGCACAAGTCACAAGTCAGTATAGTAAAAATCTGTCTTGTGGAACAGTAGTTTTGCATTTTCGACCTTTCCCAGCCCTTTTAAGAAAATTCTCTATGTACTATAAACGCCAAAATTGCTGTTCCACTTTACGGTTCAATTTCGCTTAAAATGCCATAACCAATTACATTCTGAGGTAAAAAAAACCTTAGCAACTGTCCACCAATTAAAGTTTTGAAGGCGGATCTAAACGATTTTATTTGAATGACAACAAACGTGTTAGCCTTGCACTAGTAAACAAAGAGCAGCAAAAAATAGATAAATAATCATGTTCTTTTAACGATTAATACACGCCTATTCTAACAGCCAATGAGATTTCTTCAATGTCTTAAAATCGACCAATAAACTGTCATTTTAAACGACAAAAACCTACCTAGCTTTCCCAATAACTGATAAATATGCGCCTTGCTTTTAATCAACTATGCTGTGAATGGTAGTTTTCAAATTTCTACCTTGACAACTGTCACTGTCAAATTATTTTCGAGTTTTCTTGCAACGTCGCGTCGTTTTAAATTGTCCGTATAATGTAGTTGTGTATTAATCTTCCTAAAATACATTTGAGATCATTTTTTTATAAGATTAATACACGCCTATTCTAATAGCCAATGAGATTTCTTCAATTTGTTAAAATCGACCAATCAACTGTCATTTCGAATCAAGGAAAGTAGAAAAAATCGCTCGACCAAGCTCTCGCGATTTTTTCACTACCTTGTAACGTTGCAAAAGTAAACACATTTATTAATCAAAATTGATTAGTGTTTACTTTGGACGTTCTGACGTCACGCCGTAATCCAGAAGGAAAATGAATGGGAGATCGTTTAGCAATAGAGAACCCTAGCCTTTTTTCGACAAAGAGCTCCGGGGTATTGTCGACGATTACATGTCCAACCGACCGTATCCAGGTTTTGTTGGTACCGAAAGTAAGATAAAAGCTACCGTTGCACAACAGAAGACATAAGTATCGTTGCAACCTGATTCTCGATTATTTGCCATGACAATAAAACTTTCATACAATTAAACATGTATTTATCGATAAAAAATTATCTCTTATGTATTTACCCCCCCCCCCCCCCCCCGATAAATACATTTCAAATTGTATTCAAATTTGATTGCCATTCGGCAAAAAATCTCGAATCAAGGGAAGTAGAAATTTTTTCACTACCTTGATTCTCGATTATTTGCCATGACAATAAAACTTTCATACAATTAAACATGTATTTATCGATAAAAAATGATCCATGTATTTACCCCCGAAAAATAACATCGTCTAGCGGGGGGGGGGGGTTGACGAAAACATAGCAACGTCCGGCATAAACGATTCGCGTCGCAAACTGGAACACCACTTTTGGAGTTTATAGTACCTAAGCCAGAATCTGAAAACAGTAGATACACTGACATTGATCATAAATATGTATGTTACATTTTAACTGTTGACACAGATAATCAAATAGAAAATCGCATGTGATGCGGGATCGGTTTTCATTTCAATGCAAACCGCACATACTTGGCTGCAAACACAAACGTTTACTGCAAATGACAAAAATGGTTAATTTATATTATTACGTGAAAATAGTTTTGGCACGAATCGTATAAAATTAAAGAGAGATGGACACATTCGTGCGTTTTCATCCGAAAAAGTTTTTTCTGACACAAAATAGTTATTTGTGTACATGTTGCACACAACATTTTTTCTAAGATCAAATTAAATTTGTTTTTATTTCACATTTTATTGAAGAGTATTTTACAATACAAGAAATATTACTAACATAACATGAACAGGTCTCAGGTTCTTCACTTAAAACTCTTTTTGGGATTGTTGTAAAGTTTCCGGTCCTGGTACTTGGTTCACCTTCCAGAATTTGAGTCGCTGGAGCTGTTTTAGTTTTTTAAAAATTGATTCCTCAATGTAGCCTTCAGCTACAGTTGAAGATTTCCATCCTCCATGGCGTTTTAATGTTAACATGTCTGCCCCCGATTCCACAAGCAATGTTGCAGAAGATCTGCATGTGTATTGCATTGGGTTTTTAATATTTAAGTATTTTGCAATATCACTTGGAATTTTACTAAAAGTATTTACACCAACAGGTTGAACTGAATATTTTCCGTTATAATAGGTGATACAAAAATCTAGTGTGATTGGTAGACTGGGGACGAGGGGATGCGTATTTGCAATACATTTCAACAAAACTAAAACACCTAATTTTACCGCTTATTACAAATGTCTTGCTATCGGGAATTTGCACTAGTGCAAAAAGTTTAACTTTTGGCACAGTAGATAGTGTAAAAAGTAGTAACTTTTTGCACGATCACAGAAAAAAAGTTTTTAAATCGTATTCGCTGGAAAATCACAAACTACTTTAGTAGTGTGATGCTTGCCCCTAATTTATTAAGCATAAATAAAAATGTGGGAAAACTGGGGAATTAAAAAATTGTTGTTACACTTTGGACCAGTATAATTGAAACTAATTATAAATTTTAGTTCCAGGTGTGGAAGTAGAAGACACATCGAGAGAGATTTCGTAAAAGAAGTGGCCAACTGCAACTCCAGCACTCAGACTGAATGGCCTAGTGCCCAGTCCGATACTAATTTGGCACTGGTAACGCACCCATTTAAAATAGATGCAACCCACCATGTGAAAAACATTACCGTCCACATCAAAGAAGCTCCAGCTAACAGGTTCAAGTTCTGGAGAATGTTTCATTGTATTTCCGACCAAGGGAAAGAAAGCAACAGACGGTATTCGGGTTATTATTCATCACCGATCAGAGAACACAATATATTTTTCGAGTTAGAATGTGCTCCGAGGGTGGAGTCTCTTTCTATGAGTTTGTGTGACATAAGCAATAGTAGTTTACGTGATGTGGAGGCGTCAGCTTTGGAAGATGAATTGACCTCATACATGAAAGAGATTCAACAACGCGAACTTTATAATAATTAGTTGTTTTTTAAGTTGACATTTCTATATTTTTGATAAGTTGTACTTGAGCTGTGAAAATCGATGTTTTTTGATTCATTTGTAATAAATATTTGGTTTCAGAATAGATGTGATACTTGTTGAACTGTTTTATTTTTTGTTAGGTATAGGCAAACAGGTGAAATTTCAGAAGATTACAAATGGAACATCATAGTCGTTTTGCCAAAAGGGAAAGGCGGAGGTAGGTGTGAAAATCTTAGAACCATCAGGTTAACTTCCCACGAGTCAAATATTTTAACTAGAACTGTGCAACGAAGGATGAAGGAAAGGGCGGAAGAAATATTAGGAGAAAATCAGACGGAGCGAAGGAACGTGTGATACCATTCTAGCCTTACGAGTAAATATGGAAAAACAATCAAAAAGGGAAATAGCGCTTACATAGGATTTGTAGATTTAGAAAAGTCTTCGACAAATTAGAATGGGGGAAGATATTCGAAGTGCTCAGAGAGGAATGGGAAGAAATATAGGGACAGAAGAATAATACACAGTCTCTACAACGAGTAAACCGCAGTTTTAGAACTTGAGCAGGAACGAACGGAAGAAGATATCCGGAAGGGAGTGAGACAGGGATGTGCGTTGTCATCCCTGGTTTTCAACTTAGATATATAATATCGAAGATGCGATTAATATTGTTAAGGACAGAACAGCTTCAGAGTTAATGTAAAGTGCCAAACTATTAACATGCTCAGATTCGCGGATGGTATAGCAGTGTCAGCATCCAGCAAAGAAGAATTAGTAATAGCTCTGAACGAAATGGAAGCAGTTTTGACAGAAGGTATGAAGATCGATAAAAAAAAACAAAATTTTGACATGTAGAGGGCGTGAACATAGAACTAAAACTAAAATACAAATACAAATAGGAAATGAGAAGAAGAAGGGGAAGTCGCGGATTCATGCCAAATATACTTTGATTTGTGGATGTAATAGGAAAAACGCGTTATTTTGCTTTCCGTGTTTGTTATTATTGGCGGCGATAATGCTTAGACTGAGACGGGTGTAAAAGATCTTGTGCATTTGAGTGAGATTAAAAAACATGAAAATTCGAAAAATCACGTTTGCGGTCAAATGGAACTTGCTGAACTCGAAAAGTAAATATTCGTGTTCAACTGGATTCGACGTACTGGGTTAATGTGCAAAAGCACAATGAGACCGTTACTAAAAACATGTATAGGTTTCGCCTAAAATTATTAATTGCATAAAGTTGTGCGGCGCTTTTGAACAGGCTCTGCGAGGTCACGATGAAACATAAATATATCAAATCTGGGAGTATTTTTCGTGACTTAATTAATTTTTCGGCAGCACTAGGTAAAACTTTAGAAGAGCATTTACAAAATTCTGCGGTTTTCAAAGGCACGCCTAAAGAAATTCAGGACGACTTACTTGAAAAATAATTGTATAATGGCTACTAAAATTTTCATTAGCACATCTGAAATTTCAAAAATTTTTCTCCTCCAAAACACCCAAACGTTTTATCCACTAGCCGCCACTGCTCAGTTGGTATCTCTTACCTAAAGCATTCGTTATCTGTAGCGCCACTGGTACCTATTTGTCCATCACTTGCTACTTGTTAAGTCAGTTGATATCTATGCTTACAAAACGAATTATGAAGAAAATAAAAATACTCTTTGGTATCTTACTACCCATGTACCCATACCTACTGTATTAGTAGTGTTTGGTATCTTACTACCAACAAGTACATAATATGTTAAATACATTCCAAATGATAAAATCTCAACACATTTACATAATTCAATAACAAATAACTAACTAGCAAATATACACTTCCCTTTGCGGTATCAAAACGAACGGGGTTCACCCTCTCAATAATGTAAATATTCGTGTGAAATATTATACTGCCGTTCATTATAATTTCAAAGAGACCTTAACCTTAACACAGTTTAAAATTTGATGCAAAAAGTGCACTCTCGCTTTTTAATACCCAAATATACAACTAGGTAGGTATCTGAAATTAAAATTAAATCGGGCTACTTGCCTTCTTTGGTATGGGGCCAGGCGATACAAATCAATAATTTTCATCAGATCCGTGAAGAGCCCTGGGTCATGTAGACCACTGTAGCAAAACGATGGGTGCGATGATGGTATTGTTATATCTCAGGGAGGAATGGATCGACTGGTCGTGAACTCTAATCAAAAACTCAGGAAATTTACCGTTTACTGGATATGTAGAACTTGTGTAACAAATCTATAGCAAATACATACATTTATTCACAGTAAAAAATAGCTAAAACTAATTCAATACTAGCTTAGATGAAATATTTTAGAATTAAATTCTAGTGCTGTCTTGCTCTGCATATTTAATCTAACAAATTTTTGGATTGCTTTTAATCTATAAAATTATTTGTAGCTAAACTTTTAGAGTTTATTAACAATTATAGAGTATATAAAACGAATATAGAAGATATAATATATCTTCTATATTATGCTCTAAAAGAATCAAAGGCTATATTAACAATGTACACTGGCTAGAGTTATTTTGTGTAGTTAATAATTTCTTGGTTAACTTTTTGGTATAAATTCATGCTGAATTAATGAAATATTTATTATAGTATTTTGACCGGTTTCAAGATTTTAAAAAATCTCATCATCAGAAAATGTAAAATTGTAAATAAATTAATATTACACTGTTGACAAGGGAACTTAAAATTGACAAAACAATGCAATTAAAATAAAGATATCCATGAAATAAGCTAACCAGAAAACTGAATTTCAGTATTTACCTACGAGGCATTAGAAAAGACACAAAGGAAATTCGAATACGTCGTAGGTAAATACTGAAATTTCTGTTTTGAACAAAATTTTGTTGCCAGGCAATTTGACGAATAAAACTGACAGCCAAAAATCAAAGATCAAAATCTTAAAAAGGTGTTGGTGACTTAGATGAGACTCATCCTAAAAACCACATACTTAAAACGTTTAGGGGATCCAAAAATGCATTCAGTACGCTTTGTTCCATTTAAATAAATAAATTATGGTGCTGTGCAGAAGAAATGTAACAGACTGCATAAGTGATAGTCTGATAGTAATTGAAAATCATAGTTCATTAAAAAAATTGGACTTTTTAGTCCGAAGTCTAATAACGATGTGAGTAAGGAAACCCCTACTATAGGTGCCTGTATTGTATCTAGAAATTTACAATATGCCATTCCTTATTTTCAACAAGCATATTTATATCTTTTTAAGTGCCTGATGTACATGTACTATAATATTCTTTTTGAATACTTAATATAAAATGCTTGCTTTTATCGTTTTGTCAGTTCCAGTGCACCAAGAATTCTATTTAACAATAAATAATATATATGTTATTCGCAATCACCGAATTTGGGCAATGCCCGAAATATTTGGGCATTCCGCGTAGCGGGTACTCCATATTGGCCACTCCGCGAGCAGCGCATTTCATTTCGGATAATGCCCAAATCAACTTACGCATTCCGCGGAGCGGGCATTTCGATGTGCTCAGTAGCCGAACTCAAGCTTCCGAGTGTAGCTTCTTCGGGTAGTGCGCATTCCATTTTGTACACTTCGCGAAGGGGGCAAATAACTTTACTCGCTCCGCGGAGTGGGAAAAGGAGCAGAGGTAATAAAATGCTCAATCGCGGAAAGAAAAAAAGTTTTATTCCAAAACAAAAAACAACATTCTTATGCAAACACTAGCTATATTGTGTTAGGTACTCATATAAATTAACATAAAAAACAAATCGTTTTCGGCAAAATGCTCTTAGGTACATATTTTTGAAACTTAACGTAAAACAGTATTAAACAAATTACCTATTTATTTTTGCAAAAAGTGCTCTTATGACATTTAGGTAGTCCCGGTTTTTCAAAGAATCCAACACCGGATTAAGTCTGACGCCAGCTTCGTTGCTATGATACCGGCTTTCTGATTGGTTGTATCATAGCAACGAAGCCGGTGTCAGACTTAACCCAGTGTTGGACTCTTTGAAAAACCGGGCCTTAGAGTTACACTTGACACCCTTTCTCATGCAAGAACAAGCTTTATTTCGGCAGCCTTTGCTTGGATCCGCTAGAGAGCATTGAAGCTTCGCGCAAGTCAATTATTCTGTCAGGAACCTGATCTTTCAAGATAAATCTGGTCGGTGCAATCTGAAACTTATTTCTGGAGAACAATCTCTTCAGTTTTCCACATTTTGTTCCCAACGAGTACAAATCAGAATCAGTTCTTTCCAGTACGATTGCTAGCATATTACGTTGTGAAAGTCGCCCCCTATTACCGTTAGGTATGTTGACTAAAACATTTTCCCAGTTTTCCCAGTATCGGCGGGAGAAAACTTCTTTTGAGAGTTCCACAACATTTGTTCGCAACGGAAACCTCACAAAAAAGTTCAAACAAGAGTTCGAGCAGTGCCCATTACCTATCAACTGACGATATAGGCCACTCCGCGGAGCGAGTAAAGTTATTTGCCCCCTTCGCGAAGTATGCAAAATGGAATGCACTCTACCCGAAGAAGCTACACTTGGAAGCTTGAGTTCGGCTATTGCGCACGTCGAAATGCCCGCTCCGCGGAATGCGTAAGTTGATTTGGGCATTGTCCGAAATGAAATGCGCTGCTCGCGGAGTGGCCAATATGGAGTACCCGCTACGCGGAATGCCCAAATATTTCGGGCATTGCCCGAATTCGATGATTGCGAATAACATATACACATAGGAATATCAAGCAGACAAAAGTTTGTGAGAGGGCCGTATTAGATTGTGCTAAATAATAAAATCATTGAGCAGATAAGCCCTTTTAATTACCACTGCTATAAAATGTTTTATATCGGCAAGGGAGACACTAAAAGTAAACTGCAGACCTTTCAACACATGTCCGAAACGACGGCTTCTAATAAAAAGCAAGATATTAAACTAACTAGCTAAATTCTAACTAATAATGGTCATAACAATGGGCGAATATGAGAACTGTAACATGACTTAAACCTCATTCTGAGTGTTTAACTAAGGGACTGCAAGTGGGTATAACTTGTATAACAGTTTTATAAACGTGAAACGATGTAAAAACTAACGAACCTCCAAATTCATCTTGAACATTTTGCATTTCAGAGAATGTAAATTACTTGATAAAGTTTTGTGATGTGTGACAGCCTAAAACAAACATGAGAAATGCTAATCGAACTTGGCTTGATACCTTGATAGTTATTTGGGTTAAAGTTCAGCAATAAAAAAGGTTTTTGTCGCAGCCGTCCAGATGTTATCACGAAACTTCCAGATGGGGGATGAAACATAATATAATGCCATAGTGGTGCACGACGTGTTAGATAAACGGTTATGACATAAAGATTTTCAGAATCTTTTATGGGTTATTTAACCCTAGAATATCAATCACTACCAATTAGGCTATTATACTAACTAATGCATGATTTACGTTTATGAAACAATTATCCAAAATAACGAGAGTTCCTGCTGTAGATAATAGATAAAATGTCCTAAACGGACATCGTATTAAAAATTAAATTTGAATTTTAACTATGGAACACGAAAAAGTCGAAACGAAATTCATCGCTTACCACATCCATCATCAAAAACCATTAGCCGGTTTAAAAATTTTTTCTGATACTTTACAGTGGAGCAGAAACTTTATCTAGATTTCCAATTTTTTCTCGGTCTGAACGCTTTCGTGCATCAGATCAGAACCATCGATGGTCTAGAACCCTGACATCAAATTATTAGTGCAACATAGACGGTCGTGTTCATTAGAATTGCATGATCTAACATAAATGTTTCCTATAAATAGGGCAGAATGACCAACAAAATCAATATCACATAATTGGTTTTATTTAAAAAAGGAGTTGCAAATTGTGTTTGCTATTAAAATAAAATATTCCCAAATTAATACCACGTGATATTAACTGTATGTTTGATAACTTTCCTTAACCGATTTATACATTGCTCTAAAAATTTTATGAGCTTAAGGGAAACTTAGAGATTCTGAAATGGAAAGTTCGGTTAATCCTCTACGTTGGAAAAGCAGTCCCGAAATATAAGGATTAGGATGCTTAAAATATAACAATAGAATCCCTTCACATATCCAAAGCTATTATAATCTATTTTGTGTACAGAGAAATTAAATTCAAAGTAAATATATCTATAAATATATTATATGTGAGTAACGAACGAGGTTTTAATTTAAACAATATAACTCATTCAGTTTGTAACGCAACCACAAAAGAGAAACAGCGGAAGCATGAGGAGGGGGAGTGCGAAAATATTTTCGGTGAACAAGTTGTCTTTATACTGACTCCGCCAATCGTCGACCAAAGCCAAAGCTCTAACCGCACTAGTAGCATCTCAACAAACAACAAACACATTTCATTTCGGTACAGACAAATGACAGCGAATATCAGTTGAATATGAAATATCTGCAGATGGAAAGGTATATACACAAAGCGGGACTGCGTGTTTTATCAAGTGGGAGGTTACTTGTTTTGTTATATGGCTTTCACGAGTCGAATTCTCAAAGTGAAGATCTGGTTTTTGCATCCAAGATGACGTTACGCAATGCGAGAGAGATTACCATCATAAAGTGCTCAGTCAGAAGACTGGTTGGACACGTAACCTCCATCCTTTCCTATCCTGAGCTAACCTACGAATTTTACTAAAAGTAGAACATCCTACAACGTAACAACCCCAACTATTTGAGTGCAGTAGTCTGACCTGGGCCTACCCGTATCTCCGACTCTGATATGTCGCGAACTATTCCTTCGTGTCTTAGAAGGTGTCCTACCATCCTGTTTATCCTATTCCTTATTGCCTTTCATACCTTTCGCTTTTCCCCAACTCTTTCTAACACCTCCCTATTGCTAACCTTATCTATCCCTATCATCTCATCAGCCATCACTCTATTGGATCTATTGGATGCCTTATAACATCACAATGGCGAAGCTGGTTGCCAAGAGTTAATGAACACAAGGTTCTTGGAACCGACCACCTCTTTAATAGCAAAGCACGACGAGAGCTGCTTAACTCTCGTAACCGAAAGTCTTCCAGCGCATTGTTCAGAAGTTCAGCAGTTCAGTGTTGTGTCAAAGAAAATCGAATTACAATGAATTAAGTAATATAACAGTAACAAATAATTATTGCAGGAGACGTTAATGAAGTTGTACGTCCAGGTAGAGAAGGCGGAATAAAACGGCTGCTTCGGAATGCTCTACACTCTACAGGAAGAAGTGAACTTAGACTGATGGAATTTGGAACAAAGCATAAGTAATTTGACCAACGCGAACAATCAGATTCTACAAAATAGAAAAGTAAAACCAAAGTAATTATAGAATAATTTTCGTTACGTTGAACGCTTTCTGTTGTCCGCTTGTCTGGCACTCGCACAGGGCACTGCATATAGAGATGATAGTCAGTTACGACATTTTCTGCTGTTCGACCAACAATACAGTATTGCATAAAGAGCCTATTAAGAGTACATATATATAGCTGTAAAACCCAGAAAAATTGCCTCTTGAGATTGAACCTAACTCTAGAATTCGGCAGACGGCAAGGTTTTAGCGAATGGTTTCACAAAGAGCAAAAAGAAAATTTTCTTTTAAGACACTGATCAATAGCTTTGCTTTATTGAAAAACTCGATGATTAATTCGAAATATGTGTCCAATTTCGTTTAATGTCTACTTATTCATTTCAAAAAGGCTTCAGCAACGGTGTAATATTCCACGCTCTGTTTTATAACGTTTCGTGCTTTGAATATTATCCTGTAAAATCAAATTTTACTACCTTTTTATTTAGCATTTTAATGAAACATGTGTACCATGTAATAGTTTTCTGGTACGATGTTTACCACTTTTTCGCACACATTTAATTACTTCTATGTCTATTTTATACTACTTTCCTTTTTATGTGTATAATAAACCTTTGATTAAGTATCCCTTGGCACATTAAACGTAAATTACCGTTTTATTTTATTTTGATGTTAAGAACATTTGAGGCGTAGAATATGTTATTTGTTATGCTCACATTCCGTATCGCACAGATGCATAAAATCTTCTGAGTTAGTCGTAATATGTGGGTATTTAGTAAATATGTAACAGATGATAAAGTTTTAACACTTTACAAAAATTCAAACATAATTCTAATAAAAGAACGCTAACTAAATTTAGTTATTGGCGGATCTGTAGGAATTATTGTGGAAGTATTTGTCAATTCTTGAAATTTTTTGAAACGTTCCCATCTTCGGCTGCCTTTATGCAACTTCCTCCAATTCCACTATGCACATCATCAAATAGAGCCGTCTCTGAAATTCACCGTCTG
This sequence comes from Xestobium rufovillosum, assembly GCA_963966045.1. Taxonomy (NCBI): domain Eukaryota; kingdom Metazoa; phylum Arthropoda; class Insecta; order Coleoptera; family Ptinidae; genus Xestobium; species Xestobium rufovillosum. The sequence continues at coordinate 19,479,443 of OZ014496.1, forward strand.
CCAACAGTTTCTTATAAATTCTCACCCACCTATCTGCATTTATTGTACGTACCCTGCTACATTCTTCAATATTTTCTCTTGCACCTTTAATTGTGCTCTATGCTTCTGTACATCTAACTTATCATTTAGTTATTAGTTTTACCTCTCTTGCTTTGTACATAACGATATCTATCTTCTGGGTTACGTTTCCGATGTCAGTGTTCCACCTTTCTTGGTTTCTTCCTATTATCTTTCTTTTCTACTCTTACCATTCATTAATTTGCTACTTCGTAAACTTTCTCCATTATTTCTTATTTCTTTATACATTGCAATTCCGCTAGCGTATTCACCCACCAGTTTTATACTTCATATAGCGTCCTGTAAACGATTACGATATACAGGGTGTTTCATTAACAATGGGAAATCCGTTAACTGGAGATTCTACAGGTCAAATAATGACCATAGACCCGAACATGCCTTATCCGAATGTTGATGGTTTAGGAAATACAGGGTGTTGAAAGTTATAATTTTATTTCCATTTTTTGCCCAACTACGAAATTTCTTAGGTTGTCGGCTTGAAAATTTGCAATCCTATGGTTTTTCTTACGGAGAAAAATATTCCAATAACATTGATAAATTGACCCATAACTTTTTGCCATGTACATGTACATGACCCAAATTGGGTGCAAGTATGGTGTATCTTGGTTAAGGGTGCGGAATTTGAGCACTAAAAACGGGACATGTAGACACATTTTTATTCCAACACCATTCTGAAATTAAAGTAGATAGGGCGTTAAATAAAAAAAATATTTATCAATAAAGGATCAACTTAGAGACTCCCACTACTTTTATAGTAATATTTTTCGTTCGCTTTAAATAAATCTCCCTCAAATTATTGAAAAATCCGTCATAAAACCGTCATAAACTCGACACCTTTTTTACTATTTGTACACATATTTATCGTAATTAGAAAGTAGGGTTGTCTAAGTTAATTATTCCTTATTCATTTTCGACCAAGAACGTCTTGATACGTTGCTTCTTTCAGCCAGCGTGTTGGAATAAAAATTTTATTACATTCTCTAGATCTTGTGCATATGCACAGTAAACTGCACGTTTGACAGTAGTAGTAGTGTGGCCACGTCAATGTAGATGGCGGTAGCGCTTCAGTTGGTTCTCATATTTCTAAATAGAAAATAATAATTTAAAGATAGGACCGCCGACTAATCCTCCTAGATTTATTCGGTTGCCGCTAAAGCAAAAAACCTTGAAAATTCCAAGCTATAGAGGCTCCGTCTGAAGAGTTTGCAGCTGTGACACAAACCAATCATACTGTATTTTAAATCATACTAATCACACTTTTGGGTGATAGGTGGCAGCACTTTATAGACTAACAGCTGATAAATCCCAGCCTTAATATTAATGATAGAGAAAAACTGATAAAGCACTTGCGATGTCTTTTTTTATGTTCAAGTCAATGGTGCAGAGAAACATTCGATATTGTTTTTCATTTCCAAGCTATGGACGAAAATTGAGTTTTTTGACATTTCGAGGAATGCTTGTATCTCGCTTATTGTAAGAGATGGTGGGATGCAATGTAGACATTCTTAATGCACTTTTTTGAGTAAAATTCAGTGGCGTAGTCAGATTTTTAATGTCATGAAGGGTTTATGAACTGCCTACCAAACTTGTGTAATTTTAAACGGCGGCCATATTTGATTTCCACACAGTTGAATGGAGGATTTTTTTCTGATTTCAGAAATATATAGTTTGATATATCTAACTTTAATATTAATGCAGCTATATCGAATTTTCTGTTTCATTAATTAATGCGGATAATTACTGTCTGTCGAAAACATAAGGTGGCTATGATGAAACAAACTAACACACCATTTGACTTTTATGTATGATTTGACATTTCAACAATTATTGTTAGTGCTATTGTTGTGGATCATTAACACAAAATGGAATTTTCTAATTTGGAGAAATATAATATGATGAGTGTTATATTCTAAGCAATAAACATGCCAACGCAGCTGCCGATTTATATTTTGCAAGCTATCCCGAGCGTAATCAACCTCACCCGTCCATATTCAGAAGACTCTGCTGCTTGAAGGTCCAAAATTAATGAAAATGTTCTCAAATCTTCTTAATATTTGTGGATGAGATAGGAGTCGCTCAAGATACCATTCAAAATATAAATCGCCATCTGAATTGGCATGTTTATTGCTTAGAATATAATAATAGTGTCATTCTGTATGTCTATTTGTGATAAAAATTTGATATGTATGTAGGTATTTATTCATTCATTACATGCATAATTTAATTCGATTGTTATAAATAAATATTTATACCCATTTAAATAGTGACGATGTGGATAATTATTATATCTGCCGAAAACATAAGATGGCTATGACTGTGAAACAAGCCTATTATAATATATGTTTTATGTTTAAAACAGAAAATTCGTCATAACTCCGTAATTATTGAAGTCAGATATGTCAAGCTATATATTGTTGAAAGCAGAAAAAAATCATTTATTCAATGAAATGAAAATCAACTATGGCCGCCATTTGAAATTACAAAGCTTGGCCCGCAGTTCCGAAACCCTTCATAACATAAAAATGTTGACTACGCCACTGTAATTTACTCAAAAAAGTGCATTAAGAATGTCTACATTGCATCCCACCATCTCTTACAATAAGCGAGATAGAAGCATTCCTCTAAATGTCAAAAAACTCAATTTTCGTCCCTAGCTCGGAAATGAAAAATAATTTCGAAAGTTTCTCTGCACCATTGATTTGAACGTAAAAAAAGAGATCGCAAGTGCTTAATCAGTTTTTCTCTATCACTAATATTTACCAAGGTACACCATACTTGCACCCAATTTGGGTCACCCTGTACATCTAACGTCAAATCGGCCCCAAATTCTGAAAGACCAACCTTTTTTAAATAACAAATGTATTATTGTATCATTTTGATATTCCAGCCCATTTTCAAGAAAAAACGACTTAATGCAGATAGTGTTTAAATTCCAAACTTGTTCTAATAGGCCGTTCCGCATTAAGCAAAATATTATCTAGATAGGCTACGTTTTACAAAAAGGTGAAAATAACGCTTCGCAGTACTTAATAAGCGTTTAATTTCTAAGATACATACACTATCATCTGTATTAAGTCGTTTTTTCTTGAAAATGGGCTGGAATATCAAAATGAGACAAGAAGGCATTTATTATTTAAAAAAGGTTTGTCTTTCAGATTTTGGAGCCAATTTGGTAATTGTTCGGGCCCATACTTCTACAACATTTTTTATCTCGGGGTAACGAATTAAAAGGACTGAATAAATAGTAGTGATTCCTTGAACTGACAAAAGTGGTGTAATATGTAATTACTTCCTCGTTGTGTCATTGTCTCATTGAGAAACACGCTTCAGCAATTTAAATCTTTAAATAAACCGCATTAAGTGATAGTAGCGACATCTTGCGCACAACCTTTGTATCGTGTGGTTCAGGTCTGAAATTTCAGTTTCCGTCTGAATTTGAAAGGTAGATGAATTAATGGGAGCGTCTTCGTGCATTATAGATTTTTACTTTTTAGCACTTTTACCATAGTACTACTATTAAAATGCAGATGGGGACACGAAGCACTGAAAATAACTGAAAGTGAAAATAGGAACTTTAAGTAATACACTATAATTTTATCGATTTATTCATTTCATTGAATCTTATTCTCTGAATGAGTTATAATTTATGACAGAAGTTAGGTCCATTACAATATTTATACAAAAGTTTATTCCTTTTTATTTCCAAAGTTCTTGATACTTATCAAAATTTCTGCATAATATTCTTATAGATTCCCAATTCCACGTTTCGATGAGACGCATTCTTATAAAAAATTGCCCCTTCATTTTCCAGTAAACGGGAGGGTTCCTTTAATTTTATGTCGATTGTGTGACCCAGATTATCATATGGCTTCCAACATTATTTCTAAGGCTTTCTTGCAGGGACAAGTCAAATTTAAACATTTCCATAATTATTCCTTGCTCTCAGCTGGAGGTCGGTTAGAATTTCGAAAACAGTAATCCGAAAATGTTCTATTCATTGTTTTTTTTACCTACGCAATTTGTAATTGTAATTAAACAATTAAAGTATTTCAATAAGGAAATAGAAAAAATCAAACTTGGGACTGGAAAACAGATCTATAGAAAGTATGGTTGATGATTTAGAATTAATTTCTTACCGTTGTGGTGATCGTAACACTATAGTTTTGAAAGTTCGTCTGAAATTCAAAATGGTGAAGAAATGGAACGGTAGAAGACGAGCGGTATGTACCGGGTGGCAAAGTGCTGTATCTCGGAAGCTATTCATCATAGTCTTGCGGTAAAAAAATTTATTACTAAAGTGGCCAAGAGAAGACCGTGGAAAATATTTTCAGATTGCCAAGATGATCGCCAGGGGGCGTAACCGCCATCTTAAACTTTTAAAGTGATTTTTCACTGAAATACACTTTTTGGCGTATCTATTAAAATGAAGTGGTGGGGGGTGATTCAATGTTTTTTTTGCATAAACAGCTGTAACTCCTAAACGACTGAACGGATTTTAACAAACTTGGTCTCGTTGGAAAAAGCATTTATTGCTCCATCAAACCCATCTTACCCGTGATATGTCTAATTATTAGTGATGCCACTAGAGCGCGTTTTTTGATATAATAACAGAAAATTGAAAAATTCTCTAAAAAATTAAATGCAATAATATTACTTTTTTCATAAAAATGTAGTTAAATGATACCTAAATAGGCTAGTGAAGACCATATCTCGACATCTTATTCCTAGCCAAAAATATCGAAGAAAGAAAGTTTAGTTATTATAAAATTTTAGAGAGACGCTATTACACCGGTATTTATTCTTATTTATTTGTCTTTTTTCAAGATTCAGTGATAAGATTTCATAATTTTATAATTTTATAAAAGTATTCTTAGTTCAAACAATTAAAAACTAGTTGTTAGTGCATTGACAGAACAGCTTCCTAGCCACAGCTACAACTGAACTGGAGGGCGCGCTTCGCGCTTGCCGCGCGCCCTCTTTTCGTATTTTTTTCTCAATTTTTTCTTTATACAACCTATTACGATTTTCGCACATCGTGTAGCGAAAAATACCCTCTATCCGATGCAATACAAAAATATATACGGTCTCATTGAAAAAAATGTTCGATGACGCCATATCTTGGCTCAAAAATGCTTTAAAAAAAACCGCCCCGTCATCGTCAGTTTCTTATGGACCATCTCTGATGCATACGTATGCAAAATTTCAGCAAAATCTGTGGAGCCGTTTCCCCGCAAAAGTGCCAACAGACATTCACACACACACACACCCACACACACACACACACCCACACACACACACCCACACACACACACACACACACACCCACACACATACATACGGACGGAAATGTGCCACCTTGCCAAAAAGTCTTAGAATGACCTGAAACGTCCACATTTGATGAAAAAACACCATGGTCAAAAAACGACTATCACAATAGCTACCCAGCTTAGGCTAGGAAGCTAATAGAAAACGTGTAGGGGCATAAGAAGAAAGAAGGACCGATTTTGTAATAAAACTAATGCTGCCTTAAATGCTCGAACTGTCTTCCATCACACTCAATGCATTGTTGGAGCCGCTCATGTGTAGACATTACCAGGGCCGGCGGAAGAGGTGGGTATGGTGTGTAGTAATACCCACCTGAAAAATTTGTAGGTGGGAATTACCCACCTGAAAATTTGAGCGAAAAATTAAAAAATAGACGGATGTTAGTATTCGATTTTCATAATACGCGCCGCGCTCGTGTACGTCGATTCGGATCACTAGATTGGTATCCAGTGGGGATACTTCGTTAAGACGTTAATTCGTGTGTGAGTGACAGTAAAAAGGGAGGGAAAACGCGAAAACGGTCGACTGACTAGCATTCGTATTCACGCTGTGCTGTGAAGCTGCGAGCGCGAAAATGATTGGTGTATGAGACTTGTTCCTGAATATTTTTGAACTCTATTCGATTATTACTCATGACTATTCTAGGATCATCTTGCTCTAACGAGAGAAGCTTTTTGTTACGACGGGTCAAAAATTACTTGCGCTCGACAATGAAGCAAGATCGACTAAATCATTGTTTAAAGATGTAACATCTTTAAACAATGCTATCAACACTCTTACCCAGATAGGGTCGATAAGCTTGATTTGGAAATACTCATGAATGAATTCATTTCTCGCAATTCCAAACGAACCTCAGTTTTTGCCCTGCACGCGTAAGGAAATTGCTGCTAGAATAGAAAGTGTAAACAATAAATGATCAATAAACTATTAGTCTACACCACTAATAACATGTTTTTTAAAGAATTCCTGAACATAATGAATAATCACGGGTACCCCCCCACCTCCTTGACTCCACCCAGCTGCAGTACCCACCCGGACTGATCACGTTTCGCCGGCACTGGACATTACAGTAGCTTCAATTTCTGCTCTTGACAGGCTACGAATGGCCTCTTGTATTCGTATGTTCATGTCGTCTCTCGTTGTTGGTGGAATTTGGTAAACAATATCTTTTAACCGACCCCATAGATAGAAGTCCAAATAGGTGAGGTCTGGGGATCGGGGTGGCCAAGGTAGTTCGAGCATTTAAGGAGGCATTAGTTTTATTTCAAAATCGGTCCTTCTTTCTTTTTATGCCCCTACAAGTATTTTTTAATTGTTTGAACTAAGGATACTTTTATTATTTAAAAAGCATAAAATTATGAAATTTGATCACTGAATCTTGAAAAAAGACAAATAAATAAGAATAAATACCGGTGTAATAGCGTCTCTCTAAAATTTTATGATAACTAAATTTTCTTTCTTCGATATTTTTGGCTAGGAATAAGATATCGAGATGTGGTCTTCACTAGCCTATTTAGGTATCATTTCACTTCATTTTTATGGAAAAAGTCATATTATTGCATTTAATTTTTTAAGAGAATTTTGCAATTTTCTGTTATTATATCAAAAACCGCGCTCTAGCGGCATCACTAAGAATTAGACATATCACAGGTAAGATGGGTTTGATGGAGCAATAAATACTTTTTCCAACGAGATCAAGTTTGTTAAAATCCGTTCAGTCGTTTAGGAGTTACAGCTGTTTATGTAAAAAAAAACATTGAATCACCCCCCCCCCACTTCATTTTAATAGATCCGTCAAAAAGTGTTAAACAAAAATTACTCGAATAAAGCTTATCTTTAAAAAACACATATTTTTTTGGTACATTTACTAGGTGGACGACCATTTTGGAAATCTGAAAATATTTTCCACTGTCTTCTCTTGGCCACTTTAGTAAGAAATTTTTTTTACCGCAAGACTCAATGATGAAGAGCTTCCGAGATACAGCACTTTGCATTCTTATCTGGTCACCCGGTACAAAAAAGCAAACGAATCACTAAAGAACGAGATCGAAATTAATGGTGGGGACCTAGAGGCATAATAGAACAATTTAAACTACGAGATTTGTGTTATAAACAAAACGAAGGTAGGAAGCCGTGTATAATAAAGGATATGGTCAGTATAATAGAGGAAAAGTGACAGTATAATAACAGAGTAGATGTTGAAAGACAGTAAAGTGGGAAAATATTCAGAAATGTAGGGAAGTTGAAGAAAAAGATAAAAATACAAAGAAGTAGAGAATAAGCTGGGGTAGTTTACAAAATTAAGTGAAATTCGAGGAATTTACAAGTAAGGGCAAGAATTAGTTCTCACGCAGGTGAGATTCCGAGAGATTACAAAGAATTTGTGGCCGTTCCGTGCATCACATTTCTGTACAAGGCGAAATCAGTGACAGTTTCGTACACGATGCACGTGTCGCGATACTGGGGATCATTTGTAAGAAACTGTCATTAGCAATAGTGGTAGTTGCGTACAGGTACAATTTTCCCGTTTCGTGCGTCGTCCCAAACCTCTACCTAGTTTGAGTGCCGCTTCGTGCGCTGACCTGCGGATAATGCAGTAAGCCACTAATTCGAGTTTATCTTTACAACACAACGCTATTGATAACTAGACTGCAATGCGGAAGTGTAAGTTGGTTTCTCTCTCCGCTTGCCCACAGACCGGAAATAGTGGGTCGTGGAACCACTTTTTTGGCCGTATTCAGTGACGGGCAGCACCACTTTTATGGTCGGTTGAAACTTAGAATGCTCTCCGAGTATACGGTCACTAAGGGATTGTACATGGACGCAACTACCACTATTGCTAATGACAGTTCCTTACAAATGATCCCCAGTATCGCGACACGTGCATCGTGTACGGAACTGCCACTGATTTCGCCTTGTATGGAAATGGGATGTACGGAACTACGACGATACCATTACAAACATAGTAGTAAGTCTACCAAAAAGGAGAAGTATCCAAAATAGAAGAACATAGAACATAGAAGAATTCAAATTGTGGTCAAATTCTCCGTGAAAGAGAATGTTACTACACTGGTTTACTTCTGTAAAAATAAGGCAGTGAATCAAATTATGATGCAACGCAAACAAAGGCTGGATAATATTATTCTCTTCAGTTTATTTTGGTACCTACTTTATTGAGTCAATAACTCCAGTAACCAGCTAGCGGTATTAGCATAAAGTTTGTGTGGGAATTGATACATTGATTACAAGGCGTTTCTCTTAATAATACATCCCTGATTTCATTAAGCAACATTTATTTACAAACGTGCATAGCAAATATCACATAAAACAAATGGCATCAGGTACATTGTACATACGATTCAACGGTTTAAGGATAAACTTACTTCAATTCACAAAACATGATAGTGAAAAATATACCTGCTTAACAGATACATGAAGAATACTAGGATTTTCTTAATAGATAGTTTTTTCTTTCTTAGCACTAAAATTAAAGAATTCTACATTTACTCAAAATTATTACGTTTAATTAGAATTTGAATGATAAGACTACATTGATTGTAACATTAAAGTTAAAATTTCTAATTATTTTTTTTTTTCATTTAATATACTACTGTTTCGGCTTTATCTCATTTAATTATCACAGTTTTGTCTCAGAGTTATGTATCAAACTCTGTCTGACCCACGGTGAAATTTATTGTACAATATAAACTACAAAAGTGCTCTTGCTTTTAAAGAACGAACAATAAAAAAAAATACAGAAAGATGATAAAAGATTTAATCTAAGAAATATAAAGCAGGATTATGCTAATGCTGTAAGACCCAATTTCGGTAGAAAGAACCCAAATAATGTAGAACAAAAATATGGATAAATGCTATTTTGTAGTGTTGTCGGAGAAATTATGCAAAAGTGAAAACCATTGCGGCTACAACGCCTTTGATTAAAATCCAAACTTCCCCATAATTTTCCTTTTATTACAATAAAGGGGATGTTTGAAAAAATATCGCAGAACGTCAGGCAGTATTTTATTCTTCAAAAAATGGAGGGAGAGATGAAATGCTTGGATAATTTGTAACAATGCATAATTAAAACGCTAGTTACATCCAACAAACTTGAATTGGCATTCATTATCGTTTTTCTCGAACCCGCCGCGCCGCGTCACTGAAACACAGCTGTGGCACACCCATATGAAGAGAGAAAAATAGGGAGCGACGTCATCAACGTAAATAAACAAGGAAAGTGAAGATTGTATAGCACCACTCGCGTTGATCAATCCGATGGTGGGAAATACGAGCCCGACCGCAAAATGCCGAAACTGCAGGCGCGCTTATAAAAAGCCAGCACGGAAGAAAGCCAAGACAGAAACTTCTTCTTCTCCTGCATCCGATAAAACTGACGACAATAAATTCTGACCGAAAGGTACTGGAAAGTTTTTTCTTCAAAGTTAGAAATTGGATGGAACTTGGAAAATAATTAGAACATATTTATCTTGCTATTTTACATATTCTCTTTCCAATAGCTCTATTATACAGCATGTGACCGGACGGGGTTACACATAATTTTTTAACTTGCCAAAAAATCGCTCTTCACGAAAAACCCTGCTTGTTTTCAAACTCCCATTGTACAGGGTGATTCAAACCACCCGTACACTATCTTTTACGGGGAAAGTATCGAAGCTACGGATTTGGGGAAAAAATCTTGCTAAGTAAATTGCCGGTGAAGAATTTAATGAAAATATTTTCATTTTTTCTCGAAGTCACCCCTTCCGAGATAATAGGGGGTGGGGGTGTGTTTCCCAAGAATTTCAAATAGGATGGAGGGTCGTGTGAAACGTCATTAAAAAGGAATTAGAAAAAGAATCATTTTTTTCTAAACATTTTTTCAATTATCCCAACCGTTTCAAAATGACTGCCAATTTACAAAACAATTTGGGGGTTGCAAAAAATTTTTTTGTGATTAAGAACGAAAACAAAACTAGCTTATGATTGTACAAGCTTTCGTATCATGTATTAGGTACAAAATGTTATTTTACCAAAATTAGTATCGTCCCACACCTCTAAAATTAAGGATCATTCAGGGGCGGTTTTCTCTAAAAACTCAAATAGCGGTAGGGGTTGATTTCCATCTCATCCAAAAGACCCTTTCAAACCTAACAACTTTTGTCTGAAAGTTATCCCTCTAAAACAAGTCACTCTTGACTTCCGATTGCTTAATTTAAAAGAAATTGCAAAAGTAGCCCAAAACGATCAAAAGAGAGTTGGCTGGTGTCATTGAGCTGTCATTTTATGTTTGGAGTTCTTTGCGCTGAATGAGAATTTCTGTTAGATTTTCTGGTTGTTGTTTTTGTTCTTGTTCCTGTTCCTGTTACTTTCGATTTTGTGTTGTTTGTATTCCTCATTAACCCTGTTCCGTTTTGTTCAGTATGCCGTGTTGTTACAAATTGTTTCGATTTTTGATTTTTTACGTTTCTGTATTTTCTAAAATGCCTTATTCTAATGAAGAAGCTTTTGATATGTTGTTGCGCCTACCATTTTAAGAAAAAGGTGCTTAACATTTCTTTTTCAGGTCCCTACTTTTTTGACGATGTTTTAAACGGACACAATTATCGATGATTTCTGTTAGACACTTCACCGGTTTTGCCGGAAGATGTCCCTCTAGAAACTAGGCAGTTGATGCGGATTTAACATGATGGGTGCTCTGCTCACTTCTCTAGGCATGCCAGAGAAATATTGAATCAAATATGCCCAAGGAAATGGATTGGTCCGGTAGCCTGGCCAGCCAGGTCACCGGATCTCACTTGTATAGACTTTTATTTATTTGGAAAGTTGAAAGGGGGAGTGTATAAAGATCGTCCAACTGAAAGTCAGGATATGAAGCGGCGGATAGTGGAAACATGCAGGAGCATTTCTGAAGAAGGACTTTTCTTTTGAAAACAGGCTACAGAAGTGTTTGGAGAACAACGGACAACAATATGAATTTCTTCTGTGATCCTATAGTTTGCTTCGTTAGCAACGCTGTCAATATAAACATAAAATTACAGCTCGATGACACCAGCCAACTCTTTTTTGATCGTTTTGGGCTATTTAGCAGTTTTCTTTTAAATTAAGTACTCCCTCAAGAGTGACTCGTTTTAGAGTGATAACTTTTAGACAAAAGTTGTCAGGTTTGAATGGGTCTTTTGGATGAAATGGAAATCAACCCCTACTGCTATTTGAATTTTTCCAGAAAACCTCCCTCGAATAATCCTTAATTTTAACGGTGTGGGGATGATACTAATTTTGGCAAAATGGCATTTTGTAATACATGATACGAAAGGCAAACTCTTGTACAATCATAAGCTAGGTTTGTTTTTGTTCTTAATCGCTAAGGTTGATCACAAAAAAATTGTTTGCAACCCTCAAATTTTATCGTAAATTTGAAACGGTTGGAATTATTGAAAAAATGTTTAGATAAAAAATGTTTCTTCTTCTAATTCCTTTTTAATGATGTACCACACGACCCCCCATCCTATTTGAAATTCTTGAGAAACACACCCCCATCCCCTATTATCTCGGAAGGGGCGACTCCGGGAAAAATGAAAATATTTTCATTAAATTCATCATTGGCAATTTACTCAGCAGGATTTTTTCTCCAACTGATTAAAGGAAATATGGTATTATTTTTTTTAATAATGAGCAATAGATAGACGCCGGGCATAGCAGTTAAATATGAGCAACCAGAGGACGCACTTGTAGCGAAAAACTTATTGTGATTTTCTCTCGAGAAGAATCGCGCCCAACAGTAATGGCTCAGTTGGTAGAGCAGCAGCCCCGGCAAGTGAAAGACGCGGATTCGAATCTCGGTCGATGTTTGTTCACATTTTTGGCAAAAGGGGCGTCCTAAGTCGATAAGGTTAAATAGCATTTTTTCGAAGCTAGTTCTGTTCAAGTATAAAAGAACAGGAGGAAACTTAACCAAGATGATACCTCCTGTTTCTGTTTGATGTAGGTGGTACATTATTTGAATACTTTATGCAAATACTTTTTGGAATTCGGCTATAAGTTTATAAAAGTTTTCCAAGACGAGAAAATGCATAAAAATCAGAAAAAAGTGCATAAAAATTCCTGCAACAATTGGATAAAAAATAATATGAGCTATGGAAGTTCGAGAACAAGCGGGGCTTTTTACAAAGAATCATTTTTTTCAGAAGTCAGAAAATTATGATTTTTTTTTCCTCTTTCTAAGTCAATCCGGGAGCATTACTTTGTAATAAGAATACCTACTAGTTCTGCGAACAAGGGGTTTCGGTGTCGCAATTACAAATACACAACATTACTTGCCAAAATAGCAATGCGTCTACCAAAAATCAATAACTACTACTGTAATATGTATTAGTGATTGTTTGATTTCCATGTTCAAATTGACTTTATCCTTATGTTTTGAATTTCTGTCTCATTTTTTTCAATAAAAATCTTTCTGTAAACTAAAATTCTTAAGCCATCAACTTTGGTTCCCCTCAAATATCTGGCTTAGGATTTAATGAGAATATGCCATCCTGGTTTTGGTTTAAAAGATCGACCAACAAGTCCAGTTTTTCATACATTTACCTGCATTACTCTATGATTTACGTCTTAACGACAAGTTTTGAAGATTTCTATACGTTATTCATGAACTGCCAAGATGCAATAGAATCAGAATGCCAATCTTCTAACGAGGGAAAATTGTGTGGATGTAACGGAACCGATGCTCGACCTTACAACTTTCAAAGTCCTATTTAACACCCTGTACTTGCATCGTAAATCATAGGCTGTACTAGACATGTTTAGGAACAACAAATTAACTGATTTCAGCAACTTTTAATTTTCATAGAAAATGCCAATTCAAGTTTCATTGTTTCACATGAATAAGAGGTAAAACTGAAAGTTCAAACTTATATCATTTTATAGACGACCTAATTTTTACTCGAAACACTAAACTTTCCGAAAATTTCATAAAAACAGGTATTAAGATGGCAACCGAAGGAAGAAGGTAAATAAACATGAAGCTAACTAAATTAACTTGAGAAATAAATTAAATTTCGCTGTAAGGAATTGTTTTGGTTTGCTTTAAAGTTCCAGGAAGGCAAATTAAAAATGTTTGTACTCGTAATACTGCAAGAAATAACGTTTAAATTCCTATTAGGTATGGACAAGTTTCACCGCGGGTCTCAGCAGCAACAGGTGCGAAAAGAAAATTTATTTCCATGGGCCACTTAGGAAATACATGATTATTTCTCTTTGCTACTAAATGCTACGAAAACTTAATGTCGATTACACAGCCAATACATTAACATTATAAGTTAATTACAAAAAATAAGTGCTTATATACATGCAACGCCATCAATTCAGATTGATGCGTACTATAATGAACTATAGATTTTCAACAATATTTTTTAACTTATAGGAAACCAGTTTACGTTAAAGGGACCTTGCAAGAAGGAACATGTTCCTCGCTAACAGACCAAACAGTCTTTCCGCTTTCACAATCCTCTCCAAAAGTTTTCACATTTACAAAGTTATGAAATTTATTACCCATGTGAGGCATCGTACAAGACTTGGTTAAAATAAGACTATTGTGCACCCCTTCTAAGTTTCTTAAAGTTTCCTTTCTGCGGAAACTTTGACTTTCAATGATTTCGTTAGAATTGAGACAGTTCCGCAATAGCAACGGAAAAGCGTCTTTTAACGGACACTTATGGGTAGGTTCAAGATTGTTTATCTGTATATAGGGACAATCATTTACTCTTATGTTACTATGTAAACTGCAACTGTCTTCATTCTTTGGATTTTCGCGGTTAGACGGCTCTTCAGTCAATCGGTCCAATGCATTCTGTACTTCTGCATCCAAAATGGTCACTTGCTTCAGTCTTTTAACTGACATGGGTTTCTTTCTTCTAAAGGAGACCACTAGAGGACGGTTGGATTCATGCAAACGCGCCATCTCAGCTTCCAAGTAGCGTAGTGAACTCTGACGACTGCAAGAGTCTGTGTTACTTTGACTGTTTACTTGCGAGGACCTTCCAGATAAAGTGGAGTAACACCTACCTCCAGGTACTGCTCGTCCTCGGCCGAAGAAGCGCTTAAAGGTTTCCTGGAACAATTATTTTTGTGGAAATTAATACGGAATGTACTAGTGCATTGAAAGTTTGAATGAAATGTTTAATAGTTTTCATTTCAGTCAATCATGTAATTATTACAGTGAAAAAATGCTCCTGTGATTATTCCCTGAAATTGACAAAAATGTCAATCAAATATTACATGTCAAATACCTATATTAGTTTGTAAACGGATAAAAGTTTACCTCTATCTCAAATAGAAATATAGATTCGAAAAAAATCTCCTCAAATATCACAGAAGATGAGTTTTATGAATAGAAATAAATTTTTCTACGATTATAAAGGAAAGTACAAGTTTCATATGCGCTATTAATTAAGAAAGTTACATCTCTGTATACGGATTTTCATTTCCTACGGTCAAATTGTAAGGTAATATTCATTTCCTAAGGCTTTCATAGGCCACTAAACTGTCATCGAGTCATTTTAATTCAATGATAACCGAATCATACCCAATCATACCTACAAAATCAACCGCTTCTAGAAGGCTTTGTCAGTTTGGCAAGACATCACTGTCACTGTGCAAGTCGCCATAAATTCAGACAATTTGTACATTAAAACACTATGGATATGGATAGCGATAGTGAAAATGATATATTAAATTTAACACCCCCAGATGTCACATAAATGGTGAAAGTAACCTGTTTAAATTTACTTCCACAAATATCAATAAGAAAAAATACGAAAATTCGTACAGAAATTTCATGGATAGGGCTTTTCATTATAAAAGAATGCTGAGGCGCATGCGCGATCGCGCCATGACATTTTCGGACAGATGTTAAGGTTTTGTATTGTTTGAAAGTGTTTATTTTAAATTCTTTGGCCTATACAGTAAAATTTTATTGCAAACGTGCAAAATTCGTATGGAACATCCAAACTTTGTGCTTTTGGTGACTGCAACGGCGCTAGCAGAGTAGGTAGGCCAAGCTATCGCTTGGGATTACGATTTTATCCATTTCCCAAACTCTGCCTAACACTGCGGTAAATCGAAGTTAATAACTGAGTCTGTGACCAAGTGAGGACTTTTTCCACCTATGTAAATTGTGTTGCGTGAATGAAAATGTGTAAGAGGAAAGATTGGAAATGGAAAAGTGTGTTGGATGTTTCCAGGTTTTACGTCATTATTCGTTGGGTTTTTCAAATAATAATTATTTGTAGTTGCATACATACAGTGCAGAAAAATACGCACCTGTTTATTAGATCCTTTTTCTTTCAAAAAAGTGATTGATTTTCACCGCTACATATTCAAAACCTGCGTAATTGAAATTATATGTTGGTTAACATTCCCGTATTTCAGACAGGTCAGACACGCCTTCGGGATTCAGTCTCATAATTTTTTTGAGGGACGTCACTGTGAACTAAAATTTGTAATTTTCCGTCTTTCTAACACCCTCCTTATTTGCTACTCTACTATTTACTTGCGAATATCCTACACGAAGTTCAAAAACTTACGGTGACATTCGTCCGAAAAACTAAGAACAGCTGATTGTCAGTGTACTTCTGCACATGCGCACTAACGAGATCAAACGAAATGAAAAGGTCTATTGGCACAAAGACCAGCACATCAAGTCATTTTCGAAGAATATTTTATTAGCATATATCGGAGAAATGTGGAAAAATTTTAAGTCCACCACTCTCTGGAACCAATATTCAATGTTAAAATCAATGTTGACTATTAATGAAGATCTAGATATATTTATAAATAAGAAAAGGCAGTCGGATGGATATCAGTCTAAAAAATCAAAAATTTTTACAACAGAAGAAAAAAAATTATCAAAGAAGCTCCTGATAATGAATATTTGCTATCAAAGGTAAGTGCAAGATAAAATAAAGGTTGTTCGATTCACAAAACAAATTTGTAACTGCAGTTCCACAAAACTGCAATATTAAGTAGGTACCTATACCTATTCCTTACTTTAATTTTGTAAGTGTTTTTCTCAGGTTGCTTGTATTATGAGAGTTATGGGTGTTTGCCGTAGACAAGAATTATATAAAATGAAGACCACCGATGTCAGTAATACTGGATCAATTATTTTCATCATAGTGCCAGACACAAAAACTAAATTTGCAAGACAGCTTACTATTGCCGGATAATTCTACACAGTTTTTAAAAAATATGCAAGTCTTCGTCCATCACACGTAAAAGTAAATCATCTCTTTTTGAACTACCAAAAAAGTAAATGTAATTAAGAAATTTGGCTCAATCGGAAAGCAAAAAATATCCACATTTCTGAAACTGCCTAATCCTGAAATGTTTACGGGTCACGGTGGTTGGGAATCCACCACCGTGACCGAATCGTATATTGATGATTCGATTGCAAATAAAATAGAACTAGCAAATAAAATCATCACCGTTGTGGACAACACAAATTTACAACCATGCACTTCTAGATACGAACAAAATTTTGTTAATGTTAACGATATGACTTCTAACGAAACTAAACACCACTCAAATATTCTATTAAATACCAACTCGAACACTCCGGGCTCTCGTGAATATTGCCTGACAACGAGTTTTCGAAAACCTCTGGATTTATTTGCAAATTTATTCTTCCTTTCTTGTGATTTTACCCTGTGTTAATATCTAAAAGTTATATTGGGTGTATCAGATTTGATGCGACAATCTCTTTTTCATATGGTCATCTCACGCTATATCTACATCATCACTCAAATTATTGAATATTGAAAGAACTTCATGTTTATCTCTGTGAATTCTGTACTTAATATCCTAAAATACTAAAATTTAATGTTTTCTAAATTTATGAACTACAAGAATACTGTACAGGGCGATTGTTTTATCAGGGAAAACGCGTTTGTTTCGTAAACGAATAAAGGAAATACATTACGTTCTGTAATAGTATATTATACAACGACACTATAATACGTGCTATTATTCTCTAGGATGAAAGTTACAACACGAGCGAGGGGTGTAATCATCCGAGTGAATAGTAGCACTCATTATAGCGAGTTGTATACTATACCTTATCCACGACTAATCTATAACACAATTTTCATTTCAAAAAAGAACGAAGTTTGCCATATTTTTCAATGTGCACGTCGTGATTTATTACCAAAACAGTTCTCAACATGGAGTATAATGACCACATTGAAGAATATTTGGTGGTGTACAGGAAAATTCACCTTCTTCTTTAGGTACTTTCCATCACAAAATCGCAACAAAAAACGGACACAGTACAACTAACTTTTCTGTAGTAATACAATAAGTGGTCTGGAATTGTCGGAAATTTTACGAAAGCTGTAGCTTTGCTTGGTAACCACGAGTGTAAATTTGACAGTTAAAAGATCACGAACGCTTGCGCGAGTCAAATTTACACGAGTGGTTATAAAAGCAGCAGCTTGGGTAAAATTACCTAAAAATTCCAGACCAGGAATTGTATTCAACAAGACTATTTTTTGAATCGAAGCAACGTAGTTTAAAACGAATATTATTTCAATTAATTCATATACAAAGAAAGGTGTTGGAAATATTTGACGTTTGGCAGGTACTAAAGTAACTAGATTATAAATGCACCTACAAATTCGCAACTACGGCAGTCATCAACAAGCAAAATTATCGAAAAAAATTAATGAAATAATACACGCCACGGGACCCAAATGAAATGTTTCAATTGGCCAATTTGACGATGAAAAAAACTTGTGTGTGTCAGCCCCGCCGCACAACTGCAGTTTACTCCTTACGAACGATTATTTTAACTTGAATCACATGATAATAGGGTACACGCGAATGTCAGTTTTATACCCAAATGTGTATTTATCAGATCTTTTATGTTCGAAAATGCAACTACATCAAAATATAAATTGTTTATAAATTCAGTAATTAAGTGACAATCTGCTAAACGTCGATCCCACTGGCAATGAAATAAATACCTACTTTTCCTGGTGTTCGAATAGGCGTTGATTCACATTTCGGCACTAAGCAATATTTGGAGTATTTAATATTAGGTTTTTCCATATTAAATCAAAGGATTCAACAAATTTAGGAACGAACAAATACTGCAAATGCTGACTTTACAACGCCAACTGTCATATCTAATCTATGCCACTCTATTTTCACTATTTCCATGCTCTATGCAGTCAGACATAAACAGCCGTATCCATAGAAACGTACATAATTTGAATGTGAAAGGTAACGTAACGCAACGCCTCACTTTTAGTTAACGCTTGATTTTACTCCTCATAAAATTTCCGTACCGCAGGCTATAACTGAAAATCGAGTAAACTCCAAAAAATAATCACAATTATTTGTTTAAACAGTCATTTTATTTATTACCGTTGCCGTAGATGTCTTAAATTTCATAGAAACCATGATTCAAGTACTATTTTCTAATTGGTTTACTAGAGGGAATACTAGTTCGTTATCCCCTCAATTATTCCCTAAGGGAATAACATAGGGCATTATATTACAAAAATTACAGATATAATACTTATATTATGTATTAGTCGTGAATAAAGACTATTATATTCCTACTGCCTGTCACTCAAAATTAGCATACTTGTTCTCATTGGACTTTGATTTCGACTAGATAGGTACTTACAGGTAACTCATTTTCTTTGGGATCGCAGGGTATGGGCCAAACAGCGATAGATAGAAACAAGCTAATGTGGGTTTCTTTTTCTGAGCTTAGTTTAGTGTGTAAGCAAGCCTGGGCTGACTTGATTAGTTTTCACTACACGTTTGGAATTTGACCGAATTTTATTAACCCTTAAGCCTAGCAACTCTAGGCATCCGTCCGTGAAACTGGGACAGAAAATTTCTCAACTAGCCGTGTGCTCTTACCATTCCTTAAATACTTATTTATCACGGCGTGCATACATCATTTTATCTTGGGCATCCCTTATTAAAATACAGAAACTTTTAATTTAAGTTCACCACTCAAAATAATGTGATAAATAGTTACGAAACAGAAATACGTAAAATACCTATACTTGCTTGGATCCTCTCACATTTCTCTCTGATCTGTTCCCAGACGCTAACATTCCTTTCGTGCCATGAGGCCGTAAAAGCTAATTTGTCAGTCTCGAGGGAGCTTTTCATGAAAGACCGAGATTTTTTTTAGCTAAAGTGGTAGATATTTAAATGAAAAGCAGGATTGCTTGAAAATAGGTGTTTGATGCTGTAGGTACTGTCTGTCTTGAAAATTCATAATAAAATTCCGTAAACTATACAGATTATTCCACTTAAACCTTCTAAGTAACTCACAAAAACCACTTTAAAATTTTAAATTCTCGTCGGAAAGCTTTGCATCAAACATTCTTATGCCGAGTTCAGTAAAAGAATTTCTTAACTCTGACAAAATAAAGGTATTGTCTACATCAGGTATGTACAATTCTATTACAATATTATAATTTATAAACCTACCTATTCATATTCAAAATGAAATTACTCGTACATCCGCCGCCATTAACATTTAGAATAATTCCATAATTGGTATTAAAGTCTAGTTAAATTATTTAATTTTCTTCTCAGTTAATGCTGCAAATAAAGAAAAACGCCACGTTTTAGTGCACTTCATGTACATGGGAACCTACGCAAATACAAAATCATATGAACGAGTGGTAGGTATAGATAAGGCAACATGTAAGGGTGCCTACTACCTACCATATGATTTTGAGTTGTAAGTATGTTCGGAAAGCACTTAAACTAGCAAAACTGATGTTAGAATTAACGTAATATACTGAGGCCGAGAAATAGAATAGAGATCCTACAAACCAATGCCTTCGTGGCATTGCTACAAACCCACTAGCAACCGTATGCTGTTGTTGAGTGACAGTTTTCGTCATGATTCTTTGATTAATGAAACATCCTTTTACCATTTAGAGGAATTATAGAAAATTAATTCGAAGTCGTTTCATCTTCTTTCAGAAACCGTATAGTAGACCATGAAGTAATCACAAAGTAATAATTTTTCCGTATTTATTCTGAACATGCAAGTTTTCATAAACAACTCACTGGCGCCTTGTACATCTCGCAAAAAGGCTCTGTTACTGACAAAGAAAAACTTGAAAATCACAAGGGAAAAAACTACCAAGTTGGGAGTCTTTTAAGTTTCGTTGGAAAAAGTTAGATTTTCTATGATGAACCATATTATACATATTAATATGTCCATAAAGTTTGGAATAAAGCACTTTTACTAATTGCAGTTTTGATTAGCTCAAAGAATGTAAAAATTTAAGTACCTACTAATTTAAAAAATGAAATTTCTGTCAGTATTTAGAATGTGTCTGCAAGAAACATTGTTCAAAAGTTAACACCGATAATCTAAATTATAAAAAAAATATTAGTCTACAGTTCTGAAAAGTTTTAATTTTTGAACCGTCGTTAGTACTCTCTTCCTCGTTCCATTAAACGCATCTGCTACATTTTTGCGTTAAAACAGGCTGCCGAAAGAGCTGTAAAAATTTACCGCGTTAATAATTTAACGCAGCCCCTACTTCAATTATTTCAGCCCCCTAATAAACGAGAACAAGTGTTCAAGAAGGACGATAAAGAATCGCCGTGTATAATATAAAATGAACAAGAAAGTGAGCCCAGGAATTTAAGCAGTTCACTTAAAGCATACTAAATTTCGAAAGGATTGTTTAGATAGGGGTAAACAAGTACGCGAAAGCCATACTAATGACACTACTCACTTTACGTCAGGAATGTAATTATTTTCATCGGAGTAGGCTAATAAAATTTTCATTTCATTCGAGTAATTGAAATAACAAATTCGACCCCACGGTTAACATTTCCGATAGCATAAAAACTTACTGAACACAGAATAACTCGTTTGTACGGTTTCCCGTTTAAGTTGCAAAGTCAGGAAACACAAATTGCCTATAATTTTCTTTTTATGTCCATAATTTGCATTAAAGGCCTCATTAGTCAAATTGACCTTGAACTTTAACAAATAATTGTCCGTATGTACGCAAAGAAGCTAAGCTTCGGGGATTTTGAAGTGACACATTGCACAGTACGAATTTGATTTTGTTTGCACGCTCATCTTTAATTTCATATTATGGTCATAGACTTTAATCAATGTAATTATTGTCCACCAAGTCACGTAAAATGAGACAGTTAATATTAAAGCTAAAGGACTCCACACGAGACCAATATTAGATTCTATATAAATGTCGCCAGTTTGTCGTTTCATTAATCGATCAATTGATCAACTTCACATTTTCTATTTATGGAAAATATTTTTTAAATTTTATTGACGATATTACCGTTTATTAAGCGAATCTTCAAACAAATAAATGTTCGTTGTTTCTTAGAAAACCTCAAATCATAACTTACTGTCCGAGTTTGATAAACAAAAACATAAAAGAGATGATTCTACAAATTAATAATACACTTTCAATATGTCGATTGTTATTCATAATTAGTGCTACCCAGTTTACCTATTTTACATATTTTACGAAAAATAATAAATTAGAATGAAAACAGGGTAAAAATGCTAAAGAAACTGCGACGCTAACTCTTTTATGATATTTACGACTTTATGTGTCATCTGTTCTAATTTATTGCCTTCTTCGTCTTATTTGATTATAAAAAACTAACTTAATATCGAGAAAAAGTTGTATTTATTGTTTCTCAAATTCTATAACTGCCGTTTGTTCTTTGTATAGATTATGAATT
This sequence comes from Xestobium rufovillosum, assembly GCA_963966045.1. Lineage (NCBI taxonomy): Eukaryota > Metazoa > Arthropoda > Insecta > Coleoptera > Ptinidae > Xestobium > Xestobium rufovillosum. The sequence goes on from OZ014496.1 coordinate 19,501,613, forward strand.
ATCCTTCTATCCCTATATACTTCATCTCTACATTTTTGAACACTTCGAACATCTTCTTCCATTTTACATTGTCGGAGGCTTCTTCCAAATCTACAAATCCTATATAATAGGCGCTCTTTCATTTTTCTGTTGTTTTTCTATTATTACCCGTAAAGCTAGAATGGCCTCGCGCGTTCCGCTATTTCTCCTAAATCCGAACTGATCTTCTAATATTTCTTCCGCCCTTTTCTCCATCCTTCTTTGCGCGGTTTTGATTAAAATTTTTGACGCGTGGGAAGTTAAACTGGTCGTTCTAAAATTTTCATACCTATCGGCGCCTTTCCTTTTTGGCAAAGCTACTATAATGTTCCGTTTGTAATCTTCTGGAATCTCGCCTGTCTGGTATATGCAGCTAACTACTTTAAATAAACGATCTATTGCCTCTTGTCATGCGCACTTCTAGATTTCTGCCTGTAAGCCATCTATATCTAGTGCTTTATTGTTTCTTAAACTTTTTAGTGCTAGCTCAAACTCTGCGCTAAGTATAAGGCAGCCTACGTTGTCCCCCTCTGCCCTACTTTCCCTTTCTAATATGCCTCTTGCGAACGTTTTAATTATTATGACTGCTCTGTTTTCGGCACGTGCGTTATTTGTGCTCTGTTTTCGGCACGTGTGTTGAAGTTTGGGTCCTATAAAAATAAATCTAAATTAGGAAATTTATAATTTGCCGTACCTACTGAAAGCGTAAATGCACTTAATGGTACGCGGTCAATATTCAGTTTTGTGGAAATAAAAAAAATCTTTTATTTCCCATGATCGCCAATTTGATTTAACAAAAAATCAAATAAGTAGTTTCAAACTTTAAAATATTATTAATCCATCAATATGCATAACAAATTCATCAATCGACATATTCACAATACGCTGAAGGTGTCTGGGGCCCTTAAAAAATCGAACATACAACTATGTCGCTAAAATTTTTTAATTTGTATGTTTCCGTAGACTGAACGTAGTGAAAAGCAAAATAGAAAGGAACGTACAAAATTGACCGAGTTTTGTCTTTCACATTACGTATCTTCTGTTTCGTTAGTAAAAATTGTTATTCTTTCTCTCTGTTATGACGTCTGATTTACCGACATTCCATCAGCGACGTTCCATATTCGTGTTTAAGTTTAAATAGCAGAGCGGCAGAGAAAAGCAAATTCCATATATAAATTATGAGTAATGTAAATAAAAAATTAAACAGGAACGAGGGGCACCATGTTCATTTTGCAATGCATTTTTACTCCTCCTAACGACTTGCGACAATACCATTTTAACGCACAGCTTCAAAACTCTAAATTTAGTGAGTTGTTTATAAGTTAGCCCACGCGCAAAACAGCGAAACAGTAATCAAACTCGGCACGGGTTTCGCTGACAGCATCATCATACTCAGGAGTATCGAGTTTAATTACTGTGTCGCTGTTTTGGAGCGTGGGATAGACATAAAGAATTCATAGTGAATTTACGCCAATTGCTATGCGTACAAATGTATTTATTATTTGTGCAAATACAACTAAGCCTCATTTCACTTTGGGTTATGTTTTCATTGAAATTTTCAAATGACTTTTGGGGTTATGAAACTACACCAAAATACGACAAAGTGTACATTGTGTTAGCTCATGTTACGTAAACATTTTTGTTTACTCTCCGTTTGTGCTTGAACGTCAAACTATAATATAGGTAACTCCGGTGTTACCGCTCGTACATTTCTGTAAGATGTCAATAATGAATTTCTTATTAAAACTGGTATTTAGAATTCAGGCTATGGCATAATCATTATCATCTTTTCCCAGGTAAGTTGCCCGTTATTTATAAAGTCTTTTAAGCTACTCCCCCGTACTTGAAACAATTTTTGAAGTAGATTTTGATTTATGTAACGTTGGCAACAGGCCCAAATTGAAACCGGTTCACTTTAAAAAATTGTTCGTTGGGCTGCAATTATAGCTAAAGTTATTCAGTTAAATTGGCAGGCTTGGTACTTACCCATACTAAGCCTCAGGCCGCCTATTATTACCTTAGGTCTTACCCCAGGTATAGGAATGTACCACATAAGATGTTAATACTCCATTGTTCGTTGGTAGTTACATTTATTACTAACATAATTAATTCGTGCAATCTTGCGAATGTTGTCCCCGATTTGTGGAATTTGTCGTCTTTGAATCCTGTGCTCAAGGTTGCCAAACCGAATGAGTACATGAATCTTCGGCCGATCAGTATTTTACCTGTCACGTCCAGGGTGCTGGAGAGAGTCTTGCATATTATGCAAATCAATCTGTATTTTGATCTTTATAACATTTTAATACCATTTCAGAGTGGTTTTAGGGCAAACCACGGTTCTGCAATTACGTTAACCAACATTGTCGATTATACATATTATTTTAAGAGCTGGTTTCTCGACTATTCTGATTTTGCTCGATTACTTTAAAGCTTTCGATACATTGAATCACATTCTCTCTTATATTGGATTTAGTGCTGATGCTATACAGCATGTAAGAAATTATTTAACAGAGAGAAATCAATATGTCAAGCTAAAAAGACAAATTTATCTTGTCCCATAGGGGTCTGTTCTTGGTCCTCTACTATTTTCTCTATACGCTTCTGAGTTGCATTCTTGTGTGAGGTACCGTGCAGTACTTCTCTACCCAGTTAACCTGTTAATTTGACCCGATCAATATAAGACAGGACAATACGTTTATAAATTCAGATTTGCCGTCATTAATACAAGCATCTCTCGATTACGGTTTAGTTGTGAATCCTAGGAAATCTACCTTACCGCTTTGTTGTAAACCAATGAGTAATTTAATTAATTTGGTGCCTTGAAATTAGTCTATTCTAAAGGACATTACGTGTAAAAATACTATGTATTAGGTTCTCTCTTAGTTCTCCTATTGTGATGTGTTGTACTGGCCTTGCTTAGATGCACAGACAGAGTGAAGAACTCAACTATTTTAATTCAGAATGCTTGTGCAACGCTGGTTTGTGGAATCAGAAAGCGATAACATGTTTCACAGAGAAATAAGGGCACGCGATGGCTAAATATGAACAATTGACGCTTCCTCCATGTTTGCACGTTTTATCATAACATTGTTCTGTCACAATCGGCTTCATATCTAATAAATATAATAAATTATTCGTAGATAGGATAGATAAGGTTAGCAATAGGGAAGTATTAGAAAGAGTTGGGGAAAAGCGAAAGGTATGGAAAACAATAAAGAGTAGGAGAGATAGGATGGTGGGACACCTTCTAAGACACGAAGGAATAGTTCGTGACATACTAGAGTCAGAGATAGGAATAAAAAGAGGTAGGGGTAGGCCTAGATTAGACTACTGCTCTCAAATAGTTAGGGATGTAGGATGTTCTACTTTTAGGGAAATGCGTAGGTTAGCTCAGGATAGAAAAGAATGGAGGTACGCGTCCAACCAGTCTTCGGACTGAGAACCTTATGATGAGATCTAACATTCATGATATAAATATGAAAGGAAAATCTCTTATCAATCGCCCTGCTTATAAAACTGCACTTTTCGAAAGATCGATGACAGTAAACTATGTAATTCCATACCCAGGAATGTCCAACTCTTGTATATTAAATAAGTTACAAAACATTACTTAATTATATTGTAAACTCTCAGTAATGATTCAACTTATATACTCATTTTGTTACCGGAGGACTGCATTATTCGCCTAGATATCAAATTATTATATTATTTTTTTATCTTCTATTTTCTTGTATCTTTTGCCCATGTAGTACTGTGGTGACTATCAGAGGTATCGTGTATTGTTATTATTATTATTAGATACAAATAAATGTAATACAAAACCCCAAGGCCTGCAAATCAAAGAAAATAAAAGAAAATAAACAAAGCATAAATTTTATAATATTACAACTGAAATATGCCGTCGGACTCATCCTGTGCAATTCTTGTCAAAAGCAGTGTGATATGAATATGCTTGTCTCTGAACGTTGTGTTCGTGAATTGTAGATATAAATGGTTGTATTCGCGTGGCCGTTAACGACCACAGTTTCGAATGCGTCAGAAAAAGCTAACAAATGCGTATGTCATGAGAAGTGCAGCAAATATGAAATCAAGAAAGGCAGATCAATAAATAGACGATATATGTTCTTTTTGCTATAGTAACTTCAGAATTCACATGAAAACTTTAGATAGCAAAACGTAAAACTTAAAATGCTACTAGTATTTGTCTCCAAAGTTTATCTTTTGTATTTTCAAATGAATTTTTAATAATACATCTACACTGTAGGGTATGAAACAAAATTACTCTTTTATTTTCTTTCCGGAACCCACCTAGTGTCGAATATTTGCGTTTTACGACAAAGTAAATTGCCCCCCGCGTTTCTTGTTTATGGCCTGCCACCTACACCTACTTTAGAGTAGAGCAGGCGCTTGTAAAATCCTCTAACTACTTGTTTTCTGCGAAATTCAAGGCCATAACTGAAACACGATGACTATCTATATGCTTTATGCGTAACTGTTGGAACATACAGATTCTGCAAACTTTGCTATCAGAAACGTGAGTAGCGTTCAACAGGAATTTAATTTCAAGATTAAACTGAGGAAAAGTGATAAGGTCGTAATCCAGTTCAGATGTAATAAAAGATTAATCAAACGCGGGATTCAGTCAAGCGAATAGGAGAAAATGTTGTAGGTAGAAATGAACAACTCCGAGTTATCCACACCAGATTATTTATATGCGTTGGTGGTAAATTTATTCAGGATATCTAATGATAACCTGAAGAGTATTATTGAAACACCAACACAATAATTCAAATGCAAATTAAACAAATCATTTGTAAAGGAATGCATTTACCAAAGTAGGTACCTTTAAGGACAAATTGGACGGAATTGTAACTACATTATGAACAAAAGCATGTTTCAGTAAGTAATAAAAGTTTCTATTTTACTTCCGTGCTGATTTTAAAGGAGGTTCTGCTCTAAAACAGAACAGAACTTTTACGACTCATTAGTAAAGCTTGCTGCGGATTAAGGCTTCTACGCTTTTATTATACATTTTAGAGAGAAAAAAACGTACAGTCTGTACGGTCTGTATATTACGGCACATTTGCATTCCCCAATCGATTTTACCGCGGGGTTGTGTATGAAATTTTATCTTGTCTAAACTATACCGGGTGACATATGTAAGGACTCGGTTAATCTTGATTTTTGAAGTGAAACTTCTTTTGTCTCGGCAGAGTAAGTTCCTGTGTTGGCAAATGCGAGCGTCACGAAAAGTGAAACGAATGGAGGGGAGCAGTCTGAGAAGACGAGCAGAGGAGAAAGGGAATATCGAACGCCCCACTATTAAGCCACGCGCTCTCTCTCAAGCTTCGTGCTCTTTCTCTTAGGCAAGCGAAATAAGTAAAGCGAGACCACAGCGTTTCATTTCTCGTGGCGCCGCCCCACTCTTTAGCCACGCGCTGTCTCATGCTTCGCGCTGTTTCTCTCAGATATTATAGATATTATTTAGATAGACTTCAATCTCGAAATTTTGTATCCTATTTTTGCTATCATGGAACTACCATTTCAGTTTTAGATTTGACTGAAGACATGAAAGTTGATGAATAAAGATATATTTGAAACTCATAAATGCATATACTCCAATCATCTGTTTACCCTACAAATTTTTCATTCCTCTAATAACGTTGAAGTTTCACTTCTATCGCGTGTGACGACCACGCTCCCAGTTTTTTAATTTGGTATTTTAAAAAGAGGAATAATTTCGGTTCAGCTAACATGCTGTTAAATTGCTAATTTTTGGTGTTGAGTAACTCAAAACACCCTTTTTTATTTTATACAACACTGCATAGTATTTTGCATAACTCCCCGTGAAAATATTTATTCAGCGGTGTATCATAATCTAGCATTTAGGTACTTTTAAAATATGGCGACCTTAGAATTTCGCAAAGTTGAGGGCAAATTTTTCACAAGGTAGGCGCTGGGCATATCAGACCACTTTCTAAAATTTTAACACGGCAGATTTAACTATACTTGGGCCGCCTAACAGACGGAGTGATCACTCTGCAAGAACGTGCTCTAGCGGCGCCAATAGTAATTTATGACGACCAAATTGGAGTGATGCGACTTCGTTGGGTCTAAAGAAAGCGCATCGCTGCGGTTCGGTTGTCCTAAATTGATAGTGGTCCCGCCTAGAGCACGTTCTTGCAGGGTGATCACTCAGTCTGTTCGGCGGCCGAAGTATAAGGTCATGAATATAATGGTAACGTATTGAAGGACTGAAATGGCAATGGGTGGAACACGTTGCTCGACAAGATCAAACTAGATGGACGACTAGATTAGCACACTGGCGACCGAGACAAACAAAGCGTAGTGGGGGAAGACCACAGATGGATCGATGATATCAAGAATCAAGTGGGAAATGGATGATTTCAGATAGCACAGGACAGGACAGTATGGAGAAACATGAAAGAGGCCTATGTCCAGGAGTGGACAGAGAATGGCGGAAGAAGAAGAAGAAGAGATTTAACGGTAAAACGTCTTATAAAAATACACTTCAAGGTGCGCTACACCTCTGGAAACCTCAATGTCAGTAACTTTATCCATAAAGTAGCTCCATGAATCTTATGGAACTGTCAGCTAAGATATGCGATGCCATATGACGTCATCAAACAGTCCAAGAGACCAATCACCGTTTAGTGATCGGAGGATTCGAAAGATATTTAAAAATGTATTTTCCAATTTATTTGAAATTAGGGTATTTAGTATTTTACGTGTCATTTTGTTCAGAATTTACTGCATAAGTAAAAATTGCGTGTACTTGCCTCACTCGAGAGCCAAAGTATACTATTGTAGTATCGTCAATACATTGTATTGGGTATACCTCACAATTTCACAATTTCATTCTAGTACTTGTTTAGTTGATTCCAAATGCAAGGGTGCAGATAGGTAAAAAGGTAGGGTATCGGGTTCCTAATCCGATGTGCTTGCTCTCGAGATGGTATTTTTGTTGTTTTTATACATTTTCCTTTTTCGACGAAAAATGTGTTCTATCATTTGGGCCCCGTTAGATCAGGTCGCAATTATTTGAAATATCATTTTATTGAATTTGGTATATACAAGGTGACCGTCTGTTAGACGTATCTAGAGAACGAAAATGTCAAATCAACATCTTTTTTCGTTCTCTAGATACTTCTGACAGGTAGTCAAAAAATAACCCCATACATATATGTATATTGACGGCACCTACTGTAATAGTGTACCCATAGCACTATGGAAGTTGACAATGTTAAGGAACTAAAATTAATTTTTGTTTCTTTGAATCCCTAAATTATTTTGATGTGATTTTGGAAACGTGGTCGCCCAACATCGATCAATGTATGAAATCTTGTGTACTAATTGTAGAAAAGTGCGTTATTTGAGGCCGATTATCCCAAAAACTATTGATTATAGAGGTAGGTAGGAAAATACGCAAACTCGAATAAAAGTTTGGCATAAAATTGAAGGTTCAAAAAATTATTCTTCAAGATTTTTTCTTGTCAATGCACCTACAAATACTGTTAACAGGCATGACTATTATATTCTAGTATGTCGCTGTTTGGACATCTTTGATGAAAGTCTCGATAATAACCAACTGAATGAAAGGAAGACCTAGTTTTTATTTATAAATGGATGTATATTTTACACAGTGACCTTTGGCGGTAATTCCTTGGATTGAATAAGGTCATGTAACATCCAGAAGCACATATTTATCAAGTTGATAAATTCTCGTATTCCCAGACGTAGGCTGCTAATGTAATTACGATCGCGATTTTCTAGAGATCCCTTTAGACTTTACATAGTAATCCATACGCACTGAACATGTATTTGAACAGCAAGATGCCCTAAGGTGACTAGGTAAGGTCTAAAGAGTAAACTTAACTGACTTGCCGCACGCGTGTTTCATGACAATGAGAACTGGGGTTGTCCCAGAGCATCTGAGAGCAGTACATTGCACACTCCTATATTGTTGTATAAGTCTTCAAGTAGAAAGCAGAAAATAACCAGAAATATATTGTCATCCAGAGAATGAATAAATTACGGTAAGTCGAAGTGGCAAAAAGGGTTTTAAGTGATACGCTTTTTGGAAGGTCTGTATTCAACAGTGAATACATTTTTAAATTGGTCGATATAAAAACGCAGGTACATTTTCGCATTTCTCAATAAAAACTACTGTTTCCTTTCCTCATTATCATTAGTTTTTTCAGTCCCATAGCTGGATGGTCGCGCATCGTCATTCGTTCCTATCCTGAACTAACCTACGGATTTCTCCAAAAACAGAACATATCGCATCATCACCTCAATGGTAATCACCCCAGTATTATTTTCATCATGAAAGTTGAAGTTGATGAAAATTTGCCTTACTTGAATGTTCTGGTCAGTGGTGGAAATTTTTGCAGAATAACCCACATACCCACACACACACAAACTCACTGGACGCTACCTCAGTCCGTAGCTTTCTCCTTATCATCTGAGCTTCAACACATCATAGCGACTTTGATCACCAACAATTACAACCCCAAATCATAATTGTTCCCAGGTCAAAGTATGATGGTATGTATCGCTATATTGCCACCACTATATGGCGGCGCCGCTTTCATAAGAAACCGTAGTTTTAGGTTGGGTATGTGAAACCTAACTGTTCAAAAATATCTCAAACATGACAGTACCACTTTATTGTATTGCGATGTTTAATACTGCTCTCTAGGAAAATACTAGGATTTTCACTTATTATGGAAACGTCTTTTGCGGCGCCGTTTAGTGTTATATTACGTTCGCTTTATTAATGCACCACTTTCCTAGGAAACCTTAGCTTTGCAGTTCTATTAATTTTCTGATAAAGTGGAATGGGTTGTTGGATGAGCGATATGTCAATTTTATGCTCTTCTAGAATTCTTCCAAGAAATTCAGTCGCCCAATATTCGCCATAAAAGCAATTTTTCAATTTCGCTTGTTCCAGGCGACAGGTAGTGCCAGTCACATTTGTCAGTAAATAGCTCATAAAAACTGAAAGTATCATAGCAGTTAGTACAGTAACCCCGACTTCTTTGATTGTTAACCTTTATTCCTAAACTATGACAGTCTAGACATCAAAGACCTTCGGCTTATGTTCTCCGTTATTAGTCGGGGAGCAAGGTGCTCTAATTCGACACCCTCTATACAACTCGAACACACACAAGAAAATGAAGCTGATTCTTAAGTAAAATGATCTTCCGGATTCGAATTTTGAGGTCGCGAAAACGTCGGGAATTGCGAAAATGCCAGAAAATCGTGTTTTCCTAAAATTTTCCTAAATCAATTTTCGACCATTTTTTAAACTTTTCTCGTTGTATTTCAGCAACGAAAAGAGTTAGAGATCTGTTTTTTTTATGGAATATACACTGAAGTGTGCTGATCATCACAGTGTACTCACTTTGCCTCTACAATTTTCCAATTTTATGAAAAAAATGGTTTCTTGCTAGACCGCAAGTGTGTGTAATGTATTTTTCATGCACCGGGGAAGTAATCTTATTTTTCGGAATTAACATATACATATGCGAGACCAAACACGGACAAAGGCTCGAAATTATTTTTGGTGAAGAAACGAAACATTAATGTTGTTGCTGAAAAAAGTTACAGCGCGTTAAAACATAAATAATTCGTGCGCGCTAGTCGCGCTGAGCCGTGTAGTAGCGGTTTATGTGCGGGCGTACAAACGCTGCATTAATATCGAAAACATTCGTATTTCTTATTCCGACAAATTGCATTTCCCTTCACATAAACATGATATTATACATTGCACATTAGATTTCATGCATGCACATAGAAAAGAACAGGTAAAATTTTTACTTTTACAGAACTGTGTTATAGTAACACAATCCAGTTTATAGCTATTTCTGAATGTTATTGGCATAATAACGTCATTTTCCATGTACCATCCATATTCCAGGATGTTTGGAATATTTGGGCTTATTTGCCAAGCCGTTTTATATACAGCACACTGTAAAAAAGCTCTTTTAACATGAAAGTTAAATGCGTTTTCCGTAGGAGGCAGATCTCTGAAAGCAAAACATATCATTTTTCTGACGAGAGAAAAATTGGGTTAGTGACTGATTATCGACGTCAGAGGGTCTCTAGGGGACCGGGACAACAAGAAAGACTTACTTTTGTCAGAGAAGTTGTTCCTTATCAAGGCGGAACAGTAATGTTTTGAGGAGGGTATAATGTATTGTCGTCGCACTCCACTTATTCACGTGCCGCAAACCATGACGGGAAACATTTACGTCCAAAACATTATCCAACCAATCATCCTTCCATTGGAGAAAATTTCGTTTTTATGGACGATAACGCCACGCCCCACAGCACAAGAAGGGTTACCAATTAGCTACAGGAAGGGAATATTCCAAGAATGAATGGGCCAACAAACTCACCTGACTTGAACCCTTGTGAGAACGTGTGGGGTATGCTAAAAAGGTCCATTTTAAATAAATAACCGCCCTTTCATCCTTCAGGAGCTAATTGTTGCTGCTCAAGAAGAATGGAACAACATACCGCAGAAAGCCATTAATAACCTTTTTATTGGAATGTACAGTCGTGTTAATGTTTTGCTCGATAACAGAGGAGGACATACTGGTTATTGACATCTTCGTTTCTCACATTTCGCGAAGATTTCGGATTTTCTTAAATTTAATTCCTGGCCGTGTACTCCTTCCACGAAAATAACCTTACATGTAACAAAGAATTTCAATAAAATGTAGAATTGAATCCACATATTTGTTAGAATTATTTTTGTTTACGTTTCAAATTAACACAGGGGGCCAAGAGTTTCGGCTATGTGTGTATTTATTAAAGATAAAAGCGCCCGAACCCATGTCGCTACCTATCAACCCATCAGCGCGGCTAGCGCTCACAAATTATTTATGTTTTAACTCGGTGTAACTTTTTTCAGCAACAACATTAATGTTTCGTTTCTTCATCAAAAATAATTTCGAGCCTTTGTCCGAGTTTGGTCTCGCATACGTGTATGTTAATTCCGAAAAATAAGATTACTTACCCGGTGCATGAAAAATACATTACACAAATTTGTGGTCTAGCAAGAAACCATTTTTTTTTTCATAAAATTGGAAAATTGTAGAGGCAGTACACTGTGATGATCAGCACACTTCAGTGTATATTCCACGAAAAAAAACAGATCTCTAACTCTTTTAATTGCTGAAATACAACGAGAAAAGTTTTAAAAATGATCGAAAATTGATTTAGGAAAATTTTACGAAAAAACGATTTTCCGGCATTTTCGCAATTCCCGATCTTTTCGCGACCTCAAAATTCGAATCCGGCAGATCATTTCACATAAGAATCAGCTTCATATTCTAGTGTGTATTCGAGTTGTATAGAGAATGTTTAAAACGCGTCTTTCAGGCGGTCTGCTCCCCGACTATATCTGTATGCTTAAAAATGAGCAAAAATCGAACCATATACTCTCACATACGTTTATGCTGGTATTAGATTTATATTTTCTTTCCAATAAAGCAATAACACTCGTACGCATTTAAATAAGGAGGACTAAAAATAAAAACACACTCTCAAATTTATCCTTGCTTATGAAATCATAATGTTCCGTGATAGAGAGTTTACCGTTTGAATTATTCCACCCACGTTTTATATTTTTGCCGGTCTGTAGTATTTACCTTGGAATTAATTACAACAGAAAACGAGGAAATTAAATTTATAGCACAAACAAAGGTTACCCTACTTCGAGCACTTGATATCGATTTAATAATGTTCATTTTGTATAAGTCAATAATCCTCACAACAGAAAGAAATGAAGCTGTTAGAGTTACGAACGGGTCTAGAATACGGCCTTCCATAATGTCTGTCTAGAGGTCATTTCGTATTCTTTAATGTCCCTGAATTCGGGAACTAAATGAAATATAAAAGTATTAAGAAACCGTCCAAACATAAAAGATAAAAGTTCCAGCTGAAATAGACGTGAGTTGGAAATTGTCTGTTGAAGTTTTTTTAACTACTCGCATACCAACAAACAAGATATGAATCAAGGGACTCAAAATGTGCGCCCTTTTGATTGCTTTTCAAAACCATTACCTTAAATGCTTCTCTGAACTTGTAGGAAATAATGTGGTACAGCAGTGGATTAATTGACGTGGAAAGATAATACAGGACTCCACTGACGTATGTCATCACCATGAAGACGGTCACCATGTGAGATGAAGTATGTCTACCATGCACAGCCATTAGCCTCTGAGCGTGAAAAGGTGCCCAGCAGATAAAGAAGGCTACGACGACAGCCACTGAAATTGAGAAAACAATTCTGAATTATAATGTTAATTAATTTGAAGCAGTGTTTATTTAAGCCGCTAAAATCCAGAAGTTGCAAATCTCTTTAATTGATGCAGAAATGCAGCTGAGAATATCTTATTCTGCGAGGGCATTTCGTTTTACGCTTTGTACAAAAAAAACATACGAAAATGATGACTGAAATTTTGTGGCAAGAAATACATGAAATTCATAATATCTGTAACATAATGTCGGTCCAGGCTGTTCTTGAACGAATTAATACTCTCCTTGTTACATTCTTCACACAACATCTTAATTAATACTAGATAATTACTCAAAGTAGTTGTCACTTGCTGATATCTGTCCAGAGCGCGGCAGCATATATAGCAAGCTAAATTGCATGGTTTGAGTGTGTAGGGGAGAGCACCGTACTGATGAGTCCCAGAAGGACGAAACCAGTTGGTCTGCGGTTTTCCATACACATTCAAAACATGCAATATTTGAACAACATCTTATTACAATAGTAACCACAAAGAGTTGGTGTCTAAATTTTTAAATACTACGGCTTTGATCAATCAGCTTGTAGCGTTATGCGATACCATTTACATAATCGGTCGCAAAGGGGTAGTAATGGATAGTGCTATATCGAATTCTGTACAGTTGTCTACAGGTGTCCCTCAGGATTCAATTTTGGGCCCACTTTTATATTACATTTATACTGCCAATATATTGAATTCCGTCATTTGCATGCTTATGCTGATACTATCTACATCTACATACTTTCTTTATAATTTTTACTAGAGACTATGAACAGACTTTGAGACTTATCAATTCTGATTTAGAACTAGTATATTCACTGCCCAATTCACATAATTAAAATTTGAATGCTAGTAAATCAAAACTTATTCTGTTTGGCAACAAGAGGTATTTGGAAAACTTTAAGCCTGTTTTTAAAGCAACAATAAATTCGATTCCGTTACCATTAGTTCACTGCAGTTAATTTGGGCATGGTAGATGACAGCGGTTTAAGATTCGATGCACATTTCAGTAAATTAATTCAAAGGGCATATACAGGTTGTCTCCAAAGTAACACGCCGTACGTCAACCAAAGATATAAAATTTGTTTTCGTTTAAAAGATAAATATCAAAATTAGAAACAACTGCACGTGAACGAATAATAATTATATAGAATGGGAAACCGAATGGAACGTGAAAAACAATATTTAAATTATAATAGTAAGTGCCCAAAATTGTTCCCTTACACTAAATTCATGCTTCTGAGCTCTGAATCATTGGATAATTAATGCGGCATCTTTGTTGCAGATTGGCTTTTACAATAATTTCTGTTGTGTTAATTCGGTTTATCAGTTGCTCTTTTTGGTATAAACAATTGCTTCATGTAGCCTCAGAGATGAAAGTCTAGAGTCTAGATATGATAAGCAACAATGGATAATCGGACACTAACGAAAATATTTAAAAAAATGCTGTTAAATCAAAAATTATAGCCATTGAACACCCCACATAAACATAAAAAATATTAAAACTTGAACACACCAAGCAGCAGAAGTAACATCACACCCATCGCATGTTTTTTAAACAGAGATATCTCCCGGCATTTATTGCGTGAAATAAAAATTTTACCCGATTGCCCTTTGTTTTGCTCAAGAAGTTAAATTCTTGGCATACTTGACTGATAGGTACGTATCTTCCAAACGATAGCAAATAAGACACTAGTTCATTAAACATTTTTATGCAGCATTGAATATTCTACCTGCGGTTGACGTATGGCGGTTTACTCTCGGGACATCCTGTATATCTCATAAATTACGTTGTGCTAACAGGGAAACCCTGGTTTTGTCGCACTTTAATTTTTGGGATTTCTTCTAGGGGTGCAATTTAAGTTTGCTGATGCTCAACGGATTCAGCTTATTCAAAATTCATGTTGTCATTTTATCTACAAGTTGAGGAAATATAATTATGTATCTCGTAAGCTGAAGGAACTTCGTTGGTTGAATATGGAAACCAGGAAAAGACCCCACCTGGCTGTCTTTGCGCACAAAATAATGAGTACGGGTGTTCCTGTATATTTAGCTAATTCTTTACAACTAAGAAGTACACTGCATGCGGTCAATAGGTATAAGACACATATTTATACAATTATTCATATTCCTCGACACCGAACTGCCTTTTTTCGCAAACCTTTTATAAGCAATGATGCTCATGTTCTCGGTAAATTTCCTTCAGACGCGTACCTCCATCCTTTCCTATCCTGAGCTAACCCACGCATTTCCCTAAAAGTAGATCATCCTACATTCCTAACTATTTGAGAGCAGTAGTCTAATCTAGACCTACCCCTATCCATTCTTATTCCTGTCTCTGACTCTAGTATACCGCGAACTATTCCTTCGTGCCTTAGAAGGTGTCCTACCGTCCTACCGTCCTATCTCTCCTATGCTTTACTGTCTTCCATATACCTTTCGGTTTTCCCCAAATCTTTCTAATACCTCTCTATTGCTAACATTATCTATCCACGGTATCTTCATCATGCGTATGTAGCGCTACATTTCAAACGCTTCTACTCTTTTTCGATCCGCTTCTCTTATTGTCTAACTTTCGCACTCGTACAATGCCGTACTCCGTAATATGTCTTTAAGAGTCTCTTCCGAGCTTCTACGTTAACCGTTCCCGAGCATAGCAGTTGTTCCTTTTTGTTAAACGCAACTCGACTCTGTGCTATTCTTTGTTTTATATCTTTAGTGCTCCTACCATCTCGAGTTATTTGACTTCCTAAGCAGAAATTCGCTACTTCCTCTATCTTCTCATTTCCTATTTGTATTTTAGCTTCAGTTCTACTTTCACGCCCTCTGTCAAAACGGCTTCCATTTCATTCAAAGCCATTACGAATTTTTCTTTGCTAGATGCTAACACTGCTATATCATCCACAAATCTGAGCATGTTAATCCTTTTTTAGTCTTAATTAATGTTCCTCGTTTGTTTCATTTGCGCTGAGCATTTATCTACCTTTCTTACTTTTCTCTTAAAGTTTCATGAGGTGTTGATCTTTTTGTGCCCTGTTTTTGCTTTTCGTTTGTTATCTATTGTATATGTAAATTAAGTAACTGCTCAATTTCATAATTTAATATTATGTTAGAAGGGTTAAGTGGTGGAATAGTTAACGCTAAACTTCGCCCAGCATGTTGATTATATTGACGTATATTTTCTTTTTTGGGACTAATAGAGAAGCTAATAATAATGCATAGGCGAATGCAGTTTTAAATTATGAAAAATTGAAAGCGAAAATGCATAATAAAGGATTATAGTCTCATTGTCGCATAAATGCCATTGGTGACGTACAAGAAAAAATACATACCTACCTATTTTATAATTATGAAAGTTTTCTTTAGAAAATGACAAAAAAGTACCTACCTGAGGAGTATGAAAACAAGAAGTCAATATTTGCGTTTGAGATATGTGCTCTGTACGTGGACAATGTGCAACATGCTACATGCTACACCTTATAACCCATCTGCCATTAACTTTTGCAATAGGTACCTACTGTTGAGCGATGAAGTTAGAAAACGAACAAATTTTGTGTTGTTATATACGTACATATTTGGGTGCAATTTTTATGTACGTGGTATTAAATTTTAAACAATATTAAAGATATGCTTTAGTAGGTATACATAAAGCAGAGATACTATGATACTAAATTGAAACTGAAGTTGCAAACGCTGAATTATGTAAACTTGTTTTTAGACACCCTAAAATATCAATTTTTGACAACTTACTCTTAACAACCTGCATGCCCCTAGCTTAAACCAACATAGAATAATGAAAGTGTCGCTCCCTTGAAACTATGCAAATATAAAGTCAATTTCCGTTTAGGGTGGTGATGGACATCTGATCGGTAAATGTAAAATAGGAACTATTGCGTTTTCTTTTTCCATTATATTACATTCATTACGTTCAGGTTCTTAAAAGTTATTACGTACACAATATTGGGTTCAATATCACTTATTTGGCACCTGACTTAGGCAAAGAAAGGCACTGCTTCTCAACAATGTCGTACATTTCTGAGTTAGATGCATTTATGTTTGAAATGTTCATCTCCTCATTAACTAATATTTCTTCAACTATTACTTATACATGGTTTGCTTGCTTTTTAACTTAAGATAATGTTTATTAGCAACTATTACATCACCACAATTATTGTTGTTACTGAATTATTGGATGATCCAGTTTTGGAGTAGGTAAATGAGGGCCAGTCCAGTTTAAATTTGCTGCCTCATAGCGCAGTGCTTATTATTAACTTTTCTGATGATATTATGATTGTTACCTACAGCACAGATGAAATTAACTTAACTTAAGTTAATTTCGTATATGCCTACAGGTATATTTTCTTTATTGAAAACAAAATCTGGTTGCTTTATTAATATCAATAATACATTTGAAAAACACATACTAAAATACAAATCACGACGTGTATGTATTTCACGCATAGTGTTTAATTATAAACACACAAACCGTTCTGAATTTGTAGGAATCGAAAGAGAGTAATTAATTAATAATACTTATATATAATTCATTAAATTACCTTGCAAACAACAAACGAAATGATATTGTGAAACGAACATATTTATACAATAGAGGACAGCTGAAATTTGAACGGTAATAATTCCATGTATGTACTACATACATGTTTTATGACGTTACCGGTGGTAATTCCAAAAAACAATTAAAAATGAGGGGATGGCAATTCGAGGATTATGGCATATTGTCTACATTCAACAGTAAAAAATGGGTTATCGGAATACACATGTAAATTAACAAGGGTCGTGAAAGCAACTGACAAGAGAAAGCATTGCGGCTATAGTAGAAATTTGAATTGAGTATTATACAGGGTGTTTCAGGAGGAATGGTACATACTTCGGTATGTTATAGTATATAGTAAGTTCATATGAACACGTGCCCGCAATTCTCAATAATTACTGAGTTACAGCGAGCTGAATTACTGGTAATGCGCTCTACATTAAAATTGCTGTATCTCAGTAAAGATTGGGAATTGGGCACCTGTTCATATTAACTTTTTTGTTCAAAATGAACGGTACTATACTGAAGTATGTACCATTCCTCCTGAAACACCCTGTATTTAATTAATCTTCAGGATTCTTCCCTAGTCTTATCTGACCTGACCTGCGTCTCCTAATAGTTGGAAATTTACTCATCCTGGCATATTAAATGGGCTTACGGTTTCAATCTTTCTATTACTTTATGATTCTATTTAGCTTTGAAATTAAAGGAGATATATATTGTTCTTCCTCACCCTGTATAACGGTATTATCAGTACCTAAACGTCCTAAACGGAAATGTTATTGCACTAAAATATCCAAACACTTTACTTTCATCAGAGAGCTTAAAAGTTAAATGAAGAATTTGAAAATTGGTGCAGATGTAATAAGAAAAGTGTGTGGGTATTCTAGAAGCTAAGTTATACTTACAACTCATCCGTATTTTACAAGCTATAAGATTTCTACTATAGATTATATCCGACGACATGCCAGTTAGAGAAACCAGTTATAAAAGTTCTGCATTTTATGAAAGTTAGTTCTTTGAAACATTCAAACTCCTTAAGGTTGTTTCGTGACCCTTAAAAATAACTACGCCAACTTCTCTTCCATCAGTACGTTTGTACCTATATCCAATCTTTATTTAAGTTTCATATTTTGTTTACATTTAATTTCTTTCAAATATTTTATTTCCCATCAAATACTCGCTTCGTTCCTAATTCATGAAAGTATATAAATGACTGTATAACAAAATGTCAATATACTTTTCTCATATATTGAGAAATTCCAAATGACCCCATTTGACCCCATATATTGTTGGATTTCTGAGTAAGTCAAGAAATTCTCCAAACTCGGGTAAAATAATAGGTATACCTAGGACCTATGCAAAATGAAAAAAATTGATGTAGTACCTAGGCGAAGTCATTCGTTGCGGTCATCTGTTAAAATATGCTTTAATATGGGGAGAAGTTTTCAATAGACCGGAAAATGGAATGTAAAATGTTATGATTATGATTGTGATAGTGATTATGATTATAATTTTCTGTAAATAAGCTCAATCACGCCGACTTTTAATCCTCGAGATCTGCATCTGTCAAGAATTTTAGGTTCAACTTGTTTTGAGTCACGAAATCATCGACATCTTTTTATGTTTTTAGTGACTCTTAATTGAAGTTTCTGTGGAAACCTCTCAATAATGTTAAAAATATCCGTGGCTACCTAAAGCTATTATATTATACTTAATAGGTAACTTTGGTGGCTGCTGAGTTTTTCCCACACGAAATTTTCCGAATTAACAACTGAATATTTCCAAATCTGTCACGTTCCAAGCCTCGATATCGGGTTCAGAAAGATTAAATCTACCAAAATCAGCACTCAGATGGGGTATTCTTGTCGACGACATCACACTCGCCAAGGCTTGTACTGCAACTTTCATTTATTCGTGGGAAATGAGTATTATTCAGTACTCGTTGTACAATATACTATTCTGTTGCTACGTTACTATAAATGTTCTCATAAGGAAGTGGGTGTAACTTTATATTATTTCTTTATTCGATCCGACGCAGTATCCCATCCCGGCGAAAATGTAAACACGTTATCTTTCTCATCACTTTTTCTACATCCATGTACCCTTCTGTGGATACTTTCTATTAAATAAAATGCTCCCGCCTACATGATTAAAATACTTTATAATCGTTTTTATTGTATTCATTGCTGTAGTTGACATACAATTTACGGGACCTTTGTGTGTGCGTGCAAGCGTATTGTATAGATTTTGTGCGTAGGCCAGGTGCAAAACGCGTACTTACGCACGGTTCCCGTTTTTCTAAATTTAAGCAATTTGCTACTGTGATTTTTTTCTCAATGCAACGTTGTCATTTTTAGACTTACATTACATTTGTGGCTTTCATCGTAATTACGTGGAAAACGAGGTGCAAAACTTATAATGTAACCCTCAAGATTTTTTTACCTAATTTTCTCACGATTCCAAAGCTGATGGTTGAATAATAAGGTGTTTTATGCCACATTTTGTTAAATATTCTGGTGGGTGGGAAGTAATAAAAACAAGATTTCATTGAAATTCTTGAGTATTCATAACTTTTTCCTATGATCGCAAGCATGCCTGAAGGGACTGAAATTTGCTAAAGGAATTTTTCGATATCTATCTGAATAAATATGCAACAGAAAGATAGTTCAAAGTTGTCTTTGTACGTAACTTTCGATACAGTCAATCAAAATCTTTCTCTACCCACTTAGCTCAGTGAGTAAAAGAATTTCTATAAAAATATGTACCTCTGATATTAAAATGTTAAAGCAAAAAAAATGGAAGACATTCTAACATGTTATTGATATTTTTCTAGTACAACTATGAACTGTTGAGGGCATGGTATAGTGACCGAAGTTGTACCTAATTTACTTTTTCATTATACGTTGCAAATAGCTCCCCCTGGGTGAGTAATGTTCGAATAATTAACATTTACACTGTTATTATATTATACTAGATGAACCCGTGGGCTACGCTCCACGACTTTTACGTAGTGGTGAATCGGTATAGTAATTATACTTAAAACGTAGGTGCATCTCAGGTGCACCACAAAATATTCCCATAGAATATTCTTAAATAATTAATTGGGTTTAATTTAATACGGCAAAAACCATTCTACCTACGGGTGCGACGTTGAACGCCCCCAGGTTGAACTACGACTGCGAACAGCGCTGAGCAGATCCAAGCGTCCATCGGAATGATGCCGATGCAATTTTCTTATTTGCGTTAAAGAAACACCTGATCGAGTGCACGACCTCACCCATACGATCTCCGCCAGTTGAAAAGAGACCGAGCGACCGATATCCATCCCCACCCGTAAAGTGTTGTGCCACTTCGCTTTTAATATTATGATGATTCAAATATACGTACAAATGAAATGGATATACAATACGCGTATGGTCGTCTTGCCCAATAATATAGTATTATGTTTGTAGCAGTTTACTTTTTATCGGTACCAATTGTACTACCAGGTCTGGTGAGTGGTCCTGGACCGTTCGAACAACTACTCCTCGGACAAGTATCCCGCCAGGCATTGAATTATAGAACTAAATCCATATCTTGCGAACTACGAGATCTCTTACGCGATGCTACCCCCAAACATATCGTTAGGCTTGAATCACCCTTGTATTTCTATGTACTTTTGTGCTTATTATACTAGCATTAAGTAATCATGTTAAAAGTTTTTCATTATTGCATGTTTCGAATGTGCTTGGATTTAGTTCTATAATTCAATGACTTGCCCGAGGAGTAGTTGTTCGAACGGTTCCATAATCCATACATACTCATCTCTGCCGCATAATCCGACAATAATTAGCTCTTGCTAAGTGTAAGTATATATAAAGCAAGTAATACCGCATGGTGTGTAGGGCAAAGCACAGTACTGATGAGTCCCACAAAGACGAACAAGTGGTTTACGGTTTTTCCATGACATTGGGAAACTTTTACCAGGTCCAGTGTGTATATTTGCCATACACATGGTATACCATCACGTATATGCCTGATAAACGATTTCAAATTTTTTATGGATTTTCCTATTTCCTTGTTGTCTGTTAGACATGGAAAATTCATGCATTTTCTCAGCTGGAGTTTTTTGGTGATTTTTAAATTTAATATTTATCCACCAAACAACTTAACTGGAGCTATCCTTTTGTTACAGACAGAATTTGTCTTAGGGCTCGTTCTTTAAAATAGCCCGCTCCTTAGTATTAGCTTACTGTAGTTGTCTATAAAGGCCTAGAGTTATCGATCGCTTTTTACTCGCTCCCCGGTAGATGGCCCTTCGAGTATTATATTCTTGAAAATTGTGTCGATTCTGGAAACAGTTTCCATCGCCGACAAGGCTCGACCATTTTGATCACGCTTGAATACGCATGACTGAATACCTGACTCTGGGTTGTGGACTAACCCTTTGTCCCCAGAATTCGTCCGGATTTTCCCAAAAGGACGCTTTTAGTTCAGGCCCCGAATTTTATTCGGCCTATAAGTATTTCGAATACCTAGATGTTTTTTCGCTATACAGCTGCTACGACACTCCTAGGTCTTCCAATTGGCGAGGCGTAAGAATTGAAGAAGACAAATAAGTAGACTTAAATTAGGGCTCTGTGAGTAATTTTCACTTTATGTTACGAAGCAGCCTCGCCGTCGGTAGTTCGTTTCATTAAAAGTATCATAATAAATTTTCATAGTTCTAAGAGTAAATTCATCAATTGTTTGCCTATTTAAACTTGTTATTATTTCTGAGAACTGCTAAACTAGATCTATCGAAAGCGCCTACATTGCGTTTCAAAATTATTTCAGATGCACAACTCCGCGCAGTTGATCGTTTTATAGTTTTACTTTAATAGTTCACATTGAGTTTATTTATTTAGTCTTGTATTTTATATTGACTGATGACTAAGATTGCGCAATACTTGAGTACATACTTGATTTGAAGCTGACGAAACTGTTTTTGTTAAATAAAGCTACTTGCTTCTTCTGTTATATTTTGATTGCTTAACCACGTAATATGCAAGAACTCCTATTAGGCGAAGTTGACTTGGGGACATTTCAGTTTAATATAAAAGACGAGATGCTGCCGTAACAATTCAGTCATTCGACTCAAACCACTATTTCCAAGTCTTTCCTTCAGAGAACGAGATGTGAGACTGCTTAACCGGTAGTGGTAATTGAGTCTGAATTTGGACACTATATCGAAGTCTTTTATCTTCAGAGTACGGAACGTGAGAGAGTGCGTGCTCGGTAGTGGTCATAATTCAGTGTTAAGTTGTAAATATTGTATATACGTTCATTTTAGAATAAATATTTAAGTTTTCCGATTTTGTAAAATAGTGTGTTACCAAGAGTAAATTTTAAGTTACCGTTAAAAGTTGTTATTCTTCAACACAACCAACACCCTGTATATCAGGGTCATAAAGGGTACCTTTTAATCCCAATTGTTGCACAGGCATTAGGGTGGGCAATAATAACACTGCGCAATCACTCAAGTTTGCAATTATTGAAACTATCTTTCTGAAAAAAATAGTGTTTTACGTAACTAGCATGGAAACGAGGCCTCGCATGGAAAGTAACAAATTTCGTACGAGCGTGAAGTTTTATGCACGGGGCGCAGCCTACTTAATTTTATGCAACGTATCGCTTTCTTAGGGGGTCGGTCGTGGGAAAAATAATGAAGAAAAAACATTTTTTAACAAGAACTTTGAAGTGAAATATTGGTTGAACAAAACGTAATTGGATATAGGAAAATTTAGTTAAATCGTTTAATTTTGACCCAGGAATTAATTTTGGGTTAATCTATTTGCACGTATTTTAGAGACACCTTGTGTAATTTGCGGCACCCGCCCATCTGTAATATTTCAAAGTGTTTTATGAAGAAGGGATGAGGTTCGAGCCTTAGTTCAGTCGCCTTGCCCAAATTTTCAAGAACGGCCCTGTTAAAACTAAGAGCAAGAATTTAGATTTACCGTTGTTATTCTGCTTATGAGAAACGATCACATTCTAAACCCTACCGCAATAATATGATGCATAACAAATTTTAATAAGTTATCAGAATAAAGTAAATAACATACCCAACATTTTAACTACGTGTTTGGAAGCCTGGGCGTTTCTAGCATAATTCTTCCTTCCATCTTCACCAGCATCCACTTGAATCTTCTCATTCTCACTATCATTTACTATTAACACAGCCTGTTTTGATGAGTTCGTGTAAGTAACCACTGGTTTATAAATCCTATGTTTTAATTTTACACTACCACCCCTTGACACTCCCACAGTACTTTTATGCAGCTGCAACCCTATCAATATGTATAATATCGTAATCATAGTCATTGGTGCTATGAAGAAAAGAACTGAAGAAATTTCGAAGGCGTGTGGTATGACTACACGAGTAACTGCGCACAAAATATGATCGCCGATTATTTTTCCATCCGGTTCTGTTTCGAAGTAGATCCCAAAAGTCATTGCTTGAGGTACTGCAAAGCACATGGCGATGATCCAGATGGCTATGATGAATTTTATGGCTCTCGAAAGCTTCGAAAGCGTATGTGAAAGGAACGGGTGGCATATCGCTACGTATCTTTCCACCGTGAATGCTGTGATTGTAAGTACAGTGGCATTTGCAGACGTTTCGGCTGCGAAACTCTGAACTACGCAGAACACTTCTCCGAAAACGTATGGATATTTCGACCAAATAGCGTATATCTCTGGTGGCAATCCGGAAACTAGCAGGAGTAAATCGGAGACGGCCAGACTGAATAAATAGTAGTTTGTGGCAGTGTGCATTGATTTGTTCCTAAAAATAACAACACACGTGCTTATATTGCCAGCCACCCCGCTGAAGAAGATGAAAACGTAAGCCACTGTGATTGGAATGACTATATACAACGGATCACGTTTTGGACCCCAATCCGCCGCTGTCGTCTGCGTGGTAAGGGGGGTTGCTGGAACTGGAACGAATTCAAATTCCTTATTTTGTGTGAGGTTGTATAGTTGTTCATTTTCATAATAGGTTGTTGTTTTTGTCGTGCTAATATAAGAAATGCTGAGCTGGAAACTCATATCTGTTAATTAAGTCGACTACTTCGCATCATTTTGGCGTGATTTAATTGAGTTCGTTCATCGAGATGCCTGAAACAAAACATGCGTATGAGAAACACGATATAACTAAATTGGTGTAGATTATGTAATTACAAGAAGTTTAATTTGAAATCTACTAGTTTTAATAGAAGCGGGCCGAGAATTTTATGACCAGCACAGTGTGCACAACAAAATCAGTCAGACAGACGGTAAATTAATTGAAACAACTTTGTTACCATGTTTTTCTAATACAGTTAACACGTTCATAATAATACAGACTTTTTATAAACATCAACATCAAGGTAAGTAAGTCAAAATTTGATAAATGTGAATAATTTATTATTATTATACCCTGGGGGGTATTAGTGCCCGCTCTCCCGTGTCGTTTTATCGGTTTTTATATCGATAATAATCGATAGTCTGGCAGTTAGAGCACTAGACTACAAATATAAAGAGCGCGTGTTCAAACCACATGGCAGTCACTAGGTATAAATATCTGACGGTTTCTCCTCTCTGGGTCGACTCAGCTCAAGAAAATGACTAATGATGTCTACTTACAGTAAAACCTGGGGTGATAGTAAGCGACTAGAGACTTGCCACATTGCCATCTGACATACACATTGTGTATTTCAAAATGCCGAGTCTATAATATCTTGAATACATAATGCCATTCTCCATATGCAGTTTTTAAAAATCTTTTCCGAATTTCTAAAACTACCGTTATATTCCTACTGCTCGTACCATCTCAAATTATTTGATTTTCCAAATAAGATAAATTTACGACTTGTAATTTCCCGCTTCCGATTTGTATTTTAGTTCTATTTCGCGATACATACCTATACTTACATTTTCGTTTTCTATTAAACTTCATACCGTAGCTATTTGCCAACACTACTTCTATTTCGTTCAAAGTCATTCTTAATAATTTTTCTTTACTACCTCCTAATACTAATATCATAATATCCTGTATACTAACCTTGTATACTAACCCTCGGATCCTATTAATCACATTAATCAACCTTTTCATATATAAACTGAAAACTAGCGGCGATAACGCGTATACCTATTTCACTCCCTTCCAAATATTTATTTCTCCACGTTCATCGTTTATGCTCAAATTCTATAACTGCCGATTGCTCCCTGTACATATTACATGTTACTCCTTTGCCCTTAAACATGTTTTGTTCCTACTACTACTTTCTGAGCACTGCTAACATATACAGGGTGATTCAGACCACCCGTACACTATCTTTTACGGGGAAAGTATGGGAGCTACGAACTTGGGAAAAAATCCTGGTCAGTAAATTGCCCATGAAGAATTTAATGAAAATATTTTCATTTTTCTCGGAGTCACCCCTTCCGAGATAACAGAGGGTGGGGGTTCAAATAGGATGTGGGGTCGTGCGATACGTCATTAAAAAGGAATTAGGAGAAGAAACATTTTTTATTTAAACATTTTTTCAATCATTCCAACCGTTTCAAAATGGCTGCCAACTTACAAAAAAATTGAGGGTTGCAAACAATTTTTTTGTGATCGACCCCAGCGATTAAGAACAAAAAATACCTATCTTATAATTGTACAAGAGTTTGACTTTAGTATCATGTATTACAAAATGTAATTTTGCCAAAATTAGTATCATCCCCACACCGCTAAAGTTAAGGATCTTTCAGGGGAGGTTTTCTCAAAAAATTTAAATAGCAGTAGGGGTTGATTTCCATGTCATCCAAAAGATCTTTTCAAACCTGACAACTTTTGCCTGAAAGTTATTCCTCTAAAGGGATATTTAAAAAAACTGCAAAAATAGCCCAAAACGATCAAGAAAAGAGTTGGCTGGTGTCATTGAACTGTCATCCAATTTTTGTATTGACAGCGTTCCTAACCAAGCAAACTAAAGGGTCTCCTAAGAAATTCAAATTGTTATCCATTGTTCTCCAAAAACTTCTGTAGTCTGTTTTCAAAAGAAACGTGAACGCGACGAAGTTCTTCTTCAGGAATGCTCCTGCATGCTTCCACTATCCGCCGCATCATATCCTGCCTATCAGTTGGACGATCTTTATACACTTCCCCTTTCAACTTTCCAAATAAATAAAAGTCCATACAAGTGAGATCCGGTGACCCGGCTGGCCAGGCTACCGGGACCACCTCTCCCAATCCATTTCCTTGGGCATATTTGATTCAATATTTCCATGGCATGCCTAGAGAAGTGAGCATCATATTAAATCCACATCAACTGCCTAGTTTCTAGAGGGACATCTTCCAACAAAACCGGTAAAGTGTCTAACAGGAATTTTCGATAATTGTGTCCGTTTAAAACATCGTCAAGAAAGTAGGAACCTGAAAAAGAAATGTCATGCACCTTTTTCTTAAAATGGTAGGCGCAATAAAATACCTATGATTTTATTTCCGAGTATGCCGCGCCAAGTGTTGAGACTCCAGATATTTTGATTGTCCACCTCCCTTGTCCAGCGAGGTTCTCACCAGACCAATGTTGTGCAGGTTTATGTCACCGTTGCTTTTGAACGTGGATTCGTCGGTCCATAGAATTTTATGCGCAAAATTGGCGTCTTGGTGAATTTTGTTCAGCGCCCGCCTACAGAACCCCATTCTGTTGGCAAAGTCTTCTCCATGTAGCTCCTGGTGCAGAGACAAATGGTAAGGATGTAAGCGGTTTTCGTGCAGCACCCTCCAAATGCTTGCAGTTGACATGTCTCCATCTCTGGCAATATTTCTTAGGCTTGTGGTAGGATTCATCACAACTGCCGCCAACACATCCACCGCTCTTCTATTTCTTACAGGTCTTGCAATAGCATTTCCTTTGTTATATTGACACTGAACCTTGCCACTTCTTATAATTAATACGCTTTGCCAGTCGCTTGAATACCAATCTTGACTACAATCTACGATTTGGATAACGTGCTGTAGCTGCAGCCATGTTTCTTTAGAATAGGTAAGTCATTTTAAAAAATATAGAAACAACGTAAAAAATCAAAAATCGAAACAATTTGCAACAACACGGAATACTAAACAAAACGGAACAGGGTTAATGAGGAATACCACCAACAACACAAAAACGAAAACAACAGGAACAAGAACAAAAACAACAACCAGAAAATCTAACAGAAATTCTTCTTCAGCGCAAAGAACTCCAAACATAAAATGACAGCTCAATGACACCAGCCAACTCTTTTTTTGATCGTTTTGGGCTATTTTAGCAGTTTTTTTTGATTAAGCAATCCTCCGAGAGTGACTTGTTTTAGAGGGATAACTTTCAGACAAAAGTTGTCAGGTCTTAAACGGTCTTTTGGATGAGATGGAAATCAACTACTAGTGCTATTTGAGTTTTTCGAGAAAATCGCCCCTGAATGATCCTTAATTTCAGCGGTGGGGGGATGATACTAATTTTGGCAAAATAACATTTTGTAATACATGTTACGAAAGGCAAACCCTTGTACAATCATAAATTAGTTTTGCTTTCGTTCTTAATCGTTTGCAACCCTCAAATTTTTTTGTAGTTTTTTTTGAAAGTTGAGATAAAAAATACTTCTTTCTCTAATTCCTTTTTCATGATGTATCACACGATTCCCATCCTATTTGAAATTCTTGAGATACACACCCCACCCCCTATTATCCCGTAGCTCCGATGCTTTCCCCGTAAAAGATAGTGTACGGGTGGTCTGAAACACCCTGTATACAGACTATACTATCCTCTTGTAATAAATACCAGCTGTGAATAATATAACTCTTCCTAGAGTATATTTTAATAAACTTTTTTAAAATAAATCAGTAGTTTTTCCCAACGAATTCTACTTTTAATTAAAATGCAAAAATTCCGGACAGCATGAAATTTAGTGTCATGCTAACATGCTTTGTAGATTGAAAGTTACGAATCCACGACAGTTCAACTTACAAGTTAAAGTTTCTCTTTTCATTAAACCAAGTTATTAGTTACTGGAAAGATACATTGGTTGCTGTAATTACACTCTCGCAGTCGACTGCGCTGGCGGAAGCAGCAATTACAATTTAAAGATAGCAAAAAGCATCTGGCTTGAAGTTTAAGTGCACAAAGATTTGCTAAATCCAAAGGAAAGATTGAAGGTCAAGATAAAATGTGTGGGGTTGCTTTAAAATTAATTTCTAAGTGAGAACGCTAAACAATAAAACATAGAATACACATACTAGTAATATACAAGCTTCCCATTCAGTTTAAAATGAACAATAGGTGAAACTGAAAGTTATTGGTTTCGAACAAAATTATAGAAACCAACTAACAGTCAACCTCCTACAACTTCAATTTAATACAAACCGTATTTCATCCAATGCAGTTGCTGTTGACGACAAACTCAAAGGTGCCATTAAGGGTGAACAAATTTTAAGCTAGATTCAGGAACATTGAATCGACACTCGAACTAAGCATAAACAAGGAAAATGAGTAATACAGATGAATTAAGCGATCTACGCAGCAATATTTTATACAAGAGGTCCAAATTTCAATTTCAATTAGTTAAGGAAAAAATGCGTATAAGAATTATTGCTGCTTCACGAAGTAAATTAGCACAATGGAAATACAAAGGAACAATCGGAAGTTTAATTTAGGAGCTCCTTTTATAGCACTATGCAAAAATAAATGTTTCATTGTAGGTACTCTACGTTTCTTATTTTCCCGAATGATTCGCCTTAATCAACACTGTAATTTTTTCCTTGTTCCAAGGTATTGTGAGATTTCCCAATATGTTTGTACTTTTCTATTTCTATTATATTTCAGTAAAATGGATTTCAGTGATAATTAATTCTTTATGTATAAAATCTCATAAGCCGTGAGGTTTTTGTCAGAATGACTTACGGAAAAGTTAGCCCTAACTATTAGAGAGATTATTTTTTTCATCGTCAAATTGACCAATAGGAACACTTCATTTGGGTCTAGAAGCGTGTATTATATCCGTAATTTTTTTCGATAATACCACTGTTAAGTTGTCATGGTTTCGAATTTGTAGATGCATTTATAATGTATAATCTAGTCACTTTAGTACCTGTCGAACGTCAAATATTCCCAACAGATTTCTTTGTATATGAATTAATTGGAATAAAATTTCGTTTTGACCTACCTTGCTTCGATTCAAAAAATAATCTATTTAAATACAATTCGTGGTCTGGAAAGCAAACAGCTTTCGTAAAATTTCCGACAATTCTAGACCACTTATTGTATTACTACAGATTATTTTTTTCATCGCCAAATTGACCAATCGGAACGTTTCATTTGGGTCTAGAAGCGTGTATTATTTCGGTAACTTTTTCGATAATTTTGCTTGTTGACAAGTTGCCATAGTTTCGAATTTGTAGGTGCATTTATAATGTATAATCTAGTTACTTTAGTACCTGCCAAACGTCAAATATTCCCAACACATTTCTTTGTATGTGAATTAATTGAAATAAAATTTCGTTTTGAACTACCTTGCTTCGATTAAAAAAATAATCTTGTCAAATACAATTCGTGGTCTGGAATTTTTAGGCAATTTTACTCAAGCTGTTGCTTTTACTAGCCACTCGTGGCTACCAAGCAACGCAACAGCTTTCGTAAAATTTCCGACAATTCCAGACCACTTATTGTATTACTATAGATAATTATGTTATTTACCTTTTGCTACCATGACGACGGACGTTGCAAATTTCTTATTTTTTATTGTAAAATGTTTAAAAATCGTGTCTTCCATAATGCGTATCTCATATTCATTCAACTATCTTGCCGAATTAGACTCAAGATTTTTAATTTGTCTGGATACATTCCTGTCTTGCAAACTCAATTTTGTTGCTTGTCAGCAATTTGACTGTCATCCAAAAGCTCTCCATCTTCTGTGTCGCGCTTTTGTTGACTGACAGTTTTTTTCGTCAAATTGCTCGGCAACAAAATTTCGTTCAAAACAGAAATTTATTCCGTAAAAGAAAAAGCTCTCGTCTAATTACATACGATGATTATCCCAACGAATATGTTAAGAGTACGGCGACAAGTCAGCAGAAGTGAAACACATGCAGGATTCAGAATGCATATGAAGTGTCCAAAATAAGAAGAAAATCAGTAGTCGGTATAACAAAGTTTCATTATACATTATACAACATCCAAAATAGACCATATCCGGAAACGCAGTTTTCGAGCCACTCGCAAATGGACGTGGCTGCAACATAACAGTGCACCAGCACACTTTTCGCTTGCTGCCCGATATCACTTCATCCAAATAGGTGTTCGATGACAAATAAATTGACCGAGGGGGACCAGTAGCGTAGCCGCCACGTTTCCCGGACATAATCCCGCTATTTTTTGTGGTATCATATTATAGAGTATTTGGTTTACAAGACGCCTGTCGAATCAGAATATTGCTAGCATATTGTACTCATCTGACTGCAGCCCAGGAAATTCATACAATGAGAGACATTTTTGAAAGAGTTAACCAAAATGTGCTACTGAGGTCCAGTTGGTAGTAATCTTTTTTATCAATTATTGTAAAGTGTACTTCATAAATTAATAAAATTGGTTTATTATTATTATTATTATTGTGTAATCGCGCAATAAATATGATATGGAGCGTTATCTGTTACTACTACAGAATTCGGTGGCAAGTTAGGTATCAGCTTCTCTTCTATCCATTTGCCGTAATTCTCGGAATTCATGGTAATCGCCAGTCTTCATCCCGGATTTAAAAATTAGTAAACAATTAGGGATGAATTCCATTTCTTCCCCTTGCGTGAGCTGTAATGAGGCGTTGATCTTTCAATATATTGGTGAACAATTCCTCTGTTGTCTCATCTATACAATTCCTAGAAGGGATATGCTAACTGTGCAGGTTTGTTTCGTTCAAAAAATACTATGGACTGGATCTGACTCCGAAAACATTGGATTTTCTGCACGTGTGATATTCGAGGAGCTCTTACTTCATCTTTGTCAGTTAACACTCTTCTGTTGTTTTGGGTTCGTCGCCATTTGAATCGCATTTTACCCAGAATTGTCCCGAGCGAATCACTGCATCATTTCCAGCCTAATTCTTCCTTTAATTTCTGGTTTAACCGTTCTAATGTCACACGACATCCTTCCGTTTTGTGGAATTCGTAAATTACGTGTTGAATATTATATAATTCGTACTCTGGCAGATCTGTAATTGGGCACTTCTTCCTTGAAGTTGAAAACTTTGCTTCACCATTGTTTCGTACACTACCTTTCCCTTCTTTAATCACCCTTTCCATGCTCCTTATCGAAATATCCGTCACTTCCGATGTCTTAATTTTAATATCTGCCAATGTGTCCATCTCACTTTTTAAGTTCTTAGTAATTGAATATACGATACAATTTCTCGTGCTTGACTGCGAATAACACATTTACTAGTGACTGGCATTTTACAAATTTCCGTAAACATGCACCGAACCGTCAACTAGACGTTACGCCTCTGACAGGGATACCTTATCAGAAATCTAAACGAAAGCAGTGGTGCAGAGTGCAATTACGTCTAATGCTCATCCACACCGCTCGCCATCACTCGATCGGTTTACTGTATATACGTTTTCTTGGATATTTATTTAGTGTGCATCGTTAAGAGGGATACGTACGTTGAAAACAGCGCCGATATCAAGCTCTATGTTACGAAACGTAGAGCTCTTACTAATAAATATTTTTCAGAAATTTCTTCTTTGTCAGAAAGAAGAAGATTTGTTCTACAATTCTGTCAAACCAAATTAAGAACACATATGTAAATAATCACAGAAACGAGACGTGAAATTTGCGTTTTGGTGTATTTTCAGCAGCTAGAAACTTGGTTCAAAAAGCAAATACTGGAAAACTAATTAGAGCACATTATAATATGAACATTAGATTGCTTGCGTTTCAAATTTGAATGCATTTAAACTGAAAATAAATAAGCTACATTAAATTTACTTCGACAATAAACCCATTTCTAAAAACGGGAGCGCCTCCTTCCACTAGCAGATTCCAACCGCCCCTCAGAAGTCGGTGACAGCCGTATCTGGCTGGCAGATCTGTTTCTCTTCGTGTTTCTCCTACGCTGGCTGGTGTAGTGGGGGAGACCGAGTGTTTATTTTTCTTGAGGAACGTACGTATCCCTCTTAAAGTAATAGAGTTTGTTTATTTTTATTTTGAGTATTTTGTTGGTTTGCTTTGCTTAATGGAATTATTAGCTATTCAATGTTTCTTTCCCGCAGAACTGAGTTTGGAAATTTCTTCATGGACCACTAGGCATAAGACAAAGTACATAGGTATATCAAGTAAATTTTATTCTCTCCAATCGCTGTAAGTGCGACACCAGTCAACCTGGTATTACGTATTCAGAAGACAAGGTCTGCTTAAATTCCCAAAATATTTCAATTTTATGAGAATTGCTACGACACTAGTGCGCGCATTTGTCATACCCACTAATAATATAAATCGCTTAAAGGGTGTATAGGACGACGGCCTAAATCATATTTTCTACATCGTGACGGGCTATAAAAACATGGATCTTTTATAATCCATTATCATATGCGATATTTTACGGCTTACGTGTCAATAAAATTCACCGAAGATCGATGGGGATTTAACACACTATTATGAGCATAAAAATAAACACCCCGCATACGTTTAAAACGTTTTAGACAGTGAACCGCAAATAATGCATTTTTGCATGAAAATTTCTGAAAGTAGGTTAAGACGTGAAAAGTAACGTTATTAAGTAGAAATTGAAATTGTTATGTAAATAACTCCTGGACGAACTTCAATACACATTTGTTTTCTTTCTGGAAGGTTCGTTTTTATAATAAATAATACCTGGATACCTGAAAGATACTTAAAGCATTTTGACCGTGTTTGAAAAGGAACAGCGCTGTAAGATTTGAAAAATATTCGAGATGATAGTACGTGGGTGTTATTTAATATATAGGACGAATAAAATCTATAAAATTTATTTTGAATAAAAGGCATCAACGGAGGAGGATTTCAGCCGTCACAGGTAAAAGTGCAAAAGAAAATATTTATATCTTTCAATATCCGCCAGCTATTTAATAAACTGTGAAAAAAAATTTAAGAAGTTGCAATTTAGCAACCTTCGTTAAGGCATTGAGAATGAACTTGGCTAAGTTTCAAGTATACTCAATATAAATCAACGTAATAATTTGTAAAAAAATGCGAATGATAAGATTTTTTCGAAATCAAAATAATGACAGACGTCCGCACACTGCAACAAACAAAAGAGTGGGGCTAGGTGTGTTCACACGCTTCAACAAGCTGTGCAGTACGCAGTGTGCGGCACAAGTAAATGCGGTGTACCATGATCTTGCTCAACACACTTGTTCGTGCACCTCGGAAGAGACTCTTAAAGACGTATGTATGGAGTACGGCATTGTATGGGTGCTAAAAAGAATAGAATAGTTTGAAATGATGAAGATACCGTGTATAGATAAGGTTAGCAATAGGGAAGTATTAGAAAGATTTTGGAAATTGTGAAAGGTATGGAAGAAGGAAGGAATAGTTCGCGACATACTAGAGTCGAAGATAGGTATAAAATGAGTTAGGGGTAGGACCAGATTAGATTGCTGCTCTCAAATAGTTGTGGATGTAGGATGTTCTACTTATAGGCAAATGCGTAGGTTAGCTCAGGATGGGAAAGGGTGGAGGTACGCGTCCAACCAGTCTTCGGACTTAAGTCTTTTTAAAAGAAATGTGATGCGACTGTCTCTTCTTGGATATGGACTTTTAAACATCACTGTATGGAAACATTCGGAGGGGTTAGAGTATTAGCTAACATAATCTTATTTAGTAATTGCTTTATTTATTTTTGAAAACTGTAATAGACCTTTAATAACACACCAAGAAAAAAATAAAGAAAGGAAGAAAGCCAAAACAAAATAAATGCTTCAATAAACTGCGATTAGTATACTTATATTGTCGTTTGATGGTATTGCGACCAAGTTCACGTTTTTTGAACCAATTTGCATTTTATATATCCACAAGGAGAATCAATTGCTCGACCTACAGAAAGAAATATACTCAAGATATTTAAACACAATACATTTAAAGTGTATTACTTGATGACTTCTTATCTTTCTCAGTTTTCTGAGAATGCTGATCGGCGACGACGCAAGATTTCGTGTTGCAAATATTTGGGCAGCATTTTTGACCGAAACATTCGGTATCGCCTTTGCATTTTGGACTGCAGTTTATCATCTTGCTGGACAACGGACAGCTTGAAACTAGAAAAGAGGGCGGTTTCATAAATTGAATGAACTCGATAAATATTTGATTTTTAATTTAATATGCATGGCCATCTTTTTCGTTACAGTGCAACCCGACAGCAATAAATTTTATAAAATAAAAATAAAATTCTACAAAATCGTCGAGAAAAATATTTCAAACAAATGCTCGGACATCATTTACAGATATAACCCCTTCAACCCCTAAGCGCTGCCAACCCCAACTTTAAAAATTCAAATGACAAAGTACCCCTTCTGATGCCTCATTTGATAACATTTTTATGCTGACTATAATAAATAAAAGTTTTTCAAAATGAGGAGGCTCATGAATCAGGATCTTCTGCATTAGGACACAGTACCGCTAAAGCTGGAATTAATTCAAATTGAAGTCCAGGTACTGTTCACCACCCAGCGTTTCGACAAAGAATAATTCGATTAACCACTATCCCAGCCCACTCGTTAACTTTTTGGGGATATTGTGTATTCGCCTTCATCATCCAATGCGGATTTTCAAGCGCACAATAATGACAGTTTGCTTATTGATGGTACCATCAATTTGGTTTTTTTTGCACCACTAACAAGGCATCCAATCGTCTGTTTTCACCTAAAGCTGGTGGACATCCGGCATGCACAAGATCCCGAAATTTGTTCACAATTCGACATTTTTAAAGTTGGAGTTGGTAGCGCCTAGGGATTGAATGTTAAGGGGTTGAAAATTATATCCGTAAATGATAATTTAAAAATGTTTTTCTCGACGATTTTATTTATCTGTTACTTTCGGGATGCACTATACATATATTATACCCCATAAATTTCTTGACATATGAGCAAAGCATCGGACTGACCCGCCCGGCAATCACAGAGGGTGTTGTAGTTTAACGGCATACACACTTTTATTTTTGTTTCCATGTTATGCGATACATTCCCGGATTGGGTTCACAATACGTAACTTCTCTTACAATGATTTTCTTTGTCACCCTTTAGTAATTGCTTATGCGTGACATTTTCTGCCTCTAAAGTGAAGTTTTTTCTCTGATACGTGCAAATGTTTATTTTACCATTAGATTAGTAGTTGTACTTATCCGTTCTGATACTAATTTGAAAATGTATGGGTTCACAATTTGAATATTTTTGAATGTGGATTAGAAATATTACTTACATATTTGTGGACGATTATCTCAAGAATTATTAACTTTAAGAATAGACAAGCTTATACACAGGTAATCAAATTTAAATTATCCGTAAATAAAAGACAAATGAGACAAAAATTATTGAAATATTCCTGTTACAAAAATAAAACTTTGACATTTTGAAATTTCCCTATTTTCTACGTTACACTCAGTATATTTCGTCAATTTTTCATAAGTTGCATATCTAACTGAAAAGGGTGGTGGGAAACACATTTCGACGCATTTTTTCATTAGCTAACAAGCTACAACGATTTAAACATTCTACGGTCGAAATTAACTGAAAATTTTTATTTATAAATGACCCCAATATAATAATAACTGTACCATATTTTTCGTTCACAAACAAAATTTAGTTTTAAGTTAATAATTATCGTGTTACTTTCGTTTACTTGTCCAATTAAAAGAATAGTAAAGTATTACTAAGTTTTAAGTTGTTAGTACTGATTTCTTGAGATAATGTAGTGAAGGGTATCTGTAACTTTCTGATATTCATACTTATTTCTGGTACCATTTACTATAAAACAATTGGCTTAATGTTCCGTCACTCACAAATTTTTGGAAAAAAGAGATACATAATTTTAAATGAATCGGTCACGTTAATTATACATTTATTGTATCCAGATAAATTTATTACAACTAAATTTTCGTCAGATCTATTGTCATAAAATGCCTAAAAACAATTTCATTTATCAACTTACGTGTGAAAGTATGAACACACACTGCAATGGTTACTCCGATAAAGCAAAGGAACATTAATTTGGCTAGAACAGATCGCAGAAATCAACAAAAAAATTTACATTTCACTTTAATTAGCAATATACCCATTTCGAAAACTGACTACAAATTGCTCAGTGTACTTGGAAAACAGCAGTTACGCAGGGTTGCGGCGTCGCAGGAAACTGAATTATTAATGACGCATCTGACATCTAGATCTTATTTTAAAGATTAAATTTGCGACCTATCTAATTTCAAAAGGTTGCCATCACGTGATGCCATTTGGTAGAGAGGTCGTTGAATAATTTGGCATCCTGAATGAGCAGGAATAAGCAACTCAATTATAGAGTTAAATTTTATTGCTCCGTGTTCATTGTTTACATAAATGCGTAGCAGTGCGTAGACAAAAATAAAATGTTTTGATCAAGTTACACACGAACCGGTTGAATAAATTTAAATTTGCGAAATTATGGGGTTGTTGACAATCGGTTACATCGGTTATATCAAGGGCATGTTCGTAAGCCAAACCGCACCCCAAAAATTCTACGCTAAATTTCTTTCGGACCAATGATTTCCTTGATTTCCACTGAATATCCTGATTTTCTTTTGATTTCCTTGATTTTCTGCCAATTCCATAATAGCATATTACGTATTGAGTATGAAAAGTGACAAATTTCATACAAGTGTGAAATTTCATGCACGAGGAGTGCAGAAATCACGGGAGTTTATGGGAAATACACTTTCCATCGAGTTATGCACTCTATTTTTCTCACAACCCCTTAAGAAGACAAATTTATTCATAAAACAGTAACTTTATTTTTAAGGGTTTGTTGTCTATATTAACAGATGTCAAAATTTCCAAGTTACTATGAGCATAATATTCTAATAATTCCGACCGGTTCGGTTCATGAATGACACGTTGATTTGTTCTCTTGCCCACCAATTCATAAATGACCAGTTCGTACCTAAAACACTTAGGTCTTCCATGAAGTAGTCATTAAAATGATCAACTGCCGCACCTTTTAAGAGATTCTTCTGATAAAAAATTATTAGATTTAAAAAGAGACGCGGCAGGATATTTATTCAGTAAACGTCAAAATCTCAATGCTGTCTACAAAATTTGAATGAATCTCTGCGATTTTCAAACATTATAGCACGGGGAACACAATTTTCAAGTTCCCGATTTACTATATGCTGTATGCAACGTGCCGTGCCGCTTTCCTAGGGGCTCGTGGGAAAATTGTAATACGTAACTGTATGCAAGCAAATACTGAAAATTTAAATTTTTTAAACTTATTTAAGGCTAGCAAGCTAAAAAAATCGAACGAATGCTTAATACATTTTTCGCTCGTGATACATACAACATTTTTCCTTTTTACTGCAAAATAACTTAAATATTAAATTTGGAAGCCTTAAGGAATTTACTGATCAATTTAACGGTCTTAACAGCAGAATTAGCGACTACAAAAGCTACAAAAGCTAAATCTAATTTATGTACTATAAACGCCAAAATTGCTGTTCCACTTTATGGTTCAATTCCGCTTAAAATGCCATAACCAATTACATTCTGAGGTAAAAAAACCTTAGCAGCTGTCCGCCAATTAAAGTTTTGAAGGCGGATCTAAACGATTTAATTTGAATGGCAACAAACGTGTTAACCTTGCACTAGTAAACAAAGGGCAGCAAAAAATAGATAAATAATCATGTTATTTTAGCGAAAAATCACATCGTCTATGGGGGGGGGGCGGGGCGGACGAAAATATAGCAACGTCCGGCATAAACGATTCGCGTCGCCAAACACCACTTTTGGAGTTTATAGTACCTTGTTATGTATAAGTTTTTAGGTTTAAAATTGATACTTTTGAATAATATGGTGTCCGTTAATATGCCGTTGAGAAATCTGATCTATTTCAACTTTATTTTTTCTTATTGGCGCCATTTTTGTGTGGCGCTTTATTAAGAGAGACATATTTTTCTGATTTTATCGGTATACAACTTGTCCATAATATATCGTTGCACTCTTTGCAGTCAGAAAACAGAAAATTTTAGCAAGAACAAGTATGCCTTGTCATCACTTTGTCGTAATTTAAGCAAATAATAAAAACTAGATGAACCCGTGGGCTATGCTCCACGACTTTCACGTAGTGGTGAATCGGTGTAGTAATTATACTTAAAACGTAGGTGCATCCCAGGTGCACCACAAAATATTCCCATAGAATATTCTTAGATAATTAATTGCCTTTAATTTAGGTAATACGGCAAAAAACCATTCTACCTACGGGTGCGACGTTGAACTCCCCCAGGTTGAACTACGACTGCGAACAGCGCTGAGTAGATCCAAGCGTCCATCGGAATGATGCCGATGCAATTTTCTTTTTTGCAATAAAGAAAACCTGATCGAGTGCACGACCTCACCAATTTGATCTCCGCCAGTTGAAAAGAGACCGAGCGACCGATATCTATCCCCACCCTTAAAGTGTTGTGCCAGTTCGCTTTTAATATTATGATTATGTCAAACATTCTTGGTGCTATTGCTGAGACTCATTTTTTCGAAGAATAATAGGTTCCTACGTCACATAATTTTTCAAATGAAGATGCTATTTTGCATTATGTAACATTAAATTTTAAGGGTTAGTTTATTTTTATATACTAAAATACATCAAGAGAAATTTGGAATTAGCTATCAGAAACAAAAAATTGTTAATAATTTTTGAAAACTAAAAATAGCTTTATGAGATCAATTCGGGTATGCTCATATAATATTTATGTATGTTCGTTGCAATTTGGCGAAAAGGAATATATCGGATATAATTTATTGTCTGAATTACAAATGAGTAGTGTTACGTCACATACTGGTCTATTTCTGTATTTTATCTGTTGGGAGTTTATGCAAGCTAGCATATTTTATGATTCAGTCGAAGGTTAAAAATTAATATGTATAGTATTTACAGTATGTACACACGAAAGGAATTCGCTGAGGTTGCTTCTTGATCAAGTCGTTCCAGATAAGCGCTAAATTGGGACAGCAGTGTTCCAGTGGCGTAGAGTCGCCACAGCTTGAAAACTTAAAATGTTGTTAATATTATTATAAAGCAAAATATTTATTTTAAAAATGTATTTGACGATTTTTCAGTGCGCATCTTTTAATTAAAGATCTGGTTAAACTTATCGACTCTTTATTGCGGTAAATTCTGACAACGGAAGTGTACAACTAAAAAGTAAAGTTGATATGTCCCTGTTTCCATCAATTTTTAATTGAATACATTTTATCCTAGGTGTTCATTAGATATAGGTGTCAGTAATGAACATACTTTGCAAATAACTTACTAATAATTCAATTGTGAAGGCACTGCAAATTTTCTAATAGGTACTATCCTGAACGTCAAACCGATTCATAAAGACAGCGCGGGGATGACGATCTTAAGTAACATACAGTTCGAGGTCACCAAAGTCGACTGCAACAAAGAATTTATGTTATACTGTGTTGCTATTCTTCTATTCTTCTATTCTTCTATTCTTCTATTTATTATTTTTATTCCCTTAAATCGTTCTTCGCAGTAACACTTTGAATAATTCGACTGCCGAGATGCTTATGCTGATTGATCACATATCGTAAGGGTACCATTCTGCAGCTGAAAAATTTTGGGATTATCGCTCACCACATGTTATTTAGTTTCGTATATTTATGTTCTTTCAAGACCCAAGTTGTCATGTTCTTTTAGCAAGTTCCACCTCATGTAACTAACACCCCCTTCGACGTTTCCGAGCTACCTGGTTTCAGTAATAAAATACATTCCTCAATTTTGTACTCTTGTACTCTACTTAACGTATAAAGAATATCTATTTACATACTTTCTACACTACTTGAGCACTGGAAATGCACCTAATCTTTCTATTACACTGAAAGCAAGAAATTGGGGATGACATTAAACACATATTTGTATGTACATATTTTGCGTAATTTTCCTGAGATTTTAGGATGCTTGGTGTGTTTGTCTCAGTGGTAATAAACGCCTGTGGGTTAACAAAGCAAGCCTACGCAATTTACTCGCGGTTCTAACGTTACGCTAATCAAAGAGAAGCTCGCAAATTTCCTAAAAACACGGTTATAAATTTCAATTTCCTGTATTTATCTCTTTGGCGCCTACATATAATTATTTCGAAAACAAGAGGGAAGAAAAAATTAAGGGGCCACTTTGTATTTTGTTATGTAGGAAGTAATACGACGAACTAAATATCAGGTAATATTTGGAATTCATGTAGGACCTACCTCTAAAAAGTTATGGCCGTTGTACCGTACGCATTTAAACATTATAGTATACATTTCGAAATCCGTGATTCTATCATTGGTCAATTTCAATTTTGACGGCAATAGTAAGCGGAATGTCGAAATCGCTACCAGAATGTTGGATGTTGCTGAAACACAGGTTCTAATGCTGTGATTTGGATTGCACGCAAGAAAGTATGTCATAAGAAATAGCTTTGCCACTCAATATTTTAAATTTGGTGAAATTTTAAATTTTTTCTTACTGTAAAATTTTATCATTAAATTCAAAAGTATGATAGTTGTTTTTCATATGTTTACTTATTGCTGACTTACTATTTTTGTATTTGTTGCTTCAGTCTGTTGCTTCAGTCTAGTTTCTGAATGATTTTTGGATGGTAGAGGTATAGACTGAATACATAATATATAATATTTTAGACACTATACCGTGTACATGCTCAAATTGTCAAGGACAACTGGAAATTCCATGATTCCTACTACCCACATACGGGAACTGCTGAAAATAAGGGAACTGAATAAACTGAATGTGAAGAATCTGCCAGACTCTAGGGATTTCAAGGTACTTAATTTTAATAAGCAATAAAAGCTATATTATAAGTTCGATTCTAAAAAATTACCGAGTTATATTTTGTATAGGAAAAATACAAAATAATATTTTTCATTTGAAAACATTGAATTTGAAGTAGTAGTAACTAAGTAATTTACAAATTAGCTTAATTTATAATCAAAGGATAGCAAAATCTGTTCAAAATGACAACTCGCAACTTGAATATATACACGATGGAGTGAATTCCACTCTCTAGTACTTGAAGATTGCAAGGATTTCTGCTGCTGCATTAAAAAATTCTTTGGGATAATCCTTCTCGGTTATTGATATCTTCACGTAGACAAAAGTATTGTTTTCAGTAATTGAATTGAGTTTATACTCAGCAAATCAATTTTTGTTTGACACTTTTTCACCGCGCGGCTGGCTCTAATGTGACAAGTTTAAGGCTCTCAAAAAAATATAGATGTGACTGAATACAAGACAAGCTGGAGGCAATGGCGGGACAAAAAAATTGAATTTTTCTCAATTTCTAATTCCAATTTAAGAAATATTCAAAATTTTATTAGAGAAATATGTCTAAAGTAGCCTCAAACTCAGAACCGCGCATTTATTCTTGCAACAAATCAAAGGAAATTGAAATATTTTCACTTTTTTCTAAAACTTCTCGCTTCGAACCATCAAATACTATACCGGGTGGGGATTTAGTGTGTAATCTTTTCATATCTCTGGTACTGCTTAAAATATGAAAATGAAATTTTACACGTATGTAGGGAACGACATGGAGCATTTCGTAAAATTATTTATGTATATACAGGTTGTTCACATTCTGAGTACCAGACCAAAGTTCTATTTCTTTAAATAGAAACCCTACAAGTATTTGCGTGATTTCGATTCCCCATAAAATTTCATGAAAATTGATATACTACGTGATGTGGTTTTGAGTAAGGACTGTTAAGATATTAACATTTTTGTGTCATTATGGTCCCAAATTTATGACGCTACTGGCGTCTACTGACCAAAGCCACCTAATTATTTTTTAGTGAAAGGGGTTTACACATTGCTGTATTTGTGAAATCTATAAACACTTTCACCATGAGTGGTACTGGACCGTTCGAACAACTATTCCTCGGGCAAATACCCCGCCAGGCATTGAATTATAGAACTAAATCCAGATTTTATGTACTACGAGATCCATACTGAATGCTACCCCAAACATATCGTTGGGCTTGGAACATCCTTAGATCTGTACGTACTTCCTGCTCCCAGCAGTAGGTTATGTATGTTAAAAGTTTTTCAATATTGCATGTTTCGAATGTGCATGGAAAACCGTAGACCACTGGTTTCGTCCTTTTGGGACTCATCAGTACGGTGCTTTGCCCTACACAC
Source organism: Xestobium rufovillosum (assembly GCA_963966045.1). NCBI lineage: Eukaryota > Metazoa > Arthropoda > Insecta > Coleoptera > Ptinidae > Xestobium > Xestobium rufovillosum. The sequence continues at coordinate 19,543,945 of OZ014496.1, forward strand.
TCGAACTATGCAATATTGCTTGCTTTATATATACTCACACGCTTGGTGTAAGTATTAGCAAGAGCTAATTATTTGCCGTTCGAGTGTGTAGGGCAAAGCACCGTACTGATGAGTCCCAAAAGGACGAAACCAGTGGTCTACGGTTTTCCATGCACATTCAAAACATGCAATATTGAAAAACTTTTAACATACATAACCTACTGCTGGGAGCAGGAAGTACGTAGAGATCTAAGGATATTCCAAGCCCAACGATATGTTTGGGGTAGCATTCAGTATGGATCTCGTAGTACATAAAATCTGGATTTAGTTCTATAATTCAATGCCTGGCGGGGTATTTGCCCGAGGAGTAGTTGTTCGAACGGTCCAGTACCACTCATAACCGCCCCATAATTCGGCAAATAATTAGCTCTTGCTAATACTTACACCAAGCGTGTAAGTATATATAAAGCAAGCAATATTGCATAGTTCGAGTGTGTAGGGCAACGCACCGTACTGATGAGTCCCAAAAGGACGAAACCAGTGGTCTACGGTTTTCCATGCACATTCGAAACATGCAATATTGAAAAACTTTTAACATACTTTCACCATAATACTTAGTATTCTACAAAGTGGTTAAGTTATGCAAAAGGGAATTTTTCTCAAAAATTTCTAATAGAATACCATGTTTATTATTTGCACAACTGACAGTCAGTTAACTAAGCTTTTAATTTATGTAGATATTGCCAGGTCTACTACAGATATTACGATTGAACATCAAAATTTTTGAATTTCATTATTAGTTTATACGCTTTTTGGTGAATTCCCCCTATTTTGCTCAAAACTCACAATAATGTTTATATTTTGTATTTGAAAATTGGTATCAATATAAAGACAATAAATCTTATTGTAAAATTGTTTCTTGATGGTTATATTCTTAAATGTATGTCTTTTTAAAGTCGGGTATAATGCTCAAACAAGGAGTGCCATGGAAGAAAATATTATCTTTAAGAAATAATCTTGCACTGGGATTTTTTGTGTTAATGTAAACTTCATTTTTTGCTAAATATTTTATAGAAACAAAATGCAGACCTTTTTTGGAGTTTTGGGTGATACAATATTTTTGTCCTACAAAATAGAAAACCGACTTCAATATACAATGAGAACATCATCAATGTAGTCGAAGTCAATTAAATACGCATTATTAAGGATAACTCAAAAACTACTGGTCAGATCTTGATCAAATTTATATGGGACTACATGAGAAGCACCAGCTTCCAAATAAAAAAGAATCAGCAAAATCGGTTCACTTAGAAAAAAGTTCTGAGGTATGTAACACACCTAAAAAAAAATACAGTCGAATTGAGAACCACCTCCTTTTTTGAAGTCGGTTAAAAATAGGGGAGATCGTCAAAAGTAAAGTAAAATACTAATGAAACTGTACATTTTTATAATTCAATTATTGTACATTCTGTCAAAACTTTTACTGATAGACTTGACAATATCCACATCAATAACAAGCTTAGTAAAATGACCATCAATAGTACAAATAATGCACATGGTGTTCCATTTGAAATTTTTGAGAAAAAATCTGTTTTGCATAACTTAACCACACTGTATAATCTCTAGTATTATGATAAAATTATTTATAGATATACAGCAGGTTTGTGAACTTATTTCAATAAAGAAATTTTAGGTTGCTTTGGTTAGTATGCGTCAGTAGCGTCATAAAATTTGGGTCCATAATGGCACAAAAATGTCAATGTCTCAACATTCCTTAGTCAAAACCACATTATGTAGTATATCAATTTTCATGGAATTTTATGGGGAATCCATGTTATGGAAGGACACGTAGGGTTTCCATTTAAATAAATAGAACTTTGGTCTGGTACTTAGAATGTGAACATCCTGTATATACCTAAATAATTTTGTGAAATGCTCCATGTGGTTCCCCACATTCGTGCAATATTTCATTTCGATATCTTAAATAGTTCCAAAGATATGAGCCGATTACGCACTAAATCCCCACCCGGTATACGCGCATGCAAAATTATAAAGAAATGCGCGTTTAGTCGTATAGAAAAATGAAAACTGCTTTTCGAAAACAACGGAAACAAGCGTGACAACAAAAAGTCTGGCAAATCAAAAATCTGTTGCTGCTTAAATGAACATCAGTAATTCAAAAGAAATCGACTAGTTAACAAAAGAAACTAGGAGATGAGCAAAGTAAAAGCAAAAATAAACTCAATGTGCTGCATGAAATCAAAGAGACTTTTATAACGTAATGAATGTGATTCAAATAAGAAGCCTGCAATTCATGCTAAAGAACTAAAGGCACTAAATAAAATAAATAATGAGCCCAACAGGCAAAATTAATTGAAACATTGTTATAGGTGTTACTGTGTAACAGGCAATATTAGCTATTAATAATGGAGAAATATCAATAAAATCGACTAGTGCAAGTCTTACGACACAACAAATAATGTGCTCGTTAACAAAAACTTAATCCTACACATCTTTGCATCTCTGAACTTTACAGCAGGAACCCAGAAACTGCGTTCAGTGAATGAAAAAGTGTACATCGTTTTAAAGCGGAGGAAGTTTAATAGATGTTTTGCGTTGTTTCAGACAATCAAAGGCGTGCGGTAAATTTCTAAATTGGAGAACAGTTTATATTTTTATATGATAAATCAGTCTATTTTTTTATTTTCAAGTTCATTTCTTTTTTAGTGGAAGCTTAATTTAGTTCCCCATTTGTTTATGTATTATTGCTAATTTACTATTGTGAAATGAACCTAAGAATAATTCCAAGACAAATGGGTTCCTTGCTTCCGCATTCTATTCGTAATAGCTTGCTCAATTTCCCCGAAATTTCTCCTAATTATTTTATACGCCTCGTCAGTTTTTCCTACTTCGAACTTACCTTCCACTTCCTTGCATTTATTATCAATCCATTGTTCTTTCGCTTTCCTGCATTTCCGAATAATTTTCCGCTTGACCGCCTTATATCTTTATTTTCCTCCTCCGTCTAACCTATTTTTATGCTTTTCGCCTCTCGTCTATTAGTCACAATATCCTTTGTTAACCAGGGTTTTCTACTTTCATTCTGTTTATGACCCAAAATATCTCTAACTGCTGATTCTAAACTATTTTTAATGCAATTCCATCAATTCTTCCTCTTCGTCCAAATCTAAGTACAAATAAGTTCAATTTAAATGAAGTGAAAAATATTTTTTTTAGAAGCATGTAATGTATTCGGTGGATACAGTTCTTTCATGGTATCCATAGACTATGCCCTTGCAGACAATAGCTTGCACAAACTTTAACTACATTCAAGATATTTTGATGTCCTGAACATGTTCGATCCATTGCATACAGATATACACTAAAGCAGGCATTTCATAATTTAAAATGTAGATAGCAGGATTCAATAATTCAACCGGATGAGAGGAAATAATAAATTCGTTTCAACGACCTGTTGCGCAGTTTGGTTTATTTTGTTATTTTCTTTGGCGCACGTAATATTGAAGTTTACTCAACGTCGCCAGTAGGTTTGCTCGAGTAGATTATTTCTCACGCTCACAAAATTTTACTTCCAACAGTTTAATTTATTATTAAGTGACTTCCTTTAAGTTTCTTTGGCCTCTACTCCAGACAGATATTCTGTCTTTTTCTAATTCACTCCATTTCATGGGACTCGAGGTACTAGATTTCTTTAAACTTGATCCAAAGTTTTTTGAAAAAATGTAATTTACGAAAAATTTTTAACCAAAAATTGTTGTTTTTCCATCCGGTCTCGTTTAACAGTCTTGCTTGAAAATTTTGGGCCTAAAGTGAAGTGAAGTTGACAGTGATGAAGATTTAACGTACTTCTTTTCAAATAAATTAATATGCCATCAACAACATTATATTATTATCTATTAAATAAAGAACAAAAGAAATTTTTATACCAAACCATATGCATTAGATTTCAGACTTACGGAGGTATATCCTTAATAAATTTCGCCAATGCATTCATTCCTTTAAACTCCAGGACCAGTAGCTATTAAAAGCTTTTAAAAGAATGTAAATCTTTTGAAGATCACGAAATGAAAGTGAGGTTTTTGGCAAATGCATAATTCAACGTATCCTTTTATTTAGATAAGTTCCTCCAATATTCCACCTGATTTCTGAACGCATTATTTTCAATACTATAAAAATATTTGTTCAGTAAGGTACATAATTTTGTTAATCCGTTAAGTAACTGTAAATGCTGCTGACAGCCTGACAGCACTAATTTTTGTGGCGAATATTTATGGAGAAAGGAGTACGAAAATAAAAAGCCTTTAATGTTATTTCTGATTGATATACGTTAAAAGCAAAGATAGTATGGGCCCCAATATAGCAAAGGACGTACAAGCAACATAAAAAAGTATAAAAGAACCTCAGGATAGTCGCATTATCAACACAAAATACCCGTTTACATTTATTTTTAAAATGTAAGAATCTGCACTGTATTACCTAATTACGAATATTTTCCTCTCTTGTCTTCCACAAGTTATGCATTTTTTAGTTGTTTTGTTTGTATTTACAACGTAGTGAACCACATTAAAGAAAACGCAAAACTTTCTACTGAACTTGTTATAAGTTGTTCAAAGGAATTTTCAAACTCACTAGAAAGAGTATTTAACTAAGGAGCTTTACAGAAACCAGGTAACTTCTGAGAGTGGATTACAGTAATAAAAGCATGGTTTTATACTACCCACACAGAAAGTGAACACTTTTGCAAACGAGATTGCCCCAACCTGAATGATGTCGACGGACCGAAAACAGAGCAAAAGTCACAGCTTCAATGCAGTAAGCAAAATATTATTTTGTTGCATTAAACGGGGACTTCGGGAGCAGATATACAAAATTATGACGGTTCATGAAAGAGCAACCAACGAGACGGTGCAACTGCCTGTAAAATTTGAATCCGCTATAATGCAGTGGCACACTGTACGGGAAAGTGGGCAGTGGATAGTGCGTGCGCGGCTAGCGATAGGCGATTTAAGAACTAAATAAAATAACCTTAATTCCAAGCTGTACGAAAAATGTGACGGCACGCAATTGGTACTCGAACCCAAGTTTCTCACTTTTCGGGCAGGCGTTCTGACCACTAAACTATCGCAGGCCGTATATTATCATCTCTCGCACGGTAGTTCTTCTTAAACGCGTTTGATGCAGCTTCTAATTAAACATGTTCAACTTACGGCAAGTGTGATCCAGAAAATGTAATATCTATATATATAAAAGAAAGTCGTGTTAGTTACACTATTTATAACTCAAGAACGGCTGAACCGATTTGGCTGAAAATTGGTGGGGAGGTAGCTTAGAACCAGGAGACGGACATAGGATACTTTTTATCCCGTTTCCGTGGGACGTTTTCAGTAATGTTCTTAACAAACTTTGTGTCACACCAGTCTATAAACCGTCTATAACAAATTTCATACACTTTTTTAAATTTATCGGGCAATAAATCTGTTGTAGCTTCATTTGCTGTTTCAATTATATCTGCAGGAGTACAAATAGTTTCTTCCTCACCATCCGAAATCGACATTTTCTGACAACTTGAAATTAATTACTAACTTGATAATTTTGGTCAATGTACATAAATAAATTTTGGTCATTGTACATAAATACACGTATCCATAGTTACGCAGAGGAACGTAACGTTTTTTTAGGTAATGCTCGATTTTACTAATGTTTCTATGTCCGTTATAGACTCCGAAACGGCTGGACCGATGTTGATGAAATTTTCAGGGAATCTTCAGATTAGCCCAGCGGGTGATCCTGTGAAGTTTGGTAGCGATCGGATCAACAGAATTTTTTTTTCTTGGTTTTGTGAGAAATCGGGGCTTGATATGACACATATCAACTGTCAGATTTGTCTATATATATAAAAGAAAGTCGTGTTAGTTACACTATTTATAACTCAAGAACGGCTGAACCGATTTGGCTGAAAATTGGTGGGGAGGTAGCTTAGAACCAGGAGACGGACATAGGATACTTTTTATCCCGTTTCCGTGGGACGTTTTCAGTAATGTTCTTAACAAACTTTGTGTCACACCAGTCTATAAACCGTCTATAACAAATTTCATACACTTTTTTAAATTTATCGGGCAATAAATCTGTTGTAGCTTCATTTGCTGTTTCAATTATATCTGCAGGAGTACAAATAGTTTCTTCCTCACCATCCGAAATCGACATTTTCTGACAACTTGAAATTAATTACTAACTTGATAATTTTGGTCATTTTACATAAATACACGTATCCATAGTTACGCAGAGGAACGTAACGTTTTTTTAGGTAACGCTCGATTTTACTAATGTTTCTATGTCCGTTATAGACTCCGAAACGGCTGGACCGATGTTGATGAAATTTTCAGGGAATCTTCAGATTAGCCCAGCGGGTGATCCTGTGAAGTTTGGTAGCGATCGGATCAACAGATTTTTTTTTTCTTGGTTTTGTGAGAAATCGGGGCTTGATTTGACACATATCAACTGTCAGATTTGACAAATAAAATTCAGACCGTCAGAAAGTATTAAATAAATTTTATTTGTCAAATCTGACAGTTGATAAGTGTCATATCAAGCCCCCGCCTCGCACAAAACAAACTTCACAGGAACACTCGCTGGGCTAATCTGAAGATTAACTTACAGTAGGTGCCGCGCATGTCGTACCGGGACCGGGCAGCAAATAATTTATAAAGTGAAAATGCAAACGTCAAACGGCATATGCCATTCGCAGTTTATCAAGTTTCAAACGATTTTACCACAATTATTTCTTCAGAGGCAGCAACGCGCCGGGTACCAGCTAGTTTCTAAATAAAATAAGTTTGCCCCAACCTGAATGATGTCGACGGACCGAAAACGGAGCAATAGTCACAGATTCAATGCAGTAAGCAAAATATTATTATTTGATTATCTTGCGTTAGCTTCAAAATTAAACTAATACTTGTCCATTTCAAAACACAATAATGTTTGCTTCATTGAGTATCCAATTGGGATTAATTACAGTAAAATACTTAGGGTAAGAAAATAAATTACCTAAGCATAATTTCGTTGTGGTCTATATGAAAATGTACTGCTTATCATTACCAGTTAAGATATCAAAAGCCATTTAAGACCAAGAAAAGCTTTTAGGTTTTATTAAGAAAATAAGATAATAGAACAGGGCCGTTTAGTTCGGCCCACGCAGAAACTGTAAAAACACTTTTCCTAAGAAAACATTGTTTCAAGAATCCACGCTGTTCCCAGAGATTGCTATTCTCTAGGTTCTCTTCAAATTCATAGTCTTGCATAAGTGCCAAATAATTTTGACTTAAGAATTTGTGATTCTGTGAATATAAGTGATAGATTCATATCACTTAAAGTATGCCATGTGAAAAAATGCGGTGGTTGGATGAAAAAATAAAAGTAGCCTGCAGAAAATTAGGAGCTCACCAATATTTGAATTTTTAAACATATTAAATACTCTTTTTGACTTTTAGACGTTTTATTTTACAAACAGGTTATATTTGACCATAGAAATAATTGAATTTTAACATATTGTTTGTCATTGACATCTGACAAAAAAGGATGCTAACAAGAACGACTTAAAGTTGTAAGCGACCCATATACGATCAATATACCGTATATTTTAGAGTAAGCGATAGATGGCAAATTGAAAATAGTCAAATATTTGCTTTCCAGCAGTACGTAGAGGAATATAAATTGTTTTATAGGCAATTCTTTATAAAGTTTTGGACAATTCCTGTATGTTTTACAGTTTTAGAACCGAAAACTTTCAAAGGAAATTTAGACATTTTTTTGAAAAGTTGTCCTTAATATATCAGAGACACATTTAGAAACTATTTTTTGATTAATTCAGTAGCGCACTGGGCCTAGACGAGAAAAGGCGCAGAATCATCTCCGACGGTTGAAGTTTTTAATTTCCTTGGTTGATTTTCGAGATATGTATTTTTGCAGTTTTCGACTAAAAATAAATTCTTCGGTGGAACATTATGCTGATCAGGTAAGAGATTTTGTTTTTCATAGAGGGCAATATCAAAAGTTCCGAAATTCAACCGTTAAAAAGTTATTTGTTTCAAGTACCTAGGACGTCCTATCTTAATCATATCTTAATTTTGCTTAATTTTGTTAAAAATACCACTCAAACAAAAAAATGAGTGCGTGGTCGCCACACGCGGTTGAACTGAAACTTCAACGTTACTAGAGGAATGAACTGACGCTTGCCTGAGAGAGACAGCGCGAAGCATGAGGCAGATCGTGACTAAAGAGTGGGGCAACGTCCTCGCTTTACTGAAACTTGCCTGAGAGAAAGAGCACGAAGTGTGAGAGAAAGCGTGGATAAAGAGTGGGGCGTTCGATATTCCCTTTCTCCTCTGTCCGTCTTCTCAGACTGCTCACCTCCATTCGTTTCACTTTTCGTGACGCTCACATTTGCCAACGTTTGTAGTTACAAAAACTAATTTTAAATTTTTAATCGGGGTCTTCAGAAGGCGCGCGCGTCCTATCTTTGAAATGTTTTTCTCAAAAAAAACTGGATGTATCAAAAAATTTAAAGTGACACGTATTTGTTTTCAATTGAGCTATCGAACGAGGTGTAACTTAATATATCGTGCTATTTGAAAAAATAAAGTGTGGCGCCATTACTTGTTATCACGTAACGCAATGATCATGCAACTAATACTAAAATAATATGTGCAATTTAAATCTAAAATCTATGTGTTCAAGGATTTTGCTGAAAAGCTACCGGGTACATTTTTACTGAATTTATTCCCTTAGAAAATTCCACCCCCCATACCTATTTTCGGTGTTTTAAGAGATATTTGATATTTTTGCTTTCCTGCGAATAAATGAACCGATTCACTAATGTTCATCGCGCGAGAGCCACAAGTCTAACGAACATGTTCCAAATGGAGCATGCTATTGCAATAGCACTTACTATTATTGAATTTTCGGATAACGCTCTCAAGTTCCTCAACATAATATTGTGGGAGAGAAAAATTTTAGATTAATAAGTAAAGCCTGGAAAAGAGAAAAAATATAGTCCCAATTTACCAGCTTACAACGTTGGACACGTGCCCACCAAAGCTTACGCTAATGGTATTACATACAGAGCGTCCTTCGACTGGAGATGGAAGTTGTCTCCCACACTAAATATTACACAAAGGGTTTATGTACTGAATGTTTCACCAAACGCGATTCGTTATTGAACTCTGAATACCTCGTATACTATACATACGTCACTTTTTGAAAACTCATAAGATTTCACTTAGCTAATAGTTCCTATTCCATAGCATTACCTTCTAAAAGACTAGCTAATTTCAGTCCACTTGTGTAGCACTTACGTAACAACACAACAGTTTAAAATTTTGAGCTCGTAATTTAACGAATAAAATTATTTTTGTAGGTACTTAGATTCAAAAACGTCGATGTTTTCTTTATTATACATATTGTAGGACGGACTGGCGGTACCGATTGCACTTTTTAACAAGCTCGCGTATAATAAATATCCACCAGGATTTTTTGCGACCAGCAGTGATTAAGAAAAGAAAATTATAAATTTCATTTTCAAATACCAATTCATTGATCAGACTTGCGGCGATATTACCTGTGGGAGTGTTTATTAATACATCCAACTACATTATTTAGAAACTGTAACTGTGTTCACTAATTTCGCTTTACATACTATAAACAAATATTATAAAATATACTGGGTGACGCAAACTCGTGCCCTAATTTAGAATTTTGTTATTAGTGATATTACAAATACTTGGATTCAGGTCATTGGAAACATTTACCTATTCGGACATTCGAATTCATATCAGCCTGCAATGGTTCTCGAGAACACAATCGTCCTGTACTTATGTCCATTTCTTCTCCTCTTATGCTGACCTCAAGAGCTTCCTGGATCGTTGGGCGATTCCAGTACCTACAAACGTTCCTTTAACCAGCATCACATAAAGAAGTCCCGCGCAGTCAACTAGGGTGACCTTAATGGCCATTCCAAATCGTCTTAATTCAAGAGGAGCGTCAGGAAAACATTTCGTGTAGAATGGCTTTTGCATCGTGCTCCTACCCTGCGTTTACTTTTATACGCCATCCTGTTAAAACCACATGGCTTCCTGAATCAGCTCGAATGTGTGCGGTGCCAGGAATTCATACTGCATCGACCGGTAGCACCCTCAATGCCGTCCATCTCCAATTGTGTTGGACGCTTCCTTGCGATCACTTTGCTCAAGTCGTCTATGTAGTGTATCGGTTAGGAAACGGACGTCGACTATAATTTTTAAAGCAATGCTCGTTGATTCGCCGCAGTAGACGAATTGTTTTGGTAAAACCTTTTTTGGAATTTCCACATACTGTTTTGCGTATTAATGATGAATTTCTCACATATCTATGAAGCGTATAAAATAGTAATTAGGAGAAATTTCAAAGATATTGGATCTAGCAGCAAGAACATTAGAGACGAGACAGGCGACATCCTAATCGAAAGAGAGGTGGAAGGAATATATGGAAATTTTATATGCAAGACAAGAACTAGGAGATATATTAGAAAAGGAAATCAGTATAGAGAGGGATAATCTAGGCTACGCACTCGTTGGGCAAACTTCCCATGTGTACGTTAATAAAGCTCATATCCTAGTTATATCGTAAATAACTATTAAGGGGTTTTAGATTACTCGGCGACCCAACTTTCGTTTATTATTTTTTTTCAATGTCAAGAGCCAGTATGGGGATCAGCAGATAACAGACATAATTCGGTGCGAATTAATATGCTGTTCAGAAGCATGATCTATACGTTATGCCAGATGGCGTGTAGCTTGGCTATTTGATCAGGTATCATGAAGACATGAATTTTTAATGATTTATCAGTGATTTCCGTAGATTTGCCAAAAAATGTTTTGTTGAGGTCGGGTCATCATCTATTCAATTTTTTGTTTGCACGAGAATAATTGTTTGTTTTAATGAATACAGCACATTTTGTTCAATTCATTGATTTACAAGTTGTACATTATTACGTCGAACATTAAGGTAGCTGCAAGAATGGAAATACGGGAAAAATCGGTTACCTAATATGAAATACATACATAAACGAACTAAAACAATAAATTAACTGACATGTTACTTAGAGCAAAAGGGAACAATTTAAATGCACATTATTTCGAATAAAATGAGCATTATATTGGATATTCTCGGATTAGAACTTTTTACTTTTACTTCTGTCAGGTGGAGGTCAGGTCATTGGGTGACATGGGAATCTATTATTATTGTCAACAAAATGTGGCAAAGTACCAAAGTACCAAAAATATTTCACATATTCAACAAAGTTATGGTTATGGCCTGAAATAAATGCGATCTTCTCAAATTCAATGAATTCAATAATGCAATGTTACCAATTACTTATTAAAAAATAATCAAGGAGGGCACTCCGCTTATACGATTCTTGGCCTATTCGAAATCTTAGCTCGTAGAAATCAGTTCGCGAAAAGTCTTCTTCACTCGAAGGATCACCTTGCCGTTCGTTGTTGCAGAATCTTTTTATTTCATTTTTTTCAAGAGGAAGAATTAGAGAAGGATAGGATCTAGAGCTTTTGGTCCCAAAAGCTTTATCCGTCTATCAAAAAAACAATATATTTCTACCATTATTTCCATGAATGTAGTTTAAATAGAACTGAGAAGAAATTGAGGATTTTTAATTTTTCTATTCAGTTGGTCCCAAACTGTTATTTCGGAATGCTATTTCTCACAGCCAGCTTACTAGACCTAGAGATAAATTTCCACACGTTTATGCGAAAAATCAAATCGTTCCCCGGTCGTCACTCATCCACTAGTGGATGCTCGACCTCTCCTAATGAAGGTTTTTGCTTTGCAAAGGAACGCTAGCAAGACGGGTTGGCGGGGGAAATAAAATTCATAGCGACATGAATAGGCTCGCAACGCAAATCGCAACGAGCACTTTTCCACTTTCGTTACAGGGTGACATAAGCAACAACAAACATTCCTCAACTATTAATGAAAATGTAACTATTTATTATCCACCCTGTGTAAAATACATTTGGTGTCAGAGAAGAAGTATCCACAGATGCGCCAATAGAAGATGTTAATGTCTATTATTCTATTCTATATCACTTGGCCATTTCAACACACAGAAAACAACAATATGCAATTTGCAGCAGCATTAAAACTCGAGAAAATATTATACAGGGAATTTACAATTACATGGCCAAATTACAAAACTCCAAAACGGCAAAACACTTCTTCAATTGCAACCATATAACTAAGACATATTTGCTTTTCTTGTCCAATTTTAATATATTGTAGCTTCCATACCACCAAAATATCAACGCTACAGCTTTGTTCAATCCGAAGCTATTCCACTTTTTAAAGTTTCTCTATATCTGTCAAAACTTTAACCTGCGGGTTGTGAGTGATTTTTTGTTAGTTCGCACTCGTATATTGCCTGGAATATTAGCAGCCATAAGCAGCAAAATAAAAAATGTGTATGATCTCTTAATCCTATGTTATGTACATACAATAAACGAATAAAAGAGAACTTATGTGGGCCAATTAATTCGAACTGTAATAATTTGGTCGTGAAAGTAAAAGCTCTCTCTTTTATTGACTATTAAGTTTAACGGAGCTTTTGTGACACAACGTCTTTGGTCCAATGTTATTCTCCGAGTAAATTAAAGAGAAGGGAGATTTTAAAGTTAATTGAACAGTTTATTAATGGCTTGTTTGTGTTAAACCCTTCTTTTTAATCAGCAATTTAAACTACTTAACACTAACAAGCTATAATATTTATCAGCCTTTGAAATTTTAATTATATGCTTTATTAAAGAATTTCTTCAGTAAAAATAAAATATTTCAAGATTAACTTTTCATTCAAAACAGCTTTTTCTATCAATGCTATTTTGAGTAGGTATTATAGTAATTATTAAAGTTACAAAAGTAGATATTTGGTTAAAAGAAAATACTTCCAAGTATTGGTAAATAATTCACAGCAATTAAGTTTCTGTTTGTCAAGTTTGTGGACGAAAGAACTTAATTATGCTGGAATAAGAGGATATTCGCCCTTAAATTTTTTAGTCGATATCACAAAAAATAAATAAAGGTTGAATAGAAGATGCGTCATAGTATTTTATTTTATAAGGAGCTAAAGTGATACTTTTTGTGGCGAATCTGTAGACGTTTGACGGATGAACGAAGTGAGTCCAGCAACTACAGATGAGGCACAAAAAGCATTTTTAGCTCCACATAAAATATACTATTTTTTCGACAAACGTCCATGCACTTATCTAAATTCCAATAAACATGATTATTTTGCTTACAAAAAGAGTAAAAAATTTCAATTTTGTAATATTAATGTTGAGTCTTCCGTCTTAATACAGAGTACACTGTCAATAGCTGTAGGTGTAGATACTTTATATAGCCATGATCAACATGTAGAACATTACTTTGCGTCATTGAAATATTGGAAGTACTGCAGGGAAATCCTCACGTAATATATTGTGAGTATCCGACATAGTTATTCCGAAATACATCTTGGTAAACCAGCCTGGCATATTTCTATTCAAGAGGTGATTCAGAATTTTGCAGCAGAAAGGTAAAAGTTAAAAGCGAAAGCGTGTATAAAATGTTTTGATGCATTAAATTCAGCACTAACAAATAACTATGAATGCACGACGAAGAATGTAAGGTAAAAAAAACTTGTGTGTGTCAGCTCCGCCGCACGACTGGAGTTTACTCCTTACGAACGATTATTTTAACTTCAATCACTTGATAATAGGGTACACGCGAATGTCAGTTTTATACCAAAATGTGTATTTATCAGATGGTTTATGTTCGAAAATGTCCAACTACATCAAAATATAAATTGTTTATAAATTCAGTAATTAAGTGACAATCTGCTAAACGTCGATCCCACTGGCGATGAAATAAATACTTTTCCTGGTGTTCGAATAGGCGTTGATTCACATTTCGGCACTAAGCAATATTTGGAGTATTTAATATTAGGTTTTTCCATATTAAATCAAAAGATTCAAGGAATTTAGGAACGAACAAACACTGCAAATGCGGACTTTACAGCGCCAACTGTCATATCTAATCTATGCCACTCTGTTTTCACTATTTCCATGCTCTATGCCGTCAGACATAAACAGCCGTATCCATAGATAATATACATAATTTCAATGTACGCAACGCGTTACTTTTAGTTAACGCGAAATGTAACGCTTGATTTTACTACTCATAAAATTCCCGTACCGCGGGCTGTCACTGAAAATCGATTCTTAAGGAGTAAACTCCAATAAATAGTATAAAATTAACAAAAAATAGTTACAGTAGATATGACCTCCAAAAGCTTCAGATGCATTCGGCAATTTCTCAAAACTGATTCCATAAAGCTCAAATACTGAATGGTTTCCGGAAGTAGGCGGACAGGGTAATTGGACCAAACTTTGCATATCAATGAATTCCTTAACAACGGCTCTTCTATAGCGTCTGGAATCACAATCACTGTTTACTTTTTGGTAGCTTATGTACTTAATTAAGTGTTATCACCATACTGTGCTTTATACCAATTATTACAAAATAACATATAAAGTAAATTTCCCTAAACTGATAGATTTAAGAAAATGACTTTATATTGTAATTTTCACAAAACAAAGTAGGGATAAAACTCAGTTAAAATGAAATATGTTCGAATGAGATACCCGAAACCAACAATCACATCGTGACCTGACCTGAAATTCCAAATGAATCTTTTATAGGAAATCGAAAAAACAGAATTGTCTTCGGAAGACGAATGAATGTAGGGTATTTATAAGACGAACTATAACGTGGTGAAATCGCACAACCCTCTTAGGCGGGATATTAACTGATCCCTCTGTAAAATAAAAAAAGGTGAAAACATGGAGATCAATCACTTTCAACAAAAAGCTCGTGAATTCTTTAGGGGTGAATTTGTATAGAAACACTTGCGATGGTTTTAAAATAAAAATAACACAATCCTTGTCAGCGGCTGGGTGTATCTTCTCTTTATTTTTGTTGGGTATATCTTTCATGAGAAAATATAATATTTAAACCATTTCAATGCATTATCTAAAGAATTTTGTTAATTAAAAATATATTTTAAACTGTCGTCGGGGGAGGCACAAAACAATGAATATACTGTACGACCAAATCGCATTTAACAAAAAGAATCAACTGTTATGCTTAAGAACTAACAATAAATGCTCTTCTGTTTGCAAATCGGCATACGAGTAACAACATAATTATTTCCCATATTATATTTCTATAATTCCACCCAAACACCTATTTTAAGGACGTTTTGAGCAAATATAGGAAAACTGTTTTTAAACCGGACAGACATATTTGCAAAAATAGAAAATTAAATATGAAATATGAAAATATAAAATATAAAAAATAAAAATATAAAAAATAAAAAATAAAATTGTTTACCGGATTGCGGAAATCTAGATCGACATTTTTGAAATAGGATAAATTCGAAATTCTTTAGAAATATTGAAGAAAGCTGTGGTTTAAGCATATATAAGAAAGTCACCTACATATTTTTGAAATAGGGGAGACAAATAGTTCATAAATATTTAAAGCTGTATGGCATCTTTCACTTAAAGTAATCTAACTTTTCCGATAGTCGATCATTATTTCTGGCAAAGAATAGGGAGGTTCGGAGAAAAATAAGATATCTATTTTTGGCATGAAAATGACAGAAAATTGTTATTGTAATTGATTTACGGCGAAATTTTTTTTCTACAAAATTTTTTTGCGGCGTAATAAGCGAAAGAAATTAGCTTATCACGCCCACATGCTAGTTCGCTTTGTTATTGGTTTGACGTCAGAGATTCGTAAGGCGCTCCTCCCACTTCTCTTGAAGTGCCCCTGAAGCGGTACCTATCTCATAATATACTTATTGAGACTATTTCGAGCGTGGATTTTTAAAGTAAGGTGTCAAGGAAACATAAAACAAAGACAACATAATCGATATAATGATGCAACAAGGGTATCAAAAGTCCGATTCACATAATTTGCCATATTTATGTAGTAGGTAAATGCCCCGGTAAATGTGGAAATGGTATGTGATTCTTGCATCTAACTCCAATTTCATTCAAACTCAAAACAGTAGTGTAAAGGCAGACCGGTATAAGTAAAACAAAGTCAACAATTTATTAACTGTACATCCCTTTTATAATTCAGTATAAGTAGGTATGTAGATTGTAGATGCCTGCTTACTTCTGTTTGTAAAATAGGTACCTACCTATATTCTCTAATACAATACATGCCTACTCATTTATGTAGGTATGTATACCTAAGTGATTGACAAGTTATCAAGTTAACAGTTTTATAACGGATTGGAAATTTTTTAAAAAAACGGAAACAAATACAACTCACGCGAATCAAAAAACTTCGCTGCGTAGGTACTAGGTACTTGTTTAACAAAAAGAAACAACTGCTATATTCTGGAACGGTTAATGTAGGAACTCGGAAGAGACCCTTAAAGACGCATGTATGGAGTACGAAATTATACCTATGGGTGCGAAACTTGGACAATGGGAGAAGCGGATTGAAAAAGAGTAGAAGCGTTTGAAATGTGATGCTACAGACGGGTGTTGAAGATACCGTGGATAGACAAGTTAGCAATAAGAAGGAATTAGAAAGAGTTGGGGAAAAGAGAAAAGTATCGAAGGCAATAAAGAATATGGGATAGGATCGTAGGATGGTAGGAGACCTTCTGAGCACAAAGGAATAGTTCGCGACATACTAGAGTCAGAGATAGGAATAAAGAGGTAGAGGTTGGAGCAGATTAGACTACTGCTCTCAAATAGTTGGTGATGTAGAATGTTCTACTTTTACGGAAATGCGTAGGCTAGCTCAGGGAAAGGATGGAGGTACGCGTCCTACCAGTTTTCAACAGAGAACTTTATGATGACGTACTATTTAATTATTATTGTAAAATAGTTAATAAAATTTCCTTTTTTAGTTCAGGGAGGGAACGCTACGGCGATTCAGTATTTGACTCCGTCATGCTCCTAGCATCCTGTTTCAAATTATGCTAACCGTAACACGTTACCAAGTACCAAGGGGTCCCAGAAAACAGTCGATAAATTACATTATGTTCGATTTTATTTAGAGTGGCTGCAATGGGGCAGCCGATAATTTTATAAACTTTTGCAATGATAAACTAACTCGCGAAAATATCGATAATGCTGACCGATTTTCCTTCAGGCTCCAACGAACCACTTTTTCCGTTTTATTGGTGTGCTGTACGATGTATTAGTCTGGGTACAAAACAGAAAACACCAGTTAGAGCAAGTTAATAATATTTAACTATTTAACTACACATACATATGCATAATACTTATGGGACTGCTGCGCGCTGAAGCTGGGACTTGTACGTTATTCTAAGTTCTGACGTCACGCGGCCTACTCTCGCTGCAAGGTACGATTTCTAGCCTCGCACCGACGGAAAACTTTGCAACGGCTTCACAGGCGAAGGATTTTTTTTTAACAAAAATTAACAACATAACTGCCTTCAGTATAATAAACTCTATCAATTTTAATGAAATTTGAAAATTACCGAACCTGCCTATTATGGCGGTTCAGAAAAAGTCCCAAAACTTTCGCATTTGCCATTCTCAAAAACTATTAATTTTAGAGGCAGGAAATGTGATACACAGCACACAGGTAATTCAAATTCGAGTACGGACGTGCAATCCCGTTTACTTAAATATTAAAAAGATGGGCGGTAGATTTGTATTTGGCACTTTTGCAGAATTTGCTACCGTTGAGAAATCTGATCCATTAGTATAGGAGATGCGGCATAAAATTTGCCATTTTACCACCAAATAAGTCTACATTTTCAGTCAACAAGCTAAGCTACGCAGAAGTGAAAAGGTAATAACATAAAAAACGGCCGATAAGTAAGTACTAGAATTACTACACTTTTGTAAACCGCTCTTTTAGAAAAGGAGGTGTAACGTAACGAATGTTCTCAGACCTTAGGAAATTTGTTAATTTAATTGCTTTCTGTAATAGAATACTCACTGACACGAGAGAAAACGACTGATGTTTTTAAAATGACAAAAGTAAAATAACAGTGGATGTGTTATTGAGAAAAATAATTTCCATGTCGATGTCTGTTTTATACTTAACCTGATTGTTAATGAATTATTATGGGAATTTATGAAACGGAACTTGGAAAATAGTAATCGTATTATGCTGAAAAGGTGTCTTATATCAACCTGGAATTGATTTAGTTCTGTCCCTATTACCCGTTCAACGTTCAAGGCGATTCATATGTAAATATGCCGACAGTTTTGACGGTGCTTTGGAATATGCTGATTAAATCGAATTACTCAATTTCCGTTACAATAGGGGTTAATTAGGAAAATTATAGCGACTATGTTTATTTTAGGATGCTATTTAATAAACAGTTTAATATGGTGAACGGACTTTTACAGCCGAGTTGATCAGTTTAAAGTTCCCTTGATCATATTGATTTAAACTTTCCCGAACAAAATGAAACCGGCACACAAAGTGTTGAAACTATATTGGATTTTCCGATAGCTATCCTGGCCTAAATTTTACGAGGTAAAAGTTGTTCCGACTTACCTATATGATGAATTTGGAGTTGTTGATCAGAAGCGGCCTGGAAGAAAAATTCCTATCTTCAGATATTGGAGCTTTCACAAGAAGTTAGACTTGACGAAAATTTCTGCAAAGTTGATTACCAAACACAGTGATGTTAGTTAGAAGGCAAGCAATAGCAGAAGCACGCTCTCGATCTACACCCGTGGTGTGAACGATGCTGGACCATGGTACTGACGGAACTTGGGTATATTTTTAAGATATAGAAATAAAAGAGAAGTCAATAGAATGGAAGTATTCTAGTACTTCAGTTTCCTGTTCAAGAATTTGAAGTTTTTTGGGACGGTCATGAAGTGATTGTGATTGACTATCAAAGTAAGCATACAATAGTAACTAGACAATATTATCCCACGACGCTGTAACAAAGCTTGATTAGAACGCGTCTATGGATCTAACAAACTTAGATTGGCGTTAATATTATTTTGTTCTGCTGAATCAAATAAAAAATCGCGGCACCTGAGAAAAAGAAACATATGGAAGTACGTCATACGCGTCAATGAACCGAAGAGAGAGGGAACGCAGGACGCGCGATGCCTTGTCCGAGTTGATTAATAGAATACGAACGGACGTTTCCGAAGAATAACGGAAAAGTAATAAAACTGCTTGTCGGCCGGAAATCAAGAATCTTCTCGACCAGGCATTCTCCGACTAATTATTTTCTGAACTATTGAAGGTACCTAACTACCTGTCTTTCGTTGCGTGGTGTGACCTACTTTTGCACAGTAAGTAAGTGCCGGTATTTAATTATTGTTGCTGTGAGGCTACCAATAATTAACATAAGTTAATTAATCCGTTGATGAGGTACAATCGGCTGATTAAGGCTTGATCTGAAATTCTACGGATGCCGTGGATGTTGAAACCGTAAATTCGCACAGGCTGAATGTATTCAGAGCCGTGAAAGTAGCACGCCTCTTTTCAACTAATGCAGTGAGCGATTGAACATCCCGTCCGGTTGAGTTGCAGAGCGATTATGCAACTGCGGACGTGCTAATTAAAGGCCATCCTATTAAGGAATTACCGTGAGTGGCTGAAACGTACATCTACGATCTACATTTCGTCTGGATTACACAATCATGCGGTCACGTAAATCCAAATACCGAGTACACAGTCATCCTACGGGACGACCGGCGGTTACCAGAATACCGTCACGGAAAGAAATGCTTGCGAAACCTGGTTGAAGATTCAGTGCTCGTTTGCTATTCGATCGCGTGAATAATTATCGACTAGATAATACCACAGAGATCTCAATTTTAATTTCCTATAAATATTATGTATGATACCGTTTTACTCGTTGATTGAATGCACATAGTTAAATTAATAGAATCATATTTATTGGTTTTCCGTGTTTATTATTTTCTCGCGGAAAATTTTTTGGGGGTGATTCCTTGTCGAAAAATAAGGGCGGTCTTTTATTACAAATTACTCCTATATCCTTCACTAAGGAGATACGTTCCTCCAAAGAGGGAGAGAAAAATTAAGTTTTTACTTTTTCTGAAATTTTGGGGAAGATAACAAATATGAAATTAAGAGGACTTTTCTCACTAACAAAAAGTCTACTTTGTTTTAATGACACGAAACTAACAAATCTTGTTCAATTTTTTAATATGCCGGAATGTGATAATCTAGAAGCATGCATTAGAAAGCCTGTTTCTCTCATGTTTTTCATAATACTACTTAATAATTTTCAAGTAAAATATTACTTTTAACGAACTCTATTGAAAAGTTTGCTTCGTCGGTGAACAAGACTTCTGCTGGGGTCTTGTTCAATCATTTGAAGAATCCATCTACAGTATGAAAAATAAAGGTTTAAAAGTGGAAAGATTGATACGATATAAATACAATTGTTGATCCTTTAATGAAATTTTTCAGGCCGTTGAGTTGCTAACGTTTAATATTTCAGCAATTCTTATACGTGTTTCTTTATGTTCCTCAATTAAATGAAGACCTGCTTCTTCTAGTACAGTTATCCTAACTTTTCGTCTGAGAACATACCCGTCCTTTTTAAAGAAACGTTGGTACAGACATTTAAATATGGTGTGATGAGGTATGACTCGTTGAGGGTACATTTCAGCATCAAGCATCAGTATCAGCATCAAAATTTCTATTGGCGAGACCATACACAAATTGGAAATCGGTCATTTCAGCTTTGGTGCAATTATTTATGTCCAGTGAACGAATAAGATTACGATGAAAATACAATAGAAATCACTGATCACAACTTGTACAATCGAAGCCACAGAACAGGACTTCATAGCTTCGTATTTAGATATTATGCTGTGTATGATACTGTGTTTTATATCTTTACTAGAAAATTATTAGTTTGACGAAAAACCTAAAAGATATAGAAAAGATTCTGAAGGACTTCGGCTTTCTAGCGCACATTCTTAGATATTTACGTTCCGGTACATAAAGAAATTCCTATAAAAACTGAACAGGGGCTGCTAGTTTCCTCCTCCTATAACAATACCGGAAGGTTGAAAAATATTTGGAAGTAACCTTTTTATTAGAGGGAAACGTCCACCAAATTTAATTTCTCTACCTTCTCCAAAATCTGAGGAAAAAATAAAAACCTAATCTTCACCTCCCCCTCCTCGAGGAGGGATATGGGGGTATATGTCTATATGAAAAGCCACCTTTATTTCTGCTCAAGGAATCATCTCCTAAAATTTTTCGCATTTATTTGGAAACACCCTGTATAGGTATTATGCTACGACTTCTGACTTGTCATTAACATTTTATATGCCAGTAAACATACTTGATTAGCAGTAAGGAACTTGGAAGTATCCCTTAAGAAAATTATGTACTGCAAGAAAGCACATAATTATCTTTAATTCGCAAACCAACGCTGCCTGGAGAATTCCAAGCTTCAACAACAGGTGGGGAATGCAAGACATGTACAAATCCATGTTCACTAAATGTAGGAAACTTTACACTCATTTGCATTGTTAAACTCTATAGAAATAAAATGATTTTAGGGAAACATGATGATATTTTTTCGATTGCGCGTAACTTAATGTTGATAACGAACTACAACCAATGAACGCATGGGTCATTTTAGCTGCAACATATTTGTTATTTGTTGTCAATAACAAATTAGAGCAAATGTGTCTTAATGAATTATTTGCTCAGCCCCAACCAATAACACACCTATTAGTAGCAAAACAGTACCATTGCTTCATTTTTATAGATCTCAGTTCGTTGGAGTTCCTCTAGTTTATTTGATAAGGTAAGCAGGAAATATTAAAATAGTCTGTCAGTCCAGTTTGCCAAGCTGGTAGATAAGTTGGCCTCTGTGCTATACATGCGGGTATTTACCGGATAATATATTTACGTCACCGTGCCTAAGTGGATACCCAGGCAGCTTAACGGAGACGCGCGGTGAATTTATTATTAAAGCGCCTCTGCTTATTTAACAAAATTGGTTTTTTACCACAACCTTATCGATTTTGTATTGGAAAAGTTTTAATTTAAAAGAAAGCTAAATCTATTATGGATTTAAGGAGACTACGCAAAATTTAGAACTTTTTTATTATAATACTGCAGACTGATTTCTAACTTTCAAAAACGAATATTAGGCAAATCCCTACTTTAAACGAAATCGAATTTCCAGGTTTATTATAAAAACAGAGCTCCTTTTACAATAATTTCGTAATTAGGTGAGAAAGTTTGGAACTATTTCATGCGGTATCATCTGAACTTTCAGAAGCGGAATCCTATTTCAGCATAGCCCATTTCACACTAAGTACTGAGCCTGGTTCTTTGCTAAGGACTGTGTATTAAGATTACCTACTTCCAGTGCAATTCCTAATAAACTGAACAAATGAATGTAGCTGTTTTCTGCCCCAGTGTTGTGTTGGTCAGTGATTTTATAAATTCGCCTATATTAAGATTGCCCTTAAGGTTAAAGAATTTACAAAAATAACTATAAATTTTTAGATCACCAATTTACAAGCCCGCAAAATCTAACTGTTAAGTTTCACAATAATAACTACCCTTTTGGAAAGTTTCACTGTGTTGCAAGCAACCCACTTGTATCTTAAACTGAATGCTTAGAATATTTATTCTTTAGGGCAAGGAAAATTATATTTTGCTAAATGCCAATACATAAAGTCAGAGAATTTTAGTAGATCAAAAATTATAGCATTTTAGAAACCGTGCATCGAGGTGACTTTGATTATTTTTTCATCGTCAAATTTACCAATAGGAACATTTCATCTGGGTCTAGAAGCATGTATTATTTCGGTTAATACACGCCTATTCTAAGAGCCAATGAGATTTCTTCAATTTCTTAAAATCGACCAATCAACTGTCATTGTAAACGATAAAACCATACCTATACTTGGGCCGCCCAACAGACGGAGTGATCACCCTGCAAGAACGTGCTCTAGCGGGGCCAATAGTAATTTATGACGACCGAATTGGAGTGATGCGACTTCGTTGGGTCTAAAGAAAGCGCATCACTCCGTCTGTTCGGCGGCCCAAGTATAGCTTTCCCAATAACTGATAAATATGCCCCTTGCTTTTAATCAACTATGCTGTGAATGATAGTTTTGAAATTTCTACCTTGCAACTGTCACTGTCATATTATTTTCGAGTTTTCTTGCAACGTCGTTTTAAATTGTTTATTAACCTCCCTAAAATACATTCGAGATCATTTTTTATAAGATAAATACGTACATTTCAAATTGTATTCAAATTTTATTGCCATTCGGCAAAAAATCTCGAATCAAGGGAAGTAGAAAAAATCGCTCGAGCAAGCTCTCTCGATTTTTTCACTACCTTGATTCTCGATTATTTGCCATGACAATAAAACTTTCATCCAATTAAACATGTATTTATCGATAAAAAAATGATCTCTTATGTATTTACCTACGGTAATTTTTTCGATAATTTTGCTTGTTGATAAGTTGCCATAGTTGCGAATTTGTAGGTGCATTTATAATATATAATCTAGTTACTTTAGTACCTGCCAAACGTCAAATATTCCCAACACATTTCTTTGTATGTGAATTAATTGAAATAAAATTTCGTTTTGAACTACCTTGCTTCGATTCAAAAAATAATCTTGTTAAATACAATTCGTGGTCTGGAATTTTTAGGTAATTTTACTCAAGCTGTTGCTTTTACTAACCACTCGTCTAAATTTGACTGTCAAATTTACACTCGTGGTTACCAAGCAAAGCAACAGCTTTCGTAAAATTTCCAACAATTCCAGACCACTTATTGTATTACTACAGATAATAAATAGTACGCGCTCTAAGCATTCCGCGTCGTCTTTCAAAATGCCTACCACACACGCAACCAGCCGTCCGAGTACTGAGATGTGGCGCTCTAAGGCAAATGCATATTCGATATGGGAGCGAGATCGGCGCGACTCGGGAAAATTTCGTCGTATGTGCTTTTAGGTGGAAGAATTATAGCTCGTCTGGGAGCGCTGTTTGAGCGCACACTTACTGTTGGGCAAAGCACGGGACGCGCGAGTTTGTACTTCTGCGGCAGTGTTTATTGTTTTTGTTTACCATATTTAGGTCTGAGATAGCTCATTGCTTTGCTTATAACGTGAGCAATTAGCTGCATTATCGTGTTTATTTTTAAATATTGATATTTCCAATACTTAGCATGGCTAAAGATAGTGGTTTAGTTAAAGTCAACACTTAAACATTGTGGAGTGAACTAACAAAGTGGTCGCCTGATTTTTGCAATTTTCAAAATTATTATTGTGTTGTAATACTCCATTCAGTTAAAAATGAATATTTTTTATCTAAATATAGACTTTTGACGAAAAACTTGAAATAAAAATGAAATGGACGTCCTAAGCCTGTGCGAAGTATCAAATGCTTTTCGAAAGGTCGCGGTAAAAGTTATGTGCGAAAGTTTAACCTTTTGGATTTGGTATTTTCGTTAAATATTGCGGCGAGTGAAATTTCTTGTTTGAAAATGTTTGAAAATGGTTTCTAAAGCACTTCATTTAAAAAACCTACGGGGGAGAAACCGTCAGACGCCCCCCCCCCAACCCCTGAGCGGTGATTTCATTCTAGAGCACTGCCAAGTTCTAAAGTCAGGAGCGGCCACTGTTTAAACTTCAGTTTTGATTGTAAAATTTTACTTGGAGAATGGCTGAGACTAAATAATTGTGGCCTATTTGTTTTAAAATCACGATAACACTGCAGCTTGGGGTATTATCAGATAGGTACAGTTTTCTGTGATTGGTCCAATTTAGCGAAACGGCGAATTGTCATTGACCTGATAGAATGGTGTTGATTAATCAAAAATGTACCACAAAAATTAAATGAAATAAGAAATTCGGTAAAATAATTTCCGTACTGAAATAAAAAATGACCAAAAAATTCGCTGGGATAGTGATCTATATATACTTCAGTAGCTTTTTTGCTACTATTCGATTGAACCAGCTTCGAAATGCTCCACAGGAGGACTTTAGAATCGGCGAACCTCAGCAGTCGGCCGTGGGTGAGCGGGTGTGTTTCGGTTCTCGCGACAGGAACAGGACCACTTGTTTGCTGCTTTGCAGTGTTGCCAGTTTGTACTTCACGGCCTCTTAATTTAATTGGGCCGTGCACCGGCACAAGGAAGTTCAGACAACACATATACAGTGAGGTCCTATTCTCGTTCTTAAATCTTCGATGTCATGAGGTTGTGTGCTGTATACTTTGCTTTCTTTGCTTCTAATTTTGACGAACATCTAAATTCAAGTGTTAATATCTGGAATAAAAGATAACAGAAATATGAAAATGTATAGGGTGTTCCATTAAAAAAAATGACATTGACAGCTGTACCTACATGAAAATGGAACAACTTGTATATTTTACATATTCCTTACAAAATTCTAAATTGGAAATAAAAATTGACGTGTCCGAGTATTTAATTATTGAAATATTGATAAAAAAGAAATTATGAATTTTATTCCAAACTTTAGGACCTCGCTGTAGAAAAGGTAATCCCACCTGTCATTTTTATGCCCAGCGAAATTCAAATTCGTACAAATTAGAAACCCAAATGGATTTTCAGTTACGATTTTAACATTTTCGGTTTCGTGATAACACTTTTTGAGGTTTTTAAATCTTACTTCAGACATATGAAGTCGGCCAGAAGCTTGGCAGACCAAGTTTAATCTGAACGATAACAAGGTCATGCCGCCGCAAGAGAATCTGTCACAAGTGATACGGGAAATAATATGAAAATATGTCAGTATACGTTCACAGCCGTGTGAAATTGATTTGTTTTACAGGGTTTTTCAAAAAATGTTGCATCCACAGCCGCCGAGAATTAAGGGTGGCCAACTGGTGTAACCAGTAAAATCAGACTGGCATTAAAATGATAATGCTTTGCCTTTCTTCGTCACAGTGCGAACAAAATTCTAACAAATCTAACGGTTATGGATAGACGTTGAGAACTTTCTTAAATGGATGGCCCGTTTTCTAAAATACAGAAGATGAAAGTCCAGTGATGTTGATCTAAAAAGATTTTAATGTCTTTAACTACTCCCAAGTTGCAATTTCTCAATTGAGCTGAGCACAGGTTAGACACCGATCGTCAAATCAGTTTCTCGGAGAGCCAGAACATCGACTAGAGAATCTAAATCTTTAAAGATTGTCAGTGTCGCCACAATGGCTTGTACTTTCAAAACACGTGGATAAGCCTGTAGTCATCCAGCCACCCGAAACTGCTATACTCCGCGGTTGTCAAACATTCAAGATTCAAATCATTGACTTATTATTCTACAGGTAAAAATACCTACAGTTTGAGCAATGCATCTTTAGTCGCGTATGTTCTTAGAAGCCGACACGAATGCAGTATTTTGTTTCCATCCTAATACGCAAATACCGGAAATTTGATGCATACGTCTTTCGGAAATGAATTAATCTAAGATGCACCGCGCATCATGCTCGATTCGTCGAGATACCAATAACCAGAGCGCGTAGGGCACAACTGTCACTTGCTTTTAATGTCAGTGGTGTCGCCAATTTCAAGAATGTTGTTTTTGTAAAGTACTAGTAGTTAGTAGAAGCTTTATTGATCGCTAACATCTAATTATCATTTGTATACTTACTGAATTTGTGTTTAATTGCGAAATTTTAGTCATGTAAGTATTAAAAATGAATGTTTTCTTCAATAAATGATAAATGTCGATTGTTATTTATATGTTTCGTTTAATTTTTGTCCCATACATCGCACGCCACTGCAACTGCTTGGCAACAAATGCAGCATTGATCTGCTTTTGTTTCCGCAATCAAAGATCCGTTAGTCAAACTGTAAGCCCTTAGATCCTAGTCCTATTTAGTGACTGATAATCATTACTGAAAGTACCTCTAGTGCACTAAATGATTTTTCAAATATTTTCTGCAATAGCTAAAAAATATTTAAAAAACTGAAGGTCGATTCTCCCCCCCTAAAGTCAAATAGTGTAACATCCAAACAACTAAAAGCTAAAATAGAGAGTCGAATTCTGAAAGGGTTCAAACTTGATACTGTAATGTGAAAGAGTGCGAAGTGAAACTGTAAGGATTACCTATATTGCAGCTTGCTCTGAAAAAATAGATGTTATTAACCTAACTGAAGAACACACGAGGAAGGAATTAGAGAAGCGAAACAGCAGCAGACTTTAATGCAAGTATTCCGAAATAATTATCCCTATAAGATAGGTTAAGAACCTCTAAAGACTGACGAAAAATAAAGGAGCATCATAATGATTGACAGGTCCGGGCTTTATTTTAATAGAGGAAGTTCGTTCAACTACAGATTAGGATTAGTTGACGGAATTGCCGCCAGGTTTGGGATGCTGTGAACTTGGTTTAATCAAGAGATATTGTGAATGAATCTGCAGTGTCTGTTTGTTCAAATAACATCGCAATTGGGTACCTTGCTGAAAACATTGAAAAAGTTCAACAAATGAGAACTTCATATTAATTTCATTTAAAGCAATATTATAACCGAAATTTATATATAAAATCTCTACAAATATACAGCGAAGCGCTGTTACCTAGATACCCAAAATTTTCTGGAATATCTAGAGTATTTCAGTCTCCACTCTGAGATTGTACATTTTTGTTTTTTTTATTTCTAACGTTTATGTATTTTTTCCGATTTTCTGACATGTGTATACGGTCTTTCGCGGAGTTTCAAGATAAACATTCGGCTTAGTTTCCAATTTTTCTGCTCACCCCTTAAACATTTACGATTTACGATTTTTTGTCGTAAGTCTGGCTCTGACACATCCAGATGAGTGAAAAAAATCAACCCCACCCACAAGAACCGATGACATTGGTGTTCACAGTATTATGCTTAATAAAAGTTCGAATGCATCTGAGGCAGACTGGCGCCACTAATTAAAGTAAAAATTCACGGATGGGGAAATCATAAAAATAAAATAAAATGTCTCCTTGACATTCTCGGCTAAGGATCACACGAAAGTACAAAAATGTACAGAAAAAGGAAGATTTTTAAATTTTTGGCTCAATACAAATCCTTTAATGGGTCACACCCATACACGTACGATTTTGTCCATAAGGAGTTAATATATATGTTAATAAATATATGTCTTTCAATCTATACTTTGAATCTTGCGCCCATCAAGTTTACGAAATCGTTAAATTTTCACAAATTTATTTTTATTTATTTGAAGAGAATGGTGAACCTAAAAGTTATCTACATATTTTCCGTACTGTTAACTCCAGTTAACTTTTTAATTAAATTTCTCCTAGCTTACAACTCTTCAAAATAATTTAGTAATATTTCGTTTCTGCAGAGAATTTTTATAATTGAATAATCCAAAAGGTGTCCTAATTACATTTGTTAGCTTTCGTGTTTATACTTTCATTAAACGATGAACTGACCCAACATTAATTTGTTTTGTAAGTTATTTTTTCCAGGAGAGAATCTCAAATGTATCCAATTAAAATATTTTTTTAGTTGGGAGAACACAAATACCGATTTGTGATTGTAATTAGGGAGCGTGGTATTTTGAATTTCAATCTCCGAAAAATATTTACCATAACATAAAGAAAAACATCTTGTATAAAAAACAAATTAAATCGCTTTCCATATATGCTCATTGTTGCAAGAATAGAGAACAATATGAGTTTACTGTTATCCAAATTTATTTTACTATTAAGTAATTATCCCACATTCATAACATTCTGCTTACAAAGAATACAGTTCTTAGCGAACAATGTTGCTTGTTTAGACTAATTAAATGTGCCACTTTGTTAGGTAAGTATCCAATTTAGAACAGAATGTTATTGTGATACTTGTTTACGATATTCCAGAAAACACGATTCATACCTCATTAATAAGACAGAGAAAATATAATTTCAGCAAGATATTTTCCTGGAGATGCCTTCAAGAAAAGAGGCTGACTATTGTTTATTGTAATTACGACTCGGGAGACAGCTTTGAAGTTTATAAAAGAGAAAATAATAAAAGAAGGAAAGAGCGCCTATGTGAAATTTGTGGATTTAGAAAAAGTCCTAGACAATACCAAAATGAAAGAAAGTCGAAGTCGTGAAATATAGGAACATGAGAGTGATACAATAAATTATCCGAAATTTCTAGGAGAGTAAGACAATGCTGGGCAGGGTTTGGTAAACTTAAGTCTGGCGAAATTCCAATAAACTTAAAAAACAGTGTGCGAATCATGTTCATTAACGGTTCTCACCTACCTACGACTTGGAAACAATGTAGTTAACACGTCAAGTAGCATATAAATCAGCATTGCAACGCGCATGGATAGAGTTATGCTCTAGATTAGTTTGGGATATGAGATAATGAGGAAATCCGAAAAAAAAATTAATTGATGTTCTTACGTTCTTAGTCGAGATGGGCTGGTCATGCCGCGAGTCGAAAAAGTAGAGAAGAATTGGATAAGCAGGGCTGAATGGAAAAGAGTTAAAAAATTTGGAAGGCGCCCATATCCAGGAGTGGAATGAAACTGGTTGAGAAGTTTTAGTATTTATATACCTAATAAATAATAATAGTATAAGACCGAAGAAGCAATAAAGGAATATGAGGGAAAGAGAAGAATAGTAAAAAGAGTATGTAGGCAAAAGAAGAGGAAGTACATGGAAGGGAAAATGAAAAGAATGCAGGAATGTTATGCGCAAAAGGAGATCCGAAACTTTCATAAAGAGGCAAGACAAAGTAAAAAGGGCGTTTGTACAGATGCCACCTACTGCTACAGTAAAGAGGGTGAACTGATAGGAGGAAAACTTGAGATGACGGAGAGATGGAGAGAACATTTTATGGAACTGTTTGATGAGTCGGAGAGCAGAGTGGGGGAGGATGATGATGATCAGAGTGGAAATGAAAGGACCGAGAGCACACAGGCACCAACAGTTGAGGAGGCGGAAAAAGTAATCAAGTCCCTGAAAAATAACAAAGCGCCCGAAAACGATGGAGTGGAGAGTGAATTAGTGAAATGTGGGGTAGAGTACTGACCGATCAAATATATTTATTGATTAGGGATGTATGGGAAAAACGAGAAATGCCAAGATAATGGGGGCAAGCTATTTTAAGACCGACATATAAAAAAGGAAACAGGCATGAATGTGACAATTATAGGGGGATAGCACTGTTGAGTAATATCTACAAGATTTTCTCCAAAATTCTTACAAGCAGGCTGAGAAACCACATGGAGAGGATACTGGGGGAATACCAGGGTGGCTTTAGACAGAACAGATCGACTATTGACAAAATCTTCACCTTTAAACAGATTATAGCAAAGAGTGAGGAGAGGAGAGTGCAGTTGCATGTGTTGTTTATAGACTTTAGGCGGGCATATGATAGTGTAGACAGAAAGCAAATGTACAAAGCGATGAAGAATCTAGTAAATTTTGCAGCTAGTTCAGGTGACACTAAATTGCACGGAATATAGAGTAAGAGCGCATGGCATGACATCAGAGCCATTTACAGTTACAAATGGCTTAAAACAGGGAGACGATGCATTGTAACGATGCAAAAGAAAATACAACAATTATTCAAACAAATGGATAATAATTTTCTCCGTTCGTACCAAGAGAGATGCCGCTGCAAGATGGGGGAAATCTGTTCGCGTCGCACGCAGCAATTCTCCTTCCAAAAGTCGAATACCGCTGGTCTCGATATAGACCGAACGCGCCGGGACCTCGACAGCACTTCTCTGAGAGTGTTGACACGCAGTAGAAACTACTCAGGGTATACTCCGAAGACGTAAACGTTTATGAGATTAAATGTTTATTGTCGTACCGCCGATAGAACTGTTAAATACTTGATAGTTGCTAACCGAAACCGTCGATAGTGTGTCGTCGTAATACCTAGAGTTTTAGAAACCCGATTACTAATTCGGAGGTGGGCCCTAACATACGCGAAGGCACATTTTCCAATAATCCGTAAACACAGGTAATCGATTAGAGCTAGCTTGCCTAATTAATTACAGACCTAAGTTGCAGGGGGTGAAATACCAGCCGCTCTTAGGGGGTAAATACAGTGCAGAGTTCTTTAACACAGTATATACCTTGCTATTACATAACGCAACACAGCCATCATTTACGCTGAAGGGAATTGTGCCAATCGAAAGACGGAATAATTCTCTTCTCCGCACATTCATTAGGGAAAGCTTGCGTCGAAAGGCTGAGAGAGTCCCTACCCGTTACATCACACCAAAACAACATTTACTCCCCGTGAATAACCACAAGGCAGTACGACTTACATGCCTTCGTAGATTTTGGTTTGTGATTTTCCGAATGTGGGTGCCCGATCGGTAACCTACATTGCCACGAGCGAAATAAGTTATCTATCCGTCGCACGTTGAGTGTATACAGTGGTTGTCATTATTTTGATTAAATTTGTAAATAACTTTTTTATTGTACATTCGTTCTGGTTTTATTTGAATTTTCTGTATATAGTTAAATTAATAGAGTGTGTTTAAGTTTCATCCTGAGTATTATTTTTGTTTTTGCAATAGTTCCAGAGCACCCTGTCTCTGACTAAAGTTCAGGGTATATTTATCGACGACCAGAAGTCCACCGACCGACCGACTGACTGAAGCAACCCCCTGTATGGTCACAAAAGGTGACGCAACGGGAAAGGTCGTTGTACCATTGTCAGCAATACTCTTCAACATAGTACTGGAACAAGTAGTAAGGGCTAGTGGAATTGAAAGGAATGGTATAATTCTTGAAGGACCCCACCAATGTATAGCGTATGCTGATGATATTACGCTATTGGCAAGAACAAGAGAAGAACTTAAAGAAATTACAAGAAAACCGGGGAGTGCCGCAGGAGAATATGATCTTAAGATAAACGAAGATAAAACGAAATACATGACAACAAGGGGGGAAGAACAGGATAGTCTGGCAATGACAACAGAAACAGGCGAGAAATACAATTTTGAAAGAGTGAAGAATTTTAAGTTTTTGGGCGTGGAGGTAACAAGAAGTGATGTGCAGCGGAAGGAAAAAGAGAAAAGAATCATGGCTAGAAACAGGAGTGCAGGAGCGATGCATGCTCGGAAATAGAAATCTGTCCAGAAGGGTTAAAACAACAATATATAAGACTATTATAAGGCCAACAGTTACATATGCTAGGGAGACGTGGGTGCTGAGGAAGGAGGACCAGAGGAATTTAGAGGTGTGGCAGCGGAAAATACTAAGGAGAATTTTTGGGGGTATAAGGGAAGAAGGAGAATACAGAAGGACAAACAGAGAAATTAAAGAACTTTACGGGGAACCAGACATAGTTCAGTTTATAAGAACGCAAAGACTACGATGGCTGTCCCATGGGAAAAAGAATAATACCCAGGATGATGCTAGAAAATGAACCACAGGAACGACGAAGAAGAGGAAGACCGAAGAGGGAGTGGAGGGAGTGGAGGGAGTGTGTGGAAGAGGACCTGGAGAAACTAAGTGTGAAGGACTGGAAGAGAAAAGCCCTAGACAGGAAAGAATGGAAGACTATAGTAGGACGAGCTATGGGCCTACAGGGCCTGCAGAACTGAAAATATAAATGAATAATTAATTAGCTCAAATCTTAAGTATTTAAGTTGGACACAGCTCTATTATAGATTTCCTAATATTAACATGTAATGAATATATAATTTGACAAAAGTAAGTACCTATATTAAAATTATTCACCGCTTACCATTCTTGAGGTTTATTTTATCATCTCGTCAACAAGCTACAATCCATTGCTTTGCTAGTTCACTATTCTTTGGAAACCTGAAGTACGTTATATTAGTACCCTGATCTAGTTAGTGGTTTATACAAAACATTTAATCAAAATCGAGCCAGATAAAGGATAAAACTGGGGTCATTAATTATTGCGGGGACAACAGAATTGAAGAAAGTTTGAAACGGCAACCGATGTTTTGCGTATATTAACATGGCGGCACCTCTTGTTTTGCGTTTGAAATTCCCATACCTCTTTACAGCATAACCAGGCATTTTAAATTCTTGTTACATAAAATTTTTCTTAAAAAATTGCAAATAATGCTTAAAATTCGTATAATGCAAAACATCAGGGAAGAAGTGAAGAAGTGTTTCACGCCAATCTTCGCACCCCACGTCATGCGCGCCTGGTGATAAACTTGGACATGGTGTTTATCCTATACTGTGGGTGGAGGTGAGTTCAGATTAGATTACTGTTCGTAAATAGTTGGTTGAATAGGATGTTCTCTACAAGA
This sequence comes from Xestobium rufovillosum, assembly GCA_963966045.1. NCBI lineage: Eukaryota > Metazoa > Arthropoda > Insecta > Coleoptera > Ptinidae > Xestobium > Xestobium rufovillosum. The sequence goes on from OZ014496.1 coordinate 19,577,291, forward strand.
TTGAAGAATGTTAGGAAAGGACAAAGGTTCGCGTTCAGCCAATCTTCTACCAGTGCATTTGAGAGATGGCGACACATATCCCCTTCTGCTTTGTCAGCGGACTCTGTCCCTCTGTTGGAGTGGATACTAGAAGAGCCGGTAAAATTACCTTGTATAATAAAACGCAACGTGTAATGGCAACTAACAGAGGTACTAACTGTGAAGTTTAAATTATAATTAAAACAAATACGATCCATAAAGATATAAAATACTTAATGATAACACAAACATAATTTCGAAGGAAAATAGAGAATGTGGCGAGGAAAGAGAAATCCTATAAACATTATCATGCAAAGAGCCTCCTTTCGTGTAGGCCCTTTTAGTGGGCGGTAGAATATTCCCATAAATTTTACTTGGCGACAAGGAGTAATACTGATCTAGAGATCACATATTATGACTTTCATCCTGTATAAACTGGTTATCTAGGGTCGTAAATGAATATTCTAGGAGACTGCAAGAAAATTATCTTTAAAAGAATCGTAATTGGTATGGAAATTAGGCCGGTACTAAATATAAATTTGCGTGAAAAATTTGATAAAGCTAACAAACTTAATTTAAATTTGAATCTGCGGCTTGCAAATTTAATATGAAAATTCTTGGCAGGTGCTTTAAATAACTTCTTCTATCCAAAACTCTAAAGAAGCCAACGCAATGCAGAGTATATTTAAAAAATGGAAAGTTACTAGGCATCTGAGAAATTTGTCAGTGGGCAAACTCCGGCAATTCAGTCACATTCCTGCAACGAAAGATCTTCTATTGAAACGTGGTTATTTCTTGTCGCTGGAAGGTATGCAGGTACTCTCTTATTTCCAACTGTTGGTGGCAAACAATTTTTCGCGAAATTGCAATATCCCCAGGAGAATTCAATCTTTTCCCTACATTCACATTTAAATTGTTGTGTTCTGTTGGCAAATAAAGGTTATAAAGTTGGTACCCGTTTTACCCTCTTTGCTTAAACAATTTCTGTATGACCCAAATCGTTTTAAAAAGTTATTTGCAATACTTTTGGAGATCCTAGGAAATATTGAATATTTGATGAAATTGAGAAAAGCTCTTTGTCTGATTGTGCCAAATAGTATGTATGTTTACTTATTTAAGGGTCTCTTAGGTGCGCTAAAGTTTCTATAGAACTTTCCAAGTTTTTAGGGACCTGTTGTATTTTATTCAGGCTCTAATAGAAGTCCTTAATTCTAAAACGTTTATCTCGGTCAACTAATCTGTATTCAGAAGTAGGTACATGAATTTAAAAGTAAAGATGTCTCACAACTGTTTTCATTTTGAAGGAAGCTGTTTTTCAGGAACTGACAGTTACTAGAACAAGAGTTTAGCGGAAAAAGCACGTGCGTCTCAATTTACTACAACAATAAGTTAGGTCGCTGTACTTTAAACCATTCAGAATATTGTATTGTTTTTCTTTTTCATAGACTTCAAAGACTCGTCTAATAATCATGATTTTTTCTCAGAAATTTACGTCCAATTTTTGAAGCATTAAGAAGATATGTTGTAAAAATTTTTAATGTGCATTTTTGTCTTATAACACAAACACTGGATGAAAACTTGGGGCATTTTTAGGTATTTTGAGTATCTAAGCGATTATACTAGTCGTTGGTGTATAAGATTGTTCATTGTGGAACGAGTTTACTTAATTCGCTACGTTTTTATTCAGTAATAAGAATTTTAGACTTTCAATTTATTGGGCGAATTATGCTATCAGGGTGTGAAATTGGATTGTCCTTCATTCCGGTTGCTCCAAATTTTTTCTGTGTAAGTAAACATGGTGGGCGGATGTTATTAAAACTTGACTAAGTTTCCTTATTATCTTACTCGAGCTACAGAATTAATTGTGATGAGATGCCTAACTATATATTAATTTCATTAAAAATTATAACATTATAAGTTACATTAAGCAGGTACCTACACCAGAAGAAAAAAAATATGTGTACAGGCTGTCCTATTTCCGTTGTGATTTGGGGGTTTCTCATAGAAGCAGCAGAGATAGAGCCTCTGGGTTTTCGAGAATCTGAGCTACTTTTTTGAGTATAATAGAATGCCGAAACCAGAATTTGGATATCGTTTTTAGTTTTCGAGAAAAAAATAATGTTGATTTTTATCGATTTTCAAAAACTCTCTCCAATTCTTTTTGTTTAAGCAGACTAAAACTGTTATGATTGACTCCTATAGAACTTTTTCCAACGAATTCAGTGGCGTACGTAGTTTTTTCTAGGGAGCGTATTTTTTTAGTTATGACATAAAGTTGAATTTTTTAAATGGAAATCATAGTAGGCTTTGGTCTAGTTCGAAAGGTCTTTTTTTAAGCTATCAAAATATATATACTTTTATATTGTTATTTCAGAAAATGGCAACGATTTTGGTACTTTTTATTAAGTTTTAACTTTATAAAATATAATATAGGTAGGTACATCCAAGATACCTAGTTACATAATAGCCGTCCTGTGATTTTATGTTACCAACTGAATAATTATCTGTTGACATACATTAGCAAAAGTTGCATGCAGCTAGTTTTATTAATAGATACTTAGTGTAGACATAATGGCACTTCAAAATTATCAAAATTTCGAAAAATACGACATAATTGCTGTTTTCAATGAATGTCGTGAGAGTGTAAATGAATCAATAGATCTGTATCTCAACAGGTACGCAAAAAAATCTTAGATATACCCATTTCCAGTATAATACTTATCCATCGATTTATTAAATTTAGATATCCAAAAAGAAGACGACCAAGCAAAATGATGTTTTCGAGATTAAAATCAAATTTAATTCACTATGGGTCATTCAATAAACCTAGAAACAAAATTTATAATAAAGAAAATAAGGAAGAAATAAATGTTTTATCGTTGGTTGAGGTGACACCAAAAACTTCTTGTCGCGAAATCGAATCACAAGTTTTGGTGTTTCCAAAACAAAAGTTCAAAAAATATTTTAAAAAAGCAAATATAGGACATACAAAATTCAAATTATTCACCATCTCTTCCAGGGAGATCAATAAAGAAGGCTTAATTGTTGTAGGTGGTACTTAAATAAAATTCAAGAAAATCCAGAATTTGGGCGGTCTGTCATTTGGACAGATGAAACTCACATAAGCAGCGTAGGATTATTTAACAGGCATAATGTGCGTCACTGGTCTGATACAAATCAACACCAAACTTTTGAACGTCAGAGGCAAGGGCGTTTTGGATTTAACGTTTCTTGTTTTATTTTGGGTGGTCAACTCGCATACCAAATTTTTGATGGAAACTTAACGGGATTGAGATACATAATGGAAAATGTTCCGTTAATAAACATAAACAGGGTATATTTCCAACAAGATGGTACCCCTGCACACAATTCTGCAATAGTTAGAAATTATTTAGAAAATCAATTTCCGGGTAGATGGTTGGGTACAAATGGACCTATATTGTGTCCTGCAAGATCACCGGATCTGAGTATATTAGACTTTTTTGTTTGAGCATTTTTAAAAGAAAAAATATACATACGAAGATACAACAATCCGAGCTAGCAGAGGCAACACATGCAGCTTTCCTATATTTGCAAGCCCATCCTATTTTTTTAATTAATGCTATCAATCTATTAACTAAAAGATGTAGATTATGTGTTGAAAAACATGGCAATCAATTTGAGCAGTTCCTATAATTTTGTTGTTTTCTTTTTCTTGTTTTTGTTTGTTTTGTTTGTTTTGCTGTTGTCTTTCTGTTTTTGTTGCTTTTATTTCAGTTTTTATTAAAAGTTGCTAACATGAAATCGCAGGTATCTTGGATGTACTTACCTATCTTATATTTTCTAAAGGTAAAAAGTACCAAAATCTTTGTCGTTTTTTAAATAACAATATAAAAGTGTATATATTTTGATAGCTTAAAAAAAGACCTTCCGAACTATACCAAAGCCTGCTGTGGTTTCCATTTAAAAATTCAACTTTGTCACAACTCAAAAAATACGCTCCCTAGAAAAAAGTTGTAAGGCACTCAATTCCTTGGAAAAAGTTCTATAGGAATCAATTTTAACAGTTTTAGTCTGCTTAGTACAAAAAGAATTGTAGAGAATTTTTGAAAATCGATAAAAATCAATATAATTTTTTTTCTCGAAGACTGAAAACGATATCCAAATTCTGGTTTCAGCTTTCTAATATACTCAAGAAAGTAGCTCAGGTTCGCGAAAACCCCAAGGCTCTATCTCTGCTGCTTCTATGAGAAACCCCCAAATCACAACGAAAATAGGACGCCCTGTACAGTCTACCTGACTCTGTCAGAATACGTCAGTTGACACAAACATCAAAGCGTCGTCGCGACACCTTGACATGCTCACTCAATATAACTCACGCTCATTCATTCATTTGTTCTGCTATTTCACGTTCACGACGCTCACATACTTGCTCCTATACGACACGAACGATCGCTCACGACCAGGCCCGAGATTCACGACTAAAATCAGTTGGACTGTTTCCCCTCTTTACAACTTTCGATTAGAGCGTAAACCAAATCTTATAAGTAGATAGGTATAATTGTCAGAGAAAAAACGTATTTATTCAATAAAATCTATAGGAAGTAAAATTATTATAAGTTAGAAAACAGGCACAACAATAATACACGGGAAGTGCCAACTAAGCACATTTCCGGGCTTCTGTTCGCTTAAACTCGGTTTGGCGATTGAAGATTAGGGCATGACCAAACTGTTTACGACTCACTCTTGATTAATTGACTCACAATCATTCACGATTGAATATTTCGAAATAAAACATTACGTAGTTCTAGACCAAACCAATACTAATCATCCTTAACTCAATGCTATTACCGCTATATCATCTGCGGATATGAGCATAGTAATCGTTTGACCCTGTATATTAATTACGCAGGCTATTCTGTTAATCGCCTCTTCGTTACACAGTGCATTTGTTTAACATTGAATCAGGGACTTGCATAGATTAAATTTAGTCTCGTGTTAATGGCTTTTCAGCTGAAAATTTCTAAATTATTTTTAGCACACTTTTAATTCACATCATTTATTTGACCCCCTCATAGTTTTTCAAAATGGAAAGGAAAATAGATGATTTTAGCCCATTTTAAATTTTATTGAAGTTAGTAGGCCATGTCAACTAACATAAACCCATAAATAATAAAAAACGATGTGGTGTCGTGGGACACCAGGTAGGAACGAAGTTCCTTCGGCTAATGTAGAATCGACACAATTTGCAAAAAAAAATCGTGAATAAAAGAATAAAACAGTTGGATAAAAGTTAATACGTGCGATGGGAATTTATGAACATGTAGAGTTTTTCCCACTTTGTAACCCCATCCGAGACATACTGTATAATACGTAAAAATTATCTTCATTTCCTTACGGCTTTTTCCAAAAATTTGTTGAATTTAGTTAATTTTGAAAACAAAATTTATGTTGCATGGGGTATATTCTATTCATCAAGTCATTAATATTCTAGAATAAAGAACGCTGCTCAACAACATCTGCGCGAGTAGGAATTTGTAAGTGCATGATTATTATAATGGGGATGTAACTCCAAAGAATTAATTTTACTATGCCTAAATAACTACTGGAAAAATCATGCTGCGTGTTTTCAGAAAATTGTAACCTACTACCAGTGATTATAATATTAAGTGATTTTAAAGAATTTCATAAATTTATTTCTAGTAGACACTTCCTGACATCCTACATGCGCCAGTTAATTTTTTATACGAGCAGCACATGTACATAGATCAAGCGCAAGATGCGATTAAACACCAAAAGAACAAATCAAATCTACATTTACATACGACTGGTTAGTTCCACTGCAATTTCAATGTAGAGGGCAGCACATCATGACAACGTGATAAGTCCACACAAATGTAGTTGTCATGTAACACAAGTTTCTTACTAATCTTGTGGGGACATTTCATAAAAAGTTGCTGACGCAGTAAATAAGTACCCACAAAACGCCTTAAAAACGGATTTAAATAGGTTGTTTAAAGAAAAGCCAATAGGGTTGAAACAACACTAGGTATATTATTTGCATGTACACAGGATGCCGTCTCACATAAGAATGTCCGATATCATCATGGCACAGTTTACAGATTTGCCATCGGTTTTGTTTTGGCACTAACCATAAACTTTTACCATCATTAAGTTTTCTGTAAACGTATGCCCCACGTATCTATAATGTGAGTATTCGCCACGTGCTTGTCCATGAATTCATGAGTATATACTATGCATTGGCGGGGTGGAGTGGTAATAGAGAGAGAAGGGATGAGAGAACGAAAAGAAAGAGGGAGAAAGAGAAAGGTATTATACACTACTCGCTTGTGTATACGACTGTCGCGCCCGCGCACGTCTTATTCCACGGAATTTTTCTTACGGTTTTACTATCACATTTATTTCAGTTCGGTCGCGCAGCAAAATCCCTAGCTCCTCCAAGCCTGCCGTAAGGAACTTCGTTCCAAAACTTCGTTCCAATAATATGTATTACGAATCTGCTACTTCATTTGGAAACTCCGCCGCAACATGATTGCCCGAGAGACCTCTAACTTAAGTAGCAACAATTTACACTTTCTTCTTCTGTCGTGTAAAATTGCATTTTCACGTTTTATTGGAACGAAGTTCCTTACGGCAGGCTTGGAGGAGATATGGATTTTGCTGCGCGACCGAACTGAAATAAATGTGATAGTAAAACCGTAAGAAAAAGTCCGTGGAATAAGACGTGCGCGGGCGCGACAGTCGTATACACAAGCGAGTAGTGTATAATACCTTCCTCTTTCTCCCTCTTTCTTTTCGTTCTCTCATCCCTTCTCTCTCTATTACCACTCCACCCCGCCAATGCATACTTTATACTCATGAATTCATGGACAAGCACGTGGCGAATACTCACATTATAGATACAGTTGTATCTAGAGATACCAATTCTACTTTGGCTTTCAGGCTTCCGCTGCGCGTTACTATGTCGGTAAAATGACGTGGTAAAATGACGTTTAAGAATATCGTTATCGGCTAGTGTCTCCAACGGTCTCGGTGGGTGTTCGGATATGGTACTGAACTGCCATTTTGTTCTCCTACGGCTAGACGAGTTCTGACCCCGCAGCGGTTTGATATATTTTGCTTGTTTTTACATCATCTTTTTTCCAAAAAATGCGTGTGTCTGGTGCGAGAGGGCAAGAAAGGGCTTTGTTTAAAATATGTTCTATCAGCTTAATTTTTTTACGCCTCCATTACTCTGCACTATACTATATTTATGCGGAAGCCTGAAAGCCAAAGTAGAATTGGTATCTCTAGAATCAAGTTATAGATACGTGGGGCATACGTTTACAGAAAACTTAATGATGGTAAAAGTTTATGGTTAGTGCCAAAACAAAACCGATGGCAAATCTGTAAACTGTGCCATGATGATATAGGACATTCTTATGTGAGACGGCATCCTGTGTACATGCAAATAATATACCTAGTGTTGTTTCAACCCTATTGGCTTTTCTTTAAACAACCTATTTAAATCCGTTTTTAAGGCGTTTTGTGGGTACTTCTTTACTGCGTCAGCAACTTTTTATGAAATGTCCCCACAAGATTAGTAAGAAACTTGTGTTACATGACAACTACATTTGTGTGGACTTATCACGTTGTCATGATGTGCTGCCCTCTACATTGAAATTGCAGTGGAACTAACCAGTCGTATGTAAATGTAGATTTGATTTGTTCTTTTGGTGTTTAATCGCATCTTGCGCTTGATCTATGTACATGTGCTGCTCGTATAAAAAATTAACTGGCGCATGTAGGATGTCAGGAAGTGTCTACTAGAAATAAATTTATGAAATTCTTTAAAATCACTTAATATTATAATCACTGGTAGTAGGTTACAATTTTCTGAAAACACGCAGCATGATTTTTCCAGTAGTTATTTAGGCATAGTAAAATTAATTCTTTGGAGTTACATCCCCATTATAATAATCATGCACTTACAAATTCCTACTCGCGCAGATGTTGTTGAGCAGCGTTCTTTATTCTAGAATATTAATGACTTGATGAATAGAATATACCCCATGCAACATAAATTTTGTTTTCAAAATTAACTAAATTCAACAAATTTTTGGAAAAAGCCGTAAGGAAATGAAGATAATTTTTACGTATTATACAGTATGTCTCGGATGGGGTTACAAAGTGGGAAAAACTCTACATGTTCATAAATTCCCATCGCACGTATTAACTTTTATCCAACTGTTTTATTCTTTTATTCACGATTTTTTTTTTGCAAATTGTGTCAATTCTACATTAGCCGAAGGAACTTCGTTCCTACCTGGTGTCCCACTACACCACATCGTTTCTTTTTTTACTTATACCTTCGTTTTAAATGAAATTAAAATTAAAATTACAGCTTTGTATTATTTTCTTGTCAGGTGATACAGTCTGCTAATTTAAAAAGAAAAATTTAATTTGACTAAAATTATGTAACTATTTTCCCTCTCTTATTTATTTAAGAAATTTTCACTTCCACCATTTAACAAATCATGTGAATTAAATGTGTACCAAAAATCTTTTTGAAATTAGTGATAGAAAACCATTAGTTTTTACCATATAAGTCCCTATGAAGCAATGTTAATGAAATGCTCTGGATATAAATTGAAAACTATCGGTGATAACTTACTTTTTTGAGCATTTTGAACAGCATATTCAATTACACCGTCGAAGGCACAAATCCTATATGAATCAAATGAATTAAGTCGATGGTTTTGTAATATCCCTCTTTTAATAAGAAATAAAAGATCCTTAAAATTTAAGCGCAAAGTATTTCATGGTTTTACAGGCGTTTTTTTTCGTGCAGGGAATATGAAAAGAAGCTCTTAGAAGCGGTGCTCAATTTCTGAATCCCAGAGGACGAATTTATCTTTAGATAAGCATGTCTCTTTACGTAGGTTAAAATGGAATAATATAAAAAATATCCCCGAATGTAGAGAGAATATTTAAACAAGAGACGTGATCGTTCTGAAATGAAGAAAAATTATTACTTCAATTTTAATTTTATTTTAAATATAATTCTTGAATAAATTTCCTCTAGAACAGTTGTTTTGTTATACTAACGGCAATATTTTACTCACAAAAAGATTTTTGTTAAAAAATATCCTTTGGAAGTTCAATCAATGGATTCCATTTTTGGTGACTGTTATAATATGTATTTTAGTGCTATTTAAAATATTGAAGTATCAGTCACCTGTGATTCCAAAAATATAGATAGGTAGGTATATAGTTAGTAAAAGCTCCTATCATTTATAAACGGATTTAGCTGTCAGTAAGAGCATGCAGCTTCTGCATGGTTGCAATTTTTGATTACGATAACCATCTGGTAAGTAAGATATTCATTTGATGAAAATGATAACACTTCATTTATTCAAATATGTTTTATCTGCTACATAATTAATAGACGACACAAGTCTACTAATTATTCTTCTGTTTGTTCTAAATTGGGTTATCAGAAAGCATGTCGGTTACAGTTTTGCAAATTTCTCTGATTAGATAAAATACTTTTATAATATTTTGGGTAAAGAAGTGACTCATTTTTCACCTTTTATTATTCATAGAAAATGTATTAGCATAACATCAGATCTGACGAATTCATTTCCAAGCAAGTTGTCTTCGCCGTGCTCTTAACATTTTCAATTCCCTGCCTCCAGCCTTATCACGCCACTCTACTATCTCTTCATGGAAGACATTCCAAGAATCCATTTGAGTGAAAGTTGGTGTAAGCAGACTATATTGTTATTACTAAATCTTGAACCGCTTGCACACACACACATACACACCTACACACACCTATACCGTCCTGGCCCACAACGTGACCCATCATTACAGCATTTCGGGAACCAGTATCACTTGTCGTCCTGGTTTTTAACATGTCGCTTTATAGTTGTCCTATAGCGGAGTCAATATCTATTTCCGCCAAAAACCGTCAATGTATCAAATTAATTCTGTTCAGAAAATGTCTTACCGAAGACGCTACTTACGTCTGATCCAACAACTGAGACTCTACATGCATGAAAGCTGTACACATAAGACAAATCGATACTTAGTTCAAATACAATGTAGTGAATTAACCATGCACAAAGTCACTCAATAACCCAAAGTGTTATCTTTTATGATCTCTTTGTGCAACTTACCATATTCAACGTTATAAGCGTGCTTTATTACAGTATCAACTGTGCTGCTGCATTCGTTTGAATAATGCACCTACCAAGGATCTGGATGTAAAATTATAAGAGGGATAAGACAATGTATTTTATGGCCAGTCAGTGCCTATCTACGAAATTCCACCACTTTAAATGGGTATAATAAAATTACTAAATTTATAAGAATACTATATCTATGTACCGCAGATAACTGGAGGTATGAATACTATTTTCGGGAAAGCAGGCTTCAAAGTGGTTCACACTTCGAGCAACAATTTACAAACTCTACATGGAAATGCGAAAGACAAAATGGAACCCATTCATAAAGCGGGAATTAACGAAATAGCATGCGGAAATTGCGACAAAATATATATCGGGCAATCAACTCGAACTCGCTTCAAGGAGCATCAAGCCCATTACAAATACGGCCGTACTGATAAGTCTAGCGTGGCTTCACACGCGTTGGAAACGGGCCATAAATTCAATATCAATAATCTCAACCTCTCAAAACCAGGAAATAATAAATTTGATTTAAACGCCTTGGAAAGTAGAGCGATATATAAAAATAAACGTAGTTGTCTTAACAGTAATTATCGTCCGATTCCGAACTCAACCCTGTATAGATTTATCAGGTAGACAGAATTAAGACTAGCCTTAAATACTTACCCTCCAGTTCTAAGAAACCAATTTTCTTGCTCTTATGTTCATTATCCGGTCCGATACCTTTCAAGTTTTCTCAAATCTTGCATTTTCTTAATATTGATGGCGATACATTCTTCCGGGTATACTTTCCTTGTAGGAAAACTAAAACATCTTTATTGCTATTTCGTAGCCGAAAAGAATGTTTCTTCTCGCCATCTATGTACTCTCTCTTAATAATAACCCCATTGTGTTCATTTGGATGATTAAAGTGTCGAAAGTTAGATATTTTGAAACTAATCTTGTGATATCTTTGAACTTTTCTGCCCATAGATTCATTAGAGAGCATTGTAAGTAGGCCACCAATCTTTGAAGTTAATATGGCGTCGGAATGTAATTGGTTCAAACTCTTATTAGATGTTATGATAAGCTCTACATACTCTCTTAAAGTGAAAATTCTGTCTGATTTTTTTAATTTTTCTCTTGAGAATGGAAAATTCCCGATCGCACTGTAAAAATAAGTGTCCCCGTGTTGGTAATATAGTTCAATCTTTTGGAATTTATTTGTTAAAACTATCGCTGAAAAAAAATTTAACTATGGTATGATTCCTGTTCTGGGTAGCACATGCATCAGAGAAGAAGTGAAAATGTTCAATATTTTGATATCCTGGATTGCTGTCAATATAGTGTATTAGAACTGATACAACTTCATTAGGCCCCTTAGTCCCCGTTTCCTAATAATACACATAGAAAGTTACCTTCTCGTCTATCAGATTATGAATACATAGAACATTAACGGTTAGTTGCCAAAAGTTACTGAAAATTGTTCTTTAAAAACGTTTTGGTAATACAAATAGTTTACATTCAGCTCTAGGTGTACATTTTGAAATGAAAATTTATATTTGTCAGTCGTCCACAGCCTTTAATACTTTTTTGTAATGTTATGTTTATGTCAAACGCTTAACCTAACCTAGCCAGTCGGAATCTGCCATGAGCTGGATGTTCAAACAAAGTTGACTCGTTTTCCCTGCCGTATTTTTCATTTAAAATTAATGGCTGTTACTAATTACATTCATTAACTTCGAAGTGCTGAACAGAGCTTTACACTTTGTATTTGGTTTTTTAAATTAAAGCATACATTTACTGCCACTCCTCTCAGAGACGTTCTCAGTAGTACAGAATTTCGAAATTGCTATATGAAATATTCATTAATTTTCAGCAGAAAATTGAGTTCTATATCGGGTCTTGACATTTTTGGCAATCTACGCGAAAAGAAAGTAGTGATAAATCATATTTCCTGTTTAAATCGTCTGAAAGTAATTCTTGCTGACGGTAAAAAAAATCCCGTAAGAGAAATGTAAATTTCTGTTCTCCATTAGGGCCACCTTTGCCCCACGTAGGCACATTCCCAAGATGGAATCTTATAAAAGACCCATAAATAAAAGCATATTTTTATTGGGCGTTGAAGTATCTAAAATTGGATCCGTTTCTTCTTATACCCTTCTCTTTTAGTACTCGTGCATTAAAAATATATTTTCCTACTTCGTCTCGACCCGAAACTTTCGATCTCACGCTTAATATCTACTTCACTTTTCGCTCTTGATAGGTACATAAAATACGAGTAGTATTGTAAATTATTTATAGAACATCAAAAATTACAAAGGATCCACTTGTTGGGAGAAATTCATGTCTCTTTACCCAATATACATTGATGTTACAAACCAAGTGACATTTTTATTCCAAGCTTTCGGAGAAAATTTTTTCCTTCGTCAGGAAATAAAGGTGAGATTATTTAAAAACTAGAAACTTGAAGATATTAAAAAACATTGATTAAAATATTGCTTAAAAAATATTTTCATATATTTTTTAGTCAGTGGCACCTATAAAGATTACTTAGTGATTAACCCATCCTCCTACTCCTAAATCTCTTTTGTCCATATCGACTGTTAGAAAAACGATATATGGTATAATTACCTATGTCTTTCAAGCAGCGCCCTCTAGTGATCATTAAACAAAGATAACTCTTTTCATTGAGAAACCAGATGTTCCCCTCCCCTCTCAACTGCTATTTGATTCGAGAAGATGCAAGCTAGAGTAATAAGTGGTAAACCAAAATTATGCAAAATTTATTCAAGATTGCAATATTTTGATGTACCTACTTTAGCTGGGTAGAGAAGTCCCCGTTTTTTAGTTCACTATTACTATTGCGCCCTCTAGCAGCAAACTTAGAAACTTGAAAATAATTTCCAGCGACTGGCCACTTTAGTTATTACTTTTTCTTTCCCAAGGCTGTACACTGAACGTTACCTTAGATATGGCCGACGACCTTTCTTATTTCGACACCCGATACCTATACTGTAATTGAATATTGGGACTTTTTTGAATAAAGTGTTTGCAGTCAATATTTGTTATATAATTTTTATGTTCAAACACAATACGTAATTATAATGTAGGTACGTGCTAGTAAGGTTTCTTTTACATTATTACTACCTCTTGAGTTTTTCCACGTCGGCAGAATATTGGGACTTTTTTGAATAAAGTGTTTGCAGTCAATATTTATTATATAATTTTTATGTTCAAACACAATACGTAATTATAATGTAGGTACGTGCTAGTAAGGTTTCTTTTACATTATTACTACCTCTTGAGTTTTTCCACGTCGGCAGATATAAGATATTCTTCCCTCATCTAGGCAAGCACTGAGAGGTACTTCTTGGTATATCAGTAAGAACTGTCTTTCCTCCCTATTTGATAAATTCAATTGATAACCCCTTCAGTACCTGGAGCTGTACAATTTTTATAATTTGCTTGAAAACTATTTTAATTTCGTATGTGCTGATGGCAGACATGCTTTTGGAGTAATAATTCATAAGAACAAATTTTCTGCCTCTATATTCATTACATACATATTAAATCTCTCAATATACTTATAGATTTCGCTTTGTTGTGTTATTCTCATCTTTTATACTTGCTATTTCAGTTAGTTCTGTGCCTGTTTCTTTTAAACGCTCTCGAGCCCATAGTTTGTTTGATAACTTCACTCAGGGTTATACATAATATTTATCCCCAAAGTATAATAAAAGTGCAAATTCTTCTCTGAATTTACTTTTATCTTAATATTCTCAACATTAAGTTTATACTGCTTATAAGACCTTAAATAAATACCTTTTTTCCAGAATGTGTAGCACGAGTCAATTAAGTAAAGTTGTTACTTTGGAACAATAAATTCATAAAATTACCGGAGCGTTCAATCGGAGCCTCCGGTTCAATCTAAAAACCCTGTGATCTCGAAATATTCCTCCTAATATTTTATTAGTAAGACGATGAACTCTTGAGTTTATAATTAAATATAACACTTAGGTCACAGAACGCTTCAGTAAAAGTTATTTTGCATTTATGCATTCTTGACAGTCGGCTAAAATCGCAGAAGAATTTGTGAAATTGCGAAATTAATTCTACCCACACCATAAATAATTGTCATCGCACACGGCAGCTCAAACATACGAAGTAAATACGTAGTTTCAGTTTACAACTATACATGTCTCGGACATAAATGAGCCCAAAGAAGCCAAACTAATCTAAATGAATACAAAAAGCTAGTTTAGTCGTTGCGCGTTTCGTCAATGCAGTGCTCCCCATACACGTTTATTATTCAAAGAATCGAGTCTGTGTTTACATACACTTTTTTTGATCAAACCCAACCCCAGGAACTCCACCATAAGTGCAGGGAGAATTCCGTGAATCACCCTATGAAGTCCCATTATTTTTTAATTCTATTTTTATGATACTCATATAATAATTGCTGAGCATTTTCCCAGCCTCGCATAATCAGGTCGCCGAATATTCGACTATTAATAGAGCACAGAACTCAAACTTTACAGCACAAAACAACTCAAAATTGGCACACTGCAAACTCACTCTCGAAAATCAATTTATTGAAAGTGTGGGAGGACGATCTAAGAATTTCTCCAGTCCTACCTATCCACAAATAACCCAAAACTAACACATAACGACTCCTACTTTCAGGGATTTCAATAATTCGAATGAGGCGCGGTATACCGGGGGCTTCGATGAGGCGCGGTGCTGCGGAAATTCACTTACGCTCTGCCATGTATACAAGATATTTAATTTAAAAAACAGTTCGATAATGGTTTTACAATACAGAGAACTTGGAAACAACAATATTTTCTTGATATCTCTTAAAAAATGCAGATATCGACGGAATCATAAATTTTACTTGAGATTCCTAAGAGATGATCTTCCAAGATTATAAGACGGCGCAAATGGTGATACAAAGGGAAAAACTTGTGATTTATACATGATGATGGCGCACTAGCAGATTTTAGCCTTGAACCAGTTATGGTACATTCTTGGCATATGCCCAAGAATGTGTCAGGTACAATTATTATACTTTATTTGATAATCTAAAATATCACTATAAGTTGTGAAAAATCGAAACGGTTCAGCCTGTATATCACACTTCAATATATATATTTCGCCGAAGCTGCATTATTAGTTGCCTGCATTTAAAAAGATTATAAATAATCCTGGACTTTAATTAACAAAATGCCATACTATCGCGATGTATATGATAATAAAAGAGATAGTGACTAAACGCCTACCCATAAATAAAATCGTGGGAACAGATCAAGTTCAAAGATTTATACCCAAAAATTTAAATTTGACGAACGTTTGAATTCTATCCTTAGTAACACATTTTGACTCAATTTGTTGGCCCTTAGGTTCTCATTTCTCGCTTCAACAACTGTAAAATTGACACGTGCGTTGAATACTGTGTTCGCTAACATACTCCTACGTTAATTCCTTTAGCTGTAGCGTATTTACAAAAATTGGGTTGTTTCGTTCATTGGATCCTCTAACTCTTTGAGCTGAAATCCTGCGTTCGACAGAAAAAACAGGATTGAATTCAAACAGAACCTACCATGTGCATAAAGAAATTATTTATTTGTCACAGTTTGTTATACTTAGGTAAATGAATACCTTATATTTAATTGCCATTGAAAATAGGTACATAGGTACATACATACTCGTACTTATCTACACAAATTGTATAATTATTTGTGCCATTTTTTTAATAATTTTAGTAATATTTGTGAATTTATGGCAAATGAAACACTATGTAAAAATATTATCGACGTTTCGCCTCTTGTTAGAGGCTTTATCAAGATTATATATTTAAAAGTTTACAAAATGTATAAATGTGACAAAATTTTTTCTTAATAAAAATGTAAATAACAGTAACTAAGAACTTATATTAAAAATAGAAATTATACGTAGCACACATGATTTTGTAAAAAAATATGAAGGAGGAAAGAAATGTACATAAATTAGAATCAAGTGGTAGAGAACAGATTTACGTTATTATGTCACTGTAAATTTGACTTAAATTTTGAATGTCAGATCTGTCATTCAAGGAATTTTTATCTTTTTGGATGTGTATCATTTCTAAAACCAGTCTAGCTTTTAAGTTTTTTTCTTGTTCTAAAATAGTAGTATTGTGAAAATCGAAATTGTGTTGAGTATCTTTTATGTGTTTACTGATAGCTGAATTACTATTTTGGTAAGTATGTTGTTTTAACCTAGTTTCAAGGTGATTTTTGGTTTGCCCAATGTATGTTTTATTACAGTTATTACAATTAATTTTGTATACAATATGAGTTTTCATTAATTTTGGAATTGGAGTTTTTAAACGAGAATATAAAAATTGTAAGTTGTTATGCTTTTTATGAGCAATTACAAAATTATGTTTTATTAATAATTTATTGATGTTATGTGATATGTGTTTTATATATGGTAAAGAAATGTAATTTTTAGGTTCTTTTTGGTTTTGATTGTCGTTATTGTTATTATAAAAATGATGTAGTCTATTTTTTATAATTTTGTCAATAAAATTTTTTGGGTAGTTATTTTTTATTAAACAATTTATGGTTTTGTTTAATGCATATTGTCTGAATTGTGGACTGGAGAGTTTGATTGCTCTGTCAGTCAAGCAAATAACGATACTTTTTTGTGACAAGAGGGTTGTTTGGAATTAAAATGAATATAACGGCCAGACCAAGTGGGTTTTGTGTACCATTCTGTTTAATTGAATTATTAATTTTGTATAGTGTTAAGTCTAAGAAGTTAATTTGGTAATTTTTTGAAATTTCTATAGTAAATTGTAATTTGGGATGATAATTATTGAATTGATGAAGAATTTCATTTTCTTTGTCGGGAGGAATAGCAGTAAGACAATCATCTACATAACGTACAAAAAAAAGGTAGATTAAATGATAATTTAGGAATAACAGTGGTTTCTAAATCTTCTAAAACTAATTGGGCAATAGTGCTTGAAATTGGAGAACCCATAGTACAGCCATCAGTTTGTTTATAAATTTTATCTTTAAATTTGAAATATGTAGTGGTTAAGGTAAGTTCAATTGCTGTAATAAAATTGTTTAAAGTAAGTGACGTGAAAGGTTCAATTTTATTCCAGTTTTTTTTTATTATTGTAATTGCTAGATTTATTGGAATGTTGGTATAGAGAGATACAGCATCAAGTGAAATAAATATATAATTTTCAGGGAAATAAAAATTTTTGCTTTTTTCTTTAAATGACCAAGAATCTTTGATGTAAAATTCATTTTGACCTGTGATGTTAGATAAAATATTAGATAAATATTTTGATAATTTATAAAAAGGACTTTGTATACATGATACTATTGGTCTAAGTGGGATATTAATTTTGTGTAATTTTGGGAGGCCATATATACGTGGGGGTAGGGAATTTTGTATTTTAAGTTTAGTGCTAAGTGTATAAGAGATATTATTTTCATTTAATAATTTAGATATAAAATTATTATTTTTAGTTTGTAAACTAATAGTGGGATCTTTAGGAAGAGGCATATAAATTAATTTGTCGTTTAATAGATTAAACATTTTATTTTCGAAACGTCGATAATATTTTTACATAGTGTTTCATTTGCCATAAATTCACAAATATTACTAAAATTATCTACACAAAATACCAAAATACACATTTCTCTTTAACTTAAGCGTTATGAGTTGCTTGCGTATATAACATTTTAGTGAAACTTTCACTTTATATGTCCTAAGTTTTCTCCTCTTACGATGGAGGATTCAATACCATCATTAATGGGGTAGTCTTTTGTGTGTATTCCACCGGTGTAAACTTGTTCTGTAATTCAATGTCTGGCAGGGTATTTGCCCGAGGAGTATTTATTTGACAAGTTTGTAAGTTTGTATTCTTGCTAGTTTGATGAGTTAGCTCATGGGGCCAGTGTTTGTCTCTAGCTTATACTTGACTCAGACAGTCTATTAGTGGAGAGTCTGGCGCAGTCTGTGCAAAGCGCCGCCATGCAGATGAGTTCTAGGTTACCTATATTTATGTGTCATGACATCTTCAGATAAATAGAAGAAATCCTGGATTGGATAGTAATTTATTTACGAATAGTGATATTTCCATTTAAATTCATTTAAATTTCAGTCACAGTTATCACCCCTTGACAAATGCCCTTCTGATGTCATTTTTAGAACTATGCCGAACATGGATCTCTAGAAGCAAGGCTATGGATTCAGATAAAACTCAAGGACGACTTTTATATTCTTTCAAAATGGCGACCAAGGACAATTTTCTTTTATATATAAATCAGTAACTCGGAAATAAATTTCCAATAAAAAAGGCAATTCAGGCCCACAGCAATAATTTCTCTCTACAAATGTCAACAAAATTATTACGAGCAATAAAATACGACATTTTTTGTGTTGCTTGCAGCCGGGGTACGCAAACATACCAAATCTAGGGCACGTATGAAAACAGGGCCTTGTGTCATTTTAAGTAAATTTAGGAAACATACTCTGCATAACTCAGAACTACACAAATTAATACTGAACGGGATCCAACAATCATAATTGCTAAACCTTATCCAACCCAAGCCAAATGCTTAAAAATAGATCTTAATTAATTTAATCTAATTCAGAAAAAAACAATCAAACTCTACCGACAACAATTCTTTTGCAATTTTCATAACAACCTGCCGATTTCAGATATGGATGTTACTCGGCATGGTACCACCATCAGCAAAAGAAATCTATAGTAACTATGATAATTATAGACGATTGTCAATCACTAAGATTTATAATTAGGTAAATCTATATCGACGTACACCTATTGAATCTTTATTTCCGTCAACACGTAAGCAATAGCTTGCTATTTTCTATTTCTTGTTTTGCGAGGAATGTTTAATTGAATTGATTTAAAAAAATTGCACGTCTCCAAGTAGAAATTTCTGATTGTTGGAGAAAAATCACACCTTCCAAACCAAGTTTATTTTCTTGCGGTTGGAATCCAGCTCACAACTAGTTGATTGAATTTCGCTGCGTATGTAGGTAGTGTTTTGAAGGTATAACGCTATTTGATCAAGTTGCCCTTTATTGGAATCTTCCTTCATACGCTTTGTTGAACTTGAACCTTCTTTAACTAGTATTTTTGTAAATTTGATATATTGGAAAAGCAAAGTCTACCACAATTAACTAGGAATAATTGTTTGTATGTAACCTTAGTAGTTGCTAGAAAATCTGCTCAGCCGTGGTCGTTTAGGTAAGGGACATAGGGACATAAAATCTATAGCCCTTTAAAGTTAGCTGGTTACGAGTAAACATTACCTGTAGTGGAATTAGCATTGATTGATACATGGGGGCGTATTTCTATAATTTGACCCCCAACATCATAGCGGTGCTGAAGAAGTGAAACACCATCGAGGGAACTGGTAGCACCACTCGTTCCAGCATCTATTGAGATCAGAAATTTATTTGTTACCTACTTATTGCGGCATAGAAGCTTACATTTATTTTGAAGTATTTTTGGAGTTTACAATGTTTACTCCTTAAGAATCGATTTTCAGTTATAGCCCGCGGTACAGAAATTTTATCAGTAGTAAAGTGTTACATTTCGTGTTAACAGCGTTAACTAAAAGCGAGGCGTTACGTTCCTCTGCGTGACCCACCTTTCACATTGAAATTATGTGTGTATCTATGGATACGTACATTTCTGTACAATAAACAAATTTATCAAGTGACTGAAGTTAAAAAAATACTGACCGATATGGAAAAAACCTATTCCAGTGATAATGAAGAAGAATCCGAAAAACACATGGATGCGGTTAATTGGTAAGCGTATAATTCATGTTAACGAATTATATAAATTGAACATACGAACAGCTATGTCTTTTATTTAGTATATGTATGTTTGATTAATTGTTTACCGTGTGTCCCGGGAATCCTGAAGCATCCTGTTTAACATGGGAAATTTGAAAATTGCGATTTCTATGTCGCCAAAGTGTTTTAAGGATATTCCGAGTATCAGGACACATACAATGTGCACCAGAGAACGTTTTTGTGCAATATTTTTCAAAGTTTAACAAAAAATATCAAAAATATTTCCAAAAATATATCGCGTGGGAATCAACTTCGTTTAAATACAAGTGTAAAGAAATGGAAAGCCATGTTGCAATGGATTATTGAGTTCAATCGCACGCTGCCGATGTTAAATCCGGAGCATACGGAGGTTCAAATCCAATAGCGGTTAGTTTTCTTTTCTTACTTTTATCGTTATTTTGAATAAACGGCGATTGATTTCTATCAGTAAAGATGCATAATTAAACGTTTTATAATTTTTAATTAAACTGGAAATGGACTCACTAGAAAATTATTTATCAAGCGATTGAAGTTAAAATAATCATTCGTAAGGAGTAAACTCCAGTCGTGCGTCTGAGCTGACACACACAAGTTTTTTTTTATTTATTTATTTCAAGAATTTATACAATAACCAATTTACAATGGTAATCCATTATACTGCAGGAGTACAAGGCTATAATGCAGCTTGAAACGAACAGAACACAAAAAGAAGAAATATAACATGATATAATGTACGAGTATATGCGATATAAGAATAATGCAATGAAATCTTAATATGCTTATTCGTTAGATAAAGAAAATTGGCCCAACAACCACAATTAGGACTTATAATAAAATTGTTTTATCTACGCATAATTATTGTTGTTAGCTTAACTTCACTTCGAGGTTGATGTTTATGGATGAATTCGGAGTTTTCATTACGATAGAAGTTATAGTTGGGCGTTTGTAAATTGAATATTGTGAGTTCATGGTGTTTGCTTTACAATTCAATAAATTTATTGAGCGTGAGTGTGAGAGCAGCTTCGACCCTTGTAACATGAACTGGTTTCCGTTAAGGGGCCTTGTCGAAGCCTCGTCGTTCTCGCTCGCATACCTTGATTGTCCTTGGGAACTAGGTGTTCGTTTTTCAAAGAATGCACAAACAACTTTCGGAGTTTCTGCCTGAAATTTTGTATGCTTAAACTTCTTGTGCTTTAAATATGGGCTAATTCTGTTTTCTTGTAATTTCAGAAAGAAGTGCATTATTTTCAATTTAAAATAGGGAAAAATGTCAATCTTTAAGGAAGCAAAAAGATGTTTCTTTATAAAATTACAACAAAAACTTAAGATCATAGCGCTTATATGCGCAACAAGAAGTTTAAGTCTGTAAAACCTTAGGTAGAAATTAGGTAGAATTAAGGTAGAAGTTGTTTGTGTAATCTTTGAAATACGAACACCTACTTCTCATGGATTATCAATGGGCACCGAATCTAGAGCTTGACTTCAATTATAATCAAGCTCAAAAATATAAATGACCAAGCCTAAATGACCAAGCTCTAGATTCTGTCGTTCGTAGAAATGAATTTTATGATACCGATTAATTAATCTTTAATACATTGATTAAATATTGGTTTGCCATGCGCCATTTGTGTACACGGCAATCTTCAGTAGCTGTGGCCGTTGGCTGTTTGCTCTGGTTATCGGAGGATCGTCGATAACTTCTTGGGCCTTTGGTAAATGTACTGTTTATTTGTCCTACTCTCTACTCCTGACTGATCTAGCCGCGGTCAATCCTCATATTTTGTGGCTCTTGGCATCCAAGACCGTCCACAGAGAAGAGAAAGGACGGAGATAGTAAGTCAGAGTATATCATGAATGCGCCATAAAGTACTGTTCTGATGTAAAAATAAACAAACCCATCAGATGGTACTGTAAGCACCGCACTTGGTGAGTATCCTTCCACAGATAAGTTAAGTTAAGACTAAATTTTGTTTCATCCGTGTGTCAGTAGCGTAGGGCATTGTTGCGGGTTTCATGTGGAACTATGAAAAATTATGAGAACTTATACCAACAACTTAAAAGTAAATAATTATATGAAACGCATTTTATTTGTTGATTGGTAACATAGAAACAATTATATATTTTACGTAAAATTTAAACAATAACCCAATACGCTGTGATGCAGCAGTGATACCTCACGCGCCCCACGACAATGCCATGAAAAGAACGCCCCGACGCAGCCTGTGTTTAAAGCACAGAGTTTGTATATTGTGTACATGGGGATGTGCCAAATAATGTTATGATTTAGTCGAACCTCCTAGTCTATTACCATACGCTTATTATTTACACAATTCCAGTTAGAAGAAAAAGCCTTGTCAAGTTAATAAATTTATTATTATTACTATTATTAATATTATTATTATTTTAACTTCCCAAGGGTTTTTCCCTCTAAAGCCTATTTACAATAATTGATGTTATGGAAGAAAATTAGTTTTGATCTTTGATATTTTTGTTGCGTAATAATGAGGAATGATAAAAAAAATTCAGTGGCATTATATACAGAGTTTATCACACGAGTATCTCAAAATAAACACATAGTGTGGTACCTATATTTCACGTTTTACCAAAGGTTGGCAGTAGTTTTCCCCAAATTATGTCTGGAGTTTCTTTACACTTAGATACACCAGCAAACGCATTTAAAACAAATTAGGATGTTCTAATTTCTAATAGCTTCGAAAATTCTTCATCATACAAAATTATTTACTAACCTCGCACCAGCTTAGCTCGTTTAAAACATAACTTCGGGGATGTAAACTTGATAACAAGAAAGTTTTAATTTCCTACCCTCATCTCCCGCGATTTATGGGCATAAAAAGGTTACGAAAATATAGGAGTAAAATTGTAAAACACATTGATTTCCAATTTTAAATAATTTAATATAAAGGGCGCCGCAAGAATTTTCCATCTTCGTGAATACATGGAAAAATTAATTCAAATTCTTACCGACTTGTTGGCGACGGATGTAAATGGGGAATAAGGACAGATTTGGGATCCGACAACAGAACATTGTTTTTGATGAAATTCTTATGTTTCTCTTCGGCGAATTCCCAGGCACGTAACTTTCGTTACAAAATAAGGCAGGAACAACTTCTTTAATGTGTATTTCCTTGATCATAAAAAGAAACAGATATGTGCATTGTGCACTCTTCCTAATGCATAAAACAGATTGGTATTCTGAAACATTAGCCATAGCTCAGACATTACATTTCAAAAGCGATCAAATTAGGAAATAATAATAATTTGTAGCTTAAGAAACAAGAAAAGTTCCTTGAAAATTCCATGTGCCAAATTGTTCCTATACAGGGTGAATCAGGAATCCTTCTATGTATTGGTATTTTTGTTATTTGAAGAGCTACAAAGTCGGTTAAATGAGAGAAAAGTTGCACTATTTTGGGGCCATCTTAAACCTACTTTCAAACTCTCAAAAATTTTCACAGCTTTCTAGATATAATAAAAAAATTGAAATTTCCGATTGTTATCTTTTGTTGATAACTCAACTGTGGTTTGTGCAAATGACTTGAAACTTGGAATGCTTACATAAAAGAACGTTGTGCATCGTTTGGTGACATTGGCAGTGCAGTGCGATCTGTCATTTTTGCAGAGCGACAGTCAACTTTTTTTTTCTTTATGGCATCCATATTCATTTCTGCCGCTGACATTAAGACAGCATTATTATGATTACAACGGTTTTTTAATTTTTTGAATCGAACTTCAAATAACGAAGTTACTGAGAGAAACATGTTAGCCATGTAATCAAGGTAGCCATGCAACAAAAGAGCTGCAGTAAGTAAAAATTTTTCTCAATAAACAATTTACTTTTTGTGGAAGCCCACGTATTCCCACCTTTTCTATTTGAAGAGATAGAGATTCGGTTAAATCAGCGAAAACTTGCCCAATTACTAGCAATAAACGGTGGTTCCAGAAGAGTTTAAGAAAACGGCTGTGGTCAAAATATTTATGGATATTTTGAAAAGGGTCAATTAGTACTTGGATTAAAATAAAAACCTACATTTATTTTATTTTTTTTATTAACTATGGAACTTTAAAGAACAATAAAACAAATTAACTAAAACGAATAAACAATTTAACAAAATGTCATGAAGCAACAATGTAGGATTTTATTTTAATCCAAGTACTAATTGACCCGTTTCAAAATTTCCATAAATATTTTGACCCCGGCCGATTTTTTAAACTCTTCGGGAACCACCGTTTATTGCTAGTAATTGCGCAAGTATTCGCTGATTTAACCGAATCTCCATCTCTTCAAATAGAAAAGGTGGGAATACGTGGGCTTCCACTAAAAAGTAAATTGTTTATTGATACTTACCGCAGCTCTTTTGTTGCATGGCTACCTTGATTACATGTGCTAACATGTTTCTCTCTGTAACTTCTTTATTTGAGGTTCTATTTAAAAAATTAAAAAACCGTTGTAATTATAATAATGATGTCTTAATGTCAGCGGCAGAAATGAATATGGATGCTGTAAAGAAAAAAAAAGTTGACTGTCGCTCTGCAAAAATGACAGGTCGCACTGCACTGTCAATATCACCAAACGATGCACAACGTTCTTTTATGTAAGTATTCTAAGTTTCAAGCCATTTGCACAAACCACAGTTGAGTTATCAACAAAAGAAAAAAATCGGAAATTTTAATTTTTTAATTATATCTAGAAAGCTGTGAAAATTTTTGCAAGTTTGAAAGTAGGTTTAAGATGGCCCCAAAATAGTGCAACTTTTCTCTCATTTAACCGACTTTGTAGCTCTTCAAATAACAAAAATACCAATACATAGAAGGATTCCTGATTCACCCTGTATAGTAGGTCAAAGGTAAAGAAAATAATAATTATTTTGTCGCACCAACAACTGGAGAGCTACAACAGTGCGCGAAAGTTTCTTTAATGGTATTCCTGTAGACTTAATCCACTGATTTTATGCTTTATTAAATCCACATTTTTGGCTACCGGTCTGTCTGTTGGCTTCGGTATTTCTACCGGCATCAGAAAACGATTCGGCATCGTCTAAATCGCCGTTACCGACAAATACCGTTTATGTGTCGTCATCGTCATCAAATTGAGTGTCATTGAAGATGAGAACGATGAACGTGGGTCGTCCAGACAGACCTTTCCACCCTTTCTGCAACTGCACAAAGTATTCATTTGGGTATCTGCAGAAAGAACTGAATCTGGAGCAGGAAGATGTAATTTTGTGGTTGGTGAGTAGTTATCTTTTATAAGCTACGTAGAAAAAATCCAGCTTTAATTAATTCTCAGCCAAATCATAAAAATAGGAACTAGTTGTATTGATTCAAAATTTGTTACTGGTTTAAATAGTGACATAGATTTGAATGGGTGGACAGCTATGCGCTTTAGAAATCTCTCAAACAAAAGTGAAAGGGACTACCTACCTACCCCATATTTTATGCAAATTCGCCCGGCTCATTGCTCTATATTTAGATAGTATCAAATTGTAAAAGGAACTGGGACAAAAATAGAATTAATATCTACATAGTTGACATTTTTCATATAATCCTCAAGCAGTATTTATACCGCACCCAGAAAAATACATATATGTTTTTTACGAATTGGTGGCAGTTCCGTACATTCCATTTCCGTACATCCCATTTCCGTACATCCCATTTCCGTACAAGGCGAAATCGGTGGCAGTTCCGTACACGATGCACGTGTCGCGATACTGGGGATCATTTGTAAGAAACTGTCATTAGCAATAGTGGTAGTTGCGTACAGGTACAATCCCTTAGTGACCGTATACTCGGAGAGCATTCTAAGAATCACCCGGGTTGTTTACGTAGGTACCTGAACATAGAATTTTAGATTTAGTCCCATTTCGTGCGTTCCCGTTTCGTGCACCGATGAAAATTTATCTCCTATTGTTTTCAAATGTTAATGTTTTTGTTTGGGGGGGGGGACTTAAACGCTCCGCTCGCTTCGCTTGCCCACAGACCGGAAGTAGTGGGCCGTGGAACCATTTTTTTGGCCGTATTCAGTGACGGGCAACACCACTTTTTGGCCGAGTGATTCTTAGAATGCTCTTCGAGTATATGGACGCACGAAAGGGAAACGCACGAAATGGGACTAAATCTAAAATTCTATGTTCAGGTACCTACGTAAACAACCCGGGTGATTTTTAGAATGCTCTCTGAGTATACGGTCACTAAGGGATTGTACCTGTACGCAACTACCACTATTGCTAATGACAGTTTCTTACAAATTAATGATCCCCAGTATCGCGACGCGTGCATCGTGTACGGAACTGCCACCGATTTCGCCTTTTACGGAAATGGGATGTACGGAACTACGACGATACCGTTTTCTACAACGCAGTTTGTGTGAGTGTTTTATTTTATTTTTTTCCAACAAAGAGTAGATACGTCATTTGCTGCTTAGTGAATTTTTGGAGTTTTATTTCGAACCACATTATAGTAAGTCCCTTTCTTCATATTTCACCTACCAATAATACGATCAGATAAGATACGATTGATGCAAGCAATTAGTTCAAAATTTAACGTTAAAATAAAAAACAGGCACGGTGAATATACATATAGGGTGTCCCATTTAAAATAAGAAAATTACATTCTGTTCGAATCTAAGGAACGACCTACATAATATTTTTTCTATTACGATAATCTCTGATGTCTAAATCTTAAGTAATATCTTAATTTTTTTACTTTACTCTTTACGGCGTTGAGTTTAAAAATCAGGCATCCTCATGTAACCTTGAAGTTGTCGCATTTCAAGGGACAATGCCATTGTTTGAAATTCAATGGCCCTTTTCCACAAAATAATTCAGTCTAATCAAAATGTTAATTTCAGCTTCTTTCAACGACGTAGAGAGCGATTTTGCATTATAATAGAAGCTCTAATCCGTTCGCTTTGTTTGGCGATCTCATAATAAATTGTAAAACAAAATAAAGAAGCTAAAAAGTGGCCTCCTAGATCGCCCGAACTGACTCACTTCCATAGGTCCAATTTTTCGGTAAGAACTAAATCTTTGTCAACAATCTAGAAAAGCCGGAGATATTGTGGGCAATTTTAGGACAGAATGCGTGAGCATATAAGGTGCATAGTTGCAGCCTCCGTTCATCATCAATACTAATTAATTAAAATGTGCATATCTGTAACTTTTACACACTTAAACAATAAAATTCAAAACTTTTCGACGTCTTTGTAACTTACCAATATTTTTCTAAGCGCATAATAAACTTTGAGAACAATAATAATTTGGTAAATTTCGTGTCTAAATATTAATAACGTGAAATAAATATTAACTCACCATAATCTTTGTTGTCTTGCAGCGAGAACTTTCGTCGCCTTCACAATTCAAGAGAGCCGCCACAAGTGAGAGTTCGTGACCGATTTATTAAAAGGTTCAGACGCAACTACAACACTACATACGAGAGCTTTGAAATACTACTGTTGAAAGCGCTCGTATTTTCATCCGGAGAGCGCAGACGCTTATGTTCGTTCAAGAATTTCGTTCTTCAATTAACTTGATCCCCAAGTTCGACTGTGGTTTAGGCGTTCTTAATATTCCCAGACATTATTACATCACTGTCATTTCCCATTCATCTGGATCAACTGTACTTATTAACATACGTAATATATTACCCCAGAGGTTTTCACACTTATCCTATTTTTCCATTCTACACAATAAAAATAATAGTATTTTTATTATTCTTACTAGGTAGTACATATTTTCGCCCTAATAAGAGTTTTTCTCTAAAAAATTCGAGCAATATTTATAAGGACATCTGCTGTTTCGTACATTTCCACAAACATAGCCCAAGGGTTCGTATGTCTGAATGCTTCGATCAGGCTCTTGGCTTGTAAGGAGAAGTTTCCTCCTCTCTTCCATACAGCATGCAGTCAAAATTGTTCTTACTTCAATTCAATGTAAATGAAGCTTTAGCTGTACTTTTTTTCAATATGTTTTAAGACCTGTAGCAGTTCACAAGATGGCACTCTATACATATATCAGATGAGAAATAATTCTTCTGAGAACAAAATTTGATTCTTCTGCCGGTTACTGTATATTATTTGAAGTACACCTCGTCTTTAAATTCATATTCAATGAGGCACGGTAAATTATCAAAGTTAGGTACATGGAAACGAGTATTATTGATATTATTCGTATAAAATAATTGATAATAACTACAATAAATTAGAGTTTAAACGAGTATTTACACAATTTTAACAAACACCTTCCTGTTCACTTAAGAATAATCATTATTTATCTAACAAAAAAAGTTTCAGACAGTCCTCTATAATTTTCATAATAGCTATTTTTTGTTTAGGGGCTATCGCAATTTTTTCAAGATGGAGGCTCTAGCGGCAACGATACGAGGTCCCAAACTTAGTATGTTATTCACGACATGAAGCTGTACGACATGCCTCCTTTCAAAAATCCGGGATTTTTTCCAGGTAAGCCCATTTTTAATTCACTGTTAACTGGACCAAAAGTTTGCTCTGAAATATCATATTCTTTTATGTTTTATAGAAGTTACAGTAATATATAGAGCAGATTTTAATTATATTTGTTTCCAACATTCTGCGTTTCTGTCCTTCCCGCCCACAACCTAAACGCTCTTCATAAAGTTACTCGGATAGTTTATTTTTTCGTTTTCCCTCGTGCAAAAGTTTGATACCGATATGACCTAAAAGGACAGTTGTTTCCAGGAAAATGATACACTCGAGAAATGTATACTCGTGTTGCAAAATTTGCCTGCTTACCTGAACACATTGCAGTACAGAGAATATTCAAACGTGGTAGCAATTATGCAGCAGCTTTAACTTATTTATTACTGCTCTCTAGACATCAGATATACTAATTATAATCGCCAGGAAACAGGAGAATTAACCAGCAAATCAGTTATTAATAAGAGATAATATTTGGCACTTCAACTGCGAGTACAACATAAACAAATGGCGCTCTGTCTTCGGTACGTGCGCCATCCTCTACTCGCTAAATTTTATTTCTTGAGTTTCTATACAATTTCTCAACAATATTTTATAACAGACAAAGAGATCGGTGAGATACACTTTCGACTACGCCTCGTTTTTAAATAATTTTCTATTCAGGCAGCCCCGCGTTGTCAGTGCAAAAGGAGATTGATAGATATGCAATCATTGCAAGAAGAGAGTACGGAAGCGGCTCTCTCACTTAAAAAATTAATAACTTTGAAGGGTCCTGAAACTACCGGGTGACCACGAAATAGTTGTGCAGTCCGCCAATGCCTTGGTATTTAACGCAGAAACTTGAAATTTGGGTCAGATGAATTATTGGTATACTACTTTTGGTATAAAAAGCACCACAATTTCGCTTCCGGTATAACCGAAAGTTGCATTCACTTTCTTATTTTAAATAGGCGTGTGGTCTAGTGATAAAGCGTTAAACTATAAATGTAGCAGGTGCGGGGTTTGAATCCCAGCGTCCGCAGTCATTATATCTGACAGTTTTTCCCACTCTGGGTCAACTCAGCCTAAGGAAATTTGTACCTAGGATCAAACCTTAGGTAATAATAGGCGGCTTGAGGCTAAATAAAGCATCTCTAACTTGCTTACTCGTACATTCTCGTCAGACGCTATAAAAGCGATACTATTATTATGTATTTCATTGATTCTACTACTACTATTTCTACTACTGGGTATTCTACTACTAGGCTGCCATTTAAAATAGGGAAGTTCCTGCCACTTCTGGTTAAACAGGAAGGATTTTTGGAATTATTTTCAAACCAGAATTTGCGTACTTATAAACTATGTACCTAGACCAAATTTCAAGTCTACGACGCCGACGTAGCGTGTCGATGGGATAAAAGTGGAGGTCACACAACCCTTTTAATAGAGTGGCCAACGACTGTTATACTTCCATCCATGGAGGTTTTGCGTTTACAATTTGGCTTTTACACTACGTCAAGGCGTGGTTCAAATTCCAAAAACTGTCAAAAAGGAACGTGCAGACTACGGAATAGTGGAGTATCGAGTTCCAGCGTTCCAATTGTGACGCATTTGTGAATTTTTATCGTAATTACTTAATAACTAGCTTAAAAAATGCAACTTCTTCACTACTGCCATGCGAAGGTACCTGAAAAACATTCGTAAAAACAATTTTTTTCGATTTAGGCGTTCTCGTTCAAGATAGACGATGAGAACGGAAAAGCTGGTAAAAAGGATTAATTTTTGACTGCGTTAGAACTTAGATGCTCCAAGTTTTATTGAACACAGTAAGCAGCTACATGATTGGCTACTTTTAAAAAAATACGCTACAAAATTGTGTGTTCTACACTATAAAAAACCTCCTTCCGTGTTCCCATCTATAAGACCCTATGCACAACTAAATATTTTGACCAACTATCAACATTATTATTATTATCAGTATTCAGTTCAGTGACAATAAAAAGCGCTCATACACGACTAAAATACACTGCATCTCACTGTCAACGACAAATGGAATATTAGCCTGAAATCAAAAGTATATAAGTACTTTTTAAGTCCAGTTGTAGTACCTACTTAGTATTCTAAATTGTTTTACAAGAAATTCTTTGCAAACTTTCGAGCAATCCCTGTACAATTTTAAAACTAGAAACTAGGAATCTTTAGCTTGCCTTTTGAAAATTTTGTCTCGTGGCTTAAAACAAGAGGTTTAGATAACAACGTTTCAACTAGTTTAATAACCTTCTGAGCTCTCAAGTGAAGAAATTATTACGTATCGACAATAATAAGCACTATAACACGAGAGAGACCAAATAACGACGGAGATTAAAACTGCAACTAAAAAAAAATAAACACGATTGCCTGGACCTTAAACGCTTGTCTGCTGCTTGCGCCACTGAACTAGTTGCAATGCTGTACTTCAGGTTTCTCTTTTAAGCGGCAAGCCCAAATTTTCATTAAAAGTTTTCAGGTTTAAAACATAAAACTGTACAGGGATTGCTTAAACTTTTATACAGAATGTCGCATAAAAAATTTAGGATGCAAAGCAAATATTTAGTTGGTATGCCAGCGCAAATTACCACTTTTGATTGGCTTAAAGGTCGGTACATTCTACACAATACTATTTCCAGTCAGTCACTAATTATTTTAAAATGTCACGGTGACATTTATATTTCTAAAAATCTTCCGAGTTAGACAATTCAGAAAAATATTTATTATCCCAATAAGTGCGGAAAGGGTCAGTTTCCCGCACGTAACAGCCGTTACCAGGATCAACATTTTTTCTACGAGCGTTAGAAAATTATCACCATACATTTTCAGAATTTTTTGTCTTTAAAAAACAAAGCAACATTGCAAATACGAGGAGTACATATGTACATTTATATTTATGGTAAAATTGATATTTAACTTGCAGAATCTCAAAAAAATGTTTTCCCACACCGTGCGGGAGAGTTGGTCTTTCAGAACCAAAATGTGTGCGGGAAAACGGTGAATCACTCGCGCTTGTAGAAAAAATTACTTACGCAATGACACCATTGGTTCATCTATGACATTACTGTAAGTCATATTCGAACGATTTCATCTCACTAAAATATAAGTCATAAATTATTAATTTGTAATAGCTAAGCAGAATGGTGCGAACAGGACCCATTAAGCCCTGTCCGCCGCTGCATTCTTATCGCGATCAACGTTCAATTGAAATTATGCCTAACGACAAATGAAGAACACATAGTAAACGGCATACCATTAGAAACGGATTCTAATTAAATTTGTTTTCGAAGTTACGCTCCTCTCTTTCCATACCCAACATAATACTCTTCATAAAGTTATACGGTTAAGTTGTTTTCCTATTTTCCGTTATACAAAAGGGCGATTTTCCTTGCCTCAAATTGTGACCTTACCGGACGCCCGCCGGTTCCAGGAAAACGATAAACTCGGGGAATTTAAACTCATGGTGCAGGATTTGGCTATTTGCCTGAATACACTGCAGTCCTTTGGATATTTTATTATTCTTCCTGAGTTGTAAGTTTTACAGGCCGCTTCCCATCAATGTTTTAAACCAATATTGACTTTCAATTGCCAAGAATTCAGAAATTATTCAAACGTGCTAGCAGGTCTGATTTATGAAGCAATGGTCTATGCTTTGTTTTCGGTACGTGTGCTCTTAATTTAATTGAAGATTGATTTTTTTTTAATAACAATAAGAAATTATTGTATAAATTATTCTTCAAAGTACTATTGAGTGCAGTGTTTCAAATGCAATACCCGGTATATTTTTATATTTTTTGATTCCACGTCGATTTTGGAACAAGTTTTATGAAAAATGAACAAAACTTGTTTTTCCTCTGATCGTTTTTGAGACAACTAATTTTAAACATTTTTGATCCTAATCTTGTCGCAAACGAAATTGAAGATTTTGTAACTATCTATCAATAAGGAATCAAAATTTTATTCATATTTGGACCACTGATCTGAAATACTGGATTCCCAACACTACACGAAAGAATTGAAGAATTCTTGGGATTGGGAAGCGAGAAATAATTTTAATCTTACTGTCTCAATTTGAAAATTAGATGGAAATTGCTAATTTTTGGGTTGCATGCAATACACTGAATAACTGCTTATACGTAGTTCAAAAATGGTTAAAGATAAGACTGTCCTATACCTAAGGAAAGTTATGGAGAGTAGCTTTTAGAGAAAAAAGTGGTATCGGCATGATGAACAAGAAGTCGATATGTTTTGTCTAAATTAGAAGAGGTAGGAAGTCAAATTTTTTCTCGAACCTTATTATCTGCAAAGCTTAAATCCTCATGTTGGCATCGGGCATCCCCATAAATATTCACTAATTTAATGATCTTCTCACTGAGTTTTTAATATACGATATATTATGTTTAGGGGAGAATGTATTAAATATACATATATTGCTTCAAAGGTTGTGTGTCGGAATTAGACATCCCTACATCAGAAGGTCGTATATTTTCCGTGAAACACATAAACTCAATTTACCAAGAGTCTTCAAGGGTCCCTCTTTTTATTTGCCCTCTATGTACCTGCTAAAGCATAAAACAGAAAACGGAAAAGATAAATTCAAACCTTGAAAGTAAATACTAAAATATCCCTCTGGTAATTCAACCCTTTAACTTTATAACCTGTAGATTGGTCCACGGCAGTTCGCTTTCAGTAAACATATGTTTTCTTTCTTTAGTAAAGTCTGAATTACCGGTTAAATATGCTTAAACTTGCCCAAGAGAATTTTTTTCTTTTAAATAAATAAAGATTGTATCATCAATTAAATTCTGTAAATACAATTGATTCATTTTAGAAAACTTTCCATTAATTTACATTCATTAATTATTAATTAACATGTTGTAAATTAATAAAATGAATTTTACTGCTCATGCACATTTAACTGGTAATCATCGGATTATCCCTTTTAATTAAAGAATTCGTTTCACCATTTGGTGAAAACAGAATTTGCTAAAATTAGCAAACACACTGCAACATCATTGTGCTTTACTTTTAACGAAATTAATATTTGTAAATACGTATGAATACAGTATAAATTAGTGTTTTATTTACATAATAATACTGCTGTTAAAACTCTGAAAATCGAAAGTCTTTTTAGTTCCTCGCATTGCTGTCGTTGAGTTGACATGCATTTGTATTTGTACAAATTTTTGGTGATGACATTTTTTGGAGAAATTCGTTCGAGAATAACAACTATTATAGTATATTAATCTAAGAGCGAGTTATGGTGGCTATTATTAACGTTGAAGCAAATTTAAAACCATAACTCGAGAGTGAAATACTTTACTTTATCTGCAAGAACTCACTGGAAGTTGCAAATTTACTGTCACATTAGATCACTTAGTTTAGATACGTGTACAAAACAAGCAACCCTTGAAAGAACGTTACCATAGAAACGTATAACACATACCTGATTTCTGACAAAATAAATTTATAAATTTGACGTTTCTCCGTCAAAGCAAACCCGATATCCTACAATAATATTTGTTGAATAATAGTTATTTATGCACCGAGGGCACAAACAGGCGTTTATGGCCCGACTCTAACACGCGTCTGGCCATAAACGCTAGTTGTGCTCGAGGTGCATACAAAATTTTATGCACAACCGGTCATCTTACTTCTTGCAAATACTACTTAAGAATTATTTTTGATAAATTTTTGCGTTGCGTAAAAATAAAGTCACACTGACAGATAGCTACTTGACTTTATTCCCAACTATAAATTCATTCAAATAACCATAGAGACGCCGTAAACAACGACAGCCATATTGTAAATTTATGCATTCGTTTACCTACGCTAACCTAAGTACCTACTGTTACATAAAAAATTACTTTTGAAGTGTTTTAATTATTTCACAATGAAAAGTGATGAAGATTTCAGTTCTTGCACTCCACCGGAAGTTATGGAAGCGGCTAAGGCAGCGACAATGAACTTTTTGCCTGAGTAAAAACTACATCAGTACAAAAAAGCCCGCAATATATCTGTCAATAATAAAATGACACTTTAAGCCCTATAACAAAGCATTTAAAGTGGCCTGCTGCGCCCAGTTGTGCATAAATGTGCATTATTCAATGGTCACTGAATATCATCAAATATCATCAATCAAAAATTTTATTATTTCCCATCTGGGATTAGAATAGAAATATGTAGAAAATAATCTCAACACAAAATCAGCTACATTTTATAATACTCATATTTCAACATCAGCCTATTACCGGTCATTTCCCTTCTCGTCCCTTCTCTTCTGCAAGTATCTCATCCACTCCTTCCCTCCTCCGCTTTCTTCCAGGATCTTCTCTATTTTCGTCTATTCTGTGCTCCTATTCCAACTGCACCTTTTCATCACATGTTCCCAAGTCCCCTCCTCTGCTTCGCGCATCCTATACATCCTTCTATCTTCGTTTTCCCAGTACCTACCTTCCACTTCTCATCTTGTATCCCAGCGTATACTTTGGCACCCTTATCATCTTCTCCTTCTTTCCCCTCTTCTGTAAGAATCTGGTTAGCCCCGATGTTCTCAACTCTTTATATTTGTGGCTCTATCTGCACTGTCTTATTTTTTGCTCTCTACTTTGTTCTGCCTATCTCTTTCCTGTATTTCCCCTGTCATGTTCCATCTCATCAGTCTTCTGCATTCCACTTCTGCCGTCACATATCCTCTCGCCTGGTAGAATTTTTCCCTGCATTCTTACCACTTCGATTGATCCCTTCCTCACCTCCTTATTTGTTCCCAACACCGCCTTGCTAGTTCGTTACCGCCTCTGCACTTTAGCATTCCCTCATACTTCATAGCACATTTCCGTGGTTCTGAGTTTATATCTTTTTGTTTCATCTCTCACCATGTACTCCGGGGTTATTCAGCCTAGACCTAGCATCCATCTTATGTATTTTTCGGTGGTTCCTCTACCCTCTCTCTCTCTCTCTATCTCTCTCTCGCTCTCTCTCTCTCGGCTCCATACAACGCTACGCTGCTCACCAATGCATCAAATAACTTTATTCTTCTTTCACGCCCCTTCAAAAGTCCTTTCCCCTATTCCCCACACTTATTTCATCGCTATTGTTGCCTTTCTCGCTACTTCTTTGGCACGGGCTCACAGTTTATCCATTCTTATTTTTGGGAACAACATCAAATTTCTCTTAACGCATCAGAAGTGATTTTGGTGGTTGAAGCACAAAGCTTTACATAATGATTGGACACTACATTTTGTCAAATTTCCTAGGCCTGCCACGAATATCTTTAAAACAGTAACTGGTAAATTTGATAATGATCGAAAAGAAAACTTCTACCTACATCATTTTATAGAAACAAATGATTTATTTATCACTTTAAAACAGTACCTATCTCTTAGACACGACCAATGAAGTGCAGAGAGGAACTTTACTTTATTGGTCGCGACTGTTGAATTTCGCGTTCCTACGATCCTACGATCAGATATGAGCAAGATCTTTATTGATTATGTAGGTGTAATGGGCAGGTATAGATGTAAATTCGCAACAGTTCACAAATGTCGTTCTTTCCCTCACTTTTATGCTTACCAGGTATTAACCGCAACCACTGGAATTTATTTATTCACGAATATGTACGTAATTTATTTGCTGAACTATGCCAATCATATTTCCAAGGCAACTTTCAACAGGAAATCCCAGTTGGCCAGTTCAAGGCATACCTACGCATTACAAAACTTAATTAAAAACACATCTCTGGGTACACCTTCACTGAAAACAGACATCTCAAACACTTACACATTCGTGTAAATTAGCTTGTTGCTCCACCGGAATTAACTTCTATAAAACTTTCTGCATGAAAGCAAATTAAGGATACGACAAAAATGTTTGTGTACTAAAGGATAATCGAATTTGTACTCCTTCAAAATTTCTTGACGGACGGAACATCTTGTACGTTCATAACATGAGCCCATCACTTTTCCTGAATACCAAGGTCGCTGACCGTTAAGGTCAACTTAATAAAAAAAATCCGTTGAATTTTATTGCATGAAAGTAGATCCTTAACGTATAATAAAATACGCGCGTAAGACGATAAAGAATACCATATCTGCCCCGATAAGGTTTCCATTAGGGAAAAGTAAGAAAAGGGAAACTTTTGTAAAATATATTGGCGATACCGAATAAGAAATTCCTGTGACACAAGGGAAAGATTGATATTAATCACGATTCCAAATGCGTTTATCGCGGACACGCAATGGACGGCGTCAATTCAGAAGAAATATCTATTTCCTTTTATGTCTACTTCAGAGGCAACGAAGCAGAAAATACTCGAGTATTACAGAAGATCCACCTTAGCAGTCAAAATAAAGTTAATTAGCGTTAGTGAATCAGCTGAAAAAATCGGAGGCGTGTACAAAGCACGCGCGTGCATAAATTGGAAGAAGAAACACGGAGAGGGATTTTAGCAATTTCGTAGGTTTCCAATGCTACAAATTCAATAATGAGATTTAATTTTAATTTAGAATAATAGGGTTTCTTCAAGTAGAATTTAATATCGATAATACAGAGGTTTTAAAGAAAAAGATAAGTTTTTAGTAAATGAAAGACATGTCGAAGTCATTAAGGTGCAAGTAGTAAGTTTAAAATTTACAAGAATTAATCGAGCCGGAGCAAAATTTCCTTCTTGTCCCATCACGTGAACTAAGGATGTTCAAAAGCAGCATGGCAGAATTCTATGTCAAATGTATATGTCAAAGATTTACGCAAATAAACCTTCTAGCTTCTATTTGTTGTAATTTGCATGTTAAATAAACTTTGAAATATTCATTCCCCAGATGAGAAGTGACTTTTACACCTAACTACATTACCGGCAAGTTTCAATGCATTGCTTCCCAAACTTTTTCCAAATTCATAATTTAAACACGAGACACAAATATTACGCAAATTCAGATTGATTACCGTCGTTTTCAACATATAGGTAGAATAGTATATTTTATTAACAATTTTTAAAACCCTGTATTGCTGAATAAATCTATTGTATTGTATCTAAGTATTTTATTTCAAGAATTGATATACAATTTACAATGGTATTCCACTGTACCACAGGAGCACAAGACTGTTCGATACTTGAAACGAAAACAACACAAAAATTTTGAACAGTAACCCAAAATTTCTTGTGCCAAATGTCAAATTCTTCGAAATTAATAATTTTCTTCAAAATCTCACCCCATTCAAAATTATATATCTTCTAGCCTCTCCAATAATTCTTTATTCTGGTGTTCAAATATTTTTTTATAAAATTTTCAGTTTTCCTATACTAAAATCCATTTTTGAAGTTTACCCCTTAAGAATCGATTTTCAGTTATAGCCCGCGGTACGGAAATTTTATGAGTAGTAAAATCAAGCGTTACATTTCGCGTTAACTAAAAGTAACGCGTTACGTTACCTGTAACATTGAAATTATGTACGTATCTATGGATACGGCTGTTTATGTCTGACTGCATAGAGCATGGAAATAGTGAAAATGGAGTGGTATAGATTAGATATGACAGTTGGCGTTGTAAAGTCAGCATTTGCAGTGTTTGTTCGTTCCTAAATTTGTTGAATCTTTTGATTTAATATGGAAAAACCTAATATTAAATACTCCAAAAAATATTGCTTTGTGCCGAAATGTGAATCAACGACTATTCGAACACCAGGAAAAGTATTTATTTCATTGCCAGTGGGATCGACGTTTAGCAGATTGTCACTTAATTACTGAATTTATAAACAATTTATATTTTGATGTAGTTGGACATTTTCGAACATAAACCATCTGATAAATACACATTTGGGTATAAAACTGACATTCTCGTGTACCATCAAGTTATTGAAGTTAAAATAATCGTTCGTAGGGAGTAAACTCCAGTCGTGCGTCGGAGCTGACATACACAAGTTTTTTTCTCCGAAAATTTTTATTATTATCATTATTAATGTTCTTATTATTACTATTATTGTTATTAACCTTTTGATCTAAGTAAAGAATTTTGGTACTGCTATCCGAGTCTATAATCTGCGATTTAAAGAAACCAGGTAGGTACTAACATCACCATTTCATAAGATAAGACAGAATATTTATACTTTTCTGTAATCTTGCTAATATTGACAATTAATGCTGATCTTGTAGTGGCCCCTTAAGAGTCCTGTCTTCTGAGGAACCCTCGGAGGTACCTATATAATTATTTAGTTATCTTTCATCGTTCGCCCTGGCCTAAATCGATTTCAGGAACAATAGAAATACATTCTCGCCTTTTACGACATTCTAGAGTGTTTACTGGCACTAGAATATAATAGAAATTCACAGGAGCTTCACATAAACAATTTGAATTTACCCCATAATCCACGTTACTTCTGTCACGATACACTACATATGATTACGGTATCACTAAATAACAGTTACATACCTACTCTGAATATTAAATGCCGTAGTACGCTGTTTAGCCACCCTAAAATAGTGTGGTTAGATCTGCTGTGTTTAATCCACCTTAAAAAGAATAAAAACTAAGTATTGCACATTATTGCACATTATTGCATTATGACGGGTTGTGAACGGGAAGGTGTTTTATGTAGTCAAACACGGGAAATAGTGTACATAGTGTTTTGTTCTTTTAATAGTGAAACAGAAACATCGGAAAGTGTGAAAATGAAGACGTGTGTTGCAACGGGGGTGTCTATTAGATCCGTAGAGGGGATAGTTAGTGATGGCAACACTAGCGCGTCGGAAAATAACGGCAAAACGATCAGGAAAGAAGCATGCAAGGAAAAGTTCCTTAACGACTGATTTACCAGTGTATAAGACGGCTGATATACGTCACATCGTACACGAATTTCACAAGACTGAAGGTTGACGTGTTACCCTTGCAAAATTGAACCAAAAAATATGGACCGAGCTAGAATGGAATGGATCCAATGAAACACTGAGAGTTTTTTTGCGTAAAGTTGGGTTCAGATGGAGAAGGACGCAAAATAATAGAAAAGTCCTAATTGAAAACACGATATAAGGTCTCTCCGTATTTCGCATTTGAAGAAAATTAAATATTTCCCAAGTCAAAGTAGACCGATTATTTACCTGGACGAAACGTATTTGCACAGTAGCCATGCATCTTCTAATAATTGGACAGATGACGCAACCAAAGGAGTATTTCCAAATATCTCTAAAGGTTAGAGATTAATATATTGTAAATGTCGGTTGCGAAAAGGCTTTATGCCTGGATGTTTGTTAATATTTAAATCTGGATCTAAAACCGGCGATTTCCATTCAGAAATGAATTTAGAGAACTAAGGCAAGTGGTTGCAGCAAAAGTTAATTCCTAATATACCAAAGAATTCCGTCGTCGTCGTAGACCACAACGTCCAGCCAAATCCCGCACCCACATCAAATTATAAAATGGCAGATAGTTACTGTAGGTATACATACATCTCCTCTCTCCCTGTCCAATGTTATGATGCATTCACTGCTTCTGACCTCTTGCCATGCGCTTACTCCCTTTGTCCCTTCTCTCCTCTCTTCTCTCTCCGATCGAAAAATTTTAATTAATATTTCCGACTTTCGACTTACGGGTCTCAATTTTCTTGCAATTCAGTACGAAAATTGATATAGTTCTTTTCAGATATCTTGGCGTGTGTGTGCAGTAATCTGCGCATTACGTTCATATGTCTTTCTTCCTTTTGTAAAATGGATTTGTTGAATTTTAATTACTGCCGTAAGATGACTTGAGAATATTCTCACGTTTCCGTATTTGATCTCACTCTTTCTTACTATGGTTGTGTGAAACAAAATGGTTTCAGTATTAATATCAAAGATATTCTATTTCTATAGATACCAAGATGCAATTTAATATAGCTGAAAACATGCGTGCGACAAGAAAATATTCTCTGTTTTCGTTTGGAGCACGCAAAAATTGATTTTGCATCTTTCTTAAGGCAAAAAGTCAAATATCACATTCACTGGGTAACCTTCATTTCACAAGTTTCCGAGTTGTCAGTGCTAGTTGTCAAATTAGATACGAGAAAATT
This sequence comes from Xestobium rufovillosum, assembly GCA_963966045.1. Taxonomy (NCBI): domain Eukaryota; kingdom Metazoa; phylum Arthropoda; class Insecta; order Coleoptera; family Ptinidae; genus Xestobium; species Xestobium rufovillosum. The sequence goes on from OZ014496.1 coordinate 19,617,845, forward strand.
AAATCTTTTAGGAGAGTAAGCATAGAGTTGTAGGCATGTTGAAAATGGTCTTAGAAATTAATATGTAGCGTAGGTATTTTAAAATAAGTAGGAAGCTGCTGAAGTAAATTATTAAGAGAGTAAGTAAGTAAGTAAGTCCAAAATGAAATGTATTTTGGGTGCTTCTTGCCAGAATCGATGTTACTTATATGTGACAATCGCCGTATTTTAGTACATTTTGGTATGTGTTGAAGAAACTTACTTGTGAAATGAGAGGGTACCATCTTTCGAGTTGGCTCCACAAACACAGCAATATGAAACCATTTCTTAAACTAGGTACCAGTTCAGAAAAACACAAAATAGAAACACTTAACAACAAACAGAACAATAAACAGTAGACAGTAATAAAAATTTCTTCTCCCGTACGAAAAATAAAAATTCAAATGACAAGGCGATTTGACGTTTAAATGTCATGCAATTTAATTAGCGCGCTACGCCAAAAAATAATTTTGACTTTTTGCCCAAAGAGAGATGACGTTAACACGGCAAAATTAGGTAGAAAAAGTGGGAGAGAAAAAGGCACGTCTTTTATGTTGGAAATAAGGTACGTATGCCGAATACATGGGATCTTGGTGTCTATTAGTATAGAATGTCTTTGATTAATATGCTTATTTTGCAATATCCAGTGGTCACCAAGCAATTTATTAAAAATTATTGCCTTTCAAGTATAACTGTCAGTTTGATTGTCAGGTGTAAAGATGCCTGGAAATGTTTTTACCAAACAGTGTCCAGAGGTTTTACGAAATATTTTTGAATACTTTACTCGAAAGAATGAAAATAATGGTCTTCTATTGCCTTTAACTTGTGACCAGGAGCGATTGGCCGATGCATCAAAACTAAGTCTACGCAGCGTGTCGCGCATAGTTGGAGAGGAAAAATGGGGTTTGTCTGCTGCAACGCCCGGAAAAAGGCAAATCAAAATTAAAAAGTGAAGATGTAACTGACAGCATTAAAACCGAAGTAAGGAATGCTATTTATTCCATGAAAGAAAAGAAATAACACATTACATTAAAAATTTTAAATAACAAATTAAAAACAAAACAAATAGTGGATATTTCTGACACAAGGTTGTGGCGTTTATAACCAATAGCAGATTTAAGTACAAACTAGAAAATAACCGGTGTTCTTTGTGTGAACGGGCTAATGTTGTGGGCAAAAGAATACATTTCTTGAGGGAAAACGTCAAAATGCCGTGTGCCGTGTCCAGAGTCGAGACGCACACGCTTGTCGCGGATCCTAGCAACAGCAAAATTTTGAAAACTACTGAACTGCTGGCGGTTGCTTGGATAATCGGATATTGTGTCGCAAACGCCAACAAATCTGAAAAATACTATAGTTATTTAACGTTAAAAATGACTATACAACCAATTATTTCCATATTTCAAATAAACTTTCAATACTTGTACATTACTTACACTTCCACGGGTTTTAACAAATAACTGAACTAACTAAAGAAATTAATAAAAATCTTCACAGGGAATAAAAAATATACCTTCAAGTTACTATACTTTAAAAAAATTACTTTGACAGAATCATGATTTATTCGAAACGATATCAAAATAATGAACAAAATATGTGTGTTGGCTTGCGATGTAGTGCATATTTACTCTTTTATCGGGAATACGACGCAAGAATATATTTTAATTAATAAAAATTAAAAAAAATATTAATGTGTAGGTTATGGCTATTATTAGGTACCTAAAAATTCCTAGCCACTATTTGTATTTGACAAGATTATTTTAAGAAACACTTCATTTCGGAACTCTTAATAACCTTTAAATCAATAAAGGATTGTACAATATTTTACGACAATATTTTCATACTAGGACAGTACTAAAGCAGAAATATTATTAAGTATTTCTTTATGACTGCCACGTCGACCTGTCTGTCAGGTAAATAGTATGCTGTACACACCAGGTCTTTCTAGATCCTTGTACGCTTTCCAATCTTTTGAGAATTCAGCTACTATCTTCTCCAGTGCATAATCCATGCTTCTTCAGACATCGTTCAAATTGCGTAGTATACTCCAACCGTCTCCGTAAATCACCCTGTGTAGCAAGAGAATAAGATACCCGAAACACTTCGAAGTTTAATTATTCTATTATGCTTTAATTAATTGAAACATTCAGTGTAGAAGCAACCTTAAGACAGAACAATAATATTTACTATTGATGAGAGATACAAGTAAATTAAATTTTATTTCTTTAACACCCGAAAAGCTCGCTAATTGCTTGTGGTTTCCGACCCCATAAATTGCCTTAAGACTGGTTCATGAGTTAATCTATAAAAGGGATCCTTCCTACGACCTACAAAGCTCTTAATTACTTTCGAACTACTGACACCGTTTATTTTAAGGGACATTTCTTAATCGTTCTTATTTCATTCGTAACTATAATTCCATAAGTAATGGTTTGTTTGTTTGTACGTCCTGAGGAAACCTCAAATGCCGCACGTTAACTAAATTTTAGATTCCTATAATCTTATTCCTCAAATTGGATATACTCACACATGCTACTAGAATCTTGTTTTGCATGTCATTACGAATTTCTGATTTAGAACGAGATTACATAACAATTTACGGACCTGAAACTAACTTCAGTGTTATCCTTGTTGTCAAAACTGAAAGTAAAAAATATGAACAAACTGAAGTCGCCCCACACTTTGAGGGTGCTATTTCCTTTTTCCGGCTTGGTTTAACAACTCCTATCATTTTTAAGCTTGACTGAATTTTGCTTTTCAAAAGACGTGATTGATATTATTACGGCATATTTATATCCAAACAACACAAACGGAAAGCAGGTCAGTTGTATAGTCAGAAAATATGTATTTTTATACTTCTGTAACTTTTCCCGATCACTGCAGTTTCTGATGGATTATTTTTAGAATTCCTCGTGGTGGAACAAATCAACAAATTGTCGTTCATCCTAAGCCAGCTCCCTAGTAATTCCCATTTTTATTTTCCAAATTGCATTTGTGATACAGGTCGTTTTGAACATTTTAGTCAGAGTATCATCCTCACCCCTTAATTTAATTTTCCATGCGATAAAAATATTTCCCTAAAATTTGTAGGCAACGTAAATTTTGCTTTATTCGCAACAAATGCATATTGTATAATTATATAATATTGTATAATTGTATAATTGTTTTGTATTGTATAACTTACTGTATTGTATAATTGTATAATTGCGTAATCGCAAATCCCAAACCGATGTGGTTTCGTGTACTGTACCAACAGCAAGTAGCACAGGAATGAGTATTTTTTTCAAAAAATTTGATAGACTCATAATTACGCTTTTACCATTCTACATTCCAAACGACAAGAGTGGATATAAGTTAAAGCGCGAAGGCGAAGCCTGAGCACTCTTGGCTGTCAGTTTTTAGAGTTTTTTGAGTTTGTAAAACAGGAATTTATTCAGGCAAAATAAAAAGTTCGAGTCCAATACGTCTAGATAATTTAATGAATATGAGAATACGCATATGGGAGAGTCGATTTTTAAACACATTACAATCAAAAATACGAAATTTGCAAAGTCGTCATGGTAGCAAAAGGTAAATAACATCGATGTAATAGTTAAGCCTTGGTTTTTGACAACAATCCCGTTTGCTGTATTTTAAGTCTGTCAACAAACAAATTGGTCCATAGATATTTTCCATCAGTCATCAGTAAATAAGATAATTTAGTAAAATTGTGTTAATTATTGCCATTACAAGTGCAGTGTCTACAGTGCTCAAGTATTATTAAGTGTTTGTTCTTAAGTCCTATCTATCCGTCTTATCGTCCCCAGCATTGTTCTAAAACTACTTGCAACGCCATTAAAAGAACAAAAGCTTTTAGAATAATAGATATAGAGGACAATCACTATCAAGTATTTAATTCTATAGCTTTCGCAGTTATGGAAATAAATAAATATACAATTATTTTCAAAACTTGTTGGGCGTAATTTTGGAACACATGTTCTTTTTTTACTTCCTCTTATTATTTTTACATGCGTCAGGAATCATCCTCTATAAAAACTAAAAAGGAACATGTTAATATATCGTGCTCACGTAGCTAGTAATTGCGGTTTATGCAAGGGGAATCTGAACACACTGCAATATTCCCCAGACTTGTAATTTGTTTTGTAAGTCACGGTACCCGGTACGCAGCATCTTCGTTGCATTGCATGTGAAGCTACCAGCACAAACTCATGACAATTACTTATAAACTACAGCTGATCCATCCCTAAATTAAGTAAAAATAAAAACTCTCGGGATATGCACCCAGTCAGTAAACGCCAGAGAGTCTAGCAGCAGCCTCCGATTTTGACGTCACGCACGCTAAGCTCCGCCTTACGCTCCGGCCTGATAACTGTAGTAGGCCCTGAGTAAAATCCTGACTTCAAACAGTCCAAGGAAAAACAGGAAGTTGTTAAATTCAGCGATCTTGCGAAACGGAAGATTGACGGGTCAGTTATAGCCTTTGTACGTATCTCAAACTTCCAACGTGCAAATACATCACGTCACATAATTAACTTTTCCACAACAAGCTATCAAAAACCATTCAATCCCGTTTGTTGGACACTGAACGATATACAGGTGATTCAAAAGTAAATGCTTAAACTTTGTGGAGCGAAAAGACTATATAATAGATTATTATTTTTGCCAATACACTTCTTGGTGTCACTGAGGCGTGGTTGCGACGCTGCATGTAATATCTCTGACGGCATTCATTTATGGTAGGTGGGATAACCATTTGAGTTTGTTTTACAAATGTCAAATTAGAAGATACACACCGTTCACAAGCTTGTTAACGTAGAAAATATGACAATTCGGCTGGCGACAGTGGCAGTCTGGGCCGGCGAGACACCGGGAAATTTCCCGGTGGGCCGGTCGCAACTGGGCCGGCTGGCCATGTTCTATCGTTACTCACTCATTATCATTTATTATTCATTTCAACCAAAAGAATGGTGATGCTATCGACAATGTTTTCATACTGTTACGATTGTAATAGGCATCCCAACCCTGGTTTTCATATTTGCTGCATACTGCATATTAGTAGCCCCCTACTCCCCCCATCCCAGTACGAACCGCCACGATCAAACTCCAAAGCAGTGCGGCCAGATTGGGGGACTTATAAAGCACTTGCGACTAATATTTGCAGAAAATCGCAAGTCGCCATTTGGACGATTTTTTGGATCGAGGTTGCTCTGCAATTTTAATGCGTCCCCAAGAAGAGAAATGGAACAAAACGCTTACGTTATTTACATGCACTGCACCTGAGCGCCAGCGCCATCTCGTTTACTAGACATACATGTTGCATCTGCCATTTTATTAGTTTTGCAGAAATTGAATTTTTCTGTATTGGAATTGGTGTTTGCCATCTCCATCTTTTTTTACATTGGTAAGCCGTAAGCACCGTTCAATACAAAAACCCAATTTTATAAGAACAAATAAAATAGCCTTTGTGCTAAGGAGGGCAGTAAATACTAAATTATAACTAAAGTCGTGAATAGAGTCCTCATTTATGCATATTTAGGGGGTTTTCCTGCATAATATATTATACGACATTTATTTAAAGTTTACTGCATACGATTCACGGTTCTAATTTATTATAACCTCTGTTGTTTGCGATAAAATAATTATAAACGTTACTCGAAATGTTACCAAAACAAAAATTATAATTTAAATTTTTCATTTGATAAACCCTTTGTGAATCCTAACCTTACAAAGTACTACTAATTGCTTCATCATGAACTTCTACCAAAAAGTAATTGAAAGATAATATTAACTACATACTACTAATCCAATTAAAATTTTTGTCTGACGCAATTTATAAAATACAATCTGGTATTTGGTTTTGGCCGATTTTCACTTCATTTTGGCCACATCTAGCAGCCAAACTGGCGACACGCGAAAATAAAATCTGCTCCAATGTCCGAGTCTGAAACTAGCATCTACAGGTAGGTGTGCATTGGGATTCCCAATCCCGCGTCGACGCACGTCAAATGATTTTTATAAATGAACAATTAATGTGGAATGAGTGAAATCTGCCTCGCGTGATTGCGATCCCCTAGCTGTCCTTTTGGACCTGACCGATTTTTTGTTCAAAAGAAAAAAAATCATCATAACAAGAAATAACTACGGTAAGGTGCGAACCCCCAACGTTGCGAAATGGGGGACCGATACGTCAACCACTGAGCCACGAAGGTGTGATGGCAAGAACGTTTACGAAAATAGCAGCAAAAAATACGCCCGTTGCCGTACACATGCTACGCGTGCGCTTTGAGTTGGGACTTGGGAATCATAGTTGCACACCAAACTATAGATACTAGATACTAATCAGTCTGAGATCTGAGTCAGTCTCTGTCTGAGTTGATGTATGCTTTGCAAGCTGTTGTGTGAAAACATTCACATGCCCCTTATATTACTCTTATTTAATCATATTATTATTGTTGTTATTTTGGGGTCGGTCCACTAGGACTTTCCCGGGCTGGCTAAATTTGCCAGTCCGCCACTGGCTGGCGATAAATTACTGACATGCACTTGGAGATATTGGGCCCAGCGTCGCAGCGACACTTCAGCGGCAGCAATAGTACGCCGGATAGCGAAAATTTTTATAACTGATTACAGCGCCCTTCGTATTCATATTCATATAAAATTATAAATTGTCTGTTGAAAATCAGGAATATACATGTGCGAGACCCCAGCGTAGGACATTTTACAATTGGAAGGTCTTCAAAAATGCGAAAGAAAAAAGTTAACCTAAATCTTTTCAGTACCCCTGTCTTTGGTTAAATTCATTAACTAAATCATAAAGAACAAGAAAATACCCGAAGCAGAGATCCTGAACAGCCTCAGATCATAGGAAGACGTTTTAAATGTGTTAAATCGATCTCTGCGCGTGTATCAAATTAAAAGCGACATGCGCCATGCTGCTATGCCATTTTATTCATAATATTATCAGGAACGGCAATATAAATGTACGAGTACGTCTGTCAATGCTAACACAACCGCTCAGAATCTGTATTTGGTTAAAAAGAGAGACGTTCATGTTAGTCCAACAGCTAGCAACGGATTTCGTTACACCATAGAGAATAAGGCTAGAATTTCAACTACGAGACCCTTGCAACGTAGTAACAAGAGAATCAGAAGTCTGGCAACCGTCCGAGGGTGGCTTTCGCGCCTCTAGCATTTTTAAGGGTGAGAAAAAAAATTAAAATTACACTATTATAATCATAATGGCACTTCGCAATATTAAAGTTAATACTATTTTAAATCAATAAAAAAAATGCCAGACGAGTGGGTGGGTGGAAAGTGCGCGCCAGAGGGGGTTAAAGGGGCAAATCAAACTGCACTCAAACACAACTGTGCATCTCCAAAACCGCAAACAAACTGTCATCACATAATATAACGTTTCCATGGTGACCCATGACCAGGGAGTGATAATGTGGTCGACTAGATTAAGTACGCTGAGCCCTTGCATAGAACCTCTCACTTTTATCCCCCTCTGGCACCCACTTTCCACCCACTCACTCGTCTGGCATTTTTTTTATTGATTTAAAATAGTATTAACTTTAATATTGCGAAGTGCCATAATGATTATAATAGTGTAATTTTAAATTTTTTTCTCGCCCTTAAAAATGCTAGAGGCGCGAAAGCCACCCTCGGACGGCTGCCAGACTTCTGATTCCCTTGTTACTACGTTGCAAGGGATTCGTCGTTGAAGTTCTAGTCTGATTAAAAATAACGTAACGAAAGCGTTGCTGGCTCTTGGACTATGTCATTTCATGTCGTAGTCGTAACGTGCCTTGACTTTGACATTGATTCAACGGCGTCGAATTTTTTTGAGTACCTATTTTTTCAATTTTTCATTAATTTTGGTTTGGAAGCTTCGTGTTTTTGTTAAGAATTATCTTTCATCGTTTTGGGGTACTGTTTTTCATCTTTCTATCTTGTTTTTCGAAAGACTAATATGAGATCAAATATGCCAGGAAAGCGCTTGAATTCGCAAGCAAGAAGGTTTGTTGTAAATTGACTGCAGTACTTTACGGCGGAAAGAGAAAATGGTGGTTTTAATATCTCAAAATGCCATTCACAGCAGGTAAATTGAATTATTTTAATGATAGTTCCTGCTTATTAAATTTCAATGTTGCAGCGTGTTGCTAATGCTTTGCAGATAAGCTTGCGAACAGTATCCGACATTAAGGCTCGCGCAGAAACCCTCTCCAGTACACGCCACTGCTTAGAATCAGACTCTGCATTGAATTTACTTGACCCATACGGTTACTTTTTGTCATGTGTGCGTAAAGATATAGTTGACAGACTATAGAAAAGTAGCTCTACTTATACTTGGACCGCCGAACAGACGGAGTGATCACCCTCCAAGAACGTGCTCTAGGCGGAATACTATCAATTTAGGACAACTGAACCGCAGTGATACGCTTTCTTTAGACCCAACGAAGTCGCATCACTCCAATTCGGTCGTCATAAATTACTATTGGCCCCGCTAGAGCACGTTCTTGCAGGGTGATCACTCCGTCTGTTGGGCGGCCCAAGTATAGTCATTTCAGCTCGTTTGAATCTAAGTAGGCCTACTTTCCAATCACTTTCAGAACCTCTGCCTCTGCTCAGGGACTGCTCAGAACCTCTACCTCGGGTATTTTCTCGTTTTTTATGATTCAATTAATAAGTTGAATCATAAGGCAGAGGCGCTGAAAAGATTTAGGTTAACTTATTCTTTCTTTTAAATGTTTGAAGACATGTAAATTCTAAAATGTCCAACGCGGGGTGGGCAGAGAACAATTTTCCTGTTTGCCATCACACAAACTGCCAAATTTACAACCTCTGCCGCACGCTAAAATCATTTTAAAATTGATGTCACTATCCGACGTACTACAAGTATTGGGAAAAAATAATCGTCTATACACAATTTATCACTCCACAAACTTCCAGCATTTATTTCTGAATCAACCTGTATTGAACGAAATAACATAAAACGTACTGAAACAATTCTTTTAGTACCTATCTATGGCCAATCGGAACATAGTAGTGGAGATACCTCGTATTCATTACATTATCATACGTTATTTATTAAAGATGTTTGAGATTGTGTTTGTTGACGACAATTTTTGGCTGACCGTTGAATTAATAAATTTATAATTGCCAAACATTTTGAATAGGTAATACTCGGGAAAATGGTTTTGCTCTCGCTGAAACCGTTATTGAAAATGTCCTAAAGAGCTTAATAAAAAAATCAAAGTAGACTGTCAACGGTATTATTAATAAGAACTGCTTTTTCATCTTTAAAAGAACGCCTTGAAGCGTTCATTAAAAATTTCGTTCAAAATAATTCATTGTACCTAATATTAATTTTTCGGATTTCATAAACAAGAAAAATACACTTCCTTCGGCTCTTTTGCGTTCATCCATGTAATTCGCCGCCAAAATACCTAATTCTCTGTTTTCGTGTCTTTACCTCCCAATTATTAATTTTGTATGCATACTACTAATACCTTCAGTTCATTTTAACCATAATAGACCTAAACCGTTTTCACTAGAAATTGTCCCTAAAATTTATTCACGAAATCCTTTATCCTCGTGAAATTAACTTGGTGTGCCCTTATTTCTCTTAACCCTGGCTTCAAAATGAATTAGTTGCTACGCAAAGAGGGTACTTTACATTCTGGAGCCTATCGGAAATATAAACACTCTCTTATAACACACACATTCACCCTCACATTTCACCGCAGAGTATCAAAAGGTTCAGGACAAACTAGAAATTATTTGATAAGAACTACTAGCACAGTAAGATCTAAATTCAATTCACTTTTTCATCAAAAGTTTATCGGCATTCTTGTGTTCTAGAAAGATTTTGTGCTTGTGTCGAGTGGGCCAGCTACTTGTGGGATCAAAATATCGCGCTTCTCATTTTCCACACTGCCACCCCCGAATGAAATACAGGCGTTACGTAGACTCAGAAGCGTATGACGCCACTTTGAGATTTTTGAAAACAAATTATAAAAATGCCACAAATATTTACAAGGTATAATACGCTCGAATAATCATGTAGGATGAAAGAGAGCAAAGGCGAACAGTGAACAGTAGAACAGGTAAAGAATGTAATATAAGGACTTCGTGAAAGTGTGCGATTTTATATTTTAAGCAGTGATACATTTCAGTATCGAATAAGAGAATTACCTTATTTGTTATTTGCTACCTTTAACATGAAAAGTCGCACATAACCGGGCTGAAAGGAACTGAACTTTACCATTTGTAGGACCGGCACCAAAACCCCTAAACTGCGACCAATTTCTCAATATTATTTTAGGATAACGCAAGTCAAGGCTTCCTAGATACTAAGGTAAAGTGACCAAAAAAACATAACTTTGGGGAATTCTCGTCATAAAATCTATACCAGTCGGCAATTTTCTCTTAAATCATAAGACGTAACTTTGAAATATACAGGGTGAGTCAATAATGCGGGATTCTTCGTTATATCCTTTACAGTTAGAAATACTAAAAAACTTTCCATATAAAAGTTGCTTCCAATGACATGTCGCTCCAGCTAAAATTATTTTTAGCTATACAGCTTGCCCCATATTTGCTGTATGCAGGTCAACTTCGCTATTTCAAATGGAACACCTTGTATTTGACTTCATTTTCGAATTCCTTGATCGATTTACTATGAGGTTGTATGAAATAATTTTTTTCTAAACTTCATATTTTTTGATTTATGGGCATTTTCTTGCGAATATTTCCAGATGCAGAACAATTTTTAAATTTTAATATCTCGGAATTGAATAAAGTTGTAGCAGTAATATTTTGATGGAATGAAAGCAACATTAAGAATAAGTGTTGCTGTTAGAAACAATCGAAAATATTATACAGAATATTAGCAATAATTACAGGACCAAATTAGAAAATTTCAAAACACCATATAACATAGAACCCTATTGTTTTTATACCATTATTTAAGTCCCCATAAAATTGCCTTTCTTATTGCAATACACTTCCCTATCCCAAAATTAACCGTTTTTGAAATATTTGTATTTTCCAGATAAATCTAGCAAATATGATTTGATAATACTCGGTTGGCTATGAAAAAAGTTAAGTCATACATTTTTTTTCACAGTTAATATCGCTTTGTTTAAGTTGATTTGAGAATTAAGTTTTCTTAACAGAAAATAAATTTTGCAAAACAAGAATTAATAGACCTGGTCTACACTTTGGGCGAAAGTGAAAGAAATTGTTTGTTAGGTGCCAGAATGCATACACAAACATATTTTGTGACGAAGCGACATTCCATAGAAACAGAAATGTGAACAAACATTATTATTTGCATTATTATGCGACTGAAAATCCCCATTTTGTGCTATAGATATATGGTTCATCAACGTTTGGGGTGGTATTGTTGGGACACGTGTTGTTGGTTCTTATTTTTTGGTAATGTGAATGGAAACACCTACTCCCACTTTCTGTAACATGATTTGTAAAATATGTTGAACGAGTTGCCATTAGGCGTAAGACGAAGGTTGTGGATACAACACGACGGTGCTCCTGCTCACTACAGTGCCCAGGTAAGAAACTACCCTATAAATTGCGGCCAGATAGGTCCCCTGACTTGACCAAGCTAGATTTTTATTTTCTGGGGTTTTGTTAAAGATCAGGTGTACCAAGTTCGACCCACTACACGAGCTGACATGATAAAAAGAATATATGATGCATTTTTAAGGGTTAATCCTGAAGTCTAGAGAAGAGTTCATTTTAGCAGAGAATTCAGCTGTTGAGCATGCAAATTTGGCAAGAACGGTTGATTTTGGGTATAGGGAAGCGTATAGCAAAATGAAAGGCACTGTTATGGGGAATCTAACAATCTAACAATCTAACAATGACCTAAAAGCAATAGGGTTCTATTTGAAATTACAAAGTTATGGTGTTCTTATGTTTTCTAATTTGGTTATGTAATTGCTAATACCCTGTATAACAGTTTCAATTTTTTCTTACAGCAAAAGTTGTTCCTACATATTGCTTTCACTCCATTACAATATTACTGCTACAGTTTCATTCATTGTCCAAATTATGAAATTTAAAATCTGCTCTACATCTGTCAATATTCGCAAAAAGATGCCCACAACTAAAAAAATATGAAGTTTAGACAAAAATGACTTTATACAACCTGATAGTTAAATCGATCAAGGAATTCAAAAATAAAGTGAAATACAGGATGTTCAATTTAAGAAAAAGAAGTTTGGTGCTGTGCGGAAGAAATGGGACAGTCTGTATAAGTGAAAATAATTGTATATGATAGAGAATCATAAATTAAAGGGGGTCTCTTATATAACATTTTTCGCTAAAAGGTACATTAGAGGTGCTATGGAAGAATCCCACACTATTGACTCACCCTGTATTAAGCAATACATCACAGTGCAGCTGTGTTTTAAACCCCATTCAATTTAACTAACTTCGACTATATTTCCAGCGCCCCTTACATTCATTTAACCCATTTAGAGGAATATTATTATTACATTAAGGGAGACAAATTAAACCGCGGAACTTTATAATAAAGATATTTGAAACAGCCATCGCTTCAGTGACATTCCTTCAACGTATGAACGCATACAATGGAGCTTTAGGGTTTTATTGCTGCATTGAAATTTAAGAGTTATTACATTATGCCATAAAGTTACAAACGAAAATTATCGGTAGAAGACATGTTCGATATTGCCACTATGCAGTAAATACTGGTTTACAACAAAATCGAGGCAATCTTTATACAGCAGGTGCTTTCAATGCGAAAATTTGTATGTAACCAGTGCTGCGCTACCGCAAATAAAATTATGTTCAACTTGCATTCCACCTTGGCAGTTTGCTCATGCATTTATCCAACATTTTTATTTCCGCTGTTTAGTTGCTACTCCGAATAGTTCATATTGCGTTAAATATTGGTTTAAAGTGTTCTTCACACATAAATAACCTAGGATTCATGAAAATAGGAAACTAATAATAAATTATTGCAATAAGTATAATAGCCCGCCGACAAAACAGCCCCGGGCAAAGTAGCTCCGACAAAATAGCTCACCGACAAAATGGCCCACCGACAAAATTCTTCCTTTAAAACAGCCCCTACTGAAAACACCAAATAATAGTCCATCTGCAAATAATGTCTATCACATTCATATTTGGTGTGCCAAGGACTATTTCTTGAAGTATGGGAAATATTTTTAATTGACCAACTGAGATTCGCAGCATTACGAGAATAACTTTAATATCATTTTTAGTGAGCCCTATGCTATATCTAATTCTACCTCATCTTGTTCTTTTAGGAAGTGGTCGATGACTTTCCAAAGTGACGGATGAACGTAATCAACAGTTGATTGAAAAGCCCTATGCCAACCTTCAACCGAATTATTCGTGCGTGGGAGTTCTCCTACGACTCGGTTGTACATATTCCAAACTTCAATAGGAAATTGTAGTTCAGCTCTTCGATTACGCCTCACTCGTTCGATATAGGTGTCTTCCCAGTAATTTATAATTTCATCAATTTCATGAGGCGAATCTTCTGTTAGGGTCTCAATTGCTTCAATAACATCTTCAACTGGTACAAAACTCAATGTTAAAAGCATCTTAACAAGAATTCGAAAACTACAAACCAAAGCTGGTGGCAGCGAATACCTGCCTCATTTTGGGTTATATCAGGTGCAGAGTTCTTTAGCACATAATATAACGGCTTACACAAGAAAAGACAACATCACCAACACAGAAAATAACTGCGCAAATTGTAAAACTGCGTGTGCATTCTTGACATATACCCCTCGACCTTCAAATTATTTCACGCAAAATTTGCGTAGAAAAACTTTTTGTAAAATTTTGCTTTTAGGCAAATGGTTGCGACTAAACAATTATTGATAAAATCCCTCGACCTACGATCTCGGGATTTTATCGCCGAATTTTTATTTCTCAGCCATTTTCCGAGCAAGATTTTGCAAAAAACTACATACGCAGATTTTACCCCGATAAAACTTGAAGGTTTTGGGATATAACCTATGATAATTTACTAGCATTTAGGGATAAGTATAGGAACATCATAAATAAATAGAGTGGAAATTTTGTGACCTATGCAATGGTGTCATAAAATGAGTTTTAAATATTTGAAGTTTGCTCAAAGCAGCATTGAATATTGAATACACTGTACAGAATTGGGATAATATGACTTTGTTCTTCGAAAGAATAAAGACCTTCTCATCACCGGGTATGTATATTTCGTTAATCTCCAGAAACTTAGGGCATCCATATTTTTAAATGGTACTCGAGGATCGAAGTCTAAACTCCTTGATTACTGCAGGTACAACAACCAACTTGCTTTAAACACCGTCTTACCTCAAGGTATGGCTGTGGTAAGTCCTCCAGTGACGTTATTGATCACTTTTACCAGCAATTCGTTTTTCCATTTATATTTAGGGAACTTTTTCACTGGCATAGGGAAAAATAGTACAAGTCACTATAATCATTAAAAAAATCAGTAATTTATTTCATATTATAACAGAACAAACTACGATTTAACATTGATGACAATGTCATTGAAAAATGCTTCTCACAATTTTATATTAAGAACTGCAACAAGACACAGTTAAGAAGATTGGAGCAGATTTATGCTTCATGCAGGCTTTTTCCACAATTTCTTTTATCGTTGAAAAGTGTTTCCAATGAAAGACTTTTAAGTTTGGGGCCTGTGTTGAACGTATATGTAGGTACACTAAATTTCACTTTGTAAAAAGCAGTTTAAATGAAGTTCGTTAGTGTTCCAAAGAAAACAAAATTTAAATTGTTCATTTATTGGAAAACTGAGAAATATTACTGCTGCAACGAAGAAAAATGCTCTCTGGTGGCTACGTGAACTGAACTGAAACACCAACAGGGTGCTATAAATAACTAGAACTGATTGTTTATAAAAATATATTTAGTAAAACGGCATAGAGAAAAGGAGCTTACTGTTTGTGTATATTGGGGTTCTAGGTAGGTAGGTACCTACTACATACAAAAGTATGCTTAACTCCAAAATGTATACAAGGTGTTACAAATTAGTAGGTCAAGCCGTTAACCACAGATTACCTGGCCGAAAATAATGGGACTTTCCTTATGCCATTTTTCATTTAGGCTTCTTTCTTTCAAGATACAGGGTGTTAAAGTTAAAATTTAAAAGACTATTTTTATTAATAACTCCTCTGGTTTTTACGATATTCAGTTGAAATTTTGTGCAACGTTTTTTCATATACCGGCACAATGTTCGTGTAATTTTGATCAAAAATATTCATGGGCGAACGGAGAAAAGGGGGGGTCGTAATACCCATTGACCCCCCAACTTTTCCCTGTGCCCATCTATGGTTCAACGGTATTGTTTTTTATAACAAGCGTTCATTTCTTTAAATTTTTCCACTCTTGTAAAATTTTGATTTAGGGCTTGGTTTACGAGATATTGCAACTCATTTGACTATGTGTTATTGATCCGCTCGCTGTTTAAATCTTGTAACAACCACCCTTATTTCCACGGCGCGCGCAGCTCGAGATGGTGCCTGAGTTGTTAGGCGTCCAGTAGAATATAGCTCAACGGGCCGTCGACCGTCGAGTGAGGCTCGCTGTCATTTTTTTACATCTTACTTATGTTTTGTAAAATTATCTTTTAAACCTCACATATTTACGTTTATGTTTGTTTTATGAAAGTCATTAAAGTTTGTGTAGTTCGCGTAGATGAGTATTTCTCTTCGATCACCCACACCCCTGAAGAAAAAAAAACAGAAGCAAGAAAGAAAACTTGTTACAAGTGGCGCCCAAGCGAGTGGCCGAAGAGATTATTTTTTCCTCGCGATTGCATACCTAATCTGCGGAAGTTCAGTGTAAAAACATTTTATTCGTTCGTGCACGCGTACTTTTCTCGGTTGAATTTTCTCACCGCGCGTGGGCGTTTGGTTTTAAAGGCTACTTCTAATAAGTGTTTTCATAACGGATTTCAAAACGTGCATGTTTGGACGTCGCGTCACTGTGTGCATCGTACCGTTGTGTTTCTTGAAATTTTGCAAAGTTTTCTGTGCAACAGAGACTCTACGTCACTTTGTACATCGTTTAAGTTTGCTTTGAACATTTTGTGAGACTGAGTTTCTTCGTGTTTAACGAACTTTTAAGCGGTTGTTGAAGACATCAACTCTGCATTTTGGTAACATTTATGCTCTTTTACTGTGAGTGTATTTTCTTTTATTTTTCTCTTTTCCGTAACCAATCACGGAAAACCGTGGAGGACATACCTATTGGTTGCGCAACCGTGCTACGCAATCTACGGACATGGCGAATGTTACATTAACTGAACAACAATTTCAAGCACTGCTTGCAAGGCTAACCGTTGCTAATCAGCGGCCTCAACCGGTTCCCGTGAGCGGTAATTTTTCAAAATGCGCTTCGAGATTTAATGGTTCAAAAGATTCGGACGTTAACGCGTTCATTGACGCCATTCTTGTGTACAAAGAACTGTGTACAGATTACCGATGAGAACGCTCTCAAAGGTCTGCCCATGCTGTTAGATGGATTTGCTTCCTCGTGGTTTCTTGGTGTAAAATCAACCCTTAACACGTGGATTGACGCTTTAACCCTTTTGAGAACCACTTTTGGTCCACAAAAGCCGTCGTACCAAGTGTATCGCGACCTCTTCGCTAAAGAGCAAGACTTTAATACTCCTACGGATGTTTTCGTTTGTCAGGCTCGTGCGATACTTTCAAAATTACCCCCAGGTACGCACACTGAAGCTGTACAATTGGACATGGTGTACGGTTTGTTGCATAAGTGTATTCGTGAAAAGGTACCACGCGTGAAAGTAAACACTTTTACCGAACTTTTAACGGAATCCCGTTTAGCGGAAGAAACTTTTGATCGGTGTGTGATTGACGCGAAAAGGGAACCAAATTCTGCGCAAGCGTCAGTAAGGTGCCAGTACTGTAAGTATCTTGGGCATACCAAGACAGAATGCCGTAAACTTGTCGCGAAGTTGACCTCTAAAGACAATAATGTTGGTGCTCCCGCACGACACGCGCCGCGTAAGGACGTCGCTCCGTCCGCTGCTACCCAGAGCACACCAATAAAACCAACGACTATTGCGACACCGCCGCCAATATCTATTTCGTGCTACGGATGCAAGACTCCAGGTTTTCTTCGCTCCACTTGCCCTAACTGCAACCCTAAAGCACAGAACACTGCCAATGTTTCATCGTTGGAAATTCTGACTTCAGAAATTGAATCAAATAGTGCTAGACCTCTTTTGCCTATTCAAGTAGGAAATCTAGCAGGATACGCATATGTAGATACAGGCGCAAAACGTTCAATTGCTGGTCGTCGGTTGTACGACCATTTATTAGCCATGGGTGTGCCATTCTCTTCTTTACATGCCACCATGTTCTTAGCAGATGGTCTGCCTCGTCAGGTAGACGCATTGGAATTCAATGTTGATGTTATTCTACATAACCGATTCATTCCCGTTACTTTCATTGCTGTGCCAGAACACACTCGAAATAAAACTCTTCTGGGCATAGATTTCATTAAAAATTCCAAAATCATCATGGATATGGGTAACATGGTTTACCATTTTCCCAATTCGCCTCTCAATCATTTTGAGTTTGTGCAAGAATGCTCCAAGTTAGATGCCTCTGTAAATCTTTTGAATGTTGAGTTACGACAAAATGAGGGCGATTGTCTCGCGTCATCTGATCGTGATGCTTTCAACGAATTGTTAACGACCTATCATGATCTATTCACCGAACCAACCGAGCCAACACCGTTTGCTGAGCATTGCATACAGCTCACTGACGATAAACCAATTTCAGTTCCTCCCTATAGACTTTCTCCGGTAAAGAGAGATGCTCTAGAGAAGGAAGTTAATCGAATGCTGGATACTGGCGTCGTAGAAGAGTGCGAGAGCGCTTACGCAGCGCCAGTGGTGTTAGTCCCAAAACGCGATGGAACTTTTCGTGTTTGTATTGACTATCGACGCTTAAATAGTGTGACCGTGCCCGACTGTTATCCGTTGCCTAGGTTAGATGACCTTTTACACGCAGCTAAACCGAGTTTATTTATGTCCACTTTGGATTTGCGTTGCGGCTACTGGCAAATTTCGGTTCGTCCCCAAGATCGTGATAAGACAGCTTTCATTACTCCGTTCGGCATTTATCGTTTCACCAGAATGCCCTTCGGGTTGCGTAACGCACCGGCATCATTTCAGCGTATGATAGACCGTTTTCGTGCTGGATTACGCGATGTGCTAGTGTTGGCATATTTAGACGATCTAATTGTTATTTCCGGCAGCCTTGATGAACATTTAAATGACTTAAAGACTGTTTTTGAACGTCTGGTGTATTTCAGACTAAAAGTTAATCGAGCGAAATGTTCATTCGCGTGTGCCCAAGTGCGGTATTTGGGGCACTTGATATCGTCGACTGGAATCACAGCCGATCCTGATAAGATCGCGGCTATCTCCGAACGTCCGGCACCCAAAACCGTCAAGGAATTACAATCATTTTTACAAACATGTAGTTGGTTCCAACGATTCGTTCCCAACTTTGCGGCAGTGGCTAAGCCTCTGACTTCCCTAACCAAAAAGAGAGTCACATGGTTTTGGGGCAAGGATCAACAAGAATCGTATGACACCTTGAAGAAGCTTCTTACCACAGCTCCAATTCTGGTACAAGCTGACTCCTCTCAGCCCTATGTCTTAAAAACGGATGCCAGTTCATACGCAATTGGTGCATGCTTACTCCAGGGGGAGGGAGAAAACGAACGACCAGTGGAGTACGCCAGCCGTTTACTCCTCTCGGCGGAGTGTAACTACAGCACTACCGAGCGAGAGGCATTAGCAGTAGTTTATGCAGCTCAGAAGTTTCGAGGGTATCTCGAAGGGTCACCAGTAATTATAAGAAGTGACCATCAACCCTTACGTTGGCTACTTAGCCTTCGTTCGCCCAGCGGACGCCTTGCGAGGTGGGCACTAATCCTACAAGATTTGGACTTCAGAATAGAATATTTACCCGGTCGTAGTAACGTGGTCGCTGACATGTTGTCGCGTCCTCCTGTAGATGTCGTTTCTGCTCTTGACATAAGTACTGTCTCTATAGTGTTGCCAAGTAAAACCGCTACAGAGACTAGAAGTGCGCAATTGGATGATCCTGAGATTCGCAAGATCATTGAGTGCCTGGAAAACCCAGGGCCCGACAGTTTGGACTTTAGTAGATTCACGGATCGTGGATATGTTATCATGAATGGGGTACTTTATAGGTATTGTGATGAGAGTGATTCTGAGGAGGCCCAGTTAGTTATCCCTACAACCCAAGTCAATGAAATTTTACGTGAGCATCATGATGACCCCATGGCTGGTCACTACGGTTTTGATAAAACCTATAGACGAATTGTGTCCAAGTATTACTGGCCGACCATGCGTCGAGACATTACAGCACATACGAGAAGATGTGTTCAATGTCAGAAATACAAACCCAGTACTCTTAAACCTGCCGGCTTGCTTCAAACGCCTGTACCTTCACAACGTTTTGAAACCCTGGCTATAGATTTGTTAGGTCCACTTCCGGAAGCTCCGACCGGTGAAAAGTGGGTTTTCGCTGTTGAGGACACTGTTACCAGGTGGATGGAACTATTTGCTCTAAAACAAGCCACCGCCGGTGCGTGTGCTCAGTGTTTAATTGATGAGGTGTTCTTGCGCTACGGAACTCCGCGTCGCGTTGTGAGTGACAACGGAACTCAGTTCGTTTCTGACATTCTGCAACAAGTCGCGTACGTTTTCGGATTTAAACAAAACCTCATTCCTGTTTACCACCCTGCTTCGAATCCAGAAGAACGCCGGAATAGAGACCTTAAAATCCAGCTGTCCATTATTGTGGGCAAAGACCATTGTAGTTGGAAAGACTCTTTACCAGCAGTGCGATTCGCTATGAACAGTTCTAATAATCTCAGTACCGGGTTTACTCCTTCGTTCCTGTGTTTCGCTCGAGAAATGAGGACACCGGGAGACGTACACAGAGACCTTCGTGCCGTGCTCGAAAATGAAAATGTGATCTCAGACACCACGAACTATTTAAAACAAATGAACGAAACTCTTACCCGCGCTCGCGAAAACATTGAAGTTCAGCAAGAGCGTAGTAAACGATATGCCGACACACGGTACCGTTCTATCGAAGATTATGAAATCGGTTCCAAGGTGTTAGTAGACTCTTATGTATTAAGTAATGCGGGAAATATGGTCACCTCTAAGTTTACACCTCGTCGTGATGGCCCATACATTATCATTAAGAAGGTGTCTCCAACATCTTATCAAATAGCTTCTACCAGTGCACCAGAAGTACCATTGGGCACCTATCATGTTTCCTCGCTACGGCCATTTGTGCAGAATGTAGAGGAAGACGATCCTACTCCTATCTATCCCATACGGAAAAGGGGCCGTCCGAAGAAGTCGAAAGAGCGGGCTCAACCAACGGACCCTATAATTCAAGAAGAAGAGTCTCCACAGGCGAATTCTGCACCAGAAGAAGAGCCCAGTCAGGTGCACCCTTATTCACTACGGGGCCGTCGTCATCCCAAGGCGTGTAAGATGCCCTGTTGTGCTGAAACTTCTTCAGTTGGATTCCTACCGGGACGGTTCAGGAATTCAAAGGGGGAGGATGTAACAACCACCCTAATTTCCACGGCGCGCGCAGCTCGAGATGGTGCCTGAGTTGTTAGGCGTCCAGTAGAATATAGCTCAACGGGCCGTCGACCGTCGAGTGAGGCTCGCTGTCATTTTTTTACATCTTACTTATGTTTTGTAAAATTATCTTTTAAACCTCACATATTTACGTTTATGTTTGTTTTATGAAAGTCATTAAAGTTTGTGTAGTTCGCGTAGATGAGTATTTCTCTTCGATCACCCACACCCCTGAAGAAAAAAAAACAGAAGCAAGAAAGAAAACTTGTTACAATCTTCCAATTTTTCGTAGGTGACGAACTAAGCTCGAGAAAAATTTTCTTGGATGAATATGTTCCTGCATAACGTCTAATCTTCAGAAAAATGCCCTTGGATGGTACCTCTTTTATTAATAATTATTCTGACAACTTAACGCCTACCTGTCTTTCTTTCCAAGGCTAATTTGGCTGTTAGACGTTATGCAGGAACATGTCGGAATCGATGCCATCCAACGGCATTTTTCTGAAAATTAGACGTTATGCAGAAACATATCCATCCAAGAACATTTTTCTCGAGCTGAGTTCATCACCTACGAAAAAATGGAAGATTTAAACAGCAAGCGGATCAACAACACATAGTCAAATGGGTTGCAATATCTCGTAAACCAAGCCCTAAATAAAAATTTTACAAGAGTGAAAAAAGTTAAAGAAATAAACGCTTCTTATAAAAAAGAATACCTTTTAACCATAGACGTGCGCAGGGAAAAGTTGGGGGTCAATGGGTATTACTACCCCCCGTTTCCTCCGTTCGCGCACCGATTTTTTTGATCAAAATTACACAAACAGTGTGCCGGAATATGAAAAAATGTTGTACAAAATTTCAACTAAATATCCCGAAAAACAAAGGAGTTATTATTAAAAATCGTTTTTTAAATTTTAACTTTAACACCCTGTATCTTGAAAGAAAGAAGCCTAAATGAAAAATGGCATAAGGAAAGTCCCATTAATTTCGGCCAGATAATCTGTGGTTAACGGCTTGACCTACTAATTTGTAACACCTTGTATATAGAAAACTTCAGACCAGGTTTCGTCGTTATGAGATTCAGTCCATTGCTACCCCAACGTGCCTTCAAGTACTTACTTCAACGAGCGAAATTTTATTTTTAGATTAAACCAAATATTTTGTGTCAAAACGTACATGAAAAACTTCAGGCTACTGGTTTAGTTCTTGTGGGACTCGTCACTGCAATGTCCTCTGCACTCATTATTAAGTAGCATAA
Organism: Xestobium rufovillosum; assembly: GCA_963966045.1. Taxonomy (NCBI): domain Eukaryota; kingdom Metazoa; phylum Arthropoda; class Insecta; order Coleoptera; family Ptinidae; genus Xestobium; species Xestobium rufovillosum. The sequence goes on from OZ014496.1 coordinate 19,639,843, forward strand.
CTCACATTATTATATAATTAGATCAGATGTGAGCATGAGCCGATTACTTTATTAATTATAATATAATATGATAGTATTCCATACTAACCAATCTTATCGCATCATCTAATAGACTTTAAATATGTACGTAAATAGAAATAAGTAGTTCATTGACGGGTAAAAGAGGAAAAATAGGTGAGACGTACAGGCGTGATCCAACCGAATTCGGCTTCTGCACATTGGTCACGGTGTAACCTTCTTATCGTGAATCGAGTCTACTTATAATTTATGCAGCAATATCTCCGGTTGTAGCTTCTCGATACGTTTGTAAAGTCAGTCAGCATAACGTGAATATACTCCCGATTCTAGACACGTTTAATCTATAACATTTGTTCGTACCACCCCTCGCGAGTACACTTGACATCGAAAATTATATCCTTGAAATTTGGATTGTAAATACTCACGTTAATGTTTGGAGAAGACGTAATTACTCGCTTGATACAATTATTATAATTTTCAGGAACGGCCCATTCATAACCCTGATTATTTATTCTATATTTACACGGAGCCTGTAAACTGGCACATAGTCCTATAATTATTACAAACCTACCTACCGTCGTCTCAAATATCTAATTCCCTCATAACAGAATTCCTGAACATAATACCAACATTAAACGATAAATGTAACCTGAATATTCTTGAACCCGGAAATCATTGGGCCTATATCAGATGATATGTGGTACAATTAAAGTTTTGAATTACGTTTAAGCACTGGCAAATGTCACCGACCTATAACTTTATGTGCAAGGATAACAGACATAAATCTCAGGAACACCGGAAGATATTACTACTTATTTACTTAACTTAAGGAACTTTTGTGTTGATGGCGAAGAACAATTTTGTACCGGAAGAATAAGATACTTACGAGTATAAAGAAGAGTAATCCATAATTTGGAGCAAACGACGATTACGGACATTCATCAGGAACGTAGAGAAGCAGATATTCGGAAGAAATTGAGACAGGGATATGTCACCTATTGAGAATAAGAAATATGTTAAAATTCCGTATAGTTTGGCACATACCAGAGGCTTGGAACCTATTTTTAAGTCGCAAAATTTATGTGTAGCATATACCGCTAAGAATACCATCAAGCAGCTGTTGGGAAATCCCAAGGGTAAAGTAGAGGACAAGCAGAAGTCGGGAATTTATGAAATAAAGTGTAGTAGTTGTGACAAGAGTTATATTGGGCAAACAAGGCGTACAATCGTCACTAGGTTTAAGGAACATATGGCACATTTTAGATATAATAGGATTGAGAAGTCAAGTGTTGCCCAACATATCTTTGATACCGGCCACCCTGTACATGAGAAGGTTCTTCGGCTTATGAGGTCGGTATCGGCCAATAGGGAATTAGACGCTTATGAGAGTATGTTTATTCGCAAGTATGAAGGTAAACTTATTAATTCAGATTTAGGTCCAATTTCTGATTCCGTATTGTTAGATGTCGTTAATGTGTAGGCGTGTAGGGTTTAACCAGAAAAATTAAAGGGTGCAGGGGTCAAGGTCTTCTTTATTGCAGTTTACTGTAGTTATTTGCTAGCCCATATAAGCCATGGACCTTCGAGGTTATTTGGTAATATGGGATTCATTTTCTCTTTTTGTTTCATTCAAGTCAATTATCCTGAAGATAGGATATTTTAATTGAAACTGCAGTAAAGATGGCAATGGCAACCTTTTTGTACATTTGTGATAGTGAAAATAAGAATAGAGTGGTATAAAAATGAGCGTATGCCCGGATATTGAATTTTCTATCCTAGTGTGATTAATGTTGATTTCACAAGTAACGTCAGTGCTACGTCACTTTAAGTATATATTGGGGATTTTCTCCGTGCGGAGTTCATTCTAGCTTGAGAGCTGATCGAGTGCACTTCGATTCTTTCGGAGTGGTGAGCAGAAAATACCTGACCTATATTATTGTTTTTGTCACTATCATTGTTTCACATCATTTTTATTATTGTTGTTATTATTATTGTCACATATATATATTTTTTTTGCATTAATGTTGTTATTGCTATTTTTATTACTATAGGTTTTTCCCCGCTACTGAAGATGGCAGCTTAGCTGCCGAAATGCGTATATAGTATTTCAAAATTTATGTGGTTAGGGGTACAATTGGTTCTTGAATTGATTATTTAACCACAGTCTCTTACATCTTAATCCTTGAGGGATATACACTGTCGGCACTAATACGAAAGATAGATAGTCTCCTTAATTGATATACCTACATGCTCAAACCGCATTAATATGCTACGATTCCCGGATGATATAGCGGTACTAGCAACCAATAAAAGAGAATTATAAGTGGTTTTAAACAAGGTGGAGGCAATTTTGACAAAGTGTTACGGTGAGATAAATCAGTTTAAACCAAAATGTTGGCATGTAGATGACAGGAAAATAAAGCTAAAACTAAAATGCAAATCTTAGAAGCAATGAGTTAGAAGAAGTGTCACAATTCTGGCTATTTATTATCCTGGGAAATGAAAAATTCAGAAACTGGAAAGAGGTTTTTAAAAACGCACTTGCGAAATGTGGCATTTTATGGTTAGAAAATAATTATGGATGATAGGAAAAGTGGATAGAAAAAAAGTTGGCATACAGACGCATGATGAAGATACCATCGATAGTTAAAGCTATAACAATATGAGAAGGTATTAGAAAGAGATAGAGAGTTATTACGTTATGTTTCAGAATAGCTTCTGAAGAAGAGAGTCGAAACGTCAAGTGTTAATGTTAATTTTAGTGTTACAGATTACCAACGACGACGTGGCAACCAGCCAGGAAACCATTATTCCACAGATAGAGAGTTCGCTAGATTTAGAGGAGGAGGAGGAGGAGGAGGAGAGGGAGGGGGGAAATGTATGAACAATCGGTTATGAAAACATAAAAGCGGCTACAATACATTCTTGAAGTGAGCACTTTGTAGACAAATACATTTTTGTGAAGTAAAATTGATAAATTGATCATGTTTTTGTATACATTTTTTTCTTGAAAAACCGTTTTAACGGTTTCAAAAAGAGTACCTTTTTGAAAAAATTCTTTAAGGAACTGAAAAATGTCGTTGCAAATTCGTTAAAAGCATCAACGTAGAAGTCGAGGGGTGAAAATCATTAGGGGTGTTCCACTTCCGGCTTCCTAGACAAGATACGGAAGATGGCATGTCACTCGATCACAGATACTTGCTTACTATGCCTACAGTCCAAATTTCATAACATTCGATAGTAGTTTGAAAGTTACCAGCAAAAAACCTTCTACAGGACTTGACCTTTAAGGGCGAATAGCTTCGAAGGGAGGGGTCCTCGAAAAAAAAATTGTAGACACTTTAAGTGTTATTTTGAACCGAACTATATGCTCCAGAAATATTGTCCCGTTGTTCTGGGACACACTGTCTAGAATTACTAACGTTTCAATTATTAAATTCTTGTTTCAGATGATATATTGCTTAAAAATTAGAGATGGTATAAAAAAAGGATGTTCATTTAAGAAACTTTTCGTTTACCTATTAACGTTTTTCACAAAATTTGTATTCAATGGCAGAAATTTGCGTGTGCCATTTTCGGTGGGCCACCCTATAGTTGAATATTTTGTTTTCTCTACGTATTGTTTATAGTGAAAACAAACCTTTGCACCCTTGGGTTTTATATAAGCTACGCCTCCTACGATAGAAAACAAACATGTTTTTCAACATGGGAAACAGAACCAGATTACTAATATTGATAATGCGATTGCAACTAGTGTCACCCGCGCTATGCGTAGATCCTTTAGTGGGCGTTTAGGAGTATAACATAACACTTCTAAACGTTAAACATCTTTTACTAATACAGTATAACCAAGCAAGTAAACTCCTTGAAGTTAACTTTCCCCCAGTGATTAAAATCACCGACGCCTTCGGAGTTTAGGCAGGGATCTGCCAGCAGCATGAGAATTTACAAACAAAAAAGACTTGGGGATTATTAGTGAGGAACGTGAGGGTTCCTACAATGTGTCGTTGTATATGAAACTTTATAGACGTAAATTGAGAAGACTTCTGTGGCCTTAACTTAATTTAATGTACATAATTATAATCCTGATATTATCGAACTACACCAAGAACATAAATGATTACAATTATTATAATTAATTAATAAATGTTGTTAATAATAATTATTATAATTGGTTTCAATAAGTAGGTAGTATTCCAGATATACAAAACTGGTTGATTGGATCTTTTCAGTTAACGAGGTAAATTATTACAAATTTTACTATCGTTAAAAATAAACATCTCTCGAATGAGTAATGAGTAATTTGTCTACAAATACTTTAATTATGCACATCCGGCAATGACAACACGCATCCCTGTCTTTTTTCGAGATCACCATTAATTTTTTATAAGTTAGGTACCCCATACGTCAAAACAGTGAATCTCTAATTGAACTCGACACAAGTTTCGCTGACAACGTCAGCATCCTCAAGAGTTCAAAATTAACTTTGAATGTGTCCAGGCGTGAATATCCTGTGATTATTGCGATCAACTTTGAACGTGAATCTAATACCACTAAGAACTGTTTGGACGATTGTTTACGACAAACTATCAAATTTACAACCTTTGCCACACGCTAAAATCATTTTAAAATTAATATTCTGGCTTCTGGCCTATAATAGACAAAACGCTGGAACAGATAATTATGTGGGTAGCGTCGTTCCGAACTTCCCAAATCCTTAATAGGGTAGTAGAAAAAAACTATCAGTTTTCTCATTATTGAAGTTCTTCATTAAACCAGGTTTGTTTATGTTCTGCCATAAAATACCTTTGAAGTATTAAAATTTGATGCCTGTTAAAAATAGATTCAAGTTCAGTTTTATAGCACAGATAAAAACTAACTAGGAAACAGGAAACGTTTTTGAATACAAAAAAAATCATTAGATTCCTCTTTTTGTTTTAAAGATTGCTGTAAGGATGTAGTGCGCCTATCGTTCACTAGATGTCGGCCCTTATTCGACTTTCTCATTCACGTATATCTGTTAAAAGCGTAGTGAAAAGCAATGATGTAAAAGTGGCAGATACACTTTATCTGTTCAGACCATCCAATTTCAAGAAGCAGATTTCCTAAGCTAAATTGTTGCGGTAGGCATCTTTAAAAAGCTTATGCACTTAGGGTCCCTGTATTTAGAGAGTACCGCAATCTCCGCCATGTTTACTCACAATAACAGGCGTCAAATTTGAATTGTGCCGGAACGTCAGATTTTATATTTGACATGTGTTACAAATTGCGGATTCACCTTCTGATTTTTGATCCATAAACAAATAAAATTTGACTGCAATGCGTTGAGGAATAATACTACAGACGATATTGTGGAAATATATATCACTGATGATTCACAAAAGACGATAAAACACCAAAACATTTCAGCTGGACTTTGACTGACATATGACATTTTGCTGCTGACACGGCAGTCCGCCATGTTTACTCACAGTTCTGAAACATAGTGGAGCTATTGATTGCGGTACTCTCTAAATACAGGGACCCTATATGCACTCATTTTACGGCGCCATCTGTACGCAGAAATTCGTTCCTTGTCAATAGATCCTAAACCTTTTTGTTTAAAACTTGAAAGGTACCTAGGGATTCAATTTTCACATATACATTTTGTACATGTGAGTGGTGCAAGAGGGGGAACTGTTCCCGAACAGCTAATGTAAAATTCCACAAATCAACTTTCGCCTTACATCTTCAAGTAGGTAATGGATGCAATGTATTCGTTAAAAAGTGATGATATGACGACCAGTTTATCATTGGGCAAAATGGGAGGTCATACTAGGCCATCTCTCAAAATGTCTATCCAAATATTTAGGGTAAAACACTGCCTGGTCTCGCAAAGATTTTGGTAGGCCCAATTATGGGCGTTTTATGAAAGCTAACCTTTCCGTTTCTAATTAAGTGTTGTCTAAGCGAAAAGAAGGCTGGCTTCTGCTTGATCTGCAATTCTCCTAGAAGTAGGTAGTTTTCTTGTACTTCTTCCAAAATGTGCTTCTCGGCCTCCGGTGTTGAAACAGGGTTCTGGTACTTCCAGTGGCCCTAGGCAATTTCCACAAGCTTATAATATTATTTGGTGTGAGAGTCGAATACAAAATAAAACAAAATAAAACAATCGGCCTACCTGCTACTACTACCTACTCCTGCTGCCATCCACCACTTTGTTAATTTATTAACTCTACTCTACACTAGGAACCAACAAAAGTTTATTATACGTACTGATGATCATTTTATTGTTTATGTAAAAGATGAAAACACCTGAGCTGCAAGATGAAGAAAGGGTCAATTACACACAAAATCGAAATTTTAAAACGGCTAGCTTTTGGCACACCGAAGTTAATTTATTTTGGGCTATACTCATAATATACCCTTAATTTACTTTACTTTTTTCAAACACCTGTACACAGTAAATGATTAGTTTCCACAAAATACCTAATTAAATACGAGCTTTCATGCGTTAGCACGACATAAATCTTATAATACTTGTGATCTAAAAAGCAGAGGCGAAAAACTGTGATTTATGATCACAAACAAAACTGTATGATTAATTACTTTTGCAGTTTCCAACTGAATACTTAAATGCCCGTTTTCCTTACATTTGATGAACTTTATAAAAAAGGTACAACATACGCCTGTTTCCCAAGAAATATCGGTAGAATAAAAATATTAGCAATCAAAATGTGAAGTGTGATGGTAATACGGCGGTTCCAGTGGCTATTTCTGTTACGCTTTTGAATTTCGCAGTGTTTGCGACTTTTTGCGAGTTCTAAGTATGCGAGACCAATGTTTCTGATGTCATTTTGAAAATCTCGTCAAAAGCAAACTTTGGGTAGAGGTATAGAAAACGTAAGATTCGAGAGGGTGAAAATACGGTTTTTTGAATACGGAAGCGTTCGGTACTGTCACATCGCATACCTACTTTGTGAAACATTAAAACTTTATTTTCGGCTAGTTGGAAAGAGGTATAGGGACGTAAAGTTAAGGTACGGTTGAGTGGTGCTGGATCGTTCCAACAACTACTCTACTACAACTCTACAATTAAGTATTACGGCCAGGCAGTGAATTACATAATACTCGTAGAACAAATCTGGATTAACAAATTCAGATTTTTGTACTGCGAGATATCATAGAATGCTACACCAGTTAGCTGGTATTGAAACATTCATAACATTCATTCCTCATAAAAATGGGGAAGTGTGTTAAACATCTGTTGCAACCCTAACAGACAGACAAACATGTCAAACTTAATAAAGGCTTGTAAACAATGAGTAATATTTCGTGAGAATTAGATCATCGACGCACAGCACTTGTTGCGGTAGACGGCGATTGGCGACGGCCGATCAGCTACGTTTCAAGTAATCCTCGCTGTTTCATTTCACTTTTGTTTGTTGTAGTGTGTGGAAAAGCTTACAGAAGTTGCAATTTAGCAACTTCTTTAAGCTTTTCTACTATAATAGTTAGACTGCCTATTTATATTAGAAGGAAAATAAAAGATCTGAAGAGCGCATACTAATATTTCCAAATTGTTCTACTTAACCGACTCTTGTGCCGTTTCTGGCATGCCATTGTCGAGTATATATATGTACACTGTGCCTATAACCCAAAGCTCAATGGTAATTTTCCGAATATGATTTGTTATCCCTCATTCTTAGGAAATTTTTCTTCTTAAGAGCTTCAGTCCACCTCGCAGAACTGCAGCTACAATGATACTTATATGGTGATTCTTATATCAAAGAACAGCGTAAAAATGCTCATTCACTACTGTACGCTGGCACTGGACAATACAGCCAATAATTATGATCATTAAAAACAGTTAAATGACAATTAAAGATGGAAGAGCGTATAGAGGGTAGAACTTCTATTGAAAACTGAACAAAAGTGTCTTCTTTTGAACAGCAAGATGAAAGTTATTTTGTTAATCGAATCAATGCTCTTCGCGTGATTAATGCTCTCGATTACCTTGAAATCGTACGCCAATTTATTCATCCGCGAACAACGCCCATCACCGAGCCAGACGACTATGAGATCAAAACACGTTGCAGAATTAAAATGTCGAAAAATCCTACGACTTTCCTAAAAAGGGTGTTAGGTAACCGTAATACACATCACGTACCACACAAAATTTGGAACAACTATTCGTGAGCTTTACGAGAGGAAAGACAGTTCAGTAGTATTTTCAAATTATGACGAGATGGATCTTTGAGATACCTAGAATACAAATCCTTTAGAGAGACATTCAATATCGAAGTTTAGCAAAGCCGACTAGAGCAACTGACACATAAATTGCTGAAACTGATCAGAAGCAGACGTGGCTGAAGTTAGATTTGGATTTAGATTTGCAATTCGCGTTTTTACAGCGGTCCAGATAAATACTGCACAGTTATATTCTAAATCATGTTTTTCAATTAAAATTAGTATTAAAGAACACGAATAATAATAAGCAAATGCACATAATGGACATTTAACAAATTTACGATGTACAGAAATGCTTAAACGAAGTACCTACGGTAATTGAAGTTTTACTAAAACATGCATTTAAAATGTAATATAGGTACAAAATTCATGGATTACTTGAACCTAATAATAATTTCAAATAAAAATTCGCCAGAATAATTTTTAGCAAAATTTAGATAATTAGATTGCAACACCAAAAATACGACGTAGGGGTTGAGCTATAGTTTCCTCTTTTGAGGAAATCTTTTTTAAAATTCATATTTCTAATTTACACCAAACTAGTTTTTTCCCTATATGAGTACCAGTGGTGTACCGATGTTCTATAAAAGTCGTATCATCAGATTTGCCTTGGGTTTGAGAAACACTCACGCCCATTTGCAATGCAGTTCTAAAATTCCCGTTCTTAACTGTTTCAACCCAGATTCTTCTGTAGGATAAAGGGTGTACCTGTCAATATTCAGTAAAAATGGAAGAACAGATTTCCCGTAGGGGTTGAGGTACAGCAACCCTTATTTCCAAATATTTCTTAAAATTCACGCTTTTAACTGCATCAACCTAGATTTTATTCCAAATGATGAAGCACATCCCTGAAGATGTTCGGTGAAAATCGCATCTCCAGATAAGCCGTAGGGGTTGAGATACAACCACCCCCATTGCAATTTTTGTGAAATTCGTGCTTTCAACTGCATCAACCTAGATTTAATTCCAAATGATGAAGGAAGGCTCAGTAGATGTCCGGTGAAAATCGAATTCCCAGATATGCCGTAGGGGTTGAGATAAAGGCACCCTTATTTGCAAAATACTTCTTAAAATTCGCGATTCTAACTGTATCAACCTAGATATTGTACGAAACGATAAAGGAAGGCCCTGTCGGTGTCCAGTGAAAATCTCACTGCTAGATTTGCCGTAGGGGTTGAGATAGAGCAAAATATTTCTTAAAATTCGAGATTCTAATTGTATCAACCTAGATACTGTACTAAACGATAAAAGAAGGCCCTGTCGGTGTCCAGTGAAAATCTCACAGCCAGATTTGCCGTAGGGGTTGAGATAGAGCAACCCTTATTTGCAAAATATTTCTTAAAATTCGAGATTCTAACTGTATCAACCTATATACTGTACTAAACTATAAAGGAAGGCCTTGTCGGTGTCCAGTGAAAATCTCACTGCTAGATTTGCCGTAGGGGATGAGATAGAGCAACCCTTATTTTCAAAATATTTCTTAAAATTCGAGATTCTAATTGTATCAACCTAGATACTGTACTAAACGATAAAGGAATGCCCTGTCGGTGTCCAATGAAAATCTCACTGCCAGATTTGCCGTAGGGGTTGAGATAGAGCAACCCTTATTTGCAAAATATTTCTTAAAATTCGAGATTCTAACTGTATCAACCTAGATACTGTACTAAACGATAAAGGAAGGCCCTGTCGGTGTCCAGTGAAAATGTCACTGATAGATTGGCCGTAGGGGATGAGATAGAGCAACCCTTATTTGCAAAATATTTCTTAAAATTCGAGATTCTAATTGTATCAACCTAGATACTGTACTAAACGATAAAGGAAGGCCCTGTCGGTGTCCAGTGAAAATCTCACAGCCAGATTTGCCGTAGGGGTTGAGATAGAGCAACCCTTATTGGCAAAATATTTCTTAAAATTCGAGATTCTAATTGTATCAACCTAGATGCTGTACTAAACGATAAAGGAAGGCCCTGTCGGTGTCCAGTGAAAATCTCCCTGCTAGATGTGCCGTAGGGGTTGAGATAGATCAACCCTTATTTGCAAAATATTTCTTAAAATTCGAGATTCTAATTGTATCAACCTAGATACTGTACTAAACGATAAAGGAATGCCCTGTCGGTGTCCAATGAAAATCTCACCGCCAGATTTGCCGTAGGAGTTGAGATAGAGCAACCCTTATTTGCAAAATATTTCTTAAAATTCGAGATTCTAATTGTATCAACCTAGATGCTGTACTAAACGATAAAGGAAGGCCCTGTCGGTGTCCAGTGAAAATCTCACTGCTAGATTTGCCGTAGGGTTTGAGATAGAGCAACCCTTATTTGCAAAATATTTCTTAAAATTCTAGATTCTTATTGTATCAACCTAGATACTGTACTAAACGATAAAAGAAGGCCCTGTCGGTGTCCAGTGAAAATCTCACAGCCAGATTTGCCGTAGGGGTTGAGATAGAGCAACCCTTATTTGCAAAATATTTCTTAAAATTCGAGATTCTAATTGTATCAACCTAGATACTGTACCAAACGATAAAGGAATGCCCTGTCGGTGTCCAATGAAAATCTCACGAAAGATTTACCGTAGGGGTTGAGATAGAGCAACCCTTATTTGCAAAATATTTCTTAAAATTCGAGATTCTAATTGTATCAACCTAGATACTGTACTAAACGATAAAGGAATGCCCTGTCGGTGTCCAGTGAAAATCTCACTGCTAGATTTGCCGTAGGGGTTGAGATAGAGCAACCCTTATTTGCAAAATACTTCTTAAAATTCGCGATTCTAACTGTATCAACCAAGATATTGTACTAAACGATAAAGGAAGGCCCTGTCGGTGTCCAGTGAAAATCTCACTGCCAGATTTACCGTAGGGGTTGAGATAGAGCAACCCTTATTTGCAAAATACTTCTTAAAATTCGCGATTCTAACTGTATCAACCTAGATATTGTACGAAACGATAAAGGAAGGCCCTGTCGGTGTCCAGTGAAAATCTCACTGCCAGATTTACCGTAGGGGTTGAGATAGAGCAACCCTTATTTGCAAAATACTTCTTAAAATTCGCGATTCTAACTGTATCAACCAAGATATTGTACTAAACGATAAAGGAAGGCCCTGTCGGTGTCCAGTGAAAATCTCACTGCCAGATTTACCGTAGGGGTTGAGATAGAGCAACCCTTATTTGCAAAATACTTCTTAAAATTCGCGATTCTAACTGTATCAACCTAGATATTGTACTAAACGATAAAGGAATGCCCTGTCGGTGTCCAGTGAAAATCTCACTGCTAGATTTGCCGTAGGGGTTGAGATAGAGCAACCCTTATTTGCAAAATACTTCTTAAAATTCGCGATTCTAACTGTATCAACCAAGATATTGTACTAAACGATAAAGGAATGCCCTGTCGGTGTCCAATGAAAATCTCACCGCCAGATTTGCCGTAGGAGTTGAGATAGAGCAACCCTTATTTGCAAAATATTTCTTAAAATTCGAGATTCTAACTGTATCAACCTAGATATTGTACTAAACGATAAAGGAATGCCCTGTCGGTGTCCAGTGAAAATCTCACTGCCTGATTTGCCGTAGGGGATGAGATAGAGCAACCCTTATTTGCAAAATACTTCTTAAAATTCGCGATTCTAACTGTATCAACCTAGATATTGTACTAAACGATAAAGGAAGGCCCTGTCGGTGCCCAGGGAAAATCTCACTGCCGGATTTGCCGCAGGGGTTGAGATAAAGGCACCCTAATTTGCAAAACAGGTTTTAAAATTTACACTTTTAACTGTATCAACCTCTATTCTGTTCCAAATGATAAAGGAAGTCCCTGTCGATGTTCGGTGAAAATTCCATCTCCAGATTTGCCGTAGGGGTTGAGTTACAACCACCCTTATTTGCAAAATGTTTGTTAAAATTCGCGATTCAAACTGCATCAACCTAGATTTTGTACCAATTAATAAAGGAAGGCCCTGCCGGTGTTCAGTGAAAATCTTACTGTCAGATTTTAACTGGACGCCGACAGAGGCTTCCTTTATCGTTTAGTACAATATCTAGGTTGATACACTTAGAAGTATTTTGCAAATAAGGGTTGCTCTATCTCAACCCCTACGGCAAATCTGGCACTGAGATTTTAATTGGACACCGACAGGGCATTCCTTTATCGTTTAGTACAGTATCTAGGTTGATACAATTAGAGTCTCGAATTTTAAGAAATATTTTGCAAATAAGGGTTGCTCTATCTCATCCCCTACGGCAAATCTATCAGTGAGATTTTCACTGGACACCGACACGGCCTTCCTTTATCGTTTAGTACAGTATCTAGGTTGATACAGTTAGAATCTCGAATTTTAAGAAATATTTTGCAAATAAGGGTTGCTCTATCTCAACCCCTACGGCAAATCTGGCAGTGAGATTTTCACTGCACACCGACAGGGCCTTCCTTTATCGTTTGGTACAGTATCTAGGTTGATACAATTAGCATATCGAATTTTAAGAAATATTGTGCAAATAAGGGTTGCTCTATCTCAACCCCTACCGCAAATCTGGCAGCGAGATTTTCACTGGACACCGACAGTGCCTTCTTTTATCGTTTAGTACAGTATCTAGGTTGATACAGTTAGAATCTCGAATTTTAAGAAATATTGTGCAAATAATGGTTGCTCTATCTCAACCCCTACGGAAATCTGGCAATGTGATTTTTACTGGACACCGACAGGGCCTTCCTTTATCGTTTAGTACAGTATCTAGGTTGATACAATTAGAATCGCGAATTTTAAGAAGTATTTTGAAAATAAGGTTTGCTCTATCTCAACCCCTACGGTAAATCTGGCAGTGAGATTTTCACTGGACACCGACAGGGCCTTCCTTTATCGTTTAGTACAGTATCTAGGTTGATACAATTAGAATATCGAATTTTAAGAAATATTTTGCTCTATCTCAACCCCTACGGCAAATCTGGCTGTGAGATTTTCACTGGACACCGACAGGGCCTTCTTTTATCGTTTAGTACAGTATCTAGGTTGATACAATTAGAATCTCGAATTTTAAGAAATATTTTGCAAATAAGGGTTGCTCTATCTCAACCCCTACGGCAAATCTGGCGGTGAGATTTTCATTGGACACCGACAGGGCATTCCTTTATCGTTTAGTACAGGATCTAGGTTGATACAATTAGAATCTCGAATTTTAAGAAATATTTTGCAAATAAGGGTTGCTCTATCTCAACCCCTACGGCAAATCTAGCAGTGAGATTTTCACTGGACACCGACAGGGCATTCCTTTATCGTTTAGTACAGTATCTAGGTTGATACAATTAGAATATCGAATTTTAAGAAATATTTTGCTCTATCTCAACCCCTACGGCAAATCTGGCGGTGAGATTTTCATTGGACACCGACAGGGCATTCCTTTATCGTTTAGTACAGTATCTAGGTTGATACAATTAGAATATCGAATTTTAAGAAATATTTTGCTCTATCTCAACCCCTACGGCAAATCTGGCTGTGAGATTTTCACTGGACACCGACAGGGCCTTCCTTTATCGTTTAGTACAGCATCTAGGTTGATACAATTAGAATCTCGAATTTTAAGAAATATTTTGCAAATAAGGGTTGCTCTATCTCAACCCCTACGGCAAATCTGGCGGTGAGATTTTCATTGGACACCGACAGGGCATTCCTTTATCGTTTAGTACAGGATCTAGGTTGATACAATTAGAATCTCGAATTTTAAGAAATATTTTGCAAATAAGGGTTGCTCTATCTCAACCCCTACGGCAAATCTAGCAGTGAGATTTTCACTGGACACCGACAGGGCATTCCTTTATCGTTTAGTACAGTATCTAGGTTGATGCAATTAGAATCTCGAATTTTAAGAAATATTTTGCAAATAAGGGTTGCTCTATCTCAACCCCTACGGCAAATCTAGCAGGGAGATTTTCACTGGACACCGACAGGGCCTTCCTTTATCGTTTAGTACAGCATCTAGGTTGATACAATTAGAATCTCGAATTTTAAGAAATATTTTGCAAATAAGGGTTGCTCTATCTCAACCCCTACGGCAAATCTGGCTGTGAGATTTTCACTGGACACCGACAGGGCCTTCCTTTATCGTTTAGTACAGTATCTAGGTTGATACAATTAGAATCTCGAATTTTAAGAAATATTTTGCAAATAAGGGTTGCTCTATCTCATCCCCTACGGCCAATATATCAGTGACATTTTCACTGGACACCGACAGGGCCTTCCTTTATCGTTTAGTACAGTATCTAGGTTGATACAGTTAGAATCTCGAATTTTAAGAAATATTTTGCAAATAAGGGTTGCTCTATCTCAACCCCTACGGCAAATCTGGCAGTGAGATTTTCATTGGACACCGACAGGGCATTCCTTTATCGTTTAGTACAGTATCTAGGTTGATACAATTAGAATCTCGAATTTTAAGAAATATTTTGAAAATAAGGGTTGCTCTATCTCATACCCTACAGCAAATCTAGCAGTGAGATTTTCACTGGACACCGACAAGGCCTTCCTTTATCGTTTAGTACAGTATATAGGTTGATACAGTTAGAATCTCGAATTTTAAGAAATATTTTGCAAATAAGGGTTGCTCTATCTCAACCCCTACGGCAAATCTGGCTGTGAGATTTTCACTGGACACCGACAGGGCCTTCTTTTATCGTTTAGTACAGTATCTAGGTTGATAATTAGAATCTCGAATTTTAAGAAATATTTTGCTCTATCTCAACCCCTACGGCAAATCTAGCAGTGAGATTTTCACTGGACACCGACAGGGCCTTCCTTTATCGTTTCGTACAATATCTAGGTTGATACAGTTAGAATCGCGAATTTTAAGAAGTATTTTGCAAATAAGGGTGCCTTTATCTCAACCCCTACGGCATATCTGGGAATTCGATTTTCACCGGACATCTACTGAGCCTTCCTTCATCATTTGGAATTAAATCTAGGTTGATGCAGTTGAAAGCACGAATTTCACAAAAATTGCAATGGGGGTGGTTGTATCTCAACCCCTACGGCTTATCTGGAGATGCGATTTTCACCGAACATATTCAGGGATGTGCTTCATCATTTGGAATAAAATCTAGGTTGATGCAGTTAAAAGCGTGAATTTTAAGAAATATTTGGAAATAAGGGTTGCTGTACCTCAACCCCTACGGGAAATCTGTTCTTCCATTTTTACTGAATATTGACAGGTACACCCTTTATCCTACAGAAGAATCTGGGTTGAAACAGTTAAGAACGGGAATTTTAGAACTGCATTGCAAATGGGCGTGAGTGTTTCTCAAACCCAAGGCAAATCTGATGATACGACTTTTATAGAACATCGGTACACCACTGGTACTCATATAGGGAAAAAACTAGTTTGGTGTAAATTAGAAATATGAATTTTAAAAAAGATTTCCTCAAAAGAGGAAACTATAGCTCAACCCCTACGTCGTATTTATGGTGTTGCAATCTAATTATCTAAATTTTGCTAAAAATTATTCTGGCGAATTTTTATTTGAAATTATTATTAGGTTCAAGTAATCCATGAATTTTGTACCTATATTACATTTTAAATGCATGTTTTAGTAAAACTTCAATTACCGTAGGTACTTCGTTTAAGCATTTCTGTACATCGTAAATTTGTTAAATGTCCATTATGTGCATTTGCTTATTATTATTCGTGTTCTTTAATACTAATTTTAATTGAAAAACATGATTTAGAATATAACTGTGCAGTATTTATCTGGACCGCTGTAAAAACGCGAATTGCAAATCTAACTTCAGCCACGTAGAAGCAGAGGGGTATGCACTGGAGATAACAAAAGTGAAAGGCGAATAACTGATTCAAAATGAAGAGTTGGCAATTAATTTAATTAATAATTGTAATTTAATTAATAATTGTAATTTTCACACCTTATATGTGATTTCTCTCGCAGTGACCACAACGAGTGCGGTTAGCATAATTGCATAAATCAGTAGTCCGGCAAAGAAGACTTGGGTTCAACTCCAAGTCGGCGCATGTTAACATTTTTCGTGGAGAGTGGCTCCTGCTTGTACTTAATTAGATATCCACCCCCAATATTATTCCTAATTCTTCCAGTCATTTTAATTCAGAATGAGTAAATTTGCTATTTGTGTTGACCATAAATTAATCTTCTAATATATAAAATTCTCGTGTCACGGTGTTTGTGGCCGCACTCCTCCGAAACGGCTCGACCGATTTTTATGAAATTTTTTCTGTACATTTGGTAGGTCGTAAAGTATTTTTCACCCTCCTACCCCCACCCCCTACTTTTTAATAGCGATTTTAGTATTTTTGTATGAACAATATCCAAATAATTGAAATTTCTTTTGTACATTTGGAAGGTATGAGAATAGGTCGTAAAGTATTTTTCACCCTCCTACCCCCACCCCCCATATTTTAATCGCGATTTTAGTATTTTTCTATGAACAATATCCAAATAATTGATTTTTTTTTGTACATTTGGTAGGTATGAGAATAGGTCGTAAAGTATTTTTCACCCTCCTACCCCCACCCCCCATTTTTTAATCGCGATTTTAGAATTTTTGTATGAACAATATCCAAATACCTAATTGAAATTTTTTTTGTACATTTGGTGGGTATGAGAATAGGTCGTAAAGTATTTTTCACCCTCCTACCCCCACCCCCCATTTTTAATCGCGATTTTGGTATTTTTGCATGAACAATCTATATATATAAAAATGAATCCCTATTTCCCTTGGTCACGCCATAACTTGAGAACGACTTAACCGATTTCATTCATCTTTTTTTTGTGGTTTCTAATACTTTGTAGAAGGTTCTTACGGAACGGAAAATTAAGAAAATTGCGCAGAAAATTGGAAAATTTGGGAAAACTATTTTAACTTCGCGCGTTTGACAGTCTGTACGTGTGTATGTCACCGAATTCCTCCTAAACGGCTAGACCGATATTGATGAAATTTTTTGTGTGTGTTTGAGTGGGTCCCTGGATGGTTTACATTCACAATTGGACCCGGTAGGTAGCTCTGCAATCGGGTTCTAGGAATTTTTTTGAACGGCTGGACCGATTTGTATGAATTTTTTTGTGTGTGTTGGAGTGGGTCCCTGAATGGTTTACATTCACAATCGGGTTCCAGGAGTTTTTTGAACGGCTGGACCGATTTTGATAAATTTTTTGTGTTTGTTGAATTGGGTACCTGGATGGTTTACATTCACAATTGGACCCGGTAGGTGGCGCTGCAATCGGGTTCTAGGAATTTTTTTGAACGGCTGGACCGATTTTGATGAAATTTTTTGTGTATGTTGGAGTGGGTCCCTGACTGGTTTACATTCACAATTGGACCCGGTACATGGCGCTGCAATCGGGTTCCAGGAGTTTTTTTGAACGGCTGGACCGATTTTGATTATTTTTTTTGTGTGTGTTGGAGTGGGTCCCTGGATGGTTTACATTCACAGTTGGACCCGGTAGGTGGCGCTGCAATCGGGTTCTAGGAATTTTTTTTAACAACGGCTGGGACCGATTTTGATGAAATTTTTTGTGTGTGTTTGAGTGAATCCCTGGATGGTTTACATTCACAATTAGACCCGGTAGGTGGCGCTGCAATCGGGTTCTAGGATTTTTTTACGGAAATTTTTTTAATGTCGGGCAGGACAACGTCTGCCGGGCCCGCTAGTTAAGTATATAATTAATTCAGTTAGATTATAGTAGGTATACTATTCTACGCGAGAATTATGGTGGTCATTATTAACGAAGATGAGAGTTTGAAGCACGAGTTAATAATAGCCATAACGAAACAAGTTAAGCAACCCAAAACACATAAGAAAGTCCGAGTCTGCAGCCAAACATACACCGGCAGAGTCAATGCTATTCTTTGGTATGTTCATTAATATAATATAAGAGTTTCCCAATGTTCCTTAATAAATAACCTATATATGTGAACTAAAACAGGGGCATTTATGTCAGTGTAAAATGTAAACAGGGAAAATTTAGATATCTAAAATTTACATGTTCAGAATTTCCGAAACAGCGTAATTTGATACTCAAATTGTTACGGGAACCCTTTAATCTAATCAAGATTACTTAATTGCAAATATTGGCATCGGGAAAACCCATCAGTAGATATAAATTTAATCTGCAGTAGGACCAACTGGTGCAATAAAAATAAATAATAATTCGATTTAGATATACATAATAATACGAGGAAGTAACATTCCAATTGCCCATTCCCGTTTGCTTCCTTAACAAACACATCAATTTTTTCCAAATAAATTCCATTTGCAATCAACCAAGTCTGACATCTCTCGATTCAGAAGAAAAACATATACATAAATATAACAAAATATGTCTAAGTTTTCTAATAAATCTTTATAGTGTATCTTAGCTCTTGTATACTTTAAGGATGGAACTTTAGCAGAATCTATTTTTTCACTTAACAATCTTTATTAAAACTGGAAGTATAGACATCAGGAAGTAATGCGGATAATTTATTGCCCTATTAATCAGGATCTGGGGATAGAATATCATGTATTAAAGATAAATCAATAACAAGAAAATGATCCAACATTTCGCTCTCGTATATTACCTACTATCTCACGTGCCGTTTGAATTTATACTTTCCAACAATAATTCAGATGTTTGAAGGCATTTTTCAACGAATTTCAGCATGTCACAACACTTTAACATTAGTGATGGTGTTCACTGACAAAATACATATGAAACAGAAATAAATAATAAATAAGTAAGTAAGCATGCGAGTACCAATGGATTTCGATATTTAGCCAGCTCAGGCAGTTTTCAAGGAAATTTCTAGTAATGGTGTATTAGAAATGTCATTATTGAAGCACTGCTGAACTTGTCAGGTTAGATGTTAAGAGTTAAGCAGATTCGGAAACTATGCTTATGTTTAATACGCTCGGTGTAATAACTAGTAAATGGCTCTGGACAGCTCGAATAACTACTTCTCGGGCAAGTACCCCACCAAGCATTGAGTTATAGAACTAAATCCAGATTTCTCTACTAATAGACGATCAGCTAAGGTGACATTGAAACACTCATAACGTGTCTCCATAATATCTACGTGTTAGTTTAAATATTAGTACATGTTTTAAATGTGTATGGAAAACCGCAGACCAACTGGTCTCGTCCTTCTGGGACTCATCAGTACGGTGCTTTCCCCTAACCATGCAATTTAAATTGCTATTATGCTGCCGCGCTCTGGACAGATATCGGCAAGTGACAACTAGTTTGAGTAATTATCTGGGCGTAATCAGTGCTACTGGACCGTTCGAACAACTACTCATCGGGCTGAATACCCCGCCAGACATTGAATTACAGAACTAAATTCAGATTTTTTGTACTACGAGACGTCACAGAATGCTACCCCACCTAAGGTGACTTAGAAGCAATCAATGTTTCTCCGTGTACGTACGTGCTTTTAAGCAGTTCTTTGTTTAAATATTGCATGTTTTGAATGTGTATGGAAAACCGCAGACCAACTGGTTTCATCCTTCTTTGACTCATCAGTACGGTGCTTTTCCCTACACACTCAAACCATGCAATTTAACTTGCTATACACAGTGTCCTACTTAACTTGTTTAGTATGGGGGACTTTTAAACCGCGGTAATTACAAGAGTGCTTAAATGAGGAAAAATATTGCTTATTATAATTGTAATTTAGCAGTACCAAGAGAACTTCTGAAACTATTTCTGTTTCTGAGAAAATCGGGAAAAAGTGAAAATAGCCGAAATATTGTTTTTGTTCTAGAGCCCTTATTTGTTGATATATTCATACGAAATTTTAAACCAACTTATGCTTGAAAATTCTCAATAGGCTGGTGGTATCAATTTTTATACAGGGTGTTGAATTTAGACATACCAGAAGTTAAGTTTGTTTTTCTTAAGGCCGCCATATTGGTATTAGTCATATTCGAGTAGACGGTTTCGAGAGCTTTTCAACCATGTATAATAGTCCGCATAAAAACCTTTAGTTAACAATGAAAATCGAAAAATTTGCCTTTAAGATTAACAGTCCATTAAGAATGCCACATTTCTCTTCTATAGCAAGCTATGGAAAACAAAGCATTATGTTTATTACGACAACAATTAAATAAGACAACTTAATTATCGCAGGTAAATGTAGTTCAAAACGTTTGGTTGCAGCAGGATGATGGTGCACCTCCTCACAATACACATAGGGTTCGTCAGTATCTAAGCAATTTATTTGGTGAGAAATGGATAAGTATGTTTCACATTTATGATAGTAATAAGTTACACCAGACGTATTTTTAATATACAGGGAATAGAGGATCAATACACTGGCCAGCTCAGTCCCCGGACTTAACACCCCTAAATTTTTTCTTATGGGTTTACATAAAAATCACGTATACAGTCAAGAATATGAAAATCAGCATGCTCTTCGGGCAGCTGTAGTGACTGCTCTTAGAGAACTTCCTCGTCAATTTTTGGTAAATGCGGTCAACTCGGTGGAAACTCGATGTAGAAACTGTTTAGATGCTGACGGAGGACTTTTTGAACAATTATTGAACTAGATAAGAGAAGCTGTGGCATTCTTAATGGACTGTTACATCTTAGGGAAACATTTTTCGATTTCCATTTTTGTTAACTAAAGATTTTTATGCTGACTATTATACATGGTTGAAGAGCTCTTGGAACCGTCTACTCGAATATGACCAGTACCAATATGGCGGCCATAAGGAAAACAAACTTAACCTGTGGTGCGCTTAAATTAAACACCCTGTATAAAAATTGATACCACTGGCCTGTTGAGAATTTTCAACCATAACTTGCTTTAAAATTTCATATCAAAATATCAACAAATAAGAGCTCTAGAACAAAAACAATATTTCGGCCATTTTCACTTTTTCCCGATTTTCTCAGAAACATAAATAGTTTCCGAAGTTCTCTTGGTACTGCTAAATTACAATTATAATAAGCAACATTTTTCCCCATTTGAGCACCCTTGCAACTACCTCGGTTTAAAAGTTCTCCATACTAAACAAGTTAAGTGGGACACTGTGTATATGCTGCCGCGCTCTGGACAGACATCAACAAGTGACAATTACTTTGAGTAATTATCTGGGAGTAAGCAGTAAAGCAGAGTGGTACTGGACTGTTCGAACAACTACTCCTCGAGCAAATACCCCGCCAGGCAGTGAATTATAGAACTAAATCCACCTACGTGTTAGGTTAGGTCAAATTATGTTTATTTCGATTAGAATTATAAAATGAGTAAAATATGCATTTGTAACATCCTGTAATTTAAATTTAAGAGCAACTCGTGCATTTCATGGTTATTTAGCTATGTGGTATTATAAAAAGCTCTTAAGGCAAGTTTATCTGATACATTAATTTAATTTTACGACAGCTTTTAATTCTTTACAATTAGATGATAATGTACTTTTCATGTGGATAATTTCAAATGGTTTCTTACAGTAGTAAGGACTCTGTCTCCTAAAAACTGAAGGACACAGTTCGCACACTTTGCTGACGCAGAACTTTTTTGAACTGCATGGGCTTCTTTCTTTGAATTTCATTCTTATTTATCTTGATTTGATTCGGTGCATTTTTAGTCGAAATTTAGAACTTATTTGAGCTCACAGTATTCTTCCTCAAAACCAACTTATTTTTGAAATGTACCAAATTACTTTTTTGCATAGCATCACATTTTATAATGCTTCGTCTTTGTTTAAACAACATTAAAAGTTCATCAACCAACAATCTATAAGTAACTTGGTATTAATGAACTATAATGCGGCGCCTAGAAACGTAAGAAATAATTAACAGCATTTTTATTCCACGTATAAGTTTAATTTTTTGTAGAGGATGTAGGTAGCTAGCAATCTTACCACGTTAGCTGAATTTGTAAATAATGTAATAGATGTAATAGATATTTTCTAAACAATGAAGTTGGGAAAGTTCATCGCCCCTTGTTTCAATAGCAACATTAGAGAGCTTCTATGAACATATTATTCGCTTCGGTAGATGAAGACTTGTATAATTTACACTACACAAACATCTTGTAGGAATTGCAGTTTCCTAATACGAGAATATTCCAAGTCTAACTTTGCATATTTAGATAGTTGCTTAACGTCTTGTATTTACATAGCAACCCTTTAAACTGCTCTATATCCTGAAAATGCAGTAGCAAACTGTTCGCATAATCAGTAATCACCGCGAGAATTCTTTAGTTACTTGGTTCAAATTAAGTTTCCAGTTGGGTAAACTTCTGCAATTTTTTTGGTTGTATCTATTCCGATTTTTGGACGTTTATTAGGTGTGCCTCGACAACAAAAAAACATACTGATCGTAGCGTGCGCCCGGCATCTTTTAGCACAGTTTATTACGGGGCAATGTATGGAAATGTTGTTTTTAATAATTATTCAAAAATTATTTCTGTTGTAGATTGAAGAAGTACAAAGACAAGAATAGTTTGTGTAACAATGAAGATTCGTTTGAAACATTCGTGAAAGGATTCATTGAATCGAATAAAATGTTCCCCAATGTGGTTCTTGAGGATCTCATTCGACGAAACCATTAAAATGATATAAAAGCACACGAGGTTGACAGGTTAAAAAGGACCCAGTTCTAACCTAAACGTCGCCGTCGTCCCAGTCTTCACTTTACATTTTCCTTATCAGATCACTCGCTCTCAAAGTATCTACTAAGAATTACCTAAGTTATCCTTGTAATAATAAATGCTTAGAAAATAGAAACTGTCAAAATAATACAGTACATACTTACACATAACCTTAAAACCCCCTTCATAAGAACAACTTTTTGTCGCCGAAGACGACCACAAAAAGTGGTCGGCTATTAGACACATGGGTATGCAACTTTCGAACATACAAAAAGAGACGATGAGTTCTTACGTAAAAACACCTGACAAAACATATTTTTGAGGTCGCGATTCGAATTGGAATTGCCAAATTGAAGAAAATTGCATTTTTTCATTTTTCTTCTCAAATATGCTATTTTCGCACTTTTATTGTTTCTCCTTCTGTATATCTGTCACCCATTGTCGTACAAATTTGAAATTTTAGCATTAAGATAATGAAACTATCCGCTTTCTAACGCTGTACGAGAAAATAGTAATTGTTGTGATTTGACTGAAAAATTAATAAATATTCCAGGAAGAGTTGCCACGTTTGTGTCATTTATAGCGAAAAAGTGTGTATCGGGGTAACTTTTTTATTTTTGAAGATATACTTATACTATAAAGGAGTAAATTGTAGCGCATAAAATAAGGATGTTTTTTATTTTGAGTATTTTTTCATAAAATGCATAGTAAGTCAGAAAAAGTGTGTTAAACGTGAGTCATATGTCGCGCCCTGCGCGCGTTGTCGCGGACAAAAGCTGCTGCCGTGCCAACGCCGTCGGAGTTTAGAGTTTTCATTTATTAAATGTGTGTAAGGCATTTTTCTTAAATCATTATATGGTCATTTCAATAAAACAAAACTTTTTAGTGTTTTTCACAGGTTTAATCGTTACCTACAATATTGTTTCCACTTCAAAGGTTCTTACAAAACAAATGTTAAAACTAAAGCAGTGCCTTATATACAGTATTCCATTTTATTTTCGTGTGGTGGGGTAAGATTGCTTCTATGATTGATAAATGGTTAAATTCCAACTGGTCATTTGTTATCTGTTGATCTAATTTAATGGCTTTGCAAATTTCAAAACTTAATTTAATTTTCTACCTTTAAATCCTTATATTTTAAAATTACTTTCGACAAAATTATGATTGTTTACAATATGTACAATGTTCCCAAAAACCCGTCCTGTTTGAATTGTTGGCAATAGACTTTATGTTCTTTCAGTATGGTATTGAAATCCCTCCCGGTTTGACTTATGTAAATCGCGCTGTAATCATTGCAATTTAACTGAGAAACACCACTTTTATTTCCTGTGTTTCTTTTTTCTTTATTATTGACCAATAATGAACTTAAATAGGTTAGATGAAATAGGGAAACAAAGATATAAGGCGATCAAGTGGGAAATTATTCGGAAATGTAGGAAAGCGAAAGAGCAATGGATCGATAATAAATGCAAAGAAGTGGAAGATAAGTTCGAAGTAGGAAAGACTGATGAAGCATATAAAATAATCAGGAGAAATTTTAGAGAAATTGGATCTAGTACCAAAAACATTAGAAATGAGGCAGGAGATATCCTAATCGGAAGTGGGGAGAAGGCAGATAGGTAGAAAGAATATTTAGGAAACTTATATGCGGGACAGGAAGTGCAAGATATATTAGAAAGCGAAAGCAGTGTAGAGGGGGATAACCTAGGGAGTCCTATAATGAGAGGAGAGTTTGAGATAGCACTAAAAAGTTTAAGGAATAATAAAGCACCAGGTATAGATGGCTTGCAGGCAGAAATCTTAAAGTGCGCAGGTCAAGAGGTAATAGATCGTTTATTTAAATTAGTTAGTAGCATATACCTGACAGGCGAGATTCCAGAAGATTACAAACGGAACATCATAGTAGCTTTGCCAAAAAGAAAAGGCGCGGATAGATGCGAAAATTTTAGAACTATCAGTTTAACTTCCCATGCGTCAAAAATTTTAACTAGAATTGTGCAAAGAAGGATGGAGAAAAAGGCGGAAGAAATATTAGGAGAAGATCAGTTCGGATTTAGACGAAATAGAGGAACGCGCGAGGCCATTCTAGCTTTACGAGTAATTATAGAAAAAACGATAGAAAAGAGAAAGAGCGTCTATATAGGATTTGTAGATTTAGAAAAAGCCTTCGACAACGTAAAATGGGGGAAGATGTTCGAAGTGCTGAGAAAGGTAGGGATGAAATACAGGGACAGAAGAATAATACACAATCTCTACAAAGAGCAAAAGGCAGTTATAGAATGTGAGCAGGAACAAAGGGAAGTAGATATCCGGAAGGGAGTGAGACAGGGATGTGCACTGTCACCTCTAGTTTTCAACTTATATATCGAAGATGCGATTAATATTGTTAAGGAAAGAACAGCCTCAGGGATCAATGTACAGGGCCAAACTATTAACATGCTCAGATTTGCGGATGATATAGCAGTGTTAGCATCTAGCAAAGAAGAATTAGGAGCGGCTTTGAATGAAATGGAAGCAGTTTTGACACAGGGCTTCGGCATGAAAATCAATAAAAAGAAAACTAAAATTTTGGTATGTAGGGGATGTGAAAATAGAACTAAAATGGAAATACAAATTGGAAATGAGAAGATAGAGGAGGTCGCGGATTTCTGCTACTTAGGAAGTAAAATAACTCAAGACGGTAGGAGCACTAAAGATATAAAACAAAGAATGGCGCAGGGCCGAGTTGCGTTTAACAAAAAGAAACAACTGTTATGCTCGAGAACGGTTAATATAGAGACTAGGAAGAGACTCTTAACGTCGTATGTATGGAGTACGGCATTATACGGGTGCGAAACTTGGACAATAGGAGAAGCGGATAGAAAAAGAGTAGAAGCGTTTGAAATGTGGTGCTACAGACGCATGATGAAGATACCGTGGATAGATAAGGTTAGCAATAGGGAAGTATTAGAAAGAGTTGGAGAAAAGCGAAAGGTATGGAAAACAATAAAGAGTAGGAGAGATAGGATGGTAGGACACCTTCTAAGACACGAAGGAATAGTTCGTGACATACTAGAGTCAGAGATAGGAATAAAAAGAGGTAGGGGTAGGCCTAGATTAGACTACTGCTCTCAAATAGTTAGGGATGTAGGATGTTCTACTTTTAGGGAAATGCGTAGGTTAGCTCAGGATAGAAAAGAATGGAGGTACGCGTCCAACCAGTCTTCGGACTGAGAACCTTATGATGATGATGAATGAACTTAAATTTCTTTTATTTAAGCAAACCGGGTTTTGATCAAGTTTGCTTAGAAATTAGATCAACAGATAACAAATGACCAGTTGGAATTTAACCATTCACCAATCATAGAAGCAGTCTTACCCCACCACACGAAAATAAAATAGAATACTGTATGTAAGGCACTGTTTTAGTTTTAAGATTTGTTTTGTAAGAACCTTTGATGATGACCTAGTAAGTCGAAACAATATTGTCGATAACGATTAAACCCGTTGAAAACACTAAAAAAATTGTTTTTTTTTTGAAATATTCAATATGTTCCACCAAATGTCAAGCGAGAACAGAGTGAAATTCATTACATATTATGGTCGTCCAGAATTTACCGGCAGTATGGACCATTTAAGAGCACATTTTTTTGTTTCCAACATGCAAAACAGACATTAGGTACATAAGCAAACGAATATCAGTAAGGTACCTATTTATTACAAAACAAATTTCGCTTCTTTACCACCCACCGAAAACACGTTTCGTTTTCATGTCCTCAGGACGTATGTATTTGCAGTCTGTCGTTTACAAAACTGCATACCTAGTTCGACCAAAACTATCAAGGTCCGGTTTTTCAAAGAATCCAACACCGGATTAAGTCTGACACCGGCTTCGTTGCTATGATACCGGCTTTCTGATTGATTGAATCATAGCAACGAAGCCGGTGTCAGACTTAATTCGGTGTTGGATTCTTTGAAAAACCGGGCCCAAATCTTTTGGAATTTGGGTGGTGCATGAAAAAAGACGGTAGCGTAATGCCAATCATGACCACAATAAGTGCGAAACCAGATTTTGTAAATATAACACCATTTTGCAAATGTGAATATTTCAATAAATTGTAGTACAACCAGTATTTGTTTAAAAGCTAATGTACTGTGTTCCATAAGATGTTTTTGTGAAGGAAAATGTACGTATATCGAATAATAAAAATGTATTTATTCTGTAAGTACAAATTTAAAAAAATAAGAACAGTTCTCATTGAAGTTCTCCACGCGGTCTGCTTCGGTGAAACCCAGGAGACAACGTAGCGCGTACAACGCTCGACTTTATTAACTTTTTATGACCACCAAACTTTTACCAACAACATTTTTTTGTTTTTTATAAATTAATTCAGACCTTAAACTATATTTGACTCGCTTATATTAGTACTCTATCTCCAATAATAAAAAAGTTACCTCGATACCAACTTTCTCAATGCAGTTACTGAAAAATCCATTGGATCTGCGACGAAAATATTATTTTTCTACCATATCTTTACACATTAGTGCACATTTATGTATGGCAACGGATTCGGCATATTTCAGACTACATGTATGCAAAGTTTTAAACCGATCCAATTGTTACAGCCAAAGATATAGAATGGGAAATATAAAATAATGTTTTCCGAGAAATTTTGTAAAAATATGATAAAGTTCGATTTTTTTCAATTTCGCAAACCCGAATCGATTCGCGACCTCCAGAATCGGATTCAGCAGGTCATTTTACATAAGAATTCGACATCAGTTTTTGTATGTTCGCGAGTTGCATACCCCACTTTTATTTTGCATATTTCGAACGTCCTGCTCTCCGACTATATCGCCCGCTGACAGTTTATCATTGCGGTTGACTCCGACTAAAAAAGGGGCCCGTGTGAAAAAGGCCGGCGACCACGAAAAGACGTCGTCAAGAAAACGCCAACAACAAAACGTCCGTCTGAAAAGGGTCTAATACGATTGATAACATCAAATAATTGATATTAAACTGGTACTGGACCGTTCGAACAACTACTCTTCGGGCAAATACCCCGCCATGCATTGAATTATAGAACTAAATCCAGATTTTGTGTACTACGATATGTCGTACGGGATGCTGATGGCGACTGCAAATGTATGAAACGCCGGAGACAATTAGAGTACTGTATAGTACGCGGGTTAAACAACCATTTAAACCTGCTTTTACAAATCAAAATTTAATAAATAACGAAGTAATTAACAGAAAACCAAATTGCAAATTTTTCCTAGGAAGCCAACAGAGCGAAGTCGATGTTTATAATTTTATTATTTAACTTATTTAACGTCTTAGATTTAAACAAAACTCGTTGCCTGAACGACACAAAGTTAAACCTAAATCTACTCGACATGTGTCACAGAATCCTAATTTGTTCGTTATCGTTTAATAATATGTTTTCGTAATTTCAGAAAGTTGACATCATCTATTATGAATAATTTATTGGACTACCCACATATTTATTTGTTTCATACTCCCACTCCAGCAATTAAGTACAATACTGAAGCTCGTACACAACGTATTTTATACTCAAAGTAGAATAGCTTATGTCAGATACTAGGAAAATTCAAGCACAATTTTGACTTCATATAGTGCATAAAATTCCCGAATTCGATATTGTCTGTTCTGATAAATCTAAAATGAAAGTTTCCAACTGTAATGCAAGTTCGATCAAAATTCGCAAAGATAACACTGTTTCCAAAGTCCACTAAATAAGCTCTATAAAACACTCGCTTATAAATACAAGTCTTGTCTTGATGAAAAGGAAAGTATTTATTGCCGATGATTTACTAAACATCTTGAAAGTTTCCAGTCGAGTTTATTTCATCTGATACTATTATCGCTTTTAGTCTGCAGTCTTATTTTGGGTCAACAACCCTGCACCTCCACCATTATTTTGTAATAATCAGCGCGATTGTTTAATTTTGAATATAGAGAGTATTATTATTATTAAACGATTTTTCCAGACTTCTTGATTTTTCTCTTATTGGAGCTACCGTGTTTTAGTTTAGTTTTAATTTTTAAATACTGCAGACGCGATATAAACACTGCAGCGGTTATGTTGACGTCAATGGACTTGTTAGCACGTGGGTGCTTTAAGTAGCAGGTGTAACTTGTCATTTCTAGGGTCTATTATCTTTTACCGCTTCTTCTAGTCATCTTTCCAGTGGCAGAAACAATTTTATTTAATATCAATATCGGAAGAAGATTTTTTTTGTTTTTCGATCATAGCCCGGATGCCGTTTGAGATAAATCAGTTTTCTCAACGGCATTTTAATGAACACCAAATTCTGGAAAAGTGATAATTCAACCATAACTTCTATCTTTTTCAGATAAGTGAGATCCCACCGGTGGCCTTCCAATTTGAATCACCCTGTATAGTGCCCAAATAGGCCAAACTTCCACTTTTAAAAACCAGCCCGAATTGTTTCCTCAATTTCTGTTCCAAATTCAGTTTAAGTTGTAATTTATGCCCTCATGCTATTTTCATTTTTCAATAATTTAGTAATTTATCATTTTCGAAGCAAAATGCAGTAAAACAAACTACTTAGTCGAAAAATTTTGCAGAAGTTTAACAGCAAATTCTTTTGCCACTGAGACAATTAGGCATCTGCGTTTAAATGGACAAATTTTGACTGTTAAGAGTTTAGTGGGCACACAGTGGATGCCAAGACCAAGACATTGTTTTTGCTGATGTTTCGTGCGAATTTTTATTATACATATTCGAGTTTATTCAAGGTTTCTCGGTCTTTTTGAACCAGTTTCGTGATGTAATTTATTGTGTGCTTATTTTGATAAGAACAATTACTGTTTTGAATGAATTTTTATTTACATAGTGTATAAAAGTCAGGTTATTAAAAATAAGAACTGAGGAGTGATTGGAAATAAAAGTTAAAATAAGTTATGGGTAGTTTATGTTTCATTAATAGAGCCACAACACTGCTGTGTACTAGGTGAATACATTAGATTTGTTAATGAATACAATACAATTGTGAATACAATAGATAGTGTGGAAATAGATCCTTATACGTATTATATTTGTGCTTAAACTTTCTGGCGAATGCAAGATTTAAGATCTTCCAAATTGGAAACGATGATAATAGGGGACTAGGGTGTATGGGAAAATATGGAGAAAACGCAGTTAATAGAAATGGGTAGAAAATGATTTAAGTTCTGCCAAATAAATGACCTAAAGATAGGAAATAGCTACTGGCACCAACCAACAGAAGACAGATACAGGATACACGTTCATAGCGGAGGAAAGAAATGCCAGAAGCATAGTACACTATATAGTTTACACACAGGAATTAGAGGATAGAAAACAACAGATTAAAACAATGCCAGAAGCGGAAATGGGAACACAACATAGACTAGTAACATCCATAATAAAAGAAACAAACATCGTCGTGGAAAAAAATGAAAGACTACGAACGAATTTAAGTACATAGATTAAGAAATGAGGAAGTGAGAATGAAATATTAGGAAGAGGTGGATAGCAAACTAAGTACTCATGAACAACGTAATAGAAACTGGACAGTTGAAGAAAGATGTACTGCGAAACAAAGGACGAACAGGACAGGGAGAAGTTTAGGAATAAGAGGAATGAGGTTTAGGAAATAGTAAAAGAAGCTAAAAGGAAAAGTTGGAAGGAGTTTGGTAAGGAGCTCGATCAAACATACGAAACAAACAACAGAAAATTCTGGAATACCATAAGAAAACTGAAAGAGAGCAAGAAGAAAACGTTAAGAGGAATAAGGAACACGAAGAATGAATTTAAATCAGAATTACAAGACATACTGGAGGTTTGGGCAGAACTACTCAAAGAAGTTCGAAGCAAATGAAAGGGAATACGAGAGCCGAAGTATAACCAACGGCGAGGATGGGAAAATGACAGGAGGAGATGAGAAACTTGAAGAGATAAACAAAAAAGAAGTGGATGAAGCAATACAAGGCATTAAACTGGGAAAAGCAAGTGGACAAGATAAGATTGAACCAGAGATGATAAAGTATTTAGAAGAGAAAGGAAAAGAATGGCTCCTAAACATATTCAGAGATGCATGGCGGACAGAGAGAATTCTAGAAGATTGGCAGGAAAACATAATAGTCCCGATACACAAGAAAGGAGAAACTGCAAGCTGCGAAAACTATAGGGCAATATGCCTATCATCCACCAGCTCCAAAGGGTATGGGGAAATAATAGAAAAGATACTACGAACAATCATTGATAATAAATTGGAAGAGGAACAAGCAGCATATAGGAGAGGTAGGCAAACAGCTGATAATATATGTACACATATTAAGAAACCTAATAGAGAAGAAAGAAGAAAAGGGAGAAGAACTATTCCTAACCTTCATAGACATGAGAGCTGCCGTCGCGTCGACTCAATTCGGAGGACAGTAATATGGGGATGTCTGAAACAACTAGGAGTACCAAGGAAACTCATCATCATATGGTTCTCAGTCCGAAGACTGGTTGGACGCGTACCTCCATTCTTTTCTATCCTGAGCTAACCTACGCATTTCCCTAAAAGTAGAACATCCTACATCCCTAACTATTTGAGAGCAGTAGTCTAATCTAGGCCTACCCCTACCTCTTTTTATTCCTATCTCTGACTCCAGTATGTCGCGAACTATTCCTTCGTGTCTTAGAAGGTGTCCTACCATCCTATCTCTCCTACTCTTTATTGTTTTCCACACCTTTCGCCTTTCCCCAACTCTTTCTAATACCTCCCTATTGCTAACCCTATCTATCCACGGTATCTTCATCATGCGTCTGTAACACCACAGTTCAAACGCTTCTACTCTTTTTCTATCCGCTTCTCCTATTGTCCAAGTTTCGCACCCGTATAATGCCGTACTCCATACATACGACTTTAAGAGTCTCTTCCTAGTCTCTATATTAACCGTTCTCGAACATAACAGTTGTTTCTTTTTGTTAAACGCAACTCGGCCCTGCGCCATTCTTTGTTTTATATCTTTAGTGCTCCTACCGTCTTGGGTTATTTTACTTCCTAAGTAGCAGAAATCCGCGACCTCCTCTATCTTCTCATTTCCTATTTGTATTTCAATTTTAGTTCTATTTTCACTCCATCTACATACCAAAATTTTAGTTTTCTTTTTATTGATTTTCATGCCGTAGCCCTGTGTCAAAACTGCTTCCATTTCATTCAAAGCCGCTCCTAATTCTTCTTTGCTAGATGCTAACACTGCTATATCATCCGCAAATCTGAGCATGTTAATAGTTTGGCCCTGTACATTGATCCCTAAGGCTGTTCTTTCCTTAACAATATTAATCGCATCTTCGATATATAAGTTGAAAACTAGAGGTGACAATGCACATCCCTGTCTCACTCCCTTCCGGATATCTACTTCCCTTCGTTCCTGCTCACATTCTATAACTGCCTTTTGCTCTTTGTAGAGATTATGTATTATTCTTCTGTCCCTGTATTTCATCCCTACCTTTCTCAGCACTTCGAACATCTTCCCCCATTTTACGTTGTCGAAGGCTTTTTCTAAATCTACAAATCCTATATATACGCTCTTTCTCTTTTCTATCGTTTTTTCTATAATTACTCGTAAAGCTAGAATGGCCTCGCGCGTTCCTCTATTTCGTCTAAATCCGAACTGATCTTCTCCTAATATTTCTTCCGCCTTTTTCTCCATCCTTCTTTGCACAATTCTAGTTAAAATTTTTGACGCATGGGAAGTTAAACTGATAGTTCTAAAATTTTCGCATCTATCCGCGCCTTTCCTTTTTGGCAAAGCTACTATGATGTTCCGTTTGTAATCTTCTGGAATCTCGCCTGTCAGGTATATGTGACTAACTAATTTAAATAAACGATCTATTACCTCTTGACCTGCGCACTTTAAGATTTCTGCCTGCAAGCCATCTATACCTGGTGCTTTATTATTCCTTAAACTTTTTAGTGCTAGCTCAAACTCTTCTCTCATTATAGGACTCCCTAGGTTATCCCCTTCTACACTGCTTTCACTTTCTAATATATCTTGCACTTCCTGTCCCGCATATAAGTTTCCTAAATATTCTTTCCACCTATCTGCCTTCTCCCCGCTTTCGATTAGGATATCTCCTGCCTCATTCCTAATGCTTTTGGTACTAGATCCAATTTCTCTAAAATTTCTCCTAATTATTTTATATGCTTCATCAGTCTTTCCTATTTCGAACTTATTTTCCACTTCTTTGCACTTATCGTCGATCCATTGCTCTTTCGCTTTCCTACATTTCCGAATAATTTCCCACTTGATCGCCTTATATCTTTGTTTCCCTATTTCATCTAACCTATTTTTATATTTGCGCCTTTCCTCTATTAGACTCACAATATGTTTTGTTATCCAAGGTTTCCTACTTTCATTCTGTTTATGACCCAAAATATCCCTAGCTGAGGAAACTAAACTATTTTTAATGCAATTCCATTCTTCCTCTATGTCCCTAACAATATTTTCGCCCGCGCCCTTTAGTACCTCGTTTGTCTTTTTCTCGAACTTATCGCGCGTATCATCATCTTTTAGTTTCTCTGGGTCAAGATACCTTCTTCCGCTTCGTTTTTTCAAAATCTTAAATTTAAGATTGGCCTTCATAACGACTATATTGTGATCACTATCTATATCTGCTCCTGGATAACTTCTACAATCCCTAACTTGATTTCTAAATCTTTGCATAACAAGAATGTAATCTATTTGATATCTTCCTAGGTCTCCTGGCATCTTCCACGTGTAGCGTCTCCTAACATGATGGTGAAATAGAGTGTTCGCGACCGTTAAGTTATGTTTATCGCAGAACTCTATCAGTCTCACTCCCCCATCGTTCCTATTGCCTAATCCAAAGGGACCAACTATTCCGCCCTCTCGCCCTGTGCCTACGACTGCATTGAAATCTCCGATAATTATTAAATTTTCGTGTCCTCTCACAAAATCTAGCACATGTTCAATATCACTATAAACTGCCTCTACGACCTCATCACTGTAGTTAGAAGTGGGCATATATACCTGTATTATTACTGTTTTTACAGGTTTCGAATCTAACCTAACCATAACTACCCTGTCACTTTGCTGTAAGAAATTTTCTACACTCTGCCCTACTTTTTTCCGCATAACAATTCCTACTCCCGAATTTCCTCCTACAGATCCTGTGTGTATTACTCTAAAATCTCCGCTCCAGAAGTCTCCGGCTTCTGGCCATCGCACTTCACTAATACCTACTACGTCTAATGCTAACCTATCCATCTCAATTTTCAAATTCTCTAACTTTCCTACTTGTTTCATGCTTCTAACATTCCACGCTCCGACTCGTGTGATGTTACACTTATCTTTTCTGATGACTCCCCCCGAAGCAGTCCCCGCCCGGAGATCCGAATGTGGGACTATTTTACCTCCGGAATATTTTACTCCAGAAGGTGCCATCATCATAAATTCGAAGTACGCTGTACCAGGCATAGAATAATGTGGTGGTTTCCCGTTGCCTTCCACATCGCAGTAGTGTGTATCACAGTGCCATACCGACCCTCACGATCTCTGCCACTATGATTACTGAAAGAGCTGCTGCCCCCTTTCAGGGACTTGATTTAGTCTGGCTTCTCAAATAAAAACCCCTCCAATATGGTTAAACCTATGGTTCGGCTCTTTAGATCATTGAAGCGCGCAAGCCATCCCACCCGTCCCAGTATTACTAGAACTGCGTCAAGGTACAAGTCCTTTGGGTGGCTAGGAAACTCATAAGAATAATAAAAAGTATTTATGATAAACTTAAGTGAATGGTGAAGATAAGTCGAAGAGAATCGGGAAAATTTGGTATGAACCTAGGAATAAAACAAGGAGATAGTTTGAGCCCACTGCTATTCATAGTTGTGATGGACAGACCATTAAAAAATACCAGACTGAAAACGGAACAATACCAGACAATAATAGGACGATAGATTGATACCAATAAAAATGGATTGTCTCATGTACGCTGATGATATCGTCCTGGGCGCTGACACGCACAGAAAAATGAAACAGCTAATGAGAATATGGATTGAAGAAATCGGAAAATTTGAAATGAAGGTAAACCCCAACAAATGCAAATCAGTGGTAATTAATAACAAAGCGAAAGACAAAGTAAGATAAATTGACATTGAAGGGAATAACTTGGAAAAAGTAACAGCATATGAATACCTTGGGAGTGTAGTATCCGAAGATGGGAAAATAGATCTAGATATAGCTAATAGAACTAATACGAGTGTAAAGCTATATTACGCACTGAATAAGACAGTATTTGGAAAGAGAGAGATAGATATGAAAACGAAGTTAAGGGTATATGTATAATGCAATAGTGGTCCCAACACTGACAAAGGTAAGCGAGTCATAAGCAATGCAAGATAAACATTCTGAATTCTGAAACCGGTCAAGTTATAATAATAAATCGTTATATTGGTAGTACGCATAGTAATTTTTCAATTCATCATGAATTTCTACCAAATAGTAAAATCAGAAAATATTAACTACATAGAAATGAGGTACTTCAAAAAAATCACTGGGAAGACAAAGATAGGTAGAGAAAGAAACGAACTGATAAGACAAATAATCCAATAAGAGTCGATTACAGAAAAGATTGAGAGGAAGCAATTGAACTGGTACGGTCACATAATGCGAATAGATCGGGGGAAATTGTTAAGGATAATGGGTAGAATCGGAAAGAGAAGAAGTGGACGACCCAGAAAAAGCTAGTTACAAAGAATAGAAGAATAGGGCAGGCAGAGAGGGAAGACAGAGAGGGAAGACGAAGGAGGAGATGAAACTATTGACGATGGACCGGAAGGGATGGAGAAATTGGATCATTGCACAATAATCTGACACCCTATGTGTATATGGATTCCAGAAGAAGAAGTGTGTCCATTAGACTGATGACCTTGAAGGAATGACATTTCGCGATGTCTAATAGGGATTTCAGAAAATTAGTTTGTAAGGAAGCACCGAACTTGTAGACGTCACAGAATTCACTGCGAGTGGCCCCCAAAACATGCCCAATAACCAACCACCTTTTATAGTCAACAATACAAAAATATTCTCAAGAAAAATAAAATGCGAGACGAAAGGGAAGCCCTTTAATGTAGAAGATAACAACATTAAAATACTATAATTTATTACGAGTACCTAAGAATGTAATTGGTTTCGCCATTTTAATTAAATCTGATATAATAGATAAATGGTGGTTTTACGTGTTAAAATAATTGGCAAGCCTTTCTGGTGACGGTAAAATGCTTGAACCAATCAATGATTTCAACCGTAACTTGCCGAAGCTACGTTTAAACGTACGAAAGAATTTATTGCACAAACTTTTAGATTACAGTATTTTGAAAATTTGTAAATATGTAATATATTTTTTCCAAATATGTATCTTCTCTGTGCCAGCATGATCTTCATAGGAATACGCAGAAACACTTGTGAACGCGGGAAGTTCTTATTCTTAATGCATTCTTGCCATTATGCATTCAATTAAATTAAATATCACGAATTTTGTAACAGACAATAGTTTCTATAAATAAATGGAGTTCTAAAAATTCTCTTCGGTTCACAGAACAAAATAATAGCAGCCGTTTAAATAGCTTTGTTTTCGGAAATAGCGTCTACTTAAAATCGTGACGTGCTTGCGAAGACTATTAAACCGGACAATCGTAGCAAAATTGTTTTATTTACTGTTGCCAAGGGGACGCCGAAAAAATTGGCACTTAATTCAGGAAGGACCTAAAATAAATTTATGTGATTAGATAGATCGTGTCATCATCCGCGGCCGAGGGTTAGGAGCATAACGTAAATCGTTTTAATTAGTAAGTCGTAAACCTCCAAAAAGTGATGTGTCAGTTTGCGTGAGTTAAAAGCAAACACAGTGACATGCAGCACCTGTTGCTCTTGCTTTAATTGTGTGATTATGACGAAGGCTGTAAGTCTGGATTAATCTGCGAACTTGCTTTGCTACTTTATGCAGTATCATATACGCATTAGCAAGCACGAACAACTCAAAAATTGCGTAGAATAGTCTAATTGAATCATTAGTACAATTTGGAAACAGATACTTACTACTCCGCTTAATTCGTCCGCTTCTTTATCTTATGTCACTGTCTGAAGGACACATTTTTTTCTGGTGTATTTAAAAAAGTATCCTGCAATTTTCTTCTGTCTTAAACAATGATCAATAGCGAAACATCAGTGCAGCAGATCTTTCTAAAAGTACGAGAGAAGAAAGGATAATCTTCATCATCATAAAGTTTTTAGTCCGAAGACTGGTTGGACGCGTACCTCCATCCTTTCCTATCTTTTCTCCAAAAGTAAAACGTCCTAAATCCCTAACTATTTGAGAGCAGTAGTGTAATCTGGGTTCTCTTTTTATTCCTATCTCTGACTCTAGTATGTCGCGAACTAAACCTTCGTGCCTCAGAAGGTGTCCTACCATCCTATCTCTCCTATTCTTCACTGTCTTCCATAAATTTCATTTTTCTCCAACTCTTTCTAATACCTCTCTGTTGCTAGCCTTATCTATCCACGGTATCTTCATCATGCGTCTATAGCACCACATTTCAAATGCTTCTAATTTTTTTCTATCCGCTTCTCCTATCGTCCAAGTTTCGCACCCATCCATTGCGGTATACTCCATACATACGCTTTTAAGAGCCTCTTCCGAGTTTCTACATTTATCATTCCTGAGCATAATAGTTGCTTCTTTTTATTAAATGCAACTCGGCCCTGCGCTATTCTTTGTTTTATATCTCTAGAGCTCCTACCATCGCGAGTTATTTGACTTCCTAAATAGCAGAAATCTGAGACTTCCTCTATCTTCTCGTTTCCAATTTGTATTTTAGCTTAAGTCCTATTTTCACGCACCCTACACACCAAAATTTTGGTTTTCTTTTTATTGATTTTCATGCCATAGCTTCCATTTCGTTCAGAGCCCTTCCTAATTCTTCTTTGCTGTATGCTAATACTCCTATATCATCCGCGAATCTGAGAATATTAATAGTTTGGCTCTTTATATTAATTCCAGCAGCTATTCTGTCTTTATTAATAATATTAATCGCGTCTTTGATACTTATATGAATTGAAAACTAGAGGCGATAGAGGATAATCTTGCAATGCTTTAATTTGGCTAAGATTTTGAGTACAGTACCGCACTTAGACACCAGTTCAGTTTCAGTACAAGTGGAGAAACTGAAAATTTCGCTCACGCAATTTGCCAGATTCGCACACTCGCCTGGCGGCAAATAAGTGAGCGAAACGGTTTCTCCACGAGTGCTGTATAACGTTTTGTTCAATCCTGCCACTGAACTAAATATTATTTCAAAAATATTCAAAATTAAAAATTCAAATTGGTCTGACAATTAGGTAGGTATACATAATAACATAGAGAGCGTGTTTCATCATTGTTATGGTTACCGTTACTATAAATAATAAACAAGCTAGAAGAAGTCAATTTTTGTACGTTTCAGCTAAATTTGTACCTAAAACAAGATTTTACTGAGAAAATATGGAAAAAATTACGATTTAATTTTACCGGAGGATATTAAAAGAAGCTGATGCCGCTGAATACAATTGCCTCAGAGTCTAAGAGCCGATTCACACGGGTCCACATCAGAAGCAAACGCGCGCGATCGCCACCGGCTTCTTGTGCAGCGCCTGAGAGCGACTACAGGGCTACAGTGGTGGCCAGTGGCCGATTGACTGATAAGAGTTTAGTTGCTCAAGATGCCAACAAGTGATGTGGCATTGCTATTGCTTCTGCTTTTGAAAAAGAAAGAACGTCGATGTATTCGACGTATGCATGTGTAGCCCGTGTTACTCGATAGGGCGTCAAAAGAACTGTATCATATATTATATGATCATATAACATATGATACAGTTCTTCGAAGAACTGCGACAGGACGACAAAATGTGTTTTAAATATTTTCGTACGTCGAAAACATCATTCCATGAATTTTCAGAAAATGTTAGAAGTGAAATTGTTAAAATAGATACAAAGATGATTCAGGGATCTCATTCACACTTTTTCGGGGCATTTTGAATGACTATCTCATAGATACTGATGGTTTTCTGTATAATATAATAATAATAGCTTACAGAAGTGGTCAGTCGCTGTGGCGTCGTGTGTATACCCGAATAACAACCTGTGCATTTATATCGGTGGCCTGTCGCGTGCTATATCCACCGGTGACACGAGTGAGCCACCGACCCGCCACTATCGCCTACTACCGCGACTGCAGTGGCCACGTATGCATGCACTGATTTAATTCTATAGATTTCAACAAGAAGCCAGTAGCAATCGCACGCGTTCGCCACTAAAAGTAGCCTCGTCTGCATCGACTCTAAGCCACTGACCGGCCACTATCGCCTACTACCGCGACTGCAGTGGCCACGTATGCATGCACTGATTTAATTCTATAAATTTCAACAAGAAGCCAGTAGCAATCGCACGCGTTCGCCACTAAAAGTAGCCTCGTCTGCATCGGCTCTAAAGGAAGGTATATGAACAAGCTGACAAAATTCCGTGATTTGATCCATACAAAGAAAGTTCATCTTATAACGGAGGAAATGATCTTAGCCTCTTTTAATGGATTGGTAGAAAATTACGAGCCATCTTCTTTGTGGTCCACATATTTTATGTTGAAGACAATTTTATTTGTTTTTGACAAAGTAGATATTACATAGCATGTAAGTTTCATAGTGCTATATCTTTTAAAAGTATTGGCTTTAACTCTAAAAATTTTCATATTACCTAATAGAAATGTTGACAGTACCTACTTAATATTAAATAAATATGTAATTAATTTTGAATGTATGCCCAAATTTATTAAAACGTAAACAAATAAAATTTTTGACAACAATTCAGCTAGTTTATTATTTACAGAAACCATCATAAATTGCCATGCCAATTTGAATGATTAAGTTTGAATGTTTTTGTAATTTTATTGAGAAATGGAGTGGGTGAAAGTAATAAGAGTGAACGAAAGTATTTTCGCTCACTGCTTTCGCCCACCCGTTGCCAAAGAAACGAAGTGAGTGAACAAAAGTAATGCGTTCTCGCATAGTATCTAAGGGTGAAACAACATGTTTCTATGGCAGGATTGAACAAATAATAATTATGCACAAAATATGTAGTAAGCCGGCACGTATGTATCTTGACTTCCGTCAGAACTTTTTTGACATCAAATTAGTAAGTTGAAAATGGTATGTTGTTAATTTGACGTACTGGTTTTCAAATAAGAACCAAAAACCAAAGAACCAAAAGGGCTGATGCTTAGGATGTCTGCACTAGCTTGGCATGATATGAGTATTGGAGCTAGATTTTAATTTAAAAATTGCACAGAAGCCTACGTGACAGTTTCTCGAAGATAATGAAAACAAAGTATATAGTGCGCATTTGCATTTCTGGACTTCATTTTCGAGGTGTGAGGGGTTGTTGCGAAATAAAGGATCAAATTCATGTATGGGACGAGGAAAAATAATCTTTTAGAATAACTTGCAAATAGCGCAATAAACTCTGATTGCAGTCGACGATTTCGTCTTACTTGAATGTTTTCCCATTTCTTGTTTTCAGCACTATCCAATAAGTTCTCTATGGGATTTAAATCAAGATTATGAGCTGGCCACTGTAACCAATAAACATCGTCCAAATATTGCATTACCATCCAAACCATATGGGTTCTAGGGTTATCATCCATCAGTGAATTTTTTCTTATCCACAAATGTGGCAAATGGGATAACACGGTCAACCACCAAACATTAATTGTGTCAGCCGCATGCAAGTTCTCGTTCATCTGGTGAACGCGGGCAAAAATGGGTTCATTGGTGAATAATACAGAACTTAATTTTTTGGTTGTCCAGCCTCTACGTTCCCTGGTAAGAGTAACCGATCAACACAATTGACTACAAGCATCGCCGCGTAACCAATGAGTCTCCTGTTCTCCTGTACTTCAACCCATGTTCGTACAACATTCGATGTATACTCCGTGCAGAAATTTCAGTACCAAGAATATTTGCAATTCGATGACAGTATACAAAAAGTTTGTCGAAAGGGATTATCGTACGAGGCAAATGTCTTTGTTGTTTTGGGAATTGTTTTCCGTATCGAGAAGCACATGAAATGTTGTTAATTTTTATGGGGTTTTCAGTTTTCTCAAGTTTTTGTTCCATAACCTTCTCTTACACATAAGAAATAATTGACAGGTAAACCTGAATTTCTTGTTTTACTGTGCAAAAAAATTGTTCCCCCTTTTTCTACACGAGTACAAAAAATAAACATTTATTTTATTTAAGGGGTCTTGATTGTCTTTGAATGCTCTGTTACACATTTTGTTAAACACGTAACGTTCAAATCGGGTCATAGTAATAAATCTACCTGTACCTACTTATCACACTTAGGAAACCTGTTTAAAATTCAGTAGCGCTTCTTTTAATTCAACAAAATCGATTCATTGTCATTACAATGCGGGTGTTAAAAATACAAAAAGTTTTCACCAGTTTTTTGCTTCATCCTTGTTTTTAAGTAATACAGCTATGACAATCTTTTTGTTCAAGATACCAAATAGAACATGGTGAAGAAAAATCAAAAATCAAGGACTTGTAGATTTAGAAAAAGCCTTCGATAACGTAAAATGGGAGAAGATGTTCGAAGTGCTCAGAAAGGTAGGGATGAAATATAGGGTCAGAACAATACGTAATCTCTACAAAGAGCAAACGGCAATTATAGAATTTGAGCAGAAACGAAGAGAAGTAGATATCCGGAAGGGATTCAGACAAGGATGTGCGTTGTCACCTCTAATATTCAACTTTTATATTGTTAAGGACATAACAGCCTCAAGGATTAGTGTTCAGGGCTAAACCATTAATATGCTCAGATTCGCGGATGATATAGTAGTGTTAGCATCCAGCAAAAAAAAAATTCGGAATGGCTTTAAACGAAATAGAACTAGTTTTGACTGAGGGATACGACATGCTACGTGCTAACTTCAGTTTCTGAGTTGTCTCTGATGTTTGAGCGAGATACTCGATTTCCAGCAATCTGGTGGAATGATTAGTTAAGATAGCGTGCATAGTGATTCCCCTTGTGCATTATTGATAGCTACATGCAACGTAATGAACGGGAAATGATTTCAGAAGTTCCATGTTGATTTCTAGGAAAATTAATTTACAAAAAAAGAAACAAATCAGTACTTATCAGTTTTACGCTGCAATATTTTGGAATTGTTTGTTGAATTTAAGGGCCACTTCATTAACCATGCATTGGGTCTAAGTCTTACGGTTTCGGCGTCACTTGACGTTAAAAATCGTCATTTTTCAAATTTCATCAGTTATAACTTGGAAACGGTACGAGATAAAGAAAAATCACTTACATGCCCCTATCCTAGTTTTTAATTCTCTATCCAATGGGTCTGGAAAATACTGCTTCCTGATTGGTAACTTTTTGCCCAGACCCATTAGATAGGGAATCGAAAACTAAGACAGCGACATGTAAGTCATTTTTCTTTATCTCTTACCGTTTCCAAGCTACAATCGATGAAATTTGAAAAATGACGATTTTCAACGTCAAATAATGCCGAAACCGTAAGACTTAGACCCAATGTATGGTTAACAAAGTGGCCCTTAAATTCGACAAACAATTCCAAAATTCAATCAGGTACAAGTTGTTGTTGCCTTTGTAAGTGCATGGTGCAGTTTTATACAAGAGAGTAAACCGGAAGGATGCTTTAATACGCAAGAATAAACAGAAATTACGATTAAATTTATAAAGTTTAACGTGCCATGAAATAAAAGACGGCAGGGTTTGAGTTATGCCTGAAAGCGTACTGGCACGGCTGTACAATAACAAATATGCCTTAAAATATGTATACTAATTTATTTATTACTTCTTGTGTCTTGCTTCTTAAATAGGTATATGAAATGCGTTATTGCAATAAGGTAAGTACTTTATTCCAACACCAGTACATGAATGCAACTTAAACTCGAAAAATGACAAAATGAACATCTGATCTCTCAAAGGTCAAAAGAATACAGACATCGCTAAGGCGCAATGCTTTTATATTTTATAAACTAAAATTACATTAAATTGGCGGCAACATCCTCCCCGCGTTGAAAGGCTTTAGATCTTTAAATAATGTTTAAGAGTAGGTGCACTAGGAACGATACATAGCAAAAGCACTAAATTTCGCGGCACATTCAAATTTTACTTTCACTTGCACTTATTGTTTCTTCTTTCACTGGAAGAGGACAAAGATTCGCGACTGCTCTCTTAAAGGTAGTCTTGGAAGTGCGTATGGTGGCTACTCTCGGTACACCGTCCTTCCCAGGATGGAGATCGGTGATTCGGCCAAGAAGCCAATGTAACGGAGCCAGATTCCTTTCCTTTATTAAAACTAAGTCGCCAACAGCGATATGGCACTCGTTCTTGCGCCATTTTCTTCTGGTTTGTAGTTCGGAAATATATTCCTGTGACCAACGCCGCCATATTCGTTGAGTAGACAACTGAATTTTTTGGTAAACAGATAACCGATCTTCCTTGATATGTTCTAGATCTGGATCCGGAATTGCAGTTAGCGGTCGTCCTATTAAAAAGTGAGCTGGACTGATAGGATTGAGGTCATTTGGGTCCGATGATAAGGAAAAAAGCGGCCGAGAATTTACTATTGCTTCAACTTGTACAAGTACTGTGTACAAGTCTTCAAATGTAAGAAGTGAATTAAAGAGAACACGTTTAAGGTGGCTCTTTATTGATTTTACTTCGGCCACCGAAATGAGGCGAGAAAGCCGGTATGAAGGACCAATTAATATTGTCCGTTGTACATGAATTTATTATTTCGTCTACATTGTTGG
Source organism: Xestobium rufovillosum (assembly GCA_963966045.1). Classification (NCBI taxonomy): domain Eukaryota; kingdom Metazoa; phylum Arthropoda; class Insecta; order Coleoptera; family Ptinidae; genus Xestobium; species Xestobium rufovillosum. The sequence continues at coordinate 19,683,548 of OZ014496.1, forward strand.
CAAGAAATTTTTAACTCGTTTCTCGCACCAACAAATGTGGTGCCATTATCAGAATATATTTTCTGAGGTTTTCCCCTACGTGCTGCGAAACGACGTAACGCGGAAATAAAACATTCGGTAGTTAAGTCGGATACAAGCTCCATGGCTTTAGTAGTGAAACATATAAATAGAGCTATGTATGCCTTAGTGACCTTGTATCCTCTACCCTTTCTATCTTTTACCGAGTAAGGTCCAGCATAGTCAACCCCTGTCACGCTAAATGGAGGTGAAGGAATAACTCTAGTCGAAGGCAACTCTCCCATAAAGGCTTCGACTGATTTTGGATTGACTTTAAAGCAACGAATGCACGAATGAACTGTTTTTCTGGCTAAATTTCTACCGGAAATTGGCCAAAAGGCATCACGTATAGAGGCTAGTAAATGTTGTGGACCTGCGTGGCAAAGTCTCGCGTGTTCATGTTTGAACAAGAACTCTGTAAATCTGTGTCTCTGTGGGAGCAAAATGGGATGCCTTTTGTTGTATTCAAACTGAGACAGTTTTAGTCTGCCTCCAACTCTTATAATACCTTGCTCATCTAAGAAGGGACTCAATCCAACGAATTTGACCTTTAGATCATTAAACTTCTTGAGCTGCAGTGAACGAAGTTCTGAGGCGAAACAATGTTGTTGAACTAATTTGACGATTTTAATTAGGGAAGTATGTAGTTCTTTAGTTGTTAAGGGATCTGAAAGGCGCTTCTCTTTAGGATTGGAGCAATTGAATAGGAAACGAAGACAATAAGCTACACTTCTGATTAATCGTGTATAGCATAAATATCTCTCAAAGGGAAACTCAAAATCATCTTGAACTATAAGCGTATACTTTGATGGTGACTTAAGTTCAGGTAATGACCTTTCGGGTGAAGCATGAGAAATTTGCCAACTGCTGGCATTGTTGCAAAGCCAATGTGGACCATGCCACCAGAGTGAATTGTAGTGAATATTTTTTGATGAAGTACCACTTGAAATTAGGTCTGCAGGGTTCTCTTTTGTGCGTATATGATGCCAAGATAGCGGGACAGTTTTATTTTGAATTTCGGACACACGATTGCTAACGAATGTCTTGAGTAAATTAGGCGCAGTATGAATCCAACCTAACAGTATTGTATAGTCTGTCCAATAGAAAATGTCAATAAAATTGAGAGTGGAAGATGTAACTACTTTATGTGCTAGTCGTGCCAAAATGACAGCACCGCAGAGCTCCAATCGAGGGATGGTGATAGCTTTGAGGGGACTCACCTTAGATTTGGCGCACAGCAAACGTACACATACTTCTCCGTCTTCACTAATGCTTCTAATATAAATGCATGCCCCATAAGCACTCTCTGAAGCATCAGAGAAGCCATGTAGTTCAAGTGTTATGGGGTTCTTTTCTTGCATTTGACGTGACGTGGGATTTCAAGGAATGATATTTGGGATAGCTCGTCTCTAAATTTAAGCCATTTTGTGTGTAATTCTAATGGAATAGATTCGTCCCAACCCAAGCGTTCCTGCCACAATCTTTGTATTATTATTTTGACCAAGATTGTGCAAGGACTAAGGAGCCCTAATGGATCTGAGAACTGTGCAATGGAAGAAAAAATTGTTCGTTTTGTAACGCTATTTGAAAATGTAATTTTCGATACTGAATAACAAAGTGAATCTGAATGAACGTTCCATAATAGCCCTAACGTTTTCGTATTTTCGTGTGGGCCTAAGTGTAGGATACTCAGTTCCTCGTCGGAAGTTGAAATGTCTTTAATAACTGAAGGGTCATTTGACACCCATTTGCGAAGATGAAAACAACCCCGTTCCAAAATTTGTGAAATTTGACGACAATAGAGGGATGCTAATTCGTGAGAGTCAAACCCAGTGAGCAAATCATCAACGTACAAGTCATTCTGATTGATTTTGGATGCTTCAGGGAACTGTGTGCTATGTTCTACACTCAGCTGATGAATACACCTGATTGCCAAAAAGGGCGCTGACGCAGTGCCATAAGTCACGGTATTTAACTGGAAAGAGTGAAGAGGCTCAGACGGCTTATTACGCCAGAAAACTTGCTGCAAAGGCCGTTGGTTGTCTGTGATTAGTACCTGACGATACATTTTGGCTATATCGGCAGAAACCACAATGGCATGTTGTCTAAAACGTAGGAGTATTGACAACAGGTCACTCTGTATAGTGGGACCAACCATTTGTAAGTCATTAATAGATGTACCGTTTGATGTAGGAGCAGATCCATCGAAGACAACTCTCAACTTGGTGGTGAGGCTGTCGGATTTGCAAACACCATGATGTGGCATGTATATAACCAGGTACTGTGTCATTTTCGATAAGTTTAGACATATGTCCCAATGAAATATATTCATTTATGAATTTGGAATATTCTTTGAAGAATTCAGGATTATTTGCAAATTTACGTTCTAGCCCAAAGAAACGCCTTTGAGCGGAACACTTCGAATCACCTAGTTTGTCAGGAGAATCGCGCATAGGAATGTCTACGACAAATCTACCCTCATTGTTTCGTTTAAATGTATCAACGAAATGTGTTTCGCAAAACTGTTCTTCAATGGAAAATGCTCTCGTAGCAGGAATTTCTTCGAGTTCCCAGAACTTGACGAGTTGTTCTTGAACATCCACGAATTTAGAAAAATTACAGTTTGCAATATTGTTAGAAGATAAGTCCACGGGACCGGAAATAATCCATCCAAGCTTGGTTTTTTGCAAAACGGGATGAAAACTACCCAAGTTAATTTGTCCTGCACAAATCAACTGCCAAAATAAACTGACGCCTATTAAGATATCGATGGGTGAGGGCGTATTAAATGTAGGGTCAGCTAGTGCAATATTTTTTGGAATTTTGAAACTAGAAATGTTCAATTTCTGTTCTGGAACATTTCCACAAATGTTGTCGATTACTAGACATGACAAAACTGTGGAAAACGAGCTACGCAGTGCTTGTATTTGGACGTTACATTTGGAAGTAACTTTAGATGACACTTTGGTGATGCCAACAATAGATATGTCAACTTCTGTTTGCGGTAGCTGCAATTTATTGCAAAATTCTGTTGAAATGAAATTCGATTGTGAACCGCAATCGAGCAAAATGCGACAATCATGAGAATATCCATTACTATCTTTGACCAGAACAATAGCTTAGAGAGAATGGGTGCCCTTTGCGAGCCATAGTAAGTAGACAACACTACTGGTTGAGAAAGGTCTTTCGTAATGTTTTGCGGGGTCGAGATTTCAGGCTGTATATGTATGAGCGTATTGTGTTTGGCAGTGCATTTTCTGCAAGAACCAAATCTGCAATTTTTTGGAACGTGACCATAATTTAAACAATTTGAACAAAGCTTTCGCGATTTTACTTGATCAATTCTTTGATCCACCGATAACTTAAGAAATTGTTGACAATTATAAATCTTATGTTCTTTTGTGGTTTGCAATAATGATCTGGAGCGTTCCTTTTGGTGATTATGCAATTTTGTATTATCTACTAAATTACCAAGCTCCAATGTCTCTAATATTCCTGCCTTTTCCTTTAGAAATGTCAACATTTCGCTTAAGGTCGGAAAATCACCAGCAAATTTATGTGATTCCTATTCCTTGAGCGTCGGCGTCGTTTTGTCCAGCTTAGCACCTACTATATAAATGAGTAAAGTTCCCCACTCACTGGTTACTGGACCCAGTGAATCCAGGGATTGCAAATGTTTTGTAACGTTGTCAGTAAGCTGACGTAGCTGTGAAGAAGATTTTTTAGTAACACAAGGCAGAGATAAGAGAGATTTCGCATGTTTCTGAATCAATAACCTTTTATTCCCATACCTTTCGCGTAATAAGTCGTATGCGATTTTGTAATTGGAGGCACAAGTGTCTAGAGACGCGATTATTTGATAAGCCTCGCCACTTAGGGAAGCTTTTAAATATTGTAATTTTTGCACGTCATTAATATTTGTATTTTTATTAATTACTGAATCAAAACTGTCGTAGAATTCTAACCATTTGTCATAAGCCCCTTGAAAATTTGGTAGAGTTATGGGCGGAAGTTTTACGTTTGAATTTACAAATGTATCGTTGTCTGAAACAGAGCTGGCGCGTGGACCGGGTGAGTTCGAGGCTGCATGGTTTTCTGCACCAGCATGCAATGCAAGAATCTCCTAAGCTTGAGTAACCGCTTTAAAGTAACTATTCTCGAAAATCTCCCGTGCCACTACCTCTCGCTCGTCAAGTAACTCTATCTCATTTTGTAACGATTCGAATTCTATGTAAGCCCTTTCTACCTTATTTAGACGTTCTTCTACCATAAAAATCGATGTATTATGGTTGAATTCGTCTAAGAATTTCGAAAAACGTGTTAAATGAGCCTTGGCCATTCCCCGTTTGCTAATTAGATTTTTTAAATCTGTATTGATATCCGCGGTAGCCATTTTTGAAAAAGGATTGTCTTGCAAAACGGACAATTTTAATCGTGCAAGAAATAAAATTTATAGAACAAAATACAGTACTTAATCCAATAAGAAACCCTCTTCAACGTATTGCTTAATTGAAAATACATATGTACTAGAAATTTACTGAACTCTGCAAAATGCTTTTAAATGAAAGCAAAAGTATGAAAGAATAGCTATTAGAATAGGAATTTGTATAAGGAAACTCACTTTGTATTTTTGTTTTTGGATGCGTATGTGTCGATCCAATGTACTGCTGCCATACGGTGGAAATTTGCTTGCCGGCTGCCAAAAACTGATAAAGCAAAAATGCACTTTTTAGCCTAGCCGGGTCCACATCAATTTATTATTTTCTGATGTAGATATTTGTTGTTTTGCTGGAATATCTTGCTTCGAAGGACCACTTTTTTTTGTATTCTAATTTATTTATTACTTCTTGTGTCTTGCTTCTTAAATAGGTATATGAAATGCGTTATTGCAATAAGGTAAGTACTTTATTCCAACACCAGTACATGAATGCAACTTAAACTCGAGAAATGACAAAAATGAACATCTGATCTCTCAAAGGTCAAAAGAATACAGACATCGCTCAGGCGCAATGCTTTTATATTTTATAAACTAAAATTACATTAAATTGGGGGCAACAAAATATTTATCATTTTCGATTAATATATCATCCAATATTAAAAAGTGAAACATAAAACCCTGACAGTCCCTAAGTTATTAATAAAATCGATCGAGTTTCAAAAACTGAAAAACAAGATTTGTTTACCGCACGCTGATTGAAGCTGTGAAACTCAGGAAATTGCTTTACCTTTAATTTTGCTTATTAACGGTTCCGATTTAAAACACATTATATCAAACATGAAAATATTGAAACGAAGACTTTAACTTTTATAAAAATTCCAAGTATCCTATTTTACAATCTCTTACCAGTATTGATAGGTACTTATACCTAAGGAGCATTCAATTGACCAAAAAGTGACCAATCAGGAACCAGTATTTTCCAGATCAATTAGATAGTGAATTAAAAACTAGGATAGAGACATGTAAGTCATTTTTCTTTATCTCGTACCGTCTTCAAGTTATAATTGATGAAATTTGAAAAATTACGATTTTTAACGTTAAATAACGCCGGAACCGTAAGACTTAGACCCAATGCCAAAGTGGCCCTTAAACCCAGCAAACAATTCCAACATGTAATCAGATACAGGTTGTTTCATTAAAAAAAACGAAGTTTGGTGCTGGGCAGAAGAAATGGAACATTTTGTATAGTCGAAAGTAATTTTAAAATGTGAAAAAGTTGATTGGATGCAACTTTCATTTGAATCATTTTTCGATATCTAAAACTCCTCTTAAGTTATGGAGGAATTACGCTAGCTTGGGACACCCTGTATATTACCTCACATTTAGTTTCCAATCCTGTAAAAGTTAGTCAAAGCCTATAGTTCAACGAATTCCTAAAACATGCTGTAATACAAAACATATTCAACAGGTAGGCTGTTACCTACCTAAGCTGACGTCTGGTTAGTATTTTTAGCTTTTAAATTGATTCCGAGTTTATTTCTGTATACTCATGGGGGTTTGAAATATGAAGCAATACCCACATCGGAATACTGATCGGGGCTGACCTTATTTCCGATTGAGCAACGTAAATATTGCACTAAGGTAGGTAGCAAACAAACGTTTATACTAGGTACACTATATTGTAATCCAGAAAGCACTTTTTTAATCGTTTCACTAATAAGCTTATTTATAGCTTTTTTAGCACAAATAACTTGCATAGGCTTAAAATAAATATTTAAACCCGTTAATATCCAGAATTGCCTTCACGAGTAAATATCATTAGCGATACCAATTATTCGATTTTTAATTACTGTTATTACTGATGCATCACTTCAAAAATAATCAATTTAAATTCCGCTGACGTTTTCATTATTATGTACTTACCAGTAAACGTTTTACTATGTAAAATATCGGCACCTTTGTATGTTCAAATTGTATCCAGAGTTGCCCTTTAGTATAATCGAGGATACTCACTAAACTTAACAATTCAAATGACAGTTGCTGCTTTCCTTTGTTTATTTGAATTCTGTCTATTTTAATGAAAGACGTGATGAATGTAGGCAAAAGTAATGAGATGAAAATGAGATCTATTGACGTCATGAGATCTGTATAGGTACGATTCTGTATAAGTTCGAATAATGTTGCTTCCTTTGTAAACATCATTAATAAACGTAAATTAAAGTAATGCTGCCTAATTAAAATTGGAATACATGCCTTATTTCCTATTTAAAACAGAAAAAAAATTGAAGAAAGCAAACAGATGTTTCTTTCTAAAATTGCAAGAAACTAGGATCATAGAGCATATTTACACAAGAAGTTTAAGTAAACAAAATTTCAGGTAGAAGCTCCAAAAGTTGTTTGTGTAATCTTTCAAAAACGAACGCCCAGTTCGCAATGAGCGTGAGCGAGACAGACGAGACTTCGACAAGCCTCCTTGATAAATTTTCCAGCCAATAAATAATTTATATGCCCTGAAATACTCAATTACTTACTCAAAAATTTTAGCTCAGTGAAAACTCTTGTATTCCTCCAATACCACGCGCAAGTGTGAGTGAGAGCCAGCTGGAAATTGAAAGTTTCTAAAGTTCGTTTTATTTTCAAAATGTTAGAATAGCATTTATTGTTAAGCCCTGGTTTTTAACAACTTTCCGTCGACGGAATTCCGTTTGCCGTATTTTAAGTCTCTCGCTGTTTGAATGGCAGACAATTTTCAGTTTTTTATTGGTGTAACTTAGCAACAAACATATAATTTAGTAAAATTGTGACAACGCAGTGCGTCGACGGATTCCGTCGGGGTCTTAAAAACCAGGGCTTAAGTAAATTTCTCGACTATTTCAGAGGAACCTTATCGGTTTACTTTAAGTTTCTTGAAGTCCAGAGTTTGTTCGAATTTTCTAGCTTCCGTTTCACAACCAGCAGTTGGTAATTCTCATGATGTTACCGCTATTGCAATAACAGTTAGTACACGTTAAAAATTAAAATTAAAAAGTTCACCGGTTGTATCCACCGGAAAAATCGACCCCAGTTACATTCCTAAAATGAAGTTAGCTCTGCCTCTTATATCCTTATTTTAACAATTGGTTATATTCCACTTGTGGCATCAATCATAATCACTCTTTTCCACCTGTTACAGGCATTTAATAAAACACAGAACAGCTGTGGGTTCCTGAAATCATAGCACGGATCGAGCTAGTAAAAAATTACTCATTAGGGGTATTTAGTTCTGAAAATAATTTAAGTCATATGTATAAAATCTCATAAGCCGTGATGTTTTTGTCAGAATGACATCAAAAAAAGTTAGCCCTAACTGTTAGAGCGATAATTATATTACTTACCTTTTGCTACCATGAAGACGTTGCAAATTTCGTAATTTTGATTGTAAAATGTTTAAAAATCGAGTCTCCCATACGCGTATTCTCATATTCATTAAATTATCTAACCGTATTAGACTCGAACTTTTTATTTTGTCTGGATAAATTCCTGTTTCCCAAACTCAATTTTGTTGACTGGCAAGTTACTCGACCGGTTCAGTACCACTCATAGCTTCCCAGAAATCACTGGAGTAATTGGTTCTTTTTAGTTTTCAGCAAGATTTAGTGCGTTATTCGAGTATATGTATAGAGAAAGCACCATACGGATGAGTCCCACCAAGCCTAACCTCGTGGTCTGTGGTTTTCCATGCGCATTAGAAACATGGAATATTTAAACATTTAAAATATTTTACAACTTTATCACACACTGTAGATGAAGTAATTCGCAACAAAAAAGTAACCAACAAACTACTTTAGTATTTACCCATTACTAAAATACACTCGGTTATATCAGCCACGATATTTTATTGCCAATTTTTTCTTTAGTTATTCTGGTTTTGTTTCTTTGCAATATTAAACATCAAACGGAATGGACGATGCTTTCTTTTTCTTCTTTCTTTCTATCTTACTCTTGACCTTCTCATGGTTTTCAGCTGCCGCCAACAGAATAACCTCAAATGCAAGTTTAAATGGACATAAATATAACACCAATAAATAAAGTTAATAAAAGTCGAAACTAATGTATTAATGTAAACATAAAGTTTAAAATAATCAGAATAAATCCGTTAAGAGGCAGATGGAAATAAAAGTAGGTGTATGTATAAAGTAAAAGCGGTAACACATCGATTTTTGGGACATGTGTTTTAGTTTGATACTTAACGAAGGTATTTTAAACCATTTCGTGAAACCGACTAACACTCTGTTAAATTTATGAAAGTTTCGCAGTAAAGCACAGAGTAAATTTTCTCCTGACATTCAATTACACCGAACAAAAAAGGGATTAGACTGAAACGAACGATAGACAGGAGGTGAAAGTCAATGGGGCAAATTTGTGTTTAGAAAATAATACACAGTAGGTGCTTAGTTAATTTAAGATGAATTTTTCGTGTAAAAATGCTGTTTATGTTTTTATTCAGAATATTTAATCTCTCTTGGTGATTTTTCGAGAACCGTGATTAAAATTAATTCTAATACGACCGGAAAGTTTGATTAAAAATTTAGGAGGTAAAAGTTTTAATTGGGGGATTAAAATGTGAGGTGATATAAAGCTACATGGAACGGTAGGATTTATGTAAGTAGGCACAAATCACTTTCGTGTTCCCATCTATACGAACCTGTGCATAATTCATTTTTTGATTTTTTTGCCTTTCTGCACAGATTTTTGATCTTGAACCAGCCTGGAATATGCCTTAATGTAGTATATAAGTCAGATTGTAACCTGACTGTAACCTGATTGTAACCTATTGGCCAAGCTAGTAACCTACCGGCAGATATAAAGCTCTTATTGTTACTCAAAGAACCGCACACAAGCCTCAGAACCGGACTTATTGCAGGGCGACGACCCACGCTGTGAATAAGTTTAAGAGTGAAGAGTGTGTAGGGTTGGAGGGTATTAAATGATATACTATTGATGTGTTGGTTACAATTTTTTCGGAATCAGTGTAAAGCGAAGTTAGGTAGTTTCACGTTACTGTTTTAATAAATTCTTATCGTTATGAAGAGATTAGATGATATAATTCTTCTTCCTGTAATACTTATGCCGGAATAAAACATTTTGTCCACGACTATCTTATAATATACTCTTTATACTTGTGTTTCTTCAATCATAATTAGATACATTAATCACTACACCAATAGGAACATAGCTTTGACCCTTTTTTACATTTATTCAGTAGGCCGCGATCGCGATGTGTCAGTTCAAATTGAAACGTCAAATCAGCATGGTTTGCTTTTAATTTGAAATGCGTATTCTAAAAAAGAAGATATAATATAGTGAGAGTGAAAACGAGGTTTCTTTAACAGCACCAGCAATTAAAGAAGCTGCAGAACTTGCCTCATTAGATTCATTGCCCAAAAAACCAAGAAAATTATACCTGAGAGCGTATGTATGAATCTTTCTTACACTGGAGAAGGGAAATGAAGGTAAATTCTTTCTGGGAATCTGTTTTGATAGTCGTGGACAAAGTATAGTATACAACTCGTTATAATGATGCTATTATTACCTCGGATTACCTCGGATTACCTCGTTTCACTCGCTCGTGTTGTAAACTTCATCCTCGGTAATAATAGCATTCATTATAAACTCGTGTATAATATACTATTAGCGGTGTCTGGCCTACTTTGATCTTGATCAATGTAAGTATTATTTGTTAAACACATAAAACTACTGAAAATATTACAAATTTATTGAGTTAGTCTTTGCAACGTCTGATAAATCTGAGATTTGGAGCTACTTTAAGTTATTCCACGGAAAAAAGGTTTTTTTTCTCTAGCAATTCCGTGTAGGTACCGATAACACTATAGGATGTCTTACGCTACTGGGGTTTGTTTGAGTCTTCGGGGGACTTAGGAACACAGGAATTGAATACCTACTGTCCTTCTTGCCAGCCACACATAACCGGCATTTTCTCTGCTCAGCAAGTCCGAAGTTGTATAGGTGTGCCTAGAAGGTAACGTGTTCAGTGAGGAGACCAATCGCTATTCGCATTTCTTTGTCTAACGGCAGGAGTTCCTTAGTTCTCTCTAGTATGAATTTTTTCATCAGCGACTTAGATCCAGTATATGTACTGGGAACGGGGAATCGAGGAGATCGAGGTAGAACAAAGCTCTCCAACGGTTCTAAAATTGTTTCAGTAACTATCTTCCTTGTGGCAACAGGATCACCAATGGGTAGGTAAGTGGGGTCCGTTGAGGTCCCCCTCTTGGCCATCTCTTCTATTACCTCAATGCCGTGGATACATTGGTGTCCCGGGAACCAAGCTAGGCTAAATCTTTTATTTGCCCCTAGTGTTTTAAGGGCCTACATACATTCCCAAAACACTGCAGATTCCGCGGTGATCTTCGTCCGTGCTTTAATTACTGCTTGACTGCCTGTAAATATTTAAATACATATATTTCCTAATCACCGTATTTGTAACCAGGTGTTGTACTCAGTATCTCAGCGTGTGAGATCGTTGCCTGACTTCTCATAGCAGTACTTTCCCTGTAGTTTGTCTGCGTTTATATTTCAATTCGGAGGCGACATACTGAACCACCAGTGTATCAGTAATCCACCTTTGGGTCGGCAGCGGATTCATTTTAGCGGCTGACAGTTTTCTCTAGACTTTGAAGGGATTGCCAATCTGATGTGAATTGGTGTTTGCAGAATAATCTAAATTCAGTATGACTCATTCGTGAGGGCCCCCACTCACTCTAGCTCGACTGATGATCCCTAGGTCCAGAGGCGGGAATCCGAGAGCCAACTCCAGCACCTCTCATAGCCCATTCTTCCGCCCGAAAATATGCTCCTTGCAGGCACTTCCTCTAGCTATTGCAACAAGGTTCTTCAACAACCAGGGACCACAGTATGGGAGAAAGTACACCCACTTGGGATCATCCGCTTTTAGGTCGTTCTTCTAATCGAATAGGTACCCAATAAGTATAGGAAAAAGAAAATAAAAGAGAAGAGATAAAAAGAGGGAATAAAGAAAAGAAAACCATGAAGAAAAAAGAGAAAAGCAGTTATTTATAATGCCAGCACAAAGGTAGTACTGAAGGGTAAATAGTGGTCATTTTTTACAGAAATGCATCTCGAAACAAGTGAATTATTAAAAAATTGTCGTGATGCTGTGATGCTCTAAGCAGCTTCAAGGTTTAATACAAGAACGAGGCGTTTACGTGTAATTAAACTATCGAGCGAATTTACCTGGGTGATATCCATTTGCAATATGTAATTATGTAGATGGAAAGATTTGTTCGAGATGATCAACCCATACCTAGTTTCTTACATAATGTTTTCTTTGCTTTGAATTGTATATATCGTCATAACAGTTTCGTTGAAATTTTTGGGGCTTGCTAGAAAAATGGTGTACTATGGAGTGCAATAATATTGTACCTAAGAATCTTCTCATATTATAATAATTATTATCGAACTTCAATTCAGATAGGTTCGTTTGATCGTTTAATACTGCTTACAATATTTTTATGCAGTAAACTACACTAATCAAAACTAGAAAGGAGCCAATTTTTTAAAAATTATGATATTTTTTCACTGGAATGACGTATTGTTACAATTATTTTTTATTTAAGTATACTGGACTGGTGTTTAAAAATTTAGTACAATTTGTTATAATCTGCTTGTGATTCGTACAGAAAAAAATAAAAATGCAGAAATGTTTTAATAAAAAGTAAGCAAAATTCAAAATAAATAACGTGTATGGCCTCCCCTAACTCGTAAAATTTCAGCGCAACGACGGGGCATACTTTCAACTAAATTTCGAATATCTTGAGGAGGCAGCTGTTCCCAGTCTTCCAGGAGGATTTCTTCAACGTGTGGAAGGTTCCGGATTGGCCGACGTTCCTTCAATCGTTGCCCAAGAGTGTCCTAGACGTGCTCGGTTGGATTGAAGTCTGGACTGCGGGCGGGCCAATCCATAACCTCAACATTGCGGGCATTGAGGAAATTTTGCACTATTCTGGCGATGTGTGGGCGGGCATTATCTTGCTGCAGAATGAATACTGGACCCATATTCTCTGCAAATGGTACAACATGTGGTTCTAGAACTTCGTCTATATACCTACGTGCAGTCATAGACCCCTCACGAATTACCACCAGCTCCTTGCGCCCATAATCATGATGGACCCTCCTCAAAATGGAACCCTTTCTTCCACAGTGCAGTCTAAAAAAACGTTCACCTGGGCGTCTCCAGACTAGAACTCGGTCCATCAATGTGATTTGAACAGAACCTGGATTCGTCAGTGAACAGCACGTTGCTCCACTGCCCTAAGTTCCAATTAACATGTTCTACAGCAAAGAACTTTCTTACTCTGCGATGATCACGTCTTAAAGGAGGTACCTTAGGTCTTCTTGCATGAAACTGACGTTCGTGAAGACTGTTACGTATCGTTTGGGTACTTATTCTGATTTCTGTGGCTTCTACGAGCTGATTTTGGAGCGTTGTATCAGTACTTCTGCGCATTCTGGTGACCCAAATCCGTATTAGACGGTCTTCTCTCCCGGAAGTTGCCCTTGTGCGACGCCGATAAGGTTGCCTTCTAACATGGGCGTCGCCTCCAAAATTTCCAGGGGGGGGCGAAGCAAAATCTTCTTAGCATATAATTGATTGACTTTCATTGCAGTCGTATAGTACCTACCATACTTCATTATGTACCAAAAGCCAGGGGGGAGGGGGGCGGAAGCTATAAACTTTTCAACTGGAGTAGGTTTACTAAGCGGAAGAACAAATGTATCTTTATATTTTATGGTACAAATTAAATTTAACAAAAGAAAGAAACGGCTCCTTTTTTCGTTTTGATTAGTGTATTTCTTACATACCCCATTACTTTCCACCGCTAATGTGCCTAAAATACGATTAATTCGGCCAATCCAGTGCGTTGCTGGTATTCACGTACACTAAATTAGAATAAAATTTAAACAAAGAAGCTACCTTTAAGAACCTACAACAAGTTCTTTTAAAATTGAAATGCAGCAAAAGCCTTCACCATAATGAAATAGTCCTGAAAACACCAAGTGGTTTACTGCTTCCAAGTTCAAGTTCACGCCGCACTTAAAAAAACCTCCACGTTCCTGCTACTGAAACATTTGTAAATATGAAACAATTCGACGCGTAATAATTATTATCCTGGTGGCAGAGTGGGGCCTGAAACTCCGCTGATGTGTGTCTATGTCTACCGACAAGAATCACGTTTCAGTCGCCGCATCCCAGTCAGGATCATCACCCCACTTTGATACTGGCTGCCCGCGAGTTGCCGCTGATCCAGTTCCTGCTACACATTTGTATCGGTGGCGCGCGAACGTGTCACAAAAATGAACTTCACGAAACTTTGAAAAAGTGTCATGAAAAAGTACTTAGACAATAAGATTGTAGTTTAGTAAGTTTTAGTGCACGTTTTCTGAACGGGAAGGTTTCATGGATAACTATTGCTACCGTAAGATTTTCTATAAATTACTTGAATTAATTTGTAGTTATTTTCAAAAAACAGAAATGAAGAATATTAAAGAAATAATCATTTCCAGTGAGTAATGAATTAAATTAGCCCTGACAAAAATAATTACTAATAAAATATATTTTATGTTTTTTTTTAATTTACATGCTTAATAATTTATTGTCTAAGATTATTAAAGAAACAACCAGTATGTACTGAAAATTATTTCATTTCCTACGCATTAAATTTATTAGCACTGGTATAAAAAAATAACTAATAAAATTCATTTTATCTCTTTTAAAAATTTATTTGTTTACTTTATTTGATAATTGTTTGAAAATAGTCTCAGGAAGGGTAAACACATCTTAAAATCTCAAAATGTCAGAAATACCTAGTCAACATTTAAAAACTTTGCAAATTAAATTGTTTATTTCGTGATAATAAATTTCTTCCCACTTTAATATTTTTTTCCGCGAGGCTTACAATGCAACGCGGTTAGTTAGTATGGCTACTGAGGTCACAGTTACTTGTGTAATATGTTTGGGGGTTGTCATATACAGTGTGTCCACGGATGGACTTAACTATACTTGTAAAAATTTTTATTTTCAGTTTTTCCAGAAAAAGTCATTCTTTATAATTTCTTTTGCTTGTTATATAAATACGATTCACGTTGAGAAAACAGACAATCCGCATTTTCTTCGAAAATTCAAATGGAAATTTAGGAATCCTTTAGCTTTCTCAAAATCTCCTCGTAATACCCTGCAAATTAGTTTAATAACTTTTTGATCTAGCTTATGATATAAGGAGTGGGGGAAGGCAAAATTCCCTTACACCAAAAATGCCATATCTCCGGATTGCTTGAACCAATTTTAATGAATATGGTATTGTTGGAAAGGGAATCTATAGCGTAATAGAAATCTGCATTTACATTTTAATTTAATTTTACGAGGGAGCCGCCAGATGGTGTTATTTCGAAACTTACGAAATTGTCAAATTTTCTCAAAAATTATAAATGGAATGGTATATATTTTATGTTGTCATTACGCATAGAATTAAGAACAAGATGCCGCAAACCGGAAGTTTTTATCTTTATCAAATGGAAGTTATCATCAAGAATATCGTTTAATCAAATCCCAGTGCACAGGTACCAAATTTTCTCAAATTTTTTGAATGGAATGGTACATTTTCACAACATGCTGTTAGTACACATAACATAAAGAACAGAATGCCGCAAACCGAAAGTTCCTATCTTTTTCAAACGAGAGTTGTGATCAAAAATACTGTTTAAGAGCCCGACGCACACAGGAATTTTGGGAGCACAGTAGACGTTCGCCTGTTTGTAAATATTTCAAAAACTATAAATGATATTAAGTTGTTTTTGTTTGCAAACAGTTCTTAAAATACAAATCTACTATTGCTATTTTGAAATTTGTTAAAAAACAATAAACGAAGGAGCATGTTATATGTGGGCGAAAAACTGCTTCTACCTAATACAACCTAATACAACTTTCCTGAAAAGAAAATCTCAGAATCTGGTTAATAGCAATAGTAGACTGAACCTCTGGCTTGTAAGAACACATAAAATTTTCAATTTCGGCCGAAAAACAAAAAAGTTGTTAGTAAACAGCGGTACACTTGCATTCGAAGTTTTTCGTCGTAGCTCGTGCTCTCGTCTATCTTTCGACTACTGATCAAAGGCGCTCAGCTGTCAATCGATCCCGAAATAGGGAGTGCTCTCAACAAGTTCATTGTCAGTGTTAGTTTGGTCGACTAGTTCCCTGCTTATACAGATAATTTTTGCCATCCGCTCTGGGTCCGAACCCCTGAACACCCCGATTCTTAGCAAATTGGAGGGTCGGGTTCTTAATCATATCTCATTGCGTGGGTGAATTTGAGAAAAATTAAATACCTGAATGAATATCAATTAAATTTAGTAAATATTCAATTTTCCTCAAACGCCTTACCAAGGCTCGGGAGGCAATAACGGCATTTTCTTCATTTTGAAAAACACCGCGAGCTTGTCATACGCTTCAGCAACAGAGCTAGACATTATTTAAAAAGTTATAATAAATTCTAGCGAAAAGAACTATAATAAGACCCATACTAACATACGCTGCAGAAACCATGTCGTTTACTCAGAGAGAGCAACAAATGTTAAGTGTAATCGAGAGAAAGATAATGAGGACAATATTGGGACCCGTAAAAGTTGGAGAAAATGAAATAAGAAGGAGAATGAATCAAGAAATAACGGAAAAATTGGATGGAGTGGATATAGTAACAAACATCAAATCCATACGGTTAAGATGGTTGGGGCATGTCTGGAGATCGGGAGCGGTCAGCAAAATACGTGCGATAATGGAATGGCAACCGGGCAACAGAAGACGAAGAGGTAGACCAAAGAGTAGATGGTATGAAGAGGTCGAAGAGGATTTACGAAGGTTGGGAGTACGAAGATGGAAGGAAAAGGCAGAAAATAGAGGGGAATGGAAAAAGATCACGGAAGACATGAAAGGATGAGTCACATACACACACTATGTAATAACGGGGACTAATCCACCCCAAAAACACAGGATTGTAAGGGCTTCAACAGAAGCGGCGAAACTCCTTGAGGAGTGTAGTGCCATATATATATAGTTAAGTTAAACTTAACAATTAGTGACAATACTATGACCAGGTATTTGTTTTTATTTTCCATGGAGTGCTTTTTGTTTGTAATATTTCTTATAATTCTGTCTGATGAGAGATACAAGAATGCCCTAATATTCTTTAAAAAAATTTATTTTCCTAAAATTACCCATGCAATGAAATGTGATTAAACAGCATATTTGATCATAACTTTCGTTTGAAAAAAGATAGGAACTATCGGTTTTCGGCATTCTATTCTTCATGCTATTTGTACTAACAGCATGTTATGAAAATGTACCATTCCATTCAAAAATTTTTGAAAAAATTTGGTACCTATGCGCTGAGATTTGATTAAACCATATCAGCCCATACTACTTTCATCTCGGTAATTACAAAAGACGTTTAAATGGAGAAAAGTATCACTTTTTATGTTCATCAATAGGATATTTGAAACATTTTTCCTGAAATAATCTGCAAAAAATCGAAAAATTCCAGTTCCTGTTTTCTTTTAATAACCCACTTATTTTTAGATACTTTTTGGGGGTGGTCACAAGTAAATAAGTCACCTTTTTCTTTAGGTGAGTTAACACAAGAAATCGTCAAATAAAACGTTGAGTATTCAAGTCATTTAAAGTCCGCGGACATTAAATGAGCGCTCGAACGTTGAAGCCGCTCCCGTTTAAGCCGGGATGCATATTTGTATGGAGCGTAGCGTATTGCATTCACAACTGTCGACTTACAGCAACGGGTGTATTTTCTACTTATATACTATTTTCGTAAGCTTTCTTGGCAGCACACCTTCGTGGCCCGGTGGTCGATGTGTCAGTCTCCCAAGTCGCAACGTTGAGGGTTCGCACCTCGCAGTATCTCTTCTTTGTTATAATGATTTCTCTTTTTTCTTTTGAACAAAAAATCGGTCAGGTCCAAAAGGACAGCTAGGGGATCGCCATCACTCGAGACAGACATATCCACTCATTTGCCATACCTCTGCGACCACGGTCGTCCGATACGAAACTAAGCTAAGGTCGGCATTTGCCAATCTGCGATAGCATACGCTCGATACGAATATGCGGCAGGGATCGAGCGAGTAAAATGCTCTCGTTTAATAGTTTTCCGACCCGACCCACACCGCCCCACTGACAAGACACTAATAGAACCATCCTAATGGAAACTGATTGTGTATTTTAGTAGATAATAGAAAGTTTCGTTTTATCTTCAATAGATTCCAGGTAATAGAGAATTAACACCGATTTACATTTTATTTTCACAATCTTGATGAACTGAAAAGTGCTGCTGGTTTGCCAATTTAATTTTTCAAACTATAGAAGTTAACAATGCTGAAATTTCCAATTTCAGTACTTACTCAAACAATAGTTGTGTTAATCTCTAAGAAACATTAATGTGGAGGCAATCAGGTGGAAAAAGAAAGAGGTTTTCCGTGAAAAGTTCTTTCTCTTCTCCGAGTAGGCACATAAAGCCAACGTGAAAGTTAAGGGGTGAGAAGCATTAGTGGTGTTCCACCCCCGGCTTCCTAGACAAGATATGGAAGATGTCATGTCACCGGGACCTGGACTTCCCGGGACTACATGTGATTTTGGAGGTCCCGGGACCACAGCTTTAGTCCCGGGACCTACCGTGGTCCCGAAAAATGGTGGGAGATTGCGCTCGCGTCACAATACTGAGCACGTTTTCAATCAAATGACGTAAGGGCGTTTCATTTTGTTTCATTTATATGTAAAACTTTCGTGTATGTTTTTTATATTTATTTCCTCTTATTTATGTACCCTGTGTACATTTTTCTTTTGTGTTTCTATGTTACATATTTATTTTGTTGTTATGCACTAATAAAAGTTGCAACGTTTTTTTTCATGTTAGACAGTTGTTTTATTCAACATTCGTGGTATTCACATCTTAAATAAGATAAAAATTTGCCTATTTAATATATTCGGGACTGCGGGACTAGCCCCGGGACTTTTTGGTCAGGTCCCGAAGTCCCGATTGGCCCCTTGGTCCAGGGACTTGGATGCCCTATTGCTTACTATGTCTACAGTCCAAATTTTATAACATTCGATAGGTACAGTAGTTTGAAAGTTACCAGCAAAATACCTTCTTCAGGACTTGACTTTTAAGGCTGAATAGCTTCGAAGGGAGGCGTCCTAGAAAAAAAGTTATACATACTTTTAGTGTTATTTTGACCCAAACTATATACTCCAGAAATATTGCCCCGTTGTTCTGGGACACCCTGTATATATTCTCGTTCCATATCGGCATATGTATTTATGAGCAATCTGCAATTTGCGGTTCCCAAATAATAAAAACATGGTAATGTCAAAATTTCCTTTGAGGTTAAAATTCAATTAATGTGATTCTCATAAAACATTTTATGGTCTGTTACAATTTTATTGCGAGATTTGCTGAATCTGAGGCAACTATTGTCTTGTTTTTTTTATTTACTGAACTTGAACACAATGATTGAGCAATGACCTTAGCAGATACAATACGAAGAGATAACTACTATACTTAGTTGAAAAACATAAAAATATATTACCTCTGCAGTAAAAATCAGAAGCAATCGGTAGATTGCTTTTGACAAAGCATTGCTTGCTTCCGACAGCACCTTCCGTTCTCTATTAAAAATATATTAACAATAAATAAGTCAAATTTCCCTTCACTATGAATCTGCAAATATTATTTATTTTCCTGTCCCATGGTACCTACTTTATATAGAGGTTGACACCATGTTGGAAGCTGACTGAAATATTTTTTCCTTGCTATTTTAAGTGGAGGTAGTATAGTTGGACCAGCCCCCCCATGGAGATTATAATCCTATAGTATAGTTGGGCCAAAACCGTATATTCCCCTCGCGATTAGTTTTTACCTGAAACGGTCACATCTGCTGCCTGGCAGACACGACTGAGACTTACAACGCTCCGCTCGCTTCGCTTACTGGGAACTTTGTTATAAATTTCATTGTTTAAAAGTTTAATAGTGTATTGGATGGAATATGACAGTATCAGAATTTGATGTCTATCATAAAATTACTACTTTTCTGAGAACTACAATGAAATTGAAGAAACAATGATTGGATGAGACCTAGGGATATTAGTAGCCTGCGTTGCCTTCTCTGCTTCTGGTTACCACATTTATTCGCCTAGATATGGTTCTCTCAGGTTGCAAGGTGCAGATTTATGACGTCTAGTAGTTCTATAGCCACATGAGTTTGAGCATTGTCTTGCATAAATAAAAAATTGTCTCCCACAAAAGGACCAAAAGGTATTACATATTCAGCTACAATCTTATCAGGACAAAAATTTGTATTCATGGATCTCGGACGAATAGGGACCAACTCCGTACGAGCATAACAAATTCCTCCCCATGACATTACAGATCCGCCACCAAATGGTTTCCTTAGAGAAATATTGAATTGTGCAAATCTCTTTCCTTGTCTTCGCCATCAGGAGATTTTGGGCTCATCCTAGTTTCATCTGTGAATAAAACTCGTTTCCAAGCATTCACATACCAATTACGATATCTGTCAACATCACGCAGCCTGTCAACTCCGTTCTCTCTGGTAAGTAGTAACGCAGTTTCCGATCTCCTACTGTCTAGTACAGCTTTTTTTTCGGTTAGCTGCCTAGCGTATTTTTACGTCGCTTACAATTTTACTGGATGGGCATTAGAAACATCGGATAAGCCGTTTGGGATTCACACTGTAGTCAAACAAATTAATTTTGCACCGTCTGCGTCTTCCCGAATCGGGGATCAATTCCGTCCCGAGAAACTTGAATTTTTCTGAGTTTTGTGAAAACCCTCAAGAGTCAAGGGTCAAGAGGTGAGCTGTCCGTATTGGTTACGCTTGCCATCTATTATTGTTTTTCCTTTGTTTTAGGGTTTCTTTTCTATTACCTATTAATTGTTCTATTATTTTTTTATTTCCACTCCATATTATTGTATACGCGCCAGCAGCGACTTAATTTGGTTTCATTTTGTTAACGTTACATTTGCTTTTGTTAAATTCACGTAACTACTTTTCCTACTTTTCCCTTATAGTCGCGGCCGTCGTCGGGAATACTCTGGGTCTCTGTAGTCGGGGAGCAGCTTGCTTAAATTCAAAGTGGTCGTCTGAAGTCGAGGACACACTTGTTTTGAAAGCTGTTTTCTGTGTAAAATCACCCGCTGAATCCGAATCCGGAGGGCGTCCATTCATTTGGGACGGCCTTGGCCTTGAAAAATGCATTTTTACGTAAAATTTCGAAAAATTGAAAACTCCTAACATTTCAGTTTACATCGTCATATCTTCTGGAGACAGCTAGAAAGCCAATTTTTTTTTAAATGTTATCCAGGTATTTTTGATTGCACAATTAACTATTGAAAAATAACTACGACAGAAATTTGTAATTTTGTACACCGCGTCATTTTTGTGCACATTAATTTTCACCACGCGAGGAAGTTTTTATTGTAGAAGATAGATACCTCTTCAATCGAAATGATATGTCGTGAAAAGTACGCAGAAGTTTTTAGTGAAAAAATCATCTCGATATCTGCAATACTGACCGAGTTACAGCGATTAACAAAATATTGCTCTGCGCTTCGGCATAGTGTTCTATCTACTCTGCGCATCTACCTACTCCGTGCATCTGCGGGCGGCTAATCTCCGTCATATATGCGGGAAACTCGTGCAAATACCTATTACTTTTACTATTACTTTTTTTGACAAAGTGATAAAACAGTTTCCGATGTAATGAAGTTTATGTTTAATTGTTTACAAATAACATACCATAACTGTAAAACTGTTCTTTATTTTTCAAATTCTGCGACAGACATACACTAATTATATCTGTTCTTGTACCTGCCGCCAAGGCCGTTTCTAGTGAGCTGGGAATGCGTGTCAAACACGCAGGCGGCCAATTTTTGAGACGGTGGGATAAGCAGCGTTCGTCAGCTTAGGTTAGGTTGAGAGCGGCAATCCGGCATTACGTAACTTGACACGCAGGCAGCCCAAAGACTATTCTTTGAGGCAGCCAAGGGGTCAGAAACGGGTCTGCCTGTCGCCTTGAACAATGCGTTGTATACATTTTCAGATACAGCTTGAACTGTTTCTGCTGAATCATGCATCTGACTAATTATGCACAAATTGTAATTGATTTCCATTTTCACTAATAGTAATGCATCTTCAATCAAAATCGCAAAACAATTCCACATATACATACTACTCGTACATAGTTATTGTTATTTATGAACAATTAAACATAAACTCCATTACATCGGAAACTGTTTTATTACTTTGTCAAAGAAAAGTAATAGGTATTTGCACCAGTTTCCTGCATATGACGGAGATTATCAGCCCGCAGGCGCAGATGAGCGGAGTAGGTAGATGGGTAGAATAGAGATAGAACACTAAAGCCGCAGCGCAAAAAGGAATATTTTGTTAATTGCTGTAACTCTGTCAGTATTGCAGATATCGAGATGATTTTTTCACTAAAAAACTTCTGCATACTTTTCACGACATAGGTATTGTTTCGATTGAATAGGTTTTACAATAAAAAATTTTCTCCCGTGGTGAAAATTAAGGTGCGTGCACAAAAATGACGCGGTGTGCAAAATTTCTGACCTAGTTATTTTTCAAAAGTTAATTGTATATAGAGGTTTGCAATCAAAAATGCCTGGAGAACATTTAAAAAAAATAGCTTCCTAGCTGTCTCCAGATCGAAGATATGACGATGTAAACTGAAATGTTCGGAGTTTTCAAGTTTTCGAAATTTTACAAAAATGCATTTATCAGGGCTAAGGCCGTCCCAAATGAACGGGCGCCCTCCGGATTCGGATTCAGCGGGTGATTTTACATAGAAAACAGTTTTCAAAACAAGTGTGTCCTCGACTTCGGACGAACTCTTTAAATAAGCGCTTTTTGAGATGGCTGCTTCCCGACTACTGGGAAAGTTTTGTTTAGCTCACCAGGTTATCTATGAGCTATAATAGCCGCCCACAGTTTTGTAAGGTACCTACGTTAGTAAGCACGGTGGTTGGAACGAGAACTTTGACGTAAATTCATTCATTTTTCATTCTTAATAAGTTAACCCCACACGCCAAAAGACAATGACACAGTAATGAAGCACGTGTCGAGTTTCATTACTGTGTTACTGTCTTTTGGCGTATGGGGTTAACTTATTAAGAATTCATAGTAAACGTTAGTAAGCTCAACATGCCACCTGAACAGAAAAAGTTTCTAGTGAAAATATCCTGATATCAGGTTCTGTAAATGACACAGAATGAGATGATTAAATTCATAAATACATTTACATAGAACGGTTTTCTATAAATCAAAGAATTTGTTGCGTATCCTTTGATGCAATATTTAGCTGTCTCATGTTACTAAACTGACCGCTCTCGATTAAATATTTCATTTTCACTGGCTTGTCTTGGCTCATCTCGCAAATAGACTTTGACCCAAATTCAAAATTATTCGAGCTTTGATTTTTGTGTTGTAATTTTTGTCGTTTAGATTGACAGTTTATTACCAATTTTACTGACTGAATTTAGTTTTCTCCCAAGGCAATTTTACGGCTCTGTTTAATTTTTTCAGTTTCTGTAATGTAATCAGACGGAAAGCTAAGCATTTTAAATGCCAGTTTACTTTCTTTTGTATACCAGATGCCCATTATCTATCTCGTGTATATGGGTAACTTCCTTGTTAGAAGTTAGACATAGACGAAATGGTTAAAAAGATAAATTTTATACCAATTTCGAAAAGAGTGGAGAAGGAAATCCGGACGAATGGGGATAAGAATTAACAACGACATCCTATACTCCCTAAATTTTGCCGATGACCAATTGATATTATATGAAGATGAAGATGACGACCGCTATATATATATTACGGAAACTTATCGAAGAATATATCAGTTGGACCCTGCAAATAAATTTTAAAAAGACTGTATATGGCCATAGGAGGAACAGGAGGAAACCTGGAGATGGAAGGTGGAGATGAAAGGTGGATCGGTGGTTACATACTGCCAGATTATGTAAGTATTTAGGAACAGTTATACAGAAAATGGGAGAGTATAGCTATATATGGAGTAGAAATATAGGAGATTTCAAGAAGAAATGAGGACAGATTGAAGGCTATGGGGATGGACTTCTGGAGACGCAGCTGTCATGTGACTAGAACGGACGGGATCAGAAATGAGATTGTTAGGGAGAGGATGGGAGTAACGATAGACGTTACAATACCATTGAAGGAAAACAGTTAAACTGATATGGGCACCTAATAAGAAGAATGCGAGATGAACGGTGGTCATCCAAAATATGGCACTGACAGCCGCAAAGGCGATAAAAGAGGGACAGACCACGACCATGGTTTGACGGAGTTAGGCAAACAATGCAGGATAGACTGAAAGATGGCGATTGGCACGACAGGAGAAGATGCGAAAGAAGCCACATGGTCTAACCCCAATCGCTTGTAATAAAAAAATGAGCTGAATCCAAAATTTTTAAGACATAGTGAAAAGGTGAAACCCACTGCCATCTCTGCGTCCATAAAATATGAGAAGGAGGCCTAGGGTGGCTTATAGATCCACAAATGTGAATAGAATTGTCACATTATAGACTTGATTTTCAAGATGAAAGTGGCGAAATGTCGCACGAGGTGAAATTTTATGCACAACCGCAACCAAATGCATGAAAGACACTTTCCATCAAGTTATGTACGACCTCCCACCAAAAATGTAACATTTTGTTTACTGATTTATAATTTTTTTATTTTAACACATGTCAAAATTTGAAAGCAGCCTCCTAATCATATTTGAACAATCCTGACTGACTTATGAAAGATATTTTGCAGATTTAATTTAGAGAAGTAACTGCGACTGTAAGGAATGCTCCCGAAACTTTTTTATTCAATTTGCTTGTCATTTTACTCTTATTTAAACGTTTTCTAAGGATGTGTCAATATTATTTCCATGTCCTAGTATTGATCTAATAAAATACCTATTTTGTCATTTAGATCATAATTTAAATCATTCGTTCATCATTCCACCAGTATAACCACTTTTACAAAAGTTTCAGCAAGGGTTGTACCTAAATATTGTAGTTTATTTCTCAGCTTCAAATAGTCTCTTTGGGTGACCCCTCGGAGCACGAGGAAGGCGGATGACCCAAATACCCTTAGAAATACTCTTATTTGTTACTAAACTTGAATAAAAGTTTGGATTCTTATCTCTTTGTTATGGAAATAAATTCAAGCCTTTGAGAATTTAGGTCCTTCTCACTGTTAAAAAGTTTGTGCTAGTTACATTAAATCTGTGCGAAATATTTTGAAAATATTTCCTTTAATGTTTAACGTTCAACAGTTCAACTCATTTCAAAAGCAATAAATCAGCGGCAGGGCGTCGATCGAATTGTCAACGCCACTGATTTTCCGTTGGTTTGCTTGAAAGGTCAAGCTTGAAGCCGTCAATTCAATGCAATAGAGAAATAAGAAAGAAGGTGAAATGTTCTACAATTAATAAAAGGATGGTTTGATAGTTACTTTGTTTGAATATTCCCACTTCCCACTAAGAATTTGGCACACTCATAAATTTGTCGAATTATGGCTCTGTGTGGGACTAAAAATGTTTTTGGTGAATTTCTGGTGGTCAATTTTATGATTTCTTTTCCGAACGCTATAGGTTAAAGGGTATAAGTAACTTTTAACAACAAAAGGTAAATTTTCATACTAGTGTTCCGCCTCAAAAACAAATCGTTCCTCCCTAATGTAATAGGGATTTTATCGTTGGGCGTTCTCACCTCTTTGGAATATCCGTTTTGATTTTGTTTAGAATACCTGCCCCATATAATAAAGACTTAAGGCAATAATTAAATAAAATCGATTAAATACCCTGTATCTCGATAATCTTCTAATCAATTCTTAAAAACAGGAATAAACTTATATTAAGTACTAGAAGTTTACTGTACTTTTTAATCTACTAGGTCATCTCGCGCGCTACGCGCGCTCACTGCCCTAGTCGAATCATGACTTCAAAAAAACGCATTATTGCCTTATTACAGAATAATTTACATCTGATATAATTCCCTGAAAACGTAGTTTTGAACTATACGGCTATTTCTTTGATTTCCTAAATAAATTATCAAACCTTCCCAAGAACGACCTCTTGAAAAAGCCACGCATAATTGTCCGTGAGTAAATATTTCTTTTCGGAGATCAATTCCTATTTGATCAAATGTTTGGCCTTGTGATTTGTTAATAGTCATTGCAAACGCTAGTTTAATGGAAAATTATTGCTTTCTTTTAAAAGTAAAAGGATAAACATTTTCACAGTTCAACGTTATACAGTTAACGAAAACTATATCTCCATGTTTATCGCCTGTTAAAATTTTGCACTGTAGGATATTGTCTCCCAATTGTAAAATTAACATTCTCGTACCATTACATAAGCCTTCATTAATGCTGAGATTTTTTACCAACATCACAATACAATATACTCTCAACTTCAATTCATGCGGAGGAAAATTTGGCGGGTTTAAAGTATTTAAATATTCAGGAAGAATAGCATCGTTTAAATCTCCATTATCACAATTTTCAACACTATCCAAGTTTGTCCCTATATATTTTTTCTGTTTTTATATCTGACAGTTCTACCACTTTTTTGTTAATGTCTTCAACATCAGAATAGCTGATTTGGTCATATCTATGAATCGCTTTTCTCTAATTGATTCCTCCATATATACGTTCAACGATATCCGAATTATAAATACATCTCTGTGGCAATTCTAAATTGCTATTCATATCGTTCAAAACTCCATCTCCAACATCCAATAAAAACTTGGTGAATTCTTGCATATTTTGTGTTTAAGAAAATTGACGGAAATAACTCCAAAGAGAACTAAATTTGATACTTAAATTCACTGTTTCACAGCGGGTAGCATTTATTTTAACTGGTAACAATTGTCAAAAATCTCCTCGCAACACCATAATTTTTCCACCAAACGGAACATCACAATTCATAAAGTCTCGTAAGGTTCTGTCTATAATGTCTAAAGCATACCTTAGCGCCACAGGAGCTTCATCCCAAATAAAAACATCTACACTCCTAAAATAATCTGCTTCTTTTGAATTTTTCTTAAAGTTGGAGGATGAATCTAAAAATAGAGGAACAGGTAACCCAAACGTCTTATGAACTGTTCTGCCATGAGGAAGTAGTGTTGCTGCTATGCCCGTGAAGACCATGGTACAAACAATTTTATTCTTACTCTTCAGTAAGCTGTAAGGGGTTGTATAAACATAAGTCTTACAGGAGCCTCCTGGACCGTCTATATAAAAACATGAAGATTCAGAAATTGATTCATTTATGTTAACATCACATTTACCCCAAATAATATCTACGATTTCTTTCTGCTTTTCATTTAGGTGTTTATATTGTCGTGATCCTATTTCTATTGCTTGTTCTTCATTTGCATATTCAATGTCGTGGCATGGTAGGAAACATTGAAAGATTGTAACCTTCCGCAGAAAGCATGGAACTAATTTGAATATAGACTTTTTGTCCTTCAGTATTGCTGTAACGTCTTTCATAATCTTGTGACATTGCTTCTTTAAATTCTTCCCACAATTCTTCCTGATAAATTGGTCGGCAATGCATTAAAATACGAATGAATAAATATCTCAGCTGTCTGGGCATCATCCAAATTTCAGCTTCATTCATGGCTCTTTTCCACTCGTGATGATCTTAAATAAGACCTAATTTTAAACACGCTGCTACATAAGATTCCTGTATTTCCCCGTTTACTGTTTTCAAATCTTCGAATCTGTTTACTACTTTAATATGAAGTAATAATAATCGAAAATGAAATAGTCCAATTTTGCTGGGACTTACGGAGTACATGCATCCAATAACTTTGAATTGTTTCTGACGGCGTATACTTTTACAACGACAACAAACATGATACCTACCTGTGATAGTTCAGACGTACGCACTTTTGGCGATCGGCTCCCGTACGTAATAAAAAGAGACGGAAACGAAAAATCTGACCTCGCTAGATCGAAACATTCATTCTATTGCGCATTCTCCACGACTAACATCACTTTTATTAGATAGGATTTGATGGAAGCAAATATGTATGTATACCGAAGAATACCTACTCATTTATATTCTTCTGCTTTTGTACTCGTGTTTCACTTTTGTCATTTCCATTAAGTAACCTACCTACTGCGTAGAACTGTGGGCAGGTATACATTGGCATTCTTACGAGTACGTTTCTCATTAAAATTTGTATTCAGGCGGACTTCTCTTCTTACATGTCTCCCGAACTAAAAATTGTAAATATGTCTTGCGTGTAAGAACTGAATATTTTTCTTGATTTGGGCACTGTACCTACTTTAATAAAAATCAAGTTTTTAAAATGACTATCATTTACATATGCAAAAGGAATTAATTTTACCGTTAATTTGCTTATTTTATACACACATTTGATGTGTTTACATCCAGTTTTCAGGTCACAACATCCAGTTTTCTTTATAAATGAATATGTTTAACATAAATTTTCTATAAAGTAACATTGTTCTTGCCTAAACTGAAATGCCAGTAATAAAGGACAACAGCCTTATTGAAGAGATGAATAGACGCGCAAAAAGAGGAAATCAATATCTGCAGATAAATTTAGATTTTCTCTAAAACCATAATTCAAATACTAAGCACATGAATATCAGAAGCAAGCTAATGTAACATAACTGTGAGACTTCTTTGGATTCATCAAGGAATTAAGAGGTACCTCATCTAGTGATAACGATGGACTTTGCCGCTCCAATCAGCAGACTAGTAAAGTAACTATCATATCCACCAAAATCTATTAAAACAGTAATTTGACATATAGGAATAAAAAGAGGTAGGGGTAGGCCTAGATTAGACTACTGCTCTCAAATAGTTAGGGATGTAGGATATTCTACTTTTAGGGAAATGGGTAGGTTAACTCAGGATAGGAAAGGATGGAGGTTCAACCAGTCTTCGGGCTGAGAACCTTATGATGATGATGACCGCAAAATTCATTGGACATTTTCAATAAAATTTCATTGAGTTTTTTACGATCTGAAGTTCTGAATCAGCAATATCGCTCTCCAACAAATTGCAATAATGTTATAGCAGTCTCCTGTCATCTTCTGTAAGTTCTTACCAGAAGGTGGAAACCTAGAAAGTTTTCAATGTTACACGTGCCTAGATTTCACAATTTAAGGACCAGTGTCTGCCCACCCCGTGCAAACACACTAATTCATTCCGATCTCGAAACTTTTCCAGACAAATTCAACACACGTCTCAAATCTGTCGACTCCGTTTACTGCAGCGTATTTTCATTCAAGCATAATTTAAAGAAAAGCTGTAAGTTGTGCAGGATTTTAATTTATTTTTGTTGACATTTGAGAAGCGAGAAAGATGAATAACCCGACTTAATTTTCTTCTGGCACCTGACATTGAAGAAAGAATAAAAAAGCTCCGAGTTTGTCACCCATTTGCAGTTTCTAATGTATCAACTTTGGTGATGAGATGCCTGTTGTTTGCTAAATATTTTAAACCAGTTTTATTGAAATTTATATTGTCTGCCAACTAATTTTTTAGTATGTTTAAGTTATACGGTGAACTGGGTTGATCACTTAAAGCAAGTAAAAAATAACAAATCAAGATGTGGCAAACTGTAGATATCTATTAAGAAAAGTAAATAAATAAAACAGAGTAGCCTTGTACTTCATGTTCTAAGTTGAATTTTATCGTTTTGCATTTAAAACTTGTTTGGGTCGTAGATTACCAACCATATAATAATTTTAAACGACATAAGTGCAAAGAATTTCAGAGAAGGACATAAACTAATATCTTCTGACTAAATCTATTCAAATCTGGATAATTTTATTAACCCAAACAATCGTCCATTCCATTTTATACCTTACTCTCTATTATACTTTGACTGAATCTCTATAGAGGCGGAATCCTTAATGTTGTGAAAGCCTATCAAAGAATTGGAACTATAATCAGTCCCGGCTAACAGACTCATTGTTTATCAGTGACTCATAAATAACATTCTTAGTGCGACGAAGACCTGAAAGGCTCGCTGAAAGGTTGATGGTAGAAGTGAACAAGTGAACCACCCAACGCATATCGCTACCCTCTTATCTAGCGCTTTATCCGACATGACTAACATGGTTTACAAGATGCCTAGTCTGCACGACTGCATCATGTTATGCCAGCACAAAAAATTACGGCCATGAGAAAAAAATGAATAAGTAATAAGCTGTAAACAGAGTACCGAGATCTACAACTCTCTTAACTTTCCCTTTAAACTGTAGAAGATTAGACTTTAGATTTAGACATTAATTTTTGATTCTTGCATTGTTTTATCTGAAATAAAAATAGAAATTTAAACTTTATTTTCAGCCATTAATTTTTGTTTTTTGCATTGATCTATCTAAGGTAAAAATAGCAACAAATAATAATTATATTACGTGCTACCACCTTTTCTCTGTGACCCCAGAATTTCGACGATTTTCTTCCTCATCAGAGATTCAAAATATACCTAATTTAATGATGAAAAGCAATTATCGAAACTTGGATCAGATATAATTTTAATAAAGGCGCAGTAGTAGTCCAATACAAGATGGATCTGCAGCTTCTGTTCATAGACTTGACTCGATAAGCAGAATTAAATTGCAATACGTGATGAAAGATTTGGGAGTACCAGCAAAATTGAGAAGACTTATTAAAATGTCAATGGATGGTAGTATGGCCTGCGTTCGGACAGTTGAAGGAGATACCCCAAGTTTCAAAATCAATGGTAAGACAGGGAGATGCACTATCAGCTACGCTCTTCATCATGGCATTGGAAGGTGTGGTAAGAAAAGTAGGATGTAACGGATCAGTTGCAAACAGGGAAGCCCAACTGATTGCCTACGCTGATGATGTCGTAATAATATCTAGATCGATGAGGAAATTGGAAGAAATCTTTAGAAGAATAGAACTTGAAGGAAATAAAATAGGACTAAAAATTAACGAAAAGAAGACAAAGTATATGAGAATAAAGAGAGAAGCAGACAACAACGATGGCCATATAATGATAGACAAATACATATTTGAAAAAATGAGCAGATTTAAATATCTGGGGCTACAACTAAATAACAAAAATGACAGAAGAGCAGAGATAGAGGAGAAGTTACAGATGGGAAACAGGGCATACTATGCGAACAAAAACATTTTGAGAGACAGAAATATAAGTAAGAAGACAAAACTGAGACTGTATAAAACAGTTATAAGGCCAGTTGTAACATACGCAGGGGAAGTAATGAGCCTGACAAAACAAAGTGAGCAGAAATTGAAAATATTCGAAAGGAGAATACTAAGAGTGATACTGGGACCAAAGAAAATTAATGACCGTGAAAGTAGACCAAGGATGAATTTTGAAATAGAGCAAGAAATGGGGGGAGAAGATATAGTGAAGTTTATTAAGGCACAAAGAATGCGATGGCTCGGGCATGTAATGCGAAGTGGAGAAGAAACAATGATCAGAAAATTGTTAGTATGGAAACTGGGCTATGATAGAGGGCGAGGGAGGCCAAAGATGAGATGGTGGGACGAGGTGATGGAGGACTTAAGAACGATGAAAGTTGGGAATTGCGGGGAAAGAAGATTAATGATAGAGGAGAGTGGAGAAGAGTTGTGTGGGAGGCCACGACACATCGGGGATTGTAGAAAGACAATAATGGGGATTAATCCACCCCAATAAAGGGATTGTAAAGCTTCAGTCACGAAGCGGCAAAATTCCGACTAGGGGTGTTAATGCCTATATATATAGTAGTCCAAATGCATCTAATTGGTTGTTAATATGATCCACCACAAAATAAGTTTCAAACGTGGAGACCACGTAAGGTGTAAGGTTGTTTATAATTTATTAATTATCAGAAACATGCGCAATTTATTAAACGTGTTGAAAGTTTCTTATAATAATTTTTTTCTGTTAATTATTCAAATAACATAATTACCCATACTTATTTGTAATATCTTAACCTGTAGTACCAGTGCTTAAAGTATGGTTTATTAAATAATTGACATATTATAAACGTTCATATTTATTATAAATTATTCTTGAGTTTGATTAGCGCAAGAGCATTGAGTATTTCTCGTCCGCCTTGCTCGCCTGCGACGCGCGAGCTACCATATTGCGATTAGACTGGTTGTCGTGATGTACTATAAACTCCAAAAGTGGTGTTCCATTTTGCAATGCGAATCCTTTATGCCGGACTTTGCTGTATTCGTCAGCTCCGCCCCCCATAGACGATGTGATTTTTCGTTAAAAGAACAGTGCAAAGCTAACACGTTTGTTGGCATTCAAATAAAATCGTTTAGATTCGCCTTCAAAACTTTAATTGGCGGACAGTTGCTAAGGTTTTTTTTACCTCGGAATGTAATTGGTTATGGCATTTTAAGCGGAATTGAACCGTAAAGTGGAACAGCAATTTTGGCGTTTATAGTACGTGCCGCAGAGAAATAGTTACTTACCTATTTTAGAAAAATATTATTAGGTGTATACGAGTAGGTAAAGAAATATTGATGTGTATTCTAGAATTTTGTCCACGTTTTTGAGAAATTGGTCCCACTGTGCGTGGTTGCATTATTTTTGTCGCCTTTACTTTTTTGATCTCCTGCTCTAGGGTAACGATAACAATTAAAAATGTTGCTTGTCGGAATAACCGAAAACACAAGTCGCTGGCTTTCCGACTAGTGGGGTACCGCTTTGTACAGAACCCTAAAGACTAAATATATTTACTTCAACGCCTATTCGAACACCAGGAAAAGTATTTATTTCATTGCCGGTGGGATCGACGTTTAGCAGATTGTCACTTAATTACTGAATTCATAAACAATTTATATTTTGATGTAGTTGGACATTCTCGAACATAAACCATCTGATAAATACACATTTGGGTATAAAACTGACATTCGCGTGTACCCTATTATCAAGTGATTGAAGTTAAAATAATCGTTCGTAAGGGGTAAACCCCAGTCGTGCGTCGGAGCTGACACACACAAGCTTTTTTTTCCAGCAACATACCACTTTTATTACATCGCTCGAAAGTTTATCTAATTTTTTCTAAATCAAATTTTTTATAAATCTGTTTCTAGAAAGTTATAATTTAATTTATATTTTTCCGAGAGTCCTTTCAGCATGGTAATTTAGAATAAATTAAGTTGTGATGGATATAATCCTATAAATTTCTGTGTTTTAGTTCAAAAATTAATAATGTAATTTTTGCTTTTAATGCTTTAATAAATTGGAAAATTGAAGAGTTTTTTATGTCCTCATACGCAGAAAAAAATAATCTTTCGATTGCTAGTTTTACTACCATTGTAACTATACATGAGGAGCAGGGATCCCCAAAAACGTAATTACCCATGTTATTTCCCTATGTGCACATGGAAGTTTGTCCGTCACTGTGTATATGTTTTACACTCACTCTGTAGACATAAACTCCGGCATAAACTGAAGTGATGGGGAAGCCGCGGTGTTCAATATTTGCCACCTCTTTTCCTGGGCCTTTAACAAAAGCAGTTTTTCCTGAAAGTCAGATTAATAAAAATTAAATACCTCCTATTTGGATTAGCGCTTGTAGTTCGTTTTAAGCTCAAAAATACCCAGAATTCAAGGATATATACCTTAGGATTACTGCAAAGGACCGAAAATTTTACTAATTCGGAAACTTTTGCTGAATATCATGAATTTCAAACTCAACTCACTATTTTAAATGGTACACCCAACATTTTTTGAGCCAAAAGATGTAGAAATTCCTCTTTCAAACGATATGTAGTGAAACAGTACGAATACCGATGTTTCCAATCTTCGAGCCAAATGCCTACTCTAACATATTCCATTACAGAGTGGAACTGTCAAATGAAATGACTTCAATAAAAAATCAGAGAAACACTTTCAAGAAACTCTCGGTTGCGTCATACACCTTACACTTCCCCCACTTCCTATTTTACTATAATCTCTAAAGGAAATATGACAGTACAAAACTTTTGCTTAGTTTATATCGGCCGCGTTTGCAGTGGACACATAGAACATTATCCTATATTTCAAACCATTTTATTTGTAATTTTTCGTTCGCTAGAGATGGAAAGTCTATTTGACTTGAAACAAAGGTTTTTCTTCTTTCCAGTACTACTTACTTACTTACTTACTAACTGTAGACACACTTAATTAGACGAATTAAATACGAATATCTTTTTAACCTTCAGAATATAACTTATTACAACACGAAACTCTTCAAAAATTAAGTATTATAACAATATACAAATAAATATTTCCGTAACTAATGGTTTATATTTTTGGGATATATTTTTCATATTTTGCTTCTAATTTTAACAAAATTATTTTCTTTGATAATGTTTTATTTTCAGATGTACCGTAACAGTCAAGACTACTTTACAATCATCAAAATGTCCATCAACGGGACACTCAACGACACCTACGACCTAGAAGACATACTTGGCATTTTCAAAAATTCAACAGCTACCAATAGTTCAAACGCTTACCCCATGAGCATACTAATACCAATTACAGTAATCTACACGCTGATATTCATAACTGGGGTAGTGGGCAATGTAAGCACCTGTATCGTCATCGCGCGGAACAAGTCAATGCACACAGCTACCAATTACTATCTATTTAGTCTTGCCGTTTCGGATATGCTGCTTCTGATCTCTGGACTCCCACCGGAAATGTATCGAATATGGTCGCCAGAAACTTACGTTTTCGGTGAAGCATTTTGCATACTTCAAGGCTTCACTTCTGAAACATCAGCAAACGCTACAGTCTTGACAATAACAGCGTTCACAGTAGAAAGATACTTAGCAATATGCCACCCGTTCTTGACGCAGACAATGTCAAAATTATCCAGAGTGATCAGATACATCATAGCCATTTGGATTTTGGCGTTGTGTCTGGCAGCACCGCAAGCGATGCAGTTCGGAATAGAATACGATAATAAAGATGAGGTGGAAATAAAGCGGTGCACGGTCGTATCCACAGACTTCTTCGAACACGCGTTCGAGATTTCCACATTCCTGTTTTTCGTGGGACCCATGACGTTGATTACGGTCCTGTACGTGTTGATAGCTGTTAGATTAAGGAAGTCGGCGAATAAACGTCCGTCTGTTACAAATGGATCGACTCATGAGAACCGAGAGTCGAGAATTTCAAGGCATAATGCGGCACAAGATCGTGTTATTAGGATGCTAGGTAAGTACCCTATTAACGTTAGATCCTCAACAGTTGATTAGAGTACGTTGTAATGTATGTTCAAAACCAAAACATAGCAGGGTAAAGAGGAAACGAGGGTACGCAATAAGTTTGTGGGAATTTCATCAGCATAATTATTTTTGTATAATCCGCTTAATATCACTATTACTGTTCATATTGTACGTTATGGATATAATACAGCTTTAAATGTTCTCAGAAGGAGTATGTGGTTCTACAACTATTTAATTCCAATATCTTCATTAATTAATTCTGGACTTAATTCTCTTATTCTATAGAAAGAATTCAATTTCAGCTTACCTATTTTCAGAACTTAGGAAATAATAAAAGTCTGAATTACATATTTCAACACATTTTTGATTTTCAGCATCCTTACAAGAAAACGAAGTGTGTTATATACAATACAAGTTATCGTGCATCTCCTCTTCAGCAACCATTAGTTTAAAGGTCTTGAGTAAGCGTCAAAGTTCCCCGGCCTCACATAGATCCATCAGGTCGCATTGACACAGGTCTACGCCTGCGCCTAAAAATCGATTAATCTATTAAAATCGATATTTCTTGTGATTAGAAAAATTGATTCGTTAAAACCGTATGGATGAATCGGTTTTCCGATTTAATTCGAAGAGACTTCCGATACGAGCCGATATCCGTTTCAAATCGATTCATCGATAATTTTAAGGGAGAATATTAGACAGAAAATATTACACATTGCAATTTATTTATCTTACGTGATCAATGTATACTTACGTGTGTATACTTCAAAAATTGCCAACAAACTTTATGATGTGTCAGTTACAAACCACATTTATACTTGGGCCGCCCAACAGACGGAGTGTTCACCCTGCAATCATGAGCTCTAGGCAGGACCACTATCAATTTAGGACGACCGAACCGCAGTGATGCGCTTTCTTTAGACCCAACGAAGTCGCATCACTCCAATTCGGTCGTCATAAATTAATATTGGCCCCGCTAGAGCACGTTCTTGCAGGGTGATCACTCCGTCTGTTCGGCGGCCCAAGTATAGCTTTCCCCCTATTTTGAATTCGAATCGATATGAAATAAGTCGATTAGAATCGCTTATATGCACTGAATCGATTCAACTCGATATGCACTAAATCGATTAGAATTAACATTACTGAATCGATTCAAAAGGGAAAATCGATTTTCGATTCGCCAATCGTGATTATTCATACATCTAAATTAATTTCATTGTAATGTTTAACTTCCTTTAGTAAGTATCTTATATGTAAGCTTTCTGTCATGAAGATTATATCAATTGATGATATATGACATATCAATGGGTTAGTTAGAACAGTTGCATTGAAACTAATAATGGATTCGCAAGATTAGCACAAAGTTTCACTGCGCGCAAATTTGGAAAAAGCTCATACGGTACTTTACCCGAACTAAGGGAAAGCATCTGTGGTCAAGGGTCAGCCAAATGTGGTTTAATTACAAGGATGCCCCAATTTCTGAATTCAAATTCAGTGACCTAGTGGGAAATAAGTTTGCCGTTCACAATCGTTTGTGGCAAATCATTTCAAACAGAGAGTAACTTCAAATTAAAACATTTTTCTGTAGAAATACACTTACCGCTAGAAAAAGCAGTGGCGGCTCGTAATGATGTGCCCTAAGGCGCCACCTTTCCAAAATGTCTCATCATCATCATAAGGTTCTCAGTCCGAAGACTGGTTGGACGCGTACCTCCATTCTTTTCTATCCTGAGCTAACCTACGCATTTCCCTAAAGGTAGAACATCCTACATCCCTAACTATTTGAGAGCAGTAGTCTAATCTAGGCCTACCCCTACCTCTTTTTATTCCTATCTCTGACTCTAGTATGTCACGAACTATTCCTTCGTGTCTTAGAAGGTGTCCTACCATCCTATCTCTCCTACTCTTTATTGTTTTCCATACCTTTCGCTTTTCCCCAACTCTTTCTAATACTTCCCTATTGCTAACCTTATCTATCCACGGTATCTTCATCATGCGTCTGTAGCACCACATTTCAAACGCTTCTACTCTTTTTCTATCCGCTTCTCCTATTGTCCAAGTTTCGCACCCGTATAATGCCGTACTCCATACATACGACGTTAAGAGTCTCTTCCTAGTCTCTATATTAACCGTTCTCGAGCATAACAGTTGTTTCTTTTTGTTAAACGCAACTCGGCCCTGCGCCATTCTTTGTTTTATATCTTTAGTGCTCCTACCGTCTTGAGTTATTTTACTTCCTAAGTAGCAGAAATCCGCGACCTCCTCTATCTTCTCATTTCCAATTTGTATTTCCATTTTAGTTCTATTTTCACATCCCCTACATACCAAAATTTTAGTTTTCTTTTTATTGATTTTCATGCCGAAGCCCTGTGTCAAAACTGCTTCCATTTCATTCAAAGCCGATCCTAATTCTTCTTTGCTAGATGCTAACACTGCTATATCATCCGCAAATCTGAGCATGTTAATAGTTTGGCCCTGTACATTGATCCCTGAGGCTGTTCTTTCCTTAACAATATTAATCGCATCTTCGATATATAAGTTGAAAACTAGAGGTGACAATGCACATCCCTGTCTCACTCCCTTCCGGATATCTACTTCCCTTTGTTCCTGCTCACATTCTATAACTGCCTTTTGCTCTTTGTAGAGATTATGTATTATTCTTCTGTCCCTGTATTTCATCCCTACCTTTCTCAGCACTTCGAACATCTTCCCCCATTTTACGTTGTCGAAGGCTTTTTCTAAATCTACAAATCCTATATAGACGCTCTTTCTCTTTTCTATCGTTTTTTCTATAATTACTCGTAAAGCTAGAATGGCCTCGCGCGTTCCTCTATTTCGTCTAAATCCGAACTGATCTTCTCCTAATATTTCTTCCGCCTTTTTCTCCATCCTTCTTTGCACAATTCTAGTTAAAATTTTTGACGCATGGGAAGTTAAACTGATAGTTCTAAAATTTTCGCATCTATCCGCGCCTTTCCTTTTTGGCAAAGCTACCATGATGTTCAGTTTGTAATCCTCTGGAATCTCGCCTGTCAGGTATATGCGACTAACTAGTTTAAATAAACGATCTATTACCTCTTGACCTGCGCACTTTAAGATTTCTGCCTGCAAGCCATCTATACCTGGTGCTTTATTATTCCTTAAACTTTTTAGTGCTATCTCAAACTCTTCTCTCATTATAGGACTCCCTAGGTTATCCCCCTCTAAAAGAAAATTAAACAAAATCACATGAATGTCCATCTCTTTAGTTCTTATCTAATTAAGTATAATAAAATATAATAGTTGTCGTTATATTTTATCTGCCTGCAGATCAACCCAGATCAACCCAGCCCTAGCGCATGAGTAGAGCCTGGGCGCGGTCCATGGACTATAAACAAGCAAGACCAGCGACGACCAGCTCACCGTTTACTTCGCTTGCAGAGATAACATTCTAATAAATTCTTAACCCTGCCGTACCTACTTTGTTCAAAGTTCCATTGTCGTTCTATAACATATCATTGGGGCGATCCAGTTTCCGTCTGAAATATATGGAGAATGGGAAGGGTAGGTTTATGAAGTGAATAACGATCGCTGGTAAATTAGCTAGTATTTATTTGTAAATAAGTGTTCACAACGTACTGTGTGAGAAAAATATCACAAATTTGCATTTCTGATCAAAATGCCATAAAAATGATAGACAACATACTTACTCTCATTTAAAATGAGAGACTGAATACAAGATTGTGCCGAAAAAAACTGGGACTTGTACCAACTCTCTCCAGGCGGAATTTGTCTGTATTCCTTATTCAGATTTGAAACGTGCTTTCCTGTTTTTCAAAAAAATTGCTTTCACTCTTTTTTGAATAGAAATAGTCATACGGCCTGTAATCATACGTACCTATAGCTACATCTCAATTTTGACATGATCCGCCGAAGTCTTTATTTTTACTACTTCTTATTGTTATTCAAAACTTACAAAAATTAAAATTCTGGAAAGCAACTATACAAGGCTATTCCTTGATTACTTTTGAAACTTTCTGTCTAGAATGTAGTTTTAATACAAATAAATTAAGAAAATTATCGGCCAAACTTATTTATTTATTAATCTAGAAATTTCAAAATTTAGATTGAGGCGCTATTAATGGTTGATTATTTTCACTTTCAATCATAGGAAGCCGCTTCAAAAACCGCATTTTTTCGAAAACACAAAAGGCAAAAAGTTTCAAATTTGATGAAAGAAAAGCTTTGTACAAGTACTTTCGTCAAAATTTTATTTTTTGTAAAATTTCCAAATAAAAATAAGAAGTGGTGGTAAACAGAAAGACATTTTGGGGGATGAAACTTAAGCAATTCATGTAAGACCGTGACAAATGTTTCTTTTACAAATTTAAGCTTAATCCAACATGTAGGTAGTTTAAAAGTTATGAGGGAAAAGCAAGAAAGACCCTTCCAACTGTAACCCCTCATTTAACCGC
The DNA here is from genome assembly GCA_963966045.1 of Xestobium rufovillosum. Taxonomy (NCBI): domain Eukaryota; kingdom Metazoa; phylum Arthropoda; class Insecta; order Coleoptera; family Ptinidae; genus Xestobium; species Xestobium rufovillosum. The sequence continues at coordinate 19,722,897 of OZ014496.1, forward strand.
TTTTATATGCAACTGTCAAATTCTTCTTTCATTGTGTCTCCTGCAACTTCCCATGAGTTCTTGTAGATAAAGTACAGTATTTCACTATCGAGATGGTTATTATTAACTCAGATGAATTAGAACACTTGCCAATGGCTCTTGTTCCTTCTTTCATTCTCATTAGGAATAGCGACCACAACTTGCTCGTAGAATAATATACTATTATATTTTTGAAAGAAAAGTGATAACGAGAATGTATGTACCGGGTGTCCCATTAAGAGAGGTCGTCGGCTATATCTCACAAACCGTTGATCATACAGCTTTGGGAAAAAATATTTTCAGTAAATATATGGTCCTGAAAAGTCGCTGGAAATTAGTTTCGAGTTCCTAAAACGACCGCTAGGGGGCGTAACATATACCGTCAATTACAAAAATGGCTTTTTCTCAGATATTTTCCGATACAATACATATTCCAGTTGCTCGCATCTCAAACCTCAACATTTTTTCAAACTTTTTGTCCCATGTTTTTTGCTCCATCTCTTGAAATGAAAGGACGGGGGGACGTCAATCGTTGTTACATTCAAATTGTCATAACTCCGGTTTGGTTCAATAGAATTTAACAAACTTAGTTTCATTGAAAACGTATTTTTCAACTCTATCGTTCACACTATAAACAATACTTGGAATATGTTTTATCTGTCCGGTAGAGGCCGCTATTTGTAAACTCAACAGATTTTTTAAATTTTCGCGTAAATATTAAATGGAATGGTATACCTTTCTTCGCACATTTAAAAAGAACGAACATTTATCAATAAGTCAGTGAAAACCTCAACTTTATATCTCTTTCCAAACCGGAGATATTAAGAAAAAACTAATTACGAAATAAAATAACTATAAAAAAGCTACTAATTTTTATTAATATAGGTATCCAACTAATAAGAGCATTGTCACCCAACTTGGAATCAGTGCTTATTATATTTTGTTTACATATATTCAAGTATTCATAATTATTTTGTGTTATGAAGTAAGCCGGTAATTACCAAACAGTTTAATGATATCTCAGTCTAAGAACCCAGTTTTTCACTTTTAGCAAGTTGGCCATGAAAACAAAAAAGTGTATTTTAATTATTCGTTAATGATTGCATTCTGCATGCATTCGAAATATATCCCTAGCATATTATATGATTCTTCATTAGAAAATGGCAATTTCGAACAATTTAACGCAACAATTAATATTTTGACGAATCAAATAATTAAAATACATTTTTTGTTTTCATTGCCAACTTGCTAAAAGGGAACACCTGAGTTCTTAGACCCAAATATCATTAAACTGTTTGGTAATTACCGGCGTACTACATAACACAAAATAATTATGAATACTTGAATATACGTAAACAGAATATAATAGGCACTGATTCCAAGTTGGGTGATAATGCTCTTATTAGTTGGATACCTATATTAGTGAAAATTAGTAGCTTTTTATGGTTATTTTATTTCATAATTAGTTTTTTGTTAATATCTCCGGTTTGGAAAGAGATATAAAGTTGAGGTTTTCACTGACTTATTGATAAATGCTCGTTCTTTTTAAATGTGCGAAGAAAGGTATACCATTCCATTTAATATTTACGCGAAATTTCAAAAAAATCTGTTGAGTTTACAAATAGCGGCCTCTACCGGACAGATAAAACATATTCCAGGTATTGTTTGTAATGTGAACGATAGAGTTGAAAAATACGTTTTCAGTGAAACTAAGTTTGTTAAATTCTATTAAACCAAACCGGAGTTATGACAATTTGAATGTAACAACGATTGACGTCCCCCCGCCCTTTCATTTCAAGAGATGGAGCAAAAAACATGGGACAAAAAGTTTGCAAAAATGTTGAGGTTTGAGATGCGGGCCACTGCCATATGTATTGTATCGGAAAATATCTGAGAAAAAGCCATTTTTGTAATTGACTGTATATGTTACGCCCCCTAGCGGTCGTTTTAGGAACTCGAAACTAATTTCCAGCGATTTTTCAGGACCATATTTACTGAAAATATTTTTTTCCCAAAACTGTATGATTAACGGTTTGTGAGATATAGCCGACGACCTCTCTTAATGGGACACCCGGTACTTTATGGATCAACTTGTATATAATACTTACATACTTACTTGCGCAGACACGACCGGCAATACTTCCCTTTGCTTACGTGCCTTCTTCCGTTTCTGTCTAAAATAAAAATAATTATAAAAGTCTGTTGTCCACTTGGCAAGATTTCTGCAGACAGTTCATTACCCAAATAATGCACGGCCTTGGCAAAAGTTGAATAACTTTCCTACTACTTAGGTATACGATTATTTGTGTAGGTTGTAGAGATACAACACAAACCTATTATTTCGAATGTTCATCTATGCATTTCACTGACTGGATTCTTAAACGTATTTATGATTTCACACTATGATCATATCAAAAATCTTAACATTTGGCAAGTTCAGCCTTTGATCTTCATTATTAGCAGTTTACATATTAGACATAATATTAATCATTAGCGTAGATATAGAGGCAAACTAATTAAAATTGTAAACTCAACGCCAATGAATTTTCATCCGATTTTATGTCTAATTTTCAATGACTTCCAAACAAAAAGAACTTTTTCATTTTCATAAAAAGCATAGAGTAATTTGAAGCCATGAATGCAACTTAGCACATAATAATATGTACATGCAGTCACAAGAGAGAAAATTTTTAGAATACATATTTCTTGCAGAAGTAGCCATGACAGGGTCCAAATTACGCCTACTTCTTTAAGGTAATCATTAACTCATCCTCTTCGTCGTCCTTATAAAGTTATACTTATTATGTAAAACACAAACCCATAATGTATTTAAACATGTTGCGTTCGAAACCTGTTTGACTTATTTAAATTGTGGATTTTCGACTTTCCTTATTAATTCTATGTGGTCGTATCTCCAAAAATGGCCCCGTGCCCGACTGCGCCAATCACCGATAAAGTTAAAAATAAAAGCATTTCCACTTTTTTGGCTAGTCTGCCTTTTTAATGCTGAATCAGCTTTCGGTTTGCATTAGCTAGAATAAATTGCTTCAAATGAAGATGCAATGAAATCCTTAAAATTCCTGTCTTTCTTCTTCTATTTTATCTTGCGTATCAGGATGTTCCAAACTGCTTTTCAGAAAAAAAGCCGTTCTATTTTACGAATATACAATATGGCCACGAATTAGAGAATTGTTAACTCTCAGTATTATTTTAACGTGTTTCATATTCTGAACTCTGAACACTTTAAAATTGCTGTAATGTTTGGTTTGTCCCGTAGCTTCTGAGCAATAGTTGACCTCGTTTTTTGAATAGAATATTAATACATTTTTTGGTTCACTAATCAATTTCAAAATAAGATTTTTTCCCACTGAAATTTGCCTAAAATTCAAATTTTTTTAGTAGATAACGGCAGATTTTAAAGATTTTGACTGAGAAAACTTCGAAGCCCCGTAACTTTATTCTCTGTTTCGGATTCTATGTACCTATGTGTTGACAAGATTCTTGTTAAAACACGCAAGAAACGAGTACCCATAATCAATAATCTTAAAATTCCATGCTGCGCGGATGTAGTGAATATTACCAACGTTCAATGACAAATTTTGACCTACCTACGTCATCAACGGCGAGAATGTGATAAGTATATGTCATGACAGAAACGTCAAATTAGGTTGCTGACTTTGCCCTCATGTTATATATTACAATCTATTGCAGGCGTAGTGATACCAATAGTAGGAAACGATAGATATATTCGACACATTTACATATGTATATTGACCAAAAAATCGTTAGACTGTTACTCGAAGTGTAATTGAAATTGTTAATAGTCGCTTCAATTTATTAATTTTCCCTAAATATTTTACGTTGCAAAAATGTACGTATTCGGAAAACTGCAAACCACTGGTTTCTTCTCTTCCTTCTGAGTCTCGTTACTACAGCGCCATCTATACACGTTTGCGCTGCAATATTTATACTGAGTTACTAAGATAAGATGTGAACATATACAGGGTGGCCCGAAATTAGCTTGCAATATTTTACCAGCGTGTTCTATGGTCAAAATTAAGACAAAAAGTTCCTTTAAGCGTATACCGAAATATGCTTCGCAAGGGAGCTAGAGCTTTTTAAAAGAGAAGGCCTGAAGACGTTTTCTTCTAAGTATCTTCGAAACAAGTCCAGTTAAAATTATGAAATTTGATGGAATGTGTAAATACCAAATGCTGAATCTTTTGGTGTAAACATAATTTTTAAAATTCAAGGGCGTCTGAAATCTGGGGTGGCGGAGGTAAGATTTACCCCAACTTTTTTCAGAGCATGTCATTTTCAATGTTTCCATAAAAATTTGCAACTTCAGAGTTTTTTGCGAAATAAATGTGCTCCTGTTTCGTTTTGATAGGAGGCACCGTTATCGAGAACAATCGATTCAAAAATTCCTACAAGAAGTGGAGAACTTCGTTTGTATACTTAAACGAGACAGGAGCATATTTTTTTGCAAAAAAAACCCGAAGTTGCAAATTTTTACGGAAAAATTGAAAATGACATGCTCTAAAAAAGTTGGGGTAAATCTTACCTCCGCGCCCCCAGCTTTGAGACGCCCCTGGTAAATTTTAAAAAGTATGCTTACAGCAAAAGATTCTGCATTTGGTACTTACACATTCCATTAAATTTCATGATTTTAACTGGACTTATTTCGAACATATTTAGAAAGCTAATAGCTCCCTTGCGAAGCTTATTACGGTATACGCTTATAGGGTCATTTTGTCTTATTTTTGACCACAGAACACGCTGGTAAAATATTGCACGCTAATTTCGGGCCATCCTGTATATACAAACGGCACTGCACCAGCAGGTCAAGCGAAAATCGAAAAGGAGACCAATTTACTTGCGTTTTTTGTATACATTTGCGATGTAAAATACATAGTTTGACTCAAAAGCAAACCTTGTTCTTTGAAATAAGTACACAGAGACGCGTTATGAATATATCAATGCCTGCTTTATCTAGAGTAGCTGTCTGTGTTCTCACAGTACTAAAGATGTAGTTTCATAATTAGTGGGTTATTTGTAGTAAATAGTTGTTGGAACTGTCCACTATCCAGTATCGCTTTAACTACGGTTTCCTAGGAAAGTAATGCCGCCATATAGCGACCGTAATGTTATGTTTCCACTATGTCATAATCTAGTCATCACAGTGGTTTCATAGGAAACGGTACTGAACATCGCATAGTAAAAGAGCGGTGCTGTTATGTTTGGTAGTATATTGGATAATCAATTCTTGGACGTTTTTTGACGGTGAAGTTTGACGAAACGATGATTTTTATTTATTTGAATGTCTCTTAATGATAGTTATTGTAGTTAATTATAGTTATTTATAATATGTGCGATATAATGTATTCTGATAATAATAAATGCTACGAATTCTAATTTTTCTGTCCGCTCTACGACATTTAAGCTATGGTTTACTAGGAAAGTAGATCCGTCATATAGCGGCTCTAATTATTCTAACTTTACATCTGAAGCCATCGACGGCCGTATTATTTCGGTCGCTCTACGATGTACTGAACCGCTATATTGCGGCCGCTCTAATATTATGACGGCACCACTTTCATAGGAAATCGCAGCTTTAACTTTGTTAATTGTCTGCGGTAGGTACAAGTCTAATTCTCATTAACATGTGACGATTTCTTCAATTGTTAAATAAACTAAAGATAAGTTGCCATTGAACAAACATCGAAGATATGTAAGTTCGTCAATTTAGATCAGCTTCATTCTGTTTCACAGAATTTTCCGGTCTTACTTTACATTTTTCGGTAGGTACCAATGACAATTTATCTACCAAAACTATTCAACTGAGCGTTACAATTGCTCCACTAATTATTCAATTTGTGCTCGCTATATTGCTAATGAGAACATAAAAATTAATCCAAACACTCTGCATTATAAAATTTTAACATGATGCAAACTATTAAACGCTATTGCCAAACATCTGGCTGACGGACCAATATTAAGTTCATGATCAAATGAACGGCCGTAACACAATTTTTATAAACTGCGCTTTAAAAGATATGGGATTTCTCATAAAATCACAAGCGGGTTATTTTTGTCAGTCGACTATACTTTACGACCTTACGAGAGATGAAATGGCGGAGGAACAATAATTACGGGAAATAACATTTAATAAGTACCTACACAAGTTTTCAAAAGAGAAAAATGTTTTTCAAACAAAATGTGTGATTTCCTTTTGCGTGAATTAGCGCTCGGTCATATTTTTGATATGAGGTTGTCCAGCATTGTCTGTGCAATTTGCACCCTATGCTATGCTTCAGGCTCATGAGTATCCAGCCTAGGTGCACTATCATGCGAGCGTTCTATCGTGTAACGTGACAGTGCTGGCAACGGTGATTTTATTATACTTGGGCCACCCAACAGACGGAGTGATCGATCACTCTGCAAAAACGTGCTCTGGCGGGGCCAATAGTAATTTATGACGACCGAATTGGAGTGATGCGACTTCGTTGGGTCTAAAGAAAGCGCATTCTTGCAGGGTGATCACTCCGTCTGTTCGGCGACACAATTATAACAAATTCATTACCCGAAATAAGCTGTGAACTGTCATTGTCATCCAAAAACTTGAAATTCTGATTTTGAAGATAGAAAATTAGTGACATTTTTATCTACTTACGCCATTTCCATAAATTTGCGTATCCATAAACTTTCCACAAATTAACAGTCTTATCTCCCACTATAAGTGATGCCACTCCAGACGACTATTGTACAACACCTGACCACTTAAACTGAACAAACATACGTTTATCGGTGTTTCTGGAGTAGCCCCTACACGAACATGTTGACTATCTGGAAGTAGGCCTAATCTGGGTTTGTTTGTAAAACACGCAAACGTTCTTGCACCCATTTGCTCGTCCTGGGGATGGACGATAGAGGCCATATGGTTATAGTTAGAAAGCAAATAAACTAATAACAAACTCTATCTCGTTTCAAAAATTCTATTCCATAAAAATATTTTCAATTATACCAGGTGCGTCCAAATAGTTGGAATTAAGTACAACTTTGTTATTTCTTATGGAATGTGTATAATTTTATATTTTTTCCGGCTTCAAAATGATAATTTAATGGTACTTTGATAACATGATTCTATATCTATTGTTAATGGTTATTGAGAAATAAATTTTTTCCCGAAAATTTTGACAGATAAATAGTACATTTCAAAAATTTATATCTCGAAATTGATAGAAGTTAAGAGGATGAAATTGGTATTGGTATTGGTAAATATGTAGTTTTTTACAGATTTGTTGAATTTTATTTATACTATACAGGGTGTTTGCAAAAAAATGTTTTCTGAAACTGTTGAAAAAACATCAAAACGTCGAATTTTTCAAATGGAATGTTATATTTTTTCTTGCACTATCTGAAAGAGCTCAAAATTTTGAATGAAAGTGGCCAATAATACACTAATGTTTCATAATGAAGTTTTTTAGAAAAATCCTGTTTTCTTCAATTTTATGTAAAAATGAGGGATCGTGAAAATATCATTAGCCTTGGACGATTATTGCTTGTCAATCTGAAAATGGGTTATTGTTATAATTTTGCTAAGAATTTAATGTCATTGCTATCATGTATTGTTATTGGTGTTATTTTTTCATTTGTGTTGTTCCCGATTATTGTTTTCGTTTCAGTTTTGTCATGAATTTAAATTCATTGTTACATTCTCTTGCACCCTGCAAAAGGCTTATGAAAATAATTCATCTTCATGAGAACAGTTAACAAAATACTAAAGTTACATAAATGAAGAGAGTTTCATAACTTTTTTCATATTAAAAATCACAACAATATTAGATTTATGGCTACCTTTGGATTATCATTATTACTAATTTTATTTTTTTATTTTGTTGTACCTCTAATAAATTTCTTTAATAAATAAAAAAATATTTTTTTAAGAAAACATTAAAAACAAAAGCAAACATTATGCAGGTTGAATTTTTATTAAACTTTGTTACAAATCTAAATAATTAATCTGTAAATAATGAGCAGATTACAACAAATGCTCAATGATCTGGCCATTTTCATTGGAACAAAGAGCAATTCTTTGATGAAAGGATCTATCCACGTTATCCAAAACTTCGGGAGTAATAGCCGAGAATGCATTTTGAATTCGTATAGCCGCATGTCTTCTGGTGTGGTAGGAGGAATACTAAACACAATGTCTTTCACGTAACCCCAAAGAAAAAAGTCTAATTTATTTAAATCAGGACTCCTTGCAGGCCACGGATTTTGACTCCCAATCCCTATTCACTGTTCTCCAAAATTTTCATTCAAAAAATTTTGAACTAATCTTGCGCTGTAGGCTGGAGCTCCATAATGCTGAAACCACATATTTTCAATATTAACTTCTTCATTGGCTTCATCAATAAGTACAGGTAAGTTGTTTTGCAAAAAATTGTGGTAAACGTTTGCATTTAATCTTCCTTCAAAAAAATGTGGCCCAATTACATTTCTTCCAATTATTCCTCCCCAAACATTCACTGACCACTGATGTTGTCTATCAAAGACTTGTAGAAAATGTGGGTTTTCTTGTGCATAACAGTGGACATTCCTTCTATTAACTTTATTTAAATTTTGAAATGTTGATTCGTCTGTGAACAAAATATTGTTGGAAAAATCTACATTTTCTGTCAATTTCCCCTGAGCCCAATCACAAAATAAGGTTCTGTTGACATGATCTTGTTCATTTAAAAAGTGGCATGTTCGGGGTTTATAATCATGGTAGCGGTTTTCTTTTAAAACTCTATGTATGCTTCTCCTGAAAATATTCAATTCTGTTTCAATTCTTTTGCCTTTTGTCTGCGGATTTTCAGCTATTGCCAGCAATACATTTTCCTTTGTCACATCGGTTAATACGGATTTGGTTATTTCGTTGCGTTTTTCGTAGAGAACAAAACCAGTTCTTTCAAATCTATCCACCAATCTCTGGAAAGCTTCCACGCGTGGATGACGACGCTGTTCATATCTTTGCCCATATACTCGAGAAGCCAGAAGAGAATTTCTGTTGCATTCAATAAATCATCATCATAAGGTTCTCAGTCCGAAGACTGGTTTGTAGTGTAACATACCCAGGCCTGTTTTAAAAATTAACGAAATAAGGGAAGGCGTGATCGTCTTAGTTTTATTTAACTTTTAGCATTTAATTAATTAATGGATTAATTGCCCCTACGTTGTGTTTTACGCAAAATAAGAATTATCTTTGTATACTGGTTACTCACGTATCTAGGGAGTGTTGACAGACAATAAAACAAACCTGTATTCACCTACCGTATAATTAACAAATATATGAACTTTGGCAAATATGGACAATAATATATCAACAAATGAGTTTAAAAGTGCCGTACTCCGACTAGGACTAACGAAGGGAAAGAGCGACGGCAGACAAACCCTCGATTTCAGCCCTTACAGCCAAGATCATAAAGAGTTCAGACGTACCACGTCTGATTCAAATAAAGCAAATTAAAAACTGTGCAATTATATTTCGTGCAACGCCAAATAAATTCATCACACACATACAAAACTGAAGAAATTTGTGTTAGTTAGCCGGTTTTCACCAGAAGGTACCCAAGGTCCCATACGGGAGCGACTGGGCTACAGCTGAAGGGTGTTGAACAACACTGAAGTGCTGATTCTGGGTTCCGATGGGTGTTGTTCAACGCACGGGAGAAAATATTAGTAAATACTCCAAGGCTCTTACAATCGTGGGGAATTTATCATACCAGGGGTAGCAAAGCAGAAATATAATTATCCAGGTAGAGTGAAATGATTACACAAATAACTCAAAATCATCTTGGCTGGGTTAAACATAGGTAATTTAAATGCAAAACAAATTAGATATAAAAATTGAGAAAGAAATACACAGAAACGATAAAATAATTAAAAATGCAAAATGTTTAGCAATACGAAATCATTCAAAATGGACACAATATCATGTAAAACAATAAGATAAATAATAGATAATAATAAAACTTACATTGTTTACACACAAATTCACAAACACTGGTTACCGCTCTTACAGCTAAAAGTCGAATGCCTCTAAAACAAAGAATCCACATCTGTTTTTTAAGACACATGTGTGTTCACCCCCCTTATCGGGTGGACCTGCCGGGTTTTAAGCAACTTTACTACCCATACAAATAAAATTGGGGTCCGGATTCCTTCAGAACGCCCCTTTGAAAGATTTGCAAGTGACGCCTATGGAAACTGGGAAAACTTTCAACAACCTGATCTGAATTTGACATTAATACTTTAGGAACAATTTTGTTTGTATTTACGTACACAATTTCGATTTGCATGATCCCAATCGTAACAAAACAAGAAAATATTTTCTGCCCTAATAACACATCTGCTCTTAAAAATTGTAGATACAAGATTAATATTATTCAATTTAAAACTAATACAAAATATACATATAGATGAACAGTAATGGTTAACATAAAATAACACATCCACAGCTGCGTAACATAAAACCAATACAAATGAATATTCCTAAAGACATCCTAAGTTAAAAGAAATTAAAATTACTTATAATAATAAACTAAACAAGACTTGGACAAAACATTTATGGGTGATAATAGTATTTTAGGTTTGTTATGTTGTAATTTCCCTTCCGTACATTGGTCAGTGGATCACACAAAGTATAAACATTAGGGTGTGGCCGAGCCGTGACCTTATATGGGCCGGAGTATAGCGGACAAAATTTATAAATAATTTTGTTTGCGGCATCTGAAATGGAGCTTTCCCGTAACAATACCCAATCACCTATCATGAGCTGGTCGTCATGGCCCCGTTGACCGGTACGTCCCTGCATCGTTCGACGTACTTCGTAGCGAATCATATCCACCGTCTTGGGTGTTGTTAAAGGTAGAAATGGCAAAATTAGGTCGTTTAGAGGATTTGGCGGATTTGTTCCATATAAAATTTCGAAAGGAGAATATTTGGTCGTTAGATGAGGCGTTTGATTAAACAACTTTTCTATGTTGGAGAGCTGGGAAACCCACCCCCGGTGAGAGCGACTACAATATGTTCGAAATAAACGACCAAGTTCTTTCATGACTCGTTCAGTGGGGTTCGAAGCAGGATGTCGAATGGAAGAAAAAGTGGGAGAAATTCCGTTATTTTTCATGAGCTTTTGCCAGATTTGGGATGTAAATTGTGTACCATGGTCAGATAAGATGGTTTTCACTGGGATTATTTTGGAATAATCGTTGATGATTTTCAAAGCGGAGATCTTAGCCTGGGCTCTTCTTAAAGGATAAAGGCGAACGAATTTAGAGAAGGCATCAATTACAACGAAGATATATGAACTTTTTGAACGCCCCTCAGGCAAGGGTCCATAATAGTCCACCGTTACCAGCTCACCTGGATTATTGGCTTGTATGGGATGGGATGCACCGGCAAGATTTCGGGTCGGAAACTTAGATTTCTGGCAGAGGTCGCAGGCACGTACTCTGAGTTGGATTCGTCTACGCATATTGGGAAAATATACGGTTCGCCTTAGAATATAGTATAATTTGGAAATTCCAAAATGACCGTGTTGTTTGTGGTAACTGTCAATGAGAAGGGCGACGAGAGAATCTGGAATTGCTAATTTGGGTACTTGGTCATGGGGATGTCTGTAAAGTAGAATATTCTGATGGACGGTAAAATGATCTACTAAACGAGCCTGAGAACCATTTAGCACGGTTGCATGTTCTAGCAGAAAATTGAAAATCGGGCCGAAAAAGGCATCGTTTGTCTGATACTTGTGCAACTCGCTAAATGCAACCTGTATTTCACTTAAGGTGTCTATTTCAAATAAATTTACTAAGTATTCATTATAAACAACAAGAGGGGAATTTTCTGTAATTAATGAAGTATCGCCTAAATCTGGGGGATAACGGGATAAGGTGTCTGCTACAATATTGTCACGTCCGCGCACGTGTTCCACTTCAAAATCAAACTCGTTCAGGTACATCATCCACCTCGTCAGTCGGTCGTTTAGTAGTCTGCATTGTTTGAGAAATTTTAGGGCATAATGGTCAGTTTTAATAATTAACGGGTAGCCTGCAATAAGGGTGTGAAATTTTCTCAATCCGAAAATAATAGCCAGAAGTTCCTTTTCAGTCACGGTATACAAAAGTTCAGCACCTCGTAATATTCTGCTGGCAAAACCTAAAACTAAATGCTCGTTATCTTCATCAACCTGGTATAGTTCTACACCTAGCGCAATACCTGAACTGTCTGTTTGTAAAAAGAAGGTTTTTGAGAAATCAGGGAAACGTAGAATAACGGTATTTAAAAATAACGTTTTAATTCTTGAAAAGGCCTCCTGTTCAACTGTACCCCACTGCCATTTAGTATTTTTCTGTAATAATCGAGTTAGTGGGACTATCTCCGTACTATACCGTTGACTGAATCGCCGATAATAATTGCATAAACCTAAAAAGGCGCGAAGCTGTTTCACAGTTTTCGGTGCTGGGAAATGGCGGATAGCGTTTGTTTTGTCAGGGTCGGTCAGTACGCCCCTAATTGTCAGTATGTGTCCCAAAAATTTAACTTCCTGTTTTAAAAAGTCAGATTTCTCTAAATTAACGGTCAGGTTGGCGTCAATTAGTTTTGTGAACAATTGTTCCAAATGCACAAGATGACTTTCGAAACACTTTGATACTACTAGTAAATCGTCTATGTATTTAAAAACAAATTGTTGTACTTCTGGTCCAAGGATAATGTCCATGGCCCTTGTAAATGAACCCACAGCGGTTTTCAGCCCAAAGGGTAACACTTGATATGTATAAGTCTTGCCATTGTATAGGAAGGAGGTAAATTGTGTACTGTCAGATGTCAAAGGGATTTGCCAGTATGAAGATCTTAGGTCAATAGTTGTCATATATTTTATAGAGGTGACTGAATTAAATATCTCCTCCGGTGTAATTGGCGCTTCATGGTCCGCAACCATACGTGAATTTATAATACGGGCATCTAAACAAATTCGTACAGAACCGTCCTTCTTTTTCACCACGGTCATAGGGCTAGCGTATGGAGAAGCTTCCCGTTTAATCACACCTAAATTAAGCATATTCTGGATGGTTTCCTCGACTTTCGGCCGTAAACTAAACGGAATGGGGTATGGTCTTTTTATAAAGGGCGTGGTATCGTACATTTTTATCTGGTGATGATATTTATCAGTTCGGCCAGGGTATTTATTAAAAACTTTCTGGTATTTAAGTAATAATTGAACCAACTGTTCTTTCTGCGAATCTGAAATAGTGTCAAGTGTTAGTACCTTATCGGACAGCTCTTCCACAGTATTTACATGTAGTGATCTATTAATTTTAGTCGACGAGAACGAATTTTGGAGAAAGTTACAATTTATCAGTGGGTCGTTGTCAGATATTGTATTTAATAAACAGCGAGTATTTACATTAAAAGGGATAACAAAATCGCGTGCCTCACATTTAATAGACATCGAATTGGTGGTAAAATCAAGTTTTGCCTGTACTCTGGTTAACCAGTCTACTCCGATAATAACGGGCCTAACTAAATTCTTTACGACAAGGAAAGTATGACTAAAACAGTGTGGTACATTCGGGACGGTAAATTGCAACCAAACCTGATAACGCACGCGAGTACTCAGCTGACCCATTGCTCCCCTTAAATGAGTCGAGGCTACAGGTAGGGTAGGAATGTTGGAATTTTCCTTAAGTTTTGAATAGTACTCCTCATTTATGCAGGTAACCTCACATCCGGAATCTATGAGGGTCAACAAATTATGAGTGCAGGAATTAATAATAATGTGTGGCAACATTCGAAATGTTGTAGCCGTTGATTGTTCTGCGGAAACTTGATCTAATGCGACTATGGTCATATTACTATTTCTGAAAATCGTTTCATACGAGAGAGTAATTACAGCCGGAACACAAAATTTTACAAAATGCAGTGGTTCTATTAAACCTACATTCGATTTTCCTAAGGGATGACCTATTGTCCAACCCATCCGTGTAAGAAACGTCACGCCCCTATTGTACAAACGCTTATGGGTCTCCAAATCTATTGGCGGGCAAGGAAGTAATTTAAAAGTATGCAAATTTTCTGAAGCAGTATCTAGGATATTAAAATCAACGGTATGTCCTTCGGGAACAAACTTAATAAAAGGAAATTCAGGAACCTTAACATTGGAGGTCTTGACCGGTCTTCGTGAGAGAACTTCCCCCCTTAACTCTCTCGCCGTAAGTTTTCCGAAGATGTCTGATTATTTCAATTATTACACCTGTTGTTAACGGTAGGGGGTGGTACTGAAAAAGGATGATTGCCAGTGGAAGTTGCGGTGGTGCTATTAGTTAAGGTAGGACTATTGGGATGATTTTGCGGTGAGAGACGAGTGTAGTGATAACGGTCAACTACTGCGGCGGTTGGGTGTGAGATAGAAGTTTTCGGTCGCCTCCCAGTGATAGCTACCTGCCTTTCTAAAAATTCAAGGGCGCCTGTAACGGTACGGTTACTCACTGTGGCCCACAGAGACTGTATGTTTAAAGGAAATTGTCGCATAATCTCGGAAATGATTATTATTTCGGGAATGTGTGGTGTAAGTAAACGGTAAGAATTAACCTGTTTTAAGAAGTATTCGGTCATAGAGGGCTGTTTGTCAGGGAGAAATTTATGATTATTCAGACGTAATCGTTCCGCATACTGCCGATCCTCCGACCAATACATGGAAAGAAAATCATCTTTAAAATTTTCATAGGACAACCAAGATGACTCGGTCCTATCCTTCCAATCAGAGGCGCTTCCTAACAAACAATCTTTGGCAATTACTAATTTTTCTGTTGGGTCAGCTCCAACAGCTTTACAAAAACGTTCTAATTTATTTAAAAATAATACAGGATTTTGTGACTGGTTAGACCGAAATACGGGTTTATCGGCAGAAGTCAAGGGGTTAGATTTTTTTGCTAAAGCTAGCGCTACTAGTTTCCAGTTTTCATCAGAAACGCCAGGCTCCGATGTAACATGATCTAGGGGTGTATTACCTGACCTAGTCCCACTGAAAACGTCTCCTCCAGTGTTAAGTTCAGAGTCCCGTGGAATACTTTGCACAGATGTTGTTTCTGCAGTAGCCGGCGGTTGAGGGACGGCACACATGGTATTGCATGTCTGTGCAATGTTGCCGTTCGTTGCTGATGGAAATGTACCGGCAGGTTGGCCAGCAGTTCGAAAGAGGGTTTCATTTATGTACTGCTGCTGCTGCATAAATGCGGTCAAGGTTGCTGTTTGCTGTTGCAGAAGGTTGCGTAACTCTTGCATCTCCGAATTAGGCCCAATCTCGCTTCTATCAGCTCGCTGTGTATTAGGTGCTTCCTGTCCATTTTCCATTTTTCTGCAAATTTAAATAACCGGCAGAATAATGCATTCACTATTATAAAACTAGGTGGCAATAAATATGACAGGATTAAAACGGTCAATATTGAGGATTTGGGAACGGCACTTTTTGTTCGCAGTTAACGAAAGGGACAAGGGACAGAAAAAGTGGACCAGTATAGGAGGTTCAAAATATTACCTACGTCGCCAAACTTACACATTGGCCCATGTCTGTCAACACTACACAACGTTTTCACTATGCAGTATATCCTGGTCACGGCGCCAATATCTGTAGTGTAACATACCCAGGCCTGTTTTAAAAATTAACGAAATAAGGGAAGGCGTGATCGTCTTAGTTTTATTTAACTTTTAGCATTTAATTAATTAATGGATTAATTGCCCCTACGTTGTGTTTTACGCAAAATAAGAATTATCTTTGTATACTGGTTACTCACGTATCTAGGGAGTGTTGACAGACAATAAAACAAACCTGTATTCACCTACCGTATAATTAACAAATATATGAACTTTGGCAAATATGGACAATAATATATCAACAAATGAGTTTAAAAGTGCCGTACTCCGACTAGGACTAACGAAGGGAAAGAGCGACGGCAGACAAACCCTCGATTTCAGCCCTTACAGCCAAGATCATAAAGAGTTCAGACGTACCACGTCTGATTCAAATAAAGCAAATTAAAAACTGTGCAATTATATTTCGTGCAACGCCAAATAAATTCATCACACACATACAAAACTGAAGAAATTTGTGTTAGTTAGCCGGTTTTCACCAGAAGGTACCCAAGGTCCCATACGGGAGCGACTGGGCTACAGCTGAAGGGTGTTGAACAACACTGAAGTGCTGATTCTGGGTTCCGATGGGTGTTGTTCAACGCACGGGAGAAAATATTAGTAAATACTCCAAGGCTCTTACAATCGTGGGGAATTTATCATACCAGGGGTAGCAAAGCAGAAATATAATTATCCAGGTAGAGTGAAATGATTACACAAATAACTCAAAATCATCTTGGCTGGGTTAAACATAGGTAATTTAAATGCAAAACAAATTAGATATAAAAATTGAGAAAGAAATACACAGAAACGATAAAATAATTAAAAATGCAAAATGTTTAGCAATACGAAATCATTCAAAATGGACACAATATCATGTAAAACAATAAGATAAATAATAGATAATAATAAAACTTACATTGTTTACACACAAATTCACAAACACTGGTTACCGCTCTTACAGCTAAAAGTCGAATGCCTCTAAAACAAAGAATCCACATCTGTTTTTTAAGACACATGTGTGTTCACCCCCCTTATCGGGTGGACCTGCCGGGTTTTAAGCAACTTTACTACCCATACAAATAAAATTGGGGTCCGGATTCCTTCAGGTTGGACGCGTACCTCCATTCTTTTCTATCCTGAGCTAACCTACGCATTTCCCTAAAAGTAGAACATCCTACATCCCTAACTATTTGAGAGCAGTAGTCTAATCTAGGCCTACCCCTACCTCTTTTTATTCCTATCTCTGACTCTAGTATGTCGCGAACTATTCCTTCGTGTCTTAGAAGGTGTCCTACCATCCTATCTCTCCTACTCTTTATTGTTTTCCATACCTTTCGTCTTTCCCCAACTCTTTCTAATACTTCCCTATTGCTAACCTTATCTATCCACGGTATCTTCATCATGCGTCTGTAACACCACAGTTCAAACGCTTCTACTCTTTTTCTATCCGCTTCTCCTATTGTCCAAGTTTCGCACCCGTATAATGCCGTACTCCATACATACGACTTTAAGAGTCTCTTCCTAGTCTCTATATTAACCGTTCTCGAACATAACAGTTGTTTCTTTTTGTTAAACGCAACTCGTCCCTGCGCCATTCTTTGTTTTATATCTTTAGTGCTCCTACCGTCTTGGGTTATTTTACTTCCTAAGTAGCAGAAATCCGCGACCTCCTCTATCTTCTCATTTCCTATTTGTATTTCAATTTTAGTTCTATTTTCACTCCATCTACATACCAAAATTTTAGTTTTCTTTTTATTGATTTTCATGCCGTAGCCCTGTGTCAAAACTGCTTCCATTTCATTCAAAGCAGCTCCTAATTCTTCTTTGCTAGATGCTAACACTGCTATATCATCCGCAAATCTGAGCATGTTAATAGTTTGGCCCTGTACATTGATCCCTGAGGCTGTTCTTTCCTTAACAATATTAATCGCATCTTCGATATATAAGTTGAAAACTAGAGGTGACAATGCACATCCCTGTCTCACTCCCTTCCGGATATCTACTTCCCTTCGTTCCTGCTCACATTCTATAACTGCCTTTTGCTCTTTGTAGAGATTATGTATTATTCTTCTGTCCCTGTATTTCATCCCTACCTTTCTCAGCACTTCGAACATCTTCCCCCATTTTACGTTGTCGAAGGCTTTTTCTAAATCTACAAATCCTATATATACGCTCTTTCTCTTTTCTATCGTTTTTTCTATAATTACTCGTAAAGCTAGAATGGCCTCGCGCGTTCCTATATTTCGTCTAAATCCGAACTGATCTTCTCCTAATATTTCTTCCGCCTTTTTCTCCATCCTTCTTTGCACAATTCTAGTTAAAATTTTTGACGCATGGGAAGTTAAACTGATAGTTCTAAAATTTTCGCATCTATCCGCGCCTTTCCTTTTTGGCAAAGCTACCATGATGTTCAGTTTGTAATCCTCTGGAATCTCGCCTGTCAGGTATATGCGACTAACTAATTTAAATAAACGATCTATTACCTCTTGACCTGCGCACTTTAAGATTTCTGCCTGCAAGCCATCTATACCTGGTGCTTTATTATTCCTTAAACTTTTTAGTGCTAGCTCAAACTCTTCTCTCATTATAGGACTCCCTAGGTTATCCCCTTCTACACTGCTTTCACTTTCTAATATATCTTGCACTTCCTGTCCCGCATATAAGTTTCCTATTCAATAAATACGGACAGCATATCAACAAGTTCTTGTTGTTGGAAGTTCATTTTAAAAAAATAATAAAATTGGTGATTAAACACAAAGACAGAAATGAAAACAACAAACGGGAACAACAAAAACAATTACTTGAAACACCAATAATAATGACAATGAAATCACTACAGAACAAGATTATAATAATAAACCCATTTTCAGATTGACAAGCAATAATCGTTCAAGGCTAATGATATTTTCACGATCCCTCATTTTTACATAAAATTGAAGAAAACGGGATTTTGCTAAAAAACTTCTTTATGTAACATTAGTTTATTTGGCCATTTTCATTCAAAATTTTGAGCTCTTTCAGATAGTGCAAGAAAAAATATACAATTCCATTTGAAAAATTCGACTTTTTGATGTTTTTTCGACAGTTTCAGAAAACATCTTTTTGCAAACACCCTGTATAGTATAAATAAAATTCAACAAATCTGTAAAAAACTACATGGTATTTACCAATACCAATACGAATTTCATCCTCTTAACTTCTACCAATTTCGAGATATAAATTTTTGAAATTTACTATTTATCTGTCAAAATTTTCGGGAAAAAATTTATTTCTCAATAACCATTAACAATAGACATAGAATCATGTTATCAAAGTAACATTAAATTATCATTTTAAAGCCGGAAAAATACAAAATTATACACATTCCATAACAAATAACAAAGTTGTACTTAATTCCAACTATTTGGACGCACCTGGTATAATTGAAAATATTTTTATGGAATAGAATTTTTGAAACGAGATAGGGTTTGTTATTAGTTTTTCTTTCTAACTATAACCGTATGCGCATTAAGCATATTTTGTATTAAACACTTTTTTTAAGCAGTGCCATTTCGAGTAAATGTTAACTTTTATTCAAAATGAACAGCATATCAAAATCCTCAAAAAAACTACATGTAACGCCAAAAATATTTATTTTTGGCAAAAATGTTTAATACAACCAAGTTAAATCAAATAAGGAACCCAAAAATGAAATCAAATACAGAGTGCTCCATATTAAAAAAATAGAAGAAATGGGTCAGCCTGTATAAATGAAAATAATTTTATGTAACAGAGAATCAAATAGGTGTCTCACATACAGCACGTGACCAACTAAATTGTCCAAAGTAACAGAATTTTATTTTACTTTTATTTTTACTATTTGTGCTGGAATAATATCAATTTGTATTTGCTATTCTCAGCAAGAAATAAGTTATTTAATAACAAAGCAATCCAATACGGCGTCCATAAGAAAAAAATACCCTTATGATGACTGCAAGTGTATGAAACGTTGGAGACAATTTTAGAGTACTGTAAAATATATTGATTAAACAACCACTTAAACCTGTTTTTACAAAACATCAAAATGTTAATAAATAACGAGGTGGACGGATTTCTCTGAAATTAACGTCAGAATAGCTGCCATTTCCGTTAATCCCGGAGGTGTGCATTCAATTTCCGTGTACACCCCTATATTGCTGTTTCGCCTGTGGTCTGGACTTCTGACATTTTGAACTTTTGTAATTTGTATATGTCGCACATATACAGAGATCGTAGACCGTAAACAAACCATCGAAAGAAAATATTCTCAGAGCCAAATGCTGAATTTTAAATAAATATTTTGTAAGTTTGGACCGGAAGTGGAAGGTATTAGAAAGAGTTGGGGAAAAGCAAGAGGTATAGAAGACAATAAAGAATAGGAGATATAGGACGGTAGGGTGGTAGGATGGTAGGACACCTTCTGAGACACGAAGGAATAGTTCGCGACGTATACTAGAGTCGAAGATAGGAATAAAAAGAGTTCGTACGATATCACGATATGTACCCGGAGGTCGGCTCCCATCAGGTTCTCGTTCCCAATAGAGTCCATTAGTGAAACGGCGAAATCAGAGCGCGAAATTTAAAACGCTATCCTAAGAGAATAATTGGATCAAATTTTTCATTGCATTTTAAATGGAGCTTAGATGACCTTGCACTTCTCATTCTGTTTTTACCTTTCATCCTGATTTCTTAACATTAAATCAATATATGGCGATTAATGTGTTAGTTTTAAAAAAATAACAAAAATTTACTAAAGCCCTTGATAGAAAATGAAGATACATATCTGAGAAACGGCACCATATACAAATTGCAGGTAGAATTAAAATGTAAAATAAAAAGGAGTGTTTCAGTAAGATCAACTTCCGGTAAAACCGGAAATGACGGAATGATTACATATTTTCTTAAAGTCCACCATATTTATCACGTCATGTGTGCAAGTTTTCAAAACAATATGTTTTCTGTTATCTACCTAAGATATGCCTAACGTAAGCTACACAGTCGTTCCTCATTTTTACTTTGTTTGTTGCTTAAAGTTCGGAGAGTATTTTTGTAATTCTGAAAGAAATTAGAGTGAATTTAAAATGCTTTATGAATGTTATGCAATGTTTGGTTTTGCCTTAAATTGATTCTATTAAGTCCCATTATTTTTGGAAGACTACCAAGACCTGACTCAGCTTTCAGATACTACGTATCTTTTCAACAAATCGCTGTAGTCGGGCGAACTTTAATCGCAATCCAATTATCTATACTGCAGCATTATTTCGCGGAAAAATAACATACAGGTCATTTGTGTTCCAGATAAGATCTTGCATAAAACAATGTGTCTAAAAATCGTGAATTTGAACAAAAATCGTGCACCTTCCAAATTATTTAATCACTGTCTTTTGGCGTGTGGGGTTAACTTATTAAGAATTCACAGCAGAATAAAGACAATGGGAAATAGGAATTTCATTATTAGTAGCACTTAGAATTTCTTTGGGGCAGTTGCAATAATGAATATTATAAACGCCAATAAGCGGGTATACACATTCGTTCCGCTGTAAATATAAAATACTGCTTCATTCTAGAAAATGGAGCAATTCGATAAAAAAAACAAACTGTAACACGCAATTCAAACACGAAACATTTCTTTTGATGAATATTTACGCCTGCTACAAAATTTAAGACACTGATTGGAATATTGGTAGGTTGTTAATTTATTGCGGGGGTTTCGGTAAGTTTCTTTTTCGCCATGTTGAAGTGTGTGGTTCAATAAGGCATGAAATTTTATTATGTCCTTTATTATTCTAATGAAGCTTTTTTATTCCCAAGCGTGTTTGTCAAATATTTATCCTGGCATTTTTCATTGAAAGCTTATTAGGGCAAGTATTTAATTTCATTCAATTTGCGATTTTCTGAAGGCATATTAAAATACGACGTATTTTTATCATTCTTTCGCCATTTTCAGAACTTTACAGAAATAATTCGTCTACTAAAACCGAAGTGGATAAGACAAGTGGACCGACGTGCCTCTAAAAGGTGAGTAGTATTTGTACGAGCTTATAGGCAAGAGAAGGGAAGTGCGAGAGGGGAATCGGGCCGATTTTCCATATTTCACACGTAGGAAATGCGACGCACTCAAAATGTATCATGTTATAACTTCCTCAAAAATTGTCTTACCGAGTTACAATTTGTTTAAAATTATTTCTTAAACCTCCAGGATGCCCACGAAATCTTTCAAATTGCAATTACATAATTACTTTCCATTCAGCTCTGCGATTTTCGAGACGTTGTCTTTTTGGTGCAATGGAATTTTCACCTATCGATGAACTATCCTCATTTTTAGAATTTGAACAAACTTCCGTCGGTAAAGTTATAGAGAAAGGATTGAATTTTATTTCACACCAAGATTCAATTCAGTATCTTGCATAAAAAAAAAGTTATGGCGATTTGAACACCATAATCGTTCTGAGCGCATAACTCTTGAGGAAGGAAAGGTTGCCACTGGCAGGTATACGATTTCAAGAGTTACGCGCTCAGAACGATTATCGTGTTCAAATTGCCATAACTTTTTTCTATGCGAGATAATTAATTGAATCTTGGTGTAAAATAAAATTCAATCCTTTCTCTATAACTTTGCCGCCGGAAGTTTGTCCAAATTCTAAAAATGAGCATAGTTCCTCGATAGGTGAAAATTCCACTGCACCAAAAAGACAACGTCTCGAAAATCGCAAAGTGGAATGAAAAGCAATTATTTAATTGCAATTTGAAAGATTTCGTGAGCATCCTAAAAGCTTAAGGAATAATTTTAAAAAAAATTGCAACTCGATAAGACAATTTTTGAGGGAGATATGGCATGATACATTTTGAGCGAGCCCCATTTCCTGGGCGCGAAATATGAAAAATCGGCCCGATTCCCCTCTCGCACTTCCCTTCTCTTGCCTATAATCTCGGACAAATACTACTCACGTTTTGTACGCATGGGAGGCGATACACTTGTCTTATCCACTTTGACTAAAACTAAATCATAGTTTAGGTAGATGACAGTAGTTTGACAATGAGTGCAGTGCATTTAACTTTTATTTATTCTAACTCCACGCGCCCTCTAAATGGCGGCTGATCTCTGGTAATGTTGCCAGAATAAAAAAATTGTTTACTCCTGATTCGAGATGCAACATTTTCATATATTATATCAACACATTATTGCTGGTTCTCGAGTTTAGGGTGCGGTTATTTTAAATGAAAGTAGGTATGCACTGTCTTATACAGGGTGCGCCACCTAAGCGTATTTCTTCTTTTGTACCTTTATTATACTTACATTTTTGGAAAAAAATGTCATATGAGAGACCAACCTTGGTTTTTGAATTTTTGTTACTTATATAAAATTATTTTGCTCGGGTTTGGTAAATGTCGAAACTCGAAGAGGCTCTTAAAAACGTATGTATGGAGTACGGCATTGTACGGATGCCAAACTTGTACGATAGGAGGAGCGGATCGGAAAAATGTGGTGCTGCAAACGCATGATGAAGATACCATAGATAGATAAGGTTAGCAACAGAGAAGTATTAGAAAGCGTGAACTTTGAAACGTGTTATCGCGTGTTATTCTCCAATCTCACCTTTATGGGCGACATAAAGGTCGTGCACGAATAACAACCCCTATACTTACTAAGTCATTTCTTGCACTTTAGCAGCGACTGAATTAAAGTTTTGAAACTTAGACCGCGTGCGACAGACCCAGTAAGTTAAGTTTTATCAAGGCAGTACGATCGTGCAATGGAGAAGTAACAACATTGATAAACTCAGTTTTACAGGAAGCCTGGGGAAGTTGCGCATCTAAATTTTAAAAAGCATCACGTGGACCTTGTGTTGAGATACCTTCTTAATGTGGAAATATCAAATCTAATGCTCATTTTTATTGTTCCCTTTGAATACCTGATAGATTTTGCTGATAACTAAAATTTTAGTTTTTGATACGTTATTCTTATTGCCTTACATGCAAAACTCATCAATAAGTGAACTGTAAACACGAGTACAAAATAACTATAGGAAATAAACTGCAACAATCTAAGTACTTACTTGACGATTCCTTATTTTCGGTTGCCAGATTTTCCGAGAGAATCGAAATAAATGTCTTGTACCTATTGCCATTATTAGTAAGAAAAATAAACTATTTATTGATGAATTAAATTTAAAAATAAGAAAATAATATAAACAATCATGATGTATTTCACAATAAAAGCATGGGAACTAATAGACAACGTATATTTTTAGAACATTCAGTAAATTTAGTGAGCGCTGAACTTGAGGAGACTTCAAAGAATGTTTTTAACCTTGGATATTGTCATTTACAATACAACATTTACATAAGTTTCGTTGTGATCTGATACTCAAATGTTATCGGGGACAGACGCTGGTTTTGCAGACCACAACTCGTGTGAATGCCGCTGACTTTTCTAAATTAATTATAATTTTAAAATGTTAGTGCAAATGTGAAATGAAGTTCACTATGTTATAATATACATAACATACTTGCATAATGTGTCAAATATTTAAATTCGTTACAGATGTTTTATATTTCGTCCTTATAAAAACGCTGGTTGAAACTGTTGCTAAAAGTTCAATTCCAAAAATAAATTAAATTACTGCACAAACTTTTCTCTGGTAGATTATCGAAATTAAAGAATCCTTAAAACACGCCAATTTTATTGAAATTATTATATAATATCTCTTCTAATTCAAACAATTTATATTGTTGCTAGCAAAATATTGTCTGAGATGTAGGTACGGTTTTTCAGCTATCAGTTTTTTTCTGAAAAAAACTGGTTTTGAAAATCCGCATTTTGCAATTGTGGGGGTGTCATCACAAAGAATTCTGTTACTGCGCATTATACCCACATACTATAGAATGTGCCAGAAATAATTTTATATCAAACAACTGAGAATCCTCAAAACCCGCTTATTTCAATTGAATCGCACTATATATTTTATTTTTGGATTCTTTGAAAAATACTCTGCTCAAAATTGTCTAAGGAACACAAATAATTTTCATTGAATGATTTTTATCATACAAGTCAAAGTGAGTAGGTTACACTATTTATTTGATTAACTTGTCTAGTACAAAATTGGCTAAAAATAAACTTGTAATGTTTTGCATTATGTATTTGTTTAATAATGAAAACATTTAAGTGGACAACAATACATTGTGTATTAAAATAAAAGTGTATTTCTGATAACGTTAATTTTCTGAAATTTGTACTCAATACGATGTACTGCCTGCTCAGGCATTAATGACTGCCCGGCACCGCCTAGGCGTACTTAAAATCAGCCTATCGATTGCATCTTGTGGCAATAGGGCTCACTGCTCTCTCAGTGCATTTTCAAAGGCAAAACGGCCTTCAATGTTTGCCATTTCTTGAATTTAATTGCGAAGAAGTACCCATCGTTACCAAGCACTGTCGCCTCCAAACCTACTACCTATTCCGACGTTTTGAAGAATAGCACTGAACCGGCTGTGATCGTGATGCCGAAGGAAGACAAGCAGAAGCACTCCATAAAGAAATCTGAAATCTTTCAGAGTATTGACCCGGTGGATTTGAAGATTCAGCTGGCTAAAGTCAAGAATTTGAGAAACGGCGGAGTTTTGATAGGGTGTGAAAATGTTGAAGATAATGTTAAGTTTAAGCAATTGGCGAATGCAAGGTTATCGTCTGATCGATATAGCATTAAGGAGGTAAGAGGCATCAATCCGAGAATTCGAGTGGTAGGCATAACTGAGAAGCTGTCGCATGAAGAAATCGTGGATTACATACTGAAGATGAATTCTGCTACGTTTGATTCTGATTTGGAGTGTAGACTTCTCAGTCTTGACCCTCTGAAGAGGGATAAGAACATGTTCCAGGCTGTTTTGCAGGTGGACCGAAGCTCTTATAACAAAGTAATTCAGTCTGGCTATCTATTTGTGGGTTATGACTGCTGTCGTGTTTATGATGCTGTTGTTGTACTGAGTTGTTATAACTGTAATGGTTTTAACCATTCATCCAAAAACTGCAGCAACAAAATTTCGTGTCCACCATGTGCAGAAAATCACGCTGTGAAGGACTGTAAAGCTCAACAGTTGAGATGTCCAAACTGTAAGAGTGGAGAAACAGAAACAAATGCGTCGCATGCTGCTTGGGACGTGACTTGTCCATGTTACGTCAGAGCAGTAGATAAACTGAGGACGGATTTACTAGCAGTCCGATAGCAATCCGAGGACTCAACTTCTGGCAATGTATATTATTGTACTCAAGGGTCTCCTACTGATGCCATGGGAAACATACATTTATATTACCAGAATGTCCGCGGCCTTAATACTAAAATAAATGATTTCTTTAGCGCAGTGTCTGATTGTGAATATGACTTTATATGTCTTACTGAAACTTGGCTGAGGAATGATGTGAGTAGTGGTGAACTGTTTGTTTCCTGAGGATTATGTTGTCTTTCGTGATGATTGTGAGTTTAATACTGTTGGAGTTAGTCGAGGTGGAAGTGTTGCCTTGGCGGTTAAGTCATCTTTTATTGTAAAAAAAATAATTTTTTTGTAATTACCAATAATCTACCTATCGTTGATATATCGTTACTAGACTTGATTATTAGTAACATATCTTGTGATGTATCTCTCTGTGACATCCCATTATTGCCTGTGGATGTGTACCACCCTCAACTTGAAATAACGTTTTCTGTCCGTTTGTGTAAAAATAGTAATTTCCCAACTTCAATACAATGTGATAAATATAATTTTTATAAGGCTATCCCCTGCTTTATGGTAAACTTCTTCAGATGAACTGGGACACATTAAGTGATTTTGAGCAGCTTGATGACGCAATAGCCCATTTTTATTCTTTACTTAATTCGGTGTTAAAGGAGTGCGCCCCCACCTACACGAAATCCAACAAGAAAAGTAAATATCCGAGTTGGTTCACTGCAGACATAATAAAAATTATTCGCATGAAAGATAAAGCCCGCAAACTGTACCACAAATATGGCAATGAATACTACTTAAATAAGTTTAAAACCCTAAGAAGCAATTCTAAAAGTTTGATAAC
The DNA here is from genome assembly GCA_963966045.1 of Xestobium rufovillosum. Lineage (NCBI taxonomy): Eukaryota > Metazoa > Arthropoda > Insecta > Coleoptera > Ptinidae > Xestobium > Xestobium rufovillosum. The sequence goes on from OZ014496.1 coordinate 19,749,676, forward strand.
TCAATCATATGGAAATTATTTAAATAACATTGAACAATCAATAGGCTGTGAACCGAAGAAGTTTTGGTCCTACATTAATAATAAAAAAAGATCTTCGCGCATTCCAGGTACAATGTTTTATGGGGATGAAACTTTGGACAAACCACCAGATATTGTCAATGCTTTTGCCGATTATTTCTCAAGTGTTTACCAGAAATCTTGCCCAGAGAATGCGGATAACATTGATTGTCGATCATTTGTGTCTCAGTTTAGTTTGAACGGGGTTTGCGATACTGATGTAATGAAATCTATAAAGAAATTAAAAAACAAGATGACTTCAGGACCTGATAACATACCCAGCTTTCTAATCAAGGACTGTTCTTCAGTTTTTGTACATCCCTTGAAGATTATTTTTAATACTATTCTTAAAACGGCTACATTTCCGACCTGTTGGAAACTTTCTCGTGTTTGTCCAGTGTTTAAATCCGGGAACTCTGATCATCATCATCATAAGGTTCTCAGTCCGAAGACTGGTTGGACGCGTACCTCCATTCTTTTCTATCCTGAGCTAACCTACGCATTTCCCTAAAAGTAGAACATCCTACATCCCTAACTATTTGAGAGCAGTAGTCTAATCTAGGCCTACCCCTACCTCTTTTTATTCCTATCTCTGACTCTAGTATGTCGCGAACTATTCCTTCGTGTCTTAGAAGGTGTCCTACCATCCTATCTCTCCTACTCTTTATTGTTTTCCATACCTTTCGCCTTTCCCCAACTCTTTCTAATACTTCCCTATTGCTAACCTTATCTATCCACGGTATCTTCATCATGCGTCTGTAACACAACAGTTCAAACGCTTCTACTCTTTTCCTATCCGCTTCTCCTATTGTCCAAGTTTCGCACCCGTATAATGCCGTACTCCATACATACGACTTTAAGAGTCTCTTCCTAGTCTCTATATTAACCGTTCTCGAACATAACAGTTGTTTCTTTTTGTTAAACGCAACTCGGCCCTGCGCCATTCTTTGTTTTATATCTTTAGTGCTCCTACCGTCTTGGGTTATTTTACTTCCTAAGTAGCAGAAATCCGCGACCTCCTCTATCTTCTCATTTCCTATTTGTATTTCAATTTTAGTTCTATTTTCACTCCATCTACATACCAAAATTTTAGTTTTCTTTTTATTGATTTTCATGCCGTAGCCCTGTGTCAAAACTGCTTCCATTTCATTCAAAGCCGCTCCTAATTCTTCTTTGCTAGATGCTAACACTGCTATATCATCCGCAAATCTGAGCATATTAATAGTTTGGCCCTGTACATTGATCCCTGAGGCTGTTCTTTCCTTAACAATATTAATCGCATCTTCGATATATAAGTTGAAAACTAGAGGTGACAATGCACATCCCTGTCTCACTCCCTTCCGGATATCTACTTCCCTTCGTTCCTGCTCACATTCTATAACTGCCTTTTGCTCTTTGTAGAGATTATGTATTATTCTTCTGTCCCTGTATTTCATCCCTACCTTTCTCAGCACTTCGAACATCTTCCCCCATTTTACGTTGTCGAAGGCTTTTTCTAAATCTACAAATCTTATATATACGCTCTTTCTCTTTTCTATCGTTTTTTCTATAATTACTCGTAAAGCTAGAATGGCCTCGCGCGTTCCTCTATTTCGTCTAAATCCGAACTGATCTCCTAATATTTCTTCCGCCTTTTTCTCCATCCTTCTTTGCACAATTCTAGTTAAAATTTTTGACGCATGGGAAGTTAAACTGATAGTTCTAAAATTTTCGCATCTATCCGCGCCTTTCCTTTTTGGCAAAGCTACTATGATGTTCCGTTTGTAATCTTCTGGAATCTCGCCTGTCAGGTATATGTGACTAACTAATTTAAATAAACGATCCATTACCTCTTCACCTGCGCACTTTAAGATTTCTGCCTGCAAGCCATCTATACCTGGTGCTTTATTATTCCTTAAACTTTTTAGCGCTAGCTCAAACTCTTCTCTCATTATAGGACTCCCTAGGTTATCCCCTTCTACACTGCTTTCACTTTCTAATATATCTTGCACTTCCTGTCCCGCATATAAGTTTCCTAAATATTCTTTCCACCTATCTGCCTTCTCCCCGCTTTCGATTAGGATATCTCCTGCCTCATTCCTAATGCTTTTGGTACTAGATCCAATTTCTCTAAAATTTCTCCTAATTATTTTATATGCTTCATCAGTCTTTCCTATTTCGAACTTATTTTCCACTTCTTTGCACTTATCGTCGATCCATTGCTCTTTCGCTTTCCTACATTTCCGAATAATTTCCCACTTGATCGCCTTATATCTTTGTTTCCCTATTTCATCTAACCTATTTTTATATTTGCGCCTTTCCTCTATTAGACTCACAATATGTTTTGTTATCCAGGGTTTCCTACTTTCATTCTGTTTATGACCCAAAATATCCCTAGCTGAGGAAACTAAACTATTTTTAATGCAATTCCATTCTTCCTCTATGTCCCTAACAATATTTTCGCCCGCGCCCTTTAGTACCTCGTTTGTCTTTTTCTCGAACTTATCGCGCGTATCATCATCTTTTAGTTTCTCTGGGTCAAGATACCTTCTTCCGCTTCGTTTTTTCAAAATCTTAAATTTAAGATTGGCCTTCATAACGACTATATTGTGATCACTATCTATATCTGCTCCTGGATAACTTCTACAATCCCTAACTTGATTTCTAAATCTTTGCCTAACAAGAATGTAATCTATTTGATATCTCCCTAGGTCTCCTGGCATCTTCCACGTGTAGCGTCTCCTAACATGATGGTGAAATAGAGTGTTCGCGACCGTTAAGTTATGTTTATCGCAGAACTCTATCAGTCTCACTCCCCTATCGTTCCTATTGCCTAATCCAAAGGGACCAACTATTCCGCTCTCTCGCACTGTGCCTACGACTGCATTGAAATCTCCTATAATTATTAAATTTTCGTGTCCTCTCACAAAATCTAGCACATGTTCAATATCACTATAAACTGCCTCTACGACCTCATCACTGTAGTTAGAAGTGGGCATATATACCTGTATTATTACTGTTTTTACAGGTTTCGAATCTAACCTAACCATAACTACCCTGTCACTTTGCTGTAAGAAATTTTCTACACTCTGCCCTACTTTTTTCCGCATAACAATTCCTACTCCCGAATTTCCTCCTACAGATCCTGTGTGTATTACTCTAAAATCTCCGCTCCAGAAGTCTCCGGCTTCTGGCCATCGCACTTCACTAATACCTACTACGTCTAATGCTAACCTATCCATCTCAATTTTCAAATTCTCTAACTTTCCTACTTGTTTCATGCTTCTAACATTCCACGCTCCGACTCGTGTGATGTTACACTTATCATTTCTGATGACTCCCCCCGAAGCAGTCCCCGCCCGGAGATCCGAATGTGGGACTATTTTACCTCCGGAATATTTTACTCCAGAAGGTGCCATCATCATAAATTCGAAGTACGCTGTACCAGGGATAGAATAATGTGGTGGTTTCCCGTTGCCTTCCACATCGCAGTAGTGTGTATCACAGTGCCATACCGACCCTCACGATCTCTGCCACTATGATTACTGAAAGAGCTGCTGCCCCCTTTCAGGGACTTGATTTAGTCTGGCTTCTCAAATAAAAACCCCTCCAAATGGTTAAACCTATGGTTCGGCTCTTTAGATCATTGAAGCGCGCAAGCCATCCCACCCGTCCCAGTATTACTAGAACTGCGTCAAGGTAGAAGTCCTTTGGGTAGGGGAACTCTGAATCGGTTAATAATTATCGTCCCATTAATATAATTTGTAATAAATTTTGCTAAAATATTTGAAATAATTTTATACAATTTTTTATACGACCAAGTAAGTCCTTATATTTCACCCGTTCAACATGGCTTTGTTGAGCATCGGTCAACGGTTACGAATCTTGCTGTTTTTACGCAGTATGCTGCTGAAGTTCTAGATAGTCAAGCGCAAGTAGATGTTATTTATACTGATATGCAGAAGGCATTCGACCAAATCGATCATTTTATAGTTTTGGCAAAGTTGAATGGATTTGGGGTAAGCAATAAAATTTTAAAATTGTTGGAGTCATATTTGATGAACAGGCAACAGTTTGTTGCTTACGGTGGATACGAGTCATACAAATTTACAGTAACATCTGGGGTTCCCCAGGGATCTAATTTAGGACCACTTCTCTTTTTAGTATTCATTAATGACTTTCCGGGTATTGCTGAATGCAACAAATTGTTGTTTGCAGATGACTTAAAAATTTATTCATCTATTCACGATTATGCTGATTACGAAAATTTACAGATTCAGTTAAATAATATCTCGGATTGGTGCGATGAAAATAAATTGCATACCTATTAACATTTCTAAGTGTAAAGTGATGTCTATTTCTAGGAAGTCTCATAATATGCTGTTCAATTATAGAATTGATAATACTGAAGTAAGCAGATGTGATACAGTTAAGGATCTAGGCGTTACATTCGATACATCTTTTTCATTTTCGGAACATTGTAAATATTGTTAATTCTTCTTCAAAAATGCTGGGTTTTATTATCAGAAACAGTAAAAGTTTTAAAAATAAACAAACCTTTAAGACAATGTTTTATGCTTTTGTAAGGTCAAAATTGGAATATTGTGCCCTAATTTTCTATCCAATGTACGATTGCCACATAAATGCTCTAGAGGCTGTACAGAGGAGATTTTTGAAGTACTTGCATTACAGGCTATATGGCGTATATCCTTTGCAAGGATTTGATCATAATGTGCTTTTGGCGAAATTTCGGGTGCTTTCTTTGCAAGCTAGGATAGTTAATATTTCCGTAGTTTTCTTGTATAAGCTTCTTAATAATTATACGGACTGTTCAGAATTGTTAAAAAAATTAAATTTAGAGTTCCAAGAATTGAAGCGAGGCAGGAGCGCACATTTTTCTGCTCAATGTCGAAGACCAAACTTTTGGAAAAATCTCCTGTTAATGTTATGTGCCGTAATTTTGATACTTTGTGTTCGTGTGACATTCATTTCATCCCACTCAGAGAAATGCTGTCTGGTAGTTTATAGTTGCTTTGTATGGGTTATAATTATTTTTTGTAATTTGTCCTGAATTTGGATGTAATCCGTTGGACAATAAAGCTATTATTATTATTATTATTATTATTATTATTATTATTATTATTATTATTATTATTATTATTATTATTATTATTATTATTATTATTATTATTATTATTATTATTATTATTATTATTATTATAACTGGAAGAATTTGACTCTGCAACATGTCCCGCACATGCTCAATGGGGTTGAGGTCGGGAGACTGAGGAGGCCACGAAAAAAGAGCAATGTTCTCTTCTTCAAACCAATTTTGTACCTGATGTGCAATGTGAGGACGAGCAGTGTCCTGCATATAAACCAAAGAGTAGGTACTCATTTCCGGTATAGCCATCCCATCATCCCAATATTTCAGATAGAATGGTCAAAACGGAGAACTCATGTGTCCGAATGTGTGTAATTTGATGTAGTAACTCCAGGAGATGTTGAAACAAGACATTTTAACAACATTGCTGCTATCACGATATCCGAGGAAAGCGAATTCAGCGAAGTAGAAATAAATTTAATGGAAAGCAACAAGCAGTAGCTGATATTATATTTATTTACAATTATTAATTCTATTTATCGTCTTTTCATAATATTATTCAAAGAAAACTCCAAAATATTTATACCTAATGTTTACGACATAAGATTTGGAAGTTGCATCAACACATAAAAAATGCAACATACAAACTACTGTTGACTTAAGAAATGCTAGGCGAACATAAATACGTGCGTATTACCTACCTACACACTTTACTAACATTTAGAATTCTGAACAGTGGTGGCTCATAATGAAGAACTCTAGGGCGCCGCCCTAACCCCCTCCCCTCAAATTAAACAAAATCACGCCCCGAATTTTCCTCCTTTTAATAATTTTTATCTAATTAAGTCGACCTGTGGATGTCTTTCTGGCGCCGGCTGATAGGCAACCGGACTTACAGTGAAGTATAGGTGATACGTGGAAATAGGTATCTGTTTTTGAAAAATTGAAAGTGACGGCCAGTCGTCAGGCGAACGTAAGAGAAAACCAGAGGACGACGAGGATCGAGATGTTTTTAAGAGGAGTAGAAGACTGGTGGGAACACCAACTAAGGCATCCCAAAGCGATTCCCTGAGTGATGGGACAAACCAAAACGAAATAAAGGAAATGCTTAAAGTGGTCTTGCAGAAGGTTAAGGAAATACTAAATGAAAATCAAGAATTTAAACAACAAATGAAAACATTGCAGAAGGAAAACAGAGACCTAAATGAAAAAGTTCGCGAAATGTCAAACAAAATGGAAAAAATGGAGTTCAAGTTGGAGAAGTACGAAAAGAAACAAAAACGGTGCAAAGGATAGATCTGGTTGATGCGCCTGATGAGAGGAAGCTCAGAGAAAAAATAACGAATTTTGTAAGCAGTTATCTGGAGATTGAAGTAAAAATAAAGAAAGCATTTAAGATAAATAAAAAAATGTGTGTGATAGGAATGCAAAATTACGAGGAAAGATGAAAGTTTTGAAAAATAAGAGTAAACTACGAAAACTTAACGGGCCTTTAGTATATATAGAGAATGACTTAACAGGAAATGAAAGACACATACAGAAGATTATAAGAGATAAAGCGAACGAGGAAAGAGGAAGGGGGCGAGAAGTAAGGGTGGGATATAATAAACTAACGATTGATGGGAAATTGTGGACTTGGAATAGAGAAAGGTGTGAATTGGAGCAGGGAGATGGCCACTGCTTGATAGAAAGTAAACACGTAAGAAGTGTTCAAGATGTACGTAGTTATAGAGGTGCAAATGTAGACTCTGATCATATAATAGTCAAAATTAGGTTTCGGCAAGAAATACCAAAAAAGGACCAAATAAAGAGTAAATAAATATGAAGCAGTATAATAAGGACCAGATGAAAGACGAGAAGGTTAGAACTGCTTTCAGAGAAAGGCTGGAGGAAATGCGGTCAGAGAGAGAAAGTGCTGATTGAACGGAAGAAATTTGGCGAGAATTGCAAATGAATATCCAGAAAGTTGCAAACGAAGTGATACCGAAAAAAAACAAGAAGTAAAAAGGATTGGTTTGATGCATGTTGTAAGAGTGTAATAGAGCAGAGAGATAAGGCTAGATTGGAAATGTTTATTAAAAAGACTGAAGAGAGTAGAAGATACTATGAACAAATGCGAAAAGAAACTAAAACGATATGTAGGAGAAAGAAACGACAAAGAATATACGAGAAATTAGAACAAATACAGCAAAATTCTAAGAATAAAGAAATAAGGAATTTTTACCAAGACGTAAAGAAGGAGACACACTCAAATAAAAGAACCCTAGTGTATTGCAAAGGCAAGGATGGACAATTGATAGGTGCAGTGGACGATAAATTGAAAAGATGGAGAGAGTATTTTGAGGAAATTTTAAATGAGGATGAGGGTGTAATAAATACCGAAGAAAATCAACAGTGTATGTTGGAATTGGAACAATCCTACCCCACAGAGGAAGAAATTCCCACGGAACAAGAGATAAGAGACACTATTAGGAGGTTGAGGAACAATAAAAGCCCCGGGGGAAAATGGAATAACGGCGGAGTTAATAAAAGAAGGCTATAGTTGATTTGATTCAGCAAGTGTGGAAAGAGGAGGTAATGCCGAATCAATGGTCAGACGCTCTACTATGCCCCATACTAAAGAAAGGAGATTGAAGGAAAGATCTCAGAAGATTTTGAAGTGAACCGAGGCCTCAGATAGTACTAGAGGAAATTATTAGGAAAAGTAATATTCGTACACAGGGAATCATCTATCACCAAAGACATCAGTGCGTGGCTTATGCGGATGATCTGGTTTTGGTTACTAGAACTCTGTGGGAGCTTCGAGATATCTTCTGCCGGTTGGAGGAAACGGCAAGAAATTTTGGACTGAAGATCAACGAAAAAAAAACGAAGTATTTGGAAGTGACACCGGGAATAGTAATGACTATTTAACAGATACCTATTCTGATAAGCAAAAATTCCAGGGAGTGAAAACCAGTTATTTCTCCTAAAATGCACTATGCACGAATTCCCAGCTCTCAAATTGACTATGATACACAGCACGTTTCTGGGTAACGAAAACCCCACCCATATGTTATCCCCCCCCCCAATTATGACCATGGGAAAGAATTGGACTGCCCGTAATAAGCTGTAAACAGAGTACCGAGATCTGTAACTATCTTAACTTTCCTAAACTCTAGAAGACTAGACTTTACTTTTAGACATTAATTTTTGATTTTTGCGTTGATTTATCTCAAGTAAAAGTAGACTAGGTTTTACTTTTGAACATTGCTTTCGCGGTTCTTATCTTATTTTTGTGAAGAGCAAGAGAAAGAAAACTGAGGAGAAAACGTTATTTCAGAATTCATAAGTTGGGGTGGGTTGAGTTAAAATTTTACGAAAAGGCTGTACATGTATTTTTGGCAGAGCCCTCCCTCTTGAACAAGTCACTAGCCGCCACTGATGTTGGAATAAGTGAGCTCTCAAAATACGATAGTTTTCTGAAGTTACTATTACAATATGTATCGTATTTTTATTATTCTTGTGTATTCTTCTATACATATAATTCGTTGCGTTGCTAAAGTTTGAGGGCAGTTTTCAACTTTGGTAAGCGTCAGTTTAGACAAATTTATCTCCCATGAAGTCTCACTTGCAGAGAGTTATTATTATTTCAGTAGGTACCAAGGCATAAGGAATGCTTAGAATATTGAAATCTTGAATAATTTAGGAGGCAGAATGATCAACACGAGTCTTTAATGTCATAAAATTGACAATGAAACTCTTATTTATATTCTACGACAACTGTTATTATTCATGATCGTGCAACTCGGGAAGTCAATACTTTTATTCTTGATACTTGCTCTTGTGCTTATACGAAAGGTTGGTCGAGTTATGTTTTCGCAACATTCCGTTTGAATTTAACTATAGGTATTGCCATCATTGAAGATGCCCCACTAACCTACAACAGAACGAACTGCTATATGCACCTAAAATCTGGAGGCAGGAACAGCTTCTTCTTGACTGAAAAACTAAAACAACGAGCAAAATTATTTATAAGATAGTAAATACCTACCTAGCACAAATTCTTCTCAAGAATGAACCATGATGACCGATTTCATCTGTAGTTTTTTACTAATGCAGGGAAAATATTTTGGGAAGGCCGTTGCGAATTAAAATTTAAGTTTGACTGCATCGAATTTTTTTAATTTTTTTAATCCTCTACGCCAAAATTTGTATTCCTATAGGGCTGAATTTCAGATGCATCTTGATTTTTAGTAGAAACGCCGTGGGTGTGTGGTGAGATATCTTTGATATGCAACAGCGCAGATTTTTTTCGCAATATGCAGAAAGATCCATGCGAATTTATTAGGAATCTACTCGAAATGTCATTCCTCCAATGTCATCAGTTTGGTGGGCACACAAAGGCATATGATGCATGTGTATTCTAGATCGTCAGCCAACTAGTGCATTTTGCGTTTATTATTTCGTGTGACTAGAATTTCGTTGCATAAACTATAAATAAAAATGTTAGTAGTCGCAATTACCCATGTAGCCTTGGGTTCAGTGGTTCGGAAACACGTTTTGGTGCAAATCTTCAGTAGCGCGTTCGATTCCCATTAAAGGCAAAATTCACCTGGATTTCACTAGTTGCTCTATTCATCGGTGACGGATGTAACTGGTGATATATGTTATTACTTATGGTAATAAGGGCGCCAAAAATAAATAAAGAAAAAAAAATAAATTAATCCTTTACCATACCAAGACCTATCGCAACGAACTTGTACCTTGACGAAGTTCTATTATTTAGATAACACTGAAACAGGTGGCATGACTTGTATACGTCAATGATCTGAACCGTAGGTTTAATTTTCAGTTCTTATTTTTAATAGCCCAACTTTTATATACTATGTAAATAAAAATTCAACGCACCACAGTAATCGTCCTTCCCAAAATAAAAACAAAATAAATGTTTATGTTACATCACGACACTAATTCAAAAAGAACAAGAAACCTTGCACAAACTCGAATATAAAAGAAATTCGCTCTAAACAACAACTAAAACAATGCATTGGCATCCATTGTGTGCCCAACAAACTCTTAACTGTCAAAATCTGTCCCTTTTAACGCATATACCTTTACGGGATGCTCATGATATTCACTACGTACTACAGACAAAATGTAATTTTGATATCTCGAATAATATAAGATATAGGAAACGAATACGTACGATCTGTATAGAGTTTCCAGAAAGAAAAATTGTAGGTAGTTCATAATTTTGTTTTACCAGGTCTTCGGAATTTTGTTTCTGCAGTTTAAAATTACGAGTATAACTAAGGGCGATCATGGATAACTCGCATATAAATTCGATTGACTAGAATAATTGCTTATTACGCAAAGTTTTATTTTAAACGATACTTTCAACATGTATAAAATATATTATTTACAGTCAGTTCTACTCTGCTAAGAAATCAGCAGTTCATGAAATTCTATCAACCATCAAGAAAAAGAATTCAATGCCGACTAGATTTATAGAGCACTTAAAGCTTCGCAAGTACTTCACTTCGATTTCGTCACACTTTATTAATCGAAAAAGCTGAGAGGCTATTTTCGTCACTGCTTCTTTGAGGAGATTGGGATTTCAGAAAGATTATTTAATGAATAATGTTTAGTAATGAGAATCGGTTATAACTGGAATCCATAAATAGTTAATTTGATTTTGAACTCAGTTGAACATAAATATAACTGCTCATTATTAATAAGGATAATTTAAGAATTAAATATAAAGAGAATATAAAGTATTTTGGAGAAACTTAAGGGAAATTGGACCTAGTAGCAAATCCGAGAGCAAATCATTTGAAATGAAGTGGGAAACATCCTAATTGGAAACCAGGTGTGGTAGAGGAAATATTTGGGATACTTATATGCGGAATATTAATTAGGAATATACCTATTAAAAAGGAAATCTGTGTCGAGGAGGACCACCTTTTCTCGTCTAAAATGAGGGAAGCGATTTTACGATATCTAGATGCGTATTAAATGTGGTGCTATAGGCGAGGGATTAGTCCGCAACAAACAGAGGCGAAGATAGGAATAGAAACATGTGGGATATTATATTTCCGAAAATGTAGGAAAGCGAAAGAACAGTGGATTGATAACAAATGCAAAGAAGTGGAAGATAATTTCGAAGTAGGAAAAACTGACGAAGGGTATATAAAATAATTAGGAAAAATTTCAGAGAAATTGGATCTAGCAGCAAGAACATTAGAAACGAGGCAGGTGACATCCTAATCGGAAGAGAGGAAAAGGCAGATAGATGGAAGGAATATTTGGGAATTTTATATGCAGGACAAGAACTAGAAAATATATTAGAAAAGGAAATGAGTGTAGAGAAAGCTAACCTAGGCTGTCCCATAATAAGGGAAGAGTTTGAGTTAGCATTAGAAAGTTTAAAAAACAATAAAGCACCAGGTGTAGACAGATTGCAGGCAGATATTTTAAAGCGTGCAGGTCAAGAGGTAGGAAAGCGTTTATTTAAACTAGTTAGCCGTATATTCGAGACAGGTGAGATTCCAGAAGACAGGGAGGGATGAAATATAGGGACAGAATAGTAATACGTAATCTCTACAAAGAGCAAAAGGCAGTTATAGAATTTGAGCAGGCACGAAGAGAAGTAGATATCCGGAAGGGAGTGAGACAGGGATGTGCATTGTCACCTCTAGTTTTCAACTTATATATCGAAGATGCGATTAATATTGTTAAGGACAGAACAGCCTCGGGGCTCAGGGATTAATGTACAGAGTCAAACTATGTATTAACATGCTCAGATAATTTTTGCCGTTCGCTGTAGGTCCGCAGACATTGTTGCTCATCATAGTGCAGGTATATACTTCACGCTCTACTACGTGAAGTATTTTTCAAGCTGTAATTGCTTCACCGTACCCCACGATTCTTATTTATAAATTGGTGCGTTGGGCTCTTAAGGCTACTTTTTCTCTACAAGCGTTATTGCTTTTTATAATGCAATTATTCTAGTATATCCCTCTTGACGAATGAAGGTAATGTGGGGTTAGTCTATAGATTTAAGAACCAGCCAAAGTTATGCGCAAAAATTTTCCTTGAAGTGCCTTCCCCAAGCACTGTAATCTCTAATTTATATTCTAGAAATTTATAGAGTAAACAAAATCCCATGGCGAATATAATAAAATAAAGTTTGTTTATATTTTCCAGCAGGACCAAACAAAACCATTTTCTTTATCGGTTGATTTTGTTTTCTTGCACGAGACATCCTGACAGAATTTAATAAGGAGGATAAAATTATTCATTTTATAGCTTCAGGCTGTGCCGTAATTTTTTTTACATTTCATAATATAAAGGAGATAAGACAAATGCTTCTCTCGAGACCTATTGTTGGCATCTCGACGTTTCGTCCACTATTACAAGAAAGTCTTCAGAGATAATAGGCTAACACTGAACTGGTTAAGACTAGAAGCTGAGGGCTTATAAACCAGAAGAATTGGTGACTGACGATTACGAGATAAGGAACAAGTTTCAAAATTTATGATCACCGGATGCATAACAGGCAAGTGAGTTGGGGCGCCAATTTGGAACCGGCTCGAATCCGAGTAGGGCCTAATATGGAAAATTCAGTCATCGTATGAAAGCTGTGGTTCGCAGTTCAGGGTAAACTGTAGGTGCCATCTAATCTCTATAGTTGGCTTTAAAAAGTTGCTGGAAAATTTTTAAAATCAGGTTTGGTCCTCGTTGTCGGAGTTTGGTGTGTGGTGTCACAAGTCGAGAAAATTCCTCGATTCCATCTCATCTCTCCAATCCCAACATCTCAGTTTTCCTCGGAGGAAACTCTTAAAAACGTTCAAATGGATTAGAAGATTATACCGTTACAAAAAGTAGACGATGGGAGAATCGAATAGGAGAAAATCAGAACCGCTACAGAAGCATAGAGATAAAACGATAGAACACCTGAGACACGAAGGATTAGTTCGCAGAGATAAGGAATAAACAGTAAAGACTAGAGGAGGTGGTGCAAATGTGGAAACCCAGTTTGTTTTTAATTTTTAAAAAATCAGTGAATCGTTATTTTAATCTGGAAAATTGCCTTAAAATGCCTAATAATGTTAGAAATAGGGGACCATAAGTCACAAATGCAAAAACCATGTACGCAAAAATTAAAAAATATTTGGCTAACTTACTACATTTTCGATTTTTCAAAAAAGTGCGGGTAATGTGGAAACACCCTACAATTACAGTAAATCAATGTGTGAACACATAAAGATGTTGGAATATTGAAGTTTAAAGATTATATTCTTTTTATAATATGTTTTTATGCATAGAAAACATTATTCGTTGATAAAAAAATACAACACATTGCCCTCATCCACATGTTTCCAAGTTACCCGCACTTTAGCCAAACTGGATTTTACGAGTTAAGTCAAGAAAACGTTAGCTTATGATTCATTGAAATCCAACAATACCTTCCCTACACTGCGATAACTCCCTTTCCCAATACTCTGATACGCATTACGCTACCTCTATGATAAGTTAAACTAAATAATACCACAAACTTACCTCCAAAAACTTCACCCGAAAATCACGAAACAGTAATCGACGCACCACCAGTAACTACAATGCCCGACTGATTCCTAGCGCTGCTTCGTGACGAATAGGAACGAGAGTGACTGTTTACGGCAATCGCCGCTAGAGTGAAGCTCTCTGCAGTCGAAATACTTGCCGTTTCCACATTACCCTCATGTTTCCACATGCAAATAAATAGGAATGTTCTCCTTTCACTACGGAAACGCCTAGATTAGCTGTCTTTTGGACTGAATACTTGATGATCTGCATCTATAGAACTATGCCAGGATAATTTTTACGCAGTGTCTTCCCTCCTGATACCTGGAGGCGACCGGCTAAGTATGTTTTTGTCAGCATGCTCATAGGATATCAGATAAAACCATAAAACGCCAGATTCGGGCGCAGCGTTTTGCGCAGATAGGTCAGTTTTTCCGTTATGTACAAAACTTGCCTATCCGTAGCACATAAAGGATTCGACAATGAAACCATCTCTCGGAGAAATTAAATTATCTCATGCCATAACCGACAATAGGTTATTGCGACGCACAATTTCGCTTTCTTGTTTCAATTGGCGCCACTGCTATAGTGTAGAACATAATGATACAGGAATTCTTTTAGGCAATATCCCCATAAAATTTTCACCTTGGAAAACATTGTTTCCAAATGATTCCAAAACCGTTATCTTTTATACAGTTTCTATTTAAATATAGGTACCTACACATCTACCTACTTGTAGCATGGCCTTATACATTCTTTAAGAAACCCGCCCAAACAGTAAAGTAGGTATAGAACAATTTTTCTGCTTTTTCCTATTGTATACAATTACAATTGATAAGAAAATGAACACAACGTTTTATTAGCGATTCGTAGGGGTTCTTTGTGACAACCCAAGTCGAATACATTCTACAATTTAGTAGACCCAACGATATTTCTTTTAATAGGCACTCACTGTCTAGGTGGCATATTACGTTTTAAATGCGTAGATTTACGATAATTGATACTTGAAAATAAATGTTATTAATATTTTATTTTAACTGCACGCCCATCCTTGAGCATCCTCCCACTATTAAATTTCAAATTTGGAATTGTTTACGTCAGTAATACCCTTCGCAGTTTAGTTTCTGCATCGCCGAACCATCCGTATTATAATTTATCCCTTGACATTTGCGAAATTGAAATTAACATAAAAGTGCCATAATACTCATAAAACTGTTCTTTATACGGCTACGGAATTATATTTTTACTAATTCGTGCAATGTTAATCGACTAATTTGTTATGCTAAAAGATGCCTCTATAAAAAATTGGGTTTAGGCCAGGAAGATTCGCAGATATATACAGACCACGAAACCGTCAAGCGTTTATTGAGCACCAGCCTTTCTTTAGTCTGGCAGAAAATCAGTTTTGGTTGATGGTCAATAATTCATGTTTTCTCTCACAGTCGTAGACTGATTCGTGACATAGAACCAATAATGCGGGTTAACTAATGTGTTACTGCGGATGAAGCTTGGTTGATGCTGGCGAAATCGGAAAAATAAGTTTGCTTATTTGTCCCGTTAGGTGATGGGGATTGCTGAACTATATGTCCAAGAAAGAAAAATGGACCATGCGATAGCAACTTTACAGGAGATGCTTCGGAATCAGTGTGGTGATTTCTACGAAGCGGCACCGACTTCGAAATCAACGTAGCGACTTCTACGAAACTTCTTTTAGGGTGATGACAGAAATTGGGCACCATTGCGTCGGCGCGTTTAAACTCCTGGTGGAAGTATCCTAGTGAGTCGACGATACTTGTTGTCATGACGCCGTGAATTTTTTCGGAAAACCTACCCCAAAGGCTGCTGGGTGATGCGGTCAAGGTGAGGTTGCCAGTGAGCCGGCAATGCTTGTCAACATACGACCATGCATGACACTACGTACACGTAGGTAGTGGATATTGTTGTAAATGTGTTGATGATGCCATATGGATTTCTAAACTGCAAGTTTTTGCTTACTTGATGTTGTGTTGAAGATGCTACAGGCGTTGAAGATGCAAACGACATTGGAAATTTGTCATCTCCAAAAGTTGCCTGTGTTACTTGATGGATGTATCTCGCATTGGTTGTATTTATTATTTCATCTGTACGTTGGTAACTTCGGCGTCAGTTTCGTTGGTTGTCTCTAGCGTCGGTGGTTAGGTATCGCTTAAGGTTCCTACCCTACTATGTTGTACCTGATGGACGTCGGTTTCGTCGTTAGTATACCAACATCGAGTATACCTACGCCGCGCCGGACGTTAGAATCTAAGGTCCAGCATGTGAGTGAGCAACGTATCAGTATCTGATAATGATGCGTTGTTGACTCACATGCTCGAAAATTTTGACGTGTATTTACCAAATAGTGTTGTTGTCAGTTGTTGCTGTTGTCGCACTTGAATTTGCTTGGTTGATAATCTGGACAAAGTTGAGTTGCGTTCAGGGTGGCACAAGGCCACTCCAGTCTGAGATATGAATTTCACAGTGATTCATCTATCTTGCAGAACAATGTCATGGACCAAATTAATGTTATCTTCGGAAACAACAGTGTTCGGACGTCCAGCACCTGGAGCTTGTTCACAGGTCTCTGATAAGTTTAAAATCGCTGCTCCAGTTCTTCACAACCTGACATGAAGGTGCAGATTCACCCAGTACTTCCATAAGATTTTCTAGCAATGTCAAAATGTATTGCAAAAATATTTGATAGCCGTTCAGTTCTCAAATTGGTCCATTTCGTAAAAATGGGCAGCACTTTGCATCGACTCTAACTTAATAACGCAAAAACATAGATTACACCGACGAAAGTTTATGCGACTTATCACAAACAATTGACAATTAAGTGACATTAGTGACAAATATTTAAATCAACGCCTTCTATGCCAGAAACAATAATATTTAAATTCCACACGTATTATGTTTTTCTTTTTCTTTCTGTATAAAATACATTTTTAAATACGCATCATTTCAACCGAAGCATAATCTATACCTAAAAATTCGTATCTGATGTGGTACAAGTGGTATGGGGTTGGAGCTGGGGAGCGAAGAATTTAATAGATACAAAGCTGTTCTGCTTATGCTTCTTCTACGGCAATTGATTTTACAAACTAACAGGCTCAGTTGTTCAAAAAGAAACGCCGGCTTTGTTGCTATAATACAACCAATTAGAAAACCGGTATCAGACTTAAGCCAGTGTTGGTTTTCTTGAAGAACTTCACCTAATGTTTTTACCATTCAAAAATAATTTGAGGTAGAAATTTTTAAGATTCACCCTGTACAAGTTATATGTAATTCTGAGTCCTCTAGACACCAACACATCGAAAAATTCACCCAATTTCCTTTGTGGAAGATGCCAGTATGTACCTAGTCTAAAAGCATGGGTAATAATAGACGGTTTAAAGTGTAGTGCGTGCCACGCTACCCTCTGAGTACACTTGTGTCAATTAGCCGAAACTAAATTAAGTTTCTAAACCGTGCTTGCCCGTACACTGTCCCGAGATATATTTTTATCTTATTTATTATCCATTTTAATTTTTTATATTATAATTAAGTGGTGGGGTTACTCGAACAGTCGAAAAATGATTTTCTTTGTACCTATGGATGGAAAGCGAAAGAAGTAGTCATTTTTAAGGAAGACGTTAACTTATTACCTATTTACTCTCCTATTCCATCTATCACTGATACTAATACATACGTAGTTGTAAGAAAGTATTACTATGGTATATTATTGTGATTTTCTGCAGTTTAAATTTCCTTTTACAGTTGCTGTTGTGGTGGCTTTCTTCATATGCTGGGCCCCGTTTCACGCTCAACGACTATACGCGGTATACCTAAGCAGCGCCTCAGCAGAAGCACAGCACTCTTCCTATACTAGTTATGCAATTCTAATGCATACATCTGGAGTACTTTATTTTCTGTCAACCACAATAAATCCAGTGCTGTATCACATAATGTCCAACAAGTTCAGAGAGGCCTTTAAGGTAAGAAGATATTTGCATTTTGTTGTTCTTCTTACGTAAAAATCGAAGATTGACAGCACTCATAAAGGAAATACATTTAAATCAGCAATGTTGAATATCAATGGACTGAGATAAATGAATAAATGCGAACTGTTAACAAAAGAATACTTCCTTAGGATACTTAGGTTATATCGAACTCAAGGCTTATGTAAAAACAATACATAAAAGTGTTGAACCAAAGTTGCAGTAGATAACATACGTGTGCGCTGAGCTGCAATTACTTTTTTAAACTATCTTCTTTCCATGGAGGTACGCGTCCAACCAGTCTTCGGACTAAAAACTTTATGATGATGAATACTTATCTAGATATCAATATAAAGGATTATTAGATATAGCTTCTGTAAATCAGGTGAAAAAAGATGATTTAGAAAACAACGGCAACTCATCGCTCCCGTAATGGACATTCCACACTCAAGTTACTCAGTTTTCTAATGGCAGATTCAAGCAATAAATTGTCATAACATGTGAAAATGCTTTTAGTTCCTTGATGCTGTGTCGCTTCATTTTCCATTTGATGTTTGCTGGGTCATTTTAAATGAAAATAAACATGCATTATTATCAGATTATCTACAAACGTGTGATAAAAATTCAATATCGGAAAGCGCATTCCGTGGTCGAGTCAACAATCAAATGATATTCTGAACTTTTATGTAGGTACATAAAATATAATTATCTAATACTCAACAGGTGGGTCCGTTTTATTTTTACTGTTTTGCCATACACATTCATAAACTTAACAGATAGTATAAAGCACCGCTGGGTGTATAATGTGACCTTAACCTCAAATAAACACTAAAACAACCATTTGCAGATGAAGCTGATAGAATTCCTATTTAGAAATCTTTTAACGTATCTGGAAAGCCATTGTCTTTTATTAACATACCCTATAAATTTTTATTTTCAATAATAGGTAGCATAAAAGAAAAGAGCCGTTTCTAGACAACTGATAGAATGGCATATCTACAAGTGGTAGCGTTCTAAAGTAGATTCCTTCATGCATATCAGAAAGATTCAACGGAATATTATATCCTCTCAACTATGGCACAAGTATTAATTCGTACGTTCTAATATTCCAGTAATACTTACTTTGAATGATTGTACAATTTTGTTGTCACTCATGCTGAAGTGGGCACAGACGGTCTGAGTCTCTGAATCGTCTATCGACTGCTTCGAATGTTCTTCTTTCCAGAGCTCGTCCATTAGGAGAACATTCTTAATAAATATTCCTCCATAATGCCAAATCGAAATTAAATACTTCTCTGCGAACTCTAGAATTTCCGATCGGTTTCTCGAAAACTGCAAGTTGCAGCCTTAAAAAGGCCGATATTCTAAAGAGGCTAAAAATTTTGTCCAAACACTTCAGAGGGATGAAAGTGGATCCGGCAGATGTGCCCACTTATTTTCCATCAGTCGATTTGTGAACTCGGGGTGATTTGGAAAATTTCAAAAGGGAGAAAAAGTTGCACTTTTAACAATAATTGTCACACTAAGATGAGAGCAGAGGGATGAAAGTCGAAAAATAGCACTTGGTCTTAGCAAGAAATCCCCAAATTTCACTCCACCTTAAAAAGGGATGCTTGTTTCTGAGGGTAAATAAACCTTGATCGGGGATCTACTTTGGAAAAGTACTTTCTTTTGAACTGTGCATCCGCCTGTCGAACCAATTTACATTGCACCTGATAGTTTTTGCAAAAATAAGTGGGGTCGGAAAATGCAGTCTTCACTTTGGACGCCACTGGCGGCCAGAAGAATTTCTTTAAGAAAAATGAGAAAAAGTCTGAGATGCTAGAAAGTCCATATCTTCATCTCTGGCCACTAGAAAAAATTAAATCCACCACGGCATCTCGAAAAGCGCATTGTTGAAACGTTCGGAAGCGAAAATGCACCCCTCTAGCTTCTCTTTAATAACTTTTCCAAATGTTGTCTGATTTCAATTTTCCCGATAGACACCGAAAGAGCAAGTTTCTGAGAATCTTATTCTTACCACGAAACATGAGGGGCCTTCCGCAAGAAGGCGACTTTAAGAAAATGGAAGATTTCGGAAAACCAAAAATTTTATCGAAAAGTGCGAAATTGGGAAAATTTACGTAAATTCCCGACATTTACCTCGACATTGGCGCTCGTCTTGGGGTGGAGACATGTGTGGTGGCGATCTGCATATCAAAATGTAACTTCGAAAGGTTGTGTAAACTTTATCGAAAGAAAACGCGCGTCGGGGCGATCTCTGAAAGCCACCCCGACCATACAAATGTTGGAAATTTTGACGAAAATTTGACACTTGGATGTTTTAACTTTGGAAAATTTTTGTCGGCCGTTTTCAGACGCAAATTTCTACCCTTAAACGTTGACCGATCGAAATTAAACTTCGTTAAAGACCGCAGTGGAATCTCCTCTTTCGAACCGTATATCGTGCCACGTTCTACCTTTTACCCCCTTTTTCGAAATTTTTGGCCCCAAGAATTTGCATGGTTTCGCGGAGAAAATCATTTCCCTCAGCAACTACGGTCCGAGGGGGATGATTTTCGAATATTTTCAGTCCGCTTTCAAAATTACCCGGCACCCCCAGATTTGGCTGGTATCAAAAACTACCCTTAATTTGGGGGTGCCGTATCTCGCTTGTCGTTCAACTAACGCGTTCCGGACTTCCACTATGACCTACAACTTTTGTGGGTGGGAAAGCGGACGACGGTCATTTTTCCGCGCGGTTCGCCTGTTCTTCTAGGTGCAAATAAACATTTTCGGCCCCTTCCGGTACCTCGCTGCTCGAAAATTTCATCCCGGTCGACAAATTTTCGCTTTGAAAAAAATTCTTCCAAGATTTCTTACTTTCCGCTTCTATTTTTTGTGGAACGTCTAAAGCTAGGGACACATTTCTCTGACGTGTTGTGTTGTGTTGTGTTGTGACGCAACGTTGTATGGATCATACAGCATAAATCGCATGTAATTAAACGGGGCGCGTGCACATTACTCTGACGCTACTCGCTGTGTTGTGTTGTGTTGTGTTGTGACGCGACGCGATCCCTTCTTTCCAGATTTTCGTTGCATCGCGACACAACACATCAGAGCGTCAGAGAAGTGTGCACGGGTCATTTCGCTTAAAAAATATGGATGAAGCTGTCTTAATTGAAAAAGTTACAAATTACGAATGTTTATTCAACGTGAATTCGAAGAATTACCGCAATGAGTGTATGCGGCAAGAGACGTGGGAGGAGATAGGCAGGGAAATGAATTCTACAGGTAAAACAACAGAATTTTTACTTCACTTGTACTTACATACAGTGTGGAAAAAAGTATAGAAACAGTTCTATAAAAAGTTCCCGGTTAATCGGGGACGAAAACGCTCGGTGTGTACATACTGGAGCTTTTGAGAAATGGGGTAGCACCAGTTTATCAAACGTTGCGTCACAACACGACAGAAACATGTGCACACGGCCAGTCACAACACAACACAACACGACACGACACAACACAACACATCAGAGAAATGTGTTCCCAGCTTAAGATGAAGTCTTTAATAATTTTTTTATTTGAAATTTGGTTTCAATTTTTTATTGTTCGAAATTTCAAAATTTTATGGGCGCCCGGACGTTTTCTATATAGAGCCCAGTCAGATAGTGGTTTTCCCGTAACACAATTGCCAAAGTTTTTTTCTCAGCGGTTCTATATGTTTGTTGGGGTGCTGAATCCGAATTTCAAGTTTGCTGCCATGTAGGAGGTCGGCTTCACAACGAAAAACGCAAAAAACCTCAAAATTTTCGCACTTTTTTCAGTTTTTCGCTTATACGTATATCTCGAAGACTATGCATTTTTCGAAGATGACCATTCTGTACAAAATTAAATTAGACAAAATTTCCTATAAAATGCAATAGTCAGCTTTGATTTTCTGATGCCCGGTATCGGCGCTTCAGGGCGCTGAAAAACAGAAATTTTTGGCCCGTCTGCGAAAACATCAAAAACGCCCACTCCCACCACCTACAACTCGAAAATAAAACATGTTATCAACAAAAACCCTTATACCACGTGAAAGTACATTAAATTTCCTACAAGACACGTTTTTACCATTCAATTTTCTCATAAGAGGGGAGAGAGCAAAGCGAAAATTACGAAAAATGCCTTCTGCGTCCTGCTACCAAAACGGTCCCTCCCACCTGTCTATCTCTCATCGGCGCTATACTTTCGATGTATTACCATTGTATTTGAATGTTAATATTCAAATACAATTGTATTCCGCTTAAAAGATGTTGTTTTGACTGAATTGATGGCAAAGCATGTTTGATGAAAACATTAACAAATTATATTTACAACATATTAGGTACACGACACTGAATATAAAGCTGAATACGAAATCTGTATGTATTAATGTACATGTGTCATGAAATGAGGGAAAGCCGAACCCAGGATTGGGTCATCGCTTCGAGTAGGTTCTCCATCTGGAAAAAAAAATAAGGCTTTTAGTTTTAGAACATGGTTACAAAAAGCAAAACAGTTGTATAGTGAACTATCGATGGAGGTATGAAGAAATAACTGATGTCATGTGCGCAGTTATTTTAGTCGCCCCCGTTCGGTTGTTGGTGGCCCAGGCAATATTTTTTGGGCACTAGAAGGTCCAGGTGAATGGTCTTGGGCAATGGAAGGTCCAGGCAAAGGGCAAAGGGCATCAATTCATTCAAAACAACCTCTTTTAAGCGTAATACATCGAAAGTATAGCGCCTATGAGAGATAGACAGGTGGGAGGGACCGTTGTGGCTGTAGACCGCAGAAGGCATTTTTCGTAATTTTCGCTTTGCTCCCTCCCACCTTATGAGAAAATTGAATGTTAGAGACGTCTCTTGTAGGAAATTTAATGTACTTTCACAGCAAACTTGAAATTCGGATTCAGCACCCCAAAAAACATATAGAACCGTTGAGAAAAAAACTTCCCCAATTTTGTTACGAAACCGGCAGTTTTGAACACCGACTGACTGGACTAATATTAGGAATTTTTTGACTGGTTTCAGCCCATTGAATAATGTATTAGGAATTTTTTCATGGTTACAACCCATTGAATAGTGATTCAATATATTCAATGGCCATTGAATATCGAACCTTATTATGCGTTCGGAAACGCACAAGTAATGAACTTACTAGGTATTTGATACTTGCAAATAAAAATTATTACTGGTTTTTTGATTTCGCGATTTTCGTAGCTGTAGTAATAACGAAATAAGCAACGGCATAAACCACGTGAAGGTGATAATAGAAACAGAGAACAATAATGAACCTGGGGGAAAATTCCTAATAAGCGGAAATATACCGAACTGATAGGCACTCCGTAATTTCTACTTCGTCGAGTGTGAACAAATCACTGCGTCACTTAGTTCAAGAAACTCCAAAACGGCGACGCCAGCGTCACGTTTCCCTTCACTTGCATGGCCGTGGAAAATATTTCACTTGGAAGTTCTAGCAAAAGACGAATATCTATGAACTGAAAGTATCATAGAAGCACCAAACAATGCATCAGTTACTTAACTCACTCCATATGATCATGTCATATCTGAGGGAATTTCGCTGTTCTAGTGTCGTATATCATTTTGTTAGTTCCAGCGAGGAAAAATAAAAAAAACGAAACATTCTCCAGAATAATTGTTATATCTTTTTAATTTAGTTAATGCTATGGTGGGAGAAAATCACTTGGCATGGTCTAAAACCATGAATAAGAAACGTTCGGAAATCAAATTTAATTTAATTTTAAAAGGGCAGGAAGTTCCAAATAGTATTTAATATGCAAGGCTATTGCGTGGAATGAATTGTTGCGATTTGTATGATAAAGAAGCTTCAAAGTCTCAAAGAGGATGAATATCAAGTAACTGAGCCCAACTCCAAAGTATAATGGACGTCTGCAATCCAAGAAACTGAAGTATCACGTAATCCTGGAATATTCTAAAAGTTGCCTACTTATACATGGAGGCCATTTATAAATAACATTCAGTTAGTTTACACGGATCGCTTTGATTGATTTTCTTTTGTAGTTTGTTATACTTCTATTCCACGAGATTATACGATGCAATAAATATTTGCTACAACTTTTTGACTCGACTGCCGTAATAGTAAAATTTTATTTCTTGTCTTTCTGCTCGGACATATTAAATGGTTTCATTCGTTGCTTTAAAATGCCCCACCATTTTTAAATCTGGAGTTAAGAGCAACGTTAAAAAATATACTCAAATTTCGATCCTGTAGATATTTGTCAAGATTTTTAAATCTTTGAGCACCAAAAGTCTCTTCTTTCAATCACGTAATTTGTTGTGTCAGCACCAGCAGCACCAGCAGCATCATCATAACACTAATTTCCAAATTTATTGGGGTCGGTGTGCATGGCGTGTTACTTGGGTGGCTGAAGTCTTACTTGAGTGAGCGTTCCTTTTATATGGTTGTTAATGGTTTCCAGTCCAGAGATGTAGTCTCTTCTGGGGTTCCCCAGGGGTCACAAGTGGGTCCTCTTCTTTTTTCAATTATTATTAACGACATTTCACTATGTTTTAAAAATTCGGACTTCTTGCTTTTTGCTGCTGATGATTTGAAGATCTTTAAAGATATTAAATGCGTTGCTGACTGTTTCCAGTTGTTCTAAGTTTGTTCTAAGGGTTTCAAAGGATTTAGGGAATCCCAAATGTTTAATTTCCTTATACCGGTGACAAACTTCCATGGGGAAATAACATGGGTAATTACGTTTTTAGAGATTCCTGGTGGTAAAGGTAACAATCGAAAGATTATTCTTTCATGCGCATGAGTATATCAAAAGTTCTACAACTTTCCAATTTATTAAAGCATTAAAAGCAAAAATTACATTAATAATTTTCTGTAGTAATACAATAAGTGGTCTGGAATAGGACTTTTCATTATAAAAAAATGCTGAGGCGCATGCGCGAACAATTTCGGACTAATGTCAAAGTTTTGTATCAATAGCCCCTAGAGGGGTAGGCGATATTGCTTGTTTGAAAGTGTTTATTTTAAATTCTTTGGTCCATACAGTAAAATTTTATTGCAAACGTGCAAAATTAGTAATAGTTCGGAACTAAAACAGTATGGAGCATCCAAACATTGTGCTTTTGGTGGCTGACACGGTGATAGCAGAGCGGGAAGGTCAAGTTATCGCTTAGGATTACGATTTCATCCATTTCCTAAACCCTGCCTAATACTGGAGAAAATCGAAGTTAATAACTAGGTTGTGAGAAAGTGAGGATTAGTTTCACCTATATAAATGATGTTGCGTGGTTAAAAATGTGTAAGAGGCAAGATTCGAAATAGAAAAGTGTAGATATTGAACGTTTCCAGGTTTTACGTCATTATTTGTTAGGTCTTTAAAATAAGAATTACTTGTAGTTACATACATACGTTGCAGAAAAATACACACCTGTATATTAGATCTTTTTTCTCCGTTTTATTTTAAAAAATGATTAATTTTCACGGCCATATATTAATATTAAAAACCTACATGATTGAAGTATATTGGTTAACATTCCCTTATTTCAAGCAAGAGTCAGGCAAGCCTTTGGGATTCAGCCTCACAATTTTACGAGGCATATCACTGGGAACTAACATTATTTGTAATTTTCCGTCTTTCAAACACCCTCCTTATTTGGTATTCTACTATTTACTTACGAATATTCTACACGAAGTTTATAACGCCTGACAGCTGACAGTGACACTCGTCCGAAAATCTAATAACAGCTGATTGTCAGCACATGCGCACTAACGAACACAGAACGAAATGAAAAAGCCTATTGTCGGAAATTTTACGAAAGCTGTTGCGTTGCTTTGTAGCCACGAGTGTAAATTTGACAGTTAAAAGATCACGAGCGCTTGCGCGACTGATCTTCTGTCAAATTTGCACGAGTGGCTAGTAAAAGCAACAGCTTGAGTAAAATTACCTAAAAATTCCAGACCACGAATTGCATTTGACAAGATTATTTTTTGAATCGAAGCAAGGTAGTTCAAAACGAAATTTTATTTCAACTAATTCACATACAAAGAAATGTGTTGGGAATATTTGACGTTTGGCAGGTACTAAAGTAACTAGATTATACATTATAGATGCAAATACAAATTCGAAACTATCTCAACTTATCAACAAGCAAAATTATCGAAAAAAATTACCGTACGTAATATCACAAGAGTGTGAGAATAACTTGAAAATAATTCGACAGATTTTAGAAAAGTTTGAGTAAAATGTGGAGAATTATTTTCCAAGTTATTCTTACTGTCGTGTGGTATTCGAAAGGTTATTTTTTGACGTTCAAATGTGAAACAACTCTTCAATATTATTCTTTCAGTGTCACAATTTGCGATTAAAACATATGATATATGTCAAAACCAGAAAACAAGTCGTTTTATCAACGAAAACAAAATACTAAAAAAAATTCCCGCTGGGACAAGTTAGGTAAAAAATTCTCACTATAATAATGATTTAATTGGTCAGAATTAAACGCGTGATCAAAAATACTGTTCATTTATTGGAAAATAGAAACGTCAAAAAATAACCGAAATAATACACGCTTCTAGACCCAAATGCAATGTTCCTATTGGTCAATTTGACGATGAAAAAAATAATCATAAGTAATATCGTAAGAGCTTAGATTTTGCCGGCAAAATTTTTCAGTTGTCACGAGAGGTTGCCTGTTAATTTCTTGAGTGACATTTTCCATAAAAATTACGAAACGTCAGTCGAGTAATTTTTGAAAATGTCACGAAAGAAATTGGGAACCTCGAGTGTACAACTGACAAATTTTGCCAGGTAAAATCTAAGCTCGAATGATATTCATTATGACTATTTCACGAAACAAACCACTAAATTCAAACCTATGCTTTATTAGTTGAGATAGATGCATTTCATTAATGGTCTGATTCTAACCATACTTTATTAGTGATGTCAAATGTGAATAAATTGAGTTGCTATACGCTGTTTATTCAACAGATGCAGTAAATGACATTTGTGGAAGTGGCTTTTGCGCAAAAGCCAGATTCACACACTGAACAATAAATTTAGGAAAATTTCAAAAATCAAACCAAAAACAAACAAAAACAATTAGGTACTTCGTAAAATTATAGGTATAATAACAAGACATTACATATCTGTCTAAAATTTATTCGTTATTATGTGTATTACCTGCCGCTTTTGCAGTAAATGCCACGTTTTCTATCTTGGTGTTGTCAGGATTTTGGTCAGCATAAACTTTGTGAATATTTAAAATTGTCTTCAACTGAAAAATGCCTGGCTGGACGTGTTTGGGGAAAGTAATTATTGTTTATCCAGAATCCTTTATAAGACTTACAACTATTCTTATTTCCTAATATAATCCAATGAACTAATCAATGCATAAAGTATTGGAATTGAATGGACATAAACAACAGTAAATTCAGTGACAGCATCAAAATGACAGATCAGCTTAGTTCAGTCAAGTAAAGCTGTGTGTAAAACCGGCCTACCAATAGTAATTTTCTATTCAAATTTAGTGCTCATTTGTGGGAGGAGTTTTTACTGCATCTGTTGGATAAACACAGTATAGCACAGAAATTCGTGGTTGCTAGACAACGACCTGGTAGTCCAGGAAACTTTAAAATTTTGCCGCTGTAAAACCATGTAGGTTGGTGAATGCTAACCGTTCATTGGCTTATTACCCTCGATAAAATTTTTAGCAGGTACTTTTTCCGCTGTAATACATCAATATATTCAGAAATTGCAGGTTTGGATTGGTTTAAAATTCGATGAGTGGAATAGTCAACCTAAAACGCAGAAATTTATCAGTTATCCATGACAACTTAATTTATTCTAATCAAAAACGTCTTTGATTCTTATGGATTTTCTAATTCGTCTGAACTGTCAACATTTATTTATCGACAATAATTTAAATTGGGTTTCAAAATGAACAAAAATATTTATTCAGTTGAGGAAAAGGTTTTCATTGGGAAACCCAAATTTTAAATTGTCGATAAATGTTGACAGTTCAGACGAATTAGAAAATCCCATAAGAATCAAAGCCCTCTTTGATTAGAATAAATTAATTTGTCTTCAATAATCTTCTAAATTTCAGTGTTTTAGTTTGAAAATTATTAATGTAATTTTTGCTTTCTGATTATCTAGTGTTGTTTTTTTAAATTTAAAATTTACATATTTACCTCAGTTGTTTATTGAAAAACTTCGTTTTTGTTTTCTTTGGCACTGAATTTTAGCAAGAGTATGTCTTGAGTCATTGTTTTTTCTCATTCTATTTGTGACGATTATGTACATTTTTTTGTGTCATTCTATTATTGGGGTTCTGCCATGTTGGATAACAAACTAAGTAATTGAAAATAAATAAAATACACTTCGTCTTTCAATTTTAAAATTTAATTATTATAAAGTTTGTGCCAACACTCTCCACGAAATTATAAAATTATTTAAAAGCTGAAAACTATAAGATTCCAATTTTCATAAGACAGCTAATAGGCAGGCGGGAATAGATTATGGACTAATTTGATTTTCTTAAGTGCTAAAAAAGTTTAATTAATCAGACCCCTTTTCAATAAATTTGGATTCTTTTGACGCCTACAGCTCAACTAACTATTTTAAAATAAACGCTCCAGTTTTATTACAAGAAATATTTAAGATTCCGCCAACGCAAATCGAACTTTACTTCAAAATATTTATACATATCCCTACATTACTTAAGTTTGCAATGTGTACCTAACTTTAAGATCTCTGAAAATACACCTGTCAACGTAATTAAGTGCAGAATCATTCGCCGTTAATCAAGGTAGCATACATTTAACAGAAACGGATATCTGTTCTGCAAAATGAATGAGAAGCTTAATAGTCGTGCTACGTGGTATTTCAATTTGTAGTCAATTCGCTGTGTAATGTCGCTAGCTATTGAGTGCCATGCAGTCAGTTTCATGAGTGAGTAAAGAAGGCACTATTGAATTTTCTACGTGAAAGGAATATTGCAACATTTTCGCCATAAACTCGGTGGCTGAAAGTCGTATAACAATAATTTTATGTATCGCGCTTTTCCACATGTATTCATTCATTTCTTCGAGACGGTTTGTGGTGTCAATAACAACATGCTAGCTCCTAGCTAGGGTAATGATCATTAGATATATTTATGTACCTATACCTATATTTTAATAAGAAGTACTTATGCGTTATGTCTTATCAGCATAGTTCCATTTACACGATATCATTCTAGAGAGAGAGAAAGAGAGGAAGTGAAGTAGTTAGATACTAGATAGTTAGATAGCAGATTTATTGTTTCTCATCAGGGACTACAATTGAAAAGTAAAGAAAAGTCATTAAAAAAACTAGTGTTTGTCAGCTCCGACGTACGACTGGAGTTTACTCCTTACGAACGATTATTTTAACTTCAATCACTTGATAATAGGGTACACGCGAATGTCAGTTATATACCCAAATGTGTATTTATCAGATGGTTTATGTTCGAAAATGTCCAACTACATCAAAATATAAATTGTTTATAAATTCAGTAATTAAGTGCCAATCTGCTAAACGTCGATCCCACTGGCAATGAAATAAATACTTTTCCTGGTGTTCGAATAGGCGTTGATTCACATTTCGGCACTAAGCAATATTTGGAGTATATAATATTAGGTTTTTCCATATTAAATCAAAAGATTCAACAAATTTAGGAACGAACAAACACTGCAAATGCTGACTTTACAACGCCAACTGTCATATCTACTCTATGCCACTCTATTTTCACTATTTCCATGCTCTATGCAGTCAGTCATAAACAGCCGTATCCATAGATACGTACATAATTTCAATGTTACAGGTAACGTAACGCGTTACTTTTAGTTAACGCGAAATGTAACGCTTGATTTTCCTACTCATAAAATTTCCGTACCGCGGGCTATAACTTAAAATCGATTCTTAAGGAGTAAACTCCAAAAACATATACAGTGTGTCCCAGGATTGATGTTACAAGAGGTATAAGTGACTGAAAATTTCGGAATTTCAATTTGGTATTTTGGAAATAAGCCCTGCTTGCTTCGAAACTAATTTCTATCATATGTTGTTTTTTTTTTGTAAATCAGGAGGGACATAATAGCTAATGAAAAACTATTTTCGAGTCAGGT
The DNA here is from genome assembly GCA_963966045.1 of Xestobium rufovillosum. NCBI lineage: Eukaryota > Metazoa > Arthropoda > Insecta > Coleoptera > Ptinidae > Xestobium > Xestobium rufovillosum. The sequence goes on from OZ014496.1 coordinate 19,779,505, forward strand.
AAACGACCTTATCTGTTCATAATTCGGCAAAATGTTAGTAAGAAAAGTTGTTCAGAATGTTGAATTATGCCACCGTGCAAACATTCAGGCAAATCCGGCTACTTTGATGTACCTAACATATTTTTCAGAATACGTCTCCGCCGGGGTCTCCGCTCGGAACAAGCGCTGTTTCAAATTTATAAATTTGGTATCATTTAGAAAACTTAATGCCTTACTTCCCGATTAACAACGAAATAATCTACGACTTTGTTACTTAACGATACCATGATCTACTGTTAGTTAAAATTTGAACTCGGAAATTAATAATCTGACAAATCTTGAAATTAGCCATTTGCCCCGAATAGAAAAACAAAACTCTTGCCTGAAATGAAAAGATCTGTCAGATAAAGTATGAAATGTTTATGAACTCATATTCTAATGTTTGTTTAATAAAGCAATTTATTGTTCATTTCCATCTGAGAAAAGACGTTCTATCAAAGTAGCCGGATATGCCTGAATGTTTGCACGGCGGTATAATTTTAAATTCTGAACATTCATAATTCATAATTTTGCCAAATTATGAACCGATAAGGTTGTTTACCTGACGCGCAAATAGTTTATGAATCCATACGATCCGTGTTTCGTAATAGAAACATCGAACGTTATGTGTACGTGTACGGTAATGTATACCTAACAGGATTATACAAACCTAGGTGATGTTGATTAGATAGAAGTTAGAAAGAAGTCTGGAGTATTCTTCGATATCCATGAGCCATCATATTTCGTTTGTGTAATGTATGCCAGAAGCAGTTGTGATGTTCTTACGGTTTTACAGTTGCAACTTGTAAACCACGATACTTATTGAGTGTATTATTTGTACTATGCAAGTAAGTTTTTTAATTTTTTTCATTTAATATCAATATTTGTAGTCGTTATCGATTATAGTTTAGAAGTCATCGAACATTCAAAACTTCAAACATTTCTCAAAAAAAACATAGAAGCAGTTATTCATAAATCTCGACACAAGTTCACAACCGCGTAGAGCACGTGGCAGACAAAACATCATCATCATAAGGTTCTCAGTCCGAAGACTGGTTGGACGCGTACCTCCATTCTTTTCTATCCTGAGCTAACCTACGCATTTCCCTAAAAGTAGAACATCCTACATCCCTAACTATTTGAGAGCAGTAGTCTAATCTAGGCCTACCCCTACCTCTTTTTATTCCTATCTCTGACTCTAGTATGTCACGAACTATTCCTTCGTGTCTTAGAAGGTGTCCTACCATCCTATCTCTCCTACTCTTTATTGTTTTCCATACCTTTCGCTTTTCCCCAACTCTTTCTAATACTTCCCTATTGCTAACCTTATCTATCCACGGTATCTTCATCATGCGTCTGTAGCACCACATTTCAAACGCTTCTACTCTTTTTCTATCCGCTTCTCCTATTGTCCAAGTTTCGCACCCGTATAATGCCGTACTCCATACATACGACGTTAAGAGTCTCTTCCTAGTCTCTATATTAACCGTTCTCGAGCATAACAGTTGTTTCTTTTTGTTAAACGCAACTCGGCCCTGCGCCATTCTTTGTTTTATATCTTTAGTGCTCCTACCGTCTTGAGTTATTTTACTTCCTAAGTAGCAGAAATCCGCGACCTCCTCTATCTTCTCATTTCCAATTTGTATTTCCATTTTAGTTCTATTTTCACATCCCCTACATACCAAAATTTTAGTTTTCTTTTTATTGATTTTCATGCCGAAGCCCTGTGTCAAAACTGCTTCCATTTCATTCAGAGCCGCTCCTAATTCTTCTTTGCTAGATGCTAACACTGCTATATCATCCGCAAATCTGAGCATGTTAATAGTTTGGCCCTGTACATTGATCCCTGAGGCTGTTCTTTCCTTAACAATATTAATCGCATCTTCGATATATAAGTTGAAAACTAGAGGTGACAATGCACATCCCTGTCTCACTCCCTTCCGGATATCTACTTCCCTTTGTTCCTGCTCACATTCTATAACTGCCTTTTGCTCTTTGTAGAGATTATGTATTATTCTTCTGTCCCTGTATTTCATCCCTACCTTTCTCAGCACTTCGAACATCTTCCCCCATTTTACGTTGTCGAAGGCTTTTTCTAAATCTACAAATCCTATATAGACGCTCTTTCTCTTTTCTATCGTTTTTTCTATAATTACTCGTAAAGCTAGAATGGCCTCGCGCGTTCCTCTATTTCGTCTAAATCCGAACTGATCTTCTCCTAATATTTCTTCCGCCTTTTTCTCCGTCCTTCTTTGCACAATTCTAGTGCAGACAAAACAAGTAGAAACAATTTAAAATATTGGTTTACTGAAATAAATTCGAACAAAACAAAACTGGGGTCCGATAAAGTTGGAAGGCTCACTTGTAAGAGAATATTATTTCAGAAGCAGGCAAAAACAAGGAGGTGAAATGTCGAGCATTTTATTTTACTAAACATCCTTTGATCCAGTTCCATCTCAAACTAAATAAACTGGAATTTTCAGCTGGCATACTTTCCATTCAATTCAGCTCCTGTGCAGACCTTTTGTCACGCTTTCAACAAATATACGCACCGAAGAAATCACTGCCTACTTAACGAAATTTTTCCCATTTAGCTAGCGTCTAACTTTCAATATTATAGATCAATATATAAAGTAAACTACGTAAACAAAGCTATTTAGTTTATTTGGGTCATTTATTTCTCCCCCAGGAAATGCATATGTGGCTTTTCTGGAAACTTGAATAATAGTTCGTTGACATTCAGATTTAATTTCAGTGCGTAGAATGTACATTAATTTAACTAAGGGTGATATTCCTACGCTTTAATTAAGTTGGAGTAAACATAATTTCTGTGACATTGTATAATAGAGGAGTGTAGAAAATTTGATTCAGTATTATATAGATGTTACATAGACATGCTTCCTACTTTTTCCTTTTAATTACTGAAGAGTTGGTTACTGTCATTAGGTTTGCCTGGTCGCATACTTTCAGATATAAGTGATCTCGCACTTCATACCAAGTTCACATAGTATGAGAGAAGCTCATACTTATAGATACCTATATGAAAACTTCCTACATAATTGTATTATTTTGGTTTGGTACAAACGTGGGGTTAAAACTAAAACACACCTAGGAAACGAGAAATTAGAAGGAGTTGTGGAATTCTGCTATTTTCGAAGTTATGATTGTAGAGGCAATAGGGACATAATACAAAAAAGCGCAGAGCCCAATGGCGTTCAGCAAAAAGAAGCAACGGTAAATTTAGTTGCGAACCATCATACGCGATAGGAGAAGTGTTGAAGTTAGGTATCTCAAAGAATTAATATAATTTGTGGCAACACTGTAGACAACCTCTGGTTGGCAACGCTGAAAAATAATAAAGTAGTCGTGTCTTGATATCGTCAGTGAGAAGCTCGTTCTTAGTTTGTTCCTTTCCCGCCTTACAATTTTAAGAAGAAGTACTGGGTAAGGAAAAGCTTGAAGGAAGGGTTTAAGATATGATTTTACAAACGCATGAGTAAGATACCGTGGATAGATAAGGTTGACAACAAGGAGGAATAAGAGAAAGTTCGAGAAAAGGGGAATATATAAAAGAAATCAAACAAACTTGTGTGTGTTTATAAATTGTTTATAAATTCAGTAATTAAGTGCCAATCTGCTAAACGTCGATCCCACTGGCAATGAAATAAATACTTTTCCTGGTGTTCGAATAGGCGTTGATTCACATTTCGGCACTAAGCAATATTTGGAGTATTTTTAATATTAGGTTTTGCCATATTAAATCAAAATATTCAACAAATTTAGGAACGAACAAACACTGCAAATGCTGACTTTACAACGCCAACTGTCATATCTACTCTATGCCACTCTATTTTCACTATTTCCATGCTCTATGCAGTCAGACATAAACAGCCGTATCCATAGATAGGTACGTACATACTTTCAATGTTACAGGTAACGTAACGCGTTACTTTTAGTTAGCGCGAAATGTAACGCTTGATTTTACTACTCATAAAATTTGCGTACCGCGAGCTATAACTGAAAATCGATTCTTAAGGAGTAAACTCCAAAAATAGGGGAGATAGGACATCTTCTGAGGCACAATTAGTTTGTGACATACCTAGCAGAGCTGGGGATAGTAAAGTATGCCCAATCTTATATAACTGTACTTAAATATACGGGGGTATAAGATGTTCTACTTTTGGAGAAATGGGTAGGTTAGCTCAAGGAAGGAGAAAATAAGGTACGCATTCTGCGGACAGTAAACCTTATGATGATTATAGTCCATTCCTGCAAGTAGCTTAGTACTCGAAAGTTGGGCATGTGAGTGTAAGTCGACGGCAACGTCTAGAACGTCTTGATTGGTTCGAGTTTAAACTGTTGACGCTGTCGGTGATTTCCATTTCACATTCGAAATTTGTAGTTACGCTGAATGCTGACTGCCGCAAAAACAGAAACTTACCATAGAAGAGTAACGAGAATTGCATTTAATACTCACGGAACCAGTACCTCTGTTTTCATCATCTCAGCAACGACAGACTCTCACCAACCTTGAAAAGACAAATTTTTACTCGTAGTCAGAAGGGGAGCGTAGGAGAAATCTGTAATACAAGATAAAGTCAATGGTAAAAAAGCGCTGAAGTTACCCGAACAAGTTCATCGACCAAATAGCATCTTTGTTAGTACTCATAGTCAAAGAGTAGTAATCGAAATAATCAGAAATGCAGAAGTTCGATAATAGCGGTGAGCCTTATCTGCACAACCTACATAAACGTTACGACATTCGATCGGGCATGAACCACACAAAAGAACAAGAAAAATCCACGCTTGCTCTTTGTACAAATTGTGTATTAATCTTCCCTATTTCATTTCAACTTTTTGGGTACTGCTAACATATTTTACCATTTTACATTGCCGAAAGGTTTTTCTGTTGTCTCCTCTATTATTAACCGTAAATTCATAGTGGCCTCGCGTGATTCACTGTTTTGTCTAAACCCGAATAGTGTTCCTCCCCTTCTCCACTTTCCTTTGCATGATTCTACTTAAAAATATTGACGCCTAGGAGATTAAGCTAATCGCTCTAAAGGTGTATCTTCTATTTTGCACCTCTTCTTCTGGCAAGATTACCATGATGTTCCATTTGTAACCCTCTGGAATAAATGATGTATTACCACATTTTAAAATTTCTGTCTACGACACGTTTGAATGTGGTCTTTTATTGGCTTTTTAACTTTCATGTAGCTCAAACTCTTTGCTCATTGGATATCCTAGGTCAATCCCTTCACCACAAATTTCATCTTCTACTAATTCTTGTCCTTGGTTGCCCTCCATAATTGGTAGTTCTTCTCTATGTTACGTTCATTATTTTCATGTTATCTGTATAACTTTTGCAGTTCCAAGCTTGTTTTCTAAGTTTTTGCCTAACGTGAATGTAAACTCCTTGATATCTCCCTATGTGCTCTGACATCTTAAAATTTAAAAATGTAGCACAAGATGGTGAATTGAAGCGTTTGCGAGAGTCAGATGTGTTTACCGCAAAATTCTGTTCTTTTCTAAATAATGCGTTCTATTTAGTATGGAACCTATATCCAAGTACCTAGTCCCAATAAAAATTTTGCTCTTGAAGCTTATTGAACACTAAACTGCGAATTTTGGTACACTTATTTGGTTATTATTATTATTTAAAATGCCACTCGTTTGAAAAAGCCTATCACAACTTTCTAATTATCTGTACCAAATTTATGAAAATAATTAATTTACCTACCACTTTGTATTATTGGGTAACATTTCTGCATTTGCGACGATTTTTTGTAAATCTCTGAGATTGTAGCACAGTGTAGACTTTAATATTTGACGGGAATTATACTCTTATTTCATCTTCACAACGTAGATGGCTTGGACATACGAAGCATTAAGAAAATAACGTGCGAAGTACCCTCTCCAAATTCTAACACCAGATATAAAATGCAATAAACTGGTAGTGGTTTTAAGGGCGTGGAACGAGCAGTAACTGTGCTAACTAAATATTAGCCTACTTCATTTTCCAATCCTGAAGGGAATAAGGCAGCAATATAGCACATCAATGTATAAAGAAAATATACTTCCATGGACCTAAATATCTCGACCCTAACCTGACGTGACGGATAAATCTTCTTATCATAAATGAGGTATAATTTTATTAGTTACTACATGAAAATACAGTTTATTGCGAAAAAATCCTAGAGAGAATTTTAGATTATCTTCCAGAAGTAAGTTCTATGCTTTCGGGATCCATCTCTACTTAATCTTTAACCTAATTCGATGGCGAATCTTATACAAACGCCTCCTTTAGGAATCAGGAGAATACTGTTATTATGCTTTAACAGTAGAAACATAAAAAAGCAGACTAACTCACGACCGCCAGACATTTACCTCCCCTCCTGTGCTCGGGCAAATTAAAATGCTATTCGGCGTGAGTTTAAGTATCTGCTGGCCTCCTGGGGGTGATTTTCAGCGGCCCTGGTGGTTGAATGGGTAGGTAGTTGATCAGACTAGTAATGCACTGGGCTCGGGATCGATGCTCGTGGGGTTGTTCTTTATTGTTTTGTTTCATTTTATTTTTTTAAACAGAAAATCCGTCAGATTTCCGTAAATTAGATTATAAACTTTGTTTCTATTTGATGCGGAATCCGCGCACATATCCATATAAAAAAGCCAGGCCTGAATACGCTTGTGCTTATGACAACTAGCTTCTACTCCCAGTCAACATGAAGCACCAGCCGGTATCAACCTTTATTTATGTGCATCCAGATTTAATATCGACGCCGGTAGTGTGTAATAAACTAAATATACTTAACGCCAGCACAAGACACGCCTCCATTCAAGAGTTTGGTTTGTTTGCCCACAGCAACCGCATATAATGATTTCACTTTTGTTGGAGCTCATCAGTACGGCGCAGCTGTCTGCAAACAAACCAAAGCAGCATATAGTCTTAAAAATACGAGCGGGCAGCATCCATAAGCGAACGCTAACTCTTAGACATTACGTAAAATGTCGAAGAATAAAATAAGAAAGCTCAAAGAACTACTCCTCGGGCAAATACACCAACATACATTGAATTACACAACACCGCCGTTCAGTACACGCTCTCGTCGAGGATTTGCTCTGTAATTCAATGCCTTTCGGGGTATTTACACGAGGAGTAGTTGTTTGAGCAAATTTGTGTCAATATTTCTCATAAAAATGATAAGATAAAGCAAACAAGAAGGCACTTTAAATAGGGGTTAAAGTTAAAATCTGGCTAGAAATATTTCTGTTCCTAATTAATTCGAGCTTATACAGTTGTATATGTCAAAATTGGATCGACCTGTAAGCAGCAATTTTAAAGAGAAGGTTTAGTATCACTTGCTTCAAAATATTTTGACAAATCAGTCGTTAACTCAAACACCCATGTTATTTTCTAAAAAAAAGCTTTTATTAGATTCTTTTATAGTTGCAGTAATATACATAGTTATTACACATTTTACGTACAACTACCGTGAAAGCTTTATCCTTTGTTTTTGAAGTCCCTTTTAATAAGGGAAATTGAAATTCCCTTACGGAAGTCATGCATGATTAAAAAGTTCTGTTTCCTTCTTTTCCTTCTGGAATCATTTTCTGAATTTTTCGCTGAAAGTGCTTTTCACCTCTGTGTTGCCGGTTATATAAGTAAATACTATTTTAATTTTTGATAAGACAATTCTCTGTTTTACTAGACTAAACATACGAACGTAAATAGGTATATTTGGGAACATTCGACCCTCTTGATAACGAAATATTTAATTAAGAACCACCTAATTCAATACACTGCCGCGCCTAAATTGAGTGCGCAGTATAGCTTCAACAAGTTTCAATTAAAGCAGGATATCCTGGTGATGTGTAAAGAATCAGTGACTCCTGAAATAATGGGGAGAATTTCTTGCTACGCAATTGCACAGGATATTGCCTCGTAAATTGGGGATTCGCCACCAATAAAATCTTTTTGCGATGTAGAATAACCGTTCGGTTTCCCATATTTTTACATTTGTAAAGGGGGCGACGAAATTCGGAGTGTGAATTACGAACTTCGAAATCAGTATTCAGAATTGTGTGAAATGTTGGGGGGTGACATTACGTCCTCTTCAGCAACTGGATTTAGTGATATTTAAATGGTGTTTCTGACGTTCTATTTGAATCTTATCTTTGAGATTACTTTCGTTTTGCGTAGACAGATATTTTAAAAAATACTTTCACTTGTAAGCAAGTGCATTCGCTTTAAGACGTTGCCTAGTAATGCGCATACAGGGTGGCCCAGTGAAAACACTAAGTGCGATTTTATGTCATTTAGCATCATTTTCCGCAAAAATCTCAGACACGTCGAAAATTTAATATTGTAATCATCTCTTCGGTGTTGATGTTTTCTACTCAAATAATATTCTGACATTTTATTTGCTAAAAATACACCCATAGCATTTATACGATAAACTCCCAAATCCTTTAAATGTGCATCTATATCTACTAACATCAAATTCAATTTGATTTTGTGTACGTTAGTTGGAAAGAAGGAGCTATGCAAGAAATTGAGTTGTATCCAAATTATGAAAAACATCTTTATCTTAAAAACGATAAAAGATAAAAACAAAAATAATAATTAGAAATATTGAGTTAAAACAAGAAATTAAAAAATGTACCTACATGTTCTATTTAAAATATGTACTAAACTGTAAGTCAACTTCCGGTAATCCAAAATTTACGATTGTATTTGTAACCTATCTATTTGACAATTTTAAGAAGATTTAGATTAATAAATTTAATCCAGAATTATAAATGTATCATTCTGATTTTCTTTGGGGGAGCAACCTAGATACCTAAAATACTTCGAAAATCTTAGTACATTACCATAAACAACAGTAATTGTGTAAAATGTCAAATGCTTTAAGGATTAGTAATTCGCTTGTGTCGGAATCAAATGTCACAAGTAAGCAAAGTATTTTCCAAATGATTCTGAAAAACGTCTTATGCTAACTGAAATCGATTAGAGAGACAAATGAGTCATCTAAAATGTCAAATACTTTAAAGATTAGTCATTTGTTTGTGTCTGATTCCCTGATTCTAGTGTCACAAGAAGGAGTAAGCATTTAACCAGAACTGCTCACAGAGAGACTATATGCTGATAATGCTTCGTAACTTTAGATTCAGTTGACAAGTAAGGAGTTACCAAAAAAATACTTTTTTATGACGATTATTCTTCGCATTCAGGACAACGAAGCTAGTGTGGTAAGAGCTTTGAACTTGAATGTAGTCAAAAAGAGCGGTGTCTTTTATGGATACTCCAAGCAATGGTTATTCGAAGGCAGGAAAGTGTGCTTTTGGTTCTCAAAAATCTAAGGATATAATTAATAATGTCAAGGTAGTGAGTATAGGGAGGAGTATAAGTAAATTGGTCACCTTGGAAAACAAAATTTTGAGTAATTTACTCTGAAATATTATAAACCCAAAATATCTCTCGTTTAAGAATGGAATAAGGTTAGATGATTAAGAGGACTAGGTTTATGTGCCAGTTCTCTAAACAGATTTTAAAAACATACACTTTGTTGGTATTTCCTTTTCTGCCAGAAGAGATTCTGTCTGTATCCCCAGGCGAAACTTCCATGCATCCAGCAGCAGACATATCATCGGACAGTTCGAGACGAAGTAAGATGCACTCACAGTGGAAGTCTGAAACTAAATGTTCAAAATTTTCTAAAATTACCTGTGTCTAAAAATCCAAAAGTACGAAACCACACACACGGGAAATTTGATTTTTAATATCTCACCAGCAAAATTGTGAAATTTGCATCGTGGTCGTCATGATAGCAAAATGTAAATTGCTTTACATGCGTCAAAATCGGAAACAAAACCCTTAACTAGAACCATAAAGAAACATTGAGGAACTTTTTATTGCCAAGTCACTTTAGGAACTTTCATATTTTTGGCAAAACGATCATGGATCGTGTGCAGAAATAGGACATCAGACTTCAGTGCAGCATACAGGATGTGGTGAGAAGGGTACGATAGAGGAGAATGAAGTGGGACGATCATGTAAAACGAATGGCATGCGTGGCATTTGAGACAAAACCCACATGCAGCCGTCCACCGGGAAGGCCTTCTAAGAAACTGAGAGACAGTTGGCAATCTATACCACAAGAGAATTGAAAAAATCGTCAACCGAAGGGGAAATCACTGCCTCCATTTTGTACGCTATGCATTCTCTTGTGCCAAATATATGTATCCTTATAGGTATATCTTACTACATCCCCATAATCGCCGTACATCCCTGTATATCCTCGTGCATCCCTGTATATCCCTGTATATCCACATGCATCTTTATATATCCCCATACATGTACATTGTACATCCCTGTTTAACTATCCTCTAAATATGACCACTCAACTCAATTTATTTTAATTTAAGGGGATATTTAAAAGTTTCAACTGTCTCGCTCATGCACATTAATATCCCCTGAGAAGTAGGTATTCGTAATTCTTAGATTCCTTAAACAACTTTTGGAATTTTTACACGAAATTTTGAACACTTGAACTACTCTTTATGCAGAAATGCTCTACGTTCTCAGATTTCTCGTAATTTCAAGGGAAATTAATTGCGCCTGTCATTTGTTTCAAAACCGACTGTAATTTCATTCATTATGTTGGTCATACTGCGCGATTATCGATTTTTTACCGAAAACATTCATTTTTACTGGAGGAAAGTTCATTTTTGCTGTGCATTCATTATTCTTGCGTGGCATCTATTGTGTTACTGCGTTCAAAAACAATGTGGAAAACTTATCCAGGATGTAGTACTCATTAAAATAAGTTAAAAAGTTTATAAAAACATTTGGCAAAAAATAAAAAAGATGTGGAGCTACACCCTTGCCTTCCCCTAAAAAAGGCGCCAGCTGACTACCTATAACTCCTGGAAATTTGCAAAAATTACTAGTTACACATTCTTCTTTAAAAAAATCATACACGATTCATGTACTCAAATCAATAGCAGAAATTAATATAAAACGTTGTGATAAATTCCTCCAGAATTTTACATTAATCTAATCTTTTTCTTCTTCTTCTATTACATCAGGCCCGTGCAACCTGCGGCCCGCGGGCCGCATGCGGCCCCTCTGACATTTCTATGCGGCCCGCGTGACACAGAATTGAATATTTAAAAAAAGCAAAGTGATGGGGTCTATTAAAAAATGTAACGTCTCTCTCAACAAGGAACACATAAAATGCACCGTGAAATGAAATTGACAAATTCGCTTATATTAGCGTCAACCAACATCCGCCCGAATATTGCTCAAATTGTGAGCAAACACCAGTGCCAGAAATCACATTGATTTATTATTATATATTATTTTATTAAAGTAACCTAAAAGTTTTGTTAAAAATTCCTAAAAGTTTTGTTAAAAATTCATTTAAAAATGACTGCACCGTCCTATCGTCACCTAAAATTATGTTCGAACACGGTCGGGCATGCGCATTATTGAATGTCAATACATTAAAAGTGTAAAAACTAATTATGATTATGAAACTAAAGCTGACAGAATGCATTTTTGAAACAGACCACTTAGCTGACGGGGCACCAGACACGCGCATTTTTTGAGAAAAGAGATGATTTAAAAACATAAGCGAAACAAATCAAACCCGTACGGGGGTAGAACTCATCTAGCGCTAGGTTGAGACGATACCCGTACATCCACAGAGACCGTTGTCGTATTTTATTGACATTGCGTAATCCGCACCTCCGACCGTGTTGGAACAAAACTTAAAGTAACGGTCGGACGATGCAGTAGTCACTCCCTTTAAAAATTGTTTGAAGGATAAGATATTTATTTTTTTGCAATTTTTTCTCAAAAATTTGTGTTTTGATGGTAAATATTTTTTTTTATTTTTACACATGCAAATGTACAAGTGTTTCTAACGTTTTTGTTTCTACCAAAAAAGTGTTCTTTGTTAACTTTTTCTACTATCCACAGTGGTTGGATCGAGAACTTTGACATGCCAAGACTCCTCAGGATGCTGACGTTGTCAGCGAAACACGTGTCGAGTTTAATTACTGCGTCACTGTTTTTTTCTCGCATGTGGGGTTAACTTATTAAGAATTCACAGTGTTTTTCTATTATAAAATTATAAATCTCAATATTTAACGTGTTTGTCTTTAATTATTCAAAATACTCTGAACCCATCACACCTAGGGAACACTTGATAGACAGAGTGCGGCCCGCTAAGATTTCATAAAACTTGCAAATGGCCCTTTCGCTTAAAAGGTTGCACGGGCCTGTATTACATAGTCACCTAACGGAGGTTGTCTATCATAATAGCAATTCTAATCTTTGACACTGCTGTTTTAAATATGTCAATGGAGGAACAATTATACCACTTTCTTAAATTTTTTAACCAAGAAGTTTTTCCCGATATTTTTCCCCGTATGATAATTTGCAACAAATCATATTTTTCTCTTTGAATAACGCGGCCTAAATATTGCAGTTTTCTAGTTTTTATTGTACAAATTCCCTCTCCTTTTTGAACCGTTGCAAAACTCCGTCCATGAAATCTGTATTAATATGTACATATGCATACACGGTGTCCCAACGAAAACTTGTACCCCCGTAAAACTCTGCAAAATAAACGTTTTGACAAAAATCCAAAAACACGTCGATTTTTATATCTAAGGGGACCAATTTTTATACAATAATCATTCTTGCAACTCTAGCCCTGTGCGGGCGGTAGCGACCCAAATGATCAAATGATCCCTGTTTTGGAAGAGTTTTTCATTACTTACACAACCGTATTTGTTTTATTCAATTCGATCAATTTATTACCGAGAAATTGCTTCTTGAAGTTTCCAAGTTAAAAAATTAATAAAGCACAAAAAGGTTTAAACTGTCGAATTTATTAGAATGGAAAAGTAACAAAATCAAGTAAACTAATAAGAATAAAAAGTAAGAACAAAAGAACATCAGAACAAATGTCAAAATAAACTTATTCGCCACAGTATAAAATCGTGTTTATTTACTAAATCAAAGAAGAATGCCTGCCGGCTAATAACTCCTGAGGTCTTGAGAAATGTAAGATCTGGATTTGAATCCAGAATGTATTATTGTATGACAATTGGTGGAGGTCATTTCGAGCAATACATTCGATAGTTTAAACTTTTTCGTGTTTTTATTAATTTTTAATTTGGAAACTTCAAGAAGCAATAATTTCTCGGTAACAAATTGATCGAATTGAATAAAACAAATACGGTTGTGTAAGTAATGAAAAACCGTTCCATAGTAGGGATCATTTGACCCCCATCCCATTTAAAAATTTTGGGGGGTCGCTACCCCCGCACAGGGCTAGAGTTGCAAGAATGATTATTGTATAAAAATTGGTCCCCTTTGATATAAAAATCGACGTGTTTTTGGATTTTTATCAAAACGTTTATTTTGCCGAGTTTTACGGGGGTATAAGTTTTCGTTGGGACACCGTGTATATGTAAATCGAGCATACAAAAGAATAAACCGTGCTTTCTTTGCTTGAATGGTAAAGCGTAAAGAATTCCACAAGGTGCATTCTCTCAGTACACCAGTAATTGATTTTTATTTAACAGTGACATTAGCAAACGTAACTGCTGCCAAATGCTTTGTCAAGGATCGGGTAATTCTCCCTGTTATACATATACTAAATAATCTCTCCGTATATCCTATCTCCGCGTAAATTCCTATATATCCTAGTACATCCCCTCATGCATCCTCGTACATCTCCGTATATCTCCTTATCCCCTAAGCCGTACACCTATATGCTTGGTGGTTTCCCCCTCGTCGTTAACTTTTGGACAAATAGGAATAGAAGATACCTAATTCAGGCTGTTGTGGAAACAAAATGTACCTACCTATACTCAAAACCAAAGACACTGGATAATTTATTTAAACTATGCGATACGACGCAGGTGTCTTTAACTGTCTCTTCCGTGGTAATAAAAAGTTTGCGTTGCATTCGTGTTCACTTGTTCCAATTTTTCGTTTGATGTTTACCGCTGCAAGTGGAAGTACGCAACACATGGCAACTGTTCCTTTTTGCCACCACAACAATTTGTTTGGAGCCCAGTAAAACATTTTCGGAAACATGCGAAGCAACACGGAAGTTCCTTGTTGATCTTTTGGTGGATACGTTCCCTAAGATATTGCATTTTATTTATCCAATTTTAATAACGCAATACTTTTCAATAAAGAACAGAAATTTTACGTGGGTAGGTAGTTGGAATCATATCAGAAACTCTGAAAATCATAGGCTGTCTATTATGTTGTACCCAGCAGTATGGCAAACAATCTTGACGGATTCACCAAAAATACTATCTACCTAAATCAAATAAATCGAGGTGCATACCTGATTTATTTTTAAACTGAAGTATGTAATAAACCAGTTGGAGCTAAACTAATTTTGTACTCGTTGCGTTTACTCATTTCAACTTTCCCACGTCAGTATAAGATCATTTGATATACGGAGTTTATCCAAGATGAATCAGTTTAATAAAGTGGGTATGAAGTTATAAGTGGTTCCTGCACTAAATGTGTTCTAAAAAATTCACGACTAGTCCTCGCGTTTTAATAGGGCACGTACCAGAACCTGTTCCAAGCAGTCTGGCTTCTGCAGTTTTTATTTTATTATTTTGTTGGCCTGTCTTCTGCTTCGGCGAAATAATACCCACGCTCGTCTGCAACGTAGTAAAGCTATCGTTTATTTTATTGCAAAGCCCACTAGTAGTGCAGATCTTCCTGGGGTGGAATATTCTCAAATAAAATTACTTTCGCTATAAAATGTATTTATAGAATATCTTTTGGAATAGTTCTTCTAAGTTTAACCTTAATAAACAAGTTTTCGAGTAACTGACTCAGAAATATGATGTAGTTTTGAAGGAAGGAAACGGCGAAATGTAGAAAGTAGAATGGAAATTGTCTTCCAGTTCGTTGGTCCATAAGAGCTTTTTCGTTTTAATAAGTTGAACGAATAAGCATACTCAAGCTAATTTTAATTAAAAACAATTTTGGAGTGATAAAGTCAGGCATTCTTATAAGTCGCGTTTGACGTCTTGCGATCATCTGAATTAAATACATCCAAAAAACAGAGTTTCTCAAAATGTGTGTAAGAAAAAAGTGGTGGATTATTAAAAGCTATTATTTAATGATGTCCTAGTTTGATAACGTAAGAGGATCTTGCCATATTTGGTAGCTCACACAAATATTTTCGATTGCAGTCTTTTTACACTACATCGACGATATTTGTCAGATTTTAATTTTGTTGTGTTTATGATTAATCCCCTAGCAATTTCTGCCGGATACGGAAATATGCGTTATTTTTAAACAGGAAACGACGTAACCATTCTACGTAGGTCAAAATCCCAACAGAAGCAGCATCCTTTGCGCAAGATGCTTCAACGCTCTGTTTGAAATACGACACTATCCCATACTAACAAATTACAATTTTTTGCTGCACTTAATTGTCGCAGTTGGTAATAAAAATGTGCCGAAAAACTTTGTTTTAAAATTGTCTAATATCTCTATGACAATAAAAATCAATTAAAGAATCGTGCAAAAAATAGTCTTCAAGGGTATTGAGTTACTGACACCGACACGTCACTTGGCGACAATGGATGTGGGTTAGATGCAGTGGAATAACAATTACGTCTTGTCTCTGATGGATCGGGGCTTACGGATGGATACAACTTGCACGCATAAATTTCAAAATTTAAGGGGAGAATGTAGACAAAAAAAAATTTACCATGGAAAAAGATTGAAACTTGAAAACTTCTAAGAGAGATGGTACTATATTGAAAAAAATTGTAACATAAGCAAAAAAGAATCTGACGTGAAATTCTCAAAATTATTGAGATAGAGATTGTCACTGCCTGAGCTGGAAATAAGATTTATTGCCTTTCGGCATCCTTTGATATAGGAAATGCAAGAAAATAGATCCAAGAGGAAAGTTTGTTTATATTTTAATTCACTGTCATATACAGTGAACGGAAGCGCTAAAGGGTCAGGCGAGAAAAAATATATTGAGAATGTACTGCAACTTTAAACTTGCAGCAATTCGAATTATTGCAACTTTAAACTTGCAGTGATTTGAATTACTGCAACTTTAAACTTGCAGTTTTATGTATTACGGTAACTTTAAACTTGCAACCATTTTAAGTTTTAAGTTTCAGTTATATACAATGTCTATTTAAATTGAAGAGTGGAATTTAATAAAGGTCTAAGTGCCGAAAAGTTCAAACTGGGAAGATATCATTTGAAGTATCAGAACTATTATTTGGCTTAAATAGAGTACCCTGAATTTCTTAGAGATGCTTTATTATAAAAGAAATGAAACTGGTACATTTACCAAAAGAAATTAACAATGGTTACAATGCAATATGAGATTTCGATACAGAAGGGAAAATTTAAAAAAAAACAGGAAACGACCATCGCTGACAACACATTTATTCACTTAACTCAAGCAGCATTGACTGGGTCATGTTGTTAAGCAATATCCTAGGAAGTAGATGTCAAAACTGGTTCATCAGCGGTCAAGCAAAACTACATTACGCAATGGAAGGTCGCAAAATGTTATTTATACACGTCATAAAAACTTAATTGTGCTATGCCGAAAAGTTGCCATCAAAGCTAATACGACATTACTTATTCAAATGCAACCAGATACCATCGAATAAATTATCGAGTGGATTAAAAACTTTGCATGTCAACACTGCCAGCAATCACTAAATGCACCAAATACTATTGTCCACATCTAGGTACACCGATTCGGTAATTTCCCAAGCCTAATAGAAATTCTGCAACAGTTTACCTGCTCTGAACATTAATTCAGCAAATTAAGCAGGATACAGTCACATTTGTTTAGGCACCCACACGAGAGACCTTTTATATCACAAGTAAAGTCTTTGAGGCAAATTAATTATTGTTTATTTTAGTATATTGCTGGTGACTGCGAAATTTTGTAATTCACGGGAAAATTCTTCAAAATTTACCGAGTTCATATAAATAGATATATTAAAGGTTGCCCTGTTGCTTTCATCTTCCATGACTTTTACCTTTATTGGGTAAATAAAGCGGTGTATTGCACGAACTCTTCGTGTTATTCTGTTCGTCGACTATTAAACAAGAGCAAAGCAACGTTTACACACAGACGAAGTTATTTTATTTCCTGGTTATTTTTGTGGAATGAAATAAATATGCAACTACAGTTAACAAGGCAAAAGTAAACAAATTAATTAATTATGTCTCAAAAGTTTTGGCACAAATTACTTTATTAAATTTTAATAAACAAAGATAATTTTATTTACATTTTAATTATATGCAAGAATTAACAATATTATAAACAACAAAATTAACAACTCAAATTAGAGTTACCTGCGATAGGATTTTCAGTTTCAGAATAGCTTCTGAAGAAGACTCCGATATGAGAGTCGAAACGTCAAGTGTTAATGTCAATTTTAGTGTTACAGATTACCAACGACGACGTGGCAACCAGCCCAGAAACCATTATTTCAAATACACAAATAGTAAACAAAATACCTACACAAAATAGCAGTATTTTTCTCTAGCCAACATCAAAAAGAGAAATACTAGCAATGAGTGGTTGTAAAAACAATATAAATGGGAGTTCATTTAAACTGCTTTCACTATACACATTTATGGATGTAAATTTGTACCCCAAAGAACGAAGTATGTATGTATATTTTTATAGTTTCATCGGGTATTTTTAAAGCACTTTCAGTGGCAATTGAAACTGTTTACTCCGTGCTTATAAACTCGCAATATAAGAAAATAGCTGTATTTTTTACATAGTTTGCCAGCTTTAAAATAAAATCATGGAAGCTCATCATAAAAGCAATGTTTGCTTTACTTGGGTAAACCTTTAAAAAAAAAGTCTATTTGTTTTTACGGGGAGTAAAATGTTATGCGGTAGGTATGCTTTAATAATGGTACGATAATCAAATTGACTCTATTATGTCAAATAACATTTTAAGTAAACAATGTGTGGTTTCAAATTCCGCCAAATAAATATTATAAAGAGTTTCCAATAAGAGTTACCGGATTTTATTACTAAATAACACCGCAAATGGAAAGAAATTAATACCTTTATATTGATAAAAGGTATGAGCGTCTACAATTATGTGCCCAAGAAAAATAATATCGGCCAAATGGCCACCGCGGCTTCTTTGGCACGAAACCTTCCTTCTGCAGGAATTTCCAATGACGTCAGAGAAAATTTGTGGTTCAGTGTCAAGAATTACGCATCGAATCTCTTCCTTAAGCTCGGGAATTGTTTAAGGATTGTTGACGTAAACTTTACTTTTTAAGTAGCCTGGAAGAAAATAATCCAGCAGCGTTAAGTCTCAAGATCTCTGCGGCCAATAAATTGACATCACCGTATCGAGAAACGACTCTGCCTCTAAACTGTCTACGCAACAAATCCATCTCTTCATTGGCCTTATGACAAGTAGCACCATCTTGTTGGAACCACATATCGTTTAAATAATCGATATCCGTTAATTCTTGCCACAAGAAGTTGTCTATCATTGTGCGGTAGCGTTCGCCGTTCACTGTAAGGGCTTGACCATTTTGATTTTCAAAAACGTAGGACCCAATTAAGCCCCCACTCGATAAACTGCACCAAACAGTGACACGTTGCCTTTTCCTTGACCTCTCTTGGATTTTCACTGCCCAGATACGACGATTTTGCTTGTTAACGTATCCGTCAATATGGAAGTGAGCTTCATCCGTAAAAATGATTTTGCTGCAAAAATTGTTATCAGCTGCTTTGTGTTGAAGCACCCAATTAACAAACGTACGACGCTGCCCATGGGCGGCTGGCTTCAATTGCTGTGTCAATTGAATCTTGCATGCATGGAAAGTTAAATCTTTCCTTAATATTCTCCACGTTGTGGACTGGGTAAGTCCTAATTGCTGCGAACGGCTTGGAATGGATATTCTTTCACGAACCGTAACAATATTTTCAGCTGATCGACATGGACGAGCACGTACTGGGGTCTGCACATCTTTTACAGATGGTAGGATGGTAGAACACCTCCTAAGACAGGAAGGAATAGTTCGCGACATACTAGAGTCAGAGATAGGAATAAAAAGAGATGGCGGTAGGCCTAGATTAGACTACTGCTCCCAAATAGTTAGGGAAATAGTTTAGGGGAATGCGTAGGTTTGCTCAGGATAGAAAAGGATGGAGGTACGCGACCAGTCTTCGGACTGAGAACCTTATGATGATATGATGAAAATAAATTAAGTTGACAGCTCGAATGCAGGGTTTGTTGCAATACCTACATGCCCTTCAACGCTGCAAACGGTGGTTGAATTGTTGCATTGGTCAAAGGTGGTCATAGTTTTAACCTGTTTCATCTCCATTTGTATCTTTCCAACCAGACTGGAATCTTTTAGATCGTATCATATTCGAACAGGCTTCTAAATTTTATTTCCATAAACGGAGACCCGTAAACGTAATTTTTTTTGTCCAATTTTTTCCAAACAATGTCCTAAACAAAAAACGCTCACTAATTCTGTTGTCAAGTTTGCCAAGCTCTACAAAGGTCCGAATTGTCCAATCACCCTTAATCACATTCCTATCAAAGATATTATCTGCAGAGTAGAATCATCCATTCGGAAACGCGTATCTCAGACACTCTTCGGTGTGATATGGCAAGAGTTATAAATTCCACGAATTTCCCTAAATCCAATATTTCCAGATCCGAATTTCTTGCTTTGAATAATTGAAGAATATCAAATGAGTTAGTCGTTCTCTCGTCGGATAAAGGTCACAGTCACTCTTGATTGTGGTGCTAATGACTCGAAAAGTTCTTCCCTTCTTTCAGATCGTAACACAAATCGTCCCATCTCACGTAATCCAATCTACCATCTTCTTACAGCTGTCACTTCTTCTAAAAAATCATCAGGTCTTCCGTCTGGAAGTTCAGAATAAACTTATTACTGGATTACCTATTTCGCCTAAACTCTTATGCGCTCCATAAATCCAATAATCCCCTTCGACCAACTGTAAATGCATAACGTTAATTCCCCCAATTGGAAACTTGCCAAACATCTCGCTTTTATATTAGAATCTTTTGTGGACAAGACTGGCTTTTTTATCTTTATCTACGAACATGTTTAAAACCTTCACAATTTATAGGGCGAGCCCCAACATTAAATCACTATTTACCAATGTACCCACTGCAATCATCAAACAACTAACGTCCAACCTTTGACAAAATTCGGACTTCAGTTGAATGATATTTCACTTCAACATAATGTCGTGTCTCATGCACCGTTCTATAAAAAATGTCCACTTTTGTGATTGCAATCTAGCGTAACAAAAAACAAAAATATTTTGTGCTGAAATGGGTTTGAAAAATGTCGTTGGCTCTCCGACTAAATGGTAAGGTCGACAAAATGGTACGTTTGCAGTCCACTATATTTCATTACAGGTATTGCCAAAAAAAACACATACTTATCTTCGCTGCTTTCATGTCACACACCTTATTTCCGCACTAGAGGTGGTCACACGTTTTTGAACTTATGGAAGTTGGATTTTTATTTCTTAAATTTAAATTTTAATTTTCTGTAACAAATTTAATTTGCACACCTGTGCCTTAGTTTGCTTGATGAGACTAACAATGGAATATGTATTATTAAAACACCCAAACAATTATTACTAAAATTCATTATGTATATGTATTTTTAAATCTGAAGCTTTTGATCAACCATTTTAACAGAAGATGTCGATTTGTCAGAGCGAGTGTATCAGATAAATGATTCTAAAAAAAAACAATTCCCATCCCGCCATTCCACTCACATGTTTGTCACTTGTTTTCCTTCAAAACACCTTTCATTGCTTTGTTGTAGAAAATGTAAACAAAGCCATTGTTTTAAGCCAAAGTGAATAAGAGAAGTGCCTCCACTCCGTGTGGATACTGAGCTTGAGCTACGCAAATGTAATGTTTCTAGGCGACTGGAGTGGGGGAACTGGGCCGAGCGTCCGCGCGATTATACCGATGTCGAATGTATTGTGTATGATGCATTGATTTCATTACATTACCAAAAAATGGATTTATAGTGAAAAAGATACTCGTTTGATGGTGGTCAACATAGACAGGTTAACCACTTATGTAAAATTATAGGAATTCCTCGGTTTCAACAAAAAGCGGTCAAATTATACGTCAATATTCACATAGGATTCACTGTATTTCAATTATTTAAAGTCAGGCCGTAAAGTAAATTCAGCAGCTGTTAAAAAGTCATATTTATTTTGAATATAATCTTGACAATTTCTTATTTTCTCGGTTCTGTTTTTTGAGGCCTGCATTTTGCTGCTTAGAATAAAATTGCATTCTTAACAATATGTAATTATGACGCAATGACGCCAACACATACTGATTCGTGAGATTTACATTCATATTTTAAAGTAGCTACTAAAGTTACTTAAGAAATCATATAGTTAGGTCGTAAGCATCTCTGGTATCAATATGCTTGGAAAAAAAACGTTCTAGTTTCCTTAATAAACAATATGTAAGAACTGGGATACACAAGTTAGTGTTCCCCTTGTTAGAGTGACTTCGTCTGAAATATTTTCGGGGTCCAACTGGTTGTTTTCAAGCTAAGATAAGCATGTAATACAATTGGTAATGGATGACAGATTTTACAAATAATCCAGCCAGGTAAAATAAATAACAGAATCAATTATTACTTCCTCTTGAGTAATTATAGCACCAATTTTGTTTTGCAGTACCCGCTTTAATTAAATTTTGTTTCTATTTATTTCCTTCGAATCAAAATGTTTTTCAAAAACGGAGCCCTATCGAGCAATTGCCCGAGGCCATTTAGCTGCTAATTTTGCTTGTTTTGAAATGGAGAAAAATGCTGTTTTTCCGTACGAAATTATATTTTGGGATACAGCATTTACGCCCCTTTATTCACTTTAACCAGAGTACGTCCTGAACGCTAAAACAATGTAACAATGTATTATTGCATATATGGCCAAGCGGTACGCCCGAACGAATGGCCCAGTTTGCTGCACACGGCACCAATGCCAGTATTACAGTTGCGTAGCCCGCTCTTCTGCTGCAACAGCTATCAAGTGGAGACACTTCTCTTATTCACTTTGTTTTAGGCTCACTCTTTGGGCCCTCTAAACTAGAGTGCTTCCCAAATACTGAAATGGCAACAGCTAGGGCTATTGTTAATTGACTTGCTAACTCGTGTCCCAAGATCAATTTAAGGTGATATAAAAAATTAAATCTCAGACGTTTCGAAACCTTCATAATATTAAAACTCATACCCACAGCTATAATACAGAACAGGGTTTTTCTTATAAGACATTAACAGGAAATTACTTTAACTTGCTGCCAGTCCGAAGACTGGTTAGACGATTATCTCCATCCTTTCCTCTCCTGAACTAACATCTGATTTTCTCCAAAAGTAGAACACCCTACGTCTCCAACTTTTTGCGAACGTGAGCCTAATGTGGACCTTTCACTACGTCTTTGTCATATCTCCTCCTGCAATTTCGCGAACTCAGTCTTGGGATCAAGGTGGCAGCAGTAATTTTTTCAGGTTTGACGAATGTACAGTTTTGAAAGGATATGTTGAAAGTTTTTCAATATTGCATGTTTCGAATGTGCATGGAAAACCGTAGACCACTGGTTTCGTCTCGAACCATGCAATATTGCTCGCTGTATATATACTTACACGCTTAGTGTAAGTATTAGTAAGAGCTAATTATTAGCTGAATTATGCGGCGGTTATGAGTTGTACTGGACCGTTCGAACAACTACTCCTCGGGCAAATACCCCACCAGGCATTGAATTATAGATTTTGTGTACTACGAGATCTTGAAAAACTTCTAACATGGTGCTTTATTGTTTTTTAAACTTTCTAATTCTTTCTTTGGACAAATAAAATTCATATCTTCTTGGTAATCCCGTAAATGCATGAAAACCCTACATTATTTATTAAATTTGGGAAAGCTGCTTACGAACAAGAATAATTAATTCCTTTACAATCTTATTATTCATTGTGAGAGTAATACCGTGTACTGACTAAGGTAGAAACAGCAGACCAAGCAAAAGAATAAAGACGTATTCTTTACCAATTATTAAGTGCATTTGAGGGCTTCGCATTAAAAAAGCGCCACGTGCACCTCCTCTATGTATATATTTTTTTTCGAATAAAAACCAATATTGGAGAATACTTTATATTTCCAAGCACGTGGTGTATAGTCATTGTAACGCGTTCCGGGTGTTGCTAACCAATTAAATAGAAAATTTGCAGAGTTATTTTTTTATTGATTCAGTTCACCAACCCCAAATCACTTGTGCAAATTGAGCAAACATATATTCGATGCTGTTTGCAGTCCAAAGGTCTAGACAGTCAGTTTATATCTAATGATCATTATTTATCCATGATTCTATTGAATTATTTATACTGCAATCACATCTGTAGGCTTCTAGATTGGTAAAATGTGACTCGAATTTAGTGAAACTTAATATTATGGAAACACATTCAAGGTATCATTTTTACTGGTCCTCTTACGTTCTTGAGTTTCTGACTTTCCGAACTTCTGTTTAAAAAGTATGTAAGAAAACTTCTTGCAGACTTGGAGAATGGACCCAGCGTTCTTATGTAATAGCTGATTTTGTTGTGAAGCCTACACGGTCGTAGGCCAGCGGATCGCAGGTAGCGTCGTTTCTTATTATATTCAAACAACCGACCAGGCGAATCTTCCGCCATATTCCGTTTCCGCGGCGCCACGTGTTTACTACACTACTGGTCGGCTGCTTTGTTTTGCCGTTTACACAAACAAACGCTTAGACTGTGAGTATCCCGACTACTTCAGCCGTAATTGTAAACAGCCAAGTCCCCTCTCTAAGTCTTTGGTTATTGCTCAAGGCCGTCAGGTTTGTGGTTAACAGATACCTAATGTGAAGTTATTAATTTAAGTGAAGGCGAAGTCGTTATTTTAAACGTACAAAAGGCTGCATTACAATCAATACTACCAAGCACATTAGAAACTTCGCTACAAAAGCTATAGGAAGAAAAAAGAATGCGTACTTCAATTACAAAATGTAAACTGGTGATTGATAATCCCAAATCATTTGCTAAATCCTGGAGTTATAAATATCTGTACTCAAGGTTGCTCAGCCAAGTGAATTTAAGAATTTCAGGAGGATTAATACATTGCATGAAGCATATGGAAAACTATTTCAGCAATGGGCAACTGGACACTAAATAAAATTGGAGACTTTTTTTTCCTTTAGCATCGTAATAAATACCTCCTTATCCTTAATACGATACGTCTTGATGAATAATAATAAGACGAATAATTATTTAAAACGCTTCCAAACATCAAATTGTTCAAATAAAGTTTTCCGCTGGCTCGCAATTTAACCTTAATTTTTATTTTATTTATATTTAAACATAGCCACACGACGTAGATTACGCTCACAAATGAAGATTATCAAACAGTTTAAAAACCTTTTCCAGCCTAGATGCTGAAACCAATGAAAACAGCATGTTTGTCAATATCTAGTTTCACTACAGATGTCAAAAATGCAAGCACAAATTAAACACTACAGATAGACAACGCACATATATTATTTTGGAACTGCTAACAGCGCCTCTGGCGTTTGGAAGTAGAATTAGGGGCGGAAAGCTTTTGAAGTTTACTAACTTTTGACGTTTAAAATCGTTTTAAAAAATGTAACAAATGATGTGTGACATATTTTATTGTGTGAAAGAAGCGATGTTTAAACAGAATCAGATACATCAATAATGGATATACAAGAATTTTAAAACTTATATCATTATATTATTAAATAAAAAATTACTCACATAATATTGGTAAAATAGGGTAGTATTTACTATCCACAACACACTTACTAACAAATTCTAAGACCCTTCCTTGATAAATTAATTCGCCATTGTGAAGAATCCAATGCACAATGCATGTTAAAAATAAGTCCCAAGATAATTTTATGAAACATTGAAACATACACAAAACGCAAAAGGTAGTATCCAGATTCCAAATCTGTCACCTTATCTGTTATGTCCATGGTCCATGTTAAACAACTTGTCCAAGAAGAATGTAAGAAAATAACTTATAACGCCTGATCAAACTACAATTTAAATTCAAAGACGTTCGACATTAAATTTTGCGTTTGTTTATTATGTTGCCATGCTACGGCACAAATACATACTCCGCATGTTTTTTTATTTTAGAACAGCGTGCTCAATTTTCAGATCGAGTGAGCAGCTAGTGGACGATTTGACAATGATTTGACTTTTTTGTGTTTTATGTGCCACCGAGTGTGCCACCCAGCGGCAACTCGATTAAATGCAAAAGTATACACTGGCATCTCTAGTTTGTAAGTTGAATTACTTCGTTTAAACGTCATTGCATTTGCGTTAAATGTCTATAAAGTGTCTAGTTTATGATAGCAAGCAAATATTAAGCTAAATTATGCAACAGGGTTGCCAGATTGTATCTTACCGAACCCGCCGGCAGAGTGCGCTGAACCCGCCCAAACCCGCCAAATATAATCTTCCAACCGAAGACGTTCCATTTCTATAGACTATGTATAGATTACAAAGTGACACTTCCAATTCTGATGCAGCATGTACCATATACCCCCCCCCCCCCCCTACACCCTCTTGAATCAATCTCGATCATTACGCGCTATTTTAGTACGGTATATACAAATATTCACAGAATTCTGAATTTCTCCCACCTTAACTTCCCAAAGGCATCAACGATCAACTAATAAAGTTTCCTACTTTAGTACTTTATTACAGATATTTATGCATTTAATATCATGTCAGTAGGTATCAGTGAAGTGCGATGGCCAGAAGCTGGAGACTTCTGGAGCGGAGATTTTAGAGTAATACACACAGGATCTGTAGGAGGAAATTCGGGAGTAGGAATTGTTATGCGGAAAAAAGTAGGACAGAGTGTAGAAAATTTCTTACAGCAAAGTGACAGGGTAGTTATGGTTAGGTTAGATTCGAAACCTGTAAAAACAGTAATAATACAGGTATATATGCCCACTTCTAACTACAGTGATGAGGCCGTAGAGGCAGTTTATAGTGATATTGAATATGTGCTAGATTTTGTGAGAGGGCACGAAAATTTAATAATTACAGGAGATTTCAATGCAGTCGTAGGCACAGGGCGAGAGGGCGGAATAGTTGGCCCCTTTGGATTAGGCAATAGGAACGATAGGGGAGTTAGACTGATAGAGTTCTGCGATAAACATAACTTAACGGTCGCGAACACTCTATTTCACCATCATGTTAGGAGATGCTATACGTGGAAGATGCCAGGAGACTTAGGGAGATATCAAATAGATTACATTCTCGTTAGGCAAAGATTTAGAAATCAAGTTAGGGATTGTAGAAGTTATCCAGGAGCAGATATAGATAGTGATCACAACATAGTCGTTATGAAAGCCAATCTTAAATTTAAGATTTTGAAAAAAAGAAGCGGAAGAAGGTATCTTGACCCAGAGAAACTAAAAGATGATGATATGCGCAATAAGTTCGAGAAAAAGACAAACGAAGCACTAAAGGGCACGGGTGGAAATATTGTTAGGAACATAGAGGCAGAATGGAATTGCATTAAAAATAGTTTAGTTTCCTCAGCTAGGGATATCTTGGGTCATAAACAGAATGAAAGTAGGAAACCCTGGATAACAAAACATATTGTGAGTCTAATAGAGGAAAGGCGAAAATATAAAAATAGGTTAGATGAAACAGGGAAACAAAGATATAAGGCGATCAAGTGGGAAATTATTCGGGAATGTAGGAAAGCGAAAGAGCAATGGATCGATAATAAATGCAAAGAAGTGGAAGATAAATTCGAAGTAGGAAAGACTGATGAAGCATATAAAATAATTAGGAGAAATTTTAGAGAAATTGGATCTAGTACCAAAAACATTAGAAATGAGGCAGGAGATATCCTAATCGGAAGTGGGGAGAAGGCAGATAGGTGGAAAGAATATTTAGGAAACTTATATGCGGGACAGGAAGTGCAAGATATATTAGAAAGCGAAAGCAGTGTAGAGGGGGATAACCTAGGGAGTCCTATAATGAGAGAAGAGTTTGAGATAGCACTAAAAAGTTTAAGGAATAATAAAGCACCAGGTATAGATGGCTTGCAGGCAGAAATCTTAAAGTGCGCAGGTCAAGAGGTAATAGATCGTTTATTTAAACTAGTTAGTCGCATATACCTGACAGGCGAGATTCCAGAAGATTACAAACGGAACATCATAGTAGCTTTGCCAAAAAGAAAAGGCGCGGATAGATGCGAAAATTTTAGAACTATCAGTTTAACTTCCCATGCGTCAAAAATTTTAACTAGAATTGTGCAAAGAAGGATGGAGAAAAAGGCGGAAGAAATATTAGGAGAAGATCAGTTCGGATTTAGACGAAATAGAGGAACGCGCGAGGCCATTCTAGCTTTACGAGTAATTATAGAAAAAACGATAGAAAAGAGAAAGAGCGTCTATATAGGATTTGTAGATTTAGAAAAAGCCTTCGACAACGTAAAATGGGGGAAGATGTTCGAAGTGCTGAGAAAGGTAGGGATGAAATACAGGGACAGAAGAATAATACATAATCTCTACAAAGAGCAAAAGGCAGTTATAGAATGTGAGCAGGAACAAAGGGAAGTAGATATCCGGAAGGGAGTGAGACAGGGATGTGCATTGTCACCTCTAGTTTTCAACTTATATATCGAAGATGCGATTAATATTGTTAAGGAAAGAACAGCCTCAGGGATCAATGTACAGGGCCAAACTATTAACATGCTCAGATTTGCGGATGATATAGCAGTGTTAGCATCTAGCAAAGAAGAATTAGGAGCGGCTTTGAATGAAATGGAAGCAGTTTTGACACAGGGCTTCGGCATGAAAATCAATAAAAAGAAAACTAAAATTTTGGTATGTAGGGGATGTGAAAATAGAACTAAAATGGAAATACAAATTGGAAATGAGAAGATAGAGGAGGTCGCGGATTTCTGCTACTTAGGAAGTAAAATAACTCAAGACGGTAGGAGCACTAAAGATATAAAACAAAGAATGGCGCAGGGCCGAGTTGCGTTTAACAAAAAGAAACAACTGTTATGCTCGAGAACGGTTAATATAGAGACTAGGAAGAGACTCTTAACGTCGTATGTATGGAGTACGGCATTATACGGGTGCGAAACTTGGACAATAGGAGAAGCGGATAGAAAAAGAGTAGAAGCGTTTGAAATGTGGTGCTACAGACGCATGATGAAGATACCGTGGATAGATAAGGTTAGCAATAGGGAAGTATTAGAAAGAGTTGGGGAAAAGCGAAGGGTATGGAAAACAATAAAGAGTAGGAGAGATAGGATGGTAGGACACCTTCTAAGACACGAAGGAATAGTTCGTGACATACTAGAGTCAGAGATAGGAATAAAAAGAGGTAGGGGTAGGCCTAGATTAGACTACTGCTCTCAAATAGTTAGGGATGTAGGATGTTCTACTTTTAGGGAAATGCGTAGGTTAGCTCAGGATAGAAAAGAATGGAGGTACGCGTCCAACCAGTCTTCGGACTGAGAACCTTATGATGATGATGATCATGTCACTCACAGAGGGTGCTGCCAGTCTCTGTTAATATAAGGATTACACACTATAAATACGTAGAATTGACTAAAATTTGCGACTAGACCTAATTTTTTAAACCAGCCCAAGCTGGCGGGTTCCAGCCAAACGATTTTTTGACCCGCCAGCATCGGTCCAGAAACCGCCCAATTGGCGTGAACCCGCCCAATCTGGCAACCCTGTTATGCAAACGTCGTAAGTGACATTAGAGCAGCTGACGTATACATTTTAGTGCTATACGTCAGATCCGGATCGTTTTCAAATCCGGATTAGATCCGGATCTGATCCGGATTTATCAGACAGCGAAATCCGTATCCGGATCGATCCGGATTTGGGTAAGTGATATCCGGATCTCGAATCCGGATCTTTGAGCCGGATCTCGGATCTGGATCTTGGAGCCGGATCTCGGATTTGGAATCCTTTTCGCTGGGCTGGTGCTGTTATTTCCTTATTTGAGTTCCAGTGGGTAGCGTCGGCATTAGAAGCTGCATCAAAGAACAAAGGAAAGCCGACTTTTTGGTCGGTGGCTGTATCAGCTTTGTGGCGGCTTTTTCTATCTATCACATAAATGATAGCGGTGAAATTTTGAGTGCGTTTTTTATTGTTGTTTGGCAAATGTTTTGGGAGTTATTTTTTATGAAATAATAACGTCGCGTTTTGTATCAAAATATAAAAAAATGCTTCATTGCAATATGTACTAGGTACCGTGAGACACCATGGTTCCATTTAAAAATTCTTATTCCCAAACTTTCGAAATTTTAAATTTAGTTGATGATTTGAATCCAAAATTAACGTTTTTTGTTCAATCATTGCTATCTAGATACAAAATCTAATTTTCAGTTAAAAATTATTTAAGTTAAATTTTTTGTCTAAAGCACACCAAATTTCAAATTAATAGGTACCTTAAGGAACAAAAATGATATAGGGGTGAGCCTGATTTCTTGGTCACCCGGCATATTGATCGTGTGTAGGCCCCTTTAATATATTTAAGGTACATATATTTTTTAAGACAATATTAGGATAAAAGGGCATATTTGTTTTTAGAATGAAATTAATTTTTTGTTGCAAATTTTATCTCTATTACACCTATTTCCCAATGTACTTTCTATTTTCTTCATTTTTATTAAGTAATCTATACTGTCTTCAGAAAACAACAATTTTCAGAACCAGATAGCGAGATCCGGATCTGATACCAGGATCCGAATCCAAGATCCGGATTCAAGATCCGGATCCAAGATCCTAATCCCGAGATCCGATATCCGGATCCGGATCTTATAATAAAATCCGGGTGTTTTCTAAACGGATCCGGATCCGTCAAAATTTATGGATCCGTACAGCACTAATACATTTAGACTACTAATAAACGAATCACCTACTTCCCGTCAAAGTGGCTGTGTTGTCATATAGTTCAGAACTTTAAGTTGAGAAGCTCTGAAATTTATTCTTTAATAATGGCAAGTGGTACTGTGATTATGTTTTGCAAATGTTTCGTTTTCAGGTATACATTTAAAGTAATTCGCTATTTATTAGAAATGAAGAAATATGTAATGAATTAAAGGTAGGTACTTATATGATAATATTAGGTGCAGACGTGACGTAGAATATATGCGAGATCGAGTTATATCTAATTATTTTTTCTGCACAGAGAAAAACGCAAAAACACAGATCAAATATTTTCATCAAAATTTTCAATATGTGAAACAAAAAAGTCGTCCAGTTGCCCATTAACACAAGTTTGGAATCATTATTTCAAAATTCCCTTAATCACAATTTATTTCATCATCAAAAAGTTGTTAGTCCGAAGACTGGTTGGACGCGTATCTCCATCCTTTTCGATCCTGAGCTAACCTACACATTTCCTTAAAAGTAGAACATCCTACATCCGTAACTATTTGAAAGCAGTAGTCTAATCTGGGCCTATCTCTACCTCTTTTTATTCCTATCTCTGACTCTAGATTGTCGCGAACTAAAGGTACCCCTTCACGTTCAGTTTTTCGTCAGTTTTGGACTGACAGTCCTTCAGGTCAGTCCAAAACTGAACGTGAAGGGATGCAACATTCCCGGCGCGTCTCAGTCCCGACGCGGACTGTAGAAATCCAATCGGACAAAAGATTTGGCGCGGCCTGAGACGCGCCACAGGCAAGATCTGAGCGTGTAGCTGCGCTTCAGTTCTCGGTTGGCGATTAGCAAGAGAGCGGCGATAGTGATTTACGTGGATGAAAGAGAGACATGTGCTACGTTCTCAGTTTCGTACACATTCAGCCGTGCATTTTGCTTGCTTAATTTGGTAGTGGTCATTATTAATTATTGATTATGTTGATATATTATATTGTAGAATAATTATTGCAGAGATAACATGGCACTTCCTCTGTCTATGGAGTTTTAACAGAATTTACTGAAATATACAGAGGTTGTACATTTTTTCCCTTCGTTTTTTATGTTCTGCTCCTTCGTCGGTTCCTGCTAATAATAGCAAAGCAATTGCCTTTCTTTTACTTAAACTCATTGTTTTCACAATACAGTCAGTCACTTTTCGTAATAAAATGAAAAAAAAATCTACTTACTATTTTTACACGTCTACAATCCGTCACTTTTCGAAATAAAATGAAAAGTGCCAAACAGACTACAGTTTCGGACTGAACGTCAGTCCGGGAGCACGCGTCGGGCCTTCAGTCCAGACGCGCAGGCAAATAACTGTACGTGAAGGGGTACCTTAAGACTTCGTGCCTCAGAAGGTGTCCTACCATCCTATCTCTCCTATTCCTTACTGTCTTCCATAAATTTCGCTTTTCTCCAACCCTTTCTAATACCTCTCTGTTGCTAACCTTATCTATCCACTATTATTTCATCATGCGTCTATAGCACCACATTTCAAATGCTTCTAATTTTTTCTTATTCGCTTGTCCTATCGTCCAAGTTTCACACCCGTACAATGCCGTATTCAATACATACGTCCTTAAGAGTCTCTTCCGAGTTTCACCATCTATACCTGGTGCTTTATTATTTCTTAAACTTATGAGTTTTAGCTCAAACTCTTCTCTCTAATTATAGGGAAGCCTACATTGTCCCCCTCTACACTACTTCCCCCTTTCTAATATATCCCCTACTTCTTGTCCCTCATATAAATTTCCCAAATATTATTTCCACCTATCTGCCTTCTCCCCGCTTCCGATTTATTTATAAATTCAAAAAATCTAATCTTCTCTTATTTTGCAAGTCTTCTATTTGTAATGAACTATTAAATACATAATTTGAACATTACTATGTGTAATATAAAAGCAAACTGGGTGCCCAAAATGAAAATTTTGGGAATTATTCTAGATACTAAGTTGCCAGTTAAGTCACTTATCCCTAACTTGTCCCTAACTGCATGAAGAAATCGTTTATGAAAATAAAAATATACGCACTTTGAAAACTTTGGTGTTATCCCATTGTTCAAGCTGTCATACTTTATAATTCCTGCATGATGAGCAAACCAAACGAAAAATTCAGCGAGTGTAAAATATAATAATAATAATAAACGACTTTATTCGTGACCATCCCAATACAGACATTAAATAAAGAAAAACGCACATATTCATAGCGGCCGCCGAAACGGCGAAGTTCAGTGCCACACCATTGGCGACACTGCTCTTCCACTTAACCGTTATAATCCGGTAATTTGATTTTGATTTATCAATATGTACTATATTTTGTTGCACACAAAGTCAAAATTACTAATAAATTAATATTCAGCTAAAGCTACAATTCATTAAAGGAAAGAAAATAAAAGACCGTACTCAATGTTGCTGAAAAATTATAAAAGTTGCCTTTTGATTTATGACTGAAGAAGAAAATATTTCAAAGAAGATTTGAATTTTGGGAGAGTCAAGCGTTTAAATATATCAGGAACCGAATTATATACCTTTGATACAGTATAAGAGAAAGATCTTTCATAAAAGTAATGCTTGTGTGAAGGTATCAAAAGCAAATGCTTTCGGCGCACATTTATATTATGCACATCAGTCCTAAATCTTATCCCATCATAAAGGTATGGTGGAGTTTCCATAATAATAAGTTTATGAAACAAACAGGCAGAGTGCAGATATCTTCTAGATTTCATGTCTAACCAAGGAATGCATTTTAATTTATAACTTATATGCTCTCTCCTGCGTATTCCAAAAATCAGTCTCAAACAGGCATTCTGAGCAACTTGTATTCTTCTAATATCATTGCTTGATAAGCATGGGCCATATACAGTGTCTGCAAAATTAAAATGAGATAACACTAACGTTTCACAAAGCAAAATTTTAATTTTATAGTTTATAATATTTCTAATACCAAAAATTATTTTTAAATTGATATAGGCCTTTTGAATTAAATTAGTCACGTGCTGAGTGAATCGTAATCTTGAGTCAAAAATTACTACCAAGTTTCTCGCAGAATCCGTAAATAATAATGGTTGGCCCTGTATTGTTAAAAACATTCTATCAATCACGTCATTACGTAACCCAATATTCGACGATCTACCAAACAAGATTGCCTTACATTTATTTGGATTGATGATAAGAGAATGTTTTGCGGATACGTCACAAAAATTGCTTAAATCGGAATTAATTCGGCGACAGGCTTCATCCACATCACCAACTGCAAACGAATAGTGCAGCTGAGTATCATCAGCATATAAATGGTACTGGCAGTGCTCAATAGAAGTAATAAGAACAGATGTATACAAACTGAAAAGTAGTGGGCCTAATATAGATCCCTGAGGAACACCACAACTAACGCTGCCAGGATCAGAGAGGATCGACCCAACCCTAACCATTTGCAATCGATTTAAAAAATAGTTCGAAAATAATTTTAACGCACTTTGACTGAGACCAACATAATGAAGAATAGAAAGTAAAATCGTATGATTAATAGTGTCAAATGCCTTGGAGAAGTCCAATGGAATCAATACCGACAGTCTACCCTGGTCAAGTGACGACAAGATATTATCCATCACACTGAGCAGAGCAGTCTCACATGAGTAACCGTCCCTGAAACCAGACTGCGTCTACGGCATTATCTTAAACCTCTCAACATGCTCCAAAAGCTGAGCGGCTATAACTTTTTCAAATATCTTTGCCAGAACTGGCAAAACACTGATCGGTCTAATGTCTTTATATTCTCGAGGGTTATTAATTTTTGGTAGAGGATTTATTATAGATATTTTCCAAGAATTCGGAAAGGATCCATCACCAATACAAGTGTTAACTATATGTGATAATATGGGAAGAATTACAGGTAAACTATACTTAATTAAGGATATTGTTATGTCATCATGACCAGCTGCATTAGATTTAATAGAATTAATTATTTCTAAAATTATATCGTCTGTAATAAATTTAAATTCCAAACACTCTGTTGTTAGACAGTTATCCAAGTAATTGTTCAAAATTCGTGGATCAGGGACAAAATTTGTGTTATTAGATTTAAGCAAATAGTTATTAAGATCATTTGGGGAACCAAGATGTGATGGTATCGGGATTATTTGCTTCTTAACATTTGCACCAAGAGATCTTAGTTCCTTAAAAATTTGGGTCTTGCCAGCTCCAGCAAACTGATATTCCAAATAAGCTTTCTTTTCTCTTGCCACAGTTGAAGTCACTAAATTGCGAAGAGATTTATAATAGTCCCAGTGACCAGGATATTTAGATCTTTTGTAACGAATTAATGCTTTATCTCTCAATTTTATCATATATCGCAGATTATCGGTAAGCCACGGAGCACGTTTCTTCGTTATCCGGGAAGTAACAACAGGAGCATGTTTATTGAACACTGCCAGCAAATTACTATTCAGAAATAATATTTTTTCCTCAATCAAAGGCTGACCATAAACCGGTGCCCAACTCACAGCCGACAGGTCAAGCAAAAAGTCACTGTAATTAAAGCTGTTAAAGCTGCGGTACCTAATAAATTTCGGCCCGTCGGACCCCAAGCTAGAAAACAATTCACAGCCAACAACAGCATGGTCAGAAATATTTAGAGAGTGGTCTACAACTACATTTTTAACTGCCACATCATGAGAGACCAAGATGTGGTCAATAAGAGTAGCTGCAGAAAGACATAGTCTTGTTGGTTCATCCACTACCTGTCTAAGACTGAATGATTCAAGCAATTCAACATACCTCCGAACGTAAGGTACATCAGGCGCCAACATGTCCAAGTTGATGTCCCCCAAACATACAAAAAAGTCACACATGGTCAGCACAGCAACATTGAGGCGCTCAAGTTCTATACAGAATTCATTATAATTTTTCAACGATGAAGGTCTATAAATTGTACATAGAAAAATAGTAGTATTATTAAAATTCAAACTTAATAAAAGGTACTCAAAAGAATTGAAAATGAAATTTAGGTTGACTTGCTCAAAATGAATATTTATATTGACATACATGCACACACCTCCCCCTGTAGCCCCTCGATCATTGCGAACAACAGTAAAGTTATCGCCCAATGATATGGCACGGTCAGGAACACCCGGATTCAGCCATGTCTCAGCAACCGCTATTAGATCACAATCAGCATTCTGAAAATAATTCCTAAATACGTCAAATATATTCAATAAAGACCTCACGTTTATGTGGGCTACCTTCATTGGTACAAAATATAAAGAACTAAATAACAATAATGAAAAGTGCAAAAAAAAATTTATATAAATTATGTAAACCTAACAAATAAGAGATTTCAAGAGCAATGCACATCAAAGTATACCAGCCCGTGTCTGCATTAACATAAAATAAAGAGAAAAAAGAAAAAATAATCGAGAAAGAAACTATGATTTTAAATTGTACCTATCTAGCTATATTGAAATACAAAAACATTTCTAAGATAAACAAACCGAATAGGCATTTGGAAATCAAAAGAAACAGTTCACCTGTACCTGTAGTTAGGTTAATTCCTGGTGTAAGAAAATATGGATATACACGGTGTCCCAACGAAAACTTGTACCCCCGTAAAATTCGGCAAAATAAACGTTTTGACAAAAATCCAAAAACACGTCTATTTTTATATCAAAGGGGACCGATTGTCATGCAATAATCATTCTTGCAACTCTAGCCCTGTGCGGGGGGTAGCGACCTCCCCAAAATTTTTAAATGGGAAAGGGGGTCAAATGATCCCTACTTGGGAAGGGTTTTTCATTACTTACACAACCGTATTTGTTTTATTCAATTCGATCAATTTGTTACCGAGAAATTGCTTCTTGAATTTTCCAAGTTAAAAAATTAAAAACGCACAAAAAGGTTTAAACTATCGAATGTATTGCTCGAAATGACCTCCACCAATTGTCATACAATAATACATTCTGGACTCAAATCCAGATCTTACATTTCTCAAGACCTCTGGAGTTATTAGCCGGCATTCTTCTTTGGAATAAACCATTTCGATTTAGTAAATAAACACGATTTTATACTGCGACGAATAAGTTTATTTTGACATTTGTTCTGATGTTCTTTCGTTCTTACTTTTTATTCTTATTAGTTTACTTGATTTTGTTACTTTTCCATTCTAATACATTCGATAGTTTAAACCTTTTTGTGCTTTATTAATTTTTTAACTTGGAAACTTCAAGAAGCAATTTCTCGGTAACAAATTGATCGAATTGAATAAAACAAATACGGTTGTGTAAGTAATGAAAAACCCTTCCAAAGTAGGGATCATTTGACCCCCGTCCCATTTAAAATTAAAATTTTGGGAGGGGGGGTCGCTACCCCCGCACAGGGCTAGAGTTGCAAGAATGATTATTGCATAAAAGTTGGTCCCCTTTGATATAAAAATCGACGTGTTTTAGGATTTTTGTCAAAACGCTTATTTTGCCGAGTTTTACGGGGGTACAAATTTTCGTTGGGACACCGTGAGAAGTTACAAAATCAAGGAAATAACATAGTCAAACATAGCTAATCCGCGGATGCTACATGATGTCTGTTTCTATCACGTCGTCGTTACTACTACTTGCATTCTCTCTATAAAACGTATATGTAAATACAAGAAGAAAATCCTTAATTTACACCCCCATTACGTAAAACTGCCATTTATGAGCAATATTGGCTAATTCGCAACGTAATACCCTAAAAAATTTAATCATTTGATGTTGATCATTCCAAATTTAAACTGAAAATATTCCAAAATATTTAACTAGAAACTGTGTCAGTTTTTGAGTCATTCAAGAACTTCGCCATTTAGCGTAGTTATTGCAGGTATACATACCATACCAATAAAGATGGATTTATTATTATTATTACATAAATAATTGTTAACGAATGAACCTGAAATTCCCTATGAGATCACTACAGAAATCTTGACTAACTCATATGAGACAAAGAGTGTGTGGAGAGACAGACGTAGGTGCTGGGATGCGAGAAACATTAAGAATCAAAAATTCTAAAGAATCTGCACAAGTTTTATAAACTATGCGAAACTCGGTTATTTACCATTACAGAAAAGCCGTCATTTATTTTATGGCCTCTACTTGCCGTTCTTTGCTTTTTATGTCTATGGAAAAGTTATAAATTCAGCACGAAAAACAAACTTGAAGAAACCCTCCAGATTTATGTCTGCTGGAAAAAGCTTTGATAATAATTGGTTCGTCCTCTATAATTCACCCCAAGATGATCCAACACATCCTATTTTGTAGGCGACAAACACCATATTTACATAAATAAATAATACATACCTATCAGTTTGTCGTTTATAAATAATAAAGCACTGCTGATCTTTTATTAATTGTTTCTATTGCGAGGACAGACTGATTCTAAGTTATATTCATCTTTAATTCATTCAC
Source organism: Xestobium rufovillosum (assembly GCA_963966045.1). Classification (NCBI taxonomy): domain Eukaryota; kingdom Metazoa; phylum Arthropoda; class Insecta; order Coleoptera; family Ptinidae; genus Xestobium; species Xestobium rufovillosum. The sequence goes on from OZ014496.1 coordinate 19,817,003, forward strand.
ATTTTATTGCTTAAAGTTAATGAACTCGTTTCGGTTTATTGTAGCCATCAGTCAGAAAATACTTTGTCCATTTAGGCTACGTGTTCTGTCCTATCAACCAATCTAGAATTCTTGGAACGATCATTATTGTATCGTGTATCTAGATTGGCCTTGCTCGCTGCTTTAATCTAATTTGGGATTGTGTTCAGTTGTCTTAGTTTCTGGTGTCAGAAACCAATTCCCTCATAAATAGGGCAGTGAATACCAAATAACGGAAAATGCCCCAAGGGCTTCCTATATTGTGGAAATTGTGACCCAAATTTCTTAACCAACAAATCAAATCGCGTACGTGATTAAATCAAAATAAAACATGCATAATTCGAACAATACTATGAGGTGGTAGTTGGGGCAGGGCAGTTCTACATCAAATTGGAGTGTGCTTACGATTACATCCAGTTCTTTCAACGTCGTTGAATTTGTTGGTCAATGGACGAAGTTTTGAAACAGAATTACATATTCGTATTGTAATTTTCATGTATAATATGTGGCAGCTATCCCAACTGGCTTGTACCTTGACGTAGTTCCAGTATCTAATACTGAAACGGGTGGGATGGCTTGTATGCTTCAATGATCTAAAGATTCGAACTATATAGGTTTAACCATGTTGGGAGGAGGTTATTGAGAAGACAGACTAAATCAAGTCCCTGAAAGAGGGCAGCAGCTCTTTCAGTAATCAGAGTGGCAGAGACTGTGGGGTCGGTATGGCGCTGTGATACTCACATTAGGCATAGTAGGTATCAGGTGCAATGGCTAGAAGCTGGAGACTTTTGGAGCGGAGATTTTAGAGTAATACACAAGGGCCGATAGTGGAAAATTCTGGAGTAGGAATTCTTATATGAAGAAGAAAATAGGGCAGAGTGCAGAGTGTAAAAAATTTCTGACAGAAAAGTGGCAGGGTAGTTATGGTTAGGTCAAATTCGAAACCTTTAAGGAACGAAGAGAAGCAGATATCCTTAAGGGAGTGAGTCAGGGATGTGCGTTGTCACCACTAGTTTTCAACTTATACATCGAAAATGAAAATAATATTGTTAAGGACACGACAATCTCAGGGGTTAATGTACAGGGCCAAACTATTGACATGCTAATTCGCGGATGATAAAGCACTGTTAACATCCTGCAAAGAAGAATTACGAATGACTCTGAACGAAATGGAAATCGTTTTGACAGAAGTCTACGGCATGAAAGTCGATAAAAAGAAAATCAAAATTTTGGTGTGTAGGCGACACGACGTGAAAGTAGGAAAATAAGGACTAACAGGAAATGAGAAGTTAGAGGAAGTCGCGGATTTCTGCTATTTGGGAAGTCAAATAACTCGAGATGGTAGGAGCTCTAGAGATATAAAACAAAGAATAGCGCAGGGTCAAGTTGCATTTAACAAAAAGAAACGACTGTTATGCTATGGAGTACGACTTTGTACGGTTGCGAAACTTGGACAATAAGAGAAGCGGATATAGTTAAGGTTAGCAATAGGGAGGTATTAGAAAGAGTTGGGGAAAAGCGAAAGGTATGAAAGACAATAAAGAATAGGAGAGATAGGAGAGATAGGAGAGATAGGAAAGATAGGAGGGATAAGATGGTAGGACACCTTCTGAGACACAAAGAAATAGTTCGCGACATGCTAGAGTCAGAAATAGGAACAAAATAGGTAGGAGTAGTTCCAGATCAGACTACTACTCTCAAATAGATAGGGATGTGGGATGTTCTACTCTTATTGTAATACGTAGGTTAGCTCAGGGTAGGAAAGGATGGAGGTATGCGTCCAACCAGTCTTCGGACTGAGAACTTTATTGTGAGGCGTGAGGGAATGCATATTAGAAAAGAAGCTTCACAACTTTATAATAAGTTAAAGAGCAGCACATACTGTAACGCACGCTTTTTAGACAAATCCGATTACCAGTGCAAAAGGCAATACATATTTCGTAAAAGTGGTAGTAGTAAGGGTATGATAGTCCCAGATCAAATGCACGTGTATTTAGTAATTTCAATACAATCTAGTTCTTTCAAAGTCGTCGACTTTAAGGTTAACAGACGAGAATATGAAACATATATGTTGTCCCACAATAAGTCAAGTTAGAATAATGTACCAGTGGGATACTCAGTCAGGTACAATTACATACCCCTTAACCTCAAGTTAACTCGCCCGATTTTCCCTTTTCTAGGTTTACTTTTAGACGTAAAAATCCATATACTGTTCTGCTTAACTTTTAACATGCGAGGGAGTTCTCACCCGGGGTTCTCCGTGCGATTCTCAATTACATTACATTACATAATAAAGAAAGAAATTGAACTGGACTTACCTTACCTTTGCAATGCGCTACTGCTTTTAACACTACTCTTTATGTACTCGTACTTACCTATTTAGTTTATAACACTATCAAGGTAGGGTAATTACATTAAAATAAAAACCACAGTTGTCAGCAAAAACGAAATTTATAATTTGTTGGAAATTCTGTAAAAAGAAAAAAGACGAGCTATTCAAGTCTGCGAATATAGCAAAAGTTATTAATTTAATTAAACGTCATTAATTAACTTCCACGTGGTGCAATCATTTGGAGACAATTTGGAAATAAAATACGTACTTCGTTTACCTACGCTTGCGTTAATCTAAGGAGTTTCGATTTCCTCCATTTGACATCCCTCGGTTTATATACCTGTATTTTCTTGCTGTATTGCTCACAAACTAAAACTGCTTGGTTCGGACCAGAAAATTATCCACAACCCATGATATCACGTACATTCATTCTTCCACTAATTCTGTTTGGCTGGTCCCGAAAGTGTTTACATATAACTTGATCAATGGAGTGTTTCATAAAAAACGGTAAATCTCTTGTATTTGGTGGTAATCACATGAATGTATCAATTTATGATTAATTTGATCCCTAAGCTCATTGTTTATACTGCTCTTTGATGCTCTTTGAGTTCGTCGATTTTCAGATTTAGAAATTCAGGTCGTGCTCATGAAAATTACCCATTTCATAAAAACAAACGTGTTTTAGTTTAACTAAAATAACCAGCGAGGTATCCCCGCAGCCCACATGTGTTACATAACAAATATCTCGTTTGGTACTACATTTAGGTACCCAGTTCACGCACAAAGTTGGGGGAGGCGAAATTTTTGTTGCATTACGAGTTAGTAAGTCTATAAAATTAAAGAGTTTAATTTAGCATTTATCAAGCAAATCTTTAAGTACAAGTTCCAACCACAAGACTCTAGCCGCAGCGGCACATATTGGCGGATGGCGGACGACGCACCGGCCGACGGGTGCATCGAATGCAAGGCGGGAGCGCAAAGCGCGGAGAAGTTGGTCTGCTCGTGATCACGCTGAATTATTCCGCGCTTTCCCTTGGCATTTTATGGAGTTTTAAGTTACTTTGTTTCTCTGTTTGTGTTGTGGTTGAAGGAAGTTTATAGTTTTATTATCAAAATGAATGAGTGTAGTGACTGCAAAAAAACTTACACAAGATATCAAGACTTGAGAAGACACGTGAAACATTTTCACCAAGAAAATTTAGAGTTAACTGCGCTGCTAGAAAAGAAAAATAACTTGCCCACCGTTTTAGGGACACACGAATGTAGTGAATGCAAAAAATCTTACATAAGATAATATAAAGACTTGAGATTCCATGTAAAACAGTTTCATAAAGAAAAGTTGGAGCTAATTGCACCAATGAAATAGGTATACATGTACCGTTTTAGCAGCGCATGAATGTAGTGAGTAGAAGAAAACTTACATAAGATATAGGTAAGTACTTGAGAAGACATGTAAAACAATTTCATCAAGAAAAGTCAAAGTTAATTGCGCCGCTATAAAAAATAAAAATAATTTGTCCACCGTTTTAGGGATACACGAATGTAGTGAGTGCAAAAAATCTTACCAAAGATAATAAAGACTTGAGATTCCATGTAAAACAGTTTCATCGAGAAAAGTTGGAATCAATAATTGCACCGCTAAAAAATAAATACATAAACATATTATCATCAGGTGAATGGAAAACTAAAGCTGACGACCGAAAAGAACAAGAAAAGCGCCTTGTATAACCAGTGACTGTTTCGATAACGAAAAACATCGGTGATAATATGGCAAGCATATAATACGTAATAAATAAATTGAATTTAACATGTTTCACATATCATCTCAGGTCTTTGTATCTTGAGTAAGTTTTTTTGCAGTTACTACACATTCATTTTGGCAATAAAACTACAAATTTATTTTAACCACAACACAAACAGTAACAGAGAAACAAACTAACTAAAGAAACTCCATAAAATACCAAAAGAAAGGTTGGGAATAATAATTATTATTTATGATGAAATAGAAAATTACTTTGCGTACTACCAATATGTATAGGTATAACATATTATTTTATTGACAGGTTTCAAGATCGTTGTAATCTTGAAACCGGTCAATAAAATAATTGGTTATACATATTGGTAGTATGCAAAGTAATTTTCTATTTCATCATGGATTTCTACCAAAAGTGAAGAAAGAAAATATTAACTACAATTATTATTCAGCCATTCAGCGGGATCACGAGTAGACGAACTTCTCCGCGCTTTGCGCTCACGCCTTGCATTCGATGCACCCGACGGCCGGTGCGTCGTCCGCCATACGCCAATATGTGCCGCTGCGGCTAGAGTCTAGTGTTCCAACCTGACGACATGGCCTGTCTTGACCAGAGCGCATGGACAGAAATAACGGAACACACACAGTTGAAGCATTGATAGTTGAGGTAGATTAAATAATTTTGTTCACGACTATCTTATAATACACTCTTTATGCTTGTGTTTCTTCATTTATAATTACATATATACATTAATCACTACAGTTTAAATTCTTACACATATTTTTTTCCTATTTTCAGAGCACGCTTAAGGAAATATGCAACAGAAAACCCTATCCAAGAATAAACCGAGCATGTTCGGCACTCTCCAGTCGAGGTCTTCCTTCACTCCGACGCAATCACAACCGGTCAATTTCAGAGGTTCCTCAAATCAGCCGCGATAATTCCTTAAGAAACATCCAAAACGGAAAAAATCATCATACGCACGTAAAAAACATAGCAAGTGTCATTCCTCCCGACGACGAGAGAATCGCCAGACGAACTCGTATGCTCTCAGAAGCTAGTCAGACGACAGTTCTTACGACTTTAGGCATAGTCCCCCAACCTTTCATAATGTCTCATTTGGGGAAAAAAGGCAACGATGTGAAATTCGATGACTCGATCACAAAAAACAATTCCTTTACACTGCGTTTTTTGGGGATCTTTCGCACACGGAACCCGAAAAACAACAGGAGAATTATTAGAGACAGCAGTCTAGACAGCGCCAATACTATAAGTAATTCTAGTCTTCAAGATATGGAAGAAATCGACTTCAGCAGTTCAGACTTGGTAAAATATATGGAGGAAATCAATGAGGATATAGCATAGCATAAATGACGGTATTTGCAGTTTCAGAAAGCTGCCAATTTGGAAACAATTTATGAACTGTGATCTCAGACTTACTTAGTTTTTATGTATGTAGAAATAAGTAGGTAACGTAATGTAATGTATGTATGTTGTATCTTAAATTCCCAGTGTGTGAGACACTTTTTTTATTTTAAGTTTTATTGGATCTAATAGCCCAAAGACAATGTACAATAAATTAAGAGAAAATAGTAGGTACCTAAGTTGTTTTTTATAGTTTTATAGTAGGTAGTAAACATTTTGACTTAAAGTAGGTACTTTTCTCTTACATAATGTGAAAACATTTTCTGTATGGAATATTTGATCATATTACAAATTTCAGAAGGGAAATGTTTCAAGGTGTCAGATAAAATTGAAATGTGTTAAATATCTTAAATGCCGTTCTGTTCAAATTACAAAAATTAAATTAAGCCTTCCATTGGCAACTCGGCTCGTAATGAAGGTCTCTGGGGCGCCGCCATCACAAAATTTTCTAAAAGTAAATTAAAGAAAGTCGCCCACCGAATTTTCATCCTTCTAATTTTTATCTAATCAACCCTACACCAGTTAGTTAGTCCCCGTGTTACGGAATTTCTCGATCTCGTGGGATTTCGATCTCGTGTGGGTTCGACCTCATAGGATTTCGATCTAACAGCTGATTTTGTTGTGACTTGTGAAGCCTACACGGTCGTTGGCCAGCGAGTCGCGGGGAGCGTTGTTTGTTATTATATTCAAGCAACCGCCTAGGCGAACGTTCCGCGATATTCTGTTTCCGCCATATACCTATTACATTAATACAAACAACTCGCCATTCCTTGCACGTGCAAAAAGCGTGACAGAGAAAAGGCGATAGAAATAGTGTATTCTACTTGGACGTTTATATTTGTTAGATGCATACCAAGCATGCGCAAGTAGGTACGTTCGGTGGACGGTTGTGACTTATGCAGATTTTGTATACATCTGTCTCTTAATGTCTGGTACGCTTTCGGAGCGTAATGCGGACCCACTGGTTTCCGCAGCGACACCTGCTCACTTCCCAACTGATCGACTACTTTGTTTTGCCTTTTCCACCAACAATCGCTTAGACTGTGAGTATTCCGGCTTCATCAGTCGTAAATATAAATAGCTAAGTCACCTCTCCAAGTCTTTGGATGAATCAGCATGATACAAATGAACTAAAGATATGATATTGCGCAGGTCGGCTGTTAAGCTACGTTTCCACTGAAGGAACAGTGAGGAACTTTTTGTTGGATTGGGTTTCTCTTTGTTAGCATGTGTAGAAACTTTTAGCAACACACGTAATTTCAACTCAATCACGTTTGTGCGAGCACAACTTAGTGTTTGCTCTGGTTTAAAACAGTATGTATGTATGTATATACGAATATGGAGAAATATGAAGAAATAGAAGCGGCGGCGTATATACATAGTATTATCTTTACGAAAACGGAAGCAATATGGTGGCATGCAGCTACTCACAGCGTCCTAAAAAAGACCATTTATACGCGGGAAGAACAACTTTAATGGTGGTGTGAAATTTCTTTACGAATATCCACAACATACTTCGAATAGCTGTTGTTGTTGTGTCAAGTTATTCCTAAAGTGACCATTTATTAAATACGTCAATGACGGACCTTAAGTAAGGTTAGGTTAGACCGTTAAAAGTAGGTGTACCTACATAATGAATTACCAACTTTTCTTTTTATGTATGTATACTGAAAAACAAACTTCTTCAAACAATAAAAAATAAAAATGAATAGGTAAGTATTTCGTACCTATCTAAAAGAAAATGAATAAAAAATATATTAAACCAGGAAACTCAAACACAGTATTGTACAAAGACTTCTAGAATGAACCTTGCGTGTGGCGTCCTTATACAATAGCTGATTTTTTTGTGAAGCCTACATGGTCGTGGGTCAGCGAGTCTCGGGGAGCGTTGTTTGTTATTATATTCAAGCAACGGATCCGGCGAATGTTTCGCGATATTCTGTTTCCGTGGCGGCACCTGTTTATTACACAACTGGTCGGCTGCTTTGTTTTGCCTTTTCCACACACAAACGCTTAGACTGTGAGTGTTCCTCCTGCTTCAGTCGAAAATGTAAATAGCTAAGTCCCCTTTACAAGTCTTTGGTATTTTATAATAGGTCATATTTTCGGCACAGAACAGGAAGAATATATTCGGAGAGTGCACGAACACGCTTACCTAGTAAAAAAGTATCTAGTCTAGCGTCTAATCCTCCCGCTCAGCTCTAGTCGTCTAGCCTCATTTCTTATTTCACTCTTTTGCGCGCACTGTTTGAATTCGAATCGAAATTTCAAAATTAATTACCAATGCAGGACATTTTGACGGACACTTCTCTATGCAGGACAAATAACTTGAATAACGGACAGTCCGTCAGAATGACGGACGAATGGTCACTTTAGTTATTCCCCGCACAACTAATTCATTCGTCCACTTAAACGGCATATTGTTTTATTTCTGTTCCCTTCACTGTTTACCAAAATACTAGACACAATAACTTAAGTTGCATTTCCACTGCAGCAGCAATACGCGTTTGTTTCCCCGTGTCGCCGATTTGCTTTTGAAGTTACCGCTCAAAATGGAAACCGGCGACATGAAGGAACAATCGATGTTTGTTATCGAAACAAAGAGAAACTTTTAGGAACTTTGTTGGACATTTCGGGGAACAAGCAACAGCAACACAAAAGTTCCTCAATGTTCCTTCGGTGGAAACGTAGCTTTAGAATGTCGTCACGCGGTGAGAAAAATGTTCTGTGGCCCCGTGGCGTCAATGGTCGTTAATAAGCTGTCAATGCATTTTGTGTTATTTCGGCTTTCGTCCCCCCCCCTGGCTTTTGGTACGTAATGAAATATGGTAGGTACCTACTATATTACTATAATGAAAACCAATCAATTATATGCTAAGAAAATTTTGCTTTGCCCCCCCCCCCCCCCCGTGGAAATTTTGGAGGCGACGCCCATGCAAGTAGAATAGAATAGTAGAAAAGAAGTTGCTGATGTTCTTCGTGGATGCAGGTAAGTGGAAAAACCTGGAGGATGGAACTGTTAAAATACCTATTAAATGTATGTACTAGTATGTAGGTACCTACTTACCTAAATATTTAAATAAAAATCATACAACATGTGTAAGTATACATAAACATTATACAATATATTTACATACTTATACAGGGTGATTCAGAACGGGCGTGCCAAATTAAAATGGGTGCTAGAGGAACTCCAAATAAGACGAAAAGTTTATATGAACATATATGTTCTAAAGTGACAACTAACAAATAAGATACAAGGTGTAAAAGTTTTAATGTTTTTTAAATATTTTTTATTATCTTTTAGTAACTAGGAAAGTTATTGAGTTGAAATTTAAGGAGTCGTTTTCATTTGCCAAGTTCTAATTTTCCAAAAAAATTTTGCTCTGCTAGCCCCATCAGTAGCGTTACTGCTGTTTATTTATTTCCCCAATCCAATGTGATAATGTATTTGAAATCTACGTTCAATTTGAGAAGAAATTGGTATCTTCAAAATTTTTCGTAAAATGCTTAGTTTTGAATGAAATAGCTTTTTGTGAAATCGTGCACATGCACTGAAATTGTCCGTAATGCAATAATGGCTTCACCGATATGCAAGCAAAGTGAAAATTGAAAAAATAGTTTATTAAGAATAACACTAACAAAACTAACAAGAACGAGAAAACACATCAATTATTACATTACGATATTTAAAAAAACATAAAAACTTTTACACCCTGTATCTTTGCTAGTAGTCACTTTAGAACATATATGTTCAAATAAACTTTTCGTCTTATTTGGAGTTCCTCTAGCACCCATTTTAATTTGGGGCGCCCGTTCTGAATCACCCTGTATAGGTAGGACCTACGTGGTAGGTAGGTACCTACTTGTTTCATAGAATTTTATGTTGAAAACGACAAAATATATAAATTTTATTGAAACGAGAAAGTCATAAAAGAATACAACTGAAAATATATGTAATACAGGTGAAATACTAACTAGTATAAATAAAAATATAACAAAAACACTAACCTAAATTAAAATATAAATTCTATTGGGCATTTTTTACAAAAAATAATATATTGAAACTCCACTATTATTACTGAAGAATTACGTTTTCAAATTATAGGTATTTGATCCAAAACTGTACTACTGGACTTGCCAATAAAGCACACTAAAATAACTTTCCTCTACCAACAACATAATTTTTTAATCCATATTCAAAAACGAAACTACTTAGTCCTCTCTGAATTTAAACGTTTATAACTAATATCACACAAGCATCCAATCATATTTTATTGTCTATAGATCTCAAAAATTACTGCTAATAGTGGCCTAATCCCTATTTCATATCACAAATTAAAAGCGTTTTTAGTTCATCATGTATCATGTATCATGTCTTATCCTCTTATCAAAGAAGGCATGCACCAATCAGGGACTCGAACCGAAAATGTTTTCCAACACGGTTTCTGTTTCGTATGTATGTAATTTCGGTTTTCGGTTAGTCTCGTTTTTTCCTACACAAATTTCAGTTTCAGTTATAGTTAATTGTTAAATACGGTTTTATTTCGGTTACCAAATAAAAAAGTAAGAAAAATAATTCTTCATACACATGGTGTCCCACAAAATATTCTCCAGTGCTTGAGGACAAATTTTAAAGCGAAGCAGCTGCTCGGACCTGCCATCAGTACATATATACTACAGAAAAGTACTCTTTCTTGAGCGATACCAAAACGTATGAGGCACCGTTTGTGCCATAAGTATTTGTAGTAAAATAATTAAAAAGATGACAAAGAGAGAAGAAAAATGTACACGAAAAAAAATGAAATGTGTATTAAGGAAATATTTTTCAGGAATAAAAAAAATCGCGCGGAAATATTTTTTTCACCCTCTGACAAAAAAAGATTTAGCGGAAATGAATTTTTTTCTCTGGGAAAAATTTTGTCACTGGAAATATTTTTCTTAAGGAAATATTCTTGCGCGCAAGAAAAAAATATTTCCTTGGCTGTGTAGATTTCATGGGTTGGTGAAATATTTTTTTCAGCTTCCGTTTACCTACGTATGATGGCGCTAACGTGACTCAGGGATCGCCATCCAGCAATGTTGCCATTATTTTCTGATGGGTGGGACTGTAATCTGTAAAATTCAAAATTTTTACTGTGTTGTAAATAATCTAGGTGGTACTAGATAACTCACGTACATCGCATTAACTAGGAATGACCTACGAGGGTATGACAGAAATACCAACGTCTATGTTTGATTTGTTTAGTAGTTATAGTGTATTCAGTTTAGTTCATAAGCGCAGTTGCGCAGTGCTCTGTTCTGTAGGTTTAATGCACGAGCACTAGGGAACACAAAATATAAGCAATGAAGCACCGAACACGTTCGATTGCCGATAGGTACGCGTTTATTTGTATCTCAACTAAATTTTGCCAATGCACAAATTTAAAGCGGTCTGATTGGTCAGGTGCATCTGCATACGTAGCGGCGTGGCGCCAGAACTGAAATACAATGCAAAAAAAAACGCTTACTCCCTAATCTAGGAACACATGCAAGGATTATGGCATTTTGTTTTTAGAAATTTAGTTTCATTATTGTATGTTTTCTCATGTGTTTTCTTATGAGCGATTTTCCAGTCAGCATTTTGCAACTCAAACAGAATGATTTTTCGCAAGAGATTATTCATAAGTAAAAACATAGTAAAAAGAACATTTTGGAAATAGTCGTTTTTTTCGGAAAAGGACTGTCAGTAACTGACTCGAAAATCACTCATATGGAAGCACATATGAGAAAACATAATAATGTAAATTTATAGTAACAGTAGAAAGTTCGCACCACGTGGGAATATATTTTTGTTCTTTAATTTAAAAATTTATTTTATTGTAAAAAGGTCCTTCATTCAAAATATCATATTACGATACGAAGAAGGATAAAGTGCGGTGGAAGAAAATGTCTGCAGAGTGGTCGACCTCTCAAGAAATCCTATGTTTATTCATATTTTAAGAAGAAAGGAGAGACAAAGAGAAAACGTCCCCATTTACTTCAAACTTCTATTGCTATAATTCAAATAAAAAGTATTGTAAGTAATTAATTCTATTCATTTTTGTTCATTTTAAAATATCTGCTTAATTGACACCTCCACAATTTTAATATTTTGTATTTGCTTAATGAGAAAATAATACAATTACTTATTTTGTGTTTTTTAGATTGTGCTTTTCATTGAAATTTTAGCATAACTCTTAATTAGGAACAAATTTTCTGTATATATTTTTTCTAAAATGAGATAAAGGACGGTAGGTTTTTGCCAATCTGGAATATTGCAATAATTTTACCAAATTACCTAGCATATTTTGATATTTTGATTGAAGGACATTTTCACAATAAAATAAATTTTTAAATTAAAGAACAAAAATATATTCCCACATAGTGCGAACTTTCAATACTGTTACTATAAATTTCCCGTTTTTAACATGCTAAAATAAATTAATAATACCTACCTACTTAAGTAGTTAAGAGGATTTACAATGGGTACTAAGAACTAAGTGCCAATTTTACCACTACAGTTTGTTGTGATGAATTTGGACAAAGTAAAGTAGAATGATGATTAAAAAATAGTATTACATATTGCTTTTTTAACGGTTTGTATAGTTTCGCATTAACAATTTTAGAAACCTTTAAACGCAGCTCAATTCCATTTTTTTAATCATTCTACGTATGCAGCTGTCCAATCAGAACGCTTTAAATTTGTGCATTGGCAAAACCTAGTTGGGATATAAACACGATAGGTGCATTATTAATAGAGCAATTTACTAGTTGCCTTAGTAGCTAAGTTGCACATGTCGTACTTACGAACTAACCTAAATAGGGGACATAAGTGCCTCCGTCATACGTCAGATTTTCATTCCAAACAAAACATAAGCACGTGCCATTTGACGTTTATCGATATTATTATTTACAACGCCTTAAACTAATTTTTGCAATATAATTATAGACGTTTTGCAGTGAAAACAGTTTATTTTCAATTTGTGTATTGGGCTTACGTGTAAAAATTTGAAAACAACTATAATTATATTGCGGTTAGGTTAAAACGTCAGAAAGCCAGTGGCTTTGTTTTGTTTGGAATGAAAATCTGACGTTTGTGACTCGCCACTTATGTGGTCCATAACTGAAAAAATCAACACAGACTTTGGTAGGTATGTTTGCCTTACATAGTTATGAGACGTACGTGAATCTTCTGAATCACTTGAACCATTTACAACACAGAACATTTAAATTTTATAACAGTAGATCGCATTGGAAGTACCAGCAAATGTGGCAACATTGCTGGATTGCGATCTCTGATTCACATTAGCGCCATCATGCGTGAGTAAACGAAAGCTAAAAAAAATATTTCACCAGCCCGTGAAATCTACACAGCCAAGGAAATATTTTTTTCTTGCGAGCAAGAATATTTCCTTAAGAAAAATATTTCCAGCGACAAAAATTTTCCCAGAGAAAAAAATTAATTTCCCCGAAATCTTTTTTTGTCAGAAAGTGAAAAAAATATTTCCGCGCGAGATTTTTTTTTATTCCTGAAAAATATTTCCTTAATACACATTTTATTTTTTTTCGTGTACATTTTTCTTCTCTCTTTGTCATCTTTTTAATTATTTTACTACAAATACTTATGGCACAAACGGCGCCTCATAAAAACGTGCCACATGTGGCATTGGAAACATTTAAGGAAAATTTTGATTTTTCTTTAAAAATGTGGGCTTTCTGCTTATAAGAGAGGTTTAGACTAGTTCAGTAGTGCATAAGGAAATTAATTGGTGTCTAGGCCACATCGGATCAAGTATCCAATAGTTCTTCCATTTTTTTATAATTTTCTGTAAAAAGTAAAAAGTAAAAGTAGCTGATGCTAACGATCCCGTTGCCTGGTGCCTTCAAACATTTGAAATGCTAAGTTCAGAACACTGCTGAACTAGTTGAACGCCATTCTCTAAACCTCTTTCTTAAGTGACCATCCGGATTTCCGAAAAAAACACTACAGTATGTTCCGGGATGAGGTTACAAAGAGGTAAAAAATATTTATTTTTAATTTCTCTTCATAAAAAACCCCTGCTTGTTCATAAACTCGCAATACACGTACTTATTATTTTTTACCCAACTGCTTCAGGAATAATTTTATTAATTTTGAAATGCTACCGTCCAGTAACTATAAAATTTTCGGATAGAAATTAGAAGATAAGATTTTTCATGCCAGTACGGAAATTAGTCGTCAACTTTCTTTCTAGAAATTGGTTGGTTCTGTCCGAATTTAAAAAAGACACAAAAATAGACTTAACGAAGATGATTACTTTATGCCGAAAAACGGTGTTTTTCACCCAAAAAAAACGCCCCCCCCCGCGACTCGCTCGCATCACCCGCTGCAAGCGAGAAGTGGCGAAAACGTCGAAAATGGAAAATAATTTTTTTCTCAGCGTAAACTGCGGCGATCGGGACGAAATTTGGCGGGGTAGCGGGCGAATTCGACCCGAATCCGCGGGGACCGTCGAGATTCTTCCACCTCCCCCAAAACACCCCGTTTCCAAGCGATAACAAACTCGGCGCACCGGAAGGGGTCGAAAATGTTCCATCGCACCCAGAAGAAACGGCGACGCGTTGGGAGAAACGGGAGACTCCCTCTTTTTCGCCGACGAAAGTTGTAGGTCATAGGGGGGGTCCCGAAAGCGAGAGTCGCGTCCGCGGGGAGATACGGCGCCCTCAAAATAAGAGTAGTTTTTTATAACGGCCCGATCGGAGGTCGCAGTTTAATTTTGAAGGCGGATTCCGAAAGCCCCGTCGATCGGACCGAAAATATCCAAAAATCATCTCGATCGCATGGGGGTTACTATGGAAAATAATTTTTTCCCCGAAGCACTGCAAATTTTTGGGGCAAAAAAGTAGCAAAATGAGGGGGCGAACTCGTACTGTTTCTATTTGAATATACATACTTAAACATTCATAAATAATTTTTAAATTTAATATTTTAATAAAAAATGTTTAAGTTCAAAAATGCTTAAAAATTAATAACAAATTTCCTGTAAAAGTTGGATAAAAAATTGCATGTTCTATGGGAGTTTGGGAACAAGCAGAGCTTTCTATATAAAAGTTATTTTTTTTAGAACTTAAAAATCTTTTTTTGTCTTCTTTGTAACTCGATCTGGGGACATGCATAAGTATTTATGACCTAAAACTATCATTTTTTAAGAGAAACTCATGGTAATGCTAGAATTTTTAGGCAGAAGGTGTATGGTGTAGTAATACATTTTAAGTCAGAAATTTTCTATGGAATTGCAAAATACCATAGAATTAACTGAATAAAATAGATAAGTACTTTTCGCCACTTTTATTTATGTGTACTATCTCCTTTCAATAATCACCGAAAAATAACCGTAAAAACTAGATAACACCAAAATGAAATAAGAGGCTTTCAGTGTTATTTGCGAAAATTTGCATTTGGTAACATAAATGGTTATGATACGGTTTGTAGTTATGATTTCAATTCGGTTCCAGTCCCTGGCAACAATACTGTAATTGCCACAATACTTGTTCAGAGAATAATTTAAAAATTAATAAATTAAAATTTAAAATAAAGGAATTCAAATTGTATAGAATGCGTCTAAAAATAACCTACGTATTGATGGAAAAAACTAAAACTGTATATCTGAAAACAAATTAAAATAAACTCTATGGTCAAAAAATTAAAAATTCAATCTTCTTGGAATATACGCGCTATTTTGGATTCTGTAATAAGTATTACAATCTATCTCAGTATTTGCATATGGCACTTCATTAATCACATTATAGTAATTTGAATTTAAATCGTAATCACATTTCTTTTGAATAAATTGCTCATTTTGTTGGAAAATTAAGTTGCTTGCATCAACGTTTGTTATACTACTCTGATCTTTATAAAAATCCATAAGGCTAGCATGTTGAGCACTCAGCTGTTCTATTTGTTCGTCGTACATTTTCTTATGAATAACTGCATGACATCTTAAGCCACCGGCTGTTTTATAACTTTTTCCACAGAAGCAAGCATATTCTCTTTTGTGTTTCATACTGAAAACAAAATTTTGTATTTAAGTAACTCATTTTTTCATTCAAATTCACATGGGGAATAAAAACACAACTTACACACATATATCCTTGTGGCCATTTTTAGCATGATATTTAATACCATTAATGTTCTTATATCTCTTATGACACCCGGGAACATCACAAGCAAATGGTTTCTCACTTGCCATTTTATCACTACTATGATTAGCACTTGGCCTACAACAAAACATTTGAATTTATCAATATTATTTAAGTTAAAACAAAATACCATCCAACAACATGTAATGATTCAGGCGACATTTCATTTAAAGACAGCGAATCATTGCTTCCATCAGATTCTAATAATGTTTGTCTGTTATTTTTATTACCTTAAAATACATGAAATTAAAACATATACAGAAATCCTAGTAGATATATTACCATCATCCAACATGATACAACTAGAATTAGGGATCACAGCCTTATGGGCATGTTGCAATATACGCTGCCTTACATTATAATTTATCACATCTTTGGTTTCAGTTTGATTTACGGTACTTGAATGATCGTATCGAAGAATATAACTAAGAGGTAGGCACTCAGACTGTACAACACCATTAACAACTGGCAAATTTAAATCATAATCTAAAATCAATGTTCAGAAAAATACAGGACAAAATTAAAAAACTTGTCTTACTAATGTGACATTCCTCTATATGAATAATGAGATCAGGCAATGTTTGGAAAAGTTTGCCGCACTTATCAAACTTGCAAATATTCTCTAGAAAAACAGCCATTTTAATTTTATAAGAAACTATTGGTTCTAAATTAGAAGAAATGATGTTGCTTCTTCAAACTTGGCCTGTGACAGATGACATTGTTAAACTGACAATCAGCTGATTTATTTTATCCTAATGATAATACAGGGAACATTATTTACCAGGTAGTTTCTGTAATACCGACATGATTGCTCAATGGCATCAGCAGGTGATGACAACCCTGCACGAACTTGGCAAAACACCCATGTAGCTACGTCTGCGCTTTCCTAACATTTTTACCGGGTTGCATCATCTGCAAGCACTCGCTCGCCCTTCACCGACCCACCTTCGCTATCCTTGCTAACTAAGCTGTTGTGTGGTAAGTCGGCGAATTTTGTAAAGAGTAATTTCATCCAAGTTTTTTATGTATTTTTTAAATCATCAGAAGATTTTAATTACGGCAAATCATAAATCAAGTGCAGTTTATTTCATAATTGTGAATATTTTGCGCGTAAATGATCTGCTTTTGGCGTACTGTCATGTCAATCTTTAGGCTTTGAAGCCGCAGCCATTGAAGTGTACTGTCAGTTGTTTTACGTTTTTGAAAGAAAACCAGTTAAATATTCTATTATTCTCATACCATTTTGGGCCGCTTACAAGTTGTGTTATGTAATAATACCTGGTAAAGTGTCAGTGGTGTAAGTGTCCCGAATTCCGGTTACGTAACGATCGCCCTCCAAAGTTCAGCAAATTGTGTCAACAGTGGTAGTTGCTTTTATTTGCGGATTACAAGGAATTATTTTTCATTTCCAGGTGTTTTGAAACCGACGGTTCTATAACTATAAAATAAAGATGTTCGCCTGCACCAGATTGATTGCCCCCCTTGCAAGAACTGCAGTAAGTAATTTTGTTAATAATTTATTGTTTTAGATATTTAACAGTAAATGCTTAGGTTTGTGTTATTTGCTAGTGTTTTCCTTTGGCTTGTTAAATCATGTGATGGTGTAGGCAGCTCAGTTGCATAACCGCCTTTAAAAAGTTTGTTTTTTTTGACATTTTCTCAGATTGCATGAACGACTGAAGGAAATTTGTACGTTATTGCAATTGCTCATGTTATTTGTAAATAGTGATCTTTTGACTAATAAATTTTAAGAACCTATTATGTAATCAATGTATTTGACATTTGTGTTTTAATTTCCAGCTCATCTCAAATTCAAAATCATACTTGAGGCCACTGAGTACTGCAGTATGCCAGAATCAGACCCTAGTACAGAATTCACAATTGAACACACACAAACCTACCCTTTTACCAGCTCTTCGAGGTTTCCAAACGTCAGCAGTTAACAGAGATATTGACTCGGCTGCTAAATTCATTGGTGCTGGCGCCGCAACAGTAGGAGTAGCTGGATCAGGTTAGTCCTGCAATTAAATCCTTATTATTGCTTTAAGAGTTTTTTGTCGGTTAGTTTGTGCTCATTAATATGACTTGTGTATTAATATAGAAAATTACTGTGATTTCATTCTTGTGTTTTTCATATTTAAGATTGTTTCATTTCAACAATTGTACTGAGATGTTTGTTGCATGTTCGTAGTGCCAAATATACTAAATGTTCCACTTAAAATAGTATAAAATGCTACTTACCTACTTACGTAAAAAAATTGGGAGTTTTTAAAGATTGTTAATTATTCAGGGTGTATCAATTTTATTGTTTGTATACCTAAACAAAGTCTACAATCAAGATATAAAATTTTTAATCGAGAATCAAATATTTAAATTTTAAACTTCATTTATAAACGGTGTAAATTTTTATAATTTTATCTTGACGATTTCTGATATGTTGGGGAACAACCATTAATAGGAATGAAAACTTGAGAGACTGCAGTTCCCTTACGAAGTATTTTTCGATATGTATCACATATCACTTACATACTCCTAAACCTTTGAGCTATAGAACTGTAATGTCATAACGAAGCTCTTCAACTCCTGGCAGGGTGTCTACCGACCTAGAATTCCTTGAAAACCTGGAATAATCAGGGAATTAATTTTTGGTCAGGGAAACCTTGAAATGTCAGGAATTTTTTTAAAAAACCTGGAATTTGCAGTACCTGTCAGCAATAATATTGGGTCTTCATAAAAAAAAAAACAAAATGTTAGGTTTGCTTGTTGATATTATGTACATTTTTCCTTATAGTAGAGGCCATATTACAGAATTTTAAACTTCCGTGCGTACCTACAGGGTGTATACATGTTGTAGGGGACCCCTAAGGAGAGATGGGAAAAATATTGAAAAAAATTCTAAAAATTGATTTCACAAATAAAGAAAATTTTCCTTGCCTTTAGAAACGCAAGCAAAATTAAAATCACTAAAATTAAGACCCACAGATAAAGAGATATTGCAATTTAAGATAGATTGTTTCGAGTGCTATTTTTCTTTGGCCAAAAAACTTACAGAAATATACTTTTATAAGAGGGATCAGTTGTTTAACACCGTTCTGTGTAAAAATGTTGATATTGGGTGCAAAAGGCTGACCTTAGCATCAGAAATTTTACTGGATAGCAAGTGGTTGACTTGAATTGAGACTGACTGCATAACTAAGGAATACAGAAACTTATGCAAGTCTGATTATTTTATAGATAAAATGAAGACTGTTACAAAACATGACATACTAGATGAAGTCTGGTATAAATATACCAAAGAAATGAATTACATTAATTTAATAAAATTTATTGAAATGACACTTATATTGTCTCACGGTAATGCTTCTGTTGAAAGAGGCTTCTCAGTTAACAAAGAATGTTTGATAGAGAATTTAAAGGAAGAGTCATTAATCCCTCAAAGATTTGTGTGTGACAGTACAGTAGGCGCTCGGTTATATGAACACTTCATTATATGAACTATCCGCAACAGTGAACACGCAAAGTAAAACATATAAGGTTCTATAGAGTGAACAGCGTTAATCTCGATTAAGTGAACAGCAAGGTTTGCAGGTTGGGTTTCCAGTGAAAACCCAACAAATGGACCAAAATGTCTTCCATATAACAAAACTCTACTACAGGTCTAGTTTGTTGTTTTCAATTGTATCTTCAAAATCTAAAGATCTATCTAAACTTCTAAAAAAATTAACAATTAAGGATGCTGTTATTAATCTTTCTCTGGCATGGAGTAGGCTTCAGGCCGACACGATTTAGAAGTGCTGGAAAAACATACTGAATTTTACTGAAAACGACGATGATGAAGATCCAGAAGAGGATATTCCACTTAGCATTTTGAAAGAAAAGTAGAGAAGTGAAACAGAAGAGCAAGTGCAAGAAGTAGTAACTTTATTGAATGAAGTGGACAGTCAGCACAAATTTTATTTGAAGTTTCTTTAGAATTTAGCGGAAGAAAGGACATTCAAAAGTGGAACGAAGAAGATCACGCAAATGACTAGGGATGGGGAAAATGATGGTCATGAAGATCATGCAGAAGTAACAGAAACGAGTTCTTCAGCTATTCACTGGGCCGAAATAAACATACACGACATTGACGACTTGCTGGTTCTGCAAAAGTGCAGAGATAAAGCACTCCAAAAAGTTTAGCCGCGCAGAAAGTGCAACAACACATTACACAATACTTTAGTAAAGTGTAACATGCCGATACATTAATGTAATTTTAATAAAAAAAATACTTTTGATTATATGAACTATTTGATATTATGAACACCCCTCGTTTGTATTAGTTCACATAATCGAGCGTCTACTGTATACTCGGCAGTATATAAAACGTTGGGGGAGGGATAGATCATTTTCAAGCCAATAAATCGGTCCTTCAGTATGCCAGAAGTTCAAATAGTAGGTGGAAAGAAGCATTGAGAAAAAGAAAATTTTAAGAAGATGAAAACGAAAGGTCAGTTACGGAGAAAAAGAGACTGTGT
The DNA here is from genome assembly GCA_963966045.1 of Xestobium rufovillosum. Classification (NCBI taxonomy): domain Eukaryota; kingdom Metazoa; phylum Arthropoda; class Insecta; order Coleoptera; family Ptinidae; genus Xestobium; species Xestobium rufovillosum. The sequence goes on from OZ014496.1 coordinate 19,837,246, forward strand.
GCAAAGTTGAAGCATCTAAAGAAGAAAAGAAAGGAAAGCATATCCCAAGATACGGGACAGAAGATGAAATCTATAAATGAAGAAATCGGGGCCTTGCAAAAAGCACTATACTAAAATATTTAAATATAAATGAAATACAATAAATATTTGTTAGGTTATGTTATGTTATGAGAGTGATGTTTCTGTTTATAAAGATTTTCATTGATGCGTTATATACATTAAAATATTTTGAAAGCACTTTTAGAAGAAATAGAAATCCCTTACTTCCTCAATTCAAGCACCTGGAATTTAAGAAAAGTTTTACTGGAATCCTGGAAAAGTCGGGGAATTTTTTATTTCCATTTTAGTAGACACCCTGCCTGGGAATATTCAACCTTTGAACTTTTTCCCTCCCTTCGAAAATTTAGAAGCATTCGCTTCATTACCACCAGTGGGGTCCCCTCAAAAGAATTTTCCAAAGCTGTTACAGCATCTTTCGAAAATTCGAAGCTTTTCTGCAGCCCATTGACTGACTTCAAATTATGTATTTTCAGCTTTCTTCTAGCACTCGTCTTCATTGCATTGATGTACTTTTCTTTATAAAGCTTTAATTGGTGTTGCAGACTGTTTATTTCTTTAAATAGTGTTCAGGGGTTTGGCTAAAATGGATAGTGATAATATTTAAAATCCAAGCCACACCAACTTGACATGCAATATTCAGGCGGAGAGAATTATGAAGTGGAACATCTCGAAATTCTTTCATATACAGGGTGGCCCGAAATTAGCGTGCAATATTTTACCAGCGTGTTCTGTGGTCAAAAATAAGACAAAATGATCCTATAAGCGTATACTGAAATATGCTTCGCAAGGGAGCTATTAGCTTTCTAAAAGAGAAAACCTGAGGACGTTTTCTTCCAAATATCTTCGAAACAAGTCCAGTTAAAATCATCAAATTTAATGGAATGTGTAAGTACCAAATGCTGAATCTTTTGCTGTAAACATACTTTTTCAAATTTAACAGGAACGTCTCAAAGCTGGGGGTGGCGGAGGTAAGATTTACCCCAACTTTTTTTAGAGCATGTCGTTTTCAATTTTTCCGTAAAAATTTGCAACTTCGGGGTTTTTTTGCAAAAAAATATGCTCCTGTTTCGTTTAAGTATACAAACGAAGTTCTCCACTTCTTGTAGGAATTTTTTGGGCATGCAGCGAAATTTTTGAATCGATTGTGCTCGATATCGGTGCCTCCCATCAAAACGAAACAGGAGCACATTTTTATGAAAAAAACAGTTGCAAATTTTTATGGAAAAATTGAAAATGACATGCTCTGAAAAAAGTTGGGGTAAATCTTACCTCCGCCAAAAGATTCAGCATTTGGTACTTACACATTGCATCAAATTTCATGATTTTAACTGGACTTGTTTCGAAGATACTTAGAAGAAAACGTCTTCAGGCCTTCTCTTTTAGAAAGCTTTAGCTCCCTTGGGAAGCATATTTCGGTATACGCTTATAGGAATTTCTTGTCTTAATTTTGACCACAGAACACGCTGGTAAAATATTGCACGCTAATTTCGGGCCACCCTGGTTAACTGTTCCTCATAAATGCTTTGTCAAAAGAGATCTTTCACTTCCATACTTTGCATTTTTCAATCATCGGTCGCCTAACATTTTCTTTGAACACATTTAGAAAGTGAAAAAATTATCTTTCGTGTCATATACAACTTTTTGTCTATAGCAAAGCAAAATCCATATGAAATGGTTTGAAATACAGTAGTGTCTGCTTATAGCGAACCTTGAAATTGCACAAAATATGGTTCGTTATAAGCGGAGTTCATTATAAAAGGAAATACAAACATTGTTATTAATTATGGGCGTGTTTTTAGCACTTTCATAAACGGTTCGTTTTAACCAGTAATTCGTTGTAAACGGGTTTGTTATATGCGAACACTACTGTACAGGGTATCCCACGACGACCTTACACGATCTGTATATGGAAAAGTGGGTTTAGTTAGAGTTACACAAATTTGCACAAACAGGTAATCGAGGATGCTCAATTCGACTAAAATATTTTTGACTTTCTGCGCCTTCGGGTTATACCGGAAATAGACACCAACTTCCTTATTTTAAATGGAATGCCCACATTTTTATTACGGATTTAGATTTTTGGTCGAATTTTAAGGTCACCTTATGCAAAACATCATATGTGTAAAGTGCACCCTCTTCGAGATATTAGACGTTAAAGATCGTCATTTTTCAAATTTCATCAATTATAGTTTGGAAACGGTACGAGATAAAGAAAAATTACTTACATGTCCCTATCGTAGTTTTTAATTCTCTATCTATTGAGTGTGGAAAATACTGCCTCCTGGTTGGTCAAAAAATGATAAAAAGTTGCCAATCGGGAAGCAGTATTTTCCACACCCATTAGATAGAGAATTAAAAACTAGGATAAGGACATGTAAATCATTTTTCTTTATCTCCTACCGTTTCCAAGTTATTGATGAAATTTGAAAAATGACGATTTTTAACGTCTAATATCTCGAAGAAGGTGCACTTTACACATATGATGTTTTGCATAAGGTGACCTTAAAATTTGCCCAAAAATCTAAATCCGTAATAAAAATGTGGGCATTCCATTTAAAATAAGGAAGTAGATGTCTATTTCCGGTATAACCGGAAGTCGCAGAAAGTCAAAAATATTTTAGTCGAATTGAGCATCCTCGATTACTTTTTTGTGCAAATTTGTGTAATTCTACTGTACATACTTTTCTATATACAGATCGTGTAAGGTCGTCGTGGGATACCCCGTATACATAAAAATATTTTCTTTTCAAATGGCTGGCATTCGAAGCTACATATTATGAAAATTGTCTCAATATGACTTTGTTCATTACATGAACGTTCAGAATTATGACACTGCTGTACACCCAAATAGTCAACAAGCATCTGCTGATCGCTTTTTGTTTAATTTGCATTGCTGTTATTTTAACTTTAAATAGCTTTTACCTGTAATTATGAAATTTTTTGATTAAACATCTCTCCCTAAGCATACTTCCTGAAAATTTTGATTTTCCAGATGATGACATTAGTGTAGATGGCATTAATGCAATTGTTCTTCTCTTTTGAGGTGAGCGTATAGTGTTTGAGGGATCAGATTCTTGTTCTATTTTTTTATTTTTCCTGAAAATGAAGTTTCAACAAATTATAGTCAATACTATGTATGCTTACCGTACTGTAAGTCCCTGTTAGATTCCTGTAAAGGAGGACGAACTAAGGATAACCATCAAAGTTGGGCTAGATGATTCATCAATGAAAGCTTCCAAACGAATCATTTCTTGTACAGTTGGCAATGACTAAGTAATCATCAACATTACTCATTGTGGAGGTGCCAGGCATAGATAAAATGAGCTCTGCGCTGCCATTTTCCCCGATGGCCCTGAAGCTTCTTTGGTCAGATGAATCCTGGGGATTGCATTCGACTTTAAGCTCTCTGTCGGACGGAGGCTGGAAAATACTGCTTCCCCTTTGGTCATTTTTTGACCAATTCCAAAGCAGTATTTTCTGGCACCTTTAGATACAGGATTAAAAACTAGGATAGGAACACATAATTCATTTTTTAATATCTATTACCATTGTCAAGTTATAATTGATAAAAATTTAAAAATTGCAATTTTTGACGTGAAATAATGCCGAAACTGTCAGAGTTAGACCAAATGTAGGGTTAACAAAGTAGCCCTTAAATACAATCGGGGATTCTAAAATGCAATAATATAAGGGTGCTCCATTTGAAATAAGAAAGTTTGATTGCGTCTAGGCTGAACGAAACTCCCTGCATAAGTACTCATAAATATTTTTACATGATAGACCACTTAACTGGGACAACTGTTGTCTAAAACATTTTCCTCCATCTTTAATACCTGAGCCACTATCCACCAAATACAGCGAGCTGTCCCACCCTGTATTTATTTATACAGGTCTATGCTCCCAAACTACTTCATTTTCAAAAAACCTTAATCGAAAAATAATGATAATATAAAAACAGTATATAAATATAAAGTTCCGTGCTGTGCAAAGGAACTGGGACAGCCTGTAAAACTAGCAATAATTTTAATTTATGGCCCATTAAAAGAAACATGTTTATGAAAAATTTTTATGGGAAGCCTAAGTTATGAAGCAGAAAGTCCCTACTATAGGTACACACTGTATGTATATCATGGGTGCTATCGGTTTTGAGCATGGTCAAAATTTTGCAGACTTTGTAAGTTATATCATAAATGGCATTGAACTAATATTAAAATAAGACTAAAATATTTAGTCCATACTATCGTGCAGTATAGGCCCATCGCGATTAGAAGGCTGCATCATAATCGATGAGCAAAAACAGTTAGTTTCAGTGTCTTGCAACTGCTGCTCATAAATGGGGTCTGTTTCTTTTGTGCCAACTTTATTAAAAATGTGACAATGTGAATACAAACTTCAAGTAAAAAAAAACACTTGTACATATGTACTGTTAGGAATATTGAGAAGCCGGACTGGTTGAAGGTCATTAACTTAGCGATTTTTAAATAAACAGATAATATTGGCCTTCACCTAATAGCCGGCGTCAGCGGGCACACAGAAAAGTGGGGACTCTGCTATAATTTTTGATATATGTCGGACGTTGTCTTGTTCTTGACTTATTTTCTTATATTTTACAGGATAAAACTGTTATTTTTGGAGTGTTTTAACAATACGAACTTCTCATTCTAAATTGTTTAAAATCATAACCACTTTAACAGGAGATATCCTGTATATTTTTGTAGCCCTTGTTTTTGAATATGTATATTGTTTGCTTTTCTTTTAGAGATCGATTGTTTTTGTTTGTTTTTATTTTGCTATTTCTAACAGCTACTAACCTTTGCAGGAATTGGAATTGGCGTTGTTTTTGGTTGTTTAATTATTGGTTATGCCAGGAATCCGTCTTTGAAGCAGCAGATTTTCTCCTACGCTATCCTTGGCTTCGCCTTGTCCGAAGCTATGGGACTGTTTTGTCTTATGATTGCTTTCTTGATGTTGTTCGGTTTATAAAATGAAACTTAGATATAAGTTACAAACCTGTTTATTTTAAGTGTTCCCGCTTTTTGGTATGTTTCTTTTATTTATATTGTAGAGGAACACGCAATCAAGTTTGTCTCACATTCTTGCTTGGGTGGTGGTTATAAGTTTGCCTGTTTGATTATATAATAATAGTTGTTTTTTTCCACAGGTGCGGGAATCGGAACAGTATTCGGTTCACTCATCATTGGTTATGCAAGAAACCCATCTTTGAAGCAGCAGTTGTTCTCATACGCCATTTTAGGTTTTGCCTTATCTGAGGCCATGGGTCTGTTCTGTCTTATGATGGCGTTCTTGCTACTGTTCGCCTTCTAAACACTGCCAGGGGGGCATTTCACCATCTAAATAATTTTTCCAAACAAAAAGGAGTTGCACCGAACTAGTGCGACTTGTTTCTGTAAAAGTCATTTAAATCGGAAATAGGACGTTTTTTCGTGTAGAAAGGCTCCACTTTTAAATGTATGTCAAAATTAACATTCAGTGACTTTAGGCTTACGTAATTTTTTAATTAATTTTGGGCATACTTTAAAATTCGAGCTAATATATTTCATCATGTAATTTTTTTGGAAGTGACACAATTGCATATTGTACAGCGTTAGAAAATTAATAAACACCTTAGTTGCGTTTTTTGTCAATTAAGGCTATATTCTTTTAATTTGTTTATTGTCCTGTCCTGTTACAGTCAGTACTATGTTATATTATAATTTAAATAAAATGTTTACATACAAACCAGCTTTTTATCAATGAAGGGAATCGTTCAGTCTGATGTATTATACTACATTATACAGGACGATTCATAACGGGCTTGAGAAACTTCAGGGGGTTGGGAAAGCCGAAATAAGAATAAGGGTTTTGAAGAAGATTGTCCTAAATTCGCTCCCAACAAGTTTAGAAAAAAATTGATTATTGATTAATGTGTTTGAGGGCAGTGTCGGAGATATGAATAAGCAAATATAAGCATTGCTTAGGGGCCCGTGAGGGCCTCCGTTAACTATACATATAAATATCATGTTGCGCTTCTCATCCCAGTTTAAATGCCGTCCATCACGTAGACTACATGATTTTCAATTTTGGCTGTTGAACGTAATATGGACATTCGCGATCTGGTCGAACAATTTGCTGTTAGTAAAGCGAGAAGGAGAGAATTCTGAGTAATATACTGCTATTCTTAACATGAATTCCTTATGGTACCTCGGTAAAGTTTTATTTATTTTGCTACGTTGAATTTTTTTATTTTAATTTAGAATAAATTTCTGTTTTTATTATTAAATAAAACAACTGTTTTTTGAATACCGAATATTTATATTTTCTTTTGGGGGGGGGGGAGCTAGTCTCAATATTTGCTTAGGGGCTCAATGGACCCAAGCACCGCCACTGATTGAGGATGGCTGACCTGTGTAGTTCTCTATTGTCTTAAACATTGCTTTTTTACTGCAACCAGTCCATTGCTGCAAAGTTCTTTGCGGTAAACAATGATACGTGTTTCTGTAGACGAGGTTGAAATCTTAGTATTCTGCGATCAACTAGAAAGTAAAAAGTTATCCTTGATTTTTTTCCATACGACCCAAGTTTACTGTAAAACAGGATTTTGTGAAATCGTCCAGTCTATTTCTGGTGAAAAAATTATGAAATCAAGAATCTATTATTCTGTAACTATTTGCGATGCCATATCCAGAATATCAAGGTTTTACATCAACAGCTAGTAAGAGAGTTTTAGTGATGGTTTGTAACTGCTTATGTTCGTGAATTCCACCTTGGTGATTTCATTTATTTTATTTTTGTTTTATAGCTATTCTTGGTTTAAGAATTGCGGTTTTGTATACAGGTGGGGTTGTGAGTAGGCCTGCGCGATATTGAAAATTTGATATCGAATATCGATATCAAAAAGATATCGATATATATCGATATATCGATATATTTCGATATATCGAGATATCGATATATCGAAATATCGATATATCGAAATATCGAAATATCGATATATCGAAATATCGATATATCGAAATATCGATATTTTGATAGATACTTATACAGTGCGTGTCCAAAAAAGTGTGCAACAGGAGGAAAACTCTTATATTGATTTCTTAGAAAACTGTCCAACGTAAAAGTTGGTGCTTGTTACTAAACGTAAGACGAATAATATCAAAAATTAGGCAGAGTTGCTAGGTTATCACACGACCGCATGCATTATGGAAGAAGCTATTCAGCTATTAATTTCTGTTTTAGAATATGTATTTACCCCTACCCAGTAGGGAGACCCAATATGTCCGCCACTGCCTCTATCAATCAGAAAGAAATATTCCGTGCTCATTATGAAACGTCTTACTCCTGCCTGTAATTGTCACACTTTCCATTTTGATGTAAGTAGTCCATTAATTCTTCTCCAAAATAAGACAAATTTTAGGGTGGGAGTAATTTATTGTCACCTGAAGGCTTGGCTACATGTTGAAGGATAATAAGACAAAGCGAAAACTCCAGGTCACAAACAATATTGAATTCAGTGGCGTGATTAGAATTTGGGGCCTCCCCACCCCGCCAGCTATACTTGAAAGGAGGCCCCTTAGTTTGAAAAATGGCTAAGTACGATTTTTTATTGTAGTCATATAACCAAAAATAAGACCAAACATTGTTTCGTCCTGAATGACCAGGGTAACCAAAGACAACTGGTTTCGTCCTTTTTAGGACTCGTCAGTACGGTACAGCTCTATATATTAAGAACGAAACATACTTATATACCGACTTCATTAATTATTTATGAGATTCTAATGATACTGGATAGTTCCAACAATGTTAGGGCAAGTTCGAGTACCATACCAGGTGGCTGTCCTGTTCATTTACATCAAAATAATGTTTGATCTGATCTATTTATTCTAAGCAAACCTTGTTCGCTATTCGTATGTACTATTATCAGCAGAAGTGGTGTTAGTTCCAGTTTGCGATGTGAATCGTTTGTGCCGGACGTTGTTATGTTTTCGTCAGCCCCGCTCCCCATAGACGATGTGATTTTTCGTTATCCGATCTCGATACTTTGATGAATGCCCTTTGTTTACTAGTGCAAGGCTAACACATTTGTTGTCACTTATAATAGTCCAAGGGTCTTGATAATTCGAAATAATTGATACATTTTCGAAAGCGGGTTGCTCGGCAACATCCCGACGCCGAAGGCGGAGGTATGTTGCCACAGAGAAACCCGCTTGAGGAGATGTATCAATTATGAGGATTTGTCAAGATTCGAGGGCTATTCGGTAAGAAAATTTTTTGCCCAAAAAGAACAATTTGTTATTGAAACAATTATTAAATGAACAATTTGTAAAATGACATTTTGTGCAAAAAATTCGACAGCAGTGCAAAATAAAAATTTTCCGTTGCTACAGTAATCCAGATGACATAAGTGAAAATAGCCCATAAGCACTCTTCAGTTAAATGTTCTCCTGATTGGCTGTCTTTGAATACGTGACTGTAGATACACAAATTCTATTGGATTATTGTATAGGTAAAAAATTTTCATTCAAATAAAATTGTTTAGATCCGCCTTCAAAACTTTAATTGGCGGACAGTTGCTAAGGTTTTTTTTACCTCAGAACGTAATTGGTTATGGCATTTTAAGCGGAATTGAACCGTAAAGTGGAAGACCACTTTTGCTGTTAATAGTACATAGAGACACAATGAACTTATACTGAACAACAACGCTTCTAATCTAAAGAATTATTCAGCTATTCTTCAAGTATGCTTCAAGTTAGGGCACAGTTAAATGATTGAAATTGTATCCTACATGCGGCATAAAATTAATGTAATTTCAGTCACTTTCACATTGCAACTATGTTTTAGGTTTTACTGTTGCAAACTTTACTTGGAAAAACTCGACGTAGGCTCAACGGTTTCCGGTACCAGAAGTTATTAAAATCATTGTAAAACGTCGACACCGCGCTAAATCGATATATCGATATATGGAAATATCGACATATCGATATATCGAAATATCGATATATCGAAATATCGATATATCGACATGAAAATATCGATATATCGAAATATCGATATTTCGATATATCGACATTCCGGTATCGTTATTCGATATATCGATATATCGATATCAATATCGATATATCGAAAAAAGTCGCAGGCCTAGTTGTGAGTTGACTGTTATAATATACAGGGTGTACCGGTGAAGGTGGGAAATCTCTGGTGCGTATAGATTACACGAAAATAACGCCCCAAGTTCATATAAAGTTTTCTCCTACGACCTTCCCCTGCCGAGATATTCTCCCTTAAAATTGAGAAATAAAAATCTTTTTTTTACATAAAATTTTTATTTTTAATTGTATTTGTATTGAACTTTCATGGCTTAATATGAAGAATCGACGCAGGTTGCATCTGACCCTTTTTGTCCATAAACTTTTAACGACCGACAACTCCTCTGACCTTTTGCGTAACTTACTGATCAAACGTTCGGATATACATGATATTAATATGAGATTTCACGGTACGCTGACAGTGCCTCAACATTCGACGGCTATGTTTCGGAGAAGTTTCACATATAATGCTGTTAAAGTTTACAACTCAGTACCTGATTGGCTTAAGGCATTTTCTCTTCCTACATTTAAAATCAAATTAAAAGATTACTTTTTGCGACAGCAGTGAGTAATTTTACTTCTTATGTTGTTGCTTTCTTCTCTTTTCATTTTAAATTTTTTCCCATGTTATGTACTTTATTCATTTTTTTTTGTATCGCTGGACATTTCTAATTAAAATTTATATACTTACATGATACGTAATTTGAGTTGTATTTACTTCGGCTAGACTTATTTGTTTGTGTAATAACTTTTTGGTGTGGGACTGGTTAAGTGGAAGAGCAGTCTTTGACTAAACTTCGCCAGTCCCCACACATTTTTTTTTGTTCCCAATAAAGTCGTTTATTATTATTATTATTATTTCGATAATTTTCTCTGTGACGTTTCTAATGATTAAATTTTGATAAAATAATGCGACCCGTCTTGATGGTGCATCAGGGGAGCAAGGGGTGAACTACAACTACCCCTTACCTTCTTAACTTCATATTTTTTAAGGGGATGGGTATTTTTAATTTTTAACCGCATTTTTTGTTTCCCCGGACATTTTGCTAATAAAAAGTTACTCTTTTTAGGTTTCAATAAAATGAAGCGTTTTCGAGAAAATAAAACTCGACGAGCAAGAAGTACCGTGTTTCAATGATTTTCGTTTTCATTTTTTCTGGCAATTTTTGAATGTAAATTTTCACCACCTTCGCAAACTGTTAAGGTTATTTTTGTACGACGTTTCGTCTGTTGTCTACATCGTCAATTTTTATTTTTTCTTAATACGGACCTGGACAATTTTTAATGAATTTCAAAAGAAATAGCTAATGTAGGGTAAAATCATATTTAAAAAATTTCTAAGAAATAATTTATTGAAAGAGCTTTCGTTTTTTTGATATCTTTGAAAATAATGCCAGAAAAAATAAAGACAAAAATCGTAGAAACACTGTACCTTTTGCTCATTGAGTTTCATTTTCTCGAAAACGCTTCATTTTATCGAAACCTAACAAGAGTAACTTTTTATTATCAAAATGTCCGAGGAAACAAAAAATGCGGTTAAAAATTAAAAATATCCAGCCACTTAAAAAATATGAAGTTAAGAAGGTAAGGGGTAGTTCACCCCTTGCTTCCCTGGTGCACTATCAAAAAACGGGCCGCATTATTTTATCGACATTCAATCACTACATACGTCACCAAGAAAATTATCGAAATACAATTAAAAATACAAATTTTATGTAAAAGAAATGATTTTTATTTCTCCAATTTTAAGGGAGAATATCTCGGCAGGGGAAGGTCGTAGGAGAAAACTTTATATGAACTTGTGGTGTTATTTTCGAGTAATCTATACGCACCTGAGAGATTTCCCACCTTCACCGGGACACCCTGTATAGATTTTTTTTTCATTATGCTGCGGCACTCAATCAATAAAAATAAAAAGAAAGCCAAAATTTTAATATGTAGATGGCGTGAAAATAGGATTAAAACTAAAATACAAATAAGAAATGGGAAAATAGATGAAGTTGCGGATTAAATTGGCTATTAACAAGTATTTCCACCTGTCATTGAGTCACAGCTTCCACACACCGTGACATGCATCTGATTAAATTCGTGGTGGTCATTTGAATGGTATTGTCCGATTTTCATGTAAGAGCAGCCCTCCATTCACCAAGATTTTCTGGTTTACCGCCTCTAAAAAGTCATCCAAATTCATCTCATAAAAAATAATAGGGTTTCCCGTGAGTAATGTTGGAATTCCATTTCACTTCATAGCGCCATCCTAAATGGCTATTAGAAGCTAATTTTGATGGCAAAACTTTTGTTATAAGAAGTTGCCAATTATTAATATTCAAGCTTATTCCAAAATACAGAGCAATTAAAAATGTTTATTATCAATGTATCTAACAGTTTATTCCATTTAAATATTACTGCCACTGGGTTATCCACCTTTTCCTGGTATCTCTTCTCAAAGTATCTCCATCTAATTTTATTGGATTTTTATCGAACGCTTCTAATGCACTTAAACGATTTTCAGATGGAATCAACTGCTGTTTCACAACTAATTCGCCATTTTCTTTTAAATATGTTCCTTGTGTATCTTTAGGGAAGCCATTAGGAAATGTAATCGGCTCCATTTTAATGAGATGCTTTATTTTCCATAGTCTAGCATTATTTTCGGGGATATTCTTAATGATTGCTATATCACTCATCTGTAATAAATATTTGAATTATAGTATGTTGATAGCAACGCTGAGCAAGTTACTTGCAAAAACTTAACTGCTAACCTGCAGCTAGGACTGTGAAATAGTTTCTGCATTTTACCGTACTTTTTATCCAAAATAACATGATTATCTACGTATTGACTCGATTCGATTCGCTATTTCAATTCAGTTTTTTCTTAAATCGATTCGAATTGAAATATCGATTTTTGTTGGGTTCTATGTGAAAGGTGCGTTTCAAAAGTTTTACTGCAAACAGTAGACTCCCGATTATCCGGGACTTCATTTTTCGGATGTTAAAGACATGTGTTCACAGTAAGTGGAGTTCGTTATATCCAAGTTTTACTGTATTTTAATTTGGGACAAAATAATTTTATATTTCTATTCAATAGTAAAATAAAGTTGTTATTAAAATACGTTCGTATCATGAATTGAAAACTAAGAAAATTAGCTTTAGATTGGACAAACATATAGTAGGTATCTATAAAATTTTGAATACTTTCTCCTTTTTGCAAAGTGAAATCCGGTCACCTAAATATTTTCGCCAAATAGTATATTTCTTGTCAATGTATTTCAACAATGCGCAAGCTGGCTGCTATCTCTCGTGTTACAAATTCTGCTTCACCAATGCGTATTGGTCAGAAAAAATGAGTGACTGAAAAACTAAACGCATCTAACCGATTGACCACCTCTGGTCATATCAAATAAGAAATAAAAATAGGTATTGTTGCTCCACTAAGTAATCGAAAATTATAAAAACTGATACATACTTTGCCATCTAGCTTAAATTGCCTCAAAATTTCTTTTTCATAATGTGGTGTCCCTTTTAGACGTTTAATTCGTTGAACACGAAACAATTTAGACGGTTCATAAGGAGGGTCTTGAAAGTCCGGAAACCTAAGAAATATAATAATTGTATGTGTTTCGTTTCAGAATATATCATTTTAGAATACCTGGGATAGTATTTAAATCCGGGGTACTGGATACCTTCATCGTGCCAATTGAAGGTCTTACTCTTATATCTTCTAATTATGGCATTTGGATTAAACCATTTCAATAAATTCGTCATGCCAATATTTTGATTAAAGAATAGAGAATAAATTGATTGTATTTTGAGAGTTTGACGTTACCTCACAATTCAGGTTAGGTTCTTTCTTAGATTGTTAGATTAGCAATCAATATAGATTGCAATTATCAAAGAGGTTCATAGATTAGAGGAAATATAGATAGATATTACTTAGCATCAGAAAATGACTGGAGTATAGAAGCATCCATACTAAGCTGGTTTTTGAATTACTTGAACATTATGTGTCCAGCATTAGTAGCAGAGATCTTGAGTTGAAACCAAAGACTTGGAGAGGGGACTCGGTTACCTATTTACATTAACGAATTACGACTGAAGCATCGTGGATACTCACAGTCTAAGCGTTTGTTTGTGGGGAAGACAAAACAAAGCAGCCGACCAGTTGTGTAGTAAACAGGTACCGCTGTGGAAACGGAATGTCGCGGAACATTCGTCCGGTCGGTTGTTTTGTTTGTATTTATGCTGGGTAGTACAAAATACCGTGTTAATAGTTTTTTAACATTTTATATTATACAAGAACGTGTAGATAAGTGTTTAAGTAAGCCTGTAGGAAGTTGTATTAGGGGGCGTCCAACAACTCATTTCCATAAGTCTCTAATCTATGACTCATTTCGTTTGAGGTTAAGTTCATAACGGTGCATGAATTTTTGCAATATCTGTCTTGAAAAATAATGTAATTAAACCTTATTGGCATATAAGGGAATGTGAAATGCCATTATTGCTCGTATCATATTGATCTTTTTAGTATAATAATGACTAACACTATTTTTCATTATTTCTTTTACTAATTATTGATCCCTAAAGCAGCGCGCCAAAGTGTTTGAGGAAAATAAAATAATAGCAAACAACGCGACCCGTTGGCCTACGGCCATAGACGTAGAGGGGATAGACTGATGAAGCTGCAAACGAAATGTGAACTAAAACGGCGCCATCTTACAAGTCGCTCTCAAGGTAGCGTGTTGTTATATCCAAACTAGGTTTTGCCAATGCAACTTTTTATCGTGCTATTAATTATGGACCACATAAGTGGCGCGTCACAAACGTCAGATTTTCATTCCAAACAAAACAAAGCCACGTGCTTTCTGACGTTTTAACCTAAACTCTGAAATATTAATTAGTGATACTGGACCGTTCGAACAACTACTCCTCGGGCAAATACCCCGCCAGGCGTTGAATTATAGAACTAAATCCAGATTTTTTGTACTACGAGACGTTTCAGACTGCTACCCCATCTAAGATGGCTTTGAAACAATCCTAATTTGTCTCCATGTACGTACGTGCTTTTAAGCAGGTCATTGTTCAAATATTGCATGTTTTGAATGTGTATGGAAAACCGCAGACCAACTGGTTTCGTCCTTCTGGGACTCATCAGTACGGTGCTTTCCCCTACACACTCAAACCATGCAATTTAATCTTGCTATATATACTGCCGCGCTCTGGACAGATATCAGCAAGTGACAACTACTTTGAGTAATTATCTAGTATTAATTAGTGATACTGGACCGTTCGAACAACTACTCCTCGGGCAAATACCCCGCCAGGCGTTGAATTATAGAACTAAATCCAGATTTTTTGTACTACGAGACGTTTCAGACTGCTACCCCATCTAAGATGGCTTTGAAACAATCCTAATTTGTCTCCATGTACGTACGTGCTTTTAAGCAGGTCATTGTTCAAATATTGCATGTTTTGAATGTGTATGGAAAACCGCAGACCAACTGGTTTCGTCCTTCTGGGACTCATCAGTACGGTGCTTTCCCCTACACACTCAAACCATGCAATTTAATCTTGCTATATATACTGCCGCGCTCTGGACAGATATCAGCAAGTGACAACTACTTTGAGTAATTATCTAGTATTAATTAGTGATACTGGACCGTTCGAACAACTACTCCTCGGGCAAATACCCCGCCAGGCGTTGAATTATAGAACTAAATCCAGATTTTTTGTACTACGAGACGTTTCAGACTGCTACCCCATCTAAGATGGCTTTGAAACAATCCTAATTTGTCTCCATGTACGTACGTGCTTTTAAGCAGGTCATTGTTCAAATATTGCATGTTTTGAATGTGTATGGAAAACCGCAGACCAACTGGTTTCGTCCTTCTGGGACTCATCAGTACGGTGCTTTCCCCTACACACTCAAACCATGCAATTTAATCTTGCTATATATACTGCCGCGCTCTGGACAGATATCAGCAAGTGACAACTACTTTGAGTAATTATCTAGTATTAATTAGTGATACTGGACCGTTCGAACAACTACTCCTCGGGCAAATACCCCGCCAGGCGTTGAATTATAGAACTAAATCCAGATTTTTTGTACTACGAGACGTTTCAGACTGCTACCCCATCTAAGATGGCTTTGAAACAATCCTAATTTGTCTCCATGTACGTACGTGCTTTTAAGCAGGTCATTGTTCAAATATTGCATGTTTTGAATGTGTATGGAAAACCGCAGACCAACTGGTTTCGTCCTTCTGGGACTCATCAGTACGGTGCTTTCCCCTACACACTCAAACCATGCAATTTAATCTTGCTATATATACTGCCGCGCTCTGGACAGATATCAGCAAGTGACAACTACTTTGAGTAATTATCTAGTATTAATTAGTGATACTGGACCGTTCGAACAACTACTCCTCGGGCAAATACCCCGCCAGGCGTTGAATTATAGAACTAAATCCAGATTTTTTGTACTACGAGACGTTTCAGACTGCTACCCCATCTAAGATGGCTTTGAAACAATCCTAATTTGTCTCCATGTACGTACGTGCTTTTAAGCAGGTCATTGTTCAAATATTGCATGTTTTGAATGTGTATGGAAAACCGCAGACCAACTGGTTTCGTCCTTCTGGGACTCATCAGTACGGTGCTTTCCCCTACACACTCAAACCATGCAATTTAATCTTGCTATATATACTGCCGCGCTCTGGACAGATATCAGCAAGTGACAACTACTTTGAGTAATTATCTAGTATTAATTAGTGATACTGGACCGTTCGAACAACTACCCCTCGGGCAAATACCCCGCCAGGCGTTGAATTATAGAACTAAATCCAGATTTTTTGTACTACGAGACGTTTCAGACTGCTACCCCATCTAAGATGGCTTTGAAACAATCCTAATTTGTCTCCATGTACGTACGTGCTTTTAAGCAGGTCATTGTTCAAATATTGCATGTTTTGAATGTGTATGGAAAACCGCAGACCAACTGGTTTCGTCCTTCTGGGACTCATCAGTACGGTGCTTTCCCCTACACACTCAAACCATGCAATTTAATCTTGCTATATATACTGCCGCGCTCTGGACAGATATCAGCAAGTGACAACTACTTTGAGTAATTATCTAGTATTAATTAGTGATACTGGACCGTTCGAACAACTACTCCTCGGGCAAATACCCCGCCAGGCGTTGAATTATAGAACTAAATCCAGATTTTTTGTACTACGAGACGTTTCAGACTGCTACCCCATCTAAGATGGCTTTGAAACAATCCTAATTTGTCTCCATGTACGTACGTGCTTTTAAGCAGGTCATTGTTCAAATATTGCATGTTTTGAATGTGTATGGAAAACCGCAGACCAACTGGTTTCGTCCTTCTGGGACTCATCAGTACGGTGCTTTCCCCTACACACTCAAACCATGCAATTTAATCTTGCTATATATACTGCCGCGCTCTGGACAGATATCAGCAAGTGACAACTACTTTGAGTAATTATCTAGTATTAATTAGTGATACTGGACCGTTCGAACAACTACTCCTCGGGCAAATACCCCGCCAGGCGTTGAATTATAGAACTAAATCCAGATTTTTTGTACTACGAGACGTTTCAGACTGCTACCCCATCTAAGATGGCTTTGAAACAATCCTAATTTGTCTCCATGTACGTACGTGCTTTTAAGCAGGTCATTGTTCAAATATTGCATGTTTTGAATGTGTATGGAAAACCGCAGACCAACTGGTTTCGTCCTTCTGGGACTCATCAGTACGGTGCTTTCCCCTACACACTCAAACCATGCAATTTAATCTTGCTATATATACTGCCGCGCTCTGGACAGATATCAGCAAGTGACAACTACTTTGAGTAATTATCTAGTATTAATTAGTGATACTGGACCGTTCGAACAACTACTCCTCGGGCAAATACCCCGCCAGGCGTTGAATTATAGAACTAAATCCAGATTTTTTGTACTACGAGACGTTTCAGACTGCTACCCCATCTAAGATGGCTTTGAAACAATCCTAATTTGTCTCCATGTACGTACGTGCTTTTAAGCAGGTCATTGTTCAAATATTGCATGTTTTGAATGTGTATGGAAAACCGCAGACCAACTGGTTTCGTCCTTCTGGGACTCATCAGTACGGTGCTTTCCCCTACACACTCAAACCATGCAATTTAATCTTGCTATATATACTGCCGCGCTCTGGACAGATATCAGCAAGTGACAACTACTTTGAGTAATTATCTAGTATTAATTAGTGATACTGGACCGTTCGAACAACTACTCCTCGGGCAAATACCCCGCCAGGCGTTGAATTATAGAACTAAATCCAGATTTTTTGTACTACGAGACGTTTCAGACTGCTACCCCATCTAAGATGGCTTTGAAACAATCCTAATTTGTCTCCATGTACGTACGTGCTTTTAAGCAGGTCATTGTTCAAATATTGCATGTTTTGAATGTGTATGGAAAACCGCAGACCAACTGGTTTCGTCCTTCTGGGACTCATCAGTACGGTGCTTTCCCCTACACACTCAAACCATGCAATTTAATCTTGCTATATATACTGCCGCGCTCTGGACAGATATCAGCAAGTGACAACTACTTTGGGTAATTATCTAGTATTAATTAGTGATACTGGACCGTTCGAACAACTACTCCTCGGGCAAATACCCCGCCAGGCGTTGAATTATAGAACTAAATCCAGATTTTTTGTACTACGAGACGTTTCAGACTGCTACCCCATCTAAGATGGCTTTGAAACAATCCTAATTTGTCTCCATGTACGTACGTGCTTTTAAGCAGGTCATTGTTCAAATATTGCATGTTTTGAATGTGTATGGAAAACCGCAGACCAACTGGTTTCGTCCTTCTGGGACTCATCAGTACGGTGCTTTCCCCTACACACTCAAACCATGCAATAAAATATACTGAAATATAATTATAGTTGTTTTCAAGTTTTTACACGTAAGCCCAACACACAAATTGAAAATAAACTGCAAAAAGTCTATAATTATATTGCAAAAACTAGTTTAAGACGTTGTAAATAATATCAATAAACGTCTAATGGCACGTGCTTTTGTTTTGTTTGGAATGAAAATCTGACGTATGACGGAGGCACTTATGTCCCCTATTCCCTTGTTTTCATTAGTAATCGCGGATTTTCTGTAAAAAATACCTTTCGTGAAAGGACACAGGACACAACACATGGAATGCAAAATTCTGAAAATTACAACAAAATTTGGAAGAAAAAAAGAGTACGCTTGGATTCGAACAAAAGCTTCCTGCACATTTTGGTAATGAGGCAAGCTTGACGAGACCTTAATAGTAGCTCCCGGTTACATACAATACGCATGCGCACGCATTTTAGAAGTGTAAAAAACCTAAATCTGAGAGAACGCATTTTTGAAACAGACCATTTACTTGCCCTCTCGCACCAGACACACGCATTTTTTGGAAAAAAGATTATATAAAATCAAGCAAAATATATCAAACCCCTACGGGATCAGAACTCGTCTAGTCGTAGGAGACCAACACGGCAGTTCTGTTCGATACCCGAACACCCACCGAGATGTTTTCCAATAACGAATTTTACTGGTATAGTGTAACGGTCACGCCGCATGCGTATTGTATGCAACCGGGAGCTACTATTAAGGTCTCGTAAATTGAAGTCTATAGCGCGTGGCCTACTTGGCAAAACCTAGTTGGGATATAAATAAGGGGCTCTGGGTATTTGGAACTACTTTTTCTAATACGTAATCTTAAACAGAAAAGACTCGTAAGAGTGAAGAGTGACAGTGAAACGCATAATAATAATTAACAGGGCTGATAATAAAAAGACAAACTTGTCTAGCACATTTTAATTTAAATAACAACAATAATTGTTTCGCCAACACAGTGACTTCTTCAGATGTTGGTAAAGGCAGGATCCATAATTATTATTATTATTATTATTATAAAATTATTATTACAAAAGAATAATTATTATTGCACGCAGAAAAAAGAGGTACCGTCATGTGGGGATATATGGAACACGTTTTGATAGTTTTTTTAGCGTAACTTTTTTACATGTAAAAAAAATTGGGTTCTTTAAATTTATTATGAAAACCTAGTGTTTCTAGAATCTCTTTCACCACTAAAATTAATTTTTAGGGTAACGCACCCCCTATTTTTTTATTGTGTCTTACTGTTCCATATAACCCCTGGTTTGGGGATATATGGAACAACAAACATTTTGTACATAAAAATCAAGCAAATTTTCATATGTTTCATACAGGTTTGATGGGATGCCTTTATGGAACATTTTTAATAAAAAAAAAATTATTTATTTTATATTGGCAAGACCCTATAGGTAAATCAATTCCCTTAATGAAAGTTCAAAGAAACTAAAATTATCAAAAAAACCGTAGGTATAATGCAATAAAATATTTTGAAATTAAATTCTGCTCTTCATAAGTTTATTATATTTTTAATATAAAAAACATGAATATAACATTCTTTTTATAAAAACTTAATTTAACAAAAACTTGAAATTGTTCAAAATACAAACTAAAACTACTTAAAAACATTTTTAGAAAAAATGTGAATTCCCCTATTGTTGGAGTTGACAAACAATATTTTATTTGTTTTAAAATATTTTGTTCTTTGACTTTTTGGGCGTCCCAAAGTTTCTCGATGTTCTTCTCTATTTTTTCGATATAAGTAATGTTGTTTTAGAGACACCGAACCTTTCGGCGGCTTCACCAAATGAAGTTCCGTGTTCCGTCATCTAGTACTGATTACAGTGCCCTTTCCAAATTATAATTTCTTCGGCATGGTGTACCCAGAACATGCTTGTGTCTCCTTAGCATCGTGTTCCATATAGCCCCGCAAAAGATGAATTTTGTTTAAAACATTTTTTTATAAATCACGGAGAGACGAAAAAATTTAAGCAAAACTGCATATTGTTGTTAATGTTATTTAGTAAAAAAAAGTCCATTGCACTGGCACTCTAACCTTTATCAGTTAATTGGTATGAATGAGACTACTCCCTGTCTTCAGAAATCCAGAAAATTTCGCTTTTTTTATACGAAAAAATATCGGTTTTCGAAATGGTATTTATTCTCTATTCTGACATCGTTGACATTGACAGACCCTGAACTTAACCTTTAAAAATGAAAAGTTCCTAAAGAAGTTGACACTTAGAATTTATAGCGCAAAATTTAAAATTTGGACTCAAATTCCATATAACCCCAGCTGTTCCATATATCCCCACATGACGGTAGGTACCAAGAGAAAATTGTTCGACCAAAATAGCTGTTATTCTTCAAATCATTTGCATTTATCCCACTTGCGGGATCCTAGGCCGCGTTCTTTTACGAAACAATACTTACTATTTTGTTGGAGAAGTGCTCATATTATGGATTCAGGGGTGTTTCTGGGGGGGTGGATTCGTTCTTATCTGATGGGAAGATGCCATGCCGTTTCTATTGTCAACGCTGATTGTCAGAAATTTACATCTGACTCTGCTCAGTCTATGTATGGGGTGCCTCAGGGTTCTGTCTTGGGCCCACTTCTCTTTCTGTTGTACATAAATGATATGTCTTCTCTGCGCATTAGTGGCAAGTTCGTTCAGTTTGCTGATGACACCAATATAACTTGGTTCGGTAGTGATGGTCATGAGTTGCAAGACAGGATTGTGTCGGACATGTCACTCTTGAGATGTTGGTTTGCGGCGAACAGGTTGACTCTTAATCTGGATAAGACTTGTCTTATGAATTTCAGGCCTGGCGTATTGTTTGCCCTTTCTTCAGATGGTGTTATAATTTCATCTGTAAATACTACTAAATTTTTGGGTGTTCATCTCGACCATAGATTGAATTGGCAGGAGCACATTAAACACATAAGTACAAAGTTGTCTAGATCCTGTTTTGCCCTTAGGACTCTTATGAATAATTACGATTTACTTGTGGCTAAAAATGCATATTTTGCGCTGTTTGAGTCACATCTCCGATATGGTATACCTTTCTGGGGTTACTCCTCTGCCGAAAATGTTAATTATATCTTTCGATTGCAGAAGAAGGCAGTGAGAATTCTCTCAAGGCGTCTTCCTCGTACCCCTTCAAGGCCGCTTTTTGAGAAACAATATTGCCACTGGCATGTATTTACATTTATGAGATAGCTGTTCTGCAGTTTCGGCTTAAGAATAATTGTGTCACGGGGGAACAGATTCATGAGTATTTTACACGGTCTGCAGTGTTATTGTATCAGTCGAGGCCCTACTCGGAAAATTTTAAGAGAAGTGTAATATATATGTCCATTCAAATATTTAATAAGCTACCTGCATCAATTTCATCCATTTCAACTTTTTTAATGTTCAAGGCTTCTTTAAAAAGATTAAGTTGTACTATAGTGTAGATGATTTTCTCGGGGGTTGAGAGTGTTGTTCCCGTTTCCTCATGTGAGGTTTTGATATATTTTATATATTTTTTTCTTTTGTTTTGTTTTGTGATTTATTTTGTTTGATATGTTATGTGTTCTATCTCTGTATTCTGTATTGTGTTTTCTGTCTATGACGGGCTAAATAAATGATTTGATTTGATATATCTTGATACACCTTCCATAAAAAAATTCGAGGGTTCTGTCCCCTCTCGCTTTGGGGTTGAAAACATCGAATTCAGGTGTCTGAACTTTTTGCATAAAAATGACGCTAAATGTTATAAAGTCTGTTTTCAGTGGGTCACTCTGTATATGTGTATGTCATGTTTTTTTCATATTTTTTTATGTTCTTTATTTTGAAGTGGCATTGTAATTTGTCCACCTTCCAATTCTATGCATTGCTGAAGATTCAGTATAATGCTTTGAAGAAAAGCTGGTTATCAGGTTTACCTTTTTGGGAATCATCTTTTAAGTTGTTGGATTATTTGAGGAAGTGTGTGACATTCTTTTGACTTAAAGAAGTGCCAATGGAACAGTTGGTCACTTCTAAATTGAAAGATCTCACTCGCCAAGGCGATGTGAAAATTGCTACTCTGACACTTTAAATATTTTCCGGTGTACAAGTTCTTCTTGCCATCTCAAAACGGCAATCCTTGATGGAATCTGCCCACATACTGGCTGATTAAATTCATGAAGAAAATTTCTATAGCCGATTTGAACATGCGTTGATTAACAGGCTGATTAGCCATGGTAGGTGAAACTTCCGATGTCAGACATCTTAGATATGTCACATCAATAACTTTCCTGCAGCAACTATCAGAAATTGTTTTGTGTTGTTGCTGGCTCCAGTGTAAGCAACGAAAGGAGTCCTACTTTTGCTAGAAATATGAACAAGCCCTGATTGTAATTCGAACCAAGGTTTTCCATTTCTAGTTGGCTGTTCCAACAAACAGTTATTAGTTCTGTACGATATTCTTCAAATTGAATTGATGTTTAATGAAATTAATTGTATTCCATATATCCAGTGTGATATCTCGGTTGGTTTAAGTAGCTGCCTGGTAAGTGTAAGACCTGAGTTCAAATCCCAGTCAGCACTTGACTGCTGCTGTGCCCGATTTCTAACTAATTATTCTAATTGTCATTACATTCTGTCCCATCTGGCTCGATTAGTTACCTACTATAGTATGATCCATATTAGAAATTTATTGAACGCTACACTTCTTTTCAAACCTACAGATGGGTCGCTATTCAATGTTGTCTGTGCAATTAATCAACTTTGTTCTAAATCGAACATCCTGCCATGTTTGAATTTCCCGATAATTTTTTCTTGAGGTTATATCAAACATTTTTAGTCTAAAGCATATCTCCCATTTATTAACATTTCTTTGAAGATATTGACAGTGGGCGAGGAATTTGGAAATGAAACCAAATTGAATAAAGCTGCAGTGTGAAATTGTGAGGAGATGAAAGAAATACCTATCCAGAAATAACTGTTGTAGCAGTAAAGAACAGAAAATATTGAACAAACTTATTCTTTTGTCAATAACCGACCAGTTCCTGAAGACTGAATAATTCTTCTGAAGGACGTATAGGAGGGCCTGGTATGAATTATGCTAGCAACAAAGATGTACCAATTTAGTTTTCTTAGAGGTTGGTTTATTTGTGTTTTGCTCATATGTACAATACAAAGTATACACGAGTTTATAATTTATTTATTTATTCATTCTACTGTATCTACAGAACACAAATCATTCCAATTGATACACAACAGGTAAAAGAAAAAATTAAAGTAAACTACGTATAAACATATTAGAGATTTCCTTTTTGAAATAATTAAGATTATTCCCAAAAACATCGACAGAGCTGAAATAGTAATTGTAAAGTTTAATCATTCGAAACATGCAGTCTTGTAAACCGTAATTTGTCCTGTGTAAGGTTTCACTGAATAGTACCGCAGATCGAGTGTTCCTTGAGCGTACATGCAGACCGATAAGTTGTAGCAGGGCAGGACAGTCAACAATCCCATTAACAATTTTATAATGAATGCTATTATTACCGAGGATGAAGTTTACAACACGAGCGAGTTTTGTAATCATCCGAGGTAATAATAGCATCATTATAACGAGTTGTATACTATACTTTGTCCACGACTATCAAAAACAGATTTCCAGAAAGAATTTACCTTCATTTCCCTTCTCCAGTGTAAGAAAGAATACGCTCTCAGGTTTAATTTTCTTTGTTTTTTGGGCAATGAATCTAATGAGGCAAGTTCTGCAGCTTCTTTTATTGTTGGTGCTGTTAAAGAAACCTCGTTTTCACTCTCACTACTCATTATATCTTCTTTTTTAGAATATGCATTTCAAATTAAAAGCAAACCATGCTGATTTGACGTTTCAATTTGAACTGACACATCGCGATCGCGGCCTACTAAATAAATGGAAAAAAGGGTCAAAGCGATGTTCCTATTGGTGTAGTGAATAATATTCATTAATCACTGCAGTGATTAATGTATCTAATTATGATTGAAGAAACACAAGTATAAAGAGTATATTATAAGATAGTCGTGGACAAATAGATTTATATGACCTAGGAAGAGTTGGAGTTAGGGAATTCAATTTTAATATAAAATACGATCAAAAATACTGACTTCGGACAAATCAAGTGGTACATGCCCCCCCCCCACACACACAATTGAATTATAGAACATATAAGTAGATACATTTATGTAATGTACATATTAATTTGGATGCAACAGTAATCTAAAATGCATGATACAAGCATAATCGAAGGAATTCAGATTGTCTGTACTGTACCCTTGTTTATATACATTATATATATGTTTATATACATTATAGTTAGCCAATGAAGTCTATTAACCTTGACGCCTTTTAAAGAAGTACTCACATTTCCGCTAGATGGCAGACAAAGCGCGATCTGGAATTGTTTGGAGTTTCAAAAGTATAGATACGCACCTTCTTTGGCAGTTTGAGAAGAGATGTTTTAAATCTATTCATTGCAGATGGCGAACAAGAGTTTCGCATTAGCAGGTGGTCGTCGGTTTTTTGCACTTCGGTGATCAAAACACACCGCCGACTAATAAATTATGTACATAGTTGACAGCCGGCAAGCAATGTGATTTAAATGTTCTAGTCATTTTTATTACTTTATAATAGATATTTTATATCTTTCCGAACTTCAAAAACCGGGTGCTGGCAGATATCGGCCTCCTGTTCCACAAATAAATAGGTACATACTTAATTCAAAATGAACAAAAATGAAAATTAATTAATTTGAGAGGAGCGGCACGGTTTTGGTTGAATGTCGGAGCTGCTCAAATAAATGGCTGGGTTAATTCTTACTTTTACCTATTCGAAAAGCATTTCAAGGGACATTTTTGTTAAAACCAAACAAAAGCAATATGTGGAAAGGAATGCCCAAAAGGGATCAAGGCAAGAATGAGAACATGATTGTTTATTTCCAGGAAAAAAGTAAGTTTAAATAGAGATTTTTTGGTTTCTCTTTCTATGAGATAGTGGAACAGATATAGCCGTCGGACTATGAGAATTAAGCAGTTTCCTGATGGCAGGAGACCATGTTAACGAAGATGATTTATACCGTTTATACTATGCTATTCCAGCGAATTGAAGACCCGCGTAAGGGTAGACGGTTGAGTTAGTAAGCATAGAAAAACCCAAGCTAAATCAAGGTTACTATAATAAAGACAGTAAGTAAATCGAAAAAATTAAATTAATCAAAAAATTGTACATTTTAATGGTCTGTAAAATAAGGATTTCCGTACACTAAACAAATTTTAAGAAAGTGCGCAGTGTTCAAACAGCGACTTTGTAGTACAAAATAATTAAGACAAATATTTATTCATTGAACATAAGGTGCATGAAGTACCAAATAATTAAAAAATACTTCCAGCGTTAACTTAGGGATTGAACAACCATGCCATACAGACAGGTCCGTAGCCCCCCCTTACCCTAGAGCGAACAAAAAACGTTGATATGGAAAAAGTGCCCCGAAAATTTAATGACAGTCGAAATAGGAAACTGCAATAATAATTATTCTAGATTTCATATACATGGTGTTCACAATTAACGGGGCACTATTACTAGGTAACTTTGTTATCTTTGCAGCTATACGATTCCGGTTAAATGGACAAACTAGTAGCATTTTTACTCAATTTTTTACGTAGATTCAGGTCGTGAAATCAGAAAAGTAATTGAACTTGGGGTTTTCGCGTTGTCAACAAAAATACCTTTTCTTAATTGAACAACCTTTACCTATATTTCTATATACATGTTTTGAAAGCGAAAGAAATTCTTAACAAATAATTTTCGTGAAATGTGGAATAAAGAAGATCTGAGCCATTTAAAACACTACATATTCAGGGTGTCCCAGAACAACGGGGCAATATTTCTGGAGCATATAGTTTTGGTCAAAATAACACTTAAATCATATAAAAAAAATATCTAGGACGCCTCCCTTCGAAGCTATTCGCCCTTAAAGGTCAAGTCCCGAAGAAGGTTTCTTGCTGGTATAAGTGGTAACTTTCAAACTACTGCATCGAATGTTATAAAATTTGGACTGTAGACATAGTAAGCAAGTACCTGTGATCGAGTGACATGACATCTTCCATATCTTGCCTAGGAAGCTGGGGGTGGGACACCTCTAATGCTTTTCACCCCTTAACTTTTACGTTGATGCTTTTAACGAATTTGTAATGACATTTTTAAATTCCTCAAACAATTTTCTCCAAAAAAGGTACTCTTTCTTGAAACCGTTAAAACGACCCGTTCCCGAGAACAAAAATGATACAAAGACATGCTTTATCATTTTTACTACACAAAAACGTATGCGTCTACAAGGTGCTCACTTCAAAAATTTATTGTAGCTGCTATTATGTTTGCAAAACCGATTGTCGATACATTTTCACTTCATTTTCATTTTTTCACATGTTTCATGAAGCAGTTCATATTTCATAGCCTGGCTTGTATAGTAAAAATCGGTAAAAATGATAAACCATGTCTTTGTATACATTTTTTCTCGGAAACGGGCCGTTTTAACGGTTTCAAAAAAGAGTACCTTTTTTTGAGAAAATTGTTTGAGGAATTAAAAAATCTCATTGCAAATTCGTTAAAAGCACCAACGTAAAAGTTAAGGGATGAAAAGCATTAGGGGTGTTCCACCCCCGGCTTCCTAGACAAGATACGGAAGATGTCATGTCACTTGATCACAGATACTTGCTTACTATGCCTACAGTCCAAATTTTAAAACATTCGATACAGTAGTTTGAAAGTTACCAGCAAAAAACCGTCTTCGAGACTTTACTTTTAAGGGCGAATAGCTTCGAAGGGAGGCGTCCTAGAATTTTTTTTTTTATATGATTTAAGTGTTATTTTGACCCAAACTATATGCTCCAGAAATATTGCCCCGTTGTTTTAGGACACCCTGTATACAGCTATGTAGGTAGGCCCGTTTGTGCATCCCAAATTAAATCTTTTCTCCTCCTCTTCTGTACAAAAATATCTGTTTTGTTCCTTAATTTCCTGTATAATTTTAGGACGCACGCCCGGTTCGGCTATTCTTATCATCATAAAGTTCTCACTCCCTAAAAGTAGAACATCCTACATCCCTAACTATTTGAGAGCAGTAGTCTAATCTAGGCCTACCCCTACCTCTTTTTATTCCTATCTCTGACTCTAGTATGTCGCGAACTATTATCCTTCGCGACTTAGAAGGTGTCCTACCATCCTACCATCCTATCTCTCCTACTCTTTATTGTCTTCCATACCTTTCGCTTTTCCCCAACTCTTTCTAATACTTCCCTATACCTTATTGCTAACCTTATCTATCCATGGTATCTGCATCATGCGTCTGTAGCACCACATTTCAAACGCTTCTATTATTTTTCGATCCGCTTCTCCTATTGTCCAAGTTTCGCACCCGTATAATGCCGTACTCCATACATACGACTTTAAGAGTCTCTTTCTAGTCTCTATATTAACCATTCTCGAACATAACAGTTGTTTCTTTTTGTAAAACTCAACTCGACCCTGCGCGCTATTCTTTGTTTTATATCTTTTGTGCTCCTACCGTCTTGAGTTATTTTACTTCCTAAATAGCAGAAATCCGCGACCTCCTCTATCTTCTCATTTCCTATTTGTATGTCAACTTTAGTTCTATTTTCACATCCCCTACATACCAAAATTTTAGTTTTCTTTTTATTGACTTTCATGCGGTAGCCCTGTGTCAAAACTGCTTCAATTTAGGTAATTCAAAGCCGCTCCTAATTCTTCTTTGCTAGATGCTAACACTGCTATATCATCCGCAAATATGAGCAAGTTAATAGTTTGACCCTGTACATCCATTCCTGAGGCTGTTCTGTCCTTAACAATATTAATCGCATCTTCGATATATAAGTTGAAAACTAGAGGTGACAATACACATCCCTGATGTCTCACTTCCTTCCGGATATCTACTTCCCTTCGTTCCTGCTCACATTCTATAACTGACTTTTGCTCCTTCTAGAGATTATGTATTATTCTTCTGTCCCTATATTTCATCCCTACCTTTCTGAGCACTTCGAACATCTTCCCCCATTTTACGTTGTCGAAGGCTTTTTCTGAATCTACAAATCCTATATAGACGCTCTTTCTCTTTTCTATCGTTTTTTCTATAATTACTCGTAAAGCTAGAATGGCCTCGTGCGTTCCTCTATTTCGTCTAAATCCGAACTGATCTTCTCTTAATATTGCTTCCGCCTTTTTCTCCATCCTTCTTTGCATCGGCTATTCCCGTCCAAGAAATAATTCGGCGTAGCATGCGATAGATCGAAATTCATTTTTTATAAGCTTACCAAATCACACGTGTCCCAGTTTTCTACAAGAGTAAACGGCATGGTGAAGATGTCGATATAGTCACGAAAATAATACGAAAACTCACTAAACAGCAATAAGTACCTACTAATAAAAATTTACAAAGAATATTTATTGATTTCGACACTTGCCTTGTTCCTCGGCCTGTTTTGGTTTATAGTGTAAAAGATGTATTTAGTGTTTTACTTTTAAATGGCTTAAAACGTCTTTATTTTAAATTTTAGGGTAGCCATTAATTAAGACTTTCTGTTAAGAATTTTTCTCTCCCAATATATGCAAAAATACATAGAGCGTTCCATTTAAAAAAAGTTATTTTTGCACATAACTCGAAAACCTGATGTTCAATAATTGCTTTTCTGTTTTCGCGACCGTAATCTATTAAGAAATACTACTAGTATGGTCATTTAACAGGAATCGTGGCTCCAAAAATAACAAAGCTGTCAATACTGCCCCGCACCCCGATAATTGTTAACACCCTGTATAGTTGTATTTTGTTTCATTGTAAGAAGTGAAGATTTTAGTTTATTGTGAAGTTCTACTGAATAGTTTTTTTATTCTTCGTTGTTCAATTTTTTACAAGAATTAGTCATTCATATTTATGTAGGTCATATTTATGTAGGTATTGCACCCATATCCTCAAACTAGGTATATAGGTATTTATCAATTTATCTAGTTTAGTAAAGTATTATAATTTCCAATTTTTAGAATAATTTTAATCGCATATTCCAAGAGACATCCTACCAAATATTTTGTTTAGGCCCCCTCAAAAAATTCATAAGCCCCCCCTAAGTTTTGACCCTGGCTACGGTGCTGCATACAGATCCTCAAAATGTTTCCAAAAACGAAAGTTACTGGAAAAAACAAGTGCGCTTTTTGTTTTTCGAATAATACGTTAAAACGTCGAGAGTAAAACATCTTTTTGGGCTGTCTCTTAATTTTTATTTTTGGGATCTAGGAAGTAAGGCTATTCAAATAATTCGGGCTGGTATATGTGAACAAATTCGGAAAGATAAAATTGGACATAAAAAGTATTGTAAATGCATAAATTTCATGCAGGTGTAACCCGACAAGCGACAAAGGGTGCCGCCGTACCCTGCGGGAACATAAAAGCTTATTTGATATCTTATTCCGCAACGTCCCGTCGTGCCGGCCGGCGCCGTCTCGCCTTTCGCATCACCCCAGAATTAAAATCGCCGTGCCTGCCATCTGTTAAACAATAAAATCAACTAAAGTGCCACGATAGCAGATTGAAAACTGGAAGTTTACTAAGCGTATCGAGCCCCATCTAACCAGCTGCGTCCAGAACTAAAATACGTGGCGTCCAAAAACCGGCTTCCAATAAATTGCATTGGATTAGCAGACTAGTATAACGTATGTCCCAAAAGTTTTGAGAAAAAATATTAAAAGTCATATTTTATTTTGGTTTAAATTTGTAATAAATTCAACTACAAGTAATTATTTCTACATCTATGTTTTATAAAACTTTAAGTTTAAACTACGGATAATGGTCCATGTTCCTCAACGATGCACAATTTAACACGAACTTGCGCCATTAGCCTTTGGGCGGCAACAGTGTCGATTTGTCGAATTTTCTGGTAGATCTGGTGACATAATTGTTCAACTTTTTGGGTTTCTCAGCCATTATCGTAAAGTTTTCCAGTTAGTAGACCCCAAAAATCTTCTATAGTCCTCGTCTGAGGCACGTTTAGGCGGTTGTCTACGTTCGGTACAAAATTGATGTTATTGGCAGTTAACCAGTCTGTCGTTTGTTTTGCATGTGACACAAAGCCGGATCTGGTCAAAAGATAATTTCGTCATTTGGGTGATTCGCAGTTATAAACTGACGAAGTTCTGTTAAATATTGCCGTTTACAGATGTCGGCATTAATGACTTCACCACGAATAGTTTCGATGTCTCGTTGGGAGACACCAGCCTCGAAAATGGTATACCATACTAAAATCGTTTCAGTAAATTTGACTTTTCCTTTTGGTCTAACTTCATCCGGACTGCCCTGTATGTTATCCGTATAGAAGCCGTCGTTGCCCTTCATCTCGGAATTGGATAAAGTGAAATAATTTTCATCATCAATGAACACGACCTCATGCACGGCATCATCTCGGATTTATTTTTTGAGTTGGGTAGCGTTGTATTTTGGAGCCTTTCTTCTTTCTCTGTATTTTAAATGATTTCGGGAGATGGCTCTGCGTACTGTCATGCGAGATAATTTATGCACGATGTCTCCACTCTGTGTTTAACCAATTCAACAAGAGTTTTCGTTCATTAGCTAAACTTAATATTTTAGGTCTTCTGCTTTTTGGCAGGTTCACACAAGGTACTCCCTCCTCACAGTTTTTGATTGTTCGATAAGTCGTGACCAATGAAATATTTTGATCCCTGTACAATCTTACAATTTCGCGCTTGGGTAGCCGTCCAAATAGCCTAGAAATATTTTTGCGAATGTCAAGCTTGTAAGCCATTGTAACCACAAGATTGTTGAAAAATGACATTTAATTGCAAACTGTGATTAATTATGAAGTTTTGTTTCCAACGTCAACCAGGTTGAAAGCATTTTTTGTTTGATAAGCTCCAGCGTATTTTTTCTCAAAACTTATGGGACATACGTTATATGATAGACAAGGACTGTACCCAAAGCTGTTTACCTCTTCAAGGCTAAAATTCTGTTGAAGTCATTGGTTTAACTTTCTTAGTGGTTATTATACTACCCATTTGGGTACAAGCCAAAAGTGTAGTTACTTAAGTAAACGTAAACGTAAAAGAAAGATTACTTTTCAAAAAAGGTGTATTGATTTTATACAAATGTTTGTGGCATACAAATTAATTCAGTGGAATAATGAAATTTCTCCCTAATCTATCAATAGTTTTGTGTTCGAGTTAAATATAATACAAATGTAGGAATAATACAATTTGCATATTAAACTACCAACTAAAAACATAAAAATACACAGGGCTAAGGACCTGTTCTGTAAATAGGATTTTCAGAAAACTTAATCCTACGTCATACTCTAAAGTTCTCCATATTCCGGAGGTTTTTAGGAGGTGAAATTAAAGACTACTAAGCATATCACTTGCAGCGAAGGTTGAGTAATGGGAAATTTTGCACACTTCTGGTACACGATACAGGTAGAATCTACATACATACATTACGCTTCTCTCGTACATGTCTCTGTACATCTTACTCAAATAACCTGAACCCTTTAATGCCCACTCACTTTTTTATCGGAATAACATAACCGATCTAGATGCATGTCGCATCTTGCAGAATCACTTCCATCTCAACTCCAATGCATTCGGCAAGTAAAGCAACGCTTGGGACAAGGAGTTTGTTAGGGAATTGCAGTACAAAAACAACAATATAGAGATATGTCAGGTCAGGTCAGGTACCACTCTAAGTGGGCGATGCGGTGACAGTAAAAGACGATATCTCGTAAAAAAATTATTTCTATAAAAGGGCACAACAATTTTAAAATAAAATTAGAGAAACGGCATTTTTTTGACAATTTAAATGGAAGAGTAGGTGCCATTTAGAGTTGTGAAAATCTCCTCGTAATACCCTACACATTTGGTAAATAACTATTTGGTGTAGAAAATGCAGTTTTTCAAATTATTTTTTAAATTGCGCCCTCTAGATGCTAAAACTGAAGTACATATTTTAGGAGAATCTCTTAAATTAACTTTTAAGAAAAGGGATGTTTTTTTTGAATGCTGCAGGACGAATAGTTTCCGAGATATGACCGGTCACCAGACCTGTGTGTCTCTATGACCTTGACTGAAAATATTTCAATAGATATTTTAAATACTATTGTAAACAGAATCAAACGAGTAGGTAATCTAAATATGCAAAGATACAGTAAACCCTTGGAGTGATGGCGAGCGGTGGGGATGGGCACAGACGTAGATCTTGCCTGAGCGCACTGACCCCCACCGCTCGCTGTTACATACTTTTTATTTCTTAAGAATATCCGTTTTTTTGTACATTGTACATATTAATCTTTGAGCACAAACTAAAAAAGTTTTTTTGTGTCAATGTAACTATACTAGCCTTACGTTAACTTTTATAACAAAACAACAGTGTCAAAGTAGCCCGGGGTTACTTTGACAATTTTTTTTTTCAAAAGCGGAGGCAATTATTAGAAAATTGTCCTATTATGTTTTTATTTATATTTTTATTGACCTAGCCGAAGAAATATAGACCGCCATCTTTTCTTGTGAGTTATGAAGAGAAAATATTTGATCTGTAGTCATAGGGCGATTCAAATTCTAGGGCCACTGTAGGACCTCGTTTATTGAAAAATATATTGTGTAGGTTTTAATTCGGCACATTTGTGAAATTTGATGCGCATGCCGGCCGTCGAGAAATCTGATTTATTTTAAACGGTATACAAGTAGGAAAAAACTAAAAAAATGAAGGAAGGCCTGCCAAGCAGTCTTGCTTGCAAAGGCTGTAAAACACACATTTTTAAGACTGCTTTATTAATAAATATAGTTTTAGTTAAAGTCCTCGTATACCAACTATTATAATAATGAAACGAAGTTTTGCCCCGCAAGCGACGCTCATGGTTATAAGTCACGCTGTTTCAAGCTGCAGCTGCTTTTATGACTTTGACTTTGTTTATGAGACCAGAAAAATCTGTCTATGGAACAATCGATAGTTTCTAATGCCCGAATCTTTTATGAGAGTATAAATTGGGAAGCAAGAAGCCGGGAGGACAGTTTTGAAGCTATGAAGTTGCAAGTTTTGGTATTCAGATGCGAAGAATGCGATAACTTTTAGAGAGTGATAGACCCGTGCGAGTATATGTCTTACAGTAGGTACAGAGTATATGCGTTTAGAGCGAATTTTGTCGTCGCGTTTTTAAGTGTACCGGGGCGTTTTCGGACGTGATTGGTGATTAACCGTTCTTTGTAAGAGTGTCTTGAAGAAGTTCGAACTGTGGATTTGTGTACATACTGTGGATTGTTTAGGTTAGGTAATTAATTGTTTAATTGTTTGCTGATAGTTATTTAATTGTTATTGCTTGTTGTTGTTTGTTTGCTGATTGTATATTTCGCTGCTTATTGTTCATTTTAAAATTTCGTGTTTTCCAACCATTGGAATTTAAGAAATCTTGGAATAAAGGTTTTCGAGGATGGCACTCACCATTAAATCCCTGGCTGCCTGGTCCTGCATTACATAGAACTACCTTCGTCACAACACATTTACACGATACTTTTATCGATATGCGTCAATGGACTAAAGGAATTGTTATCGTTAACGGATTCGTTTTGGGAAGGTACGCTAGAATAGGCCCGCAACAAACATTATATTTGCCTGCCCCTTTCTTGCAAATGGGGGTAAACGAAATTGTGATTTTTGAACATTATTTTGCTGCTGATAGGATTAAGCCCTTTAACGTTCTCGAGAACGTTAAGGGTTACGATTATCACTAATTGTAACAATCGATGCTCGGTCGACGACAGACGACCGAGCAAAATGCTTCCAAAAAATGTTCTTCGCGCCGTTCTTATCCCGATGGATACCCTTACGGCATACACTGCAGTATACGTAACGGTGTCCACCGGAATTGGCTACTGTCATTCCCTCTAGGCGATGACAAATGGAGCAAGTTTTTGTCGTGTACGACTCGTCCACCACTTTCACGGTCAACAGGGGGGAATAGTGTTGCCGGATCGTCTGCACCAGCGAGTCGTGGAAGAATTTTCGGTGTCCCCGGAAAGTGGCGGTGTTCATAAACTTGCACCCATCGCCGTACAGAATTAGTTTCCTCTCTTCCGAATTGTCCACGAAGTACTTCCGGATGATGGCGTGCCGAGTTTTCTGCTTTCGGATATACCTGTCGAAATTCAAGCGCACCCTGTTGCGCCGTTCCTCGCTGCGCTGCTTGTCTTCGAAGTGCTTGAATTTGAAACGCAGCATTTGCGCGCACTTTTCGAACTCCCCCCCGTGGAAGGTGCGAGTGTCGTCGGCCTCGAAGTCTTTCTCTATCGCTGCTTCCACTTTCCCCGTCCAGCGTCGTAATTTCCTGCTCCTCAGGTGCTCTCCCATCGTGAAGTTGACACTCGCTTTCGACATCATGCGGAATTGGCCCGTGCTGTCGTACGTCACTATCGGGGTCTTCGCACCCGGATCGACGGCAATGACCCGATCATACTGCTCTCGACTACTAATTTCCGATGCACTGTGTCCCGATCGCTTCCGAAGTGGAGAACCATTGTTCTTGACGCGTTTCACGGGGCGATTCATCGACTTCGAAACGGCCACGCCATCCGTGCTGAAGCAGCAGCCAAACATCGGTAGGGCGTGGACGTCGAAGTACCGGCACCAATGCTCTCGAGCGCTGTCGCGGAAATCCACCACGGAACCAACTGTCTCTCCTACACTGGACAGCAATTCGTACAGGCCCATTGTCGTGTAAGTGATGTGTTTCACCGACTGTTTGTAAATGGGGAAAACCTTGCTGGCACGCACATTCTGCGTGCACTGCAGGGCTTGCAGGTCGAACATGAAAGGCACGTAGGAGATTGGCGATTTCTCGACTAACTTAGCACGCAACTTGTACAGGGCCAGTGTTCTGGAAATTTCACTGTCGTTGTCGGCTCCATCCCCGTAGTAATACTTGTGGCACGCTTCGTGCACTCTTCGGCGATCTTGTTCGAGGTGCAGCAAGCGAACGAATTTCTTCACACGATCAAACATGTGCGTTACGATATTGTTGCTGAACACTGTCGAATACTGCTTGCACGCCTCTTGAATGATGTACGTTCGCAATTTGCAGTCGTAAAAGGCACGAGATGATGTTCTGGACTCCTCGCGCAACTTTAAATATTGCTGTATGAAATTTAGGGGGTCGTCAATTTTGAATTTATTCGAACCTTTCAGGACAAACGTGAAGTGTTCGACGTTCAGTTTGTTGAAGGTTTTTCCGGGCATCTTTTCGTGATAATATTGGTAGAAAGCATTTACGAAGTACGACGTTTCGATCATGAGGCGGGAAACTACTTTCACGTCGTCATATATTTTACGTTTCAATTTCGATCGGGTGTCTTCATCTAGTAGCGGACAGAAGAATTTATTCAAGCCGTGCTTGATTGTATAGACGGCATATTCTTCGTCAGGGACCAAATTCCTTTTCCTTATGGGTGGTTTGTACAACGGGCATTTCTTGCTACTCGACCTAGCGTGGTCCGTGCCTTGGCACGTGGGGCACTTCGCCATATTTTCATCCGCTTACACCTGATGGAAAATGTTGTTGGCT
The DNA here is from genome assembly GCA_963966045.1 of Xestobium rufovillosum. Lineage (NCBI taxonomy): Eukaryota > Metazoa > Arthropoda > Insecta > Coleoptera > Ptinidae > Xestobium > Xestobium rufovillosum. The sequence continues at coordinate 19,872,970 of OZ014496.1, forward strand.
GTGTAAGGCAAATAAATAAGTCGATCGGGTTGGGCAGTGTTGGTGTTGAGTTGGTACAAATAAATAACAGCTTCAGTGATTTCAAATTAATCGATGTTAATGATCTGAGCAAATTAATCTTTGACGTGAAAAATAAGAGTAGCACAGATGGAATCGAAATAAGGAATTTTTTCAAGAAATTAAATAGGTACCCCTTGCAGCACTTGATTAATGTGTCAACTGTACCTTTGGTTTGGAAGTTGGTTACAGTTGGAAAGGTGAAGGGTACGGCAGATTGTCAGGAGTTTGGACCAATTAATCTGCTTCCAGCACTCGAAAAAATCATAGAGAGAACAGTCTATACAGGGCGATTCAGATATGGTGAATCAAAGAGAAATGGCATACTCCCCATGCGAAAATAAGACAAAGAGTCTAATATATCCCTGTCCGAAGTTATACCCCTGAGGAGATATAGCCCCCCAAAGTCTTCCCTTAAATGTCGATAAAAATTAATTTCTCAGAAACTACAAGACTTACAAGGTTCCAATGTGGTGCATAATTTAGAAACTTTATAAACCATAACTGATGTGAAGTTGAAGTTAAAGGAAATGGTGCAAGGTGTTTATTCGGGGTGGGTCACCCCTACAGTTTCATACAACTATTTGATCCATTAATTAATTTGAAAAAGTTTCACGTCACTTCATGCAAAATTTAATTTTCAAACTTTTTTCACTCCTAGTACTTTTCACTGAAATGAATAGTTATTGAGAAAAACGAAAATTGCTTAAGTAAAATTTGAATTCTTTTACTTCAAAACTAGTGGTGACCGTAGTTGTGCGTATCCTAACGGGCACAACACAGAAGTGCTTTGTGGTGAAATAGTGGATAGGTGTGGGTTAGGTGTTGAAATAATGCGATGAAAGTTTCGTTCGAAATTGGAAAAACAAAAAAAAAAGCAACTCACGATGACAAGTATGCTGAGGATTGTCTGCGATCCCAATTTCTCCATCAGGCAACAAAGGTTCACCGCCTGCACCTCCAACATCGATAGGTAGCTGCCAACGAGACGCATCCTCTTCGCTTCTCGAATGGGGAAAGGAAAGCGACAAGAGAGAGAGTCCGAAGAACTGCCGTGGTGCTCCAGAAATCGTGTTACAGTGCCTGAAAGATTATGTTCATCAGTGGGATCGGACCAGAATAATGCGATGGCAGTTTTGTTCAAAATTGGAAAAAAGGAAAAAAAAGCAACTCACGATGACAAGTATGCCGAGTCCTCTTCGCTTCTCGAACGGGGAAAGGAAAGCGACAAGAGAGAGAGTCCGAAGAACTGCCGTGGTGCTCCAGAAATCGTGTTACAGTGCCTGAAAGATTATGTTCATCAGTGGGATCGGACCAGAATAATGCGATGGCAGTTTTGTTCAAAATTGGAAAAAAGGAAAAAAAAAGCAACTCACGATGACAAGTATGCCGAGTCCTCTTCGCTTCTCGAACGGGGAAAGGAAAGCGACAAGAGAGAGAGTCCGAAGAACTGCCGTGGTGCTCCAAAAATCGTCTCGCAGTGCCTGAAAGATTATGTTCATCAGTGGGATCGGACCGGAATAATGCGATGGCAGTTTTGTTCAAAATTGGAAAAAAGGAAAAAAAAAGCAACTCACGATGACAAGTGTGCCGAGTCCTCTTCGCCTTTAGAACGGGGAAAGGAAAGCGACAAGAGAGAGAGAGAGTCCGAAGAACTGCCGTGGTGCTCCAAAAATCGTCTCGCAGTGCCTGAAAGATTATGTTCATCAGTGGGATGGAACCGGAATAATGCGATGGCAGTTTCGTTCAAAATTGGAAAAAAGGAAAAAAAAAGCAACTCACGATGACAAGTGTGCCGAGTCCTCTTCGCCTTTAGAACGGGGAAAGGAAAGCGACAAGAGAGAGAGAGTCCGAAGAACTGCCGTGGTGCTCCAAAAATCGTGTGACAGTGCCTGAAAGATTAAGTTCATCAGTGGGATCGGACCGGAATAATGCGATGGCAGTTTCGTTCAAAATTGGAAAAAAGGAAAAAAAAAGCAACTCACGATGACAAGTATGCCGAGTCCTCTTCGCCTTTAGAACGGGGAAAGGAAAGCGACAAGAGGGAGAGTCCGAAGAACTGCCGTGGTGCTCCAAAAATCGTCTCGCAGTGCCTGAAAAATTAAGTTCATCAGTGGGATCGGACTGGACGCCGTGTTGGTAAAACAACTTACGCAAACGTGTAGGGTATTTTCCGCCGCTGACTGGTATTATTTGGGTCCTACAGCGTGTAGTAATATATCGGGCAGGAAGGGCATGTCCTTGGGTTACTCTAACTTCGCCTGTTCGGCACTCTGAAAAAGGAAATCGAGATTAAGGAAAGTTGATATAAAACGGTAGGAAACAAGAAAAAATGGTGCATAGAAAGCCACGCGGTAGAAGTGAAACTTGGAGCCATACCTAAAAGTTCTTGAATCTAATTTATATTTATATTTATATAAGAATCAATTAAATTTGGATGGTTTTTTGTGTGAAATGAGAAATGTGACGTTCAGTTTGACAGTTCTGCTTCTGTTCCGTTCTATTTCCATACATGACAGCAGAAGAAACCGGTAGTACTTTGCCGAATGTAGTGGAAACCACAGAAACAGCTTCATTTTCAACCTTATGTTGCAAAGTTAAAGTAGGCCATGGGCATGTAGTATTCATAACACAGCATGTTCAATATTAAGTGCACTTACGCTGAACTCTTGTGGTGTTAAATCGAAATCTGCTGTATTCTCTATCCCACGATTCTACTGGAAGGCGCCAGTCAAGAGCATCGGATGCTGCAGCTGCTACATTTCTAGTTTGTAGAGAGGGTACCGGCACATAATCAGCTACCTTTAAAGGGATGGAAAAAATGTTATTCATAATAGATAAGATTTCTGTATATTAAGCGCAAGATTTTGAAAGAAAGCGCTTCACATGCTAGATCCTGAAAGATTTACTTTATTCTTTAACTGTGTAACCTAACAGTAAGACATTTTATTTTGTGGACCGATAGTGCATATAGTCATAATCTAAAACATAACATAGGTACGTTACAATACTTAATTACTGGAGATTATGAAATAAACAATTAAATTTGAAACAAGTTTTTCTTACCGAATCTTGTTCACTGGCTTCTTGTGTTAATGCTTCTCGAGTGCGATTCTCTTCAGTCGTTATCTTATCACCGATAAATGGCAATGCTTCTGTTTGGGATGGTGCAGTTGAAGACGTTCTCTGATGTTGGGTTCTCTGATGTTGGAACTGCTATACTTTCACTGCTACTTACGCCACATTGCGCTGCGATATTTTCAATTTCTGTCTCTTGAAAAGATATCTGAAAAAAAGAAATAAAACTAGTAGATTTGAACAGCATAAATTGTCAGTTTCAGATTAAGGTAACTTTGGAAGCGTAGAAATTAACAGATTACGTAGTTTTGATAGGTGCTTACTTTACATGCTAATGAAAATAAAAAATTTAATATCCATTTATGTGTTTCCGCCTGAAACAAAAGAAAACCCACATTTAAGTATAAGTACCTTTGTGAAGAATTTTCTTTTAGGTATTATACTGCAGAAGGTCATTTTACGAGGGGCTATCCACCACCCAAAATCGTGTACCGGTGTATTCATTATTCAATAATTGACAATAATTTTTGTTATTGGTGGTACTGACAAGTATCGCAGAGCATTGACAAGCACTGTCAAATTCGTGTTTCGCGGCACTGCGCCTGTCAGTACGGAGTTTGCACCATCTCGCGGCGTTTCACGTAACCTCGGTGACGTCTCGGTACGTTTCGGCCTTAGAGGGAAGAGTATGGATTCGTAACGCCCGACCTTTGCCGTGCACGTGAGTGTTACCAAAATTTGAGCATGTTTGGTGCCAAACAAAGTGATGAAACCAGGTTACTGTTTAGAATTCATGTAATTTAACTCAAAATAACCTCTCGTGACAACTGAAAAATTTTGCCAGGTAAAATCTAAGCTCGAATGATATTCATCATGACTATTTCACGAAACACACCACTAAATTGAAACCTATATGCTTTATTATTTGAGATGGATGCATTTCATTAATTGTATGATTCTAACCATACTTTATTAGTGATGTCAAATGCTGGCTACCCTATATGTAAATAAATTGAGTTGCTAGCACAGAAATTCGTGGTTGCTGCACAACCACCTGGTAGTCCAGAAAACTTCAAAATTTTGCCACTATAAAACCATGTAGGTCGGTGAATGCTGACCGATTATTACCTTTATTACCCTCGATAAAATTTGTAGCAGGTACTTTTTCCGCTGTAATACATCAATATATTCAGAAATGGCGAGTTTGGATTGGTTTAAAATTCGATGAGTGGAATAGTCATTATTAAACAATGGCGCCTCCATCGATAAACGGCGACTCTCCGGCTTTCCGCTCAATTTTTCAAATTTTAAAATGTCGTGCAACAAATCACCACTATCCGTAAGGAATTTAGCCATCAAACTACAGATATAACTTTGATTCAACAGCCCCGATAATATCTATATTCTTTGCTCTCATCAATCGATAATTTTAAATGGCGACACAGTTCATATTTCGCATAGAAATACGCAGTCACATGTTCCCGTGGAAGCTGCTTACGCAACCGTAGTCGCTCCCATCTTGCAGTAGCCCTTTAGTTCAAGCACAAACGTTTTCCGAAATGCTAATTTGAAATCTACCCAAGTTTCCATTACAAGAAGTTATACTTAATTGTTAATTTCTAATAATGGATGTGCGTTTTTATGTAAAGTGGATATGAAACAACACATTTTGCAGTTTTATAATCCGCATTAATAACCGAGGAAACCGAAACTGGCCGTTTGTGCATTCGCTGCCGCGTGTTTTTCCGGGCATCTAATTTATCCATACGTGGAACACAACGGCGTATTCTACATGTAATCAGAAACATTATACTTACAATGTATGTTGAAAATAAATATCTTACAAATCGATAATTGAAGAAATCACTGCGAATGTACAATTTATTCTGTCTATGAAAATGGCGATTTTCTACTGAGAAAACTTGTTGATTTTGCATAGTTACGTTGAAGAAACCTAGCAACGCCGTCTGTCCAATAAAACGTAATGGTGCAATATATTTCAAAGAGTATTTGATTTCGCGATGACGCCTGCCGCGCCGCGGTTGGTGGACTTAGTTCGTTCCGTGGGTATTTTGGAAGAATAATTGCAAATTGATGTGCATCGGAAACGTCCGAAGAAGAAAATATGTGAATTTATTGTGCTTGTTGAAAGAGTCCGATATTGGAAAGCAATTATCGTTTTAGGATACGGGAGCATTTGTGGGCAGAGTTTCCTTAAATATTCAGTGCGAATACGTTACCATGTACCAAGCACAAAAGCAATGGTGGCAGCAAAAATCTGCCCCGTTTCAATCACAGTAATATTCCCTGGAGTAACGAAGCTTGAAGAGGATACAGTAATATCCTTGAACGAAGATGTACAAAGAGACGTAGCGCATATTAAACATTTCAATTCATGCAGAGTCCTACAAAGCATTTCTCGAAAGAACTGTCCGATATATAACAAAAATTAGTTGGAATAATTGCGGGAAGAGAAGAAAATGTAAAGTTTGCGAATTGCGACACATATGTTGTATAATAGGTACCAACTTGTAATATAGTAAATGGAGGTATACAGAAAACTCACAATATTAACAAATAAATAAATAAATAAATTTCAGAAAATCGTGGAACACTATTTGTTTGTATTGAATTAATAAGTTAGGTTACGTTCAAAGTTGATAAACAATCGCGAATACGTAATCGTGAAATTGAGTGGGAAAAGTAGGTAACTGTATTATCGACACGGAGTTTGGTATTTGATTATTTGCTACCAAACAACCAAACTAATCATAACGACTAAACAAACATACAATTAATAATTTTTATTTTCAGAATTATTTAATAACATTTATTTAAATGCTTATGGACTCAGAAAGTGAATGCAGGGGATCATATACTATGTGTAGGAAAAATAGCATTTCCTACTGAAGATGAAAATACACGGTTTTCTTCGTGGGCAAATTCTCATCTCACGGAAAAAACAGTATTTTCATCTCTTGTAAAATATAACATTTTCAGAGGTTTTCAAGAAATATGTACGGCACCAACAGGTAGTGCTAATATTGGAAATTGGGGATTCTTTCTTTTTTTGTAATGTTTTTGGATTTCTTTCATATTAGTAGATAGCGTGTAGCTAATGGAATTATTCTTATCTTAAAAACTAATATTTGCTGAGAACAATTCACTCACCTTACAATTTAATAAACCATCGGAATAATTTCGTAGGACTAGTTTGCACAATCTAATTGTTTGTTTATTCGGTTGCCATGGATGGAGCCCCAGAGCTACCTTGGTAAAAAATTATTTTCATGTCCACAAGCGACTTTGATTAAAGCTCTCCTTGTTATAAGCCAAGTTAATGATGTAATGAGCTCTAGATGTACATAAACTCCGTTTTTTATTTATAAGAAGTTACGACATATTGACCAATGCCGTCATAAAGCGCAAGCGTTGCCAAGTCACGTTTTTCTAACTTATGATCCTAACCTAATTTATTTAGTTGTCACTGTCAGTAAGTTCAAGTCCAGTTCCAGTAAATAAGGCACAGAATGAAATGGACGTGTTTTATTAATATTCAAAGTATTTCCAAGATGAAAAATTAAAAATCAGTCCCATATTTTCAGGATTTCAGGTTACCCATTTAAAAATCGTTGGAAAACCGTAAAAGAATACTTACTTATAATTATCAAGAGTGGCAGCATTTCTTAAAATATATGTTTAAAAGGTAACATACGAAATACAAATTATGTTTATTGTGCAAAGTGTGTGGTATACAAGTTACACGATGTGGCAAGATGTTGAAAAGTTAGAATAAAATACGCACAGTACAGGTCGTGTACAGGACCGTGTCCTTGTTTATGTACATCTACATAAAATAAATAAGGGCCAGTTGCAAGAACAGCATTGTTCCGAAATATGCACAAAGATAATCGTTTGGAATTACTATCTCACGTTGTGTAGTGTTCATAAACTCCGAAAGCGTTTTGCTGAAAGTGACAGAAGTCGGGACACCAAAGACTGCTGACGCTGGAAAGATTACTTTACATGTCCAGTGACTATATGTTATTTGCCCCATGCCCGTTGCTTGTTATATGATTGGTAACTTAACATCAACCCAAAAAGTGACAACCATAACATCAAATATTATAGTGCTGAATGTTATGTTTCGTTTGATTATTGTTTTATGGGCATATTTTTAAGCGAGAGTTTGGTGTAACGCTTGAGGCGGGGGACATTGAATTTTGATCCGTTGAATGGTCGAGACGTTAGCTGGTGATGAATCTGGAAACATCTACAGAAGATGATACTCGCATATCATATTAACATTATGGATGCAACTGGTAAGTGCTATCATTCTGACCGAACTTTGCGTCATAACCTCTTTCATTTTGGTGCTGATGAAAGAAAAAATGACGCATGTATAGGTATGATTTTTACTTGCAGGACAAACTTTATGTTATGAGAAAGATGTGTTTGAAAGATGATACTCTGCAATTGCCTGTCTAGATTCAGAATAACTTTCAATTTGGAAATATAAGTACCTATACCTTCAAAAAACAAATAATAAACTTCGCTCTCTCCATCTCATTTTCTTGAGCCGTTTATTTGAAGGCGAGTTGTTTATTTCGAATATCTTGATAATACCAATGCATGCGCTTGAAGTATGATCAATCACAGGTTCTTTCAGTACACCTAGATTTGTTTGGTGCATTGAATGGTTATTTGATTATCAGCAATTTCTGCTTTTATGTACAATCCACTAAGATGACCCTGTCATGAATGGATGAGTTGACACGTACCATCTTAGCTGGTATTCATCAAAAGTGAAAAGTATGTATAGGTATGTTTTGAAGAAATGAACTTTGCAGATGGGCAAGTACGCAAGGTAGACATGGAGGAAGATTAAAAAAGTGCACGAAGCTAAACTCAGCTGTCATTTGAAAATTAGGATGAGTTTAAAGCAGAAAAGTCATGGCAGGACTGCAGTTTTCACACCTCAACAAGAACGTGTAATTTGAGATCATGCGTTCTTCAGGATAACCAAAATCGAACGGTATTAACTCGCTTCTAAATGCGTACAAAGGAATAATGTAAAACACAATTTTAAAACAGTTAACCAAAAGGTCAAAGCATATAGATTACCAAAACTTTCTAAGAGGAAATCCGGAGGTAAGCCCAAACTCAAGTGTGAATTGAAGAACTGCTTAACTTATACCAGGTGTAAAATAAATACTGTTGAAAATTTCTTTAACAACTCCTATTCATTTTTGTTTTCTATATTATTTTATTTTTTGAGTTTTGTATTTTACTCTTAATAAATATTCCGATACAAGAAATGAATGTATGCATTTTTTAGCAGACAATTTATTATTTTTTAGCATTCTCTGGGTACATTTTTGAAATCTTCAATTCTAGTTTCTTTTTGTTAGAATTATCCTGTTTTAGCTTACTTGAATAATGCTTTCATTTGATTACAAATAGTAAATACATGAATATTATTTGGTTGTAATTTTGTAGTGGACTCCTACCCCTATAAATTTCTATCTGTTGGCTTGCCTGCCAGTGCAGCAAGACTAATTTATTGAACTAATTAATAATTTATAAAATTCCATATTAGGTGTAGGCGATACGAATCTTTTTGAAATCGTGTCATATGAATCGTACAACAAAAATGATTCGTATTGCTCCTCAAAATTAAGTTTAATTAATCAATCTATCAATCAATAATGGATAGAATATCTATGATGCTGTAGGCTTCCGCGGCCATTGTCGTAATGGTTACCTGGGCTTCCGGGCGAAGACCTCGTCATGGATTGGCTGGATGCCGACGTTCGTCCGCTATCACAAGGGACATCACTTCCACATATTTCCTGTTTCGTGGACAATTCTAAGAACAAGTCTCAGGTGCCGCCATGGGTTCTCATTTGTCCCGTGGTTGCCAACATCTTCATGGAGTCTTTCGAAGAACAGGCCCTTGAATCTTATAGCCTTAAGCCCAAATGTTGGTTCAGGTATGCTGATGATACTTTCGTAATTTAGCCACATGGTCGCGCCACTTTAGATCAATTCCTAGGCCATCTCAATATTCATCACCCCAATATTCGGTTCACCATGAAGGTTGAAGTTGAAGGAAAGTTGCCCTTCTTAGATGTCCTGCTAAGTCGTAATCTTGATGGTAGTCTCAGTCATTCAGTCTACAGGAAACCTACTCACACTGACCGTTACCTCAATGGGTTATCTCATCATCATCCCTCTCAAAAAATGTCAGTCATCAACTCTCTTCTTCACCGTGCGGTCGCCAGATTAGAAGCCTCCTCTTTATCTTCTGAGCTTCAACATAATATCAGACTTTGACTAGTAACAATTACAACCCTCGTGACATTAGAAGGACCATCTCCAAGAATCTAATTCCGCCCAGGCCAACGGTCAGTGACACGACCACAGCTATCTCATATCCCCCATACATTCATAATGTTACTGATCGTATAGGCAAACTTCTTCATAAACATGATATCAAGACTGTCTTCACACCTCATAGCAGAATCTCAAATCTTCTATCTTCGGCTAAGGATCCCTTACCTTCGCACATGGAAGGTGTGTATCGCATTCCTTGTTCTTGTGGACTTGTTTATAACGGTGAGACTAGGCGGTGCATCGGTACTCGTGTTGCGGAACATGAACGATGTACGAGGTTGCTCAATTCAGGTGGTTCAGCATTGGCGGAGCACAGGTTAGACACTGCTCATCAAGTCAATTTCTCGGAGACAAAAGTTCTAGCCCGAACCTCAAATTTCTACAATAGGAAGATTATGGAATCGATAGAAATCATCAAACATCCCCTCAGTGTCAATCGTGACAACGGCTTCTACCTACAAAATACATGGAAGCACATCATCAGTCACCCAAAACCGTCACACTCCACGGTAGCGATTCATCCAAATCATTCCCGGTTGACTGACCACTCTTCAGGCATAAATAAGCCCTCAGATCTTAGTCCTACCAGTTCAGTGCCAGCCCAACAGCCCTGAAGATGTCCCTTGTGATAGCGGACGATACGTCAGCATCCAGCCAATCCATGACGCTGTCTTTGCCCGGAAGCCAAAGTAACCGATAGAATGTCTAATTTATTTGAATATGTAATAACATGTCACTAATCAAGTCTTATAAATTTGTTGATACAATCTCTTTACTGATCCAATTTGAAAAAAAAACATTGTTTTTGTTGTTGAACTGCTGATAAATTTAATTCAAGTTAAAACAATCCTAAACTTTTGAGCCAACACAAAATTATGAATGCACAAGTTGAACAAGAAAAACACTGCATAAATTCATAGATCCTATAAATAGAATTACAAGCAGCAATTATAAATTACAACAAATGAACATATTATGTGCCTGGCTAATGTTACTTTACACAATAATAAAGTATAATCTGAAATTTCAGTATTAAAGATACATTATCTCTCTTAAACAATCAAAATCTAGCAGTCAGTACACCCTAAGATACTGCAAATTACCCTATCTTAGCTGTCAGATTCTTCATCATCACTACAGTCATCTTCACTTCCACCTTCGTTGTTAATTATTAATGGAGAAATACCCTGTTGATCCATGTGGCGTTCCCTATCCCACCACTTTTGAATCTCACCTTCGGTATGTCTAATGCAGTTTGACCAGACATTCGGTCCAACTTGTTGAAGTGCTTCTTTCCATAAAGCAATGCAATGCTCTACCTGACTACCCTCGCGACCAACATGCTTGTTGTAGTATGACTTGGTAATTCCCCACACTTGTTCAATCGCATTGAATATACAATGGTAGGGAGGCAGCCTAAGAACTTTATGTCCATAAAATTCTGCCAGTGTGTCTGCTTCGTAGACTTTCGGTGGTTTGTTGCTGCGGGACGGAAGGATTACAATAATAAATGTTCCGTTCTTAAAAATAATTTTGTGTATACTTACTCTAGAACTTTTTGCAAGAGTTGTGGTTTCAACATTTCTGCTTCAAAGGGTATGCTATTTGTTGTTAACCACTGCTGAATATCACTCTTCTTCGTAGCAGAAGTGGGACATTTATTTTTTAAGGTACTATGGTACGAGGCATTATCCATTATGATAACGGATGGTTCTTCTAAATGTTTGAGGAGCTGATTCTCAAACCATTGCAAAAAGTTTGCGCTGTTCATTTCACCGTGATAATCGGCGTGTTTTGTAGCAGAAGAAAATACCAATTCCGCACCATGGATAAAACCATCCACATTTCCAGCATGTAGAATAATATATCTAAAATTAGCAATTTCTTAAGAATATAATACATAATCCTTTGATTTCAAAAAAATACCTCTTGCCTTCCACTTTTGTGGACTTCACAGATCTTACATCGTCATCTTGCCAAGAATGAGCAATAGTCCCATTTTGGAAGATCCAAGTTTCATCAAGAAACACAAATTTATACAACCCAGCATTCTTATACTGCATATAATTGCTAAGAAAATGTACTCTCTTCGAAGCAATATAATTGAGTTCCATTAGACCTCTGCGGGGATTATCCTTTTTCCACTTAAATCCTATGTTGAGGACTTTCCAAAGCGACGTACGGCACCCGGTGAATATGTACCGATCCTTCAATTTCTTCAATAAATTTGATATGGTTACGGGCTGGTCCTCTACAAAGTAACCGTAGAAATGCTATAACTAAAAACAACTATGAGCTTACTCTGCTTATACATATCATAAATAACATCTCGAATGGCAACCTGGACTGAGGAGTCTAATACTGTTACGGGTTTTCTGCTAGGTCCTGGTTTTTTAGGACTTCTGACAACCCCATCAACATTTCTTTTTGCGGACAGACGATTTACTGTTGACACATGTAACTTCAAAGCATCCGCAACACGCTAAAATTAATACATATTTTATTTATGTGTTAAGTAATGGTAATGCTAAGTTTCTCCAATTACCTCTCTCACAGACTGCAATGGCAATAAAGCTCCTCCAGAATTTCGTTCTCTCTCAAAATATTCCACCAAAAAAAGAACCATTTCTTTCGCCTGGCGAGACAGAGGTTTTGCTTTTGGCATCGTCGAAGTAAAATGACAAAATTAGTTTTGAAAAAAACTGGTTTGTAAAATTAGGAAACAACATAAATTGGACACTTTAGGAAAATAGCGAGAATTGCAACACAAACACGTCTGAAAGTTGTCGTGCGTCAAACAAACTGTCAATATCGAATGTCAATTTTCGTTCGTCAAAATATTGGCAACAGCTTAAATTGATGCCAATCTAAAACACATGTAGTCTCAAACCTACTGCGCTAGCGTGAGAGTATATGGTTGGTATTAAATGTTACCACTAATGGCGTAACTTCTTTTAAATAAAAAATACCGTATACCTGCTGTAAAATTGTCAATAAACAAATAATATGTCTGACATTTCAATGCCCCCTAGAGGAGTACGCGGTATTGCTTGCTTGATTAAGTAAACAACTGCCTTTATGATTATCCAAATTTAAGTCTGGTGCTGACGCTAAAGGTCTACCATTCAAAAAATGACCAGGAGCCAGTGGTTCTAGGTCGGAATCATGATAAGACAAAGGCGTCAAAGGCCTCGAATTTAATATAACTACAATTTGTGCAAGCAATGTTAGGTACTGCTCACAAGTTAAGCAAGAGTCACTCTTCTTAGATGGCGTTTCGTCAATTTCTCACCAGCCTCCCAAACTTCCCCGAAATGGGGAGATAGGCTGGAATGAACTTCCAGTTAAAATTAGACTGAACGAGCTTATTTTCCAAATTTTTCTGATTTTGATACAAAAATTTACCAAAATCATTGAGCCCCGAATTCGCTCCAACGAAATTTCTTCCGTTGTCTGAAAATATTTTATGTGGCATGTCCCGACGAGCTGCAAATCTACGAAAACTTTGTATAAATGCCTCTGTGGAGAAAGCAAATACAAGCTCTAAATGCACTGCTTTGGTGCTTAGACATATAAAAAAGCTAATATAGCACTTAGTTCGCTTTTGACCTCGGTCGAAGTGTTCATAAATGTAAGTATGAATTACAGGGACAGAGGAGTAATAGACAATCTGTGCAATGAGCAAACGGCAGTTACAGAATTTGAGCAGGAACGTAGAGAAGCAGATGTTCGAAAGGGGGTGAGGCAGGCATGCGAGTTGTCACCGCTAGTGTTCAATTTATTCATATACTTATGGAAGATGTGGTAAATATCATTAAAGATTGAAACTATCAATTTGCTCGGATTCGCGGATCATTTACCAGTATTATTATACAACAAAGAAGAATTAGAATGGCTTTGAACCAATTGGAAACAGTTTTGGCAGAGGGCTGCGGCATGAAGAATAAAAAGAACAATATCGTGGCATGTAAAGGTCGCGAAAATTGGACTAAAACTAAAGTCAAAATCGGACGTGAGAAAGCAGAAGCCGCAGATTTCTGTTTCTGGTATATGTATCAAACTTTTTACACTATTCGTCCGAATTAATTCTTGCAAACGGTGCCAGAAATACATGCGCCTGATGAAAATCCCGTATTTTGTTTCAACAATTTTGGAAGCTAAGGTTTCATTTTGAATGTACTTAAATATTAAAAGGATAGGGGTAGGCATACTTTTCTTTCGCCGTTTAGTCACAGAAAAGTTAATCAAAAACAGCTATGAAAACAGTATGTCATTTTAAGCGAACCCCACTTCATTCAACACGATTTTTTAATTTATACAATAATTACGTTTATCATTTTTTCATTGAAGAGGCACTTTAAACGAAAAATAGATTTCCATTAAGGATAACGATAAAACAAGACAGAAAATGCATTCGGTAAAAATTTATTTGCATTAAACAACAATTAATGCCTTTCAAAAATCGGTTCTGTAGCAAATTTAACAGTTTTATCAGCAGCAAAATAATGTTCAAAAATCACAATTTCGTTTACCCCCATTTGCAAGAAAGGGGCAGGCAAATATAATGTTTGTTGCGGGCCTATTCTAGCGTACCTTCCCAAAACGAATCCGTTAACGATAACAATTCCTTTAGTCCATTGACGCATATCGATAAAAGTATCGTGTAAATGTGTTGTGACGAAGGTAGTTCTATGTAATGCAGGACCAGGCAGCCAGGGATTTAATGGTGAGTGCCATCCTCGAAGACCTTTATTCCAAGATTTCTTAAATTCCAATGGTTTCACAGTCCAATTTCTTATAGGAATGTTATTGATGGAGACATCGCCTTGCCAAATTCCTTTGAATTGGTTGAACTGATTTATTCCACCAAAATTTACCCTTCCCCAATTTTCTACTACAAGATCTACAGTTGCATCTGTTAGTTTCTGCGTTGTTAAAACTAGAGAAGAGTTCTCTTTTCTCCAGAAACCGAACTCATTTAAATCAGATATTTTTGTTAATGGCTTAGATAACAGCATTCCATTTACTAAAACCATAACTGTGTCGCATACTCTTCCTTCAATTGTTATAAATGAATATGGTGGTAGACTTAAATGTTCTTTTCGATATATTATATATCCGTAACTTTGGCCAGAGTTATTATTTATAGGTAATATTTCCATTGGTACCACATTCATGTAATTAAATTCTTCTTTGATATTTTCTAGAATTTCTTGATATACTAGGTGTTCAGCTATGGGAATGTCTGGGTAGGCTTTTCTTTCTGTTTCTGAAGGTGTACCAGGTAATTTAGTAAGTATTTTATTATTTTTTCGTATAGCTTCTTTTATCATTACATATTTAGTAGTGTAATCACCTGCTTCAGTAAGTGGTGAATCATAATCGTAACTAGTAGTATCAGGTTGAAATCCTCTATTATCTGTGGCTGACCCCATTAAATTCGCTCCATTAAGAAAACCCCAACTGGTACCACCTTCGAACATGTAAAAGTTTACCGAAGCCTGGTAATCTAAAATTTCTTGTAATACTTTTATAGTATTGTTGACACTTCTTACATGGTGTGTTTCAGACCAATGGTCAAACCATCCATCCCAAAATTCCATAGCCATAAATGGTTTACCTGGCTGAAGCATGCGTAAGGCGTTGAATTCAATACTGGGATCGTCATCAAAATTAGCAGTTTGAAATAAAACTCCAGGTAGAGATCCTCTATCACCGTGTGCTGAAGGTGCATCAGAAGTAAACAGTAGTTCTTCTATTCCATTATCTAACATTATCTGCCGTACTTGTTTTAAGTATTCTCGATCTGGAACAAATCCTGGACCTTCGGTACTTCCATACTCGTTTTCTACTTGAAAAGCAATTATAGAACCCCCTTTGGTGAATTGGAAAAGAGCTAAAATCGGCAGCAACATATTAAAATATCTTTTTACATATTGCATATAGGTAGATTCTGAAGTACGTAGTCTTATATTTTTTTGCCGCAACAACCAACTTGGAAAACCACCAAATTCCCATTCAGAACATATGTAAGGTCCCGGTCGCACTATAGATAGAAGATCCTCCTCTTGAACTATTTTGAAAAATTCTCTCAAGTGCAAGAAATCACTCATGTCCGACTGTCCATCTCCAAAATCGTACACATCAGATTGGGGTTCGTGAAGATTCCATGGAACATAAGTTTCAACTGCATTGAGGCCAGCAGCGCGCATTTTTCTCAAACGGTCTCGCCAGTATTCCCTTGGGACCCTGAAGTAATGCATGGCTCCACTGTATAGAGTTATGTTTCTTTCATTTAACGTAAAATAGGGCTTGTCCACTGATAAACCCGCGTTTATGCCCCCAGAAGCATAATATTCGTAGAGCGTCGGTAAATTAGCGGTCATGGCCATGTTAATGTTAACAGGCAGTTGCACTAAACGTATTTTAAAATTCACGAGCACGTCTTGCCAAGAACAAGGTTGGCACTGTAATAATCCAGTCATGTCTTTAAAAACAATTATACGGGTTAAGATACTTTAGGAACAGGTTTATTTGAATAGATAAACAATATCTGCGTAAATATGTAGAAGTTCGTAGATATTACGTGAACTTATCTGAACTTTAACTATTAACTCACTGTAACGTAATAATGTAATACTGATATTAATCGAGTCATAATAAATTTGATAACCGTATGAAATTAAAATTCGGCCCACATATTCCTTTATAGTTTGTATTTCACGGCGACACATTTAAAAAAAGAATCTGACAAGTAGTGTCAGCGCTGTCAGCTGAACCGTCATTTCAAATTTGACACAATTCATAGATGGTTTTGATTGTGACAGTGGCACTATTTTTAAAGACACAAGTTTTGAAAACAAATGAGTGTAATTATAATACATTTATGGGTATACTTGGGCCGCCGAACAGATAGAGTGATCACCCTGCAATCACGAGCTTTAGGGGGGGGGGGGGCACTATTAATTTATGACGACCGAACTGCAGTGATGCGCCTTCTTTAGACCCAACTACAGACGAATTTAACTTTAAACTTTAAATTCGTCTGTGACCCAACGAAGTCGCATTACTCCAATTCGGTCGTCATAAATTAATATTGGCCCCGCTAGAGCACATTCTTGCAGGGTGATCACTCTATCTGTTCGGCGGCCCAAGTATAGACCATATCTTTCACGATTCAGATAGTGTATTTGTACTATTATGTACCGGGTGTCCCATTAAGAGAGGTCGCCGGTTATATCTCCCAAACCGTTAATCATACAGCTTTGGGAAAAAAATATTTTCAGTAAAAATGGTCCTCAAAAATTGCTGGAAATTAGTTTCGAGTTCCTAAAACGACCGCTAGGGGGCGTAACGTATACGGTCAATTATAAAAATGGCTTTTTCTCCGATATTTTCCAATACAATATATATTCCAGTTGCCCGCATCTCAAACCTCAACATTTTTGCAAACTTTTTGTCCCATGTTTTTTTGCTCCATCTCTTGAAATGAAAGGGCAGGGAGGCGCCAATCGTTGTTACATTCAAATTGTCATAACTCCGGTTTGGTTCAACAGAATTTAACAAACTTAGTTTCATTGAAAACGTATTTTTCAACTCTATCGTTCACATCACAAACAATGCTTGGAATATGTTTTATCTGTCCGATAGAGGGTGCTATTCATAAACTCAACAGATTTTATAAATTTTCGCGAAAATATTAAATGGAATGGTATACCTTTCTTCGCACATTTAAAAAGAATGAACATTTATCAATAAGTCAGTGAAAACCTCAACTTTATATCTCTTGCCAAACCGGAGATATTAACAAAAAACTAATTATGAAATAAAATAACCATAAAAAAGCTACTAATTTTTATTAATATATGTATCTAACTAATAAGATCAATGTCACCCAACTTGGAATCAGTGCCTATTATATTCTGTTTACATATATTCAAGTATTCATATTTATTTTGTGTCGTGTAGTACCCCGGTAATTGCCAAACATTTTAATGATATCTGGGTCTAAGAACCCAGGTATTCCCTTTTAGCAAGTTGGCAATGAAAACAAAAAATGTGTTTTAATTATTTGATACGTCAAAATATTAATTGTTTCGTTAAATTGTGTTCTTTAACATCGAAAATGCCATTTTCTAATTAAGAATCATATAATATGGTAGCGATATATTTCTAATGCATGCAGAATGCAACAATTAACGAATAATGAAAATACATTTTTTGTTTTCATGGCCAACTTGATAAAAGGGAACACCTGGGTTGTTGGTATACAGAGATATCATTAAACTGTTTGGTAATTACCGGAGTACTACATGACACAAAATAATTATGAATACTTGAATGTATGTAAACAGAGTATAATAGGCACTGATTCCAAGTTGGGTGACAATGCTCTTATTAGCTAGATACCTATATTAATAAAAATTAGTAGCTGTTTTATCGTTACTTTATTTCATAATTAGTTTTTTGTTAATATCTCCGGTTTGGAAAGAGATATAAAGTTGAGGTTTTCACTGACTTATTGATAAATGTTCGTTCTTTTTAAATGTGCGAAGAAAGGTATACCATTCCATTTAATATTTTCGCGAAAATTTATAAAATCTGTTGAGTTTATAAATAGCACCCTCTATCGGACAGATAAAACATATTCCAAGCATTGTTTGTAATGTGAACGATAGAGTTGAAAAATACGTTTTCAATGAGACTAAGTTTGTTAAATTCTATTGAACCAAACCGGAGTTATGACAATTTGAATGTAACAACGATTGGCGCCCCTCTGCCCTTTCATTTCAAGAGATGGACCAAAAAAACATGGGACAAAAAGTTTTCAAAAATGTTGAGGTTTGAGATGCGGGCAACTGGAATATATATTGTATTGGAAAATATCGGAGAAAAAGCAATTTTTATAATTGACCGTATACGTTACGCCCCCTAGCGGTCGTTTTAGGAACTCGAAACTAATTTCCAGCAATTTTTCAGGACCATTTTTACTGAAAATATTTTTTTCCCAAAGCTGTATGATTAACGGTTTGGGAGATATAGCCGGCGACCTCCCTTAATGGGACACCCGGTACATATATTACATTTACGTGTAAAGGTATTATCGCTTTGAATAAAAACAAGCAGGTACCTGCAAAAAAAGTCAAACGCTCTTTTACAAAATGGCGCACCTGAGAAAATTATCAAACGAAGCCGAATGTAGAGTTTGAAAACCCATCGTGTATCGTAATATGAAGTTATGATAAGAGTATCGCACTACGTTTTATCTACTATCAGTGTGACCACGACTATCATAATAATTAGTAAACGAGAAATAATAATTATCCATCAGTACTCTTTTGACATCTCTGCGAATGCGAAAGTTGTTCCTCGGACATCGAGACAGCACCAATGTGGCGATTAAATATCTTCCTTCAACAACTCTTGGGGTTGAGTTAATATATCAAATTGCACAAATTTTGTAACGTTTACAACAAGTAAGTTGCATTTTATTTGATTTTAATGTCAGTTTTCCAAGCAATTAATTCACTTCACAAAATGGGTGTACTAAAGATGGCATAATTTGGCATCTTTAAGTCAAGGGCGCTAAAGTACCTATGTCTTTATAACATTCAATTGAATGTTGTAATAGTTATTTACGATATAAATGGGATATGAGCTTTATTAACGTCCTCAAAAGTACGTTAATAACGCGTTATCACACGTACTTATATGATGGTTAACATTTTTATTTACGCCCCTAAAAAGTGAAAATAAACGGTAATTATAATTTAAAATTTGTCATGATTTATTGAGAGAAACGAGTCCGGTAATAAACTCATGCAAAATGAGTGGGATAAGAAGTTCTTAACTCACGGGCGTAGATAATAGTTATTTAAGATACAAGTATCGTAACAGTTCCTATTACGATACAAGATGGGAAAAGCATCAAACGAGGCTGAAGGCAGAGTTTGATAACCCATAATATCATAATATGAAGTTACGATAAGAGTATTTTACGTTTTATCTACTATCGGCGTGACCATAAGACTATCTATAATTAGTAAACGAGAAATAATAATAAATTATACACAAAAAAGTAGTAGTAGTAGCAGTAATGACTTCCGTCATTAGGTTAGGTACTCTTTTGACGTCTCTGCGAATGAGTTTTTCTTCGGACATCGAGATAGCAGCAATGTGGCTGTAAAATATCTTCCTTCAACATGAAGTTAATATATCAAATTGCGCAAATTTTGTAATTAACGTTTACATGTAAGTTTCATTTGATTTCATTTTAGTATTCATTTGCCGTTCAATTCACTTCACAAAATGCGTGCGCTAAAGGATGTCTATTTGACATTCTTTAGCGCATAAGAGCGCTAACGTATGTCAGAGCATTCAAATGAATGTCATAAAAATTTATATTATGTATTGGTAGTAGATAAAAATTTATATTGAGTATTAATAGTATTCAAATTGATTTTAATATTTTTTTTGTTTCAAAGGACGATTCTAGTATGGGTATGATATTCTCCGAAAAGATTGTGTTGCATTGCCACATAGTGGTAGCGGTTAAAGTCGAGCGCCTGGCCGCAAGGTGCTAGAGCGCTCAGTCTGAGTAAGCTTCATTCAGAGTGGGACCATCTCGCGTCGCAAATGTGAGAGAATGCCACAACAGGAATGCAGTTATTGTAAATCGGCTCAGGTGTTTTATGAATAACTTTAACACGCTATCGCGTATGCGGAAATATCCCAAACGCACAAGGGTTACAGTCTGCTTCGTCATTTTCAATGTCTCTCCCGGTTGGATCTTTGCGAAGGGTTTGAATTTTTTTCAAATGTAACTACATCTTTTCCAACTGTCTCGCTCGCGCATGTCGATTGTCCTTGAGAACTGGGAGTTCGTTGCTTCATAGATGCCTACAACTTTCGGAATTTCTACCCAACGTTTCACAGAGATGTGCTATGATCTCAGTCTCTTTAAATTTTAGAAAAAAGTTTATTTTAACTTACCTATGCATGGGGAAATCTCTTATGTGAAGTGATACAAAGTAGTTTAAATGGCGGCAAAGTTACATATTTGCGAGTTGAATTATATGTCGCCAAGAAAATATAAACTAGGTACATAAAAATAAGAATATTTCATTCCCTTTTCTCGTGAATAACTCTGTAGTTTGTGAACAGAATGAAAAACAATAGACACATTATTAGAGCAACTTTTTACAAGCTACAAAGTGGCGTGCACAGAAAATGTTTACAACGTTTCCTTTCTTTTTTATGGCGGTCTTACTGGAAAATAGCGCCATTGGATAGAACTCTTTTTTACGAGATTAGTGATATAATAATACTACAGTTTTGATCTTTCACAATAAATAAATAAATTATGCTGGGCAACCCTAAATTTAGAGATTCCTAAAGACATTACGTATGGAACACAGCATTGCTACAGACACAAGATGAAGATACCGTGAATATACATTATAAGGTCAGCAATGGGGGAGGGCGTGTTAGAACGAATTATGGAAAAGAGAGATAAACGGCAGACAATAAAGAACAAGAAAGAGAAAGGATGGTAGAATACTGTCTGAAACCCGAAGGATTAGTTTGCAACATAGAAGCGTAGGTACCTACAAATAAGGACTTCAGAACTTACGGGTGAGGATGACTTCGGACTGAAAGCTTTATGCAAATGCAAGAAAGGTAAGATTCTAAAATATTCGCATGTAACAAATATTTGTTGTTTTCACTTAATCATTACTTATCGAATTCCACCCAGAAATAAAAAACTCGAGGGTTTTATAATCAATGACTGATAAAAATTCGTAACAACCTTAAAATCTATTTAAGCTAACAAAAACAAACTCGAGCAGTCGTGTGATTCCAGCGGTGAAAGATGGTGACAGCTTTGCCGACTTTATACGAGTACTATGCCTCAGGTGGCATCATCTCTGGTCTAAATGCAGACAAACCCTATTTCACTTTGAACGAAAAAAATATAACGATATTCAGTGGAGCCATGCACTATTTCAGAGTGCCTCAAGAATACTGGAGAGACCGTCTACGTAAAATGCGAGCAGCTGGTTTAAACGCTGTCGAAACTTATGTCCCTTGGAATCTTCATGAGCCTGCTCCAGGACAGTATGATTTTGGTAATGGAGGTACCGATTTCCAAGAACTGTTAGATATAGAAAAATTTTTGAAAACTGCCCAAGAAGAAGATTTGTTGGCTATAGTTCGACCTGGCCCGTACATATGTTCCGAGTTTGAATTTGGTGGACTGCCGAGCTGGTTACTCAGGGAAAAGGGTATTAGAGTTCGAACATCTGACGAGAAGTTTATTGGGTACGTCACTAAATATTTTCAAGCACTTTTCTTGATACTCTCTTCCCTACAATTTACAAAAGGAGGCCCGATTATTGCATTCCAAATAGAAAATGAGTATGGTGGAACTGGAAACTCTGACACGTCTTATCTTGAAACACTGAAAACTATTATGGAAGACAATGAATTGGTAGAGTTATTCGTTACTTCTGATGGGCCTGGATCTGGTTCGAGGGGTATGATACCAGGAGTTTTACATACCGGTAATTTTCAGAGTAATCCATCGTACCAGTTAGGACTTCTAGAACGGTTAGTTCCTGGTAAGCCACTTATGACGATGGAGTATTGGACTGGTTGGTTTGACCATTGGTTGGAAAATCACCATACTCGAAGCAACGGAGAATTTTCTTCGGCGTTAGAGGAAATACTTGCGTACCCCTCGTCTGTAAATATGTACATGTTCCATGGAGGTACCAACTGGGGCTTTTTAAATGGTGCGAATGTTGCTGATTCCAGTACAGATAACAGTGCTCAGCAACCAGACACATCAAGTTATGACTACGATGCTCCTTTATCAGAAGCCGGGGATTACACTGACAAATATTATAGTGTACTACAAATAATCAACAAATACAACGAAGTAAAAACTAAGCTCCCTGATTTGCCAGTCCTCTCCACAAGAATTAAATATGATGATATTGCGATTACTGGACAATTGTCTCTTGTAGATCTGGTAGCGCAGACTAACCTTCTCAGAAGTAATTTTCCGGTTTCAATGGAAAATCTGGATATAAATAATGACGCTGGACAAAGTTTCGGATACACCGTTTATAGAAAAGAGAACGTAGAAATTCCAATGGATTCCGTTTTACAAATTGAAGGACACGTTGCAGATACACTCATGGTGGTTCTAAATGGCGAACTGAAATCAGGCATTCTCAAATCTGCAGATGATCTTGACGGATTCGGTTACTGGAAACAAAAGGATTCAACTTTAAACTTAGGCAATCAACGATACAAAGCTGCAATATTAGATTTAGTAGTTGAAAATTTGGGAAGAAACAATTATGGTGCAATTGACCAGTTCTATCAACCAAAAGGGTTGTCAAGAGGAAACGTCACTTTAAATGGAGAAGTACTTTCAGGTTGGCAAATTGCTCCACTTGAATTTAGAAAGAGCTGGATTCAGAATTTGGTGGGATGGAAAGAACCTACATTTGAGGAAGGTCCTGCCCTTTATAGGGCTGTTCTTAACGTGGAAAATCCTCAAGATACGTATATAGATATGAGAGAATGGAACCACGGCATTACTATTGTAAATGGGTTCGTTTTATCCAGACACTTAAAATTGGGACCTCAACAAACGGAATATTTACCAGCTCCCTTTTTGAAACGAGGATACAACGAAATTCTAATTTTCGAACATTTTGCTCCTGCTAAAACTGTTAAATTTGCTACAGACCCGATTTTTGAAAGGCATTAATTGTTGTATAATGCAAATAAATTTTTACCGAATGCATTTTCTGTCTTGTTTTATCGTTATCCTTAATGTAAATCTATTTTTCGTTATAGTGCGTATCAGATGGGATACCCAGTTCCGTTTAAAGTGCCTCTTCAATGAAAAAATGATAAACGTAATTATTGTATAAATTAAAAAATCGTGTTGAATGAAGTGGGGTTCGCTTAAAATGACATACTGTTTTCATAGCTGTTTTTGATTAACTTTTCTGTGACTAAACGGCGAAAGAAAAGTATACCTACCCCCTGTCCTTTTAATATTTAAGTACGTTAAAATGAAACCTTAGCTTCCAAAATATGGGATTTTCATCAGGCGCATGTATTTCTGGTACCGTTTGCAAGAATTAATTCGGACGAATTAATTAATAGTGTAAAGTTTTATACGAATACCAAAAATCTGCGACTTCTACTTTCTCACGTCCGGGCCATTCTAATTCTTCTTTGTTGTATGATAATACTGGTAGATTATCCGCGAATCCGAGCAAATTGATAGTTTGACCCTTTATATTAATTCCGGAGGCTATTCAATCTTTAAAATGATATTTACCACATCTTCCATAACTATATGTATAAATTGAACACTAGCGGTAACAACTCGCATGCCTGCCTCACCCCCTTTCGAAAATCTGCTTCTCTACGTTCCTACTCAAATTCTGTACTCCTCCGTCCCTGGAATTCATACTTACATTAATTTATGAACACTTCGACCGAGTTCAAAAGCGAACTAAGTGCTATATTATTCTTTTTATAACATGTCTAAGCACCAAAGCAGTGCATTTGGAGCTTGTATTTGCTCCCTCCACACAGACATTTATACAAAGTTTTCGTAGATTTGCAGCCCGTCGGAGCATGCCACATAAAATTTTATCAGATAACGGAAGAAATTTCGTTGGAGCGAATTCGGAGCTCAATGATTTTGGTAATTTTTTTGTATCAAAATCAGAAAAATTTGGAAAATAAGCTCGTTCAATAATTTTAACTGGAAGTTCATTCCAGCCTATCTCCCCATTTCGGGGGAGTTTGGGAGGCTGGTGAGAAATCTACGAAACACCATCTAAGAAGAGTTATGCATGACTCTTGCTTAACTTGTGAACAGTACTCCACATTGCTTGCACAAATTGAAGTTATATTAAATTCGAGGCCCTTGACACCTTTGTCTTATCATGATTCCGATTCCGACCTAGAACCACTGGCTCCTGGTCATTTTTTGAATGGTAGACCTTTAACGTCAGCACCAGTCTTAAATTTAGATAATCATAAAGGCAGTTGTTTACTTAATCATTAGAAGAAAATTTAATTGTTACAACAACAATTTTGGAAGAGGTGTGGTATCAAATGAAACGAAAACAAACAATCGTTAAAATTTAGTGACATTGTGAAAATAAAAAATGATAACTTGCTTCCTATGATGTCGATGATGGGTCGAGTTGTCAAGTTATATTCTGGTGACGCGTGTTCTAAAGGTGTATTGCGTCGTGCTTTAGTGAATTTATGTCCATTGCCCTTACCTAAATGAATTTATTGCATTGAACATTTGTTAGTTTACGATCTTGATGTTCTTCATATCATGTAAAGTTGAAAGTTAATTCTTTCAACGTGGGGAGTATGTTTAATGTAAAACTTTATGCCGAGCCGTGAGATCTTGCTGGCATGCGCGAGTGAGTAGTCGTTAATGCTCAGCAACAGTGCCCGCGGTTTGGCTATGGATGGGTGACTCATTTCTGCGCTGTGGCTAGGGCGCGCCTTGGATAGCCTATCCAGCTTTACCTAATGAGGTTTTCCAGGTTTTCCTCATTCTCGCACTAAATGGTGGGTAGAGTACTAACAACTGTAGGTCGTTCCTGTGACGCACCTGCGGCCAATAGTAATATGCCGCCTCCTCCGTCCCGCACAAGCTATATAGCTTCTGGGGCTAACCTTAGGGTTAGTAGGAGTGAGTAGAGATATTATTATTATTATCTAGTAAATTTTTAGCATAGTTGTCATAGGAGAGAAAAAACGAAGTTGTTAATCAATAAAACCATATTAAAAAATTGTGTAATAGTTATTTACGTAACCAGTTATGAAAAGACTAATTTTATTTGACGAATATAATATTTGCCAAAACGAGCGAACGAAGTGAGCGAGTTTTGCAAATTATATGAGTCGAATAAAATTAGCGTTTTCATAACGTGTTAAGTACAAAATTTTATCTAACCCCGCTTTAAAATAAAAAAGAATTGTGCTACTCCCTTGTAGCCGTACAAATAAATTCAACTTCATCGCTTTACCTTGGCGTTGCTATGGATACTATAAATAACTATTGTCAGTGATGAGTTTTTTTTTATTTCAAATTACGCCAAAAATGGATGATTCTGATGTAGATATGCCTTCTGATATAGAAGAATCAGCGAATTTGGCAATAGATTTAATAATACCATGTAATAAATTCTTACTTTTGTTTTTGCTTTTAAATATTCAATTACGTAAAAGTCCACTACATAACTAGTTATGTAAGGAAAGTTCATTACATAACTAATTATGTAATGAACTGACAGTTGTAAAAAATATGACGTTTCGTAATGTCAAAATAGTTATTTACGTAACCAGTTATGAAAAGACTAATTTTATTTGACGAATATAATATTTGCCAAAACGAGCGAACGAAGAGAGCGAGTTTTGCAAATTATATGAGTCATATAAAATTAGCCTTTTCATAACGTGTTAAGTACAAAATTTTATCTAACCCCGCTTTAAAATAAAAAAGAATTGTGCTACTCCAAATAATGTAACATCCCTTCTAGCCGTACAAATAAATTCAACTTCATCGCTTTACCTTGGCGTTGCTATGGATACTATAAATAACTATTATCAGTGATGAGTTTTTTATTTCAAATTACGCCAAAAATGGATGATTCTGATGTAGATATGCCTTCTGATATAGAAGAATCAGTGAATTTGGCAATAGATTCAATAATACCCTGTAATAAATTCTTACTTTTGTTTTTGCTTTTAAATATTCAGTTACGTAAAAGTTCATTACATAACTAGTTATGTAAGGAAAGTTCATTACATAACTAGTTACGTAATGAATTGACAGTTATGAAAAATATGACGTTTCGTAATGTCAAAAATGCATTTAAAATGTGACATTTCATAGCGGGGTTAGATAAATGCATTTAAAATGTGACAATTCCTAGCAGGGTTAGATAAAAATAATTCATCATTATATTATAATGACAGTCCACAGATCCAACACATTTACAAATGTCAAATAAGTGCTGAAAAATGACATGCCGATAAATAATGTCTTCAACATTTTGGGAGAAGTTTTAAATAATATGTCACTTCTTATTCGCCCTTACTTACACAAATATTACTCATCGCAATCAGGTCACTGACAAGAAAAGCAAAATAATTTGCTAAAAACTTCGATACAAAATACACACACAACTTCAAAAACTTTCAGATTTAATCATTGTCGGAGCCCGTGATGGAGAAAATTTTTATCCCATAACAAATAAAATCACGCCATATCTGGTCATAGCTAATAAAAACTATCGCTATGTAGCTTTATCTTAGTAAGTATGTCATTTTAGACCAGTTCCCCATCTTTTAATTTCTATCTAAAATACTATAGCTTTTACTATCCCGTTTTTTCCCTTTTTCCTACCCCTTGGGAGTATGAAGTATACGAACTTCATTTCTAACCCTGTGTCGTACTCTGGTGTATTAATACAGAGTTGACCCGAAAGATTGACTACTATCTTGTGGTTTAGGTATATGTGCAGACTCTCGCAGGTACTCTGAGATCGTTGAATCGATTTCGCTCTTTTGGCTCGTCACAAATATTCCACACTGTATCAATCAGAGTACTTCATATTTTTGATTTGCCTTATCACATATCAGATTCCACTTAAATTTAACACATTCGAGTGCCTTCTAATCTGCGACTGATAAAAAAGGTTTCCTCTTAAGTAAGCAGAAATAAGTTTAAATTAGGTACTATATAGTTGTGTGTTCCATCAGCAGTAAAAGATGGCGACCGCATTACCAACTTTATACGAGTACTACACCTCCGGTGGTCTCACCTCTGGTTTAAATGCAGACAAACCCTACTTCACGTTGAACGACAAAAATATAACAATATTCAGTGGTGCCATGCATTATTTCCGAGTGCCTCAGGAATACTGGAGGGATCGCTTACGGAAAATGCGAGCAGCTGGGCTAAATACAGTTGAAACTTACGTCCCTTGGAATCTTCACGAGCCTGCTCCAGGACAATTTGATTTTGGAAATGGAGGTACTGATTTTCAAGAATTGTTGGACATAGAAAAGTTTCTAAAAACTGCTCAAGAAGAAGATTTACTGGCTATAGTTAGACCTGGTCCGTATATATGTTCCGAATTTGAATTTGGCGGAATGCCCAGTTGGTTACTCAGAGAAAAGGGTATAAGGGTTCGTACATCTGATGAAAAATTTATTGGGTACGTCGGTAAATATTTTCAGGCCCTTATCTTGATACTTTCTACCTTCCAATTCAGCAAAGGGGGGCCGATCATTGCGTTCCAAATAGAAAACGAGTACGGCAGCACTGAAAATCTTGACACTCCTTACCTCGAAACGTTAAAAAAGATTATGGAAGACAATGGATTAGTTGAATTATTCGTTACTTCTGATGGACCTGATAATGGTGCACGGGGTACAATACCAGGAGTACTGCCTACGGGTAACTATCAGAATAACCCTACGTACGAGTTAGGGCTTTTAGAACAATTAGCACCTGGCAGACCGCTCATGACGATGGAATATTGGACTGGTTGGTTCGATCATTGGACAGAAAATCACAACACTATAAGCAACAGAGATTTTTCTTCGACTTTAGAAGAAATACTTGCCTATCCCTCTTCCGTAAATATGTACATGTTTCACGGAGGTACCAACTGGGGTTTCTTAAATGGTGCAAATATTGAAGACCTCAGCGAAGATAACAGTGCTCAGCAACCAGATACATCTAGTTACGATTACGATGCTCCTCTAACTGAAGCTGGAGATTACACTGAAAAATACTACAGTGTGATACATTTAATCAATAAATATAATGAAGTAAAAACTAAACTCCCCGACTTACCAGTGCTCTCCAGAAGAGTTAAGTATGACGAAATCGAGATCACCGGACAATTGTCTCTTGCAGATCTTGTAACTCAAACTGAGCTCCTCAAGAGTAATTTTCCAATTTCGATGGAAAATCTTGACATCAATAATAACGCAGGCCAAAGTTTCGGATATACTGTTTATAGAAAGGAAAACGTAGAAATTCCTACAGATTCGATTTTACAAATTGAAGGACACGTTGCAGATACACTCATGGTGGTTCTAAATGGCGAACTGAAATCAGGCATTCTCAAATCTGCAGATGATCTTGACGGATTCGGTTACTGGAAACAAAAGGATTCTACGGGATAATGGAAAATGTGTATTTTCTGAAAAGGGGACGTCAACCGCTGTATGTTCCAGTTTACTCGAAGAGGGTTTAATATTAGAGACAATAATGGTCGGAGTCCACAAATTAGTGTTACGAGTCAGCGAGACAAGAAATGTGGAGATACAACTTTTATGAAATCTGGCAGAAAACAAGAATAAAATAAATAAATAAACTGTATACATATAAGATAGCAAGACAATGTTTTCCCTGCACATATAAGGTGAGAACTTACATCATACCTACCAGTGGAATGAACGCCAGTATAGATGTTCAGTTTTCTTTGGATAAAAGCAAAGATAAAAGAAAATGCAAGAATTTGTCCAGTATATGAATAGGCATTTTCCCGGTTCGTTTTTATTGAACCGCATGTCTGTATGAATATATGTTCACGGCGCAAGCAGCGCCCCCACCGCCAAACTAATCTCCCTCCAGTTTGCATGCTATACAAAAGAAACAGCGCACGAAAATATTCTGGCATTGTCTCTTGGGGCGACACTGAAGTCGATCACCGTTTATGGGATTACACCGTGATATGTACCAACTAAACCGCCGCTAGTGTGTCGTAATACATGGGGCAATCATACTCTAGTACTGAACTGGAATTGGCCCGGAACTCACAGTGAGGAGACGTTTCGATAATATGTAAAAGTTGATATTTAATTATTGCTGATCGAGCGGGTCAACATAACTAAATGACGACCTAAGCTGACGGCAACGAGTGTCTCATTTAAGGTTAAATTAAATTAGGTGCAGTGTTGTTTCGCATAAGATTTGACGGCCAGTCCACGAAGAAACAACATCAACCCAGAAAAAAATGTACGTTCCTTTCTCCCAACACTTATCAGGCAGTTCGCAAATGGCAATACACCGAAGACATCATGCAATCCCGACCAATAAGCAAACCAGATAATTGAAATCGACACTGTTCTCAAAATTTTGCTGGTTCATTGACGATCAGTGATCCCACCGACCGAAAGTTGGAACGATCGTGTCGTTGTAACACTTATATGCCAGACTTGCATGCAGACTTGCAGGAAATTTAAATAAATAAAAAGAACTTGTGGAAAACTATCGTACTAACCTTAATTTCTCGACAGACTTTCAACCAACAGAAAAATGGTTAGTAAAAGTAATTCAACATTCGATAGAAATTATACAATTGCCTGTCATGCTTTAGGTACTGGATCTTCGGTTAACCAGTAATTAACCTATATCTGTCATAGCAATTTCCAAGCTGATCTATTATAACTTACATGTCATTGATTATCCGCCATTGCGTGCAGGTGCATTTATGAGAAACAACAATAGACTCGTACCACAGAGTCAGATAATTACACGCTATTAAAAATAAGTACTTATCAAATAAATACTTATCCAGTTGGGATAAAGTGCGGGTAACTTGGAAACATGTGGATGAGGGCAATGTGTTGTATTTTTTTTATCAACGAATAATATTTTCTGTGAATAAAAACATATAAAACGAATATAATTCTTAAAGTTCAATATTCCAACATCTTTATGTGTTTACACATTTACTGTAATTTTAGGGTGTTTCCACATTACCCGCACTCTTTTCAAAAATTGAAAAATGTAGTAAGTTTTTTTTTTATTTTTAAGAACATGGTTTTTGCACTTGTGACTTATGGTCCCCTATTTCTAACATTATAAGGCATTTTAGGCAGTTTTCCAGATTAATTCCCCGCCGTCTAAAATAGCGGAAGCTGTGTAGAAAGATTCAGGCTCTATTTGTATAGGATTGTCGAAATAAACGTGGAAAGTATTGCTAGATCCGTCTGAAAAGAATTTAGTATTATTTTCCGCTAATATTCTTCCAAGCCTTTTCAGTTCGATTTTAACGTTGTAATCGGCAGCTCCATTCGAGGAGCCGTAGAGTCCAAAGCCCACGACGAATATCCTCCGGTCGACGGAAAATTGTATGCTGTCACAGCGACCTCGGTAACTCCACTGGTTTGAACGGTACGCACAAGATTGGAATCGATGACATACCTATTATTATGTTTTATATAAAAGTTGATTATTATTCGATACGCGAAATGCGGTTCTGACCCGGGAATTTCTTTTCGCGGAAAATAATTTAAGGATTTGCCAATCTCACAGAATTTGACGCTGATTAACTTTGGACGGCCGTAACTGATTCTGCACGTTTGCATTAATATTTTACTGTATAGACTAAAGGATGTAAAATCAACACTTTCAAGCAAGCAATACCGCGTACTCCTCTAGGGGGCATTGAAATGTCAGACATATTATTTGTTTATTGACAATTTTACAGCAGGTATGAACATCTAGAGCTCATTAACTCATTAACTTGGCTTATAACAAGGAGAGCTTTAATCAAAGTCGCTTGTGGACATGAAAATAATTTTTTACCAAGGTAGCTCTGGGGCTCCATCCATGGCAACCGAATAAACAAACAATTAGATTGTGCAAACTCTAGTCCTACGAAATTATTCCGATGGTTTATTAAATTGTAAGGTGAGTGAATTGTTCTCAGCAAATATTAGTTTTTAAGATAAGAATAATTCCATTAGCTACACGCTATCTACTAATATGAAAGAAATCCAAAAACATTACAAAAAAAGAAAGAATCCCCAATTCCCAATATTAGCACTACCTGTTGGTGCCGTACATATTTCTTGAAAACCTCTGAAAATGTTATATTTTACAAGAGATGAAAATACTGTTTTTTCCGTGAGATGAGAATTTGCCCACGAAGAAAACCGTGTATTTTCATCTTCAGTAGGAAATGCTATTTTTCCTACACATAGTATATGATCCCCTGCATTCACTTTCTGAGTCCTTAAGCATTTAAATAAATGTTATTAAATAATTCTGAAAATAAAAATTATTAATTGTATGTTTGTTTAGTCGTTATGAT
Source organism: Xestobium rufovillosum (assembly GCA_963966045.1). NCBI lineage: Eukaryota > Metazoa > Arthropoda > Insecta > Coleoptera > Ptinidae > Xestobium > Xestobium rufovillosum. The sequence continues at coordinate 19,904,682 of OZ014496.1, forward strand.
TAGTTTGGTTGTTTGGTAGCAAATAATCAAATACCAAACTCCGTGTCGATAATACAGTTACCTACTTTTCCCACTCAATTTCACGATTACGTATTCGCGATTGTTTATCAACTTTGAACGTAACCTAACTTATTAATTCAATACAAACAAATAGTGTTCCACGATTTTCTGAAATTTATTTATTTTTTAATATTGTGAGTTTTCTGTATACCTCCATTTACTATATTACAAGTTGGTACCTATTATACAACATATGTGTCGCAATTCGCAAACTTTACATTTCTTCTATTACCGCAATTATTCCAACTAATTTTTGTTAAATATCGGACAGTTCTTCCGAGAAATGCTGTGTAGGACTCTGCATGAATTGAAATGTTTAATATGCGCTACGTCTCTTTGAACATCTTCATTCAAGGATATTACTGTATCCTCTTCAAGCTTCTTTACTCCAGGGAATATTACTGTGATGGAAACGGGGCAGATTTTTGCTGCCACCATTGCTTTTGTGCTTGGTACATGGTAACGTATTCGCACTGAATATTTAAGGAAACTCTGCCCACAAATGCTCCCGTATCCTAAAACGATAATTGCTTTCCAATATCGGACTCTTTCAACAAGCACAATAAATTCACATATTTTCTTCTTCGGACGTTTCCGATGCACATCAATTTGCAATTATTCTTCCAAAATACCCACGGAACGAACTAAGTCCACCAACCGCGGCGCGGCAGGCGTCATCGCGAAATCAAATACTCTTTGAAATATATTGCACCATTACAACGTTTTATTGGACAGACGGCGTTGCTAGGTTTCTTCAACGTAACTATGCAAAATCAACAAGTTTTCTCAGTAGAAAATCGCCATTTTCATAGACAGAATAAATTGTACATTCGCAGTGATTTCTTCAATTATCGATTTGTAAGATATTTATTTTCAACATACATTGTAAGTATAATGTTTCTGATTACATGTAGAATACGCCGTTGTGTTCCACGTATGGATAAATTAGATGCCCGGAAAAACACGCGGCAGCGAATGCACAAACGGCCAGTTTTGGTTTCCTTGGTTATTAATGCGGATTATAAAACTGCAAAATGTGTTGTTTCATATCCACTTTACATAAAAACGCACATCCATTATTAGAAATTAACAATTAAGTATAACTTCTTGTAATGGAAACTTGGGTAGATTTCAAATTAGCATTTCGGAAAACGTTTGTGCTTGAACTAAGCGCTACTGCAAGATGGGAGCGACTACGGTTGCGTAAGCAGCTTCCACGGGAACATGTGACTGCGTATTTCTATGCGAAATATGAACTGTGTCGCCATTTAAAATTATCGATTGATGAGAGCAAAGAATATAGATATTATCGGGGCTGTTGAATCAAAGTTATATCTGTAGTTTGATGGCTAAATTCCTTACGGATAGTGGTGATTTGTTGCACGACATTTTAAAATTTGAAAAATTGAGCGGAAAGCCGGAGAGTCGCCGTTTATCGATGGAGGCGCCATTGTTTAATAATGACTATTCCACTCATCGAATTTTAAACCAATCCAAACTCGCCATTTCTGAATATATTGATGTATTACAGCGGAAAAAGTACCTGCTACAAATTTTATCGAGGGTAATAAGCCAATGATCGGTCAGCATTCACCGACCTACATGGTTTTATAGTGGCCAAATTTTGAAGTTTTCTGGACTACCAGGTGGTTGTGCAGCAACCACGGATTTCTGTGCTAGCAACTCTATTTACATATAGGTAGCCAGCATTTGACATCACTAATAAAGTATGGTTAGAATCATACAATTAATGAAATGCATCCATCTCAAATAATAAAGCATATAGGTTTCAATTTAGTGGTGTGTTTCGTGAAATAGTCATGATGAATATCATTCGAGCTTAGATTTTACCTGGCAAAATTTTTCAGTTGTCACGAGAGGTTATTTTGAGTTAAATTACATGAATTCTAAACAGTAACCTGGTTTCATCACTTTGTTTGGCACCAAACATGCTCAAATTTTGGTAACACTCACGTGCACGGCAAAGGTCGGGCGTTACGAATCCATACTCTTCCCTCTAAGGCCGAAACGTACCGAGACGTCACCGAGGTTACGTGAAACGCCGCGAGATGGTGCAAACTCCGTACTGACAGGCGCAGTGCCGCGAAACACGAATTTGACAGTGATTGTCAATGCACTGCGATACTTGTCAGTACCACCAATAACAAAAATTATTGTCAATTACAATTATTGAATAATGAATACACCGGTACACGATTTTGGGTGGTGGATAGCCCCTCGTAAAATGACCTTCTGCAGTATAATACCTAAAAGAAAATTCTTCACAAAGGTACTTATACTTAAATGTCGGTTTTCTTTTGTTTCAGGCGGAAACACATAAATGGATATTAAATTTTTTATTTTCATTAGCATGTAAAGTAAGCACCTATCAAAACTACGTAATCTGTTAATTTCTACGCTTCCAAAGTTACCTTAATCTGAAACTGACAATTTATGCTGTTCAAATCTACTAGTTTTATTTCTTTTTTCAGATATCTTTTCAAGAGACAGAAATTGAAAATATCGCAGCGCAATGTGGCGTAAGTAGCAGTGAAAGTATAGCAATAGCAGTTCCAACATCAGAGAACCCTTTAACGTCTTCAACTGCACCATCCCAAACAGAAGCATTGCCATTTATCGGTGATAAGATAACGACTGAAGAGAATCACACTCGAGAAGCATTAATACAAGAAGCCAGTGAACAAGATTCGGTAAGAAAAACTTGTTTCAAATTTAATTGTTTATTTCATAATCTCCAGTAATTAAGTATTGTAACGTACCTATGTTATGTTTTAGATTATGACTATATGTACTATCGGTCCACAAAATAAAATGTCTTACTGTTAGGTTACACAGTTAAAGAATAAAGTAAATCTTTCAGGATCTAGCATGTGAAGCGCTTTCTTTCAAAATCTTGCGCTTAATATTCAGAAATCTTATCTATTATGAATAACATTTTTTCCATCCCTTTAAAGGTAGCTGATTATGTGCCGGTACCCTCTCTACAAACTAGAAATGTAGCAGCTGCAGCATCCGATGCTCTTGACTGGCGCCTTCCAGTAGAATCGTGGGATAGAGAATACAGCAGATTTCGATTTAACACCACAAGAGTTCAGCGTAAGTGCACTTAATATTGAACATGCTTGTGTTATGAATACTACATGCCCATGGCCTACTTTAACTTTGCAACATAAGGTTGAAAATGAAGCTGTTTCTGTGGTTTCCACTACATTCGGCAAAGTACTACCGGTTTCTTCTGCTGTCATGTATGGAAATGAACGGAACAGAAGCAGAACTGTCAAACTGAACGTCACATTTCTCATTTCACACAAAAAACCATCCAAATTTAATTGATTCTTATATAAATATAAATTAGATTCAAGAACTTTTAGGTATGGCTCCAAGTTTCACTTCTACCGCGTGGCTTTCTATGCACCATTTTTTCTTGTTTCCTACCATTTTATATCAACTTTCCTTAATCTCGATTTCCTTTGTCAGAGTGCCGAACAGGCGAAGTTAGAGTAACCCAAGGACATGCCCTTCCTGCCCGATATATTACTACACGCTGTAGGACCCAAATAATACCAGTCAGCGGCGGAAAATACCCTACACGTTTGCGTAAGTTGTTTTACCAACACGGCGTCCAGTCCGATCCCACTGATGAACTTAATCTTTCAGGCACTGTCACACGATTTTTGGAGCACCACGGCAGTTCTTTGGACTCTCCCTCTTGTCGCTTTCCTTTCCCCGTTCTAAAGGCGAAGAGGACTCGGCATACTTGTCATCGTGAGTTGCTTTTTTTCCCTTTTTTCCAATTTTGAACGAAATTCTCATCGCATTATTCCGGTCCGATCCCACTGATGAACTTAATCTTTCAGGCACTGTCACACGATTTTTGGAGCACCACGGCAGTTCTTCGGACTCTCCCTCTTGTCGCTTTCCTTTCCCCGTTCTAAAAGCGAAGAGGACTCGGCATACTTGTCATCGTGAGTTGCTTTTTTTTTCCTTTTTTCCAATTTTGAACGAAACTGCCATCGCATTATTCCGGTTCCATCCCACTGATGAACATAATCTTTCAGGCACTGCGAGACGATTTTTGGAGCACCACGGCAGTTCTTCGGACTCTCTCTCTCTTGTCGCTTTCCTTTCCCCGTTCTAAAGGCGAAGAGGACTCGGCACACTTGTCATCGTGAGTTGCTTTTTTTTCCTTTTTTCCAATTTTGAACGAAACTGCCATCGCATTATTCCGGTTCCATCCCACTGATGAACTTAATCTTTCAGGCACTGTCACACGATTTTTGGAGCACCACGGCAGTTCTTCGGACTCTCCCTCTTGTCGCTTTCCTTTCCCCGTTCTAAAGGCGAAGAGGACTCGGCATACTTGTCATCGTGAGTTGCTTTTTTTTTCCTTTTTTCCAATTTTGAACGAAACTGCCATCGCATTATTCCGGTTCCATCCCACTGATGAACTTAATCTTTCAGGCACTGTCACACGATTTTTGGAGCACCACGGCAGTTCTTCGGACTCTCCCTCTTGTCGCTTTCCTTTCCCCGTTCTAAAGGCGAAGAGGACTCGGCATACTTGTCATCGTGAGTTGCTTTTTTTTTCCTTTTTTCCAATTTTGAACGAAACTGCCATCGCATTATTCCGGTTCCATCCCACTGATGAACTTAATCTTTCAGGCACTGTCACACGATTTTTGGAGCACCACGGCAGTTCTTCGGACTCTCCCTCTTGTCGCTTTCCTTTCCCCGTTCTAAAGGCGAAGAGGACTCGGCATACTTGTCATCGTGAGTTGCTTTTTTTTTCCTTTTTTCCAATTTTGAACGAAACTCTCATCGCATTATTCCGGTCCGATCCCACTGATGAACTTAATCCTTCAGGCACTGTCACACGATTTTTGGAGCACCACGGCAGTTCTTCGGACTCTCCCTCTTGTCGCTTTCCTTTCCCCGTTCTAAAGGCGAAGAGGACTCGGCATACTTGTCATCGTGAGTTGCTTTTTTTTTCCTTTTTTCCAATTTTGAACGAAACTGCCATCGCATTATTCCGGTTCCATCCCACTGATGAACTTAATCTTTCAGGCACTGTCACACGATTTTTGGAGCACCACGGCAGTTCTTCGGACTCTCCCTCTTGTCGCTTTCCTTTCCCCGTTCTAAAGGCGAAGAGGACTCGGCATACTTGTCATCGTGAGTTGCTTTTTTTTTCCTTTTTTCCAATTTTGAACGAAACTGCCATCGCATTATTCCGGTCCGATCCCACTGATGAACTTAATCCTTCAGGCACTGTCACACGATTTTTGGAGCACCACGGCAGTTCTTCGGACTCTCCCTCTTGTCGCTTTCCTTTCCCCGTTCTAAAGGCGAAGAGGACTCGGCATACTTGTCATCGTGAGTTGCTTTTTTTTTCCTTTTTTCCAATTTTGAACGTAACTGCCATCGCATTATTCCGGTTCCATCCCACTGATGAACTTAATCTTTCAGGCACTGTCACACGATTTTTGGAGCACCACGGCAGTTCTTCGGACTCTCCCTCTTGTCGCTTTCCTTTCCCCGTTCTAAAGGCGAAGAGGACTCGGCATACTTGTCATCGTGAGTTGCTTTTTTTTTCCTTTTTTCCAATTTTGAACGAAACTGCCATCGCATTATTCCGGTTCCATCCCACTGATGAACTTAATCTTTCAGGCACTGTCACACGATTTTTGGAGCACCACGGCAGTTCTTCGGACTCTCCCTCTTGTCGCTTTCCTTTCCCCGTTCGAGAAGCGAAGAGGATGCGGCTCGTTGGCAGCTACCTATCGATGTTGGAGGTGCAGACGGTGAACCTTTGTTGCCTGATGGAGAAATTGGGATCGCAGACAATCCTCAGCATACTTGTCATCGTGAGTTGCTTTTTTTTTTCCAATTTCAAACGAAACTTTCATCGCATTATTTCAACACCTAACCCGCACCTATCCACTATTTCACCACAAAGCACTTCTGTGTTGTGCCCGTTAGGATACGCACTTCTGTGTTGTGCCCGTTAGGATACGCACAACTACGGTCACCACTAGTTTTGAAGTAAAAAAATTCAAATTTTACTTAAGCAATTTTCGTTTTTCTCAATAACTATTCATTTCAGTGAAAAGTACTAGGAGTGAAAAAAGTTTGAAAATTAAATTTTGCATGAAGTGTCGTGAAACTTTTTCAAATTAATTGATGGATCAAATAGTTGTATGAAACTGTAGGGGTGACCCACCCCGAATAAACACCTTGCAACATTTCCATTAACTTCAACTTCACATCAGTTATGGTTTATAAAGTTTCTAAATTATGCACCAAATTGGAACCTTGTAAGTCTTATAGTTTCTGAGAAATTAATTTTTATCGACATTTAAGGGAAGACTTTGGGGGGCTATATCTCCTCAGGGGTATAACTTCGGACAGGGATATATTAGACTCTTTGTCTTATTTTCGCATGGGGAGTATGCCATTTCTCTTTGATTCACCATATCTGAATCGCCCTGTATAGACTGTTCTCTCTATGATTTTTTCGAGTGCTGGAAGCAGATTAATTGGTCCAAACTCCTGACAATCTGCCGTACCCTTCACCTTTCCAACTGTAGCCAACTTCCAAACCAAAGGTACAGTTGACACATTAATCAAGTGCTGCAAGGGGTACCTATTTAATTTCTTGAAAAAATTCCTTATTTCGATTCCATCTTTGCTACTCTTATTCTTCACGTCAAAGATTAATTTCCTCAGATCATTAACATCGATTAATTTGAAATCACTGAAGCTGTTATTTATTTGTACCAACTCAACACCAACACTGCCCAACCCGATCGACTTATTTATTTGCCTTACACTGACAACAACATTTTCCATCAGGTGTAAGCGGATGAAAATATGGCGAAGTGCCCCACGTGCCAAGGCACGGACCACGCTAGGTCGAGTAGCAAGAAATGCCCGTTGTACAAACCACCCATAAGGAAAAGGAATTTGGCCGCTGATGAGGAATATGCCGTCTATACAATCAAGCACGGCTTGAATAAATTTTTCTGTCCGCTACTAGATGAAGACACCCGATCGAAATTGAAACGTAAAATATATGACGACGTGAAAGTAGTTTCCCGCCTCATGATCGAAACGTCGTACTTCGTAAATGCTTTCTACCAATATTATCACGAAAAGATGCCCGGAAAAACCTTCAACAAACTGAACGTCGAACACTTCACGTTTGTCCTGAAAGGTTCGAATAAATTCAAAATTGACGACCCCCTAAATTTCATACAACAGTATTTAAAGTTGCGCGAGGAGTCCAGAACATCATCTCGTGCCTTTTACGACTGCAAATTGCGAACGTACATCATTCAAGAGGCGTGCAAGCAGTATTCGACAGTGTTCAGCAACAATATCGTAACGCACATGTTTGATCGTGTGAAGAAATTCGTTCGCTTGCTGCACCTCGAACAAGATCGCCGAAGAGTGCACGAAGCGTGCCACAAGTATTACTACGGGGATGGAGCCGACAACGACAGTGAAATTTCCAGAACACTGGCCCTGTACAAGTTGCGTGCTAAGTTAGTCGAGAAATCGCCAATCTCCTACGTGCCTTTCATGTTCGACCTGCAAGCCCTGCAGTGCACGCAGAATGTGCGTGCCAGCAAGGTTTTCCCCATTTACAAACAGTCGGTGAAACACATCACTTACACGACAATGGGCCTGTACGAATTGCTGTCCAGTATAGGAGAGACAGTTGGTTCCGTGGTGGATTTCCGCGACAGCGCTCGAGAGCATTGGTGCCGGTACTTCGACGTCCACGCCCTACCGATGTTTGGCTGCTGCTTCAGCACGGATGGCGTGGCCGTTTCGAAGTCGATGAATCGCCCCGTGAAACGCGTCAAGAACAATGGTTCTCCACTTCGGAAGCGATCGGGACACAGTGCAGCGGAAATTAGTAGTCGAGAGCAGTATGATCGGGTCATTGCCGTCGATCCGGGTGCGAAGACCCCGATAGTGACGTACGACAGCACGGGCCAATTCCGCATGATGTCGAAAGCGAGTGTCAACTTCACAATGGGAGAGCACCTGAGGAGCAGGAAATTACGACGCTGGACGGGGAAAGTGGAAGCAGCGATAAAGAAAGACTTCGAGGCCGACGACACTCGCACCTTCCACGGGGGGGATTTCGAAAAGTGCGCGCAAATGCTGCGTTTCAAATTCAAGCACTTCGAAGACAAGCAGCGCAGCGAGGAACGGCGCAACAGGGTGCGCTTGAATTTCGACAGGTATATCCGAAAGCAGAAAACTCGGCACGCCATCATCCGGAAGTACTTCGTGGACAATTCGGAAGAGAGGAAACTAATTCTGTACGGCGATGGGTGCAAGTTTATGAACACCGCCACTTTCCGGGGACACCGAAAGTTCTTCCACGACTCGCTGGTGCAGACGATCCGGCAATACTATTCCCCCTTGTTGACCGTGAAAGTGGTGGACGAGTCGTACACGACAAAAACTTGCTCCATTTGCCATCGCCTAGAGGGAATGACAGTAGCCAATTCCGGTGGACACCGTTACGTATACTGCAGCGTATGCCGTAAGGGTATCCACCGGGATAAGAACGGCGCGAAGAACATTTTTTGGAAGCATTTTGCTCGGTCGTCTGTCGTCGACCGAGCATCGATTGTTACAATTAGTGATAATCGTAACCCTTAACGTTCTCGAGAACGTTAAAGGGCTTAGTCATGTTAATCTCTCTCTGTATTTGAGTGTTATTGATATTCGTGTTCCACTTTTTGTGATCAATTTTTCCGAAGTGGTTGGTATGGTGTAGCGTCATTCGCGCGAAACGACGTTGGCTCGAAGCGACGTTCAGTCGAAACGACACTCCCGCGAAACGACATTCATTCGAAATGTCAAAAACACCGCACACCCGATTGAACCCGAACATTTACATATAAGCAGTGGCTCTCAATCTGTGGTACTACATGCTTTATGGACCTGCTTTTATTGGTATTTTCTTTAATTTTTTCTAACATAATTATTTAAACTTCACTTAATGAAGAGAATCAATAATGAAATCAATAAACCATGTTCAGTTAACCTAAACGCGGCTAAGTGGAAGTATAAAACATAACCTCTAGAGTCTAGAAGAGGAAGTGCATGCCAAAGTATTTGTGGGGGGAATTTTTTGCAATAGACAAAGATATTCAGTACAAAAACGGTTGCAATGTTAAAAGAAGAGCTGCCACAACTCAGCACTAGAACAACAGGTACTCGCAACATATTGGAAAGGAGGTGAATACGCTCACAGATAGCTAGAACGTTCAATTTGAGTACACCTACCTATTTCAACAGTTTACTCTGGAATTGTGGAAATCAAAATCGTTAAACAAGACGTTGTTTTAGAGTCAAAATTTAATTGTTCCAGCCACGACCAGTGAAGATTTCCCCAAATAGGTACATTAATTTGTTGCTGGTACAAAATCTATCGACTTGGCAGCATCGATAAGTGTTTTGGGAATGAAAAAGCCACGAAAAGGGAAGTGATGCATTCTTGCTACCTATCAACTTGATAGGCGAAAAATTGTTTAAATTGGCTACTAAGTATTATTTTGTTATGCAAAAAAAACACTCAATTGGCAAGTTTTACTGGTCTCAGGCAAAAGAGACTGAAGGAAGCAGTCTCCGAGCATTGTCTACGCCTTTGACTTACCAACTTGTACCCTGAATTGTTTTAAAATTAATAAATAAAACCATTTGTTAAAAAATAGTATTTTATTTGACTACACAATTTCTGAAATTACAGTTTTCTGCAAAAATGTTGCTATCATTATCATTAAATAGTAAAAATGCAATCTCCATACATATACTTCATATCAGAAGTACATTATTTGCTTTTACTGACGTAATTACAAAAACAGTGAAGTTCTTCCCAAAACCTTGTAAAATATGATACAGAAGCTGTGATTTTGTAATCGTAGTAAGAGCCGATGCAGACGAGGCTACTTTTAGTGGCGAACGCGTGCGATTGCTACTGGCTTCTTGTTGAAATCTATAGAATTAAATCAGTGCATGCATAAGTGGCCACTGCAGTCGCGGTAGTAGGCGATAGTGGCGGGTCGGTGGCTCACTCGTGTCACCGGTGGATATCGCACGCGACAGGCCATCGATATAAATGCACAGGTTGTTATTCGGGTATACACACGACGCCACAGCGACTGACCACTTTTGTAAGCTACTATTATTATATTATACAGAAAACCATCAGTATCCATGAGATAGTCATTCAAAATGTCATGAAAAAGTGTGAACGAGATCCCTGAATCATGTTTGTATCTATTTTAACAATTTCATTTCTAACATTTTCTGAAAGTTCATCGAATGATGTTTTCGACATACGAAACTATTTAAAAAAAAATTGTCGTTCTGTCGCAGATCTTTATATAATGTATGATACAATCCTTTTAACGCCCTTTCGAGTAACAGGGGCTACACATGCATACGTCGAATACATCGGCGTTCTTTCTTTTTCAAAAGTAGAAGCAATAGTAATTGTAATAGAGTACTTGTTGGCATCTTGAGCAACTAAACTCGAATCAGTCAGTCGGCCACTGGCCACCACTGTAGCCCTGTAGTCGCTCTCAGGCGCTGCGCTAGCAGCCGGTGGCGATTGCGCGCGTTCGCTTTTGATGTGGACCCGTGTGAATCGGCTCTTACAGTTTGGATATGCATGTCCTGCATTTGTTTTACCGAAATTTGTAGTTAGTTTTTGATCAATATCTCTTCAATCACCTGTCACTAAGTTTATCTGCTACATCCAATATTTACTTCGACATATTCTCATTCAAAGGTCTTCACTTCCTTTTTCCCTGTCTGACAGTATTCCAATCTGCAGAAATGTATTTAAATTACATTCGGGTGCTACCTAGGTGCTTTGTCCAACTTCCTGTAAATTTAAAGCATTTGAAGTTTAATTTTATGGATAAAATAGGTAATAAATTACGTACCTATATGAGGTATCAAAATATATGAAGTTTTGTTAGTTGTTTAGTTAGTTGTCTTTCTAACAATTTCTCTTAATTTCCTTTTATGAAGGAAATCTATGAAACTAGGGTCCCGTCACTAGTGTATAAGCACTGCGGTACACGACTGAGTAATTAAGTACAAGCAAAGAACATATAATATATTATATGTTCTTTGGTACACGTAACTGGCTGCTGAGTAAACCACAACCATAGAATTATTCTGTTACAACGGTGAACATTCCAATATCTTGACACAGAAGACAGAATAGTTTTCTGTGTGATCTTGGTAATATTTACACGTTATCAGAAAGTGAGGTTACCAGAGTTGTCAACAATTTTTCGTAATATAGTGTATAGCGTTCCAGTTCCGTGACTTGTCTCTACAGCAGCAGAAAATTAGAACATACAGATCCAAATAAATTTTCGTTTATTTACCTTATGCTTATATGCATTTTTCGCAGTCATTATCATTTATTAAGCTGTAATTTATTACTGTACTAGAACGTTTATGCATATGAACCAAAAAAGTAATAGGATAACAGTAATTCGTAAATGTGCATTCGCTTTTTGCTTGACATTTAATAGTGTACTAGAATTCGTGTTACTTGCCATACTTATTTTAATAATTTAATTTAGAAAAATAAACGAACTTTGGCTTTGACACGCCTGTTGCAAATTCGTACAAAGCTGGAACCAATATGGCGGCCGATCATGCTCGGTACTTCCAGTCGCCTTTCAGAAGCCAGCCTTTGTGGCTCATTATCGTGCCGGGTTGCCATTTCGGTGGGGCTAGGTTCATCCTCGGTCGGTGGTTCCGTCTAATATTTATTTAAAAAATTGTCTGCAAAAATTAGAATCTCATGGCTCAGTATTTTCAGGTTTAGATCAAGCGAAGCGAGCGGAACGTTATATGTCATAATTGTTCGCCGTGATCTCCTACGTTCACCAATTTAGAGTAACGGGGTATGTGTTCGGTACCATAACACTACAAATCTACCTATATAATTATGTAACTACAAATAATTATTGACTTAATAAATAATGACGTAAAACCTGGAAACGTTCAATACACTTTTCCATTTCAAATCTTGCCTCTTACACATTTTCATCCGCGCAACACAATTTATCTAGGTGGAACAAGTCCTCCACATGGTCACCGACCCAGTTATTAACTTCGATTTTTCCCAGTGTTAGGCAGTGTTTGGGAATTGGATAAAATCGTAATCCCAAGCGATAACTTGGCCTACCCATTCTGCTATCACCGTTGCAGTCACCAAAAGCACAATGTTTGGATGCTCTATACTTTAGTCCCGAACTACTACTCATATGGCACGTTTGCAATAAAATATTCGTGTATAGACCAAGGAATTTATATAAACATATGCAAACAAAACGTCATGGTCCGAAACTGTCATGGAGCTACCGCGCATGCGCCGCAGCAATTTTATAATGAAAAGGTCTATTGGTTATTTTTCTTATAAATTTTTAAAACCTGTCACTGGAAAAAATATGACTCCATAAATTCACGACGAAACAGATTATGAAGAAAATTTGTTCTGCTTTCCATGGTAATTTGTTGCTCAAAATTAAAAAAAAAAATCAGCTGTGACTCGTATAAATATTGACGTTCACGGTTAGCGACTATATTTCCATTTTAACACAGTTGTTGGAGGCACTTCCCAAATACCCTACCAAATCACCTGCAAAATGAAAAGACAAAACGACTCACGCTTTCTAGTTTCCCGCTCGGTCGGCGTAACGCTATCCTTGAAATTCCAATATGGCGTTTATTTATATTCCAACTAGGTTTTGCCAATTAACGTTTTAGCGTGCCATTTTTCCCTTGTTTTCATTAGTAATCGCGTATTTTCTTTAACAAAATACATTTCGTGACGGGACATCACAACACATGGAATGCAAAATTCTGTTAATTACAACAAACTTTAGAAGAAAAAAGAAAAAGGATCCGCTTGGATTCGAACAAAAACTCATCGCGTGTTTCGGTACTGAGCTAAGCTTTTACATGTGTAGCATAAAGTTTAGCAGTCTATTAAAGCCCGTGAAAGTGGAAGTGGTCTACTTGGCAAAACCCAGTTGGGATATAGATAAGCGCTCTAATTTCTATGGGACTTCAAGGTAGCGTTCATATTTACTTCAAAGTATTTTGACGATCGTTTGTACCTTGAAGGAAGAGTATGGATACAGAACGCACGTTCTTTACCTTGCACAGGAGTGTTGCCAAAATTTGAGAAGATTTGGTGGCAAACAAAGTGGTGAAACTAAAGTTGTTGTTTAGAATTCATTTAATTTAACTTAAAATAATGAAAGCGGCGTTTGGAATTATGCAATTAGTCATATCACTTTAAGAATTGTTGTTCCAAATTTCGGAATAGAGACTAATAAATTGAGGTTACGCCCCTTTTTTTGTTGCCAAATAGTAACACAAACATCTGTTTTATTACTCCTCCTCCTCTTCTCTCCTCTAGGGTTTGTATTTTGTTTAGTAGGTAAAGCCATTTTGATTTCACTTATTCATTAATATAAATTTTTTGATTTTGATTAGTAAAATGATACTCAAAGTTTGCATTTTAGGTCTTTTTCTTTTTAGCTTCATGTTCAGAATTTGGCAGTTCCTTTTAAAGTAGTTAAGTACATAGTGTTTTTGTATCACAATTTCGATTATCAAGGTTGTTACAGATACTTAATGCAGAGTGGAAAGCTTACCTACCCAATCATTTTAAGAATTCAAAAAGTACGTGGAATGCCTTAATATATTTATTTCTTCAGATAATGACGGATGCGAGCCTTTCTTTTCAGCAAATTTATGCTCGATAAGTACATGTTTTGTTTTTTAATCGTGAGGTCTTCCAGTTTATCTAAAAGAAACTCTTACTTTATATTACACTCGACTTTTAATTATTATTCTTTTTAACCACTTTGCCTGAATGGAGAAATAATGAATAATCGTTCGTCTTAAACCCTAAAATGGAGAGCACATCTAGGTACATAAACTTGCCATATTTATTTCCGGCAGACTTATCAGCTAAGATGTTCTATAGAATGTCTTTGATCATCAGGAACGAATAAAAGCTAAATAAGTATAGATAAACTAGTAACGCAGCAATTTAATACATTATATTGGATCTACTTTCTTCCAATTTTATAGAGAATTCACTTCTTGATTTACAAGTTACAAGCTATTAACCGTAGCAAAACACGATTAAACCATGTACTATTACTGCCCGCCATCATATCATATGCAAACAATTTTTTTGTTTAGAAAGTACATGGTACTTGCAGAAATGCCATCAAAGAATATGCCTCTTTCAGAAGTCTCGAATACGTCACCGTTTACTTTTACGCTGTATTACCGGCTGCTGTAGCTGTAGCTGTAGCGCTGTCCACTGTTTGAGAATCACTGTAACATATGGTAGTCGGCCATCTTCGTTTATATTGACAGTTCGAGCGAGTGTCGTTTCGAGCGAATGTCGCATTTGGTTTCGCGCGAGTGTCGTTTCGAGCGAACGTCGTTTCGAGCGAGTGTGGCTCAAGCGTTGGTATAACTATGAGAAGTTCAAATGTAAATAAGCTAAGTAGCTCTAAAGTATTGAAAAAAGAATGTCAGTTGTCAGTATCAGCTGTCAGATATAGCAGTGGATAGTTGTTTTGTCACGTTGCGAAGTGCAACTTAAGTTACTTTTGTTGCACATTTTACAATTTATTATTGTATACCAAGATGTCTAAAGCTCGAGGAAGCAAGAAGAAATTGAATTTAGAGGACGATTTCGATGATAACACCAAGGCATCAGTAAACACTAACGAAATAGCTAGTATAACCTCGAAAACTAACAAAGCGAGAAATACTAAAAAAGCAAAGGGCAAATCTAAAAAGGACGATTGGAGTGACGATGAATCAGATATTAAGACTACTTTAACAGTGCCAGATGAAGAAAGCGCACCTGTAACTAAATCTTCTAAGAAAAACAAGACGAAGCCGAAAAACACAAATCTTAGCGACGATGAACATATGTCAGAAGAAGAAATCAAGCCTGCTGCGAAGAAAGCTGCAAAGAAAGGTAAAAGTAAAGGAAAGAAAACTGAATGGAGTGAGGATGAAGCTGATGTGAAACTGGACGCAATGTCTGATGAAGAAGTTCAACCGGTTACTAAAAAGTCTGGAAAGAAAGGTAAAGAACTTATAATACTTAAGAATTTTAGGTATATTTTAGGTAAACTGAAGATGAGGTATATTTTTTTTTATATCGAGACGTACATTTTACTGTACATTTTACTGTACAGCATGCTAAAATTCCGCACAATACAGAAAAATTCAATACGCATGGACACCCTATACTTGGGCCGCCCAACAGACGGAGTGATCACCCTGCAAGAACGTGCTGTAGCGGGGCCAATAGTAATTTAAGACGACTGAATTGGAGTGATGCGACTTCGTTGGGTCTAAAGAAAGCGCATCACTGCGGTTCTGTCCTCCTAAATGGGGAGACCCGCTTAATCGAATTTATAACTTTTAGTACTGTAATATCAAGCATAAATAGAATATGTATCGCGTACCACGTAAAAATTTTGATTATGTGCCGTGCTGAACGAAAAATTTGCAACTTAGAAAGCAGCATGACCGGAATGGCTAAAACGCGCGCTTTCTGTGGCGTAGGAGACCTATCCGTTGCGCCGCGGTGTTTACGCGTCTCCCTGGAAAAAGTGGGAGGAGTCGAGATATAAACGAGCGCTCAGGGTGCAAACGGATCGGTTTGCGCATGTGAAAATCCCTACCTAATCTGTCGGGCCCAGTGGTCAAGTACGTCACCAGCGTCATTCAAATATTGTGTCTCGAGCGTGACGCATGTTTCGTATTTAATTATGACGAAAATAAGACTCAAATGTAAAAATCGAAAGTTGCGGAATTTGTTTTGGGTAGTAAACTATTCAATATGATCATTTTCAAAATTTGCGGGTTTTCCCCGTTGATAGTGGTCCCGCCTAGAGCACGTTCTTGCAGGGTGATTACTCCGTCTGTTCGGCGGCCCAAGTATAGTATAGATGATTATTTTTGTCCAATACACTTGATGCCACTGAGATGTGTTTGCATTTCTCGGACAGCAACAATTTAACGTAGGCGGCCTAGCCGTTTGAAATTTATTAACATTAAAAATGGCATAATTTGATTTATAGCGGTTGGTTTTCACTTTTTATTGTGTTCTTCCTTTTATTTTAGCAACAATAAGGTGCTTTTTATTAATATTTTAAAATCGTTTGAGGGATGCAATATTTTTCTTGTTGATTAGGGACAAATTAAAAAACTTCAAATACTGATAAATGTATCCCCTATCAAATAGGGTAGATAGTTTCATGGCAGGCATTGAATTATAGAACTAAATCCAGATTTTTTGTGAAGCAATCATAATGTGTCTCCATGTACGTACGTGCTTTTAAGCAAATCTTTGTTTAAATATTGCACGTTTTGAATGGGTATGGAAAACCGCAGACCAACTGGTTTCGTCCTTTTGGGACTTATCAGTACGGTGCAACAGTGCTTTCCCCTACACACTCAAACCATGCAATTTAACTTGCTATATAATATGCTGCCACGCTCTGGACAGATATCAGCAAGTGACAATTACTTTGAGTAATTATCTGGGAGTAATCAGTGGTACTGGACCGTTCGAACAACTACTCCTCGGGCAAATACCCTGTCAGGCATGTGTTGGCTGTGCTGCTGACTAGATAAAACTTTTTTCTGACTTGTTTGGCTAAATATTATATTTATACGATTTTGGTGATAAACTAGCGTTACCTTGATAAAGGAAAATCCTTTGACTTAATTTTGCCATTTTTACAAACCTTTTGTGAGTACAATCCCCTTATGCTATTTGGGAAAATTTCGATCTTCCTCATATTGAATTGCATATTACATGTATTAAACTAATGTGGTTTTGTATTTGTAAGTTTAATAATATCTTCAGAAAAATCAAAAAAGAAACAAGAAATTGATTCAGATGATGAAGACAAGGAGTCTGTATCCACCAATCAATCGAGTAATTTAGGAAAACAGATGAAAAAGAAAGGAAAAAAAGGTAATGTAGAAATGATTTTAAAATTCTATTATTATACTTGTTGCTCAATATATTGTAGGTAAAGGAATTAAAAATGGCGATTGGTCTGATAAAGATAGTGATGTAGAATTAAAAGTACCAGAAGATGAAGAGGAAGAAGTTCAACCAGTCAAGAAAGGAAAAAAATCAAGTAAGACTAAGAAAAAAGTTGAAAATGAAGAAGAAGGTGAAGAAATTAATGATGTGCAAGAAGAAATCGCTCCTGAAACAGCTATTGAGAATAAAGAAGAAAAGACAAGTGAAATAATCGAAGACACTGTTCTTGACAAAACAGAAAAGATAAAACCTCCAAAGACCTCTAAAAATGTAGAGAAAGCTATAGATGACATCTCGGAAGAAGTTAAATCTCTTGATATTGACAGTGAAGATAAAGGTGATTTGAATGAAAAGAAGCTCACTCACAAAGAAAAGAAGAAATTAAAGAAGCAACAGGAATATGAAAAGCAAATGGAAACTATGCTTAAGAAGGGTGGTCAGGGACATTCGGAATTAGACAGCAACTTTACTGTTTCACAAATGCAGAAGACATCTGGTCAACTTGCAGCTTTAGAAAATGCAGTCGATATTAAAGTAGAGAATTTCAGTATATCTGCCAAAGGAAATGACCTGTTTGTTAATGCTAATTTATTAATTGCTAATGGAAGGCATTATGGTCTCGTTGGCCCAAATGGGTAAGTTGCACAGTTATTGTTTCCAAAAGGGAAAGAAATTATTTACTAAATTCTTAGGCACGGTAAAACTACCCTGTTGCGACATATAGCTCAACGTGCTTTTCCCATCCCTCCAAATATAGACATATTGTATTGTGAACAAGAAGTGGTAGCAGACGATTTCTCAGCTGTAGAATCTGTGTTAAAAGCTGATGTTAAAAGAACAGAGTTATTAGAGGAATGTAAAAAATTAGAGGAAGCATTCCAAGGACAGTTAGATGCTCAAGAACGTCTAAATGAAGTTTATGCCGAACTAAAGGCAATAGGTGCAGATTCGGCAGAGCCACGAGCAAGGAGAATTCTAGCAGGTTTAGGATTTACTAAAGGAATGCAAGTGAGTATTTTATTTATTGAATTATAGAGGAAGCTTTAATTACTTGTCTTTACCATAGGATAGAGCAACTAAAAACTTTTCGGGAGGTTGGAGAATGAGAGTGTCTCTAGCTAGAGCTCTCTTCTTAGAACCAACTTTGTTGCTGTTAGATGAACCAACGAATCATTTAGATCTAAATGCAGTTATTTGGCTAGATAAGTAAGTCTTTCAATATTAATATTTGGTTTTAGAAATCACTTTTTTTTCTTCAGTTACCTACAGGGGTGGAAAAAGACGCTGTTAATAGTATCGCATGACCAGTCCTTCTTAGATAACGTTTGTAATGAAATTATACATTTAGACCAACAAAAACTGTATTATTATAAAGGAAACTATTCTATGTTCAAGAAGATGTATGTTCAGAAAAGAAAAGAAATGATTAAGGAATATGAGAAACAAGAAAAGAGGCTGAAGGAAATGAAATCCCATGGCTCTTCCAAAAAGCAAGCTGTAAGTAGTTGAAGATTTTATACTTTCACACAACTCCACCATGATTGTACTACCACGAATTAAGACGGCATGCATGTTTATCATGGCACCAGCACAATGTCAGTCTTCAAGGTGTTACTATTGTTCTGTTATTGCTAAAGATTTTGAGTTCACCCCAAAGTTAATGCATGTAATCGGGTGTACTCGCACAAAATCAGAAAAAATTTCATTTAATGACATGTCGTAAACCAAATCGGTGTGGCCCCCAATATCTTTAACCCATAATGTAGGCATTCTAAATTAATTTGGAATCTTGAATGTCACAGAGATGTAACTTTTGTTAAGATAAAATGACATACAGTGAGGCTCATATTAAAAGAACCCGTTAATATTTGAAGACCACAATGCAAAAAGGGGGAATGTCAATTTTTCTATTAGTTGCAGAACATTAACTTTAATATTCAAAACAGTATCGTCATCGTTCAACTTAACGCAAACATCTGAATATTTTTTACCTGAATCACTAGACACTGTACTTTCTAAATTTAAAAGAACGAATTTTTGAAATTAAAATTATTTATTTTTTATTTTATTTTTTTCTCATTAAGGTCATAACGTACATTGCAAGAACAGGGAGAGTCATATAAATAAGTTTTTGTTCAAATATTGCATGTTTTGAATGTGTATGGAAAACCGCAGACCAACTGGTTTCGTCCTTCTGGGACTCATCAGTATGGTGCTCTCCCCCACACACTCAAACCATGCAATTTAGCTTGCTATATATGCTGCCGCGCTCTGGACAGATATCAGCAAGTGACAACTACTTTGAGTAATTATCTAGTATTAATTAGTGGTACTGGACCGTTCGAACAACTACTCCTCGGGCAAATACCCCGCCAGGCATTGAATTATAGAACTAAATCCAGATTTTTTGTACTACGAGACGTTTCAGACTGCTACCCTATCTAAGAGAGCACCGTACTGATGAGTCCCAGAAGGACGAAACCAGTTGGTCTGCGGTTTTCCATACACATTCAAAACATGCAATATTTGTACAAAGACCTGCTTAAAAAGCACGTACGTACATGGAGACAAATTAGGATTGTTTCAAAGCCATCTTAGATGGGGTAGCAGTCTGAAACGTCTCGTAGTACAAAAAATCTGGATTTAGTTCTATAATTCAATGCCTGGCGGGGTATTTGCCCGAGGAGTAGTTGTTCGAACGGTCCAGTACCACTAATTAATATAAATAAGTAATATAATAAACTCGCTTTGAAGAGAATCACTTTGATAATATTATAAGAGAACATAAACGAGAGGTACTGGACCGTTCAAACAACAATTCCTCGAGCAAATACCCCGACAGGCATTGAATTATAGAACAAATCCATATTTTATTGTAAGTACTACGAGATATCACAGATTGTTACTGCAGCCACTGGTGTTGAAACCTTCATAACATCATAACGTATCTTTACGTACATTACTTCAGAGCAAGGTTTGTTTTAAATTAAATATGTTGCGTTCAAAATGATTACAGAAAACTGCAGACAACTGGTTTCGTCCTTGTGGGACTCATCAGTGCAGTGCTTTCTACATTCTGTTTATACGCAACTAATTTGCTTGTTATGCTAACATACGTTGATCATTTTTTACGAATTGTTTAGATGTAATGAGTGGAACTGATGAGTCCCACAAACACGAAACCAGCGGTCTGCAGTTTTCTGTAATCATTTTGAACGCAACCTATTCAATAAACATAAACATCAGATTCTCAAAATAGAATTCCTTTGCTTTAAGTCCGCTAAATTACTTTAGGTGCTGCAAGACCTTATATTTCTCAAAAGATATAGCCAGTAAAGCTAAAAGCATAAAAGCTATACCTACCTAACTTTCATTGAGTAAAAATTCATTGTTTTACCTTTAAGTACTTTTCCTGATAAGAAGCAGAATTCGTTGGCTTCTCTTATTGGGGGTTGCTGCATTGAAGAAGACTATGGCCCGGTTTTTCAAAGAAACAAACACCGGATTAAGTTTGACACCGGCTTCGTTGCTATGCTACAACCAATCAGAAAGCCGGTATCATAACGAAACCGGTGTCAGACTTAATTCGGTGTTGGTTTATTTGAAAAACCGGGCATAAGACTAACTTGAAGTTCACGAATAGGTTTAGTCAGAAATGGATATTTTTAAATACTTTTACTGGAGGTAACTTGACCAGTTCCGAAACATTACTTGGTCGACATCTATGACGTCAAATGGCGAAGGTTTAACTTTAGCATTTTCAAAAACTGTTAAGGTATTTAATCTTCCAAAAATTCGACATGGTAAATATGACTCTCCTCCTTCTTGCAATGTATCGCGTTGACGTTCCCCGTTTTTGCAATGTCCATGTATTTTAAAACGTTTATTTTGTGGAGACTATCCCCTTACTTGCATTGTACGTAATGAAAATGAATTTTGCATGACTAGAACTACCTATTAGTAACAAAATCTAATTTTCCCCTAAAATGTGACATTCCCCCTTTTTGCAGTGTGCTCTTCATTTCATAAACAATAGAAATTAAAAATAATGTTTTGCAGAAAATCGTATATTGAATTTTGTTGCTTTAACGTCTGGCGTTCCTCAGGGCTCCAACCTGGGATGCCTGTTCTTTACCCTGTTTTTTCAACTCTACGTTCTTATATTATAATCTTAGCAATGGGATCATTACACTAAATAGAAAATCGAGATAATTTTGATACAAATAAGAAACTAGGTGTTTATTGGCCCTCTGGGTTACATTTATTTTCTCACCGATAGCCCAAAATTTAAAAAATGGCGATTTTAGCACGAAGCGCACCTTCAGAGAATTAAACACAAACACATGCTGCCCCGGTTACGTCATTAGCTTAGAAGCGCTTGTGATTGGTCGTCTGAATTGGTGTTTTGATACCCAGAAAGCTAACGTTACGTGGAGTTTGAGCCGGTAAAGTAGGGAGCAATAATGTTAGGAATAATCAGAATTTGACATTTGGAAATTTATTATTTTTATTTGTATTGGGTGCATAAATAGTTCTCTGCCGTTTATTTATGTGTTTCTATTCTTATTTATTGTGTCAATTAGTGCATTTGTGTACGGAAAATAGAGCAAGGTTTCGTTAAAGCCGATTCAGACAATTTATCGGCAGTTAGTAGTGAAATGATTGACATATTATTTTTTATTCAATTTGGACTATTTCAGCCCTGAAATGAAAAATATTGAAACGAAACGGTGAGTGCTTCATTTATTTGGGAACTAGACAAACTGAAAAACAACACTGGACACTATCTGTCAAACTACTAGACTGCCATGATTGTTTATAATTCAGTTTACGTTTGACTCGTTTGACAAACAACGGTTGTACTTTCCTGCTAATATCGGGAATTCTCGGCATTGCCCCGGATACGTCAATCATTTAAAAGGCTTAAAGGGACAGCGTCTTAACTTTGATGCTGGTTTAGATGCCTAAAACGTTTGCTGTGAGAAAAATAAAAAAATACCGGTCAAATATTTTACAACGACCCCATTGTGAGCAGTTTTATAAGATAAAGTTTACTGTAACTTTTAAGTGTAACCTAGTGGTGTTGAAGAAGTGAGTAAAATAGAAATAATTTAAGGAAGATCGGCATTTTAATTTTAAAAAAAAATGTGGACAAAAATACCCTGTACCTACATACAGAGTGACCCATTTGATAGTGGGCACCTCTCTGAAATTTTTATTTGTTGATCAATTTAAACGATATTTTTCTGAATAATAGAGCTTCAATAACTCTACTGTGATGCCAAATATCAAAATGAAATTTAAAATTTCAATGCCTACATCGAATTTTTTTCAAGGCCAAAAATCCAAAAAAATTATCAATTTTTAAGCTCTACTCTGAGTACGCTACTGGATTTAGGATTTAGGGTGTGGCCAAAATTTAACAAAAAATATTAGTTTCTAGCAGATTTTCTACTATATCCAGTGGCGTACTCAGAATAGATAAAAAAACGCGAACCCTTTTTTGGATTATTGGCCTTGAAAAAATTCGAAGAAGGTCTTGGAATTTTAAATTGCATTCTGAAATGAGGACATTTATCCCAAAAGGCAGTTCGTTACTGAACTTCACTTATAAATTTTTCTGTGTCAATAGCAATGTTTTTTTAATTGATTTTGGTACTTATTTTCACTTTCAAACAAGCAACAAACAGAAACAGCAATAAAAATGTCGTACCTGGTGTGAAGCTATTTATTTGAAACAATGCCAAATTGGCTGTGCGAAATAATGCAAGATGTCGACACCAGAATTCTCGCCACCATTTCAAAAATTTCGTTTAAACTTTTTGATGTGGTGACATCTTCTTGAGCAAAGCTAAAATTGTTTATTTTTTCTTGAACAGGAGAAGAAACAGAAAGAAGTATTAACCCGAAAGCAAGAAAAGAATCGAACCAAAATGCAGAAACAAGAAGAAGAAACAAATATGACTGAATTATTGCAGAGGCCACGAGAGTACATCGTAAAATTTTCTTTCCCAGAACCACCACCTCTGCAACCTCCTATATTAGGATTACACAGTATGGTGGTATTTTTAATCTCTTCTAATTTTGTTTACATATGATATTCTTTTAGATTGTACATTTGCTTATCCTGGACAGAAATCCCTTTTTGTTAACGCTGACTTTGGTATTGACATGAATAGTAGAGTTGCAATTGTAGGCCCGAATGGTGTTGGGAAGTCCACATTTCTTAAACTGCTTGTTGGGGAGCTGCAGCCTCAAGTGGGAGAAGCAAAGAAGAATCATCGGCTGGTATATTTTATTTTCGAACACTTCAGTTTTTTGTAGTTATTATTTTCTTGTTCCAGAGGATTGGTAGATTTGACCAACATTCTGGGGAGCATCTCACAGCAGAAGAAACACCTTCAGAATACTTAATGCGTTTATTTGATTTGCCATATGAGAAGGCCCGAAAACAATTAGGAACTTTTGGTCTTTCAAGTCATGCTCATACCATAAAAATGAAGGACCTTTCTGGTGGTCAAAAAGCTCGTGTTGCTCTAGCAGAATTGTGTCTTAATGCACCTGACGTTATTATTTTGGTAATAAAAATTCACGTACAATTCTTAGTTAAATTTCATTGTATCGATTTTATTTAGGATGAGCCGACAAACAATTTGGATATAGAATCAATTGATGCTTTAGCAGATGCGATCAATGGGTATAGTGGAGGGGTGATTATAGTATCTCACGATGAAAGACTTATAAGGTAAATATGAATGTTACAAATTTTATATTTTTTATATTTAATAATTTTCACAGAGATACTGATTGTTCGCTATATGTAATTGAGGATCAAACCATAAATGAGGTGGAAGGGGACTTCGATGACTATAGGAAAGAACTGCTTGAAAGTTTGGGAGAAGTTATTAACAGTCCAAGTATTGCTGCGAATGCTGCTATAGCCCAGTGATATCAAGTGTCCTCCAATAAACAATGCAATTTTGTATCAGTAGTAATAATAATTTATGATGCTATATAAATGAATCTTATATACAAATTGTTATGAATTACTGTTACTACATTGAATATAAAGTAATCTTAATTCAACATTATGGTTATACTCAAACTTTAAGAAAAATAAAGAATTTAATTTATTAATTGCTTATTTAAACTTACGGAAATATGATTAAATTGCCTGATCAAAATGTGTTTAAAGATCCCGATAAATAATTCGAGACTATGAAATACAGAAAATAAATATTGGACACTAGCATATGCGGATGATATAGTCCTCTTGGCAAAGGATGAGAAAGAACTAAAGGAGATGCTGAGAAGAATCGAAAGATATTTGGAGAAGAAAGAACTAGCATTGAACACAGAGAAGACTAAAATTATGAGATTCAAGAAAGGGGGTGGAAGAAGTCGCATAGAGAAGTGGGAGTGGAAGGGGGAAGAGTTGGAGGAGGTAGGGGAGTTTAAATATCTAGGATTCACCTTACAAAAGAATGGGCGCCAGGAGAAGCATGTAAGAGAGGTAGTAAGAAAGGCAACAAAAGCAGGTATGGGGAATAGGAAAGAGGAATTTTTGGGGGCGACTGGAAAAGAAGAGTAAAATTTGTTTGATGCATTGGTGAGCAGCATAGCCATGTATGAAGCAGAAATTTGGGAGTGGGAAGAGAGAGAGAAGATAGAGGGGATCCAGGAAAAGTACATAAGATGGACACTGGGCTTAGATTGGATAACGCCAGGATACATGGTAAGAGATGAAACAAACAGAGAAAAACTAAGAACCAGGGCAGGAAAGAGAGCCATGAAATATGAGGAAAAGTTGAGAGGTGGGGGCAGGAACGAGTTAGCCAAGCAGTGTTGGGAAGAGCTACGGAAGGGAGGAAGAGAAAAATCGAAATGGGAGGAGAAGAGAGAGAAATTTTATCAGGAGCGAAGTTATGCAGCAAAAGAAGTGGAGAACTTGAGAACAGCAGGATGGAACATGGTGAGAGAGGTAGAGGAGAGAGACAGGCAAATACAGGTGCAGGATAAAGAAGAGAAGATAAGACAATCGAGATACAACAACCAATATAAAGAAATAAGGACAGCGGGACTGCCGAGATATCTACAAAGTAGGGGAAGGGAAGAGAAGGTAATAAGGGTGGCAAGGTTTAGACGGGGAAATATGAGGTTTTAGGAGTATAATACTTACAGCGGATTGCCAAAGTGTACTTCAAAAAGTAAACAAATGGCGGGATGTTACATGCTCTCATTGACACCCGGTATAGCATGAAGTACAATATAATATATTATACAGGATGTTCCAGAACGTTTTACACAGGTTATAGCTCCAACTATAAGAGATACCGAAATGGAACAAAAACCATTTTGTACTCTGTTGATGGTGGAGTACAAAACCCGAAGAACGTAACCACCCCCGGAGCTGCCACCTTCAACATAGTGCCCCTAGTTATTATTTTTTAAATAGCACCCTGTATATTCTGTGAAGGAGCGTGACGAAGAATCAAATTCTCTGTCACATTTTTTTGAAATTTAAAATTGACCCATCAATGGCGGAGAAAACAGATTTTTTATTTATGTTTAAGTCGGCCTTGGAATTATTAACATTTAATGGAACAGAACAAATGACTACCAGCTTCCTTAAAAAAATAATACTTCAAGATTTAACAGTGCTACACTTGGGCCGCCGAACAGACGGAGTGATCACCCTGCAAGAACGTGCTCTAGCGGGGCTAATATTAATTTATGACGACCGAATTGGAGTGATGCAACTTCGTTGGGTCTAAAGAAAGTGCATCACTGCGGTTCGGTCCTAAATTGGTCCCGCCTAGAGCTCATGCTTGCAGGGTGATCACTCCGTCTGTAAGGCGGCCCAAGTATAATATTTAATTATTGTAATCTGAGGGCTACCAATAACTAAAACTAGTCTGATAGGAATTAATCAAGACGTGACAGATCAGGTCAGGGTATAACTAGCCTGCCTAGGTCTAGTTAATGTTAAGTATATGACAACTTGCAACTTTGCAGCGGATTGACTTCAGCCTAACAGCTAGCAAACGTGTAGTGGAAAGTATTTAACGACGAGCAGGCGCAGTGGATAATTATCAGTTATTCCACTGTTTACATACAGCAAGCGTCAAACGTGATGACGAGCGACAGAGATGCGTATTTGAGTAATTCCCACTATTCACCCACTACAATGTCGACCGGGATTGGTTTTCGGTGGACGCAGGCAATTGTCAGTGGCGCACGATGAACTTCATAATAAATTCATCTATAGTCAAAGTAACCTCGTGCCACTGCCTGAATCTGTTTTAAATTAGGGCGTGGCCTTACCTGCGCGGGCTCCCGCCATCACGTTTGACGATTGCTGTACCAATTTATTAAGGTCCTGTATATGACGGGATTGCACCCAGGTGCTTCTATGTACATCTCCCAACTGGCTAAAATGACAAATCCAGACACCAAAAGCAGCATAATCGCCCAACGAGACCATCTGCATCTAAGTGGAGACTAAGAACATTACTGAATTTCAAACAAGAGTTAAATATTTTATTTTCTGTACACGGAGTGGGCCAATAGTGCGTAGTCCATCCATATCTCTGGTTCTATTCAAGATATCAATATGAAATTTTACTTGTATGTGAAGAACCCTACGAAGATTCTGATAAAATTATTTTGCTGCTAAGAACCAAACCAAAGATTCGTTTTTTTAATGAAATGCCCGACAATTATTTAGGTATTTGGATTTCCCATAAAATTTCGTGCAGGTTTATATATTACACGTTGGGGTTTAGAGTAAGCGATGTTAAGATATTGTCCAGTGTCTAAGATTTCTTTGTTGCACTAGGTTCAGACTGCCCTATTTGTAAAATCCATTAACACTTCTTCTAAAATTCTTCATATTGTATAGAGTGGTCAACTTGCGCAAAATTGAGCTTTTCTCAAAAATTTTAAATGGAACAACCCATATATTATTAACAGATTTGATAGCCAGTTTATTAAGCTTTTGATGTAGATATTCGGCAGGTCTACAACTGATGATTTAAACAGAAATAAAGTTTGATCCTTAAAAATTGAGATTTCTGCCGTGATTTTATACCGTTTTTGGGGAATATTCCCTATTTTGCCACTCACTTTGCTTTTACACATTATTATGTCCCTGTGTAAATTGGGGTCACCAACTCACGCCCACCACTGCATTCTTAAAAAAGTTACATCCATTAATTTATGCACTTTCTTTGAATTACTAACCCCAGTTAAGATAATTTTCTATCTTCAGAAAATGCAATGCACATAAGTTGTCCAAACTTGCTCAATAATTCAAAGCAAGTGTGAAATTCAATTGGTACTTCGCAGTGAAAATAGTTGCTATTATAATATGAATTATTATACATTTCAGAGGAGAATGGAGTGATGTAGCGTGCACACAAACAAGTTTTCCTGTGCGTACCACGGTTTCTAGGCAACAAAGACGCGATTGTCCATTTTCCTCTCACTTCAATGTGGGACAGTTGCTGCATTTTATTTTTAACAGTTTCTGACTTAAATAGTGCGCCACTGGTGATGCAGCTTATGCATGACGCCATTAATTTTACGCGGTTTTAATGTTGAAATTACAACGGATTTATTCAGACGTCAATCATGGACTGATGTTCTCGGTGCGGTCCCTAAATATGCAGCCGTATCCCTCGGTCTCGCATATTGGGCCACGCTGTATATCTAGGCGGGTCGGGTCGTTCTCTTATGAACGATTTCTAGTGTTGTATTTACGGTTTGGTCGGTGGAAGATTTTTTCGTTGACAACTCTTAAGCTTTCAGTCGCAGAAGGGTGGGTTCTTACGATTGCTAAACGAAGAGTAAATAATAGAGCATAAACAAAATAAAACTGACTCTATTAATTTAACTATGTACATTAAAAAGAATTGAATAGATAAAACGGAATATACAGTGTGTCCACAGATGGACTTAACTATACGTGTAAAAACTTTTATTTTCGATTTTTCGAGAAAAAGTCATTCTTCATCATTTCTCTTGCTGTTTATATGAATACGATTCACGTTGAGAAATTTTTATTTTTTGTGCAGGGTGGGCAAAAAATATAAAAATGTAGATTGGCAAAATTAAAAATCTTTGAATCAAACTCTTCTGAAGCATCAAAATGAAAGAGCTTAGAAGGAGAAATCGAAAAGCCAAATAAAGTTTTTTCATAAAATGATAGATTACTAAGATATGTGATATTAAAAATAAAACAGATTTTTCTTTTTTCCGTATCTTAATATCTCTTATTATTTTTTCAAGACTACTGCTTGTAATGAAACGTTATGTACCACTATTTTCAAGTTTAGGTATAAAGGGTGTTTCAATGTTGATGTTGGAGGGTTTCAGGTTGAATAAAACTTTAAAACCGTTTGTCATTTACCCTCCCATTTACCTTAGTGTATTAAGTTAAATAAATATTGATTTTTGGCTTTTAGATATCTCCTTCTAAGCTCTTTCATTTTGATGCTTCAAAAAAGTTTGATTCAAAAATTTTTAATTTTAAAAAATTACATTTTTATATTTCTTGCGCACAAAATCAAAG
The DNA here is from genome assembly GCA_963966045.1 of Xestobium rufovillosum. Lineage (NCBI taxonomy): Eukaryota > Metazoa > Arthropoda > Insecta > Coleoptera > Ptinidae > Xestobium > Xestobium rufovillosum. The sequence goes on from OZ014496.1 coordinate 19,933,493, forward strand.
TTTCTCAACGTGAATCATATTTATATAACAAGCAAAAGAAATTATGAAGAATGATTTTTTTCCAAAAAACTGAAAATAAAAGTTTTTAGAAGTATAGTTAAGTCGCCATCCGTGGACACACTGTATATGCAAAAATACGAGATATTTACATTGAAATAAAAAGCGGTTCTCGCGGAGTCTCCTAATAGTACGTTTGTGGCCCGTCGTGTGATCAAAACTGAATTATTAATGCAGTATCGGAGTCTACGTGGGAGCACCGAAAGGTGCCGACTCCTATACGGGTTTCGGTAAGAGATTTTCGTCACAGCACCAGGGTACAATCTCGTTGGGGGACGCCACTAGCTTATCCGTCGCAAATAAGTAAATGTCCTTCCTTAAGATTTCAGCAAAAACCGCCCATTACCCGGATGCGATTGATTTCTGCCGGTATGTCGCCTCAGTTACAGGCACGAGTACCACACAAGTGTGCGAAATCGATCTAATCTTCACAGACATCATCATCATCATAAGGTTCTCAGTCCGAAGACTGGTTGGACGCGTACCTCCATTCTTTTCTATCCTGAGCTAACCTACGCATTTCCCTAAAAGTAGAACATCCTACATCCCTAACTATTTGAGAGCAGTAGTCTAATCTAGGCCTACCCCTACCTCTTTTTATTCCTATCTCTGACTCTAGTATGTCACGAACTATTCCTTCGTGTCTTAGAAGGTGTCCTACCATCCTATCTCTCCTACTCTTTATTGTTTTCCATACCTTTCGCTTTTCCCCAACTCTTTCTAATACTTCCCTATTGCTAACCTTATCTATCCACGGTATCTTCATCATGCGTCTGTAGCACCACATTTCAAACGCTTCTACTCTTTTTCTATCCGCTTCTCCTATTGTCCAAGTTTCGCACCCGTATAATGCCGTACTCCATACATACGACGTTAAGAGTCTCTTCCTAGTCTCTATATTAACCGTTCTCGAGCATAACAGTTGTTTCTTTTTGTTAAACGCAACTCGGCCCTGCGCCATTCTTTGTTTTATATCTTTAGTGCTCCTGTCTTCACAGACAGACACTTTCAATTCCCCAGCTTGAACATATTTCACTCATTTGTTACGAACAAGGTAGGCCAGTCAGGTTGTAGCTGATTAGTGTTTAATTGTGGATATTTAATAATAATAATAATAATAATAATAATAATAACATTTATTGAAAAGAAGTTTACAACCTTCAAAAGGATACAGCACAGCAAAGCTGGTATTTCCTAAAAGTAATCTAATACAAAAGAAACTAAGTGCATAAAACTAAAGTTAGGTAAAATTGAAATGTGACAACAGAGCCCTGATCAGCGCAGCGAACCGTCACTTCTCTGCAGATCCAAAAACGTTGACCTCATTCTTAATACGAAGGATTCCAAAGTCCCAGACTCAGTAAAAATGGTATGATACTTGTTAAGAAGTTTTGGCGCAATGTAAGCAAAAGCAGATTCGAATTTCGAGGAATTATGTAGGTAAGGGAAGAGTGAAAGTGTCAACGTTTCTTAGATCCACATTATGAGAGTCGCCACGCTTAACTAACAAGTCATTTACGTAAACAGGTGTGCCAAACTGTACAACATTAAAAATCAATTTACTTTACGAAAGCTCAAAACGGAATTTGATTTTCAGTAGACCCAAATCATTGTATGTATATGGGTGTAACGTGCTGTCTGCGATCGATATTATAGGTAAACCTAAGGCAGGAGTTTTGTAGTTTCTGAATTTTATGCTGCATTGTTTTAGTTAGAAAATTTTAGTAGACACTCTAGCAGTAATCCACGTGGCACAATATTAAAGAACTAACAAGGCGCGATTTAATGTCACTCGATAAGTAATATTTAAATTTGAATATCGATTTGAGTTTAGAATAGGCTATGCCTATTTTTTTCTTTACATGAACTCCAAAGCTCAGGCATGAATCTAGATAGACACCAAGGTTCTTTATGTTATCTGATAAGCAGAGTTCTACGTTATTAATACAAATTTTACAAACACCACTTGTAACAATGCGGCTACGGAGTACATTTGAGCCTAAGCATAGGGCTACTGATTTAGAGGAATTCAGCAGGAGACCATTATTATTAGACCACTCACAGATCTTATTTAAGATCGTATTCAGATCAGTTAAACCATATTGTAAATTTTCCGGGGTGCACGTCCTATACACCTGAGTATCATCGGCAAATTGATGAATATGACAGAGTGAGTTGTCAGTAACGGAGTGCAAGTCAGCTACAAATAGGGAAAATAAAAGAGGGGTGAGACAGTTGCCCTGGGGAACTCCCATAGTGATAGGTAGTTCGCCTGATATAGTACCATAGATTAATTGATTATTTTATTCTATGATAGTACTTTCCATCTTCACCGTTTGAGTTCTGTCTGAGAGGTAATTGGAGAACCATTGAACAGCTGCGGGGTCAAAGCCATAGAATTTCAGTTTGGTTAATAAAAGATTGTGATTAACCAAGTCAAATGCCTTAGAGAAGTCTAGGGCGACCAAGAGGGTAACCTGTCCTGTATCCATCCCCCGACAAACATAATCGGTAATCTTCATAAGAGCAGTGGCTGTGCTGTGTTTCGCACAGAAGCCTGATTGGAAAGGAGGCAGGATGGAATTAGAATGAAGATATTCAGAAATCTGTATACAGGGTTACAACTAATTCAAGGGCCACTATGGGAATATTTGAAACCGTAATACATACAAGGTTGGTCAAATGGGATAAAAGTTGCGTAATTATGGGGACATCTCACACACATTTACAGATCTCAAAATATTTCGTGGATCACTAGATATAACAAGAAATGTGAAATTTGCCGATTTCTTTAATCTTAAATATCTTTTTTGCTATTAGAGATAGTGATCTGAAATTTGGTACCGTTGCATAAGCAAATATTCTGCATCTAATAGTAGTCATATAATCTTCCTAAGCCTCCTAGTTTCTTCAGGGTGATAGTCAACTTTTGTTTTCCTTATGGGCGCCATATTGGTTTTTATTCGCATTAAATAGACAGAAAAACTCTGAATACAATGATACCAAACACATTATAAAAACTTTGAGGAGAAAATGCATATTAATAGATGTGATGCTAATAAAAATTTCGTTTGCAAAAAAATTATTTTCATCGTAAGAGATGTCAATTGATAACGAAAAGCAGTGTAATTGTCAAAATTCCAAAGCCGAGTTGAAAAAATGAAAAATATCGTTTTATCTATTAATATGCATTTTTTCTTCGAAGTTTTTATAATGTGTTTGGTACCATTGTATTCAGAGTTTTTCTGTCTATTTAATGCGATTAAAAACCAATATGGCGCCCATAAGGAAAACAAAAGTTTATCACCCTGCAGAAACTAGTAGGCTTGGGAAGATTATATGGCTACTATTAGATGCAGAATATTTGCTTATGCAACAGTACCAAATTTCAGATCACTATCTCTAATAGCAAAAAAGATATTTATGATTAAAGAAATCGGCAAATTTCACTTTTCTTGTTATATCTATAGTGATCCATGAAATATTTTCGAGATCTGTAAATGTATGCGAGATGTCCCCATAATTACGCAACTTTTATCCCATTTGACCAACCTTGTATGTATTACGGTTTCAAATATTCCCATAGTGGCCCTTGAATTAGTTGTAACCCTGTATAGACCAATTTTTCAGTGATTTTCATGAGGGTAGGTAAGATGCTTATAGGTCTCAACTCATTAAATTGTGTCGCCACTGGTACTTTAGAGAGAGGGGTTACCAACGCCTTTCTCCAAACGGCTGGCACAGAACAAGACGTTAGGGAGTAATTAATAATATGGAGGAGGGCAGAATCAAAGAAATCATACAATAACCGCAAGTAAACACCGGGAAATTATTCAAAACTTTAATACTCAAAATTTACAGGACGGTTCGACGGTTACTATCAGTCGATCACATGGCGAAGTCGGAACGGCCCATCAGGTACTAGTAGTTCAGATGAGAGCAGAAGAAGTCTGGTCCTCTTGAGTGGTGCAGTCTTCTCTTTTATAGCCCAGGGGAGGGGCTATTGGCGGCAGTGTGACGCTGAATTTTCCTACGCCAGCTTGGGTGTCATGTGCAGAGATTCATCACAGATTCTTGCTATCTCGCAAAGGTGGGCGTATTAAACTTCTACGTCACGGTAGAGCCGCGTGCAAAGATTAATTCGGGAATTCCTAACATCTCGCGTGATTTCTGTTTCATGTGAGGCGTGTTTAAGTCTTTCATCGGTGCATGCGTATACTGGCACTTATTATTTGTTCGGGGCTTCCTTCTGTTTCAATTTACCGGCAGCGGTCTCGTAGAATAATTACGGAATGCCAATCTAAGTTTGTTAAAGCTTTTAGGCATTATGTCGGTGCATTGTTACAAAATATAAACGATCAATACCCTGAAGTAAGTTTTGAAATTACGAACTTTATTATTAACCCCTAATCGAAACCAGATTCAATAAACATTATATTCACCATCATTATTCTATTACACATAGCTGGTACATATAAATTGTGGAAATAGAAATTATACATAAGAATCCACTATTAAAAAACTTCGTGCATATAAATATTTTAATCGCGTCTTCTTTTCTTGTCACGTGTTTCATGCCTTTCTGGTTCCTTGCGTTTACTTGCACGCTTGGCTTGACTCAAGAACTGATCCAAACCAAATGGATCCTCCTCTTTTTCAAACTGAACAGGGCCCGAACGCCCGGCTCCACTACGATCTGTACCACTAAACTCCTTATCTGGCACAAACCTGAAAAACAGAATTTTACAAAGACATTAACACAAGTAAAACCAATACCAATTAAATTTGTTTTGCTCAAATCTATACAATTTTAATGCATACCTATTAGTTTTAACAATCTTCTCAAGATCCTCCCCATAAACTTCTTTATCGACATTGCGACTGGGTCGGTACAAATGATTTGCCATAGACCCTCCATCCCTCCATGGTTTGTCATAAACATTATACCCTTCATCATCAGCATACCCTTGGCCCAACCCTTGAACTTGTCCAAACAATCTCTGATCAAACTGAGTTTCACCTGACGAGACACCTCTTGCGGGCATTCCCAATGCAATTTTTTCTGAAATATCACGTTCCCTTTCCCTCTGCAACTTAGATCTCTTATCAGGAGCAGCACGCGCAAGATTCCTTTCACGTGCACGTTCTTTATGTCTGTCTTGTCGTAACATTTCACGTTCTCTTTCTTCATCATCTCCAGTAGGGATATCGGCTCCAGGATGACCTGTTTTTATTCCTGCCCTCTCGTCACGCGCCTTCTGAGCAAGTTGCCGAAGATGTTCTTCTTTTTGTTCTTTTTCCTTTTGCGCTAATTTACGTTCAAGTTGTGCTCTTGTTTCAACAGCCTCTCGAGCTTTACGGTCAGCAATGTATAAAGCTTCAGCTAATTTAGCAAAATTTTCATTGATGTGCAATTGTTGCAGGCCTCGGCCATCTGCTGCAAGTCTTTTGTCCAGTGGCACGGTGTATCCTATTAAAAAAACGTCACAATAAAATCAAACGAATCTACACATACGTAGTAAAAGGTTACGCTACAACGGTGGGTTGAATTCGACAGGGAAATCAGGCTTAGTTTTTATTCAATGAAATAACAGTTTATGTTCAGAAATATTTAGCAACATACATGTGGTATGAAGCATTAGCCGTAAAAATAATCGCAATAGGCCCTGTTTGTGCTGTCTAAATATATCATTATAAAAGTGCAAGCATGCTACAAGATTACATCTAGAAAAAATATTTATAACAAAGCTTTCATGACGGTGAAAGCCTGCGTCGGGTGCGAGACCTATTTTCAGTAAGGTACAACAACTACAGTTCTACACCTACCAAGGTTTAGCTCAGTAAAAAGTCCAAATTCTACTGGTTTCCCTCACTTTACCTAACTGACGCGGCGAAAACAATTTCTTAATGATATGCCATGCGTTTCTCTAATGTTTAGTTTTCAAACGTTTATGTTTGGCAATACATTTTCCATGTTCGGTTTTTAAATGTGTCACCCGGTATGGGTTGGTCACACCTATATATTTCGGTTTAGCAATAAAATTTGATCAGCAGATTCTTACCTTTAGCATTCTTCCAGTTCGATATACAAGGAGGAATTTTCCACTCTTTTTGTTCTCTCACAGTTACTCTTCGAGTGGGACTATGTAAAACAGGCGCAGGTGGTGAGGGTGGCCCTCTAGGAATTTTTTTGTTTATTCTAAATCTTGGAGGTTCCATCGGATCAACTTGCGCTTCTACTAGACGAATAATTCTTTGTTTAGCTCCAGAATTAAATGCTGCACCTTGTTGGGAAGGGGTGTAGCGAATAAATTGAGCAGGACCCTAAAAATAAATGAATAATTATAAAATGTCACGAACATTACATAGCATTACAACTGCACCTGCTTTTCAGCACATCGTACAGGCATGGCTGCAGTTATTTTGGAATTTGTAAGTCTCTGCAGTGCTTGCCGAGTATTTTCAGTTATGTCATCGATTTCTTCCTGATTTGGCTTCTCAAGGCTTGGATCATTCTCATTCATAACTTCTACCGGTAACAAATCTGAGAGTTTTGAATATACAATTTTATCTTTTCCATGCCCTTGTCTAGCTATTACATCATATTTAACTTTTCCTTCAGCATCAAGCTGTACAGCCAAAGCATTCGAGGTAGATTCTTTGCCTTTCATACCCATTTCTAATGGATATTGAGCTACGTGAATTTCAGGAAAAGCACCACCATCTGGAAATACCTTTAGTTAATATCATATTAACATGAAAAAAAACATTATCTGTACCTCCATAATCTGTAACACATCTAGGAACCCATCCTCGTCGTTGGCCATATGGAGGTGCTATAGCTTGTGCAACAACAAGCGAAGTTGTATTACGCTCAATAAATTTTAGTTTTCTTTCATCATCCCTATCCCATACAGGCTGTATGGGTGCAGGTAATATACTAGAACAAACAGTGAAAATCTTTAGAAATGGCGTTAGACATTTATTGGCGTTGATGTAGTTCCACATAAACACAACGGAATATGATTCCACAGATTTTTTACTCACCTTGATAACTCCATTTTTATAGAAGTAGTCGAATAAATTTATATTACGAAAATATAAAAATGCGTTTTTTTCTTAATAAATTACACATAAGACGTTTAATAATTACTGCTTCTCCAGCCTTCACCTACACAACCGTAAAGTCACTTGTCAGTGACAATTGTCATTATTGTCAACTCATGCCAACCTCCAACATAAAATAGAAACTAGTATTACTGTACCACGAAAGCTCAAGTCAATACCATATTTTATTTTTTTAGAATAAAGTAAAGTTAACATTTGAAACACATTTCCTATTATTTGATATGTGCTTGTAGCTCACGTACACAATGTCAAACATAATAACACTCCTTGTGTGAAATATTTAGCAGGAAATATTATTCATTATTGTCCATTAGGAATGACGCACCGAACGGTAAGCATAAGCTATGGTTACCTATAGTTATCCATAGCATAAGCATAAGCATAGCTTAAGAAATTGGTTAGACTATGGCATAAGCATAGGGGACATAAGTGCCTCCGTCATACGACCGATTTTCATTCCAAACAAAACAAAAGCACGTGCCATTGGACGACATAAGTGGCGTGTCACAAACGTCAGATTTTCATTCCAAACAAAACAAAGCCACGTGCTTTCTGACGTATTAACCTAACCTCTGAAATATAATTATACAGTAGAACCCCTATTATCCGTGCCTTACGGGACCGGGTAACTCGCGGATAATTGAAAAACACGGATAATCCAAATACCTTTTATTTTACATAACAAGCTTTATATTATACATATTATGACATAAAATAAATACTTTTTATTTCATAAAACAAACCACCTATGTACATACGCAACATAACATAAACCAAATACTTTTTATTTTATATAACAAACTATACGTGACGTAATAACGCAAAGTAAACTAAACTGAACCAATGCAAACACAAGGAAACGTGTCAATACAAATTCTAAGGTGCTGCACGGATAATCCGCATGCTGGATAATCCGCGCACGGATAATAGGGGTTCTACTGTAGTTGTTTTCAAGTTTTTACACGTAAGCCCAACACACAAATTGAAAATAAACTGTTTTCACTGCAAAACGTCTTTAATTATATTGCAAAAACTAGTTTAAGACGTTGTAAATAATATCGATAAACGTCAAATGGCACGTGCTTTTGTTTTGTTTGGAATGAAAATCTGACCTATGACGGAGGCACTTATGTCCCCTTTTGACGTTTATCGATATTATTTTCAACGTCTTAAACTAGTTTTTGCAATATAATTATAAACGTTTTGCAGTGAAAACAGTTTATTTTCAATTTGTGTGTTGGGCTTACGTGTAAAAACTTGGAAACAACTATAATTATATTTCAGAGTTTAGGTTAAAACGTCAGAAAGCACGTGGCTTTGTTTTGTTTGGAATGAAAATCTGACGTTTGTGACGCGCCACTTATGTGGTCCATTGTCATATTCCTGTACGATTATTAAAGGAATAGGAACGGTAACATTTTCGAAACGTAGTAAGTTTAGAAAGAAACAGCCAAGTGAGGCAACAGGTAAGCAAAACAGGTACGGACTTTGACGGACATTCGGACATACCCTAAAGGCTCTTTAAAAATCCCTCCTAAAACCTATTCGCTGTTCCTATTCCTAGGGTGTCTAAATATAATGGCACACTCCCTATTCTCCCAGTGGGAATTACAAAATAAACTATGGACTGAAATGTGAAATTATTTCAAAATGCCTCTAAAGTCTAAACCAGAGATAGTTATATCCAAACGTTAAACGTTCCACAGCCAACCATATTTTTGACGGTTCCGTTTAGTGTTTATTTTGAAAATGGAAAATACTAAAACGTTGAAGTTGAAAAACACTTTTTCTTTGGAGTTGGATGATATATTTTGATTTTTACATGATTTTTGAGGAACACATATTTTAATATCCAGTGTGCAAATTTGAACCAGACTTTGATTAATAACTGTCGTGTTTGTTTTGAAATTACAGAGAAAAATAATTGTGCCTTGAAAATATAAAAATTTGCTAATATGGGAATATTTGTTGCAGTTGCTTCGGAATTACATACGAAAAAAAAACTTAAAATAATGTTGTTGCACATGAATATGTTTAATTATTTCCAGAATACGCTTTTTAGCAATATTAGAATAAATTTCGTAAAGGGCGTCACTATTTTGAATTTGAATTCTTTGTAATGGCGGGATATATTAAATTTCAAACTTCCTGTTCAGCTCTACATCATCGCCATATTGACAATAGGCGGTTACTGTTTAACGCAAAGATGAGTCTTTAGTGTTTCTTGGTTTCGTTTTGTGGTTTTATCAGTTAGATCTGAAGAAGAACGATGCAATTTAGTATCATTTCTTCCAAAAATACTTCAGGTGGTCAGTGCGGGACGGCATAAGATTGTTTAGTAACCTATACTTCGGGTCTTGCATTGTCGGTCGGCAAGCGCAACTATTTATATTTCTTTTGGTTTTAATCTTGTTATTGTTGTACATGGATGGGTCTTCGGCAATCTAGTTATACTGTAACAGGATTACTGCCAATGTAAACGTGGCTATAAGAGCATGCCGGCAATCGGAATAAAGCACCACACCCAACCAAACGGCGATGGTGGGTCTCCGAGGAAGTGTTAGTCTGTAGGTGTGTTTTGGTTTAGGAACTCGGGGTGAATGATAGCAAGGTGGAGCCAGAAGCCCCAGCACCTAGAGCATGACCATGCAGTGTTGCCAGTCTGATGAGGTTAGAGAACAGAAACGAATAAATCAGGAGATAGAGAAGCAACTCCGTCGCGATAAGCGAGATGCTCGTCGCGAACTTAAACTTTTACTACTCGGTGAGTACTTCTTGTAATACTTCTGGAAACCCTCAATTTTCTCCTCAAAATACCCATACAAACTTCTTGCACACTCTGTAAAGAGTGATGCTGCGATTAGGTTTCCAAGTTTGGTTTCATCTTGGTTTTTTGTTTATCTGCATTGGATAACATTGTTGTTTTCTGTTTTGTCTTACTAAGATTGTTGTCACTTTGACATTTTAAAAGTGACTAACGCTGGAAGCCAACTAAACACTCCATGCTACTTGACATTAATTGACATCGTTTCACATGTTGATCTGTACTTGGATATTTGCAACACGCCACACTACAGTCTATGGTAACATTCATTTCAAGATATGTACGCTAAAGTAAAATTCAAATACCTGCTTACTTCATAAACAACACTATAGAGTGAGCTGGTAGTTCATCTGATAAAATGGGAATCCAAATTGGAAGAATGTTGTAGTGTGATGTGGCATATTGCTAGTGGGTTTCCAGCATAATAAATTTATTCCGTCTGTCATCGTAAATAGCATTGCAAAGTCTCTGGTTTTCACCCGATGCTTTGAATTTTGGAAAGGAGTCTCCTATTTCTGGCTGACCAGGCGTTTTCTTTGGGTATATCTGGCAATGGTAATATTTGCATTGAAAAAGTACAAGAGTTCCGTACATTCCGGAACCCGTGAACTACATACTAAATACATCAGTTCCGAACAGTCAAACAATGTCCAGTTGTTGTGCTCATGTTAATTATTCTATCCAATTTGCCGCAACTTCAGACCTGAAATCTAACTGAAATAGATTAAAGACAGAAAAAAAGAGATATAATTGAATTAGTTATTTGATAAATAATACTAGTTAAAAATAGGTGAAACAGGAGATTTAAACCACAAACTACCTCGCATACTGTTAGTGACGACCAGATTTGCTATGCAACGTTTCTTGCCACCACACCATTGCTACTTGGCTGAGTGATGCAGCACATAGTTTGGATGATATTTTAACAGTACAGCCATAACCGATGTCTTCGATCCAAGGGTTCCATATGAGTTCCAAATATTTGTTGGGAATTTTAAATCCCATTGAAAAGAGTAGATGCAGTACATCAACACATTTGATTATTACTGAAGTTCCATTACTATTATTATTATCATCCTGATCGTTATTAAACTCCGAGCTAATAACCCTGATCATAAATAAGCACAAACTGATTGTTTACTCATCATAAGGTTCTCAGTCCGAAGACTGGTTGAATGCGTACCTCCACCTACGCATTTCCTTAAAAGTAGAACATCTTACATCCCTAACTATTTGAGGGCAGTAGTCTAATCTAGGCCTACCCCTACCTCTTTTTATTTCTATCTCTGACTCTAGTTTCTAGTATGTCGCAAACTATTCCTTCGTGTCTTAGAAGGTGTCCTAGCATCCTATCGCTCCTTTTCTTTATTGTCTTCCATACCTTTCGCTTTTCCCCAATTCTTTCTAATACCTTCCTATTGCTAACCTTATCTATCCACGATATCTTTATCAAGCATCTGTACCACCACATTTCAAACGCTTCTACTCTTTTTCGATCCGCTTCTCCTATTGTCCAAGTATACTGGAATTAATTTTTTAAGAGTAAAATATAGGTGTCCCAACTCGTACGGAACGGTCGATATTTTTGCTAAACCATTAGCGCTGTCAAGAAAACTTTCTAACAAGACTTGGTGCTTCATCCGAGCTACAACCTAAAATTCTCAAGTAAATGGGTCAAAGTATTGCTTTCTCTTATGGAATAGCCTGAATTTGATTTAAGTTGCGGCTTCTTTAGATAATTCTGTATACATTATTATGAGTTAGGAGATCTTTACACACCTAAACCTGAAGATTTTTGAGATATTTAAGATTTTCTGAAAAGTTTGATATTTGTAGTGTTTATAACAAGCTAGAAATCAGGTCAGGTTCAGACTTATACCGTTATAATTTAACAATGCTTGCTATCCTTTTTTATGGTTCCACTTGCAGAACGCACTATTTTTTTAAAGATATAGAGATGACACACTTGATGATTATTACTGCTAATATTATCAATATCAAAAAGTTCTCAGTCCGAAGACTGGTTGGACGCATACCTCTATCCTTTACTATCCCGAGCTAACCTACGCATTTCCCTAAAAGTAGAACATCCTATATCCCTAACTATTTGAAAACAGTAGTCTCATCTGGGACTATCCTATCTCTCCTATTCTATTATTATATATGTCACAACCACATCGTGTAATCGGACAGTTCATGAAATGTCTGGGCCGTTAGCAGCCTTTTAGCGAAACAATTCTTTTTTAACCATATATTGGAGACTTTATTAATTAGATATGGTTCAAGTCTGACCAAGAGATATCTAGCAAATCGACATAATTTCGTATTAATTTCGTCGAGAATTTCGTATGCCAAATTTTCAAAGATTACATTGTCTGTCCAGACATTTCATGAACTTTCCGATTACACCATGTGACTACGACATACCTACGAGTATATATTATATTTCATCATATTAATTAATATGCCCTTAGAACTCCATAGATATGTACACTTTTTCTTAAATGTGGTGAAGTCCATTTTCTTTTCTAGGTACTGGCGAGTCTGGCAAGTCAACCTTTATTAAACAGATGCGAATTATTCATGGCGCTGGATATTCCGACGATGATAAGAGAGGCTTCATAAAGCTGGTGTATCAGAACATCTTCATGGCGATGCAGAGTATGATCCGAGCCATGGATCTTCTCAAAATCCAGTATGCAGCGTCGTCAAGCAGTGTAAGTAATTATGTTCTTTAATAATAATGATTATTAGTCCTTCATATTTTATTTTATTTATTAACATCATAGTAATGTGTTCTCATGTTTGTTACAGGAAAAGGCTGAACTGATTCGTAGTGTCGACTACGAAACAGTCACAACATTTGAAAACCCATACGTGGATGCCATTAAAGACCTATGGAACGATGCTGGAATTCAAGAGTGTTATGAGCGTCGTAGGGAATACCAACTTACAGATTCGGCCAAATAGTAAGTATTTGAGTTAAAGTTATAGAATCGATTTTTCTAAATTTTTGAGGGTAGTTCGAAACGTAATTGTGTATCTAAATTGTCATTTGTATAAAGTTTTTCTATATACATGTATGAGATTTTAAAAGGTTTAGTGCTAATTGACTTAGCATGCTTTTATTGATTGCGGGAATGGATAAGTCGGAAGCCTTTTATTAAGAGAATTAGGGCAGAAAATATTGATTATTGATACTTTGAACAAGGGGCTACCAAACACCAAAATTTTTGATTTTTTGTCATCAATATTATGTCCGGATAATATGAACGATAATTTTTTAAATTTAATATAAGTTTAGTGTAATGATGTAATGTACAGTCAACATCAAAGGCAGTAAACATTTATGATTTTTTTTGTATAGTTTTTGTCTGCGCTAGTCTCCAACATTAACAGCAAGAGGATTATTTAACTGAATTAATAGATTAATATGTACTTTGAATGTGCAGTTTTTCTAAGTTGGGAATAAGTTTTTGATGCTGCATAATTGCACATTAACTCAAGAACGTGCCACCTTTTTTTCATTTATCATCTAAATTGCATACAAGTTTTATTTTTAATAATAAGGAAATGTCAAGAGTAAAATTCAAATGTTGAAATTAAAATGCCGAGTTGACCTTGATTGATGAAGGAAGTATTTGGCATCGGATATTGGAAGAATGCTTTTTCTAAGAAACAGTTTTTTGTTTTCATGATGTTTATGTATTTTATATGAAACTCCAAAAATTGCTTTGGGATATCATACTTTTTAATCAATTATCTGAAATTAAATTGCATATTATGTAAAATGGCAATGATGTAATTTTAAACAAGGTTTCTAAATAATTCTTTTACTTTATATACCTACTTCAATATTTTTGAATAGTTTTCACTTCATTGGCAATCGCTTCAGTATTTTTAATTAACTCTAGCGTTACATACGCATTTACAGAGAAAAAGTTACATGTTGAGACCCAGCTTTATTGTTAGTATTGTAAAAGTTCCTCAAATTTATTGATTGTTGTGAATATTTGGGAATTTTTGAGATTATTCGGGAATTTTCAGGAACAGTCATAGTTGTAATAGTCGAAAGTTATTGATATAGAAAGCTACGGTCATAAAAATGATTAATTCAATTCAAAAGAATATGCTCGGGTTTTGAGGTTTTTTTAGTTTGGTCATCACCTGCCTAATATTTTCTGTTTTTTTGTTGCTGCATTGGTTACTCCTAAATATTTCTTCCCTCCAAAAGATCAACAGCTTTTTTATATCATAGTTACCTTATAAGTTTTGATTATTTAAAGACAAAATATTTGTCAAATATTTTTATAATTATCTTTACACATGTTAATAAATTATTCTTGACAAAGCCCCTAAACAGGAGTGAAACGTCGAATTTTATACAATTATACAGTTATTTATTAATAAATATACAAGGTGTTTCTAAATTGAGTACCATAAATTTAGGAGTTTGTAGAGAAAGTTAAAATAACACTAAAACCTTTATATAGTTTTGTACAAAAACGCTTCCCTTCCAAAATACAGAGTGTTATAATGTCGACTGGCGCATCAGTTATTTAGCTATATCTGTAACTAAAGCAGCCCGAGAAATCTAAATTTTTGTGGGCAAGTGCTACTCAAAACTACAGATAATCCAGCAATATTTTAAGTGTAATACGACAATTCAGTGGCGTAGGAAAAGGGGTCATGTAATACCTTTTTGTTAATAAAAAGTTTGAGGTTAGGTTTTTTGGAAATATCGTTTTATTTTTAGATTCTCTAATCAAAATACTACAAAAAAGATTCTCTTTTTTAATATCTCTAAAGTCGTTTGTTTTTGAAATATTTGTGGTTTTATGTAGCAGTGCTCATGAGAACTGGGGTATTACCCATTTATGGTTGATTTGCGAAAAAAAAAATCGCATATGATTGCTACATGTTTTTGTAGGTGCCTTCGTAATTTATACCTGCAAGCACTTCTAGATGATTTTGTTATCAAATTTTACATAACTAATGATAATACAGCCCCAAATACAGCAAAACAAAGACAATATTTTAATAGCACTGCCACATAAAATCGTGCATATCTCGAAAACGAAAGACTCTAGAGATATTTAAAAAGAGTATCTTTTTTGCAGTATTTTGATTAGAGAATCTAAAAATAAAACGATATTTTCAAAAAACCTAACCTCAAACTTTTTATTAGCAAAAAGGTATTACACGACCCCTTTTCCTACGCCACTGAATTATCATATTACACTTAAAATATTGCTGGATTATCTGTAGTTTTGAGTAGCACTTGCCCACAAAAATTTAGATTCCTCAGGCTGCTCTAGTTACATATACAGTGTGTTCAACGAGGAATGGGACAGGGCAATATCTCGGAAACGGGTGAAGATTTTAAAATTGTGAAAATGTTTTACTAAACCTCAGTCGGGGGGACATATTTTGTGGCAAAAAAAAATAGAATTCCATCCATCATTGCTAGGTGGCTCTATCTGACTTTAATTTTTTAAATGGAATGACATACTTTTGGTCGCAATTTTGGATTCTATAACATATTTGTGATAACTTTTATTAAAACTTCTACCAACCTATGTCTTTTAGTTTCCGAGAAAAAAATTATTTTCAAAATTTTAAGACGAAAACATGTTGTCAAGAAATCGCATTGACACTTGAGTGGATAGAGATAAATGAATAAATTTTATATTAAATGATAGAGAAAATACTGTCTTTTTCCACAAAAATACTGATATTCGATTTTTTATACGTGGTGCTTCCAATAGTTACTTTCACTTACGTTAAACTAATACACTTTATTTATTTTATTGCCATTAAAACAATTTAAGCAAAATTAAACAATATCAAAATTAAAATAAGCCTACAAATTAAATTAAATGTTCAAATGTTTCTCCATCATTTTCAACACATTTTTCATACCTTTTAGTTAGTTGTAGAACCTGATTGTAAATTCAATTAAGGGATCCAAAAATGCAGTGAAGTACAGGCGTTCCATTTAAAAAACTGAGCAAGAGATTTAGGACAGCCTATATAAACGAAAAATGAAAATTATTTTAAAGTGTGGAAAACTAAAAATAAATTAGGGTTTTCTCATATTTTTTTTTTCTAAAATGTGCAATGGTTTAAAACCCCGTGGCCTGTTAAGTCAATATGATTTCATTATTCTTTCCAATACATCAAGATATTATCGTATTCCTTAATCTCCCTAATTTGGATCACAAAAGTTCTAAGTTAGTAATAATTAGGTCGACCGATAAGTTTGGTTGTTCACGACCTCTGGCCAATGTTCCACTAGCTTCTCAATGCCTTGTCGCTAGAAATCATTGGACCTGGATTCAAAGAATATCACGTCGTACACTAATCAAAACGAAAAAGGAGCCACTTTTAAAAATGTTGATATTTTTTCACTGGAATGACGTATTGTTACAGTTCTTTTTTTATTTAAATATACTGGACTGGTGTTTAAAAATTTAGTACAATTTGTTATAATGTTATAAAAATGCAGAAATGTGCAATTAAGCTCTTTATTGTTTTAA
Source organism: Xestobium rufovillosum (assembly GCA_963966045.1). Lineage (NCBI taxonomy): Eukaryota > Metazoa > Arthropoda > Insecta > Coleoptera > Ptinidae > Xestobium > Xestobium rufovillosum. Next base: position 19,950,041 of record OZ014496.1, read on the forward strand.
TGAAAAGTAAGCAAAATTTCAAAGTCAATAACGTGTATGGCCTCCTCTAACTCGTAAAACTTCAGCGCAACGACGGGGTATACTTTCAACTAAATTTCGAATAACTGAGGAGGCAGCTGTTCCCACTTGTCCAGGAGGATTTCTTGAACGTGTTCAAGGTTCGGGATTGGCTGACGCTCCGTCAATCGTTGCCCAAGTGTGTCCCAGACGTGCTCGATTGGATTGAGGTCTAGACTGCGGGTGGGCCAATCCATAACCTCAATATTGTGGGTATTGAAGAAATTTTGCACTATTCTGGCGATGTGTGGGCGGGCATTATCTTGCTGCAGAATAAATACTGGACCCATAGTCTCGGCAAATGGTATAACATGTGGTTCTAGAACCTCATCTATATACCTACGTGCAGTCATAGACCCCTCACGAATTACCACCAGCTCCGTGCGCCTATTCAAATTTATTCCACCCCAAACCATGATGAACCCTCCTCCAAATGGAACGCTTTCTTCCACAGTGCAGTCTAGAAAACGTTCACCTGGGCGTCTCCACACTCAAACTCGTCCATCGATGTGATTTAAACAGAACCTGGATTCGTCAGTGAACAGCACGTTGCTCCACTGCCCTAAATTCCAATTAACATGTTCTTCAGCAAAGAACCTTCTTGCTCTGCGATGATCACGGCTTAAAGGAGGTACCTTAGCTGGTCTTCTTGCATGAAACTGACTTTCGTGAAGCCTGTTACGTATCGTTTGGGTACTTACTCTGATTCCTGTGGCCTCTGCGAGCTGATTTTGGAGCGTTGTAGCGGTACTTCTGCGCATTCTCGTGGCCCAAATCCGTATTAGACGGTCTTCTCTCCCGGAAGTTGCCCTTGCGTGACGCAGATAAGGTTGCCTTCTAACAATACCATACATTTGAGACTTTCTCCAGGCCCTATTTATGGCAGTTCTACTGACATTTAAAATTCGGCCTACTTGCCGTCTTGAGTAGCCCTCTTGAATGAGAGCTATGACCCTAGCAATCTGAATTTCTGTTAAGTACGCTCTACGCCTTCGTGGTCTACCAAACACATCAACATTAATGTTTATTCTTTCACATTTGAAACGAAACGAAAGAAGCAAATTGATAAAAACATTTATCTCTTTGTAAAAAATTGTGATTTTTAGGTTTTATTGCTTAAATAAAAAAACTGTTGAAAAGAGAAAATGTTTCGCTATAAACTTTTCAACTGGAGTATGTTTACTAAGTGGAAGAAAAAATGTATCTATATTTTGTGGCACAAATGAAATTTAACAAAAGAAAGAAACGGCTCCTCTTTTGTTTTGATTAGTGTACATTTTCAGCTCCATGTCATTGTCATTGTCATTGTCATTGTCATTGTCCATTTTCATTAATCTGACGCAGGAATATCTAAATGTGGAAGCACTAACTTTTCAAATGGACGCTTGAATAGCATTTTTTCTTACATTAGCTATGTGGGGATGTTAACTTAGCGGCACACCATTGTTATGTGGCTAAATAGAGTTGAAATTGAGTTTTAAAACAAACATAAAATGTGGGCGAGGAATATATATAGTAGCTTTCACAGGCCATGACGGCCCATCGCTGAAGTTATCCTCTGCCATTCCCTTTTGTCTACCGCCCTTTTCCACCAACTCTCCACTCTCCACTCCCATCTCCCTCAAGTCCTGAATTGTTTCCTCCCTCTATCTGCTTCTTGGTCTTCCTCGTTCTGATATTCATTATCATCTTGGTGATTCTTCCGCTCTCCATTCGCTGGACATGGCCAAGCCATCTCACCCGCTGCTGTCTTACAAACTACAATTGATGGGATGGGATGGGATGGGATACAGCTCCCTCAACTCCTTGTTCGTCCTTCTTTGCCATTCTCCGCCCCATTTTCTTCCGCCATAAATCTTTCTTAGAATTTTTCTCTCCCATATCAGCAACTTTGCTTTCTTTGCAGTTCCCAATTTCCATACTTCACTTCAATAGGTCACTATTGGTCTGAGTACTGTTTTATACAGGGTGTCCCGTTTTTATTATTACAAATTGGAACAGGTGATAGAATATGTAATTTTAAGACAAAAGTTTCCCATAAACATGTATCCAAAAATACTTCGTAAGGGAGCTGCACCCCCTCAAAGATGTGCCTCTGTTAATGGTTTTCTCCCGTTATTTCAGATACCGTTTCAGATGAAATTACAAAATTCGGTGCAGCTTATAATCCTTGTATGCCTAATCGAATTCTAAAATCAAAATTTAAAATTCTTAATCAGGGATGATTTAAACTGAAGGGGTGTGGGGTTAAGAGGGCCCTAACTGTTTTGGCTGTAGTCTCTTGCCACTTTCAGCAACAAAATTTAAAATTTCATAGTTTCTTACAAAAGACAGGTCTCTTGCATTTTTTCGGTACAACTTACTGATTTCAAGGAAATCCAAAGTAAAATTTATGTTACAGACCATAAATAGCATCAAAATCAATTTTTACAAAATAATAAACTTATTAAGAAAGCCATTTTTATTATTTCATATCTGTACATTAATATTGTAATTTTGTAATTTTATCTGCAACGGTATCTGAAATAACGGGAGAAAACCATTAACAGAGGCACATCTTTGAGGGGGTGCAGCTCCCTTACGAAGTATTTTTGGATATATGTTTATGGGAAACTTTTATCTTAAAATTACATATTCTATCACCTGTTTCAATTTGTAACAATAAAAACGGGACACCCTGTATATCCGCACTTTCACTTTCCATGATACATGCTTCGACTTTAGGATATGACTTAGTGCCCTCGCTGCTTTATCTCCTCTCATCTGCCTTGCTTTCATTTCTTCCTCCTCTCTTCCGTCCTCTGATAGGAATAGAACTACGAAAAACAACTCAACAGCAAGAAAATATCACATTAATTTAAAATAAAAAATATTGGCAAACACGAAAACCCAACTGAACTATTTCAGTCCTCGTGCACAAATAAGAAACCTAGTACAGTATAACTTCCATAATCCGAACATTTTTGTTAATCGTTGAATCATGATAAAAATTATTCCAAATAAACAAGCGCATAAAGCGCTTACCATCGATGAAAAATTTAAAATATTTGTAAATTATACAAAAATTATCTACTTTCAAAACCTTTGTGTTAGTTTTCTCACAAAATATGTTCTTGATAAATAAGTAATCTGGCTTAATATCTCACACTGATCTTTGAAAATATCGAATGTTTTTTTAGAATTATTGCAGCCTTGAATATTATGTAGTATGAACTTGAAGCGAAATTGATACATTAGAAAACGCAAAGTGAAAATGTTGATACGATATAACGTGAGTTAGTCATATTCACAATAAGTGCTTGCGAACAAAATTTCTGCACAGACTTTATAATATCTTGTCCAGCGTTAAAGTTTGCTCTTTGTTCGAGTAATTTTGAAGGTCAGTGTCAGACAGTGGGCCTATGTTTTGTATAATAGTGAACACATCGTAAATCCCACCCTTAAGTAAATTCTGCTACTCCAAAATTTGGTAACAAAATTTTCATAACCAACTGGTAGCCCCGCCAAAATTCCGAAATTGAAATTAGCAAAGTTTGGGTATGTGGTAAGGTATATGTGCCTTCCAGTTACTTGATGGAGATAGACCGGGTGGCTGCCCCTGATTATCTGCCGACCGAGCAGGACATATTGCGTGTGAGGGTGCCAACGACCGGCATCATTGAATACCCCTTCGATCTGGACGAGATCAGGTTTAGGTACGAGCCAGGCATGAACTCACGCATTGCAATAATACTGGGTGTTTTTATTATTATTTTTTCATTTTTCATACACGAGTCTAATCTGGGATAGCACATGCGATGACGAAAACACTAGCATAATGTTAAATTTGGTGGTTATCTGTCTTTTGTGTTGGCTGCATGTTGCATGCTTGTGTTGGTTGCAGCTATCTTAGCGATTTGGAGAGAATACGAGATCCGGATTATCTGCCGACGGAGCAGGACATCTTGCGCGCTCGAGCGCCTACGACGGGCATCATCGAGTACCCCTTTGATCTCGACTCCATTATCTTTAGGTAGGCCCTATTCATTCACTTCTAACTGCGTCCACATGCATACGTTTCTTAACAGAAATATTTTCATAAATTCAATTATGATATTGTTGTTTTTGTTCCAAATTCTTATAACTTGGAGTAAACAGGCGACCTAAAAGTAATACACGGATATTAAAGAATGCTCTGCATGATCTTATCCCCAATTTGTGCAAATATTCATGTAAATTTTTATAAAAAAACATTAATAACACTTATAAAGAAAGCTGCATGTAGTTAAATTTTTTTTTAACTCAGTTTGTACCATAATTTTCATAATACTAATATTTTCTCACTTCGAGATCAATTGGCAATTTTAAAGTAAGTACCAAAGTCTTTCTCAATATGTCATAAGGGAGCGAGACATAATTGGCACTTTTAAATTCCTTTGGTTACTGGTAAGTAACACCAATTAGAATGACTTGCTTTATGACAAACATTTGCATGATTTTTCTTTCTTTCTCTTACTTTTTGTGTGGGTGTTGGTTTTGGGTATTTGCGACTCCCTAAAATTAAGTATGTTTTGTGTTTACAGGATGGTAGATGTTGGCGGTCAGAGGTCAGAACGAAGAAAGTGGATCCATTGCTTTGAAAATGTTACATCCATCATCTTTTTGGTAGCTTTAAGTGAATATGACCAGATTCTTTTCGAATCTGAAAATGAGGTAATATATTTTTTATTGTAAAAGTAAATGTCAATAGGCGAAGCTAAACAAAATATTATTTTGTCTTCCAGAACCGTATGGAAGAATCAAAAGCTCTGTTCAAGACCATCATCACATACCCATGGTTTCAACATTCGTCGGTAATTTTATTTTTAAACAAGAAAGACTTGCTGGAAGAAAAGATCATGCATTCACACCTTGTGGATTATTTTCCCGAATATGAAGGTAAGTTGTGCTTTTGTGTTTTCTGTTTAATACAAACGTCTCGTCCGAACTGAAGGTCCCAAACAAGATCATGTTGCAGCAAGAGAGTTCATTTTAAAAGGGTATTTAAAAGAAAATCCTGATCCCGATCGCAGCTGTTACTCTCATTTTACAACAGCTACAGGTTGTCATAGATGTTACAGTAACGTTGCTATTAAATTATTGATTACTCAACATCCTGTAGAAGTAATATGCTAGTGCCTTTGTTAACAAAATTTGTTGTACTACCTTTTGACTATTCAGCTGTTAATGGTTGAATGTGTTTTCCTTGCTGAAGTTGTAACAATTAAATTCTAACCGAGACCAGAAAAACGTAGGAATGTCACAATCGCAGATAAACACCATAACAGTGAATCAGTGTTGCTGTTTAGAAGTGCTGAAAATGCTATATGGTATTCGTAAAAAGCTTCCTGAACTTCAGCTGAACCATTGGTTCGTCCACTACGACATTGCTCCAGTTCAACATGCATTAATCATTTGCAACTTTTTTTGGCTGTTCCCAAAAATAAAAGCAGTTGTAAAAGGACGTGGATATTCTGATGTTTATGACTTTCAAAGACATGTCAAAATATAGAACATTCGGAAGACGAGTTTGAACAGTGGCAATATCGTCAAGAACAAAACGGCCTAAGTGGAGTATTTTGAAGGTGATATTAGCCAAGGATTTTCTTAATTATACAAAAATGAAGGAATAAGAAGTGAATTACAACAAAAGTCAGTTAGTGAGAAAATCGAAGAAAAACAACTTAAATGGTTTTAACACGTACAGAAAATGATACCGGAAAGACTAGCAAAACAAACAGCTGAAGCAAGAAGACACGATAAAAGAAGAGCAGGCAGACCACAGAAAACCATGGAAGACAGGATTCCAGATAGGAGAGAGGAGAGGAAGAGTTAAGAGATGAAGAAATTAATTGTCAACAGCAAGGAATGGAAGAAATGGCTGGATGCCCGCTTAAGGCAGAAGATAAAGAAAACGTGCTGACAACACTATGTGATACTGTTTGTAAAAAGCATTCCAAACTTCAACTGAACAATTGGCTTATCCACCACGACATTATTTCAGGGCAACACGCACTAACCATTTGCGACTTTCTGGCTGAAAAAAACAACTGCAAAATTTGACTCCTTGGAGCTTTTGTCTGTTCCCAAAAATAAAAGCAGTCCTAAAAGGACGTAGATTTTTTAATGTTTATGATATTCAAAGACATGTCAAAATATAGAACCACTAGGAAGACGAGTTTAAACAGTGGCAGCATCATCAGGTACATTACAGCCCAAGGGGAGTATTTTGAAAGTGGTAGTAACTAAGGAATTTCTTAACTATGCAGGCATTTGGCCTTCCTAAACATGACCAATGATGATTTTCACTCACATTAATGCGTGCGCTGCAATAGCAGAGTATGTGCTCGACAGTTTCTATTTTGTGATTCATGTAGCCTACATATCACTTCAAATGAAGTATTACCACACTAGGCGATGAACAGAATAGTAATAAGTATCTGTGCGGTCTCCGGTCTCCATATATACTCGGACTAGCACTGGAATTTAAAAATAAAAAAGGGTTACCTCGAGGGTTACTTCTCTATGTAATCCCCCTTTCAATTTTTCACAACTTTTAATTATTGCCGCTATCCCATTAAAAATAACTCCCGTCTTTAAACAAAAAATGTTCTAAAATGGTGTGCCGTGTTTCTTTGTCGCTATCAAATTTCTGTTCTCTGAGGTCAGCCTTAAATTTTGAAAATAGGAAATCGTCACTTGGGAAAGTCTATAAGCAAAATGCCCTTTCTATCCCAAGAAATGGTTGACATGATCATTGTGCTTTGAGCAACTTTGACATTTTTAGGGGCCATTCCATAAAATTCCTTTTGGACAATAGATCATGGTATAATACCATTGTTTCATTTCCCGGAATAGATACCAAAACTAATGAATCCTTTCGATAAGGCTCTAAGAAAACAAGCCTCACAACAATTAAGAAAGCAAGAAATCCAAACCAACAGCAGCAGAACAAAGAACCAACTAGAAAATGCCCGCCAACTCTAGAAAGTGCGAGAATCATCCAAAACTGACAGTCTGAAACAGCTACTCAATCGCGCACCGAAAACCCTACCTCGGAAAATAGAGCGAATATTGTGAGGAGTGAGCTCTATTGACGCCTAATTACACCGCTTTGTTAGTACCGAACCCTGAACATCAAAGGAGTTTATCTTTAAGGCTTAAAAGAAGTTTATGCTACTTGAACTAAGATTTAACATTTCGCATCCGAGCGTAACCTAAAATATTATTTTAATTGTTGTGAGATTTCAATACTAAATTAGAAATTTTTTCCTGGCGAAATAGATTGGACAAATTATACGACTTTTGCATTTTTTCGGTCATGTAGATCAAAAATGTATGTCAAATTTGCATGAATTAGGTTGAGAGAGTTGGCCAACTTTTATAATTCTTAATTGTTGTGCATAAAACGCTTTAGTGCTTAATTCTTAATTTAGTTCTTAATTTTACTTGCATATCAAAGAACATTTTTTACATTTACGAGGGTGGATCAAATATAAATAAGAATTTTTTTTATTTTATTGATATGAAATAAGAATGCAAGAAAATTACATTATTTTTCAACGTAATCTCCAGCTCTGGAAACACATTTTCCCCATCTGACGGAAAGTTTTTTTTATGGTGTCACTGTAAAAAGAAGAGTTGCGTGTCATGAGCCAGTTGCGCACAAAGCCCTCTTCTCCTTCGTTGTCTACAAAATGCTGCCCTCCCAACGCCTCTCAAGGGCCCAAACATGTGGAAGTCACATGGACTCAAGTCGGGACTGTAGGGAGGGTGTTCAAGTGTAACCCAAAATATTTCCTCCAATTTTTTGCCTAGTTTGGTTTGACGAATCTGGCCTGGCGTTGTCGTGGAGCAAAATCACGTCCCTTATTGGTTGGCGTCTTTTGATCCGATAAGCAGCCTTAACTTGTTCAAGGAGTAGTAGGCCGCATTAATTGTCCTTTGTTCGTGTAAAAAATCCAGAAGAATGAGTCCTTTTGAGTCCCAAAAGACAGTGGCCAAAACTTTCCCCGCGGACAAACGAGTTTTGGCCTTGACCGATGCAGCCTCTCCTTTTTTTCGCCATTCCATACTTGTCAGCTTACTTTCTGGGATATAATGATGCACCCAAGTTTCATCACAAGTGACTATGCGGTCCAAAAAAGCCCCCCTCCTCGGTCTTGTAACGGTCCACAAGCCGTCGGCAGATGTCAAGACGAGCTCCGTGAGAAGGCGCGGGACCCAACCAGCTGACACTTTCCTGAACCCAAGCTCATCGGAGATGATTGTATGGACACTGTCATAACTGGTTTCAAGTTGAGCAGCAATTTCAGCAATCATAAGGCGACGGTCTGCCTCCAGAAGGTCTTGTGTCAGACTCGTCCTGGGACGGCGGTCATGGTTCTCATTTTCAACCCTCTTTCATCCTTCAGAGAAAGATTTATGCCAAAAAAACAAAGGGGTCTGTGAGAGGATAGATTCCCCGAATTGTGTACGCAATCTTTGGAGAATTTCAGCCGGCCAAACCCCTTCCTTCATCAAGAACTTGATTATAATCCGTTGCGCAACAGATGGATGAACCTGCTTCTTGCTCATTCTATTGCATTCTGCCGTACCAATTCAGAGATGCTTTCGGTCTAGGGACCCCCTCCTAACATCCCCACCAATACCCTCTGGAACTTGCACCTCCTAACTCCCCCCTCCCTAGGCTCCGGAGCGAAATTCTCATTTATATTTGATCTGCCCTCGAATATACAGTTTTAAAAGTTTAAGTGAGAAAACTTTTATAGGTTATCTTATGGGTTACACGTTCTTTTGCGAGAATAAAACCTACAAAAATTTATATGTTATACCACTCCTACATAAATTTGTGGAACAATTTTATTGCCTTCATTCAGAAATATTGAATAAAATTCTCTGAAACCCTGTTTAACTCTTAAGAAAAATCGGGGCGTCAGTGATTCAGAGACATCTATCGATTTCAAATTGACATAGCTAAGAACAACGATATCATGCGATTTGCATTGTGGAGTAACACCGATTGGCATCCTCTCCTCTATGTAGTTATCCGTACACGTATCTTATTTCGATTTTATACAAAAATAAAGCTAAATATTTTTAGGCGAGTATTCAGTGAATTTATTCGCCTGCCTTTGGACTGGAGTATTCCTCCAGTAAGACTTCTTAGCCTTTATTTCACATTTTAGTATCTTCGCTTTCCTGTGTCTTGTTGAAGCCATAGAACAGTTCAAGTTCTATTGGGGAAGCCAAGCCTGTGCTTCTGCTCTTACAAGATAATCGACTATTTGATTTCTCTCTGTTTTCTAGTTAGGATAACTTCATTTTCAGGTGGGTAAGGGCAAGGACATGAATTTGTGAAGAAAGTCCATTCTGAGAATTTAATTATAGGACTTCACATTTGATCGTTATCGACTGAATAGTTAAAATGTATTAGAAAAAAGGACTGTACTTGATGTGCCATAAATTCTGTTCCTTCAAAAGAAATTCCAAGGAATGCAATATTCTTCAATTATTTATTGTTTTGGTGGGTAAACGAGTGCAGGGAGGAGGTGAATACAGCAGCAACAAACTACCAAGTCTTTGTGCAGCCTGTATGCAGTGATGGAAGAGTGGCCTTTTATTAATCATAAAGTTGTCAGTCCCAAGGACTGGTTGGGCTGAGCTAACCTGCACATTTCCCTAAAAGTAGAACATCTTGCATCCCTAACTATTTGAGAGCAATAGTCTGATCTCGACCTACCCCTACCTCTTTTTGTTCCTATTTCCAACTCTAGTATGTCGCAAACTATTGCTTCGTGTTTTATATCTCTAGTACTCCTACCATCGCTTGTTATTTGACATCTCAAATAACAGAAATCTGCGACTTCCTATATCTTCTCATTTCCTATTTGTGTTTTAGTTTAGTTATGTTTTCGCGCATCCTACATACCAAAATTTTGGTTTTCTTATTTTGATCTTTATGCTGTAACCCTCTGTCAAAACTTCTCCCATTTTGTTCAGAGCCATTCTTAATTCTTTGCTGGAGCTATATACTGGGGACAGAATTTATGGTCCGACTGCGTAAAGTAATGCGTATAGTTTTCAATAATGACGGCTTTGAAGAATTATTGTGCATTTTATTATTGCATAAGTAGTTGCTAAATATTTGATGCTTAGGTCCCCAGAGAGACGCCATTGCAGCTAGAGAATTTATACTAAGGATGTTCGTAGAACTCAATCCCGACAGTGAGAAAATAATATACTCACATTTCACGTGTGCTACAGGTACTTAGTTATTTATTTTTGTGTTTTAACGCTTTTGCTTGCCGTTTGTTGTTTTGCTTTCATTTGTCCATTCTTGTACTGAGTGTTTCTTTGTAATTTTCTTGCATGCATTTCTTAACTGGATTGGATCAACACTGGTGGACGTGAACAGATACTGAAAATATTAAGCTTGTGTTCTGTGCGGTGAAAGATACTATTATGCAAACAGCTTTAAAAGAGTTCAATTTAGCATGAGTTTGTTTTGTTCGTTGCATGAAAAAAATATTTATTACATTTGTCCATTGAGTAACTTGGTTGGGTTTGACTTGTTATGTTTAATGGCAAATATATTCAATTTTGTAAATTGTTTTTTTTTGTCATTTCATGTATAAAACGTGTTGATAGTGTGTGGGCTGATTAAATGCATGTTGCATACTCTTCTAATGGATGCTGTGGCAGAAAAAGGGAAAAGGTGAAAGCAATGGGCAATCGGACAACTTTTTTTTATTTCGTAATTGGAAAGAACTTTTCAAAATATTTTCACCTACGGCTAGAGCACACATTAACCAAGAAAAAAATTAATAAAAATTGTCCCTTCTATGTGGCTGACGTAATAAAAGTCGGGATATGTCTGTGTAGTACCCAAGCAGCTGCGAGGAGCGTGCCGTCACTTTTGCTACTTGCCGCCGAATAAATTCTGCGGTGAAATGGCAATGCTTAAGTACTTCCTAAAATTAAGTGTTCAAATTCTAATCATTTTTACATTTATGTGGGATGTTAAAAATGTCGTTAGCGTCCGATTACCCATTAAAATGTTTAAGGAACAAAGGTTTCTAATGTAAATTATGATTTTCAGATACTGAAAACATAAAATTTGTATTTGCTGCTGTCAAGGATACGATACTGCAGGCTAACTTGCGCGAGTACAACTTGGTTTAGGATTTACATATTTGTGATATAAAAAATATGAATCACTTTCTGAGGAAACCAAGAACCGAAGCAAATGTGATTTTAAATCTAATTTACTGTTGATAAAATTTATTTGTGTCCAAGTGTGCGCTTAGCTTAGTGGCTGCCGTTGGAGTAAATCTAGTGCCATTTTACTAGTATGGTGTCCATCGATGGATTTTAAAGCCAAAGTGTTTTTTTAACAGTGCGAAAGCATCTTGACTATTATTCACTATATAAATAGTATTGTTATATAAAATATATATATTAAATTAATGTAGTAATTAGTATGTAAGACACTAAAATTTTCCCTCTTTTTGCAAATGTTTTTCAACCCGTACAGTCTCTGTAAGCTATTGGAAGAGTTGAAAGTGAGTTTTTGTTTTATATGAATATTTGCATGCAAAGAATAAACGTAACAATGTAAGAAGTGCCGATTTGTGGCCGAAAATTTTTAACTGTTTCAATAGACAACTTTTTTATGGTAGACTGGTGAATTTGAGGGATATTTGCAGCGAAGGGATGTATTCAGAAAGCGATTAACTGCTATTAAACTGTTAGTGGGCTTTCTTTGCGTATTGTTCAGTTAACTTACTATACTAATGGCAAATTTATAAACATATATAGGAGCTTGGTTTTCTGTGGGTATGTGAGTGAATGATTGATGAATATTCGTGCAATAGTACATTTGTAAATCATCATTTCTTGTCAAAAGTATAGATTTTTTCTGATAACTTGTTTTTATTATCACACCCTGTTATTCTCCTGTTTAATTCAAACACGAGGGTCAACCACCTACCATCTTAGTTCAACTAATCCGCCTTAATTCTACTAAGACGGAATAATTCGGAGTAAGTGGGGACTAAAATCGGATTAAGATGGTCTAAATCGGAATAGAACCATTGACTCGCATTAAAACAGACTATATCAGTAGTTTCTTTATAACGTACCTTTAACTGCCTACGTGATTTAAAAAACGGGAATAAAATTCATAGTTCCTTAAATGAACGAATCCATAATTTCGAGGTGAGGGTTTGTAAATAAAAAATCCGGTGATCTTGGACACTCGTATGTGGATAAATGGTTACCAGTTTCGGGGTCTTAAACTAAACACTCCATCTTCAGGCCCAAAAGAGTGGATAATTATAGCCAGAAAATTACCAACATGTAACACCTACCACGACAGACTACTAACATAAAATCGGAAACAACCGACTTTTAATGAAAATACACTGGCGAGCATAAAATTAGGGTCACTTCAAAAATTCAACTTTTCTGGTTATTTATTGTATCTTATTATTGTAAATGGATTTCGTTGTATACATATCTCTAAACAGGAATGTTTTAAAAAGAAAACGTTTCATTTTCTAATGTTTTTGTTGAAAATTCGTAAAGAAGCAAATTTTAACAAAATTGTCTTAAAAATGTGTAGTGAGAAAAATGTTGGAATAAAACAAGGAACTGTTAAAATTTTGACCCCTAATAACGAGTGTTTCCTCCCCGTGCATTTATGACAGCCTCGAGGCGACGTGGCATGCTCTCAATTAAATTACGGATCACATTTTGGGGGATGTTATTCCACTCCTGTAGTAGGAGCTCCCTAAGATCCTGTGCGTTGGTGGGAGACGGCGTATGACTTCGTACACGTTGTCCTAGCTCATCCCACACATGCTCTATAGGGTTCAAGTCGGGACTCCGTGCTGGCCAATCAAATCGCGTAATTTGAACCTCATCCAAATAACCGCTAACAATCCTTGCCACGTGGGGTCGAGCGTTATCATGCATAAAAGCTGCATTTTCTCCCAGAACCGTCATAAAAGGCATGACATGATTTTCTACAACTTCCGTTACGTACCTGCGCAGTTAGGGATCCATTGCCGATAAGCACTAATTCGGTACGTGCGTCTGAAGAAATTCCTCCCCACACCATAACTGAGCCTCCACCAAATGTAAGTCGCTCATCAATACAAGCCTGGGCATACCTTTCTCCGGGTCTTCGCCATACCCGCCGACGCCCATCCGACCCATTTAAACAGAAATGTGACTCGTCTGAGAATAATACCCTCCCCCAATCGTCATTTGTCCATCCCAAGTGATCTCGAGCAAAGTTCAGTCTTGCAATTCTATGGCGACGGAGAAGTGGAGGACCCGTAGCCATTCTCCGAGAAGATATTCCAGCAGAACGAAGTCGCCTTCTAGCTGCCCATTCGCTAATGTTAACATTTCTGACTTCTTGGAGAAGATTTCGAAGCGAAACTGCCGTAGCAGTCCGATTCCGTAAAGCCATGGACACAAGAAAACGGTCATCCCTTGGGGTGGTGGTTCTTTTCCGCCCTGATCCTGGTCTTCTCGTCAGCCTACCAGTTTCCTGAAATCGTTGGGATACCCGCTGAACTGTAAAAAGACTTACACCAACCGTTCTTGCCGTTACACGTTGCCCCCGACCATCTTGCAACAGCGCTATAATTCTGGCCGCCGTGACAGGATTTAAAGCCATTATAAGAAAATAAACGAAGACTACACTTTTCGACCGTCAAGTTATACACAGGAAAGTTAGTGAATAAATGAAGGAAATTGAAAAATAGACCCCGAGAAATAAGCTTCCAAGTAGCGCACCTGCAAGCATTTACTAGAAATCGGAAATATTGAATCTTTGTTGTGCAAAAGAAACCACAAAAAACTTATAACAGTTCTCAGAAATGCAAGTGTTATTGCCTTCAAGAATTAATTAAATTTAATATTTTGAATTCTTGGAAAAATTGGCAATTTTCAAAGTGACCCTAATTTTATGCTCGCCAGTGTATAAAATCAGAAGTAGATCGTCTCTAGGATCAAAACTAGAGTTGGCAGAACAATTTGTTCAGAAAAATAAATAATTAAATATCGTGGCAAATTTTTGTGTGAGCCCACATTTTGAGATTCTTAGCAAGTTTTCGTAATGAATTTCTTCGATTCGACATAGAATAAGACCACTTTCCATTTAACCGAAACTTTTTTTTCGTCTTGAACACTCCTCATATAAGATAGAATTGTATTAGACTGGGTTTTCAAGAAGAGTTTTTCACGAGAAAACTTTGTCTGAACGAAAATTTGATGCTATAAGTAAAATGAGAGATATTTGACTGTTACTTGCTTCTTGGGACAAACTACAATTTTTATCCTGTCCAAATAATATTTTGTTTGTTAAAAAATTAAATTTTATATTAATTTGTTTTGTTGTCAAAAGAATACTTACCTACTCATACATGTTTATTTATTTTTTCTTAAAATAATAAATTGCATTATGGTATAATTCCATAGAATTAAATAATAATTATTAATCAATTATTCTATGATAATACCAAAAGAAGCACGTATAAGGCTTTGTACCGGGTGTACAAATAAGAAAGGTCGGCAGCCGTATATCAGTAACCGTTTGCCCTAGAACTTTTGGAAAAAAATATTTTATGAAATTGGCCACGAGAAATTGCTGGAAATTATTTTTAAGTTCGTAGATTGGCCGCTAGGGGGCATAAGGGCTACACCAAAGGAGAAAAATAATTTTTTCCCTGAAAAATCACCAATAAAGGGTTATCAAAAATAATATTGTTGAATTCTAGTGAAAATTCTGAATAACTTTCGTTTAGGATTTTTTGCTCTAGCTCGTCAAATAGAGATGGCATGGGCGGACAAACATTGAGATGAAAGAATGCTTCTAACTCCGGTTTGGCTCAACGGAATTGGACAAACTTGAGCTTCTTGAGAAGAGCTTTCCTTGTTCTATCAAACGAAAGTTAAATAGTCATTTCGAATTTCGTGGCCACTGGTAGAGGGCGCGATTTTACATTCAAAGCTATTTTCGCGTTTATCTTGAAAAATTCAAATGGAATAATAGTTTTTTTAATACTGCTAAAAAGAGGTAAAAATTATGGTATTGCACCATTCTACACAACACATCCTGCCTGGTGCCTGCTTGTGCCTTTTTACTAAACTTTTACCTACCTTTACGAACCGTAAAGACACTTCCGTATGTCACCACTTCACTTCTGTCTCATATGTTATCCCATTCATTCTTAAATGTCCTCGATATGTTTTCATTTAGTTAGGTTCTTGGACAAAATAATAATAACATTTGGAAATATTTCCTAAATAAAATTTAAACCAAAAAACTTTGTTATGTTTGATTCAGCTTTGGTCAAGACATCTTTTTAATTTTAACAACCGTTCAAAAATATAAGGGAAGTAGTCTCTAATGTCATCGTATCCTGAGCTAACCTGCATATTTCCCTAAAAGTAGAACATCTTACATCCCCAACTATTTGATACCAGGAGTCTGATCTGGACCTACCCTACCTCTTTTTATTCCTATATCCCTCTAGTATGTCGCAAACTATTCCTACCATCCTATCTCCTATTTATTGTTTTTCATACCTTCCGCTTTTCCCCAACTCTTTCTAATGCATCCATGTTGCTAACCATATCTATCCATGTTACCTTCATCAGGCGTCTGTAGCACCACATTTCAAAACCTTCTATTCTTTTTCGATCCGCTGCTGATTTGTCCAAGTTTCACACCCGCACCTACAATATCATGCTCCATACATAAAGCTGGGAACACATTTCTCTGATGTGTTGTGTTGTGTCGTGTCGTGTTGTGTTGTGACTCGCCATGTGCACATGTTTCTGTCGTGTTGTGACGCAACGTTTGATAAACCAGTGCTACCCCATTTCTCAAAAGCTCCAGTGTGTACACACCGAGCGTTTTCGTCCCCGATTAACCGGGAACTTTTTATAGAACTGTTTCTATACTTTTTTTCCACACTGTATGTAAGTACAAGTGAAGTAAAAATGCTGTTGCTTTACCTGTAGAATTCATTTCCCTGCCTATCTCCTCCCACGCCTCTTGCCGCATACACTCATTGTGGTAATTCTTCGAATTCACGTTGAATAAACATTCGTAATTTCTAACTTTTTCAATTAAGACAGCTTCATCCATATTTTTTAAGCGAAATGACCCGTGCACACTTCTCTGAGGCTCTGATGTGTTGTGTCGCGATGCAACGAAAATCTGGAAAGAAGGGATCGCGTTGCGTCACAACACAACACAGGGCGTAGCGTCAGAGGAGTGTGCACGCGCCCCTTTTAATTACATGCGATTTATGCTGTATGATCCATACAACGTTGCGTCACAACACAACACGTCAGAGAAATGTGTCCCTAGCTTAAGTCTTTAAGGGTCTCTTCCGAGTTTCTACATTAACCGTTCCGGAGTATAACACTTGTTTCTTTTTGTTGAATGCAACTCAACACTGCGCTGTTCTTTGTTTTATATCTCATCACGAGTTATTTGAATTTCTAACTAGCAAAAATCCGCGACTTCCTCTATCTTCTCATTTCCTATTTGTACTTTAGTTTAGTTCTGTTTTGGTTTTCTTTTTTTGATCATTATGTCATAGCCCTCTGCCAAGACTACTTCCATTTTGTTTAGAGCCATTCCTAATTCTTCTTTACCGTATGCTAGGGACAGAATTTATGGCCCAACTGCGTATGCATAGCAAAGTAATGTGTATAGTTTTTAATACTGACGGCTTTGAAGAATTAATGTGTATTTTATTATTGCATAAGTAGTTGCTAAATATTTGGTGCTTAGGTCCCCAGAAAGACGCCATTCCAGCTAGAGAATTTATACTAAGGATGTTCCTAGAACTCAATCCTGACAGTGAGAAAATAATATACTCACATTTCACATGTGCTACAGGTACCTACTTAGTTATTTATTTTTTGTTTTAACGCTTCTGCTTGCCATTTGTTGTTCTGCTTTTTACTTGTTCACTCTTGTACTGAATGTTTTTTTTTGTCTTGCGTGCACTCCTTACCTGGATTGGATCAACACTGCTGGACGTGAACAGATAATGAAAATATTAAGCTAGTGTTCTGTTCGGTGAAAGCTTTAAAATACTTCAATTTAGCATGAGTTTGTTTTGTTCATTGCACGAAAAATAGTATATTTTACAACAAGAGATGAAAATACTGTTTTATTCGTGAGATGAGATTTTGCCCATGAACGAAGCGAGTTGGACAATCTCACGAACGAAAAAACCTATTTCATCTCGAGAAGGAGCTATTTTTTCTACACATATATTTGGGGGTGTGCATGATTCACTGTATTCACTTTCTGAGTCCATAATAATCATTTAAAATGCTATTAAATGCTATTATACTTGGGCCACTGAACAGACGGAGTGATCACCCTGCAAGCATGAGCTCTAGGCGGGACCACTATCAATTTAGGACGTCCGAACCTCAGTGATGCGCTTTCTTTAGACCCAACGAAGTCGCATCACTCCAATTCGGTCGTCATAAATTAATTTTGGCCCCGCTACAGCACGCTCTTGCAGAGTGATCACTCCGTCTGTTCGGCGGCCCAAGTATAAATTGTTTAATAAAAAATAACTATCCCAAAAATTTCATTATGAAAATTATAAAAAATAGAATACAATAATAATACTGATATTGAAAATATCGAAAGAAAATAAAAATTACATTTCATTTCCATAATATTAAAGGTATGCCACATAATATTAATAACTTTTAGCAAAATACAACTTACGAGTATCACACAAAAATTAGGCTCGTATTTAATTGATCAGTACTATTTTCTAATTGATACGTTAAAAAATACCATGTTTTCAAGTAGAAAATTATATTTGACCAGTAAAATGTGTGCAGAAAACAAGTCACGTTACGAACATTGAAAAATTCATTTTAAAGGTAAAAATACTAATTGATCAGATTTATGTGCTCAGTAATTTATTCTATTTTGATCAGTAAAATAACTAACTTTTATAATCAGTCATGACCAGTATTTTAATTCAGTGTGATCAGATAAACCTGCTGTAGAAAGATTTTGAAAATGCAAAACAATAAACACCTACCAATTCTAAATAAAATAATACTGTTTATTCAAAAAAACAAATATAAAATCGTCTTGGGCAACAAAACACAAAATTTAAACTTAAAAACATTTCTTTAAATAACAATAAAGATTGTATGAATTATAAGACGTAGGTAACATTTATTAGGGTTACATGAAACAGAAAATAATATTCAATTAATTATTATTATTTATTGAACAATAAGGGCTTTTTTGCTATTGAAGGTCGGCCTCTCTTACGCTTTCTTCCAATAGGTATATGTATTACGCGCCTCTAGTGGTACCTTGGTATATTTGAGCCTAATTTCCATCCCAACAATATGTTTACATTTAAAAAAAAACCTGGGCAATTACAATATCCTTTGATCCACTCTTCTGGAGAAATTGGCATAACAGTTATCCAGAATGAGAATGTTTTCTTTTTAAACTCTTCAAAGCTGTTCCAGTTTTCGTCTGATGATTTACACATTTATTAGGAATCAAATATTTTTAAATACTGAACTGGTACCATTTTTTACTTGTTTTAGTAAATATTCTATTTCATAAATGAATTTACTGCTTGGAAAAATTTAACTGCAATGATCAGATGTCAAATTTTATAGATTAAAATGTTTCATAGCTGTTCAAAAGATTTTTTACTGATCATGTAGTATTTTAACTTGAAATGTGAACATTCTTCTGGACAATAAATATTTTACTGTTCAGTCAACTGTAATGCTTTATCATTCAGTATTTACACAGTCAAAATGTTACTGATCAGAAAGTATTTATATTGATCAGTTAAATTGTTGCGCAAAAATTATAACAACTTAAAATCTTTGTATTCTAATTTAAAAACGCCCATTCCTAAACTAATGAAACCCATTCTGTATACAAAATTAAATATAAAGACTGTGAAAAACATATTGGTCAATTCAAAAATCATTTAGAAAACAGACTGAAACAACACAAATTAATACAAAAACAGTAATTGAGCAATAAGCAAACATGAAAAACAACAATCATACTTTTGAATTTAATGATATCAAAATTTTAGAACAAGAAAAAGATTTAAAATCTCGACTTTTTAGAAATGATTTATGTATGTAAAAAAAGAACAAAATTCTATATACAACGTGTCCAAGATAAGGAGGGCCAGTATGGGGATATTGGAAATGACAAGAGATACGGATTTGGTTAAATGGGAAAAAAGTTGTGTAATTAAAGGATCAATAAAATGACGCCTAGAAATCCTTGATATAATTTTCCGTTTTTGAGTTATTTTGAAAAAACTGAATTTATGGATTTTTAACTATATTTTTTTCTGACTTTAATATTAAAATTAGAGCGAAACTGACAAAACTTCTTCGTAGCAACTTTTGATGAAATTAAAGATTTCATTGCCAATTCTTTTATTCTACGTTTCGTCTTCGGGCAACCATCATCAACTTCATTTTTTTAAATACGGTCCTGATTTTCTGATGCCAAATTTTATGAGCCCTTCTTATTCCGAATTCAACAATGTACCACACATTATGGTTTAATTACGTTTCGACCCGTTTTTGACCATCATCAAGAAATTTTTAGGATACGGATCTGCATTTCTCTTAATTTTCTAAAAATTATGAGAAATACAGTTAGTTGGGCTTTCTTCTGATATCAGAAACGAACAAGATTTCCCAAAACTGCAAGATGCGCTTTGCTTACAGTAGGGTAGGTGCTTATCGCTAGTATCATCTAACAAATTCGTAAAAATCTTGTGGTGCACTTAAAAATTGCCAAACTTATACTGTATGTACATATTTTTTACAAAACTATGAGACATTAAAAATTCTTTGATGATGGCCAAAAAAGGGTTGAAACGTAATTAAACCATAATGTGTGGTACATGGTTGAATTCAGAATAAAAAGGACTAATAAAATTTGACATCAGAAAATCAGGACCGTATTTAAAAAAATTAATTTGATGGTGGTTGCTCGAAGACGAAACGTAGAATAAAAAAATTGGCAATGAAATCTTTAATTTCATCAAAAGTTGCTACGAAGAAGTTTCGTCAGTTTCGCTCTAACTTTAATATTAAAGCCAGAAAAAAATATAGTTAAAAATCCATAAATTCAGTTTTTTCAAAATAACTCAAAAACAGAAAATCTTATCAAGGATTTCCAGGCGCCATTTTGTTGGTCCTTTAATTACACAATTTTTTTTCCATTTAACCAAATCCACATCTCTTGTCATTTCCAATACCCCCATACTGGGCCTCCTTATCTTGGACACGTTGTATACAAAATTTACTGTAGTAGAATAAAATAAATCCTGCTCTCTGCTACTTATTTATTAATATTATTATTGTTCAGTTAATACATATTTCTTTTTCTCTTTTATAAAAAAATCCAAATGCTTTCAAAATCAAAAGTGCTAAAATTTTTATAGATACATTCATAGTTACTGTATAATAGTATATTATTTTATGAGCGATTATGACAACCATTATTCACGAAGATGATGTTTGAGCCCACGAGCCGAAGGCGAGTGGCTCAAATCATCTGAGTGAATAATGGTCATAATCGCGAATATAATACTATACTTTTTCTACACCTATTAAACAAATAAATTAGACTCAAATTTGATAACTTTAATGGAACACTATCATAATACATTAATTTTTATTTTTCAATAAATGGACTACTTACTAGGAATATATATTGAAATTTGTGCAGTTAGTAATATATAAATTTGGAGTTGTCCCTTCCATTGTTAAATTCTGGCAGTTTTAGTGGTTGAATTGTTAGTTTGTACGGATTAATGGGTACCTACTCGACCGAAGTGCATACGTTGGAAAACGTAAATACAAGTAATATGGCGAGATACACTTGGCTGTCACCCGAGCGATTGTCAGCTCCAGCAAGAGTTGATCGCGGTCGATATAAAATCTCATTGGATCAGGGAAACAGTGATTATTGAATCTATATTTGTGATTGGCCGAAATGCCGTGAATTACGATTTCATAATTCACTACAGTGAATTATGGGTACGATATTTCACGAAGAAAATCCGAATAACTGTCATATAATTAAATAGGCGTAGAAAAATAGTTTTATAAAAAGTGCTATTATTAACTCCAGGATTTCACCAAATTTAAAATATTTCAAATACATTTATACAATTTTGTGAATTGTTTTATTTAAAATTTCTAATTTCTGACTCTATTTTAACTTGTAATGATCACCCATGTTTTCTTTAGTATTGTTTATCTATCATTTTATGGATAAAACGTGTGGGCTGATTAAATGCATGTTGTATACATTTCTAATGGGTCTTACGGCAGGAAAAGGTGAAAGCAATTAAAATGTTTGACGAGGAAGGTCGCTAATGTACATTATGATTTTCAGATACTGAAAGCATAAGATTTTCATTTGCTGCTATCAACGATGCGATACTACGCGCTAACTTTTATGAGTACAACCAAAACATAGACTAATCTTATAATTAGTCTATGACCAAAGACTTGGAGAATGGATTTAGCTATTTACATTTCCGGCTGAAGCATCCGGGATACTCACAGTCTTAAGTGTTTGTTTGGGAAAAAAGCAAAACAAAGCAGCCAACCAGTTGTGTAGTAAACAGGTACCACTATGGAAACGGAATATTATGGTTTTTATGCTGGGCAGTGCAAAATACTGCGTTCAACAGCTTTTTAACATTTTATATTATACAAGGACGTATAGGTAAGTATTTTAGTAAGCCTGTAGGAAATTGCACTGACAGTCGTCCAACATCTAATTTCATTTGAGGTTAAATTCATAAGCATGCATGAATTTTTGCACTGTCTGTCTTGAAAAATAACGTAACGATAGTGCAGGCTTCACAACAGAACAAATTAAGCTGTTGCATAAGAACGCTGGGTTCATTCTCCCAAGTTTTTGAGTACAACTTGGTTTAGGATTTACATATTTATGATATAAAAAATATTAATCACTTTCTGAGGAAACCTAGAACTTAAGCAAATGTGATTTTAAATCTAATTTACTGTTGATAAAATTTATTAGTGTCCAAGGGTGCGCTTAGCTTACTGGCTGCTGTTGGAGTAAATTTAGTGCAATTTTACTAGTATGGTGTCTATCGATGGATTCAGTTCAGTTAACTTACTGTGTACTAGCAAATTTATAAACATATAGGTATAGGAGCTTAGTTTTTTTGTGGGTATGGGTATGTGGGTGATTGATTGATGAATAGTAGATTTGTACAAAAGTATTTGTCGAAAGTATAGAATTTTTCTGATAACTTGTTTTGTTTTTATTATCACACTTCCTGTTATTCTCCTGTTTAATTCTAACACTCGTTCTAACAGTAACAGTTCTGAAAATGTATAAAGCGAGGCAGGGGCGCAGCAACAGGGCTTGCGAGTGGTGCCGTGCACGAGGGCCCGGCCCTGGCGGGCCCCTCTGCCAAATTGTTTTTTTTGTTGGCTTCAGCTGAGCAAATTCAAAATATTTGAACTTATTCTTTTGGTATAATAAGAGTATAAGCATTTGGTACTACCGATTTTTTTTGTGAAAGGATAAAGGGGGCCCGTTGTGGTTATCTTTTCCTGTCTGGATGTGAAGGAGAAGAATTAGCTATGACCTTGCAGATGGCAGACAGCCGAGAGCTGACTGCAATTTAATAAATGAATAGCAGACCGGTCACGCTACACATCGCAGCTCGCAGCCTTCGACTGCTCCGAAAGTGTCAAGTGCAACATGACTGGGTGATATGTGGTAACCGCTAAGGAGACAGGCGATATTTCACCATCGCCATGTGCCCTATAACCTAGGTGCCCTACGGTAATCAATGACAATAAAGATCATACACTTGGGCATTTTTTGCAGTTCGCTAGATAAGAATATTGCCATCCTTTACATTGTTTTACTTTTTCAGGCCTATGCTCCTTATAGTCTTATTATTTATATGATATTGATATTATATAATATCAATATCATATAAATATATTAATATTAATATTAATATATTAATATATTTCAGTGATGCGAACACAGAACGATGCGAAGTGGTAATATTAAGGTAGGTAAGATAGGAAACGTGCCAGACAAGCTAACTACGCGTATTCGATACTTTAAGAGGGATACGTACGTTGCTCAAGAAAAATAAGCACTCGGTCGCGTGATACTCTCCCCCACTACATCAGCCAGTGTAGGAGAAAAACGAGGAGAAACATATCTGCCGGTCAGATACGTCCCGTACGTACTCGGCTGTCACCGACTTTTAAGGGGAAGTTAGAATCTGCTAGTGGAAGGAGGTAACTCCCGTTTTTAGAAATGGGTTTATTGTCGAAGTAAATTTAATGTAGCTTATTTATTTTCAGTCGAAATGCATTCAAATTTGAAACGCAAGCAATTTAATGTTCATATTATGGTATGCTCAAATTAGTTTTCCAGCAGTTGCTTTTTGAACCAAGTTTCCAGCTGCTAAAATTACACCAAAAGGCAAATTTCACATCTCGTTTCTATGACTATTTACATATTTTTTCATAATTTGGTTTGACGGAATTGTAGAACAAATCTTGTTCTTTCTGACAAAGAAGAAATTTCTACAAAATATTTATTACTAAGAGCGCTACGTTTCGTAACATAGTGCTCGATATCGGCGCTGTTTTCAACGTACGTATCCCTCTTAAGTCAACTTACATCTGTTAAAAATATGGGAGTGACTACTGAACAGTCCGCCGGTCACTTCTAAATTTTTTTCCAGGTCAGTCGACACAATATCAGTAAAATGACGTTTAAGAACTTCGTTTTTAAAAAATATTGCCAACTATATCCGTGGGTGTTCGGGTATGGCACAAAGCTGCCATTTTGTTCTCCTACGGCCATACGAGTTTTGCGCCCGCTCGGGTCTGCATTTTTTGCTTGTTTCTACATCATCTTTTTGCCAAAAAATGCGTGTGTCTGGTGCGAAAGGGCAAGTAAGGGTCTATTTTAAAAAAGCGTTCTCTCAGCTTTAGTTTTTTTACACTTCCAAAATGCCAAATGTAGGTTACATTCTGTAATGCGCAAGCGGCCGGACTGTGCAGTAGTCACTCCCTAAAAATATTCGATTCTGCCCGTCACTAATTACAGATTTATTAGAAATTAGTTCAGCTTAGATCTTACTAGGGGGCGCAGAGTAACGCATTGGAGTCGCCGATCTATCTCCTAGATTAGAGACTTATGACCTATCTGCTTAGTAGTTCAAATTTTACCGAGTAGTAAATCTTTTTGACACTCGTAGATCTAATAACAAAAATATTGGACAAGGCACAAGGACAACTTCAAATAAGGGGAAATGTCATCTTGATTTTGATGGGCGCTTGATAAGCAAACGCCTAAATTATTTTTTTGTAATAATTTATTGCATATTAAGTGCTTGTATGAATTTATTAAATGGTTAAAATGGGCGATTCTGTAACAGTGTATTTGAACCTGAGAAGGTTTGATCTTTACGGTGAGTATGCTTTATCAATGATATTATATGCCAATAGTTTTGGGATTTATTTATGTATTACAGAATGCCCACCTAATGAGTTGAGACGTATTAATTTAAAGCGTAATTCAGATTATGAAGCTTTGAAAGAGCAAATTCAGAACATTTGTGATGTGGACCAGGAAGACGATAAAGTCATTAAAGTTCGAAACAAAAATTTAGTGTTAATGCCAATAACTTATTTGTTAGAAGGCAGTACTGAAAGTAATCCTTATATTATCGATGTATCCAGGGTCAACTATAAAGGTAAGTTGCGTTATAGCTATTTCTGCAATTATTTCAAGATTGTACTTGCAGATCAAAGTAGCACTAGTTCACTACAAGATGCTCACTTGAATGCAGTTTGTAAAAACCTTCGTACTCTAGAGTCAAGAGTAGCCCAGGCTGAATTGCTGGTGCCACAATTACGATGGCGGCGTCAGGCCAATATGGAACAGACTGTAAATACTCTGAGCTCGAGGGTGGCTTTCTTGAATAAGCGAATTGATGATTTAATGCCTCCACAATGGAAATCGAAAATTCCCCAAACTTTGAGTTAAGTAAATGTACTTGTTTTATCATAAAAACAATCTTCGTATACTGTAACATTGTCACAAATTATTTATTTATTTCCATAATTTTCTTTTAGTTTAGTAATTAGTGTTAAACCTTCACATTACATTAATTTTATTAATCACTTTAGAGCGTAAATATATTATTGATTTTATAATGTATTATTAAATGATAACGGCAAAAAATGGTGGTTAAGTAAATTTGAACTCTGAAAATTAAACTAATTTGAGTTAAATCACTTACGACAGGTGATTGTCTTCGAAAAAGTTACATTTTTCATAGAACAACCGCAGACCACTGGTTTCGTTCTTGTGGGACTAATCAGTACCGTGTTTTCTCCCTACACACTCGAACCATGCAATATTTCTTGCTGACAGGCGTGTGTCAGATATCAGCAAAAGCTAATTAATATCGAATTATACAGAAGATCTGATTGGGACTATCGAACTATTCCTCAGGCAAATACCCTGCTGGGCATCAAATTATAGAATGAAATCCAGTGGTCTACGTTGTCCATGCACATTTGAAACATGCAATATTGAAACTTTCAACATACTACCTATGTTACTAGGTTAACGTAGACACACGGACGCTTCAAGTCAAACGATATGCTTGGGTTTTTTTTTTGGGAGGAGGGGAAACCCTTCATGGGCTCCCATGCGCCTGATTGCATGGGGTGTGTCAGACTCCTACTGACTAAAACCCCTCCTCAAGAATCGTAGGCGCGTAGCGGCATCACCCTGCGGCATAACTTCACCTCGCCTTACCCATTTCTATCTCAGGCTATTTCTCCTTTCTTCCTCTTCTTTGCTTTTTAATATGTTACTTATCACCTTCCACTTGTCTTCGTTTTCCAGCATGTGTCCGATTATGTTTCCCTCCGTGAGTTCCTCGCCAATTTCTCCGGTAATCAGGTCTCTCATTTGCTTCCACCTGTCACACATTAAGATTGTGTGTTTTGGCGTATCTTCCTCGCCGCAGTAGGTACAGAGGCCGCTCTCAGTGATTGTAAATCTATGCAGGTATGCTCCAAAACACCCGTGGCCCGACAGGAACTGTGTCAGGTAATATCCAGTTTCCCCATGTTGACGTGTTACCCAGGGTGCAATTTTTGGTATCAGCTTTTTTGTCCACTGTGCCGTCGTGGTTTCTTGATCCCATTCCTCCTGCCATCTTGCCATCGTAATTCCACGCTTCGTTA
This sequence comes from Xestobium rufovillosum, assembly GCA_963966045.1. Classification (NCBI taxonomy): domain Eukaryota; kingdom Metazoa; phylum Arthropoda; class Insecta; order Coleoptera; family Ptinidae; genus Xestobium; species Xestobium rufovillosum. The sequence goes on from OZ014496.1 coordinate 19,976,474, forward strand.
CCTTTTCTGCTTTCCTGTTCTCCTCTGTTCCATATGTGCGCTCCATTATCAGCAGGTGCACTGGCACAACCCCTGCTATCACTTGTATCGCCTTTGTGGATACAGTTCTGTAGGAGCATGCTATACGGGTCGCAACTTTCCTTTGTACACTTTCCACCATTTTCCTGTATTTGTCCATCTCCATCCAGTTTTTCCATATAGGAGCTCCATAGAGAACAATGGAATTCACCACACTGCTGAGTATCCTCCTTTTTCCTGTTTTCGGTCCGCCAACATTAGGCATTAATCTGCTTAGGGCGGCTGCCGCTCTATCTGCTCTCCCGACTACGTCTTTTATATAATAATAATAATAATAATACATTTATTGCCATGTCTACATAAATCCACAAATAAAACTTAAATTCTTAACACCCATGTAGCGTGGCAAAGGGTTGGCATTCAAGTTCCTGAGAAAAACATATTCTCAGGTCTTGATCTTCCATGCCAACCCAACAAAACTAAAAACTAAAAAAAATATATATATTTTAAAAATTCCTATAAAAATAAATCAAAACGTGCGGCGGCCACAGAACACACTCAGAAGAGGAATGAATGAATGTGAGAAATCAAGACAAAAGAGCAAAGAAAAGAATGAAGAAAGGAAAACCAGAAGAAGGCAAAAGAACGGCAAGCATAAGGCGACTAAAACTACAATCGTCATGTTACTTACTGCTTCGATATGAGAAGTTTGCGATAATATTTTTTGAAAACACACCAGGGCGAACGGAGGTGTTCAGGATTGAAGGCATTAATACTTGCTGCAACATTATAACTAAATGATCTTTTATATAACTCCTTCCGATGCCTGGGTGTAGTTAACGTTAATGACTTTCGCCGGATGTTGAGATTATGAATATCGGACCGAAATACAAGTCTACTGTAAAGATATGGTGGCATCTTGGTCTTAATAATCTTGAGGAAGAAACAAGCCATGTGGAGCCTTCGGCGATTATACATCGATAACCATTTCGAATCCTTCAGTGCTTGAGATGTATGATCCCGAGACCGAATTCCGTATATGAGGCGAAGACATGAATTCTGCACCTTCTGAATACGAGACGCATCGCGTGATATGCATTCCCATATTCATATTATGGCCCAGTTTTATGCCAAGATATCTCAGGCATCTGCCAGAGGTAATGTCTAGGTCATCTAATCTGACTGTGACAGTCTTCAGGGTTCTTCTACCTAATAGGATCACGATTTCTGTTTTTTGGGGCGCTAGCTGCAGCCATCTCTTCTCCAGCCAGATTTCGATTCTCCTCATTGTCCATGTTATATGTTCTTCTATTTCTTCCTTACTTTCACCTTGTACCACCACAGCCAGATCATCGGCGTATCCTATGATATTTGTTCCCTCCGGGGTATCCATTCTCAGCACATCGTCATAGTACAGGTCATAGTACAGGTTCCACAACGTCGGGCCCAGCACTGACCCCTGGGGCGTGCCAGTTGAGATCTTGGGATTTGGGGAAAGCCTCGTTGACCTATTTAAATCAGCACTGACCCCTGGGGCGTGCCACAGGGGTCAGTGCTGATTTAAATAGGTCAACGAGGCTTTCCCCAAATCCCAAGATCTCAAGTTTTTTTAATAAAACAGCATGATCAACGGTATCGAAGGCTTTGGAGAAATCGGTAAATATTACATCAACCTGCCCCTCATTATTTATACCCTCGCTTATATCTTGTGTAAAGTTAATTAAATTTGATACGGTAGATCTCCTTGGCACAAATCCATGTTGAAAACTAGAAATTATAGGCTTCACATGGTTATAGATCAAAGAGTAAAGTAAACTTTCAAATATTTTAGCAAAACCGGAGATTAAAGAAACGGGCCTATAATTTTCTATGTTCCCCTTATCACCTCCCTTAAATATCGGTACCACTTTGCTAACCCTCCACCTATTGGGAAAAGTGCTTGTGCTTAGCATCAAATTATAAATATAACACAATGGTCCACAAAGGAATTCCGCACACCCTTTAATGATATACATTGGTATATTATCCGCACCACAAGATCTTTTGGGTTTCAAAATATTTATTTGCTTTAACACACTTTCAAAACTAATTTCCGTCACATTAAGGATGCCTGCAGAAAAATTAAGCAGATCGGTATCATAATTTTCAGGAGCACTATTTCCCATGCTATCCCAGTATACGGCTTCAAAACAACCCGCAAACCCATTAGCTATTTCCAAATCATTTGCACACACAGTGTCTTTAAATTTCATAGTAATTTCTTTGTTGTAATTGTTTTTGTTGTTTTTAACAAATCGAAAGAAATCCGCGGGAGCATGCTCAATATTGTTTTCTACAGAATTAAGGTATTTATTGTAAGCAATGTTTATATCATTATTTATTTTAGCCCTCAATCTCGAAAATTCTATTTCAAGCAAAGGATCGGCAGTCTTTTTAAATTTCATTCGTGTTTTATGTTTCAGTTTTAAGTCTTTAATTATATCTCCCGTGAACCAAGGTGGATACTTGCTGGATTTGTGCATCAACCTAGGAACAGTCTGGTTCAAAATACCATAGACAACACAATACAACAAATCCACAGCACCATCGACCGTTACCTCCTTATATAAATCCTCCCACACAGCAGTGGAGAATAAACTATACATCTGAAGAAAATCTGCTCTTCTGAAACAGTACTCCAAATGAGAACTACGAATGTCGCGGCCATTAGTATGGATTCTCTGCAACAGAATATTGCACTGCAATGCCGGGTGATAAGGATCCTCTCTAGTAAGAGGATCGCCTTTAATAACGAAAAGAGTTTGGATGTTTGAAAAAATCAGATCCAGCGTTCCACCGTATGAATTCACTATTTCATTTTTCTGCGTCAGACCATTCCCACTAGCAAAATTCAATAACTGTTGTTTAATATCAGGCGTCTGGTTTAATGTAATTCTGTTAAAGTCAGCAATATTAAAATCACCCATTAGCAATACATGCTTAGAAAACATGTTCACCTCCACCGATTCCAAATCCTCGATACAATTTTGATAAGCAGTACTTTTGCTGTTGGGTGGAAAATATGCCACACTAATATATAAAATATGTTGGTTTTTAAGTGTAATTTTAACAAGCAAAGCATCAATAAGTAAATCCCGAAATATGTCAACTCTTTCAACCAATAAATTATTTTTTACAGCAATCAATACACCACCACCTCTAGTTTTACCTGTAATAATTTTATCTCTATCCTTCCTGAACACAAAGTAATTTGATAAATTAAATAGTTCCGAATTGTAAATATCGTTGTCCAGCCAGGTTTCAGTTAAAGCTATTATATCGTAATCATTACTAAGTAGCGACAGATAAAAGTCATTCACCTTCGACCTCAATCCCCTGACATTTTGGTAAAATACAGAAATCAGCATATCGAAGTGTTTGGGTACCGATTTTAAACTCATTAACATTAAAATTAAAATGAGAGAATCAAATATATAAAAAAGTTAAAGTAAGTTTTCCTCCTCATGAATCACTATATGATAAACGTATAAATAAATGCAAAATCAACAATAGACAAATCCAAATTCTCATAGAGCAACAATCCGAAAAATAATGTAAAAAAGCTAAACAAGAGCAAAAAACAAAAATAGAAAACAAAAAAAACCAAGTGCACAGTATTGAGAATATACACGTATGCCAATAAATATAGCTGAAGGTTTTCTCCGTCCCTAGGCACATAAAAAGAAAACAATGAAAAATTAAGTTGCATGCAACACCAACACTAACCCTAGTCAAACCATTCTTAACATCACCCGCTCACTTCACTTAACCTGGTAGCTACTGATACTTTTCCATTTTCAACGTAAAGGATTCTTCCGTCAGCTGACCAAACCTTCCTTGGACCAAACTTCTTAACCGCTTCTTTGTATACAGAGAGTCTGTAAGCTGTCAGATCTTCTCGAATTACTATCTGAGAACCCTGTAGTAACTTCTTCGCCCTAAATACGTCATTTCTCTTTCGGTATGAATTGAATTTCACTATGATAGAACGGCTGTATCATCCTCCTACGTCACGCTTACCCACCCTATGTGAGCGGTCGATGTCATCCAGGGAGATATCAATTTTTAATTGATCCCTCATTACCTTTATTACCGTGGTATCTGAATTCTCTCCTTCCGCTTCAGGCAGTCCCCAAAATCGCAAATTTTGACGCCGCGTGTACTGTTCCAAATCGTCGACCCGAAGATCAACGACTGTTACAGCAATAGCGTTTTTTTCTATGTTGCTTTTAATATAATCAATTGAGGTTGTTATCGCATCAAGTCTTCTGTTTATTGATTCCAAAACTATTCGTGAGACTGCTGGAGATATATCAGTTATCATCTTTTCTTGATCTATTTGATGATAATGACCACAACCAACTGTCGTGTTTGTATTGGGAACTGGTCGTAGATATTTCGTATTTTCGGCCGGATTGGGCATTGCAAAAAACAACTATATACCACAGTAAATTCAACCTGAAAATCCAAGGACACACAATCACTTGCAAATAAAATTTGCTACTTTTTCGGCGTTTCACAATGTTATGATTACCACTCTAATATCCCACATTCACTATTCGCGTATGTCATTAATTGCCTACTCGATATCTCTACAAAATGTCTTAAATACAGAAACTTTTACAATCTTTACTCCGGCACCCACAAAACACGTCCTATCTACGCCGCATAGTGGTATGTCGTAATATGCTTGGGGGTAACATTCTGTGATGTCTCGTAATACACAAAAATCTGGATTTAGTTCTATAATTCAATGCCTGGCGGGGTATTTGCCCAAGGAGTGGTTGTTGGAATGGTCCAGTACCACTCGATGTTAGAAGCCAAAAATTTGCTTTTTACATGATACAGTACAATCTCACTCATCCGGCCATCAGTAGTACAGCACTGTCAGAAATCTGTCATTTTTTCTTTCAGTGCGTTAAATCCATTACTAGAATTATTTAGAAGATTTTTGCGGATGTAGAGGAACAAAATGTTTTTGTGTAAGTACAGGAATTATGAATTAACATTGTACAATTAGATGTAGTATTTAATTAAAATGAATAACATTGGACATCTTACATTTACATATGTAGGTAGGTATTCCTATGTATTTCCCGACATGTATAAAAATTAATTTATGTATATTATGTTTAAAATAAATCTTTACAAATCACAGAGTTTCTTTGAATTTGTATAATTTTAAACGGAATAAAAATAAAAAAATTAAAATGGATTGGAAATTCGAGATAAAATCTGTGTTATTTACATTTCTGGGGGCAATTACGGAAATAAAAGGTAAAACAATCAATAAGCTATTTTTATAAGTACAAGTAGAATTTCATTCACTGGGCCAAAAAGAATTAATTACAAGCACAATAAATAAAAAAAAGTACGCAACAAAAAAAATCTACATTTTCTAATTTATCAACCCTTAAAAGCTTAGCAAAATAATTTCAAAAGATAGATAGCAACTTATAAACAATAAAATATAACTGTAAACACCACTTTAATAGATGCAAAAATATTGAATTGACAAAAACGCCGATTTGTAATGATTACATACCAGGGGTGTAGCACACATAGATACAGGCGATCTTAGACTGATGGTTCTATAATCTGTTTAAATCTAATTTTCATTCGTATAGAAAGTTTTATTTTATCTGATTAGTGTCGTTCCTTTCTTATTTTCCCTTGAATTCTGCATTGACCAATGGGGTCGTTGCACTAAATAGAAAATCAATATAATTTTGATAGAAAAAAGTAACTAGGTGTTTATTGGTCCTCTGGGTTACATTTATTTACTCACCAATAGCCCAATGGCGATTTTAGCACGAAGCGCGCCTCTGAATTGATGTTTTAATACCCAGAAAGCTAACGTTACATGGAGTTTGAGCCGATAAAGTAGGGACCGATGATGTTAGGAATAATCAGAATTTGACATTTGGAAATTTATTATTTTTATTTGTATTAGGTGTATAAATAGTTCTCTGCCCTTTATTTATTTGTTTTTATTCCTATTTATTGTGTCAATTAGTATATTTGTGTACGAGAAATAGAGCAAGGTTTCGTAAAGCTGATTCAGACAATTTACCGGTAGTTAGTAGTGAAATGATTGACAATAATTATTATTTATCCAATTTGGACTATTTCAGCGCTGAAATGAAAAATATTAAAACGAAACGGTGAGTGCTTCATTTATTTGGGAACTAGCCAAACTGAAAAACAAAACTGGACACTATCTGTCAAACGAGCAAACGACTAGAATGTCAGGATTGTTTATTAATTCAGTTTACGTTTGACAAACAACGGCTGTACTTTCCGGCTAATATCGACAATTCTCGGCATTGCCCCGGAAACGTCACCATTTAAAAGGCTTAAAGGGCCAGCGTCTTAACTTTGAGGCTGGTTTAGATGCCTAAAACGTTCGCTGTGAGAAAAATATGAGTCAAATATTTTACGACAATCTTTGGGAAAATATGATTTTTAAAAATTGTGTAACGGATAAGACTATGACTTCACCACTTCACCATATTTAAGAAAAAGTGTAGATATCTATGGAGTTCTAAAAGCATGTTAATTAATATGAGAAAATATAATATATACATCGTAGCTACATGGTGTAATGGGGTCGTTACACAATTTTTTAAAATCATATTTTCCCGAAGATTGTCGTAAAATATTTGACCCGTATTTTTTTTATTTTTCTCACAGCAAACGTTTTAGGCATCTAAACCAGCATCAAAGTTAAGACGCTAGCACTTTAAGCCTTTTAAATGGTGACGTTTCCGGGGCAATGCCGAGAATTGTCGATATTAGCCGGAAAGTACAACCATTGTTTGTCAAACGTAAACTGAATTAATAAACAATCATGGCAGTCTAGTCATTTGACAAATAGTGTCCAGTTTTGTTTTTCAGTTTGTCTAGTTCCCAAATAAATGAAGCACTCACCATTCGTTTTAATATTTTTCATTTCAGCACTGAAATAGTCCAAATTGGATAAATAATAATAATTGTCAACTACTAACTACCGGTAAATTGTCTGAATCGGCTCTATTTTCCGTACACAAATATACTAATTGACACAATAAATAGAAAAAAAAACACATAAATAAACGACAGAGAACTATTTATACACCCAATTCAAATAAAAATAATAAATTTCCAAATGTCAAATTCTGATTATTCCTAACATTATTGCTCCCTACTTTACCGACTCAACCTCCATGTAACGTCAGCCTTCTGGGTATCAAAACAATTCAGATGACTAATCACAAGCGTTTCTAAGCTTATGACTAACGGGGGCAGCACGTGTTTCAGTTTAATTCTCCAAAGGCGCGCTTCGGGCTAAAATCGCCTTTCAAAATTATATCGATTTTCTATTTAGTGCAACGACCCCATTAAAGTAAGAAAATCTTCGGACGCCCGCATTTTAAAAAAACAACTCACCTTTAGACCTTTCCTGAGGAAATATTTAAGATACTTTTTGATTAACGATACATTTCAATGCAACACACACTCAAAAATGGTTAGTCTGTTACTTTTTCCGAGGCCCAATAAAAAATGAATTTCAATGAATTTCCGAAAATCAACCTGTAAAATCCATTTTATTTTGACTTGTATTCGTCTGTTTATATGTATGTAAACAATTTTTATGCCACTTGCTGAATACCACTATGCTAATGTAAAATATACCTCTCCGGACCTTTTTATGAAACACCGCGATTATAAAAAGATCACAATGATAATCACCTAAAAAACTAAGTCTAGTTAACTAAAACTAGCAAATCAAGCTCACTAAAAAAATCTAATTTACAAAAACAATGGAAATGATTATGCAGAATACGTAACCCACGCAACGCATGAAAAATTCAACAAACTCTTCATTATAATACAATTAATGAACCCTGTACTTAAAAAAAATTAATGAGACCACAATTGTACTCTTGAAGACCTATTACTATCAATTTTTACACTGCAATTATCATGATTTATAATATCTCTCACGCATATCACTTTGTCTCGAAGTTGAAGGCATCGATTCGGAATGCCTTGATCTGCTCAATTTTTGCTCGTCTTTCCTCGCTCTTTTGCTAAATGGAGTAGAACACATCTGTTGTGACTGATTAAGTGCCTGCACACGCGCCAATCTTTCATTGAAAGACTCCTCAGAGGGCGCCACGTAGTCCTCTAAATGATCATGGTATCTTTCCTTGCTTAAAAGTTTCAGCTGCAAAGAATTATTCGCAACAGACCCTTCATTCGGATTTATTATTTCAAGATTGGAAGTGTTAGCTAACTGCAATGCTGCAAAAAAGTATCGACAAACTTCTGAAGCAGAATTTCCTTGGACTATTTCTCCAAATTTTCGAGTCTCATTAGTTTCCATCGCATCTATAATTTTTGATCCATACTGATGGATATCGAAATCCTCTTTGTTCTCTTGTGTTTTTAATTTCTCGCCGATGAATGTATTCCATTCCTTTATTCGTTTTTGAGAATTTTGTAGCTCTTCAATGCGTTTTGACACATCTACTCTTTTCACGATTGGTTGTTCTGTATCAGTCTGAGTATTCGAACTTGAGCATTCCACAGTTGAAACAACATGTGAACTTAGGTTTTCGTCTTCATTGAGAAGGGTTTGTTCTTCTGGCAACTCCGTATCTAAACTGGAGATTTCTTCTTCGTTAGATTTATTTTGTTCAGACGCTAAGTCAACACTCAAATTTGAACTGTTCATTTCAGTGACAGTAATATCTTCTGTGCATGTAATTTCGGTGAAATCATCGCAATTGTTATCGTCCCCTTCAGATTCGGAATCCGAATAATCATAAAGTGAAATAGTTCCTGTTGAATATGATGGACAAGTTAAACAATTACATAAATAAATATAAAAAAAATAAAGACCCAACAATATCAATGCATTTACCTTCATTTTCTTCGGGTATATAGTGCTCACTAAAGAATTTTTCGAACTTTTTCAATGATGCCGTTGCCTTAACAATCAGTTTTATTAGTCTTACATATTTTCTCTTTTTCTTTAGAGGCTTCTCTTCATCCTCTTCAGATGAAACAATCTATAATCAAAAATTATTATAAGTTTAGAATATGTATGTTGGAGACCTATCGCAGTCAGTAGTTCTCTAGCACTATGCACTGAGAATTTACATTGATCCTAGCAAATGCATAAAAATTCATAAGTTCGGCAAAAATAAAAGATAATACATAATTTATACAGTTCTGTAAATCGCTGTATTCTATATTGTTTAAGACATAGTTACTTATTGTAGCCCTACCCTGCTATCTTGGCAGCTAAGCTCAGCCAAGGCGTGCCATTAGTTGTAGAATTATTGAATTCTGTGATTGTAAGATGGAGCACGAAGACAATTTTGAATCTTCGTTGTTTGTGAACATTTTTGAAGAGGTTTATCATAATAAGAGGTTACCTAAGCAATACAGTGTGTCCACGGATGGACTTAACTATACTTGTAAAAACTTTTATTTTCAGTTTTTTGAAAAAAAGGCATTCTTTATAATTTCTTTTGCTTGTTATATAAATACGATTCACGTTGAGAAACTCTGATTTTGTTGTACAGGGTGCGCAGAAAATACAAAAATGTATATTTATAAAATTAAAAATTTTTGAATCAAGCTTTTTGAAATCTCAGAATGAAACAGCTTAGAAGGAGAAATCGAAAAGCGAAATAAAATTTTCCCATAAAAGTTATACTTAGTTGCTAAGATATACTAGGTGTCCGGTTAAGGTTGGCGACCGGCTATCTTAGGAACTACTCTTCCTACAGATTTCGGAAAAATATCTTGCAAAAGTGAATATAAAAATTCATCAAAAATGTTTTTAGCTTTCAATTTTCCCCGCTAGAGGGCAAAATTTTAAAAGAAAATAGACAATCCACATTTTCTTCAGAAATTCAAATGGAAATGTAGGTATCCTTTATCTTTCTCAAAATCTCATCGTAATATCCAGCAGATTAGTTTAATAACTTTTTGATCTAACTTACGAAATAAGGGCTGGGAAGAGGAAAGAATTCCCTTACACCAAAAATGCCATGTCTCCGGATTGCTTGAACCAATTTTAATGAATTTGGTCTCATTCGAAAAGGAATTTATAGCGTAATAGAAATCTGCATTTACGCTTGAATTTAATTTTACGAGGGTGCCGCCAGATGGCGTTATTTCGAAACTTGCGAAAATGTCTAATTTTCTCAAGAACTTTAAATGGAACGGTATATTTTTTATAACATGGCGTCATTACAAATAGAACTGAGAACAAAATGGCTCAAACCGGAAGTTGTTATATTTTTTCAAACGGAAGTTATCATCAAGAATATGGTTCAATCAAATCTCGGCACATAGGTACCAAATTTTTTCAAACATTTTTGTATGAAATGGTACATTTTCATAACGTGCTGTTAGTACAAATAGCATGAAGAATAGGATGCCGCAAACCGAACTTTAGGTTTGCGGCATTCTGTTCTTTACGTTATGTGTACTAACAGCATGTTGCGAAACTGTACCATTCCATTCAAAAAAAATTTGAGAAAATTTGGTACCTATGCACTGGGATTTGATTAAACGATATTCTTGATGATAACTTCCATTTGATAAAGATAAAAACTTCCGGTTTGCGGCATCTTGTTCTTAATTCTATGCGTAATGACAACATATTATAAAAAATATACCATTCCATTTATAATTTTTGAGAAAACTTTATAATTTCGTAAGTTTCGAAATAACACCATCTGGGGGCTCCCTCGTAAAATTAAATTCAAACGTAAATGCAGATTTCTATTACTCTATAGATTCCCTTTCCAACAATACCATATTCATTAAAATTGGTTCAAGCAATTCGGAGATATGGCATTTTTGGTGTAAGGGAAGTTTTCCTTCCCCCACTCCTTATTTCATAAGCTAAGATCAAAAAGTTATTAAACTAATTTGCAGGGTATTATGAGGAGATTTTGAGAAAGCTAAAGGATTCCTGAATTTCTATTTGAATTTTCGAAGAAAATGCGGATTGTCTATTTTGTTTTAAAATTGTGCCCCCTAGCGGGGAAAACTGAAAGCTAAAAATATTTTTGATGAAGTTTTCATGGCCACGAAGATTTTTTTTCTGAAAGCTGTAGAATGAATAGTTCCTAAGATACATATAGCCGGTCGCCAACCTTAACCCTTTCGCTGCTAATGATGTAAATTTACACCGCCAAGAAAACGTGCCCCTGTTGCGAATGATGTAAATTTATGTTCCTGTTTAGGTTTCAACTGCTGGTGGCGTAAATATATTTTTGATGGTGGGGATTGGGGGATGCAGTAGGAGGTGTTTCTGCGCATCCATTACATTTAACATCCAATGATTTTTAATCTGATTATGGGGTGAGAGTGCAGTTGCCCCCCCTCCAATTTCAGTATAACAAATTACGTTCCCTGATCAGTATTTTTGTACGTGTGGCTGGGTGTAGATGATTTATTCACAATGCCGTTGCCTAAACCGAAATTCGGAAAATACTATACCAGAAACCAGAGGGGACTTGGAGGAAATTTTTATCGGAAGATGAAAATCCACACCCAATATTTTTCCAACTATTCATGTTGTCTGCTATGTTATTATCTTTTAAGTCGTTCATACACACAAAATAAAGCCAAAAAACAATAAGTACCTTAAAAAAACGGCATAAAACGAAGTGCGCACAATATCTATATACCGCACATACTACGCAGTAAAATAGCCGCACAGAACGCGCGCGCACCTTACACAAATAGCCGCAGCGAAACGGTTAACCGGACACCCGGTATTTCTTAGCAACTAAGTATAACTTCTACGGAAAAACTTTATTTGGCTTTTCGATTTCTCCTTCTAAGCTGTTTAATTTTGAGACTTCAAAGAGCTTGATTCAAAAATTTTTAATTTTACAAATATACATTTTTGTATTTTCTGCGCACCCTGTACAACAAAATTAAAGTTTCTCAACGTGAATCGTATTTATATAACAAGCAAAAGAAATTATAAAGAATTACTTTTTCTCGAAGAACTGAAAATAAGTTTTTACAAGTATAGTTAAGTCCATCCGTGGACACACTGTATATTCATGATATGGAAAATCCATTGGAATTCTACAGTACAGATTTTCAATATAATAGTCTCTCATCTGTTTTATATAAATTGTTCCAGTTCTTTTTTAAATTGTGTAACATTACTTGGCGCGAGACTTGATATGGTTGTTACATGGCCCTGACTATTAGTGGAGTAAAATCGTCCGGCTATCTTGCTTACTTCTGACATTTTTTTATTTGCAGGTATAACTAAATGAGACCTTCACCATCTTGTAGAGCACACTTTTGGCCATCCGAAAAGGAATTTCACAACTTTTTTTGGTAGGGCCGAATGTTGCAAAATCAAATTTTTCGTACCCGAGAAGTAATTCGAAAACTGTGTTTTTCAAAACATATATCGCGGTATTAAATCAAGGAGTTGAGCTACAATTTTGAAATTTTGGTGTATTGCTGAGAAAACCATAGCGCTTCTAATGTAACTCTCAAAATTTCCAAAACATAGGGCCTTTTCGAGAAAATGAGCTTCGAATTCGCCACTAGCTAATCCGTGCATTGAAAATTTCACCCAGCGAGTAGCTATGTTAATGATTAGAAATATGTGTATACATATATTGAGGCAAAGAAAGTCAAAACTATAGAAAAGTTTTTAAAAAAGCAATCAGCACGCTAGGTCTTATAGTTTTCCAGAAATTTGGAATGCCGGTCGCGCGCCCTCTGGCTCAGTTACACTATCAGATACGCATATTATATGGGATTGGAGCGACCTTCATTTTTCATTAAGGTTCAGTAATGCAACGAGCGTTTAGGAGCTTGTACAGATTCCTTATTTGTAAATCATTAGTCTTCGTTCTTAGAAATAAAATTTGGCGAGTAAGCCCATATAAAACGAGTAGTTTTAGTTATAAAATTAATTATTGCAGTTTCTTTACTCGTAATATAAATTGTCTGAGATGGAGGAGAATTTGTTATGTTTAATTTGTGGGAATGTCTGGGATTACCTATACCAAAAGCGTGATTGTCAACAAGCCAACTAAAAAAGGGTTAATAAACATAATAAAATCAGCTGAATGCAGGCAAGATGAATTTTCAAAAAATATTCTTTTACATAAAAATAAATTCAGTTTCAAATGGTATAAAAAGTTTTAAAATTCATGTATCTTGTCGAAGTTCGTATATAAGTCAAGGAAATATTAGTACTGCTAGGTACATTAAGGAATTCTGACCCTTCTGCTCAACCCAGCACTAGTTCAAATGACCAGCTTCGAACTCGAAGCACTGATTATTTTGAAATAAGTACAACGTGTTTATTTTGTAAAAGAGTGGGGAAAAAAGAAACAAGAAAAATTAACTTCAGTACAAACTGGTATTTATTTTTTAAGTATCTGGTTTATGTTATTAATATTTTTAATCAATAGGTACAGGACAATCGACACGCGCAAAAATTTTAGACGCTGCTAACAGATGTGATGATGCAGAAATGGTTTCACGGCTTTCAAATTATAATGACCTTTTTGCTTATGACGCAAAATATCATCGAACATGTTACAACAAATATATTTCGAAAAAAATATAGCTGCAAAAATTGGCCAAAAATCGGATATAGTTTGTGCTTCGGATGAAAAAGTTGCTGTTAATATTTTGCCCAGTAGTTCAGATGATGAATGTTTTCAGGATACTTCTTCTTTAAACCTGGTTCGCTTTCTGATAATCAAATCCTTCAGAAAGCTGTGGAAATTTTGCAAAAAGCTATATCTGACCACAAAACAACGAACAAATTCTTTCCGTCTGTTGATGGTATAACAAAATTTGAAAGTCAAGTTCCTGAAGTTTTATTGCCGTTTTCAAAATAACTTAAACTCCTGATGATGATAGAGATAATTCAGATTTTGTAAGTCTTGCAAATATCATCATGAGCTTTTACTCAAAAGAATTTTCCAAGAATAACTTGCAGATAAGTTTAGGTTTGTACTTTTCTTGTTCTTGTTCTTACATAACGATATAAGGAGTATAACAACCGCTTTGGCTAAACATAGGTGAAGTACTGAAAAAGGCATTTATATCCCGTATGGACTAGAACCAATTAATGAAAACGAAAAAAAATATAGTCATGCTAGTATTGATAATTTCGATAACAACGAAGAAAATCTTGACGGCATAAATTCAACTCAAAATGTGTTTGCAAAAAAGAAGGATTAAAATGTTAACTGAACTGATAATAAAAAGACAAACTTGTCTAGATTTTCACAATTTATTTTCAATAACATAACAGTTGTTTCGCCAACACAGTGGCTTCGTCAGATGTTGGTACCAACATAAGCCACTGTGTTGGAGAAGCAATTGTTATGTTATTGATAATAAATTGTGAAAATCTAGACAAGTTTATCTTTTTATTATCAGTTCAGTTAATTATGGATTTTCTTCAAGTAAAGGCAGAAACTATCAACGATTAAAATGTTTATATTGTTCTTGCAATAATTGTAATAACATGCCGGAAATTGTAGAGAACGATGATACCGATGAAGATGTTTAATTTACTATTTAACCTGTTTCAAATTTGTGATCGTTTTTATACCTAATCATTTGATAAATAAAAGACTTACATTTCTTATTGTGCGTGTAAATAATTTGCATGTAACGCCAAGTCGTAGTGTGGGTCGGTCGTGCATCGTGGAGACCCGAGGGTCCGAGCGCGCATTTGTCAGTACCAAAGCAACTAAGGCGCATTCAAATTAAAATTCGATTTCTCGAAAACTATAAGACCTAGCGTGCTGATTGTTTTTTTAAAAACTTCTATAGTTTTGTCTTTCTTTGCCTCAATATATGTATACACATATTTCTAATCATTAACATAGCTACTCGCCGGGTGAAATTTTCAATGCACGGATTAGCTAGTGGCGAATTCGAAGCTCATTTTCTCAAAAAGGCCCTAAGTTTTGAAAATTTTGAGAGTTGCATTAGAAGCGCCATGGTTTTTTCAGCAATATACCAAAATTTCAAAATTGTAGCTCAACTCCTTGATTTAATAACCCGTTATATGTTTTAAAAAACACAGTTTTCGAATTACTTCTCAGGCACGAAAAATTTGATTTTCCAAAATTCGGCCCTACTAAAAAAAGTTGTGAAACTCCATTTCGGATGGCGAAAATTGTGCTCTACATGACGGTGAAGGTCCCATTTAGTTATACCTTCTTTTTGAAAAACCGCATAATTTCGGGTCGATTTTACTCCACTATATTTATTGGTACTCTGCAACAAAGTTCATGTACCTACTTTACCTATATAGGATGTTCCATTTGAATTTAAAAATTACCAACACCCTGCAGAATATTCTGAAACGTTTGTTATGTCCATGAACATCTCTTATTAGTAACTAGTAACATTTGAAAATCGCGTACTAATAACGTTTAATCTATGATTTGATAATTATTAAAGTTAGTTTTGCATCTAAAATTCTACCAACCAAAAAAATTTAAAAACATCGTATATTACACAAAATGAGTCTAAAATTTAGAATCAGAAAATTCGGTGGAATATAGGGCGTTCAATTTAAAATAAGGGACAAATCACAATATTTTTCTAATAGAAATATCTCCGCTATGAACGAACAATCCTCGGAACAATCTGTGATAAAAAATTACTGACTTCAACGCATTACTTACTTTTCGCTTCCGTGCCACTGCCACCTCCTTTGGAACTTTCTTAGTTTTGCTGTTAACATCAGTAATTTTTTCTTTCTGTCTCTTGGTCTGATGGACAATTTCCTCCTCGTGTAACATACTATTTGTATTTTCACCCTGAGTAGAACTTTGGGCAAGCTCTTCCACATGTAATGCACCATCAGTATTTTCGATCTGTGCAGGGCTTTGTTCATCTGCTGCATCATTTTCTATTTCATTGCTGGACTCAAAACTTAAACCTACATCATCGACAAAAGCTGAATCTTCAAGTTGTTGATCCTCCAATTCCTCCGATGTACTTTTGTTTTGGTCACAACTGTCTTTTTCGACTGGTGTAAAACTCGAGTCTAATTCATCAATGAAATCTGAATTTTCAAACGTATTTTGTTCTTTACCATCATCATAAGAAGTCTGCATAACAGATGCCGATCTTTTAATTGTATCTCCACAGATATCTTTTTTAAGATTTTGATGTACATCTTGGGAAATTCTGTTAATGCGAGTTACTAAATTTTTTGGGCACAGCGCATTTCGTTTCTCAGCAAGTGCTTTGGATAAGTTAATCAGCATTGTACTCTTTTGACGATAATAATTTGTAAAATAGTTTTTACACTCGCAGGTAAATAATTTCTCCATTTCAAAAATATTTACACCTTTATGCAACAGAAATTTCTGTAACACATGATCTTGTTCGTAAAAATTAGACGTAGAAAAAAAGTTTTCCTTCAAACACTTCATTCTGAAATCGATATAATCCTGAGATAATTCTTGAACAGCTGCACTTGTATGCAATTTATCGCATGTTGTTAAAATTTCACCTTCCGAGCGTACAGCACTATTTATCAAAAACGGACAATCGATTAATGGAATGCAATTCTCAGAAGCCCTATTTGTTACGGTATTCATGTGACCATTATTCCAACTTTGTTGTAAATTTTGGCATTGAGTGAAACAAGTTGCTTCCACTTTCTCTGCAGCATGAACTAACTTACTGATCGTGCTTTTCTCTTCATGCAAAAGTGTTTCTTGGATTTTCCTTTTTCGCTTGTATCTATTTTGTCTTTCTTCAATCAACTGTGCCTCTTTAGCAGTTTTAGCACTATCCCTGAAAAATAATAAACGTAATCAATGGGTAACACTTTTGCATAGTAACATTAGACCGGTGGCGTGAAGCGCAAAAGACATCATTTTAAAGGGCTACCCAATATTCTGGTATAATTTTATGGGACCTTTACAGATCTTGCTGTTCAACTCTTTGTTCTAACTTTTCAATTCTTTTTTCTAATTCAGTTCGTTCCTTCTTCCATTCCTCTTCCTTCTTCCTGTTGTTGCTCGATGAACAAAATGATATGCAGGAATAAGTTCAAACAAAAGATTAAAGCTTTTCATTCTTAATTCGCATTTACTTATTATTATTGAAATAACAAAAAACAATAGGGTATTAAACCGCGAGCATATTGGCGAAGCGGAGTGGGAGGGTGCTCGAGTGGCAGTGCACGAAAGGCGCATTGGAGAAATTAATTAATTCTAGCCACTTTATTGTTAAGGGGATACATATTTAAGAGTTCCTTAAACAACTTTTGGAATTTTTACACTTAAGCTACTCCTCATGCAGAAATGCTCCACGTTCTCAGTTTTTTCGTAATTTGAAGGAAAAGTGTAGTTTTGATTAATTGGAAACCAACAATTTTCTTCCAATTCAAAATGTCAAACGTGTATTTTTTGCTGAGATCACAAAACAGCTAAGAATGTACCGTAATTCTGCATAACGAGTAGCTTAAGAGTTCAAAATTTCGTGTAAAAATTCCAAAAGTTGTTTAAGGAATATAAAAATTACGAACGCCTTTCTAGGGGGATATCAATATGCAAGAGTGAGACAGATGAAACTTTTAAATATCCCCTTAAAGATAAGAGCATAAAAATCGAGAGAAGATAATCCATTTAAATTTGCGAGTGCCAAACTATTAATATACTTAGATTTGCAGATAATATGGCAGATTCTCACATATATCATATCATATCAAATCAAATTTATTTGCAGTAATATGTACATTCAGATGAGGAAATACAATGAGAAAGACAAATAAACCATACTATAGCTAAATCAGCTCGTAGACGAGTAAAAAAGTTATAGAATATAGCTTCGTTTATGTTATGAACTGAGAACATAAAAGTAAAATAAATGTATAGTATCCTATATTTCCAGAATCAGAAAAAGCTCATCTACAAGATTCTACAGGGAAAATACATAATATATTGCTGCTATTTGAAAAAATCATCGATGATGTCATATCCAAAATTATAATAGCGCCATCTACCTAATTTTTACATCAAAATGTGCACCAGCAAAAATAAAATTGACGTGTCTGGGGGGTATTGCTCAACAAAGCAGTTTTAAAAATATTGAATTTATTCCAAACTTTTTTAAGGCACTGTATACAGGGTGTCCCAGATAAGCCTCGACAACATTGCTAACTCACTTATCTTTAAAAATAGAGACACGGTTAAATGGGGAAAAAGTTTTACAATTTGGAGCCCTTTAATATGCCCTCATAAAAATCGACTTCTCTTTGTTGGTTTCCTAGATATTTGAAAAAAAGGAAAAATTTGCAATTTGGTTTTTTTAATAACCTCGTTATTTATTAAGATTTTGATGATTTGTAAAAACAGGTTTAAATTGTTGTTTAACCCGCATATTTTACAGTACTCTAAAATTATCTCCGACGTTTCATACACTTGCAGTCATCATCAGGTTTATTTTTTCTTATGGACGCCATTATTGGATTGTTATGTCATTAAATAGCTTATTTTTTTCTGAGTATTGCAACCTATAACAAGTTGATATTCTACCAAAAATAATAGCTTCAGAATAAAATTCATAATTTAGTGGAAAAATTTAGTTATCCATGGAAAAACAACTTCATTAAGGAGTAATTTTGCAAGAATTATTAGTTTTATTTCGTTTAGTAGAAATCAATGAAACATCCATAATTTGTAGCAGTAGAAACTGCCAAAAAATATGTAGTTTATACTTGGGCCGCCGAACAGGCGGAGTGATCACCCTGCAAGAACGTACTCTAGCGGGGCCAATAGTAATTTATGACGACCGAATTGGAGTGATGCGACTTCGTTGGGTCTAAAGAAAGCGCATCATTGCGGTTCGGTCGTCCTAAATTGATAGTGGTCCCGCCTAGAGCACGTTCTTGCAGGGTGATCACTCCGTCTGTTCGGCGGCCCAAGTATAGTTCAAAAACAAAAAGATCGATAGAATAATAAAAACTAGTTATAAAACAAACGAAAACAACTTATTTTATGGAGTACAGTGCACCCTTGGTAATCCGAACTAATTGGGACTGGGCTATGTTCGGATTACCGAATTGTTCGGTTTACTGGAATTACTCTAAAAACACGCGAAATTTTGCTGAGAATGATATTCATTGTATTTTAAGGTACACTTTCGTTTGCGCCGGTAGACGCGGCGCGTACAGGCGGCCGAAACACGCGCTGTACTTCTCCCATAGACTTCTCCAATGGTATTAAACTGCTTTCGTTTGTGCGTTTCGCCTGCCGGCCAGTGCGTCCACGTTCAAATGCTACGGTGCCCGTCGCGTGTGTCGGCAGCCGGTACGTGCCGCGTCTACCGTCGAAAACGAAAGTGTACCTTAAGTTTGAAAACTGGTAATAACATTCGTATAAAATTTCTAGAAGAATATCAAAACAATTCTTAAACAAGTACAAATAATATGCATGTATGTATAGGCATGAAACATGAATAGAGGATAGGTATGTATGTATGTACATTAATGTACTATCAGTGCCAAAATTGGTCTTACACTTTAGGGTTCAATTCCGCTTAAAATGCCATAACCAATTACATTCCGAGGTAAATAAACCTTAGCAACTGTCCGCCAATTAAAGTTTTGAAGGCGGATCTAAACGATTTTATTTGAATGACAACAAACGTGTTAGTCTTGCACTAGTAAACAAAGGGCAGCAAAAAATAGATAAATAATCATGTTCTTTTAACGAAAAATCACATCGCCTATGGGGGGGCGGGGCTGGCGAAAACATAGCAACGTCCGGCATAAACGATTCGCGTCGCAAACTGGAACACCACTTTTGGAACTTTTAGTACATACATATTTTTCGCATATTAAGAAACCAGGCAACACAACATAAAATTTGTATAAAAATAAAGAAGTAAACCTTGAGTAACGTTTACCTTACATTTACATAACCTTAAAATTTACGGGGAGAAAAAATTGTCAAGTTTTGCTTGTTTCAGTCTACACAACAACTAACTGTTCGGATTATCGAAGGTTTTTAAGATTTGTTCGGATTATAGAGGTAACGTTTTTTCGACCGGCGGTTCGGATTGGCGCATGGTCGGATTAGCGAGGTTGCACTGTACTTCTATACTGTGACTACAAACTACCTTACACTGAAGTTAGAAAGGTTTGGGATAAAGCGGAGTAAATCATATTTACATACTTTTCATATTTTACCAGCTCCTTGTGGTACTCAAATAACGTTTCCCATAATACATCAACTTTCTTGGCGTAAATTGTTGCCGAACTTTGTAAAAGCAGTGCAGCTTTAGAAAAATTAACGTTAATAATACCATTGGACAAATAGTTTTCAGACTCGTTTAATACATTAATAAATCGATCCAAAACCTGCGAAAGCATCATTAGTGGTATGTTTATTACGAAATAAGTATACTATACCCCATTTAAGTCATCTTCTACCGTGGTCTTTTTGGCCATGGCATTTAACTTCAAAATCAAGCCTCCTATGATACTTTTTGATAGCAAAATGCTGTCGTTACTTTCTATTTCTTCATCCATCCCTTCTCTGCTTGTAATAACTATATTTCTATTATGTTAACCTGGCGTTGCTACACCAAGCAGCAAATGAATTTCAAATTTACTACTTTACAAGCAATTATGATGCACTCGGATGTAACCTCACTTAGTTTCAAATGCATTTATCACATCCACAACAAATATCAACTAGAAGGTGCAAACTATTCCTTTCTTGTAATAAAAACACAAAAATGACAAAACTAACGCCACTTTTATCCTCCATAACACTTACGATTTACTATAACGCATGCGCTTGTCCCAGATTTTAGTACTTGGGCGCGTGGCTTGGGTAGGTTCCGAATTAATATTTTTGGTATTTAATGGTTTAGAAAACAATTATTGGATGACAATACGTTTAAAAACAGTGTATAGAGCTAGGAAATGAAATAATGGCTTAAGAAGTCCTACAAGAAGCAGTTTCGTGGTATCGTGGTCGTTAAGATCAATTGAAATTTGAAGAAGATTCATCCCGCTAATAAATTGTGAACGAACATTCGGTTCATCTTTAGTCGTTCCTCGTTCGGTTCACTGGTTCACTCTGTGTGACTCTGTCGTCTGTCATCGAGCATCTAGGGACGTAGGGTTCAGTTCGTTTATCTGTGGTCCGCTCTTGGAGGGCTTGGTATTCTTCTTTCTTCCTACTTTCGATTTTGTTCGTGCTACAGTGCTATTACTTCCGGATTATTGATAGTGCTGGTGGATTGGATCAGTTGTGTGAGATTTGGAGTACCTGCAAATAATTGATTTTGGGAATTTGAAAAGTTGCACTTTTGTGAGTGAAAAAACGCGAAGATGGGGCTTGGTAGGTGCTATTCAGTGATCAAATATCTTCTCATCGTTTTCAACTTCCTATTTTGGGTAAGGTTTGCGTTCAATTTGAATGGTAGCCATTTTGGATATACAAATTACAAAAACAAAATATTTGTCTCCTTGTTTATTTTTTAGCTTTCGTTTTGATTGATTTTGATTATTCGACTGAAATTTGTATTTTCTGTTTCATTTTGTATGTTTTCCCGATAGTAAACTGTTCTGCATCGAACAAAGTGCATATTACAGGAAGTTGAACGAGTTTTTTTTATTTTATTTTTAGACGTTTAAAGGCTAAAAGATGTTTGTTTTGCACCTGGTTTGTTAAGAGTGCTGATGAATATCATAACAGATTAACCTTGCCTAATGCGGTAACAAGTCACACCTTGAAACTTATACCACCTGCCTTTTTTGTTTACTATGTTGTAAGATCATGAGCATGATTCCATTTCAACAATGCATAAAGTTTTTCATACATCCTCATGAGTCACATTAGGTGTAGGTACCATCAGTAGAATAAAAATAGAATATTAGGCATTCCCTCGATAATTTCCCATTAGTGTTATTTTCTTGTGAAATATGCATACCTACACTTGGGCCGCCCAACAGACAGAGTGATCACCCTGGAAGAACGTGCTCTAGCGGGGCCAATATTAATTTATGACTACCTAATTGGAGTGATGCGACTTCGTTGGGTCTAAAGAAAGCGCATCACTGCGGTTCTGTCGTCCTAAATTGATAGTGTTCCCGTCTAGAGCTCGTGATTGCAGGGTGATCACTCCGTCTGTTCGGCGGCCCAAGTATACAGTAGTGCCGCAATGAGCAAGCGGCACAAAATTTTGGAGGTCGCCTTTTAATAAAATGCCTGGTACAGGATACCTGGCTAAATTATTTTGCCAAATATCTGTTATCAGTAACCGGGTAATTATTAGAAGTAAAATATTAAAAACGTTTTTATTAACCGAGTCGTCATGTCCATTGGAGGAAAGAACATCTTATTCCCAATCAGGATACATTTCTGATGATCACAATTCCGACAATCATAACCTTCCGTTTGCAAGACACTTGCACCACCCCTGATGCAACCCCTCAACCTAAAAGATGCAAAGTATCAGTTTGGCAATATCTTCCAGAAATTGCTAAAAACGATAAAGAAAATTCTTCAACTAGTGCTGGTCAGACTGAAAAAGATACAGCTGAAGAATTGTTACCTATGTATTTGGTTGGCATCACCAATCATGAACAGGGTGGGCTCTCCATTTGATTGATGATGGAAGACTTATGAAAACTTTTTTCCAATGGTATCGAACACACGGTAGATGGATCAAGAACTTTGACGTAAATTCACTATGAATTCTTAATAAGTTAACCCCACCCGCCAAAAGACAGTGACACAGTAATGAAACTCGACACGTGTTTCGCTGACAACGTCAGCATCTTCAGGAGTTGAAGATTAATCTTCAACTCCTGAAGATGCTTATTAAGAATTCATAGTGAATGGTATCGAAATTGGCTCGCTAATATTTGTGTACACCGACTTCTGTATGTATACATACATATAGTGAAAG
Source organism: Xestobium rufovillosum (assembly GCA_963966045.1). Lineage (NCBI taxonomy): Eukaryota > Metazoa > Arthropoda > Insecta > Coleoptera > Ptinidae > Xestobium > Xestobium rufovillosum. The sequence continues at coordinate 19,999,496 of OZ014496.1, forward strand.
ACTATTTTCAGAGGCCAGTAATGTTTACGAAGCCAAACGAAATTGATCCTTGCCGGAAAACGAAGAAAAATTAATATTTCTAGCTCTGTTGAACTGTAAAAACGATGACAAATTTTGTTTGATTTTAAAAATAAGCGATCTATAAGTTCGAGTAGGTATTTGATTGTGTATTTTATATTTTTGCGATATGTTAATTTTCGACTGTAAGAAAAGTTAAGTTCATCTTAATTTGCTTCAGAATACTATTTACTATCCTTTTTGACTGTTTTGTCTACATTTTTATTTGTTATTGTTTTCTGTTCATAACGAGGTTTATAATATGTATATTTCTTATAAAGAGGAATTGAGTCTTTAATTTCAGAAGTTATTTTCTTTATTTTTAAGCACGTTTTTTACATGTATTTAGTGAAAAAATAATCTTTATTTTAAGTGTCTTTAGCATTATTCAGCGAAACCGGGTGTTCACAAAAATAATAGCATCGCTATTAAGAATCCTAAATGGGAATAGGTACCTACCTACTCTCCTTTAGTGAAAAGGTAAATAAAAGACAAATTTCAAAAGTAAGTGAACGGGTCCCTAGAAAATGACTTTAAAAATTAACTTACCTATATTTGTTACAAAATTATTATCCTTTGTACCACCTAGTTTATCTATCTAGGTATTTGTCCTGTTTCTAGTTTTTACTTTCATGTGAATCATTTCAATTTTTTTATTTCATTCAGTTGAAAAAACTGCCAATTTAATTGGGGCTGATATCCATCAATTTTTTTCCAACTGATGTCGGTGAAATTGCACGTGCTTTGAGACTTGTATCTAGAAAAGTTACCTATAGGGACCGGATCCCTGTCATAATTTTTTCTTATTTAACTATTAACATTCATCTGTGTCTTACTGATCTTATAAATAAGTCATTTTGTGAAGGCATTTTTCCTTCATCTTTAAAAAAAGCGTTTATCGTGCCATTGCATAAGGGGGGTGAATTTGGGCCAGAAAATTTTCGGCCGATCTCATTGTTGCCGACCGTTTCTAAGCTGATTGAGAGGCTGGTCAAGGCCAGATTTGTTGGCTTTTTGGACAAATGCTCTACCTTGTCCAGTTTGCAGTTTGGTTTCCGTAATAATAAGAGTACTGGTCTGGCCATTTTTTCTTTCCTGGACCATGTATATGAGGCAAAAAACACTCACTGCAACTCCCAGTATATTCCTGTTTCTGTGTTTCTCGACCTCTCTAAGGCTTTTGATTGTGTTGACCACTCTATTTTGTTGGAGAAGTGCTCATATTATGGATTCAGGGGTGTTTCTGGGGGGTGGATTCGTTCTTATCTGATTGGAAGATGCCATGCTGTTTCTATTGTCAACGCTTTATCTTTCGATTGCAGAAGAAGGCAGTGAGAATTCTCTCAAGGCGTCTTCCTCGAACCCCTTCAAGGCCGCTTTTTGAGAAACAGAATATTGCCACTGGCATGTATTTACATTTATGATATAGCTGTTCTGCAGTTTCGGCTTAAGAATAATTGTGTCACGGGGGAACAGGTTCATGAGCATTTTACGCGGTCTGCAGTGTTATTGTATCAGTCGAGGCCCTACTCGGAAAATTTTAAGAGAAGTGTAATATATATGTCCATTCAAATATTTAATAAGCTACCTGCATCAATTTCTTCCATTTCATCTTTTTTACTGTTCAAGGCTTCTTTAAAAAGATTATTGCTTGATAAGTTGTACTATAGTGTAGATGATTTTCTCGGGGGTTGAGAGTGTTGTTCCCTGGTTTCCTCATGTGAGGTTTTGATATATTTTATATTTTTTTGTTTTGTTTTGTGATTTATTTTGTTTGATATGTTATGTGTTCTATCTATGTATTCTGTATTGTGTATTCTGTCTATGACGGGCTAAATAAATGATAAATGATATGATATACTTAATTGATATACCTACAGTATATTGATATATACACTGGTGAAATAATATGCCAGAATATTACAAAATTTTAAAAAGGCATTTATTGATATACCTACAGTATATTGATATATACACTGGTGAAATAATATGCCAGAATATTACAAAATTTTAAAAAGGCATTTAAAATGGTATGTACCTACCTATGACAATAAGAACATCCAAGTGTGTGACATGTACTTAGTGAAATTCATCCAAGTACGTTGAATATAAAAAAAAGATATTTACATTTAAACTTACCGCGTCCTTTTGTAATGACCTTGTACGATTAGCAGTAATTTTTCACTTTGAGCAAACTACTGCGGTTTATGAGGTTCTTATACTAAACACCTCGCTAAACACTGTGTATAATCAGTGATGTACACCCCTGATGACCTGACATTGCGGAGCCTGCCTGGCCCTTTCAAAAGTAACTGATAAATTATTTTTGGGTCTTTCAAATCGATCACATGGTACAATGATAGTTATAAATACCAGTCAAACTATTGCAGAAACATTTTTAGTAGATGATACAAAATGCTGAGATTAATTAATACTTTCCCCCTGTCAACCCCAAAAAAAGTATATTTTTTCAGTATACTTTTTCAGTCTTATCTAGGATTCAGCATAATTCATCTAGTGTGTAGTTCTTAGATTACAGAGGTATTTGATAGAAAAACTTTTCAATTACCTACCTATACTTTGTTCTATTCTTTGATTCAAGCTCTGCCCCATTTTTAGAGTCCGATAGCAGTGAATCATTGAATGTGGATATGTAGTTAATATTTGTTGCTGTTAATGCTTGATTCAATTTTTACCTTTTGCAGATAATAGGATTGGCTGCTGTGGCATTTGCAATATGGATGCTCGTCGATCCAACATTTTACGTTTCCATGGTACAGGAAGCTAATGATTATTTGGTATCGACATACATCCTACTTTTTGCTGGAATTCTTCTAGTTATTGTTGGATTCTTAGGATGCTGTGGTTCGTCCAAAGAATCAAATTGTTTATTAATAACTGTAAGTGAGATTGCAAACAAAATGCATCAGACACTCATTAAAGTTATATTCCAGTTCTTTTCGTTGCTTTTGGTGATCGTCGTGGCTGAATTATCAGCAGGGTTATGGGGCTACTTAAACCGAGATACATTAGCAGCACATGTGAAGGCAGCCATGAAAACGACAGTGCAAGATGAATATGAACCGATGGAAAATCGTAGACAGTTGTTCGACGCTTTTCAAAAGAAGGTAAATTGTAAATGATTTAAGTTTATGTATTGTTGGAAAAGCTTAATTTAGCCTTAGTATATGGAAATTCATAGAGTAATGTGACAAGCACTAAACTTCAAGTCGCTTATTATGACCCTAACGCAGAAAAACCTTCAAATAGAGGAGGCATGATAGAGTAGGCTACAAATACAACAAGCTTGGATTCAGTTCCTATCAACTGCAATCTCTATATCTGACTGTTTTTCCGCTTCTGGGTTAAAGGAATACCTAAGTACTTTTGAGAATATGATTTTTGGAATATTCCTAGGGAATATTTCCAAGAAAACATACAGAATGGAGATTACCAAGTAATTTTGTTTTTTTTCAGAAAACCCTTTTGTGTTATACAATAAAACATTTTTAGTAAACACAAATATTAAGTTCAACAAACGGTACAACATTAATAAACCTACCAAAAATGTTAATAATAATAAAATAATAGCACTTCAGACCTTAAGGCCTCTGACTTGAATTGTCCGTTTCCACCGACACTTGGTTCTGCACTAATACTTTCCAGTGCTCTAGCCTATTCCCTTCCAAATTGCCCCTGACACTATCCCACCACGTTCACCTTGGCCTTCCTCTCTTGATGGTCCCAGATACTTTCGTTTTCAATGCCTTAGATGTCAGTTCTACTGTCTACATTCTTTGTACATGTTCTAACTATCTCAACCCATTTTTCTGCACTGTGGTTTTAATGTTTGGCTTCTGGAATGCTGCATAGAGTTCTGTGATCTTTCTCCTCCACTCTCCCCCTACACCACTTACAAAACAAGAGGAAGAGCAACTAAGAGTGTTTGAAAAAAAAATTTACTGCACAGTATTAGGTGGCAAAAAGGTGGACAATAGGGAGTACAGATGAAGGATTGATTTCGAAATACACCGAGAGGTGGAAGGATAGGATGTTATAAATTTTATAATGAGTTGGTTTGGAGTTTGGACACATAAGGCGCACCTCAGAAGACAGTGTACTGAGAAGAATAACAGAATGGAGACCGGATGAGCGAAACCGCAGATGACGCCCAAGGAGGTGGATGGTGATGAGGGATTTACAAATCATGGAGGTGAACAACTGGAGAGGTGTTAAAGATCGAAACAAGTGGAAAGGAATATTACAACGAGCAATGTCACACAGAGCATTATAAAATTAAAAGTCAGAAAAACGGGAACTGATCCATCCCAAAAAAGAGGATCCTAGGCTGAATGAAATTCTATAAGGAATAGAATTTTTCAAGGAGTTTTTGCTTTTCTTTGACGAAGTGGAAAGCTCATTATTGTAACTTTCTTGTTGATGTGTTGAAGTTTGTGTCTTCTTGAGTGAGATTAGCACCTGGGTAATCGGCGGCCTCTGGTGAAATCTTCAGGAAGAACTGATTACTTATTCGTGACGCATAAGCTAGTGGTGTTCCCCAATGGGATTGCACTCTGGTGCTGCTACGAAAATCACCGACCGAACCCCCCCTAGGAACTCTCTCATAAAAGAACGGCCCGAACCCCATAAATACACAGCGTGTCCCAATACGTGATACCGAGGGATACAGCTGCATATTTAGGGGCCTTATCCAGAAGCACCGCTAAGTATTGGGAAACGTCATTGTATAATTGGCGTCTGAGAAGGGACATTTTCGGCGTTGTAATTGTAATAGAACCAAAATCAAAAAAATTCTCGGGAAACAGGAATCCCACAAATAGTAACATTTCCTGGGAAATTGACAACCGAGAACCCCGGGACAAAAACTCTAGGTAATAGAGCCAGATTAATAAATTCCTCTGAAAGCTTTAAGTTTTTAATCGCCCCTACCATTTCACACCTCTTTATTCTGTCATATGTGTACTGGAAATTATAGGAACAGAGCATGTACAAGTATATTTTTGATGTACTTCTAATGTATCTGATGTAATACAAAAGTTTGGTCCATGACCGATTATCAAACTCTATATCCTGGTACTGACCAACTTTTCACTCCACTTCTTTCTGAAGTCTGGAATTTACTACAAAAGTGGCTCGTCACAACTGTCACTTTTCATTCCGAACAAACCCCTTATCTGAAGTTCTAGCTAATCAGAAGTTCAGTATAAAAAAGGAATGGAGGGAAACCAGCTATGAATTAGATGGTTGGTAGTGGGGGTGTTGTTAAAACTACGTCCCTACTTTTGTGGTCAACTAATCAGATTTGCCAGAATTTGAAAAATAACATTAAGTAACAAGATACTCGTACTCTGGATGTTCCCTTCTTCAATATAGAACAGATCACTGTTGTTTCTTACCTGCCTGCCATAGATCCGGATTTTCAAACTTTCTGGACCACCTCCTGCATATCAATTTCAATACCTGCATTGTTTTCTATTCTACCGAGATTTCATCTTTGAGAATACTTTACTAAATTCTTCAAAACTAGGCGCTTCTCCCCAAAGGGGTCATTTCGTCCCAGCCACTTACATGTTTAGAGAAATAGTTAATCCATACTTGACACATTTGCCTTTCATCCGTTACTTGCACCCCTGCCTTATTCTTTACTCGCCAAGTCCGTTTTCTACACCCTCGTTGCCTCGCTTGTTGCTCCTCTTTAAGATTCCAATAAAACTTCTGCATATTTCGCTGTGAACATGCCTTCTTTATTTCTTCTATTTTTCTCGAAAGCATATCCCTTTTCTTCTGTCAGCATATTCTGGTCGATGATTCCTTTACCACATACTGCACGCCTCTCTTCAACATTGATTTCAGCACCTCCTTTCCTTCTGGGGTTTCTGGCTGAGTCACACTAGATGTCTGTTTGGGCCCGTTCCTATATGCCTCACTGAAGCCCTTCCTTTCTATTGCATCCTCCATATTCCTTTCTTTGCCATCCTGGGCACAATTTTCTTTAAACATACTCCTGTAAGCATATTAGGTCTGATCCTATATTTGCCACCTTCCTGCTTATTTGTTGCTTTGAGCAGTGTAAGCAAAAAAATTTTCATATCCTAAATCCTAATAATAACAAAAGCAGACAATGCTAAGCCATGCCAGGCTGTAGCGTACAAGAGAGGGAATTTATTTATAAGTGAGGAATATTCTGTAAATTGGAAATATTCTTATTTCTTAACACTACCTAAGGATAATACCTGGGGTAATGACAGGTATCTTGAGATATAGTACTTGCCATATTACTCTCTCAAAGTGTATTCCAATATGCCGATTCTAAATTAAGCACCTCTAATGTGCTTGTACACTGACATCAGACGATATAAAAGCCACAACTATTAGTACTATTATTAGTACTATTATTGTTTGAAATTATCATTATTTTAGTTACATTGCTGTGGTGTTGAAGGACCTAGCGACTGGATTGGTAAAAGGGAAATTGAATTTAAAGTTTCTTCCGATGCCAATTACTACAGGATCCCTGAAAGCTGTTGCCAGGAAGGCATAAGTCAAATACAATGCTCAGATGCGGTTGTAAAACAGAAATACGGAAGTGCTGTGGATAAAAGAAACATCTATATAGATGGATGTTACTTGAAAGTTATGGAAGAGTTGAAAAATTATTCTACAATCATTGTCGGAGTAGGGATAGCAATTCTTGTCATACAAGTTTTGGGTCTTATTTTTGCCCTTGTGTTGGCTTTTGCTATAAGTAGGTCTGGCCGATACAAAGCTTAAGAATACTATACAGAAGAAAAATACTTTTTGTACATATGCAAATTTTGAATCGTTCAGTTTTCAAAATACTAATGTTTGTGTTTTCGGATAATATTTTACTAACATAGGTTTAATTTTTTTTCTCGAATATTTTTGTGGTTTTTTGAATTTATTATCGATGCGTCCAAGTACATAATTCTTTGAGACTAAAATATTGTGGCCAATAATTCGAAAGTAAAATATTTGTGCCATATTTATACATTTATACCTATAATGGAAAATTTGTTAGTAGGTACCTACAACATTGGTTTTTGTTCCCAAACTTTTGCACAAGTATTTGTACCAAATATGTGTGGATACAAGCTTATCGCATAAAAACGAACGACTACGAGAAATATATTTTTACATTTTAGAATAAAGTTATCGATTTGACATAAAGAAACCTCTGCCTTAATTAACATTATTAACTTGTCTCGCATAAACAATTATTTGATTTTGTTCTCTGAAAAATGTGTGAACAGCAAATTTTTGTAGCGAAAATAATTATTTGCTTGTTAGTAGATTCTACGTCCTTTCTATTCCAAAATGATAAGTGGTGTGAAATTAATAAAATTTGATATGCAGGGATTTATCCTTTGGGGGTTCGCGCCATGTTTTTCACCCAGAACGATTTTTTCTACTTGCCAGTGAGAAGTTCGGGGAATTTGGTATTTCCCACAATTTTGTCTTTATCTTGATCCTCCCAGGTTATGCTTTGACGCCTGGGTCCTCTCTGTGTTCAAATACAGCTAAATTTGATATCAATAATGGGTAGCAGATTCAACAGTTTTTTATTTTCAAATGATTATCAGATTCACAGAAAAAGGAGCAGTTCTTTAAAAAAATGAACGTTTATTCGATCCATAATTTTTCATACAGGTGGGTCAATAGTGTGTAGTTGGCCCATATCTCTGGTTCTATTCAAGGTATCAAAATAAAAGTTTACCATTTTAGTGCCAGCATGGACCCAACTTTGAGGAGCTGCTGACATCTACTGGTCGAAGCTATTTAAGATTCCTTTATTGGACTAGGTTCACAGACTGCTCTATTTGTAAAATTCTCGAGTACTTTTGTCACAAAACTTAATATCATACAATGTGGACAGCTTACGCAATATGCATTTTTTCTTAAAAAATTTCAAATGGAACACCCCATATATTATTTCCATATTTGATAGACAGTTTACTAAGCTTTCGATTGATGTAGATATTGTTAGGTCTGCGACTGACGGTTTCGGTAGAATTGAAAATTGAACTTTAAAATGTAGTAATTTGACCAGTAGTTAATTCGTTTCTCCCATATTTTAGTGCCCAAAACACAAAATATGATTTTCATTTTGTTTCTGGAAGTTGATTTCACATTGAGACAAAAGATTTCATCGCCAGATTGCTTCTTCGTGGTCACATTTTTAAATAAATGGTAACTTATTAAGCCTAGGTATAAATTGGAACAAGGAGTGCCATGGAAGAAAACCGTCCTTTCAAGAAGTAATCTTGCAATGAGATTTCTCAAAATCTCAATTCTTAAGGTTCAATCTTAATTTCTGTCTAAATTATCAGCTGCAGACCTGCCAATATCTGCATCAGTCAAAAGCTTAATAAACTGGCTATCAAACCTGCAAATAATATACGGGTGTTCCATTTAAGATTTTTGAGAAAAGCTCAATATTGCGCAAGTTGGCCACTCTGTACAATATGAACTATTTTGTAAAAGGTGTTAATGGATTTTACAAAAAATAGAGTATCCTCTGAACCTAGTCCAATAAAAAAATCATGGTTAGTTTTGACCAGTAGACGTCAGTAGCACCACAAATTTGGTTTCACACTGGTACTAAAATGGCCATCGTTTACTCTAAACCCTACTGTGTAGCATATCAACTTTCATGAAATTTTATGGGGAATCCAAATATGTAAACAAATGTGGGGCATTCCATTTAAAAAAATATAACTTTGCTTTGGTACGTAGCACGTGAACATCCTGTATATATCAAAATAATTTTAACAGAAGCTTCGTGGGGTTCTCCACACACACGTAAAATTTCATGTTGATATCTTGAATAGAATCAAGAGATATGGACCGACTACGCACTATTGGCCCATCCTGTATAGATAAAATGAAGCACATCAGATTATTTTAACCTCAGAAGTCTATGGTTAAGTGTTATTCTCATACTTTGAGACCTAGCCATTTCTTAACATAGAAATATCAAATTTTTTCAGGGAATAGTTAAAAGATTGAAATTGAATCCTAAATGCGATTATTATTTTTTCACTTTGAAACCGAAATAAAATGTTTAAAATGCACAGAATTAACGCAATTCCAGTCACATTTACATTGCTCTACGTTTTACTCCTACAAACTTTTAAGAAAAAACTCTATATAGGCAATATGCTCAACATTTTCCTATGCAAGAACAGATTTTGAATTTAAAATTGGTTAATAATTGAGAGCACAAAATTTTATTTTGTAAACCCTTGCAAAATGCCGTCACCGCCAATGTCGACAAATCTCGCGGCATAACCTCATAGTGAAATATTTTTGTCATTCTATGGCTTCCAAGCTAATGAGATGATGGAAGCATAAGTACATACTTGATACTTGTGTGGATTAATTTTCTTTTTCTGTCGCTTCCTGGTTGATACTGTTTATTAAAAGTTAAATGGTTTCTTTATGATATCGGTTAAGATATTTACACTTTTAAGCCAAAAATATGCTAATTTGTTAACTCACACTTCATGTTTTTGGCTTTTTGTTAACGTTTGAACTAAAGAATCTCACAACTGACTGATATTTATTTTAGGATTAAGTATTTAAATGAAATACTGCCGTGTACTAATGTTAATGTAAAACATTAATATTCTCATTCCGTTTTCCGTTGTTATTGCTTGCTTAGCAGTTGAGTATTATTTGCAGATTTGTTTGTACCTTTGCCGGGTTTAAAAGTAAAAATTCCTAGTGGGATCAGGCAAAATTAAATTAAAGTAGATAATCAAGCACGTCATGTAGTGCCGATGTATTGATGTTCGTGAAACTGCTTTGGCTGTCTTCTGTTAGGAGTTCAGATTTTTTCCCCTTTTCTATTTGGCTACACAAACAGCACATTTTCGGAAATGAATGTCTCAAAAATTTATTTTGAAATTAGAATAAAATTTATGCATGAATGTACCTAATGTTAAAATTGTAAACTATATAATCGTAACTAGTCAAGATAACCAAAATAATAATAGAAAGAAGAAATGCACAAATTAGTTTATAAATTACGTTATCAGTTTAAATGCTCAGCAAAATTTAAAGTATATCTGAACTCTTTTTACCTTCGTCGCTTTAATTGTCTTTTATTTCATCACTCGTCCAATACTGCACTGTTTACAAATTAGAGTAAGTATATTTATACGATACCAGTACGTACTATATGTAGAGACTGTAATTTTGTGCCAACAAAATCTCTGCGTCTTGGTCGGTGATTTTTTTATTTTTTATATTATGCTGTGTAGTTTGTTAACATTAGTTACCACTTATAGTTGTCAGAAAAATCACGCTTTTATAACTTGTAGTGTTGTGATCTGGTTGTAAATGTAGCTCTCTAAATACTGCAGACCATGATAATACAAAAGAGTTTATCAAACATGTTAATATATAAGAAAATTCAAAATATATATTTTTCAAACAATGTTTGTAAATACTCTATTGTAACACTATCTGACATTTAAGTTTCTTTTCATATATTTTATTTTGTTATAAATGTACTTTAAAGTAAATAAATGTATGTATTAATATTAACTAGTCGTTTTTCATTTAAAAAGGAAAAGTGCAAGAATGGGAATGATCAACAGAAACACAGAGGAGAGTATTAGAAAACATCAAAAAGCTAGAAATTGGGCAAAGCACCTTTTTTTTGAAAAAGGATGGAAATTCTACCAGAAGTGGTATCGGTTAGAAAGATAGGGATATCAGCACAAACCCGTGCTGTTCCAGAAGAAAGGGAGAATTGTTGGAGATGAGAGCGAAGAGAAGAGGGGTGGGATGCTATAAAGAAGCATCAGTGAAGGAAGGAGTTGTTTGGAAGGAGAGAAGATAAATGGACAAGTGGAAGAAAAATTAATTAGTGATTGTGAACAACATGAGAAGAAACGAGTCCTGGGCCAGACAATATTCCTACCGAAGCTATTAAATATGCAGGTCAACAACTAACAATAAGTAGGTATATAAAAATTAATACAAAGAATTTGGAAGGAATGCAAAATACCTGAGGGGCGAACCGCATTCAAATTTCATGTACACCTACTGTCATTTTCATAGATATATACTATCACGGACTGTCAAAAATTGTCACATATCACAGGCTGTCAGGTACTGTCACTAGCTTTGTTTGTTATTCAGCGTTGGTGTAATTCAGAACATACACTGCACTGTAGTGAGTGCAGGCAGTGTAGTGTAGTGTAGAAATTTGCACTGTTACCAAACGTGCCGGTGTAGTTTGATGCTAGTACAAACTTCAGTTTCTCAATAATTTAGAATTCATAAATAGGTACTCTGGTCAATTCAAATTTAACATCAGTAGTGAAGTGATGACAGACCTGAACTACATTTCTCAGCATCTTCTTCCGATAATCAAAATTCATGAATTATCCCTGTTTCCAAGTCAATTAACTGCACTTTTCTAACATTTGAACTTGAACAAGCCATTCTTGGCGTTTTTCTTTTCTTAAACTGAACCGATAAATCGTCCCATAAATCTTATTATAAACAAAGCGAATTTCAGAGGTTTTGACGTTTATAACCCCTCCACCAGCCAAATCCCGCTTTACACTCGTTACACCTCCTCTTGACCAGGTGTAGATAGTGCAGCCTGGAGTACACTGCACTGTTATACCAAACAACTTACACAAGTTGCACTCGAGGCATAACAAACGACTTAGTGCAGGAAAGTGCAGTTTAGGTTGCACCAGTGTTGGATAACAAACAAAGCTACTAGCACTTTCACGGTGCAGTACACCTGCCATTTTCATAGATACTGTCGTGGGGCAATCGCTGAACTCTCACGGGATTTTCGCACGACTGTCATGATACTGTCACTAGTGCTTACATGTTGCTGTATACCTACTTACAACCGTGATTCCCCCTCAAAAATGGCTAAGGAGTGGTTCAAATCCATTAAAGTACCAATATACCGAGGGCTAAATATGTGGGGTTAAATCGGTACAAGATTACATTTTGAAGTAATGATTACACAAAATTACTTTTTATTGCCCGATTACTTGATTAAGTCTGATACATTATTTCAACTTAATGTGATTACTTGGGTATGATAGGGAGAACGTGGGGGCTCTTGGATCTACTCCAGGGTAATAATCCCCACAGTAACATATGGATCCCTAATAATAATAATAATATAAATAATAGATTTATTAAGTTGCATAATACAACTACGTCCCATGATAATTGATAAATAAATACAAAGTATGTAATATAATAAAATTATATGATATCTGGTAATTTCGTGTCCAGAAATTCTTCTGTTGTGTAGATCGAATGCTCTTTTAAGTGAGCAGTTAATCTTGCTTTAATGATGTTCTGATGACAATCTCTCCATGTTTCAGGAAGTTTGTTGTATAGATATAACCCAGTTATTTGCCTGGCACCTGTTACAAGTCTGTACTTGGGTATAGTAAGGTTCATCGCATTCCTAATGTTGTGGTCATTTACTTGGCTGCGAGGTTGCCAGCTGCTGATGTTTTTGTATACGTCCATAATCTGGCGAATTATGAGAATGGCAGGAAATGTCAATATGCCATATTTCTGGAAAAGTGGTCTGCAGTGATGACGGTTTCCCACACCCTCCACAGCACGCACAGTTTTCTTTTGTAGAATAAAAATTTTATTAGCATATGTAGAGACACCCCAAGTTTCAGTACCATAAGAAATTATTGAGTGAAATAGAGAGTAGTATGTAAGGAGAGCAGCGTCAGTGCCAATGAGTTTCCGTATACGACGTATGGCATAAATGCTGTGATTCAACGTTTTTGAGGTTTCTATGCAGTGTTCATTCCAAGTTAATCTGGTGTCCATATGTATTCCAAGAAATTTGTAGGTGTCTGTTGTTATTTGAGTATTCCGTGATGATGTGAAATACATTAATTTGGTTTTATCTGCATTCAAGCAGAGTTTGTTGGCAGCAAACCACTTGGCTGCGTCCTTGTTAGCTTCTGTAACTCTACGAAGTAGACTTATTTGATCACGATCCTTTGTAACCAGAGTTGTATCGTCCGCATATAGCACACAACTGGAATTCACATTTAGTGGAAAGTCATTGATGTAAATGATGAAGAATAACGGACCTAGAATTGATCCCTGTGGAACCCCACTTCTAAGATGTACTTCAGCGCTGCTAGATCCTTCGCATGTAACCCTTTGAATTCTATCTTTCAAATAGGAATATATTAAATCAAAAGCGACGCCTCTTGTACCATAGTATTGTAGCTTTTCAAGAAGTATTTCATGTGATACACAGTCAAACGCCTTTGAGAGATCACAGAATTGGGCTGCGCATATGAGATGATCCTCAAATGCTCGACTAATGTACTTAATTAGTGACATACATGCTTGGGATGTATTCTTTCCACGAAGAAATCCAAACTGGTTGTTGTTGAGGTAGTTGTTGATTGTCATGAAGCTCATAAGTTGTTCAGTTATTATTGATTGAATATGGTGGCATAAAGCCAGAAAAAGGAAATCTGAAATTAAGCTAGGAAAATTGCAGACTTGCATGCCTAGGAATCACAGGGGCGATGCAAACAACGCCCACTGCGACCATGGAGGCACTTCTGGGACTCCCACCACTACATATAGTGGAGGCGGAGGCTCTTGCAGCAGCATCCAGGCTAAGGATAAACGGTTATGGGCTAACTCTCGCAAGAGCGGGATACCATACCGAAATATTTCAACAAATAGGCAAGAACTACATACTTAGCATGTAGTCTGATAGAACCGTCCCAATCTTAAACTTTCACAAACCTTATCGAATTACCATACTGATAGAGGGAGTGGAGGGCAATTCACAAAGGGGGAGAGAACAGGATGGAAACATTTGGTATACAGATGAGTCTAAAACTACTGTACATAGTACTGAGGTGGGTATTGCTGGCAAAAGTCCAGGGAATGAAATTAGCATAAACCTGGGCAGCCTTGCAACCGTTTTCCAGGAAGAAATTACTGCAATTTCTGTATCTGCGCAAGAGATGATCAGAAGGTCCTTTCAAAACAGGAGGATCCAGATTCTCACTGACAGCCAGGCAGCACTGAAAGCTCTGGAAGCTACAAAGATACAATCCAGAACAGTTAAAGATTGTGTGGACTCGCTGGCTCGTCTAGGAGGACATAACAAGGTTATTCTACGATGGGTTAAAGGCCACCAAGGAAATGAAGGGAACGAAAAAGCAGACATTTTAGCGAAGAAGGGAGCCAAAGTCCTGCTGATAGGTCCGGAACCTACATGTCGTTTGGCATATCAGATAGCCAAAGAGGTGATTAAGGATCTATTAAGACAAAAACATACCTCTTACTGGATGGGGACTCCTGGACCAAGGCAATCGGGGATGTTCATTAGGGGACCATCCAGCAAGAGAGCTGAAGAGTTAATACGATGGTAAGAATCAGATGAGATGGGCAGTAGGACTATTTACGGGGCACTGTTCACTTATGAGACATCTTATCACTATTTGAGTGAAGGTCAATCCTGATTGCAGGATGTGTGGAGAAGAGGAGGAAACTCCTCATCACATACTATGCGAATGTCCGGCTCTTGGCGCAGCTAGACATACAAGCTTTGGAGCTATGTTTGTAGAACCAAAAGTAATAGCAGATGCACCCATAAGTATTGTCCTAAAATTTTTTGAGGGGACCGAACTTATGAGATAATCATGTATGGGGGCACAATAAGCTTAAGCAGTGCTAGGGGCCAGAAACCTACCCCGTAAGAAATAATAAAATGTGATTACTTATTAGTATCTTGCAAATTACTTTATTACTTCATGATTTCTGATACATTGCTTCGTAATTACTTGATTACTTTCACCATAGGCTAATATGGGCTATATATGCATATTAAAAACTATGAATTATGCATAAATAACATTGCATTATTTATGCTGAAATATGCAAAAAAATACTCTAAGCAGGTCAAAACGACATTTTATTTATGTAAAATACACAAAAACTAATCATGAATTTACTCAAAAACTTAACATTTTATTCTCAAAATAATATCTTCAGTTAGGTAGGTAGGTACTCAATTTTGACAATATTGTAATATTTTGTTACTCAAAATATCAGTTGAAAGCCGATTATTTTTATTATTTACGAAATTGGACTAAGTAACAAATTACCTATGCATTTGTTTAAGTTTTCATTCAGTCGAAATGTTTTTGCACTAGAACTGGATATTTTCAAAAAATATACATTCATGCTTTAAAACTGCAAAAATATTCACAGAAAATGCAAACTTGTGCAAATCATGCATTGACATCAGAATATGCATTTCACATGCACTATAGAATTTTGCCAATTTACATAATTTTCAAAGATTCCTGATTGCATATAGGTAATTTTTAAGTGCATTCGAGTAAACAATTTATGCATTTGCATAGAAATCACAGCTCTACCCCCCATAGCACACATAAATATCCGAGTTGGTTCACTGCAGACATAATAAAAATTATTCGCTTGAAAGATAAAGCCCGCAAATTGTACCACAAATATGGCAATGAATACTACTTAAATAAGTTTAAAACCCTAAGAAGCAATTCTAAAAGTTTGATAACTCAATCATATGGAAATTATTTAAATAACATTGAACAATCAATAGGCTGTGAACCGAAGAAGTTTTGGTCCTACATTAATAATAAAACAAGATCTTCGCGCATTCCAGGTACAATGTTTTATGGGGATGAAACTTTGGACAAACCGCCAGATATTGTCAATGCTTTTGCCGATTATTTCTCAAGTGTTTACCAGAAATCTTGTCCAGAGAATGCGGACAACATTGATTGTCGATCATTTGTGTCTCAGTTTAGTTTGAACGGGGTTTGCGATACTGATGTAATGAAATCTATAAAGAAATTAAACAACAAGATGACTGCAGGACCTGATAACATACCCAGCTTTCTAATCAAGGACTGTTCTTCAGTTTTTGTACATCCCTTGAAGATTATTTTTAATACTATTCTTAAAACGGCTACATTTCCGACCTGTTGGAAACTTTCTTGTGTTTGCCCAGTGTTTAAATCCGGGAACTCTGAATCGGTTAATAATTATCGTCCCATTAATATAATTTGTAATTTTGCTAAAATATTTGAAATAATTTTATACAATTTTTTATACGACCAAGTAAGTCCTTATATTTCACCCGTTCAACATGGCTTTGTTGAGCATCGGTCAACGGTTACGAATCTTGCTGTTTTTACGCAGTATGCTGCGGAAGTTCTAGATAGTCAAGCGCAAGTAGATGTTATTTATACTGATATGCAGAAGGCATTCGACCAAATCGATCATTTTATAGTTTTGGCAAAGTTGAATGGATTTGGGGTAAGCAATAAAATTTTAAAATTGTTGGAGTCATATTTGATGAACAGGCAACAGTTTGTTGCTTACGGTGGATACGAGTCATACAAATTTACAGTAACGTCTGGGGTTCCACAGGGATCTAATTTAGGACCACTTCTCTTTTTAGTATTCATTAACCACTTTCCGGGTATTGCTGAATGCAACAAATTGTTGTTTGCAGATGACTTAAAAATTTATTCATCTATTCACGATTATGCTGATTGCGAAAATTTACAGATTCAGTTAAATAATATCTCGGATTGGTGCGATGAAAATAAATTGCATATTAATATTTCTAAGTGTAAAGTGATGTCTATTTCTAGGAAGTCTCATAATATGCTGTTCAATTACTTATAGAATTGATAATACTGAAGTATGCAGATGTGATACAGTTAAGGATCTAGGCGTTACATTCGATACATCTCTTTCATTTTCGGAACACATTGTAAATATTGTTAATTCTTCTTCAAAAATGCTGGGTTTTATTATCAGAAACAGTAAAAGTTTTAAAAATGAACAAACCTTTAAGACAATGTTTTATGCTTTTGTAAGGTCAAAATTGGAATACTGTGCCCTAATTTTCTATCCAGTGTACGATTGCCACATAAATGCTCTAGAGGCTGTACAGAGGAGATTTTTGAAGTACTTGCATTACAGGCTATATGGTGTATATCCTTTGCAAGGGTTTGATCATAATGTGCTTTTGGCGAAGTTTCGGGTGCTTTCTTTGCAAGCTAGGAGAGTTAATATTTCCGTAGTTTTCTTGTATAAGCTTCTTAATAATTATACGGGCTGTTCAGAATTGTTAACAAAAGTTAAATTTAGAGTTCCAAGAATTGAAGCGAGACAGGAGCGCACATTTTACTGCTCAATGTCGAAGACCAAACTTTTGGAAAAATCTCCTGTTAATGTTATGTGCCGTAATTTTGATACTTTGTGTTCGTGTGACATTCATTTCACCCCACTCAGAGAAATGCTGTCTGGTAGTTTATAGTTGCTTTTTATGGGTTGTAATTATTTTTTGTAATTTGTCCTGAATTTGGATGTAATCCGTTAGACAATAAAGCTATTATTATTATTATTATAATTTTTCATTTAGCTGTTACAGGAAATTTGTTATTAATTTTTATGCATTTGTATTTTTCTCATTAAATTATTAAATCGAAAAAACATTTTCATGCATATTTAAATATTAATATACCTACTCTAGATCTACACCCCGACTGAATTGCACATCTGTGCTACGTTGACAAATCCGGACACAACGTACACTACACTGTTTAAAACATACGACGAGGCAACCGGCGGTTACTCAGGATACCGTCACTGGGAGAATTACTTGCGAAACCTGATGGTCCATGACCCAGTGCTTGTTTCTTATCTGCTCAAGGGAATAAATACCGATTAACTTTTGTGACAAGCTCAATATTAATTTTCTCTAAATATTTTTGTATTATACCGTTTTTACCAGTCACATAATTAAATAGAATCATTTTAATTTGTTTCCATTTTATAATTTACTTCGCATAGCAATATAGAACCCAGTCCTATCCCGTCTTGACGCTAAGGATATTTCGACGAACAGGTTTTCCATTCGATTAACCTAGATGCAACAATTCAATTGTTAATAAGCTAACGACTTGATTTAAATAGATATACACTATACAGTGTCCCATGATGCACGAGGGAAAGTTCGTTGCACAATATATAGCGCTGCGTATTGCACATTAAAGTACTTTAAAATCTGAGGTAGTCACAGACTTGTCTTGCCAAAATTGTAGTTGCATTTTAAGTTTGTAAAAAGCATATGCTGTTTTGGGTAAATTAATTTCCACAAGACGCCTCGTTGATTTTTTATTTTTCATTTATTAAATGTACAACACTAAATTACTACAAACAAAACCATTCAATTGCAATTTGCAATTAATCTCCACGAATCGATTCCAAATAATCAGCAGCTTCTTTAGAAACTCTATGATATTTTCCAAGTACAGGCCTGTAGTAATATGCCTTATAATCACCCCTTTCAGCCATTTTTCTTTGTATATCACGCGCGAGTAACCTGAAAGTGTTCGAATTATGTACTTTTAATTTAGAAAAAGTTTCACATCTTTGCTTTACGTCAATTTCCTCTTCTCATCTTCTTCAAAAATGTAGTGCAAATATTTTTCATATTCCTGTTGGGGGCTGTTCAAGATGTATCTAGCAATAAATCTAGTTATAGGGCTCTACAAAGTAAACTCAAATTTAGATCTTTTTACGTTGACTGAGTATACTTAAGACGGTCCATCCAATGCTTTTTGGAGCGAGAAGCCGTTAGTTTTCAGAGTGCCTGCTGTGACGGCGGTTTCATTATAAAAAGTATGCCAGAATATCTAAATTATATGTTATGCATATAAAACAGCTATAAAAGTTGGTCAAAAAAGTAAATTAGTTAATAGGGATTTCAGTTTACCGCATATGCCATTTGCAGGTGGTAATGGAAACTGCACTTGTTTGAGCGATACCAGTAGATGGACCGTCTAATGTAAATTCAGTCAATGCTTTTCATATGCAGTATAAGCAGCCTTTACTAACCCTGTAATACTCCCAATGTTTCGGAGTGTAATTTTTTGGGATTTCAGTCAATGTAGCTGGTCCAATAAAAACGTTAACGTAGGCTATAATAAGACCTGCGGGTATTGCACCTACTAATATGTAGAAGTTTAACAAGTCCTTAAATTTGTTCCATTGGAAACGTGAGGGTTGAAGAGGGAAAATTCTATGATCTGACATTGTTCTTCGAGCTAGCAATGAAATAATTATGTATTACATAATCAGGATACTACTCAATTAAATGTTACCTATAGCATTATTGGGAGCACGTGAAATAATGGCTCTCAAAGAGCTCCAAATAGCCATGTTGTAAACTTGAGTATTTCTCGGCAGACAATATTTTTTACTTCTGTGAAAATGTTTATTTTTGGTTAATTTACTTTAATTCTTTCACTCATACTTCGTTTTGACGTTTGAAGTTTGACGTTTGGCTGATCACCTTAGATGAGGGAAGAGTATGGATCACAGAACACCTAAATAAGAACGCGCAGCTCAATGTTAATAGTTGGAACTGCGTTTAGCGCCATCTCTGTCGGTTTACAAGAACCAATTGTATAAATATAAGCGCGCCTAGACAGAATTGAAATTTAAAATTTATTTTTTTAATATTAAAAATCCAACTAAATTAAAGCAGTATAAAGAATGCTAATTTAGTTGGATAATTGCATTTTAACTGCAAATGAATTAAAGAAAACAAAGACTATGCGTGCTTATTATGTAGGTAGGTATCAACTTTATTTAATTAACATTTTACATTGTAAGTAGAAACACAAATAACTGTAAGTTGTAGGTACACTTTATAGCAAACAGTTTCAAAAAATATTTTCTGGTACGTACTTCACAATCTGTGAAGTAAATTTCTAGGCAAACTAATACTAAAACCAACTGAAACTTACTTGTAAACGTCAATTACAAAATTTGGGCAATTTGATGTATTAACTCAACACTGGCAGATGTTGAAGAAAGACATTTCACAGTCGCATTGCTGCTAACTTAATGTCCGAGGAAAAACTCCTCATTCGCAGAGATGTCAAAAAAGTACCTACTGACGGAAGTCAAAATAAATACGTACCGGCCTGCTACTTTTCTGTTCATAATAATTATTTCTTTATTATGTACCTATTTCTGATTCAGTATTATTGCGTATCGAGAAAACGTAATCATAATGAGGTGTTCTGTGAACGTAACCACAGAATCTTAAACAACGCACAATTTTTAAATTTTCAATTTTGTCTGGCAATGCCGGTTGCTACAGAAATAACAACAAAGCGCCCACTTCAGATTTAAATTTCAGGATATCGGTAATACAGAGTTTCGACGGCAAATGTCAGAGGCGTAGTGCCATCTAAAGCGGTTTACAGAAACTGAAGCTAACATGGTCCAAGGTCGTGCATAACAGTGAAACCCCCCTGGTATGGATTCATAACGCCCGACCTTTGCCGTGCACGTGAGTGTTACCAAAATTTGAGCATCTTTGGTGCCAAACAAAGTGATGAAACTAGGTTACTGTTTAGAATTCATGTAATTTAACTCAAAATAACGAAAGCAGCGTTTGAAATAGCGCAATTAGTCATATCATTTTAAGATTTTTCGTTCAATTCTCGGCGTAAAGGGACTAAGAAGTTTAGGTTACGCCCCTTTTTTTGGTGCCGAATGGTAACAGGAACACCTGCTTTGTTATTCCTCCTCTTCTTCCCTCCTCTAAGCTGATCACTCATGAATCACAGAGCTCGTAGTCGGTAAATTGACATTTAACAAAGAGGAAATTCATTAGTAAGTATCTGCCGCCATCTCGCCTTGATAGTTGATACTTGACAGTTAACGTATGCAAGAATGGTAACGGCCTTGAGTCCTAAGATCAACTGATCCCAAGCGATAGAGCAGACTGCAGATTTTTAGTTTCCATTCCAAGAGATAATAAATAAACGTCTGCTATTCACTATATTGTTTTTATATCTAATGACACAGACTCGCTCCGTCCTAACGGCCTCCGCTTAATTGACGAGAACATAACCGATTTTTAATGTAAAAAAATAAATGGTGGAATACAATAAGAAAAACAGTCGTCGTTGGAACCGAACCCAAGCGCACTGGATTACTAGGCAAAAATTGTGCCACACTCGTTGTCATAACATGCTTTTGTCAAGAACTAGATACAAATAGTGAAAGACATGTAAATCTTGGTCAATCTTATGACTTTTATATGGCTCAGGACCGTTTCCATTCTAGTTTAAGCAACGTACTACCTGTTATACTACAAGAAGTACATACATATCTGCACATAAATTATTACTCTGCATGTAATGTTTCTTACGATACAAGTCACAGTTAAAGGAACTAAATGATACAAGTATCGTACCGTAACGCAGGTTTACTTTATGCCCCTCATGGGTGACTTTACACGGAACCACTTTTTAGTGATTTTGCTTTTATAAATCTGAACTTGGTGGCAATGGACCTTCCAAATAAACGGGATATGGTTACCTATAGTTATCCGTAAAGCGGGATATAAAAGTTAGCATGTGGGGCAGTATGTCTGGAGTACTAGAAGTGGTAACACTTTTAACGTGTTCGCGAAGTAACAGATTTTTTTTCCGCTTTGAAACCCCATCAGGGTACGCCGAGCTGGTTATTGGTTGGTGACTGCGTGTTTTATTTGAAGTAGAAAAATCGGAAGGATCTCTATAGGAGCGTAATGTATTAGTGGATGACTTGTTGAAATTTTGTGCTCGAAGTTCAATTTTTTGCTTAAAAATACATTTTAACACTTTTTCCCTTTCCACCCTTTTCTCGTAAATAACCGTCGGAGTGACTATGCTTGGCCTACGGATGCATGAATTAAGATACGTACGTTGAAAACAGCGCCGATATCGAGCTCTATCTTACGAAACAGCACTCTTAGTAATAAATATTTTGTAGAAATTTCTTCTTTGCAAGAAAGAAGGTTTGTTCTACAATTCCGTCAAACCAAATTAAGAAAAAATACGTAAATAGTCATAGAAACGAGACGTGAAATTTGCCTTTTGGTGTATTTTTAGCAGCTAGAAACTTGGTTCAAAAAGCAACTACTGGAAAACTAATTTGAGTACACTATAATATGAACATTAAATTGCTTGCGTTCCAAATTTGAATGCATTTAGACCGAAAATAAATAAGCTACATTAAATTTACTGCGACAATAAACCCATTTCTAAAAACGGGAGTCACCTCCTTCCACTAGCAGATTCCAACCTCCCCTCGGTAGTCGGTGACAGCCGAGTCACAGTATATCTGTAAATAGATATACTGTGGCCGAGTACACGTTCCGGCCGTATCTGGCCGGCAGATATATTTCTCCTCGTTTTTCTCCTACACTGGCTGGTGTAGTGGGGGAGAGTATCTCGCGACCGAGTGCTTATTTTTCTTGAGCAACGTACGTTTTTCATATGGGGTCAGCAAATTACGACATGCGCAAAATGGGAAGATTTTTCTTCGTCTTTTATCATATCTCGTTATTCTTGTATCATGGGAAATACCTATAGTCCAGAATACGAATTTGAGCCACAGCACGGAAAAAATTGACAAAAATATTCTTTCTTCCAAGTATCTCCTTAAATAAACAAAGTGCTGCAAAACAGCCAGGACAAAATTGTAGCCCCTGAAACTCTATGTAAGTACAAAAAACAAGGTACATAATTATGCGGACGAAAATCGCTATAACTATTTTTTATCGTACAGGAATGAAGAGAAGAGTATTTTCAAGAGGAGTGAGGTGTGTGAGGAGTATTTCAGCTTTCGAATATAGTAATTTCGTATCTTATATGCATGCCTACAATGGAAGCTCTTTCAAATTTGTTAAAACATAATTTCGACCTATGATCGCCAGTTTCGCAATACCTATACAATAAATTTACTACTGAATCTAGAAAACCAGCTTGTTTGCAATTTTTGTTGGGTAGAAACCTATTGACTGAACTACTATCACTAATAACTAAAATAGTTATTCAAGTAGGTCATTTCTCAGCTTCTTGTGATTTGTTAATGCAAGTAAAATTAATAACTTAACTAATTTCTCGTTTTCCTTTTTGCTTTTTTGGGCAAGTAGGTACTCTTTGTCAGCCTGCCATGGCACCATGGTTATCGAGCTTTTTGTGTTCCTGACTTTTCGTACTAGTATGACATTATTTTAGAGGTAAAGTGAATACGGAAATTGGTAACAATATGTGGCAAAACCGCAATTTCTGGCAAGTAAATTATCTCTACTGTTTAGGTTCATGTTGTCGTCGTAATAAGCAAAAATCGATCAGATTCAGATCACTTGTGAGTCACATAACAGGTTACAATTATTTATGCGACAAATAAAAGTAAACAATAGTAGTGAGTACTGGTCGCACTGAGTCCCTTGACCGCTGAAACATTTAAGTCAGTACGTGGTCGTTTCTCGGGAAAAAAGTGGTTTCCACCACCCGGTTGCTACTGTGTAGATTATCCATCGTTTACGTTAAACAAATAGAAAAAACTGCTTTATTAGATACTTCAAAACCGGATTGATTGGCTTCTATATGTTGGCAATACGTACACATTTGCTATGTCCCTTTTTGGTGATTTATCGAACAATGACTGTTCCTTCCACAAGCTCATTAAATATCTTGAAACGAGAACGTTTTAATACTAAATGAATCAAATCCGCAATTCTAGAAAACTATAAATAAAACTAACACTTTTTACTGAAAATCGATGTGCAGGGGTAGCCCAAAGGCTTGTTAAACTCAACTATACTTTGAGTAATAATTAAGTTTAATACATGTTATGGGTTAAGTACCCGATGCATAATTTTCGTCCCCTAAGGAAGAAATCAGAATGGCATAAAAATCGATAGATCTAGGGTTATTTGTGTAGCAGGAGGAAGGTATTTAGCAACGTAGTGTAAGTTTTAGATTAATCTTCAACTTCTGAGGAGTCTGACGTTGTCGTCGAAACACGTGTTGAGTTTAATTACTGTGTCACTGTCTTTTTGACCATAATTTATGAAGAATTCATAGTGAATTTACGCCGAAGTCCCCTATCCAACCACTGGGTGTTTGTTTTATAAAGAAAAGTTATAAACTTTTTAAGTTTGATATTCATTTTTGCTGAAAATATGGGTCACAGACCTGACGATGTCCATATGATATATGATATATCATCTGCAAATAATTTACAGATGTTCCATTTGAAATTTATAAGACAATGGCCCGGTTTTTCAAAACACCTATCAGAAAGCCGGTATCATAGCAACGAAGCCAGTGTCAGACTTAATCCGGTGTTGGTTTCTTCGAAAAACCGGACCAAAGAGCATTTGATAAATTGCTTCATTGCTTGTTAATTATTGTAAATTATTATAAAGTTTATAGAAATACGTTACAACTCGTGTCAGATGCCAGAAGTATTGAAAAACAATGCAGACGAAGCAACGAAGAATTATCATTAAGCAATGAAGGACGATCTGGAAAAAGCCATGATAGGCAGCAATAAACAAGAAATAAAATCAGTCAAAGAAAGAAGCCATGAACATGTATCCTCAAGAATTACCGTAATAACCAACCAACTGAACACGGACCAGTCAACTAGAAACTCGAATATCAGAGGAGACACAGGAAATAAGAAAAATTCTGAATGAAGCGGAGAAAGAGAAGAATAAGATAAATGAGAGAGTGCTTCAAGTGGAAAAAAGAAGACCCTGAAGACGGAAAATACTTAAATTGTCATGGGTAGAAGAGCCCCTATGGCTAAAGTGATGCCACCCACATTTGATTGGAAGTCCTAGTGGCACACGTACTCAAGGGCCAGCACGGTGAAGGTGATTCATTTGATGGTTGCACTTCAAGGAGACGCTTTAAATGTACTGGATACTGCAATAAAACATATTACAAGGTGTTAGTTAAGCGTTTGGAAATGAGGTATGGTCATGAACACCTCCAGCAAGTGTACCAGGTTCGACACAAAGGAAGATCTCAACGACCCACCGAGACAGTGTAAGGATATGCGAGGTCGACTGTCGACATTACCCGTTTGTTTCGGCTGGCGTATCCATCGACGCCAGATGCATTCTGAAGGACTGAGGAACAGTACGACGAAACTTGCACTTAAGCATTGACAGATGTTAGAAAAAGTTGTGAAGAAAGCCGTAATTAAATTTTACAAGCGGATGGAAGATAACAATAATAAGGAGAGTCGCAGGGGAGAAGAATTTCCTACGCCAGGGAATGCTGCTGCAATCCTATCAAGTCGCAATGTAAGAAGAAGTGAATGTAACGAGATTGGCTAGAGGTGGGGAAAGTCTTAGCATTGAGGGAATTATTGACGGCAAGAGAACTGAAATTATCGTCGACATGAGAACCAATGATCCTAGCGTTGAATGAAAACGGTTTTTCAATCAAACTCCTGTAGCGAAAAGAGATGTTATGTCGGATTGGAGGATTAAATCGGCCTATAAAAAGATTTAACTAGTTACTGCTGAAGCAGCACAAGGCTTCGATGTTTTGAGAAACTACGGCATTGTGCTTAATGCTGGTGTCGCTATATTTCGAAGAATTGGTTACAAGTTTGTCTGGACAGATGATTCAGCTTATTTTTGTGTAGACCACAGGTGGTTGAATGACATCACGAAGAAGGATAGTTACCTCTTAGTCCGGATTGACGATTCGCCGGACACTGAGGTAGGTTCCAACTAGAAAACCATTCTAGCATCGATTTGACAAATGGTTGTTGACAAGTTGAGCTGCATCCTTAAGTTTGACTTCTGCAATGCATCCGTCACGTTTGAAAGACAGGTGGAGATTTTGTGACGAAGACTTACCTAGTGTACCTCGACGACATCATCGCGATGGGGAAGACTTTTAAGGAGCATTTGAAGAACGTCTGCTGTGTTTTTACCATCCTTATAAGATATAAATGACTCGAGGAAAGGGAAACTTGCCAGGAGGTGAACACGTAAAATTCACAAATGGACCTTCTAAGTGCGGTGGTATTATATTTAGAAATTTTGGTTAATATACAAAATATTTTAGAAAGGGAGAAGTAAGTTCACGTTTAATACATTGCACCAACCATGAATGGAAACAATATTCGCTGATAAACGAAAGACGTTAAAAATTTAGTCCCCACAATTCTTTTGCGAAACATGTGCGTTTAGAATGCGCGTCCTTAGTAACATCCTGATCAAAACTGATCGGCTCTGTATAAATTTAAAAGCACGTAGACTCGTAGACACAATTGAATGCGTAACTCATGAAGTCAAGTGTCTAAGGACGAAATAAGGATTTGTAGCAGCAGCTTTTAACTATGCATGGAAATATCTAAAGCTTTAAACCATATACCTAAGGTATTTATCGCGTTGCTTTGCAGCAGTATTTTCCTCTGGCTGCTAATTCTTATCGGTTGTTTTTGCGTAAAGGATAACCAAGTTCTCACAATCGCCGGGGCAATAAAGTAAGAACTGTTTCAATATGCGCGCCACATCGCCTGTAGAATCCTCTTTATTTGCAGTAATGGGCAACTGAACGAACTCTCTCACATAGAGCCAGAGCCAAGCAGTCTGGTCAGACTGTTAGTACCTCCTGATATGGCTTTCCAAGAGATGCAAGAAGTCAGAAATGCTGTTCGCCTGCTTTATTGTTATATAGACAGAGTTACATGAAAATGCTGCATTATCGATGGTAGTTCTTTGCTATCTATCAACGTTCTTTACTGAATCTACCGCTTTTTGTTCATGTGCTTTACTTCTGCACTTTGGAGCAATTAGCGCCTTGCGAAATTAACATTTAAGTTTCTGAGAAACTTTTTAATGCCCTTGACATAATGTTATGGACACAGATATCATTTTGGTCAACAGGTCCTACAGAATATAACTTCCTTACAGATTGTGATGTTTTGATGTTTATAATTGCTTCAAATTTAGTAACTAATTCACAACTCGCGGAGAAACTTAAAGAGAAGATTTTCTAAATATTCCCGCATTAGATTTGATAATGAATTTGGAATATCTGTATGGTAGAAGTGCTATAAACACGAGTTGATCTAAACTTGAAAATTAAAACCCGGTTGCAAGTAAATATAAATATTGTTATGAGAGTAACCTCCATACCGATGCCCATGATTGTTGACAAAGTGTGATTCAATGTTTGTTAACGATCGACTTTGTTTTTGTGAATCAGATTTGTGTAGAATGTTCGATGTTCAGAATGTTTCGTCGGAGGGTATATAAAGGCAAGTAAGAGACCGTTAGGGCAGTTTAGTTCTTTAGGATGCGATTGGAAAAAGAAAGGAGAAAATACTAGACGATACATACGAGTGAATGTACTAGTAAAATGTTGATGTTAGATGTGGTAGAAGAGCGGTTTGACGGTATGGGAGAAACTCGCTGTGCGTAATAGTGTATGGCCAAATTAAAATATTTCAAAATCCCATAATTTTGCTTTTTTAAATGGAACCACATAATTTTCATATTACAGGGTTGTTTTCTATTATGGATTCTCTCTCTATTTTGCATGAACTTGTATACCCTACACTTAAAAGTTTTTGAGATAGTCAACCTCAAATATCTTTTATATACCCAGGCTAAAATTCTTATACATGAAAATGTTTTCAAGTTATCATCGAAATGTAATGTTAATATAGGAATGATAAAAATGCATTTTAAAACTAATAAAAGTCAATTTTTTAACAGGGAAGACCATGGCACACTCTGTCAAGAACAAAAGCAACAGAAGACGGTTAGGTGGTGCACTCTGTATATTTTTGATTTTACAACGTCGTTTCTTTCCTGATTTATTCGGACGCCAATTATACAATGGCGTCCTCAGTCCGGTCCCTAAATATACAGCTGTATCTCTCGGTATCACGTATTGGGACACACTCTTTTACGAGGATCTGGTCGTTCGCTTATGAACGAGTCTTTCGTTGTATTTACGGTCTGGTCGGTGGATGATTTATTCGTTGATAACCCTTAAGCTTTTAGTCGCATAAGGGTGTGTTCTTTTACTATGGCTAAACGTTGAACAAATAACAAGGAATGAACAAAATATAAATGGATTCTATTAATTTAACTATTTACAGCAAATTTAAAAAGGTAAAACGGAATATGTATTGTACAAGATATTTACATTGAAATAAAAAGCGGTTCTCGCGATGTATCCTGATAGAACGCTAGTGGCCCGTCGTATGATCAAAACTGAATTATTACTGGCGTTTCGGAGTATTCGTCGTATCACTGAGGTGCGCTGACTCCTAGACGGGTTTCGGTGTTCGGTGAGAAATTCTCGTCGCAGCACCAGGGTGCAATCTCTTTGCGGGAACGCCGCTAGCTTATACGTCGCAAATAAGTAATCAGTTCTCCCTGGGGATTTCACCAGAGGCCGCCGGTTACCCAGGTGCGATCTATTTCCGCCGGTATGTCGCCCCGTTGCAGACAAAAGTCACACGGGGTTTCCAAATCGATCTAACCTTCACCAGCAGGCTTGAACACATTACTACTTACAGGTTACGAACAAGATAGGCCAGCCAGGTTGTGTAATGTTTAATTGTTGATATCTCAACGATAACAATAATTAAGCACCGGGCACTTACTCAAAATTTACAGGACGGTTACTATCAGATGATCACACGGCGAAGTCGGAACGGTCCATCAGGTACTACTAGTTCGGATGTCGGCGGCCAGCATCATCTCGGATGCTGGGAGTACTGGTCCCAACTGAGGGCCGGACGACTAGACTGCCTTCCTCTTTCTGGAACATCCACTTTTAAAAGCTGGGAGGGGGACTTCGGCGGCGGTTGATTTCGAGATTTTTAATAGGGAACAGTAGTGCCGGATGCAAAATACGTGACGTCACATTGGTACCGGGCGCAACTACCATTTGCGCTACCTTCCATCTCGCTTGGGTGCTGTCTCATATTGCGCGCGCTTGCTTCTCCCACCTGTATCTACGAACACAGGTGACGTATTTCTCTTCTGGATCACGGCGTGACGTCATGACGTCCAATCAATTCTTGATTACTCCAAGTGTTTACTTTTGTAACGTTTTAATTTTAAATTTGGAACGAGAGAAAATATCTTTTTAGTCGGATGTACATATGTAGGCTCTCCTCTAGAACAGAATAAATTATTGAATTAATTTTTTTTTAAATATGGAATCATGTTTTGTCGACCCACTGCTCGGTTTGAGCTAAGTTATCGTGTTACTTGACGACGGCAGCCAAGTGAATTCTCCCAAAGCTTACAAATTGTGAGTTGAGTGGAATAATTTTATGATACATTTCAAACTGTTTCATTTATATTTTTTTTCATTAGTGACAGGAAATATAGTTTTCTTCTCTTTTCAGATTTTAGGTCAAAGGCATATTTAAAACAAAACCTGTGTTGTCAAATCGCCTTCATTGATGGAGGAATAAATTTAAAATTATGGTTATCATTTATCCTCGACAGGCTAGGATCCTTTCCTAACATTTGAAATCAAGGAGATCGTTTCCGATTAAAATCCAATTTTGTGTCCGTCTTTCAGAAATTGTTCATTTCCTGCTACTGTTTCAGTAGCACGGTTTAATTTACGATTATTGTCTATATCGTTAAGAACCTCCTGTTATAAAATCGATTAATTTATCTGCGATAGGCATTCATAATAAGCGCGGCAAATAGCCCATTGAAATTTTTATTCGTGTCGGAACAGTACGGGAGCCTATTCTGAGGCCTATTATTAGTGATAAACGTTGACACTTTATCAAGGATTTAATAATTAACAGGCACATAAATACGTTTAACAAGAATGAAAATGCTTCGCCTCAGCCTTAGAGCAAACACATACGCTAATAAATCGATCCTTTGATAATTATGCGGCTGCGACTGATTTACTTAGTCTATTGTCGGAGCCAGGCCGTCTACAAGTTCAGTTCAATTTACCACAAAAGGAGTTTCCTCTTTCATACACATTATAGTTATAGAATAGCCTTTCTTGTATACTATCATCTAGACACGGTTTACTTGTTTGCGTTTTCTCGCAGGTACGCTGCGGCACAGATGCATCAGGTGATAAAAAGTGGAAAACTGCCGCGGCATGCTAGTTTGCAGAAAATACTCAAATTCCAATGAAATGTTTCATGTGAAACAGTATAAAGTACATTTTTTAAAATAAAAATTGAAACTGGGTAGCTAACTTCTCCCTCTGTGTTAATTTTCTTTTTTCTCTAAGTATGATTTTGAAAAGAAAACGTAGTCTCTCAGGGCTAGATCTGGTCTCTACAGTGGGTTATTGAGTTCTTTGAAACCCCATAGTCGTTTATCGCTAACAGCTTATCTTGGTTGATGTCATCAGCATAATACGTTGCGTCGACTGCATTGTTGCGAACCTTTAAAGTCAATTAAAAAGATAACCCCTGCAACCCCAAAAGAGTTTAAGAGAGTTCTGTTGCAGTCAGATTCACACTCCATATAGTAAAACATGTTACAGCTATTTCAACTGAACTGAGCAATTTTAACACATATTAATTTTGACTTTCGATGTTTTGTTACTGATCGTAGGCAAAGTTCTTCGTAAGTATGGTATCAAGACTGTCCTAACTCTTAATAACAGAATCTCAGATCTCAGATTTCCTATCTTCGACTAAAGATCTTCTGCACGCGGAACGTATATATCGCATACCCTGTTCTTGTGTACTTGTGTGGCTAAACATGAACGATGCACCAGGTTTCTATAATAGGAAGCTTAGGGAGTCGATCGACATCATCAAACACCCCTTCAATGTCAAGCGTGACAACGGGTTCTACCTGTACTACACATGAAAACAAATTATCAGTAACACTACACGATAACGACTCATCCGAATCATTTTCGGTTGTCTGACCATTCTTCAGGTGTAAATAATTATACAGATCCTACATCCTAGTCCCATCAGTTCAGTGCCAGCACAGTAGCCCTGAAAATGTCCCTTATGGTGCTAGTGGACGAAACGTCGGCTTCCAGCCAGTCCATGACGCGGTCTTCGCCCCGAAGCCAAGGTAACCATTCGCGGAAGCTTACAGCAACGTATATCAAGCATCAATTTTTGATAAACCGAAGCGCTAGTTTTTGAGAGGGAAAATGCAATTTTTTATGGGGGAAGAAATTGTGAAAATTGTTATTACTTATGTCAGAGGTCTCTGGGAGATTATTTTGAGACGAAGTTTTCAAATAAAGTAGCAGCTTTGTACCTATTATTTATTTGCTATGTTATAGCCGACATAGCCTACTACCTTTAATAAATTTTAAAATGAGTTAACATTTATTTATTTTTCTTTCTATTCAGAAAATTTGTACTTCTTAATTTTGGAAAACTATGGGATCGTCCAAAATCTGACGTTTCCTTTTCTCCTTCTCTTCTTTGCAAAAATATGGGTATTCCTAAATTTTTTGTAACTTTAGGAATTAGGTACCTATGTCTGGTTCCGTCGTTCCTGGTCAGGAAATAATTCGGCATAGCGTGCGACAGGTCGAAATTCACTTTTAAACTTAGGTACTACATAACACATGTCACATTTTTCTCCATGAGTAAACGGCATTTTCAAGATGCCGATTTAGTCACGAAAATAATAGGTAACAATATTAATATGTGAAAATTATATCAGCTTCGACACTTACCATCGTTTGCTGGTTGGACGCGTACCTCCATCCTTTCCTATCCTGAGCTAACCTGCGCATTTCCCAAAAAATTGAACATTCTGCATCCCTAACTATTTGACAGCAGTAGTCTAATCTGGGTCTACCACTACCTCTTTTTATTCCTATCTCCGACTCTAGTATGTCGCGAACTAAGCCTTAGTGCCTCAGAAGGTGTCCTACCATCCTATTTTTCCTATGCCTTACTACCTTCCATAAATTTCGCTTTTCTCCAACTCTTTCTAATACCTCTCTGTTGCTAACCTTATCTATCCACGGTATCTTCATCATGCGTCTATAGCGCCACATTTCAAATGCTTCTAAGCTTTTCCTATCCGCTTCTCCTATCGTCCAAGTTTCTCACCCGTACAATGCCGTACTTCATACATACGTTTTTAAGAGCCTCTTCCGACCTTCTACATTTATCATTCCCGAGCATAATAGTTGTTTCTTTTTATTAAATGCAATTCGGTCCTGCGATATTCTTTGTTTTATATCTCAAGAGCTCCTACCATCGCGAGTCATTTGAATTCCTAAATAGCAGAAATCTGAGACTTTCTCTGTCTTTTCGTTTCCAATTTGTATTTTCGTTTTAGTCCTATTTTAACGCCCTATACACACCAAAATTTTGGCTTTCTTTTTATTGATCTTCATACCATAGCCCTCCGTCAAAATCGCTTCCATTTCACTCAGTTGCCTTTGAGAAACTGCATTCGAGCAAAGAGCCCAACTACTCATAGAGGAATCGGGCTGTTTCTCGAAGTGACAATAAAAATGAACTCCTGCAGTTTCTAGGCAACATGCTTTCATGCATAATTTTGTTTGCCTAGCAATCTTACGACTGACATTGCATAAAGTTACGAGACATGAGTCGAGTAATTTTTCAACAATGTCACTAGCGACATACTAGAGTCAAAGATAGGAATAAAAAGAGGTAGGGGTAGGCCCAGTTTAGACTACTGCTCTCATATAGTTAGGGATGTAGAATGTTTAACTTTTGGGGAAATAGGAAATAGGTTAGCTCAGGATGGGAAAGGATGGAGGTACGCGTCCAACCAGTCTTCGGACTGAAAACTTTATGATGATGATGATGATTATGTCACTAGCAAAATTGAGCACCTCGACAAATTTTTCCATACTCGAATGATATTCGTCAAGACCATTTCACGAAAAGGACTACAACACTCAAACATAAACTTATTAAGTGACCCACCAAACTAAACGTTGTTTCCGCCTTCTAGATATCAGCTAACTTATAAAATTCTTGAAGACTCTTGTTCACAACGAACGAGAAGGGCTGAACCAGATGGACGAAGCGGGAATGTGAGTATGGGGTATGTCAACCAACACGAGTGGTAACGGGATAGGTCAGGTCCCGAGAGGGTTTTTGGAAAAACAGCAACGGGGATCAGTGTGTTGAGCTCGCCTTTTAGACGAGAGTTTATTATATTCCTTTGCTTGTTTAATTACCTACAAATTTGGACATGATTAAGTTTTTTGATGCATTTAAACAATTTATATTGTATTGTCTTGAATACATGACCTGGCCTGACCTGGCCATTCTCCACAGATCCGAAATAGAAATACTTGATTGCACGTGCCGTGTGATTAACTGATATTCAACGTAAAATAAATTTGAGTAAGTACCCGGTGTATGATAGTTATTATTGTTGAAAAAATATTAACAATCAAACGCTACCTAGTCACAAGTGGCGTGGTCCATCTTATGCGTGGCGAGGGAGTAAATGCAGCAGGAATTAAAGGTGTCTGCTGGTAAGGGTTAGATCGATTTGGCAATCCTGTGTGGCTTCGGTCTATAACGGGACGATTACGGCAGAAATCGATCGCACCTGGTTGAATCGGCGGCCTTTAGTGAAATCCAGCGGCAATACTTCTTATTTGCTCGAGACATGTAAGCCGGTGGCGTATAAAAGGAGATTGTACTCTGGTGATACTACGAAAATCACCTACCGAAACCCAGCTAAGGATAATAATTCAGTCTGATCATACGACGAGCCCGTGGCGTGTACAATCAGGATACACCGTGAGAACCAATTTTAATTTCGCGTAAATACTGATTTTCTTGTAAATATTTCTTATTCATTTCAATATACTTTGTCAAATTATTATAATCCAGTTATAATTTTGTTTATGTGTTGTAATTTGAACCGTCGTTTAGCAATAGTGAAAGAACCCACCCTTCTGCGACTGAAAGCTAAGGGTTTATCGACGAATAAGTCTCCCACCGGCCAGAGTATCCAGATACAGCGAAAGAATTCGTTCATAAGCGAACGACCAGATCCCCGTAAATATACAGTGTGTTCAAATACGTGATACCGAGGGATACATTTGTATATTTAGGGGCCAGAATCCAGAGGCACCGCCGAGGATTGAGAAACGTCATTGTAAATTGACGGCCCAGAGAAAAAAGAGACTTGCATCGTTGTACAATATTCCTACATCTAATGCTAAAGAGTACCAGTCACTTACTTAACCAGGACAAGCGTAAAGCTGGGAACACATTTCTCTGATGTGTTGTGTTGTGTCGTGTCGTGTTGTGTTGTAACTCGCCGTGTGCACATGTTTCTGTCGTGTTGTGACGCAACGTTTGATAAACCGGTGCTACCCCATTTCTCAAAAGCTCCAGTGTGTACACACCGAGCGTTTTCGTCCCCGATTAACCGGGAACTTTTTATAGAACTGTTTCTATACTTTTTTCCACACTGTATGTAAGTACAAGTGAAGTAAAAATGCTGTTGCTTTACCTGTAGAATTCATTTCCCTGCCTATCTCCTCCCACGCCTCTTGCCGCATACACTCATTGCGGTAAGTCTTCGAATTCACGTTGAATAAACATTCGTAATTTCTAACTTTTTCAATTAAGACAGCTTCATCCATATTTTTTAAGCGAAATGACCCGTGCACACTTCTCTGACGCTCTGATGTGTTGTGTCGCGATGCAACGAAAATCTGGAAAGAAGGGATCGCGTTGCGTCACAACACAACACAAGGCGTAGCGTCAGAGGAATGTGCACGCGCCCCGTTTAATTACATGCGATTTATGCTGTATGATCCATACAACGTTGCGTCACAACACAACACAACACGTCAGAGAAATGTGTCCCTAGCTTAAAGCTGGGAACACATTTCTCTGATGTGTTGTGTTGTGTCGTGTCGTGTTGTGTTGTGTTGTGTTGTGACTCGCCGTGTGCACATGTTTCTGTCATGTTGTGACGCAACGTTTGATAAACCGGTGCTACCCCATTTCTCAAAAACTCCAGTGTGTACACATCGAGCGTTTTCGTCCCCGATTAACCGGGAACTTTTTATAGAACTGTTTCTATACTTTTTTCCACACTGTATGTAAGTACAAGTGAAGAAAAAATGCTGTTGTTTTACCTGTAGAATTCATTTCCCTGCCTATCTCCTCCCACGCCTCTTGCCGCATACACTCATTGCGGTAATTCTTCGAATTCACGTTGAATAAACATTCGTAATTTCTAACTTTTTCAATTAAGACAGCTTCATCCATATTTTTTAAGCGAAATGACCCGTGCACACTTCTCTGACGCTCTGATGTGTTGTGTCGCGATGCAACGAAAATCTGGAAAGAAGGGATCGCGTTGCGTCACAACACAACACAACACAAGGCGTAAGCTGGGAACACATTTCTCTGATGTGTTGTGTTGTGTCGTGTCGTGTTGTGTTGTGTTGTGACTCGCCGTGTGCACATGTTTCTGTCGTGTTGTGACGCAACGTTTGATAAACTGGTGCTACCCCATTTCTCAAAAGCTCCAGTATGTACACACCGAGCGTTTTCGTCCCCGATTAACCGGGAACTTTTTATAGAACTGTTTCTATACTTTTTTCCACACTGTATGTAAGTACAAGTGAAGTAAAAATTCTGTTGTTTTACCTGTAGAATTCATTTCCCTGCCTATCTCCTCCCACGTCTCTTGCCGCATACACTCATTGCGGTAATTCTTCGAATTCACGTTGAATAAACATTCGTAATTTGTAACTTTTTCAATTAAGACAGCTTCATCCATATTTTTAAGCGAAATGACCCGTGCACACTTCTCTGACGCTCTGATGTGTTGTGTCGCGATGCAACGAAAATCTGGAAAGAAGGGATCGCGTCGCGTCACAACACAACACAACACAACACAGCGCGTAGCGTCAGAGTAATGTGCACGCGCCCCGTTTAATTACATGCGATTTATGCTGTATGATCCATACAACGTTGCGTCACAACACAACACAACACAACACGTCAGAGAAATGTGTCCCTAGCTGTAGCGTCAGAGGAATGTGCACGCGCCCCGTTTAATTACATGCGATTTATGCTGTATGATCCATACAACGTTGCGTCACAACACAACACAACACAACACGTCAGAGAAATGTGTCCCTAGCTTAAGAATTGCCATAGAGTCATGGGCCTAACAATTATTTAAATGTTATATTTCAAATATTAAATAATGCTTCTAATCTGAGTACTTAATTGCTGTGCTAATAAATGGATATAATATTATTTTCGTGTTTTACTGTTTTTCATTACTATTGTGGGATTGTTCGCATTTGTTAGAAATCTGGGGTTTGATAATGGTTAGATAAGGGTATACACAGCGTAGGTAGATGATCACATGGACAAATATTCAAATAAAAGGTTTGAAAATTTTACTAAATTTTTATATTCAGTCTTAAATTTCCAGTCCTAGTCCTAAAATGGAATGACATACGCCATGACATCTATAAGATAAATTGCTGATGGAATTACTCAATGTAGAAAGTTTAGTTTATTTCAAATTCTTAAATTTTCAGGTGTATCAAGTTCGAATATAAGAATGCTTAAGTGTTGTAAGTGTTGACAGAAAACAAGATTTATCTAACGTAATTTAATAACTTAAAAATATAAGCGTTACTCAAACGCTGAAAAGCTGTATCTTAATTTTCAGATCATATATTTAGCACAAACGGTTTTGGTAAATTGTGGATTGCTTAGTGCGAACATTGTTTCTATAAATGCATTAATTAAATTTCAATTATGTTCTTTCTTATTATCCACCGTGGATTTGACTGAAAGTTTGCAGATTGCGCATCACTTAATTAATTCAAATTCAAAACGCACGCGTTTGCGCAATTTTCAATACCTACTGTTACAGTACAACTTAAATCAATTACGATTTGTTGAGTAAATCTCAAGTAATTGCGAAATATCAGCAGCTACGTGAAACATAAAATATCCTGAAGAAAACAATGCTTCTGGAAGCAGCGACAGCGGTGTAGTAGTAGTACTTGTAATCGCAGCACAAAGGGGACACGCACACAGACACAGCTAATACTTCCAATAAAACAGAATCGATATAACCCACACCATAAAATTTACTCTCTAACAATCTATTAATTATCCAATTTACATAATAACATATATCGCACGAGATGAATAGAGCAAGGAGTAGACCATGAAAGGATAACCGGCTTGTTCCTCATGTTGTGACCAAATGGGGCAGAATTATCGCGCCCGATGTTTGTCTTACAACGCACGAGATCACTGGGAATTGTCGGCCGTCAGGAATAATCTGCTTAAACAGAATTTTACTAATTTATTTGCTGTGTCAGTCCTTCACTTACTGCCTTGCTTCCATTTGTGTGCCTCTTGTCTACAAGCCCATCATTCCGATGCATTCTACCTTTGCGCGTCTTAAAACTGAGTGACATCAATACATTTCGGTTTGGAACACCGACTATGTTTATAAAATGGTTAACTTCTTTGAATATATGACCTGCTAACACTCTGGGTTACTGTTTAATATTTAATTAAAATCGGAATATGAGTACGTTAAGAGAGCGATACCTGAATAAGTGACCATGGGGAGTGCGACTGATTTGGGTGGTTTCTGCGATGTTTCCACATGCTTTGATCTTGAAAACCACTGGTCTCACAAAAGAAATGACGTTGAAAGGAAGTGCCTAAGATGATTTGGATCAAATCTTTAAACTTTATATTGAAGAAACTTGGTGTTCGGGCTAGTGTTCAAAGAAACATCGTTTCATCTCACCAATATTATTATGTCTTTATACAACAAAAACTGATTGGACGAGTTTTAGACAATATCTAGATGCAGCAATAGATCTACAAATTTCCTTAAAAACTGGAGCCCAATCGCCGCAATCTGCAGAAACACAAAAAATATATAAATGCTCATCAATAGTAAAGGACAAGATTCTTAAGAAACGCAAGACACGTGAGCTTTGGAGAAGAACAAAAACACCAGAAACCAAGAGGAAACTGAACACAGTTACTAAAGAGTTAAAAATGCTCCTAAATAAAATTAAAACCCAAGAAGTACAGAATTACCTCAGCAATCTAGCGCCCATTAAGGACAGTACCTATTCTCTATGGAAAGAGATGAGAAAATTTAAACACCCACAGTATCAAATACCACCAATAAAATAAAACCAAAAATGGTGCATAAATAATAAACAGAAAGCAGAAGCTTTTGCAGACCATCTTTGTAATGTATTCCAACCACAAGCTACAACTGCTACAACTGATCAAATTGCAGAAAAAGAAGTAATTGGTTTCCTTGAAACACCAGACCAAATGGATCTTCCAATTCGAAAATTTAAGCTAACTGAAGTCAAAAGGATCATCCATAAAGAAATTAATCTAAAAAAGGCACTCGGATATGAACTCATAACAGGTTTAGATCTGAAAAAGTGTTCCCTCAAGTGCTTAAAAATGATCACACAAATCTACAATGCATCATTGGCACTAGCTTATTTCCCAACAAGTTGGAAGGTTGCACAAATCACCATGATATTAAAACCAGGAAAACATCCAAACGCTTCAGCATCGTACATACCTATCAGTCTTCAGTCTTTTACCTGTTCTATCAAAAGTCTTCGAAAAACTTTTGTTAACGCGCCTCATGCCAATACTAGAAGATAAAAAATTAATTCCTAGTCATCAATTTGGATTTTGATATTAGCCAGGCTTTTGACAAAGTCTGGCACGAAGGCCTCCTTTATAAGTTAAAAAAGAACCTATCTATATATCATTATCACATCCTCAAATCCTACCTCACCAACAGATGGTTCCTAGTTAAACAGCAAAACGACTACACTGACCTAAAACCTATCAAAGCTGGGGTACCACAAGGGAGTGTGCTGGGACTTATCCTGTATCTACTCTATACCGCCGATCTGCCAACTACAAGAATGGTTAAAACTGCAACATTCGCCGATGACACCGCCCTACTGGCATCACACCACAACCCAACATCTGCTTCAAAAAATCTTCAAGTGCAGATTACTAAAATTCAAAATTGGATGAAAACTTGGAAAATCAAAGCAAATGAAAATAAATCTCTTCAAGTAACGTTCACAATGAAAAGAGATATCTGTCCACCATTAAAACTGAATGAAGGCATCATTCCCCAAGCAGATGAGGTTAATTACTTGGGAATGTACTATCAACGCCAAAATTCCTGCTCCACTTTACGGTTCAATTCCGCTTAAAATGCCAAAACCAATTACATTCTGAGGTAAAAAAACCTTAGCAACTGTCTGCCAATTAAAGTTTTGAAGGCGGATCTAAACTATTTTATTTGAATGACAACAAACGTGTTAGCCTTGCACTAGTAAACAAAGGGCAGCAAAATAGATAAATAATCCTGTTCTTTTAACGAAAAATCACATCGTCTATGGGGAGGGGGGCGGGGCTGACGAAAACATAGCAACGTCCGGCATAAACGATTCGCATCGCAAACTGGAACACCACTTTTGGAATTTATAGCACTTGGACAGAAGGTTGACATGGCGTAAGCATATATTTACAGAAAGAAAACAACTAGGTATTAAACTGAGTCAAATTTATTGGATAATAGGTAGGAAATCTCGACTTACCGTGGAAAATAAATTGCTCATATACAAAACTGTACTGAAGCCTATCTGGACATACATACTGTATATATATGTGGGGATCTGCAAGCAACTCTAACTTGGAAATCCTTCAGAGGTTTCCAAATAAGGTCCTCCTGGTATGTGCCAAACTTTGTAATAAAAAGTGATCTGCAAATGCCCTTAATACGTGAGGAAGTCCAAAAATATAGTATAAGATACCATACATAATAGACTCGAAAATCATCTCAATGAACTAGCAAATAAACTAATTGATTGTGAAAATGAAATAAGACGACTTAAGCGGTTTAAACCAACGGATTTAACCATTAGGTTTAATTGATTAATATTATACCACCTCTTAGGATTAGCAATATATTCCATGAAACCATAAGTAATACAAATGATGTATTAATATTGTAAAGAGAATGATCATTGGATCATCTCTACAAGACATTACCTATTGTTCTAGTGTTTTTTATACATTATATGTATAGAACAGATTGTAAATAAACATCGAATTAAAAAAAAAACTCACCAATATGTAGGGAGCACGCTGAGTATCGTTCAGTCGAAGGGTAAGGAATCTTTGGCCGAAGGCAGAAGTTCTAAAATTTGACTTAGTAAGTGAAGACAGTTTTGATATTATGTGATTGCAATTGCAGTAGATATATGAGATGGTTGTGGATTGGTGGTACTATCGAACTTTTCCTAGGGGGTTCCCGAAGATGGTCTTTCTGATGTCACGGGATTTGCGGTTGTCATTATTCATAATTTCTACCATATGTTGAAGCTCAACCAAGTTTAGATAGTTCGATCGCACGTTCAAGGCAGTTAATGACTAATATTTTTGTGAGAACTATGATAATGAGATTGAGGCAATGAAGTAATGATCGAAACCGATTAGACTATGAACCAAACATCCAAGGAAGGTAACTTCCCAACAACTTCAACTTTAGTGGTGAAACGAATATTGGTATTGGGATGGTCGAGGAATTGATCTAAGGTGGTGGGAATGCTGCCCATATTATGAAAGTGACATCAACCCGCCTCTTACGGTTCAGACTATGAGATTTAAGAGTCCGCTTTTCCATGAAGATGTTGGTAACCACAGCGAATTAATAAAATGTGATGGTGATACTAAGGGTGGAGGGATTTGATTTACACAAAAGCAAGTCAATAATATAATAAATAGCCTCCTTTCCTATTTCTGAAAAATATGAATACCAAAGATATTTTGTTAGAAAATTCCAATCTTTAATCATTTAAAGATCTTTAAATAAAGTTGTTTTATACTTTCTTTGTTTACATTTCAGTACTTCCGAATATAAAATTGAATATCCGACATATTCATATTTTTTAGAATCATTGCGCGTATAAATTACCGAAATTAATAAGTAGGTACGAAACTAAACAAATCGCTAAAATAAACTACAGAAAATTTATGTAGGTGTTATAATTTTCAATAACAGAAAAATGATAAATTAGTTTCTTGTGCCAAACATTTTCGCATCTACACGGTTGTGCGTATAGTTTTAATAAACAATCTATCTATATCGGCATGTTTTATGTCAATTCCATAAATGTTTTTTTGTAAGCCGCAACACATGTAAGTAATGAGGTGGTGTTTATTAGGATTTTTGGTATTTTCAGAAATAAAGATTACTAATAGAAACCTGTGCTTATTAGTTTACATTTTTTGCTATTTGTGCTCATTTGTAAATTATTTATTATTTATTATTATTTATTATTATTTCTCGACCACAATTTTTCCTCGTTTTCTTCGATTCGCTTCATACTGATGTGTGTTTTCTGGTGTGATAGAACTTTAAATTGGAAATAAACAGATACAATTTGACCAAATGTAGGGTATCTTGGCTTTATTTAATAGAAAAACTTATGCCATTTAGGGTTTGAATACTATTTTCCACCACTTTTTCAAGCATTGGTCGCCTGATTCGGGCAGGTAAAAGAACGAGTTGGGACAGAGCAAGTAGAAAAATTTATAAAGAAAAACACCTAAAAGGAGGATCAAAAAATGGGCTTGGACACAAAAATGGGAAAAAGTTAATAGAACAGAACAAGACAGGAAAAGATGGAGGAAATGTAGAAAACGACGCCGAAAGAATAAAACCAATAATTATAGTATGTACTCCGCATTTCATTATTTAGAGTTGCTCTACACGATGAATTTAAAAATAAGGGCTATTAACCCAGTGTCTAGTCTGAAAAACTGTCCTGTACCAGTTTGTTAGGAACGTTTGTGCAGATATTGCCCGCAAACGTAACTCTGTTTGAATCTTGAATTGTGGATTATCAAAATTATTGCTGGTATATCTTATTTTATTGGTCAAGTACCTAGTTTAAAACATTTTTTTCATCCGTGAACATTTACTATTCCGTATTCCGACACTAAAGAAAAATTTTCAATATTTACCGACAATATTAGATATTGACAATATTACTGACATTTGTCCCCCTTTAGGTATACCAACGATTCTGAAGAAGTCATTTTTTAACAATTAAGCTGAAGTATTTATTGTTCGTCATTGTCAGCTATCTTAATTTTTTATTATTTTCATAATTATTTATTGTGCTTTTCTGAAGTGTTGGTGTTAGTGTTACAATTTTTTTCCGTGTTGACCTAATTTTGTTTCTTGTTCAAGTATCTTGATGCTTGAAAATTTATCGTGTCGCCCCTTCGCTAACAAAATGTAAACCAAACCGATACCATTCTTTTAAATAGCTGCTTTAAACTAAATTAAAATTCCTTTGGTTTCCAAGAATTGCAAAACACATGTGATCTATTTTTCTATTTTCGTTGTGCAAAATCGTTTCTACTATGGAAGTGCAGTTGTTTTACTTTTTCGACAGTTTTTGGGTCAAGTTCTCAATGTTACTGCACCTCGTATTTGATGAAATAACACTAAAATAACATTATTTAACGTAGGTTAAATACCTACATATTCCTATAAATTTTGGAAATGCGGTATGTTAGTTTTTAAATTAAGAGTTGTATAAAATAGAATAACATGTTTGGGATTAATTATCGAGGAACTTACTGTCCGTGTGAATCTGTTTAACCCATTCGTAACATTGACTGTGTTTCACCAGGAACAAGCTAACCTGTCCATCATAATTCATAGTAAAGTTCTCTGCCAGAAAACTGGTTGACAGCGCAACTCCATTTCTTCCTATCTTGAGCTAATCTACACATTTCCTTGAAAGTAAAATATCCTACATCCCCAACCATTTGCGAGCAGTAGTCTAATCTTGACCTATACCTCTTTTTTATTCTTATCTCTACCTTCTGGGTACAACGCGAACTAATTCTTGTGCCCCAGGTGTTCTGCCATATTATGTCTCCTATTCTTTATTGTCACTCTTTTATTTCTGTCTGTTATCATCATCTATACAGGGTATCTTCATAATGAGTCTGTGGCACCACGTTTACAACTGTTCTAATTTTTCCTATTCGCTTCTCTTTTTGTAAAAAACGTATAATGGCGAGTTCCATACGTACGTTTTCAAGAGTCTATTTCGAGATTCTATATTTCGGCTCTGCACTGTTCGTTATCTTATGCCCCTACCCCTTCTTCCATCACGAGTTATTTGTCGGTAGGTATATGTATAACTCGAGTGTTGTATAGCGAGTTTTTTCTCAGGTTAGGGGATGTGTCCTGCCAGTGGCGTAACTATAAATTTTTAGCCCCCCCGCGAAAAAATCCCAAAGGGCCTCACTCATGGGGGGTGTGGGGGGCGGTAGCCCCCCACTAAGTGGGGGTCCGGAGATTTTAAAGCATTTCCATACAAGAAATATCATTATTTAACCCATGGCAGGGCGTAGCGCCCCTGAAACTTACGGGCTACCGCGCCCCACTAAGTGGGGGTCCGGGGGTTGTTCCCCCGGAGATTTTTTTTAAATTTTGCGTTTAAGAAACCATTTTAAAGCATTTTCAAACAAGAAATATCATTATGTGTATGTTCATTTACAGACCACAGAAAAGTAAAGAAAATACGTAAGTAAATTTTTAGCTGCGCCTGCGGGAGAAAACAAAAAAACATTTTCTAACCCATGGCAGGGCGCAGGGCCCCTGAAACTTACGGGCCCCCCCGCCATGGCGGGGGCTCGCGGGTGTGTGGCTACGCCACTGTGTCCTGCATCCTAAATGCTATAGAACTCTGTTCTCTCATCGGTCCTCCTCTAATTGTCGTTTGGTCATTGTGTCTCACATGCCATCATTCCATGCTCTTGGTGGGGTAAGTCGATTGCAACACACCCAAAATGAAGAGATAAGAAAACTGATAAATAGGAGCAAACAATAGTAGAGGAAAAAGAGACGATGAAGTTATTATGGTATCGACACAATCGAAGGATACAGTCCCGTAGGTGACCTCAGATTTACACCTGGATGCCGTCAGAGAGAAGAAAAATAGGGGCCTCTCCAGTTAGTCCTAGCGGTTAACAAAAAAACCCTGCAAATTGTGTTAAAAGCATGAAACTTGGTAGGCAGCTTAAATAGGTCAAATTAAGTGATTTTGCCCGCAGTACCCAAAAAAATACCCCGTAGGAGCAGCTCAGGGGCGGAACATATTCCAAGGGGCTTGAATTTCAAAAATAATTAAATAATAACCAATGTGGGCAAGTAGTATGTCATTTTATATTGATTTGATATCGCTGAATTCAATTTAAACCATATTTTATTTATAACTATAAAATTTTCAAAATGGCTGCCAAATTTCCAATTTTAATTAAAAATTTTGTTGAATTCGCTAATATTACAAAAATTGTAAAATATATAACATTTTTATTTAAATTGCAGGCTCTAAACCTGTTCTAATGATATTTTTTGGTCTCCCCAAAATTTCAAAATGGTTGCCATTTTTGAAAGTATATAAAATTTATTTGCAGTACCTATGCCCTGTTGGCTATGGATGGACGAACTGAGGGCATTATGGAAATTTAATTTTTCGTTTCTCTTTTTATTTAACATGTCGACAATTTGTTTTTGAAGATAACTATACATACATACAGGGTGTGTCACGACGAGTTCCTATTAGACGTTTGTAGAGAAGCGCTCACAATAGAATTCTGAAAATTTGTAATATCACGTTTTCAAATATTCTCTCTTTAATGAAAATAATGGCAACTTAATCCAACTTCCGCTTATACCAGAAGTGGCACTTAACTTCCTTATTTTAAATAGAACTAATACCTAATTTTTTTACACTTTCCGGTTCTGCATAAAATT
Organism: Xestobium rufovillosum; assembly: GCA_963966045.1. Lineage (NCBI taxonomy): Eukaryota > Metazoa > Arthropoda > Insecta > Coleoptera > Ptinidae > Xestobium > Xestobium rufovillosum. Next base: position 20,044,359 of record OZ014496.1, read on the forward strand.
TTAGATGGACTTTATGTAACATAAATAACCTCTAAATGTCAAAATTTCCAAGATATACGCGAGTTTTCAAATTTTTTTACAGTTGCAGGGTACTCTTTGGCGTCTGCGGCAAGAGAAACAAATTCAAATCGAAACAATTGCCGGCGGTAGCATTAATGACAAAGGTCAAAGGTCTAAATTAAAGTTCAGTGAACTCAAAGTTTGAAAATACTACGCACAGTGATTAGGATGCGACATTAAACTGAGAAATCAAAATATTGCCAGAACTCAACAAAATTAAATGGAACGTCCCCTTTTTTATGCACTTTTTGGATTCTACGGAAAATTTTAGTTGGAGTCGATATAAATCCAAAATGTGCATAAAAAGGGGGCGTTCCATTTAATTTTGTTGAGTTCTGGCAATATTTTGATTTCTTACTTTAATGTCGCATCCTAATCACTGTTCGCAGTATTTTCAAACTGTCAGTACACTGAACTTTAATTTAGAACTTTGTCGTTAATGCTACCGCCCGGAATTGTTTCGATTTCAATTTGTTTCTTTTGCCGCAGACGCCAAAGAGTACTTGCCCTGCAACTGTAAAAAAATTTGAAAACTCGCGTATATCTCGGAAATTTTGACATTTAGAGGTTATTTATAAAGTCCATCTAAAATTTTATGGAGAACCGGAAAGTGTAAAAAAATTAGGTATTAGTTCTATTTAAAATAAGGAAGTTAAGTGCCACTTCCGGTATAAGCGGAAGTTGGATTAAGTTGCCATTATTTTCATTAAAGAGAGAATATTTGAAAACGTGATATTACAAATTTTCAAAATTCGGTGTGGTACTGGACCGTTCGAACAACTACTCCTCGGGCAAGTACCCCGCCAGGCTTTGAATTATAGAACTAAATCCAGATTTTGGGTACTACGAGATCTTATACGGGATGCTACCCCAAACATATCGTCGGGCTTGAAAAATCCTTAGATCTCTACGTAGGTACTTTTCTGCTCTACCAGCAGTAGTCTTATGTATGTCAAAAGTTTTTCAATATTGCATGTTTCGAATGTGCATAGAAAACCGTAGACCACTGGTTTCGTCATTTCGAGACTCATCAGTACGTTGCTTTACCCTACACACTCGAACCCTGCAATACTGCTTGCTGTATACTTACACGCTTGGTGCAAGTATTAGCAAGAGCTAATTATTAGCCGAATTACGCGCTTCTCCACAAACGTCTAATAGGAACTCGTCGTGACACACCCTGTATGTAGGTATAGTTATCTTCAAAAACAAATTGTCGACATGTTAAATAAAAAGAGAAACAAAAAGTTAAATTTCTATAATGCCCTCAGTTCGTCCATCCATATCCAATAGGGTACCTTAGGTACTGCAAATAAATTTTACTTTCAAAAATGGCAACCATTTTGAAATTTTTGGGGATACTAAAAAATATCATTGGAACAGGTTAAGAGCCTGCAATTTAAATAAAAATGTTATATATTTTACAATTTTTTTAATATTAGCGAATTTAACAAAATTTTTAATTAAAATTGGAAATTTGGCCGCCATTTTGAAAATTTTATAGTTATAAATAAAATATGGTTTGAATTGACTTCAGCGATATCAAATCAATATAAAATGACATATTACTTGCCCACATTGATTATTATTTAATTATTTTTGAAATTCAAGCCCCTTGGAATATGTTCCGCCCCTGAGCTGCTCCTACGGGGTATTTTTTTGGGTACTGCGGGCAAAATCTCTTAATTTGACCTATTTAAGCTGCCCACCAAGTTTCATGCTTTTGACACAATTTGCAGGGTTTCGGCCAAAATTGTCGTTAACCGCTAGGACTAAGTTATTTGACTTCCCAAACAACAGAAGTTGGTAAATTCTTCGTTGCTTTTTAATTTTTTTATTGGTAGCTCAAACTCTTCCTTTACTACAGGATAGCCTAGTTCTTCCTCTTCTAATATCTATGTATGTACATGTCCTACTTCTTTTTCCGCATATAAGTTCTCCAAATATTCCTTCCTTCCTCGCTTCCAATATTAGGTTATATCATATCCCACTTCCTGATTAATATTCTTGCTTCTAAGTCTGATTTCTCTAAAATATTTTATAATTTTTTAATATCAGTAGTCAGTCTTTGTATTCCTAACTTATTCTTTACTTCTTTGCATTTATTATCGGTCTACTATTCTTACGCTTTCACACATTTTTCGCCGTTTCTGTTGCCTTTATAATCTGTCGGTGGCATTTTGGAAATTTCAAAAATTTCTGTATGTATGTACTACATACGTACGTAGGTACCTATGAATTTTATAACAAAGAAAGATCCGTGAAACTACGGCAAGCATTCGATCACTCAGCACACCCACACTATGTGTTGAGAAAGTAATGCTTAACCGAGTTGGCAACACTGTTTGTAGATAGCAGTTTAAATAATAAGGTTGGCAACACTGTAAGAAGGAAAAAGAAGATGGTTGAATGTATAGAATAGTTTTTGTTTTGTTAAATAAAGTTAATGAAAAATTACAAACTGGATATATTATTGAAGTGAAATAAGAGAAAAACAACAGGTTATGGGCCCAGGAGTCTCGAAGAATAAAGGTATGCCAGAGATAATTAGATAAAGAACAAAATTGTACAAACACGAGAAAGGCGTGGCAGAAAGTGAGGTTAAGAAGAAAAAAATTAAAGGAAATCTTGAAGAATATGGCTGCAAGTATTAAGAATAGCTTCAATATAGACCAGTTAAATGGAAGTAACTATCATACCTGGAAATTTCGCATGGTAACACTATTGACGGAACATAAAGTGTACGAAATGGTTGAGCGAGAGTACAAGGAAGAAAACTATGCTGATGAGAAGAAAAGAACTGAAGCAAGAGAAAAAGATAATAAATGTAAGTCTATGATAGTACAATGTGTTGGAGATTGTCAGCTAGAATGTTTAAGAGAAAAGCGAACTGCGTATGAAATGTGGTTGACTTTAGAGATGAAATTTGAAAAGAAAGGGTTACCTGGGCAATTATTTTTGAAAAAAAAGATGTTATCAATGAAGCTACAAGAAGGTGAATCACTGGAGAAGTTCATTGAAGAATTTGAAGAAAATTTAAGACAGTTAAAAGCAACGGGAGCAAAAATTGAAGAACAGGATGTAATATGCAATTTGTTGTTGGGTTTACCAAAATCATATGAAACCATAGTCACTGTAATCGAAAATTCATCAGATGTGACGTTTGAAGCTGTGAAAATAAAATTATTGGCAGAAGCTGAGAAGAGAAATTTAAGTGGAAGAGTACGAAAGGTTCAAGGGCAAACAGCGTTTATTTCGGAAGGATGTTATAGATGTGGAGAAATGGGACACATTCAGAGATATTGCAGAAAGTCATTTGTTACAAATCAACAAAGAGGTGGAGGACAATTTAATGGAAATCAAGTAAGAGATTATCCGCAGCAGCAAGGATCATACATACGTGGGCAACGTGGTGGAAGATATGTTAGCGGTAGTCAGCAGAGAGGGCAATATCAAGGTTCGTACTTCCAAGGGAGAAGAGAGAGAGAGGGCAGGTATCAAGAAACTATCAAACTGGATATCGAGGTAGGATTACTCAATTTAATAGAAGTAATTATGTAGAACAAAATCAACAAGATCAAAATATTGAGAGTAATGAACAGAAAGGGACAGTAGAAAAAAGTGTTTGCTTTTTAGGACAGATAAATGATGAAAAAGAGTGCTTGATAAACAATTATTTAAAGTTTTTTGTAGATTCGGGTTGTACAGACCATATGGTAAACAGCAGTTTTTCTGAACTTGTAATGTTAGACAATCCGATAAAAATTGCTGTAGCAAAAAATGGACATTATTTGTTAGCTGTAGGTGTAGGAAACATTAAAGTTAATAGTCTCGTGGAAAATGAAAGGGTAAAATGTACTATAAAGAATGTTTTCTTTGTACCAAATTTGTCGAGGAATTTACTTTCTGTAAAGAAATTAGAAATGTCAGATATTAAGGTCATTTTTGAAAATGGTAATGTAAAGTTGATTGAGAAAAGTAAAGGTTTGATAGGTGTAGGATGTAGAAATAATTTATATGAAATACTGTTTGAACTGAGTGAATCTGAATGTTTAAATGTTGAAAAGTATAATGATGATTTTATGAGATGGCATAAGAGATTTGGTCATATTGGTTTCACAAGTTTGGAAAAGTTAATAAAGGGTAATGTAGTAAGTGGCATTGAAAAAAATATTCCAATACATAAAGTGGAATTCTGTGAAGGATGTGTAAATGGAAAAATGACAAGATTGCCTTTTGGAACTAGAACAAAGAGTCAAAGAATTTTGGAAATCATTCATACTGACGTATGCGGTCCTATGACACCATTGGCTTACGATGGAAGTAGGTACATTGTGACTTTTATTGATGATTTTACGAATTTTACCGTTGTATATTTAATAAAGCACAAAAGTGAAGTTTTTGAAAGTTTTAAAGAATATCACAATATGGTTCAGTCTATGATAGGTGAAAAGGTATCTAAGCTCAGATGCGACAACGGAGGTGAATATATTTTGCAGGAATTGAAGGATTATTGCAAGGAGAAAGGAATCATCTTAGATTATACAGTACCTTATACCCCTGAACAGAACGGGAAGGCCGAAAGAATGAATAGAAGTTTGGTTGAAAAAGCTCGGGCAATGATATGTGATTCAGGAGTTTCAAAGGATTTTTGGGGCGAGGCAATAAGAACAGCTGCGTACATTTTAAACCGAGCTCCAACAACTTGTTTAGATGAAATTACACCTGCAGAAGCTTGGTATAAGAAAAAACCTGATGTGGGAAATTTGAGAGTGTTTGGAAGTTTAGCATACAGTCATGTTCCGAGAGAATTTAGAGATAAATTTGATTCCAAAACAGAGAAGTGTATAATGGTAGGGTATGCAACGACAGGATATAGGTTGTGGAGTTTAGAAAGGAAAAAGATTTTGATTGCGAGAGATGTGAAATTTGATGAAGATAATTTTTGGTTCAAAAGAAACATAACATGTGTAGATGGAAGTTTTCAAGAGAATGAAGAAGAAAAGGATACAGAAGAAAAGCTAGAAGTAGAAAAGTTTGACGATTTTATAAACAAAACTGAAGTAAGTGAGGAAGGTGATGAAAATATGACAGAAAAGAGAATTAGAAAGGTTCCAACTAAATATCAGGATTATGAAATGTACATGGCATTCGACGCGATGTCTTTTGTAGAACAGGTTCCAACAAATACAACAGAATTAAGTAATAGAAGTGATGAAAAGGAATGGAGGCAAGCTATGAACAGAGAAATAGAATCTATAAATAAAAACAAGACTTGGGAATTGGCGGAAATGCCAGAAAATTTTCAGATATTGAGCACAAAATGGGTATTTACCTTTAAACCATTTGAAGAAAGAAAAGAAGACCAGTATAAGGCTCGACTAGTGGTAAGAGGTTTTGCTCAAAAGGATTCATTTAATTATAATGAAATTTATTCGCCTGTGGCAAAAATGGTAACTATTAGAACACTGTTATCGGTTGGCAATCAACGAGGATATTACTTTATCCAACTAGATGTCAAAACGGCATTTCTAAATGGAAATCTTAAAAATGATATATTCATTTATCCACCAGATGGTGTGCATTGTAGACCAGGTTGTGTTTTGAAATTGAAGAAATCGCTATATGGATTGAAACAATCGTCAAGGTGTTGGAATGAAGAGATTAATGACTTTATTATAAATTTAGGATTCACACGATCTGAAACTGACTATTGTCTGTATGTGAAAAGTTTTGAAGAAGGGATTGTTTATTTACTATTATACGTAGATGACATAATCTTAGCCGGACCAAACATTAAAGCAATAGAACTTTGTAAGGAAAATTTAAGTAAGAAATTTGATATCAAGGATAAAGGAGAGCTTAAAAATTATTTAGGGCTAGAAATAAGTTATGATCAGAAAAATGGAAAGCTAGATATAAGTCAGAAAAGATATTTATCAAGAATTTTGAAAAGATTTAATTTTGAGAATTGTAGATCATGTTCCACTCCGATTGATCCAATGTTGAAATCAACATCACAAATTACAGACAGAACAGAGAAACCTGTAAGAGAATTAATCGGTTGTCTTATGTATCTTATGCTAGGAACACGTCCTGATATAAGTTTCGCAGTGAACTGGTGTAGTAGATTTCAAGATAAAGCTACTGAAGAAACATGGACTTATCTAAAAAGAATTCTTAGATACCTAAGTGGTACAGTCGATTTAAGTTTGAAATATAATAGGCAGGATACTGAGATTTCTTTATCTTGTTACGTAGATGCAGACTGGGGTGCAGATTTAAGTGATCGGAAATCTGTATCGGGATTTGTAATAAAGATTTTTGGGAACACGGTTGCATGGGTTACAAGGAAGCAAAATTGTGTCGCTCTGTCGACAACTGAGGCAGAATTAGTGGCTTTGTGCAGTTGCGTTCAAGATGGACTTTGGTATAAAAAATTATTATTAGATTTGAATGTAAGAGTTGATAATATTTTAATTTTTGAGGATATCAAGGGTGTATAGCTTTGATTAACAATCCAGAAAATAATCGTAGAGTTAAGCATATAGATTTGAAGTATAATTTCGTATGCGAACATGTTAAAAAAGGGGTTGTTATTATTCAATATTTAAATACAAAAGAGCAAATTGCAGATATACTTACCAAAGGTTTGACCAAAGCTCAGTTTGAATTTAATCGTTTAAGTTTAGGTTTACGAAATGAATGAGTATGTTTAGATTTAAAAGCTGAACAGCAAGTTTGTTATTTTTGTTCATGTTAATGTAATGTTTAATTTTAGAGAGGGTTTTTTCTTTTTGTCGAGGTTTTTGTTATGCAACTCGATAAAGCATTAAGAGAGGGTGTTGAAAAAGTAATGCTTAACCGAGTTGGCAACACTGTTTGTAGATAGTAGTTTAAATAATAAGGTTGGCAACACTGTAAGAAGGAAAAAGAAGATGGTTGAATGTATAGAATAGTTTTTGTTTTGTTAAATAAAGTTAATGAAAAATTACAAACTGGATATATTATTGAAGTGAAATAAGAGAAAAACAACACTATGTACCAGAAACATTCATTTTGATGTGCTTTATTCTGTTTTATTACTATTTTTGGCCATTTTAATAATAATGATAATAATAAATTGACTTTATTGCAAAAAAAAGTTACAATTCAAATACCTAAAAGTTGCGGCGGGGCGAAGTTTAGTCGGTGGCTAATCCACCACTTAACCCCAAAAAATACAAAAATACGTATTTTAATAACTTAACTACAAATTAATATTATGTTTAATTAATTTTAGTTTTAGCAATTTAACAGCATCATACCATGATTATGTGATATCGTATTTGTGGGTGTTTAAGTGTGCAGTGGAGAACAGCCGTTACATAATAATTGGGAATGTACGTCCTCTGTTTACAAACTGTCTCATGTGGAGCATAATAACATAACGATAAAATTATGCAAAGTTTCCCGATGACCGTAAAAAGTAATGCCATTACGCCCAAGCAACGTGACGCATTCGGCAATTATTAAAAATAATAAAACGTAATAATAATCGGCCTACTTCCGGGCCACAAATTCGCCATGGTTTCGGCTTCCTGCAGACGCCGCCGGAAGACGAGAGCTACGCGCGCGACGCGAGTAGCCCATAAATATTGCGGATCATTTGATTTAGTGGAGGACGGTTTATAATTCGGCATTCCGTGAGCACGCACCGACAGACGACTTTGATAGTTTATACCGATCTGTTGAAGGAGGGATTTCACTTCACCATCTAAGGACAACTTATCCTTATAAGGCAACGCTCGCTTCTAAATATGGCATTGGGCAGTCCTAACAGTGTATGTTTATATCCCACTTCGGGGTTTCATAGGACTGATTTTGGAGCACTCACGGGGGTATCTCCCACTTTTCTGCGGTTAAACACTGCCCGACCACATATTTTTTGTCGTTTTATTTGATTTTTGAAGGGGATATTAGTTTTATTTACGTTATTTGGGAGTATTTCCTGTAATCCAAATAAATCTCAGGAACTTAGGTCAGGTTACGAGACTAGCAATCTAAGATGTACGGTTTGTAAGTTGGGGTATTTGATTTAGAAGGACAAAGTGAAAGAGGATGTTTAAAGTGCGTGAAATTTTGGCGGCTGCGCAAAGTAATAGTGTGAGTATTGGCCGCGGGAGGCGCGCTGGGCGTTGCAGTCAGTTTACACGGTTGAATTCTATTGTGCGCTCAGCTGTTATTGTGTATGCACCAAGTGCGTGTCGCCGTAGTGATTTGTTTATAAAAGTTTGTCAAACTGTGGTCCAGCATGGAACCACCGGGCGGAAGAGATTCCCGGTTTAATTTAGGATACAGTATGAATTTACTGAGTGGCGAGACTCCACCCGAGATTTACGGTAACCCGAGTTTAGGTAGGCCTTCGACGAGTTTACAGCAGCTGTCTCCGCGACACACTATGGTGTCTAGTGCTTGTGGAGGACGGGGACTTAAAGCAAGTGACGTTTGTTACGATGAGCGAGGGATGTCCTCGCAGGGGATGGGGTTAGAAGCATGCGGTGTTAATGACATACCGGAAGATACGTACAGTTCGCTTCAAGCAAAGAAATCGCCCCCTAGCAACGGCAAAAAAACAAAGGGACGGGTTAAGATCAAGATGGAGTACATCGAAAATAAATTACGGCGGTATACGACGTTTTCAAAGAGGAAGACTGGTATCATGAAAAAGGTAAGATAACCTCTTTACGTGATGTTATAAGTTTTCGAGTGCAGCGCATGCACGTGAGCGGGTGCGCGCGCATCGCATTGTCGGCCCGGCAGCGCATAAAAAATAATCTGATATACATCTGCGAGTAATAATGCAAATTCTCCTTCTATAATTAAACGCATTTGTTTGTCTTAAATGCAGAATCGTAATCTTTATTGTAACAGTGCTTTTCCAGACACAAATCAGTAATTATGGGGTCGCATATCGGCGGTACGGGCTGAGATAGTAACACGTGATTGAGATAATTATGGGTTCAGGCATGATTGTAGTAGAATGTTGCACTATTACGTATTTCAAGAGCGCGCGCCCCATTCAAATTACTCATATAATACCTATGTTGTTTTTGACAGTTAATATCTTTGATATTCCAACAAATTAGTACGTACTTTTCTTCTGTAAAAACTTTTGTACAATTTTAAGTGCATACAACACTTTGTTTTCGATGCATTCTGCTGTAATGTTTTTGAAGATGAACCTAATTTTATGTTGTCTAATTCTTATACCTACTACTCTACCTACTAGGTTTAAAAATTTGTTATTTGCTGTAATCGAGGTGATATTTGTAAATATTTGTACGTTTTTGTCTACCAATAGTTGCGGGAATGTGCGGATTAAATAGGTACATTTTAAGTGGATACCTTGGTGGATGTCCTCTGAAGCCGCTCTGAAGCTTCGTCTGAAGCAAATATTCTTTCAATCAAATATTGAATTACTACGTGTTTAACATATGTTTTAATGTGCATATATTTAGAAAGTACAAATATTCGTTTGACCATATTGATTATTCCTACTTACTTAAAATAAATTGAATTGCGTAAGGATGATAGTGATAGGATATACTTACTTACTCATTTTTATGAGTATTTGTTCATTTCGTTCATAGAAAGTACACACAACCAAACTTATATGGAATCACCCAGTATTTCTGAAGGACAATATTTCAATGGCAAAAAAGTCTTTTGGAAATGAAAAGCAGTTTATCCAAAACAAGTTTATTATAAGAAGAATTAGAAATTAGTTCAAACAATTTTTTTATAAAGAGAACAAAAAGAAATGGAAATTTTTCTAAAAACAAACTAAGGAAAATGAGGATTTCAGACAAAAATTAATAACTTTTTGTAAATTTAATAATCAGTATTGCCTCCCCTGGCCTCAGTGCAAGCACGAATTCGACAAGGGATGCTTTCTATTAAGTTATCAACTTCTTCTTGGGAGACATTTTCCCATTCCTCTAAAACTGCTTGAATGAGTTGTTCTGCATTGCCAGGGTTATTTCGACGAGCTCTAATCTTTCTTTTCATCTTATCCCACAAGTGCTCTATGGGGTTTAGATCCGGTGAACAAGAAGGCCACTCCAAAACAGCCATTTCTAAAAAAATTGTGGCAACTCTGCTGGTATGTGGAGGTGCATTATCCTGCATAAATAAAAACAAATCGCCGAAAGCAACTCTCCAGAGCCTAACTACAGCTTGCAGCACTAAATCAACATACCGTGGACCTGTTAAATTTTGTTTTATTATAATTATAAGAGTTTTTTCACCAATCATGATCCCACGCCAAAACATTACAGTTCCTCCTTTGTATTTGGGAACAGATCTGGCAGCTAGGAGCCTAGCTTGTCTCCCACGACCTCTCAAAACTCGAATTCGCCGGTCATCTGATCGAAGGCCAATTCTGGTTTCATCCGAAAATAAGACATTTCGCCAATCTTCCATTGTCCAGTTTTGATGTTCCAAACACCAATTTAAACGGTCGATTTTATTTTGCCTTGATAGTTCGGGAACCCTTAACTGTCTTCTGCTGAATAATCCTCGTGCACGAAGTCTGTTCCTGATAGTTTCGACCGAAACATTAATACCAGTAGCTTGCAAAAGTTGGCCAGAAAACTCGGAATAGGATACTGTGGGATTTCTTCTTGCTATTTGAGCTAAAAAGCGGTCCTCATTTTCTGTAGTTACTTTTCCACGACTTCTCCTCGGCCTATTTTTCAAGGTTTCCAACTCCAAAAACCTTGAATAGGTTTTTGAAACAACCCCTTGTGTGACCCCCACCGTTCGTGCAATTTGTCTTTGGGGCATTCCCTGTTCCACCAGAGCTATAATTCTTCCCCTCTGTACTTCTGATAACCCCACATAAGGCATTTTTAACCAAAAATTTGAACAGATGCAGCTTACCAACTTGCTGCGATTTCACTTCTGAACAGCAAAAACAACAGTTCACGAACAAATCTTATTAACTTTTTATGCATCCAACCGATTTTGACAGTAAACACATTAAGCTTTTATTCGCATGCAATTGTTTTACCCACAACAACTTAATTCTTGTAAATACCTAGTGATTCCATTTAAGTTTGGTTGTGTGTATATAATCACCGAAATTACACCAAATTAAGTAGTTTGTTGCTTATCCACAACCTCGTCCACAACAGATTCCAAAATGTTGTTTCTAATTTTGTTTATTTTTTAATAAAATGATGCTAGTTATGGAGTGAGATACCTAGTAACAATATTATTGTCGACAATATCAACATAAAGAAAATTTTCGCAATGCAACATGTGGAGGTCCGTAAAAGTCAGATTTTGATTTAATGCTCCTCGAGAAATTATTGGGTAGGGTATCATGAAGTGCTGACAAACTAATAAAAATAAAATGTTATTTACATCTGACTTTAATAATAATTAGATACAGTTGCAATATTCTTATATAGGCTGGCCCACGTCATCGTTTCTGCGATTAAGTATGCATTTACAAAAAAATAATTACGTCTATTCTCACCTTCCACCTTATTTTTCATTTTGATTTAAAGTTATTTTCACTTACCTATACACTATCCCATTTCTTCTGAACTTTGTGTTCTTAAATGGAACACCTTGTGCCTATATTTATTATCGAATTTTTTAATTACACGATAAATTTTATTGCGAGATTGTCAATACTGCAAATTTTTTGTGATAGGCTCTGGTTTATCATTTGACGCATGTACGTAGGTAGAATCGATAGAAAAATGTTTAAAATTGTATATGCATTTTGGGATTGAATAAATTTGTAGCCTGTTTAGAAAAAATATATTACCTACAGGATATCATACCCTATACGAGTGTGTCTTCATTTTAGCCGCATTAATTTATCACTTTACTTATATGTGAACCTCGATGCGAGCCTCGATGTGAACAATTTTATAAAACTTACATTCAACTGTTTTGTTGTTTATTTTCGAGTTTATGTTAAAATATTTACGTACAGCCGCATACTTTCTGCCCTTTTTGACTTTAAAATCACCACTATTTCTGCCCATTTTGACTTTAAATCACCACTGTTTCTCTACAGTCCAGACCTCGGTCCAGACAAATGATGCAACCTCGGATGCAACCTCCTTCTGTCATTGGTGGCAATTAAAATTAATTCCCAGATTTTGAGAATTTATATAACCCTGAGGAATACTTAGGTATTCCCATAAATATTGCCAATGTGGAAATAAGTATTCCCAAGATTGAAATATTCCCTTTGCCCATCACTAAATGTAGGTACATAAATATGAAATCGCCCTCGAAATCGCCTAAAAGTTGCATTATCGCACCGATAGGATGTACCTCGGGATGTAGGTACTTATAAAATTGAAGCGGTAGTTGCAAAAAACGTAGATATAGAAAGTGAACTAGTACAAAATATCATTGATAAAGTAAAAGAAGCAGTCGGTGAAAGTGTAAAAAGTGCATTAAAAACATCTTTATCTGAATTTCGCTCTAAAATAGAGAAAATGTCAAGAGAATTTAACAACTTAAGGCAGGATTTTTCAATGTCAGAGAAGCGTTTTACAACCAGAATTAATCAGCTAGAACAGGATTCTAGAAAAAACAATTTAAGATTTTTCGGGCTTCCAGAAGACAAAAATGAAGACATGCGAACGAAGATTATAAAGATTTGTACAGATAATTTGGGCATTTCACTGCCCACTTATGCGATATGCAGGTATTACCGTCTGGGTAAATATAACAAAGATAAAACCGAGGATAAAACAAGATGCGTTGTCGTTGAATTCGTGAGCTACCAATATAAAAACGACGTTTTTCATAAGAAAAAGCTTTTTAAAGACACAAAAATCCTGGTAAAGGAGGATTTGTGCAAGGGTAGAATGGACGTTTTAAATGAGGCCATTAAAAGTCTTGGTTATAAGAATGTGTGGACCAGGGATGGATATATATGTTTTAAGACAAAATTAGGTGCTACTAGGAGTGTTGCCACTATTGAAGAATTGGAATCTGGTGTTGGCGACAGTGTTGATACTGGTTATGATGGTGGTCATGGTCAAAAGGATAATGGGAGCGGATAATAATATGTACTGTGCTGTTTTTCATTTAATACGGATCAGCTGATTCGGGATGTTAATTTTCAGTCTGTGAGTACAGAGGAACTGGAATGTGTAAATGAGTATTTTAATTTGGTGTGTGTGGATAGAGGGTCACAGTTTAATTGCGTTCACATGAATATAAGAAGTATATCTAAAAATCTAGATGAATTTAGGGTTTTTATAAGCCAATTTGAACCTGAATGTTCGTTCGATTGCATAGTATTAACAGAAACATGGCATATATTGAATATAGACGTATTTAAGTTGGACGGATACAATACTTTTTATAGTCATGGAAATTTTAATAAAAATGATGGGGTGGTTGTTTATTTGAGGGAAAAGTTTCATTGCAGTGTGGAGACGGTAACCATCGGAGTTTGCCAATCGTTAAAATTGATTTTTCGTGTTTGTGGTCAGAATTTTGTTGTGACTGCTGTTTATAGACCTCCGTCATCTGATCTGGAGGATTTCATTGTGGGCTTAGGGAATTATCTAAATAGAAGTGTTGGGGAGTTTTGTGATTTTCATGTTTTTATTGGCGATTTAAACATAGACATTCTGCTTGATCAAGTTGCAACCTCTGAATATCTAAACATATTGAGCGAGTTTAATTTTGTATCTACTATTAATGTACCTACTAGGGTCGTTGGAAATTCGAGCACTTGTATAGATCATGCTTTCATAAAATCTAATAAATTAAGCAATATTATTCCTATCGTAATGAAGACTTACATTACTGATCATTTCCCAATCTTATTGAACATTAGAATGGAACAGCCTGTAATAAAAACAAAGAGTGGCAGATATGATAAGAAGGTTATTGATTATCCGAATTTAAAAGACAATTTAAAGAGAGAAAATTGGAATGCACTTTATCAATGTAAAGATATAAATGATATAACGAGCGAATTTACTAATAGAATAAAAAAAATATTATCTTCTCACACTAAACTAATACGAATCACTCGTAATTGTGCTAAAAGAAAAGAATGGATAACAAAAGGTTTAATAACTTCTATAAACAAAAGAGACAAACTATACAAAAAAATGAAAGATGAACCTAATAATAATGCCCTTAGAAATGAATTCATTATACTCAGAAACGAGGGGTGTGTCACGAGAAAAATTTTGTACGAAACATAACCTTTTTCGTAAATATTGCCTTATATCGCCTCGAGATTACCTCATATTACCCCGGTTTGCTTAGAAAATACCCCGGATTACCTCAAGATTACCTCGGAACACCTCGGGATTGCCTCAGGACACCTCAAGATAACCTCGGAATACCTCAGGATTACCTCGGATTGCCCCTGGATAACCTCGGATTACCGCCCCCCACCTTGATACTTTTCATACCAAAATTAAGATTACATGGCGCAAACTTCACGAGACCTTAATAGTAGCTCCCGGTTGCATACAATACGCATGCGCACGCATTTTGGTAGTATAAAAAAACTAAAGCTGAGAGAACGCATTTTTGAAACAGACCATTTACTTGCCCTCTCGCACCAGACACACGCATTTTTTGGAAAAAAGATGTAAAAACAAGCAAAATATATCAAATCCCTACGGGATCAGAAAACGTCTAGCCGTAGGAGAACAACATGGCAGTTCTGTACGATACCCAAACACCCACCGAGAGCGTTGGCGATGTTTTCCAATAACGAATTACTTAAACGTCATTTTACTGATATAGTGTAATGGTCACGCCGCATGCGGATCAGAAAACGTCTAGCCGTAGGGGAACAACATGGCAGTTCTGTACGATACCCAAACACCCACCGAGAGCGTTGGCGATGTTTTCCAATAACGAATTACTTAAACGTCATTTTACTGATATAGTGTAATGGTCACGCCGCATGCAACCGGGAGTTGCTATTAAGATCTCCTCAAACTTCTAATTCAATTAAATAAAAACAAAATATCAAGATGCAGTCTCATTTTTAATAACAAACGTAATACTCTGGTAATACAAAACATATGATAATTCTGTTAATAAAATAATAAAATGAACTCCAAAAAACTAACATTAATTATTTGTGGTATTTCTCTTCAGCTCTTTATATTCTCTGGCAATTTTTACACGGTCGGATCTAGATAGTAACAGTAGCCCGGACGCATATTCATAACTCACGTATCGTATCGCAATCCGAAGTAATATATCCAACGCGCGAGAGGTATGTCAAATGAGTGGATGTCTGTCTCGCGTGATGGCGATCCCCTAGCTGTCCTTTTGGACCAGAACCGATTTTTTGGTCAAAAGAAAAAAGTGAAATCATCAAAACCAAAAAGAACTACGGCGAGGTGCGAACCCTCAACTTTGCGGCTTGGGAGGCTGACACATCGACCACTGAGTCACGAAGATATGCTGGCAAGAACGCTTACGAAAATAGTATATAAGTAGAAAATACGCCCGTTGCTATAAGTCAACAGTTGGGGATGCAATACGCTACGTTCGATATGAATTTATGCGGCCCGGACCCCACCATATTTATGGGACCAAAAAAGATGTGGATATCTTCCACTTGGTATTTATCCATTTTTGGCCATACAAAACCTTCTAATTCTGCTTTTAAAAATTTTACTTTAAATATGTTGGGGCTAAGTTTTTCGACCACGCGGCCAGTATACCAACTGACTGCGTAGTATTCTACGATTTCAATATTTTTTTGGTCGGTCATTATGATATCATCGTCCCCAATGATACGGTCTACTTCGTCTTCATTGCTGTCCGAGTTTTCAGAGGACTTCATCCTCAACTTCAGCATCGGAGTCACTGTCCATAAGAATCTTTCTTTTTCTCTGCAGAGAAATTTGTGTTTTGATCTCGGTTTTCATTAAACGAGCCACTTCTGGTGTGACAATATATTTTGAATCAGAATAAGCACAAGAATAAACAGTGATTAATATCTTCGAACACAACTGCATGTTGCCACCGGTCTGTCGCGTGCAGACAATAAATATGGCGATGGCGCACGAATTTTCACGAACTCATACGAACGCGGCAAAATCACCTCGTATAACCTGATATTACCTTTGGATTGCCTCGGATAACCCTTGGATTACCTCGGATAACCCTTGGATAACCCTCGGATTACCTCAGATAACCCTCGGATTACCCTGGATCGCAAAATATTACCTTGGACAACCCCGATATCGCCTCTGATTACCCCTGGATTGCCTCTACTGTGTACGAAAAATTACCTCATGAACCACCCCTCGCTCAGAAATAACCTCAATAATCAGATCCAAGCAGTAAAACGCGCGTATTATGGAAATAAAATAAACGAAGACGGGAACTCCAACAAAAGATTGTGGAATGTTGTCAACGAACTTAATGGTAGTGGGTCGAGGGGCGGTGAGGTTACGCATATTAAAATAGACAATATATTGATTGATAAAGAGCAGGAGATTGCTGATTTATTTGTTGACTTTTTTTCCAATATTGGAAGTGAGTTGGCAGGAAGGATTAAAAAATCTGATACGCCGCCTTCGTCTGGAAGATTTGTGGAGTCCACAATGTATCTGCGGCCTACTGATGAGTGTGAGGTAATTGATGTGATCAATGAGCTTAAAAATAACAAATCGCCTGGAGTTGATGATATTAAATCTGAAACCCTTAAATTCATTGCAGATGAAATAGCACTCCCGCTTAGTTTCATCATTAACAATATTTTTGTGGCCGGTGTATGTCCCAAGGAATTTAAAATTGCATCCTTAACGCCGATTTATAAGAGTGGTGGAAGGGAAGACATGAATAATTACAGACCGATATCTATTATTACTAATTTCGGCAAGATTTTTGAAAAAATTTTACATCGCATTTTAACGGGATTTGTCGAGAAACATAATATCCTTTCAGTCAAACAATTCGGTTTCAGAAAGGGAAAATCTGCTGAGGATGCTATAGAACGTCTGGCGTCTCTAGCGTATCGGGCGGTCGACCGTAGTGTGCCTGCTATGTGCGTTTTTCTTGACCTTAAAAAGGCTTTTGATACCGTGAGTCATAGTCGGCTGCTTGATGTTCTGGAGAGGCTTGGTATCAGAGGGAAGGTGCATGATTTGATAGCGAGTTACCTCAGTGGACGTTCACAACATGTAAGGATCGGGTCTGCTGTTAGTCACAGTAAGGTTGTCGAATTTGAAGTACCTCAAGGTACTATATTGGGACCGGTTTTATTCACATTATACATTAATGATATGTTCAATGTAGATACTTTTGCAGATATTATTAGCTATGCTGATGATACCGTCTTGTTTTATACGGGGAAAACGTGGGAAGAGCTGAAAACTATGATAAAAACAGATTTTAATAAAATGATTAACTTTCTTAATTATAAACAACTAACCCTAAATTACAGTAAAACGAAATTCTTGCCTTTGACTTCATACCGGAACATGCTACCATTGTATAGTTGCATCAAATTTGAAGATGAAAATAAAGTTGTAAGTGAAATAAAACGGGTGGATCACATTAGGTATTTGGGTGTGATGGTGGACTGTCATCTTAGGTGGGACGTACATATAAATAATTTATGTGGAAGTATGAGAGGGCTGTTATACAGTTTCAAGATGCTTCGAAATATATTGGATGAGTCTCGGATGGTTGCCGTATACTACGCATTGGTTCAATCACGTTTAACGTACGGTATTATTGGATGGGGTGGTGTGTTGGACTGCCATTTGCATAAACTAAATGTGCTTCAGCATAGACTAATAAAAATAATGTATAAGAAAGATATTACTTACCATACAAATCTTTTATTTCGGGAATCAAAATTTTTTAATATTCGTCAATTATATTACTTTTCAGCTATTTGTTACCAGCATAAGAATAAAGAAAGTATTGATCAGAAAGTGGATACCTATCACCAGATTTGTGACTGATGGTAAAGTAAAACTACAGTTTCCAGAAAAGACAATAGGTCAACGAAACCATTTATATCTAGCTCCAAAATTCTACAACTTTCTACCATTTCAGATGCGTAACATTGCATCTTTTAGGAAATTTAAAAAAGAAGCTAAGCAATTCATGCTGAAGTTGGAAATAGATATTTTCGATAATTTAATTAATGACAGGTGAAAGTTGGCTGGGGGAATTTTGCTCATAGATTTCTTCGTGCATTTTTACGCTTTGCACCTCGATTCCACACTGCTATTTCTTGTTTTTTTTGTTTTTTTTATGTCCAGTTCTTTTTGTACTTATATGCATTATGTACACATGTTTTGTTTTAATTGGTTTCTCTTTCGCAATTTATCACCCGCGCACAAGTTATTTGTACTTTTGCGGGATAAAATTGTTTATTTTGATTGTTATTGAGTTGTATATGATTTTTCTTTGTGTACTTAACTAAAATAAACAAATTATTATTATTATTATTATATTGATATCAGTTGTGGAATTTATAAACAAATTGATTAAAATATGAACAAATTTAAAAAGGAAAACATATGATCCTATCAGGAACGTAGACATATATATATATGAGCTCTTCAGGCCTTATAGGCCCATGGCTTGTCCTACTATTTTTCTCCATTCCACTCTGTCTTGTGCCTTGTTTCTCCAGTCATTAATACCCAGTCTCCTGACGTTCTCCTCCACACATTCTCCTTATCTTCTCTTAGGCCTTCCCTCGGGCCTTCCTCTCTCCTTTCTTGCCTCTCTCTTCTCTTCCAGCATCTGTCTCGGTATACGTTCTTCCCCCATTCTAGCAACATGCCCCAGCCACCTCATTCTCTGCGCACGCACATGCTGGACTAGGTCAGCTTCCATTAACATTTATTTCAACTCGGCATTGTTTCTTCTCCATACTCATCTCCATCCTTTATCCCTCCAAAAATTGTTCTTAGTATTTTCCTTTCCCAGATCTCTAATTTCTGCTGATCTTCTTTTCTTAAAACCCATGTTTCACTTCCATATGTTACTGCCGGCCTGATAATGCTTCTGTATATCTGTAATTTCGCTTTTCTTGACACATTCTTGTCCCTCAACACTGTCCTCAGAGCCCCAGCACTTCTGCTATCTATCTGTCCCCAAAAAATTAAAACTTTCCACTCTTTCAAATATACTCTTTCTATCTTTTCACGCTCAGATGTTCTTCCTCTTCTTTTGCTTTCCTTGTCGTCATGTACTTTGTCTTTAGCTCGTTTATCTCCTAGCCGCTTTACGAGATCTTTCAATTCTTCCTTTGTTCTTGCTATCAATGTTACATCATCAGCATATGCTATACACTGGTGTGAGTTCTTAAGCACTGTACCATCTCTATTTACATCACTCTTATAATTTGTTCTAGTAACAGATTAAAGACCACCGCCGACAGTGGATCTCCCTGTTTCAGACCAGTGCCAACCATATAACCTGACATCGTGCCATTTATTCGAACTTGGTATTCCGTGCTCTCCAAAGTCATTTTTACCAAAGGATATACCGATAGGATGTACCTCGGGATGTACTTATGTATTGATATCAGTTGTGAAATTTATAAAAAAATTGATTAAAATATGAACAAATTTAAAAAGGAAAACATAGGATCGTAACAGGAACCTATAGACATACTTATTACCGAGCATATTACCTTCCTTCAAGCATGTCTGCTTCAGAAACAACGAGATGCACCTTTACTGGTTATATTCAAAGACTTCTAGAATGGACCTGGCATCCTTATGCAACAGCTGATTTTATTGTGAAGCCTACACGGTCGTACGTCAGCGGGTCACGGGGAGCGTTGTTTGTTATTATATTCAAGCAACGGACCAGGCGAATGTTCAGCGATATTCTGTTTCCGCGGCGGCACCTGTTTACTACACAAGTGGTCGGCTGCTTTGTTTTGCATTTTCCACACACAAACGCTTAGACTGTGAGTATTTCTCCTGCTTCAGTCCGTAAATGTAAATAGCTAAGTCCCCTCTACAAGTCTTTGGTTATACCAATGCGATTAATAAGAGTGCCTTTAGATTTTTCAGAAGCGATGAAATGGGGAAAACCCTCAAATTTTAAAAATGCTTTTAATCAGTTCGTTTTTCGTTTTTTGAATTTGAGACTTAATTTGGTCAAAATCGAGGTCAAAATTAAATGCTACACTTTCTTTGAAAGTTGGGAAGGGACTTGGGCACGCAAATACGCTGATTCCGTCCCCACTTTATTCATTCATGGTCAGCGACACGATACAGCGACCATTATTGTTATTGGCGCAGCGGATGTAGGGGAAGGCGAGCAATCACTGGTGGGACAATCGGGGTACTTTCACGGAATTTTACGTCACACGCCGCCACGGTAGTCGCTCTTTGGTATTTCCGATTTTATCAACTTTTCAATTGCAGATTTTCCGCTTAGCCCAACACTATTAAATTTTTGATGTAGCATACGATCGGACATACGATACATATTGATATAGTACGAAAAGTTGTAAGTTCGATTAAGTTGGTGTTCTCCATTGATCCTCGAATTTCTCCATAACAATCCAGTACGAGAAATGAGAACCAGCTGCCGTTTAGTTTAGTACGAGGTTTAGTAGATAAATATTCCAAAATTTATTTTTGAGTTTCTTTGAAATCGAAATAAAGCAGGGCCAACAGAGTTTTTGGCATCCCTGGTTTAAACAGATTCGTGTTATGTTGTTCATTTTCAATTAACGAAGGTCAAACTTTCTTTCGCCATTTTCTAAAAGGTCCATACCCAACTCGATACCCAATCTGTGTGTTGAAGAACATTTTATAGACCGCACGCTGTATACTACTAATACATTACCGATAATTTGAATACTCGCACAAAAAATTCATGTATGGCTGGCTGACCATAAATGTCCAGCTACTAAAAAATCATGTCTAAAAATGTTTACTTCTGTCTTTGTTGGTGTATTAGTGTTGTTTTATCCATTATTGTGCACTCTGGGATTGTTAAACAACTCTTTTTCTTCTCATTTGCATCACATTTATATTTGATCCACGAGCTGTTGACTATTATTACATTTCAATATCGAAGGCAATATTTGTATTGGATATTTGCGTTCGGTACGAATGGTGTAGGAGGAGCGAATAGATAGTACCTATTTTAACACCTACATTAATCTTGTTTGAAAACTTGAAACCAATTGGTTTTGAAAGTGACAGACTTTTTATTATTTTAAGTACCTAAATTTGTAATTTATTGTACAAGTTGTATATTGTTATATCTTTCTCTGTACTATGACAGTGTACAAACACCTTACCTATATCGTCAAATTTTCAAGTACCTACCTACATACTTGCTGTAGATGATTTCAATTATCTTGTAATAACTTGCATTCGATTGCTGTCTGAATTGTCCTCATAACCCCAACTGTTTTCTTTTTTATCTATAAGTAATACATATCTAGTAATAGATAGTGCCGCTCTTATACCGTCTGACGATGGTGTATGGGTAAGCTCGTTAGGGATGCTTAATTTAGCCTCGATAGGTATATTGAATTAGACGCTAAGAATTAATTGAACCCATGACCGCTGTATTTGCAGTCTATCACTTTACCACTAGACCATCGCATTTTGCTCCGCCAATGGGTCTGGAGCATACCCAAGGGAATTATTTTATTGGTAATTCCCCTTAACACGTCACAGACGAAATACATTTAAAATGTGAGTAAGTACTCTAAAATTAATATTGCTGCCTAAATACATGAAAATATTTTGATTTTATTATGTAGATCTTATACCTCAAGGCCCGGTTTTTCAAAGAATCCAACACCGGATTAAGCCTGACACCGGCTTCGTTGCTATGATACTGGCTTTCTGATTGGTTGTAGCATAGCAACAAAGCCGGTGTCAGACTTAATCCGGTGTTGGATTCTTTGAAAAACCGGGCCTATATGTGATAAACTAAGGCCAGGTTTTTCAAAAAAAGTAACACAGATTGAGTCTAACTCCGGCTTCGTTGCTATGATACAACCAATCAGAAAGCCAGTATCATAGCAACGAAGGCGGTGTTAGATTTAAGCCGGTGTTGGTTTTCTTGAACAACCGGACCCATATGTTACACTTATGAAATTCTATAACACTGAATGATCCCATTGGAATCAAAATATCAATTTTATTATTAGTATTCAACCTGTTGACTTAACGTAATGATGTATTTAAGGATGTATCCTATGTGTCTAGTTAGTCAATCATAATATTAGGTACTCAACGACGCGGCGATTCCAAAAAACTGAGCCAAGAACTTTCCCGTTAGATTTTTGAATGCGACACACTTCGTGCAAATTCACAATTTACAAAAAGAACGTAAAAATTCCGTAAACACGTACGTACAATTTTATGTGATTTAACATGTATTACGGAATTTTTATGTTCTTTTTGTAAACTACGTTAAACGTAATTCAACAAAACTTGAGGTACGTTATGCTAATGTCAAATTCAAATGAATCAAATTGCAGATAAACTTTGTTTAGTTGCCACAGGGGTTGCACCATAGACATCCAAAAATTGCCAGATTTCTTACGAGTAATACGAACGTAAAGTTGAAACTTTCTTTCTTGTTATATGGTTTTCCCTCGGGACCTCGGGTTAATCCCGTCTATGGTGGCCACCCTCGTGGACCGAGTTGTGACCACCTCTGTGGCAACTATACTTGGGCCGCCGAACAGATGGAGTGATCACCCTGCAAGAACGTGCTCTAGACGGGGCCACTATCAATTCAGGACAACCGAACCGCAGTGATGCGCTTTCTTTCGACCCAACGAAGTCGCATCACTCCAATTAGGTCGTCATAAATTACTATTGGCCCCGCTAGAGCATGTTCTTGCAGGGTGATCACTCCGTCTGTTCGGCGGCCCAAGCATAAACAAAGTTTGCCCACAATTTGAAAAACATATTTTCGTATTTTTGCTCTCTTCCTTAAGCCTTTCGCTTTTGAAGTTAAGCATAAGTGCTATCGCGGATGTATTTGTAGGATAAGTATTGATTCTCTAGAACTATTTATTCATAAAACAGTAACTTTATTTTTAATGATTTGTTTATGTTTTAACAGATGTCAAAATTTTCAAGTAGCCTACTAACTTACTATGAGCAAAATATTCTAATAATTCCGTCCGGCTCATGAATGACACGTAGATTTGTTCTCTTGCTCGCTAATTCATAAATGACCAGTTCGTACCTAAAATATTTAGGTCTTCCACGGAGTAGCAATTAAAATGTTCAACTGCCGTACCTTTTAAGAGATTTTTCTGAAGACGCCACAGAATATTTATTCAGTAAACGTCAAGATCTCAAAGCTGCCTACAAAATTTAAATGAACCTGTGCGATTTACATATATTACAGCACAGTTGCGAGTTCAGCGCACGGGCAACGCAATTGTCAAGTTTCCGGCCTAATATGCTGTACGTATGCAACGTACCGCTTTTCTAGGGGGTCGTGGGAAAAGAAACCTATAATACAGTACGTGATTTCTGACAATATAAATATAAATTTGACGTTTTTTGCGTAAAAGCAATCACTATTCAATGACCCTTCAATAATGAACCTTATTATGCGGGTATAAAACATATAATGTTAATGCGGGTTAATGTGACGGTTGCAAATAAAACATGTTACGGGAAAAGTTGGTAAGTGACGACATATTAACTTTAAAGAATCGCAAGAAGATACGGAGCAGGAGTAATAATAAATCACAAGCCGATGATTTTCAATTTTCTTCTCGTCTTTTATTGATGTAAGATTATTATACCCAATACCTGAGAAGTGATCAAGTCACACAACTGTAAATCTTGTTGGACGACAGCGTGTAATACTGCCGACTACCGTGACACCACCGTGAGTGCATTATCCTCTTGCATTTTTAGACTATTATTATAGTAGGTAAAAGAACAGTGAAGACCGGTACATAGATTTTTGTTTTTTACTTACTAATTGAATTTCTATATATTGGTGCAAATCGTGTCAAGTGACTTATGAATTATATTCTCAATATAATATTAAATTCAGTCTTATATTATTATACTCAACAAAACTGGAGGATAACAACCTCTGAATTTTATTTAAGGGCGCGTCAAATAGGGATGCGGTGGGGTAAAACTGCTCAACTTATCTGTATGTCTTTTTCCGTTCTGGTGTAAAATTATGAAAATTTAGGATTTTGTACAGCAATAAGTAATGTGCTCTTATGGAAACTCGATAGGACTAACTGTTTTCTAGTAAAATCGATTTGAAAGACGTATTACGTGTCTCACGTATGGTTTAGTTTGTCACTACAAACTGCAAAAATTTTCAGATCGTAGTGGCCGTGGAAAACCAACTTTCGCACTAATTTATTTGACATTTGGCTCCACATTTGGTGACAGATACGTATTGCAGTTTAATAATCATTGTTTAAATAGTGTTTTTGCTAAAAAAGAAACTCAAATATTTGCAAATCTGTTTACATTCACGAGCGAAGATGGACTGAAGTCCCAAATAATTTTAACATAAATATGAAACTCCACTGTATATCGGTATGTATATAAAGATAGTTTGATACCGATAAAATTGGTGTGTATAAAAACGCCCTGATGCCGATTGATTTGTATAAAGACTGCGTTTTTAAGGTACGCGTGGTCCGATACCGATATCGATACCGATAATGTCACTGTGTATGAAAACACACACAGTGATATCGGCATCGATATCGGTATTGGACTACGAGTACTTTAGAAATTCATAATTTTTATACAAATCAATCGGCATCACACACACCAATTTTATCGGTATAGGTAGCGGACTAGCTTTTTACACATACCGATATACTATGGCGTTTCAAATTTATGTTAAAATTATTTTGGACTTCAGTTCGGCGTCGTTCGTGAATGTGGACAGACTTGTAAATATTTGCTTTATACGATAAGAAAATCGGACCGATTCTTTAATATCGGTGCGTGTGTCGGATGCTCTAGTTAAAATGGGACGATTTTTACTGTCTTCATAATGCGAAAATTTAATAGCACCACTGATAGAGTTGTGAAGGTACTGGATAGTTATGGACGAGTCTATGGGAATCTTCACGTTGTAAACTATGGGTTAATTTCTTCAGAATATTGCCAAATGTGCTTTCACTCGTCCTAAATTATATGTTTGAAAATTTTTTGTCGTCGGCCTCCAATTTTTCAAGGAGTACGCATAACCCTATTTATTTCCACGTGTGTATATAAAGCTTAAAATAGAATGTATTTAATATGGCCGCTCGCGTTTCTTTCGATTGTTTCAGAAATACATATAATAAAACCAAATGTTTCGTTTTCATTTTTGAATAGATGTATTCAAATAATGCAAATAATGCAATAATGCAAATAATTTAAATGTAATTAATGAACCACTCGATATATCGGTGTCCGGTGTGTATAAAAAGCGAGTTCGATACCGATACCGGCAGGTTGTTTTTATTAGAATTTTAAAATATGTGCAAGGGGTCCTCGAAGGATCCCTTCTACGTGGGTGCCAGTCTTCGACTACAGTCCAACAGGAAAAAATTTCCGGAAGAAAATGGATAGAAAATGTATCTAATTTTACATCTAGAAAACATCAACATTTTTAATCGTCTTGATGGTGTTACAGTGAAAGTTACTCAGAAAGTTATTTTGATACTTCTTCAGCTGTTGGAGGGAGATGTGCTGTCGGCCGAGACGTATTTTGAATTGAATTTTGAAGTCTGAACATTATCATCTTCATTTTCAATTGGCTTTAATATTTGGAAAATTTTGTCTAATGCATATTGGACAGAACGAGGGACAGAATATTTTTTGACTTATTCCAATTTCTCAAAAATTTTAATTTTTTGCAATTTATCTTCTTATTTGAATGCCGATTTCATTTCAAAAATTACCTTGGTGGTTGAAAACTGTTTATATGTATTATTATTATAGACATTCTCGATTACATTCTACGTTCAATGAAAGACAGGATGCAGAAACAATGGTTTTTAGCGTGTTTAACTTAAGAATTCATCATAGTAAAATGATCCAGTCACTGGGTGTAATAAAGCTCGAAGAAATTGAATTTTTCTGTTCTATTTCCCATTTATGAACACATTGCATCATGACGTCTCTGTAAGTGGTTTGGTCGTTCATTTACCAATCCATATTCTCAGTATTTTTCTGCAGTTGTAATTATCATCATCGTGTTCTACTTTAATTATTATGTGGGTAACATGCTTATAATATACTTCTTCAGAGATGCCAAGCAAACGAGTTTTTTTTCTCGCAAAACACGTCCCTAAGGAGGCACTAATGCCTCGTATAAACTAGTATAACTAGCTGTAGTCCTCATCAACGACTAGAAGTGTCGAAGCATGACTAGGACAAATCAAACATTCCTCTTGCATGATCTTGCAGGTCGTACACGGGAGTTATTTTCAGTCGAGATTCGGCGGCGGTTATTAATTCACCAAATTATTATTATTAAAACATCGGCAGCTCAATCAGACTCTGAATATGAAAGTTAGATGCGGTTTGGTTAGGACAAGAGATTGGAGCCTTAACTTGTTAGTCGATGCTGCTTTGGTTATTATGTAATATTGTATATGGTAAGGGTTAAACTGATTTGAATTTAGGCAATAGCAGTGTCGAGGTTTAAGAAACTAATCCACAAAAGTGGTACCCGGATACCAAAATTTGACAAATTCATAATTGGAATACATTTTTATTGTAAAAACGAGTTACGGCATGGCGTATTTTTACAGACGTGTTCTTTTTGGACATTGCAGTAGTACTTGTTCGAAATTTTCAACGTATTTTTGCATCTGCGACACACACCAATCAAGAAAGTACGATCACCGTCGGCCGTCACTCCGCCGGGAATATAGGATTATTAATTGTAATTCTGCCTTCTATGCATGGTGTGTATAGCATTGATTTATAAGGTTGGTTTAAGGTACATACTTTATGTTTTGTCTATATTGTAGCTAGTTATCTTTTTATATCTGCATCGCAAACCCCAAAAACCAACCCATACGAACGTACGATGTTGGTAGGTTCATCCTCTTTCCAATTAGCCCAAAATCAAAGCTGAATGTTTCATAAAGTATGCGATGTAACAGCACCGAACGCTTCCGTATCCAAAAAATCGTTTTAACCCCCGTATGTTCGCCCCATCGAATCTTACATTTTCTATTCCTCCCTCCAAAGTTCGCATTTGACGAGATCTTCAAAATGGCGCCAAAAACATTGACCTGGCATACCTAGAACTTGCAAAAATTCGCAAAAACTGGGAAATTTCCTGGCGTCACAGAAATCGCTACTGAGACCCCCGTATACCGTCACACTTCCAATTCGTTAACCATTTTATGGAAATTAGTATTACAAAGACCGAACAGAATATTTTGGAAAACAATATGCTGGCCGATTAAGACGAAACGGAAACTTTCATTTTTAATTTTATTGCGCATATGGAAAGCTATTTAGGTCTGTATTTAGGTACTGTAAATAGCTAAGACAGTCATTATGTTTACTGACTGTACCTACATGCTTTTGTGAAAGATTGAATTGGATTGTTGTGAAAGTTGTCTATCATCATAATTTGTGTTTTATTGTTTATGGATCATGGAAGTACCTATGCTCTAAATTACGTTTGCTAAAAGTCTCACTGATTGATAAGTCTTGCAGGAGCAAAGAATAGCCTCATTTTCTCTATTTCATTCAAAGACCTACTTGTCTTTTAATTTGGAGGAACATAAATTTCCATCTCGTTGCTGTAGGTACATTAATTATTATTGTTAAAAACTACTGTTGCGTAGCAGATGTGAGCTGTAAAGTGATTCCCATTTTCCCGCCCATTTAATTTAATAGATTGTGTGATTTCTTGCATTAGTTATACCATTTGATGTACACCCATTATGTGATTATCCAATATTGCAGAAATACTTGTGGAATATGTGCCCAGTGAAGTGGCAGTAACAGTAACTGCCTGACATCCCAAAGCGTGACGATACTTTAGAAGTATCTTGCTACATGTCAATGTAGTCAATCTAGTCATGAACATAACGATAAAAACACCAGAATATAATGCCCTAGCATATAGTTTTAACCAGTTAAATTTTTTCCGGAAAACAGCTAAAAGTATAAGCCTTTGTTTCTTATAAGCTTACATGGAAAACAATCATTTATACAAAACGAACTTTTCCGAATTTTATGTACACTGTTTCCCGATTTTATTATAAGTAAGATACTCGTAGTTACGCAGCTATCAAAATTAAACATTTTGCAAGTTTCGTGTTTAATTTATGTTGAGGTGAATTCTCTGGGTAATCGTCTTTCTAATGTAAGCTGCCATATATTAATTAAAATGTGATGAATGTGTGAAATTGTTTTTGATTAAGCAGACAGGAAACACCTTCATGACAATTGCTTACGCACGAGACGCATGCCATACGTCAGTTATTTAACAAATGCACCGTGCAAAAGTCACGTTGCATGAAGTATTTAAATATAATTGAGTAGAATATTATCACTGAATCTTGAAGATCATCTAAATGTTGCACTTTTGATTTGTTTATGCTTCTGAAAATGTTCCTGTTCGTACGTTTGTATTGGGAGTTGCACCTTCAGGTTCTGATTTTTAACTGCTCGTCTGAAACACAATAGGCAGGTTCGGTAATTTTCAAATTTCATTAAAATTGATAAAGTTTATTATACTGAAGGCAGTTATGTTGTTATTTTTGTTAAAAAAAATTCCTTCGTCTGTGAAACCGTTGCAAAGTTTTCCGTCGGTGCGAGGCTAGAAATCGTACCTTGCAGCGAGAGTACGCCGCGTGACGTCATAACTTAGTATAACGTACAAGTCCCAGCTTCAGCGCGCAGCAGTCCCATAAGTATTATGCATATGCGTGTGTAGTTAAATTGTTAAATATTATTAACTGGTTCTAACTGGTGTTTTCTGTTTTGTACCCAGACTAATACATCGTACAGCACACCAATAAAACGGAAAAAGTGGTTCGTTGGAGCCAGAAGGAAAATCGGTCAGCATTATCGATATTTTCGCGAGTTAGTTTATCATTGCAAAAGTTTATAAAATATCGGCTGCCTCATTGCAGCCACTCTAAATAAAATCGAACATAATGTATTATTATTAAATAAAAAATTACTTCGCGGACTACCAATAAGTATAACAAAATTATTTTATTTAACCGGTTTCAAGATCTACAAACGATCCCATCATCAGAAATGTTTAAGAAAAATTGTAAACAAATTATTATAATAATAAATAAAATAAATTAAATAAAATAATTTTGTTATACTTATTGGTAGTACGCGAAGTAATTTTTTATTTGTTTACAATTTTTCTTAAACATTTCTGATGATGGGATCGTTTGTAGATCTTGAAACCGGTTAAATAAAATAATTTTGTTATACTTATTGGTAGTACGCGAAGTAATTTTTTATTTAATCATGGATTTCTACCAAATAGTGAAAAGTGAAAATATTAAGAACATAATGTAATTTATCGACAGTTTTCTGGGACCCCTTGGTACTTGGTAACGGTTAGCATAATTTGAAACAGGATGCTAGGAACATGACGGAGCCAAATACTGAATCGCCGTAGCGTTCCCTCCCTGAACTAAAAAAGGAAATTTTATTAACTATTTTACAATAATAATTAAATAGTACGTCATCATAAAGTTCTCTTTTGAAGACTGGTAGGACGCGTACCTCCATCCTTTCCCTGAGCTAGCCTACGCATTTCCGTAAAAGTAGAACATTCTACATCCCCAACTATTTGAGAGCAGTACTCGGAGCAGTAGTCTAATCTGCTCCAACCTCTACCTCTTTATTCCTATCTCTGACTCTAGTATGTCGCGAACTATTCCTTTGTGTCTCAGAAGGTGTCCTATCATCCTACGATCCTACGATCCTATCCCCTATTCTTTATTGTCTTCCATACTTTTCTCTTTGCCCCAACTCTTTCTAATTCCTCCTTATTGCTAACTTGTCTATCCACGGTATCTTCAACACCCGTCTGTAGCATCACATTTCAAACGCTTCTACTCTTTTTCAATCCGCTTCTCCCATTGTCCAAGTTTCGCCCCCATAGGTATAATTTCGTACTCCATACATGCGTCTTTAAGAGTCTCTTCCGAGTTTCTACATTAACCGTTCCAGAATATAGCAGTTGTTTCTTTTAGTTAAACAAGTACCTAGTACCTACGTAGCGTAGTTTTTTGATTCGCGTGAGTTGTGTTTGTTTCCGTTTTTTAAAAAAAATTCCAATCCGTTATAAAACTGTTAACTTGATAACTTGTCAATCACTTAGGTATACATACCTACATAAATGAGTTGGTATGTGATGTATTGTATTAGAGAATATAGGTAGGTACCTATTTTACAAACAGAAGTAAGCAGCTATCTACAATCTACTACCTACTTATACTGAATTATAAAAGGCATGTGCAGTTAATAAATTGTTGACTTTGTTTTACTTATACCGGTCTGCCTTTACACTACTGTTTTGAGGTTGAATGAAATTGGGGTTAGATGCAAGAATCACACACCATTTCCACATTTACCGGGACATTTACCTACCTACTACATAAATATGGCAAATTATGTGAATCGGACTTTTGATACCCTTGTTGCATCATTATATGGATTATGTTGTCTTTGTTTTATGTTTCCTTGACACCTTACTTTAAAAATTCACGCTCGAAATAGTCCCAATAAGTATGTTATGAGATAGGTACCGCTTCACGGGCATCAAGAGAAGTGGGAGGAGCGCCTTACGAATCTCTGACGTCAAACCAATAACAAAGCGAACTAGCATGTGGGCGTGATAAGCTAATTTCTTTCGCTTATTACGCCGCAAAAAAATTTTGTAGAAAAAAAATTTCGCCGTAAATCAATTACAATAACAATTTTCTGTCATTTTCATGCCAAAAATAGATATCTTATTTTTCTCCCAACCTCCCTATTCGATGTAAATTAACTATCAAATGTCATAAATGTTGCTATCCTGCAGTAAATCTCAATTTTCTTTCAATGCTTATCTTCAACTTCTGTTGTCTTGTTTCCAAAGTATTGTTACGTGAGACTTTTTTAAGGTACACCACAGAGGAGGGAAAGGACG
Organism: Xestobium rufovillosum; assembly: GCA_963966045.1. NCBI lineage: Eukaryota > Metazoa > Arthropoda > Insecta > Coleoptera > Ptinidae > Xestobium > Xestobium rufovillosum. The sequence goes on from OZ014496.1 coordinate 20,075,568, forward strand.
GAGAGAGTACGTCACAGTCTCACAATAGGTATACGTTGAATGCGCGATAAAGTCCCATTCTGATTTAAAAATAAATAGACCCATGACATGCTCCTATTGAAATAGTCCATTTGCCACATTGCCATTACTTGAAGGTCAGAAGCAAAAATATAAAGTTGGGTGGATCGCATACTAGGTAAACAAACAATCTTCTAGGGGTTCCCCTCACACACGCGGCGTGCACGACAATCCCATGAAAAGAAAGCAACAGAGTGTGCATCTCCTCTGTCCCTGCTAAATGTTATGATGCATTTACTGCTTCTGGTCTGTTGCCATACGCTTGCTCTCTCTGTCTTTTCTCTCCTCTGTGATGTACTCACATGAAGTTTTTAATTTTTATCTAATTTTACAGGGAAGCTATTGAAAGTTAATTGATAGCAATTTTTGGCACGTAACGTAATACGAACAGCTCTTTTCTTATTTTTAACATGAGTAGTCCAAAATAGATCGTTGACATTGAGATTTAGAAAAAAATTAGTTACGACCGTTTGCGAGACAAATAAATTTTTCTCTACTATGACTTAAGTCTTTTAAACACCAAGAAGGAAATGCATTAAGGTGCAGTAAGACCGGACTTTCAACTAAGAGTTATTTATAAAATCAAATGCAAAAAGTTATATATAGTTTATGGCTCGAGGTGCAAGTTTGAAACCTGGCGCGCAGCGGAGGGTTAGAATTGCACCTAGGGACATAAACAAAATTGATGAATTCTCCATAAATAAAAATGCTACATCCCCCTAACAAAGGTAAGTAAGTAAATATACATTATTATCCCCCCCCCCCGGAAAACTTTATTATTTTTACATTTATACATAACTTTCAAGCGAGGGGCGAACCGCGTTCAAATTTCGTGTACACCTATACTGTCATTTTCCTAGATACTGGCACATACTGTCGCCGGACTGTTACGGGACTGTCACCGGACTGTCACCGGACTGTCACGGGACCGTCACCGGACTGTCACGGGGCCGTCACCGGACTGTCACGGGACCGTCACCGGACTGTCACGGGACCGTCACCGGACTGTCACGGGACCGTCACCGGACTGTCACGGGACCGTCATCGTACTGTCACGGGACCGTCCTCGTACTGTCACGGACTGTCGCCGTACTGTCACGGACTGTCGCCGTACTGTCACGGACTGTCGCCGTACTGTCACGGACTGTCGCCGTACTGTCACGGACTGTCGCCGTACTGTCACGGACTGTCGCCGTACTGTCACGGACTGTCGCCGTACTGTCATGGACTGTCGCCGTACTGTTATGGACTGTCACGGACTGTTACCGTACTGTCACAGACTGTCACGTACTGTCACCGTACTGTCACCGTACTGTCACGTACTGTCACAGAATGTCAGCGTACTGCCATGGACTGTCACCGTACTGTCAAGGACTGTCAAAAATTTTCAGATAATGTCACAAGACTGTCAGATACTGTCACGGAACTCTCGCGGTACTGTCACGAAATTCTCGCAAGACTGTCACGGGATTCTCATCGGACTGTCACGGGACTGTCAAGGCTGATTTTCACATGTAGGACTGTGCACCGACCGTGCACCTACCGTGCTGCGACCGTCGTGGGTCGAGTGCATTTTCACATGTAAGACCGGAATGCGATGATCATGTTGGGATCGTGTCGTTTATTCCATAAGACAAAAATAATTTCAGGAAAGCTTCAACAGACATGTGAACAGTATTGATTTTTCCGATGAATATTTAATAGTAATATAGCAACGTTGTTCAAATTTTGAAGAAAATGAGAATAGTGAAAACTTCGAAACAAGATTGTCGCAATCCTTATATGATAGGCTATACGAGTACAAACATTAATTTATGTTTTTGAACCATTATAATATATTTTTTTCCTTAATATTTGCTGCAATCTTCATATCGACGTATAGGTACTGCACTGAGCATTGACCATAAATATCTTACAGTGAATGTAGAAACACAACCGATGCGCGGTCCTACACGTGATTTTCACATGGGAGACCTGCTGTGTTGGGATCGTCTTACGACCATCGACCGTCGAAAATTGGTTTTGAAGCGACTGTAACCCACAGCAGCACGACACGGTTGGTGCACAGTCCCTTATGCGTAAATCTAAAACTGCTCTTCAGTGTATTTCATAAGGAACGGTCATTTTTTCAATCGACAGCAAAATCACCCGGTAGGCGCACAGTCGGTGCACGGTCCTATATGTGAAAATCAGCCTTCACGGGACTGTCACGGGACTGTCACGGACTGTCACGGGACTGTCACGGGACTGTCACGATACTGTCACGATACTGTCATAATGTCACAGATTGTCAGGTACTGCCACCGTACTTACATGGTGCTGTACACTTACTTACGACCGCGATTCGCCCCTCGCTTTCAAATATGGTTTGAAGTAGAATGTAGTGCATTTGCTCAGTGATTTTGTAACCATTTCAATTTCTGGGTTTTGATTTCCCCGTCATCATCATCATCGTAAACCGCAAGGGTCGGGTCAAATTGAGCCGATCGACTTCAAAATCGAAATTGGTTTGTCCGCACCCTTTTCTGGACCACTCTCCGTACTCCTTTTTGGTCTATATATATAAGGACATTTCCCTGTATGCTATCCGTAGTATTTGTTCGTACCATTTCTCCAATCTTTATAGTATTTGTAGGTCTTAGCGGGCGTCTTCATTTTTTGAGATTCTTTGAGAAGTCTCATATCTTCTGCTTGGATTTCTGGCTATAAAAAAATAATAAAGCAACGATCTTTCTTAATTTTTCTCGTACATAAAAAATGTCACCCATTTTAAATTTGAATACAGGCAGGTCAGCGATTTATTAGATTTATTATAGGCTATTTGATTGAGGCACCCAGATAGGCCTGGGACAAGGGGAGAATCGCGGTCGTAAGGAAGGTGTAGAGTACCGTGTAAGTTCAGTGTCAGTACCTGACAGTCTGTGACATTATATGACAGTCTTTGACAGTATCGTGACAGTCTGTGACAGTCCATGACAGTCTCGTGACAGTCCAGTGTGAATCCCGTGACAGTCCCGCGAGAGTTCCGTGACAGTCCCACAACAGTCCCGTGACAGTATCTATGAAAATGACGGTAGATGTACAGTATCGGTGACAGTATCTGACATTATCTGACAATTTTTGACAGCCAGTGACAGTACGGTGACTGTCCGTGACAGTACGGTGACAGTACGGCGATAGTCCGTGATAGTACGGTGACAGTCCGGTGACAGTCCCGTGACAGTAGGTGACAGTAACTAGGAAAATGACAGTAGGTGCACATGAAATTTGAACGCCGTTCTCCCCTCGGCCTGGGAAATTTTATCGTTATACCATATCAAGAAATATCGATATCATAATATTAATATATTGATATCAAATAGTTTGTCTTGTTATTTGTTTTATTTATTTTTATTTATATACAATTTATACAACCATACATTTACAATAACTTCGTTTGGCTCGGCAAACCAGGATCTCGCAGATCGCTCTCTTGAGGTTGCGGATACTATGTCTACCACTTTTCCGCGCCACACACGCGCACTGTCAGATATCACTACACCTTCCTTTCTTACTTAAAACTACTATACAACTTAACAATTTTTTCATTCTTACTCAACTAACAATATTTTACGTTGCTAACTTAAACATTATTTCTCACTTAACTAACTTAGATGCTATTTCTTAAACTAATTTTATAAAGTCTGATTATTCAATTTATGTACAGTCATAGTCGTCTAAATATTTAGGTTTATTTACATGTCTCTTAGGTCTATCATTATTTTTATTAACATTAGTCGTATCTGGCAATACTTCGGTTTTATTTGAATCTTTAATTAATAGTTTCCTATTTCTAACAACTGTACTTCCATTATTTAATCTTATTAGATAAGTTCTTGGTTTATCAAGTTTCTTTAGTACAATACCAGGTTGCCAAGAAGTTTTATTTAAATTTTGTACTCTTACTCTATCTTGCTCTTTAAATTCACTTAATTCTTTAGCTGTTTTATCATAATTACCTTTTTGCTTTTCTTGCCTAACTTTAAGGTATTCTGTTATACTTTCCCTTTTCCCTTTTTCATTAAAAATTTGAAATTTTGGAAGTAAAGAATTTATTTCTCTATTATACAGCAAATTAGCTGGAGCAGGAATTTTATTGTCTATAGGTGTTGCGCGATATTCTAATAAACACAAGTAGGGATCTTTATCGTCATATTCGGCTTTTTTCATTATTCTTTTAAACGTTTGTACTGCCCTTTCAACCATACCATTCGACTGAGCAAATGTTGGGCTTGAAGTTACATGTTGAATATTCCATGAGTCGACAAAATTTTTGAATTCTTCAGAACTATAATTGGTGCCATTGTCAGACCTAATTATTTTTGGAATACCGTGAGTTGCAAAGATAGACTTTAAAGCAGTGATTGTATGAAAACTATCTAGTTTCTTTACCGGTCTTGTTTCTATAAATTTGGAAAAATAATCTATTGTAAGTAAATAATTGTTACCTTTAAACTGGTATAGATCTGTTCCTACGCATTCCCAAACATTAGAAGGTATCGGCGAAGGAATTAAAGGTTCCTTGGGGTTTGAATTTCTAAATTTTAAACATGTATTACAATTGCTTATAAATTTCTCAATTTCGTCATTTATATTTGGCCAATAGAGACATTGTCTAGCTCGAAGTTGACATTTAATTATTCCCATATGATTATAATGAATTAAGTCGAGCATTTCCTTCCTGAGTGAATTCGGAACTATTACTTTGTTACCCTTAAATAACACATCATTTACGCTGATAATTTCATCTCTAAATAACCAGTACTTTTGCAATTCATGACCAAGATTTTGTTTATTCTCTGGCCAGCCTTTTTTTACCAAATTTAAAAGTTTAATTAAAATTTCGTCATTTTTAGTTTCTTCCTGAAACTTTATAAATTTTTCTTTTGACATAGGTATTAGTTTTTCAATTAAATTAACGTGAGCTTCAATCTCTTCCAAATTTAAATTATCTGATTCTTTGATTTCATTTAGAAAATTACGAGACAAAAAATCAGCAATTATTAATTCTGACCCTCTTTTGTAAATTATATCAAAGTCATATGTTTGCAATTTAATTAGCATACGCTGCAACCGTAAAGGACAGTTCACCAGTGGTTTTTTGGAAATAGAAACCAGTGGTTTATGGTCACTTTCAATTATAATTTTTATTCCAAAAATATACTGGTGAAATCTGGTACAACCAAACACAACAGCTGCCATTTCTTTTTCAATTTGCGCGTAGCTTTTTTCCGCGTCAGTAAGAGATCTGGAGCTATAAATTACGGGTAAATTGTCTTGCAACAAAACTGCACCCAGCCCGTTTTGCGATGCATCTACCGAAACTATAATTGGCTTACTTGGATTAAAGTATTGTAATACTGGAGTAGTAGTTAATGATTTCTTTAAATTATTAAATGCGACTGTATGATTTTCGTCCCATTGAAATTCATACTTTTTACTTAACAATTCTCTTAATTTAGTTGTTTTTTCAGACAATCCCGATACAAATTTAGACACATAAGTTACTAAACCAAGAAATTTTTCTACCTCTTTTTTACATGTGGGTATAGGTACATTCAAAATGCTTTTAATTTTATCATCGTCTGCTCTAACGCCAGAATTTGTAATTATATGCCCTACAAACTTAACTTGATTGACATTAAATTGACACTTACTTTTATTAAATTTTATATTAGCTTGTTTAGCTTTTTCAAGGACCTTTTCTAAATTCTTGTCATGTTCTTCTTTATTTTTACCAAAGACTAACAAGTCATCAATATAACAAACATTACCGGGTAAACTTTCAAAAATTTGCTTGAAATTTTTATAAAAAACTTCGGGGGCGGAAGAAATTCCGAAAGGGAGTCGCTTAAACATGTACCTTCCGAAAGGACTCGCAAAAGTACAAAGACGACTACTTTTATCATCTAGTGGGATTTGGTAAAATCCCATGTTCGCATCTAAAATGCTAAAAACAGTTGCCCCTGACAATTCAGCTAAAAGATCTTCAATTGTAGGCATTTGGAAAAATTCTCGCTTGATTACTTTATTTAACTCTCGAGGATCGAGACAAACCCTTATTTTCCCTGAAGGTTTTCTCACCACTACTAACGGATGACACCAATCCGTTGGTTCGTCAATTTTTTGAATTATACCCATCTTTTCTAAATTATCTAGCTCAATTTTTACCTCATTTTTAATTGAGTGTGGGATTTTCCTTGAATTAAATGTTACAGGAACAGCATTTTCCGAAATTACAATTTTGTGTTCCACATTTTCCATGCAACCTACACCCTTGAACACCTCTTTAAATTTTTCAATTAAACCTTGGTTCTCAATTAGTTGTATTCTCTTAATTAAGTTCATTTTAATGCAAGCGTTTAATCCCAGTACCGCTGGAGAACTGTCATTATTTGTATCTACTACCTGAAATTTTAAAACAAATTTTTCTGCATTTCCTCTAATATTACAAGTTAAATTACACATTCCTAAATTTCGAATATCAGAACCATTATAATTTAAAAGTTTAGCATTCGACTTAAACAAGGGTACATTATGAATTTTCTTATACAGATGAAAGGGTATTATACTCGCCTGAGCACCTGTGTCTAATTTAAATTTCATTAATATTTGTTTCTTGTCCCCGATTTCCAGTACTTCAGTCCAATCTTCTTGATTGTCTTCTCTCTTGCCGATACTTCCTATAAATAATTCCTCTTCTTCGTCTTCTTCGTCTTCATTTACTCTTTCTTGTGATGCTTGTCTAATTTCCTTAATTTTTCTCACCTTACATTTACTTTGAAAGTGATTTTTGTTTTTGCATCTGAAACATTCAACTCCATACGCAGGACATTCATTAATTTTGTGATTGTAGCCACATCTTGAACAGCTGATTATCATTTTATTATTTTCTTCTTTATTTACATGTTTTTTACTTTTATTTTCAAACGCTTTTCTATTTTTAAACGCATGTGTTCTGGCTGTTTTTTCAACTTTATTTATTTGTGAAGTTTCTCCAACCAATTCCTTTAACTGATTTTTTGTGCTCTCTGCAGAACGACAAATATCAAGGCATTTTGTCAAGTTTAAATTATGTTCCGACAATAACCTTTCTCTTAATTTATCATTTTCGATTCCACAAACCACTATATCTTTAATTAACGGTTCTTTTAATTTGTCAAAATCACACGTCGATGCCAGAGCTTTCAATTCAGTTACATACGCATCAATATTTTCTCCACTTCTTTGATTACGGGTAAAAAATTTATGTCTTTCAAACGTGACGTTAACTTTTGGCAAAAAATAATTGTTGAATTTTTCTACTAGTACGTTGTAGGCATCAATTTCTTTTGCTTTTAATTCGAAAGTATTGTACAAATCCACGCCTTCAGAACCCATACAGTGAAGTAATAAATTGCACTTACGTTTTTCATCGGAGTCCGAGAGTCCAATGGCGTCGGTATAAATTTGAAAACTTTGTAAAAATTTTGGCCACGTGTTGGCACCTCCTCTCACATTGAAAAACGGCGGTCGTAGGTCAACGTAACCTGTATACTGCGCCATGTCTTGTTATTTGTTTTATTTATTTTTATTTATATACAATTTATACAACCATACATTTACAATAACTTCGTTTGGCTCGGCAAACCAGGATCTCGCAGATCGCTCTCTTGAGGTTGCGGATACTATGTCTACCACTTTTCCGCGCCACACACGCGCACTGTCAGATATCACTACATAGTTGTTAACGCCCAGCCCTACACACAGAATCAACATTTTGGTTAGGGTCCGATTTCTTTATTGGGTAATAAATTTGAGTACGTGAAATACAGCAATCGTCAAACGTGATGGCGAGAGCCCGCGCAGGTAAGGCCACGCCCTAGTTTAAAACAGATTCAGGCAGTGGCGCGAGGTTCCTTTGACTATATATGAATTTATTATGAAGTTAATCGTGCGCTACTGACAGTTGCGTGCGTCCACCGAAAACCAATCCCGGTCGAGAGCGTAGTGGGTGAATAGTGGGGATTACTCAATTGCGCATCTCTGTCGCTCGCCATCACGTTTGACGCTTGCTGTAAGTGTAATAAACTCACAGGTTTTTGTGCTTTTTATGTGTGGTTTTTTTGACGTTTGGAAGAAAGGTTGTTGCCAACGTTATTACAACATTACAAGATTACAAGAAAACTCATTTTTTTCATGGCCAGCGCTACCTTTAAAAACCGCGCGTCCTACTTTTGAAATACTTTTTTTTTCGAAAACTGATTGTAAATTTCAATCAAAGTGAGCCGTATTTGTTTTCAACAGATCTATCCAACGAAGTTTAACTCAATAATACACCGTACTTTTTGAAAAAATAAAGTGTGGTTATTGCTCGTGATCACGTAACATAATTATCATATCACTTATACATTAAAAGTCGTCCAAGGATTTTTCGGAAAAGTCAAGCCAACGGTTACTTTCTTGCGAGATTTATTCCGCGAGAAAATGCCTTGCTGCATCTCCTTAAGAGTCCGGCAAAGCAGATCAAAAGTTACACCTGCGGGGCATCGGGTCGGTGAGGAATCCGTTAGAAATCGGAGCAAACTATCAGCTGTGTTGCAACACCGTCGCGCTAAACACATTAATTGGCACAAGAACAACGCACATTCAAAGCCCGCGCGTTCGGTACCTAGTAAATGAGACAACGCCGCTCTGAGTTTACGCTCAGTCGACACCGGGCGGCAGCACATACCAAGGCATATTTTGCGTTTGCAGCGCTCTCGCTCTACCATGATTACACCTTCATCCTAGTAAATTTAGCAACACGAAAGCCTGATTATGGTAGAAGAAGGTATACTTTATGTCGCCATTGAAACAATTTTTCGAAAACTGTAAATCTCTTGGCGCTATGCACGCGTGAAGTTGGTCAATTTCATGAGTGAACTAACACTTTCTAAGATGAAATTTTTAAATTTTGTTTCAATGGAAACATAAAATAAAGTTTCGTTTATAAACTGTCAAAAATTCAACACTTCAATTTTCACCGTTTAGAAATGAGCATAGCACTACGAAGTCAGTTTTCGGGTTCATTTTAAAGGGGTTTGCCGGACTCTTAAAATAACTGAAATTATTTTCATGGCTGCCTATCTATTGTAGGTACAAATCCGCCACATCTATTACGAGAATTTCGTATTCTCTCAAATGCTGGTTAGTTTAATAGGGGTTGTTGTTTGGGAAAAAAATCACCGCTATATTAATATTTTTGGAAAGTGTGCAATTAAAAAGTTCTCAGCTCACTGTGAAATTAATTCAACTGTGAATTAAAAAATTAAAATAGACCTCTGGTTATTAGCTGGTAATAAATAATTTTAAGAGATTTTTGAAGTTATGCTTTTTTAGGCGCGTTATGAAAGAATGATGAGAGTGGAATTTTACGTTGCGCGCGCACGATGCAACAAAAATCGACAGGATGAAGTTAGGCGCGTTATGAAAGAATGATGAGAGTGAAATTTTACGATGCGCGCACGATGCGACAAAAATCGACAGGATGAAGTTGCTGACTAAACCTACTTACAGTTTAAGAAAAAAGGGTACCAATAAAATAGTGGTGGAGATGTCTACTGCATATATTTACATGTGTGTAGAAATTCAGAATATTTATTGTGAATATTCGTGATAAAAATAGTGCGTATAAGTCTCCTAAAATATATTTGAAGCGTATTTCTCTAAGTCAAACCGGGCCTAAGAGAGGTTAAGTTTCGGTATGTATTTAATTGTTTTATAAATTATAAATAATTGTTACTTTGTTATTTATTAAATAATACTTAAAATTTATGAATCAAAATATATGTACACATAGGATCGATAGGGGGAAATTTGGGAATAGGAATTGAGAATTGTTATGAAGAAGAAAATAAATAGCCTACAGACTCGTCACTAAAAAATTATACTTTTCCTCCTCATAAAACAATATATGTATGTATTACTATTTCTGGGGTTTTGAGTGGAGTTCTTTTTTTAATAAAGATGCCATTTTTGTGATAGAAACGTCGGAAAACGTTTATGGGATCATGGGATGGCATGTAATATGTAGTAGTATTCAGGATGCCTGTAGTTATTTCGAAAAGTGCTATTAGAATGCCAGGTCCGTATTTAAAAAAAGAGACCAAATTCATGCATCCAAAATTTAAGAACACGTCGCTGTAACAGTAGGGAAAAATTGCAGTGTTTTTCAAAAAATCAATGCTTTTTTAGAAAATCTCTATAATAAATGACTTGAAAATATTGTTGGGTACTTGAGTACGCAACTTTGCCGCCTTTGATCAATCTCGTATCTTTCACTGTTCCCAAAATCAGTCCTGAAGCATTCTGTATGTCCGGTAATCCATATCTGCATATATTGAATAATAGCATTATTTCTATGCGATTGAATTTGCGGCGCTTAATTATACTTTGACGTTTATATTGTATCATGAAGTCTGCGTAGTACTAATCATATTCGAGTATTATTTGAAACTTCCGCCTGAGTGCATGTTTAATTTTTCAGGTGTTGAGTGTTAAAGTTCCTTTTGTAACGACTTCTCGTAATATTTTGCAGGCGTACGAGCTGTCAACGCTAACGGGAACGCAAGTGATGCTTCTCGTGGCCTCTGAGACGGGCCATGTGTACACGTTCGCGACCCGGAAGCTCCAGCCGATGATCACCAGCGAGGCGGGCAAGGCGCTCATCCAGACATGCCTGAACTCTCCGGACCCGCCGGCCGGCTCGGCCTCCGGGGACCAACGTATGTCTGCCACTGGATTCGAGGAGACGGAACTCACGTACAACATTAGCGACGAGGATTCGAAAGTAAGACAAATGGTGTACGGTTCGTCGCATACACATTCGCACGCGCATTCTCTTAGTGGCCAGGGGCACTATTCCCACCTAGAGCAGAGTCATTTGGGGCTTGGGGGTTCACCGCAACACGGGGGGTACTCGCAAGCGTGTCCTAGTCCGCTGCCTCCGCACCACCAAGGCTACGGCCATCCGCAGCATTCGCACCCGCATTCGCACATGACGCATTCACACCCTCAGCGGTAGGGCAGTCACAAGCGTTGTTTTACCGGTTTATTAAATTAATTTCTTATTTTTGGCGCTGACCGAGGTGCCAAATGATCGTCTCGTACTTAGTTTTCGTCTTTCGTGTGATGATGAGAGTTGTTCTTGACGGCTATGCGTTTATAATGAGAATAATGATGAATAAATTACTAACTGTTTCAAAATTGCGGGCGTTCCTGCCAAAGAAATCGAAATTACACGAGAATTGTGTTTTAAATTCCGTAAAATTTTAACAAAAGAGTAGTTCTATTATCAAATTATCAAGAAGAATTATTATGGGCATTGTTCGACTCAAAAATGTTTGAGGCGTGAAATATTAAAAAGTTCTGTTAGTAGCCAATAAAATTTTATTTTAAATAACGGGGAAATCCGGTCTGCGAGTTTGACCAATAAGCAGATTGCTGTGGTACTCGCTAATCACCTTATCCACATGGGCCATTTCATTATTTGAGATTAATTAGGCCTAAAGACAAATTTTAAGAGCATACTGCTTTTGGGGCTCGTTTTGGGGCCGGTTGTTGGAACGCGGACCACAATGTAACGCGATGCTACATTTAATTCGATTTTCGTTGCTATGATACAACCAATCACGAACTCAGTACCTTAGCAACGAAAGCCGAATTAAATGTAGCCTCGTGTTACATTTTGATCCACGTTCCAACAACCGAGCCTGTTTATGATCCTTTCAATATTCATTCTTTTGATTCCCGTGTTGGATCTGACAATCTCCTCAGCGCGTCCATTTCAAGAAATTAATAATTTTTTCTCTGTTTGTGTTCACCTCCACGTTTTGCAGTCAGTAAATTACCGTGGCATTTTTTTTAGATTCTGAGACTGAATAAAACTGTTATTTTGACAAGAAAAATAAACTGTTGGAGCAATGTTAATTCGATTCTTAGCCGATACATGATCAAATATCCGCATATTTGAAACGGAACCATCGGGTATGAAATTTTACCACCATTAATATCTATATTACCAAAGAAAACGTTCAAATGGGAAGAAATATGCTACTTTTCATTCCCATCACTATGTCTCGCTCGAATAGTTCCTGAAATATTTCGGAAAGGATGAAGAAGTAATTTATTAGTTCTTCGATAAAAACCTTATTTTCAATCGAACTTTAAAGATACTGATGGTTTGCTTGAAAGAACGTTCATCTAATGACTATATCTATTAAATTCAGAATGCGCCAAAAGAATTAAAATGTTTCAACTTTTGATGTGAAAGGTCAAATATGCAAAAGAGTCAAATTCTTCAATTCTCACTTGCCATGGTATGAGCAGACACGATTACAGAACTGTAAAATACCAAATGCTTTCATTTTTCCATGACTTACTATTCTTTTTTACTGTGATTTAACCTTTGTTAATTAGCCAATCCCCCCACTGTTTACTCTTCCCAGACAATTTTTAATAATTATAGTCGTTTATGCAAATATGTAAAATTCAGCGGTTCTTACGCAGTGCACACCGAGGAGATAACCCCGTTAACACACATGCACATTCACTTAACCAGATTATATTACCCGCATAGTGCACATTAAATTACCAACTCGAATTTATAGACGGAACTTACATACGCGGAATTTCATAAACAAATAGATTTGCCGGGAACAAAGTCATGCTGCTAAATTGTCTGTTACTTACTGCAAATACCTCCAGTTTGTAATTATATGCGAGTAAAAATACCTTACGAACAGGAAAGGTAATAAAGCGCATCAATTCTCAAACAAATATAATCACTTTCCGACACTTACGGTATTGTTTTAGTGCTAAATAAAGTGTTTTAACACAACATAAGTACTTCTGTTTGGTTATTTGTAAATGAAGAAATATATTTAGCAATTAACATAAAATAACTTCTTGGGGGTAAAAAATCTGCAGAATGCTGGCTAGAATCGACCTGACATATCATTGCTCTTACTTTCAGCGCTCAATTCGATCATCATTTTTGGACCGAAGCCTTTCCCCAACAATCTCCATCTCCCTGGTATTGAGTCTGAGACTATTTGCTCAACCACGTTTCCTTCATCAAAGAATTGTTTATTGACTAAGGGTTCTTTTCTGTTTCAACCGACTCGATTGTCTTGACCTCCAACACTTAACGCTCTACATTTTCGGTTTATGTATTATTTATATTGAGCTCCTTTTTCATATACTTCATAAAACCAGTTTCTCGCTTTGGTACTTATCCTCTTCCTCGATGGTCTCTAAACCCTGCATACAAGTTGGCCACTCCTATGAAGCACAAATGATTTTGTTGTGCAAGGTTATTAGTGCTTCGTTACTGTTCTTTAGTGCTTCAGACTACAAACCGGCCACAGTAACCGTTTATGAGTTATAACACAACAAAGTCACTGCGGGTGACTTCCGGATTAACCACAAAAATAACGATTTACCTTCAGACACTTTCGGAAATTTTAAAATTTTTAACGGTTGTAACTTGAAGCACTAAGAAGAACTATTGAAGCAGTAAAGGTATACGCTCGGGTATACGGAAGTCACCCACGGATATAATTATGAATGTAACTTATAAACTTCTGTTGATGTGCGGTTGAAGCTTGCAGCATTTAGAAGTAATAACGAAGCCCTAAAGACCTAAACAAAAGACCTAAATAAAAACAATGAAGAAATCAATATTTTTGTGGCTAACCCGGAAGTCGCCCAATGATTTTGATGTGTTATAACTCTTCAAAGGTGACTGTGGTTTTTTTGTAGTGTGAAGCACTAAAGAGTACTAAAGAAGAACTAATGGCCTTGTACAACAAAATCATTTGAGCTTCACAGTTGTGGCCAACTCCACGCATTTTATAATAATACCAACTGTCCAATCTTCAACTACTTTTTCCGCCAAAATAATATGTACAAAATTGCTTTGAATAAATCGTTTGCTTCAAATTATTTTACAAACAGAAAGGTGTACCATTAGACATGCTTCAGAAATTTTATAATAGCCCCTATTTTTGAAGAAACCTGCGTAGGTTAGTACTAACCTACACTAAGCAAATTATCTACAAAATTTATGTCTTCAAGGGCAGTTACTCAATAGTTTTATTTCTAACGAGCTTCTTTGTATTCCTTCCTCGATTAATTACTCAATGTCTAACATTTATCGCGTTTTTATAATGACATAAACATTTTATTGGTTACATTTTTCAACTGCAGACCTTTTTAGTTTTATCCTCCGTCGCATTAAAGTTCATCAGAAGGCGGATAACAAAATATGTTTCTGTTGCAATTAATAAAATCTAGACCTAACTAATAAAGTCGACATTCCACCTACAATAAACTTTACATCAGAATTAATCGACTGACATTGTCGATGATCTTTAAAACATGTCCAAAGTGTCCGAGACATGGTTAATTTTTGCATAATTTTGGTATTTTGGTAATTTGTTCCGTTCCTTTTTGTAGGCGGCATTACAATTTTAAAGCTAGTTTTAAATAAAGAACAAAAAACTATCAGACACCTGGAAAGGACATGTCAATGAATTGTTCAAGAAAGAAAGTATAGTTATAGAATGGCTAATTTTAACAAATGTTTACACCAATATTTTTGTGGTTCAACTATTTTAATATCGACAACAAATTTTTGAACATCTATACAGGCTCGGTTGTTGGAAAGTGGATCAAAATGTAACACGAGGCTACATTTAATTCGGCTTTCGTTGCTAAGGTACTGAATTCGTGATTGGTTGTATCATAGCAACGAAAATCGAATTAAATGTACCATCGCGTTACATTGTGACCCTTACGAAAGAAGGATATTGAAAGGATCATAATACAGGACTAGGTAAAAACAACTGGTGGCAATGGTGGCAATGGAATTGATTCCATTGGAAAATCTGAAACGAAGAGGATCGACAAGAACCTATATAGGGAGAAAACTTGAGGGTAATTACGGTCAGAGATTGCCTAAATGGAGTGAAGTAGATAGGTCACAAGATACTATAAACACTACAAAACATATACAGTATGTCCCCGGATGGGGTTAAAAAGTCCGAAAAAATATTTTTTATTTCTCTTCACTCTTCATAAAACCCTGCTTGTTCTTAGACTCCCATCGCACATATTTTTATCCAACTGTTCCAGGAAACATTTTATTAATTTTTTACGCATTTTTCGTCTCTGAAAATTTCCATTGATATTTACACTACAATCAAAATGTATTTAATTCAGTACCGTATGACTTTGGTGACGAATGCAGAATGCTACTGTCCAGTAATTACTAAATTTTCAAAAAAAGTTAAGAGATAAGTTTTATCATGTCGGTACGGAAATCGGCCAAAAGATTTTTAGAAATTGGTTCTGGTCAAATTTTAAAATGAGGCAAAAATAGGATTATTGATTTATATGGGGCACTATTTGAATACTTAAACATTCATGAAAATGTTTTTTTCAATTTAATAATATTTTAATAAGAAGTTCAAAAAGTGCACTAAATTTCTTGTTAAAGGTAAGTACAGACTTGAGCAAATTTACGCACACGAACAGTGTACGCGCACGAACATTCATGCGTGTGATTTAATTTGTTTACGTTCATCTTGACATGCCTGCGCGCACGAACGTGATCCAGTTCGTGTGATTTCACGAAAATATGGCCGACATAGCTCCTGCACAGAATTTTTTATTTCGGTTGAAATTTTTTGGATCCCATGAAATGGGAAATTTTTCGTATCTATCAATTGGATTACATTTTCTGTTGTCCACTCGCCATTCTTTATAAACCTGCATGTTCTTCTGCATCGACAACTAAACAAGAACTGACACGGACCGATGTTTTGCCGTCCAAACTGCGCGCACAATTTCCCTTGAGCATGGCACCGAGACCGACAAGCAACGAATCGCATGCGGGTTATGCGCGCACGAATAATTTGTGCGTGCGAACCAATTTATTAGCGTCCACATTTGAGCATTCGTACGCGCAAACTGTTCGTGCGCGCAAATTTGCTCAAGTCTGTACCCACCTTTACAGACGACATTTTTTAACATCATAATAAAATTGCGTAGGGAATTAAAAAATACAATAAAATATAAGTACCTACTGACAAAAAGATAAATTATAAACATTATAGAAGAAACACAGCAAATGTTTAGAAAGGGATGAAGCACACAAGATTTAATATTTATAATAAGACAATTAGTAGAAAAATGGTTGAGAAAGGTAAAAGGAATATATCTACTTTATTGACCTGAAAAAGCCCCTCGAAAGAGTAAGAAGAAAGGACATTTGGGAAAGTTTGTAAAAAGAAGTAATGAAAAATGTAGTAAAATGTAAAACTGGAAAATGAAAACAATCACATTACAAGAATTAATGTTCGCTGACGACATGATACTGATAGCAGACTCGGAAGAAATATTACAACAAAACCTAATAATTTACCACGCAGAACATGGGGAAACTAAATATGGAAATACACACCGACAAGACAAAAATAAAAAGACAATGGTAGTGACAACACCGAAAAAGAAAAGTCAAATAGGAATAGAACAATAGAAGGAACAAGTTAAAAGTTATAACTATTTAGGCACTGTTATTGAAGACAACGGAAAAATGGATAATGAAATAAATGAGAGAATGGGCAAGGCTGGGAGAATTTATAATATGTTAAGAACCACATTTATAGGAAAAGAGAGATACCAAGAGCGATAAAGACGCAGGTGAGGACGCAGGTATATAAAATATGCCAGCGAATCTTGGACGGCCCCAGAGAAGAATAAAAGTAAGATTACAGCTACAGGAATGACATTTTTAAGGAAAATCTAGAGAATTACAGCATTACTGGACGAGATAGGATAAGAAACAGTAGCTATAGAGCGTCTAGGTATGAAACCAATAACAAGAAATAATACAGGAGATACAATTGGGATGACTTGAAGACTTCAAAGAATGAGAGAAGACAGGGTAACTAAACAAGTATTAGGCTAGAAATACAGGGAAGAATAAAGTAGGACGACTACTCGACCACAAACGAGATGGGAGGATCAGGTGCGCCACGCAGCGGAAGAGAGCGGAATCCATTGCGCATTGGAGCGAAACTGGGCAATTAGCTCAAGATAGGAAGACATGCGGTAATTGTATGTGGAATTGGGCAGTCCATCTCAATAGAACAACGAACGGAAGGTGGACGAAACGCATGTTAAAGTGGAGACCCAGACATGATGCCTACAGGAGAAGAGGACGATCACCAAGGTGGACCGATGGCATCAAGAGAATTCGGAAGAATTGGATGCAAGTATCATTACGGGGAGGGGTTCTGCGAAGCAATGGACGAGGACGACTGATTGAATGGATAAGTCGATTTGAGCAATGCCTTATTGTTTCCATCCAATATGACCTCAGCAGTTATTGATGAACAGTGAGAAGTTCATGCTGAGGCTGCTACCGACCATATAAATCAGCAGTTACACCCATCACCGACTAATAAGTTCGTTCCACCTTTAACTGCTGAAACACGCCTAATTGACTCTCCCAACATATCAGAGTTAGCGAAATATTGAAATTTCACGTGAATTCCGTGATTATCTGTGGAAAAGTGAAGGGTGCTTGAGCCTAGCAAAGAAACTTTTAATAATGAGAAGTAAGTAATTAAAAGATTTCTGCTGGTCAAAAGGTACTTCATAAAGAACATGCATTCGAATCTTTCTGCTAAAACGTCTTCATCAGCATGTCACATGTTATCACTTCTTAATTGTCCATTATCCTATTATAACTTTACGACCTGTTAATGATTTTATTCTTCAGTAATTTGTGCTGTGGGTCCGGCTCCGTTTCTATGCTGCGTTTCGCGATCGCCTTTTGTTTGGTCAGTCGAGCCTAGTAGGCGCGTCTTACGTCAACCCGTGGGAAAAATGTCGACTTTACGATTTAAGTGAGCTGTAAAGGCCCAGTGTTATTTACTGATTTTAGGTGTTAACTTCTTGGATAAACTGTATTACTTGCGGAGATGCTACGGGCAAACAATGATGGAATACCGAAATCCATTAATCTTGTTAATTTACATTGAATTAGCGTCAATGTGCAGTGATAAAATAGCGCTTAATGAGAGTACCAAACTACGATTTTTATACCTTTGACGCACCTAGAATTTTATGCCAAGAAAATCCTAAAAATCACATTTTTTTGTTTTTATAATTTCGCAGTTTAGTTCTGGAATGTTTACTTGCCACCCACATGTGAAAAGATTTTCCACAAATTCTTATCATCTCAATACGTACTTGCACGTCATCACCACTTGAGATGGATGTTCCATGTCCGGGGGAGAATTGGTTCCAAACGGTTGAGATATTCCGAGGGTTAGATTTTTTTTGTGTTCGTTTGGTAGTGTTTCATTTTTCTGTCCGGAGCATAAAACGCTTTGCGAATGGTCCAATTCGGCATAGTCCGTCTTAATCCCATTCCCCCATTTTAATTGGATTTTAGTTCACCTTAGTCTAAGCCGAACTTGAGCCAAATTAGTCCGTGTTAATCCAATTCAGCTCAACTCGGCTCTTTGAAATCTTGTATGTAACAGCTATGGACTAAAATTTTTATTCAGTAACTACATAAGTAGTTACTAAATAAAAATTTTAATTGGATTTTAGTCCACCTTAGTCTAAGCCGACCTTGGGCCAAATTAGTCCGTGTTAATCCAATTCAGCTCAACTCGGTTCTTTGAAATCTTGTATGTAACAGCTATGGACTACAATTTTTATTCAGTAACTATGTAGTTACTGAATTAACTATGTAGTTACTGAATAAAAATTGTAGTCCATAGCATAGATTTCAAAGAGCCGAGTTGAGCTGAATTGGATTAACACGGACTAATTTGGCCCAAGGTCGGCTTAGACTAAGGTGGACTAAAATCCAATTAAAATGGACGAATGGGATTAAGACGGACTAAGTCGAATTGGACCGGATTAAGGTGAACTAAAATCGGAATAATGTCAGATTACGTAAACAACCCGGGTGATTCTTAGAATGCTCTCTGAGTATACGGTCACTAAGGGATTGTACCTGTACGCAACTACCACTATTGCTAATGACAGTTTCTTACAAATGATCCCCAGTATCGCGACACGTGCATCGTGTACGGAACTGCCACTGATTTCGCCTTGTACGGAAATAGGATGTACGGAACTACGACGATACCATTTACAGATATTGGTACGTAATATTCGTAATTGGGATCTGATAATAACTTTTCGATTCGTTGTTATTGCCATTTCATCAGAAGAAATGCACTTTAAAAGATTGTTCGAGAATTGAATAAAAAATCGTAGGTATGCGTTCAAAATACTGAAAGAA
This sequence comes from Xestobium rufovillosum, assembly GCA_963966045.1. Classification (NCBI taxonomy): domain Eukaryota; kingdom Metazoa; phylum Arthropoda; class Insecta; order Coleoptera; family Ptinidae; genus Xestobium; species Xestobium rufovillosum. The sequence continues at coordinate 20,095,015 of OZ014496.1, forward strand.
TTGAAATTTTAATGAAAACTTGTTTTTAAACAAAACTGATAAAATTTATCTCGCAAGAAATGAAAATAAACCTAAAATGTCCGTTTAATGTATAAAATGATAACCATGCTGCCAAAAGTGCGGCGATTCGTTAAATTGTCGGTTCTCCTCGTTGCTATGGGTACGGGAGTCTCAGCAATTTTGAAACAGAACGGTGACCGAGATTTGAATAATTCATCTAGACAGCGAAACCTCACGCGTTGAGTTGCGTGAGATTTATTTCTCGCTGTGGCTCTTTGATTTAGTAATGGCAACAGCTGTTCTAAAAAATTGCTCGGGTCGGTTGTGGGTATGCCGGAGGTTGTCCAAAAGAAATTTGTTAATTTTCGTGAATCATTAAGTTCTGGACCAGCTGATATTGATGTTTGTAATCAGTTTTTAAAATGGTTATTAGGGCCAGAGAATGAGGAATATATTTTCTGATTGACCACAAAATTTAAAAAAGTTTGAAGAATTTCATTTTATGGATAGTCAACATCGTAATAAATTATTACAAAATTCTTATTTTTATGTTCACTCAGTCATACACCAAATCCCACAACCACATAGATAAAAATCGTAAGGATCACAGACTGTGGTGACTTTGGATATTGGTCTATTGGGTCCGTTTGTTGGGAAACTCGCTTCACGCCTAAAATGCGTGTTTCGAAAATTATTTATCCCATTGCGAACAAAAGTTGCCCCATCAGTTACTAGAACAAAAATGTATTGAAATTTTAATTGCTCACGATTTGTTGTAAAAGCCATCCACAAAACTGTACTCTTTGGGAATGGGGCAGACTATCTCGCTAGAACAAGGGATGGAAGGTGGACGAAACGCATGCTAGGGTGGAGACCCAGACATGATGACTATAGGATCAGAGGAAGATCACCAAGGTTTTTCACACTTGTGTCCTCATCATCTTGTGACCGGAGTTATATTAGGACTACTTATTGACATATCGCGTTCTTAGAACATGTGAAGCCACTTGCACTATTATAGTTACTGTTCGGATGAGGTTTCCGAGGTACTAAACGGAATAATTACAGGCGTCGGTATCAATTCCAGCAGGTTATTTCACGGTCGTGTCGCGGTAAGGTTATATATCCTCTTCCTTGACTAAGCAATTAATTGTGCAGAACTTAATGAATCCGAGTCGCGGATATTCATACGTGATATGCAGTATGATTTTTGTATAAATAAATTGAAGAATAACCACGTGCCTCCTTGATCACGAAAATGTTCACATCTGACCCGGGCAACTGGATATAACTGTACCCTGGACGTTTCTATACGTGATATTTTATGCTATATCCTTTAGTTGGTATTACTTCCCGTTGTCCGGAAACGGAAGTTGCAGTTTCGTGCCTGTTTTCACGCGAAATGTGCGTATGCGACTGCCGCTGAAGTGAGAGGAAAATTTGTTGGATTTAACGAAGCGTCGGCAGCACAGTAAAAGGTAAAGCTCGAAGTAAAGTACCTACTTGCACAAAGCAAATGCAACTACAAGAATCTTGGAACTTCTGGTACTATAGTACGACCTTTTTGTTGATTTTCCGAATATTTCAGACTAGTTCATAGTCAGTTTCCTCAGAAAAACATGGTTAAAGTCATTTAATAGGATAACACGATTCCAGTCTGAAAAGGCGTTGCTTGTCACCGAGTACCTGAAACTCGCTTGCGATTGTATAAAATTATAATAAACCTAATCTTTAACAGTAATTACAGTACTAATGAAGACGATAAGAGCAAGTTTCGCTGAAAATAACAAATTGGGGTACTTATTTTGAATTCTCGAAAATAAATTTAAACTTTTCCTTTTCGATTTCAACTCGAGGAACTGGTTTACCAAAGCTTAATGATCAGCATACAATGTGGTGACAGATTTTGCATCTATACAACTGCTCTTCAGTATTTCACAATTTTATGCGAATGTGTATGCGATTGTTTTCCGTTTTAGTGTCGATTGTTGTTCACTGTTGCATGCGTTAGTTAGAAAAGCGATTGCACTGGTAGTGTCTGTAGCGCCATAGCCGTCAAATGTAAAATGCGATTTTAGAAAAGTTGCTTTTGTTTAATTGTTTTGTGCGATATCGCATCTTGTGATATGTCCATTAATCGGTGCGATATTTTGTCGCAGTACGTCACACTGCGAACTGAATTTACTCAGGGTGAAACTGAGCTTTGTGGTACTGGTTCTTTTAACAACTGGCCATCTTTTGTTGATTTGTTTTGCATTTTTTGCTGGTAATGTTTTTGAGCAGGACAGTTTAATGAAAGAATTTAAACATTTTTGAATACCGAAATTAAAAGTAACGTATAAAATTGCGAGTAAAATTGTATACAGTTGAGTCAATAGTGTGGGATTCTTCCATACCACCTCTATTGAACATTTTAGCGAAAAATGTTATATAAGAGACCCCCCTTTAATTTGTGATTCTCTATCATATAAAATTATTTTTGCGAATATTAACAGATGTAGGGCAATTTTTAAATTTCATAATTTGGACAATGAATATTGTAGTGGAGTGAAAGCAATATGTAGGAACAACTTCTGCTGCAAGAAAAAATTGAAACTGTTATACAGGGTATTAGCAATTACTTAACCAAATTAGAAAACTTAAGAACATCATAACTTTGTAATTTCAAATAGAACTCTATTGTTTTTAGGTCATTGTTAGATTCCCCATAATATTTCATTTTGATTCAGGTACGCTTCCCTATACCCAAAATCAACCGTTTTTGCCAAATTTGCATTTCCTTGAAAAAAGTGCCAAATCAGACAACTAAATAAGAACAAACTATAGCAATATTTAAATAAACAGTAACAATTACATAAAAGGTCAACAATTAGCGAATAAACAAAATAATATTATAAAGCATATAGAACAAAAGCAATAGAAAGTTAAATAGAAATTACTAAGAATTAAACAAAATAATAGGTACCTAGGTATTCAGATACTTATAAGATGTGCTCAACATGCTGACCGTTTTGTTGTATGCACAGCTGAATTCTCTGCTGAAATGAATTTTCAGCTCTTCTCTAGACTTCAGGATTAACTCTTAGAAATGCATCACATATTGTTTCTATCATGTCAGCTCGTGTAGTGGGTCGAACTTGGTACACCTGATCTTTAACAAAACCCCACAAATAAAAATCTAACTTGGTCAAGACAGGGGATATATCTGGCCGCAATTTATAGGGCCGCCTCGAGGGCCGCCTCTAGCAATCCATGTGTTGGGAAACTGATTATCCAGGTAGTTTCTTATTTGCGCACTGTAGTGAGCAGGGACACCGTAGTGTTGTATCTACAACCTTCGTGTTACGCCTAATGGCAATTTGTCCAACATATTTTCCAAATCATGTTGGAGAAAATGGAAGTAGGTGTTTCCATCCACATTACTAAAAAATAAGAACCAATAATACGTGTCCTAACAATACCACCCCAAACGTTGATGAACCATCTGTGCTGGTGGGCCATATATCGTACAAAATGGGGATTTTCAGTCGCATAATAATCCAAATTATGTTTGTTCACATTTCTGTTTCTGTGTAATGTCGAATCGTCACAAAATATGTTTGTGTATACATTATGACAGCTAACAAACAATTTCTTTCACTTTCGCCCAAAGTGTATACCAGGTCTATTAATTCTTGTTTTGCAAAATTCATTTTCACTTAAGAAAACTTAATTCTCAAATCAACTTAAACAAAGCGATATTAACTGCGAAACAAAATTTATGACTTAACTTTTTTCATAGCCAACCGAGTATTATCAAATCATATTTGCTAGATTTATCTGGAAAATACAAATATTTCAAAAACGGTTAATTTTGGAATAGGGAAGTGTATTACAATAAGAAAGGCAATTTTATGGGGAATCCAATAATGGTATAAAAACAATAGGGTTCTATTTGAAATTAGAAAGTTATGGTGTTTTGAAATTTTCTAATTTGGTCTTGTAATTGCTAATATCCTGTATAATATTTTCGATTGTTTCTTACAGCAACAGTTATTCCTAAATGTTGCTTTCATTCGTTCAAAATATTACTGCTACAACTTTATTCGATTCCGAGATATTAAAATTTCAAAATTGTTCTGCATCTGCAAATGTTCGCAAGAAATTGCCCATAACTCAAAAAAAATATTTCGTACAACCTCATAGTAAAATCGATCAAGGAAATGAAGTCAAATACAAGGTGTTCCATTTGAAATAACGAAGTTGACCTGCATGCAGCAAATATGGGGCAAACTGTATAGCTAAAAATAATTTTAGCTGGAGCGACATGTCACTGGAAACAACTTTGTATGGAAAGTTTTTTAGTATTTCTAACTGTAAAGGATATAACGAAGAATCCCGTACAATTGACTCACCCTGTATAAAATTGAATTTTGTTGCTAAATTAAAGTGCAACACAAGACTACTATTTTTAGTGGGTACTAGGAGAGATCAGTATTTACGTAGTTAAACAATATGCCTAAGGTAACCTTAATCATTCAAGAAATCGGGTTTAAATATTAGGCCTGCCATTAAGTACCCAGTTTTAAATTTCTTCAGTTTTAAATAAAAAGAAATTGAAGGTAATTTCTTTATTTAAAAAAATTAACCTATTGAAATCTCAAGTTTTCTGTTAATTTAGTTTAGATATTGTATTTTATTATAAAAACATATGTAGGTAGTTTCGGATGAAAGTTCTAGTCATTTAAGTGCATATTAATCTCCAAAAGATCATCTTGCTAAGTTGTTAGGGCCAGTACCACTCAGCTGAAAAGAATTCAGCATCCGAACCGGCCAATAATTGACAGCTCTGGCTCTCGATGACGCCGAACACGTAGACAGTTGTTATCTTACAGTTTTTCTCTAAAATCTCACGTAACTTTATTTATAGTCGGATTATGTTAGCAAACACGGTAATTTCAGCCCACTTATAAGGCCTTTACGAAACGCACTATTGGCCAGGTAAGAGTTACTATGTAGGAGGCACCATCTGCGTTGGTGTTACACTTATTTTTAGGTCGTTGCCCCCCGAAATTGTCTAATTTGAAATACAATATTTCTCTGGGGTGGAATGGTACAGTTTGGTATGCTTAAAAGACTAATTTGTTATGTTAATTCGCTGAAATAGAACACCTGATATTTTTCTCGATCCAAATTTAGCTGTTTTTTTGTACTTACTTGTAACATATGTAGTTAAAAATACGATGTAAATATGATACTGTTGTAATTTTGTAAATACGTTAGGTAGATTAATTATTTAAACAAATAAATCGTTAGCCAGTGCTGTTGTTGTTTAATTCAGGCCTGAAATGCGGCCATCAAAGATGTATTTTTTTGTACATAAAACAAATGTAGAATTTATAATTTTTATTTTATTCTGTAATTAATATTATTTGTACAAAGTATTTTTATTATTAATTATTAATCGTACTTTTAAGTATTAAATTATGAATTTTTATAGACACTTTTGAAGTCAGTGGCGCGGTATTAGGAGTTGCCCAGGGCTGAATTATTGTTTTTATTTGAGTCATTTGCCTGAATTTGGTTCCACATTTGCGACTAAAAAACAAAATTCATATTTGCTAAGGCACTTTAAAATGGATGAAATTTTAAGATAATTCTGATAATTCTCTGAAGAATTAGTAATAATTAAATAAATTTATGGAAGTTCGAATTAGCAATCTAGTTTTTATAAATTTTTTTGCTATCTTTTCGTAATCTTAGAAATTGTTGTCTACGTGTCCATTTTAAAGTATTATAGGTACTAATGGAGGACCGAGCGGAGGACATATGGTATCAGTTAAACTTGTAAAAGTAACCAAAAATGTAGTCTAGATCTACCCTTTTCCGTTGGTATGCAACTCTACGCCTCATCATAAGACTGGACACGTTCCTCCATTATTTGCTATCCTGAGCATTTCCTCAAAAAGGAACTTTCTACATCCCCCAACAATATACGAACAGTAATCTACTCAGGGTTCAGAGCCTACCTCTTTTTTATTCCTGTCGTCAATAGTATGATAACTCGAGAATTGGATAATGTAGTTATCTGAAAGAATGTAGTTGCACCATTAAGGCTAGAAGAAATCCTTTATTCTAGATAAGTGTGAACAGACAGTAGTCCTTAAAAGAACGTTGCCATAGAAACGTATAATACGCGATTTCTTCTCTTTTCTTGCAAGTAAATATATATAAATTTGACGTTTTCCGCGCCACAGCAACCTCGATTATGCTATAATAGGATTTTTTTTAATTGGCTTCGATTGAATAATGAACCTCGTTATGCGTAGGAAATGCATATGTAATGAACGTATGATTTGAAAAAAGCATATAAAGTTGTTGAGATTTCGCATGTGTTCTGCATTTTTTTTTCAATGTAGGTCTGTTAAAGCTAGGGCTGATTCGTTCTTGGGGTGGTGTGCGTCATGAGATTTTCACCCCTTTTTTATTTCCTGGTTACCGTTACTGATCCACGAATTATTTAAACGCTACTAATATTTAATTGCCCGATTTTTTAAAATAAGGCGAAGAGTGGAACCAAATTCTGAAGCTTTTGGCGTTGTGCTGCAGCAGTATTGAACTTGTGCAACTTTGAGGTCGTTTTGTAGCCATTTTAGTGTATTGAAAGCATGTTTTTTGAGATCGATATTTATGGTTTTGTTGTTTATTTTAAGTTTTTCCTCGCGTTGTTTTGTTTTCCCGCACGAGCTTTTGTTCTGAAAGCATGCATTCTGTACATACCGTCGCATTGTATGACAATAGCTTAATTAATTGTAATAGACGCACGGTATGTGCACAATGCACCCTGAATTATTTATATAAATGCATTTTTATGTTTGTTCTGGACAAAGTGAAAACTGAAAGATTCTTTCTCTGTTGTGTACCTTTACTTTTTTTAATTTTTGAGTTCGACTATTATTACACGCCAGTTATTATACGAATCGATTTCGGTCGATTATTGTTCCGTAAATGTGATAATAAACATGTTTTTAATGTAGAGTTTTTGTGCCTTTTGTGATATCATTGCTGTTGATGTTTTCGCCGTCTCACACATTAGCATCACGCTTTGGAAATAAAGTTCCTCGACGGCTTCTCAATTTATGTAACTTATTAATTAAATATTTCCGATATGGATCTTATGGTTTGTTAAGGAGAAATGTCATTTGTTTCTCATGATGTGTCAGTGGCCGATTTTTGCCATTTCCAAAAAGAGTGATATAATTTCTTGAAATCTAGAGCACTTTGCTTCCTTCTTTGTGTTCAAAACTGCTTTGTTGTAGGCTGCTAGAGTGTAGCAATTACCATTTTGATGTGACATTTGAAGCTTAAAGATTATAAGCAAATGAAAACATTTTGCCTTATTTGGGAAAGTTCAAAATTTAAATTGCTTTCCTGCATAAGATTCGTTGCAAATGTATATGGGACAGTGATATCAAATTATCTTAAAGACGATAAAAACGAGAACACCTAGTGGTTTCAGTGTATGGATAACTTTGGATTCAATTTGTGTATTAAATTTGGTGTTCAGTGCAAAGTCAATACAACCCTTTAACGAAAAGTGTTTTTGGTGGAAAGTAGGTTTTGAAAAATGGCCTCGAATATGCATAAGATAATGAGCAAAATGTTGACCTCAGCAATAAACACTGGTGGTTTGATGCTTTATTGTGAAAGGCTATTTAAGTAAAAGAAGAAATAAAAGTCTAAATTCTGATGAACCTGCTAGTTAAATTCTGGGTCTGGGTGTTAATTTTGAGTTCTCGGAGTTTTGGATTTTACATTTCCCGAATTTTTTCCAATGGCACGATTGCAAAGTACATATTTATTGGCACCACAATTTTCACCACGTTAAAAGCCCTTGATTTGCCTCAGATCTACCCCTTTACGTTTGTCTTTTATTAAAAGTCTTAAATTGGTTGAAGGTTCCGAAGCTTCCTTCAACTGTGTCTAGTAAATCTATAATATTCTTTAAACGAAAAAGGTGTCTAAAATTCTCGGAAAATGTAAACATAAAATTGGGTGACAGCCAACTACATGCTTTCAGCTGATTCTTTCTCACGTAACACTTGGTATCCACTTGACCTTTTCTTAGTGTACGGCCAATAGCATTCTCTCCCCTCTTTTTAATTTGAAAGAAATCTTCCTTTGCTTGATCATCTTCTAAAAGTCTTGGATAGATTAATTCTGGAATTCTTCAAGTTTTCGTTCCATTTTTGGCAAAGAAAATTTATCAGTAAGGTTTATTATTTATAATTTATTAGTAAGATTTTGAAGTAATTTTTGTCATTTGTTGTTAATTTCTGGAACAAAGACATTTAAAATTTTCTTTTAACCAGCACAAAAATGAATATCACTCACTTAAATTTTATTAATTTAAAAATCAGTTAGGTATTTGGAAAAGAAAAATGAAAATATTACTAAAGTAAAACTGATGACTTACCTTTAAACTTTTAAGTAAGAATAAATAAATAAAAAACAACACAGTTATAAATATATTTTATTTTGGAGTGAGGGGGTAAATCAGATACAAAATATACTCAATATATTATATTTTATTCAATAATTAAATATGCATATATATTTTTTATTGTGCATTGTTTATAAAAATACAAACTTTATTTCTTAAAGCTAATCAGCAGAGTTTGGAAAACATTTACAAGTAATGAATAAAAGAAAAATAAACAAAATAAAAATTTACTACCTAACCTACAAGTTTTTATCGATAAAATTTGTAATTAAGTCCTGGGAACTAGGACTGCTAGGAGCGATTGGCATTTGCTCATCATCTGATGTTTATCATTTGACAGCCTACATCTAAAATTATATTGCCTGTATTTTAATCCTGTTTTTATCCCGCTTATTATTTGTAATTGAAATTATATAGCCTCTAAGTGTCTTAATTAAAAATTATAAACTACTCGATCATTTGTCGCATTTACGCTACTTACATACGTTTAACTATTAGGTACCATGGCACAACAGAAAGCATTAAAACAAACTTCAGCAAATATATAAAATAAAATGGCAGCTTAAGTAACAGTAGAACTAATTGTTGATTTAAATGATCCCATTGACATAAATAAACCAGGTAGATTGCTCGATAAACGATCTAAACGTGCAGAAACTTCATACTGTCATTGTTAATGAGAAAATAAATAAACAATAAAGCGCACAATTTTCTAAAAACCTCGTTAGTTATAACCTTTTAGTTGGCAATATTTAATTCTTGTGACATTCTTTATATATTTATGTCATGGGGATCTCCGAACTGGTCCTCGCCCACACCTGAAACAAGAAGCACTTGTTATAAAGTGTCTCGCGTGCATAATAACAGTGCTACTGGAATAAGCGAAACACTTTATGGTGATTACCTCTTCAAATTAAATTTTTGTGCGTCGACGAGTGCGACATAAATCAACCGTCAATTTGTCTGATGAGATTCGTCACGCTTTGAATTTTTAATGAGCTGATTGAGGATTAAGCACAAAATGGATGCCAGATGCTCGTATGATGCAGGAAAGATTTTTACATCGTGAATTAGATGTTCGAAAGTGTATCGGACATCGTGGAAATTAGATGCTTTAAAGGTTTATGAGAAGGTTTAAAATCAGATTAGAGCAGTTTTCCTGAAGTCTGGTCTAGTTGAGCCAGGTCATCTCTGGTCGGGCAGGGCCGTATTTGCACATATTTTACATTTGACGACTCAAAATATCAGAATAATAAACAAAAAAAAAATAATAAAATTGGCATCAAAAACATTATTTGCAGGACCAGACTGGAAAAATTGTACCACTCGGCATAGTATGATTGCAAGCCGTCAAGTCACAATAATACTCGCGGCACTGTAAAGTACAGGTAACTACATGCTACAATGGAGGCCGGTCCACATTAGATCAGGTTATGTCGGATTAGCACAGGTCGGGATTAGGCATAGGCTTAGTCATTTAAGTGGCACCGTCAGATATGCAAATGTTAAGGTCATCAGTATAACTTCGCACCATATTTGAACTTAGTTCGTACAAAAATATTTACCTCTAAAATGTTTTGCTTTTCGCGTGGGGCTAGTGGAAATTCCCACTCGAACAAATAATTATTTCAAAAGTTGGTGTCTGCGTTTTGCTTTTTAATAGCCCAGAAATAAGGAAATAAGTTCCTAAACCTGTAGAAGTTAATTTTTGTTCGAAAATAATATTAATTTTACGTCTTGCAAAAGTTTTTATTAACCTCTCTACCTCTACGAAAATAAACACTTAGCCTGCTCGCATATTAGCGGGTTTAAAGCGGGACGAGGAGGGTTGGGTTGGAAAAATATTAAATAAGAAAGTTTAAACGATAGCGGTGTACCCTCTCCAACCCGCCTTGACCCGCTGCAATGGGAGAGCTTCCGTTTGACGTTTAATAATGAACAAAGATGCTTAATAACAAAAGGTAGCAAATTATTTTGTTTCACGAAGAAGGGGGAAGTACATATGGTACTAAAAAGATAGCAGAAGTTTTTAAAAATTTCCCAAGTGTTTCTCCACTTTTAATTTTAGTTTTATTATTTAATAAGTATTATGATTATGATGCTCTTTTTGGAACAATTGGCTTTAAAATATTTTTTCAATAAGTGGAATATTCCATCCACAACTTTTTGAATAGTCCACGTATCTGTACCTTCACGAATACCACAGGTGTGTCTTATTCGTGGAGTTGTTTAACTTCGCAAGAAAAGTGATTCACTTACCTAAATCATTTTTCGAACAATAAGAAAGCAAGACGTGTCTGAATTAAAAATAATTAATATTTTGCTAGCGTCTAACACCTACTAGGTATTTTTTTTAATTGCACCTCACGCTTTTTATAGCTATTCTCATTATATTATTTTAAAATTAATTACTTTATAAAAGCAACGCAATAAGCGTTATTGAATTTTTCGATGTGGGTGTTCAATGAAACAAATTTGAATAATTTTGCAAAATTTTTAAAAAATACAAATTTTTGTAACATTTTCCAAACATGTAGATCCATTAAGTATCACAGGATAATTTAGATTTTCCGAAGTAAAGTTTCTTTTATTTAATTCTAATGTTTGTGATAAATGTAATAAAATTTTGCTCAAAAATAATGTTTCAAATTTTTTGTAACTAGATTCAATCGGAATTATAAATACAATAATTTAAAAATAAATAAAGTAATTCTGCGGCAATTTTAAAATTCGTAGTGAAACAATTAAATTTTAGCTTCTGTAAATTATTCAAGTAAATATTAGTAAAGAAGGCGTTGAAAAACAGTTGCGCAACATAAAAACTAAAACAAAGTGACGCAACAGCAAACCATATGGTCACTAAACTTCCCACAAATTAATTTAAAAACTAAAAAAATTTAAAAATTTTATTATTTCCTATTATTGAAATCAACCCTTAATTTAATTCCGATAGAACAATAGCACAGCAATGATATCATAGAGATTAAAAAGCATGCGATACCTTTGAGCGGCTGGCTCTGTGATTTTCGACATCAACGCTGGCGCTGACCGACTTGTGGACCAGTCGGGCGGGGAGCGGGCGGGCGCACCTGTTCACCTTTCATCCCCTTGCGAAGTCCGCGACTACCCTGCGAAGCCGACAACCTCGTGGAATGCTTCTTCACATCTCATCTCACCCCCTGAAGAAGTTACAACCACCCAGTGTTAAAGACGTCGCGACTGCGACGCCTTTTCGCACCAGGTGTATCAGGGTCGACGCACCGGCGGCGAGTTCTATGGAAGAATGATTCACGTGTGTTTGTATTTTGGATTTTCGGGCAGTAGTTGAGTTTGAAGCGGGCGGATTTGGGGTTAATTTGGTCTGGCCGGTGGAAATATTTTGTTATCGTGAATTTTGCCGATTTTTTCGTTACACAGTTTGGGAAAATTACAAGTTTGTAATATAGAACTGAGTTTTGAAATTTATATTAATTTATTTTTTTCTTCCTAATTGCCTTATTGTTAGAATATCGGCGTTTTTCGGTATCCCCCAACTTTAAATCCTAAATTTTATAACGTTTTTAAGCATAATTTTTATTTTTTCATTTTTTTGAAAAAAATGTGTAATGATGAAAAAAGTCTCTTAAAATTATATTACATTAGAAACTGTCTGCAAATAATATTTGAAAGATTTTTTTTATGTTTTTTGTTTTGACACTTTTTTAGTGTACCAAATGTTCACCCCCGGCGAGTATTTTAAGCGTTAGTAGCGTTATTGGAACAAGTTAAATAGCAAACAAAAAGGCGTTAATATAATATTTTTGAATTGGACTTACCCTAGAATCCTTGCCGCCCGCACTTCTTGTTCGCGAAGGATGTCGTCCGGCTGTCGATGGGTGACTGCCGCGGTCCGCCGTTCTCCATGACTCACAACCGTTTGGAGGCGACCGCGGCCGAGGTGGGCCCCTCTTGCCCATAGATGGACAGCGACCCTTTTATGGGCTGTATTGTTGCTACCGGGCTTGGGGTTCGAGCAAAAAAAATAGCGCGCGGCACGTGCTATTGTTTTCTTCTTCGAGAAGAAATGATGATGGGTTCGTGTAATTTTGCGGTTGGAGGAATGCGGGGATTTTTTTGTGAGCTGGTGGTTCGGTCTGCGGACGAAATTTATTTGAGGTTGTTGAAGGAACGCGGTGTTTGGCGACGTCGGTTATGTTTGATATTCCGGGACCCAATTAAATGCTGGGTTGTTGGTACGTGGTGGGATTTAATTGGATGGGGTACACGGGGGAATAGAGTTCATTTTTGTCAATATTTGTGCAGAATTGCAATTAACTTATGGCTTCATTAGCTCCAAATAATGGGTACAAAAATTTATTATATAAATTATACTTAATCTCCTCTTCTTGTTTCCTTTACTGTCTTCATCTGGCGTATTCTTTCGCGTGTGCCTGTTACAAGCATTGTGCTTCTTGTTCTCGTCTCTAATAGTGTGCTTCATCTTCTTGATAATCCTTTTAAAGTGGAGGAATTGTCAACACAGCCAGATTAAATCGCAGCCGCGCTAGTCAATTCAAACTTCCACAACGACGCAATTTCGAGAGTGGGAGTGTGGATGTGGAAATGTGGATACAGAATGACTTTAATTTTTCCTCGACATGCGATTGGGAAGGAAAATTTAAAAAAGTCGAAGATTTATGTTTTGCGGCAACGGTAGGAACGGTAGGCATTTAAACATTATGACCCTGGATCTAGGCAACTACTCGCCCACTAAAATGCCGTTAATCGATACTTCAAAAAATAACATTAAAACTCAAATGAGTGGGTGTCTGTCTGGCGTAATGGCGACCCTTATTTGTCCTTTTGGACCAGAACCCTTTTTTTGTTCAAAAGAAAAAATCGTCATAACAAAAAAAAGAACTGCGGTGAGGTGTGAACCCTCAGTGTGACGGCATGGTAGGATGAGATCACAACCAGTAAACCACCAACGTGTGGTGGCAAGAACAGCTACGAAACTAGTATATAAGCCGATAAAAACTGCAGTTTAAGTCTCTTAGCTAGATCCAGGTTCATAATGTTTAAATGCGGACGGTAGGGGCATAAAATAAAGAGTAGGGCAGGGTCGGGTCGCTTTTAACAAAATGAAACTATAAATATGCTGGAAGGATAGCATAGCAAAAAATTACGTGTTTGTGAAATATGGTGCAACAGAAGGATGATGAAGATATTATGGATAAATAAATTATATAATTATAAGCGTATACCGAAATATGCTTCGCAAAGGAGCTATAGCTTTCTAAAAGAGAAGGCCTGAAGACGTTTCCTTCTAAATATCTTCGAAACAAGTCCAGTTAAAATTATGAAATTTTATGGAATGTGTAAGAACCAAATGCTGAATCTTTTGCTGTAAACATAATTTTTAAAATTTAACAGGGGCGTCTCAAATCTGGGGGCGGTGGAGGTAAGATTTACCCCAACTTTTTCCATAACATGTCGTTTTCAATTTTTCCGGAAATTTTTCCATAAAAATTTGCAACTTCAGAGTTTTTTGCAAAAAAATGTGCTCCTGTTTCGTTTACGTATCCAAACGAAGTTTTCCACTTCTTGTAGGAATTTTTTGGGCATGCAGCGAAATTTTTAAATCGATTATGCTCGATAACGGTGCCTCCTATCATAACGAGACAGGAGCACATTTTTTTTGCAAAAAACTCTGAAGTTTCAAATTTCTATGGAAAAATTGAAAACGACGTGTTGTAAAAAAAGTTGGGGTAAATCTTACCTCCACCACCCCAGATTTGGGACGCCCCTGTTAAATTTTAGAAATTATGTTTACAGCAAAAGATTCAGCATTTGATACTTACACATTCCATAAAATTTCATAATTTTAACTGGACTTGTTTCGAAGACATTTAGAAGGAAACGCCTTCAGGCCTTCTCTTTTAGAAAGCTATAGCTCCATTGCGAAGCATATTTCGGTATACGCTTATAGGAGTTTTTTGTCTTATTTTTGACCACAGAACACGCTGGTAAAATATTGCCCGCTAATTTCGGGCCACCTGTATATAGGGTCAATAAAACTTATATTTAGAACTCGAAGGTAGTCAGGAAAGTATTCATTGCTTATCCTAAATAGTTTTATCTACCTAATAAACCTATAATACAAGGTTTCAGTTGAACTCGGGTCATACTTTGCTAAGGAAACTACCTTTATTTTTATATATGCTGTACTTTCCAAAAAGTTTAAATTAAAATTATCATTGGTTGATTTGAAAAGTTTCAAATTATTGATATTTATTTTATGACTCGAGGCCATACTAGACTTATCTGTACCGCCATATTTGTAATTAGACACAAATGCCCCTTAAGGGTGGGATACGCTACGACAGGACAGGAGATCGGTAGTACATGTGTAAGACAGAAATAGACATAGCTTTAGCAACCGCTTGGTACAGACAGTCCAGCAGAAAATTGAAATAACGAAATTAGGCAAATGTAGTCTTAAAATAAAGCTAAAAGATCGGTGAGTATGCTCACATATTTTATTTGGCTGTTAAATAAAATCCGAATATACAATTTGTGTGTGAATAATGCTAAGATTTCCGTTAAAATTTGCCAGTTTTCAACTTCGTTTATTTTAACAACAGTGTAAATATGGCAAATAAAATAGTTATAAGCGTATTCTACCAACCCTCATATTTCTTTTAAACCATAATTCATGTCTATAAGTAATACAGTTTTTGAGCTGGACTGTCTGTAGTAACTCCGTCTCAGAAGCTAGGAGAACGCTTCTCGGGTACTCGAATATCCCAGCCTTAAAACGAGTTAAAATATATCGAGTTAATTGCCCGATATATTTTTGACCACAATTTCCGCATGCTCGAATATGTCAGCGAAACACGCGTGGATTTTAATCACTGTGTTACTGTTTTGACGTGCGGGATAAACTTATAAAGTCGTAGGGGTAATATTTAGTAGCATTTGGATAATGGTAGTTGGTAATGATGTACATAATTGGTGGTCTTTGATATTTCTTGGTAATCTTACTGGTAGTTTTTGGTATTCTCCGACAGTCTTGCCGAAAGTTTTTGGTAATCTTACTGGCATTCTTTGGTACTCTGTTGTAATTTTAGTGGCTGCCTTTGGTATTCGCATTGATAATTTGCGCAATCTTGTAGGATTCTCGATACATTGCCCTTTGGTATTTTTTTAGTAGTTTTTGGTAGTTCCTAAGTAATGGGAGTCTGGTGTATATTTATTTTAGGTTGGCTATGCCTCGCGAAACAATATGAATGTAATAAAAATATTAAAAAATTACGATACAAAATTTAAAGCCCAGGGAATATTTTAAACAAATCCTTATGGACTTATCACTAAACTTGATGTAATGTTTTGCTTCCATTTAGCAAGGTAGAGTTGAAATATCCAAATATGCATCCAAGAAAAGTACTTATCATATTTGCAGAAACTGCCAGTGTCTGTTTGCGGGACGGCGAACGCAACGAACAGTTCAATTTTGCACAATAAACAGCGAATAGTGTATCTGATGTTAAAATCTGCAGTATATCGGCCTGGTTTATCACGAATATCTGGATCTGGGCAGCGATGGTAATCAGCCTGCTCCTCGTTCTTGTTGGCCGCTTGTTTTCGCTAGAGCCGCTCTTAAGTAAGTAATGGCTGCTTATGCCGCAATTACACGAACAATGGCTATTATATTGTTATCCAGTTACTTTGGCAAAAATATTGACTTATTATATGCAAGACTGTATCTGCCGCCGCAGACGTGTAGGAGTTCTGCGGCCATCCGTTTGCGCTAACACCAGCATCTGGTCATAATCTGCTTTTCTTTGCAACAGTTCCGTATGAATTTTCTAAGCTTTTTAGCACTTTAACTTGCAATAACGAGAAACTGATTCGCTGGTATAAGACTTGACTGTTTGCTTGAACGTTATACCGTAAGGGGTCGCGCCGGAAGAATTTATTAATACTTAACGAATCCCGAATCCGGATGTTGTAAGTAAATACTTGTATGGTTTAGGGAGTAAATGCGCTATAAAATAACGAATCGTTTGTGGGCTAAAATTGGAAGAACGAAGCTCTCGAATTATTGAAAATGAAGAAGTTTTCAGCGCAAATTGCATGAAGAGGATGGAAATACGTAGATGAAATTTTCTTTTACAGAGGTGAATGAGACTGCTTTTGAAGGGAGAAATGGTTGATGAGCAAGATACTCTTGGGGGGGGGGGGGGGTGAAGCGTATTGCTGGTAAGCGCGGAGCGAATGAAATTATAAATCTGAGCAATCCGGCGATCGCTTTCCAGGCAGAAAACACTTCAATCTCCGTATGTGCGCAGGAGATAATCAGGAGGTCCTTTTAATAGCAGAATCCAGGCTGACAGTGACAACAAGGTTGTCCTACGGTAGGAGGAAGACCACCAAGAAAGTAAAGGAAACGAGAAAGATGGGCTCATAGCGAAGACGTACGCCAAATTTCTAGGGCCGGAACCCATCTGGCAGATGGCATCTGCCGTATCATACAGCCAAAAGAGCAATAAAGGATGTAGTTGTTGAGAAGATTTTGTTTCTTCAGTTAAATAAGCATCTAAGCATTAATTCCATACTCTGTTACAACCTCGGTTCCAACCAATCTGGGTTGAGAAAAGGATATATAAAATTGGGGGTTACTGATGACATTCTTGAGGCTGCAGATGCAAATAAATTAACTGCTGTGGTTCTCCTTGATTTTTCAAAGGCTTTCGGCACCATCCATCATGGGATTCTTTTATTTATTTTACAGTTTATTGGATTGGACGAAGACTCTGTTAGTCTGTTAAATAGTTGCCTGTCAGGAAGATTCCAGTTTGTGAAGGTCGACAACATGAAATTAGTGCCTTAATTGTCAGTGTGGGTGTGTCTCAGGGTTCAGTACTGGGTCCTCTTCTATTTTCAATTTTCACATGTTGTGTCCTTAAGTATATTACACATTTTTTACATGTACGCTGATGGTATACAACTTTACTATTCCTTCGGATTGTCTCAGTGGAAGATGGCAAAGTCAAACCTCATCGAAGATTTGCTAACCATCACAAACTTTTCTAAACAACATGGGTTGCACCTAAATCCAGTGATGATTCTTGGTCGAGAAAAGAGTGTTAACAACATCGAAATTAATAAATTTAACTTGGAAATTTATGGGGTTGCGGTTCCGATTGTGGAGTCCTCGAGGAATTTGGGTTTCCTGGTCGATAATTCTTTTAGATATCGGTGTGACATTAGTAATTGTATTCAGAAAGCTGTTCTTGGGTTAAAATTGTTATATATCCTCATCGGAATTACTTATCAACAAAAATTAAAACAGTTCTGTGCGAGTCGTTGGTTCTATCGAGTTTTGTGCATTGTTGTCCTATGTACGCTTTTTGCTTAGATGTTGTTACTCGAAACAGAATTAAAAAAATACAAAATTCTTGCTTGCGATTCATCTTTGCTATTTGAAAATATGAACATGTGTCCCACAAACTGCACGAACTCAAATGGTTGAACTTCAGTGGTTTAAACTTCAATATCTGTGTCTGTTTTACAGCATTATAAGTAACAAACAGCCTTCCTAGTTGTACAACAAAATACAATTTCGTACTGACGTCTATCATCTAAACGTTCGAAACAAGGGTTTGATCGCCCCACCTCTGCCCAGCACAGGACTGCTCTCTTTGAAGTAAGGACCCAATGATGAAGGAAGGAAGAAAAAAGACTATTAGTAAATGTGTGTATGTATTGCATTTATGGCCACTTACCTCGCTCAAATTTACAGGTTTTTGAGCAATATAGATAAATATTTTTGTAATCGGTCAAAGTAATTTGTGCTGAGAGCAAACCCGCCATTCATAAAACATTTATGCTCGTGACGTTAGCTGAAAATGGTAAAATCCTGGGAACGCATATACAAAAGCACTATACAAATACAAACAGAAAAATTAGCAGTTTCTTAACTTAATATAGTCGTCAAATACTTTTACGAATGGAATAAATACGATACTCAATTATGATGTTTAGCCACATATGGATTCCCTAATAGCTTTATTAAGTTGTATTGTATCTGTAGCGGCGAAATCGCTACGATACTATGGGAATTTTTTAAGGCGAAAGGTACTGAAATTGGCGCTCCCGCTTAAAACAATTAATTGAATTTACACCTTATTGCATTTTAAAGCCTTACGTTCAAGAATGTTTGCACTAATTTTGGTGTAAATATTTGTTTGTTGAGTTGGGCGTAACTAGGAATTTTACTAATCGTTTTCGCTGTTGGTTCCTCTTGTATTTACTACATTCCTTTTTAGAAGTGATTGTACAGGTTGCGAATGATACAGGTAATCACACTAATGTGGGAGATATCTCCTCACCTCAGGCAAGATATTAAAACGTTTAACATTGTACTTAATACCTTTGGAAACAATGATGATTCATTTAATTTTTTAATAAAAAAGCTCTTAGGGCCATAAAGTATTTTTAGCGCCCTAGGGCGATAAAATACTATTTACGCTCGCTTCTCAATCACTAAACTATACATTATAGACCGATCATCCATACATCTTTTAGCATCGTGTTTTATAGTCTCTTGCATTTTAAGTTTGTCTCCAAACTTCCTCTTCTATATTTACGGGTCCGGAGTACGTAATTACGTTACGTTTGTTCCATTATGGCTGCATGGCGTACAGCAAATCAGTATAATTTTTCCCGCCAAAGCTATGACGCAGATAGCGCAATCGAGCAACAGACAAAAATGTTTGAAACAATAACGTCTATCTGCCGCAGAAAAAGTTCTAAAGAATCTTAGTGATACAACAGTATCACTAAGATGCGTACTAGTACTTTTGCGTACTTTTGCAATTGCCCAACTCGTGCTACGCACTCGTTGGGCAAATTTCGCACGCGTACGTTAATAAAACTCATATCCCACTTATATCGTAATAGTCATTTACGAAACGAGTGCGAGAAGACATTTTTCGCGCATGAGCGCAATGTTTGAAGCACGAGCGACGAAGGAGCGAGTGCTTCATTTGCGCGAATTTTTCACTTCTGAATACTGTTCGCACATTTTTGTGTTTCACTACTCTAGTAGTGTGGCTCAAGTAAATTTTCTTGCAAAAACTGTAAACTGCATGTTATTTTTTGTTGGTTAGTTGTTACTGCTTGATCTTTTGGTAACATTGGACACTTTCAAAAATGTCCGGACATTTTTGAATGTGTCATGTCCATAAATGTCCATGTCCGGACATTTAAATCGACACATATCTAAATGTCTAACAACACTAGTTCATCCTCTTATTTTTAAATAGAAAATAATAATTTAAAGATAGGACCGCCGACTAATCCTCCCAGATTTATTCGGTTGCCGCTAAAGCAAAAAACCTTGAAAATTCCAAGCTGTAGAGGTTCCGTCTGAAGAGTTTGCAGCTGTGATAGAAACCAATCATAATAGATTGTGACAATATTTTGCATAATCCTAATCACACTTTTGGGCGACAGGTGGCAGCACTTTATAGACTAACAGCTAACTCAACACCGGGAGATGTTGAAGGAATTCATTTCACAGCTGCATTGCTGCAATCTCGATGCCCGAGGAAAAACTTCTCATTCGCAGAGATGTCAAAAGAATACTGACGGAAGTCCAAATATATTATATTCGTACCGGCCTGCTACTTTTTTGTGCATAATTATTATTTCTCGCTTACTAATTACTTAAGCAAATATGTTAGTCGTGATCATGCTAATAGTAGATGAAACGTTGTAAGATGCTTTTATCGTAACTTCATATTATGATACACGATGGGTTCCCGTCTTGTATCATAATATTATGAACTGTTACGATACTTATATCTTGAATACTGTGATGTAACTAGCTCGCAAAATATCACTTTAGCGAAAGAATCTGGATGTGTACGGACGAGGCACCAGCCGAATGAGCTCGCTAAGGCATTTTGTGTACGTGTTACAAAAATTTTCTATATTTTGTCCAAACATAAAATTAGATGATTAATAATGTAATAGTTTCCGATTTTTATAGGAAATCTAGCATTCGCTTAAAATCAACTATAAATTACCATTTTCATTTCCATTATCAAAGTGAATATACCTGAGTGATCTATTATATTATTATGTAGTTCTATTAAGTTGCATTTTGTTAAAGCAGTTGTTTAATTCCTTTTCTGTGTAATTGTGCCATAACATGTTGCTATGACGACTTTACAGGATAGTATCCGCTCATGCATGGTTACTATACTGGAAATGGTTGAACCAATAGCAGAGTTATCGCTTATTGGCTCCAAAAATGTGACGTAAGCCAGATACCCCTAAAGCTAGGGACACATTTCTCTGACGTGTTGTGTTGTGCTGTGTTGTGACGCAACGTTGTATGGATCATACAGCATAAATCGCATGTAATTAAACGGGGCGCGTGCGCGCGTGCACATTCCTCTGACGCTACGCCCTGTGTTGTGTTGTGTTGTGTTGTGACGCAACGCGATCCCTTCTTTCCAGATTTTCGTTGCATCGCGACACAACACATCAGAGCGTCAGAGAAGTGTGCAGTGTGCACGGGTCATTTCGCTTAAAAAGTATGGCTGAAGCTGTCTTAATTGAAAAAGTTAGAAATTACGAATGTTTATTCAACGTGAATTCGAAGAATTACTGCAATGAGTGTATGCGGCAATAGGCGTGGGAGGAGATAGGTAGGGAAATGAATTCTACAGGTAAAGCAACAGCATTTTTACTCCACTTGTACTTATATACAGTGTGGAAAAAAGTATAGAAACAGTTCTATAAAAAGTTCCCGGTTAATCGGGGACGAAAACGCTCGGTGTGTACACACTGGAGCTCTTGAGAAATGGGGTAGCACCGGTTTATCAAACGTTGCCTCACAACACGACAGAAACATATGCACACGGCGAGTCACAACACAACACAACACGACACGACACAACACAACACATCAGAGAAATGTGTTCCCAGCTTTAGCCCCACCTACAAATTTCTACTAAGAAATTATAATAAACCACACTCACCAATTTCCCGCGATTATTTTATGGAGATGTGTAAAACTTAGTCACTGAAAAGGTATTACTTTTAATTCAAACTACTTTATAATTTACGAGAACTATTTCTTATAAATTCTAATGCCAATAGCTGCTGCATATTATTATTACGAGTAGAGCAATTAATGACCTGACCTCTAAAAGTTCTTCACTGTAAAGAAATTCAGACTTAAATTGAATGGAAAGGAAGAAATTCTTCAGTCGATAGAACTCGCTGCCCATCTACAAGCACAAGAAGAATTCTGCACGTATCGGTGATCCTCATGTAAGAGTGTGACGAACATTGCACGAGGAAGGCTTGTATCCATTTCATGTTCAATGAGTACAACACCTTACAAGGAGGTTAGAATTCTGTCGGTGAATAAATGTTAGTCGCCAATGTAATACCTAAACCACATTTTTGAAGAACGGTGGTAGTCCTATCAATTGGTCAGCTAGGTCTCTGGAGTTAACTCCATTGCATTATAGGGACAGTTGAAAAATTCAGGTTTATCGGATTTGTTGATAATTCCGTTAAACGTTCTTATGTTACCGACAATTTAATTGCTTAAAGAAGCATTTTGATTAATCTATTAGATATGTGTGTATATGAAAAAGAAGTTCAAACTACAAATGTTACTTCTTTCAAGACCAACAAATTATGTTTTAATGAATTTTGTCCCAACTCAGTTGTTTTTTTAACATTTTAAAACTTTCATTTTCTTGATAATTGACTAGGGAGTTCTTTTGTTATGGTTCTCCGTACCGATTTTTTATTAGTTACATATATCTGAATAAATATGGACAAGATAAATTTGCTACAACACGTATTTAAGAATTTTGAAAATACCGGTTAATCAAATATTTTGAAGGAAATTGTGATAACGCCTCAACTATAAAAATAACTTTGCTCATAGGCAACAGAATTACTTTCGGTCCTCTGAAGGAAACCAAAGAGCAGACAGTAACTAGTAATCATGCTATAAGTTCCCCATGTAAATGCAACATAAAGTCACATTTGCCTGCACAATAGTCGCCGCGAAGTCTTTATAACCTTTTTTCTTGGTGGCATAAATCCTTTTCAAGAAAATACATAACCTTCTAAAAAGAATTTCGAGATTATCTCGGAGGGTAGCGCCGTTTTTCACCCTAAAAGGCATCAGATGGCACGAAGACGTGCGTACACGCTGACCCGGTCCGAGGCTGAGGGTCAATACCCCGTGATTAAAGACCCGGCGCCAAAACACTTGACAGCGGTTCTGATCCATTTATTGGTGAGAGAAACTGGCCGATGCTACAATGTTTTAAACTTATCGCATGTAAAACGAAATCGATTAATATTTGCATCTGTTTGATGTTATGTTTATGCTAATGGTAATTCGCGGTTTAAGTCTTCTCGTATGGAATGGAAACTGTGTACTTTAAACGCATACTTAAGATTTTAATTGAATTTAGTTATTAAATTTTTCGTCGGGTGATTTGTTATAGTAATTATTGGCCATTACGGGGTAGTGGAACGAAAACAAACGAGAAATCGCACCGGTACCATCTGTTAGTCTCTAATTGAACAGATACCTATTGTTGCACGAAAATTAAATTGTGTTTATTTATAAATCAAATACGGCGCCATTCAGTTTTTAAAATAATTAAAGATGTTGGTTCGAAAGTTAAAAGTGTTGAATTATATGTTCAATAAACATTACGTATCTATTTATTAAGTAAATAAATCTACCCGACCTGACTCAAAATTCCCATCGGAATTATTTAAGTTTCAGCTGCTTTGCATACCTATACCTACTTTGAAATGCAATGAATTTAGGGGTCAAACTACCTCCTGTTACAATCATAGGTATATGTATATGGACGAGTAGGAAGAGAGCGAGTAGGTCCCCGATTAGCTGAATGGGTTGGAGCGCGGGGATAGGATAGCGGGGACCCGGGTTGGATTCCCGGTCTGCGGCATTTTTACCGCGTCTAACATTTCAGAAGTGGGATAGGCAACACGCGTGCTAGGAGAGCACAATAGGTGCGTTGTGCGTAGCAGGTTCGCGTCGCGTGCGCTGAAAGTAACCACTGGCTGGGGTAGCCGAGGACGGCTAGCTTAGGAGGGGCCGAACTGTTACAATCATAGGTATATATGGACAAGTAGGAAGAGAGCGAGTAGGTCGCCGATTAGCTCAGTGGGGTGGAGCGCGCGGTTAGGATTGCGGGGACCCGGGTTCGATTCCCGTCCGGCGGCATTTTTATAGCGTGTAACACTCCTTTTAAAAACATGATCTTTCACTGACAACGATACTTGCCAACTATAAACTTTTGCAAATAGTTTGCTTTTTGTAATCAATTTTGACGCGAGCCTTGTGTAAACAAAGTTTTAGAGTACCTAGTCTATTATTTTAATGAATGACTACGACATAATCTAATGGTACATATATTATTCTATGAGCGAATTAGAGTGGCTATTATTAACCTTAATTCGAGAATGGAATACTATATTTTATCTGCAAGAAATCACAGGATCGTACACTTTTAAGGCTAGATTAACCAAACCCCATAGTCATAAAAAATGTATGTAGTATATGAATGCAGGAAGTAGCACTTGAAATGAACTTTGCTATAGAAACTTACAATACATACAAGTTTTCTTGACAAGTAAATATACATTTTGATATTTTCCGCGTCACAGCAGCCTCGAGGTGCTACAATAGCAATTTTTATTGGCTACAGTGTATTGAATAATGGTTCATTATTCAGAAGGTTGTGGAGTCCAACAGTCGTTAAGGCAATTCAAGATCGTTTCACAAACATGAAATTATTTCCCTTGAGCTGGAGGTATCAACAAACTCAATGTCTTGTATGTCTTGTGGCACGGGAACAACCTGCGTTTCAGTACTTACTGGCGATAAATAGAGCATCTACTTATATGGAAGAAAGCAGGTGGTCAAGACCAAACGCTTTTTGAAATGGCTCATAAAAATGGCTTCGAAAATAATATGGTGGACGGTGGAGAGTGTCATTTCAGACGGGCGTCAGAACTGACGCTTGAGTGTACCAGCAGACTACGCTAGAGGGTTTTGGCCTCGGTTTTGCCACTTTTATCGGATGGGAATGGGTATGGTCAAAACCTCGTAGGAATGACTGCGGCTCAAGGCTTCATCGTTCATCGCAGCTTCGCAGCTGAATATTGACAACTAACTTGAGATACCTCAATCCACTGGGGCTAAGTTCAGCTGTTCAAGTACCGATGGCGTATTGTATTTGGCTAAGCGTTACAGAACCCAAGAGTATACCTACCCAGTATGTTTAAGTAGGATATTTGATAAGTTTGTAAGAGGGGAAATTCATGGCACTTACAATCGGATAGAGAATGTTATCTAGTTTGTAGATTTTAGGCATACCATAGAGCCTACGAGGAATAAGGTTATTCTGAACTTAATACGAAAAACCTGATGATCATATAGAAGAAGCAATAGTGCGGTGAGAAGACGGTTCATGAGATTATTATCACGATTGGTGTTACGATCTTGAAAAAAGGAGAGTTTTCGCATCGGGAACTTTTGAATTTAGGGAGCTTCCCCCACATATTTGACCAAAATACATTTAGGGATGATTGCGAAATTTTGTCCGTTGAAACATAAACATGAGCTGTTACAACTTGTACTCCAAGGCTATGGGACCAGTGAGAAGCATAAGCCTCAATAACTTGTAGCTAAAAAGACTAAATTGTTCGGTGAATCCCGTGGATCCCGGTAACGTATAGGCACAAGGAAGGGTACCTTTAACTTGCTTTGCATTATTAAAATACGATTTGATTGTGCACAAATGGGCACTACACATGTCGATGGCAATAAAGAATAATGTCCACGACCTGTAAGCATTTTTTTGCAATTAAAATCAACCACGGATGTTTTGATATACAGGAGAACTGGATTTATTAATATAAGAAACGTCGAATAAATCAACAACACGTTTGAGAAGAGCAAGCCCGAGCAAAATTTTCATGATATAAAGATAATTTTTTGCCGCCGTGTTCCTCATTTGGTCTAAACGAGATGCGGTTGTACTGAGCAATAAGACTATAATAGGCAAGCAAAGCCACGCTGTCTGCGATTTTCCATTGGAATTACTAAACCTGTCTTTGTCAAATTTGGTATTGAATCCGACGGCGGCACACGCGTAAATCTAGACTTGCATCCGAGGAGAGACTACTAATTGCAAGAATTAATTGTCATTTACCTCAGGAGGGAGTTTAATAAACGGAGAATTTTTATCGTTTCTACCTACCTCCGGCAAAACGCATTCCATCAAAAATGTTCCTTCGGTACGCTCATGGCGATCAGTTTTTATATTTAAGTTCTTCTATTAGGTGCTACTAATAATACGATATACATGCGTTAGGAATTGTAGTTAATTTTTATATTTATAGAGTAAAACAATCCAACACTCTTCAATTTTATTCAGTTAGAATTATTCAAAATGTATTTCGGCCGAAAATATATTGAGTATTTCATTATTTATCAAATACAGTGCGAATCAAAAACGCGGAGTTGGGCTAAAATCACAACACACTGGCGAACCATTCAGATATTTACAAAGCTTGTAGCATTTCTTGTATATTAAACGGCAAATTATAAGAGTGTATTATCAGTTTTTGCTTACTAACATTTTCTATTAAATTGAGGAAAGGTGATATCCTTTTATTTTTTTTCAGGATGACAACATGTCGCCAATGGAATCAAGCGACAGCAGCGACGGAGAAGCACAAGAAGCAGAACCAGAAACCACCACAGCCTTCAATTCTTCGTCCGCCGCATTTAAAACTAGTCCTCCTCCATCACCCTTAACCCAAAATCAACACCCTCAAAACATGAGTGAAACATCAACATCTACAAATTCCACAACAAAGAATCCCGCAAGTTCGACTCCTCAACCATCAATCCTTTCGCCATTGGTTTACCAAACACCACAAGGGATGATGTACGCGACACCGTCCAATGGCGGTGTTATATTCAGCTTGGCTCCTCAAGGAGACCCAAATTCGGTTCATCCACCTCAGTTCATCACAATACCTCTGTCCGTGGTGGCTGCAAACGGGCAAGGCGAATTGGATCTCTCGAAACGGAAGTGACCGCGGCCGAAAGACGGCGGCACGTCGGTGTCGTCTTCCCATGGGTGCCTTCCGTATGTTATTCTGCCTGTTTCCCCTTCCTGATAGAGGTGTTGAACGTGTGTGGCATTTCCGTTTTTTACTATTTTCATTTTGTTTGAAATGAATAGTTGCCGGTTCTTAATTCGTTGTAGTGAATATTAATGAAAAGTTGCAATGGGAATTATAAATGATTTGTCACTTGGAAATTAAGTATTACAATGTGCTAATATTTATTTCAATTGAATAACCATTACTGATGATTTGACTGAAGGTTATGGATTAGTTGACAACTGAAATTAGCATTTCAATTTCATTAATACGATTTTTCATTCAAACGCAAATTTCGGATTCCATAAAAGGGGTGTTCTACATTTCTGATTGGCGTTCTACTGAACTGCAATTATATTACTATAGAGACAAAATTTATTAAAATTCTTACCGAAGGTTTAGCCTACATGGTCTACCTGAAGAAATAAATACTGTGTGGAGAGAAGTATGTGAGAAAACTTAAAAATCTGCCGCGACAGTACTAAAATTATTCCGAAACAATTTCCACCTATAAGAAAACTTTTTCTGGGATGATCAGGAAACTATCCATTTTTACATTTCACAATAAAATGTTAAAAACTAACGATAAAACAAAGAAAATGGAGTCACTGCACTAATAAAGTAAATGAGTCAGTGAACGGTTGGTGATCCTCTGAGTTGCATTTATTTATTCCCCAATTGCCCAATAAAATTTAAAGGAAGAAAATTAAATAGATAAAAAAGCGCGCGTGCCCCAACTACGCCATTAACTCAAACGCGCTTGTGACTGGTCAACTGAACAGTTGCTGTGATACCGAGAAGGCTGAAGTTACATGAAGTGTGAATCGGTAAGGTAGGGAGCAATGTTGTGAATAATCAGAATTTAATATTTGGCAATTTCTTATTTCTTGTGTCAACTTTTCATTTCATTTCAACTTTTCATGTAAAAGTCGATTCAGACTATTTCCCTGTTGGCTACTGGTGAATTGATTGACAATTATAACTAATTCCTATTTATCCTTACTACCAGGCACTCCTAAATACATATATTTTATTGAGGTTTGTTTTAATAAAATAACTGAATACGAAAGAGTATTTCTGGTGGTAAAATATGTCTGGTAGTCAGTTGGAGTACACAATACACTCAAGCAGAACTCCCCGAGACCGCAGAAAAAAGGGTAGGAAATTTTAGTAAGTTTATTACATAATACATACTTAAGTATAAAATCAAATAGGCACTGAATTTTCCACCTGGATGGTCGGGAAGTAGAAGTTAGGAATAGCCTGCTTCCAAACTTTAAAAGTTGGCAATAGACTTATTACTAACCGATTGTGAATAATAGTATATTACGTACCGAGATGGAAAATGTTTCATTACAGCCGAGGGCTAGATAGATGACCAAGGCGCGAAGCGCCGCGGCCAGCTATAGCGCGAGGCTATACCCCGCAAGGCAATAAATTATAGAACATATCCAGATAATGTGAGACAAAAACGGAAAAGTGCAGCTGAAGCGGCAGAAATCAAAAAAGTTTGAAGTGGAAAGTACTAAAACAAAGGCACAGCCTGACCCTACTTCTATTCAATGCTAATGGACTTTTTAAACCAAAACATTTCAAAATCTAGTGATTTGTGCTCAATTCTTTGCTATTGGTTACATAGCAAGCATTTTGCCTTGTTCTTAGTTACGAAAACATTCGCCGTCAATAAAATTTCAACAAGCTTTCTTCAGTGAATTTGAAGATTTTTGCTGGGTAGATTTTTGATAGAAAAAAGCGATCTGAATGCGGAAATAAATGAAGCAGCTAGTAGAGCTATCTTCGATTTGTTGCCGAAAAAGTCCAAGGAACCGTACGAAATTGCCTTGTATTTTTTAAATCCTTCATTTTTAACACCAATGTGAAAAGTGTTACTACAATTTTTAACGTTTATGGCCAGTGTCAAAAATGTAAATTTAAGTCACCCGTTTTCAAAGTCATTTATTTTTAACATTAAGTAGTGTTAAAAGTGTAACTTTTGATGTTAAATGCCAAATGACTTTAAAAATTGTAAAAATTGTAAAATTGATGTCTTAAATTTACATTTTTGACACTGACAATAAACGTTAAACATTGTATTTTTAATAGTGCTTGTAGAAAAAATATTTTAAATATAGGTTTTAATAGACAAACCTGTATAGATTGACGAAAAAAGTCCAGGAAACAGTACGAAATTGCCTTGTATTTTTAATACCAATGTTAAAAGTGTTACTTTTAACACTAGTGTTAAAAGTGTTACTACAATTTTTAACGTTTAAAAAAAATGTAAATTTAAGACACCAGTTTACAAAGTCATTTACTTTTAACATTAGTGTTAAAAGTAACACTGACAATAAACGTTAAAAATTGTATTTTTAAGTGTTTGTAGAAAAAATATTTTAAATAGGTTTTATAGAGAATAGACAAACCTGTATAGATTGAGGATTTATAAGAGAACTTCTGGTATGAAACATTCTTTGCCGATTTCAAACTATTTTAAAATTGTAATTCCCATTACAACTTTGTGAATGAATGTGTTAAACTTACATAATGTTGGTGCAAAACTATATGCACTTTTTGTCGCCTTCATATGTTTTGAAACTATTTGTTCCTTAAAGTACGCACTTATAAAAATGACTGCTACAGTTTTAAATTGTCGCTCTATTACCAAGTTGTAAATAATTATGCAAAACTTTTTACCCATTTCTTTAATCCTATTTACACTTACGTATTGTGATAAAGAGAAGTGTTTAGACTACTAACAACACAAAAGATAATAAACTTACCATTGACGGTAGTCACTGTAATATACTGAAAAATTAAGGCCCACAAATAAAATAAATAGCCTTCTATACCTAGCTGCTTTATCGGGTCTTAGGTTGATAATCTAGTCTTCCCTAATTGCCAATATACCTACGTAGTTATACTATAAGGCCTACTTGCACTTGCAATAAACTCAGTAACTTTTTAGAGTCGGACCTATGTCGATATAACTTCTTTGCTCCAAATTACCCAAGGAACATATCCCTCGAGTCGTAGAACATTCAGGATATTCTTAAAATTTAATTTAATAAAATTCAACGATTTGAGGTTTTCCTCCTTCAGTGCTTATGCTTGGTAATCATTGCCTACACATCAATAGATATATTTTGATAACTGAATTATGTGTGTTACCCATTTATGAAATCTAATTTTCCAAAACGGCGTGAGCTAGAATTTGGTCGTTAAAATGCTGAATGCACAAGAGTGACAGTTGGCGGTGGAATCTTGCAAGACTAGTATGCATGTGTTGGTAATATTCGAAGTGTGTTCGAGTGATGCTGAAATGTGAAATGAACTCATTACGTCTTTCTCTTTCTATTTCTCCTTCGGGAAAGTGTAAATTTAGCTGGCGAAGTATACTAAATTTAAACTGAAACGAGTGCTAGTCATATGTAAACTTGATTAATATATTTCCTTTTTCGTTCCAACTTCCTTCATGTGGAACATACAGAAAACGTTTTCTTTAACCGCTCCAATTTTAACATTCCAACGTTTTTTTATACGGAAAATTTTGGATTTTTGTGTCCAATTCATATCTTGAGAAATTCTGGACATCTTTGGAGGAAATATAAATAGTAGCATTCGATGGTTTACGAAAACGTTCATTTACTATATTTTTTTTGTATTTTGCCTGTTTTACTGTTACGTAGGATATTATATCTAACTGTATATTGTTATTAATTTGTCAGTTGTTACTTAAATTATGCCTTTTGTGCCTTTCTAGTTTAATGGGTATGTGTATTATTTTTTTTGTAACATATCAATTTATTTATCGACGCAATTAAGTGTAATGTAACAACTAAACTAATATAAATATGTACTATGACTATTTATTTATATTTACACGAAATCGACTGCCAAAATTGTTAATAAACAACTTGTATGTGATTCTGTTTATTTGTCCAAAATTACCTTTACAACAAACAAACTTGTCAATCTGAGTCGGACCAGATGTAAGATTGTACCTATCGATATTGCCACCTGGATTATACATTATACTCGACATTATACATAGTGATTTTGAAGTTGAGGATTTCTTTTGTAACAGCGCGTAGGAATGATGAAGGATATTTCAAGTAACTTTTTTATTAAAAAAAACTTGTGTGTGTCAGCTCCGACGCACGACTTGAGTTTAGGTACTCCTTACGAACGATTATTTTAACTTCAATCACTTGATAATAGTGTACACGCGAATGTCAGTTTTATACCCAAATGTGTATTTATCAGATGGTTTGTGTTCGAAAATGTCCAACTACATCAAAATATAAATTGTTTATAAATTCAGTAATTAAGTGACAATCTGCTAAACGTCGATCCCACTGGCAATGAAATAAATACTTTCCTGGTGTTCGAATAGGCGTTGATTCACATTTCGGCACTAAGCAAT
Organism: Xestobium rufovillosum; assembly: GCA_963966045.1. NCBI lineage: Eukaryota > Metazoa > Arthropoda > Insecta > Coleoptera > Ptinidae > Xestobium > Xestobium rufovillosum. The sequence goes on from OZ014496.1 coordinate 20,126,157, forward strand.
ATTTGGAGTATTAAATATTAGGTTTTTCCATATTAAATCAAAAGATTCAACAAATTTAGGAACGAGCAAACACTGCAAATGCTGACTTTACAACGCCAACTGTCATATCTACTCTATGCCACTCTATTTTTACTATTTCCATGCTCTATGCAGTCAGACATAAACAGCCGTATCCATAGATACGTACATAATTTCAATGTTACAGGTAACGTAACGCCTTACTTTTAGTTAACGCGAAATGTAACGCTTGATTTTACCACTCATAAAATTTCCATACCTCGGGCTATAACTGAAAATCGATTCTTAAGGAGTAAACTCCAAAAATAAGAGAGGAACAGCCTTCCAAATTTTAAACAAATTTTGAGTCCGGTCCTGTCGTTTAATAAGTGCATCGCTTGTCAAAAAGGCATGTTTCTCTTGTTCGTGTGACCAGTTCAGTTTTTGTGTATCAGTGTTATGACATTAGATGTTCTGAAAACGTGTTTACATTACTGTTTGTTTGAAGATTGTGTGTGCCGAAATTGTTCTTAATAATGACTCATGTTTATGACAATGAAGTTGTTCCAATGTTATTAATTTACGTAGAGTGTGGTCAAAATGCTGCGGGTGCATCGCGATTGTACGTCAATCGTTTCCCTAACAGGAGTCGCCCCCATCCTTGGGCATTTGTGAGTACCATTCAAAGGGCTGTAATAGGTATAAGAAAATTTCAAGAAAATTCATTTCAGTTGGTTACCTGGACACTAATTAAATTTGTGTGAATACATTACGTCTTAAATAAAAGTTCCAAATTTATAACAAATGATTGTTTAAAACGCTTCCACTCATCCACTTTTCAAATGGGGTTTTCCGCTTGCTCGTAATTTAACGTTAATGACGTAGAAAATGCTCATCAGGCAGCAAGCATAATCAAACAGTTTAAAAACTTTTTGGAGTTTACTCCTTAAGAATCGATTTTCAATTATATATAGCCCGCGGCACGGAAATTTTATGAGTAGTGAAATCAAGCGTTACATTTCGCGTTAACTAAAAGTAAGGCGTTACGTTACCTGTAACATTGAAATTATGTACGTATCTATGGATGCGGCTGTTTATGTCTGACTGCATAGAACATGGAAATAGTGAAAATAGAGTGGCATAGAGTAGATATGACAGTTGGCGTTGTAAAGTCAGCATTTGCAGTGTTTGTTCATTCCTAAATTTGTTGAATCTTTTGATTTAATATGGAAAAACCTAATATTAAATACTCCAAATATTGCTTAGTGCCGAAATGTGAATCAACGCCTACTCGAACACCAGGAAAAGTATTTATTTCATTGCCAGTGGGAGTGGGATCGACGTTTAGCAGATTGTCACTTAATTGCTGAATTTATAAACAATTTGTATGTAGTTGGACATTTTCGAACATAAACCATCTGATAAATACACATTTGGGTATAAAACTGACATTCGCGTGTACCCTATTATCAAGTGATTGAAGTTAAAATAATCGTTCGAAAGGAGCAAACTCCAGTCGTGCGTCGGAACTGACACACACAATTTTTTTCCGCCTAGATGCTAAAACCGATGGAAATACAAGTATGTAATTAAGCTACAGTAAATTTATCAATCTCATTTGTAAATGTCTAATTTCACTTCAGATTCAATTCTCAAGACGGCAAGTAAGTAGTAACCAATGTTATGCAAAAGTAACAAGTGAAGTTGCCTTAAGAGTCCGGCAAAGCAGATCAAAAGTTACACCTGTGGGGCATCGGGTCGGTGAGGTATCCGTTAGAAATCGGAGCCAACTATCAGCTGTGTTGCAACACCGTCGCGCTAAACAAATTTATGGACACAAGAACAACGCACATTCAAAGCCCGCGCGTTCGGTATCTAGTGAATGAGACAACGCCGCTCCGAGTTTACGCCTCGGTTTACGCTCAGTCGACACCGGGCGGTAGCACATACCAAGCCATATTTTGCGTTTGCAGCGTTCTCGCTCTACCATGATTACACCTTCATCCTAGTAAATTTAGCAACACGAAAGCCTGATTATGGTAGAAGAAGGTATGCTTTATGTGGGTCCTTCAAGTTTGCACCCCCACCTGGAATAACCCAGGTTAATCATACTTCATAATTTTGCACACATGTTGCACAATTTTGCACACCCCGTCCCGTATTTTGCACAGCTCTCCCTTGGAAATGGCGGGGGAAAATATGTGGGGGGTGCAAACTTGACGCTGGCACCCCCAGTTGCGCCGATAAAAGTATTTTTCCCTCCATTCTAATAGTCGAATTTTGCACAGCTAATTTCAAGTTTTGCACATCAACAGGTTAGAGTCTAGAGCTTTCTCAAAAATGACCGTTGGCCCCCCTACTCACAATTTTTCAGTTATTTTCCTCCCTTTGCAATCGTCGAATTTTGCACAATTTTGCACACCCAATTCCAAATTTCGCACACCCACAGGTTAATGTCCACTAGGTCATCAGTAATTACCATAACCAAGAAGACGTATAAAATGCGAGCTATTATATTGGAAAGAATATTTGAGAAAACTGCTCAACTCTGCGGAATATTTAAACTAAACGTGGAGACTGAGATAGGAAATCTAATACCTCAGTTGAACTTTAATGCTTGTATTTCTCAAGACACTGTTTGTTGAAATTGTGGTTTGACGAATAAGTACTTTGTACAAATCCATTTTGGAAGTTGCGGTGGAGTTCGCTAAGGACCTTCCATAAATGATCTTAAATAGTATAGAGTCCAAAATATGCGATAAATGTTGGGATAAATGCCAAGGAATTCGTCGCTTGGAAAATCGAATTAGTTTAACACACCTTCTTGATGAACCTTTAAATTTAAACAAAAGAATTTTTAATTTGGAAGCTACACTGGAAGAATTGCCAAAGAAATTGACAGTGTGCAATGAGGTCTACGTTTTAAGAGGTGTAATTGGTTATCTTGGGCCTCATGTGGGAGTTGGTCATTTTACAGCTTACTGTATAAGACATGATAACCTCTGGGAAGTCTACGATGACACAAATCCTAAAAGCGCAACCTGCTCTTTAAAGACAGTAGTAAATTGCCAACTCTTGTTTTATTTATCTGCATATTGAAACTGAAAGACTCCTTTTTTTCTATTTATGTAATATTCACATGGAAAAACAATAGGTATTATTCTTTGATCTTATTGAGATTTTTATTTTATTGGTAGATATTAATTAAAATACTTTTTGAAACCTAATTTTTAATAGCACTCTAGTTTCGGAAATATGTACAGTACTACTACTCCTCTATTTCTTTCCTTCGTAGGTATTTGATCAATATTTGAGAATGTGCGAGCGAGAGGTCTAGAGGATTAGAAGGGACATCAAAATACACCAAAGAACAATACACTCGCTTTTTATATGAAAAAAATCCTATATTCTACTAGTTTTATGTGTTTTTTTTTAAACGCTGAACTTAAACTGCCGTTAAACGGTCGCGTATTAAAATGCCGTTAATTGATACTTTATAAATCAACAATTAATATCAAATGAATGGATGTCTGTCTCGCGTCATGGCAATCTCCTAGCTGTCCTTTTGGACCTGACCGATTTTTTGTTCAAAAGAAAAAAGAGAAATCATCATAACAAAAACAAACTAGTGCGAGGTACGAACCCCCAACATTGCGGCTAGGGGGAAGGATACATTGACCACTGAGCCATGAAAAAGTGATGGCAAGATCGTTTACGAAAATAGTATATAAGTAGAAAATACGCCGTGTGCGTAATACCTACAACGGCATTTTAGTAGGCGACCGCTTAACGGCAATTTAAGTACACCGTTTTTTAAATAATCAGTGCTATAAGTAGTGTTATGTAACGGACTAAATTTATGTTTTAATATGGGGTTTAAGTTGGTGTGCAGAATTTAAAATTAGGTGTGCAAAATTGTGCAAAATACGACCATTATAACGGTGCGAAAATAAGTGAAAATTTGAGATGGGGGGGGGGGGGGCTGAAGATAATTACTGATGACCTAGTGGACCCTAACATGTGGGTGTGCGAAATTTGGAATTGGGTGTGCAAAATTGTGCAAAATTCGACGATTGCAAAGGAAGGAAAATAATTGAAAAATTGTGAATAGGGGGGGGGGGGGGCAACGGCCATTTTTGAGAAAGCTTTAGACTCTAACCTGTTGATGTGCAGAACTTGAAATTAGGTGTGCAAAATTGTGCAAAATCCAACTATTAGAATGGCGGGAAAAATACTTTTATCGGCGCAACTGGGGGTGCCAGCGTCAAGTTTGCACCCCCCACATATTTTCCTCCGCCATTTCCAATTGTGAGCTGTGCAAAATACGGGACGGAGTGTGCAAAATTGTGCATAATGTGTGCAAAATTATGAAGTATGATTAACCTGCGTTGTTCCAGGTGGGGGTGCAAACTTGACGGACCCACTTTATGTCGCCATTGAAACAATTTTTCGAAAACTGTAAATCTCTTGGCGCTATGCACGCGTGAAGTTGGTCAATTTCATGAGTGAACTGACACTTTCTAAGATACACTTTTTAAATTTTCTTTCAATGGAAACATAAAATAAAGTTTCGTTTATAAACTGTCAAAAATTCAACACTTCAATTTCCACCGTTTAGAAATGAGCATAGCACTACGAAGTCAGTTTTCGGGTTCATTTTAAAGGGGTTTGCCGGACTCTTAAGTATAGTTTCATTTTCATGTACACAGGCCGAATTATTAAAATGAAGCACAGAGAAAAACGCAAACATAGGGATCATATTTTCACCTAAATTTTAAATTAAAAAAAGTCCCCCAGTTAATGCACTAGATATCTAAAAAATTAAAAATTTTAATCAAATGGGTTAAAAAATTTAAAGAAAAATAAGTTACGAGGGCTGTGAATTGCCAAAGTCTCCAGTACTACAAAGGACTGCAGTTCATTTCTGATGAGGAATGGGATATGTGGTTATGGAGACTTTTCTTCATATTGTGCATTGAAGGACATTCTTTAAATACGGATAAGTACCTAATCTGAGAGCTCTATTTACCTATTTGTGCCTAAATGCATAATCCAAAAGTATCAGACAAAATTATTTTTATAGCTATGTGTTAACGAAAACACGTTAAAATATCAAATTTTTACTGATTATAGCAGCTTTGAAATAGTGAAACATTGTGTTCATAATGTATTTAAAAAATAAAATGCGTCAATGTTCGAAAAGCTTCAAGTTTTTGGGCAGAATTTTGTTTGTTTTGATGCTTGGAAGCTGTGATGCAACAAATAGAATATTGTTTTCTGCGTTCTTTGGGCTATTTTTCTGGCGGCTTTCTCGCACTGGATTTATTTTTACATGCGACTAAAATAGTCAACACGCCTGTTCTACTCTCTTGATACGTTTGGATTTAGAGGCTGTCGTTAAAAACATTTCCTTTCAGTTTAATTTTCTTACGCACTAGTTATTTTAGGAAAAATGACCTTAAGTATAAAAATACGGATTCGACAAGTGAAAATCTTTTTTTTAACACAAACTTTTTCTGCGCTGTTCATTCTCACACCTTGTTTACAAACTGGGAATCCGATCCTTTGGAAACACCTTCAGAAATTAACTAATTTAAGTATAAACATATCCGCGGATTTATAAATTATCGTTATGAGAAAGATAATGTCACATAATGACCACCTATTATAATGTCTACTCATAAAACTTGTAATACAAAATTATTGGATTTCAGTTTACTATTAGAACAAGGTACATTCGTTTATTTTATTGCCCATTCATGGCTATCTTTAGCTATTAGAGGAAACCGATTAAGCAGTAAGAGGTAGGTATTTCATATTAAGATTATTGTATCATACAAACAAACAAATATTAGTGCTTTTCTCCTTTTTCAGTTTCAACTAAGTATTATTCAAAACCTGTTAACACAATCACTTCTTACTCTTTGGTAGTCTATGTACATAATTGAGTTTATCACTACTTTGCACACTACCAATTATAATATGTATAACATATAGTCAGTATCTTTAATGCATTATGTTATATTATATGTAATTGGTAGTGCGCATAGTAGTGATAATCTCAATTATATTTTACAAAAGACCAACTACAAAATATGCCTTTAAAAATTACGACTCGAGAAGTTTAATATTTATTAGTTTAAATCCAAAAATACAATAGGCAATTTGGGATACCGACTTATATACAACGTGTCCAAGATAAGGAGGTCCAGTATGGGGATATTGGAAATGACAAGAGATGCGGATTTGGTTAAATGGGAAAAAAGTTGTGTAATTAAAAGATCAATAAAATGGCGCCTAGAAATCCTTGATATAATTTTCCGTTTTTGAGTTATTTTGAAAAAACTGAATTTATGGATGAATGAATGAATGAATGAATGAAATGGTTTATTTACCAAATTCTACATAGGTATTTACATCTACATTTTTTAAAAAATATATTTTTTTCTGACTTTAATATTAAAATTAGAGCGAAATTAACAAAACTTCTTCGCAGCAACTTTTGATGAAATTAAAGATTTCATGCCAATTTTTTTATTCTACGTTTCGTCTTCGAGCAACCATCATCAACTTCATTTTTTTAAATACGGTCCTGATTTTCTGATGTCAAATTTTATGAGCCCTTTTTATTCTGAATTCAACAATGTACAACACATTATGGTTTAATTACGTTTCGACCCTTTTTTGGCCATCATCAAAGAATTTTTAAGATACGGACCTGTATGTCTCACAGTTTTGTAAAAAATATGTACACACAGTATAAGTTGGGCAATTCTTAAGTGCACTACAAGAGTTTTACGAATCTGTTAGATGATGCTAGCGATAAGCACCTACCCTACTCTAAGCATAGCGCATCTTGCAGTTTTGGAAAATCTTGTTCGTTTCTGATATCAGAAGAAAGCCCAATTAACTGTATTTCTCATAATTTTTAGAAAATTAAAAGAAATGCAGGTCCGTATCCTAAAAATTTCTTGATGATGGTCAAAAACGGGTCGAAACGTAATTAAACCATAATGTGTGGTACATTGTTAAATTCAGAATAAGAAGGGCTCATAAAATTTGACATCAGAATATCAGGACCGTATTTAAAAATATGAAGTTGATGATGGTTGCCCGAAGACGAAACGTAGAATAAAAGAATTGCAATGAAATCTTTAATTTCATCAAAAGTTGCTATTATTTCCTGTGCTCTAGGTTCTCCCATTATTTCGTTTTCAATAGCTGCTCCAATCATACTATCTTCCTCTGGTTTCTCATTATTATTTAACAGTCCTTCAATGTGTTCGGCCCACCTTTTCAGTTTTTCACATTTATTCCCAATCATATTCCCCCATTTATCTTTACAATATATTGATGTTGCCTACTATTCTTGACTTCCTGATATAAGTTCTTATGTTTTTGTTTATAAAATTCTCCTCAACCTTCTTCGGCGTTTTCTCCATCCATCCTCTTTTCTGTTTCCTGCATATATTTTTCTGCTGTCTTTCTCGACTCATTGTATTTTATTATTTAACATTAATACTACTTTCTATAGCTTTTCTGCAATCTTCATTATACCAGTCTTCTCGTTGTTTTCCTGTTCTCTTCAGCCATTGCTGCGCTTCTTCTGTTACTATTGTTTGTAAATGCATCCATTCCTCCTCTATATCTTCACAACTCTCGTTTCACCTTAATCGTTCCGTTACTCCTCTTGTAAAATTAACCTTTACCTCATCGTTCCTCAACTGGGACACATCATATTTTTTAATGCATCACCCTTCATCCTCTTGGTTCCAGGCGGTATTTGCTTAAATTAAATTGTGGACGAAATGGCTTTTATTTTGATTATCAATATTATTTAATGTAACTTGAAAATGATCTTCACCATAAAATCATTTCATTTCACAATAGGAACATGTTTCAAATGTTTACGGAAGCCGCAGACCACGCCGATATTGTCTTTGTGTGACCCGTTAGTGATCTGTCTCCATACGCACTTGGAAAATGCAACATCACAACATATCAAAATCTGAAAATAAATCCGGAATAACTCGCATAGTTCCTGAAACATCCCGAAGAAACTGAAATCTTGCGTTTTCTTATTTCTTTCAGGTTCTTCAGGATATTTCAGTAATGACGCAAGTTATTCCAGATTTCCTTTCAGATCCTTAAATAGCATGAAAATATGCAACTTTTTGGTAATTTGACCAAATCTGAATTTCTCCGGGTTTAAGAGATACTAGTGGTGTACTGTTCCAGTTTTTTTCAAGGAAAATGTGCAGCTGGTGTATTAAACTCACTTGTGTGCCATGTGATGTATGGGTGACATACTAATAAAAATTCGCGTATAGTCCTTTTACATTAACCCAACATTCTCCTCTACAAATTTTATCACTTTTGTTGAATTCCTGCAGCGAATTTACTTCTTAATCTCGCTGCCCGAGAACATACCAAACGAAAGTAACAGATTGCGGCGTATTAAATGTCTTGTACATTTCGAATAGTATAACACCTTAAGATATGAGAGCATCCCCGAAGTCACGCGGTAATCCTTTAGGTGTTTATGTAGAAACATACCTCAATCAGTTGCACAGAGTGCGAATACTAGTACCAAGTGATATACTGCCGTCGGATTGCACATATTTGTAATACTTACTACCTCTGAGGCATCTAGCGTACAAGTTCTGTTCCCTGGTCGGTGCAGAAATAACATATTTGCCACATTAGATTTGTGTCAGTCTGATCTTTATAAATTTGGTTCGTGGCTAGCACGCGGTGAACTATCTCTTTGAACTGACGGTTAGGCAGTTGTTAGTTTTTCTTGCTGTCGCTTTAGGAATTTCGTTTATGAGGCGGTTGTAGAGAAACCAGAATTAATCGTTAAATTGGAACAAAGAAATCTTTACTGGCAAGTATGAGCGTGGTACGTCTAACACAAATTGTCGAATTATATTGCACGTCACTATTCTGAAAGCAAAATCTGTCATTTTGCGAGACATTGTTTTCAAGACTATATTATCATAATTGGTAGTGTGCATAATAGTGATAAACTCAATTATGTACATAGACTACCAAAGGGTAAATAGTGATTGTGTTAACATTTTAAAAATGTGCATTAAGAGCCTTAATTACGAAGCCCTGGAGCTGCCACTGTTGAGTTAAAAATTATTTTTGATGTAATTTAAGTCGAATTTCCGAGTTGTAAAACAAAATTCCGAGTTGTAAGTCGAAATTCCGAGTTGTAACACAGAATTACGAGTTGCAAGTCAGAATTCCGAGTCGTAACACACAATTGCGAGTTGTTAGTCGGACTTCCGAGTTGTAACACAGAATTCCGAGTTGTAAGTCGGAATTCCTGGTAGTAATACAGAATTCAGAGTTGTAACATAAAATTCCGAGTTGGAATTCCGACTTACAACTTGAAATTCTGTGTTGCAACTCAGAATTCCGACTTCCAACTCGGAATTCTGTGTTACAACTCAGAATTCAGACTTACAACTCTGAATTCTGTGTTGCAGCTCGAAATTCTGACTTACAACTCGGAATTCTGAATTGCAACTCGGAATTTTGTGTTTCAACTTGGAAGTCCGACTTACAACTCGGAATTACATCAAAAATAATTTTTAACTCAACGATGACATCTCCAGGGCTTCGTACTTAATAGGTACATTTAGAAATTTTTTTATCTCTTCGTTTTTTTCATAAAACTGATAGTTTTCGAGTAAAGTAAAAAAATATGCTGACGTGCATAACAATAATTTAAAAGAAACATTACATTTACATGACATTTACAGAACCAAACACCTATTTTTCTTTGTAATGAATGACTAACTCGTTGCAATATACCAGATGTGTTTCGAGTAGTTTCATAATATGCCATGGACTTAAGGCTGCCAAGACTAAGGTTCTCCTCAACCTATCTAGCGATTCCAATACAAATTGTCCAAATGCTGACGAGAAACTGAGCTGAAATGTGGTGGAGCGTCATCGGGCATAAAGTACATTTGGTTTCTTAATTGAACTGAGATCTCTTCCAACAGCCCTAACAGTTCTGTTTCAAGATAATGATACACATCTTCATTTAATTTTAAAAACAAGAAGTATGGACCAATGAAACGGCCAGTAATTCCGGTTCCTACATTTACTAAAAATTTATCTTGATGACGAGCTTGTAATACTTAATGAGTATTTTCCGCGGCCCACAGTGGTTATTATGAAAATTAATAATACGTTCTCTGGAGAAAAGTAGTTTCATCGGAGAAGGAAAGTTGAGATAGGAATTTGGGTTTCATCTGATTTTGCTTCGCACCCATTAATACAGAGCTACTCTTTGCGGGAAATCGCGTGACAAAAGTGCTTGCACTTATTGAATGTGGCAAGGATACAGTAACAAAATGCATATCGCACACGTCAGCATTTGTGTAATCATTTTAAATAAGAAACAAGTAAAGTATACCTTAATTAAATTTACCCAATAGACCTTTTCATTTCGTTAGTGCGCGTGCGCAGAAATACATTGACAATCAGCTGTTCTTAGTTTTTCGGGCAAGTGTCACTGCCAGGCCTTGAATTTCGTGCAGAATATTCGAAAGTAAACAGTAGAATACCAAATATGGAGGGTGCTTGAAAGACGGAAAATTACAAATGTCAATTCCCAGTGATATCCCTCAAAAAATTCTGAGGCTGAACCCCAAAGACGTGCCTGGTTCTTGCATGAAATACGGGAATGTTAACAAATATACTTCTATAATTATGTAGGTTTTTAATATGTATGGGAGAAAATCAATAAAAATTTTTAAAGAAAATGGATCTAAAAGACAGGTGCTTATTTTTCTGCAATGTATAAATACCGTAACTATAAATAATACGTAACCTAGAAAACTTTTCCATTTCGAATCTTGCCTGCATTTTTACAATGAAAAGCCCTTTTAAAAAACTGAAGGGGGTTGTAAATTTCACCCTTTCTAATACTAGAGGAAGATTGAAAAATGAATTATGTTTCCCAAATTTCACTTACTTACCTATATCTTTTTTCCAACTTTGTAAAAACAAATAAAAAAGGAGGAGGGGTATAACTCGGCAACAGTGTGGGTACTTCAAAGCATAAGGTTATATATATAAAAACTCACCTTAATTTTTGCCAAGGTATCACCCCCTAAAATGTTTCGCATATTATATTTAGAATAACTCTGTTTAAGTATGTAGAGAACCAAGATGGTGTAAATAGGAAAATCTTAGACCGAGTTGTAGAGTTCAGTTATTTGGGTGTGGGTACAATAAATTATTGTGAAGCTATGGAGAAGAGATTTCTTACCGCAGAATTCGACATTATTCCCCACAATAATTTTTGGACCAGGTAAAATAAGGCACCCAAATTTCTCTGGAATGTTTAGGTTACCATGCTATACGTATACTCGTATGTGTACATAATGGAATCCCACGGCCCCCGTAGTTTTACTTTGTAGATACTTTTTATATCGGTTTTTTAGATGCCTATAGTTTATTCAATTCAGAACAAATTAATAAGTAGTTGTGGTTGCTTATGAATTTTATTAAACGCTTCTTATATCTTTCTTGCTTTCTTCTTATTTTATCATGTTAATTTTTTGTCTAATGAGTTCAGGCGTTAAGGGTTACTGCAGACGTCTGTCAAAAAACACGAACTTCCCCCACAGAGATTTTTTGTCGAATTACATATTTGCATTTACTGATATGTCCACAAAAGACGAATTCTAAACATTTTTTATATTTATTTATTATTCCCCTACATCCTATATTCTAAAATTTAATGATAAACAATATTACAAAACAAATGTCGAAAGAACCTTTATAAAATTATACAGCAACGAGCTACTTGGTCACGTATTTATTATGTTTCTCATCTCTTATAAGGCAAAATTATAATAAAACCGTGAGTGCAACGTTTAATAATGGCACTAACAGTTTACAATTAAAACAAACCAATGGAGAAACTTAAAAGTTCCATAAAGAAAACGAACAATCAAGCAGGAGGTACGAGTTAACAATATTTAAAAACATATTAAATATTAATAGCCCTGCAGTGAATCATATTTCAAATAATGACGATTCTAGAATGTTAATAAATCTTTAAGGGCATTATGCATTCTGGGAGCGCTGCTAAGACCCATATGCACGAACCTGCTAATCATCAGTACGCAAATCGATTAAAAATTGCCACTTAAATTTCTAGCAATAAACATCATGACACAATTATTATACACAGAATGCGATGCATACAATACATTGTGACTTCCGTCTGATAAGGCCATAAAAATGCACACTTCCGACGATTCAGAATACATCTAAATAATTTTGCGTCGTTAATTGGTTATTTCACACTTATTTGGAAGGAAATGTGCCACAAGAAACCAAATTATTGAACTAACGAGACTTTTACGAGCTGTAAAATCTATTACCTTATTTAGATTTTTAGTGGCAAACCACTAGGATTATTATAATGAAGAGACTTGTCGTACACCATAATTTTCTAAATTGGAAAATATCTGAAATGTCATTAAACAATAACACTGTGTGTGGTTTATGTGTGATTAATATAACTACAAGGAAATTAAACGCTACTTCTTGTCTTCTTCCTCTTCAAGTACCCATCCGTCCCAGTAGACATTCCATTTATCATAGAGAGGCGCAACTAAAAGCAAGCAGGTGGCAATAGCTAGATTCAGGTGTGGCAACGAAGAACATGTTAGTAGGCAGAAGAAAATAGAATATGTAGGGTGCCTAACGATACAGCATATGATGGGATGATGTCACACTTGAACGAGGCAAAAGGGGAAACCTATGGGTATTGAATGAAAATGGACGAAGGAATGGTTGGGGAATACGAGAACTGGGAAAGATTAAAGGAAGAGTGTTTATAAAAATTAAGCTAAGGTTGTTTTCTTTTGTTAGGTACCCAGTACATTAGTTTGGGTTTGAAGCAGTTTAGTTAAAAATCATATTAGGAAGTCGTAAAACATCCAATTGTAATAAACAAGGCGGTAGATGCGCCGGACGTGTAAATACCAAAAATAATTTGTATGTCGAACGTGGACGTAAACACTCCCATATGCAAAACTAAGTATCCTCAATAGAGGAACCGAATCAACTTTCATCACTCTGTTGCAAGATAGATCACGATGGGAACATCATCCTCGACGAACAAAATGAACAGGTTATAAGTTGGACCGTTTTAAAAGTATACAATTAACTCTGACACACTAAAGAACACCTCGAAATAGTTGCACGAGCTATAAACGAAGCTATTACAGAGGCGTACAAATTGAAATGTCAACTTAGACCTGCTCACCACACGCCTGGAGTTCCCTGGTTTAATAATTAGATAGCAGAGCTCAGGACATGGCGAAAAACGAAAATAAAAACTAATGGAATACTTTTAGAATCCTCCAGAACGAATATAGCAAGCTGCTAAAAAGAACTGGAAGCATTCCTGTGCCGGAACCTATCCGAATCATCTAGACTAGCAAAGATTCTTATCTGTACTGCCTCAAGAAACCAAATGAAAGCCACACACAATCTGCGTAAGAAACCATAAAGCTCCTACTCCCGCCCACGACGAATAGGCAAAAGAATCTGGGGGTTGCTACATATAATGATCAATACTTGCAAGTGGTAGAATTCATAACAAAATTTCTTGAGTTTCTGCGTCAATCGGATATTACTGAGTTTAATATTTCTAAAGTAACTATTGAGAAGAGGCTACAGTTTCTGATCCATAGTGGCACAAGTTACAAAATAAGCGGCCTAAGATGACGTAATACCGACGTAATCAAGTCAGCATACGCATTTTTATCAAAATAGTTCATTGGGCTGGGGGGGGGCAGCGCATTTTCTGTCACGTGGCATATATATAATACCACAAAAAATTCTAGTGGCGCAAGGTGGCGCAAACCCTTTAGAATGTATCCGTAGAATAATTTTGTAATAATTGTAAATGGGGGGGGGGGGTTACCGTATAGTTGCTCCCCCCCACGGAAAATAGGTTACAGTCTCTGAACAAAATAGACGGCGTAAAGTGGCGCAATCAAGTCATCATAAGCATCTATCAAAATAATTCATGGGGAGGGTCAGGGGTCACAATGGCACTAACAAAAATTCTAGTGGCGCAAGGTAGCGCATGCCCTTTAGAATATATCCCTATAATAATTTTGGAAGAATTGTAAATAGGGGGCTAGCATATAGTTGCCTCCCCCACGGCAATAGGTTACAGTTTCTGACCCATAAGGACGCAAGCTACGAAATAAGCGGCGCAAGGTGGTGTAATACCGACGTCATCAAGTCATAATAGGCATTTACCAAAATAGTTCATGAGGGGCCAACTTGACTGACCTAAAGGGAGGAGTGAATGAAATATCTGTAGAGTGAAAGGAAGGAGAGGGAAAATGGCTGTCAGGTGGTGTAATTTATGTATTATTGTATTAATTTTGTAATGAAATATAGGAAGCAGTTTTAATTGTAACGATAAATTTATTTAAATATAGGGGAATAATTTCTTGGGCCAAACAATGTTTTAATTTTGATAAGGAAATAAAGATTTCATTATTTTTGGATGCTATACTGTCTCTTTTTAATATTATAAATGTAAAAGTCGGTCAATGCCTCGAGTACCGCAGAATATTTAGCAATTCATGTTTTTTCTGTTCTGACAGGAAGTAAAGTTTTAGTTTTACTCTCTCGAACTATAAATAAGCAATGCATGACATCATACATCAAGAAATTCAGTAAGACTTGAAATTTAATTCCAGCACAAAAAAAGCTTGCAGTATATGTCCATCCAATAATTTTTGTTGACTTCATTGCCACTTTCCTATTTCAGAATTTATCCTATTATTCGACCAAATTTGCAAAATTTAAGTTAACTTCAAATTAAGGGACAGAAACTGCAGCAACAAAATAAATAATTTTTATTGTCTTCAAATTATGTTAGCCTTGATAATAGGAGTGTTTAAAAAAATATATTTATCGCACTTTGAGATTCCGGAAGGTGTCCTAGCGTTTTTCCATAATTGAGCCTTTAGTAACCGCGTTTGCAAACAGTCGCTGCCGAAAATTAGTGAGATAAGCTGGACCCCGCTATATAATTAGCTGTACCTATCATCGCTTACATGTAACTTACTAGAATAGAGTTAAAGTGATACTGCTTGCCTAGAGCAGGTTTAGTTTTGAAATCCACTAGACCCATGGAGAACCAGGGTTACAATAATCAATGGACTGCATCTTATTTTTGGGGTCATATTGGTTTCCCTAGGGCAATTTACATAAGGAAATCATCTCCTCCACGAGGATAACGAGCGAGCAGTTTGTGGCAAACGAGCACTCGCGCACTCGTTGCCCGTTACTCGTTACTTATAAGTCGCACCTCGTACATCATTGCGTGTTTTTGTTCATTTAAACTCAATGATGTGGGATGATGAAGGTTTTAGATTATTGTTAACCATTGATTGACTCATGTTGGGTTAAATAAAAGGCATTTAAAGATTCATGGGTTGACCAATGTGTGTTAGCAGCAGATGCGTGGAAATATGCAACGTTCTTTGGATGCGGCAGGCGTATTCATCCAGATTAGGAAGTGTCCCTGCCGGAAGTTGACCATATAGGTATGTCCGTAGCTGGTACCGACAGACCTAACTACAGCTACTGAGTTATTACAGCAAATTTTGGGAACGTGAAGATATGTCCTTTATTTGTTTGATACACAAGGCCAAATAATGATTTATTTGTATTTAGAGCTGTGTTTTTAGAAGTAATTTTACTCTTGCATGAATTTCCTCACCGCCAACATTTTATGTTTATTATATGTTTGCAAGTTTCTCATTCATTTTGAGAGTATGTAATGTTGTTTGTTAATGCTGTCTTGTTCATTTCTTATTGACGTTAATAGTTCGTAGAGTAGGTACCAATAAAGGCGTAGGTATCTTTCATTCAGTATGGGCACTTCGAACTGTTTGAATTAGTCATCTTCGTCCTTTTTTCAAGCCCATTTCAATATCAATATCTGAAAATTGTTAAAAAATTATTCATTAAAGATTATAATAATAATAATAATAATAAGAAACTTTATTTAGCTTACAAAAGTAGCTATACAAACAACAACAGTGCAAGAAATAATACTAAAATATAAAACAAAAACCGAAAATAAAATATTTCATTCAGTTAAAATAACCTAACTATTTATATAACACTCCTTTAGCTTTCTCTTAAAATCTAGCATATTTTTTGATTCTATTAAATCACTCGCCAACTGCTAGCCTTTGGTTTTTTCTACATTAATTATTAATTTATTTGTTTCCAGCCAAGTATATACATTTTGAAGGTCTTCATTCAATTTTCCTTGAATTTCCTCTGTATTTCTACCTGATAAGTATATATGTAACTGTATCGTCTGTAAACAGATGATACTTGCAATGTTCTAAACTATCTCCGATGTCATTGTTATACAAGATAAAAAGAAGTGGGCCCAAGATTGAACCCTGGGGCACACCTTCCCCTAGTCCCTCATCCGGTGACATTGCTTCTCCACATTTCACGTTTTCTTTCGTGCATATAATCTCTTAGCCACTCCAATGCTACACCACTCACTCCTATATTCATGAGCTTTCTTATCAATCTTTCCCTGTGGTGCTTTGTTTTGGAAGAATATTGAAAAAAGGCACCGCCGAAAAGGAGTTGAAAAAGTTACTTTTGTTTAGAATTCTAAGAACTTCTGATTCTGTCAAAAATGTCATGTCATCACTCTCACTGTTACTATACAGGATGTCTCTAAAATACGTGGAAACCACTGTGTTTACTATGAAAAACGCAATATGGTTTGCGAATATCAACATGGAAGGTAAAAAATAGAATAGTGACCTCCTCTATGGAGCGATTTTTAACGGCTTGATACCCTTGGGAGGTCGATCACAAAAGTGAACGTCTAGAAGCTTGGAGCTGAGGTTTAAGCCTATCTACCACTAAAGTCAACAAAAATAAAAAGAACCATACAACCACCCATAGTATCCCAGGACCTTAAACTCCTGGAATGCTGTATAAGTGCGGAATAGGTCTTTAGTTTAGATTTCGAGTAAACGGTTGGGCCTACGACCCTTAAATAGAGCTCAAATGAAAGAAGGTGCCATTTAACGTAGTGTGTGCTTATGCTCCATAAGCATCCGGTGTTGCGGTAAGCGTTCTAGCCAACAAAAAACCAGGCGATCGCGAAGCCTTTAGAAGATTAATCTTCTACTCCTGAATATGCTGACGTTGTCAGCGAAACACGTGTCGAGTTTAATGACTGTGTCACTGTCTTTTGGCGTGTGGGGTTAACTTATTAAGAATTCATAGTTGAAAATGCTCGGGAATGGCAAATGTAGAAACTCGGAAGAGACTCTTAAAAACGTATGTATGGATTACGGAATTGTACGGGGGCGAAACTTGGACGACAGGAGAAGCGGATAGGAAAAAATTAGAAGCATTTGAAATGTGGTGCTATAGACGCATGATAGAGGTACCGTGGATAGATAAGGTTAGCAATAGGGAAGTATTAGAAAGAGTTGGGGAAAGGCGAAAGGTATGGAAAACAATAAAGAGTAGGAGAGATAGGATGGTAGGACACCTTCTAAGACACGAAGGAATAGTTCGCGACATACTAGAGTCAGAGATAGGAATAAAAAGAGGTAGGGGTAGGCCTAGATTAGACTACTGCTCTCAAATAGTTAGGGATGTAGGATGTTCTACTTTTGGGGAAATGCGTAGGTTAGCTCAGGATAGAAAAGAATGGAGGTACGCGTCCAACCAGTCTTCGGACTGAGAACCTTATGATGATGGAGAAAAGCAAAATTTATGGAAGACAGTAAAGAATAGGAGAGATAGGATGGTAGGACACCTTCTGAGGCACGAAGGCTTAGTTCGCGACATCCTAGAGTCAGAGATAAGATTAAAAAGAGGTAGGGATAGGCCCAGATTAGACTACTGCTCTCAAATAGTTAGGAATGTAGGATGTTCAACTTTTGGGGAAATGCGTAGGTTAGCTCAGGATAGGAAAAGATGGAGGTACGCGTCCAACCAGTTTCGGACTGAAAACTTTATGATGATGAGGCTTTACTTTTAAATGTTAGTTTCTTGGTTCTTATCTTGTTATTTGTAAAGAGCAAGCGAAAGAAAACCCCTAGAAGAAAGAGTTGTTTCAGACTTTATAAAGCAGGATGAGTTCTGAGTTAAAATTTTACCTAAACGTTGTTGAAGTTTCTTGTCAGAGCCTCCTCCCTCCTGCCCTCATGAACAAGTCATGAGGCACCACTGTCTAAAAGTTTTCCGCGAAAAGACGGCCCGATGCGTTCATTTTACTGCCATCCCTTTTACATTAGTGTTTTTCAGGGGTCGCATGACACTCTGGATAACTCAAACATTGTGCTCAAAGAAATTTTTGGAGCGGCATTATGCAGCTAGCGTCGACATTGTATTATAAAGACGAATTCCGCTTTCTAGCACTGAAATATTTCAGTACAATTTTCGCCGATGATATGCGGATCGCAGTAAACGTATCTCGCACATTGCAAAACACGAGATCGCCACATTTTCTGCGATTATCGAGGCCTGGTATGCGAGAAAAAAACTCAAGCAAATTACTTTCAGCTCCTTACCTTGTGTTTATTTTCTTTAATAGGAGCTATTATTGTATTTATTTAGAAACTCACTCAATGAAACTATAATAAACAATAGGTAGAGACACCTGTTTGACATTGGATCCGATTTAACAGAATCGATATGTCTCCGTACATTGTCCCATGGAACACCTGATGGTATGATACATGCACGTTTTGAAAATAAAGTATCTGGATGGGAATGCGTTTGCTATTGCACCATCGTGATGTTACTTACGCTTGTTGGTGCAATCGCAGAATAGAAAGTGCTTTACGAACAACGATTTTTCTGTATCACTGTATCAGTTACGAAATTGTTAAAATATTAGCCAGTTGTTTGTTACGTCCATCAATAATACCTATGGTCTGTGTTAACACTTAATAGAACAAAACACTAAATTTGTATAAACTATATTAATGAAGACAAACCCAAAGAAAACGTCAGAATGTAAGAATGTCCGCTCTATCCCTATAACCTCCGCATCACAGCCCCTGGAGGGCTACAGAACAGACAATGCCGCTGGGCTGGGCTAGGTAAAGTCATCGTCACAGGCATTATTTTGATAGGCAAAATCTATACAGGGTTGAATTTGGAATCGGACCATAATTACTGTTAAGACAATTGCGTTTATTTTTATATATCGCTATACTTTCCAAACCCCGACTGTAAGGATTTCAGATTGATATTGAATTTATGGCCCGTGACGCGTGCGACGCCATACTAGACTTATCTGTACCCTCGTATTTGTAATGAGCTTGATGTTCCTTGAAGCGACTTGAAATATAATTTTTAAAATTGCAAAAAGATCGTGGTCAGCATCAAATGTTTTCGGTTTCAATCCATTTTTAACAAGCCCACTCGTTTTGAAAGTTCATAATGGACAAACTGCAAACAATTTCTTAGTTCAATCAGAACTAATCCAGAAAATTTATGACTAGATTGACAGGTGTATGAAAAATACCTGCGTCAATGGGTATAATTTTTTGTGACATTCCCTCGCTCTATTTCAGTTATACCACTGCAGTATCTCTAGGAAAACAGCTGTTTTATTCTCCACAAATTTTTCTCAGAATTTCTAAAATCAACATCTATTATTTTATTTGCCTATTTGCTTTCTACGACTTTCAGAAGCAATTGCAAATGATACTACAAATTAGATTACATAATCTTGTCTCCTTATGTTCGACTTCCCATGGAATCTTGACAAACTACTTATAAAATAAATACCCACCAACGTGGGATTGAATAAACGGAAGCAATTAGCACCTGTTATTGCCAAATTAATTCGACAACAAGAAGTATACTTCACAAAAATTCTAGGTCAGGAGGTCTGCCTTTTAGGGATGTGCCTACATGCCTGTCAAATAAAGATGTATTTCACGCTGAATGAACATGAAACAAATATGGAAATGGTATTTTGCTCGCATCACCAAGCTTTTGATGGATGCAATTTACTAAATATGCGATGTGTTTTATTTCAGTTTTTCCGATGTTTTTTTGATTTATTTCTATGGCTATGACAAATTAATAAACATAATTTGGCATACCTATATAAATAATAAGAGTGATGTATATTTATTATGTGAATAATGCAAGGTATACACTCGGGACATCACAGAAACGTTAAAGTGAAGATATTTTTGTCTAAATTGCATTTTCTCCGAAGCAATTTTCATATTTTTTTAAATAATAACCCAAAAATAAAATTTACTAAACTGATCATACTTTTTTAAAATTGTTACCTACATTGAAATAATAACATACATACCATTATGTTTTATTTAGGAAACCTACATACATCACAGACATACGTTTTCTCCTAATTCCTTCGCCCTTCTTGCAGAAAAATATAATTTTTTTGTTCGATGACTAGTTGGTCGCACAACTCCGTCCTTACCTATCCTTACATCCCCAACTATTTGTATACAATTGTCTAATCTAGGCTTACTTCCACTTCCTTTTAATTTTATGTCTGCCTTTGGTAGGTATATCGCGAACCAATCCTTCGTGTCTCAACAGATGTCCCACCATCCTATTTTTCTTATTCTTTCTTGTCTTCCATATATTTCTCTTTTCCCAAACCTTTCTATTGCTAACGCTATCTATTCGCGGGATCTTCATCATGATTTGTAGCACTATACTTCAAACGCTTCTAATTTTTATCTGCCCTCTTCACCTATATCGTCCAACTTTCCCAACAGTATAAAGGTCGTCCATTTATAGCGCCACATAAATGCGTAGCTTCTATGTAAAACTTGCAATTTGAATAAATGAGGTAGCTACACCGAGTGACTTACAGCATATTGTCTTTTCTACGATGTATCACAACCAGTATTTACTTAATAAATAATTTTTTTTTCAATATAGCGACCATTGAATTTCATAGTGGACTGGAACGAATCTGGGAAAGACCTGGTTAAATGCCTGTTACCTCTGTCTCTCGGTGGTGGAGGAATTTCTCTGCAAAATCGTATGGAGTGTCTGGATGAAGATGTACCAAGCCTTCTTTCTTTAAAGACCAAAACATTGTTTGGCAACAGGATAGTATGAGACCGCACGTGACCACAACCGTTTGTCTTTCGATATTTGGATGAAATTGGAATAAATCGTCTTTCATTTATCGTTTTCTTAACCACATATACACCTGGGAATAATAGCACTCATTATAGCGAGTTGTATACTATACTTTAATCACGACTAATTTGTAACATAATTTTCTTTTCAAAAAAGAACGAAGTTTACTTGTATTTTTCAATGTGCACGTCGTGATTTATTACCAAAACAGTTCTCAACAGTAGAATGACCACATTGAAAAATATCTGGTGGTGTACAGGAAAATTCACCTTCTTCTTTACTTTCTATCACAAAATCGCAACAAAAAAAAGGACACAATGAACTTTTCTGTAGTAATACAATAAGCGGTCTGGAATTGTCGGAAATTTTACGAAAGCTGTTGCGATGCTTGGTAGCCACGAGTGTAAATTTGACAGTTAAATTTACACGAGTGGCTAGTAAAAGCAACAGCTTGAGTAAAATTACCCAAAAATTCCAGGCCACGAATTGTATTTGACAAGATTATTTTTTAAATCGAAGCAAGGTAGTTCAAAACGAAATTTTATCTCAATTAATTCACATACAAAGAAATGTGTTGGGAATATTTGACGTTTGGCATGTACTAAAGTAACTAGATTATACATTATAAATGCACCTACAAATTCGAAACTATGGCAACTTGTCAACAAGCAAAATTATCGAAAAAATTACCGTATGTAATATCACAAGAGAGTGAGAATTACTTGAAAATAATTCGACAGATTTTCGAAAACTTGTCGCCAGGCAATAGACACGAGAGCCCGTAGGGCTCGAGTGGCTATTGCCGAATGGCGACAAGTTTGAGTAAAATGTGGAGAATTATTTTCCAAGTTATTCTTACTGTCGTGTGGTATTCGAAAGGTTATTTTTTGACGTTCAAATATGAAACAACTGTCAATATTATTCTTTCAATGTCACAATTTGCGATTAAAACATATAAGACAATATGTCAAAACCAGAAAACAAGTCGTTTTATCAACAAAAACAAAATACTAAAAAAAATTCCCGCTGGGATAAGTTAGGTAAAAAATTCTCACTATAATAATGATTTAATTGGTCAGAATTAAACGCGTGATCAAAAATACTGTTCATTTATTGGAAAATAGAAACGGCAAAAAATAACCGTATGTAATATCACAAGAGAGTGAGAATTACTTGAAAATAATTCGACAGATTTTCGAAAACTTGTCGCCAGGCAGTAGACACGAGAGCCCGTAGGGCTCGAGTGGCTATTGCCGAATGGCGACAAGTTTGAGTAAAATGTGGAGAATTATTTTCCAAGTTATTCTTACTGTCGTGTGGTATTCGAAAGGTTATTTTTTGACGTTCAAATATGAAACAACTGTCAATATTATTCTTTCAATGTCACAATTTGCGATTAAAACATATAAGACAATATGTCAAAACCAGAAAACAAGTCGTTTTATCAACAAAAACAAAATACTAAAAAAAATTCCCGCTGGGATAAGTTAGGTAAAAAATTCTCACTATAATAATGATTTAATTGGTCAGAATTAAACGCGTGATCAAAAATACTGTTCATTTATTGGAAAATAGAAACGGCAAAAAATAACCGAAATAATACACGCTTCTACACCCAAATGAAATGTTCCTATTGGTCAATTTGACGATGAAAAAAATAATCACTTATAATACCACAAGAGCTTCAAAATTATCGGGTATTTCCCGATAGGTTCGTTGCAAACAAATGAAGGAGTCAAGTTTTTCAGGTTAAAAAATCACGAGCGCGAAGCGCGAGTGATTTTTCTTGAAAAACTTGACGACTTTATTTGTTTGCAGGGAACCTTGAGGGAAATGCCAGATAATTTTGAAGCTCGTGTGGTATTCGGGGGATTATTTTTCCGTCCCAAATGTCGGCCAATAGAATTGCACCATGAGATGAAATGAACAGTTAACAAATAAGAATTTCATAATGAATAAAACAACATTTAATTAAGATTCAGGCTAGTGCAATTAAAAATACAATTGTTGTAAACATTGGTGCATGTTTTCTTCAAGTCAGAGTTATCGGTAATGGTCCCAGAAGAGGTAGATGGCATGAGGTTTATGCTGTTGATGGCATTTTCTGCAGTAGGCTCACTCCTTCGCAGTTTCTTGACAATTAATTCGTGGTGTTCCTGGTCGAGTTGGAGATACGGCTTGATGGAGTTACTGTTGGCATGTCCAGTTATTTTGATTATCTGCTGCTCTCCCAGGCCCGATTTCGCTAGATTGGAGACGGCTGTTGCACGACTGGAGTGATTGGTGATTTTTTTGTTACCAAGGTCAAGCCCAGCTTTTTGTGCTGACTCCTTAACCCACTTTGAAATCGTGTTTTGGCCTACTGGGGAATCCTTGTACCACCTAGCGCCTGGAACTTTATTCCAGAATGGATTTTGGGTCAGGAATAGTCTGTCGCTCTTGATATTGGCATCTCTCTTCTCTCTCAATTTCTGGAACAGTCTCACTGGGCACTTGTCAGGGATTTCCCGATTCTCCACCAGCCACTTGCTGTCTGATAATTTTTTATCACCACCTTGTGTGGTCTTGCTGAAAATTGGATTGTATTCAATTCTCCCAGTTGTTTCCCCGTCATTTCGCTGTTCTGCCTTGAAGTGATGTATTGACGCCATGCTGCCCT
Organism: Xestobium rufovillosum; assembly: GCA_963966045.1. Classification (NCBI taxonomy): domain Eukaryota; kingdom Metazoa; phylum Arthropoda; class Insecta; order Coleoptera; family Ptinidae; genus Xestobium; species Xestobium rufovillosum. Next base: position 20,150,023 of record OZ014496.1, read on the forward strand.
CACCACCTCTCCAAGCCAATTCCACTGATATTATCATGAATAATTTTTTCTGGAGGCCATCAGGAGTTTCCTCGTCCCAAACAGTGGTCATTGCATCCCAATCTTTTTCCTCCAACGCTGCTGCACTTGCCCTCCGTTTTTCCGGAATAGATTGTAAAGCCTTACGCTTGGCATCACGAGCTCCTCGAGCGGTCTTGAATGCAGCATCCGAAAATGGGTTGATTTTGATGTCGAAATCGTTCAAATACTTTTCTTGAAGTGATTTGGCAGTCTGATTCCACATTGTTTTTATTGTACCTTCCTTATAGTCTTCTCCATCCATTTTCTTCATATTGTAAGCGTAATCTTTCATAATGTTTGCCAATTGCGCTTCACTCGTTTCAGCACTCAATGTGTATTCCCTCTCAGTACAAAAAGTAGTAAATTGGTTCCAAACTGTTTTTTTTGCCTTCTCCGTATTAATGGGAACATTTCCTTTGACTTTTTTATCGATGGTGGACAGAGAACAAACTCCAAATCGACTCATTTTCATGCAAAATCTCCGATTTTCACAATTGAATTCAACCTGTCAGTTTGACGTGTGGTTAATTTGACTGGATTATGTTTTGTTTTTTATATATAGCAACTACCAGAGAAAATAATCAAAAAATTATCAGTATAATACCATGTAGGTTGTACCACGTGACGTCGAATGGTGCAATTCTATTGGTCGATATTTGGGTCGGAAAAATAATCTGTAGTAATACAATAAGCGGTCTGGAATTGTCGGAAATTTTACGAAAGCTGTTGCGATGCTTGGTAGCCACGAGTGTAAATTTGACAGTTAAATTTACACGAGTGGCTAGTAAAAGCAACAGCTTGAGTAAAATTACCCAAAAATTCCAGGCCACGAATTGTATTTGACAAGATTATTTTTTAAATCGAAGCAAGGTAGTTCAAAACGAAATTTTATCTCAATTAATTCACATACAAAGAAATGTGTTGGGAATATTTGACGTTTGGCATGTACTAAAGTAACTAGATTATACATTATAAATGCACCTACAAATTCGAAACTATGGCAACTTGTCAACAAGCAAAATTATCGAAAAAATTACCGAAATAATACACGCTTCTACACCCAAATGAAATGTTCCTATTGGTCAATTTGACGATGAAAAAAATAATCACAATTATTTGTTTAAACAGTCATTTTAATTTTAATTAATACCGTTGCCGTGGTTGTCTTAAATTTCACAGAAACCATGATTAAAGTACTATTTTCTAATTGGTTCACGAGAGGGAATAATAGTTCATTATTCCCTCACCATTATTCCTTAAGGGAATAACATAGGGCATTATGAATATTAGAAAAATTACAGATATAATACATACTTATATTATGTATTAGTCATGGATAAATCATTTTATAGAAACTGCCGATTTTACATTTTTTTATATAAAAGTATTAGTTAGTTTGCCATAAAATGCAAATGAACGAAAACGGCTGCTTAAAAAAAGTCATTTGAAGCAAAAGTTTATGTGAACCCAATTTCCTATTCGCAACCGTTATCGAGATATAAATACCTTTCTACCAGTTACATTTTTTCCAATTTTGTGAAATTTCTGGCATATATTTATTAATAAATAACTGTATAATTGTATAAAATTCGACGTTTCTCTCCTGTTTAGGGGCTTTGTCAAGAATAATTTATTAAAACATGTAAAGATAATTTATTATAAAAATATTTTGCAATTTTTTGTTCTTTAAATAATCAAAACTTCTAAGGTAACTATGATATAAGTATAAAATTTTAGCACTTTTGATTTTGGTAAAAATCTGAATTTAAGAAAGAGAAAAAGGTATAGGTATTTAATTTAATAATACTATCTATTATAAGTAAGTAGCAGAGAGTATCATTTATTTTATTATGCAGATTTCATACTCATATGATATCTGATTGTCCACGTTTACGAAGAGCACAATCTTCAAAATCAAAACTCATCTACGTATAACAACAGCAATTTTCGATAAATCTACTGGGAATTCTATAAAATTCAAATGTCGTCTCAAGAAATGCAGTAATTGCAGTAGAATAGTAAACAGTGAACAGTGAATAGAAATCAACATTATAGTGGAAGGAGGTGCGAGTTATTTGAGGAATTACATGTGGATCTGACCAAAGACTTATAGAGAGGACCCAGCTATTTACATTTAGGGCTGAAGCAGGAATAATACTCACAGTCTAAGCGTTTGTGTGTGGACAAGGCAAAACAAAGCAGCCGACCAGTTGTGTAGTAAACAGGTGCTACCGTGGAACATTCACTTGGCCCGTTGCTTGAATATAATAACAAACGACGATCCCCGCGACCCGCTGGCCGCAAAACAAAATCAGCTGTTGCATAAGGATGCTAGGTCCAGTCTAGAAGTCTTTGGATCTGACCATTATCTTGTGAGATATATCTACTCGTAACGTGACATTCCCATGCAGAAGCTCAAACGAAAAAAGGGAGAATTAAGAAATTGCACTCGAATTCCTAAAGTACAATTTTATAAATACGAGATTTATGAAAACGTTATTAAAAGTCTTCCTTGAGTGGGCGAGAGAGGAAATTGGCATATAAAAGGGCACCAAATGGGAATTATTGAGTGAAGTACACTGGGGGATGTAGAGGAAAACAGTTGACATGGTACGGCCACGTACAACGTGTGTCCTACATAAGTAGAAGCCAAGTGGACGACCAAAAATATTAGAAACCTGAAACCGGAAAATTGTAAGAGCCTTGGTGATTGGCGATTAGGTGTCAGACAACACCGAAAGAAGTTTTAAACCGACTAAAATGTATGTATATCAAAATAACTTGCACTTATTGTGAAATAAAGGATCATACTGAACAATACTGTCGTAAGAACTACGAGAAGACTCTTTGAAGGCTGGCCATCTTATTCCATTTGGTCGTTTCATAGGTCTCAATGGTATCAGTCCAGACCTCAGTCTAACAGAATATAATTGGAATGGGTTGCATAGAGGCATTCAACTCATTCCAGAAACTTTCCCAGAATGTGACCAGTTGCCACAAGAATTGATCTGCAATCTACATCACTAAAATGTAAACCCCAAATACCATGCATCAGCTGCATTTGCTCAGCAAAAATTAGGTGGCCAGTTTTAAAATTTTACATTTGCCTCCGATATTGTTCCAAAGTAATTTCCCAAAATGTTGGTTACTTACGAATGTGTATATGTATAAATGATTCTTTTAAATGTATATTATGTCTAAAGACGTTCAAAATATTTTTAAACATAACTCATAATTTCAGAAGATTTTGATGTATCATGTATGACAAATTAAAAGACATTCTGAGCTAAACAATGTGGGCATGACACATTATTATAGCAGATTCATCATGGATAGTTCTCCTTTTCTTGAAAAGATGGAACTGTTTAACTTTGAGTCGATTTATTAACGTGATTTGTGATATCTTTATAATTTAATACGTAAACACATAAACATTTTAAGGAATTGCCATTTTCCCAGTCTTTAAATTATCTGAGTTTATTTTGAGGTACCTGCTGCATAAGTAGTATTAATACTCACGTACGTTAAATATTACTGTTGATTTACCTGCTGTACATTTAATTCATTCGAATTAAATATTCATAATACCAAAGGTAGTTTCGCTTCTTATACATATGCAAATTATGTATATATGTATAATGAGAAATTAAAAAATCTGTTGGTCTCAATTTTTAAGAGAGCTTATTAAGCACGTCCGATTTATTCGAACATAAACGTACACAAGAGAAAACACTAATCAAATATTTTATTAAACGTTGCGTTCTGTTAAAAATCCTAGAGCAATTTACTATAAAACGGTGAGCAGAACGTAAACATGGTGTTGACATATGGCACTACCCAAAATCTGGGGAAAAAATAAAATCATCTAGTTATCCCCAAACCTGGCAAAATTCTTGACGATCCAAAGAACTTCTTTCCCGTTTCACTACTTTGCTGATTGTGCAAGATTTAGCACAACAAGTTCTAAATGGGTTATTACCAGATATCTATGAACAACTCATTCCAGAACAAGAAGGCTTTAGGCTAGGTAAATCACATTGTTCAAATTCTGAGTTTATGCATTTGGCATGTAGATGATGAGCATGGAGCGGTGTTCGTGAACGTCCTCATTCTGCAACTCGGCCAGCCAAACGAGATTGTTTTGACTACTGACATAACCGTATTTTCCAAAGAACACAATTTAAAAATAAATCCTAGCAAATTAGCAGTTGTATTAACAAGTGATGCTGGGCAGTTTGAACAAGCTTGATGTAACTGGTTGATAGGATTGGGACCGTAAAGAAAGTTCTCATCAAGTTTTTTGCCTTCCTAAATGTAGACGATCTATTCAAGGCGTTGAGTAAAGCAAGTAATAATGAAACAACTGAGGTGTGTGGAACTTCAGCATCAGAATTTAGTGACAGTTCCAATTAATGTTAAATATGCTTTACTAAGAACGTTAACGCTGCGTTTTAGGTACTTACTGACGATATTCCAATGGCAATGGCAATGATTCATTGCCATAGCTATTCATTCAAAAATTCTAGTACACCATCAAGGGCACAACTTCTTAATGTGTCTCTTGCTCGTAATTTTCCATCTCGAATACGTGTCAGATTGCTTGTAAATAAAACAAAACCCATATTTATTCGACTTACTTGTAGGTATACCCACATTTACATATCAAATGGATTGATGCACTAGTTCTGATAGCTTTTTATTTCTTATTTACAAGAAAACAACAAAAATGTTTAATTAACTTGATAAATATTTATTTAAGCCACGTATTTAAGGTATTTCATTTTACATATTTAACCGTAGTTTTCAGATATTAAATTACATTTTAAAATTCATAATTACTCGCCTCGTTTAGCGCAAAATAGTAATTCAAAGTTAGTGCAGAATCCAGAATATATTAAGTGGACATGAATATATGAAAAGTTGCATTCAGATAGTAAATCTAATGAGTTAAAACAACTACTTCAGCAAGTATTAAAATGTGTTATCCATAGCTTTACCCCAAAACATTTTTCACAGTAATTTTTTCAGTTCGAATATTGGCTGAATAACGAGGCGCAGCCGAGTACAGAAATCACACGAATTTATATGAAATACGCTTTCCATCAAGTTATGTACACTATTTTTCCCACGACCCTTTCAGAAGTTCTATTTTATTCACAAAATTTAATGATTTGTTATCATACTAATACTAACTATGAGCATATTCGAATAATTCCGACCGGCTCACGAATGACACATTGATTTTTTGTTGTCTTGTCATTAAAATGTATAACTGCCGTACCTTTTAACAGATTTTTCTGGTAAAAATGTTTATTCAGTAAACGTCAGGATTTCAAAGCTGCCTGCAACATTCGAATACACCCGTGCGATTTGTATTTTTCCCACGACCCCTTAGGAAAATGGCACGTTGCATACAGCATATAGTAGGTCGAAAACTTGACAATTGCGTTGCCCGTGCGCTAAACTCACAACTGTGCTGTAATATTTGAAAATCGCACAGGTTCATTCAAATTTTGTAGGCAGCTTTGAGATTTTGACGTTTATTGAACAAATATCCTGTCGCGTCGTTTTTTAAATCTAATAAGTACCTAATTTTTTTATCAGAAAAATCTCTTAAAAGGTACGGCAGTTGAACATTTTAATGGCTACCCCGTGGAAGACCTAAATATTTTAGGTACGAACTGGTCATTTATGAATTGGCGGGCAAGAGAACAAATCAACGTGTCATTCATGAGCTGGTCGGAATTATTAGAATATTATGCTCATAGTAAGTTAGTAGGCTACTTGGAAATTTTGACATCTGTTAACATAGACAACAAATCCTTAAAAATGAAGTTACTGTTTTATGAATAAATTTGTCTTCTTAAGGGGTCGTAGGAAAAATAGTGTACATAACTCGATGGAAAGTGCATTTCCTATAAACTCGCGTGATTTCACGCTCGTAAGAAATTTGTCACTTTCCATGCTCGTTACGTAATATACTATTACCTACCTATACAACTTTTGATATTTCGTAAATTGTGGACATCAGTACACACGAAACAAGTGAAAGTTTTCAGACTTTTCCACCCGCCCATCACTGAAATTTTGGAAACCAACGGTAAGAGATATTATGTATTTTAAATGAGTTATTGTAAAGGGCAGATTACGCATATTTTTCAATTGCCTAAGAAAATAAGGCTTTACTGAATATAACAAAAAAATCAAATCAAAAATTTTATTTCCAAAATAATTTAAACAGAGTGGAAACAAGGATCCTGAAACTTGGCATTCATTTGTTTTAAGAAATGTCAAATAAATTCATTGATAATAGGTACTTCAATTTTACTTATTTTATCGTTTATTTGTTGTGATGCAAATATATCAATTGAACAATTTTTGCTATCATCTGGTAAAGTACCTATGTCATTTCTTAAAAATATTGAACCATCTTGATTTTTCTTTTATAACTTTATCCGCATGACCTTTCGGTAAATCTGAAAATGTTGTCACGCCCTGAGTGAACATGTTTAACTAGGAAATACACGAAAAATGTGACGTCCCACAACTGGGACTCGAACCCAGGTTTTCACTTCGCGCGGAAAGTGGGAAATTTGAAAAATCGAGAATCCAATAAATTATGTAGAGGTTAAAAATAAGCTAACTTGTTCATATTAGCTTCTATTTTAGTAAATAAAAGAGTCAATAAAAAGAAAACAAAACGTACTTAACATAAAACTAAACTAAATTAAACTCTTTCCACTTACTTCGTCTTATTCTTATTTAATATAATTTGACAAAGCAAACAAAAATCTATTTAAAGTCATATTAAATTGTATACATATGTATAATACCAACCAGCACATAAGTATCAAACAAAAAAATTAAAAGATTATATATTTATTAGCGTAGTTTTCCAAGTCAATTCATCAGTCCCAATTTTCACATTCATAAAATGCCTATTTTTGAACGAAATGAAATTCTGCTCGGTATATTATCGACAAGCATTCCAAGTTGATAAATATAGATTTGTTCGACTGTAATCCTATCCCAAATACATACTTCCTAATTATATCCTTATACCACATTACCATGCCTACGCGTTGACTTAAATAGACTAAACTAGCACATTACAGTAATTTTTTATTTATTTTTGATCTTCAGCCTTCGGAAATGCTGCCAAAAATTCAAATATGTAACACGTTATGTACATCATAACAATGTTCTTATTTTTAAATCTGTAAATAGTATGGAATGCGATATGTATTAGGATTTGTACTGATTTTTTTGCTGCTGAAATAGACAGTTTTGAAGGCGTCATAAAACTTTTACATGTGGGTATTTTGGAATTTAGTAGGTTTATTGCAATTTTCGTCTTTATTTCATTGAAGTACTTCCTACTTCGTAACATGAATGTTTGTTCCGAAAAAATGCATGTGCTGGAGCAACTGCTTGTGTCTCATATATGCAACCGTTGTTCCAACGCTGACTAGCATTGGTATAACCATAAGATCAAGACTGCATTTTCTGTTCGTTTTCGTCCACTTTTCGATAGGTAGTTATTATTTTTTTAGTACATACTTAAATGTAAATGACTTAAAATTGAAAATGTGTTACTTCTTTAAAGGATTTGGTCAGAATGAATAAAAAAATTATTAGCCAGTCTAATAAATTGTCCATGTCAGTCTTAAATATTTATGAGAAATTTCGGAGAATTCGGATCTTACAAAAAATATAGAAAATAGACATACTACTACTAGTAATGGTAAACGGGGAAAAGGCCAATAGATGAAAGGAATTTTTAGGAAACTTATATGCGTGACGAGAACAGATGTATTAGAAAGGGAAATCAATTGAGGGGGACAACATAAACTACCCTTTTTGAGAGGGTTTGAGCTGGCATTAAAAAATTTAATAAATGGTGAATGTACAGATCAAAAGGTAGCAGACCTTTACAAGGAGAAGACCATTTCGGGTTTAGAAGAAATAGGAAAACGTGAGAGAGTATTCTAGTTTTACAAGCAATAAAGGGGAAAACAACAGAAAAAGGAAGAAGTGTTCTCAGTATGAGCAACTTGATTAGTATTAATTGAAGATACAAAGATGGTTAAGTGGGAAAAGTACCACAATTTTATGACCAACCTGAAGCTACATTCAAATTTTAAGTTTCTTCTTTGGTTTTTGAGATACCTGAAACAACAAGAAGTGTATGTTTTAGTTTTTTATCGATATCCATTTTATTATTTATTTTACATTCTTGGGACTTGAAACATTATTAAGGCATTTTTGAAGACACGTTTGGTGGTCTTAACAGTTTTTTCCTACCTCTTTCTATTTTCGAGATATGACTGTTACATTTTTGTTTTTCTTATGAACGCCAATTGATTTGTTTGCACTTGTCAATAGTATTTTCTATTGCCCTTTCGACCAAACTGTCAAAATTTAAAATTTTTCAAATAATAATAAAACAAAAGAACCTAGAATAACAATTTATTTTCAAACAAAAGAATGCGACAATTATTAACGCACCACAACGTTCTTTTGTTTGAAAGCACATTTTTATTCTCTGTTTTTTTTTGTTTTAATTAATTTTTGCTTGTATATTTGGAGTGATTATAAGATTCTGATAAACTTTCTCCATTTAACCATCTTTGCAGCTTCGACTACTGTTCGCAAATAGTTCGTGGTGTAGGATATTCTACTACTGGGGAAATGCATAGGTTGGCTCGGTATAGGTAATAAATGCAAAGAAGTGGAAGATAAATTTGAAGTAGGAAAGACTGATGAAGCATACAAAATAATTAGGAGAAATTTTAGAGAAATTGGATCTAATACGAAAAACATTAGAAATGAGGCAGGAGATATCCTAATCGGAAGCGGGGAGAAGGCAGATAGGTGGAAAGAATATTTGGGAAACTTATATGCGGGACAGCAAGTAGGAGATATATTAGAAAGTGAAAGCAGTGTAGTGTGTAAAAACAATAGAAAAGGGAAAGAGCGTCTATATAGGATTTGTAGATTTAGAAAAAAGCCTTCGACAACGTAAAATGGGGGAAGATGTTCGAAGTGCTCAGAAAGGTAGGGATGAAATATACAGGGACAGAAAAATAATACATAATCTCTACAAAGAGCAAAAGGCAGTTATAGAATTTGAGCAGGACGAAGAGAAGTAGATAACCGGAAGGGAGTGCATTGTCACCTCTAGTTTTCAACTTATATATCGAAGATGCGATTAATATTGTTAACAGAACATCCTCGGGGATTAATGTACAGGATCAAACTATTAACATGCTCAGATTTGCGGGTGATATATGTAGCAGTGTTAGCATCTAGCAAAGAAGAATTAGGAGCGGCTTTGAATGAAATGGAAGCAGTTTTGACACAGGGCTACGGCATGAAAATCAATTTAAATAAAACTAAAATTTTGGTATGTAGAGGGAGTGAAAATGGAACTAAAATTGAAATACAAATAGGAAATGAGAAGATAGAGGAGGTCGCGGATTTATGTCATTTAGGAAGTAAAATAACTCGAGATGGTAGGAGTATAATACTAAAGATATAAAACAAAGACTAGCGCAGGGTCGAGTTGCGTTTAACAAAAAGAAACAACTGTTATGTTCGGGAACGGTTAATGTAGAAACTCGGAAGAGACTCTTAAAGTCGTATGTATGGAGTACGGCATTATATGGGTGCGAAACTTGGATAATAGGAGAAGTGGATCGAAAAAGAGTAGAAGCGTTTGAAATGTGGTGTTTCAGACGCATGATGAAGATACCGTGGATAGATACGGTTAGCAATAGGGAAGTATTAGAAAGAGTTAAGGAAAAGCGAAAGGTATGGAAGACAATAAAGAATAGGAGAGATAGGATGGTAGGACACCTTTTAAGACACGAAGGAATAGTTCGCGACATACTAGAGTCAGAGATGGGAATAAAAAGAGGGAGGGGTATGCCTAGATTATATTACTGCTCTCAGAGTTAGGGATGTAGGATGTTCTACTTTTAGGGAAATGCGTAGGTTAGCTCAAGATAGGAAAGGATGGAGGTACGCGTCCAACCAGTCTTTGGGCTGAAAACCTTATGATGAGCTTTGAAAATGATTATTTCACGGTTTTAACTGAATTGTACTGCAGTGTTACGCGTAATCAATTTTAAGTTTCATCACGGTAGCTATAAAAAATATATGTCTTAAAGAGGATTAGGTATTTACATATATTGAAATTTGTGTAGGCGTACCTTATATTTAGTTTATCTTATACAATAAGCATAGTTTTATCGATGCCCACCTATTTGAACATGAAGTTTCAATTTCCCATTTTTACTTTAAATAACAGCAATTTTCCGGTACTATGCCCTAACTAGAAACGCTCCTAAAAACGCTGATTAAATACCACGATTCTCACCTGTATTTTCCTCGGAATATACAAACTGATAGTCGCTTTGTTGTAACGCCAAACCGCCGAAGTTACAAACAATTAGACCACGCAAGCGCCAAAGCAAAAGTTCAACCCTTTGGTTCGCATTAAATATTAAACCCCAAGCGCACATGTTCGAAAGTGCGGAAGGTTGTTTTTGATTTCAAAGTAAGTTAGGGTTGTTTGTTAAATTTATCGGCAGGGTGAGTAAAGAATAACTTTCTTATACGCCTGTCGTATTTTATAAGTATTGAATATTTCGCATAGAAATAAAATTTTAGTTGCGGGGTAGTTTTGATATTGATTGCAATTGTCACTTACCGGTTTATAGGTTCAATGTGATGATACGTACAGTGAAACGTGCATGTGGTTTTGAAGACAATATCGATTTATTCATTATCACAGGAAAAAAGTGGCGCTCATTATATTAAGGGTGGCATGTAAAAATTTTGATGCATAAGGGGTAGGTACGCCGAGTACTCCGAAACTTAAGAAAAGTTTGAATAGTGATTTAGCACATGACCCTACACCATATAATTTGCAGTTAATATCACAAAAAGTTCTAATAAAACGTGAGCAAAAAAATATTATAATTATGATATTGAACGCTATGTACATACTATTTTACATCAAAGGTGTGGTAATTCGCATTTCATCAGCTGGTCTTATTCAGATAAGTTCTAAACCACTTATGTGAGTATCAAGCCCTCCATGAAGGAAGATTTCTAAAAATGAACATAGAAACCTTTTGGTATACGTCCATACATTTTAGGACGTAATTAAATGATATTTATTGGTCTGTTTCCAGTTTTGTTCTCAAACTTATATTCATTTTTTTCACGTCTTTGTTATACACATCATGTTTCGGTTATCACTTATAGTTTCAATGCGTAACTAGTTCCATTACATTTTCATTGCAGTCTGCAAAATGTCTTCTTACTTCACTTGACTTCAATGCAATAAAATTTCCGTTTGAAGACTTGATGTTAGAGCAGTCCTTCACTAACCTGCACGAATTTCCCAAGATCTGTCCTTCATCATAAGGTTCTCAGTCCGAAGACTGGTTGGACGCGTACCTCCATTCTTTTCTATCCTGAGCTAACCTACGCATTTCCCTAAAAGTAGAACATCCTACATCCCTAACTATTTGAGAGCAGTAGTCTAATCTAGGCCTACCCCTACCTCTTTTTATTCCTATCTCTGACTCTAGTATGTCGCGAACTATTCCTTCGTGTCTTAGAAGGTGTCCTACCATCCTATCTCTCCTACTCTTTATTGTTTTCCATACCTTTCGCCTTTCCCCAACTCTTTCTAATACTTCCCTATTGCTAACCTTATCTATCCACGGTATCTTCATCATGCGTCTGTAACACCACAGTTCAAACGCTTCTACTCTTTTTCTATCCGCTTCTCCTGTCCTCAGCAAATTTTAAATCGAAGTTGAATAAGTTGAGTCGAAGTCAGGCTCCCCAACTATTACCTTTCTAATTAGAAATTTTATTGGAAAATCGTTCTGTGCGCTATTAATCCACTTTGAACATTTACCAACTAAATGTTTTTCCCAATTTCAATTTTTCACCGAATCTTCAACTACTTGTGTTGTACACATTCCGTTTCTATAAGTTAAGAAGAAACGTGGATTGCTGGCATGGGTAGGACGTAAACTGTTTTTATTACTCTAAAATCTCCGCTCCAGAAGTCTCCAGCTTCTGGCCATCACACTTCACTTACCCATCTCAATTTTTCTAACTTTCCTACTTGTTTCATGCTTCTAACATTCTACGCTCCGACTCGTAAGATGTCACAATTATCATTGCTGATGAATCCACCGAAGCAGTCCCCGCCAGGAGATCCGAATGTGGGACTATTTTACATCCGGAATATTTTACTCTAGAAGGTGCCATCATCATAAATTAAAGTACGTTGTACTAGGGAGAAAATAATGTGGTGGTTTCCCGTTGCCTTCCACATCGCAGTAGTGTGTTTTACAGTGCCATACCGACCCTCACGATCTCTGCCACTCTGATTACTGAAAGAGCTGCTGCAGAGTCTGGTTGTACAAAAAATATTGTATATACTACGAACGAAATATTATAGTTTTGGACCTACATATGTGCAAGTTTGAAACCATTTCCCCAATTCTTTCTTATGTCTCCCTTTAACCAACCTCATCTATCAATAGTATATTCCTCACACGTCTGTAAGTACAACAATTCAAACGTTTCTAGTATTTCCTATCCACTTCTCCTATCCACGTTTGGCATATACATATTCAATGACGTGCTCCATACGTAAGTTTCTAAGAGCTTCTCGCGAGATTCTAAATTTACCTTCCTTATAATTTAAAAGACCTTGAAAATTAGAGGGCGATGCAATTTCCCAAAAATTCATTTAAAAAAGTAACTTTGTATGTTATTTATTATACTGGTATGGGCCAATAGTGCGTAGTCGCAACATGAAATTTTACGTATACATGGTTACAACTAATTCAAGGGCCACTATGGGAATATTTGAAACCGTAATACATACAAGGTTGGTCAAATGGGATAAAAGTTGCGTAATTATGGGGACATCTCACACACATTTACAGATCTCGAAAATATTTCATGGATCACTAGATATAACAAGAATTGTGAAATTTGCGGATTTCTTTAATCTTAAATATCTTTTTTGCTATTATATCCTGTTTATTGAACAGATGCAGTAAATGACATTTGTGGGAGTGACTTGATTGCGCAGTACAGATTGCGCAAAAGTCAGCTTCACATGCTGCAAATTAGAAGACGTTGGGGAATTCAAAAATACCTAGTTTAAAACTGTTGAAGAACTTGAACAATAAATGTTACGAGAATTTCAAAAATGTGAAATAAAAATATAATAATTACTTCAAAAAATTGTAGGTATAACAAAATAACACATATCTGTCAAAAGTTTATTTACTATTAGTACATTACCTGCCGCTTTTGCAGTAAATGCGACGTTTTCGGTCTTGATGTTGTCACTTGGTTTAGTAAACCAAAGAGTTGTCAGGGTTTTGGTGAGCATAAACTTTATAAATATTTAAAATTCGCTCCTTGCCTTCAATTGAAAAACAGGACCTATGGCTGACAGCTGGCAACTTTTTGACGGAGAAAGAAATACTTGCTTATCCAAAATCAGTTAATACTTACAGTCATTCGTATTTTTCCTAATGTATTCACAAAATTCAATGAACTAATCAATGCAAGTACCTATTGAAAAATTCTATATTATAAACTGAATGGGCATAACAGTAAATTCAGTGACAACGTCAAAATGACAGATCGGTTTTGTTCAGTCAAGTTATTTATCTAGGAGTAGAGCTGTGTAAAATCGGTCTACCAATGGTAATTTTCTATTCAAATTTAGCGCTCATTTGTGGGAGGAGTTTTTACTGAATCTGTTCGTTAAACAGAATATAGAGATAGTGATCTGAAATTTGGTACCGTTGCATAAGCAAATATTCTGCATCTAATAGTGGTCATATAATCTTCCCAAGCCTACTAGTTTCTGCAGGGTGATAATAAACTTTTGTTTTCCTTATGGGCGCCATATTGGTTTTTAATCGCATTAAATAGTCAGAAAAACTCTGAATACAATAATGGTAACACATTATAAAAACCTTAAAGAAAAATGCATATTAATAGATAAAATGATATTTTTAATTTTTTCAACTTGGCTTTGGAATTTTGACAATTACACTGCTTTTTGTTATCAGTTGACATCTCTTCTGATGAAAATAATTTTTTTGCAAACGAAGTTTTTATTAGCATCACATCTATTAATATGCATCTATTAATATGCATTTTTTCTTCAAAGTTTTTATAATGTGTTTGGTATCATTGTATTCAGATTTTTTCTGTCTATTTAATATGAATAAAAACCAATATGGCGCCCATAAGGAAAACAAAAGTTGACTATCACCATGAAGAAACTAGGAGGCTTAGGAAGATTATATGACTACTATTAGATGCAGAATATTTGCTTATGCAACGGTACCAAATTTCAGATCACTATCTCTAATAGCAAAAAAGATATTTAAGATTACAGAAATCGGCAAATTTCACATTTCTTGTTATATCTAGTGATCCATGAAATATTTTCGAGATCTGTAAATGTGTGTGAGATGTCCCCATAATTACGCAACTTTTATCCCATTTGACCAACCTTGTATGTATTACGGTTTCAAATATTCCCATAGTGGCCCTTGAATTAGTTGTAACCCTGTATACAGGATGGGCCAATAGTGCGTAGTCGGTCCATATCTCTGATTCTATTCAAGATATCAACATGAAATTTTACGTGTGTGTGGAGAACCCCACGAAGCTTCTTTTAAAATTATGTTGATGTATATAGGATGTTCAAGTACTACGTACCAAACCAAAGTTATGTTTTTTTAAATGGAATGCCCCACATTTATTTACATATTTGGATTCCTCATAGAATTTCATGAAAGTTGATATGGTACACGGTGGGGTTCAGAGTAAGCGATGTTAAGATATGGCCATTTTAGTACCAGTGTGAACTCAAATTTGTGGTGCTACTGACGCCTGCTGGTCAAAGCTAACCAAGATTTTTTTATTGGGCTAGGTTCAGAGGATACTTTATTTGTAAAATCCATTAACACTTTTTCAAAATAGTTCATATTGTACAGAGTGGTTAGCTTACGCAAAATGGGGCTTTTCTCAAAAATGTTAAATGGAACACGCCGTATATTATTTGCAGGTTTGATAGCTAGTTTATTAAGCTTTTGACTGATGCTGATATTGGGAGGTCTGCGACTGATAATTTAAGCAGAAATAAAGATTGAACCTTAAGAATTGAGATTTCTGCCGTAATTTTGTACCATTTTTGGTGAATTTCCCCCATTTTGCCACCCAAAACTCAAAAAAATGCTTACACTTTGTTTTTACAGAAAATTTAGCGATCAGAGTTTACACTGGCACAAGAAATCTCATTGCAAGATTACTTCTTGAAAGGATGGTTTCCTTCCATGGCACTCCTTGTTTCAATTTATACCTAGGTTTAATAAGTTACCATTTATTTAAGAATATGACAATGAAGAAGCAATCTGGAGATGAAAGTTTTTGTCTCAATGTGAAATCAACTTCCAGAAACAAAATGGAAATCATGTTTTGTGTTTTGGGCGCTAAAATATGGGAGAAACGAATAAACTACAGGTCAAAGTACTACATTTTAAAGTTAAATTCTCAATTCTACCGAAACCGTCATCAGTCGCAGACCTAACAATATCTACATCAATCAAAAGCTTAGTAAACTGTCTATCAAATACGGAAATAAAATATGGGGTGTTCCATTTGAAATTTTTAAGAAAAAATGCATATTGCGTAAGCTGTCCACCCTGCATGATATTAAGTTTTGTGACAAAAGTACTCAAGAATTTTACAAATAGAGCAGTCTGCGAACCTAGTCCAATAAAGAAATCTTAGATAGCATCGACCAATAGATGTCAACAGCTCCTCGAAGTTGGGTCTACACTTGCACTAAAATGGTGATACCTTAAAATCGCCTACTCTAAACCCCATCGTGTAGTACACCATTTTACATAAAATTTTATTGGGAATTCAAATATGTAAACAAATGTGAGGCGTTCCATTTAAAAAAACATAACTTTGGTTTGGTGCTCAGAGTGTGAACACCCTCTTGTATACACCAAAATAATTTTATCAGATTCTTCGTGGAGTTCTCAACATACGTGTAAAGTTTTATTTTGATACCTTGAATAGAACCAGAGATATGGGCCGACTACACACTATTGGCCCACCCTGTATATGGAGAACCCCTCGAAGCTTCTGGTAAAATTATTTTGATGTATATAGGATGTTCAAGTACTAACTACCAAATCAAAATGAAGAGTCAAAACGCAGATGTTCATATACATAGGTTCACAATCTCTTTTGCTTTTTTTGCTTGAATTAAAGTCCAATAAAACCTGCTTATTTTATCGGTATTGTAGACGTGGTATTTTTAAAATACCCGATGGGCGTTTGTTAACTTTTTCATAAGCTTTATACAACTGAATACCCTTATGGTTCTCTCTATCCGAGTTTGTTCTACGTCTGCAACTTTATGTTTTTGGGCAGTAAAATAAGTATTTTGGCGTTTTTAAAAAAAACATATTCTTGCAAAATGTCTAAAATGCATATCACAGGTTATTTATGAAGTCTAAATTATTAGGAACTTAACTCGTCATCTTTTATCAAAGTAAGCATGTTAAAAGTTTCTTTTAGGGACTGATAAATTGTTTACAAGCCGCGAGATCGAGGTATTTTAAGGACGTAGGTACCTACTTACCTGTTTATTTATATATAAACAAAAATCAGTTACTGCCGACAGTGAACTCCTATAAGAGTCTGCCTGCACTTCGCTGGTCATTTCTATTGCTCGAGATTGTGGGTAGTTCAATAGATGCACTCTCTAGTAATTAGTATGTGCACACTTTGATTAATTTCTAATAATTCCTGTAATTCCTCTACAATTTCCTTCTAATTCCTTACTAATCCCCACAATTCCTACTAATTCCTGCAATTCCCTACTAATTCCTCTACGGTTTCCCTCTCATTCAAACCTTCACCGGTTATAGTGATTTTTTCTCATAGACATAATGGGGACTGTTATGGAATATTAAAAACGTAAGGTAGGAGATCACATCAATCAATTTTTGATAAATCCTTAGCTAGGCTACTTATTCAGAGTTAGGTGTGATGGTAGAGCGTTAGACTACCATTACAGCGGGTTCGGGTTCAAGGCCTAGCACCTCCCAGTCTCTATATCTTACGACTTTCCCAACTGTGTAATTTTCACTTTTAAGATATGTGCCTTAAATAGGTTCGAATGAAAAGTTTACATATTTCGATTAAATATTTATAGAATACGGTCACGGCCATGTCGAAAGTGCAAGGGAAAATACAATGCAGGCAACCAACCGCCTTAGTGTTGTGGTAGGTTCTTTTAATACTTATCTGGAAACTAGAAATGGCGACCAATTACTTATAAGATTAAATTACCGGTTTGCTGCATTGTATCTGATGACCTTAAAAGTTCCTTTCAACCTCTATAAATAGACATTACAAAATTAATCGAGCTTTCAAGTAGCCAAGTTTCAGAAATAATGAAATTAGTTTTTTTTTATTTTCTTTTTTTTTCTTGCAGATAATGGGTTGTAGCGCAGCTAAGAATCTTACAGTAGAACCCATCGATAGTTCTAACGGAGTAAACAAGATTGTAAATGGGAGCAGTAAAGTAAGAAAAATTTCGGTGCCGTCCACAGATGTGCCTGATATCATCGGGATTGATCCCCAAACTGAAGTCATAGAAAACGTGGCCGTTAATAATGTGCACAAAACTCGTAAGCCATAATAAGTTTCCTATAGCATGTCGTTATTTTTAATGTTGTTTTTTAGCCCATGGGTTATCATTTGAAATAACATTCGATGAAGACAATGAAGATAGCTTGATTAAAAAACATCCTCCACAGAGAATCCAGAAATTGGAGGAGCAGCAAATTAATCATCCGGTATCTTTAGATAAATTACAAGAAAAATTAGAGGAAGCTGATGTCAGAAGGCAGCAAGTAAGTGCAGAAGATTTAGTTCCCTTACTAATCTTGCTTCACATTGACTGAAATAACAATATCCTAAGTTTCCTACCTCTAGCGAGGACCGGACGTGACCGCCATTTTGACAGAAAGGTGCGAAAAATGTTTTTTTTTTTTGCGAGGAACTCCTTTTCACTCCATCCTACGTCAAATATATACCTAACCATTTCGAAAGCCTATTAAATTAGCTACAAAGCGCCCCCAATAATTATTACCTTAACATCAATAGTCTCGAAAATAACGGAGTTTAAATTTCAAAATTCTACCGAGAAAATGGTAAAACGTAGAATTCCTGCAAACTACTTTTTATAAATATACCTGCATTCAGTGTGAAACATTTGAAAATAATTTGAAATAATAACTTCCATCTTTTTTGACATTAAACGATGTTAAAAGTAATTTCTTATGCTCGTTTCTACACCACCATGAGGTAGAGTATCCGGCCCGTTTTTTTACGTGGTATTCCCTGTAGGCCTAATCCACTCCCAATCCACTCTATTACCTATATTAATCTGCGTCGTTTAGATACAAGATTCAATGCCTCTCTGGTGTCCACTTCTTTAGGGCATCCCTTTTTTTCTTCATCGTGCCCTACTTCTTTATCGTCTTCGTTTTGTTCTCCATGACGATGGCATACGAAATGTCGTCTAATTCTTCTTCTTCCGTGTTCTTTAATAAGAACTGTTCATTCTTCTTCTAATTCATGTCCTTTTGTTCTCTGGAATTTCTGCACGATTGTCCTCGACAGGTAAAGCAAATTATGGAACAACGGAGACCAATCCTCCGACAACCGCAATTTGCTTTGCAGCCATGGATACATTTGCACGATATAATTTTAAGTAGTTCTTCAGGAACAGGATCTTTGGTCGTGAAAATAGGCACAAGCCCACTTTTTGATTTCTTCCAACCCCAGTCTTGAAAGTGTTTCGTGCAGCTGATTTTACAAAGCAGAGATACCTAAATTCATTAAGGAGAAAGCGGTCAGACACCCTCGCTACATATAAGGATCCTATTAATTTTTGTCCTGCTGAGTCGACAAGATCTGGGTAAGCATTTAGATTATTGAACACTTTTAAAATGCATTGTAGACACTCGTCGTTCAAAATTTTTAAGAATTTGGCTTTACTTTGTTTAAAAAAGGCACCAGAAGTGATATCATATCCACTGAAAGCGTGCAGGAAGGCAATGAAGTCTCTGATGGGCGGAAAATTGAAGCTGTTGCACGTATACAATTTTTGTGCCGTCTTACTTCTGATGCTTGGCTTCATCATATAGATGTTTGAATCTGAAGATGGTAATGACGTTAATAATACGAGAAGGTCAACGTCTCCACCAACAATTATTACAGAGTTGTAGTACTTTGACAAATCAATCGCGGTGTTAACTATTAGCGTATAGGCATCTTCAAGGGCCTGCTTCACGATAAATCCAGCTTCATAAAGTTTTCGGGGCAATTTAGAAATTAAACGGGCCTTGTTTTTGTCATTTAAAAGAAACTTTTCCTGTGACATTGTTGATGACATTGGTTCATTAAAATTCAATTCGGGTCCTGATTGTCTTGATGTTCTTCTGGTACGTTCGGCACTTTTTATACCCTCGAAAGCAGCCTCAACGGGATACTCGTCAAATACAACGCTGCTGTTTGGTGTGTAATACTTTTCTACATATGCAACGTACTGTGACAAGATTTCTGCAAATGGTCTGTTGTTGGTGCCACGACACTCGATGAAGTAGGAATCCGCCGTCTACTATATGAATATGATTTCCAAATCGTGGATCTTCTGATAGGGGGGGGGGGGATTTTTGTGTCTTTCGCATGCCTGAACAGTGACAGAGGAAATGGAGCCAATTCGAAATTGAAGTAATTCTGCAGTTGCTCGTCGGATTTTTATGCTAGAGAAATTCGTTGAAATAGTGTAGCAGGATCGATTGGAACAACTTCTTTGCGTATTTTAATAGATGATGTTAAAGCACGAAGAGGGATGACACGATTCTTTCTTTGGAACATCACGTTCTTGAAAGTGTTTCCAATGAGAGCTTCCATTGAAGATAAACCTACTTCTAAAACGCTGTGACAATTTATTGTCTCATCTCCTATTAATCCTGTGCTTATGGACATTATGTTATCTGTAAGTGGAAACGGAGTATGCAATGAAAACTATTAATCGTAGGGTAATAATTCCAAAATCTGTTTGTAGGTAATTTAATAGGCTCCCAAAGCGGTATGGTGTATGTTTGGCCTAGAATGAACTAAAAAGGAGTTATTCGCAAGAATGCCTTCTCGGCACCTTCTTGTCGAAATGGCGGCCACCTCCGGTCCTCACTCGAGGTAGATATTGTTATTTGAGTCAAAATGAAGCGATTAAAAAAAGTTCCAGCTTTGTCCGAGTTATTTCCGCATTTCTTGCTTCATGCGTTCCAATATTTCTGCCTCCTTGTCACATGTCGTGCAGGTTCGTTGTGCCAAACTGTCAAAAATCATGATTATGTCCTTCCTTTTCTTTCTTCAAATCCCTAACTTATTCAATTATACCTTTATTTGCCAGCTTCATTTAGCCTTATCAGGAGTTACACAATGTTGTGGTTCTCGTTGTCTTCACCATTTCACCACAAACTATTGCATTTTTTACTAAAGAACTCGTTGAAGCCAGTTACAAGAGCAAATATTTATATGTTTAATTTTCCACCACGAAGTGCTCATATTTAATTTAGAAGTTCTGATAACGCCGTAAATATAAATGGATTTTTATCGGGTAGGTAACTATATCAGGGACTAACCTTTAATATATCATATGAATTTTTTATTACACGAATGTATGAGACCCTGAAATCAGGGCAGGTTTACGTTTTTAAATGACCTTTAATTCGTCAGACTACGTATATTTTTTAATCAATTTTTCATTCAATACCTACGCTTTCTATTGACACGAGCATTATCCTGTGATTGATTGCTTATAAGAAATGAAATTTATTAATGTATTGCGTTCAGGTGAAAATGAAGAATTTGCAGTACCTACATGTCATGTACGTACAATGGATCTCGATTCAATTTAGGATGTGCTGTAATGCATATGCGGTAAACGGCTAAGCGTGGGTTTGTTAATAAACAACAGAATACAGCTGTAACGAACTGGGTTTAGTTAGTCGCCTACAGACTTCTTTAATTTCTGATTGCCTACAGAAATACAGGGTGCCCGTTTTTCGACCCTCCTCATGGGGATCTCAGCTATCTTGAGAAATACGAAGTCTGTTAAATTAGTCCTGGCTAGACTAAAGTTGCGAATTTTTGTTCTGTTAAGTCAGTGCCTATTCCTATTTAGTTATTAAGAACAAAAAAAAATTAAAAAATTTCGATTTCTACTTTCATTGTTTAAAATGATAATCAACAAAACTAGATTTTTAACAAAGACATTATTTGATATTTTTTAAGAATATGTAATTCAAATAATATGCCACAAGGGCAAAGAAATAACAGTCACATTTTTTATTAATTCAAATCTTTTTGAAATTCCCTGCCAACACGAGACGGAGTCTACAAGTACCTAGCTAAACATGTGGGTCGACGAAACAATCTTGAATAAGCTCACAGGTTTACGAAAAAAATTATTTGACTGTCGATGTATACTTTAGTTTTCCAAGGATATTACATTCACAACATGTGACTCTAGGTGCGCGAGAGAGACGGAGAATGCGGGTCTACCACAGTAAAGTTTATTAGCGTAGCTTCAGAATGTGTTTTTGGGATGTAACTATTAAATTGAACTGTCAATTTTTTAACAAAATTAATGATTTAATTTCATTAGCACGCTTCCCAAAAATAAATAACTTTAAATTTCGATCACAATGTAAAATCACCAAACCGTCATCGTAATAAAAACACGGTATATAGTATTTTGCTGTAATTTAACCGATTTCGGATCTCCTAAGACCTAAGATAACATATTTTCATGCCAAGGGTCGAAAACGGGCGACTGCATATGACAGGAATTATTGTCCTCGTGGTTGTTGTTATACATATGTATCAATAAGACTCTAGGAACAATGTAACCCAAATAAACCAGCAATATCATTGCTGATATCAGCAAGACAGACTATTCTATCGATTACTAGAACTTTTACTACTTACCTACGCTTTACTGAATTCGATAGTCTTATATCCAGTTATTAAAAAAACTAATTGAACGTAGAGAATGCTCAAACAATTTTAGGGAAACGGATTTAGGAATCCTTTTCACTCTAGAATCAATGTAACCCAAATAAACCAGCAAGAAAAATTCTCAGTCGGAAGACTGGTTGGACGCTTACCTCCATCCTCTCCTCCTATCCAGAGCTATCCTACACATTTTCCTAAAAGCAGAACATCCTACATCCCCAACTATTTGAGAGCAGTACTCTAATTTGGGCCTACCCCTACCTCTTTTTATTCCTATCTCAGAGTCTAGTATGTCACGAACTATTCCTTCGTGTCTCAGAAGGTGTCCGAAAAATCCTATCTCTCCTATTCTTTATTGTCGTCCATACCTTTCGCTTTTCTCCAACTCTTTCTAATACCTCCCTAATGGTAACCTTATCTACCCATGGTATCTTCATCATGCGTCTGTAACACCACATTTCAAACGCTTCAATTTTTTTCGATCAGCTTCTCCTACTCCATACATACGTCTTTAAGAGTCTCTTCCGAGTTTCTGCATTAATCGCTCCCGAGCGTAATGTTTCTTTTTGTTAAACGCGACTCGACCCTGCTCTATTTACTAAAATAAAATAATAAATGGTCGAGTAAAATGCTACTATTATATTAGGAGTGTGATTTTGGCTCTCGTTTGCGCCTCGTGTATAAAATTTCACACTATGTAAATTTATCAGTTTCCGCACCTGTTATGTAATATGCTATTTTACTTACGGAAGTAATTTTTCAAAATCAAGTGTCTGAGTGTTTTTTTATTTTTTAACTAACGATCTTTTATCACAGATATTCCACATTTCTACTCATCTTGGTGTATTGTACAGGGACGGCCAAAATAAAGTACCCGATTTTAAGTGGCCGCCATCTATAACGTAATGAAACAAAACAAAAAAAAATGTTTGAACATTTATTTGGGTTTACATTTTAAGCCTAACATCAATTATTAAAGATGATATCAGTTAAATGGCCACCTCTAAATGCAATGCACGATTGTGCCCTTTTTATGGCATTTTCCATAACTCGAGTTAAAACGTCTGGCGTAAGGGCCTCTATTTCTTGACGTATGTTGTTTTTTAGTAGTTGCTGCGGGGTTTGAAGGTTATTAGAGTATACCTTTCCTTTAAGATAACCCCATAAAAAAAATCAGGAGCTGAAAGGTCCGGTGATCTGGAAGGCCACTCTAAGTCACCAAATCGAGAAATTAACCGTGCAGGAAACATGTTCCTCAAATTGGTCATTGTCGCTCTAGATGTGTGTACACTGTACAGTCGCAACGTTCTGTTGGAACCACATATTCTGCAGTTCTAGGACATCCAATTGGGGTGACAAAAAGTTCTCCAACATCGCTCTATAGCGCTCGCCGTTGACTGTAACGGAGGTGCCTCTATCGTCCTCGAAGAAATATGGGCCAATTACACCTTGCGCAAAAATACCGCACCATACAGTGACTCGTAGAGGATGTAGCGGTCTTTCTTACGAATCCACTTAAATGAAAATACGCTTCGTCCGTCATTATGAGTTTTTGTGAAAAATTCTCAATATTGTCATTTAAGTTCAGGAGAGCGTGACAGTATTGCAGACGTTGTTGGTGGTCTCTGGGAAGGAGCTGCTGTGCCACCTGGATCTTGTATGGAAATGCATGCAAATCCAACATCAAAATTCGTCTCAGTGACATTCGAGAAATGCCTAATTGTGTGGATCGTCTTTCTGTAGAGGTTCTTGGCTCTTCTGCGATACTTCCTCTTACACGCTGAATGTTTTCGATTGATCGTCTAGTTCGCGGTCTTCCAATATGCCTTGCATCGGCCGTTGTCCCGCTATGTCTAAATTTTTCAGTTAAACGGCGTATTGTCTTTCCATTTGGGGCCGAGCGGCGAGGATAATTTCTGCGAAAATTACGCTGCGTCGAAATAACCGATTCGTTGTTTTTAATAAACAAAATTACAATTTCTGCACGTTCTTCTGGCGTATATCGATTCATAATAAAACTTGAATATTTGCACTAGACAACTGTCAAACACGAATCGATGGCTTCGAATCAGGTACTTGATTATGGCCGTCCTTGTACTTGTATCGCATATTCTGTGTTTTTCCTGGGGTTTTCCAAGAACTACATATTTTATTTACCATTTCTGATGATGAGATCGTTTGTGAATCTTGAAACCGGTCAATAAAATAATTTTTATACTTATTGGTAGTACGCATAGTAATTTTCTATTTCATCGTTTATAATTTCGTTTTCGTTTTCTACGCAGATATTACAACAAAGGATTCAGTCGGCGAAAAACAGAATAAACTTGAGGAAACAATCTAGCGTAACTTCAATGCCAGAAGATGACCAAATGGATTACCTTAAAGTACCACCAGAGAGATTACCAACTCCTAATTTTAATAGTTCCTACAATTAATTTTTTGGTGTGTTTTTTAACCGTCTTAAACATAAAATACTGAACAATTGGACAAATAATGTCGTTGATCGTACATTGAAAACATCCAAATTAGACTGCATTTTGTGTACTTATCTATGTTTTCCAAAACTAAGCCTTAATTGAAAACTTTTTATGCACAAGAAGTTCCTAACTATTTTTGAATGTGTTCTAGACTAAAAATAGATTATCTTAGAAGCAACTATTACACTCTGTGTTTAAAAAGTTTGCAGCTCCCGTGAATGTATACTTTTGTTTTCTTAAAACTAGTTTTAAGTGAGTTTGTAACCAACAATTTGTACATAATAAAATGTAAATATTAAGAGTATATTTGTAAAACAAAACTGTTCGAGATATTTACATGCTTGAAATTAAAAATTATAATACGGAATTTTGAAGTGTTTATAGAGAGCGTATTTTTGTGTGTATTGTGCACTTGTAACTATGACCGGTGTCAGCAAGTGTCAATGTTGGATGAAAAACTTGTCTGAAAGATATTCAAGAGTCCACAACAGAAAAAATTATAACTGTCTTAATAGTTAATTATATTTGCAAATTTTGTGCCTTGCATTGTTTGTAGTTATGTATACGTTTCAGAACAATTTTATATTGTAAATTAACTCTGCTAATTTTAAAAATTAGGTACTTAACATAAAAAATGATATGAGTTAAATGTGCACAAAAAATCTCTTTGAAATTGAAGCATATAACTTCAAAAGGATCTAAATGCCATTTTCTGTGAAATATTAAGAAAAAACTCTCTTAAAGGAAAATTAAAAGAGATATTTTAATGCACTATTTTTTAGTTCAAAGATGGCAACAATCTTCTATGTAAGTGCATACCAAACTTATTAAAAAATTAAACTTTGCAGAACAATAAAACTAAAACTTTCCTATTTGGTAAAACGATATAAATGACAGTACTAATCAACGTACAAGAGGGTCGAAGTCCAAGATAACAAGCAGAGTCTAAGTGCCATCAAGAGTATTAAGGTTAATTTGAGCAAATGTTTCCGTAAAATTGGCGATGTTCTTCTGGTAGATAAGGTATCATGTCTCTTAAATTCTTCTTCTTTTCGTTAAAAACGTCCCGTTTCAGACCGAAGTCACACGGGATTGCCAAATCGATCTAACCTTCAATCCTTTTGAAGTTATATGCTTCAATTATCGATGGTAAAATCATGAACATGTAAATTCCTATGATGCAATGTTAATAAAATGCATGGTATAAAATCTTTATACAAACTTTTGAGCAATACCTACCTACGTACGTACATGGAGACAAATTAGGATTGTTCCAAAGCCACCTTAGGTGGGGTAGCAGTCTGAAACGTCTCGTAGTACAAAAAATCTGGATTTAGTTCTATAATTCAATGCCTGGCGGGGTATTTGCCCGAGGAGTAGTTGTTCGAACGGTCCAGTACCACTAATTAATACCTACCTGTGCAATTTCAAACCAGAAAAACTTTTCAGAAAAACTTAGTTTTTGTTTTGGAAATTTGGGCTTTACGTATATAAAATTCCTTAAGCAAACACTTCAATAGAATAAATATTCACCACCCCCTCGAAAGTTTCGTGCAACAGCACACAGTTTTTTGCGATGCCGAGAGAGTTTTCCTTTTAGACTTTTACCACGTGATCCCACTACAACTGGGAAATATCATGTTGCTTTATTTTCAAAATTGCGTGGTTCCATGAAAGAGAAAAGAAGGGAAAACACACGTTGGGTGCTGTTTCATCAAAACAACGCAGTTCATGATGCAGGCTTCGAAATTCTAAAACAACTGTCGTATTCTTCAAACTTAGCTCCAAGTGACTACCATCTGTTCCTCAAACTCAGAGAAGACCTTAGTGGGACTCAAGTTCGGGACGATGAGGCGTTAACGATGGAGATAAGCGAGTGGTTTGCAGCCCAAGACAAAACATTCTTTCTGCGAGGTTAATGCTCTTGACTTGACCATCGTTTTATCAAGTGTAATAGATAAAGAGAAGGTTAGATTGAAGCAAAATTGTGCGTTTGCATGATCCCTTCACGATTCTTGATAAACTGAAACTTTCCAATTTCATTTTTACATTTTGTAATACTTATTTCAGATATGTATGTTGAGGAATTATTGGACATAAAAACTTTCTTCCAAAAAACGTCCTCCTAATCAGCCGTGCGCGATGAACCGTTGGCTGCTTTTTCCGTATGAGCGGTTTCCATACCTGCAGTATTTGGATTCCTCGGTCCCTGTTGAAGCTGGCCGGCTTCTTCTGGATCTCTATCGGCTCCTTCTACAGTCTAGGCCAGAACCGCGCCTCTCCTCAAAATCCTGATATCTTCGAACTTGATTTCATGACCCGCCTCGGCCCGATGTTCTGCGACGGCAGACTTGTCCCAGTGGTGGTGCTTGGTATGGCTGGTGTGTTCCTTTAGCCTCGTGCTGATATCTCATTCTGTCTGACCTTCCCAGAGATGCTGTAACTCCAGACCCTTGTAAATTCTCTGATATTTTGGAAATTTCGCTGCTATCTTATTTTGTGCGCTGAAGATGGTACGTCCATGCTTCTTCAGAAGGCGTCCAATCTTGTCCGCGCATCCCTTGATATAAGGTAGATAGACAGATGCCTCGTATATGTTTGGTTTCTTCATCACTGACTTCCTCCTGATGGCTTTCCCTATGTTGGTCCTAATATAGCCGTTCTTGCTTAATTTCAGACGTAGATGGTTCAGGTCCTCCTTTAGATGCTCTGGATTGATAAGCTCGTCTAACCAGAGTGTCAATGATCTCTTGCTTTTGTGTCGGGTGATGGCACGATTCCTCGTTTAGGTATCGGTCCGTGTGGGTAGGCTTCTTGTGCACTTGATGTCCCAAAGTAGGTACCATCTCCCTTTCAACGAACCAGTACATTCAGAAATGGTAGTGTGCCGCCCCCTCTAACTCCATGGTCAACTGTATACTCGGATGTACGCTGTCAAGGTCGTCCTTAAATCCTCCAATGGTGCTTCGTCCATGTGGCCAAATAACAAAGGTATCGTCCGCGTACCTAAACCAACGCTTTGGCTTCAGTTCGTTTGATTCCAGGGCGCTTTTCTCGAAAATTTTCACGTATATGTTAGCCAGTAGCGGAGTACGCACTTATCGATTGCCCCCTTCATTCATTCATTCACTGATAGCCGCATTTCTTGCATCTTCTAAACTGCTTCTTATAAATATAAGCGATGATTTCTTAAAACGCAAATGGTAATAAAACGAGTGTTTTTGCATTCGTAGTCGTTCTACGACCTGAGCACGGTTGTCTGCTAAAACTTTCTGTCTCCTCGTGCCTTTGAAATACTCTTCGGAGGGTTGCTCGCCAGCATCTTAATGCTGCCTCTTTTATTCATTATAATTTAACTCAACAATAGCAACTAATTTTGCCAATTAAGCGTTTCTAGGGCGTGGTAACTTTTCGCTTCCAGTGCATTTGGAAAGAATTGGAAATTTTTCGGTTGTTCATCGTTATTAAGGGGCATATAACAGCGCAACCAAACGCATAAACATAAATTTGTAGAAGGAAAATAATTTTATTTTGCATATTCAATAAAAAAGCAATATAGATGAAGTACATTTACAGTAATATCGTTTATGCCATTATTTTTGCCTAAGGATGTTCAGGGTTACGCGACATGTGTCACGATTCACGACAATAATAAGATTCCAGCAAACCTCCGAGCCCTTAAAACTAACACTCAAAACACCAAGTAAAATGTGTAAATCTATATTAATGTATATGCTTTATTATTATCTCATTATTTTATACATATTCATTAACATTATATTTATAATACCCGTAACTTTTCTGTGATTTAGAGGGAATTTTAATAAAATTTCTTTAATATAGTAGTATATAAAACAACATTTTATTTATTAACATCATTTACAAACCAATATTTATTTATATCGGGAATGATAAATGTTACAAAAGTCTCTCCCTTGTGGTTTTTTACTTAAATTGTACCTAATGTGCGTCAGTAGTTACATTGAAAGTCCCATTGGGTTTTCTTACAAAAATATAAACGAAAAAACCACAAGACATTTTATTTTTGTCACTAACGGAGTTTTAAGTAACATCCTTGGCGAGTCCATCATTATACATCTATTTATTAGTATTATTATGTACTATCATTAAATAACTTGCGCTGATATGTTCATCACAAATATTCTCGACATTTTCCAAACTTTATACCAAAATTTAGCCGCTACGTTTCCCTACACCGTCCTAAACTAAATCAGGAGTTTGTCAGGAAACAATTGCTTAAATATTAACAAATGTTTTCAGACAATATTTATAATTTTTCTATTATGTTTAATCTCCTCTCAAACCACAAATATGTAAAAGCTGTGCCGGTTCCGACATAGCTCCCGCTTAAGTTCTTGTGTTTTCATATTTTTCCGATCGACCCATCCCGCTGGTAACCGCGAATCTGCTACTAGCCTTACAAAACGAAATCTTCCTCTGGTTGTATAACCTAAGTCTAAACTGTTACTGCTCTTAGATTCTTGAGCTGGAATCCCCTTTGTGAATGCCCGCAAATACTAAGGGAGAGTGGGGGAATTGTGCGCAGTTAACGAGGATCTGCTGCTGTGACCAAGCCATTACACGGACTTCAAAAGAAAAGTCGTAGCTACTTACGTTTAAGACTGACAAGTTGATGTGTATCACAGTCTAAGCGGCTTGTACGTGAAATGAAATGAATAAAATAAACCAACAATTGGGTACTGATGTACCATAAAACGGAATATTTGTCTGCTCGTTTGTAAAAAAAGGAAAACAACGTCGGCTTCATAAACAAGCAGATACTTACATACGAACGCGGTGTCCATATTTTTAAACATTCTTGGTTCGTACACTGCAGAATGATCTAATGATTGGTGAGAGTATAGATTTGCACAAATTTATAGGAGAGACAAAGGCGATCACCAATCAAGCGTTTTAACGCTAATTCGAGCATGTGGCAAGGAGCAGCGATTCTACATACATAGTGGCCAAAGTAGATAAGACAAGTGTAACGACTCCCATGCACACAGTAGAGGAAAAGGAGAGAAGTATTTGTCCGAGCTTATAGAAAAAGTTATGGCGATCTGAACACGATAATCATTCTGAGCGCGTAACTCTTGAAGTCAGCAGCGTGCGATAACGAAACGGTTACAGCATCAATCTTTAGGAGACTGTACATGTGTGCAGACGTATTTGGTTTTATTTTATAAGTATTCGCTGTGTGATGAAAATATCAAAATGGGACGAAAATGTGTAGTGCCCAATTGTGTTTCGGGTTATGCAACGTACAAGGAAAAGGTTGCCACTGACAGGTATACGATTTCAAGAGTTACGCACACAGAACGATTATCGTGTTCAAATCGCCATAACTTTTTTTCTATGCGAGATAATGAATTGAATCTTGGTGTAAAATAAAATCCAATCCTTTCTCTGTAACTTTGCCGCCAGAAGTTCGTCCAAATTCTAAAAATGAGCATAGTACCTCGACAGAGCGAAAGTGACAAATTTGAATAGGTATACGCTTGCGGAGGATTGTTTTGTTTTTGACGTGATGGTGACCAACAACTCATGCTACTGTAGTGTAAGCAACAAGTGGTTGCAATAAATATATTTTATACGAGCATTCACACATGGTATTATTTGAGGTTAGGATTACGATAAAGCGGAAGTTACAAATTTGATTGTGCTCGTGAAATCTCATTTAACGCTTGAATAATTGAATAGAGGCTATAAAGCCGAAAAATCAGAAAGGAACGACCACAGTCAGTTATGTTATCCAATGCTGCATCATACTGCCTAGTGAGGATCAAGCTTTACGAAATCACAGATCACAGCAAGGGAAAATTAACCATTTACCGCCAACAAATTGTAAGTACCTAGATAAATTTTCTTTGTGATGCCTTATACTTCTATTTGTCATTGAATTTCAAAGACCAAAGGGCAACCTTAGCATCTTTACGATTTGAAGTCAACAGTAATAGAACAGGACCTACGTTGTTCATTTGCTTATTTGCGGTGCACCGATTCATGCTGAAGCATATAAAGAAGTAACATCAATTCAAATCAACTTTTAATAGTCATTTCAATTTCCAGTAAACTTCGGTATCAAACTGTCAGGTCAGATCAGCATTTGCGTCTGCAGACCTTCTATTACGTGTGGTCCAGTATTTGTCAAATGAACATATCGTGCACAATGACATAAAATAAAACATGGTCTACCACGAAAATTTTGCGTACAAAACGTGGCTTCATATTGCCAAAATATGTCTTATACAAATCAAATTCCAGATACGAAATATAATTTAACCTAAACGAATTAATATAATTCTTTAATAATACACATAATTCATTTTATGTAAAAAAACATTAAACTTAAACGAACCACAATTCGTTATTTAAACAAATGAGGAAGTCTTGTCAGAGACTGGAGCCTGTTTTTAAGAAAGTAATTTTCGGGCTCTGCATTTTTATGGCAGCACGACATCAAGATGAGCGAAAGATTGTCAGTATGCCTAATTCATTATTCATTAAATGGGTTGTTACTGTACTATACTATTTTACTTGAGTACTCTTACTTAATGTGGTCTACATTTGAACGATTAAATGATGGTAAATGTAAGCCGTATAAATTTTGAACGAACTGTCAACCATTTTCTAAATTCCATTAAAATTGCCTATTGTGGTACAAGCTACACAATGTAACATAATCCCACAGAAAAAAGGACTATAGGGGGCCCAGTCGGATGACAGATATACTTAAATTGTTGCCCGCAAATGTTAATTTTCTCCCGAAAATACCAACACCAAACTAAGTGAGCAGAAAATATTTGACAGCGTTGATGATAGCATACCTATTCAAGAAAACTTCCTCACTTTTTGCCCACTAAAATTAAAAATACTTGTATTTATATACACTGAGATCGTAAAAAATTGGCACATTAATTAATAGCAGAGTAAGTACAAGTAAAGGAACCATATTCTCTGAGAATAACTTCTTCAAAAATTGCTAAACATCGATTTGCTAAGTAAGCTCAAGACTTGCCTTAACTTAGTTCAGCAACCGACGATAGTGCTTGGTGGAACATGGAACAAAAATATTATTACTTATATAGTTTTAAAACTGCATTTTTCTCGGTTAAAGGAAAATATATAGATCTGTGATGATATGAATGTGGATATTTGATTTTAAGTCGATTGCTGGACCATTTTAATGTAACAAAATAAAACATGACAGCGAGTACTAGCAATATGCTTCGACTAGATATGATTATAATAAAATACGCGGTATAAAAGGTCAAGACGAAAATTTTATCTCTGCCATAAAAAATATACAACTTAAAATGGAATGTATCCAGATTTACTGCGTGATAAATGAGGTTATAAGCGAGGAAAACTAATACTAATAACAGTTTCGCTTTTGGTAGGTCTATCAAATAACATTTTTAATTTTTTGCATCTTTACGTCGAGCCTCTTTTTAAAACAGCGTGCTTTTCCGAACTTTCCATTCTTAATAAGCAACTGATTTTTACATTACAAGTTTTGTTCAACCAGTCGGACAAATAGTGTAGCATCTAGCTATTGAAGGATTGCTTAAAATGCCGATGAACATGGCTGACATCTGATGGCCCCTAAGCTCGCTACAGACTATGCGTGTGTTCGCGATTCGCGATGCGCGATCCGCGATTTGTTCGATTCGTTGTAGTTCATAGTATTTATAAATCAAAGCCTACAGACCATGCAGGTATTCGCGATGCGCCATTCGCGATTTGTCCGATTCTTTGTAGTTCGTAGTATTTATAAAGCAAAGCGTACAGACTATGCATGTATTCGCGATTTTCATTTTAGTACAGTTTTTCGATCTGAAAGCGAAAGTATGGACGACGACCTAGCAATAGCTAGTGCTATTTTTATCATCAGGCGCAAAAGAAAAAAAAAACAAAGCGTAGACAACGCAGATGGTGATGTGTTTCACTCTTTCGAAATAGAAACAACAGGTAGCAAGTTCGTATAAGTTTATAATCTAGATATTAATTATTATTTTTATTATGTATCTCAGATATAATGGAAGTGATCTGCTAAATGATTTATCAATTCGAGAGACTGCAAATGATCTTCCTCACTCGCGAATTCAAATTAAACAGATGAACCTACACGCTAGAGGTGTGACTGCGATCGCTATCGCTGCTACTAAGAACTAGTTCTCAACCTTAAAAAACCGTCACTGCTACTTTACGATTCAAAGAGCAGTGAAAACATCACTCTTTAAATTGGTAGCTTCGAAGGCTCGGAATCGGAACGGCTCTGAACGACAACAGCCGACCTGTTCATATCGCGGCTCCCAACTCGCAACAACCATAAAGATAACAACCGTGGAAATAAAAAAAACGCCCCCAGATCAAAGAGCTCTCAGAGCGTCATGCTGGCTGCTACACGCAGAGCATTATAAAAGTGCTGTTCACAGCTCCAAGGTAAAGTGCTATATTAACAGTTCTTTTCACTCTTTAAAAAACTGCTACTTTTCGAGAGCTATCACAGTGATCACGGTTTTCAATAAATCGCCGTTAAGCACACCTCTACTACACGCATAAGCATGCATGAGCGCGAACTTTGACGAATCAGCGATTCGTGTTAATGCGCGTCCTTTGGTATTCGTCAATTTACCGCCTCCAAGAGCGAATCGCTGCGAACACACGCATCGCGTTGTTTACGAATCGATTTAGAACGAATCAGTCCATACACACTATTCACAAATTGCCGGCGAATCGCGAATCGCGAACACACGCATAGTCTGTAGCGAGCTCTGAGAATATCCGTGATTCGCGATTCATGTTCACGTTCATGGAGGTTCACGCATAGTGTGTAGGGTCGGTGCGCGAAAAATTTATTCGTGATTCGTAATTCGCAGCAGTTCGAGGCGGTTCGCCACAGGTAGCGGTTTTTACACGAACTCAAAGGGCGCGAATCAAAGCGAATATCTCAATTCGTCAACATTTCACGTACATCAATGTGCATTCGTTGATTCGCATAAGTTCGTGCATCGAGTTGGAAGCAAAGTTTGATATCACGCATGAATGTACCGGTCTGCCGGTAGTCATTTCCCATAATAATAACAATAAATTGCGCAGGCAGTAATTGCTTTATCGCCACTGCTACTGTCATCCATCCTTTCAGCTTTAATTATGAAGTTATTTAAATTTAAAAGCAGTTAAATTAGTCGAGTTTATCAAAATTATGTTTCATAACCTACCTTCAAAAACTGTGAATATTCACGAACAACGAATAGCGAATTTCCGTGAATAGTGTATAGGGTATTGTTCATGATTCGTGCGAACATATGCGAACCTGAACGAACTGTGAATCGCGAATTGCGAATCACGAATCACGCATAGTCTGTTAAAAACAGTACTGCATATCTCTTTCGCCTGCAGGCGGATAGAACTAGCGTTGTTTAGTGCTAAACTTGGTCGCACTATCGTTCGCTTCTTATTTGGTAGCTTGGAAGGTTCCAGTGAGGTCTGGTACATTATTTTCACGTTGAATTGATATACACCGGTACTAGAAATGTTCTTAATTTTATTGCACCTACATAGTTAAAGTAACAAAGAGTGTAATTTTGCAATACAACTATCGATGACCCCTTCCCCAACAACGAACTTAGGGCATTGCCACGAACACGGCTCCCATCAACCTCACCAGATGCAGCACCGTTTAGATATGTAAACTGATTTATAGCAGTGACCTTGTTGCATGGTTAACGTAGCGTTGCCGATTGTCCATGTGAGTTGCTCAGTTGCATTCTGCGTTCTATGGAACACACCGTCATTTTAAGTCCATGTACATTAACATATTATTTACTTGCAACTGAAAAGCTATAACGAAATATCAATGAGGAATTCGACATTCAGACTGCTAAATTATTAAATGTGAAGAAATAGGAGAATTTTCTTTAAACGTTCATATTTTACCAATGATGCGACAAACTGTTTCTGATATAAAAGTGCAGAGATAAAATTTTCCGATATCTACAGTCATTCTGAAGTGTTTCCGAATCGATTTCGGGCGAGTTGCGAACGCCCTTTTTCCGAATTACCCCCTCTTCGATTTTTTACTTGGTAGATTTTTGATGGGATGGTGGAAGACGACGGCTCTGCACGTAAATTTTTATACTAGGTGTCCAAAGATTGGTCTTGCCACGAACAAATACTAAATCTAACACACAGCCTCTATAAGTATTTTTAAGTATCATTGTTTTAATCCTACCAAGTCAGTCATCTGCACAAGGTTTAGAACACGTTTTGAGCGGTGTACATTTACAAATATAAAAACATCTAAAGTTTATCCTTAAATTAGAGCTGACCAAGTTCAAGTCAATTTATTTCTCGTTTACTCTTTCTAAATACCAAATTTTGACAGTTGTCAGTTTCTGCAAGAACAGCATCTAAAGTTCAAACTATACCGTTTTGCGCATGCGTCTACCTAGTATATTATGACGTAAAATTTGAGTCTTAGATGCTTATTGTCGATGAACTGTACCTATCTCTTTCCATTTTAAGAATTATCGCAGTAAAATGTGTTTATATGAATTAGAAATTCGTATGAAACTTGGTCAACTCCCTTTATCAGTGTGTTCGTTGACGGTCACATAAATTATTATTTTATTACGGAAAATGGGGATCATAGGTACCACGGGAGCGCGATCAATTAGGGTGAGGGTTGGTGTAATTACATAAGCCACTTACGCGTAAAAATTTGCTACGCCATATGCAAACAACGAAATACGGAAGTATACATACAAACTATTCGGATCAAGTAATTTATAACGGTAATTACTCTTGATTTTCAACTACAAATGAAATAATTTAAACTACACCACCTCGATTCTCAATATTAAATTCGGTACACCTCAGCGCGGCTCTAACCACTGCTTATTTTCCTTTTCGTTTGAAAGAATATAAACCATCAAAAGCATGATAAAACAAATGTATGAAAAACTATAATACCAGAATTATTTTACCATTGTAAATATTACTGCTGGTACTTCAGTGGATATTTAAGGACGTAAGTGGTAGCCATTTCAATTATGAATTATTTAAAGCGTTTATACAAGAATTATTAGGTCATGTAGTTTTAAATCAGTTATTACGTTAGTACACGAAATTATTTAATTTTTGTTGTAGGTACTTAACGTAGGAACAGGACCTTTCATTTTACAAAATTTATATACAGGGTGTTTTTAGTAATGGAAAACGTATGGCGGTCATAGAGAAGATCCACCAAGTCATCCCAGATATTTTAAAATTCGTTTTAGGCGCTACAGTCACTGAAACTGAAATGCGACATTTCTAAGTCATGTCATAAACTGAAACTGAATAGCTGATGCATGCAATCCCCATCAGAAAAAATGTCTGCTTTATGATGTCCGTCATGATGGGATATTTGTAACCAGAAATACTGATACTTTGCCACTTCTTTTTGCGGCTATGTAGAGGCCAGGAGAGGAGCTAAAGTTGCGCTGGTTTCCTAGAAAAACAGTGCCGTTGAACAGCGACCGCAATATAGCGCAGCAGAGCGGATTGAATAATACGGCCGTCATAACGGTGGCTGTAGATGTAAAGTTACAAAATTTAGCGGCGCTGTTATGCAGTTTCGAAGACCTTCTTTTGTAGGTAAGCTGAGAGCGTCAAATTTGTTTCTGTAAAAAGCGATTAATATTCTTCATCTTCAACTCGCACTACGTTCTTTGTTACCAAAGCTGTTATATGGAAGTTGTCTCGATTTGTATTGTCGTAAATTGTCATTTCGGGGCTGAGCTAATGAATTAGGTTGAATACCCGCTCAAAATTTCGTTAAAATTCACAATTTCTTTATTCTTATGATCAGGCCAACTTTCAGAGACGTGTGTGTGTTCTTTTCAATAAAGTTCTTTAGAGATTATATTTCGATACAGATCGTCGCCATCCTATAGGGATAAAATTCGAAATTTTACGGAAATATTTAACAATTTCCACTCTTCCCAGAGTTGAAAGAAATCTTTCAAGATAACGTGTTTTTTCCCACGACCCCCTAGGAAAGCGGCACGTTGCATACAGCAAAGTTGGCCGGAAACTTGACAATTGCGTTGCCCGTGCGCCAAACTCAAAAATGTGTTGTAATTTTTGAAAATCGCACAGTTCATTCAAATTTTGTAGTCAGCTTTGAGATTTTAACGTTTACTGAATAAATATTCTGTCACGTCTCCTTTAAATCTAATAATTTTTTATCGGAAAAATATCTTAAAAGGTACGGCAGTTGGACATTTTAATGGCTACTCCGTAGTAGGCTACTTGGAAATTTTGACACCTATTAACATAGACAACAAATCTTTAAAAATAAAGTTACTGTTTTATGAATAAATTTGCCTTCTTAAGGGGTCGTGGGAAAAATAGTGTACATAACTCGATGGAAAGTGTATTTCCTATAAACTCGCTCGATTTCAGTAAAGCTTTTGATACCATCCAACATGATCTACTTTGTGCTGTTCTTCATTTTGTCGGTTTTGGTACTGATTCTGTAAGTCTTATAGATAATTACTTTCAAGGTCGAAAACAAAGTGTTAAATTGAACGATGAAGTATCTCAACCTTTAAGTGTTGATTCTGGAGTTCCCCAGGGTTCAATTCTTGGGCCACTCTTTTTTTCGATCTATACAAGTCAATTTCCCAAATGCATTACGTTTTCTAAAGTTCATATGTATGCCGATGACACTCAGTTGTATTGTTCATTTTTTAACAGTGATTTTCTCACCGCCATCGATCGCATAAATGATGATTTATTATCTATTGCTCGAGTGTCATCTCAACATTCCTTGTTTCTTAATGCTGACAAATCTAAAGTCATTATGTTTGGACGTCAAAGTGATGTTAAAAAATATAAATGTGAGGAAATAGTTTTGAAAATTAATGATGCCAGGATTCCTGTCGTTACTGAAGTTAGGAATCTGGGGTTGACTATGGACAATACTTTTAGATACTCTAAGCATGTTTCTGGTTGTATTTTGAGAGCAATCCTGAATTTGAAGCTTATTTATCCCCATAGAAATTATTTGAATTACAGAACCAAGTCCATGTTATGTGAGTCTTTGGTTTTGTCACACTTTCTGTATTGTGCGCCTGTATATGCCCCCTGTTTGGATGCCACCACTAAGAATAGGATTCAACGAATCCAAAACTCCTGTCTGCGATATATATATGGAGTCCGAAAATATCAACATATATCCCACAAGTTAGTGGAAATTGGATGGTTAAATATTACCAATAAATTCAAATTTCTATGTATATCATTGTATCATCATGTCATAATAACGAAGAAACCCCCTTATTTGTTAAGAAAAATTACATACCGCACTGACGTGCACAATACTAATATTAGGCATAAGGGGTTTATCACAATTCCACACCATAATTCCTCATTTTACAAGCGTTCATTCAGTTACAATGTTGCCTACCTCTACAACGGAATACCAAGTGCATTCAAGTGTCTAAATGAATCCCAATTTAAAACTGAATTGTCGAAGTACCTCCGGCAGTTGCAGGCATAGATAATGTGTGTCTCTCTCTGGCTGCTTACTGTATCGAGTATATATTTTTGTTTTTTTTGTTTTTTTCGAATTTACTCTCATTTAGGTTAAGTTGCAGTAGATTAAGTTTTGAAAAAATTATCTTGTTTATTTTTATCAAATTCAGGGTGTGTCGGAAGACTGAGAAGCGGAAGTGTTTCAACACTTCTGTCTTCTTGAGATATCACCCTGTGATTTTCCTCAAGCTAATTGCTCTTCTTGTGTATGAATATTTATGTATTGAGGAAAATAAACCATTATTATTATTATTATTATTTCACGCTCGTATGAAATTTGTCACTTTCCATGCTCGTTACGTAATATACTCTTACGAGATCGTCCAATTTTCTTAACCATGACTTACTTACTTTTAAGTTATAGGCTCGAGATGTGCCTTGGTCAAAAATACATTCCATGGAGTCTATTCTTTCAGAATTGTTCAAGAAAACTGAAATCGGTCAACATTTGCCAAAGTTATTATGAGGTAAAATAAAAAAAAGGTTATTATGAGGTAAAATAACTGCAAAGTGTCTGTTGG
Source organism: Xestobium rufovillosum (assembly GCA_963966045.1). Lineage (NCBI taxonomy): Eukaryota > Metazoa > Arthropoda > Insecta > Coleoptera > Ptinidae > Xestobium > Xestobium rufovillosum. Next base: position 20,188,877 of record OZ014496.1, read on the forward strand.
TAGGTACCATGGAGACACTCCCGGACATATTTGCCAAGTGTAGTATAAATTCAAATACGATTTGACATGAAAAAATTCGAATTTCACCGACATCTTGACAATCTTGAGCGGGTGTGCAGCTCCAACTAAATTAACAGACGATTGTCAAATATTTGGGGATGCAGCAGTGTGTCATAATTCCGAACAATCACGAGCGGAACGAAGTCATATTGATTCAACTTCCACATAATAGCTTCGGCTTATTACTACCAGAACATACTATATCGCAATAAAGTAATACATTATTTTACTGTGTGGCACTCAAACACGACAGCTACAAATGTCATGTGACCTATGCTACTGCGACCTGCTCGAGAAATTAAAACTGGAGCAAAAACCACTGTCAAAAACCATGCTGCCACCGTCTTATTTGTGACGGCACCGTATTATTACCGCTTCCTAGGAAACCACTATGATTATTACATATTATGGAAACGCTTGTCTTGACATCTCCTACCGCTATATTAAGGTACGTACAGACTGTATGTGATGTTTGCAAATAGTACGAACAAGCATAAAAAATTCATGTACTTATAGGGGCAGTATACCAAATTTTCATGAAAACGTATAAAAATACTTCAAAAATATCTAAGAGTAAAAATGAAAACCGCAGACCGGTACGACGTTTCGTTTTTGAACAGCAAGGCAACAAAGTTACTCATCGACGGCATGTGACGTCATACCGACATCGCGCGACCAGCAGTTGCCGCGCTGCCATAAGAATACACGCGTGCTGCTGCATTATTAGCTTTCGTTTGCGTTCGGTTTTTAATTGTATTTTTGCGGTGATTGCAATTTGTACATAAATGCCTAACTGTTATGTTTTCGGCTGCAATACAAATTTGGAAAATTCTAACGTGACCTACCAAATTTCCCAAGAGAAGAAAAGGAGCCGCGGCGATATAAAGCCTGGGGGAAATGGGATAAACAGGGATAATCTTAAGCCCAATCACAATCATGTAGTTTGCAGTGAACATTTTAATGAGGAGATTAAAAACGAAACCTTAGTTTAATTAAAAAAGGAAAAAATAAAACATTGTTCTATATAAAAATAAAATGCATCAATGATTATGGTAAAACATCATTCTCATCATAATATTCTCTAAATCCGGTGTAATCTTCGTTTATTTCTTTGTCGAATTGAATTTACCATCACGCATGATGGAATTACAATTCTATTATGACGCCCAATTTATGTCTAACTGTTAATCCAAGAAATAAAATTCTTGTAAGCCAGGCGACGCCACAATCTGTTAGACTCCTCCAAATACCTTTTCAAGGAATAAAAAATACATGAAGGTGCATTTCAAAATATTACTAGAACATCTTTACTTTTCTTCATGTGAAATACACCTTGAAATAATACTATGAGGCAACATATTTAAAGAGTCCAAACTATGCTTTCAAATGCATCGTGATATATTATAATACATGCGTCTTCATTTCTCACTACATTTATTAGTGTGTTCTCAACACAACACAAACATTCTTTTGGTGTTGGCATTGCAAAAAAATTTCCACACCGACACCAAGATGTGTCATTTACTCTTTTCACGTTTTCGTCGTTACGCAGATTGTCATGCTTCTTCTTCAACTCACTTAATTCGTTTTTGTGTACCTTGATTCAAAACCGAACGTCATCGGGATTGAAAGATAACTTAAATCTGCAAAATTTAATGGAATCGGAACTCGCACGTCGAAAATCACAGAACTCAGACGCGGCGTGATAAAAAATTAGCGCACTCCTCAGACTCGGCGAGTCAACGGGGAACAGCCTTCTCAATTCGATGAATAATATTTCAAAAACTACTAATCGCAGGAAACTGCTGTTTGAAGATTTGGTCTTAGTTTTTTGTATATTATATTTTTGCTCTCAAGTATACTACCCCTTTATGTGAACATGACACGCGGCCCGTCCAGACTGTGCGCGATGTTTGTGTTTTTACAATAGAGTCTATTAGTGTAACGGCGAAATCAAAGCGCGAAATTTAAAACGCTATCCTAAGAGAATAGTTGGATAAAATTTTTCAATGCATTTTAAATGGAGGTTAAATGACCTTGCACTTCACATTCTATTTTTACCTTTCATCCTGATTTCTTAGCATTAAATCAATATATGGCGATTACTATGAAGCCTTTTTTCACCGTTTGTCTTGTAAAAGCATTTATTTATGCAGTCATTTTGTTTAAAACTAAAATTCAACAAACTACTGCAATTTACGGCGCGAGAATGTCGGTGATAGAACCGGCGCAATAGATTATTTAAATGAAGTCGTTAACAACACTAATTTTTAGCACTTTTTCTTCCATTTTACGCTTTTTAAATATAAATAAGGACTTAAACAACCTATTAAATAGAAATTAAACAATAAATAACCCGGAGAAATAAACAATTTAGCCTCAAACCCTGTGCAGCAAACGTCAAAATAATCTCCAAGGTCACTGGTCTGGTCTGAACGCGACATACGTTCTCTTCTAATATGTACTGTGCTCCGTTTTAAAATATTTCTGAAATTAAGTTGTATTTTAAGTTGTTTTTGAAAATGTAACAGCTGGAAAGAGCAGTCTATATGTCACTTGCAGAATCCCCGTTAAGAAATGCACTGAATTTAAATAATCAGTGTTTAAAATCTATGTCCCATAAGAGCTCCATGTTAAGAATTTTGAAGTAGGATAGCCCGCGAAACTAGTAACATAACCTAACTAATGGACTCTATTCGATGCTGTTCGCACACACGGTTTAAGTTCAGCCTGCAGCGCATACAGTTCTCCTGGAAGTGTATACCTGTGTTTCAGTCGGGAAAATAAGTATGAATGACAGCGACTTGGCCATCGCGAGTGCCGCATACGTGTATTTACATTCTGTTATTACAAAACAAAGGAAGAATAGACGTCATCGTCAGAGAAGTCCATGGCTGCTCACACAATACTGAAGGAATATTGCATTGTCCGAGTTTACAAACACTACAAACACGCCAATTCGGCGTCCACATCCCTTTGACGTACCGCTATTTTCCCGAACGCCACGCGTAAAAATTTGTGCTGTTCGTCGTGTTTGCTAACGACGTCCACACTATACGTTTGTGATGTTCGTGCTGTTTGATGATCGCACTGTTTGAAAACATCACACATAGTCTGTACGTACCTTTACGGTCGCTATATGAAGGCACCGTTTTCCTAGAAAACCGTAGCTTGACAAAATTACCAGCTGCTAGTTCGACCAGCATTGGTTCAAATCTTGGAGTCATACTTTTTTTGCATTATATTGCTATAATTTGAAAACATGTATTGTCTACTGCAAATTTTGACTTACACCGAATTCGCTCTTTACAATCAACTCCATAATTCTCCTATATCATCTGATGAAATGTCGGAAATGTGTTAAAGTCTGTTGGCGGCCTCATCTTTCATTTCACATTCTGCCTTATTTTATGCCACTTGTTGTCGGTTTTTTCCTTCCACGTATGTATGTTATGCCATCTGACCATCTTCGTCATAACTGTCCAAATTTATCTGCAGGTCGGTTTTACATAATACAATAGATACCTCTTTCAATGACTTATCCCTCGACGTCGTTGGCAAAACTAACTAAAACGTTACTGGAACGACAATCAAAATAATGAGAGGATGAAGCAGAAAAATAAATATGTGGAACAACTTGACACATTCTAGAAGAGTCACACCCCCTATCCTCCAATCACTTAACTTATCTTAAAGTTAAACCCAGTACCCAGGGACTAAGTACTAAAGAGCTCAATTCTTTAGAATAAAAACTTACGTTTGTGATTTCACATAGTCCAATGAAATATCACCGAGCGTTGGTTGCATCTGCACATGCGCATCGCAAATCAATTATTGAACAAATATTTACTGAATATTTATGGTACTAAATCATAGTCTGGAATATATTTTTAAGTTGTTTCATTTGCCCTGCTTACCATGAAATTCAGTTCAACGCAAATTTACGTTACATGTAATTCTCATTAAACCAGCGATCCCTTTAAAACACCCTGTATGATAAATTTCTGTAATTATTTCAACTAAACTGTAGAGGGAAGGTGATCCAAAATCCCAACAGCCACGATCAGGATTTGGCTTCGAGCTGCGTTTACATCGAGACAAAAGTAAGTGAACCTATTTTTTCCATAATTAAAATGCCCCCAAGCATCCGATTTCGCTACAACTGAGTTCCGAAAAGATTATTTTACGCGAAAGTGGCTCGATTAAAAATGGACCAATGCACTTTGGGTAAAGTACGTCCACGAAACTGCGAAATCCCATTGCTCCGAAACCCACTTTAGTCTGACCTAAGTGTAGGAAGTGACCCTTTTAACTGTTAAAGTGCATCCGTAGCTTCGCCTCACCTTCCGCGCCCCTCCGTTGCTAGTTATAGAAACCCCTGTTCACTGCCGCACGATTCCGATTGTGCCATTTGCATTGCAAAATGCGTAAGTACGTGCGCCGGAAACTTGCGTTGCACAGAGCGTAACACATAGGGTTAATTGTTGAGTTTATGTAGCACAAGTAGTAGAAAAAGTCCCATAGATGAGGCGGGATTCGCTGGCTAGAAGTCACCGGTTTCAATAACACTAATATATTATAAGGGGTCCACGTTATTATAAATGTTAGCAGGATCGCGGATAACGTTTTTGCAGCCTTCTTATCCGCTTTCTTCTCCTGCGTCTTCTTCTTCTTCTTCCCTTGGTTCTTGGTGGCGTTGACCAGCAACGTTTTACCCGCCAGCTGCTTAGGAATAATCCTCGCGTTCAAGGGAATACGAATGTCAGGCATAGCAGACGGACGCCTGTTAAGATGATTCGCTTGGGCTCCACCTACAGCAAATTCACCATCTGCATGGAGCCGCGGATTCCGTGGAATGTCTTCTGGAATCATTTTAATGGATGGCCCTTCCGTATTTGCGGTACCTTCTGAAGGCTCTCCAGGCAGACGTATCACGATGGTGTACACGCTGTCGCTCGAAACTGAGCGATTCCCTAATCTGTTCGCTACTGGCAAACTTCTTGAATCCCTAGGAGTCAGTCTGGTGGGAGTCATGTTGACTTGGCTAAGAATATCGCGGTTGATAGCCATGCCAGTAGCGTATGGGTCCCTGCAATGATCAACAAATGAATTCGATACTTCTAATTTTTTTAAATATGGCAAAGTTATAAAGAAATTTCTGAACATTGCAAGATTTTAAATGCAAATCAAATATTTGACTTTTCACTAGTTCAATTAGATAGAATATCATTTCACATTCCAACAGCAGTAAATCTGATGTTCAATTATTCAAAGGAACGGTTACCTGATGACATTGAGTGAGGTGCAGCGTGAAACGGAACTTTGAAGGGGTGTATCTAGTGATACAGGAGTTATAGAGCCTTGGCCTTGTTCGCTTGGGCTTTCTTCTTCCGTGTCGCTTTCTTCTCGACCTGAGTGCCACCATGCTACACACCAAGATCGTATCCTCCATATTCCAGACAACCAACCACTTCGTTTCTAAAATTGCAACACAAATTTATTTAAATTTATTTAAATTCTTGTGTCCAAATAAATACAGGACCGTTCAATTTACGCTTACATATTTCGGATAATACAGAAATGTGCGCAAATTTTTAGATCAGTATTTGTTTTAATCGATGAGATAAGTAAGTCTGACAAAAGCACCAACAAAAATTTTGAAAATGAATTCTGAGTTTCTTAGTTCTTCCAAATTGTTGAAAACACAATTATCTGTTTAAAGACCTAGTCAGACAAGGATTAAGATGATAGAGACTGGTTAAATAATTAATTCAAAAATGAATTAGACCCCTAACCTCACAAAACTTGAAACGTATTTAATGTTTCAAATTTTACAACAAGTTCTTTAATTATGAATGTTTTATATAGAGAATGCAGTTAGATTGTATGGATAAATCGCTCATAAGTTGTACCTACTTGCATAGACTGTCCCGAAGGAAGTCGAATATACAAATCAGTGGCGGGTCGTGGGTTAATAACCAGTGGGATCATTTTGGTTTTGCTTCCGTCCAGTACACGCTCTCGTCAAGGACTTGTTCTGTAGTTCAATGTCTGTCGAGGTATTTGCCAGGGGAGTAGTTGTTGGAACAAGTTCGGGTAGATTTTCATTTTATTTTATTTCAAAAATATATACAAATATGTACAAATTTTCAAAAATATAAGAAAGGTGACATATTGTAAAAATAAAACATACCTTAAACGTGCTTATATTTCAAGTCAATTCTCCTCTCCTTCTGTTCTGCAAAATGGTTTAGGCCTTTTTCGTTAAAGTTTGGAATGCTCTTGACAAGCGTTTTCTTGATGCTCAACATAGACAAGGCACTAAGTCTAGACTGTTCCATTGTATTGCGTAAAAATGTTTTTACCCGTTTCAAAGTTGAAAAATATCTCTCACTTTCCACGGTTGTCATCGGTAGTGTATACAAGATATTTAATAAGTTCACTGCTTCAGAAAATGTTTCAGACAAATTCATGTTAATAAAAAGTTGAAGTATGGCGAGTGCACCGGTATTGTTGCGAAAATCCTCACGAAAATATATTACTTTAAGTTCTGATTTCACAACAATCACAATTCACAACATCACAACAGCAACTAAAAACACTTCCGCCCGCTGTCTGAGAAGAACTGAGCACAGAGAGAGAACTGTGACAGAACTGGTTAACTCGATTCTGCGCAGTTGCCATCGGGGCATTGACCGTATTAGTAAAAGGTGACTCTCACTTTCACTCAAGAATTCGCTATCTGCTGTCACTGTTCTTCTTTACATGTATTTCTCCATAAGTCATAAGAGTTGTGCAGGGTCAGTTTGAATTACGGCCCGGATTGCTAGCGAGCGCGGCTTGACGCTTGACTATTTCTAATATTGCTGCGAATGCAGACCGCTGGGGATTTTAAATTTGAGACTAGTAGACAAAAAAATTCATTAAAATTATGGTTTTGATTAGAATATTTTAGGAGGGTCACTGGCCAATTGACCTTAAGGAGAAACCGCCACTGATACAAATTACTTAAATTACAGAGTAACGGGGAAGACCCGCAGCTCATGTATTTTGATTCCTAGCCGACGAAGCCAGAGATTAAGGACAACCCAGAATAAAATGCCATGTTGTACGCGCATCCTTTATACTCATCGCGGCAAGTATAGTATTTTTTGGGGTAACTAACCGGCCTTTTATCCTGATTTCACTGCAACCCGTAGGTCACTTTGTGTTAAATTTGTGTCATCCACGAGCATGGGGGCCGTCTGTTGAAATCGGTTTTAAAAGATTGAAGGAGCCGACAGAGATAATATACTGGTTATCCTTATTCTGTGAGGAAACCGTCGGTATTTTCCACTTCTGTTGTTTTCCCAAAAGTTCCGCAGTCGAAGTTAAAAGAAACTAGAAAACTCGCGTCATCGTCATGCCTATAAATGACCTCCAGTAACAATTCGGCCTTATAAGTTTTGTAAAATTTTCTGAAATTTATAAATCGGCCAAAAGGGTTTTAAATCGCGAATTAACCCTGACGTTTCACCTTATTATAGTATGGCGCTCTATGTATCGAAGTATAATCTCGAAAGGGTCTAGGAACTTTATTAAAATAGAACGCCCGTACCCATGGTCTCAGAAACCCATTACGAACATTCAAAAATTTGCAACTGCGCTGAAATTTTGACGACTGTGAGTGTTGGAATTCGACCGTTTCAAATTTCATTCCCACGCAACACTCGCCGAAATCTCCTTTTCCAAGTCGTACCTTCCGCGTATTTAGAGCTGCTACTTGCCTCTACAGATTTTGAAGTTTTTAACTTTAAAATATGTCGCGGCCTCGGGGGGATGATACTTTGACGTTCGTGGTCTGAGGGGTTAAGGTATCCAAATCCGGTCCTCAACGTGTCTCACACCTCTTTGTTCCGCCGGTATAAAAACAGTCTATCGGTCGTACGGGCGAACAACTTCATGTGTATTTGACGCTGTCCGTTCATCGGATGCTTGGAATTAGTAGGATATATATTCGGTTTCTCGGGGTACATGGAGCTGATTATTGGTGAATGATTTTTGTTCGGTTTAATACTATAACTTGTTATCCTTGTATCATGGGAAGCAATGATGCTCTCCGCCTACGAAAGGTCAGGTCATGTAAGGGCAAGATCCAACGCTAGATTTCTATCAGTAGCAGACTTTTAAAATTATATTATTAGTGCTATTGATGATGACTTTAATAAGAGCTTAGAAGCTGGACATTTGTTATAAGCTGCGTAACTTTCGAAGTACATAATTGCTGCAGTTCGATAGCAAAAGGTGCGGCATGGTATGAACCCTCGTGTTCTAATCATTTTCTACTGTATAATTTTCTCTATAATCTATTAAGCGACTAATTCGACATGTTTCTAATACGTTTCTGTCCAGTTTGGGGTCATGGGAAGGATATTATTGATAATGCGTTTTGCAATTTCCAGGTATACATATATACGTTGGTCCGAAAACGGCCATTGGCCGTATTTGTCCAACCAAATCAAGGATTGAACAAATGCAAAATATCCAAAGCTAGAATTAACGCGTAGTTGAAGAGAATAATCCTATTATAAACGATAGGCACTTATAACTTTACGTTCGCTTCGCTTCGCTTCGCTTCGCTTCGCTTCGCTCCGCTTGGCGTTAACCTGATAGATTTTTGTGCAAAAAAATGTTAAATACATGAAGCGACCCCGAGTCGTAGCGGAACGTCGAAACCTAGAATTGACCGAAAGAAACGCCCAATTACCGTTTTCGGACATTGCGTCCACATTATGTGTACAGGGTATCCTATTTTCGTTGTGATTTGGGGGTTTCTCATAGAAGCAGCAGAGATAGAGCCTTGGGGTTTTCGAGAACCTGAGCTACTTTCTTGAGTATGATATAAAGCTGAAATCAGAATTTGGATATAGTTTTTAGTTTTCGAGAGAAAAAATAATAATGATCAATTTTCAAAAATTATGTACAATTATTTTTGTACTAAGCAGACAAAAACTGTTAAGATTGATTCCTATAGAACTTTTTCAAAGGAATTCAGTGGTGTACGTAGTTTTTTTTCTAGGGGGCGTATTTTTGAGTTATGACATACAGTTGAATTTTTTAAATGGAAACCACAGCAGGCTTTGGTCAAGTTCGAAAGGTCTTTTTTTAAGCTATCAAAATGTATATACGTACGTTTATATTGTTATTTCAAGAAACAGCAAAGATTTAGGTACTTTTTACCTTCAAAAAATATAAGATAGGTAGGTACATCCAAGATACCTGTGATTTTATGTTAGCAACATTTAATAACAACTGAAACAAAAGCAACAAAAACAAACAAAACAAACAAAAACAACAAAAACAACCAACAACAAAATTATAGGAACTGCTCAAATTGATTGCCATGTTTTTCAACACATAATCTACATCTTTTAGTTAATAGATTGATGGCATTAATTAAAGAAATAGGATGGGCTTGCAAATATCGGAAAGCTGCATGTGTTGCCTCTGCTAGCTCGGCTTGATTGTTGTATCTTCGTATGTATATTTTTTCTTTTAAAAATGCCCAAACAAAAAAATCTAATATACTCAGATCCGATGATCTTGCAGGCCACAATATAGGTCCATTTGTACCCAACCATCTACCCAGAAAATTATTTTCTAAATAATTTCTAACTATTGCAGAATTGTGTGCAGGGGCACCATCTTGTTGGAATTATACCCTGTTTATGTTTATTAACGGAACATTTTCCATTATCGCCTCTGCGTTAATATTCAATAAATTAATGTATCTCAATCGCGTTAAGTTTCCATCAAAAATTTGGTATGCTAGTTGACCACCCAAAATAAAACACGAAACGTTAAATCCCAAACGTTGTTGCCTCTGACGTTCAAAAGTTTGGTGCTGATGTGTATCAGACCAGTGACGCACATTATGCCCGTTAAATAATCTTACGCTGCTTATGTGAGTTTCATCTGTCCAAATGACAGACCGCCCAAATTCAGGATTTTCTTGAATTTTATTTAAGTACCACCTACAAAAATTAAGTCTTCTTTCTTGGTCCCTCGGGAAGAGATGGTGAATAATTTGAATTTTATATGGCCTATATTTGCCTTTTTTAATATTTTTTGAACTTTTGTTTTGGAAACACCAACTTGTGATTCGATTTCGCGAAGAAGTTTTTGGTGTCGCCTCAACCAACGATAAAACATTTATTTCTTCCTCTTCCCTAGTTTCTTTATTATAAATTTCGTTTCTAGGTTTATTGAAAGACCCATAGTGAATTAAATTTGATTTTAATCTCGAAAACATCATTTTGCTTGGGTACCTATCTTTTTTCTGAGTAACTAAATTTAATAAATTAATGGATAGGTATTATACTAGGAAAAGTAACTCAGATTCGCGAAAACCCCGAAGCTCTATCTCTGCTGCTTCTATGAGAAACCCCCAAATCACAACGAAAATAGGACAGCCTGTACACTGTTCGAAATCTAGCAATGGGGTCGTTACACAATTTTTAAAAATCATATATTCCCGAAGATTCTCGTAAAATATTTGACCCGTATTTTTTTATTTTTCTCACAGCGAACGTTTTAGGCATCTAAACCACCATCAAAGTTAAGACCCTCGCCCTTTAAGCCTTTTAAATGATGACGTATCTGCGGCAATGCCGAGAATTGTCGATATCAGCCGGAAAGTACAACCGTTGTTTGTTTATGCTTGCTAGCGCAAACGTGGCAAACGTCATTTTGTGTCAAGTCAAACGCGTCAAACGTAATAACCAATCGCAGTGTTTTTTTCAGTTTGTCTAGTTCCCAAATAAATGAAGCACCCACCGTTTCGTTATAATATTTTTCATTTCAGCACTGAAACAGTCCAAATTGCATAAATAATAATTGTCAACCATTTCACTACTAACTGTCCGTAAATTGTCTGAATCGGCTTTAACGAAACCTTGCCTATATTCCGTACACAAATACACTAAACTGACACAATAAGTAGGAATAAAAACATATAAATAAACGACAGAAAACTATTTATACGCCCAATACAAATAAAAATAACCTCCAAATGTCAGAATCTGATTATTCGCTCCCTACTTTACCTATACTAATTACCGACTCGACTGAAACTCCACGTAACTTTCGCTTTCTGGGTACCAAAACATCAGTACAGATGACCAATCACAAGTGCTTCTAAGGTAATGACGTAACGGAGGCAGCACGTGTTTCTGTTTAATTCTCTGAAGGCGCGCTTCGTTCTAAAATCGCCATTGTTTAAATTTTGGGCTACTGGTGAGTAAATAAATGTAACCCAGAGGGTCATTAAACACCTAGTTACTTATTTCTATCAAAATTATATCGATTTTCTATTTAGTGCAACGACCCCATTCTAACATTCGGTTTTTATTTCACAATATCACATCAACTTACAGAACGACTGTTGCAGAAAACAAGTAAATGCGTATTTCACCCCTATCGTATTCCGTAGACTTTTCCATTCCTAATATAAATGATTTCCTGCAATATTGCAAGTTTTATTATTTGCACAGTACCTAGGCATATTTACACGGTACAAAGTACAAAAGTGAATGACACCGAGTTCGCAACTTACGTGGTTTTCTACCCTTACCCTTTATTGATTAGGCTTCTTGAAACAAATATTTGTTATCTAATAAAAAACTTTTGGCGCAAATGGGAACTGAAGCAATTAAAAACCCTTGCTCGGCTAACTTCATTTTAATTAAGTTTAATAATTAGGTAGTTACATGAAAAACTGAAAGGCAAACCGAGTAAGTTTACAAGGCGTCCCCCGTTTACTGAAGCTCTAAATGTCATTTTCAACTTGAAGTATTTATTTTATAAAGCCACTGTATAATGATGCTGTAAAATTGAAATTCACACAAAACATAACTGACTGCAGCATTTCTGCACATTTTCCGCCAGGAACTAGTGTCATATAAGCATCCCCGCATTTATCAAGTTTAACCATTACCTAAATGAACAGTTTTCCATTTACCGGCGCAGTACAATAAAAGGCTCTTGCATGGATTCTTGACAGAGCATACAAACGTAGACAGTAACAAGTTACAATTCTGTGCTGTTACATACAATTGGACTGACATTCATTGTGAAGATGGCCATTATTACGGTGTCTATTTTCAGTGTAATAGACACGCCGTGTTTCAGCGGAAGCTGTCAAAATTATTGATTTTGTATTCAATGAGTCGTCGTTGTGGGGATTCTGTCTCCTGTTTATTCTGGAACGGAATTCAAATAGCTATTTTAGATTAGAAGATGTCGCCGCACTTTTCGTGGAATACCTTCGTGGCTTTATCGCTCGCGACAAAGAAAATCAAAGTAACTTTTACATGATCATTCCAAAATTATTGAAAATAAGGGACACAGTAAATAAGTATGTATAATATTATGTGAAAGAGAAGCTGATATGGAATAATGGTTTCCGGGCTGGTTGCCACGTCGTCGTTGGTAATCTGTAACACTAAAATTAACATTAACACTTGACGTTTCGACTCTCATATCGGAGTCTTCTTCAGAAGCTATTCTGAAACTGAAAATCTTATCGCAGGTAACTCTATTTATACTCGCCGGTAATCACTGAAGCGCGACGTTTTCACGGAACAGTGATTTCCAAGTAACCGGTAGATCCAGTATACCGGAAGCCCACGCACACGGATCGCTATTTAAATGCCGCTTCCCATCATCACCCGGCACAGAAACAGGGAACCATCAACACCTTGGTGCACAGAGCCCGCCAAATCAGCGAACCGGAACATTTGGAGGAAGAACTAGCGCATCTGAAGACAGCCCTAAGGAAGAATGGATATTCTCTACAAGCCATAGAGCATGCTATCAGGAAGAGCGACCAACGGCGAAAGGAACCAGAAATCTACATTGCGACGGCCTACCTTCCTTACATAGATGGATGCACGGACAGAATCGGACGTCTACTCAACAGACACAAGATCAACGTAGTGTACAATCCGCCTGGAAAGATTGCTGCAAGTTTCCCTAGGACCGTAGGAGAGCAGAAGAAGCATCAAGCACCAGAAGTATACAGCATCCCATGTATCTGTGGTAAGGAATACATCGGAGAAACGAAGAGACACATCAGCACGAGGCTGCAAGAGCATAGGAGGGACGTCAGGAACCAACGGACGGAGAAGTCAGCAGTCGCGGAACACTCCTCTTTGCCAGGACACGAGATTCGTTTCGAGGATACTAAGGCGCTAGCAAGGATTCCCAATTTTTGGCCCAGACGGATCAGGGAGGCTATAGAAATCTTCAAGAGACCCAACTTCAACAGAGATGGAGGAATGGATCTACCGGTTACTTGGAAATCACTGTTCCGTGAAAACGTCGCGCTTCAGTGATTACCGGCGAGTATAAATAGAGTTACCTGCGATAGGATTTTCAGTTTCAGAATAGCTTCTGAAGAAGACTCCGATATGAGAGTCGAAACGTCAAGTGTTAATGTTAATTTTAGTGTTACAGATTACCAACGACGACGTGGCAACCAGCCCGGAAACCATTATTCCATGGACAACGGCCACGAAAGCCTTAAGAAGAAAGAGAAGCTCATATTATTGAGGAAATGAAAATGATTAATATTTTTAGGATTTCATTTTAAGTATGCTCAAAGTATAATTCACTTGATGTCAGTCTCTTCCTAGAGGAAAACCTTCCAGTCCACAAATGTTTTCCAAGCCTAAAAGATAGCCAAAAGTCTCAAGTTACAATGGCAGATTTTCTATTACTTTCATATTTTTGCACACAAAAACTGGAGAGTTAAAGCTGTCTTATGGGAAGATGCATTACCATGATGCAGCATAATTCCTCTTGTGTAGAACTCTACTGAACATTTCAATCATTTTTCAATCCACCATTTAGCTGTGACTGTCTTTTGTCCATTGCATGTACTAGCTCCGAATTTCTTAAGTGCCGCGCATATAGTACCTTCTTTTTAGGGAAATTAAAATTTAATGTACCCTTTATCCACAAAATACATGTTCGAGATAATGTCAGTTTCGTATTGTACTAACCGCAAAACGCCGAGAAAAGTTGTTTTTAGCTTGTAATCTGTTCGTGCGAGTGTGTGAGTGCGTGCGCTCGCGTGTTCGTAAAAATCAGCCGGTTTTAATGAACTTTTTAATGTTTTGTCGGGGTAATAAGCCAATGGCTTTTAGGATTCAGCTAGCTACATGGTTTTACAGCGAAAAAAATTGTAAGTTTCCTGGATTACCAAGCTGCTGGTTAGTAATTCAATTCATATATAAAAGAAGTCAATATCTGGCATTGTTAATAAAAAAATCAATTGCATTTTTCTCACTTAATAAGTTTTGTAGTCATGACGAATATCATTGGACCTTAGAGTTTACCTGGCAAAATTTGTCGATTGTAGACTCGAGGTGTCCAATTTGGCTCATGACATTGTTAAAAAATTACTCGACTGACGTTTCGTAATTTTTATGCAATGCCATTTGTAAAATTATAATAGTTTAAACAAGTATTGTGACCAAACCATTACATATGAAAAAGAAGTTTTAATAAAAAATGTCGCCTGTTAAGAATTTTGCCTTAACTCAATATTATTACATATTTCAGTCAGATATTATTAAACATTTAAGAACATGTTTATTTTGGTGATAATTGAATTAATATGTGTAAAATCTCGTAAGCCGTGATGTTTTTGTCAGAATGACAGCGGAAATAATTAACCCTAACTATTACAGCAATAATATATAATTATGTTATTTACCTTTTGCCACCATGACGACGTTGCAAATTTCGTATTTTTGATTGTAAAATGTTTATAAATCGAGTATTCTCTGTAGTAGTACAATAAGTGGTCTGGAATTGTCGGAAATTTTACGAAAGCTGTTGCGTTGCTTGGTAGCCACGAGTGTAAATTTGACAGTTAAAAGACCACGAGCGCTTGCGCGAGTGGTCTTCTGTCAAATTTACACGAGTGGCTAGTAAAAGCAACAGCTTGAGTAAAATTACGTAAAAATTCCAGACCACGAATTGTATTTGACAAGATTATTTTTTGAATCGAAGCAAGGTAGTTCAAAACCAAATTTTATTTCAATTAATTCACATACAAAGAAATGTCTTGGGAATATTTGACGTTTGGCAGGTACTAAAGTATCTAGATTATACATTATAAATGCACCTACAAATTCGAAACTATGGCAACTTATCAACAAGCAAAATTATCGAAAAAAATTACCGTACGTAATATCACAAGAGAGTGAGAATAACTTGAAAATAATGCGACAAGTTTGAGTAAAATGTGGAGAATTATTTTCCAAGTTATTCTTACTGTCGTGTGGTATTCGAAAGGTCATTTTTTGACGTTCAAATGTGAAACAACTCTTCAATATTATTCTTTCAGTGCCACAATTTGCGATTAAAACATATGACATATGTCAAAACCAGAAAACAAGTCGTTTTATCAACAAAAACAAAATACTAAAAAAAATTCCCGCTGGGACAAGTTAGGTAAAAAATTCTCACTATAATAATGATTTAATTGGTCAGAATTAAACGCGTGATCAAAAATACTGTTCATTTATTGGAAAATAGAAACGTCAAAAAATAACCGAAATAATACACGCTTCTAGACCCAAATGCAATGTTCCTATTGGTCAATTTGACGATGAAAAAAATAATCATATTCATTCAATTATCGGGGGTAAATACATAAGAGATCATTTTTTATTGATAAATACATGGTTAATTGTATGAAAGTTTTATTATCATTGCAAATAATCGAGAATCAATGTACTGAGAAAATCGCGAGAGCTTGCTCGAGCGATTTTTTCTATTTCCCTTGATTCGAGATTTTTTGCCGAATGGCAATAAAATTTGAATACAATTTGAAATGTATTTATCTTATAAAAAATAATCTCGATGTATTTTAGGGAGATTAATACACAACTCGAAAATAATATGACGGTGACAGTTGTCAAGGTAAAAATTTCAAAACTACCATTCACAGCATAGGTGATTAAAAGCAAGGCGCATATTTATCAGTTATTGGGAAAGCTAGGTAGGTTTTTATCGTTTAAAATGATTGGTCGATTTTAAGAAATTGATGAAATCTCAGTGGCTCTTAGAATAAGCGTGTATTAATCTAGCCGAATTACTCTCGAGACTTATTTTATCTGGATAAATTCCTGTTTTGCCTGACGGCAATTTGATTTAATAAACTGTCAGCCAAGAGCATAGGCTGACAGTTTTTTTCGTCAAATTTCCTGGTAACAAAATTTCGTTCAAAACAGAAATTTCTCCGGCAAAATAAAAAGCTCTCATCTAATTACATACCATTATTGTTTTGTGTTCTTTTATCATACCTACATACATATATAGAAAGAAAGATTTTTTAACAGCAGCAACGATAACGGTTGTAGTTCAGATGCTGGACCGAATTTCTTTGGAGTTTAAATTCCTTATACCATCGGCAAATTGTAGCTAATTAAAGTTGTTCACTAAAAGTTAAGTCTAAAATCTCTTTGTACTCATAAGTGTTTAAACAGTTTTTAAAAATATAATAAACCATAATTCGAAAATGCTCTGAATAGGACTTTTCATTATAAAAAAATGCTGAGGCGCATGCGCAATCGCGCCATGACATTTTCGGACAGATGTCAAAGTTTTGTTTGAAATTGTTTATTTTAAATTCTTTGGTATATACATTAAAATTTTATTGCAAACTTTGTGCTTTTGGTGACTGCAACGGCGCTAGCAGAGTGGGTAGGCCAAGCCTGAGAATTACGATTAGATCCTTTTTCTCAGTTTTCTTTTAAAAAATTGATTGATTTTCACCACTACGCATTAAAAACCTGCGTGATTGAAATTATGTTGGTTAACATTCCCGTATTTCAAACAGGCCAGGCACGCCTTCGGCATTCAGGCTCATGATTTTATGAGGGACGTCACTGGGAACTAACATTTTTAATTTTCCGTCTTTCAAACACCCTCCGTATTTGGTACTCTACTATTTACTTGCGAATATCCTACACGAAGTTCAAAAACTAACAGTGACATTCGTCCGAAAAACTAAGAATAGCTGATTATCAGTGTACTTCTGCACATGCGCACTAACGAAATCAAACGAAATGAAAAGGTCTATTGCCGTCTGGTAGCAAAAATGGAGTTTGCAAAACAGGAATTTATCTAGATAAAATAGAAATCTCGAGTGTAATTCGGATAGATAATTGAATGAATAAGAGAATATGCATATGAGTGACTCTATTTATAAACATTTTACAATTAAAATCAATTTTCTTAAAATTTATAAATTTCAGAAAACTCAACATTGCCGTGTGTGTCCACCGAAATCTGACGATACGCATCTAGCCTATAAATCACTCTCCACTATTTTCTTATCCATGACGTAGCTTACAATAATTATTATTTGAAATCTTGTTTAATCTGTATTAATTTCCATCAATTCCATCATAATCCATTTAGTAATGTTTTCCAAATATTATTATTCGGAAACGCGTTTTAATTCGCGGTATCCCCTATTCCTGCCTACACTAATGCGATAGTTCATCATGTATTGACGTCTGATGTTAAGCACTCTGCTACGAAACACTTTCTTCAGATTTCAGTAGTGGCTCATTTAAAAGGGATAACAATAACTCTCTCAGAGCCGTGAACAACGCGTTCGCAACTTTAAAATATCAGCACAATTACGTTCTAGTCAATGAGCCTGCTGTTTGCCATTTCTCTCGATTTAACGGAAAACGCGGTGGAAATTATTCCAGCCAGCCTTTCCAAGATACTGAAGCTGATTTTGCAGGTGATTATTTTTATATTCCGCTACTGTTCGCACAAATTAAGTGTTAACTAATCAAACACTTTAAAAATTCTAGACAGCACATAAAGTCAATATGGAAATTAATGAAAAGTAAAATAAGTAAAGACGAATTTTAAATTTCATCGGTTTACCTGCCGACGTCGTCGATGGTGCTCGACACAGACAGATCCGTGGAGATACACGGAGTCGGTGTCAGCTCCTGTTGAAGATTCAGATCTTGGCCTTCTCCACTCCTCCAAATCCACCGTTGAACACGCATTGTTCGCTTCATCACTGGACACAGAAATATTTAAAATTAGGCATAAATATTAATTTTGAACGCTAATGTAAATTTCAACATATAAGACAAGTTGTATTCATAAATACATATATGCTTCTTTCAGTGAGATAAGTTGAATAGTCACTGATCTTACAACAGTCAAAATGAGAGGCGGTGAACTAGGAGTATTTTAGAAGTTGAAAACATGGTTCCACGCAGATTTTAAGAAAAGAAAAAGTAAGCATAATGCTGTCATTAGATTCCTGGGGTGCTTAGGGATTCTGCTCTTTCCTACCCAGTAGTAAAGAATGTCATTGAAAGTTCAAATGTGGCAGAATAACCTGGTGAATATGCAAAAGGTGCAACATTAACCTTAGAAATGGCACGACGCCGATTGTTAATAAGGCGTAGATGAGAAGCTAACAGGCCTCTCAGATGATACTATTGGAACCTCATAAGGAGTTAGTAAGATATGCAAGTACCCTAAATGTTGACCCCAGAACAAAAGCGTGCGGGTCACTTTTTCAATAGTCAGTTTAGCCTTGCTTAATCCTAGTCCAAAACGTTTTCTCAGTAGCCATGTTACGCTTGACGAACTTTGGGTTCACCACTTTGATCCCGGATCTAAGTATGGAGGATCTACTCCTAAACGTAATGGGTGAAAAAGCGGCCACAGTTCTTTAGGATGCTGAAGGAATTTTACCCGTAGATGATTTGCAACGCCTCAAAATTGCATCATAAAAAAAGAACTTTTCTGTTCTTGGTCGAAAAGAGTCATATTTCTATAAGCACAATTCGTGACGCTAGATTTGGAGCATTTGAGCATTCACCCTACTTTCTCGACAAACAACACGCGTAGCAGGATGTTTAAAAAAGCTAAAATAGAGAAATAAATATTTTTATGATTTCATTGTCCATATTATATCGAATAGTGTTGAACATTAGATACAGTAGCTGCAAGGAGAAAAAAAAAATAAGAAATCTGGAAGAATCGTTTAATCAGGCTTTCCTGTAAAGGATGTGAACTAAAAACAATAAACTAACCTGCAAAATTTCATGTTACATTATGCAAAATAGCATTTTCATTTGAAAAATTATGTGACATAGAAACCTATTATTCTCCGAAAAATGCGTCTCAGCAATAGCACAAAGAATATTTGGCATATTGTATTTGCTTAAATTGCAACAAACTAATGACTTCTTCCTTTTTGTTTCCTTGCCCACTTGATTTTAGCGAAAATTGTCTATTTTCTGATTGCAAGGGGCGCAATAATCGATATAATATGGACTGTATATCAATGAAATTAGTAAAATATGTTTCTTTCAATAAAGTGTAAGAGAAAAATGGCGCCATCAAGAAAAAATAAAGTTGATGATGGTCGGACCTAAACGAAACGTTCAGACCATGCCAGATATAAAATATGTGAATTTTGACTGTCCATAGTTACTGTAAACTTAGTAAATTCATAAAATTTGTGCTTCGTGCGAATGAAATAGGTGAAAGTGCGCGATAGTGAGATTGAAACTGAGAATTTAACTTCACCAGAAATTGTGGAACAGGCCACAAGATCCGCAAACAATTTATAACCTGTAAAATAAGAATTCATTCTAAAATTTCCTTTTTTGTTAGACATTGATTTTCTGGCATTCCGGGTTTTGTTTGTGGTATAATTTCCATAACATTTATAATAAAATATTATCACAATAAATTTTGAAAATTGAAGTATTTATTTTTCATTATTATGATTGGTCGTAGAAAAACTAGTGTATGCAACTCTCATTACAAAAATTAAGTGAAACGCTCTGTACTTATTTAGACAACACTATCGTAATCGTAGATTAAAATATTGTCCAACAATTAATAAAAAAATGCTAACTGTATTCTGTATGGTATACCGTAGGAATTGTATTTAGGGCAGTTATTATCCAATATGCTTCCCGGCAGCTTTTACCTAACTTGTTATTTTCACAAGCTTTGCAATTTATTATTTCTACACATTTGAACCTCTTCCGTCTTCTGGGAATCGATGTCTCGTATTTTTGTTTGTTTCAATGTAAATACCCTATCAACAATAAGTTAGGAAACACCAAGATTCCATCCGAAATTACATTATAGATAAGGAACCAAAATAATTTATTCTGTTTCCTTGTTTTCTCGTCCATTTTTTCTTGGTAGCTTCATTTTTGTTGTGTCGTGAATTCCTCATTGCGAGATTTGTTCACAGGGCAATGGCCTCAGTGGAAGCTTACTGATTTTCTGTTGGATTGCACTTATTTTCTTTTTACGAAATAACGGTTCAATAAGCAAGCTTGATGAAATTTTGCGCTATATTTTTATTTTACCTGGAGTAAATGCTATTTTTGATATACTTACGAGACTTTATCGAATCGTATATTCTGAGCATCTACCCGTGAACGCACCTTATACTAAGAATTCATTTAAGGGAATATATTATATGAGCACCAAAATAATTTTCAGCTGTTTAAGTACCTCGTTAGTTGCAAAAATGTAACCAGTAGCGTCGGTAGGTAGGTAGGTATCGCATAGAACTAGTAGTTTGGTACACTCGGGCAGGGTGGGATCGGCTCTCGTAGAGGTTAGTTTTTTTCTTTCACGTTTTTTCATAATCTTTTTTGCAAAAAATGCGTGTGTCTGGTGCGAGGACAGCTAAGGGATCTATTTAAAATGCGTGTGTCAGGTCTGGGTTCTGTCAGCAAACTCCTCCCGTGCGGGATTTGAAATTTAATTTTCAGGCCCCACGTACGGGACTATCTATACTTATACACCTCCTTAATGCACATTAACGTCATAGCCCGACCTTTAACGTTATTTCCCTGTTTAACAATATTGACCGTAACATATACACTATCAAATCTTGTTTTATTTGGCAGCATAGCTTGCATATTTTAGCGCTCAAATTTTGGTGCTCAAGTCATATTTTTGGGGCTGAAAATAAATACTTGGTGCTGAAAATGATAAACAGGCTACAAAACTTTCCATTTTTGAAATCATGTATGAATAATTTAGTGCTCAAATTTTATTGCTCGAATGTAATTTTCAGTGGCAAAAGACAAGTATTTAGAGATCAAATCAATATTACTTTGGTGTTCGGTTAAATACAACCCTTCATTTAATAGGCCTTGGTACTTTAGAGTTGTATTTCTTGTTAGAATATTTTAAAATGTGGAATAGGCTTACATAAACCTTAATAGCAAGTATTTGCTAGAGAAATTATATTTTTCTATCTGTTCGATTTAAATTTTGATAATGAAATGACTGGGCTATTTGATATAAATTATTAACAGAAAAATAATAATTCCACATTGTGCTAGTATGGTTTATGTGAGATTAATTCAAATTTTACAACATTTTGGCAAATAACGTTTGACTGGGAGCTAAACGTTACCCTGGTTTGCTATAAACCATGGTTTGTTACTGTGCATCTTTTGTGACGTCAGGAAGCGGAATTCTGCAGTATTTTGCAGCAAACTAAATGTTCTGAAATTACCACTGAGAAGCATAATTTGCTGTCATACTTCAGCAAGATTTTCGATTACGCATGTGTTCTGCTACATTTCGCGCTGAAAATGTTACATTATCGAAAAAATTAAAATAACAAATACGAGTTATCTTGGATTTGGAATAGAAATTGAGAAACTGAAAATTTGTGGCCTTGTTTTACAAATTGGAAATTGAACATAAAGAAATCTGGAAATTTCACCGTCGAGACTTATTTGGGGAGAGGAAGGGGTGCAAATGTGAAAACATGAGGGTAATGTGGAAAGGGCAAGTATTTCGACTGCAGAGAGCTTCACTCTAGCGGCGATTGCCGTAAACAGTCACTCTCGTTCCTATTCGTCACGGCGCAGTGCTAGGAATCAGTCGGGCATTGTAGTTAATGGTGGTGCGTCGATTTCTGTTTCGTGAAGTTTTTGGAGGTAAGTTTGTCGTATTATTTAGTCTAACTTATCATAGCGTAATGCGTATCAGAATACTAGGAAAGGGAGTTATAGTGAAGGTACTGTTGGATTTCAATGAATCATACGCTAACGTTTTCTTGACTTAACTCATAAAATCCAGTTTGGATAAAGTGCGGGTAACTTGGAAACATGTGGATGAGGGCAATGTGTTGTATTTTTTATCGACGAATAATGTTCTCTACAGGTAAAATCACCTTACTTTTTATGCACGTCACAAAATGTAACGATTGAGAGTCGCCTTACGTAAAATGACAAGTCATATAAATTGAATGTGCTAGAAAAGAATAAAAAAATATTTGAATGTCTAAACACAACACTATTTTGTTGCATGATTGCCGCTTAATTTGTTGACGTTTCCCGGTTGACTTGACAGCTGATATTCTGAAAGCGTCAAGTTTCGTTAACTTTTGTTGTTTTTGGTGTTTTAAACCCTTGTTTTTTTTGTTGATCAACTTTTGCGGTAAAAATCTGGTCTTTTGAGAACTAAAATAGTGCTTCTGGTTATTTATTATCGGTGTTGTTATTGTTATTGTTGGTATAATGCCCAAGTTCTTAAACAGTCGGTGTAAGGAGCTTGTAGCGTCCCTTATCAACTATTTTGAAAGAGAATTGGAAAATAATGGACCCTTATTACCAATGAATTCAGTTAGAGAGGTAAATTGAATTTTAATATTTTGGAATTGAGTACCATAAACTCTTGTGGCAACAGTGCTGATATGAAGCCGGTGACGTGCATGAAAAGTAAGGTGATTTTAACTATATTAATAAAAATAATATAATTCTTAAAGTTCAATATTCCAGCATCTTTATGTGCTTACACATTGATTTACTGTAATTTTAGGGTGTTTCCACATTACCCGCACTTTTTTTCAAAAATTGAAAAATGTACCTAGTAAGTTAGCCAAATATTTTTTTATTTTTTAAGTACATGGTTTTTGCACTGGTGACTTAGTCCCCTATTTCTAAAATTATAAAACATTTTAAGGCAATTTTCCAAGTTAAAATAACGATTCACTGATTTTTTACAAATTAAAAACCAACTGGGTTTCCACATTTGCACCACCTCCTCTATTATTTAAAAATTGTAATTGAAACTTGTGAAAGATCTCTGAATTTACTGCGGTTATATTACTATGTACAATTATTCGAAACTTAAAATAAATAGACTCAAATTGGAAAGTGTTTTTGACTTTGTTGAAATCGGTAAGTCGATCACCTAACTGCTGGTTGCACACGTAATGAAATATAAAAGTGTTTTTTTTTATACGTATATAGGTAAAATTGGTTGAAATCTTGTTCTATACTAAACCGAGGGCTTGTATAGACGATACCAAAAGCGAATACTATATTTGGCGACTGCAGTGTCGCATCTTGTAAACAGGAGTACCGCCTCTGCGCAAAGTTTAGAAAAATTGTGCTCTGTGTAACCAGAAAATATCTACCACAGTCTTTTTATGTTAGCACATAAAAATAGTATTACGATTATATTTATTCTGCACAATCCGAATTTATGGAACAACGCAAAAATGGATGTTTCGGTGGGCGAATTTTTTGCTAGCTCATGCGTCGCCAACACAAAATAATAACATAGGGTGAAACACCCTCGGAAACCGTGCCGATTCAACAAGAACAGTGAAAATCTTGAAACGAGTCTGTGAAGTATTCTGAGAAATCATTAATCAAGTAAACTAATCCACATGCATAAGCATGTTTTTAGGGTGATTGTCCCTCATAAATCAAGTTGTTTGTTGGTGCTTTTATTCCGGGCTGAGCTACTCAGGAGCAACACGATCACTCCTAAATAACACTGTACCTACTTTGGCCATCTAACATCATAAAGCTTGTTCGAAATAACTCTAATTAAGAAGTTTCCTCCGATGGAGTTTCATGCTTTTAACTCGCTTCAACTTTCGGAATGTTTTGGAGGCCACTCGGGCCGCTGTTTTTTTCATTTCACTTAATTAGCACATGGCCAACTGAAAATGGGATCCAGCAAACTTCAGCTTGAGCTTGCATGCTCCTAGTAAGAAACGAGGCAAATAGATTCGAATTCAGTGCATATAGGGTGAGTCACTTTTAATGTAAAATACTTCACGGATATGCAGGGTGTCCCAGAACAACGGGGCAATATTTCTGGACCATATAGTTTGGGTCAAAATAATATAAAGTTTGTAGAATTTTTTTTCTAGGACGCACCCCTTCGAAGCTATTCGCCCTTAAAGGTCAAGTCCTGAAGAAGGTTTTTTGCTGGTAACTTTCAAACTACTGTATCGAATGTTATAAAATTTGGACTGTAGACATAGTAAGCAAGTATCTGTGATCGAGTGACATGACATCTTCCGTATATTGTCTAGGAAGCCCCCTAATGCTTTTCACCCCTTTAGCTTTTAGCGAATTTGCAATGACATTTTTAAATTCCTTAAACAATTGTCACAAAAAGAGGTACTCTTTTTTGAAACCGTTAAAATTTCCCGTTTCCGAGAAAAAAAATATACAAAGATATGGTTTATCGTTTTTACTATACAAGCCAGGCTATGAAATATGAACTACTACATGAAACATGTGAGAAAATGAAAATGAAATGAAAATGTAGGAACAGTCGGTTTGGAAACATAATAGCCGATATAATAGCGACTACAAAAAAATGTTCGAAGTGAGCACCTTGTAGACACATACATTTTTCTGTAGTAAAAATGATAAACCATGTCTTTGTATTTTTTCATCTCGGAAACGGGCCATTTTAACGGTTTCAAAAAAGAGTACCTTTTTTGAGACAATTGTTTAAGGAATTTAAAAATGCCATTGCAAATTCGCTAAAAGCATCAACGTAAAAGTTAAGGGGTGAAAAGCATTAGGGGTGTTCCACCCCCGGCTACCTAGACAAGATACAGAAGGTGTCATGTCACTCGATCACAGATACTTTCTTACTATGTCTACAGTCCAAATTTTATAACATTCGATACAGTAGTTTGAACGTTACCAGCAAAAACCTTCTTCAGGACTTGACCTTTAAGGACGAATAGCTTCGAAGGGGTGCGTCCTAGAAAAGAAATTATACATACTTTAAGTGTTATTTTGACCCAAAATATATGCTCCAGAAACATTGCCCCGTTGTTCTGGGACACCCTGTATAGAACACATCAAAAAGTGCGTGTTTGCTACATCAAATAACCAAAAATCGATGGTTTTTTCAGATACAGGGTGTTTAAGTTTCCTTTTTCAAAAATTCATTAAAATATTTTTTATTGCTAACAGTAAGTTTTTGTTAAAAATCCACCAAGGATTTGAAAACTTTTGCTATTTTCCTGAAAATTGTCAGTGGCGTGCGAAATATTTTTAAAAAAGGAGTGAACAACCCACTCTGCTTGACCAAAACCTAACGACGCTAATGCCGACAACGTTCCGTCTGAAACTCTTTCCAAGTGTTCACAGGGGTTGATATTTTAAACTGTTTCCTCTTCGAAATTTTACCGATTTAAGTTAAACTGAAACCGAAAAATTGAAACAGTTAATAAAGTGAAGACTGAAAAGTTCTTTGATCTTTGTGAATTTTAATTTTCATCTGTAACTAAATTAAAAAAAGGTATTGAACTCCATGAGAACTGACGAAGGAAACCTTTCACTCTACGTTTGTTTAAACTCGGATAAAACTTTTTGATTTTTCTTGTCCGTCATTTCTCGTTCTATGGGGGCTTACTAAGAAGCAAAACAATCAAATTTAAAGAGGAAATATACGAACATTGAAAAATATGCCATAAAATAAGGATACAAATAAATTGTTCCGCTTTGCTCCGTTTTCGGTTCGTGTACTCAATCACATTGATTGCTTCGCGGCTTTAAGCTGTAGCTGCAGCAGGTATTGGGGCAGTTTAAATAATAAAACAAGTGATTTGTTCAGTCGCTTTGATGCTAGCTCGCACGACGAGTTTTACACACACTGTAAATTGGAATAATTGGAAGTAATCAGCTAGACGTCAAATATATTAAACAATATTGTCCTACATGGCACTGCTTCTTAAATGCAGCAAAATTGTAATGTACAAGGCGTTTTACTTGCAGGTTCCTAGGAAATTTACTTTAAAAGCAGGCAATCAGTTTCGGTCTGAATTACAGCGTTGCCAATGTAGTTTTAATGTTGCGGCGTTTACAATGGTAAGTACTTTAAAATTTTGTTATGACGTGCAGTCGATATCTAATAGGTCGGAATATCTCCCCGAGTAAAATATCGTACCATATAAATCAGTAGAAGTACCTAAATATTTTTTCAGTAGTTTATTATTATAAGTTTATTAAAATGCGTACCAATTAATTTTGGTGATTCACAATTTTTTTTTGTAAGAAAAGTTTTACTGGACGTGTAATTCTGTTCGAGCAAGTCTGTTGGAAAATCGTGAAGTGTATAGGCACCTTGACAAACAATTTTAAAAAAACAGGTTCAGTATACAGAGTGATTCAGAACAGGTGCGCCAAAGGGAAAAGTAGAGAAGCTGAAAATAAAAAGAAAAACACTATGAATAAGTACCCAAAAGTGACTACTAACGGAGATACAGGGTGGTGAAGTTTCCTTACAAAATGTATTTCTGTTTCAGTACCTATCTCGAAAAGTATGAAAGTTACTGTATTGAAACTTTCAGGACGATTTTAATTTGCAGACATCGATGTTCCACAACGTTTTGCTTGCTCTTGTATTGCTTTCAGTGGTGTTGCTACATTGTCAACAACTACTTGGGATGCCATTCGCCAATAAAAAAATTACAGAAGTTGCAATTTAGTAACCTTCGTTAAGAGTCCGGCAAAGCAGATCAAAAGTTACACCTGCGGGGCTTCGTTAGAAATCGGAGCAAACTATCAGCTGTGTTGCAACACCGTCGCGCTAAACACATTTATGGACACAAGAACAACGCACATTCGAAGCCCGCGCGTTCGGTACCTAGTAAATGAGACAACGCCGCTCTGAGTTTACGCTCAGTCGACACCGGGCGGCAGCACATCCCAAGCCATATTTTGCGTTTGCAGCGCTCTCGCTCTACCATGATTACATCTTCATCCTAGTAAATTTAGCAACACGAAAGCCTGATTATGGTAGAAGAAGGTATATTTTATGTCGCCATTGAAACAATTTTTCGAAAACGGTAAATCTCTTGGCGCTATGCACGCGTGAAGTTGGTCAATTTCATGAGTGAACTGACACTTTCTAAGATAAAATTTTTAAATTTTCTTTCAATGGAAACATAAAATAAAGTTTCGTTTATGAACTGTCAAAATTCAACACTTCAATTTTCACCGTTTAGAAATGAGCATAGCACTACGAAGTCAGTTTTCGGGTTCATTTTAAAGGGGTTTGCCGGACTCTTAAGGCATTGAAAATGATCTTGGCTAAGTTTCAAGTATACTCGGTATCAATCAACGTAACAAGTCGTAAAAAATGAGAATGATGAAATTTTCTCGAAATCGAAACAATAACAGACGTCACACACTGCAACAAACAAAATAGTGGGGACGGTCTTTATAATTTTTTAAAATTTATACTGGTGTTAACAAATTCATTATTATTATTATTATTATTATTATTATTATTATTATTATTATTATTATTATTAATGTTGATGTTATTATTCTTATTATTGAAATAGTGTACATAACTCTATGGAACTTTCATTCACTCGTGTGATTTATTTGTTATTATTATTTACAAACGTATACGATGTAACAGCACCAAACGCTTAAAATTTTCTAAAAACGTATCTGAACTTTACACCCCTAAATATCGCCTTCGTGCATCGCAAACCCCAAAAACCAATCCATGCGGTGTTGGCTAGTTCATCATCCTGTCAACCAGCCCAAAATCAAAGTTGGATATTTCAGAAATTATGCAATGTAACAGCACCGAACGCTTTCGTGTCCAAAAAATCGGTTTAACCCCCGCATTCTCGCCACCTCGAATCTTACATTTTCTATCCCCTCCCCCCAAAGTTCGCATTCGACAATAGCTTCAAAATGACACCAAAAACATTGACCTGGCATACGTAGAACTTGCAAAAATTCGCAAAATTTGCAAAATTTCCAGGCGTCACAGACCTTTATTATGATATTCAAAAATTCCCTGACTTTTGTATGGGTTTTTAAAATTCCCTGACAATTACCTACCTGACTATTCCGCATAAAAGAATTCCCTGACTTTTCCAGGTTTTCAAGGTTTTCCAGGTGAGAGGAATGAAGATTTTAACACGACGACACGTCTAATTTAAATTTGGCTCAAATCGTTATTTCCACAATAAAAAGTTGAGCCCTAATATTTATAAAATATCCATAACATGAAAGACCATAAAAGTTTGTGAGGAGTTGTTGGATTACATCTACTTTGGACAAACGAGCTGCCTCAGGAGAAAAGTACAGACTTCTGAAATTTCGAGAAGAATTCAGCTGGTTAGGGCGGTTACAACTTCCCCCAAAACTTGAAAACCAGAATAAACAATCGGTTTGCCCTCTCCGTAGATGGACAAAGACGGAAACAGCAATCAGGAGACTTAAGTTCGCATAAAGGAAGATGATGGATGCTGCGTCTCGTGCATAAAATTTAACAGTCGTACGAAATTTACCACTTTCCACACTCGTTACGTAATATTCTATTTCCCACGACCTCCTAGGAAAGCGCCACGTTGCATACAGCATAGTAGGCCGGAAACTTTAAAATTGTGTTGCCCGTTGCGCTAAACTCGCAACTGCTATAATATTTGAAAATCGCACAGGTTCATTCAAATCTTGTAGGCAGCTTTGAGATTTTGATATTTACTGAATAAATATCCTGTCGCGTCTCTTTTTAAATCTA
The DNA here is from genome assembly GCA_963966045.1 of Xestobium rufovillosum. NCBI lineage: Eukaryota > Metazoa > Arthropoda > Insecta > Coleoptera > Ptinidae > Xestobium > Xestobium rufovillosum. The sequence goes on from OZ014496.1 coordinate 20,217,833, forward strand.
ATAATTTTTTTTCAGAAAAATCTTTTAAAAGGTGCGGCAGTTGAACATTTTAATGGCTACTTCGTGGAAAACCTAAATATTTTAGGTACGAACTGGTCATTTATGAATTGGCGGGCAAGAGAACAAATCAACGTGTCATTCATAAACCGGTCGGAATTATTAGATTATTACGTTCATAGTAAGTTAGTAGGCTACTTGGAAATTTTTACATTTATTAACATAGACAACGAATCCTTAAAAATAAAGTTACTGTTTTTTGAATAAATTTGTCTTCTTAAGGGGTCGTGGGAAAAATAGTGTATAAAACTCGAAGGAAAGTGTATTTCCTATAAACTCACGTGATTTCTGCACGAGGCGTAGCCGAGTGCATAAAGTTCCACGCTCGTATGAAATTTGTCACTTTCCATGCTCGTTACGTAATGTACTAATTCCACATGTGGTTTCAAGACATAATTTAACTGACGTGCCTATTTCTGAATATTTTCTGTAAGAGATCGAAGGTCCCGCAATACGAAACTAATTTTAAAACAACAGCATCTAAGAAGAATTTTCCTGAAATTCAGAAGTCTTGTGAAAAGGCAATCTTCGCCGTACAAATCTTTTTGAAGTTGCGTAGTGAACTGTAGCATTTCCAAATAATTAAGCAGGGCGTACGTTACATTTCGACGCAAAAAGTAAGGCAATTCCGTGTCTTAACTTCGTGAAGTTTTCTATTTTCATACTCGTAAAGTTCTAAGGCGACAGTTGGGAGCACTCGCTGACAGCATCTGCGACTTCAGAAGTTATCAAATTCATAAACTTTCTCGCTTTTGATTAAAGGACTGGGTAACGGAAAATAATTTACTTTTTCGTTACATATTTAAAGAGAGTGCGACTATATTTCATCGCGTTTTGAATTATGTGTTCCCTGCACCGAAACGCAATGAATGCGATGATTTTGTTTTGTTGATGTTTGCCACACTAGATGTTAATGTTTGCGAAACAATTCATGAAGTTAAATCGATATTGTATTCAAACTTTATACAATTACCAGAAATAGGTCGCGGCAACGTGGCAAATAATTATTCCAACAATCGGTTTAGTTAAGTTATGTTCACACCTACAATCGGCACAACATTTTAGCAGCACAATGCTTATAACTTTCAACCATTGTAATTATCCCCACTTCACTTCGTTCAAGAATAATGAGCAAGACCAAAATTTTCATTAATATAACAACCATTCTGTCGGAAAGCAATTTGAGAACTCCATGTGAGGAAACTTTAAAGGACTGGAAATTTAAATTAAAACTACACTATGAATTTCAAATTAAAGGGGCTCTCAGACGATCAATATTTTCTGTCAGCGCATCAAAAACATAGACTTACATGATCAATAATAGGCAACATAATTTCAGTTTATGTTTAACCTCATATGTGATGACCTGCACTTCGTACATACATGATGCCCCAACTTAAACTTACGTTAAACATATTGTTTTGAAAATTTGCACACAGTACTTGCTAAAGATGGTGAAATATTTGAGTTGTTCCAGCACTTACGATTTTATCGGAAATTTGGTTTAACATTCGACGTGTGGAATAGTCAAAAAATACGCTCACCGGTACCTACCTGAGATTTGTCTATTGTCTAACGTAAGCTCAAGCGGGGACACAATTTTATGATACACACTGTGTTACATGAAGGTATGTCGGGGAGAGGTATATTATGTGGCCCAAAACTAGAAACAATAAGGTATAAACATAAAGCCAAAAATGTTTTCTGTCTAAATTAGAAAGCAAGTTGTTTAGACTGAATTAAAGTGATAAATTTCGCTATTAAAATTGACAATTAAGTTATCCAGCATCAAAAAGTTTTCAACCCGCAGACTGCTTATACGCTCACTTTCACTCTTTTCTATATTGAGCTAACCTACGCATTTCTTCCAAAGTAGAACATCATACGTACCGAATTGTTTGAGAACATTGGTCTAATCAGAGCCTCTCTCTACTTCTTTCTATTCATATCGTCGCCTCTAGTATTTTGCTAACGACGAATTTCCTCTATTCTTTATTGTCTTACCTCCTTATACCGCTAACCTTATCACGCACCTGTAGTGGCACATTTCAAATTCTTCTAATATTTTCCTAATGGAAACATTAAAGCGTACTTATATGAACTATAGCCACGCTCCACAAGTACGCGTTTAAGAGTCTTCTGTTTCTAAATTTACTGTTCCCGAGAATCATATAGTCGTTATTTGGCTTCCCAAAACAGCAGAAATTCTTGACTTCTTGTAATTTCTCGCTTCTGAATGACTATCAGTAATCCGATGCGGCACACCAAATTAAAATGGGTGCTAGAGGAACTCCAAATAAGACGAAAAGTTTATACGAACATATGTTCTAAAGCGACTACTAACAAAGATACAGGGTGTAAAAGTTTTAATTTTTTTAAATTTTTTTATCTTAGTAACTAGGAAAGTTATCGAGTTGAAATTTAAGGTGTCGTTTTCATTTGCCAAGTTCTAATTTTCAAAAAAAATTTGCTCTGCTACCACCATCAGTAACGTTGCTACGGGGTAGGCCGTTTATTTATTTCCCCAATCCAATGTTACGCCACTGGCGAATGCAGGTGATATTAATGTATTTGAAATCTACGTTCAATTTGGGAAGAAATTGGTATCTTCAAAATTTTTCGTAAAATGCTTAGTTTTTGAATGAAATAGCTTTTCGCGAAATAGTGCACATGCACTGAAATTTTCCATAATGCTATAATGGCTTCACCGATATACAAGGAAAGTGAAAATTGAAAAAATAGTTTATTAAGAATAACACTAACAAAACTAACAAGAACGAGAAAACACATCAATTATTACATTGCGATATTTAAAAAAATATTAAAAGTTTTACACCCTGTATCTTTGTTAGTAGTCACTTTAGAACATATGTTCATATAAACTTTTCATCTTATTTGGAGTTCCTCTAGCACCCATATTAATTTGGCACGTCTGTTCTGAATCACCCTGTATACAGGATTCTTTAGAATTATATTTTCGATATTCTGTTTTAGTTATATAATAATAATAATAATAATAATAATAAATATATTGCCATATCAAATCAAATTAACACGAATATTACAATTACCAATAAAACTATTTCATTATGAGTGGTAATGGGTCGGTATTCAGTTCCAAGGGGAATTAAACAGGTCCCCCAAGGTCCTGATCTTCCACACCGACCCGGTGTGCATTATGCACACTACTACATATGCAATATGTAGTGTTAAAACATTAAAAATATGCATGTTTTAATCGTAAAAAAATTTTATATAGATTTTTCTTTAAAATCTAAGCTATAAAATTCGATGGTATTACTTTATCTATAAATTACCGGAAGAAAAAACAAAATTGATCAATACATAACATTGTGGCAGCGGTGTCTTTATTTATAGCCCAACTAGGTTTTGCCAGTGCAACGTTTCAGCGCGTTTTGGCACTGAGCCAACCTTGATGCTTGTTCAGCATGGAGTTTAACAGTCTATTAAAGCACGTGAAAGTAGAAGTAACCTACTTGACAAAACCTAGTTGGAATATAAATACCCGCGGCAGCGGCATTTCAAAAACCATTGTTTTTTGACATTTTCCTAACGTAACGTGGCAGTAATGCGTACAGAAGGTGCGGCTTCTCAATAAAAATACGAAATTTCTTTAGTATTTTTGGCCTTATGTACCTAATTAACAATATTTCGTTCTAGTTTAAACTTTTACACTTCCACTATTGCACGTGACGTCACAGGAAAATTGCTATACTTAGAAACTTTTTTATTTAGTTGGTTGGTTTTGCACGGTTGGTCAGGCTGCTTCCTCGCTGTTCCCGCATTTGACTTAACAGTAATCATTCGTTTAAATTGTTACAGATTGGTAAGACTCACGATTTTTACTTTAGTCTTTGTCGCTTCTTAAAATCACTAATCACGGCTACATAAATCAAATTAAATTAATTTTCTCGTTATTGAGGTCAAATCAAAAAAAAATCTAAACACGAGTCTTCTTATTTACCATATATATATTTCAACAGTACCTAATAAACTAGAAGGTGAATAACCCCATTCGTGGGTCATCATTGGACTCTCGCTTACTTGAAAATTTAATGGATAGATTTAAATTTCGTACTTTTGCAGCATTTAGTGCTCATTTATATGTCGTTCTGAAATTTGATCCATCTGAAAAGGTGTATATTTGATGTTAAAAATAATTTATAACTAAGTTTCTTTATGCAAGGGAATAGTTAGCCAGGTACAAATAAGAATAACTGATATTCGATTATTTTTCTTCGCCAGAATCACACTGCGAGAGGTGGTCCTGCACTCTTAAGGCGTTTTACGAACTGCTCATCTAAGTTTGACTTTAAGTCCGACGTGCATTATTAAGAGCTTAAATTTTGCATGTTTAGATCGCATGTTGAGCAACTTACCTTGAATTGCTTCTTTTACTGCTATCCTTTTTTCCGGCCTGCAGGTTGGGCAGGTCTTTTTGCCTTTTCTCCGTTTCTCTCCATATCCGCCAATACAGGAAGCACATTACCGTAACTGGAACGTAGAAGGCAGCTATCGCTGTACCGAAAGTAATGTAGTGATTCGTCTCAATAAATTGAATATAGCATTCGTCAACTGGCACAGTACGTTCTCCCTCGATGTAGGGCCAGCTGTAGATCCAAGGCGGCCAGAGTAGCAAACTTATTCCCCAGGCACATCTAAAATGTACAATTTTAACAATTAAATATTTGCGGGTAAAGGGAAGGGTCGTACTTAAAAATTCACTTAAAGTACAAAAGAGTGAGAGTGTTGATCTTTGGAGAGTTAGAAGTTGTTTTTAGGGGAAACCTGGGTAGAGACGAACACTTGATAACTACGAAAGGCGGGAATACTGCTTCTTTTAGAAATCACACGATGCTTCACTTCAGCGTTTTTCTTATTTCACCTTCACTACACATTTTAGAGAAAATTTCCCTAAATCCCTAAATTTCTAAGCACTTTCTAATACGAACTCCCTATTCCGTCTAAACTCGAATCGTCTGCATTATTTTTTGGACAATTCTTGTTATTTATTTAAATAATAAAATGTATATAAGACGAGTAAAATGAATGAAAGTGAGATACAGCGTTCGTTTAAGTTGTTTTGTGGAAAAAGATTAAATTTGTGAATCACCCTGCGTGGTTTAAGAAAGGCCTCCGGTTGACCTGAAAGTGCACGTCTGTGGCCTGTGGGATAAATCTGATATCAAGCACCAACATAAAGGTTAACTGTCACCTGGTACAACAATTCTAAATCTACAAAGATTCAGACATTTTCTTAATTGCATTATTATTTACTGTTCTTTATATATTTTATAAAATCCCTGCAGTGGACAATGAAAGTGCCATAACCCTGTATCCTATTAAATAGTTCATCATTGGTAGTAAAGTACTTCCTCGGAATTTTTCCTTGATGGCACTCGGTTCAATTTATTTAGAAGCTCAGGCATAATCAGTCGCTATTACGGCAATTTTATGGGACATAAAAGCCACCAGTAAAACTGCTTGACAATAGCTCAAAATGGTGGACATCTTTGTAGCAAAATGTCTCGTAATAAAATTTCACTTTTGCTGTGCCCAATCGTTATCGCTATCTATGTGTATAGTCTGCAATATTTTACCTTCTACGAGATATAAATCAGAAAAATGATGGGTATTATTTAATGCATGTACTTGTAAAACATATTCGGATTTACTTTCACTTATGAAAGAATTATTGAAATTATTATTACAATTATTGCAATAGTACAATTATTACAATAGTACCTATATTCGTAATGAGCATGGAAAGTGGCAAATTTCGTATGAGAGTGAAATTTTACGCACGAGGCGCAGCCGAGTGAAGAAATCACGCGAGTGTATGTATGAAATATTTTTCCCACGACCCCCTTAGAAAAGGATGCCTTATTTCACAAACAAAATTTGAGAAAAATGCTAGCTTTTAAGTAAACAAAATGATCATTTTTTTTTAAATTACAAAAAAACTGGGATCATAGCGCATTTCTACACAACAAAAAGCTTTAGTGTGCAAAATTTCAGGTATACTTGGGCCGCCCGACAGACGGAGTGATCACCCTGCAAGCATGTGCTCTAGACGGGACCACTATCAATTTAGGACGACAAAACTGCAGTGAAGCGCTTTCTTTAGACCCAACGAAGTCGCATCACTCCAATTCGGTCGTCATAAATTAATATTGGCCCCGCTAGAGCACTTTCTTGCAGGGTGATCACTCCGTCTGTTGGGCGGCCCAAGTATAGATACTCTGAAAGTTGGCTGTGGACTCTTTGAAAAACGAACACCTGGTTCTCAGGGACAATCAACGAGTCCGAGCGAGACCGGAGAAGACGGTCGCAAGCCCCCTTAATCCAATAGCCTTGGTCGCCCCTGATCCCCTCTCGACCTCTTTGACGGATCTCCACTGCTCCGATGCGAGCCCAGGAAACGCTTCTCGTGGACATAGTGTTGGAATGATAATCTCGACGACCTTAAGATGAACATCAGCCATCTCCGTCTTCCTGCAACGAAACAGCTAATTCGAGCTGAGCTTTAGGCGGCTAAAAGGCCAAGCTTTCTTTCTAAAGCTTTTTCTAAAACAAAAACTGCTTTTTGGGGCAGATTCGCATCTCATCAGACCTTTGGGGATATGTACAAAATAAAAGTCTAAATCACGGTTCAAGTGAAGGTGCTTTTACCTACAACAGCTAGCATACGTCATTCCCACATCCATACTTATTTCTTTTGGAAAGGCGCTAGACCTTGATGAGATTCCAGGTTCCGTTCTTATACTGATAGTGCCACACTACAGTCATCTGTTCTCTTTGATCTTTGATAGACGAAGACTGACTTCGTCAGATTCAAAGTCACTAGTGCCGATCACACTTCCTTCTGAAGTGTTCAAGCTCTTCGAATGCGTTATTTTGGGGAAAATACACGATTTTGTCTGTCCAGGTTAACGATCTTTTTGCACCTATACAGTTCAGCTTCATAAGAGGCAGACGTACTACGCAGGCGACTTTTTCAATATAATATCTTGAGCGTTTGATAATCTGATACTTCTTCAGCTGCCAGCCGTTCCTGACGGCCTTGTTCAAATTATCCGGAGCTACCTGTCACCTCGTGTAGTCTCTTTTTGGCTATCGTGCATATTGTAAGCTGTGCTACAGAGGTGTGGGGCTGGCGTCTGTTCCAGGAACGATTCCTACCCCTGAATTTTCTTCTACCGAACCTGTGCGTATTTTTCCAAATTCTAGCCCCAAATATCTTCATCTTCTAGTCATCGCACCTCACTAATAAGTATCGTCTCTAATAATAACTTATCCACTGCAATTTTTTACTTTGTTCTACTCTCTTCCCGTGGTATTACTTATTTTTGTAGAGTCAAATTGCTTTTGGAAAGGAAAATTATGAGAAACAACGCGGTTACACCACTTAAGACGATTGGAAGTCAAAAATTCTTGCAGAAAAATGATTATGTGAGTTCCGCTTGTATTTGCTATTAACACACGAAATTTCATTATTATCAACTGAGTGAACAGGAGAATATTTGCAAAATACTAAGACCCGGGTTTTCAAAGAATCCAACACCGGATTAAGTCTGACACCGGCTTCGTTGCCGGTATCATAGCAACGAAGCCGGCGTCAGACTTAATCCGGTGTAGGATTCTTTGAGAAACCGGGCTTGAATAATTTAAGAAGGCCGAATAATAATATCAGTTAAACTCGGCTATTTTGAAATTTAAACCTCATTTGCAAAGTAAACTGTCAAATAACTAATTCATATGCTTTACTGTTTCCCACTTTTGATTAAATGCTATTTGAATTGTAAGCAAACGCCCACCTACAAAACTGTTGATACTAAATTTCCTGACCATGTTCATTTTTGATTCCACCCCCGACCAATTTTTAACCACACAGTACGCAGAAATCAAAATATGTATTATATTTTCATAATGATGTTTGTTCATGTTCCCGTAAGGGATGAAACACATTTCAAAGAATAACAAATCCGGTTGCATATTCCCTGTATTAAAATTTATTGATATTTATGAAGGAAAAATTATAGGTATTAAGGTACTTCTGAAACTATTTAAATGAAAAATTAGTAGGGACAAAGTGTCAGGCTAGCTTTAAAAGAAGTTCGCCATGATACACATCGCTTTAAATTCCACAGTAAACTTATCAATTTTTTCTACTGGATATCTTTTGGAAATGATCTCTTTCACCCTGTAATTGAATTCGAGCTCAATAAATCGAGTTTAACTACGAGGAAATGCTGCAATCAAAAGTTGGAAAATACATTTCTATTTCAGCTGTAAAGTTTCCACTTCAGTGGCACAGTAAAGTAGAAATTTTAAACTATTTCTCTGATAGTACCGCACAAAAGGCTCAACATGCGTATTATATAATAAACTTCTGTAAGAATTTTATGTGTGTGCATACTTTTCGTACCTACAGTTTCTCTTGTGCTGGAATGGGCATTCTAAAGTTTATTATACTTATCTGAAATATGTCCTTTTATTCTCAGAGGATAACCGGAGGTTAGGAGCCTGTAGTCAATGGCCAAAGTTGACATATTTCACTTGTCACTGTCTTAATTGCAAATGTACCTTCCGCAAGAAATTTAGCGCAGTTTATAATCGAATAAAAATATCAGTCTTTGCAGTAGCTTATTTCAGTTGTCTTGATCGATCCCAGCTTATTCTTAATAACAGTAAATTGCAAATACCCACATACATTTATTACAGGATGTTTTAATAATAAAGGGACTTAAGCGTACCTAGGAGTTCGGAAGTGAACTAAAATATACTTAGGTGCCCTTCGATCCACAGATAAATACCATAACCTCGCACTATTTTATCCTTGCTTCAGTTAGCCTCCAGGCGATTGCTTCACTGACTATTTGGAAAGTGATAATTAAAAATTTCCTTTCCATGGATGCAAAATAATTTTTTGTAAAGAATGATAAAAATAACTGTTGGATTATTTTATCCTGGAATATGTTGTCCAACGATATCTAAGTAAAAATTGATTTCAAAACATTCTGCCGTATAATCTGCATAAGCAACACATCCGAGAAATAGAACTAAAATTCTATTTATCCATAAGAAATTTGATAGATATTTGGAAGGGCTATAATATTTTGTTATTTATTCAGATTTAAGGTAGGTATCTTATAAAATGCCAACTGGGCACCTCCAGCGCCCTTACTCTCTATTGTTATTCAAAGTTACTTTTAATTCGTGCCTTACATCGTTTCCCCCAATTTCAAACCCATTATTGCATCATCAAGTCCTTGACAGCAAATGGTTCAACTATCATGTCAGGATCTCTCCTAATGGTTCAGAATCAGCTGACAAGCCATTTGATTAGTATTTTCTAATATTTCTTTGGACCGTCTCTTAATTTTTTAACATGAGCTTAAATCGACTCGTATTCCAAACTAAGAACCAACGGCCCAGACTTCTGAAAATGAAGCCACCAAACTCAGCTACCGTGTCCTACAACAGCGCTAGTCCATAAATATACAGGATGTCCCAATAGTGCAGCGGCGGAGTTTTATTACGCATTTGGACAAAAAAGTTTTATGAGACACTCGTACTAATTTTAAGTTCTCCATACTTTAAAATTATTTAAATTTATAGTTTGCCTCATTTCTTCTGAACATCACCTAACTTTGTCTTTTAATGGAATATTTTGCATTTGACTACACTTTTGGATTCCTTAATTGATTTTACTGTGAAGTTGTATAAAATACTTTTTGCCTAAAATGGATATCTTCGGTGCTACCGGCATTCCTTTGACGTTATTGACAGATGTAGAGGAATTTTGAAACTTAAATATTTTCGGACTGAACAACACTGAAGCAGTGATATTTTGGTAAGACGAAAACAATATCTAGGTGTAATCGCCACAATAGTTGAAAAATTGGAAATATTATACAAATATGGGCAGTTTCGTGACCAAATTAAGAAATTTCAAAACTCCATATTTTTCTTTAACGGAACCATATCGTTTTTATGTTACAGTTGCTTTCTATTACAAATTATCTTTTTGTTTTGTATAGGCTTCCATACCTCTAAAGTTAATCGTTTTTGAGATAGTCGTTATGTTGTTTGATTTAGTTGAGAACAAATACAGGTATAACATAAACCGTAATTAACAATACAATTATGGGTTAAAATTCATCTAAGGCACTTACGTATATGTAATATCCATCATACAGTGTTATCATTTATAAACGAGCCACCCCAAATATCTAAGAAACGAATATAATAATGAAAAAACGCCGAGACACGTAAATTTATGACGTAAGGGGGACAGATTTTGATGCATAGTTGACGTCTGTAAAACCTACCCCCTAGCCCCAGTCACCCTCACTTTAAAATCTCCAATGGCATCATATCACTTGCGATATCTCATGTTAAAGGAAATCGAATGAGGAATACTACAGCGATATTTGATTTTTAATTATTCCTTATTTTGAGCTTTAAAAACTAAAATAAGGTCATTTCAACCTTTCAATAAATAAGAAAAATATTGGGTTAAATTTGATACAAAATAAGACTTAAACCTTGTAGATATCAGATAATAAACATTTAATGCAAGAAAGAGGCTTTGGAATTTAAAATAGGAAAATATAACTTGTAGAATAATTTAAGGAAAATCTATCTTAGATGCTCAAAATGGGCCAGATTATTTGCAAAACAATAATAAAGCCTATATTCTTAAATTGCCATTTTAAATTCAGGAATGTTTGGGAGGGAATATTTCGGCATGTTTCGGATATTGTGTGCCCCAAATCAATTAAATTTTCTGGGTGGGTTTGACACACTACTAATTTAAAATAGCCCCGAAAGAAAAATCTAGCAGGCCAAGATAAGGAATAATTAAAAAATAAACATCACTGCTGTATTCCTCATTCGATTTCCTTTAAAATGAGGTGCCACAAGTAATATGGTGCTATTTAAGATTTTAAAGTGAGGGTGACTGGAGGTTGGGGGGTTGGTTTCAACAACGCCAACTATACATCAAAATGTGTCTCCCTCGATTCCTAAATTTACGTGTCTCGGCCATTTGACGTATTTCTATTTGTTCCTAAAATATTTGAGGTGGACGTTTTTAAATGATCACACTGTATATACTTTCCAACTGGTAAATAAAAAACATAAGCCTATAATAATTTTTGAATAAAACGATTCGTACATGCACAGTAAATATTATAATCAAAATAGCAATGCCGAAAAGCATTGATAATCGTCACATTTTCGGGCGAGGCTCGACTTGAAACCCGCCAAAAAATCACAGAATCTTGTTAACGCACACTAGTATAATTCCATTTTTAAGTATCCAATATGTATATGTATACCAACATATCGTATTTAAATATTCAGGAAGTCTAATGAGTTAACGTGTCTTAATTATAATACTCACCCGATCATGATAGCTGCCCTGTTTGTTGTGCGTTTGGCCCTATAGGTAAGAGGCCTAGTCACGGAGAAGTACCGATCGAAACTGATGATCAGAAGATTCAGCACGGACGCGTTACTGGCGAGATAATCAAGAGCCAGCCAGGTGTCACAAATAAGTGGTCCTAAGGGCCAATACCCTAATAGCGTAGAAACCGTGAAGAGCGGCATCGAAATTAATCCTATGGCGAAGTCGGCCACGGCGAGTGAGAAAAGGAAGTAGTTACTGATGGTCTGAAGCTGTTTGTCGATCTTGAAGGATATCATCACCATGATGTTTCCCACCACAGTCATGACGGAAAGAACAGCAGCTATTGTGCCGACGAAGACGATCTGGGTGATGGAATAGGTGGCCTCGTGCGGAGCGTGAATGCCAGTGTCGTTCACCATCGACGAGTTCATGTTGTCACGAGGACCCACAAGCTGAGCGCCGCATTTTGCTCCGCTTGCTCTAAACAAGAAATTTTCAATAAAAACCAGTGTCACTTCAAACATCAAAATTTGCTTACTACACTACATACATTTTATCAGTGAAGAAAAAACGAATAAAGGCCAGCAGTTTCCAAATATTAATATTGACCGCCAATTATCCTTAATGAGATAGGGATTCTCTTAGTTACAAAAATGATTAGGCTTAATGAACAAGTTGAACTACTAAAGAAAGCTGATTTAACCTATAAGACCGTTGCTGTTTGTTTCCAAAAAGTATGAAATTAGGTTTTCTTTCCTTCAAAATCAATTAATGCGATCAATTAATTGCTACATGTAACTAATTTAAATAAACGATTTATTACTTTCTGGCTCAAACATTTTAAAACAGAATCCCACGCCCGGCTAATTGTGTTTAGTCGAAATTTTATTGTTTGTCCTGGGCAATACAACGCTCCTACAGTACTAGAATTTCCTCAGTGCGACTAAGTTATTAATATCATCAAAGGAAAACGCAAGGTAACAACCTGTGGAATTGAAGTGCTTAGTCGCTACAGCAGCTCATTTTCCAACGCAACAAAAACTTCGTTACCTAAAATCCCTCATATATTTAAGTTTAGATTAAGTTATATCAGTCTCATAAATTGCTCTACACTTAAGAGTATCTAAGTACATTATTTGCAATAAAATGTCATCAGTAGATACTATTACATACCACTAAGTTTATGGATATATGTAAATAGTCAGTTACATACATACAGACAGTGGATGGTTCAAGAACTTTGACGTAAATTCACTATGAATTCTTAATAAGTTAACCCCACACGCCAAAAGACAGTGACACAGTAATTAAACTCGACACGTGTTTCGCTGACAACGTCAGCATCTTCAGGAGTAGAAGATAATCTTCTACAAAGTCAGCAAAACACGTGTCGAGTTTAATTACTGTGTCACTGTCTTTTGGCGTGTGGGGTTAACTTGTTAAGAATTCATAGTTACTTACATGTTTACCGCGAAGCCGACGTCTACCGCTACAAACCGACCAAGCAATCAAACTGGCAAAACATTACGCAACAAAAGCTAGACGAATCCAGCAAGCAAATGAGGCAACTCTTGGAGACGGTAAACTGCCGCCGTCGTTTTATCTCAGACCCTTCAACAAATCAATTTCAACAAACCGCAAACGCAAGTAGGTAAGCAAGAATTCAGCATTCTAAAGTCCAACCCAAGCACCAAAAATCCAAGCATCAACTGAAGACATTCACCGTTCCATATGGCATCACCACAATTTTTTCCAACAATAACGACCACCTATGCGTATGCATGTTGTCGGCTCACTGGCAACATTCATCATAACGAATATCGCCGAATCACTGGGATACTTGAACCAGGAGCCCGATCAGCTCCGATGATTCTTCACTCATCAACCGCTATTGAATGCCTTCAGAATACCACAAAAAGTACCGACAAAGTGGTAATTTCCATCACCACGTGATTCCGAAGTCTAGGACGATTCGTAGAAGAAGCCACGCTGATTCCGAAGCACTTTCCGTGAATTCGTCAGCGCATGACCCTTTTTGGACACACATAGACATGGGTACAGCATCCAGCACATCGTATTACCCACGGGAACAATAATCAAAACATATTTTTCAGAATCTCGACATCAAGCTTCATCCGTCGCAACGCAACACGGTCAAGACAGTTCACAAGCAGCCGTAGAATTTTCGAATCACCGCCAACCAGCTCTTGTAGATGATCCCATCCCAGACCAATCCGAGCCATTATTTATTACAATGTCTTATAGAAGAAACCTCTAAATACTGTACAGCCTATATAACTGAAAATAATTTTGTGTAATAGGAAATTCAAAAGAACTCAGGGTTTCTGAAAAAAGAATTAATCTTGGGCGAGGAAGAACGCTTCCAAGATAGATTACGATTACGAAAGAAATCGGAAGAGCGGAAATTGTTGATATATGTACTTAGTTTAAACGGTTGGTCTAGTCGATTAAAATTAAGTTTAGTCAGACACTTTTCCCATATAGGTAAAGGTATTACCACTGGACATCAAGGATCATTCAAAGCAAACGGAGAACAACGAGAAGTAGCATAAGGTGGTCTGAGTAGAGATGGCTCGACGATATTAAAGACAACTCCGAAAGGATGATTTCATCTAACAAAGGGTTGGAAATATGGAAAATGTAAAGACCCAAGCAGCCTTCATCCAGGAGTGGGCAGATAAAAGATGGAAAGAATAAGTACGTGGGAAGGGCAAAACGTTTTGCCGCTCTCGAGAAACCACTAATAGTTTAATTCTGAAAACAGTCATACAGCTTATGTCTTCTCTATGTAGTCGCCTGCCAAATCGACACACTTGGTCCAGCGATGTTTCAACTTGAAAATCACTACCTTTTAAAAGTCCGAATTTTGAGCTTCAAACTATGGAGTGACCTCAGCTCTCAAACTCTCATCTTCCCTGGAATGCGTACCACGAAGATGAGCTTTTAGATCTCCAAAGAGAAGAAATCAGATGATTCAAGATTGGGAGAATAGGCCGGACGGGGCAGAATTTCAAAGCCCAATTCAGCTGCTTTAGATGTTGCTGCGGTGCACTTGTGAGACGATACATTGTCATGCTGCAGTAGCACACCTTTTCGCAGCATACCACGCCGTTTGGCCTTAATTTACTCCAGAAATTGGCACAGAAGGTGACAGTAATATGCACCGTTGATTGTATGACCATGTTCAAGAAAATCAACAAGCAAAACCCCACGTGAATCCAGAAAACCGAGAGCATCACCTTGCCTGCTGATGGTTTGGTTCTGAACTTTCTTGGAGGCGGAGAATTGGAATGCCGCCACTCCATGCTTGCTTGTTTGGTAAGGGGATCGTAGTGATGGACCCAGCTTTCGTCCGTAGTGACAATCCTGTCAAAAAAATTGTCCGGATCGGCATATGCACGGGCCAAAAGCTCACACGACAAATGTTGGCGCGGTGCTGCTTGTGAACGGGTGTCAGTATTCGAGGCACCCATCAGGCTAAGACCTTATTCATGTGCAAAATGTCATGAAGAATAGATCTCACCTATTTCTTATCAATCTTAATAGTGTGGACCACCCTTCTGACAGTAATGCGCCTGTCTTCCAACAATAGTTTTTCCACTTTGGGCACGGTCAGCGTTCAGAGCTGTTGCAGGTCTTCCGGCCTTTGGATCGTTTTCGAGACTCTTAAACTCATTTGCCCAGCGTCGAACAGTAGTTTCTGATGGAGAAGCTGCCTGGTAAACTGCCTTCAAACTTGCTTGACCTCCCTGGTCAAGAATCTGATGACCGCCCGGTGTTCCAATTTTTCCATTTCTGTTACACACTCTACTGAATTAGCTACCAAATTGATCGTTTTCTATGAAACTCGGCGAAATTTTGCAGACTAACTGACAACAGGATGAGGAATGACATATACTCGATATTTTTGTTTCCAACGCACATTAGACCAAGAACGGCGAAACTCTTTCCCCTTCCCACGTAGAAGAGTTATCAAGCACTACTGTTACACGGCGCAAAACTTGCCGTCACCGACCGGGAGTCGAACCCGGGTCCCCGCGCTCCCCGACTGAGCTATTGGCGACTTACACGCCCTCTTTCTACTCGTCCATATATACTTATGACTGTAACAGTTCGGCCCGTCCTGACAAGCTAGCCGTCCTCGGCTACCCCAGCCACTAGCTACTTTCAGCGCACGCGGCACGAACCTGCTACACATAACGCATCTCTTGTGCACTCCATCCGCCGTACTCTCCTATAGCACGCGGGTTGCCTATCCCACTTCTGAAATGTTACACGGCGCAAAACTTGCCGCCACCGACCGGGTGTCGAACCCGGGTCCCCGCGCTCCGAAGCCCTCGCGCTCCCCGACTAAGCTATCGGCGACCTACACGCCCTATTTCTACTTGTCGATATATACTTATGACTGTAACACTACTGCTTATCAAACAGAAATTATTGGTGTTCCCAAAAATGGCATCATCTAGAACCCACCGAGTTAACCTTGTTTTCGTTACTATTTATGTCACATCTATTATTTTGTTAAATGAGTTTGTATTCAAATACAAGTTTAACAGGATGTGGTCGAAGACTTAGGGGGAAATACTTTTTAAATAAATCGGGCGATGTAATTTATCTCATGTTCAATAATTCGTGCAGAATAAATTCCATCCAATAACAAACAAATTAGTTGTTATTTGTAACTCGCAGTGCCGATGTGTTAAACTCATCTCAAACTAAGTTCGCCAAATCTAATCTAAATTCCGCTCATCTACTGTTTGGTGTAATGCATTTGCTTCGATAAGCCCGATAAGAGTGAGTAGTGATATATTTTGTTTGCCTATTAAATGTATATGGCCCTATTCGCTCACTTCAGGTATCAAATATCGGGGTTGTTTGGTTTGTATACAGCTATGTACGTTTACCTAAATACAACATAATTTAATTGGTAATCCACACCACGGAGCGATTAAACCGCAAGCGGCACCATATTATGTTACATTTCATTCGAATTGATATATTAAACAGATGACTACTCTCCTGCATTGAATACTCCTCATGGCAAAAAATGCAAAACAATGTTTTCGAATTATCTTAAGTTTTCGTGTAGGAAACTAATCGACTCTAGAGCAGTTTTTAATAGCGTATTGTAATCCTAGACTTTCCCGAGAATTTTAATTAAGTTTGTCCTCATTCAGTTGTACAAATACAGTCAGCATCCAAATACAATCAGAGAAGTGTAAATAGCTCGGGTACATGCTGAATTTGATCGCTTTCTTGCTACCCACACTTCATTTATAAATGAATTTTGGAGAATGCGCCAGATGCAACTATTTCATCATAATGTGACTGTTGTACAGCCGATATAATTAGTAAATATTTCATATTTATCAGTCCAAACCGCTGCTAGGGTGTCATCGTAATAACTGGGATTCTACAGATACTAGTACTAAATTGGAAGTGGCCCGGAACACACGTGAAAGGACATATCTTTTCTGATAATACATAAATGCCAGTAATTTATTATGGCTAGTCGAACAGGCTAGTCTAATCTATTATATTCCTAAGTTGCCTGGCAGCGAGTACCTGTCGTTCTTGGGATTAAATCAGGCGCAGAGTTCTTTAGCATATGGTTTAACGGCTTGCACACGAACAAACGAAATCACTAATATTACACCGAAAACAACATTTATTCCCAACGAATAACCTTAACCATGTCAGTCCCGGAGATTTTGTTGGTAGTTTGCCAAGCATGTGTCCGACCGGTAACTTATATCTCCTAGTGCGTAATACGTTATCTGTTAAGTCACAAGCTCCGTAAAATCAAGCGATACCGAATTTGACAACCAAATACCGCTGGCAGTATCTATTTTGATTAAAAATTGTTTATATTCTTTTATTGTCATACGTTTTATTTAATATTGATTTTATGTAGATAGTTACAGTGATAGAGTTTATTTATTTTCATCGTGAGTATTATGTTGGTTTGGTTTGCAATCTCACCGACCGACCGACCGAAGCAACACCCTGTATAGTTGCAAAAGGCGACATAACAGTAAGTAAGTAAGTTGTAAGTTGTTCCGTGTTGTAGCTCACTAAGCAGAAATGATTACAATCTTCGAATATTATTATTATTATTATTATCACCTATCCAGTACCAGTTTATTAAGAAAACCTCCATTACTTTGAAGTGTGTTTCCAAATAAAGTCGAAAAATTTTAGATGATTCCCTGTCGAAAAATAAAGGGGATTTTCATATAAACTTACACTCACGTAGCCCCCCTGGAGAAGTTATGTTCCTCCAAAAGGAGAGGTGAAGATTAGGTTTTTGTATTTTTTTTCTCAAATTTTGGAGAAAGTGCTGAAATTAAATTTGGTGGACGATTCCCAGAAACAAAAAGGCTGCTTGCACATAATTTTCTATCCTGTTGTATTAAGGGGTTAAAACTAGCAACCCATTCAGATATTACCAATTATTAGAAGTTGGAAAACTTTGGGATTTTTAATAGACAGTAACCTTAAGTTTACTTTACATATTAACAGCCTTATCCAAAAAGCATTAATGCCCTTGAAATTTCTCTATGCTAATAAAGACGTACTTTGTTACAAATTAAAGCCCAACAATAATTACTAATTCGCTTTAGAGTATACACAAAAATTGTCTATCAGCTAGCAGTAAAGTGAATAATTTTTGAGATGATCGCTCTCAAATATCTATCACCTCTGTCTCATACAAAAATAGTATATTATTCTACGAGTGAGAAATGGTGGCCATTATAACAAAGATGAAAGTGTAAAGCACCAGCCATAGGCGAGTGTTTTAATGCATCCGAATTAATAGTAGTCATAACTTGAGAGTGGAATACTGTAATTTATCTGCAAATACTCATAGGAAGTTGCGTTCTAAAGTCTAGATTAATCCCCTTAGATAAGTGTGCACAGAAACTAGCCCTTCTTAACACACTGTGTTAACTACAAACGTTTTCTTTATAAATTAGAGGCGGTTCCTTATTTGAGGATCTTTCCACCAAAATATTGCTGGTATAAATTTACTCCATTTCAAGGTTTACAATAAATTCCTTTGCATCTGTCAGAATTTTCGTACGTAATTTGACGAGTACTTTTTATTTTGTCGGATAAATTTCTGTTTTGAACGAAATTTTGTTGCCAGGCAATTTGACGAATAAAACTGACAGCCAGTAAGAGGTCGAAGGCGAAGCTTGAGCGCTCTTGGCTGTCAGTTTCTAGAGGTGAATAATTATCGATGTAATTTTTGACATTTGCAGGTGAATTTTCGCTGTAATTCTGCTATGATTAGCTCCAATCTGTAAAATTCTGCGTTTTTATTGGCCGCTGCATTTTAAGGGAAATTGTCGCTGTAATACATAGTTAGGGCTAACTTTTCTCACTGTCATTTTGACAAAAACATCACGGCTTACGAGATTGTATACATAGGAATTAAGTTATCTGTAGTAATACAATAAGTGGTCTGGAATTGTCGGAAATTTTACGAAAGCTGTTGCGTTGCTTTGTAGCCACGAGTGTAAATTTGACAGTTAAAAGATCACGAGCGCGTAGCGTGAGTATTCTGTCAAATTTACACGAGTGGTTAGTAAAAGCAACAGCTTGAGTAAAATTACCTAAAAATTCCAGACCACGAATTGTATTTAACAAGATTATTTTTTGAATCGAAGCAAGGTAGTTCAAAACGAAATTTTATTTCAATTAATTCACATACAAAGAAATGTGTTGGGAATATATGACGTTTGGCAGGTACTAAAGTAACTAGATTGTATATTATAAATGCACCTACAAATTCGCAACTATGGCAACTTATCAACAAGCAAAATTATCGAAAAAATTGCCGGGGGTAAATACATAAGAGATCATTTTTTATCGATAAAAATACATGTTTAATTGTATGAAAGTTTTATTGTCATGGCAAATAATCGAGAATCAAGGTAGTAAGTGAAAAAATCGCGAGAGCTTGCTCGAGCGATTTTTTCTACTTCCCTTGATTCGAGATTTTTTGCCGAATGGCAATAAAATTTGAATACAATTTGAAATGTATTTATCTTATAAAAAATGATCTTGAATGTATTTTAGGGAGATTAATACACAACTACATTATACGGACAATTATTTAAAACGACGTTGCAAGAAAACTCGAAAATAATATGACAGTGACAGTTGTAGAAATTTCAAAACTACCATTCACAGCATAGCTGATTAAAAGCAAGGCGCATATTTTTATCAGTTATTGGGAAAGCTAGGTAGAGGTTTTTATCGTTTAAAATGACAGTTGATTGGTCGATTTTAAGAAATTGAAGAAATCTCATTGGGTGTTAGAATAGGCATGTATTAATCGAAAAAATTACGGAAATAATACACGCTTCTAGACCCAAATGAAATGTTCCTATTGGTCAATTTGACAATGAAAAAATAATCAAGATAATCGTCGTAACGCAATGTAAACATTTTATGCGCCTTTTATATATTTTTGTATACCGTATGATTGTGAAATAACTAAAGAGATTTTAGAGATATGTCAACACAACTTTCTTAAAAGTATGAAAAGTCCTGAACAATTTTCTGAGAAGATCAGAGGTTTTCGTTATTCGTTATTCGTTATTCGCTATTTTAGCCTATGACTCTGTTGCGATAAGACGCAGACGTTTGCTGTCAAGGTCGAGCATCGACTAAGTCAGTGAATGATGATTCAGTGATTTCTCGCTATATTGCATACAGGACGCCGAACTTAGGGTGAACACTGGAGCAATTTCCCTAAAATATTTTGCTTTCCTTATGAAAAGCAAACTACGAGTATGTTACATCGAGTAAGTAGTCATCTAGAATACATTTTTGTTGCTTACATATTTACAAGATTTGATAACGACGCAAAGACTTCACGTAAAAGATCAAAGCGGGAGCTGGCTATTTTCGACGACTTGCTAACAAACGAAAATTGATTTTTAGGCTGTTACGAATTTAATATGATCATTGTTTATGAAATTATGACAAGGATGCCAACATATACATTTTAGTTTGTCTATAGTACGCCATCAAGGAAGCGGTCCGCACAGGAAGGCCGCTACAAGAGCGCTACTTACATTTGTCATTTAATACCCGACCGCTAGCGGATTAATAAGTACCTTGTTAGCTGCAAACCGAACCAGCAGCGTCCGTGGTCGGAAGGTATCGCATAGAGCTTGTGGTTTCATACTCTCGGGTTGGGTAGGGTCGACTCCCGTAAAGCTTGTTTTGTTTTTCTTATGTTCCTACACTATCTTTTTTACAAAAAATGCGTGTGTCTGGTGCGAGGAAAGCTAAGGGGTCTGTTTAAAGAGAAATCACGTTATAAGAAAACAATTTTAACCCATGATACAATGATTTTAACTCTAGTAATAAATCACTGTAGGTTGCGCTCTCGTCGCGGCCTTCCTGTGCGAACCGCTTCGTCGCCATCATGCCATACGTCAATAAGAAGGAAACAAGTACCTACATTTCTCAGTTCATTTATCATTTACCATTAGGCATTTAAAAAATTTGAGGGTTAATACATATTTTAGAATAACAAATTTCAAAATGAATTAAGTTTGCAAGGAAATTTATATATCAGATTGAACGCAGAGGCACAGTGTCCACACAACCGATTAACATGTTTAATCAATTAATTATTCGTCAACATGCTCCAACCCTTAGAACACTAAATGTGTAAACTGTGGCGCACTTGAACTCTACATAACTATACGCACAATCTGGCACAAACACAACTTTATAGTTATCCCCTTTAACTTTTCATTTAATCAGTTGCAGCTCTGAATCACTTATTTCATTGCAGCAGGATGTACAAGGGAATTACCTTCTGCTGACACGTCTTTTGTCTTCGCATTAAAACATATTGACACAACTAAACAAATATTGGAAGAAACAATAATTTAAGTCACCCTTCTTTGGGGTATTTGCAAGATAATAATGACTATATCATTTAGAACTGATTGCGTACACTTGCACAATAATGTAATTATCTAAGGAAAATAAAGTACAGCAAACATGCCATCGAGAACTAGCATTTGTGGAGCAATTATTTTATTTGATACTGTTTACAAACTATAAATCATCGTGTGCCTGCACTTGTCATCCTGGAGCTAGTACAAGGGAGTCGTGTTTGGAAGTTTTATGGCAAGCACTAAAATAGGTTGTACAACTGTGTTTGACAAACAAATAATAATGTGATTGCGTGGGTGAGTAGGTACGCACTCTGCCAAAAGTTGGAATTGAAAAGTAAAGATCGTTTGTCATATTTATCAAGATATTGCACGCAAACGGAACTGCTTCAGCTAATGCAGGTTTGAAAATGATATAGAATATAATGTTACATAGAACCGTAAAACGGGGATAAAACTGAGCCTACAAACTTTATTAATTTATGCTGTCGCATCACCATCACCACGAACAGTTGTCCCAAACTGGACTGTAATAGCTGAGCTACCTCGCCGTGAGAATGACACCTACAAAGGTAGGTTTAGACGCTCATAATATGAAGTTACGATAAGAGTATCTTACAACGTTTTATCTACTATCAGCGTGACCACGACTATCATGTTCTTGACACTAATATTGGACTTCTTATTCAGGTCGACCTGTATAAGATTTCACAATAACTAGTTTGCACGAGAACATGTCCTCGTATTGCAAATATACAAACGCCAGAAACAGAAACTGTTTTAATTTTTCATACTTAAATAATATCTGTTATTTACGATACAAGTATCTATAGCACTAGTGCGGTAAAGTATGTCATTATAACATTCAAATGAATGTCGTAAACTTTGACAATATGTGTTGAGATTGTTGAGAATAGTAGATAAATATGTTTAAATGCATTTAATACTGTAAAACAAATATATTAACCAACATAATTTTAGTAAACTGGGTAAAACGTGAACGACTTCGACTTGGCAATTCTAGATCCAATCTCATCGCGTAGATTCGATTTCAGACCGTTTTACAATATTAATAAATCACTGATTAGTTCCTGCATGTTCTCCAGAATCGAGTAAACCGCTTTAAAATTGTATTTCTCAATGGGCTCATTTACTAACTCGAAGTATGTTGGTAAATGTTTCATCATAAATTCCCAAACATCTCAAGAGTTTTAACAATTAGGGGCGACCCGAGTACAACGTGTACTGCATTAAGCAAGGCCAAAAGATGATATTGACGTTCTGGGATCGCAACTACCACAAAATAATTCAATAATGAGGGCAACTATTTTATGATCTCAGCCAGTACGCCCTAGATGCAGCTCAGAAACGTGAAGTCACGTATCCGGGGGATTTGAAATTTTTAAAACAATATATTCATTGAATAAGTTTCTAGTATCATCCCAGGC
The DNA here is from genome assembly GCA_963966045.1 of Xestobium rufovillosum. Taxonomy (NCBI): domain Eukaryota; kingdom Metazoa; phylum Arthropoda; class Insecta; order Coleoptera; family Ptinidae; genus Xestobium; species Xestobium rufovillosum. Next base: position 20,240,722 of record OZ014496.1, read on the forward strand.
TCTGCTGTGATTATTTATTTAGCTATACCAGTTTCAGCAAATTGCTAATATTGTAAGTAACAGTTCTTGGAAAATATATTTTTTAGCTACTATCAATATATAGGGCATTTCAAGCAAACTGAATCGTTAAAAGTTTTTAAACTTCCCGTACTATTTTAATTCTGAAAATTTGGAGCGTAAAGTTAGTGTTATTGAACATTTAAATAAAATGTTTTCTTTCACGAGCTACTTCAGGTAATACCTACCGCAAGATGGCCTCAACTTTATTATAAATTACATAAATTACTATTGGCCCCGCTAGAACACGTTCTTGCAGGCTGATCACTCCGTCTGTTCGGCGGCCCAAGTATAGCATGATTTCTTGGCACCGAATATCTCCCAGTTGATATATTATAATATTTGGGCAACTCGAAAATAAATTAGAGTCATTTGAAAAAGTTTAACAGTCTTCAAGTTTTTTATTTCAGAAGACAGGAACTGACATTTACACATACAATGGGCAACTGGACGACTTTTATTTTATTTGAAAAAATGAAAATTTGGGCGAAAATATTTGACCCCTATTTTTGCATTTTTCTCTGTGCTTCACTTTAAGGCAGAAAAAAAATAACTAATAATTTTGCGCAAATGACGTCACTTTTGCATCCGATATTGTCATATGTAACTTGAAATCATTATTTCTACTGTTCTAATAAATAGCGAATTATTTAAATTGTATACCTACATGCAAATGAAACACTGCAAAACACAACCACTGTATCACCTAAAATTATTTCGAGAAAACGGAACTGAAGAAATAAAAACGCTTTTGAACTTCGCTCTGAATTATATGACAACACAGCGGTTTCGACGGGAAGTAGTTTATTCGTATTTTATCAGATTCTGTCAGCTGTCCTGATGTGACTTCTGGCGTTTGCATAACCTTTGCGTACCGTTTTGACATCTGAATCTGACGTGAAACTAGAAATTAACCTCGAAATTGACAAATGAAAATGAGAAATATGCAGTAGCTCAAATGACTCACTTATTTGCCGTTTGGTGTCTGCGCGGGAATAGGTTTTTAAACTATTTGATCATGCTCATTGGTGAGCGCAATGCACGTCATTTGAGTTTAAGCCACCCCACACTGAAATCTCGTTTGAAAAAGTGGATGTTTGGAAGCATTTTAAACAATTATTTGTCATGAATTTAAAACTTTTATCGAGACGTAATGTGTTAAGGTGGTATTTACTGTGATATTAAAAGAAAAAAATCCCACAAATTTAATTAGTGTCCAGTTGCCCATTAAGGGCTCACTTGCTTAGATCCCAGAAACCGTCAAATATAGAAATATGAAAACATCATCTTCATCACTGTTAGTGAAGAATTTAATAGTGCATTCAAATATTCAACAATATATAGGGCATTCCATTTGAAAAAATTTAAACAGATACAGCTACGCAATCACAAAAATGTTAAAAAAAATAGAAAGGTTCGAATATTTTATTTAAAAAGTTCAGCAACAGAAACTTTGCTTTAAAAAATGTTTCAGAATTAAATTGTCACGGGAAGTTCGAAAACTTTTAACGAACCATTTGCGTGAAACGCCCTGTATAATGTCAAATTTTACAAAATTCATTTGAATGTTACATCTTTACCACACGTTTTGTAAAGTGAGTTGCGCGGCAAACTGATAACAAAATAAAATCAAACATAAAACATAAAACACAAATTTTTCCTGCAAAATGAAAAGTACTCGTGAAATTACGTATGAGACTACGCATATGGAAGACTCGATTTTTAGACATTTCACAATCAAAAATACGAAATTTGCAAAAGGTAAATAACATAACTATCGCTGTAATAGTAAGGAGTTAGTAGTTAGAATCTTGCCTGTATTAATATTTAATTGTAACATATACTTTTTTCTACACCTATTTAATTATATGACAATTATTAGCATTTTCTTTGTGAAATATCGTACCTATAATTCACTGTAGTGAATTATGGATTCATAATTCACGGTATTCGGCCAATCACAAATATAGATTCAATAATCACTGTTTCGCTCATCCAATATTTTATATCAACCGCGATCAACTCTTGCTGCAGCTGACAATCGACTCGGGTGACAGCCAAGTGTATCGCCATATTACTTGTTGACGTTTTCCAACTTATGCACTTCGTTCGAGTAGGTACAATTCAACCACTAAAACTGCCAGAATTTAACAATGGAAGGGACAATTCCAAATTTATATATTACTAACTGCACAAATTTCAATATATATTCCTAGTAAGTAGTTCATTTATTGAAAAATAAAAATTAATGTATTATGATAGTGTTCCATTAAAGTTATCAAATTTGAGTCTAATTTATTTGTTTAATAGGTGTAGAAAAAGTATAGTATTATATTCGCGATTATGTCCATTATTCACTCAGATGATTTGAGCCACTCGCCTTCGGCTCGTGGGCTCAAACATCATCTTCGTGAACAATGGCTGTCATAATCGCTCGTATAATATTATACTATTATTTAGTTGCTTACAGAGTTCATTCTGTAAAAGCAAATAATATTCCATGGGTGATTTCAGATAAAAATCAAATTCTATGTGTACCTATTTCTGCATTAAAAGGAGCAAAGAGTGCACTTGCTCCCACACTAGACTTTTATTTTGTGTTGAATTTTAAAGTGCCCTATGCCGATGTAGATGAGGTTAAAGTCACTTCGAGTATCAAAGAAAATGCGCTGCATATGAAAGAGTTTTTACACTAGTTTTTGTTAAAGATGCGTAAAACAGATACGGAACTCGCGGAATAAATATGGAAATTTATTCATTTAATCTCGGGGTTTGGTCAAATATGCTCAGCTTATTCAGTGAGCCGTAAAAAATATACAGCATTCAATAAATTACTTTCGATGTTGTTTTAAAGAACCGAAGAGATTCAGCGTGGTATCTATTAAATAGAAATCAGTTAGAATAAGAGAAAGAGTAATTATAAAAATTGAATACAGCGTAATACACCGAAAAAATGGCGATGCCAGAAATTTAGTTCGAAGCCCATTTCTTTTTGAGTGGCAGCACAGCTACCGAGTCCTACAGGCACTCCGGTATACCCGCGCAGATTGTTTGTGTAGATAAGTCTGAACACAGTCACAGATCTGGCCGCACCCTTAGACGATAAGTTGGTCTGTTTTTTGTAAAATACAAGAAAATAGAAAGATTAGCTCTTTTCAGCATCCCTGGAGATGAGTTGAATAATTCCGAAAGATGGAAACCGAGAAATATCCGTCAGATCGTCATAAGTGGCCAAGTTAAATTTCAGTATTCTAAACCAATATAACGATTGGGTGGGTTGTATATCGGTGCGAGCATTATGCACAGATTTAGGGTTGGTGGAACCAATATTTTGGACAGCAAGGTACGTTTGTGTTTATTAGAAAGATAGCAGATTTTTGCAAATCTGATGGGTGTACGCAAAAATAGGTACCTATTTTTGTCTTAAGATACCTAGTTTATAATTTAGATTGCACATATTGTATTTTCTACAGTTTCCCTTGAGGTGTCCAATTTTGGAAGCCACTTTGGAGTTACCCAGAGAACCCAGACCAAGAGGTAATCTTGCATTCAATCAAGTGTTGTGTCACTTCCCGTCATAGCCAACAACACCAGAATTACAAAAAAATCGTTTAAATCAATTACAGGTTAGAAATGCAGCAGATCATAGGCAGCATCTTCATCGTATATTTCTGTTCCGATAGGTGGTGCCCCTTGCAAATTTCTGGATAAGTTTGGAGTTACTGTATGTAGGTACCGGGTGGCCAGATAACAATGCAAAGTGCTGTATCTCGGAAACTATTCATCATAGAGTCTTGCGGTAAAAAAATGTATGACTAAAGTGGCCAAGAGAAGACCGTGGAAAATATTTTCAGATTTCCAAGATGATCGCCAGGGGGCGTAACCGCCATCTTAAACTTTTAAAGTGATTTTTCACTGAAATCCACCTAGTAAATGTACCAAAAAATATGTGTTTTTGAAAGACAAGCTTTATTCGAGTGATTTTTGTTTAACACTTTTTGACGTATCTATTAAAATGAAGTAGTGGGGGGTGATTCAATGTTTTTTTACATAAACAGCTGTAACTCCTAAACGACTGAACGGATTTTAACAAACTTGGTCTCGTTGGAAAAAGCATTTATTGCTCCATCAAACCCATCTTACCTGTGATATGTCTAATTCTTTGTGATGCCGCTAGAGCGCGTTTTTTGATATAATAACAGAAAATTGCAAAATTCTCTAAAAAGTTAAATGCAATAATATGACTTTTTTCATAAAAATGTAGTGAAATGATACCTAAGTAGGCTAGTGAAGACCACATCTCGATATCTTATTCCTAGCCAAAAATATCGAAGAAAGAAAATTTAGTTATCATAAAATTTTAGAGAGACGCTATTACACCGATATTTAGTCTTATTTATTTGTCTTTTTTCAAGATTCAGTAATAAAATTTCATAATTTTATAATTTTTAAATAATATGTAAAAGTATTCTTAGTTCAAACAATTTAAAAAAACGTGTAGGGGCATAAGAAGAAAGACGGACCGATTTTGAAATAAAACTAATGCCTCTTTAAATGCTCGAACTGTCTTCCATCACACTCAATGCATTGTTGGAGCCGCTCATGCGTAGACATTACTTACAGCAGCTTCAATTTCTGCTCTTGACAGGCTACGAATGGCCTCTTGTATTCTTACGTTCATGTCGTCTCTCGTTGTTTGTGGAATTTGGTAAACAATATCTTTTAACCGACCCTATAGATAGAAGTCCAAACAGGTGAGGTCTGGGGATCGGGGTGGCCAAGGAAATAGACTTCCTCATCCAATCCACCTACACGTTTTTTTTTAATTGTTTGAACTAAGAATACTTTTATTATTTAAAAATTATAAAATTATGAAATTTTATCGTAGAATCTTGAAAAAAGACAAATAAATAAGAATAAATACCGGTGTAATAGCGTCTCTCTAAAATTTTATGATAACTAAATTTTCTTTCTTCGATATTTTTGGCTAGGAATAAGATATCGAGATATGGTCTTCACTAGCCTATTTAGGTATCATTTCACTACATTTTTATGAAACAAAAATCATATTATTGCATTTAATTTTTTAGAGAATTTTGCAATTTTCTGTTATTATATCAAAAAACTCGCTCTAGCGGCATCACTAAGAATTAGACATATCACAGGTAAGATGGGTTTGATGAAGCAATAAATCAACGAGACCAAGTTTGTTAAAATCCGTTCAGTCGTTTAGGAGTTACAGCTGTTTCTGTAAAAAAACATTGAATCACGCCCCACCACTTCATTTTAATAGATACGTCAAAAAGTGTTAAACAAAAATTACTCGAATAAAGTTTATCTTTAAAAAACACATATTTTTTTGGTACATTTACTAGGTGGATTTCAGTGAAAAATCACTTTAAAAGTTTAAGATGGCGGTTACGCCCCCTGGCGACCATCTTGGAAATCTGAAAATATTTTCCACGGTCTTCTCTTGGCCACTTTAGTAATACATTTTTTTACCGCAAGACTCTATGATGAATAGCTTCCGAAATACAGCACTTTGCATTCTTATCTGGCCACCCGGTACATATCGATTGCGATATTAGTTTAGTTTGTAATTAAGTAATTAGTTTATATAATTTTGTGAAAAATGAAGCTCCAAGGATCTGAGAGGATTTTTGAGAAAGAACAGTCTTAAAATGTATCAGAAACTGTTTAGCAGTACAAGTTATTAAATTTGCCATTCAGTTTTGATACAACCACCACTTAAGCTAATAGTTAATATTGGGAATGCTCAATTTATTTATGTTAGACTAAATTTACCTGCTGCTCTATATCCAAGATATTTTTGAATGAAAATAAAATGAAGGAATAAAGCTTATTTGTAAAGACGCCCACACGATCAATATACAGTGCATCCCACCTTGAATCAATAAATGGCAAATTAACATGAGGAAATCGAATAAAATTAAATGTTTACTTTCCAGTAATACCTAGCAATCAAAACTGCTGTACTGAATGTTCAAATAAGAAAGGACGTCGACCATATTTAAGGAACCGTTCATAGTATAGCTTTTTAGCTTTTTATTCCTATTCTTTATTCCTATTCTTTATTGTCTTTCGTACCTTTCGCTTTTCCCCAACTCTTTCTAATACTTCCCTATTGCTAACATTATCTATCCACGGTATCTTCATCATGCGTCTGTAACACCACATTTCAAACGCTTCTACTCTTTTTCGATCCGCTTCTCCTATTGTCCAAGTTTCGCACCCGTATAATGCCGTACTCCATACATACGACTTTAAGAGTCTCTTCCTAGTTTCTGCACATTAACCGTTCCCGAACATAACAGTTGTTTCTTTTTGTTAAGCGCAACTCGACCCTGCGCCATTCTTTGTTTTATATCTTTAGTGCTCCTACCATCTCGAATTATTTTACTTCCTAAATAGCAGAAATCCGCGACCTCCTCTATCTTCTCATTTCCTATTTGTATTTCAATTTTAGTTCTAGTTTTTGGTACTAGATTCAATTTCTATAATATTTCTCCTATTTATTTTTTATGCTTCATCAGTCTTTCCTACTTCGAACTTATCTTCCACTTCTTTGCATTTATTATCGATCCATTGCTCTTTGGCTTTCCTACATTTCCGAATAATTTCCCCCTTGATCGCCTTATATCTTTCTTTCCTTCTTTCATCTAAACTATTTTTATATTTTCGCCTTTCGTCTATTAGACTTTCAATATGTTTTGTTTTCCATGGTTTTCTACTTTCATTCGGTTTATGACCCAAAATATTTCTAGCTGCGGAATCTAAAATATTCCTAGTGCATCAAAATCTTGAATATTAGAAAGTTTTATGTAAGTTCCGCATTTAGCACTTTATTTAGTTTCATCAGTTGACCTGACCAAATCTTTTAATGGAACTACGAGAACTCCATTTATGAGTTTGAGATAGACTATTACATTTGACATATAATATGTAACTGGTACTTCTCAATCAAGAGAAAAAGCTACAGACACAGTTCACAGGAATAAGAACATTATTCTCACAATAATAATGACATGATTGACTGAGACGACAAATATTAAACATTTCATTAGTTGTAGAAAAAGTACCAAAAATAATTCAAAACATACTGAAATAATTTCAGTCATTTGACATAAACGATGTGTTTTGTTTGGTCAACGATGAAAAAATCAATAATAAAACCATAAGTTTTGAAAAAATAACATTAGAAATACCAACAACTAAATGTGATCCTACGTGGCTATGACAATTACGATTTTTTTGACGTGATCCCAGGGTGCTACTGAACTCAATCGTAATATTTGAAGGCCAAGCCTATCTTTTTAAAAAATAGCTTTACCTAAAAAATTTTCAGTTTCAAGAGTTAAAATTTTGAGTTTGTGAAGAGTTTCTTGTAAAACAATTTAGATTGCTAGGAACTACTGGAAAGCAAATATTTAACTATTTTCAATTTCCCGTGCTAATTTTCCATCTATTGGTTGAAATGAAACACAGTGTATATTGCCAATACAAATATTGCCAATTGGCGAAAGAATCCTAGCACATGTCGATTTTTGTTTTTCATTGAGCACATTTTCACTAGGTATTACATATTATTATAGGTACTTAATTTTCTTGCTTGTCAATAATTTGACTTGAAAAACGGATAGCCCGAGAACGCTCCACCTGCGTACAGTGTCGTGTTTTTGTTGGCTAGCAGTTTTTCTCGTCAAATTGCTAGGCAACAAACTTTCGTTCAAAACAGAAATTTATCCGACAAAATAAAAATCTCTCCTATAATTACAGTCGAAAATGTATATTTCCAGGTTTCCATTTTAAATGAGATGACACATTGACAACATTTATATCGACAATAAATATCGATCGTCTTTGGTACCTTAAAACTCCCAGAATAAAGCCAGCTTTGGCAGGTATATTTTAGCCACTATTCCCTATGTCGTCTGTGTTGTTGCACTTGCATAGTGAACGCACACAAAGCTTCGTAACTGATGCAGCATGAACCACATCCGCGCAAAGTAGGTTAGATGTAATAAGATATTTATTATATTACCTACAAACAAACATGTATGTGTGTAAAACGAGCTAGAAACGTCGAGAGTGATATTTTCCTTTTAACGGGAGGATGCAAACTGCAAGGAAAATTGACGTCCCTGTAATACCAAAACAAACAGAGTATCGGATGTTGTGGAGTATGTAGGATATTCTGTTCTGGTTGATCAATCATCAGAGAACTCACCCGATTGAACAATAGATGTGATCCACATGTGAATAACAGTAGCAGTTCCAAATCTGAATAATATCCATATATTTGTCCGTCTTAAATTATACTCGAAACTTCAGTTACACAAATTCAAGTTTAAACTGCGTTCGGGTTTGTTGCAACAAAATGTAATTTAAAAATTAAAATATCAGTTTCTGTTAAACGTTCGTAGGGTAAAGTTTCTACATTTTTGCCTTACCTAATCCTGCGAATTAGTTATAAGTATCACAATGCAATGCAACAGTACCGCTGGAGTTTACTCCTTACGAACGATTATTTTAACTTACTTCAATCACTTGATAATAGGGTACACGCGAATGTCAGTTTTATACCCAAATGTGTATTTATCAGATGGTTTGTGTTCGAAAATGTCCAACTACATCAAAATATAAATTGTTTATAAATTCAGTAATTAAGTGACAATCCCACTGGCAATGAAATAAATACTTTTCTTGGTGTTCGAATAGGCGTTGATTCACATTTCGGCACTAAGCAATATTTGGAGTATTTAATATTAGGTTTTCCATATTAAATCAAAAGATTCAACAAATTTAGGAACGAACAAACACTGCAAATGCTGACTTTACAACGCCAACTGTCATATCTACTCTATGCCACTCTAAATTCACTATTTCCATGCTCCATGCAGTCAGACATAAACTGCCGTTTCCATCTCGGTTTCCATAGATACGTACATAATTTCAATGTTACAGGTAACGTAACGCTATGTGTCTATGTCTGACTGCATAGAGCATGGAAATAGTGAAAATAGAGTGGCATAGAGTAGATATGACAATTGATGTTGTAAAGTCAGCATTTGCAGTGTTTGTTCGTTCCTAAATTTGTTGAATCTTTTGATTTAATATGAAAAAACCTAATATTAAATACTCCAAATATTGCTTAGTGCCGAAATGTGAATCAACGCCTATTCGAACACCAGGAAAAGTATTTATTTCATTGCTAGTGGGATCGACGTTTAGCAGATTGTCACTTAATTACTGAATTTATAAACAATTTATATTTTGATGTAGTTGGACATTTTCGAACATTTTCGAACATGCTCTGATTTTTGTAAATATCTGGTAAATTTGATAGAGGTTAGATTTTGCCGGTAAAATTTTCTCACTGATACGGGGGCTGCCTAACAATGTTGCGAGTGGCATTGACACAAAAGTGAGGAGACGTGAGGAGACGTGAGGAGACGCGACAAATTTTGCAAGGAAAAATGGTATTCATCATCACTATTTCACGAAAAAGAGCACAATACTTAAACGTAAACGTTATTGATTGAAAAACATACAATATTGATATAATAAATTGAACATTATAATTAACGATGTCAAACTCTGGCGTTGTTTGTACTTATCGCAATGCTTTCCAGCGGTCTAAGGTAACCCAGGCTATTCTTAAATTTTATTGCTTTAATGGAGGTAGGTTGCTAGATACCATCAGCTTGTTGACTGAGAAACCACGTGAAATTGTGCTACGAGGAATTTACAAGTTACATGAGAGAAAATTAAAAATGTTGCAGGAAAAATATGTTTCTATGTCATTGAAAGTTCATATACGAAATTTGAAGGTTGTATCTCGATATCGCCTTCATTCGCCACTTTGCGATTAACAAAACTTCAAAGTAACTATCAGACATTTTGACTCTAAAGCAACGAATTCATTTAGTGAAATGTTTTGGAATAGGCGAAACATCATATCAATTTGCAAATTGAACTTTTCAGTACAAAATGTCCAGTATTAAATTTGTACCATTACTTTAATCACAGCGAAGACAAAAATATCAACTCTGAGGTACACCGTTCAAATTTCATATCTGGACTTTCATTGACGATAGAACATTGGTAACATTTTTAATCTCCTCTTACACAATTTCATGTTTCTTTATTTCTAAACCACCCTGCACGTTATTTCTAAATTCTGACTGTGATAAGGACTTCTCAAATTACCTAAGCGAAACTTTTTATGAGGGATGACTTTTTTGCTAAAAATGCGAAATAAAAAAGTTTGCAAGTATAGTTAGGTCCATCGGGGGACACACAGTATACATAAATAAAATGAAGAGTTTTGATTGGTTTAGAATTCGGTGTGAAATACACACAACCAAACTTATATGGAATCACCCAGTATTTCTGAAGGACAATATATCAATGGCAAAAAAGTCTTTTGGAAATGGAAAGCAGTTTATTCAAAACAAGTTTATTATAAGAAGAATTAGAAATTAGTTAAAACAATTTTTTTATAAAGAAAACAAAAAGAAATGGGAATTTTTCTAAAAACAAACTAAGGAGAATGAGAATTTCAGACAAAAATTAATAACTTTTTGTAAATTTAATAATCAGTATTGCCTCCCCTGGCCTCGATGCAAGCACGAATTCGACGAGGGATGCATTAAGTTATTAACTTCTTCTTGAGGAACATTTCCCGATTCCTCGAAAACTGCTTGAATGAGTTGTTCTGCATTGCCAGGGTTATTTCGACGAGCTCTAATCTTTCTTTTAATCTTATCCCACAAGTGCTCTATGGGGTTACCGAACCGGTGAACAAGAAGGCCACTCCAAAACAGCCACACCCTCCATTTATAAAAAAATTGTGGCAACTCTGCTGGTATGTGGAGGTGCATTATCCTGCATAAATAAAAACAAATCGCCGAAAGCAACTCTCCAGAGCCTAACTACAGCTTGCAGCACTAAATCAACATACCGTGGACCTGTTAAATTTTGTCTCATTATAATTATAGGAGTTTTTTCACCAATCATGATCCCACCCCGAAACATTACAGTTCCTCCTTTGTATTTGGGAACAGATCGGCCAGCTAGGAGCCTAGCTTGTCTCCCACGACCTCTCAAAACTCGAATTCGCCGGTCATCTGATCGAAGGCAAATTCTGGTTTCATCCGAAAATAAGACATTTCGCCAATCTTCCATTGTCCAGTATTGATGTTCCAAACACCAATTTAAACGGTCGATTTTATTTTGCCTTGATAGTTCGGGAACCCTTAACTGTCTTCTGCTGAATAATCCTCGTGCCGGAAGTCTTTTCCTGATAGTTTCGACCAAAACATTAATACCAGTAGCATGCAAAAGTTGCCTGGAAAGCTCGGAATAGGATACTGTGGGATTTCTTCTTGCTATTTGAGCTAAAAAGCGGTCCTGGTTTTCTGTAGTTACTTTTCCACGCCTTCTCCTCGGCCTATTTTTCAAGGTTTCCAACTCCAAAAACCTTGAATAGGTTTTTGAAACAACCCCCTGTGTGACCCCCACCGTCCGTGCAATTTGTCTTTGGGACATTCCCTGTTCCACCAGAGCTATAATTCTTGCCCTCTGTACTTCTGATAACCCCACATAAGGCATTTTTGACAAAAATTTTGAACAGATGCAGCTTACCAACTCGCTGAGATTTCACTTCTGAACAGCAAAACCAACAGTTCACGAACAAATCTTATTAACTTTTTATGCATCTAACCGATTTTGACAGTAAACACATTAAGCTTTTATTCGCATGTAATTGTTTTACCCATAACAACTTGATTCTTGTAAATCCTAGTGATTCCATATAAGTTTGGTTGTGTGTAGTCTGTAGTAATACAATAAGTGGTCTGGAATTGTCGGATATTTTACGAAAGCTGTTGCGTTGCTTGGTAGCCACCAGTGTAAATTTGACAGTTAAAAGATAATAGAATGAATATGAGATTACGCATATGGGGACTCTATTTTTAAACATTTTACAATCAAAAATACGAAATTTGGGACGTCGCCATGGCAGCAAAAGGTAAATAAAAAAAATATCGCTGTAATAGTTAGGGCTAACTTTTCTCGCTGTCATTCTGACAAAAACGTCGCGGCGTACGAGATTTTATACATATGAATTAAATTATCGAAAAAATTACCGAAATAATACACGCTTCTAGACCCAAATGAAATGTTCCTATTGGTCAATTTGACGATGAAAAAAATAATCAAAAACATAACCACTAGAATTGTCAAACAAACGAACAAACAAATTTCAGTATCATAAATTATTCAGTAGCATAAATTATTTGTCCATAAAGTAGTATGTTCAAGAAAAACAACAAAAAAATTCTTGAAGTTTACCATTAAATTTCTACCAATTTTCACGTTTTTAATTTAAAAATAATGACAGCAACTTTCCAAAAATTTAGTCATATTTCACATTTTATAAGACAACGCATGTAACCAGACTTGGCCTAAACTAATCTTAGCTAATTCATATTATAGGTGCCTTTTGTAACTCATGTGTTCCCGATACATCTTTTTAAATAAATCAAAAGTAACATCAGAACATTTTTTTAATTTGGCGCATTATACTGAGTGGCAAAAATCTTATACGTCTCTATTAGAATTCAAAAAATATTGGTTGCGCCTTTTTCAAGTAGGTAACCTAAAAGAAAAGACCTTCGACACCGACCGAAAACATTATCGACATGCAATGTTCTGTAAAGGAGAAGCTCGAAAGAATAAGAACGCTTATTTATCATATTATGAAAAGAACCCTTTTCTTTTCAACTCATAAGTTAGAGCACCACTTTTTATTCAACCCTTAAAACTAGAACAGCGTTTCTTTAAACGTCGTAATACTTTTTTATGACTTACGACACTGCCAATTGGAAACATTTGCAGAAAAACGGGCTATATTTTAAATTAGGGTTGTTACCCTAAAATCTTTAGACTTTTTCTGAACGTAAAACTTTAACTTGGGCGTTTATACGAGCCAATGATTAAATGTAATATGAGAAGTAGAACTAAAGTTGACAAAATTCCCTTTTCCGAAGAATTATTTACGTCTAATTCATTAGCAAATATTGGGAAATATATCTCGTTATTTAATAACGGTGCAAATTGCCTTACGGTATGGTAAACAAACAAGCGTAATGGTCCTATTAGCCCTTGCAGATCCAGGCTACCGAGAAAAAACGTGGAAAAAGAATGCGCGCTAATTATCTAAATTGCCTCCCGGGCGGAAACACAACATGGTAATGCATAATCGACTTACCTCAGCAATTAGAGTTCGGCAATCCATGCCTCATCCTCGGCAGACACATCACACACAGACTCCTGGGGCTCCTGCAAGATGCAGCTGGCTCCATAGGCGTGGACTGTCCGGGTTGGCGCCTACGGAGCAGTCATTTCACCCCCACTCGAACTCATCCCAGGACGCGCATGGCGTTCATTGATTTTAGCGAGAGCACGACCAGGAGGAATATTATTTCCAACATTTACGCCTGTGGACCCCGCCATAAGCATGGACGAATTCATTCTTTCCATTTTACCATACAACTATTTTTTCTATTTCATCTATGTCTTGAAAAGTTTCTCAGGTAGCTTGAGGGCTTGGAAAGTTTTAAGTACTTTGAAGAGATACTTCTGCTCTTTTTTACTTTTCAGGAACATGTCTACAGGTTTGTCGACCAACTTGAAATAATTACAATCTACCAACATTTTTTTGCTGAAATTTCTGACTCAAAAATAGAAACAAACGTCGAATTAAAATTTAAAAAAGAAAATGTTTCTACATACCTACTACATTATGTTTTAAATAATATATCTCTACAGGGTGTTTCACTTAAAGTTCCCAACTCCTTTATCTAAGTTATTTTTGTACGTAATTGCATAAGTAAGTTAAGTATAGAAGTTTTAGTTCTATTAGTTAAATTTTTAAATGTCATTAGAAATATAATTGAAAGTTTTATTTGACAAGTTTCAAGCATAACTTGGAATTTTTTAAATCGAACCTCGACCGGCATACAATAATTATATTTTGATTTCAGCGATACAGCACACATGAAACGTATCTTTGAAATTTTTTGAAATATTTGCATTTGAAAATCTAATAATATTGTCATAATATCGTTCAGACAAGTATTTTTAGAGGAATTCGCTGCTAATCTATTTTATTTTTTTCATTTGTAGGGTGATCACTTATATTAGTCACAGTAGTTTTAGTTACGCTGAAACAGAATGCGGAAGAGTCTTGCAGTATTGATTAACCCTGTATAATATAAAGCAAACTTAATAGCTAGTACGTCTTTCATTAGGCAATGTATTCTGTTGTTAATAGAATGATGCACATAACTCATTCCGGCGCCTCCGCCATAATTATTGTTATTAAGGTCGCATTAAGTATTCCGCGCCGTAAATCTGCCAATGACCGTGTTGTTGACGTGTTGCTTTAGTCAAGTGTTCATTTAAATGTAGGGTTATCTCTAAAGGGGACTAGATGATATATCAGATGGAACTAATTTTAGAAAAACCTGCTTTTACTTACTAGAAAAATAGCGGATCTTAGTAAGGGAAGAAAAATATTTATTTGTTGCTTAGGAGTGTATGTTCTCACTAACATCACAAGAGAGTGAGAATAAATTGAAAATAATTCAACAGTTTTTCGAAAACTCGAAACTCGAATAGTCACAACAGCCCGGGGTGTCAATTTCTGGACGAATAGTGAATTACCGAATGTTACTAAAATGCAATTTTTGGTCATTCGTTTTTTAACGAAAAGATCAATTAGCAGTCGTTTTTCAGCGAGCGGTGACTGTCATGCGTTTTGCCAGTCATTTTTGTTGTCAGTTTATGTGCAGATTTGATAAACTTTTGCCGATAAAAGTATTTTTTAACGATGGATGAGTTAATGCAAATTCTCATAATTCGTAACTTAGAAAACGCAGAAAACATTTAATATAATGTAATATGATGACTATTCTACCGGACCCAAAAGTAGGTCCTTTTCGAACACAGTAATTTGAATGTTACTGAAGAGTAGCCAGGATTGCAATAATAGGTTCTTTAAATGTTTAAACCAAATACAATTTGAAAAGAAAAACGGACTCGATAAAATTATGAAAGGAAACACACAATAATTATAAAAGAAACAACATATTATATGAGTATTACGAAATTCAACAATATATGAGAAACATAAGAAAAGAACTGAATTTTAATTTTTATTCGTTTAATTCATTAGTTTCATTCGCATTTAATTTTAGATTTCTGAATTCTGTAAAAGTAAGAAATAGATAATATTGAAGGCTAATGATGGTCAGCAAATTGTATCGACTCGTGTGCATTACTCTTGTAAAGGAAGTTATCTTCTCCGTGAATGAACAAAAGGGATATCTGAATAAATATGATTTTGCAGAGTTCAGAGCATAAAGGCACTAGAGATATAAAACAAAGAATCGCGCAGGGCCCAGTTGCGATTAACAAAAAGAAACAACTGTTATGCTAGGGAACGGTTATTGTAGAAACTCGGAAAAGACTCTTAAAGACGTATGCATGGAGTATGCAAGGGTGCGAAACTTGGCCAATATGAGAAGCGGATGGAAAAGAATAGAAGCGTTTGAAATGTGCTGCTGACGCATGATGAGTATATCGTGGACAGATAAGGTTAGCAATAGGGAGGTATTAAAAAGAGTTGGGGAAAAGCGAAAGGTATGGAAGACAATAAAGAACAGGAAGGATGCAAAAAATGAAATTATAAGTGACTTTGACGTTAGTATTGACAGACATTTAAAGGTACCCAGACAAGATCAATACGTCAGTAATATTGATGGATTGGCAATATTTTGCTAGTCGTGGTTTTACAAAAACAAAATTTTTTGTTGCTGTCGAATCTTTTCAACCAACGATTTTATTTATATTTTTCTCTTAATTAAATTGGCCAACGTGCAAATTACCTTTTTATAACAGTATTTTGTTTGGATATTCATAGGAGCATGCAGGCCATGACTTGGACTAAACAAGAACAACTGAAATTATATTGGTAATCGTGTATGGGTCATTTTCTATGGTCAACAAACTGAATGTTGACAATAAATACAGGGTGTTCACAATTAACGGGAAAATGAATAAACTAGTGGTATTTCTTACGTAGATTAGGGTCGTGAAAACAGAAAAATAATGGATCAGATTTTCGAGTTATCTTCAAAAATAACTTTTTTTAATGGGACGCTGTGTATATTTTTACATATTTTGGAAGAGAAAGAAATTGTTAACAAAAAGTTTTAATTAATAATTATCGTAAAATTTAAAATAATGAAGTTTTAAGCCAGTTAAAACACTATGGCCCAGTTGTTCAAAAAAAATAATAGGTAGGTACCTACAAACTTAAATCTGACACCGGCTTAGTTGCTATGATATAACCAATCAGAAAGCCGGTATCATAACAACGAAGCCGGTGTCAGACTTAAACCAAAGCAGGCCGAGGAACAACTAATGATAGGTAAGTGTCCAGTCAACAAATAATTTTTACAATTTTTTATTCGTTATTGCCGTTTAGTGAGTTTTCGTATTGTTATAGATTCTTCACCATGCCGTTTACACATGTAAAAAAATGTAACAATTGCTATTTAGTAAGCTTAAAAATGAATTTAGATCCATCGCATGGCTGTGTCGAATTATTTCCTGACCAGGGATAACCGGACCGGATATTCTTCCTAAAATTAAGGAACAAGGAAGAGAAGGAAAAAATATTAATTAAGACGTTTGTTACAATTTTTTCTCTTTCAAAATATGTAAAATATGCAGGATGTTTCATAAACCCGATGTTCAATTACTTTTCTGATTTTGCGATCTGAATCTAAGTAAGAAATACTACTAGTTTGCCCAGTTGACCGGAATCGTATATCCAAAGATAAAAAAAATCCCTATACTGCACCCTTAATTTTGAACACACTCTGTATATTTAGGAAACCTAAAAATCAACGTTGTCTGGTTCTCTTGCATTTCTATTTATTCATTTTCAAGAATACAAACAAACAAACAAACAAATTTTTTCTGAAGATGGAAAATAATTCCCGAAAATGCCTTTAAGACAGTGACTTTATATGTTATAAGAGGTAGAAAGAATAGAAGTACATAAGTACATAACACAGACTATAGTCTGTGTACATAACTTCACTATTTACTATTTGGTATACCAAATAGTAAATAGTGATTGTGTTAACAACTAAAATTTTATAATTTTGTGAAATGCTGGCATACACAATACATTTTACAAAATTATCAAAATTATATAAAACGTTGTCAGAAATTGGATAATAGTATAACTAAGAATATTTATAACGGGGAGACTGTTGGGAGAAACCCATACGAGTAAATTTCCGAAATAGGAATATGATTACTTTACCATAAACGCCCAATAAAGAATATGAAGAATATTGAGAAAATATGTAGCAATCCATTGAGTGGCTGGATGTTGGCGTTCCGTCCACTATCACAAGGGAGCACTTCATGACTGCTAGTTGATAGTTGATAACTGACAATTTTCGAGAGGGATGCTGGTGGGATAAGGCATTGAGGTAACGATTGGTTTGAGATCGAAAGACAAACACTTCTATTACCAAGGAGGCAACTGATCAAGGCAAAAATCCATCGGCTTCGGGTATTGATCTAGACCTTGTAGTCAAACTACGGAAGTGTAATGGGCATATCCGAGCCAATACTTGGGTGTAAGACTATATGATTCAAAAGACTGTTCTTCGGAAAATCCCATGAAAATGTTAGCAACCACAATGGACAAATGAAAACCTCTGGTGGTATCTAAGACTTGTTCTTTGAACAGTAGAAATATGTAGAAATTCGTATGGATAATTTAAACAGAGAATTCAAATTTGATGCCAGACCGTTGGACGTTAGGTGTTTGATGATCCCAATGGATTCGGTGTAATGAATTTTGGTAAATAAGGATTCGGCATCCAAACTGACGAGAATATCTTGAGACAAAGAATCGTACCTCAACCTTATTTAGCATTATGCTACAACGATTTCTTTATTTAGACGTTGCATGTTTTAAATTTTTCATATATATGGTAAGTTATACAGAGTGATTCAAAAATTTTGAGTTGAGTTCAAGAATTTAATTGAGAGTTACAAGTCGCAGACTTTTATAATTAAGGAATTTTCGATACAAGTAACCAAGTAACCTTTGATAGGGAAATGTTCTGAATTCTCAGTAACGGCGACGTTTTTATTTTAGTCCGTGAAAAATAAATAACAAATTTCTTTGAATATTCCCATTTTCCCAACATCTCCGAACCAAGTATGTGTTATTCGATGTCTCTTTCGTGCTCTTCTGTACATATTAAGCAGTTTAGACGTTATTTAAAACCACTGACGCGAATTATTCCTTTCCATCAACAAACAAGCAAATCGCTTGGAAAAGTCGGTCTCTCAGATGGAAGTTACGAGGTCAAATTCAGTTGACATTAAACTCCAGCAATATTTGTTAAAGAACTTATTTATCTCTGTATTTTAGAGGGATTCAGGGATTAAGTCACCCCTAGCTACAAAGGGTATTCAGACTTGCGACCCATATTACTCAGTTTACTTGTTGATTGTGATCAAGAATATTGAAGTACAGTTAAAACTGTAATTCATTAGGAACTGGATGCCAAA
Organism: Xestobium rufovillosum; assembly: GCA_963966045.1. Classification (NCBI taxonomy): domain Eukaryota; kingdom Metazoa; phylum Arthropoda; class Insecta; order Coleoptera; family Ptinidae; genus Xestobium; species Xestobium rufovillosum. The sequence goes on from OZ014496.1 coordinate 20,259,472, forward strand.
GTTTCAGTCGTAAAACTTTTAGTAGTTATTTTTATTTCCCTCTACATGAGTATTATAAGTCTACCTACAGGCTTGACAATTTTTCTATTCTACTGTGCATTATCTTCGGTTCATTTAATATCACCGAAACTTTTCGAGCAAATCTTCAAATTAGCACTGAATTCAGTGGGAACTTTTATTCTCTATTGTAACGATCAAATAGGAGCATGTTTACTCCGGATTCGCAAACACTGAAAATGTCTTGTAGAGTAAAGTTTAGATTGACATTTATTCTACAGCTCACAATTTGTTTTTAGGTACACATAAAAATTAGTTTTACTGTTACAATGACAAGAGAAAGGCAAAACAACAACTGTGTTCTTGAAGCCATCATGCACCGAGTGTTTTAGGCTGATTTTTTACGAATTATTTATAGCTTCACATAGTTGATTCCATTCTCCTCAGGCAAAGTACTTTCAACTTTCTAGCACTTCCAGTTCTACCGGAAATAACAATCAACTGCATTATTTTAAATGGAACGCCCTGTATAATTGCACTTTTTTGGATTAAGCGTTCAATTTTAAAAAACTTTTGCTAACTGTTTATATACTTATCTTTTTTAGTTTTCGAGATAAACATTGATGTGTACAATTTTGACCGGCAATTAACGTTTTGAAAATTCGATATAACTTTTGTTCGGAATAAGACAAAAAAAGTGAATGAAGGCTTATATTGCAGCTGGAAGATGCCTCTGTCAGTAGACTATTTTAAAACTGTAACTTCTTACAGTTAGTACTTGCGAGTAAGTTCTAGACATTTCATTTCTGGCAATAAAAACTTAATTTTAAGTTCCCAAATAAAATATGAATAAATGTGTGTTCTCCAATAACAAATGGCGGCCTGTCAAAATAAGACATTATAGAACAGTCTATACTTTGACATTTCGAAATTAACTAATAATCATAGCGACGCCAAACATTCATGCGGCACTTTCTATGAATTATTATAAAATAAAAAACACAAAGGAAATTCGAATACCTCGTAGCTTGAAGGAAAAAACATTGAATTTAAAGAAAACCATTTAGGAAAAAACAATAAATTCAATTGAAAACCCCTTCAAGTGAAATATCAGAAAAAACTAAATAAACGCTAGGTATATCCATGGATTCTTGATAACTGCCAACTGCTAATCTTCCAAAAACTAAAAAAGATAAATAAGTCAATAAATGTCATAATGGCAATAAGAGAGGTTAGAACTTCAGAAAAAAATACCTATATAAGGTTCTTATTTAGTTTTTCTGATATTTCACTTGAAGGTTTTTTCAATTGAATTTATTGTTTTTCCTAAATGGTTTTCTTTAAATTCAATGTTTTTTCCCTTCAAGCTACGAGGTATTCGAATTTACTTTGTGTTTTTCTTATGCCCCGTAGGTAAATACTGAAATTCAGTTTTCTAGTTAGCTTATTTCATGGATATCTTTATTTTAATTTTATTGTTTTGTCAATTTTAAGTTTCCTTGTCAACTGTTCCCTTAGTGTCATATTATTTATTTACAATTTTACATTTTCTGATGATGAAATTGTTTGAAATCTTGAAACCGGTCAAATATTTAAATAAAACGTTATATATTGGTAGTTCGCAGAGTAATTATTTGTTTCATCACGAACTTCAACCAAAAAGTAAACGAAGAAAATATTAACTACATGCATTTTTCTACATTACGGAAATAACTCAAAAACGATTTGTTTAGCTATAGGGTTATATTATAATTTTTTTGTAAATTATCCAGTCAACCAGTGCGTGACATAAAAAGTACGCTATAATATTTCAAAAATAAATATGACGTATTAAAAAAGTCGAATAATCTAATTTTCTACACACGTGTAAAAAACTACAGTTCAAAATATTCCACTGATAGAGGCATCTTCCAGCTACAATATGAGCCGTCATTCACGTTTTTGTATTATTCCGAACTAAAGTTATAGCGAATTTCCAAAACGTTTATTAGCGATCAACGCTACAGATCTAAATTTTTATCTCGAAAGCTAAAAAAATAAGTGTATAAACAGTTAGTAAAATTTGTTCGAAATTCAACGCGGAATCCAAAAAATGCGAATATACGGGGCGTTCCAATTAAAATAACACAGTAGATAGCTGCTTCCGATAGAACCGGAAGTGCGCCGCCCGCTTTTCCGTCCATCAAAGTTATATGCGTTAGGAGAATTTGAATCGCGCGGGTCGAGGTGCGACAGAGATACAGGCCCCTCAAATTAAGGGTAGTTTTTTATACCGGCTCAACCGGAGCCGGTAGGGTACTTCTCAAAGCCGATTCCGACATCTCCGTCGAAAATGTCCGAAAATCAACCCCCTCTGACTGCAATTGCTGGGAAAAAATAATTTTTCCTCCGAAACCTCGCAAATTCTTGGGGTAAAAATCGAAGATGAAGGAAGTAACTTGTCCAAAAAGGTGGAAAGTCGCGCGGGGTACAATTCTAAAGAGATAACTCCACGGAAATTTGGGTCGGTCAACGTTTAAGAGCAGAAATTTGCGTTTGGAAACGGTCGGCAGAAATTTCCGGCGATAGTGAAATCTTTCGCCTTGAAACGCCCATCTGTGAAAATTTCCGCGAAATTTCCAATATTCGTATATGCTCGGGGTGACTTTCACAGACCGTACCGACGCGCGCTCTTTTTTGATAAAATTTACGGGCCCCCTGTCTCCACACCAGGATGAGTGAAAATGTCGGTGTCGATTTCTGGATTTTAAGAACATTTTTTTAATTTCTCACTTTTCGATTACAGGTCAAATGTGATTGCAGGCCAGATATTTTTTGAGTCAAAAAGGGTTGCACGAGGGTTGCAGGACGCACTTAGAAAGAACGTGTTTTGCGAAACTTTCAGTTTTCTTAAGCTCGTCTTCCTTTCCTGCGGGATCCTTTCCGATTTTTCTAAAAAAAGAAAAAATCTGGCCGCCGGTGGCGTTTGAAGTGAAAACTGCATTTTTCGTACCCCCCATTTTTGCGAAATGTAAATCGGTTAGTTAGCGAATGCGTAACGCAAAAGACAATAGGTACCTACTTTTTCAAAGTATACGCGTCCGGAAAATGAATTTGTGCCTTTTCCTGATTGAAGCTGGAATGCTCTATTAACTAAGTGCTATTTTTCGCGTTTCATCTCTCCACCCCGTCACAGGTTGAAAAGTGTTAAAAGTGCAATTTTTCGGTTTTTCCTTTTAGACTCTTTGCCTACAAATTACCCTGAGGTAGCAAATCCGGCGTCGGCTGATAGAAAATAAACTGCCTAAAAAACTTCAAAGGGCATAAAAATATTGAAAATGTTAAGCTACGAGAACCGTGATCTTTTAGTTTACCTGAAATGGATTTTCATAAAACTCTGTGCAAGTATATGTATAGTATGATATCCGTGTATTACACTAGAGAAATTTGATTACTGACCTTTCTACATCAGAAGATCGTAGCTCCTCTTTAATGGGGGATTGAGAACAAGGTCTAAGCGACTTTTCCTACTTTTGGTCGACGAATCAGCTATTAAATTTTGATGGCCCAATTCTGGGATATCATGTAAGTATAATATTTGTTTTCTGGGTAAATTTTAACTTAATTTTTTTTCGACTCAAAAAAAATTGTGTTCTCCGTTCGTTGCACGTTGCAAATTACTCTTTCTTTACAACGTGTCCGTAGTTTCAAGAACGTAAAAAATGATGCTAAAACTGGAATACATCAATCACGGAGATAAAAATATATGGGTCGTGGCCACTAGCTACTAATTCCTCCATTAATTAAACTTTTAGAAATAGATAGTTGCCGGAAATGCGTATACCCGAAAGAGAGGCAGCTACTGAAGTCTATGATAACGTGGGGAGTTAATTACTGATTGCATTTATTTTGACTGAAGTCCTATGAGTGAATTTCTTTGGCTTTAACGTAGATAACTGAGTAGGTAGTAGGTACATTCACCTATTACTTAAAGTATGATTTAAATTTGTTAATTACTTAGGTTTTGAATTTGTTACTTATCATTTATTTTATTATTTATTTTATGTAAGTTTATATTTGCTTTTCCTCGACTTTTGGGAGATCTATTGAAATCCGGTTTTTGGTCTTTCACGATCTTTACTGGCCTATCCCTTGATTCTTCCAACGGTATTCTCTTCTCCCCGCCCCGATACATCTTACAACGTCCTGGACACCACAAGTTTCCCTGATGTTGCCAGTTAGTAATCGGTCCCTCAAGATGTAATGGTTTTCATTTTCGTCGTTCGAAGGATCCTTCTCGTGGCCGCGGTTTCGTCTCTTGCCTCAGAGGCCTAACGCATGTATCATAAATTATAACTGTAAAAATATCTAGACGATGGATATATTCAAAGTTACCAAAATTAACGTTCGCATCTTCAACACAGATCAACATATTAAAAGGGGTGAGAAACAAGAAATCACATCAGCAGCCAGTTTCATGAAAGCTCCCATTTTATGAAAATTGCCTTTACAGTGGATATCTTGAGACTGCCAAAAGCTGAACCGCTATGGTGGTATTTTTATCAGTGGTCATATTTTATGTTTATTTAACTATCGAGGATTCATACCGAAGTAAAATACTTCATTAACCTAAATACTTTTTGTGATTTATTTACAACGGTGTGTCAGTTACAACGCACTCATTGGTAGATTTACTGCACTGGATGCACGCTTAATAGCAATAATTATGGTGGAGGCGTTTGCATAAGTTATGTGCATAACTGTTAAGGGCTGAATGCAGCGCTCACCCAGACCCCTTTTCTGCGATTTCAGTTACTGTAGTATCTGTAAGTACACTGTAGTAAATATCTTATAAATATTTAGTTTACTGGTTTTTAATCTAATCTAAAGCAAAGAACTAAATAAAACAATGTAAAATAAGTAACACAAATTGTTTCTGTTTGGCCTATACTACAGTATAAGAATTATAGAACACCGATATACCATACGATATACGATATACAAAACAATTTTAAATGAAAATTGATTTGCCATAATTTGTGGTAACGAAAATGAAGATTCCAGTCAGAACCTGGTCTCGCGATATCTGGGGTAAGCCTTAGTTCTTCTTTGATAGCTTTGACTTACAAAGCATTACTTAACTAACTGCAACAAGATTGAAACGCCTGTTGGAGTGTAGCACGCGAAACATAAACGCACCAGCTTTTGTTCTCGACAGAGAAAATTTTTACGGTTGAGGAAAAATTCATGTCTCCAAATGACATAGTGTAGGCTCGTGATTCCCGAGAAGCCGCCGAAAGGATTTTTCCATAATTGGAAGTGGTCATTCCGGCCTATTCTTTATTCCCAAACTTTTTCTTATACCCCCCTCTTGCTAACCTAATCTATTCATGGTATCTTCGTCGAGGGTCTTTACCACCATATTTCATATCCGCTTTTCCTATCGTCCACGTTTCGTATAACTAGTTTTTAAGTCTTCTTACGAGTCTGCCTTTACCGTTCTCGAGCATAATAGTTGTTTCTTTCTATTTATTTATCGTGCAATATAATTTTACAAATTATGGCATGTTGCCTACCAGTCCAACCACCACGAGTTATGTGCAACTTCCCAAGTAGAAGGAATTCTCGACTTCTTTTAATTCCTCACGTTTGTACCCATTTCGTTCAAAGATATACATATTCCAAAATTTAGTGTACACAATTACTAATTTCGTTATTATTGAACCCTCGTGTTCAGTTAAATGGGCATAAAGTACGAAAAAATTTAAATAAAATGAAATTCTATAGATACGAAAGTCTGAAACACTATACAATTTTATTCACAATCATTAGTTTTAATCACTACATCGTATAAAACAAAGTCGCTTTCTCTGTCCCTATATCCCTATGTATGCTTAAATCTTTAAAACTACGCAACGGATTTTGATACGGTTTTTTTTAATAGATAGAGTGATTGAAGAGGAAGGTTTATATGTATAATAACATCCATTAAATAGTGGAGAAATACTTTTATTTTTGAGGTTTCTAATGTGATGTCGTAAATAATTACATTTTTTCCGCTTACATTGCAAACGCAGGCTGAACCCTATGAGATTTATCAAAATTGTACACATTGAAAAGGTCTACAGAAAACTCCCCGATGGTATATGTCTATCTCTTATGGATATCCCACAATAACATTTTTTTGTCATTTACTTTTTACGACAAATAATGGCTAATTTTCGAAGCGATTTTAACCAATACAGCATTAATCCTTATCCAAAACAAAACTACTGGATCGATTTTAATCATTTTTTCAGTGAGTGACATAGGCTATATATTTTATACCCGTGCGAAGCCGGAGCGGGCCGCTAGTGAACAATAAAGGAATAAAAATAATTCATTTTATTTTTCAAATACCTACTGCATTTTCGATCATTCTTGGTAGGTTGTGAAATTGACATTTATATTTTTATTAATAATTATTAAAGTGACGAGCATCGTTTTTTGACATTAAAATAACTGAATATGAAAGAGTATTTCTGGTGGTAAAATACATATGGTAGTTAGTTGGAGTACACAATACACTCAAGCAGAACTCCCAGAGACCGGAGAAAAACGGTAGGAAATTTTATTCCAAGTTTATCACATACCTAATACATAAAATCAAATAGGCGCTGAATTTTCCACCCTGGTAGAAAATTTTCCAACCCGATCGGGAAGCAGAAGTTAGGAATAACATACTTGCAAACTTTTTAAAAATTGGCAATTGACTTATTACTAACCGTAACCGATTGTGAATAAAAATAATTATGTATTTTTCCTTCTTTGTAATATTTTCTCTAAAGTGCAGGAAAGAAGAATTCTAGACTCCAGAGTGTAAGACCAACTTGTATAATTAATACAGATCGTCTTCGGATCAGCAATGTACGTAATAGGTAAGTACTTTTTGATGGGACACTTATTTCCAGATTTTCGATAAAAAAATTAGAATATTCCGTTTTATTGATATTGATGGGCAAAATTACAGTTAAATTTTTGAACTCCTGGAATAGGAGTCTAGACTCTAGTTTACTTCATGAGACAGCTTTGAGACTAAGTACTTATACTTGGGCCGCCGAACAGACGGAGTGATCACCCTGCAAGAACGTGCTCTAGCGGGGCCAATATTAATTTATGACGACCGAATTGAGTGATGCGACTTCGTTGGGTCTAAAGAAAGCGCATCAATGCGGTTCGGTCGTCCTAAATTGATAGTGGTCCCGCCTAGAGCTCATACTTGCAGGGTGATCACTCCGTCTGTTCGGCGGCCCAAGTATAGGCAATAGACATCACTGGCTTCTGCGGATAGGAATGGAATAACCAAGAGTGGGGTAAGATGTTTGGATTTTGGATAGTCACAAAAAATATTTATAAACTCTCTCAAATGTCAGCCTCGCGTCGGCCTAACGGCCTCCGCTCTATAGACGGTAAACCTGACAGACATTCCTAAAAAAGAAAATTAAAAAATTAAATACAAAATAAAAAACAACGGGCACGAACACGTGTGAATGCTTAAGAATTTCTCCCTCTCTATGTTACTCCATTCGTGTCTACAGACGCTGAAGTAGACATCCATGTTCCTAACATCAGAGATATGGAGAAAACCCAGAGATATCTCCGAGAAAATCGAATTGGTGTGGCTCTTCTGGAGTCCCAAGAAACATGTAAAATAACAATATACAGGGTGTCCCGGTTAAGGTGGGAAATCTCTCGGGTGCGCATAGCTTACACGAAAATAACACCCCAAGTTCATATAAAGTTTTCTTCTACGACCTTCCCCTGCCGAAATATTCTGCCTTAAATTGGCGAAATAAAAATCATTTTTTTGCCATGAAATTTTTATTTTTAATTGCATTTCGATAATTTTCTTGGTGACGTACGTAGTGATTGAATGCCGATAAATTAATACGGCCCGTTTTTTGATAGCGCATCAGGGGAGCAAGGGGTGAACTACCCCTTACCTTCATTTTTTAAGGGGCTGGATATTTTTAATTTTTAACCGCATTTTCGAGAAAATAAAACTCAACGAGCAAGGGATAGTGTTTCTATGATTTTCGTTTTTATTTTTTCTGGCATTATTTTCAAAGATATAAAAAATTCGAAAGCTCTTTCAATAAATAATTTTTTAGGAATTTTTAAGTATGATTTGACCCTACATTAGCTATTTCTTTAGAAATTCGTAAAAAATTGTCTAGTTTCGTATTAAGAAAAAATAAAAATTGACGATGTAGACGAAACGTCATACAAAATAACCTTAACAGTTTGCGAAAGGTAATGAAAATTTACATTAAAAAAAATTGCTTTCGGTTTTCGAATGGAAAAAAAATGAAAACGAAAATCGTAGAAACACGGTACCTCTTGCTCGTTGAGTTTTATTTTCTCGAAAACGCTTCATATTATCGAAACCTAACAAGAGTAATTTTTTATTAGCAAAATGTCTGGGGGAGCAAAAAATGCAGTTAAAAATTAAAAATATCCAGCCTCTTAAAAAATATGAAGTAAAGAAGGTAAGGGGTAGTTCACCCCTTGCTACCCTGATGCACTATCAAAAAACAGGTGGAATTATTTTATCGACATTCAATCAATAGGTACGTCACCAAGAAAATTATCGAAATACAATAAAAAATAAAAATTTTATGTACAAAAACTATTTATATTTCTCCATTTTAAGAGGGATACGTACGTTGAAAACAGCGCCAATATCAAGCTCTATGTTAGGAACCGTAGAGCTCTTGCTAATAAATATTTTGCAGAAATTTCTTCTTTGTCAGAAAGAAGATTTGTTCTACAATTCCGTCAAACCAAATTAAGAACAAATATGTAAATAATCACAGAAACGAGACGTGAAATTTGCCTTTTGGTGTATTTTCAGCAGCTAGAAACTTGGTTCAAAAAGCAAATACTGGAAAACTAATTAGAGCACACTATAATATGAACATTAAATTGCTTGCGTTTCAAATTTGAATGCATTTAGACTGAAAATAAATAAGCTACATTAAATTTACTTCGACAATAAATCCATTTCTAAAAACGGGAGCGCCTCCTTCCACTAGCAGATTCTAACCGCCCCTCAGTAGCCGGTGACAGCCGAGTACGTTCGGGCCGTATCTGGCTGGCAGATCTGTTTCTCTTCGTGTTTCTCCTACGCTGGCTGGTGTAGTGGGGGAGACCGAGTGTTTATTTTTCTTGAGCAACGTACGTATCCCTCAAGGGAGAATATCTCGGTAGGGGAAGGTCGTAGGGGAAAACTTTATATGAACTTGTGGTGTTATTTTCGTGTAATCTATACGCACCCGAGAGATTTCCCACCTTCACCGGGACAGTCTGTATATGTGAAATATATTGCGCCATCTGTTACAAGTAGCTGTTTACTTTTTATAGGACACTAGTTATTTAAGACCCAAATAACTCACAAAAAATTGACTTTGACATTTCAAATCTTTGAAACCAAGTAATTCTAGAAGATTCCCGAAAATTCCTAAAAAATTACGATATTCTGGGAATTTGACCTTGCTCGTCGCGTGCTGTAATTCGTGCATAAAATATTAAAATCTGGCAATTATTCCTTTAAAGCAAGTTGATTCAACTACAGCATTTAATTGATAAAGAGGTGGCACCATTAATTCATAAATAAATCATCAGGTATCTGGTTCTCTCATTAATTCGAATTTAAACTATGTTTCAACCATAAGCAATTGCAGATTAATTTCGCAAGTAATAGATAATTCGATTTTAAGGAGTAATAAAATTTACCTAGTCCTTTTTGTTTTAGGTTAGGAGTGTTCCCTTAACATTTGAACTTTTCTTGCTTGGATTTTAAATATTTAGTATTCAATGGCTAAGTGGGGCGAAGGAGATCCTCGATGGATAGTTGAGGAACGACCTGACGCAACGAACGTAAATAACTGGCATTGGACGGAAAAGAATGCTAGTCCGTGGTCACAAGAACGCATAAAAGAGCTGTTTAAGAGCATTCGTGTTAAATCTCATTTAGCTGATATTAAAATACATGCGGTAGAAAAGTGTAACGGTGAAGCTTCAGCGAATAATCGGAAAGGAAAATTAATTTTCTTTTACGAGTGGAATTTGGTACTGAAATGGGAAGGAAATTTGAAGGATAGCTCCAATATTTATAAGGGAACTATAACTGTTCCAAATTTATCAGAAGAAAATGATGTCTCTGAATTAGATGTAAGTAAGTGTAATTTTTATTTGGACGATTATTTAGTTTCAGTAGAAAAAATTTAACTTCTTTGCACTAAAATGAACTTTATTGCATGCCTATTCAAATACTTGTTAAGTAAATTCAAAAAGTTTTGAACAAATATTTTCTCCGACAGGGAAAAACATGTTTTTAGTGTGCCACGATTTAATCTTTCTTGACTCAGATTATGCCAGAATTAGAAAATGTTGAAGCGGGGCGTCTCAATTCAGAGTGAGATCATCAGTTCATGAGGGAGTTTTTTGAAAACTGTGGTCTTTAGAAGCCATTTTAACTTAGTTATTGTGGAACTGTTTCTGATAATCAGAAAAATGTACATACACTTTGGACGTAAAATTAAAAAGGAAGAAATTATTTTTGTCTGTCCTCATTTTGAAGTTACAACATAAAAATAAGTCACAAAAAACCGAGATAATGTCCTTTTTCTAATAAGATATAATCATAAAATAACGGCAAACGGTGAAAAATCGGGACTTTTTAAAATATGATCGGGACACTGTCCCACCAAAATCGGGACGTCTGGCAACCCTATGTCCCACTTATTGTCTTCCATATAATGTCTTTTCCTTAATTCCTTCTAATGCCTCCCTGCTTCTAAACTTATCTATTTTTTGGTGTTTTTGTCATTCACCTACAGCACCATATTCTAAACGATAATATATTTTTTCTATGCTCTTCTCTGTTCATCCAAGATTCACATATGTACATTGCTATGTTCCATACCTTCATTTTCAAGACTTCCAATTTTCTAAATTTACCGTTCCCGAACGTAGTAGTCCTATCGTTCTGTTGAACCAGTACAGAAAAGCGGATTCATTAATTCGATGATTTTATCTAGTACTTGTCAGTGTCAAATTTATTAATAGACATTTTATGTTTTACACATGTTGAAGATTCAAATATCGATTGACGACAGTGATGACGAAGCAGATAACTTAAAAGAAATAATGCAGAAAGAAGGGAGAATTGTCGTCCGTGAGCAACTACTTAAATATATTAACAGCTTAAAAGAAGAATTTTCTAAAGGCATGATTCTGCCTAAAAAGGGTGAGGCAAAACCAGACAGTATAACTAATTTGTCTAGTGGTTTCAACAAGAAAATTAACATGGAACCTATTGTGAACAATTCGCAACATGTAGGACTAAAAATTGATACTTCCACGATAAATATTACGCAGAAATTCCAATGTAGAGCTGAAGAGTTTTATAATGCAATGACAAGAATAGAAATGGTTACAGCGTTTACTAGAAGCCATGTCAAAATGGATCCAAGAGAAGGAGGTCATTTTCAACTATTTGGGGGTAATATAACAGGAACCTTTGAAGAATTAGTACCAGGGAAGAAAATTATTCAGCAGTGGAGGTACAAGCAATGGCCTGAAGGACATTATTCCACTGTTACGCTCAATATTGATGAAAAGGTAGGCAGGCCTATTCTTATTTATTTCGTTATGCGCGTTAACCTTGTGTTGAACACAATGCAGCCCAATAAGAGCAGGTTGGCGGAGTGCGGGTATTAAGAATTAATTTAAAACCTCATTTAAAACTTAGTCTTAGCAATTAAATGTTTTTATTTTATTACGCCTCTGGGTTCCTTGAAAATTTTGAAAGAAACTTTGGTACAAAATACCATTTTGTAGTTGATAATCCTTTTCAGTTGTGACTGTTTCCATCGGTGAATTGTTGTTATTTTCGTTCAACTCATCGACAGAAATACTTTTTTCAGGTGGTACATTTATTTTCTTTTCTTTTGTCTAGGAGCCGGTACGTTAACACCACGCAGACCCTTTAACACCTCAATTATAATAGCCTATTAGTATCATATGTTGCTGCCTGTTGAGGCTGATAGTCTGGTAAACATTTTAGTACATTCTCAGGTTCATGTGGATAGATTCCACATGCTTTAAATCCAGCTATCATTGTTCAGTCTTCATTCCCTTCAGGATACAATTTGTTATATAATGTAAATATTCACAATATTATATGGTTGTATTAAGACTTACAGGCAGTTTCAAAAAACTTAAATAAAAAAAATCCAGATCCATATTTAGAAAAAAAGTTTACTAAGTTTACTTTAAAATTAAACACCGCATAAAATATCTGATAATGCCATTTTATAGGGATGAAAAACTAGGAATCATACACAGAAAACATTTTTTGGCGATTTTTCCTTTTTAGCCAATATGTTTGATAATATGAATTATTTGGTAACGTTGTAAACATATTTCGAATATGCACAAACTTTTAAGCCCAGCATGCCTCATTCCATGTGTTGCCATTTCAGAGAAACCTATGTTGTCGCTGCTTATTTGGGACATCCTGTATTACTTATAAGTATGATTTCATAAAATTTGACTAAAATGCAAAGAACTACATCCAAAGAAAAACTGTCCCATTAAAATGTTCATAACAAATCCGCTGATCTCCACTCAGATCATTGCTTCTTTTTGTAATACCCAGAAACCTTCTCCTTTCTTGGGTTATATCCGTCTCCAATCTGCATATTAGTGCAGGTTGACTTACTTGTGAAAAGTAACATCTTGCTGTAGTCTTTTATAACTTTCAACCCTTCCAAATCAATACCAGACACTGCATTATAACGCTAAAAGTTACAATGTTCATAACAATGCATAATTATGTAAAAAATCGCAAATAAAACTGTTAGGTATGTCAAAACACGAATTTCAAACTCCAAACTTAAAATTACATATACAGGGTATCCCACGATGACCTTACACGATCTGTATATAGAAAAGTATATATAGTAGAATTACACAAATTTGCACAAATAGGTAATCGAGGATGCTCAATTCGACTAAAATATTTTTGACTTTCTGCGACTTCCGGTTGTACCGGAAATAGACACCAACTTCCTTATTTTAAATGGAATGCCCACATTTTTATTGCGAATTTAGATTTTTGGTCGAATTTTAAGGTCACCTTATGCAAAACATTATATGTGTAAAGTGCACCCTCTTGGAGATATTAGACGTTAAAAATAGTAATTTTTCAAATCTCATCAATTATAACTTGGAAACGGTACGAGATAAAGAAAAATGATTTACATGTCCCTATCCTAGTTTTTAATTCTCTATCTAATGGGTCTGGAAAATACTGCTTCCTGATTGGCAACTTTTTGTCATTTTTTGACCAATCAGGGGGCAATATTTTCCAGACCCTTTAGATAGAGGATTAAAAATTGGGATAGGGGCATTTAAGTCATTTTTCTTTATCTCGTGCCGTTTCCAAGCTATAATTGGTGAAATTTGAAAAATAACTATTTTTAAGGTCTAATATCTCGAAGAGGGTGCACTTTAAACATATGATGTTTTGCATAAGGTGACCTTAAAATTTGACCAAAAATCTAAATCCATAATAAAAATGTGGGCATTCCATTTAAAATAAGGAAGTTGGTGTCTATTTCCGGTGTAACTGGAAGTCTCAGAAAGTCAAAAATATTTTAGTCGAATTGAGCATTCTAGATTACCTATTTGTGCAAATTTGTGTAACTCTACTAAACACACTTTTCCATATACAGATCGTGTAAGGTCGTCGTGGGATACCCTGTACCAGGTGTTCCAAACTGGACGCGTTCTTATGGGAACACCCCTTATTTGAAGAGATAGAAAAAAATTAACCAAGGTGTCCGGAGCTCAAATTTAATGAGAAAACCACTGGCGCAAACAAAACTTTGCTATCTCTTATCGTTTGGCCGCTAGAGGGCGATTCTCAAATTTCGTCGATTTCTTTTATGTCCTATAACTTGTTTATTAATAAAGATAATTAATTTTGGTAAAAACTTTCTTAAGGCACTTTTTTCCGTAGAATCCATTGCAATAGGCAGTTTTTTTACAGGGCGTTTAGATTTTCGTGCACCACCCCAAACTAATTTTTTTTATATAGACCACACTATATATTATGAGATTTTTGAAAAGCTCGTAAAATTTCCTAAATTTTGATGTATCACTTGTCACGTTTATCTTGAAAACCATTAGCAACATTTAAAGACTTATTAATTTAATATAATAACTATGAGTAATCTTATCATGAAACTTTAGATCTGTGGTTCTAATCATAACATGTTAGCATCCTATGTCATTTTATTAGTCATGGCAATCTTGATTTCTGTAGGCACAATATTTTAATTTTTAAATCGTAATGTTGCTAATGGTTTTTAATATAAACATGACAAGCGATACATCAAAATTTAGGAAATTTTACGAGCTTTTCAAAAATCTCATAATATATAGGGTGGTCCGAGGGGCCAACAGCTGACCAAAACGTGTACACCAGAAATCCATTTTTGTGAAATAAACCCACGGAAATCCAAAAAATCCATGGAAATCCGCAGAAATCCATGGACATCCATGGGCCAAAATACCACCGTTGCTTGTAATCGAGGGGCCAACAGCTGACCAAAACGTGTACACCAGAAATCCATTTTTGTGAAATAAACCCACGGAAATCCAAAAAATCCATGGAAATCCGCAGAAATCCATGGACATCCATGGGCCAAAATACCACCGTTGCTTGTAATAGATGACATAAAATTTTCCGCATTGTGGCTGAAGAGAATCTTCGAGGTTTCGATTAAAAGCGGAAGTTCCAACAATGGAAGAAGTCATGTTTGTAGGATGATTTGAAAAATAATCTTGGGAACAATCCATATTTTCAGTGTATTCCTATAAAGAACACCATAAAATTGCTCGTAATCGCTTTCTGGAATTAAATCGAGAGATGTCTCTGATACCATAAATTTCTCTATCTCTTCCAAATCTTCCTCAGAAATGCCGCGCAAGATTGCAGCGTTGTTGCATCATTCTTAAGAGAAACACAGGTTCAGGTTGGAGGTCCATTCCAGAAAGAAATAAAATCGAATCAATATTATATCTGTATTGCACGTACTGAACAATACTATCAGCAGAGAATTATAATAATTCCCATTGGTAAAAGAGACCAGAGAATTAAAAAAAAACTAAGTTTTGAATTTTATAGTCACAAATATTCTGTTTAAATTTTTCGAAACTCGAGGCGGTATTAAATTAAGCGACTATGCTATGTCCTGACGAACATAGTAAAAAATAATCGAAGGTGCTTACTTACTTTCTAACTCGTATTATAGCAACCTCGTACCTACTTCAGTTTTGTTTGCAAACAGCTCAAGGCATGAAGTGCGTGCGCATTTGCGGATGCGCACTTGCAACTTCGACATATATGGAAATCCACAGAAATCCGCGGACATCCACAGGAATCCACGGACATCCACGGATATCCACAGACATCCATGAAAATCCAGACATCCACAGATATCCACGGAAATCCATGGAAACCCACATGGGCGTACACCAGAAATCCACAGCTGTTGACCCCTCGGGGTGGTCTATATAAAAAAAAATGAGTTTGGGGTGGTGCACGAAAATCTAAACGCCCTGTAAAAGAACTGCCTATTGCAATGGATTTTACGGAAAAAAGTGCCTTAAGAAAGTTTTTACCAAAATTAATTATCTTTATAATAAAGAAGGTGTAATAGAAATCCGATTATCCTCGACACTCTTTAATTTGTAATGGTGACCGGTTTCGGGGTCCTCAACTAACACCCCATCTTCAGACCAATCAAGAGCTACACAGATCACAATAGATAGACCATATGAACTAATTATACTCTAAAAATATACTTACAGTGATAAAATCAACTAAATAAGGAAAAACCACATGCGCCTTCCAACGAAGAGTAACACCCCATCTTCAGACCAATCAAGAGCTACACAGATCACAATAGATAGACCATATGAACTAATTATACTCTAAAAATACCGGGTGGGGATTTAGTGTGTAATCGGTTCATATCCCTGGTCCTGCTTAAGATATCAAAATGAAATTTTACAAGTATGTGGGGAATGACATGGAGCATTTCGTAAAATTATTTATGTATATACAGGATGTTTACATTCTGAGTACCAGACCAAAGTTCTATTTCTTTAAATGGAAACCCCACAAGTATTTGCGTGATTTCGATTCCCCATAAAATTTCATGAAAATTGATATACTACATGATGTGGTTTTGAGTAAGGACTGTTAAGATATTGACATTTTTGTGTCATTATGGTCCCAAATTTATGAATCTACTGGCATCTACTGACCAAAGCCACCTAATTATTTTTTATTTAGAGGGGTTTACACACTGCTGTATTTGTGAAATCTATAAATACTTCCACCATAATACTTAGTATTATACAAGGTGGTTAAGTTATGCAAAAGGGAATTTTTTTCAAAAATTTCAAATAGAATACCATGTATATTATTTGCACAACTGACAGTCAGTTAACTAAGCTTTTAATTGATGTAGATATTGCCGGGTCTACTACTGATAGTTTCGGCAGATATTACGATTGAACATACAAATTTTTGAATTTCATTATTAGTTTATACTCTTTTTGGCGAATTCCCCTTATTCTGTTGCTCAAAACACACAATAATGTTTATATTTTGTATTTACAAATTGGTATCGATATAAAGACAATAAATCTTTTGTAAAATTGTTTCTTGATGGTTATTTTCTTAAATGTCTTTAATGTTCAAACAAGGAGTGCCATGGAAGAAAATATTATCTTTAAGAAATAATCTTGCAATGGGATTTCTTGTGTTACTGTAAACTTCATTTGTTAAATATTTTATAGAAACAAAATGCAGACCTTATTTGGAGTTTTGGGTGACAAAATAGGGGAGATCGTCAAAAATAATGTAAAACACAAAGGAAATTCTACATTTTTATAATTCAATTGTACATTCTGCCGAAACTTTTACTGGTAGACTTGACAATATCCACATCAATAAAAAGCTTAGTAAAATGGCCATCAATTGTACAAATAATATACATGGTGTTCCATTTGAAATTTTTGAGAAAAATTCTGTTTCGCATAACTTAACCACCCTGTATTATCTCAAGTATTATGATAAAATTATTTATCATCATCATAAGGTTCTCAGTCCGAAGACTGGTTGGACGCGTACCTCCATTCTTTTCTATCCTGAGCTAACCTACGCATTTCCCTAAAAGTAGAACATCCTACATCCCTAACTATTTGAGAGCAGTAGTCTAATCTAGGCCTACCCCTACCTCTTTTTATTCCTATCTCTGACTCTAGTATGTCACGAACTATTCCTTCGTGTCTTAGAAGGTGTCCTACCATCCTATCTCTCCTACTCTTTATTGTTTTCCATACCTTTCGCTTTTCCCCAACTCTTTCTAATACTTCCCTATTGCTAACCTTATCTATCCACGGTATCTTCATCATGCGTCTGTAGCACCACATTTCAAACGCTTCTACTCTTTTTCTATCCGCTTCTCCTATTGTCCAAGTTTCGCACCCGTATAATGCCGTACTCCATACATACGACGTTAAGAGTCTCTTCCTAGTCTCTATATTAACCGTTCTCGAGCATAACAGTTGTTTCTTTTTGTTAAACGCAACTCGGCCCTGCGCCATTCTTTGTTTTATATCTTTAGTGCTCCTACCGTCTTGAGTTATTTTACTTCCTAAGTAGCAGAAATCCGCGACCTCCTCTATCTTCTCATTTCCAATTTGTATTTCCATTTTAGTTCTATTTTCACATCCCCTACATACCAAAATTTTAGTTTTCTTTTTATTGATTTTCATGCTGAAGCCCTGTGTCAAAACTGCTTCCATTTCATTCAAAGCCGCTCCTAATTCTTCTTCGCTAGATGCTAACACTATTTATAGATTTATAGATATTTATAGATATTTATAGATTTCAAAAATACGGCAGTGTATGAACCTATTTCAATAAAGAAATTTTGGGTGGCTTTGGTTAGTATGCGTCAGTAGCGTCATAAATTTGGGTCCATAATGGCACAAAAATGTCAATATCTCAAAATTCCTTAGTCAAAACCACATCATGTAGTATATCAATTTTCATGGAATTTTATGGGGAATCCATATTATGCAAGGACATGTAGGGTTTCCATCTAAGGATATAGAACTTTGGTCTGGTACTTAGAATGTGAACATCCTGTATATACCTAAATAATTTTAGGAAATGCTCCATGTGGTTCCCCACATTCGTGCAAAATCTCATTTTGATATCTTAAATAGTTCCAAAAATATGAGCCGATTACACACTAAATCCCCACCCGGTATACTTACAGTGATAAAATCAACTAAATAAGGAAAAACCACATGCGCCTTCCAACGAAGAGTAAATGAAACACTATACAGGGTGGTCACTTTTACAATGTACACCATTGGAATCTTCTAAACCCGAAGAGATTCAGAGTTGGTCAAATGGTAAGAAAGTTGCACATGTTCATGCTCTTTAAGGATCTGAAAAGAAATTCTGGATAGCTCTCGTTGTTCCTGAAATATCCTGAAAAAATTGAAATATTGCGTTTTCTTATTTCTTCCATATATTATTTATTACTCAAGCGAATGTGATGACCTTTGGCAGGTTTACATAAGTGGATATGGGCTTTCCACTGGATGTTTCAAAATTTGTCTAAGCCTACTACATCTTCAAGTTTTCATGGTCAACTTTTGAATTTCTTATGGGCGCCATATTGGATTTTCATAAGGTTGAATAGAGAAAAAAAATACAATTTCAACGATGTATCGCACACGGGTCATCTAACTTTCTGGAACACTAATTTCACTCCTTATCTACAAAATCTAGTTGCCATGATTATGAAAACTCAAAGATGTAGTAGGCTTAGACAAATTTTGAAACATCCAGTGGATAGCCCATACCTACTTATGTAAACCTGCCGAAGGGCATTACATTTGCTCAAGTAATAAATAATATATGGAAGAAATAAGAAAATGCAATACTTCAATTCTTTTCCGGATATTTCAGGAACAACGAGAGCTATCCAGAATTTCTTTTCAGATCCTTAAAGGGCATGGAAAAAGTGCACGTTTTCTGTAATTTGACCAACTCTGAATCTCTTCTGGTTTAGAAGACTCCAATGGTGTACATTGTAAAAGTGACCACCCTGTATATCGGGACTTATGCGAAGTCCCAGGCAAAATAGTGGATATGTGGTTTTTCCTTATTTAGTTGATTTTATCACTGTAAGTATATTTTTAGAGTATAATTAGTTCATATGGTCTATCTATTGTGATCTGTGTAGCTCTTGATTGGTCTGAAGATGGGGTGTTAGTTGAGGACCCCGAAACCGGTCACCATTACAAATTAAAGAGTGTCGAGGATAATCGGATTTCTATTACACCTTCTTTATTCAAATAACCTCGATTATGGAACACTTCAACAATTTTAATTATCTTTATTAATAAACAAGTTATAGGACATAAAAGAAATCGACGAAATTTGAGAATCGCCCTCTAGCGGCCAAACGATAAGAGATAGCAAAGTTTTGTTTGCGCCAGTGGTTTTCTCATTAAATTTGAGCTCCGGACACCTTGGTTATTTTTTTTCTATCTCTTCAAATAAGGGATGTTCCCATAAGAACGCGTCCAGTTTGGGACACCTTGTACAGTGTGGAAGAAAAGTATGGAATAAATTCATTATTTCCGAAACGGTGAAGTTTCATGAAAATTCCTCGGACACGTCAATTTTTAATTCAAAAAAGACACATTTGCCTGTACCTGCACCTTTTGGATGCTCAATTGTTTCAGCTTGATGACGTCACCGGACACCGCTATATTTTATTGCCGAATTCTTGTGGAACATAACTTACTGAATTCGGAAATGTACACTCATAGTACTTTTTTCCTTCTACTTTCTGAGAAAAAAATAGAAACTTATTTAAATGACTGCTACTTTGAAGCCTTTGGACTTTCTTCTTTGGGGTTTTTAAAATCAAAAGTCTACATTTCAAAGTCTACAAACTTAGAAGACCTGAAACAAAGGATCCTCAACGAAATCAGATTAGAGAAAGTACAGTAATATCGGAAAATGTCCGGCGAGAAACGTACAGCAGGTTCACGTACCATGCAACAACACGGTTATAACGTTAAACATTTAATTAATTAATTTGTTTTGTTAAATTATTTTTAAAATAAAGTATTTTGTTTTGTGATATTGCCAACGAGTCCACTGTGTCGATATTAACTTAATTAACCAATTCAGACGAAAATGAGGCCCTTTTAAAAGTCGCACTCCTAAATCATTTTTAATTTTTTCTGCGGAAGTAGAAGGAAAAAAGTACTACGAGTGTATATTTCCAAATTCAATAAGTTATGTTCCACAAGAATACGTCAATAAAATATAGCGGTTCCATTTAAAAAATTGTTCGATGACGGCATCACGCGGAAAAAATTGAGCGTCCAAAAGGTGCAGGTACATGCAAATGTGTCTTTTTTAAAATTAAAAATCGACGTGTCCGAGGAATTTTCATGAAACTTCACCGTTTCGGAAATAATGAATTTATTCCATACTTTTCTTCCACACTGTATGTAATAATAATAATAAACGTCTTTATTGCCCATCACACATGCATATTGAAAATACAAATGTTTGCACATTATTACACAATGAGACAATGGGCGGAGTTCAGCTTGTGTGCAGAAAAATGCTCCTGCACACACTGTTCTACCACTCAACCCAACAGATATATAAAAAATTGAAATTCAAGCTAAGATTAAATGAAAAGGAAAAGAAGAAGTAGAAAAGGAAGAAAAGAAACAGAGGAAACCGAAGAAAGGGAAGAAAAAGGAAGGGATGAAGAGTAAATGAATAAATAAGAACAAAATGCAAATGCTACGAGGGAATGACACAACCATTGCCATGGACTAGGTGACAAACAGAAGATTTTATTGGTTATCCATGAAATAACGTTTTAATTTAGATTTGAATTTTCTTGGATCCAACTGTTTAATTTCTCTAGGTATACTATGTATTATATATTTTACCAATATTATAAGCAAAAGACCTTTGAAATAGAGCAGATTTGTGAGATGGTGTGTGTTTTGAATTTGCTGCTGCTGATTTTCGTTGTAATTGTGTAATTTGGTTTTGCTCGAAGGACCGTTTGATTTGATTAAAAATCATGCGTAAACGTAACAACTTATATTGAAAAACTTACACTTACACATAACAAAAAATAATGATAATGATTTTCTACGTCTGCTTGCTCGAGACCAATGCTGAATACTGATGAATGAATGAATGATGAACTTACACCTTACTATTTATACAAAAATTGTTATGGGGGGGTGAGACACTGGAATTCGCAGCTGACGCCAGAGCGACGGGTATACAGGAAGAGGGCCATAAACCTTAAATCCAGGGTACCTAGAAAGAGGCCCGCAATAATTCTGCAAGAAATGCATTTTATGATGTTCATAAATTCCAACATCCTCCCCCTTTTGAAACTACGAGTTTCAAATTTTATTGCGAATAACATGATAAATAATACCTAGAAAATAACAATATAAATGATAAATACAAATACTAAAACACAAAATAAAACTGTTCATACAAAGGTTCAATGTTAATGTTTATACAGATTGTCATGAAATCTAAATAAATAATAAACGCACTGATTTTATTGGTTCTGTTAATAATTGAGCCATGTTAATGTTTGTTTGTTATTATGATGTTAGGATAATATCCCTGTTAAATAATATTAATAAAATGAATTAATAACTGCGCCGACACAGACGAAGCGATACGTGCTAATAAATTAATGATAATGATATTGAAAAATGAAAGCAAAAGGGAAACGGGACTTACTACTTATCTCCTTTTCTCCCTCTGTGCTGTTTGGTTTTGATGCTAACGTTGTTCGTCGTTGATGTATAACCACTATTTGATCTTCTCTGGTGGCCTGTTGATAAAAGACGCTGGATTTCTTATCGTGGAGATAAGTTCCAATCCGCGGCTCGAAGTGACCAATGTTTTGAATTTGCTGCTGCTGATTTTCGTTGTAATTGTGTAATTTGGTTTTGCTCGAAGGACCGTTTGATTTGATTAAAAATCATGCGTAAACGTAACAACTTATGTATATTGAAGAACTTACACTTACGCATAACAAAAAATAATGATAATGATTTTCTACGTCTGCTTGCTCGAGACCAATGCTGAATACTGATGAATGAATGAATGATGAACTTACACCTTACTATTTATACAAAAATTGTTATGGGGGGTGAGACACTGGAATTCGCAGCTGACGCCAGAGCGACGGGTATACAGGAAGAGGGCCATAAACCTTAAATCCAGGGTACCTAGAAAGAGGCCCGCAATAATTCTGCAAGAAATGCATTTTATGATGTTCATAAATTCCAACAGTGTGGTGATTATGGATTTTCTTCGAATATTCAAATTGTGAACATCTGTTCGAAATCTAATCTTGTTGTATAGATAAGGTGGACATTGAGTCTGCATTATTTTATGGTAAAAAACGCAAGCGTGCAAGGGACGTCGGTTCGCCATATTCAACCACTCTATTTCCTTAATCTTACTCGAGATGCGATCCCGCCGACGGACCCCACAAATCAATCTAGCACATGAGTTCTGAACCATTTGAATTCTGTGAGATGTAGCAGCATCGATACAGGACCCGTACAGCACATCACAAAACGAAAAATGAGAGAGAACCAACGCATCACACAACAAACGAATCACTATCTTATCTAGAATATCCTTATTGGAATAGATCTGTTTTAAACTACAAAATGACCTCCTTACACAATTACTTATATGTTTTTTGAATCTCAAGTCACAGTCCATGATTATTCCCAGATTTCTTGCTTCACTCACGCTGTCTAATTTCACGCCATTTATGCTTATATTTAATAATTCATTGACCACAGTGAGGGAAGCAGGTTTTCCAAACACAATTAATTTTGATTTTTGAGGGTTTATACATAAACCATGATCAAGTGAAGCATCCAACAATGAATATTGCAATTATTAATACACCTACACAATACAGAAACATATATGGAGAACAGAAGAGGGCCGAGAATAGATCCCTGGGGTACACCCCGTTCCAGTACACCGAGTCCAGAGCAACATCTCTCACTAACTTTCACATACTGTTTTCTGTTAAATAAATAGTTTTCAAAAAGTGCAATTGCATCGGCACCAAAACCTATATAAGACAGTATTGAAGTTAAAAGACTGTGATTTATGCAGTCAAAGGCCTTTGTATAGTCCAATAAAACTAGAACCGTTGTTAAATGACTGTCTAAGGCAGCAAGAATGTCATCTGTAATATGAGTCAGTGCAGAAGCACAACTATAATTTGTTCTAAAACCAGATTGGCAAACCGGGAGAATGTTATGGATATTTCAGTGAGCAACAATCTGTAAATAAATAACTCTTTCTAGTATTTTGGATAACGCAGATAATATGCTTATAGGTCTTAGTTCCTTAAGTTCCTTAGGTTGACTGATTTTAGGCAATGGTATCACGCAAGAAATTTTCCAAGTGTCCGGTACAATACTTTCTAATAAGCAGGAGTTTACAAGATGTGTTACATAGGGAAGAATAAATGGACAACAATATTTTAACATCTGTACTGATATTCCGTCATAACCAACTGAATTACTATTGAATGAAAAGATAATATCACTGATTGTGTTTTCCGAAACTAATTTAAAATTCAACATTTCTTCAAAGTTGCATCTGAGGTTGCTTTTATAAAAAGCTATTTTTGCATTAATGTCACCACTCGGAATGTTATTAGCACAAGTAAGAAAATAATTATTCATTGTCTCTGCATCGGAAAGATGACATGGTATTTCTGATTTATTATTTTTTGAAGTATGCACACTTAAATTCGATAGTTCTCTCCACAAGGTGTTGGTGCCACCCTTTTTAAATTTATAATTTATGCAGGCTTTCTTTTCGGATCTAATTGCAGTGGTGGTATAATTTCTTAATTGTTTATAATAATTAAAATGAGATGGATCTCTTGTCTGCCTGTAGCGAAGTAACGATTTATTTCTAAGTTTTATTAATATATTTATGTTGGGAGTCAACCACGGAGATGCTTTTTTGGACATTCTACACGATTTTAAAGGTGCATGTTTATCAAATAAATTTAATATGACATTATTAAATAGCAATACCTTCTCATTAACATCCTCAATACGCAACATTTCATCGAAACACGCAGACCGAAGATCCAATTGGAAATGATCAATGTTAAAATTCTTAAAACTTCGGAAAGTCCCAAAATTCACCTCTCTTGCCCGATTACCAATACTTAAATTGCAAAAAATTAGTTCATGATCCGTTATCAGCTGACAATTCCCTCGCACGCCACTCTCTCTTACATCCTCAGGGTTGGTACACATTGCAATATCTATTAGGGACATCTTACTTATGTAATGTAGTTGATATTCGTCAAAAAATGTGTCCAGGAAAAATTCTCCTATCTAGAGACAAATTCCCCAAAAAACACACCTTGTTGTGGCCCTCCTTGTGGGAACAGCTTTTCAATGATGCATCTTGGTACTTGGCAGTCTATTTTAGGTACAGGTCTGTGGTAAAAATGATCCATTTTAACTGACTTCTATATTTAATATATGTACATATGTAACATATAAGAGCCTTTACTCACAATCTCCTCAGTGATCACCACAGGTGTTTGATTCTAATAAAGCAATGACTTGAATGAGCGTGTAACCAAAAACGGCAAACATCATCCATTCGATGTTTACCTGGGCCACCGGTGTGGCATGAGCGGTTGCTTCCACTACAATTTGTGTTTGTGTCCGTGACAAACACAGGTCCGTTGCTGGCAGAGCATTGTTTTAAATTAGCTTGCATCATTGGGACACCAAACAATGACCAAATCTGGCATGCAATAAACTATCATCACTGAGTATTTGTTAATGATCTATTGAGTGTTCGTCACGAACACTGATGTCCGATACTGGTGGCGATCACAAAAGTGGCTCGTGGGTAAGAGCCCTAAAACCAAAGCGCAAACATCAAAAAGGTAGGATAATCCCGAATATCGGTTAACTGAGTCGGTTAAGCAGGAATCTTCTGTATTTTACAAACCAAAATTGTGAGGAAAAAATAGTAAGTATCTTCACAAAATACAGATGTATTTTAGTATATACCTTGATTCTTAATACATATACTATACAGGGTTCTCAAAATATTGAAATTGCTTGAACAAAATTTGAATTTGCAAAATTTATTCTTCAAGTGTATTCCAAATTCTTTTGGATAGATATGAGGGAGAGGACAACTTACTAGATGGACACATTATAAGAACTGGGCTATCAAGCGTCATTTTTACTTTGCTTTTACTTGTTTCGTTCCACATGAATAGAGTTTAACGGTGCACTACAATTTTTTATGTTTGCATTTTTTATTTCAGAGTGACCACACAGAAGTTAATTTGATTCAAACGGGAGTTCCAAAAAGCGAAGTTGATATTACAAAAGAAAACTGGGATCGTTATTACTGGGATTCCATGAAACGCGTATTTGGATTTGGTGCATTTTTCACTTAATTTTAGTAGAATTTTAGGGTTTCGCAGTCATACTAGATGCTTCTTTGGCAACATGCTTTTTTAAGTTTGTTTTGTAATTTAGGCAAATACCATTCATTGATAATTTTTCTATTGTTAGTTATTGACATGAAGTAGTCTTATAGATCAATTTTTTAATTTATTTAGCTTTACAGTCATTTTAAGATATTGATATGAGTATTTTATAAATTCACATTGTTTTGAAAATAAAGTTGACCATTGTGATTTCCAGCATGTGCTTTCTTTGTGGCTTAAAAAGTTAAAATATCTTCTAAATTTCAATATTTGAGGAACATCCATGAAAATCGGTGCAAGGTAGTCATAGGTCACAAGATATTTTTTGGCGTAATAATGACAGCTGTCAGTCTCAAGATGGAGGTAGGGCGCCATTTTGAAAAACATTTTTAAATGGGAAGCAGGGTCATGTGACACCTCGTTTTAAAGGTCATATCGAGTACAATATCATACTAAAACATGGCGTCGATATCTGAAAACGTTACAAAATGGTGGCCAATCAAATATCTAAATAATCCTGAATGTTGTTTTCAATCACATTATTGTATTGGAAACAAAATTCGTTGTCACGGTAACATCTTGTTTTTTACTTGTCAAATAATGATCACGTTATGGTGAGAGTAAAAGTCGCACAGGAAATGCTTAAGGAGAATAGACGAATAATAAGTAAGAGGGAGGCACATAATATAGGACTATTAAAAATGGAAGAAAATGTAGTGAAGTACACACGAGAGATCGAACAAAGAACGGTGGGAGTGGGAGAAGGGGAAGTGGAAGATGTATGGAAAGAGTTAAGAAGTATAATATGCCAATCAGCAGAAACGGTAATAGGGAACAAACAAAAGCAACAAAGTAAGGAATGGATAGACCAATAATGCAAGGAAAGGCTGGTGGAGAGGAATAGAGCAAGGTTAAGAATGTTGGAACTTAATACAGAAGAGACCAAAGCCAACTACGAAAACAAAAGAAGAGTAGCAAAAAGAATATGTAGAGAAAAGAAGAGAAAGTATAAGGAAATGAAAATACGAAACATGCAACAATATTACGACCAGAAAGAAATAAGGAATTTTTATAAAGAAGTAAGAAAAAACAAAAAGAAGGATAGTGTAAATACCATGTACTATTATAACAAGGATAGGCAGCTTGTGGGTGGGAAAAGGGAAGTGCTGGAAAGGTGGAGGGAATATTTTTCTGAATTACTGAATGTGACTGAGGTGCATGGAGATGGTAAAGATACCAACCAAAACGAGATGAGACCACGGGATAAGAACATAGAACCACCAAGTCTCGAAGAAGTGAAAAGTGCTATAAAACAAATAAAGAACAATAGAAGTCCAGGAAAAGATGAGATAGAAGTAGAACTGGGGGGCCACGGGCTGCACAACAGAATACACAAGCTGCTCCAGGACATATGGGAGAAACAGCAAATGCCGAGGGAGTGTAGACAAGCAATAATATGCCCATTACATAAAAGGGAAATAAACAGGAGTGTGAGAACTATAGAGGAGTAGCCCTATTAAGCAATGTATACAAAATATTTGCAAAAATATTAACACAAAGGCTGAAGGATAGTACGGGAGGGATGTTGGGGGAATACCAGGGAGGATTTAGAGAGAACAGATCTACTACAGACCAAATCTTTACCTTGAGGCAGATACAGAGTGAATGTGAGGAGCAGAATGTGCAACTACACGTGGCTTTCATAGATTTCAAACAAGCCTATGATAGTGTAAACAGACGACAGTTGGATGGAGTAATGCGACAACTGGGAGTCCCATGGAAAATAATTGCCTTGGTGAAAATGACTTTAGAGAGCACAGAATACCAAGTTCGAATAAATGGCACGATGTCAGAAGGTTTTATGGTCGGCAATGGTCTGAAGCAGGGAGACCCACTGTCGGCGGTGCTCTTTAATCTGTTACTAGAGCAAATTATTAGAAACAGCAATATAAACGGAGATGGTACAGTGCTTAAGAACTCGCACCAGTGTATTGCATATGCTGATGATGTAACCTTGATAGCAAGAACAAAGGAAGAATTGAAAGAGCTCGTAAGGCGGCTAGGAGACGAAGCAAGAACTTATGGATTAAGAATAAACGAGCTAAAGACAAAGTATATGACGACAAAAGAAGAGGAAGAACATCTGAGCGTGAAAAGTGGAAAAGATAGAAAGAGCATATTTGAAAGAGTGGAGAGTTTTAATTTTCTGGGGACAGAAATTACAAGAAACAACGACCAACTAAGGGAAATTGAAAAAAGAATAATGATAGGTAGCAGAAGTGCTGGGGCTCTGAGGACAATGCTGAGGGACAAGAATGTGTCAAGAAAAGCGAAGATACGGATATACAAGACCATTATCAGACCGACAGTAACTTATGGAAGTGAAGCATGGGTTTTAAGAAAGGAAGACCAGCAGAAATTAGAGATCTGGGAAAGGAAAATATTAAGAACAATTTTTGGAGGGATAAAGGATGGGGATGAGTATAGTAGAAGAAACAACGCCGAGTTAAGAGAAATGTTCATGGAAGCGGACATAGTACAGTATGTGCGGGCGCAGAGAATGAGATGGCTAGGGCACGTCGCTAGAATGGGGGAAGAACGTTTACCGAGACAGATGCTTGAGATGAAGAGAGACAAGAAAGAAGAGAGGAAGGCCTAAGAGAAGATGGAGAGAATGTGTGGAGGAGGATGTCAGGAGACTAGGCATTAAGGACTGGAAAAGCAAGGCACAAGACAGAGCGGAGTGGAGAAAAATAGTAGGACAAGCCGTGGGCCTATAAGGCCTGAAGAGCTCATATCTATCTAAGTTTCTTCATTTTTTAGGAAAAGTGTGACTATGGCTCGTAGCTTAGACGATACATTTGAAGCGGTTTTGATTTTTGGAGAAGCTGGAAGAAATTACCATCTTGGTATTTCTTTTCTGTAATGCTGTAACAGTTCCTTTTTTAAAATAAATAAATAATATTTTGCCAGCTATTTTCTTCTGATTGTGAATTTACATTTACAAAACACATTCATAAGCTTCGGGATTTCCCGGTAAGCGGTAGTTTTTTCTTGATAATCTGTTTTCGCCTCTTATTGGTCGACTTCATTAAGATTTAAGATATTTCACTACAAATTAGAACAAAATTTAGTTAGGAAAATATAAAATTAAAAAATTGAACAAAAGATATCGACGCCATATTTTAGTATGATATTGCCCCCGATAAGACCACATATATAGATCACTATATCGCTTGAGAGAGTGCAACTACGCTTGTAAAATTGAAACTTGACCTTGGCGCCATTTTTACCTACTTTAGCTGTCAAATAACATAACCCAAGAATTTTCAGTAAGAAGAAACCACAATATTTTGATAAGCACATTGTTGTTAATAAAGCTTCTTGTCACGGAGAATGTAACTTTGTAATATATGGTAAGAGCAGGTATTTTGGACATGAATTTATATTTTCTTTTGTAAGAAGAAAATTTTGTGTCTAGTCGTACAAAGTTGTTATTATATTAACAATTTGATTATAGGTAAAGTTTAAATCATATAACTTGGCGTATGGGTTGACACATGCATGTGAACTAATTTGTTTCGACATTGACAGTACTGTGACACTAATACTAGTTTCCATGATAACATACGAGACAAGCAAAGACGTACAAATACATTGTTATCCAACATTATAAATGAGAATGAGTGAAATAAAGAGTTACAATGGAAAATTTGATTATTTCATCTTACGTTAATAATTAGCTGCCATGTCAACTAGTTGCGTGCGAGAGAGACCTCAAACTAACATGATGCGTAGATTATTTCAATCATACGCCAACTTATATTATTCAGACTTTATGTACATATAGAGCTCTAGACTCATTAACTTCGCTGAGCAGTACATTATGAGAGTTTCCAGTCAATCAAGTTCTCATACTTTGAACCTGAAGATGAATTACCGGAAATGGATTCTGAAACAAACTATCGCTGCCATGGAGGATCATAGAACATTAGCGGTAACTTTAGATGCTATTAGAGAAATATCAAGAGCATGGGATACAGATGTCTCAGCAACAACAATTCAGAATTGTTTTAAGAAAGCCGGATTCTCCCGACATTCGTTGGATGAAGATGATCTTAGTCTTATTGAATTAAAGGCAACGCTTGCGAAATGCAGGGAATCGGTACAAATGGAAGATATTAATTAAAGGCAACGCTTGCGAAATACAGGGAATCGGTACAGATGGAAGATATTGACGTAGAAGAACATTGCCATCGACGACGACATCCAAATTGCAGAATTTCCAACTAATGATGACATTTTGTCTAGTTTAAAATGTCACTCGTCTAATTGCGAAATGTCCGACAGCAAAGGCAACGAAGAAAATGAAAGTGAAGGCGTTAAGACTGGGATAACAATACCAACAACTAAGCAGTTAGGTGACAGTTTGTAACATTTTTAATTTTTTGTGTGCAAGTGAAGGTCTGTACAGCAATTTTGTGAAAATGAACAGTTATGTCATCAAAAACAGTGCAAAATTACACTTTTTTATTAAACAATGATTTGATTGGTTACAGAATTGTAATAACCTGCGTTTTGTATGGGTATATTGTGTATAGTTACGTTATATGTTATTTTGTGAATAATGCAATGTATGGAAATTTTAATAAAATGTTCTTAAACTCGAAGTTTCTTTAACTCAATTTTTTTGCGTCCCTTGAGATTGAGATTTGACTTATGGGAGTTCCACTGTATTTTTATTGACCTTGTAAGAATAGCAATTGAAAAATTCGACAAATTACATAAAAATCACAATTTATTGTGCATGTTTGATACAAATAAAAATGAACTAGTCCAGTTCCACGCACAAATCACGATGATCCCGTGCTCTGTTTGTATGTCCGCAACCTGGGTCTCGGTGGCTTCAGCAACTGTGCTTCCAAGTCAAAACATCAGGCTCCAATCACGTGGAATAAAAAGGCCGACTCAGGAAACATTCACAATCTATATTTTTACGTCAAAATTATGTTAGTTTTAAACGAGTTTGATTCCAAAAGGAACAGCAGGTATATGGGTGCACTAGGAGATGAAAACTTCACACAAAAAAAGAACACTTAAACTATTCCAACTGATCAGAATAATAAATGTATGGGATTTTAAACCACATTCAAAACGTGAAACCAAAGAACATAAGTAACTAAACAAACAATATTTTCTTTGGTTATGTTACTTGACACTTGTCAGTTGTTGAGCCAGCAAGCAACTCCAGATTTGATTGGACCACATCCACCAATCAACCGCGAGTATGTAAAAATGGCGTAATTTTCTATCCCTTTTTATTGCATGACCGGAATTGATGCGCAATGGTCCAAAGGCGGTATATTTATCTAAGTATGTGGATAAGACCTTTAAAACGAGGTGTCACATGACCCGCCTTCCTATTTAATTTTGCTTTTTTCAAAATGGCACCCGACCGCCATCTTGAGACTAACAGCTGTCATTATTACGTTAAAAAATATCTTGCGACCTGTAACCCTTTTTAGTGATTTTTGTCTAGTGCCTAGTGGGAAACTCAATATTGTTGTGTCGTAACTGTTTGTCAAATAATGTCAATTGTCTTTTTGTGACCCAGTTTTGATTTGACGTTCGTCGTTTGTGTACAATTCTATTGTTTTAACAAATTAAACTTGGTGCTTAATATTATATAGATTTTATTAATTTCATTGTGCAGATACATTTTATTACAAAACATAATTAGCAGTGGTTGACGGGGTGCATTTCAAAAGTTTATTTTCATTATTTTTTCATCATGGTCCATTGTTTTGTATTGGGCTGCAAAAATGCTCATAAGAATACCAAAGGGAGAAATATAACTTTTCATATGTAAGCTAAATTGTTTTTGGCCAGTATCTAATCATCAGTAACCTCAATCTCAAATTATCTTATTTACATAAATAAATTTAATGCTATTGCTATACTCTAAGATAAATGGTTAAAAATACTGATAATTTTGTCACTATTATACTTATAAAATTGTTACCACAGTATATCTATTTACACAGTATGGTCACTTGTGTCGGTTTCTTTGATCTTTTTGATGCCGTGGGCGCCATTTTGCGGGTCTCCCAAGTAGTCTTTACAATGGGTAAACTTTTGTTTGACAGATCGAAAAGTCCGTTTTACAACAAACAATTTAAGACGCAAAATAAAACGGAACCCAAAGTTTTCCAAAAAAGTAAGAACAAAATTACAAAAACAATTTAAAGTATTATAAATCGTTATTTTATTAAAATTTGTAGAAAACAAGTAAGGTTATGGAGAGAAAAGTTAAATGTCACATTTTCGCAATTTTAGATTTGTAATATAAAATACATGTTATGTAACTGAAATATATTTACTTACATTGTTGCACTTTTAGACAATATGCATTCCCCCTTTTGTAATATGCACTCCCACAACATCCTCAATCGGAGGGATCTCTCGGCACTCCATTATAGGTACTACAATATTCATTTGAAATTTAGCTGATTTGTGTTTACATTTCAGGCAACTTTATAAAAACAAACATGTATGAATATTATTTTATTCATTCAAAAATACAAATACAAGTTAAAGATTATAGATAGGTACCTACATAGGTACTTAACGGTATTTAATTCTAACTCCATAACAATTTTATATTTTTCATGGCTCTTATAAAAACAAATAATAACTAATAGCATTAGAAAGTGAAGAACACAATTGGATAGCATTTTTTGTGAAAATGACAGAATAATAAAATACATAAGTTACCTGTTTCACCAGAGAACAGAAAATTTCATCATTAAATCTACGCAAAAGTAATGATGTCACATATCAGCTGCCCTGCTAGTGTTTCATGATTGAGGTCGGAAACTGTTAAAAACGCAATAGCAAAATCGCCAACATTTTAGCGAGGGCCAATGGCATTTCCATTGCTTATCACCTGCTGTACTTCAAGGAAAACTTGTATGTGCTCTGTGCATGAGTGATACATTCTGTTCTCCCGTGAAATGACTTAAACACAGTTCAAATATAAAATGAAACAGGTTTTTAACATGAACATTAATTACAGTTGCAGAACAAAATGAAATATATCGTAACTGAGGATGCTCTCTTTTTTACTGCTGGCTGCAATACGATCTGCAGGAAAAGCAAAATATATATTGCGTTTATTTAAATCGTTGAAGGAATGCAAAGGATCCTTGAAATACACTGTCTCATCTGGATGAAATTTAATAATGTACTAATAGCATAAAAAATGTACAAAAATACAGGTGTCCAAAAAATAGCGGATAAACTCAATGGTACGTTAGCAGGAATGGTCACCTCAGTATGCGAAAAACGCTAAAAAATTCCAAGTGCCGTAGTTTTCAACAGAAAAAGTCCAAAGTCTGCCTACTCAACTCCTATTACAGTCGTTATGCTGACTAATATTTTTTGATCTTAAACTATTGTGTCACGTTGTATTCATTCCAAGACACAAGGGAACATGTTCTACACGTAACAGACACTCTTAAGGTACACACTCAGAGGAAAGGCTTAAAACATGCATGAGCAAGCTATGGAATATGTAGAGGGAAAACTCAGTGTGTGGGAATAACGCACTCCCCTCTCCACGAAATAACTGCACATTCAAGTCATTGTGTGTGTGGATGAATAGATTATGGATTTGACTTATTCAAACATGTACAGACTGAACTGTGCATTCTTCCCTCTGTTAGTATGGGCTCCTTAAGATGCGTGACATGATTGTAATAGTGAAATGTTACTCAAATCTCGAAGGCTTAAGGGTTACTTACATTGCGAATAAAAACAAGTGCAAACTATGAGTAAATTAATAGTTGATAGTTTTATGGCAATACACCGTAACAAAGTATGCAGCCTGGTTACTAAGGTACAATTACATAGTGGACTAGATATCCCTTGCTATTAATATGGGAGTTACCTTTTACGAGTGCTGCCATATTATTTCTTTCCTATGAACTTTTTTTCCTGCAGAGTTCGTACATTTGAAATTCCTATTTACAAATTTTAAGGTATAATATAATCTCATTCGGCTATACAAATGAATTAAAAACGATTTTGGAAAATCCTGACACGGATGATTTAAATTAAATGTACTAAATAAATTACGATATAGTTTTACTACATTCCTTGATGTAATAAAAGTTGCAAAGTTTTCTTCAAATTTGTCTTCTAAAAGACATATATAAAAATAAAAATTGTCACTAGGCATTAATAAGTTACCAAAAGTATCACACTCTTTATTTTTATATGCTTTAAAATGGCAATAAATTGTCGTTTCATCTAATGTCTCTTGCTCGTTGGCGTATGCATTGCAAGTTTCACATGAATGTTTTTCTAAGCACTTTCGAATTAAGTATCCGCAAGTGTAACGCAATGAATTTTCTTCAACTATTGATGCTTTTTGGTAGTCACAATCGTGTAAATTTAACTGCTTTTCAACAGCTTCGGTTGGCATCAATAAGTCACCTGTGTCTGAATCTGACAAATGTCCCAGTAAGTCTGAAGCCTGCATTAGCAGTTGACTAAAGTCTGCTTCACAATTTTCACTTTCTGTATATAAGGAATCAACAGAAAACAATTTTTTGTATGCCCTTTGAAATTGAATTGGTGTAGGATTTATAGCATTGCCACCTTGTTTCCTTACTGTGCCAAAGAAATGTTCCAGGTCATCTTGGTGTAATCTCCGTGTTAAGATATACTCGAAATCTTCTTGTAAAATATTCCACAACATTAACAGACCTTTAATTGTAATTTTCCAACATCTAATCGATTTGATTTTATTTGTTATATTTTTCCCATTGCGGTCAAAAACAGTGACATTTTCAAAAAAACTGTAACAGTCACTAAGAAAATTCAACTGGAAGGGATCACCTTCAAATGGCTTCTTATATTCAGAACCATCAGTTACTGGACTGGATGAATTAAAAATATCCATTAGCTTATCAAACCTTTCAATAAACTCTATCGTACCGACTGCATCTGGGTGCAACTTTCCAAGGCTGACATATGTTGATAAAGCGGCAGCAACAGTAGCACTCATAACTTGTGTTGCTAAACGTACTTTCATCTTCTCCAAATGTGTAGGATGAATGTGTAAATCTGTCAGTTTTTTTGCCAGTCTGTTATGCAATGTCTTGTCATGGTTATAAAATGTTTCAATAAATGCCCATGATGTGTATTTATTCTCAAAAACAAACCTGTGCTTCAATAAATTGTTTCGTGTAGCCTTCACTAAATGAGGTATATCAAACATATATGCAACTTTTAAATTATTTACATAGAAGTAGGGCTGCTCTGTGCTAATTCCCAATTTATTTGCCAAATGAATATTGTTAGAACCCATGTCATTGACTAACAGAACAACTTTTAATCCAATGTCAAAAGATTTCATAACACATTCCTCAATTATAACTTTCAAGTTTTCAGCAGCACATGTGGTGTGCACCAAATAGTATGCTAGTGGCTGCTTCCATTTTGAAGATATTCCCTTAAGCATAACCACCAATACGTTTAAACAAGGTTTAAGTATTTTTTCCTCGCCCAAATCTTGCAGACCTACAACTTCGTCTTGGCCAATGTTATAAAATAAGTGGGATTTCAATGCCATTTCATCCACACATATTAAACAATATTTGTCCCTTTCTGTAAATGTCTGCATTTTCAATTTTAAGGCTTCCAAAATGACAGCATTGATTCCAGGCTTTATGACTAAGTTTTCAGTCATTCGAGACAAAGTACGCCGCGTTGGGAAGGAGAAGATGTTACTAATACTTTTATAAGCTAATGGACTAGAAAAATAAATAGTCAGGCACATTTTCTTGAAATCATCACTATAACGCCTTCCTTTTGGTCGTTTACCATACAGATCAGCTTGTACTTTCACAACAGCAGCTGCTTCTGGAGGAAGAAATTTGTCACACAATTTTTTGAAATCGGCAACTTTCACATCATCCAACTGCAACTCAGACTTTTGCAACACCTCTTCAGATTTCTTTTGAAGCCTCCTTACTTTATTTTGCAAATATTTTAATTTTGTTCGCATTTTTTCTTTCCGCGGAGTGTGTTCTGTGAATTTCGAACTCGTTTGCACCTCGGTCTGTACGGACTTCATAGAAGTTTGTTCCTTTTCAATTTCAGGGGCTTCAGAAATCTCAGTGCCAAATGGGATTCTTTTTTCCAAATGTTCCTCGGTCATTTTCAACATTTTCTGCTTTCGAATCATTCCCACCAGTTTCTTTGGTGTAGCACCTGAATTTACAGAGAAAAATATAATTTTATCTAATAAATACTTTTGGACTTGTAAAATTATGCACAGTAAATAATTTTCAAGTGCTCAGTGTTTAACTGCTATTGCCATTTGATTTTGAAAAAAATATTTTTATTGCCATTACTTTAATTTCCACAAAAAACCGTAGCGGTCTTATATCGAATCGGTGATGTCGGTGCTCACATATACAGGCCATTTATTATGTGTGGTCTTGGACAGCACCATCAACTTCCTTTCCCTGATCTCCTGACCATCAAGTCAACTTTTTTTAGGTTTCATAGAAAATTGCTAAGCATTTTAAATTGTTTACTGAATGCTTAATTTTTTGTAATACATTTGTACAATTAATCAAAGGATTGTCGAATTGAACTAGGGATGCAACGTTTAAACGTTTAACCGCCCGTGTGGCCACTACCCGTTTAGGGGAACGTTTAAACGAACTGCAAATAAAATTTAGATATCATTAAATTTCAGATAAATAAAGCCGCGGATGGCGAGTGCTAGGCACGCACCTCGTAAGAGCAAAAGAGACGCGGCCACTTAAATATTGCAAAACCGTCCTGTGCTTTTCAAATTGATTGTTTGCATCCCTTTGAGGACTTTCGTCGCCTTCGCCGCAGCCATCATTCAACGGAATATGTATTATTTTATGATTTATAACCCAACTTTCAAATGACGTTTGATTTTTTCTAATTATTCAAGTTTCAAAACAATATTGGTAAGTTACGCGTAGGGTGCGCGTTTAAACGTTTAATATACCTACGCATTTAAACATTTATGAAAAATTGCTAAACGTTGCATCCCTAAATTGAACTACACTTACCAAAATGTTCCATCTGCATACCACTAGTAGATGGTCGTGGTGAAGTCACCGCAGATGTAGTTGCAATCGGTTCTTGAGATTTTCCATTTGACGGAAAGTTAGAATCTGTAATTGATGATAGAAAACATGGTTGTGATTTGTGGCACAGCAAGAATTCAGATTGATAATATATAGAATATTCTATTTGTCTATAAACTGTATGCATTACAGAGCATGAATATGTAGTAGCTACTGAGCAATACCATAAAGTAAGCATCGAGTATCGATACCAATAGAGTATTAAAGAGTACTGAAGTATGTATTGCAATTATTGGAGGATTAAAATAAATTTTAAAAAAATATTAAATAAGATGGCTGAAATCGAAACCAAACCGAAAAATAAGCCGAAACTGATAATTTGGTAGGTGTCTACCGAAGGGGTGCCACATCCAAAATTAGGTGTACAAATTAGAAGTATCAAAGATTACTAAAAAATATTATATTATAAGTGAGTAAGCACAAAAAATTTATTACCTGTATCATCAGCGACATATTCTGCTTGTACAGCACTAGTGGAGGGTTGTGGAGAAGTCATTCCTGTAATTGTGGCAGTTGGAGAGAATTCTTCATCTTGTAAATGTAAAACAGGTGTTGCATGTCCTTGCAATCGATTTCGCAAGTCATTTAAGAACATACTATCTTTGAAATGTATGCTGCACACTCTGTAACTGCTATTGTACATCTTAGATGGTCCAAGTTCTTCGAACACACTCAAATAATTGCATGCCACAGCCCAATCCCTGCACCTAAATCAAAACAAGCTTGCATAATTTTGCATGGACATCATAATAATTATCATAGTCTAAAATGAAATAAAATGAAACGATGAAATAAAATTTTTTAGAAGGTAAATAAATTAACATTACCTGACAAATAAAACATACAAAAACGTTTGCCTACATACCTGTTATGATCTTTTGGAAATCGAAATAAAGATACTCCTTTAGTATCACTTGCATTAAAGCAGTTTCTTACGGCACATTTCTTTACACCTCTCTTTCTGGAAATCATTTTAAAACTACCCAAACAAATCCGCAAATCGAAGATAAACGCAAAGTTACCACTTTACTACAGTCTAACACAAATTATAAAGTTAATAAACACAACGTTAATAACACACTTAAACTTATCAAAGCATAAGAAAGGATTAAACACGAACACAAAAGTTCCAAGAACAAAGCATGTCACGTAAACATATGCTAGACGTCATAAACAAGGCAGCCATCTTCCTGGTCTCCCAAAATCGATTTTGCGCACAAAAATATAGGATCACGAAATCTGATAAGAGACTTTACTGTGTAAATAGATATACTGTGTTGTTACCATTAACTGTTTGCATTATTTCATACTACATAATAATATTTAACTTGATAATTTTTTTTTGAAATATACCTGGCTTTATTCCATTCAATTTCGTTGGCGCGTGAAGTTAATCCTCCAATGAAAGTGGAAAGCAATAGCTGTGTTATTGGTCGGCGGCAATTAATCAAAAGGGAACTCAACATGGCGGCCATTATGGCGGCCTGTATACCCAAGTCTGTTTCTGATGCTAACTTGATATCTATATATATTTTTAAATCTGTGCCTGTGACTAACTTGTACCGAATTTCATTGATGAAAGTACCTCAAACGGTTCAAAAATTAGTATGGGGGAACGGACTTTAGTCGGGCACTGTATAATGTGTTGCACAAAAATACCTATCATTTATGATCAAAAATGTAATGCGTTTATTTTATAAAATCGTGAGATTTTGTGCCAGTTCGTGAGATCTGGCATCCCTGAAATATTTATCAGATAATTCGGGAGATAAGTGGCGCGTCACAAACGTCAGATTTTCATTCCAAACAAAACAAAGCCACGTGCTTTCTGACGTTTCAACCTAACCTCTGAAATATAATTATAGTTGTTTTCAAGTTTTTACACGTAAGCCCAACACACAAATTGAAAATAAACTGTTTTCACTGCAAAACGTCTATAATTATATTGCAAAAACTAGTTTAAGACGTTGTAAATAATATCGATAAACGTCAAATGGCACGTGCTTTTGTTTTGTTTGGAATGAAAATCTGACGTGTGACGGAGGCACTTAGGTCCCGAATTAATAGTATAGAGCCAGAGAGCTCCAATGGCTCATTAAGCCTTCAATTACGTATTTGGTTGGATTATTATTAGGAATTTAGATTTAGACAGTCGTTTTCTTTAATAATCTGTAATGATGACACACGTAGACCACTTATCTTTTTGAAGTGAAACTTTCTTTAGCGGCTCCTAGAAAATTGCCCGAGAATTGAGAGTAAAATTTCAAGGTCGCCTCACGTTTTCGAGCATTTCGTTACATGAGAGAGACGAAAGATATGACGTTGAGAGAAGGAGAAAGAGAGTTACCTATACATGCGTGAATAGCTGAGATACCTACATATATACGTATATCACGTTTTATAATTAATACTTCGTGTTTTGTGATTATTTACGTTTATACGTTTGTGTCCTGTGAATATTCGATTATATCCGTGAACAGTTATTATGGAAGTATACATATTTAGAATTTTAATGATAATGACGTTTGTATGCTTATATTGCGACAAAAAACGACTGAACGTTCCCGTGAAATGCTCTGTGTATCTCTCACAGTAAATCTTTCTCAGAAGTTTCACTTCTATCACGTATACGGTGCTATATACAGTTTGTCTACCTGATAGAGGTTTCCTACCTCGAATATTTGTTGATAAAAAAAAATACCACTAAAATTGCATTCTTTTGTGGTGGACACTGATTACCAAAAACCACGGAGTAAGATATACAGGGTGTCCCATTTATGCTTCAAAAAAATGATGTGCAAGTTCTTCAAGTTAAAATAATGGGGGGTTTGTCATATACTTAATTTTTTCTCTTAGACACCTGTTGGCTGAGATACAAGGTGTTAAAAGTTCTGCAAAAAAATGTTAAATTCAGCATAGCTTAAAATCTAAAAGAGATTTTTATTTCAAATTGTACAATGCAATGCTTATTTGTTTCAACTGACGTAAGCACAAGCCTACTTTATTTTACATGCCCATTTGCACCCAAAATTTCAACATTAATTATCTCGAAAACGGTGAGTTCTACAGACCTTTTATAAGTAAGAACAATTTTTGAGGAAACAATGGTAGATTTCAAAATTAAACAAAAAACTTGCAAAAACCAGCGACATGCCATTTATTTTTCAAAAAGGATATTAACTTCATCCATTTAGTACGCCACTGGGTTATTTTTTTTATTGATTGCACTATCAAAAAGTAGGCAAGGAAAAATAAGAAAGGTGAGTACAATTTGAAATAAAAATGGCTTTTAGATTTTAAGTTATCCTGAATTTAACATTTTTTTGCGGAACTTTTAACACCTTGTATCTCAGCCAACAGGCGTCTAAGAGAAAAATTTTTTATGACAAACCCGCATTATTTTAACTTGAAGAACTTGCATATCATTTTTTTAAAGAATAAATGGGACACCCTGTATATACAAGGTGTTTCTAAATTGAGTACCATAAATTTAGGAGATTGTAGAGAAAGTTAAAATAACACTAAAACCTTTATATAGTTTTGTACAAAAACGCTTCCCTTCCAAAATACAGAGTGTTATAATGTCGACTGGCGTATCAGTTATTTAGCTATATCTGTAACTAAAGCAGCCTGAGAAATCTTAATTTTTGCGGGCAAGTGCTACTCAAAACTACAGATAATCCATCAATATTTTAAGTGTAATACGACAATTCAATGGCGTAGGAAAAGGGGTCGTGTAATACCTTTTTGTTAATAAAAAGTTTGAGGTTAGGTTTTTTGGAAATATCATTTTATTTTTAGATTCTCTAATCAAAATACTACAAACAAGATTATCTTTTTAAATATCTCTAAAGTCGTTTGTTTTTGAAATATTTGAGGTTTATGTAGCAGTGCTCATGAGAACTGGGGGTATTACTAGGGTGACCAGACGTCCCGGTTTTCCGGGATTGTCCCGGTTTTTAGCAAATTGTCCCCCCGTCCCGAGAAAAAACATCGGGACGTTAATTTGTCCCGGTTTTGTATTTTTTTATTTGTATGGGAATTAAGTTCTTCCAACACACGTGGCCTACGCGTCGGCTACTTCCAAAATTTGTAAAAACACGATTACTCAATTCTTGTTGTTAATTGGTCGACGGTGGCGTTCGGCTGACGCGAAGGGGAAATGCCGCCTGTCGGGTCGGTTCATCAACATTCAACTTCAACAGTCGGAAGTGTTGCCAACCCTACCGAAATTTCGGTAGATCTACCGATTTTATATGTTATCTACCGATCTACCGAAATGATACATAATTCTACCGAAATTTCATTTTTTAATTATACAATCATTAAGAAATAATCGGAAATTGCGCACAGATCATAATTCGTAACGCTTTTGCGTTTTTCCTTTCTTCTTTTGGCAACTCGTAAGGTATCATTTTAGTACAGCGGTACATTATAGTTATGCAAAAAACCTAGAACCAAAACAGAAACAAAGCCGCCGTGCGCCGCGATTCAGAGGCACCTTCGCAAGGATGGCTTTATTTAAAATTCCTACTCATTGTTTTCCTCTTTAAATCCGAATCAACCGAATCTACCGAAATCAACCGAAATTTGGCAACAAAGCTTCCGAAATATTTACGACTGGGGTTGGCAACACTGATCAGTCAACAGTCAGTCGGCTGCTGATTGCCAAAGTGTGAGGGCCGAATGCCGACGTGGAGATGCTGGTCAGATTCCGTTTCGTTTTTTTCTTCATTTA
Source organism: Xestobium rufovillosum (assembly GCA_963966045.1). Taxonomy (NCBI): domain Eukaryota; kingdom Metazoa; phylum Arthropoda; class Insecta; order Coleoptera; family Ptinidae; genus Xestobium; species Xestobium rufovillosum. The sequence goes on from OZ014496.1 coordinate 20,301,114, forward strand.
GGTAAAACGTAGGTACCTTTACTTGATTTTGCTCTGGCGTATTGTTATTGTGCGTTATTTGAAGAAACAAAAAAGGTAGGCAATTTTTTTATAAATTTGTTTTAGAATTTAGTCCAGTCAGTCATTAGCAGTCAGTCTCGGTGAAATCAAAGCACAAAGTTGAATTTAATATATATAAATATTTATTTATTTACTTTATTTACTCTACTTGTGATCTCATATGTTTTTGTTTTAGTTGCGAACTTATATGTATGTTATAAACTGAACTGAATATATAATATGTATCGAGTTGTGTTATTTTTTTTAATAATTAAGTATGGTTGCATAAAATAATTTTTCATCAAAAACCAGAGGTGCTTCGAAAATTAATATTAAAATATTAGCCAGTCGCCAGTGGCGCCAGTGGGGGGGGGGGGGGGGGGTCGCGTTTGTGTCCCGGTTTCGTAAACTGGAGATCTGGTCACCCTAGGTATTACCTATTTATGGTTGATTTGCGAAAAAGAAAATCGCGTATGATTGCTACATGTTTTTGTAGGTACCTTCGTAATTTATACCTGCAAGCACTTCTAGATGATTTTGTTATCAAGTTTTACATAATTAATGATAATACAGCACCGAATACAGCAAAACAAAGACAATATTTTAATAGCACTGCCACATAAAATCGTGCATATCTCGAAAACGAAAGACTCTAGAGATATTTGAAAAGACTATCTTTTTTGCAGTATTTTGATTAGAGAATCTAAAAATAAAACGATATTTTCAAAAAACCCAACCTCAAACTTTTTATTAACAAAAAGGTATTACAAGACCCCTTTTCCTACGCCACTGAATTATCGTATTACACATAGGATATTGCTGGATTATCTGTAGTTTTGAGTAGCACTTGCCCACAAAAATTTAGATTCCTCAGGCTGCTCTAGTTACATATATATGTAGCTAAATAACTGATACGCCAGTTGGCATTATAACACCCTGTATTTTGGAAGGGAAGCGTTTTTGTACAAAACTATATAAATGTTTTAGTGTTATTTTAACTTTCTCTACAAACTCCTAAATTTATGGTACTCAATTTAGAAACACCTTGTATATAATATCTTACTCCGTTCAAAAAACTAAAATAAACCTTGAATTTTTATGTGTTAAATTATGGTTTAAGCGTTGACTGATTATAGTCAATCGACGGTTTAAGTTTCACAAATTGTAAAGCGATTTATTTAAATTTGAAGAAATCAAGCCATCTGGATAACGAAATAGAATAATCGCCGCCACTGATATCTGTTGGTCTTGTCTACTTTCTGCGTCTTGTCCGTAGTTCATTCGTTTTAGTGTCATTTGTCAAAAATAATGACTTTCTAACACGTGACACTCAAATAAATTTATTTGAGTGCTTTCTGTGTAGAAAATGTCTGCTAGCGACTTAGTTAAAACTGAACTAGAAAGTGAATGGAAAGAAATAGAAATGGATGAAAAAATTATAATTGATCAAGAGTCCCATGTTGGGCCACATATTTGCATAGAGGTCGAAAAGGTAGGCAATTTCTAAATTTTGTGGGTTTAGACTCCATATTTTTTCAAGAAAACTCATGAAGGCACTTCTTTACAGAAAGTGTCTTTTTCCGATTTAGTTAAAACTGAAGTAGAAAATGATTGGAATGATGAAGAAGTAGAAGAGCAATTTATAATTAATCAAGAGGAGTCGATAAACGAGTCAGATTTTTGCATAGAAGATCAAAAGGTAGGCAATTTTGGAATTTTATTACACATGAAAGATTTTTACGATATAATTTCTTAAAGTGTGATTAGCTCGGTGATTAGTATCCAATTGTCAAAAGTACATCGAATATATTTCATTTTCAGGCCAATGCTTTCTCTAATATAAACAATGAAGCGATAAAAAGTGAACAGACGGAAATGCTGGAAGTAAAGAGAAAAGACAGGATAGACAAATTCAGATTTCCTAATTGTTCGAAAATATTCAGGGATAATTTGAAAACTCATTCGACAGTACATACAGGTGAAAAACTGCACAAGTGCAATATATGTCAAAATGAATTTCATAATATAAAGAGTCATTTGATGTGCCACGCAGGTGAAAAGCCCCACAAATGTGAAATATGTCTAAAATCATTCACTCGATTGTCAAGTCTAAAGAACCATCGGATGTGCCACACAGGCGAGAAGCCTCACAAATGTGAAATATGTCTAAAAGCGTTCCGCCGCCTCTCAACTTTAAAGAACCATCGGTTGTGCCACACAGGAGAAAAGCACCACAAATGTGAAATATGTGTAAAAACATTCCGCCACCCCAAGTCTCTAAAGATCCATCAGATGTGCCACACAGACGAAAAGCCGCACAAATGTGAAATATGTCTCAAAGTATTTAATCAACTCTCATATCTAAAGAACCATCGAATGCGCCATGCCGCCGAAAAACCCCACAAATGTGAAATATGTCTAAAAACATTCTGCACACTTAGAAATCTAAAGAACCATCAGGTGTGCCATACAGGCGAAAAGCCCCACAAATGTAAAATATGTCTCAAAGCATTTAGTCAACTCTCAGGTTTAAAGAACCATCAGATGTTCCACGCAGGCGAGAAACCTCACAAATGTGAAATATGTCTAAAAGAATTCCATCAACTCTCAACTCTAAAGACACATCTGATGTGCCACCCAGGTGAAAAGCCCCATAAATGTGAAATATGTCTAAAAGAATTCCGTGCACTTAGATATCTAAAGAACCATCGGATGTGCCACACAGGCGAAAAGCCCCACAAATGTGAAATATGTCTTAAAACATTCCGTCAACTCACAAATCTAAAGAACCATCTGAAGTGTCACACAGGCGAAAAGCCCCACAAATGTGGAGTATGTCTTAAAACATTCCGTCAACTCTCAACTCTAAAGGATCATCTGAAGTGCCACACCGGCGAAAAGCCGCACAAATGTGAAATATGTCTAAAAGAATTCAGTGCACTTAGTTATCTAAAGAACCATCGGATGTGCCACACAGGCGAAAAGCCCCACAAATGTGAAATATGTCTTAAAACATTCCGTCAACTCACAAATCTAAAGAACCATCTGAAGTGTCACACAGGCGAAAAGCCCCACAAATGTGAAGTATGTCTTAAAACATTCCGTCAACTCTCAACTCTAAAGGATCATCTGAAGTGCCACACCGGCGAAAAGCCGCACAAATGTGAAATATGTCTAAAAGCATTCAGTCAACTCTCAACTCTAAAAACCCATCGGCTGTGCCACACAGAAGAGAAACCCCACAAATGTGAAATATGTAAAAAAGCTTTCTGTCATCTCTCAACTCTAAAGAACCATTTGAAGTGCCACACGGCTGAAAAGCCGAACAAATGTGAAATATGTAACGAAAGATTCCGTTTTCTCCGAAGTCTAAAGCATCATATGAAGTGCCACAAATAATAAATACTTAAATGCATCAAATTTCTTCCGTTAGCGAGCGAATCTAGCAGATCATGTGAAGAGGGACACAGATAAGAGTTTTGTAGATGATTCACTTTTTTAAAAATCTGTTCTGTCACTACATATAAAAATCGCGTATATTGCATTTCTTGCACTCTTCAGATTATGCAGAAATAAATAATAATAAAGAGATAAATTAATTATCAAAATAGGTATTTTATAGAAAATTTCTTTTCAGTATCTGACTATTTAACATTTGCAAACAAATTCTAGTCTTGCATCTAATTCGTTGTTTATTGTAACGAAATTTTTATAAAATTTTGTTCCTAAACCAAAGATTATACTCATTTAGATGTAAAAATGATTAAAATTTTGTTGCTTAATTTTAGGAAGCACTGAAACATTCCATTTCGCTGCAGAATTTATTCGGGGACAAGTAGCAAAAATCCATGCCCCTCGCAGCTGCATGCTGCACGTGTGTTAAACAGAGATATATCCCGACTTTTATTACGTCTGCGGCATACGAGGGAAGATTTTTATTATTTTCTTTCTCGGTTAATGTGTGCCCTAGGTGAAAAAGGTAAAAAAACATGGGTCAAATATTTTGACAAGTTCTTTCAAATTACGAAATAAAAAAAGTTTTCCGGTTGTTTATTGATTGTTTAATAATTTTTGATGACGAAATAATATCTCACAAGTTCTTAACTGTACGAATAATGGTGGTTATTTATTTATTTGAAAATACATCCAAAGAAAATGTAATAATACGGTTTTCGCTCTAGAGAGAGCGAGAGTAGGAAGAAAATGTGTGTCCGAATAATGACGTGTAATAATCGCCGCCACTGGTAATAATCTAGAGTACTGAGTACTTGACCTGAGAGCCTGAGGCGTCTGAGCAGTTCGGTCGTATTTCCATGATGGTTTGAGCTTTTAGTTAATCAATGCTTGGTGCTCCATGCAGGCCCTCCAAGCGCTTATGGGACAGGGTTTTCAGATTGGGGGTTTTGCCCCCAAATTTGGGGTATTTTTTATATGTTGGAGGAATTTTTGGGGGTCTGATGCATTGGGAGGATTTTTGGGAGGGGCAAATGATATTTGGGAGATATTTTGGGGGGTAGAAGTAACTAACATCATTTCAGGATTATTCTCCTCTGTATTTAACAAAATACTCCAATTCTCTCCACATACTCTCATTTTAAAGAAATTAAAAAATTAATATAAATTGCACCGGCTACAAATTTCACTGCCCATCTTCCCTACCGAGAAACAACAAAATGAACCCTAGTATCTACTAAATAATCCCATCTGTTGCTATAATTTGGTTTACAATAGTTTTATGGATCATCCCTATTGTAAAGTATGAGAATTTTGTATTTTCCAGTTTGCCGCTAATGCAACACATGCTTCGTTATCATCTGATCATCTCACTCTATCCCTGCTGTAGATATGGGAAGGCGATGTTTTCTGTCTCAATAACGACCGCTTCATACCAGTCGGCAACTAGTCATCGAATTCTACCTGGGGGATGAGGGGTAGGAAATAGAAAGCGGAACACAGAGTACCAAAACATCGCGTCGGGTCGATTTATAGAATTCTATCGTGACAGAGTCCCACTGCAGCTTGGAAAAGGCAAGCAAATACGCGAATTCGCTCTGAAATTGTTATGCGCAGTTGATATTTCACGCAATGCGCACAATCCAAAAAAGGGTTTCAAAATTTTCTTGAATTCTTGATAGTTGATGCAAGACTTGAGTGCATTTAAGTTTCCTTTCAATATATTTCAATTCTACTTGTTAATACAAATTATTGTCTTCCATAGAACATCTTGTAAAAAATACGAACATAACCTACAATTTTGACAACAAACTGACAATGTAAATGCTTCTTCACTTCCATCACAAATTTAAGCCGATGTGAAATTGAATGTAAATGAAGCTTTAAGTAATGCGCACATCCGACCGTATTGGAACAAAATTTCAGGGGACCATCGGCCGGAGCAGTAGTCGCTCCCTATTCGGGACCCAAGTGCCTCCGTCATACGTCAGATTTTCATTTCAAACAAAACAAAAGCACGTGCCATTTGACGTTTATCGATATTATTTACAACGTCTTAAACTAGTTTTTGCAATATAATTATAGACGTTTTGCAGTGATAACAGTTTATTTTCAATTTGTGTGTTGGGCTTACGCGTAAAAACTTGAAAACAACTATATGTAATTATATTTATGTTTCAGAGGTTAGGTTAAAACGTCAGAAAGCACGTAGCTTTGTTTTGTTTAGAATGAAAATCTGACGTTTGTGACGCGCCACTTTTCTCCCGAATTTAAATTCGATGAAATCAAGGCATCTGGATAACGAAAAAGAATAACCGCCGCCACTGATTGTTCTTGACTACTTTCTGCAGCTTGTCCGTAGTTCATTCGTAATAGTGTCATTTGTCAAAAATATGGTTACCTATCACTGATATCTTCAGTGGTTCAGAGGAAGATATAGAAAATAGGTTAAGCCCACATACTTGATAAATATACCGCCTTTGGACCATTGCGCATCAATTCCGGTCATGCAATAAAAAGGGATAGAAAATTACGCCATTTTTACATACTCGCGGTTGATTGGTGGATGTGGTCCAATCAAATCTGGAGTTGCTTGCTGGCTCAACAACTGACAAGTGTCAAGTAACAACCAAAGAAAATATTGTTTGTTTAGTTACTTATGTTCTTTGGTTTCACGTTTTGAATGTGGTTTAAAATCCCATACATTTATTATTCTGATCAGTTGGAATAGTTTAAGTGTTATTTTTTTGTGTGAAGTTTTCATCTCCTAGTGCACCCATATACCTGCTGTTCCTTTTGGAATCAAACTCGTTTAAAACTAATATAATTTTGACGTAAAAATATAGATTGTGAATGTTTCCTGAGTCAGCCTTTTTATTCCACGTGATTGGAGCCCGATGTTTTGACTTGGAAGCACAGTTGCTGAAGCCACCGAGACCCAGGTTGCGGACATACAAACAGAGCACGGGATCATCGTGATTTGTGCGTGGAACTGGACTAGTTCATTTTTATTTGTATCAAACATGCACAATAAATTGTGATTTTTATGTAATTTGTCGAATTTTTCAATTGCTATTCTTACAAGGTCAATAAAAATACAGTGGAACTCCCATAAGTCAAATTTCAATCTCAAGGGACGCAAAAAAATTGAGTTAAAGAAACTTTGAGTTTAAGAACATTTTATTAAAATTTCCATACATTGCATTATTCACAAAATAACATATAACGTAACTATACATAATATACCCATACAAAATGAAGGCTATTACAATTCTGTAACCAATCAAATCATTGTTTAATAAAAAAGTGTAATTTTGCACTGTTTTTGATGACATAACTGTTCATTTTCACAAAATTGCTGTACAGACCTTCACTTGCACACAAAAAATTAAAAATGTTACAAACTGTCACCTAACTGCTTAGTTGTTGGTATTGTTATCCCAGTCTCAACGCCTTCACTTTCATTTTCTTCGTTGCCTTCGCTGTCGGACATTTCGCAATTAGACGAGTGACATTTTAAACTAGACAAAATGTCATCATTAGTCGGAAATTCTGCAATTTGGATGTCGTCGTCGATGGCAATGTTCTTCTACGTCAATATCTTCCATCTGTACCGATTCCCTGTATTTCGCAAGCGTTGCCTTTAATTAATATCTTCCATTTGTACCGATTCCCTGTATTTCGCAAGCGTTGCCTTTAATTCAATAAGACTAAGATCATCTTCATCCAACGAATGATCTTCATTTTCACGAATGTCGGGAGAATCCGGCTTTCTTAAAACAATTCTGAATTGTTGTTGCTGAGACATCTGTATCCCATGCTCTTGATATTTCTCTAATAGCATCTAAAGTTACCGCTAATGTTCTATGATCCTCCATGGCAGCGATAGTTTGTTTCAGAATCCATTTCCGGTAATTCATATTCAGGTTCAAAGTATGAGAACTTGATTGACTGGAAACTCTCATAATGTACTGCTCAGCGAAGTTAATGAGTCTAGAGCTCTATATGTACATACCTATAATCAAATTGTTAATATAATAACAACTTTGTACGACTAGACACAAAATTTTCTTCTTACAAAAGAAAATATAAATTCATGTCCAAAATACCTGCTCTTACCATATATTACAAAGTTACATTCTCCGTGACAAGAAGCTTTATTAACAACAATGTGCTTATCAAAATATTGTGGTTTCTTCTTACTGAAAATTCTTGGGTTATGTTGTTTGACAGCTAAAGTAGGTAAAAATGGCGCCAAGGTCAAGTTTCAATTTTACGAGTGTAGTTGCACTCTCTCAAGCGATATAGTGATCTATATATGTGGTTAAGCCTAAGGGTTAAGCAGTTGAAAAATGAATGCCTCAGAGTAACTTTCTATTGGTCGACGGTAACCAATGAATAGCGGGCTTAGTATGGCGGCCTCTATATCCTAGCCATTTTCTGGTGCTAAATATGTATCTATAATTATGTCTATATTTTTTAAATCTGTAGGACAGTTACTTACCAACCTTCGCTCTTTTCTGTCTTGTAATGACAGCTGTCAAATATGTTGGAAAAGTAATCATTTAAATAGTTAATTGTAATTCGTAAACTATTTGTATGTATATTACCTAGTACCTACTCCCAGTATGATTTATAAGTGATAATGTGTAATGTAAAGACCAACATAAATAATGACTGTGCCAGGAAAACTTATAGGTTATTCCAAACTAAACAATTCACAAATTGTAAACCATTATAAAAATTTCTTCTCTGCATTATTTGTGATATTACTTGTCTCGATAATAACAGCATTGTCTATACAGTTCTGGACATATACTAGTGAAACACGAGCAAAATATCGGAGCATAGAACTTGAAGATGTACATAATTTACCTGAGGTGAAACTTAAGACTGGACAATATTCCCCCACACCATATAAGCCAACATGCACTTTTTGGGATTGTTTCAATATATATTTATGTGGACGAACAGGTCACGATAGGATTGCGGTTTATGTATATCCTTTAAAGAAATATATTGATGAAAGTGGATCACCAGCATCAGGCGTTATTTCCAAAGAGTATTTTACGATTTTGGAGACTGTTGTTAAGTCAAAATACTATACAGCAAACTCGCAAGAAGCCTGCATATTTCTGCCCTCTATTGATACGTTAAATCAGAATAGACTGAATCTCAATGTTACTTCTGCAGCACTGGAATCATTACCATTGTAAGTTTCACTTTTTCATTTCTTTCAAGTAATAATTAATAATGGGCCGTTACATAATTGTTAAATTTCTTTTAGCTGTATTGTAGAAAATTGTATTTTTTAATTCAAAAAGTTAATCATCTTTTCATGTATCCACAAATCCACATGCCATTATTTTTAAGCAGGGTGTCATAACGGCTGGAACAAATTTAATGAGAGGTAGAGCGGCCCAGAATAGAATGAAAAATCTTTTAAACTCATTCTGATTTTAAACCCATGCCTCAGAATATAAGTAACAGAAGTGATAGTTAGCGAATTCCCACTGCCTTTTTTTGCGCCATTATTCTGGTGGTATTCTTACCAGCATATGTATTAAAATGATCCTAATATCATTTTTTCTGGGACGCATACTTTCAGTATCTTTCGGAAGCTGAAAAAACTATGCTTTTATATATTGTTCTTGTTGCACAACTTGACACAATGCTCTCAGTTCCCCCTTTTAATTAGGGTCCTAATGTCACCCTGATCAATTTGGTCCCATTCTTCTTCAAGCACCGTAGCAAGCTCTACCAAACGCGCATCCGAATCCGTCTACCTACATGTTCTATGGGATTCAGCTGCAGGATGGTCAGTTCATAAGCATCATGCCAACTTCATTCAGATACTCGTTGGTGATTACTAGCATGGTGCAGGCAGGTGTTATTATCCAAACGGGCTCACATTCATGATCATCCAGAATGATGTTCATGTACCTTCCTAAAGTCATACTACCTCCATTAATCACTACTTGCTCTGTATGAGCATCACTGCTTATACTAAGCCAGACCATAACAGAGCCTCCTCACCTCGGTAGCTGGTTCTTTCAACGATATTGCACTAGGCCACCGGGAAAATTGCGCTCCCAGCCTTCTTCAAACTCTCCCACGATGATCCGGAGATCTCAAACAGAATCTTGGTTACATGAAGGTGTGACCGGTTTCGAAAAATAACCGGTCATTGAATCATGACCGTGACTGGTTAATTTAATTGGTCATATGGTCGCAGTTTCATAACTGGTTAACATTGAAGAAGAAATGAGCACCATTGACATAGAATTAATGACCGTGATCCTTTAATAGCCAGTCAATTTAATCAGTTGTATGGTCGCAGTTTCATAACTGGTTAACAATGAAGGAATAAGCACCATTGACATAGGAAATAAATAACGCAGTTGCAACTAAGGAAATTCTGTCTTTGCCGCAACAATTTTGTTTCTAGAGGACATCATGGAGTCAAAAGTAGAAAAATATTCATGGTCGTTTAATGGCTGTGACCAGTTAAATGATCTGTCAATTTAATCGGTTATATGGTTGCAGTTTCATAACTGGTTAACATTGAAGAAGAAATGAACACCATTGACATAGGATTAATGACCGTGGTCATTTAATGGTCGTGACCAGTCAATTTAATCGGTTGTATGGTCACAGCTTCATAATTGGTTAACGTTGAAGAAGAAATGAGCACCATTGACATAGAAGATAGCACAGCTGCAACTCAAGGAAAGTCTGCCTTTGCCAAAACAATTTTTTTTCTAACGATGCCATGGGGTCAAAAGTAGAAAAAAATTCATAGGAAAGTGAAATTTACAAAGAAATTGACATTTTGAAATACTGGGAAGGTTCGCAAGAGAAGTATCCAGAACTTTAAAAATGAGCAAAAAAGTACTTATGCATACTAGCCGCATCAACACCAATAGAAAGAGTATTTTCTACAGCAGGAATATCATGTCTACTAAAGGAAGCTCCTCGGGAAGCTCCCTCCTCCCAGAAAACGTGGTCATGCTTGTTTTTATATCAAAATAGAAAAATGTATAAATCTTTAGACATATAATGTAAGTCAATAAAACTATATCTGATTAATGTTCTTTTTACTCAGTTGATATATTACGACTATACAGGGTATCCCACGACGACCTTACACGATCTGTATATAGAACAGTATATATAGTAAAATTATATAAATTTGCACAAATAGGTAATTGAGGATGCTCAATTCGACTAAAATATTTTTGACTTTCTGCGACTTCCGGTTATACCGGAAATAGACAGCAACTTCCTTATTTTAAATGGAATGCCCACATTTTTATTACGGATTTAGATTTTTGGTAGAATTTTAAGGTCACCTTATGCAAAACATCATATGTGTAAAGTGCACCCTCTTGGAGATATTAGACGTTAAAAATCGTCATTTTTCAAATTTCATCAATTATAGCTTGGAAACGGTACGAGATAAAGAAAAATGATTTACCTGTCCCTATCCTAGTTTTTAATTCTCTATCTAATGGGTCTGGAAAATACGCATCCCGATTAGAAACTTTTTGTCATTTTTTGACCAATCAGGAGGCAGTATTTTCCACACTCAATAGATAGAGAATTAAAAACTAGGATAGGGACATGTAAGTCATTTTTCTTTATCTCATACCGTTTCCAAGCTATAATTGATGAAATCTGAAAAATGACGATTTTTAACTTCTAATATCTCGAAGAGGGTGCACTTTACACATATGATGTTTTGCATAAGGTGACCTTAAAATTTGACCAAAAATCTAAATCCGTAATAAAAATGTGGGCATTCCATTTAAAATAAGGAAGTTGGTGTCTATTTCCGGTATAACCGGAAGTCGCAGAAAGTCAATAATTAAAGTATGCATACACATTTAAAAAAAGAAAAAACACATAATGACTGAAACTAAGTACAAAGGGGCAGACCTTTCCAAAGAAGTTGTAGTATAATACTGTTTTCTTTTTCTCGTTTTATTTACTACTGTCTTATTAGGATAAAGTAGGTAGAATAAGTAAGTTAGTAAGTAGGCTGAAGACTGGATTAAATTAAGAATTTATACTTTTATGTATGAAATATGGAACTCGGGTAGAATCTTTGTATTCTAAGAGTTTATTACTTATTCATTTGTATGAATTTTGTTAATAAAGACTTTGAATTAAAAAAAAAAAAATAAATAAATATTTTAGTCGAATTGAGCATTATCGATTACCTAGTTGTGCAAATTTGTGTAACTCTACTAAACACACTTTTCCATATACAGATCGTGTAAGGTCGACGTGGGATACCCTGTACATATTACTACATGCTATGCTACTATATTACTATTTATATAAAGCCATTATGATGACCGGTTACGGCGACTCGTTATATTAACCGATTGGTTATCATAACTGGTTATATTAACAGATTGGTTATAATAACTGGTTATATTAACCAGTTACAGCACTTTCAAGACTGACGGTAATTTACTAAATTGTAACCGCTTGTAACTTTTTTGCAGTTGGTTTGGAGGCCAAAATCATATACTTTTCAACATGGTATCAGGTGAATCGCCAAATTTCTCTCCTGTTATTGAAGTGAATTCTGGAAAAGCAATAATAGCAGGTTCTGATTTTGATAGTTTTACCTATAGAGTTGGGTACGATATAGTCCTGCCCTTGTATAGTCCACTTGCAAAGTTTGGAGTTCCACAGACATTTCAGAATATTAGGTAAATATTCATTCTTGAAATCATTGTTAAGTACCTACTTACATTTTTTACTAGGAATAGAAGTAACTTAAGATACAAGGGACACCAGAAAAGTTCAATTTATGTAGTTTTACTTTATATAACCTATTAAACATGTATAAATTTGTAGAAGGAGAAAAAAATCTACCAACTTTTTTTACTTGGATATTATGTGTTGACAATTTTAATTTCGTTTCAGAAAAAAATAAGTCAATATCATGATCGATCACATTGAATAATCTTAGGGCCCATCTTATTGACACTTTGAAACTCTTTAGACCAGTATTTTATAGTCGGAGAGCAAGGTGTTGCAGTAACACAATCGAGTTTAGAGCTATTTGTGAATGTTATTGGCACAATAACGTCATTTTCCATGTACCATCCATATTCCAGGATGTTTGGAATATTTGGGCTTATTTGCCAAGCCGTTTTATATACAGCACACTGTAAAAAAGCTCTTTTAACATGAAAGTTAAATGCGTTTTCCGTAGGAGGCAGATCTCTGAAAGCAAAACATATCATTTTTCTGATGAGACAAAAATTGGGTTAGTGAGTGATTATCGACGTGAAAGGGTCTCTAGGGGACCGGGACGACAAGAAAGATTACAAACTCACCTGACTTGAATCCTTGTGAACACGTGTGGGATATGCTAAAAAGGGCCATTTTAAATAGAGATAACCCCCCTTTCATCCTTCAGGAGCTAATTTATTGTTGGTGCTCAAGAAGAATGGAACAACATACCGCAGGAAGCCATTAATAACCTTTTTATTAGAATGTACAGACGTGTTGATGTTTTGCTCGAGAACTGAGGAGGATATACTGGTTATTGACATCTTCGTTTCTCACATTTTGTGAAGACTTCGGTCTTTAAAAAAAATTAATTCGGACATTATCTTAAATTTAATTCCTGGCCGTGCACTCCTTCCATGAAAATAACCTTACATGCGATAAAGCATTTCAATGAAATGTAGAATTGAATCCACATATTTGTTAGAATTATTTTTGTTTACGTTTCAAATTAATTCAGGAGGCCAAGAGTTTTGGCTATGTGTGTATTATCAAGGATAAAAGCGCCCGAACCCATGTCGCTACCTATCGACCCATCAGCGCAGCTAGCGCGCACGAATTATTTATGTTTTAACTTGCTGTAACTTTTTTCGGCACCAACATTAATGTTTCGTTTCTTCACCAAAAATAATTTTGAGCCTTTGTCCGTGTTTGGTCTCGCATTGTATATGTTAATTTCGAAAAATAAGATTACTTACCCGGTGCATGAAAAATACATTACACAAATTTGTGGTCTAGCAAGAAACCATTTTTTTTCATAAAATTGGAAAATTTTAGAGGCAACGTGAGTACACTGTGATGATCAGTACACTTCAGTGTATATTCCACGAAAAAAACAGATCTCTAACTCTTTTCGTTGCTGAAATACAACGAGAAAAGAGAGTGTTTAAAACCCATCTTTCAGGCGTTCTGCTTCCCGACTATTACTTTAAAACATCATTACAGTTACAATTGTCAATTATCATGGCTAGGTGGTTTTTCTAGTGTCCCTCGTAGTTCTACTTCTAACAATTAGTGATGCATGTAATTTGTAGACCATGGTTTGTAACGTCCTCGCAATTAGCAATAGATCCGTATTATTTCGAAGAACTGGAACGTTTATCGATAAGTTATCCAGGATTATTAATTCTTGATGAATGTGACAGGCACAATTACTCAATACGATGCGAGGTACAGTCGAGAAAAGTATATTTGTACCCGCAAATATTACAACAAAGCACATTTTGTTTCTTGTTCCGAGGAGAAAGAACGGGTCAGTTAGTTTTGATAGAAGCAATGGCAGCCAACTGCATTCCTGTTGTCGTAATAGACAGTGTCGTGATGCCTTTTCAAGAAGTGATAGATTGGAAACGAGCAGCTATTTTTGTAATGGAACAGTATTTGAATACTGTAATGACTGTACTAAAGAATGTGTCAGAAGAGAAAATAAAAGAGATGCAAAAACAAGTTAAATTTCTGTATGAGAAGTATTTTTCAAACATAAAAGTTATTACAGAAACTACATTGGATATAATTCAAGATCGGGTATATCCGCATACACGAAAGAATTATGATGACTGGAATTTAAGACCTGATGAGGTGAGAACGTCATCTTGAAAATTAATTGTTACTTTACAAACTTTTTCAGATTTTAAAGAATCCACTATTTCTTCCTATAACAGCTCCACGATCTCAAGGGTTTACAGCTGTGATACTCACTTATGACAGGGTTGAAAGTTTATATATTCTTATAAAAAAATTGTCAAAGGTCCCCAGTCTAATGAAAGTGTTGGTAATTTGGAATAACCAGAAAAAAAGTCCACCACCATGTAAATAAATTTTCTTCTAAGTCTCCATACAATCTGAATTTTTAAACATTTACAGTAAAAGAGTTTCCTCAAATTCCTAAACCAGTGGTCGTTATCAGAACACAAGCAAATAAATTATCAAATCGATTCTTCCCATATGAAGAAATTCAAACGGAAGCTGTACTGTCAATCGATGATGATATCGTTATGTTAACAGCTGATGAGCTTGAATTCGGTTATGAGGTTTGGAGAGAATTTCCAGACAGAATTGTTGGTATGTACTCGCTAATCATTAATACTTTCTAATAATTTGGGGTAAAATTAGGTTTTCCTTCTCGTACACACCTCTGGTCTAATATCACTGAAAGTTGGAAGTACGAATCTGAGTGGACAAATGAAATATCGATGGTTTTAACAGGTGCAGCATTCTTACACAAATATTGGAGTTATCTTTATACTACGAGCATGCCTGCCGAGGTGAAAGACTGGGTTGACGATCATATGAATTGTGAAGACATTGCGATGAACTTTTTAGTTGCTAATGTGACAAATAAGCCACCAATTAAGGTACTCCATAAATTACACAGTTTTTGTTGTAGCTAACTTCTAATTCTTAGGTGGCTCCGAGGAAAAAATTCAAATGTCCTGAATGCATCAACAACGAAATGTTGTCTGCAGATCTGGGACACATGGTCGAACGATCAAAATGCGTTGATAGGTTTGCGAAAGCATTTGGACGTATGCCATTAATTTCAGTTGAATTCAGAGCAGATCCAGTGCTTTTCAAAGACCCCTTCCCGGAGAAACTCAAACGTTTCAACGACATAGGCAGCTTGTAGTCAGTAAAAAATTCCGTGCAATACTAATAGTATATAAAGTACTTCCAATAATTAAAGCAATAGGTCTGAACTGTCGGCATTTTAAGCTCACTGTTTCTTGAACTGGTCTGAGTGTTATGTAACTATTACTGCTTGCGTTAGTCTTTCCACGACGCAGCACTCCAGGGAACCAAGAAACTGGAAGCTTCGAATTGAGGCCAGGATCTGTAGATCTGAGATGGACTAAGACCATAGCAGTTGTATAAATTAAAAATCAGTAATAACTAGGGGGTGTTAATATCAGTGAGTGGTCAGTACAAAGCCGATTTAGAGAAGCTAATTTAGGAGCAGCTATAGTAGTCAACTGTTCTCACCCTCCCAGGCAACATCGAGTAGCTCGCCTACAATCGACAGCCAGGAGAGAGTTATGGTGTAAAAACCTGTAATAGTGAATCAACTAATAAAGATAGAATAATCAAATTTGTATATTATTAAAATATCTCGACACAATCAATTATATTTTCTGAAATTAGTAGTTTCTAAATTAGTAATGATTTATAAATAGAGAAATAATTAATAATAAACTTACATTGTTTATACTCGTTCAATAATTCACAAACCACTCTTACCACTCTTACACCTAAAAACAGAATGACCCTAAAATAGAGAATTTACATCTGTTTTTCAGACACAATGTGTGTTCACTCCCTTTATCGGGTGGACCTGCTAATCTCAAGCAACTTTACCACCCATACAACTTCACATTTCTCCCTTCGATGTTACTTTTTTCGAACTGGGCTTAAGAGATCCATACATCTGTAGACATTAAGTAGAAGAGCTAATTTTTGTGTAGGTACTAAAACCCTTCTTCTGATCTTTAAAGCTGTGGATTTATAGATTAGGTTTTTACGAAATATCTGTTTCTTCAGTCCTACCAGAAGTTCCTTATAGATTCAAATATTGATGAAAGTTGAGTCATTTGTGATATACAGAATTTCTCGAATCAAATGTTTTTATTCGTTTAGAATACGATTATAAACACAATACGTGATATGACAGAGGCCAATCATCAAACCTGTTACTGCTCGCGGCAATCCCGTTTAGCAGGATTCATTATCAATTCTTTTTTGAGAAAACAGGAAGAAAATGTGTTGTGCCCAATTGTATTTACTAGCCCAGGCATATTAGGGTTTGACCCTGAAATAAATAATGTAAATCTAAAAATCGGTAGGAATACTTTACTTAGAGTGCTGAACAACATACTAAAAGTCCTAAGCCGTCCTATGCCGGCTTCATGATGAAAAAAGGCATAGGCGGGTATTTCGGGTTTTATACAGGATATTATTATGCGTATCGTGTGTTGCCGTCAATATATACCTTAATAGGTTTATATATCTTACTAGTCATGTATTTTATCTCAATAATAATAATAATAATAATAATAATAGTCTTTGTTCCAACAGAAGTATATTTAGTGTTTGGAAAGAGCTCAAAAAAGTATAAGCAAAATGAAAAAAAAATGTTACATGCAATATATTTTTCTTTTAGAATAAAACACGAAAACTTAGTGTCTACAAAATGAGTAGAGCCGGAACCTAAAACAAATTAAATCTTGTTTTTCTTTCTTTCGTTTTAAGTGTAGTATGGTTGCTTACTTATATTTCGTCTTGATCATCGTCGACTTCAACTTCATATACAGGAGTATCGTTACTGCAGCTTCGACCCCTGCAATATATGCACATCATTGAGCAATCGAGGCCTGCAGTTCTACAGGAACACCGAGCCTCGCATTCAGATTTACACCCACAGGATACCATGCGCAGCAGTTCATCTGGCGCTGGGGGTGAGAGGGTTGTAACAGGCACTAATGTTTCACCACTTTTCTTCCAACCCCAGTCCTCTGAGGGAAGTGAATTTCCCATCCATTCTTGAACCTAAAACAAATTTTAAGTGCAATGAAATGAATCACGCCCCAATTTTTATAAAACAAAAAACATCTCCTACCTGCAAATATGTTCGCAGCGAATGCTGTTCACATGCAGCACTTGTGGGCGGAAGCGTGGCCAATTCAAAGCTTGAAGTGACAGCTTTCCTGGCAAGAGTGCAAGCATATATCTTGCTTCGGAGCTCGTCCAAGCTGGAGTAGGTCTCAGAACTGTAAAGCTCCATGATAAATTTTTCTCCGGCAATTACAATGTCAGATTTTAAAGCTGACGAGTTATTAAAAACAGCAGCAAGATCCTGCATCTCTCTCCAGCTTGGACGAGCTCCGAAGCAGGATATATGCTCGCACTCTTGCCAGGAAAGCTGCCACTTCAAGCTTTGAATTGGCCACGCTTCCGCCCACAAGTGCTGCATGTGAACAGCATTCACTGCGAACATATATTCGCAGGTAGATGTTTTTTGTTTTATAAAAATTGGGGCGTGATTCATTTCATTGCTTAAAATTTGTTTTAGGTTCAAGAATGGATGGGAAATTTACTTCCCTCAGAGGACTGGGGTTGGAAGAAAAATGGTGAAACATTAGTGCCTGTTACAATTACAACCCTCTTACCCCCAGCGCCAGATGAACTGCTGCGCATGGTATCCTGTGGGTGTAAATCTGAATGCGAGGCTCGGTGTTCCTGTAGAACTGCAGGCCTTGATTGCTCAATGATGTGCATACATTGCAGGGGTCGAAGCTGCAGTAACGATACTCCTGTATATGAAGTTGAAGTCAACGATGATCAAGACGAAATATAAGTAAGCAACCATATTATACTTAAAACGAAAGAAAGAAAAACAAGATTTAATTTGTTTTAGGTTCCGGCTCTACTCATTTTGTTGACACTAAGTTTTCGTGGTTTATTCTAAAATAAAAATATATTGCATGTAAAATTTTTTTTATTTTGCTTATACTTTTTCGAGCTCTTTCCAAACACTAAATAAACTTCTGTTGGAACAAAGACTATTAATATTATTATTATTATTGAGATAAAATACATGATTAGTAACATATATAAACCTATTAAATTATACATATATTGACGGCAACACACGATATGCATAATAATATCCTGTATAAAACCCGAAATACCCGCCTATGCCTTTTTTCATCATGATGCCGGCATAGGACGGCTTAGGACTTTTAGTATGTTGTTCAGCACACTAAGTAAAGTATTCCTACCGATTTTTAGATTTACCATTTACATTATTTATTTCTAGGTTTCGGTGAAATTTAATCTAATATGCCTGGGCTATACTACCCATTATTAGGCCTGTGCGATTATTACACTTCATAATTGATTATCGATTGTTGTAAAGTAATCAATAAATTTGATTAACCGATTATTTGATAAATCGATAAATCGGCTGAACGATTATTTGATTATCTGATAACTTGATTAATCGACTGATCAATTAATCAATTGCATGATTAATCGATTATTTGATTACCCGATAACAATATAAAGTACCGTCACCACAATCACAAATATAGATTCAATAATCACTGTTTCGCTGATCCAATGATATTTTATATCGACCGCAATCAACTCTTGCTGCAGCTGACTATCGACTCGAGTGACTGCCAAGTGTATCGCCATATTACTGTTTAAGTTTTCCAACGTATGCACTTCGTTCGCGTAGGTACCGATTAATTCGTGCAAACTAACAATTCAACCACTAAACTGCCAGAATTTAACAATGTAAGGGACAACTCCAAATTTATATATTACTAACTGCACAAATTTCAATATACAGTGTGTTCAACGAGGAATGGGACAGTGCAATATCTCGGAAACGGGTGAAGATTTTAAAATTGTGATAATGTTTTACTAAACCTCAATCAGGGGGACGTATTTTGTGGCAAGAAAAAATAGAATTCCATCCATCATTGCTAGGTGGCGCTATCTGACTTTAATTTTTTAAATGGAATGGCATACTTTTGGTCGCATTTTTGGATTCTATAACATATTTGTGATAACTTTTATTAAAACTTCTACCAACCTATGTCTTTTAGTTTCCGAGAAAAAAATTATTTTCAAAATTTTAAGACGAAAACATGTTTACAAGAAATCGCATTGACACTTGAGTGGATAGAGATAAATAAATAAATTTTAAATTAAATTATAGGGAAAATACTGTCTTTTTCCACAAAAATACTTATATTCGATTTTTTTATACGTGGTGCTTCCAATAGTTACTTTCTCTTATGTTAAACTAACACACTTTTTTTTTATTGCCATTAAAACAATGTAAGCAAAATTAAACAATATCAAAATTAAAATAAGCCTACAAATTAAATTAAATGTTCAAATGTTTCTCCACCATTTTCAACGCATTTTTCATACCTCCTTATTAATGTAGCACTAGTTACCGCGTTCAACGTTTCACGTGATATGCTCGCACATAATTATAAAAATTGAAACTGTACAAAAGATATTCAGAACTGAAATCTCAATTGTGAGAAATTTCAATAGACATTTGTTTTCATGGCATGCTACATTTTTGTTAAATTTTTGACACATGGTTCTTTCAATGACTTGACTACTTTTTCAATGTATGTATAGCGTTGTTGAATTATTTCGGCGTTATCTGCATTATGTATGTCATCATCATATCATCATAAGGTTCTCAGTCCGAAGACTGGTTGGACGCGTACCTCCATTCTTTTCTATCCTGAGCTAACCTACGCATTTCCCTAAAAGTAGAACATCCTACATCCCTAACTATTTGAGAGCAGTAGTCTAATCTAGGCCTACCCCTACCTCTTTTTATTCCTATCTCTGACTCTAGTATGTCACGAACTATTCCTTCGTGTCTTAGAAGGTGTCCTACCATCCTATCTCTCCTACTCTTTATTGTTTTCCATACCTTTCGCTTTTCCCCAACTCTTTCTAATACTTCCCTATTGCTAACCTTATCTATCCACGGTATCTTCATCATGCGTCTGTAGCACCACATTTCAAACGCTTCTACTCTTTTTCTATCCGCTTCTCCTATTGTCCAAGTTTCGCACCCGTATAATGCCGTACTCCATACATATGACGTTAAGAGTCTCTTCCTAGTCTCTATATTAACCGTTCTCGAGCATAACAGTTGTTTCTTTTTGTTAAACGCAACTCGGCCTGCGCCATTCTTTGTTTTATATCTTTAGTGCTCCTACCGTCTTGAGTTATTTTACTTCCTAAGTAGCAGAAATCCGCGACCTCCTCTATCTTCTCATTTCCAATTTGTATTTCCATTTTAGTTCTATTTTCACATCCCCTACATACCAAAATTTTAGTTTTCTTTTTATTGATTTTCATGCCGAAGCCCTGTGTCAAAACTGCTTCCATTTCATTCAAAGCCGCTCCTAATTCTTCTTTGCTAGATGCTAACACTGCTATATCATCCGCAAATCTGAGCATGTTAATAGTTTGGCCCTGTACATTGATCCCTGAGGCTGTTCTTTCCTTAACAATATTAATCGCATCTTCGATATATAAGTTGAAAACTAGAGGTGACAATGCACATCCCTGTCTCACTCCCTTCCGGATATCTACTTCCCTTTGTTCCTGCTCACATTCTATAACTGCCTTTTGCTCTTTGTAGAGATTATGTATTATTCTTCTGTCCCTGTATTTCATCCCTACCTTTTTCAGCACTTCGAACATCTTCCCCCATTTTACGTTGTCGAAGGCTTTTTCTAAATCTACAAATCCTATATAGACGCTCTTTCTCTTTTCTATCGTTTTTTCTATAATTACTCGTAAAGCTAGAATGGCCTCGCGCGTTCCTCTATTTCGTCTAAATCCGAACTGATCTTCTCCTAATATTTCTTCCGCCTTTTTCTCCATCCTTCTTTGCACAATTCTAGTTAAAATTTTTGACGCATGGGAAGTTAAACTGATAGTTCTAAAATTTTCGCATCTATCCGCGCCTTTTCTTTTTGGCAAAGCTACTATGATGTTCCGTTTGTAATCTTCTGGAATCTCGCCTGTCAGGTATATGCAACTAACTAGTTTAAATAAACGATCTATTACTTCTTGACCTGCGCACTTTAAGATTTCTGCCTGCAAGCCATCTATACCTGGTGCTTTATTATTCCTTAAACTTTTTAGTGCTATCTCAAACTCTTCTCTCATTATAGGACTCCCTAGGTTATCCCCCTCTACACTGCTTTCGCTTTCTAATATATCTTGCACTTCCTGTCCCGCATATAAGTTTCCTAAATATTCTTTCCACCTATCTGCCTTCTCCCCACTTCCGATTAGGATATCTCCTGCCTCATTTCTAATGTTTTTGGTACTAGATCCAATTTCTCTAAAATTTCTCCTAATTATTTTATATGCTTCATCAGTCTTTCCTACTTCGAATTTATCTTCCACTTCTTTGCATTTATTATCGATCCATTGCTCTTTCGCTTTCCTACATTCCCGAATAATTTCCCACTTGATCGCCTTATATCTTTGTTTCCCTGTTTCATCTAACCTATTTTTATATTTTCGCCTTTCCTCTATTAGACTCACAATATGTTTTGTTATCCAGGGTTTCCTACTTTCATTCTGTTTATGACCCAAAATATCCCTAGCTGAGGAAACTAAACTATTTTTAATGCAATTCCATTCTGCCTCTATGTCCCTAACAATATTTCCACCCGTGCCCTTTAGTGCTTCGTTTGTCTTTTTCTCGAACTTATTGCGCATATCATCATCGTTTAGTTTCTCTGGGTCAAGATACCTTCTTCCGCTTCTTTTTTTCAAAATCTTAAATTTAAGATTGGCTTTCATAACGACTATGTTGTGATCACTATCTATATCTGCTCCTGGATAACTTCTACAATCCCTAACTTGATTTCTAAATCTTTGCCTAACGAGAATGTAATCTATTTGATATCTCCCTAAGTCTCCTGGCATCTTCCACGTATAGCATCTCCTAACATGATGGTGAAATAGAGTGTTCGCGACCGTTAAGTTATGTTTATCGCAGAACTCTATCAGTCTAACTCCCCTATCGTTCCTATTGCCTAATCCAAAGGGGCCAACTATTCCGCCCTCTCGCCCTGTGCCTACGACTGCATTGAAATCTCCTGTAATTATTAAATTTTCGTGCCCTCACAAAATCTAGCACATATTCAATATCACTATAAACTGCCTCTACGGCCTCATCACTGTAGTTAGAAGTGGGCATATATACCTGTATTATTACTGTTTTTACAGGTTTCGAATCTAACCTAACCATAACTACCCTGTCACTTTGCTGTAAGAAATTTTCTACACTCTGTCCTACTTTTTTCCGCATAACAATTCCTACTCCCGAATTTCCTCCTACAGATCCTGTGTGTATTACTCTAAAATCTCCGCTCCAGAAGTATCCAGCTTCTGGCCATCGCACTTCACTGATACCTACTACGTCTAATGCTAACCTATCCATCTCAATTTTCAAATTCTCTAACTTCCCTACTTGTTTCATGCTTCTAACATTCCACGCTCCGACTCGTGAGATGTTACACTTATCATTTCTGATGACTCCCCCCGAAGCAGTCCCCGCCCGGAGATCCGAATGTGGGACTATTTTACCTCCGGAATATTTTACTCCAGAAGGTGCCATCATCATAAATTAAAGTACGCTCTACTAGGGATAAAATAATGTGGTGGTTTCCCGTTGCCTTCCACATCGCAGTAGTGTGTATCACAGTGCCATACCAACCCTCACGATCTCTGCCACTATGATTACTGAAAGAGCTGCTGCCCCCTTCCAGGGACTTGATTTAGTCTGGCTTCTCAAATAAAAACCCCTCCAATATGGTTAAACCTATGGTTCGGCTCTTTATATCATTGAAGCGCGCAAGCCATCCCACCCGTCCCAGTATTACTAGAACTGCGTCAAGGTACAAGTCCTTTGGGATGTATGTATGTGAAAAAAACATATTTTGTCTGTCATTTCGTAAAATATTTGTTAATTTATCTCTATCCACTCAAGTGTCAATGCTATTTCTTGAAAACATGTTTTCGTCTTAAAATTTTGAAAATAATTTTTTTCTCGGAAGCTAAAAGACATAGGTTGGTAGAAGAAGTTTTAATAAAAGTTATCACAAATATGTTATAGAATCCAAAAATGCGACCAAAAGTATGTCATTCCATTTAAAAAATTAAAGTCAGATAGCGCCACCTAGCAATATGATGGATGGAATTACATTTTTTTTGCCACAAAATATGTCCCCCTGACTGAGGTTTATTAAAACATTTTCACAATTTTAAAATCTTCACCCGTTTCCGAGATATTGCACTGTCCCATTCCTCGTTGAACACACTGTATATTCCTAGTAAGTAGTTAATTTATTGACAAATAAAAATTAATGTATTATGATAGTGTTCCATTAAAGTTATCAAACTTGAGTCTAATTTATTTGTATAATAGGTGTAGAAAAAGTATAGTATTATATTCGCTATTATGACCATTATTCACTCAGATGATTTGAGACACTCGCCTACGGCTCGTGGGCTCAAACATCATCTTCAGCAATAATGGCTGTCATAATCGCTCATATAATAATATACTATTTCGTTTAATTATGAAACGATAACGAAATAATTGATCTGACATGCCGTAGCCCTCTGTCAAAACTGCTTCCATTTCATTCAAAACCATTCCTAATTCTTTGGTAGATGCTAACACTGCTATATCATCCGCAAATCTTAGCATGTTAATAGTTTGACCCTGTACATTAATCCCCGAGGCTGTTCTTCCTTAACAACATTAATTGCATCTTCGATATATACGAGTAAGTTGAAAACAAGAAGGGCCAACACACAGCCCTGTCTCACTCCCTTCGGATATCTACTTCTCTTCGTTCCTGCTCAAATTCTATAACTGCCGCTTGCTCTTTGTAGATTATGTATTATTCTTCTGTCCCTATATTTCATCCCCACCTTCTACCTTACCTTTCTGAGCACTAAGATTACATATGGGTAATTATTACGTGTATAGAATTTGTAATGTAATTTTTTACTTATATAAATAAACGTCCAATAATTAGTATATTTTATTTAAACTGTAGTTAATATCCGAAACAATAAAATATAATTTACAAAAATAAATTAGTTACTAAGCTTTTAACAGAATCGAAGGTTAGTATTGTATCTTTGAGCTCCAGTAGTTTATCCATGTAAATCTTGTGTATTTTTGTGTTCTTGTTTCTGTAGCGAATGCCGCTAATATTCACCATTTTCTCAATAACATAATGCAACCATAAAATGTTGCTGTAAGGTTCGAAATGGCTCCACTCATTTCTAAAAGAAAAAAGTGGTTTACCTCTGCACGCTCCACAGTACTTCAAACAAGAATTTAACCACGGAAATTTTAAGGGCAGATTTCTGTGGGGGGAGGGGAATTACAATATTAGAAGGAAGTTCACTTACCCATTATGCTTCTGCATTAATTTGTAAATTTCGAACTGGTAATCTCCAGAAGCCGTGAACAATTCTTCATCTTGGCCCAAATCATTAAATATGATAACACCGTCATGGGTTATTCTTGACAGAGTAAAATCAATTACACAGGCCTCCACACCTTGTGTTTCGATTTCGAAATGGGTGTCATCGAGACAAAATGGGATATTCTTGTTTTTATTGCTAGTTTTTATTAGAACATTTCCCCAATGTAAGTCTCTGTGTTCGAATTGCAATACAGTCTCTGCTACTGCTAAGGCACATGATATCTACAAACATTTAAAAAAAACATAAGATTCGGTTTAAACAAATGAAGTTAGTGCTAAACCTACTTGCTTCAATAAGGCATAACTTTGTTGTGCATTTACAAAAACGTATGATTCCAAATCTTTTCCTCCGTCTGCCAACTCTAGAACTATGTACAACTGATCGTCACCAAATACTTCGGGCGAATCGTTTTCAGAGTTGCGATCTTCATCGTAAAGATTCCACAAATCCAGTAACTTTTCTGGGTATCTTCCTTTCACGCATTTCACATTTTGTACTTCAGAAAATATGGAAGTTTGATTGCTTCTGTTGTTGCGTAAATTGCTCAGTTCACTGCAAGTAGTACAAAACATGACAAATGTGGGAGATTGTACAAAAAATTCTTGAGGTCTAAACAAAAAAAATATGGAACTTACGTAGCAATAACGATTTCTGATATTATCTCCTCAAATTTCTTTTGTCGATCACCATTAACCATAAGGGTTCCCTCTATTGGTATCACTTTCATTACTGAAGTTCCACCATTCTGATTTCTGTATAGAAACACTTCTCCATAGACTCCTTCGCCAATCTTGCGACAATTTCGAAGTATCCTGTAAAAGCACAATTTATGTTACGGAAAACTAGATTGCAGTAAAACCTCTAATGAACAGAGGTTGTGAATCTGTGAAAAATAGCTGTTTAAAGAAGGTTATGAACAAAGGGTTACATTTTAGGCACTAAAAATTGAATATATTCCCAATTAATATAATTTTAAGTAACAAGTAATTTTTATATCTACTAGAGAATATTTATAAAAATGAAACTAGAGGCGAACAAAAGCATGTTTTTCATTTCATATAGGGGTTTCCCAAAGTACAAAATCTAGAAAATATTGCAGTCAATTGTTTAAAAAGTCTGCACTCGATAACTAAATGCCATATTGCTCTGCATTAAATTCCATATTTGGACTTTAAAAATCGAACTTATCAAACCTAATGCCGCGTATTCACTTGAACAGAAAAGGCCGAACTAAGCGTGCATGAAATAACAGAACACACACAACAAGCAAATATTTGTTTGATTCGGAGCAATCGTTGTGTTTGGCTCATTCCCATCTAGTGCGCTGCAGCTGGTCTGGTACTGACTTACATTCGAATGCCACGAACAAAACAATCTTTCTCTTTTGTGCAAATACAATTTACAGTCAGAAAACATTCTGTGTGTTCTGCGGAGATACCTCCATATTCCCTATACCATTTTACCATACGCATTTGTTCATTCTCTGCGTTCAGCCTGTTTTATCCAAGTGAATACACACCATAATCGAAAAATGTATTCAAAAAATTTTTGTTTTTGGACCATTTTTAAAATAACAAAACTGCTCATTCTGCGAGAAATATTTGTTCTTTACCAATTTTGGTAGTCATTATAAAGTATTGTGCCATTTACAGTTAATGATTTAATTTGGGAGTTATTCAGGTCAGGTCGCTTGATTCAGTTTATTCTTGCCCACACACATTTATGATTCCTAATATTCCAATCATTAACAATAGCTATTCAGAACGTAAGTAGGTATTTTGAGCTCAATTTTGAGGGACAATTAGACTTTCAAAAGGTAACCAAAACTAAAATTACCACCATGTGACTGATTTAGATACTAGAATTGATATAATCTATTAAAAGGAACAAAATATTAATTATAAAATTTAACAACCGATGGGTCGTAACTTCAACTTAAAAGCATGCTCAAAATGAAAAAATTGGCAGACAATTTACAAACAGAACTTTCATAAGAAAATATTACGAAATATTCTTCATGGTTACATTTCTTTCAATAATGTAATGGACCTTATTTAACTGTACTAAACAATTAAATACATAATTTAAAAACAGTCATAATAAACCGCCATTTTGTTGTGACTCATTATTATTAGTGCATCACTATTTTTCTTCGAAATCCTTATCACAAGGACAAAATAGCTTTAAACTGATGACACATCCACTGTGATCCTACTCTGACTCCTCATTTCTGAGATTAAATAATAGCAAATGAGGGTAATACTTACTTTTCTGTGTAGCATTCTTCGAAAGACAGAGGTTCCGTTTGTAGACATTTTCTCAAAATAATATCCCGAGCAGTTACTGGTGGGGTGTTATTGATAATAAGAGAATCTCGTATCCTTACAGATAACTTTCGAACAGTTTCTTCCAAAGTTTTGCCTTTCTCTGTATCTGAAGCATAACCTACAGGAAGATTTTTTAAGTAGCACATACAAATACTGTTTCCTCTGATTTCTCCCGGGTTTTCTTGCATAAAAGTGTAAGCACTACTGCGGCGCGTTCGATTCACTGGCGTTAATTAAATTCACTAATTTCAAATCGAACAACACAAACTGCGTATTATCTTTCTCGAATTTTGGGTATTGCGTCAAACAACAAACACAACTTTCGACAGAAAACTACAAACGTCACCAGACGATAATAAAAACTGACATTGGTGGCGCTGTTTTCGAGGTCGTGTCACAAGTCACAAGTTTGCTTCGCACAGTTTAACCTTCTTTCTGGAAATAAAGCCGCGGGAACACTCGATAGATCGCAAAGAACTGTTTCCACAAGTAGCGTTTTATCGTTTTGCAGTTTGCAACCAAAATTTAACGGAGCATATAATAGAAAATATTGCCGAAATAAGATTGAATAGCTGCTCGATTATTTAACAAAAATGACAGCGCCAATTTGATATTATTTTACATTTAAGTGTCTTCGGTGGAAAATTACTTTTTTAAACATTCAGTTTAGCTATTTAGTTTTGTTAAAGTGAGTTATATGCACCCGCCATTATAGAAGTGCATGTAAGTATGTAAGGGTCAGTTACACACTGCACCACCTTCATTTCAATATACAGGTGATCAGCTAAGACTACGGAGCGGCTACATCTCGGAAACCGTTTATGGTACAATTTTGGGGTAAAGAATTTACTGACAAATATGGAGAAAAGAATTTGACCAAAAATATTTTTAAGTTCCTAACTTCACCCCTGGAGGGCGCATTTGATATGGCATTGCAAAAAATCTTTAATTTCTCCAAATATCTTAGATACAATGTAGGCCGGAAATACGATTTTTAAAATGTCTGCTCAATTATCTATAAATTTTGTTTAAACATTTTACCTTTATTTACCATGGCAGCGTCAGGGTGAAGAACAACAATTTAAAATATTTTAAATGCTGTGACTTGGATTAACCAGAATTAAAAAAACGATGGCTCATTTAAAGATCACTTTAATCCGAAGGGAAACCACCACCTATTTTATGTACACCATACATCCTTCTATACCAAATATATCCCCGTACATCCCAATACATCCTCGTACATCCCTATACATCCCTGTACATCCCCGTATCTCACCATACATCCTTCTATACCAAATTTGTTTAAATGTCGGATTTAGGCTCTATTTTAGGGCACATTCAACATCTAAAAAGCATTGACTGGCCATCTGAGGAGAAAAATCGAGAAAAATAAATAATTCCATACACCCTAAATCGAGACCCAAATGCCATAAACAGGTATAGGTAAAACAATTTGATCGTTAATTTTTTGGTAGGTGATAATGTGGCATAATATTGCATTCATATTGTAGGTATATGAAGAAAAGAATGGTTGTATAGATTTTAAAACATATACGACAATAAAATATAACAACTTTCGACTTATTTACATTTTCTCATGTAACTAGGTACCTAACTATTATCGCAGAAAATAAAATTCATGATGAAATGTTAAATTAAATTCACAAAAAGGGAATGAATAGTATGCAGGGTTGATTGAATTGTTCCAAGTAGACATAATTGGACGATTTTGTCCAATTATGTCCGTCCGGACAAAATCAATAGTGATGGACAAATTGGACAAAATTGAACGAAATCAATAAAACGCGGCAAAAATTCAAAAAATTTTTTTTATATGTTATATTAAAAACTACCTGGTACCCGGCGCGTTGCTGCTCAGAAGAAATAATTGTGGTAAAATCGTTTGAAATTTGATAAACTGCGAATGACATATGCCGTTTGACGTTTGCTGTCAATTGTCACTTTATAAATTATAGCGACCTGCCTTGGCTTCACATAAACGTATAAAAAAAATCTGTTGATCCGATCGCTATCAAACTTCACAGGAACACCCGCTGGGCTAATCTGAAAATTGCCTGAAAATTTCATCAACATCGGTCCAGTCGTTTCGGAGTCTATAACGGACATAGGTAGAAACATTTTTTGCGTTTTATAGATATAGATAGATAAAACAAATGTAAATGAAAACCCATTATGTTGCTTGGCTAGATAGGTTAGCAGACTAACTACTAACTTACAGTATTTAATAAATAAAAATTAAACTTGATTTTCTCCAATATTGTCTGATTTTGTCCAGTTTTGTCCAATAATGTCCACGCCCTGGACGAACTCAAAAAAAGTGGACAAATTCACAACTCTGATAGTATGGGCCTGCCTTTCAACAGATTACATAAAAGCTGTTCTATCGCTTTTCCCCCAGCACATTTTAAATTGGGCATTTGGGTTTATTAAAATTTGGAAAGCACTTT
This sequence comes from Xestobium rufovillosum, assembly GCA_963966045.1. Lineage (NCBI taxonomy): Eukaryota > Metazoa > Arthropoda > Insecta > Coleoptera > Ptinidae > Xestobium > Xestobium rufovillosum. The sequence goes on from OZ014496.1 coordinate 20,330,779, forward strand.
TAACAAAGGGCTTGGAAGTTCCATTTGCATGCATGTTCGGTAGGCTACCGCAAAACTCGGGAATTTAAAAATCAAAAATAAACGGGAAAAACTATTTTTCGAAGAAAAACGACAATGGGGTCGTTACACAATTTTTTTAAATCATATTTTACCGAAGATTGTCGTAAAATATTTGACCCGTATTTTTTATTTTTCTTATAGCGAACATTTTAGGCATCTAAACCAGCCTCAAAGTTAAGACGCTGGCCCTTTAAGCCTTTTTGAATGATGACGTATCGGGGGCAATGCCGAGAATGGTCGATATTAGCCGGAAAGTACAACTGTTGCTTGTCAAACGTAAACTGAATTAATAAACAATCATGGCAGTCTAGTCGTTTGACAGATAGTGTCCAGTGTTGTTTTTCAGTTTGTCTAGTTCCCAAATAAATGAAGCATTTACCGTTTCGTTTTAATATTTTTCATTTCAGCACTGAAATAGTCCAAATTGGATAAATAATAATTGTCAATCATTTCACTACCCCTAAAATTGTCTGAATCGGCTTTAACGAAACCTTGCTCTATTTTCCATACACAAATATACTAATTGACACAATAAATAGGAATAAAGGCACATAAATAAACGGCAGATAACTATTTATACACCCAGACCCAACACAAATAGAAATAAATTTCCAAATGTCAAATTCTGATTATTCCTAACACTTGCCCGTAGTATCAGGAGGTCATAAATGATCATGATGCGCGCGCCGTTCTCCGTTTAGGTTCAGACCACTTTGCTGACGATAACTTTTTTAAAACAGACCCCAGAGTTGACACACGCATTTTAAACAGACCCCTTAAGCTGTCCTCACACCAGACACACGCATTTTTTGCAAAAGAGATATATGATCATTTTGACTTCCTGCTAACAAGGGCAAATCATTATTGCTCCCTACTTTACCGGCTCAAACTCCACGTAACGTTATGCTTTCTGGGTATCAAAACATCAATTCAGATGACCAATCACAAGCGCTTCTAAGCTAATGACGTAACTGGGGCAGCACGTGTTTCTGTTTAATTCTCTGAAGGCGCGCTTCGTGCTAAAACCGCCATTGTATAAATTTTGAGCTACTGGTGAGTAAATAAATGTAACCCAGAGGGCCAATAAACACCTCGTTACTTATTTCTATCAAAATTATATCGATTTTCTATTTAGTGCAACGACCCAATTATAACCTTTTTTAGGTTTTTTGAAAGGTTACGCGCAAAGGCTTTCGTTAGATACATTCCTTAATTAGTAGTAAGAATTTCTGACTTATTTAAACGCAAAAGAATCGTACCTTATGGGTGCGGAATTTGAGCAATAAAAACGGGGCATGTAGACACATTTTTATTCCAACACCATTCTGAAATTAAAGTAGATAGGGCGTTAAATAAAAAAGAGTTTTATCAATAAAGGATCAACTTAGAGACTCGCACTATTTTTATAGTAATATTTTTCGTTCCCCTTAAATAAATCTCTCTCAAATTATTGAAAAATCCGTCATAAATCCGCCATAAACTCGACATCTTTTTTACTATTTGTAGACATACTTATCGTAATTAGAAAGTAGGGTTGTCTAAGTTAATTATTCGTTATTCATTTTCGACCAAGAACGTCTTGATACGTTACTTGGTTCAGCCAGGGTGTTGGAACAAAAATTATACTACATATTCTCCGTTTTGTACAAATTTAGCCGAGATGTACACTAAACTGAACATTAGTAGTGTGGCCATTGCAATACAGATGGCGCTGAACCGTCAGTTTATTCTTTAATTTCTAAATAGTTAATAATAATTGAAAGATAGGACTGCCGACTAATCCTCCCATATTTATTCGGTTGCCGCCAAAGCAAGAAACCTTGAAAATTCCAAGCTACGTATCCCGATTAAAGACGTTGCAGCTGTGATAGAAATAGATTGTGACAACATTTTCGATAACCCTAATTATACTTTTAGGCGATAGGTGGCAGCACTTTATAGACTAAATCGCAGCCTTATGCTACAAACGTCTCAAAAGATGAGCAAACTGTTGAATTGACTGCTGTAGCCCCGGCTGTAGCAATTAACCGCAATTAGCATAACAATGCGCCGAAGACGAAAGAGAGACTTACGCGAATAGCACGCGTGACCCGACATGCAGATGATGAAAAGCTTCGCTCATGCGCACATCGGTGCATCAGGTAATTTCCGGGCTTTTTTACGTGTTTACAATCCATACATCCCCGTACATCCTCGCATACATCCCCGTACATCCCAATACATCCCCGCACATCCCAATACATCCCCGTACATCCCAATATATCCCCGCACATCTCAATACTTCTCCGTACATCCCAGTACATCCCCTATGTTTTACACCATACATCCCTGGTGGTTTACCCCCCGCTTTAATCTGATTGAATTTTATTGCGAAAAAATTACAAGTCAATTTGTATGCTCAACGATATTTGACTCCATCCAAAAATGTCATTCTCCATCCGATTTCTTAAAAAAATTAAATGCAACCCTACAACCTTTCTTGCTCCGTTTGGTATGCCATTAGTTGAGAGAAATAAATATAAAACCCGAAGATTGATATCTATTTTCGTTTTCAAACAATTGCAAAAATAGTAGATGAGGGTCGAAGGATCCCGTCTTTATTTAATTTATGTAGCTTAGGTACGAAAAATATGGCACAATTTGCGTAACAATAATTAAAACAAAATTAAGTGAAATACAACAAAATTACTTATAAAATTAACAAATTTATTGGAAATGTTCAAATATTGTCTTCCATCATTTTGAATGCTGCAATTTAGCTGCTTCCGAATGGAAAATAGAGCCGCTTTGATTTCCACTCTAGATATGCTATTTTATTGTAATAGATCACGGCCCGCTTCGCTATTATAGGATATTTATATTTAAATAAATAATGCTACGTTGCCCTTTTTAATAAAATTTAAACAATAAAACATTCTAATCAGGTACTTAAAAATACTCATAATAGAAAGAATAATCACTTATGAATAAATTTGGATAAAGTTTTAACATTTATTGTTCATTCAGAACAAGTTAATTTTATTTAGCGAATTAAAAAAGGCCCTCCGATCCTCATATACTATTTTTGCAATAATTTTAAAACGAAAAAAGCTATGCACTTCTGGTTTTCAAATTTGTTTATCTCAACTAATGGCCTATCAAACAGAGTAAAAAAAGCTGTAGGATTTCATTTAATTTTTTGAAGAAATCAGATGAAGTATGACATATTTTTAATAGCGCCAATTATCATTTAGCATACAAATTAATTTTTAAAGTGCTTATAACAAAAGTAAATCGGCTTAAAGAGTCCTTCAAAATGAGCTGTAGTTTGTTAAAGTCGGTTAAGCCAAACGCAATTGTTTAAACAAAATTTAGAGGATTTAGCAGATTCTGAAAAGTGTATTTCCGACCTACATTATATCTAAGTTATTTGGAGAAATTAAAGATTTCTTGAAACGCCACAGTAAATACGACCCCTAAGAATGAAGTTAGGAACTTAAAAATATTTTTGGCTGAATTCTTTCGGCTATATTTTTTATTAATACATTTTTTACCCCAAAATTGTAGCTTGAACGGTTTCCGTGATATAGCCGCTTCGTAACCTTAACTGATCACCCTGTATTTCTCAGATAAGTACCTCAAAGTTAATGATCTCTTGAAATTTTAGAGATAGATGGATAAGGCGTTTGAGGGCATGGTACAAACAGCAATGAACTGTGGATCTCATACTCCTCGAATTTTACCTCTGGAGAAAAAAGAAATAAAATGCTTCAAATACTGTAAATACGAAAGACGAGGAAAAAACCCTTTTCTGGAACTGGATCCTAACAGAACTCTACAAGTTACCGCAGACATTGATAGGTCACAAATCACAGATTATGCTAGGTACATATGTATATGTATCGAATATTCGATAATTATCCGGTGGTCGATTTATTCGGTTCCTTTTTGAATAATTTGGCTGCAGTCAAATAGGGTTTTATATTCGGCTTTTTCAATATTCGGTACAGAATAATAATAATATCGACGGCGTCACGACAAAAAGGCGTAAGCGGCTTTTGTCAAATTTTACAGGAGACCAAAAAATTGATTAAAACCTTAAAAAAGGTTGCCTAAGATGCAAATTTTAATTTATTAATTAGTTATAAAATTAGCAATAGTGTTTATAGTTAAAGAATGTGTATTTACCACTTGGTCTCATTTTTATTCGCATTTTTGTCACTTACGCCTTTTTCATTTTCCATTTGGTGATTACGCCTTCTTTTGTGGTGCATAAGCCTCTTGAAGTCATTTTTTTTGTTTTAAAGAGGCGTTTGAGTCTCGCATACGCCCTCACATTTCTCGTGAAATATTTTGATAATCGGTATATACGCCCTCTAATAAACAATAGAAAATTCACAAAATCCAAAATATTTTAAGAAAAATGCTTTATTTAAGAATAAAAAAAAACAAGAAACAAACTGAAAATTTTGAAATTTAACTCTCAAAATATTAACTATAAATTTTTATTATACAACATTTAAAGAAACCGACGGAAAATACTATATTTAAAAATAAACGAAAAACAAAACGAAAATTTTAACCTAAGTAACATTTTTTGGCCACGAGACATCTAAGGAAAGGAAAAAAACGACAGGCGTAAGAGACGTATTGAAACGAAAATTCAAAGTCAAATTTGGGGAAACCTGTTGAATCTATAATTAATGTACACTGATATTTAAAAATTAAAATAGCCTTCTAATCAATTTGTTCAAAGATTTTAGCGATTTTGGCATAGGTAATTTTAAAAAACACACTCAAACATTGCATACGTTACGCATGGGGAAATGGCGTTTAAGCCCACCAAAAGTTACTGCATCTAGAAGGCGTAAACGACAAAATCTGTTTTCGTGGATTTTCCCCAATTATTATTAACTCTAAATGCCAAAAACTATGCAATCTAAGCCTTGCCACAATAATTTTAAGATTAATAATAGTTCAAAACCCATACCTGGTCAGGACGTCTAATTAATGATGTTTGGCGTAACAGCACGTGCTACTGTGAGATCTTGGCGGTTACTACTTTTATAACCTCACTTTATTACAACTGAAATTGTCGCTTACACCACTTGAACCCAAATTTTCACGACTCTCGAATTTTTGGTGGATTCAACGGTAGTATTAGCCGAAAGGCATGTCTCTTACGACTCGTTTGCTAAAATAATCTCATTTTCAGATTTTTGTCGCTTACGCCTTTTTGTCGTAACGTCGTCGATATTTATTTATCCATTACTAAAAATATATAGTAAACTATCCCAAACAGCAAAAATCATTAAATTTGGGCACAGCATGGCAGCCTGCATGTTGTGGCTGTTTTGAGTGGTGGGGAGCAAAGCAAATAAGTCTAAACTTATGCGCATACAGAGTGCATAGGTGGGCCAGGCTTACTGGTCCCATTTTATACTAGTTTATTATAAAATTAGTAAAGGCAAAAATGCACACTCACTTGCATTTGCAGCATAATTTTCCAAAGCTGTAATATTAACATCTGCAACAATCGATGTTCTTACAGGAACTATCCTTACAGAACTTCTCCTCAATATCCTTCCCTGTTTACAATTAATGCACATGCATGTACTACTACAACCTTAAAAAATAAGAAAAAGGAGTATTATTTATTGACCTGTTCATATCACTTGTTTATTTACCCTTTTCTAAAGTACAATTAATTTCATTTGCTTCAGAAATTAACTCAGTTGTTTTATAAACTGAAAGACTTCTTCGCCACAGTTTCCCTGGTTTAAGAACAGACAGTCTTTTTGGAGCTTGAAAAACATGTGATGGGATAATTGTTGGTTTTATGAATACCGAATCATCATTAGCAGAAGACACAGATACGTATTCGGTGTTCAATTTTACATCTTTACAGCATGAAACATCTTCATAACTGTCGAACATATCAGAACTGCTTTTGTTTGATTCATCACTTATTTTGCCAGTACCATAACTTAAGGATTTTTTTTCAATTCGGCTTGATTCTACATCACTTTTCGCATCATCCACTATTTGGCAATCACTTCCACAGGAATCGGAAATACTTTCTTGGAGAAAGTCACTTTGAGTAAAATCAGCCTTTACATCGTTGTCACCTCCAGAGAGTCCTTCATTAAAATCACTTAACTCAGGGCATTCTCGAATCTGTCTCTGATTATTAATGCCTTCTTCTATATGAAATCTATTCAAATTAACATAACTAGCTTGAAACAATTTTGTACTATCCATATTGCAATTTTGTCCATTCGTATTAACATCTGCTAAAGTTTGTATGTCAAAGTTAGTGGTTTTGTCCGAATTAATTTCGCTAAAATGGGTTTTACGATCATTTACATCATTGTTTAATTCAACCGTGAATTGTGAAATATCATTCGTGTTCAATTTAGCACAGCAGTTTTTATACAGTTTTGAGTCTTCGCTAGTAGTTTTATCATCATTTAACTTATTCATAAATTGAGGAATATCAGTTCTTTTCAATTTAACAAAGCATTTTTGAAATAGTTTTGAGTCTTCGTTAGAAACGTTTTCCTTATCATTTGCTTTCATAAGATCACTATGTAGATTACTAGTCTTACTTATCACAGACTTTGAACGAACTTTTCTATTTCTCAGTGTAATATAAATTCCAGGACTGAAAATTAACGCAGTTTTATTAATCACACAATAAAGAAGTATTATTGCGAGGGAGGGTATCGTAAGGGCACAAACACGAAGTCGGTTGCCTGCTCGCTGCTTGCCAGTACCGCATGGGTCCAATCAGAAAGGAGCAATCAGAACAGGCAATAAGTTTGAGCAAACAACAAATGAATTACTAAAGGATGTGGGTGAAATTAATGTTAAGATCAAAGTTAGAATAAATGTTAGTGGTGTTGGGGTAGAGTGGCATTTCATCGAAAACAATTTTGCATTTGAATTTGGGTCATAAACAAAATGAAAGTAAAAATCTTGAATAACAAAGGATATTCTAAGGGGCGAAAATATAAAAATGGCTAGATGAAGAATGGCAACAAAGAAAAGGTATAACTGAAAAAATATTTGGAAAAGTAGGAAAGTTAAAGAACAATAGATTGAAGTTAAATGTACAGAAGTGGAGGATAAATTAGGAGTAAGAAATATTGGCAATGCATAGAAAATAATTTGGACAAATTTCAGAAAATTCAAACCTAGTAGCAAAAACGTTACTTATATGGAAATAAAAAGGCAGATAGGTGGGAGGAATACCTATTTGGGGAACCCACATGTAGAACAAGAAGCAGCAGATGTATTAGTCTATCACTATGAGGTAGGAGTCTGAGACAGAGTTGAAAAATTTCAAAAACAATAAAGCACCAGGTATAAATTTCGAAATGTGCAGGTCAAGAGGTAATAAACTGTTTATTTAAATGAAACTTATAAGAAATTTCCTTCTATAACGAAAGAGAAACGTAAATAGAATGATCTAAAATTAAATCCACAAATTTAATATTGGCGTGTGGAGAATTGGTTACCATTGTTGAGGAACAAGGAACTTTAGTAAATACTACTAGACCAAGTACCCGACATTAAATTCTCAGAATAAAATTGAAGTGAAATAGTTGTGGCACACTTAGAGTTGAGCAAGTGAGGAATTATTATGTAATCAGAAGGAAGCTAGAAATAACACAAGTCTTGAAAACTGTTAAGCAGGTTAAGTTAAGATGGAAGAGTAAATTCAAAGGTAAATTGCTTTGAGCACTGACCAGAGGTCACCAACAATCAGCAGCTGGTTTTGTCAATTTTCAGGTTGTTCCAATCAAAGACATGTAAACACTTGCCTGTTTGTGAAGCGAACATGATTGGTGGCGAAAAGGTTGCAGTGAAATTTTATAGCAAATGCAATTACAAATGACCAGGCAGATATTTTATTTCGCTTACAGTATGCAGGTGTTTGATTACATATTTTGTTTTCATAATTCCAAACAAGATGCTTAGAATATGATTATTTCAGTTGTAATGTTGTAAATGTAATGTCCTTGGTTTGAACAACATACGACTATAATGTTACACTTTACGTAGCATGGACCTTGGCGTGGACTTAAGAAAAAAATACTTGAGCCAACAAGTTGTTAAGTATTCAGAATGTTCAGTCTACATGCATGTAAATAACACTGGGGGCCTAGAAATTAGTTCCTTAATAAAAAGAAGCAAACCTCGGAACATTCAAGCAACCTGAGAAGCAACAAACTATAGTAGTAATGAAAAATCTCAGGAATAACTTTGTTGTTGGTTGCTGTATTAAAATAACCCCAAAAGATATAGGTAGTATAACTGAGTAGAAGGCAGAACAGAAACTTCAATTAACCCACATCACTTGGTATATGCCTCGCTATACAGGATCTCCCACGGTGGCGGCCTGTTTATGGAGAACGAAAAATGGGATAAATTTGAAACTTTGCACGGAATTATAGTTGGTAGTGATCTACTTTTCTAAAATATTTTCAGACTTCAAGCACTTCCGGTTATACCGGAAGTTGACATAAAGTTCAGTTTTTAAATAGGACAACCCCCAAATATACCAATATTTGATTTTATCACAGGAGTTTGAATTAGCTTTACTCGGAAAGTTTTTTGTTATCTCTTCTTTTTTTTGAGATAAAAATTATTTTTCGAAATAGTTGTCACTTGCTATCTGTCCAGAGCGCGGCAGCATATATAGCAAGTTAAATTGCATGGTTTGAGTGTGTAGCGAGGTGTGTAGGGGAAAGCACCGTACTGATGAGTGCCAGAAGGACGAAACCAGTTGGTCTGCGGTTTTCCATACACATTCAAAACATGCAATATTTGAACAAAGACCTGCTTAAAAGCACCTACGTACATGGAGACAAATTAGGATTGTTTCAAAGTCACCTTAGGTGGGGTAGCAGTCTGAAACGTCTAATAGTACAAAAAATCTGGATTTAGTTCTAAAATTAAATGCCTGGCGGGGTATTTGCCCGAGGAGTAGTTGTTCGAACGGTCCAGTACCATTAATTAATATCAGATAATTACTCAAAATAGTTGTCACCTGCTGATATCTGTCCAGAGCGCAGCAGCATATATAGCAAATTGAATTGCATGGTTTGAGTGTGTAGGGGAAAGCACCGTATTGATGAATTCCAGAAAGACGAAACCAGTTGGTCTGCGGTATTCCATATACATTCAAAACATGCAATATTTGAACAAAGACCTGCTTAAAAGCACGTACGTACATGGAGACAAATTAGGATTGTTTCAAAGTCACCTTAGGTGGGGTAGCAGTCTGAAACGTCTAATAGTACAAAAAATCTGGATTAAGTTCTAAAATTCAATGCCTGTCGGGGTATTTGCCCAAGGAGTAGTTGTTCGAACGGTCCAGTACCACTAATTAGTTGCCCTATTTAAAAAACTGAACTTATGTCAACTTCCGGCGAGACTTCCGGTATAATCGGAAGTGCTAGAAGTCTGAAAATATTTTAGAAAAGTAGATCACTATCAACTATTATAATTCCATGCAAAGTTTCAAATTTATCCCATTTTTCGTTCTCCATAAACTTCTAACAGGCTGCCACCGTGGGACATCCTGTATGCCAAAGTCTAAATATACATAAACAGCTTATAAATTATGATCTTACCTAAGCTGCGTGCTCAAGGAAAGCTTTGTTCTTCCGTTACTTAAATCAGTAATATTTTGCGTATTGTCTTGCAGCGATGTACCCTCGTAACAAGTGTCTAAATGGTTGGTAATATCATTCGACTTCTCTACTTGTAAATTATGAGAGCCTGAATACAATTCAGAACTTTTGTTTAAAGAAAATTGTGTTTCGTTTTTTAAAAATATTGACGAGTTATGTACTGTACTTGACCGCAGTTCCTCACTTCGTTTACTTGCATCTCTTGGGGTACTATGTTGAAGTACTTTTGGCAAATTGATACGATTCATTTCTCCCAAAATACTTGTTTCTTCATTAATTGCGGCTAGCGGTTCAATTGATGCAGAAGCTTCATCTTCACTGCCAAATCCAATGAAATGATGATGTGGTACTTTTGGCACATGAATATGACTGATTTCTTCCAGAATACTTGTTTCTTCATTTATTGCGATTGATGCTTGAAGTGATGCAATATTTTGGTCTTCAGTATTGAATCCAAGGAAAATGTCACTTGTGGGCAGTATTTCGTCCATTGACTTATTCATTTCATTATTTGAAGTTAAATCCAATTTCTTTCGTAATTTTCCTTCACTTGGCATTTCTGATCTACACACTTCAAGTAAACGTTTATGTGGCAATAAACCATTGGTCTTTTTCTCTGATGAACAATTCAGCGTAACATTATCGACGTGTATTCTTGGAAGCACAGGAGATGCAGCTTCCACAATAGCTGGTATAAGAGATGCATTAATTATATTATTTGGTGTACTAGTGATTTGCGGCATACGATGAACTTTATCCCGAAATGTCTTGCTAAATATAGGTTTAAATAATACATTACTGTCTCTTGTTTCTGAAACCTGTAGTAATCCAGATACAGAAGTAAAATTTAAAGAAGAATTTTGATCATTTTTTCTTTCCGGTTCCATTTCTAGGCTGTAGCTTATCGATTTGTCTAAAGTTCTTAGGGGAACTTCAGTCTTTAAACTATCACTTGAACACAATTTATCATTTATCATTATCTTCATCGGAGATTTTTCTTCGGCAATTTTGGCACCTTTAAGTTTTCTCTTCCTTCTCGTCATTATTGGTGAATAAACACTATTCATAATATTAATTACGGGTAAATTCAACTTTGATTTTGATAAGTCACTATCAGAAGTTATATTAAAGACTGATTTAGCTTTCAATTCAACAGGATTGTATATACTACCATTTCGCAGTTTATCAAACGTATCATCTGTTTCTACTTGAAGTGAATCGTTGGAAATATGAACATTCTTGTCGGGTGGCGGCAATTCCTTAATACAGATCTTCTTAGCTTTATTTTTCTTAGTAATTCTGCCTCTTTTAACATTTTCTGACAACACTTTCGAGGATGCTGTACTTGAAGAATTGGTAGCATTTCTTTTTGAATATGATCTTATATGCGGGGCCATTTGGAATTTTCTATTGGTTGTATCTTTTTTGAGGGATCAACCATCAGCGTCAACAACTAACTTGGGGAATATTTTAGAAATTTTATAAAGTTAACACAAGTTGACTCCATGTATTTTTCAATTCAAAAGTACGTCAATCAACTGTCAAAATCAAATACAAGCACTAAATTCAGTGTTGCCAACCAGAGACCGTCTAAAATCGGAATCCGTAGAACGATGATTTTTTTTTTCAGTATATTCGGGACCTAAGTGCCACATATTACGGTAGAAAAGGCAAACTGCATACAGGAATATTTCAGAAAAGTCTTTACGCAGATCGGGCTTTCGTCAGACCGGATTTCATCAGATCGGGAATCCCGCAGACAGGCAAACGGCATACAGGCAAAATAGAGACTACAACTTCACACTAGTCATTTTTCCCGCCTGCGCGTTAGAGTTCAATTTGACGTTTAAAATAATAATATAGTGGACCAGCCAAACTGAGGACATTCATGTGATTTGTTGTGGAATGAATATTAAAAACTTGGAAATGAGGTCTCAACGCCGCCTTGTTTCTTTTGCTTATTGTCATAGAGTAGATATTGATTATTGCTTATTGTCAAAGTAGGTCAACACATAGTTCCCCTCTCATTTTTAAAGGTACATAGTATAATTATACTGAAGGGATGAAAATTTGTTTGAGATCTTCCACATTTTGTTGTGCATCTTGGTCGAGGATGACAAAAGGAACCGATTTACCGATCTGCCGATTTTCAACTTTTCATCTCCACTTCTTGTCAATAATTATTTACGATTTTTCCTCTTTTAACTACGAGGGGGTATTTCTATCTGGTTAGCTTGTAGACACCGGGCACTCCAGGATTGCTATACAATAAGTAATTTTTTTTAATTTCCGGACATTTTCGTGTGCCTCTTCCTCAAGTACATCGAGCGAAGGATGAAGACCTACTGTTCTACCGATCCGTTCCCGATTTTTTTTAACCAACAGTCCTCGAGTCTAGGTCTAAAAAGAAATTGTAAGGGTTTCTGTGAACCAAAAAAATAAGATTCTAGATACATACTTAACCTGTTTGCGCATCCGAAGATGACCACAAGAAATCAGCGACGCCCCCAAACCATTCTTAGTGACGGTTCCCGGGAGGGGGTGAAAATATATTTTCAATTTGTGGAAAATTTCGCGTTCCTCGCATCAAGATCGAGAATGACAAGAAGAGACACTCTGATGTCGATTTTCAACTTCTCGACTCCACTTCTTCACCACCAGGACCCGCGATTTTTTTTCTTCCCACTTTCTCAGCTCTAGAGTCTAGGTGTAATGCCTACAAATTCAGTCCACTCTACAAGGGTTGCCGGCGTGAACAAAACAAATTTTAGATTCTATACACGACCTGTGTGCCTCCTATAAGTTAATCACAAAAAACCTTCATGATTGTGTTATAATAGTGAAAACACTATAATCTTAGTGATTCCTTTATAATGGTACCTAACTGAGAACACAACATCTTTGTGATTCTGTTATAGTGGCAAGCATTTCCCAAAAGAAACTTTTTAAATCTGTGTATAGTGGTAACGGAGTACCTACACTTATACCTAGTGATTCAGTTTAGTAACACAACAACATCTTGCTAATCTATTATAATGGTAATTGAGATTTGAGAACATTACATCTTTGTGATTTTGCATTTTGCTACATGTAGTACATAGAGAACATAATCTCTTGCTGATTCAGTTATAATGGTTACTGAGAACACTCTACTACTTTGCAATTCTGTTAAAATATGGTAGGTAATTGAAAACATTGCATCTTGGTGATTCTCTGTTACAGTGTAACTGAGAAACACTACCTCTTGTTGATTCAGTTACAATGATAACTGAGAACAATATATATTTGTCATTCTGTTGTAACAGTAACTAAGAACACCACCTTTTGGCGATTCTGATGTAGTCATCATCATAAGGTTCTCAGTCCGAAGACTGGTTGGATGCGTACCTCCACTCTTTTCTATCCTGAGCTAACCTACGCATTTCCCTAAAAGTAGAACATCCTACATCCCTAACTATTTGAGAGCAGTAGTCTAATCTAGGCCTACCCCTACCTCTTTTTATTCCTATCTCTGACTCTAGTATGTCGCGAACTATTCCTTCGTGTCTTAGAAGGTGTCCTACCATCCTATCTCTCCTACTCTTTATTGTCTTCCATACCTTTCGCTTTTCCCCAACTATTTCTAATACTTCCCTATTGCTAACCTTATCTATCCACGGTATCTTCATCATGCGCCTGTAGCACCACATTTCAAACGCTTCTACTCTTTTTCTATCCGCTTCTCCTATTGTCCAAGTTTCGCACCCGTATAATGCCGTACTCCATACATACGACGTTAAGAGTCTCTTCCTAGTCTCTATATTAACCGTTCTCGAACGTAACAGGTATTTCTTTCTGTTAAACGCAACTCGGCCCTGCGCTATTCTTTGTTTTATATCTTTAGTGCTCCTACCGTCTTGAGTTATTTTACTTCCTAAATAGCAGAAATCCGCGACCTCCTCTATCTTCTCATTTCCTATTTGTATGTCAACTTTAGTTCTATTTTCACATCCCCTACATACCAAAATTTTAGTTTTATTTTTATTGACTTTCATGCCATAGCCCTGTGTCAAAACTGCTTCCATTTCATTCAAAGCCGTTCCTAATTCTTCTTTGCTAGATGCTAACACTGTTATATCATCCGCAAATCTGAGCATGTTAATAGTTTGACCCTGTACGTTAATCCCTGAGGCTGTTCTGTCCTTAACAATATTAATAGCATCTTCGATATATAAGTTGAAAACTAGAGGTGACAATGCACATCCCTGTCTCACTCCCTTCCGGATATCTACTTCCCTTCGTTCCTGCTCACATTCTATAACTGCCTTTTGCTTTTCGTAGAGATTATGTATTATTCTTCTGTCCCTATATTTCATCCCTACCTTTTTCAGCACTTCGAACATCTTCCCCCATTTTACGTTATCGAAGGCCTTTTCTAAATCTACAAATCCTATATAGACGCTCTTTCTCTTTTCTATCGTTTTTTCTATAATTACTCGTAAAGCTAGAATGGCCTCGCGCGTTCCTCTATTTCGTCTAAATCCGAACTGATCTTCTCCTAATATTTCTTCCGCCTTTTTCTCCATCCTTCTTTGCACAATTCTAGTTAAAATTTTTGACGCATGGGAAGTTAAACTGATGGTTCTGAAATTTTCGCACTGATGTAGTACTTAATGGTAATTCTCGGAACACTATACTTCTTGGTAATCCTGTTATAGGTACTCTACAACTACGAATCCCTCTACAACTATCTACAACTAAGTGATTCTGTTAAAATTGTAACTGAAAACACTATGTCTTGCTGATTCAGTTGAGAACACTGAATCTTTGTGATTCTGTTGTAATAGTAACTCAGAACTCTACAACTTAGTGATACTGTTAAAATTGTAACTGAGAACACTATATCTATTACTGGTGATTCAGTTGAGAACACTGCATCTTGGAGATTCTGTTGTAATAGTAACTGAGAATTCTACATCATGGTGATTCTGTTATAGTGCTGACTTAAAAATCTATCTCTTGGTGATTCTGTAATAATGGTAACTGATGAGAGCACTACCACCTACTGTTTTCTTTATTTTGTCCACTTTGCTGTTTTAATGGAAATACATAATACCACAGGGGAGACTTGCCCGTGATAATAGATTGTTTGGCACTCGTCCTCTAGAGTTTAAAGCACATTTCTTGTGAGTGGTTATTTTGTTGCATGTTTATGCAATATGAAAAGGATGAATTCAAAGTAGGTTTCTAGAGGTTTTCAGTCAAATAACAAATACCTAAGTACTTATTCCTTCAATTTATACAATGTCTCGTGGACTGCTCTGTATTATGATTTCATACCATGCTAAACGTAACTTAGGATAGAAGATGACATGACCTATGTGATGAGCAGATGAGCACTTTAAGCGCAGTCCAGATCTGCATATATTTTCCCATACTACATAAACAAATGTACAAAAAGAATTTCATATTTTTATTGTAGCCGACAGTCGAAGACATTGCAGTGGATCCTATCATGCATTTATAACTTTTGTTTGACGTCTAACTACCTTAACGATTAATTAATATAATTAATAATTTACCTGAAATCTGTCGATACAACCGCACGATTGTCTTTCATTGAGTTGTGTTTTATCTCTGCTATTACAGTTGTAAAAAGTAGTGGGTTGTATAGAAACTGCTGCGGCGAAACTTACTTTCTGACCACATCACGTAGTTACCCACTGCACTGCTTGTGCTAATCATCTTTGTTTGAATTAAAAATGCCTGCGTTCTTTAAAACTATACACTTTATTTACAGCACAACATACATACACTACTCGTTCGATGAGTGCCCAGACATCACTCTGTTTTCTTTTTTACAGAAAAACTAAAATCTACCACTCTACCATTCTAACAAAAAAAAACCACTTAAAAAGATATATAAACCAGAAGGCTAACTAATGCAGAGTATAAGTTCAGCAAAATGAATTGGTGACAGAAATGAACCGGTACAGCACCTCGCCCTGTATCAGATTACACTGCAGGATGTTTCTCACTAAGTGCACATAGTTTGACTTATACCTGCAATGCTATGGGTTTTTAACAGACAAAAGGTAAACAAAATTATACAGAAACGGAATTATAACAAAACTTGCAAAATGAATATTTAATATATGTTCGCAACTGAACAACAGTAAGCAATTACCTACTTTAATAAAAATCATCAGTACATTTAAGAAACTAAGATTTAGTACATCGTTTAAAATTATTATCCAACATCATTCCTACACATACAGAAAGCCTAATTATTTTAGGGTATCTGTAATATTATTACAGTGCAAAGGGTAACACAACTATTACAACAACTACACAATATTTAAGCTAGTTTCCCAAGAAAGTGGTGCCATTATATAGCGATCGTAGTATTATAAGATTTCCATATGCAATAATCTAATAATCACCTTGGTTTCCAGGAAACGGTAGGTACTGAACACCGCATAGTAGAAGTGGGATGCCATTATATTTAAGATTGTGGCAGTACAGTGCATAAGTAATTCGTTAACGTTTTTGATGGTGAAGTTTGATAGAGTGATGATTTCTCACACGGAGGGCGGCAACTTTGGTCATATGATACTTATCAGACCTTCTATTTGAAAGCGTACAGAATAAATTCATTACAGTTATTTATAATATAGTGCAATAAAATTACCTATTCTGGTAATAATAAACGCCACGACTTCTGTATTTTTTCCAATCACTCTAAGACACAATGCAGTGCCATATTACAGCTGCTATATGACAGCACTGCTTTTGCAGGAAACGGAAGCTTAAGTGAACTGAACATGTCTACTCTATTATTAGAACTTGAATGAATCCGCCTTCAGTTGCAATGACTTGGGCTTGACAATGTGACAGCATGGTCAGTAGCCGTGCTGAATGGTATTGACCCTTAAATCTCCCTTCTTCTAAAGGTCCAGACGTTTGGGGGAATAACTCTTGTAATTGGTACTGGTTCACTAAGTGACTCAATTTCCATCGAAACTTCTTGTTTTAGTGATAGAGGAAGCATAACCAGATTGGTGTCATCCATTCGATTGTCTGGCCCTGCTGCTATCATTGACAGTGGGCTACTGGGAACCGAAGTAATTAATTTTCTGTTAATATAACAGCCTACCTGTTGTGGTTGGTGTGCAGCAGTTGAAAGATTGGGCTTCAAGAACCTTGAGTTTCTTCGGTAATGGGCTCCCTATGGAGTTTGGATGATTAATAATCTTGGTTCTGAGGTCTGCTACAGTTGAGTGTTTTGGACTTGCTGACAACTGTTCCCCGAGACATTCTACAATGGCCAACTTTTTTATTAGTAATCGGAGAAAGTTTGTTCTTAAGCAGAATTTGGTGGTACTGGAAGAAAAACAATTTGGCATGGAATTTTTGAGATATTGCTCTGTTTCCTTAATAGAACGACTAAGTTTTGATTGCACCATCGCATTCAAAACCAAAAAATACATAGGAATTTTAAGATGATCTACCACACAGTCAGCTGTTTTGGTGTTGCTGACGAATGTTCACAGAATCATTGTACCATAGCTAACTTTTTTTTGAAATAGGAGAAAGTTTATTAGGTTGTCAAATTTTAATAATAATTGTTCTACTGCAATCGTCAGACGTGATGGCGAGCAACAGAGATGCGCAGTTGAGTAATCCCCACTATTCATCCACCACCCTCTCGACCGGAATTGGTTTTCGGTGGACGCACGCAACTGTCAGTGGCGTATGATTAACTTCGTAATAAATTCATCTATAGTCTAGAGCGTGGCCTTGCCTGCGCGGGCTGTCGCCATCACGGTTGACGATTGTTGTAACAGAATTTAGTTGCGTTGACAGAAAAACAATTAAGTACCTATTTCGTTTTTGAGATATCGCTATCAACTTGCTTAACTTAAATGGAACAACCAACTTGCTTAATTTAAATGGAACAACCAACTTTCGATTGCACCATCGCATTTAAAATCAAAAAAATACGTGAAAAATTATAAAGTGACATAAAGTCTGAATAATACAACTTGGCGTAAGATTGAAATAATCTACGCATTATGTTAGTTTGATGTCTCTCTCGCACGCAACCAGTTGATATGGCTGCTAATTATTAACGTAAGATGAAATAATCAAGATTTTCCATTGTAACTCTTTATTTCACTCATTCTCATTTATAATGTTGGGTAACAATGTATTTGTACGTCTCTGCTTGTACTAATATTAGTTAGTTCCAAAAAGGTTATCATGGAAACTAGTATTAGTGTTACAGTACTGTCAATGTCGAAACAAATTAGTTCACATGCACGTGTCAACCCATACGCCGAGTTATATTATTCAGACTTTAGGTACCACCTAGGGTCGACTGTTTAAGAGTTACAGAACCATTAAGTAAACTTCTACAACAGCTAACTTTCTAATTTGAAATTTTAGAAATTTGAGTGGTACTGGACTGTTCGAAGAAATTTTCCGAGCAGAAATTATAACCACTACCTATCAAAATACTTCGGTGTTCCATGCAAATAAGCAAGTTGATGGTGATATCTCAAAAATGCAATGCTCAGTTGCTTTTCTGCTAGCTTCTCGGAATTCTATCTGAAAAATTGTTAAACTATCTATGTCCAGTCAACACACTTTCTTCGATTTCAAATAAAATAGTTAGCCACTGCAGACTGATTAGATGAACAATCATCAACTCCCAAAACAATTGACTATAAGTGTTGGGTGACTCTATAATTTCATTATTTTTTGATTTTAAATGCAATGGTGCAATCGAAAATTGATCATTCCATTAATGGAGTTGATAGTGATATTTCAAAAATGCTACACTCAATTGTTTTTCAGTCAACACCAGTAGTTTCTGTTCGAAATATTATTAAACTTTCTTTAATTTCAAGTACATACCTAAAAAAATTAGCAATTGTATACCAACACCATCAAACTGATAAAATCGTTTTGGCAAGATTTTCTGGAAGATCGATGTTAGTACTTACAGAAGTGTTAATATATTTATCACTTTATGTGGTCTTGCTTGGGCCAGAAATTCCACTAGCTCCTGAAAAACCACTTAAAATAGTAAGAATAGTTTACTGGTGATTACTAAGTATATTTTTAAAAAGTATGCAAGGAAAATAATCTCACTTCTCATCTACAACCAGATATAAATATATGCCTAAATTTAAATTATAACCTAGTACTACGATTAACATGTAGATGTAGAGTTAACAGATAGATTACACCCACTTCTCAGCAAGTTATACTTCTGCCATCAATATTTTATTGATCAACTGCTGACATGACATCTGCCAACATGTGGACAATAACAAGTGTGAAGTTGTAGTCTAAATTTTGCCCGGTCTGTCGTTTGCCCGATATGCAGAAATCCGTTCGGCTGTTTGCCTGTATGTGGTTTGCCCGGTCTGCCGTTATCCTTTTTTGTGCAAAGCCCGATATGTCGATTTCCTGTCTGCAGTAATACGGGTTCCCCCTCCGTCATACGTCAGATTTTCATTCCAAACAAAACAAAAGCACGTGCCATTTGACGTTTATCGATATTATTTACAACGTCTTAAACTAGTTTTTGCAATATAATTATAGACGTTTTGCAGTGAAAACAGTTTATTTTCAATTTGTGTGTTGGGCTTACGCATAAAAACTTGAAAACAACTATATGTAATTATAATTATATTTCAGAGGTTATGTTAAAACGTCAGAAAGCACATGGCTTTGTTTTGTTTGGAATGAAAATCTGACGTTTGTGACGCGCCACTTTTCTCCCGAATTGCCACCAAATTTCGGTACACTTAGATATATAGTGTGTCCCAAAAAGTACCTACGCAACAGCCAAAAAAGTACGTAACAACCAAAAAAGTACGTAAAAGTCAAATATCTCTTTTATTTCTTATCGCATCAAATTTTTGTTCAGACAAAAAAATTTCCTTGTAAAATGCCCTCTTTAAAACCTTTGATTGAGAAGGACTTAATCAACGTTAAAACCGAGTCTAATATTATTCTATCTTATACGAGGAGTGTTCAAGACGAAAAAATGAAAAAAACTGTTTCGCCGAATCGAAGAAATTCATTACGAAAGTTTGTTGTATAAGCAGAAAATAGCACCACTCTGTGTAGTTTAGCCTCTGGAATATTATAGCCGCCCATTTATGAGTTTATTTTTGCTCAGTGAAACAATTTAATAGATTTTTGGTAGAATTTTAGTCCAAAACGATAGATCGGTAGGTGCGTTCATATTTCGGTAGATCTGCCGAGAAATCGGTAAGGCAGGCAACACGGCAGAAATTAAATACCCAGGCTAGGCAACATAATATAATCGTCAAGTTTAAAATGTATGAAATACCAGAAACTTAATTTTATTTAATTAAATAAATTATTAATTTCAGTCTGATACAAAACTTGCCGCATGACCACTTTAAAAGGTACAATTGTAATATTAGTAGTAAAGAACATATTTTTCTTCAAGCCATTAGAAATTATTTGGGAACTTTAGTTTTGAAATGGCAGCCATTTTAAATGAAGTTTAATAACTTCCTCTTCCTTTACGTCGTCGTGTGGTGTGCTGTCAATTAACCCCAAGAATGAAAGCTAAAGGAGAGGTTTGTTTCTTTATTAATTTGATCTTGTAGAATTGTAAATTGATGTAAAATGCATAATAAGTTATACCACATTTTTTTGTGCCAAAAATTGTACAGGAGTGCAAATTTATAGCATTCCTTTAGGCTTGTGATGCAGTTACTAACACGTGTTTGCATAATGCCTTTTTTCAGTTGAAGGAATATGAAGTTATTGGGCGCAAACTTCCCACAGAAAAGGAGAAAACCACTCCTTTATATAAGATGCGGATATTTGCCCCCGATCAAATAGTAGCGAAGTCAAGGTTTTGGTATTTCTTGAGACAGCTGAAAAAGTTCAAGAAGTCTACTGGGGAAATTGTGTCAGTAAAACGAATTCCTGAGAAAACTCCAATTAAGATCAAAAACTTTGGAATTTGGCTTCGTTATGATTCACGTTCAGGAACACACAATATGTACAGGGAATATCGTGACCTTAGTGTTTCTGGAGCTGTAACCCAATGCTATAGAGATATGGGTGCTCGTCACAGAGCTCGTGCTCACTCAATTCAGGTAATCGATATTTGATACTGACCATTAAATTTCCACTTTTTATTCTTCAGTTTTTTATCTTCAATTTATTTGGGTCAAATTAATTAAAAAATATTGGGTTAGGGTGTCCAGTGAAGCGACTTACGTGAAAAAGACAAAATCGGGACTATTTTTAGAAAGTTTGCTATAAAATGTGATTATGGAATTTATAGATATTTGTATTCTCTGAGCGAGTGGAGAAATAATTGAACTCCTATGATTATAATTCATATGTTACCCATACATAAAAAATAAGGGTATTACTAAAATTTGTAAAACTTGAGTTCACTATTGACTAATTTCAGTTTTAACAATAGACACCTAAAATTTCAAAGAACAAAATATTTTAAAATTGATAAAAAAATGAAGTGTGTATTGTGATCCACTAAGAACATGATGGGTGTACATTTATAAACATATGAGCTTCATTGTGTTGAATTTTTAATTGCATTTTTTTTTCTTGAAGATTATCAAAGTGGAAGAAGTAAAAGCTTCAGCTACAAGAAGACCACAAGTTAAGCAATTCCACGACTCAAAGATACGTTTCCCACTTCCAAAACGTATTCCACAGCGTAAATCTATGAACTGCTTCTCTGTACGCAAACCAAGAACATACTTCTTGTAGTGTGTTGCAAGTTTAATAAATAATTTCTAATTATTAAAACAATTGTATTTTTGTTCCACCTTTCTCATGGTTACTTTGTATAAATAATGTAAAATATTTGCGGTTATTACCAATACTTTACTGATACTATTTTGTGATGAGGACTGCTTTGAGAGCGTCCAGAATCTTGAAATAGGCCTGTGTTTAATTTTGTTCTTAACTGTCGCTCTTTTCCTAGTGCGAAAGTCGTACTACTCCAGTACGCATTTTTTTAAAAGTACCAGTTTTGAAAAGTCCCTTATGGTTGACGGTTGTTTGATCTGCACATTTGTTAAATTAGAATCACATATTTATATATTTTTTTGACTTGTCACTCCGAGGCCTGCAAGTTTTTTTTTTGCAATGTTCTTTAGTTAAATTTGTAGCATTTATTAGGTACTAGCAAAACTATATTTCTGAGTTTTACACCCTTTTAAGAAGTCCAAATATAAGGTACAGTTGAATACTTTTTGGTATTTAAATTAAGAAATGTAGTTACTAAAAAATATTTATTTATAACAAATAAACAAACATCTGCAGCTTTTTATGTGATCTTAATGTGGTTTAGGAGTATGGCCATCTACGTAAAAATTCCGTGTGGCTTTAGGCAACTCCACTTCTAAACCCTCCAATTCCTTACTTAAAACTATTTGGCAACCTAATCGAGAATTTTCTTTTAAAAATGGTGCCATGTCTAAGAGATCCTCTTCTTTTTCATCTGCTTCTGGAAGTTTATTCCGATGATCACTGACTACGTATAAGTGACAAGTTGTGCATGCCAAGGAAGCTTCACAAGCTCCTTCCATTGGAATACCATATCGGTGTGCTAAATACAAAACATTATCGCCTACTTTTCCTCTTATTTTTATACGTTCTCCCGTTTTCGTTTTAAAGGTTATATTTACTCTATAAACAATATTTATTAAACATTATTTCATTTTAATTCATTAAATAACATACACTTCATCCTCCGATTTTGGATCTTGCCATTCGTACTCTCCATGACTTAAATCTGTGACAAGAAATCTAATTTGTTTTCCTATCGAAAATTTCTTACGAAAAATGCTTTGTACTCACACTTTGACGTATGAAACGATTTTTTTTGTAAACTATTAGTTCTCATGCACATACTAACAAGAGCACTTTGTGTTCTTAAGGTACCATTAAATAAAATAAGGACATTTTTAAAACAACTTATCCACATATTAAAACCAATAAATTTTGAGGTTAGACTTTACTCTAATTGTCAAACTGTCATTGTGAATAAAATGTCAAGATACCATTTTTATCAACAAAGCAGGAAGTCCAGCAAAAAAGTTAAAATTTAAAAATTAGTTGCTTATCTCTTTGGTTTGCAAAACAAACATTATTATGGCCAGGTTGATCCAAAATGTAACACGGACTTAAGTCTGACACCAATCAGAAAACCTGTTTCCAAGCCGATGTCAGACTTAAGCCTGCGTTACGTTTTTTAACAATACCTATATGTACCTGCCTCAAAGATAATCAGGCCTATTCTATAACTTGTAACGACTCGTTATTGGACGATTATCGTTATATAAACAGGTTAAGCGATTCCGTAGTTGACAGCTGTTTTGCGCAAGTCGTTATCGTAACGACTAATTGTCTGTGAACAATTTGAAATATTGTGAGTTGTTAGAAGACGATATTTCGATTCTGTAAACAATTATATGTTGCTGAGTAACTACAAAATCGTTAAATAACCATCGTTCATAAACACCTCCTTCAAACATACAGTTTCCATTGTGACATTTCGCATTATTGCATGAAATAGATCTATTCTGCGAACTGCAATACCAAAAAAAAGAGTTTGAGATGGATTGGGCTGCTGTAGTAAATTATTTATTATTCGAACTAGAAAGAAAGCATGTATGCATTACATTTATGAGAATTAAAATATACTTTTTAGGACAGGAGCCTACAAAAACGTATCTCTTGTAACTGTAGAAGGACGAATAATTATTTAATGCTGCAATTACGGGACCCTTTTATCTACCTGAGGAAATATTTCGAGGTCAATACATATAGACTCAGTAGAGAATCAGCCAGACAGAGGCGCCGACTTTTGGTATTTCCAGGGGGGGCACGAAATCGTAATAATAATAATAACATCAATAACCTTAATCCTTAATAGTAATAATAATAATAATAATAAAGCAAGTACGTACCTAACATTTTATTCGCCCAGAAAAGAAACAGAAAGTTATACATAAAAATAATAAAATTTCAAATTAAACGAATTTTCAATTAATGTCTAATACAACAAGTCAGGAAAGGTAAACGAATTATGTTTCAATTCATGGAAAACGTATTTTGACGAACTTTGGCTTTGCAAAAAAATTCATTTGCTACGTCATCAATATTTAATTTGAATGCTAAATCTCCATGAATGTTCAAAATTGAAACACTATTTAACCTTTCCTGACACATGGTTGACCTTAAGTGGGATTTCAAACATCTTAAGCTTGAAAATGACCTTTCAGCCGTACATGTCGCAATCAATATGACAATTTCAGGCAACATTTCTGTATTGCAGACGTTTTCTAAAAAAATTGCAAACTTCCATATTATTGAATAAAAGTTAATATTGTGTGATGGAACTGGATAAATTTTCCAGGGGGGGGGCAGTGCCCCCTCTGATGTTCTCCTGGGGGGGCACGAGCCCCACTGCCCCCCCGTAGTCGGCGCCTCTGCAGCCAGATATGTTTTTATGGAGATCGTTTAAGGATCTGAAAATAAATTCTGGATAGCTCTCGTTGTTCCTGAAATATCCTGAAAAGAATTGAAGCATTGCATTTTCTTATTTCTTCCATATATTATTTATTACTTGAGCAAATGTAATGCCCTTCGGCAGGTTTACATAAGTAGGTATGGGCTATCCACTGGATGTTTCAAAATTTGTCTAAGCCTACTACGTCTTTGAGTTTTCATAATCATGGCAACTAGATTTTGTAGATAAGGAGTGAAATTAGTGTTCCAGAAAGTTAGATGACCCATGTGCGATACATCGTTGAAATTGTATTTTTTTTCTCTATCCAACCTTACGAAAATCCAATATGGCGCCCATAAGAAATTCAAAAGTTGACCATGAAAACTTGAAGATGTAGTAGGCTTAGACAAATTTTGAAACATCCAGTGGAAAGCCCATACCCACTTATGTAAACCTGCCAAAGGTCATCACATTCGCTTGAGTAATAAATAATATATGGAAGAAATAAGAAAACGCAATATTTCAATTTTTTCAGAATATTTCAGGAACAACGAGAGCTATCCAGAATTTCTTTTCAGATCCTTAAAGAGCATGAAAATGTGCAACTTTCTTACCATTTGACCAACTCTGAATCTCTTCGGGTTTAGAAGATTCCAATGGTGTACATTGTAAAAGTGACCACCCTGTATACAGTGCCATCCAAAAGTCTCCCCTCCCCCTATATCTTCAGAATGGCGAGACACAGAAAAATCAAATTTGGGTTACCTTCATGGCAGCTCAGATGGCACCTTTGGACAGATCAATCGCCAAAGATGGCGAGCGGGCGCCATCTCGGTCTAAAAATTTAAATTGCAGTAGGGGTGAAGTGAGGGCTGAGTCGAAAGCGCTCTTAATTCTGAATACGATAATCAAGTTTCGTAATATTCTATCAACTAAATTCAAAATGACGGTGTATAGTAATTTCAGGAAAATCTCATATTTTAACAGTAACAGTGTGATATAGAGCATGCAAGTTCGGGAAACCATCATGGCAACTGCGCTAGTGCATTTTCAAAATATTTGACAAGTGCTTCCCGAAAGAAGGCGGTCGGGCGCCATCTTAGTATAAATAATTAAATTACGGTAGGCGTCAAGTGAGGGCTCGTTCGAAAGCCCTTTTGATTCTGAACTAGGCGACAATAGCGGTTTTACGTGTTAGCGTCGTTACTATTAAAATATTCAAAATAAAAATTAAAAACTGGAATATTGAATCCGCCGCCATTTTGAATTGTGCTCAGAATACTATGAAACCTGGTTGTTGTAGTCAGAATGAAAAGCGTTTTTGATTGAATACCCACTTAACCACTACTGCCATTTAAATTCTTAGACCAAGACGGCGCCCGATCGCCATCTTTGAAAACTGTCAAATATTTTGAAAAAGCTACTATCGGACCTGCCCTGAAAGTTCCCCAAATTTGGGTTTTCTATGTCACGTCATTCAAAAGTTAAGATGGGGGTGAGGCTTTTGAATCGCACTGTATGTAAATAAAGTTAATAAACAAGCATTTGTTTTATTTTTTGTTCACTTAAAAGCCAAAACTAAAAGAAATTACTGATTTAATTAAGAACAAAATAAATCCAAAATGGTTAGAAGAGGAATTTCACATGGCAACAATTTTTTACCACAGCCTCCTACACTTCAACGCTTGACAACAGACGCACGTTACTACTGTTTCAAAGTCGTTACGATTTCGCATTGTCACAAAATTAACGATGACAGATACAGAATACAGTTTTTATAACAATCGTTATAAGCGTCGTAAAGAAGCAGTAGTTCATAAGCGATGTTGTTAGTTAACGATAATATATAGAATAGGCCTGAATGTCTTTGAGATACTTACACAAAGGCAAGGTTGTTCCAAAAATCAGACAACGCAGGCTCAGTTGCTGAACCAGTTTTCTGACTGGCTGTATCATAGCAACTAATCCGTGTAGTTACATTTACATCCAATTATTCTTTATCGGCACAACTCGAAATGGAAGTGGATATTTGACATGCGCATTTATGTACTTGCAACTACAAATTACAACAGCACTTTGAATTCAGCACAGTTCGTGTTGGAATTTGAATTGAGGATTTGCAAATGGCAAACTTCCAATTTGAATTCGGGACCTAAGTGCCTCCGTCATACACAGATTTTCATTCCAAACAAAACAAAAGCACGTGCCATTTAACGTTTATCGATATTATTTACAACGTCTTAAACTAGTTTTTGCAATATAATTATAGACGTTTTGCAGTGAAAACAGTTTATTTTCAATTTGTGTGTTGGGCTTACGCGTAAAAACTTGAAAACAACTATATGTAATTATAATTCGGGAGATAAGTGGCGCGTCACAAACGTCAGATTTTCATTCCAAACAAAACAAAGCCACGTGCTTTCTGACGTTTTAACCTAACCTCTGAAATTTAATTATAATTACATATAGTTGTTTTCAAGTTTTTACGCGTAAGCCCAACACACAAATTGAAAATAAACTGTTTTCACTGCAAAACGCTATAATTATATTGCAAAAACTAGTTTAAGACGTTGTAAATAATATCGATAAACGTCAAATGGCACGTGCTTTTGTTTTGTTTGGAATGAAAATCTGACGTGTATGACGGAGGCACTTAGGTCCCGAATTATATTTCAGAGGTTAGGTTAAAACGTCAGAAAGCACGTGGCTTTGTTTTGTTTGGAATGAAAATCTGACGTTTGTGACGCGCCACTTATCTCCCGAATTGCGACAAAAATATTGAACTGACAGCTGTCAGTTATAAAATATGTCAGATATAGGCTCAGTTTTTCAAAGAAACCAACAACCAACACCGGATTAAGTCTAACACCGGCTTCGTTGCTATGATACCGGCTTTCTGATTGTAGTCCGGTCAATATAGACATTTTAATTTACAATAATTCGCATAGAGTTAAGGGGTCGATTCTGTAAGCACCAACGACATCGTTCACTACCGATTATCGCCTATGAACGACATCGCAACGATTTTCCTTATTCTGTAATAAACGACCATCGTACGTTAACGACTACAATTTGTAGTTATCCAGCGACGCCATATTCGCTGTCGTATGTAAACGATAATTCTACTTTTTGGTACTTTGGTAGGCAGGTAGTTGTTTTGATAACACAATTATTGTGGCACGTACACGTATGAAATGAAATTACCAAATAATCAGGCTTATTCTATAACTTGTAACGACTCGTTATTGGACGATTATCGTTATATAAACAGGTCAAGCGATTCCGTAGTTGACAGCTGTTTCGCGCAAGTCGTTATCGTAACGACTAATTGTTTGTGAACAATTTGAAATATTGGGAGTTGTTAGAAGACGATATTTCGATTCTGTAAACAATTATATGTTGCTGAGTAACTACAAAATCGTTAAATAACCATCGTTCATAAACACCTCCTTCAAACATACAGTTTCCATTGTGACATTTCGCATTGTTGCATGAAATAGACCTATTCTGCGAACTGCTATACCAAAAAAAGAGTTTGAGATGGATTGGGCTGCTGTAGTAAACACGTATCTCTTGTAACTGTAGAAGGACGAATAATTATATAATGCTGCAATTTATTACGCGACCCTTTTATCTACCTGAGGAAATATTTCGAGGTCAATACATATAGACTCAGTAGAGAATCAGCCAGATATGTTTTTTATGGAGATCGTTAATTACGAGTATATATGTTACTGTAAAAGCTCGAAAATTGGTTAATCCCAGGATTGACGCGTTAAACCTAGGATTTACCATTTAGATGTGGTAAAAGTACGAAAAAATATATCATCCGTATAATTTTGGACTTCTACCACGTCATAGCGGTCAATCTTAGGATTTTCCAGTTCTTGTTGGTAAAAGCAAGTTTATGTTTGTAAAACAGTTCTAGTTGACGCGTTGACGGCAATAGTGCTGAAAAATAAGAAAGCAAAATACTCCAAAAAGAAGTAGATTTATTTATTTTACACGCTACTATATTCTACATATTCTATGTGTAGGTAAGTAAAGTTATTAAGCCTTCAGCATACTAATATCCTTTATGTTTATTGCAAATTTATAAAAGCTTACTTGTTAGTACATGATAAACTTCCGTGACATTTTGAATTGCATAGTTTGCCGGATGATCTACATAAACATCTCTTGGTGGAACATTTTCGAGTACAGTTACATCTTTGGAAACCTTGTCCGCCAGATAGAGACATTTTTCGCACTGCTCCTCTTACACTTATTTCATTGGTAGGAACATCCGAGGAAGTGATACAATTTTCCTTGCGAATCGTAAATTGATTCCTACTAAATAACTGTGCAAGAATTCCTGCTTTTGTTCCAAGACGATAAAATTCTTCATCTTGAATGTCCATTATAACAGCCAATAGAGTTCTCGGGTCTGTTTTAGATCGATCTACTTCAGGGATTTTGACCGCAACAGTTTGCCCGGGTGTTGCAGGGGGAAATTTCTTGTTCGATGCAATTTTCATTTTCTTTGCCTGCTCCTCCAATGCCTGGTGAGCTTTCTGCCTGTGTCGCTTAATATTTGATGCATTGAAATCGTTTAATTCAATTTCATCATTGATGTTCCATGGGAAGTAGCCATTGAATCAATATCTAAGCGGCTAGGTGTAATATCGTTGTTTTCGTTAGAGTTTAAGGCGTCGTTGTCCATATCGACGAAATTTGAAGTTGTGTCATTATTATTATCCTGAAGATCGTCATCATGATAAAGAGCTTTTTCAAGATCTTCCTCGCTTTTTAAGTTTGGCAATACCTCAGAAGGAATGTTGGCGTTGGAGAGACCCATCCTCATTGGACAACCGAACATGGCCTCATAGGGAGATCGTTTAATGCCTTCATGATAAGCGTTGTTTTTCATAGCCTGGACAAATCTTAATGATTCAGACCATTTTTTACTAACATTCGTTTCCATCCATGTTGCAATCATATTTTCGATGTCTTGGTTAGCACGTTCCACTGATCCTTGCGACTGGCTATGGCGCGGTTTCCCATGCACAATTTTCACACCATTCCACATTTGACAAAGTTCAGTTATTATTGCATTTGAAAATTCCCTACCATTATCGGAATGCAATATGTTAGGAGCCCCAAAAAGTGTAAAAATGTCTAGAAGATTGTAGGCAATTTCTTCGGCGCGTTTGCTACGAAGAGGGCGAATAACAACAAATTTGGAAAGGTGATCCTGGTAAACCATGATAAATTTATAATCATTATCAGGGTTTGATTGCATGTCGATGAGATCAACTTGGCATCTTGAATTCATTTCTGTGTGTAGTATGGGTTTAACCACTAAACCTTTTTTTGGCATGCTAGATTTTTTCTGACACGGCTCACATAACTGCAGATATTGCACTATCGACTCAACAGTAACATTTTTATATTTACGATTAGCTTCCTTCATCGTTCTTGTTCTTCCCCCATGGCCCGTAGCCAGATGTGCTTCATGTATGGCCGTAAATAGGTCTTCATAGGTTACAAAATAGCGTATATCTTCACATCCTGGCAAAAGCGGTGCGATTAGCCTTTCCTCACCACCAATACTCAAAATATCAAATCGTTTTAGTCTTCTGTAATGAACCGCTTTTTTACACTTAACAGTTTTAGCCTCTTTCACTTCGCGAATATAATTACTATATTTATCACGAGTAATATAAAAATTGTTGTCGGCATTTTTGTCAGCGACAATACAATTCATTTTATCATAAAAACGCTTTGCATCAGTCATTATACCGTTAAATTGTACTGAAATGCACCACTCACCAGGAAAACACGTGTTTACTAATGAATCAGCTGGTATTAATGCTGTCCAGCACATGCGCAAATATGTAAATCTGAGATTTGCTAACATGAACTGGAAAATCCTAAGATTGACCGCTATGACGTGGTAGAAGTCCGAAATTATACGGATGATATATTTTTTCGTACTTTTACCACATCTAAATGGTAAATCCTAGGTTTAACGCGTCAATCCTGGGATTAACCAATTTTCGAGCTTTTACAGTAACATATATACCTATATGCATGCAAAGAACTGCTACACCTCCTGACGTTAAAGTGAGTGTTCATTTTCATTTCATTTCATAATTAATGATTTGAAATAAATTTGAAATTTATACAAATATATACAGTACGATCCAAAAGCCTCCCCTCCCCCTATATATTCAGAATGGCGAGACATAGAAAAACCAAATTTGGGTTACCTTCATGGCAGCTCAGATAGCACCTTTGGACAGATGAATCGTCAAAGATGGCGACCGGGCGCCATCTTGGTCTAAAAATGTAATTGCAGTAGGGGTGAAGTGAGAGCTGAATCGAAAGCGCTCTTAATTCTGAATACGATAACCAAGTTTCGTAATATTCTATCAACTAAATTCAAAATGACGGTGTATAGTAATTTCAGGAAAATCTCATATTTTAACAGTAACAGTGTGATATAGAGCATGCAAGTTCGGGAAACCATCATGGCAACTGCGCTAGTGCATTTTTAAAATATTTGACAAGTGCTGCCCGAAAGAAGGCGCTCGGACGCCATCTTAGTATAAATAATTAATTACGGTAGGCGTCAAGTGAGGGCTCGTTGGAAAGCCCTTTTGATTCTGAACTCGGCGACAATAGCGGTTTTACGTGTTAGCGTCGTTACTATTAAAATATTCAAAATGAAAATTAAACACTGGAATATTGAATCCGCCGCCATTTTGAATTGTGCTCATAGAATATTATGAAACCTGGTTGTTGTATTCAGAATGAAAAGCGTTTTTGATTGAATCCCCACTTAACCACTACTGCCATTTCAATTCTTAGACCAAGACGGCGCTCGATCGCCATCTTTGGAAACTCACCAGTCAAATATTTTGAAAAAGCTACTATCGGACGTCGGACCTGCCCTGAAAGTTCCCCAAATTTGGGTTTTCTATGAATGTCACATCATTCAAAAGTTAAAATGGGGGTGAGGCTTTTGAATCGCACTGTATGTAAATAAAGTTAATAAACAAGCATTTGTTTTATTTTTTGTTCACTTAAAAGCCAAAACTAAAAGAAATTACTGGTTTAATTAACAACAAAATAAATCCAAAATGTTTAGAAGAGCAATTTCACACGGCAACAATTTATTACCACAGCCTCCTACACAGTGGCGGCTCGTGGGTTAATAACCAGGGGTCATTTTGGTTTTGGAACTTATAATTAATACTAAAAGTACCTATATGCATATATGTACAAAACTAAAATATAAGAAAGGGGTACATATTGTCAAAATAAAACATACCTTAAATGTGCTTATATTTCAGGTCAATTCTGTTCTGCAAAAGGGTCTTTTTCGTTGAAGTTTGGAATGCTCTTGACAAGCATCTTCTCGATGCTCGCCATAGACAAAGCACCAAGGCTAGACTGTCCCATTGTATTGCGTAAAAAGGTTTTTTTAATTTTTACCCCTTTCAAAGTTGAAAAACATCTCTCACTTTCCAAGGTTGTCATCGGTAGTGTACACAAAATATTTAATAAGTTCACTGCTTCAGAAAATGTTTCAGACAAAAGTTAAAGTATTATGGCGACTACACCGGCATCCGGCATTATTGTGAAAATCCTAACGATATATTACAACTTACGCGAACCGCAACGCTTCTACCGCTGTCTACGACGAACTGATGTGATGATCAGAGAAAATATAACTCCATCCTAAAGAACTATTAACTCGATTCTGTGCAGTTGTCATCGGGACATTGACCACGTTGGAGATATAGGAGTAAAAGGTGACTCTCACTTCCACTCAAGAATTCGCCATCTGCTGTCACTGTTCTTCTTTACATGCATTTCTCCATAAGCCATAAGAGCTGTGCAGGGTCAATTTGAATAATGTCCCGGCTTGCTAGCGAGCGCGCAGCGCTGCTTGACGCTTGGTTATTTCTAGTATTGCTGCGAATGCAGACCGCTGAGGATTTTAAATTTGAGACTATCAGACAAAATATATTTTTATTAAAATTATGGTTTTGATTAGAATATTTTAGGAGGGTCATTGACCAATTGACCTTAAGGAGAAACCGCCACTGCTCCTACACTTCAACGCTTGACGACAGACGCACGCTACTACTGTTTCAAAGTCGTTATGATTTCGCATTGTCACAAAATTAACGATGACAGATACAGAATACAGTTTTTATAACAATCGTTATAAGTGTCGTAAAGAAGCAGTAGTTCATAAGCGATGTTGTTAGTCAACGATAATATATAGAATAGGCCTGAACGAATATGCATTGTTTTTTCTCAATTAATTGCGACTCAGGAAAGCAAAATTTTCAACAATGTCAGGATCACTTCATCTGTCAACTTTATTTTTCCTGAATGGTATATTTGTTTGCAGTTCACTTAAATAAATTTCGTACTGCTATCCAGTGGTTTTTTGATGACCTCTTGGACATAAAAGAAGAATAGAAACTATTTGGTTTGTTTGTCCACAGCAACTGCATATCACGATTTCACTCTCGTTGGATCTCATTAGTACACGCTACACGCCGCAGCTGCTGTGCAAACAAACTGTTCAGTACACACTCTCGTCAACGATTTGTTCTGTAGTTCAATCCCTGTCGGGGTACTTGTCCAGGGAGTAGTTATTTGAGCAAGTTCGAGTCGATTTTCTATCTCTTGAATCTATCCGAAATGTCACAAACTGTATTAATAATGGACTTAGCAGGTAAACAATAAGCTGTCGAAACAAATAAAATATCAAAAGTCCCCACCGATCCTACGTCTGCTAAAAAAATTATTCAAGGTCAAAGGTCAAAAGTATCGTTGTTTTTTTTGCATTTTTCTCGTAAACGGTAAGTGTTATCATAAAAATAGGTCAGACAAAATTTGTAGATTTCAAATGGTGATATCTCAGGAATGGTGATTCGTAAAAAAAAGTATAAGAGCAATTTTTGTAGATAATTGTATGATCTACAAATTTTGCCTGACCTATTTTTATGATAACACTTACTGTTTACGAGAAAAATGGGGGAAAAAAACGATATTTTTGACCTTTGACCTCGAATAAATTTTTTAGCAGGCGTGGGATCGGTGGGGACTTTTGATATTTTGTTTGTAATAGTGTACCTAAGAACTGTAGCAATATTTAGCTCTATGCGAATTATTGTAAACTTACCATTATATTTTTGTCTACTTTGACCGGGCTATTGGTTGTAGTTGTAGCATAGCAATGAAGCCGGTGTCAGACTTAATCCGGTGTTCGTTTCTTTGAAAAACCGGGCAATAATGTAATAATCTCCATTATACATATAGTCCAAAAAGCGTTGAAAAGTAATTAATAGACGATTTTTGTATGCTATTATATCCTTTAACTTTCAATTTTAGCTGAAAGCAATGCTTCTGTCAGATAATACTTAATGTTTGTACGGAAGAGGATCTTTTGAGGAAGACACCGAGATCAAATTAGAAAATTTTTAGGGCCGGCTATTGGGCCGTGGATCAAAATGTAACGCGAGGCTACATTTAATTCGGCCTTCGTTGCTAAGTTACTGATCGTGATTGGTTGTATCATAGCAACGAAAGTTGAATTAAATGTAGTATCGCATTACATTTTGATCAACGTTTCAACAACTGGTCCTAAGTGTATCTATTAGATGGCGTGGCAACCAGTGCAGAATATATAATATTTCTATCGATAATTTAATTTATATTTATAAAATCTCGTAAGGCGTGATGTTTTTTACAGCATTAATAATGTTATTTACTTTTTTCTACATAGACGATGATGCGAATTTCATAATTTTGGTGGTAAAATACACTGCTGGACAAAAAACCTTGGGACACTTAGAAAAACCTCTTAAAAATAATGTTCTAAAAGAAATTGGATTAGACAGATAATTGCTTAAATTATCTGGCAAAAAGAAGAAAATGCATCTCTGCTGGTGGTTACTTTTATTATTACGAAGCATTATCTAATCACATAATAATGGGTGGTGTTACCCGATTCGCAGCTAGCCTCTACGCAGGCTCAGTCCGGCAATTGGAAACCCTGCAGGTGGACGGTTAGATCTTGTTATCGTGCATAAACTCATGGCGGACGGCTGCAGGTCAGCAATCGGGGAGTACAATAAGAGCCTACTCCGACAATCAGCGGGTTCTAGTAGATGATTGATTACTTACCTGTGGTACATTAGGCAGTGGCTTTTGCCAACGGGATTGCAACAAAGTAAGTTTCTTCCAGCTGTGCTTATCACTGATTGGACAGAGACACTTGTTGTCGGTGTCGGCAAACAATAAGTAGGCAACCTGCCTTCATAGTGTTTCTATCCTCAAGATTCCTGGGTGATAATTTCAGCCCACTTAATAAAGACTACTAAAACGCAATGCTTTATTATATACGTAATTTACATACATAATCAGTACATTAGAATCCCATATCTTATGACTAACAAATACATTGTATTGAGATGTTTACCTATCTAATAAATTACACTCTTAGTCAGACTGTCATATAAAATTATTAGGCACACATTTTACACTGGCCATTACAATAAAAATAGCTGAAAAAACAATATGCATTTTAGTTATTAGACTTCAGTTCCACTCATTCAGCAACGTTCAGTCATATTATTATCAATTCACTTATGCTAACTATTACAGTTTAATAATATTTACAGTACAAAAAATTATTTTACTCACTCTTGAATTTGATGTCTGTTTGAGTATAAAAAAAATAAATTAGGTAGGCGTCAAAATTCAGGAAGAGGAAATGAAGAAAATTGCTTATTTAAGTTTAGTAGGAGCTTCATTATTGAAGAGTATTTTACTTACAACACATGATCCCGAATATAACAAAAAAATAATTAGGTAGGCTCCAAAACAGTGTAGATATTCATGGAACCGCACAGTAAGCAGGACTATTAGGCGAATTTGGGAATTGGGCCTAATAGATGCGACCTTTTCAGCGAATAAGTGCAGCAATGCAAATTTTACCAGAACTTGTTAGCAACTGTTATTTCAACAGCTGTCGACTAATAGACCCGTTCAAACAACTACACCTTGGGCAAGTACACCTACACGCATTATAGGACGAGTCTGGCATACTGTCATCAGAATGCAAATGAGGGTGCACCCAAGAAGCCTACCACAACAAAGCTGTGCTTGAAGGCCTGTATATGTGCACCATTGTTACCAGTGAACATAGGTTCACTACCAAGTCAGAAATTCACAGACCAGTTCTGTCTTATTGGAACTCTGGTGTGGTGCGCTATGCACAAATATAACCTGATCTATGCTCCCATTTATGGATGACTGCCTGAATCATCTGTAAGGGAAAGCCAAATCACACCATCTGGCTTCAATTAAATGGAGCGGTGAAATTCCACATGCAGTGTAGTGCCATATACATACAAGCAACTCCGATAGAACACGAATCGTAAAAATATGCTTCGAACCCTTACTTAACTTTTTAGTAATAATTTATGTTCCACTTTTCTCTATTAGATATTTTTATTTTGTTTCCATTGATGAAATGAAGTTAAATTGAAAATGGGTTTTTTACTAAAAATAAGAAAGAAAGGAGAGGGGAGGGAAACAA
This sequence comes from Xestobium rufovillosum, assembly GCA_963966045.1. NCBI lineage: Eukaryota > Metazoa > Arthropoda > Insecta > Coleoptera > Ptinidae > Xestobium > Xestobium rufovillosum. The sequence continues at coordinate 20,366,651 of OZ014496.1, forward strand.
CAGATTACAGAGGAGTGACACTGATGCCGACAGCATATAAAATATATGCATCAGAACCGGCATACCAATTGGAAAAAGAATTAGAGGAGAAGAATATAATACCAGAAGGACAAACGGGATTCAGGAAGGCAAAAGGGACAATGGAAAATATTTATACATTGAATCACGTAATAGGAAGAGAAACAAAGAAGAAGGGAGGGAAAATAATTATTGCATGCTTTGTAGATCTAATGGCAGCATTTGACAGGATTAGCAGAAATAAATTATTCGAGATGCTGGAAAGAAAGAATATAGGAAAGAACTTGAGAGAAAGAATAAAAGAAATATATAATGGAACAAGAAACAGGGTAAGGGTGGGAGGATGGCTAAGCGAAGTATTTTGGACGGAGAGAAGAGTCAGATAGGGGTGTCCCCTGAGCCCGTACTTGTTTAACATCTTCCTGTCAGATTTAGAAGAGGCAATGGGAAAGGGACAGGCAGGAGGAGTGATAATAGGCAAAAAGAAATATTGGTCACTAGCATATGCTGATGATATAGTCCTCTTGGCAAAGGAAGAGAAAGAACTAAAGATGCTGAGAAGAATGGAAAGATATTTGGAGAAGAAAGAACTAGTATTGAACACGGAGAAGACTAACATTATGAGATTCAGGAAAGGGGGGGAAGAAGTCGCATAGAGAAGTGGGAGTGGAAGGGGGAAGAATTGGAGGAGGTGGGGGAGTTTAAATATCTAGGATTCACCTCAATGGGGCCAAGAGAAGCATGTTAGAGAGGTAGTAAGAAAGGCAACAATAGCAATGAAGCAGGTATGGGGAATAGGGAAGAGGAATTTTGGGGGTGACCGGAAAAGAAGAGTAAAGTTGTTTGGCTTATTGGTGAGCAGCGTAGCCATGTATGGAGCAGAAATTTGGGGGTGGGAAGAGAGAGAGAGAAGGTAGAGGGGATCCAGGAAAAGTACATAAGATGGACACTGGGCTTAGATTGGATAACGCCAGGGTACATGGCAAGAGACGAAAGAAACAGAGAAAAACTAAGAACCAGGGCAGGAAAGAGAGCCATGAAATATGAGGAAAAGTTAAGAGGTGGGGGCGGGAATGAGTTATGAGGTATGGAAGGGAGAAAGAGAAAAATCGAAATGGGAGGAGAGGCGAGAGAAATTTTATCAGGAGCGAGGATATGCAGCAGAAGAAGTGGAGAACTTGAGAACAGCAGGATGGAACATGGTGAGAGAGGTAGAGGAGAGACAGGCAAATACAAGTGCAGGATAAAGAAGAGAAGATAAGACAATCAAGATACAACAACAAATATAAAGAAATAAGGACAGCGGGACTGTATCTACGAAGTAGGGAAAGGGAAGATAATAAGGGTGACAAGGTTTAGACTGGGAAATGAGATGAGAGGTGGAAGGTATTGGGAAAGCAAAGACAAAAGAATGTGTAGGGTATGTGGGGCGGAGGAGACATAGGAACATGTGTTAGAGAGGTGCTGGTGGAGAGAGAACACAGAACAAGTGAGAGTGGAGATGATACTGGAGGAAAGCGGAAGAGGGGAGAAGTGGATGGAATTGATACAGAGGGGAAGGAAGGAGAGGGAGGGTTAATTATACATAAATGGGAATTAAATAGGTCGAAATTGTGAGAAGTTTATTTACTTTTATTTGTCCATTTATTATATGTTTATTTTAATTTATTGTAATCCCAAATGGGAAACAATAAATCCATTATCTATCTATCTACTAAAAATGTTCTCATTTCTGTTTAATTAAATTCAAAATTATTCTATCGCTGTAGTTTTCCACAGCTTACAAAAAATTAAGTGAATTCTTTCATACTTAGAGAAATGGCGAGCTATAACAGAAGATAGAGAATTTTTTCAACATTTTGATGGGAAGTTTCAGTAGAAAAAAAATGATACCCCCAAGAAAATTGTAACTCGCTCTTGATAAGCAATATGTAAACCATTTTATTTCATTTAAAGCAATGGCGAAAATTAATTAATATTTTTAAAATAATTGGAGATAGACATAGGGACTTCTTTACAAAAATTGTTTCAACTTCACCATAAAATAAAAAAATGGAACACACTATACAGGCTGTGCTAAAATTTTCAGAAACATCTCTTTGGTTATGTTAAATATGTACAGGGTGTTTGTTCAAGGAGTAGTTGTTCAAACGGTCCAGTACCACTCATTATATCTCCTTGGGATTCTGGAAAGTGTATTAGGCCACTCAGATTATGAAATGAAGGAAATTTATAAATTTACTATTATTAAATACCATTTATATTACGCAGTTTGTATTAACAGAAATGAAATGAATTATTTCATTTATTCTTGTATTTGTCTTTAAATAAATTTTACCCTACATAAACGGTCTGAAAATTCAGTCCTAGTTCATAAGTAAAACAATACAAAAATTTTATATGATAGCTTACATTAATAATACATATTAAAATTGTTAAAAATCGGCACTTGACATTTAATCTACGGAAGCTCTACGTAAACGAAATATGCTTTACATATTTCGTGTTGGTCTTGAATATAGAAAGCCCTGTACCAACTATGTACAAACGAAAATCTGTCCCTTGCAACATATACGAGTCCTATTCTAATATCACAAAAATATTCATTCGGAAAATAAAATCCAGAAAGAATGGACAAAGTAAGAAATAACAAAAGAAGGCATCGTATGGGCAAACAGGATACATTGATGGATGACATAAAAGGAAAGCAACAGTACAACAGATGGACAAACATTATGGAATAGACTCCAAACATCATCAGAACCATGTGGATCAGGTGTTAAAGGCAATGAGTATGAAAACTTGAGGGAAGACCAATGGGATGATAGACGAGAGTGGAAGCTGGAGCATTGGGTGAAGACCGTATTGTGAGCAGGCTTCAATTTACGCACAATACATCCTATGTTGGTGCCGTTACTATTGTACATTTTTTTTCTCAGTAATGAAAAAACAAAACATGATAATTCTTTACTGAAATACTCTATATAACAATTCACTTTTCATCTGCAGGAGCGTACTTTCCCTTATAAAACGGCACATACGCCATTACAGCCTTCCAATCAGACATCCAGCTTATGAATATCAAGCTGCTAAGTGAATAAGCGGCAAAACTTGGGGCAAATGCTTTAAGCATTGATATTTGCCTAGGTCCAATTTTTCGAAGCCAAGAAGGTGATTTAGAAGATGGTGCAGCATCATTCTCAGCACAACGTTCCGCGCACTTGTCGTATTTATCTTTGGGTGTTTCTTCATCTATGCATTCACTCATTTTGTCTATTATTGAAAAACACTTCAAGATGATTTGACAAACAATTTTAATACTTTCTAATGTCACAGCTAACTGGGGAAACTGTGACACTATTGAAAATTATAAACTTACCCATTTTATCAATCGACACTATTTTCTGTTTCCCTTCAAATGTTTAATTTAAGGAAAGGTAGTCTTCATCAGAAATTTTCAGCACTTTCCGTAAAAAAAATAAATTATGTATAGAAGAAAGAAATAAAGTACTTTCGTGCTGGAAAATGGGAATGGGTCGTTTTTTTCTTGCCTCTGAGTGTATTAGAAATGTGAAGAGAGTTAAATGGGAGCAGTTCAGTACTATCCCGTGAGATAGTGGACGAAAAGTAAACATCCAGCCAATCAATGATGCAGTATTCACCCGAAAACCATACTAACCATTACAACAATGGCCTCAGAAGCCTAGAGCATATGATGATATAATGATAAAAGATGCTCTAGGATTCTGGGGCCATTGTTGCAATGGTTAGTATGGTTTTCGGGTGAAGACTGCATCATTAATTGGCTTTTCGTCCACTATCTCAAGGGCTAGTACTGAATTGTTAGGACAGGATCTGAGTGAACCACAACTGAGTTGGATGAGGAGTTACCATGGATAATTTTGATTGATTCCCTAAGTTTCCTGTTAAAGAAATTCAATATGCGGGCTCTACTCTGTGCAACCAATTTCTAACTTTAGTCCCCCAGAAATTGATTTGACTACTGATGTCTGACCTGTGGCTCCACCAATGCTGGACCAACTGAATTGAGCTTCGTTCATGTTCAGCCATGTGAGTACCGATGCACTGCCTACTCTCACCAATATTGACAAGACCACAAGAACAAGGAATGTGATACCTTCTGTATGCATAGAAGATATGAGATTCTGGTATGAGTAAGATGGTCCTGATATTACGTTTACGAAAAAGGAATGATCAGTAACATTGTAAATAATGCAGAGGAGATATGAGATGGTGGTGTCACCAGATTTTTGCCGGGGAGGAAATAAGCTTTTGGTCAGTGTAATGTCGAGGGCGCTCTAATTGTTATTGATCAGTCTATATGTACAGGCTCAGATGATAAGGAGGAGGCTTCAGATATGATGCCCAACCAGTGAACAAGTTAGTGTGTTTATGACTGATATTTCTTGAGAGCAATGCTGTTGAGATGAGGGATTGAGGCAATAATGGTTGAGAGTGGATTTCTTATAGACTGAAACATCCAAGGAAAACTTTTCATTAACTTTAACCTCCATGAAGAAAAGCATATTGGGGTAAGATGGTCTAGGAATTGATCAAGTACACATACATATGTATACATAATGTAATCTCAAAGGTTCGAAGAAATTTTATTAAAAAGTTTGATGTCCACTAGGGCTGTGCAAAATAATCGATTAATGTTGATACTAAATCAGCAGGAGAAGTAGTGCAACGCCCATTTCAAATCTATCTCTGGTCTACCCGGGAGTCTAGCCTTAAGTATTGATTTGAACAGTGAACATCTTAATGGGCAATACCCATAGTCTTGTTCTTTCATTTGAGACGTAATACAAAGCTCTATATATCGCAACTAAAATTAATTTCTCTTCATTCAACTTCTTTACCAAATACGATGCCAGCCCAGTATGAGAAAATGTTTTTAAAGTAAGTTACAGTAACAATATGCTACATCAGAACACTGCTTCCATCAGTCTTATAAACCATTAAATTCTATATTCATATAAATACCTGTTCTTCATCCGAAGTTGTCGTGTAGCTACCTTCATCATCAAGACACTCGGACACCTTTTTCACAGGCGTTACGGGATATCTAACAGGGCCCCTCCACTTTCTACTAAGTCCTAAACTACGAGGTAGGGCAACTGGTGATATAGTAGTTTTAGATTTTTGTTCATTAATATTATTCCTGTTTAGTTCTTTTGTATCTCTAATGTCAGGTTTATTTATATTTAGAAAATTAGGGGAAAACTTTTTGGGAATTACGCCGACGATTACTGCATCATTAATTCCATTAGAGGGTGAAAATATCTGGCTGCAGGATTTAGATAGATTTCTGTTTATAATTGGTAATTCAGGGGATGTTGTCGGTAGTTTCTTTTTTGACATCAGACTGTCATTCTCAAGTTCTATTTCATAACGAATATGTTTGTGATACGGTACTTCAATGGAACTGCCATTTTGGCTACTATTACGGTATTTATGTAGATTCGAAATATCATGACAACTTTCAGTCACATGTTTCTCTATAGGGCTATTGTCAACACTACTTTCCATCAGCTGAGATGAAAGAAACTCAAACTTATTACTATACGGGTATGACATCCGCTTAAATTTATCGATAGTTTTCAAATGAGACTCATTTATATCAGAAAGATTTTTCCGACCTCTTAAGTTCTCAAATTCAGACATTCGCAAAGTAGTTTGATTATGAATTTCTTGACTTTTTGAAATGTTCAAATGTGACACTATAAACTCAACTTTCTGACCGGTATTCTTAAGACACTGTAAAGCCTCATTGTATGGCATACTCAACAAATTTTGACCGTCAACCGCTATTATTTGATCACCGCTGAAGATGTTTGCTGTTAGATGTGCAGGACCTCCCAAAATAACAGATTGGACGTAGACTTTTCCATCAGAGCCCTCTGTTATTTGCATTCCAAGACTGCCACTGCTGTCTCGGTTTACCGTCACAGTTTGGAGGATTCGTTCTTCTTCAAACGAGATGTTGTTGAGCTTATCAACAAGTGATTGACTGAGAGTTTCTTGGAAATCTGGTAGAAATTGATTGCTGCAAGATTTTATCGTTGAATCTGAAAAAATTTAAGGAATGTAGGTACATTATATCTTGCACCGAAACGGCGTATAATGTAATGAACCTTGTACGTTATTATGAATTTTTAAAAAGCACGGTAACCTTATTTATTAGGATGTGAGAGACAGATAGGAGACTGATTTCTGATGCTATTTTTACTATGCATGCTGATGATGTTTGTGAAATTGGTGAAAGACGTCAAAACACGAAGAGGAGCTGATGTAAATTCAGACCACTATTTGGTAGAGGTTAAAATGGAAGGCACGTATGGCGAACAAGGGAGAAGGCAAATCATTGAGAGAGGGGAAGTTAGATATGACGAAGAAAGGCTAACAGAAAAAGTGTGTCAAGAAAGATACGTGGAGAAAATAGAAATAGCGTTAAAAGAAATGGAAAAAGGAGAAGACTTGGAAAAAAAGTGGAAGGTAATAGAAGAATGTTTGAAAAGAGCAGCAGTCCAAGTTATAAGAAAGAGAAACCAAAGGACGACACCGAGTAAATGGTTTAATGATGACTGTGAAAGAGAGTTACAGAAGAAAATGCTGCAGACTGGGTCACAGGAAGATATAGAAGAATACACAAAGCAAAGGAGAAGGGCAAAAAGAATTTATACAGAAGTTAAAAGAAGTTTTTGGCAAAAGCGAATAGAGCAGACAGAAGAATATTACAGGAACAGGGAAATACGAAATTTTTACCAAGAGATAAAATATACTAGAAGAGCTAGGCAACAAATACTGATATCCTTTAAAAATGAGAACGGAGAAAGAATAAGTAAAGAAGATAAAATAATTGAGGGGTGGAAGAGATACTTTCAGGAGCTTCTACAGGGAGAGAAACCAGAAGTGCAAATACTAAGTGAGGAGGAAAACAGAAATGAAGAACAGGGAAGAACAGAAGGCGAGAGGGAAGATATAGATCACCCAACAAAAGAAGAAATCACGAACATAATAAAATCCCTCAAAAATAGAAAGGCACCAGGTGGAAATGGAGTAAAGAATGAGTTAATTAAATATGGAGGAGAAGAGTTAATAACGAATGTACACGAGTTGATAGACCAAATCTGGCAACAACAAAGAATGTCAAAAGAGTGGACAGAAGCAATAATAACCCCGATTCACAAGAAAGGCGAAAAATCAGTATTCAACAATTATAGAGGAATCGCACTGCTGGACACAACGTATAAAATACTAACTACGATCCTGAGAAACAGAATACAAAAATACACAGAGAAAGTATTGGGAGAATATCAAGCAGGATTTAGGCCAGCACGCTCTGTCACAGATCAACGGTTTGTCCTAAAAGAAACGCAAGATATGTGTGGAGAATACAATAAGGAGATCCATATGGCATTCATTGATTTTTTAAAAGCTTACGATTCTTTAAAAAGGGAAGAGATATACAGGGCTATGGAAAATCTAAAGATACCGGGGAAATTGATAAAATTAGTTCAGATAACCTTGAAAGATACAGTAAATAGAGTTAAATGGAGAGGGAAGATGTCAGAAAGTTTTATAGGGCCAGTTTCTCAAGCGGACAGTTAAACGGCGTTCTGTTGATCTTTGGTTTAAATTTGAACTAAGTTTAAGGCTGCGTCGGTTTCTCGGATCTCGATCAAGACTAGATCGGTTGAACTGCCAATAATGTATGTTGGTAGTGCTGGCGCATGCGCATATAGGTTAGTTTTGTTTGACAATTGTCATTTGAATAATTGTTTGTGGCGTGGTTTCTGTAAAGTAGTGTTATTGCCTGTTCGAAGGATGAATAATTTAAAAAGAGCCACAAATTTTTCTGCAAGGGAAGAATCATTAGTTGTGTCACTTGTTAAAAAGTATAAACACAAAGTGGAGTGTAAGAAATCTGATACCGATACAAATAAAATGAAAAAAGAAATTTGGGCTACAATAGAAAAAGAGTTCAATGCTTTGTCGGGTGAAACACACCGGGATGCTCGAACTTTAAAAAATAAGTATGAGAACATTAAAAAGCGCAGCAAAAAGAAGTATGCCGATGAAAAATGCCAGTTACTTGGTACTGGCGGTGGACCTCCTAAACATCCCAGTATTAACGGATTGGACGAACAAATAAAGGAAATTTTGGGGGTTCGGTTAGAAGGACTGCCTTCAGAATTTGATGATGATACACTGGGTAAGAAAACAAATTAAAAACTTAAAACCCTAGTAGAAATTTTTGTTGTAACCGCATTTGGAGATATAGATAGTGCTGTAAATGATGAAAGTCTAGATTTGATTGAAGTGGATATCACAAATAATACATCTCATGTAACTGAAATGCAATATGAAGTATCCGTGGACATGGAAAAGTCCCTCGTTGAAATTTCTGAAGATACGAGTGATACTTCCGAAATAGCAGCAGAGAAGAAATCTGGGCAGAAAGTCACGCTGCAAAACTGGAGCAAGCCTTCCCCGCAGCAATTAAGGACTCCAAAGTCAGCTCCTTTACGAATGAATAAACAAGAAGGTATTGCAAATTTTTATGCATAATTATTCTCTTTCATTATGTAAGCCGTATGTGTCCGGTCGAAATTTTTCTGTTTATATTTACGGAAACCGTGTATTTTTGGCTCTTACAATGAAATACAGATGCAGACGCTCTAATGCTTGCTTCGTTCAGTTTTTGGATAAACTACAGAGAACGTATGTATACGGCACATAAGAAATTAACGGAACGAAAGCCTTCAATTATTTTTACGACTTTATTATTGGTTCCTAAAATCGCACGATTTAGTAGAACCACTTTTTGTACCTCATATTTCAATTCTTGTTTCTTATTTGTCAACTAGTTCAGAAGCAAAAAACAGAGATGACCTCCAAATTAGCTGCATGGGCTGCTTCAAAAGTGACTGTCGAAAGCGTAAAGGAAAGATGCATTATAGAAGAGCATACGCTGAAAATGGAGCTTATGCGAGAGAAGCACAAAAAAGAGTTACTGCTAATGGATCAAGAATACGAGAAAAGAACAAAACAACTAGATGAAATTCATGAACTGCAGAAAACTCTTTTGAAAGAGAAAATAAATGGGAAAAAATAATATTTCTATTTCTTGTTTAAAATACTTTCAAATAAGTATCTGTTTTGATCATATAATTTAAATTGTTAAATTAATATTCACTTCTGTTTGTTTTATAATGTATGCAATAAAAGTCCTTGAATGTAGCCAACAAATTATTTTATTCACAATCGGTTAGTAATAAGTCAATTGCCAACTTTTAAAAAGTTTGCAAGTAGGTTATTCCTGACTTCTACTTGCCGACCGGGTTGGAAAATTTTCCACCCTTGGGTGGAAAATTTTCCACCCAAGGGTGGAAAATTTTCCAACCTGAGAAATCAGTGCCTATATGATTTTATACTTAAGTATGTATTATGTAATAAACTTGGAATAAAATTTCATACAGTTTTTTCTGCGGTCTCGGGGAGTTCTGCTTGAGTGTATTGTGTACTCCAACTGACTGGCAGATATATTTTACCACCAGAAATGCTCTTTCATATTCAGTTATTTTATTGTCAAAAAAACGATGCTTGTCAGTTTAATAATTAATAAAAATACAAATGTCAATTTCACTGCCTACCAAGAATTATCGAAAGTGCATGGCTTAAATTTACTTCAATATGATGTGTAATATTGACATAATTAATAATTGTCAATTTCACAGCCTGCCAAGAGCTATCGAAAGTGCAATGTTTAAAATAATATGAAATATTTATTCCTTAATAATTGTTCATTAAAACTAATGATTGTGAATAAAATAGTATACATACCTCGCTGGAAAATTTCATTACAGCCTCGCGCTATAGATGACCGCGGCGCTTCGCGCCTTGGTCATCTATCTAGCCCTCGGCTGTAATGAAACATTTTCCACCTCGGTACGTAATATACTATTATTTATGTTTGATTCAAAATTTTTGATATTTTACAAATTTCTATATCGGCCACCACATTAAAGTAAATATAACATTTTACTTTATAAATAAATCAACCGTCATGTACCATGTTACCGAAATATCGTACTAAAGCTTCCCTCGTAATGTTGTCAACTCCACCTCGCATATTGGGACCTCTCATCTCATCTTCAGCCAATTCTTGCAAATTAATTTGAGCTTGGAGTTCTGCATCCACATGAGGTATAGGATCATTCATATCTGTGGCAATGTTATGCAAGACTGCTGCAGATACTACAACTGCTTCCACTTTTCTTACGTTCAAGCGTATTCCAAGAGCTAATATTGGAAATCGACGTTTGTAAACACCAAACGTGCGTTCAATTGGATTTCGCGTCCTAATTTGGGCTTCGTTGAACAGTTGTTCTCCATCGAGGACAGGATTATCTAAAGGAGTTATTAGGTAGGGCTTTATGCCGTAACCACTGTCTCCTACAAGAAGGTTATCCCCAAAATGACCGTGCTCGAATAGTGCACGAACTGTAGAGTTTCCAAAAATGGTAGCATCATGCGTAGAGCCTGGCCATCTACACACAATGTTCATAATTTTTAAATTCGCACTGCTTATTGCCTGAACATTAAATGCAAAAAATGTTTTCCGGCTTCGATAAATTTCGGCATTTTCTCCTCCTGGCGACTGTATTTTGATTAAAGTGCAGTCTACTGCACCAACGCATCTAGGAAACCTAGCAATGTTGTAAAATTCTTGAGCTATGTTGTTTCTTTCTTCTTGTGTAGTTGGCATCTTTATGTATCGCCTACTTAATCCGGCTACTGCCCTTAAAACCTTACTGATTACTTTACTGACAGTACTCTTATGAATGCCTTGGAGATCACCTACTACTTGTAAGAAGCTACCAGTGGCCAAAAAGCGTAATGTGACGAACAGCATATCATCAGCTGTAAGAGCATGATTTCTGCAACAATATTTCACTTAATATTCAATTATATCTTGTGTTTATTAACTTACTGCATTGTTCTGTTAGAAATTTCCGGAGATATTTCATTTAAAATTACACGAACCGTGCGTTTGGAGAGTCTAAACCTATCTAGAAAGTTCTTTTCATTCCAGATTACGAAATTATTTGGCCGTGCTCTAAATGTTCTTAGTACACGAACTTCTACAATATCAAGCATTTCCAGGAAATCTTCGTCGTCTGTTAATTCTTCCAAATTAAGCCTTTCCATTGATTGCAAACAAATTCGTACGTCAAATATAAAAATATCAAATAACTAGAAAGTTAGGTTAGAAATGCGTTGAACTCAGTTTAAACCCCGCTTTTTTGACGTTCACAGTGAACGCCGCGTGATCGGTGTTCACTACTTAAACTGCTCTTGAGAAACGTATGTTCTGTGGTTAACAACGGTTCAGCGTTAAACGCCGGTTAAACTATACTTGAGAAACTGGCCCATAGTGAGAGATGGAGTCAGGCAAGGGGACCCACTGTCGATGTTGCTATTCAATATAACACTTGAGCACGTAATAAGGGAAAGTAAAATAAATAGAACAGGATGCATAGTAAGCGCAGAACACCAATGTATTGCATATGCTGATGACCTGGTGTTAATAGCAAAAAGTAAGCAAGGCCTAATAGAAGTGTTTGAAAGATTGGAGAAGCATGCAAGGAAAGTAGGGTTACAGGTCAACAGCCAGAAATCAAAGTATATGGTGATGGCAAGGCAGGCGGACAGAGCGGAAAATGATAACCTAATAATAAAACGACCGGATAAAGAAGAAATAGTAATAGAAAGAGTTAAGCTATTTACATATCTAGGGGTACAAATATCAGAGGATGGAAGAGAGGAGGAAGAAATGAAAGCAAGGCAGATGAGAGGAGATAAAGCAGCGGGGCACTGAGTCATATCCTAAAGTCGAAGCATGTATCATGGAAAGCGAAAGTGCAGATATATAAAACAGTACTGAGACCAATAGTAACCTATGGAAGTGAAGTATGGAAGTTGGGAACTGTGAAGGAAGCAAAGTTGCTGATATGGGAGAGAAAAATTCTAAGGATTTATGGGGGAAGAAAATGGAGCGGAGAATGGCAAAGAAGGACGAACAAGGAATTGAGGGAGCTGTATAATGAACCATCAATTGTACAGTTTGTAAGACAGTAGCGGGTGAGATGGCTTGGTCATGTGCAGCGAATGGAGAGCGGAAGAATCACTAAGATGATAATGAATATCAGACCGATAGGTGCAAGAACAAGAGGAAGACCAAGAAACAGATGGAAGGAGGAAACAATTCAGGACTTGAGGGAGATAGGAGTGGAGAGTTGGTGGAAAAGGGCTTTAGACCGAAGGGAATGGCAGAGGATAACTTCAGCGATGGGCCGTCACGGCCTGTGAAAGCTATTATATATATATATATATATGCTGATGATGTTAACATTAGATGGCTGACTTTTTCAATTTTCAGGATTTCACCGTCATTGTTCAGGTAATAAATAGCTGCACTCTTTCGCAGCACTTATAAATATGATTTTATATCATAGAGAAACTTCACTGTCTTTAATAAAGATAAGTACATTCAAGAAATCCTTACCTAGGATGTATGCTTCTGACGCAAAATTACAATCGACCAATGGAGATTTAGAAATTGAAGTTGAGCTGCAGTGTAATGAAACTGACTGCAACGACATCTGGTCCAAATCATCACCAGTAACAGCGTTTACAGCCTCCATAGACCTTGAAAACCTTCGTCCTCCATTACTAAAGGCCCGAACACCCATCTTCACTCCTCTACGTTTTTCCGCACTTAATAAAGGCAAACCAGATAGACAACTACTATCCAAAACCAATCCTGTGCTTTTTCTCTGCGTGACTTTAGAAGTGTGCGGATTTTCATTTTCTTTATTTTGACAATCTTCATTTACCATATCGTCATTTGCGGCCGTGAAATTTTCCACACTTTTTGAACGTTTACAATAATTATTTCGGTTGTGTTGGACACTAGAGCGCCCTGATGTGCGAAAATCGATTTTAAATTCAGTTTCTGCATTCACAGTAGCTGCATCTAGAACGTATGTCGGATTTATCAAAGCATCTAGTTTGCAAAGAGAATTAGTTTCATTCTTTATGTCTTTTATTGGAATTCCGAATTGATGTGATAAACTTTGAAGAGAGGTATATTCTGTACGTAACCTCAGAAAAAATTGGTGATGCAATGAGGCTAAACGAAACGCAAAATAACTCCTGGAAACAAAATATTAGTCGGAAAACTAATGTAAAAATATTATAATATATTTACTTTTTGTGGTTCATTTTTAGCTTATACTTTTTCAGTTTCCAATTATGAACTTTGGTAGAATGTGGCAAAATACACAAATAGTGCTTGCTGTAGCAAAGGGTTTGAATAGACCGCCATTCAAAATTCTCATACAACTGTGGTCCACACTGACTAGTAGTAGATCCACGTTCATAAAGGTTAATACCTTGAGCGCTAATATACAACCAAATATCTTTATTTGTGTTATCCTTCAAAGACTAAAAGTACAATTATTAAATAACGGACAATATTATTGTTAGCTCATAATAATTAGACATACCCAAGTTGCCGTGTAGAAGTGACCGCCATAGTGAGGTAAACTTTGTGCTAAAACAATGAAGTCATGTTCAGCTCTTTCTGTGTCTAGTCCGTACTTCATCATGTGAGCCCTCGTCAACTCTTGTCGTAAAGTGTGTAAATTACCAACTACACTTGTCATTGTCTCTGGAATGTAGTGTTCCAGCAAGAAATAGTCCCTTGTGCCATGCTCCTGAAAATGGATGTTGAACTTTACACACTTACACTGGAATTTGGAGCCTGCCCAAAATATTTGTAAGACAAAGACGTTTATGTGTAGTTATACTGCGGAAAGAAGGGAGGCTGACAATAAATAAAAGATCAACAAGACAATATTACAGTGAATGAGATCAGACATGACAAAATTGGTATTGAAAAAAGCACTAGAAGTATTTAGAGAAATAATTAATAAGGTGCAATGAACAAAATGTGCATCAGAAGGTTGGCTGATTGATTTAATTTGTCTAATATTTAAAAGAGGAGCCAAAAAACTGTCGAAATTTAATGGGATTACTCCAGTAAGTGCATCAACAGAATTGTTCACAAGAATGACAGAAAAAGAATTATAATACAACTAGAAGGAACAAAAAAAGACAATCAATGTATATCTAGACCAAATAGAGGAGACCAGAGCCCCACCTTTATCTTCAGGCAGATCAGTGAGAAAACTGAGGGGCGAGGGTGGCAAATACATTATTTGCATCATTGACTTGGACGAGGCTGTCGACATGGTTATCAGAGTGGATGATGGAGAGTAGTAAGGAAAAGGAGAATACCAGAGAACATAGTTAAAAGGGTACAGAAATCATACAAGAATTGGAAAGAAATTAGCATTATTAGAACGTACAATAAGAGTGCCTACAATGCCTACATTCTACTGAGTCAAGAAAGGAAGACGGAAAACAGAAAATATACTAACAAACAAATTAAATAAGCAATAAGGGTTGGCAATAATGAATAGGCAGGTTCGGTAATTTTCAAATTTCATTAAAATTGATAGAGTTTATTATACTGAAGGCAGTTATGTTGTTAATTTTTGTTAAAAAAAAATTCCTTCGCCTGTGAAGCCGTTGCAAAGTTTTCCGTCAGTGCAAGGCTAGAAATCGTACCTTGCAGCGAGAGTAGGCCGCGTGACGTCAGAACTTAGTATAACGTACAAGTCCCAGCTTCAGCAAGCAGCAGTCCCATAAGTATTATGCATATGCATGTGTAGTTAAATTGTTAAATATTATTAACTGGTTCTAACTGGTGTTTTCTGTTTTGTACCCAGACTAATACATCGTACAGCACACCAATAAAACGGAAAAAGTGGTTCGTTGGAGCCAGAAGGAAAATCTGTCAGCATTATCGATATTTTCGCGAGTTAGTTTATCATTGCAAAAGTTTATAAACTTATCGGCTGCCCCATTGCAGCCACTCTAAATAAAATCGAACATAATGTAATTTATCGACAGTTTTCTGGGACCCCTTGGTACTTGGTAATGTGTTACGGTTAGCAT
This sequence comes from Xestobium rufovillosum, assembly GCA_963966045.1. Taxonomy (NCBI): domain Eukaryota; kingdom Metazoa; phylum Arthropoda; class Insecta; order Coleoptera; family Ptinidae; genus Xestobium; species Xestobium rufovillosum. Next base: position 20,381,783 of record OZ014496.1, read on the forward strand.
AATTTGAAACAGGATGCTAGGAGCATGACGGAGCCAAATACTGAATCGCCGTAGCGTTCCCTCCCTGAACTAAAAAAGGAAATTTTATTAACTATTTTACAATAATAATTAAATAGTACGCCATCATAAAGTTCTCTTTTGAAGACTGGTAGGACGCATACCTCCATCCTTTCCCTGAGCTAGCCTACGCATTTCTGTAAAAGTAGAACATTCTACATCCCCAACTATTTGAGAGCAGTAGTCTAATCTGCTCCAACCTCTACCTCTTTATTCCTATCTCTGACTCTAGTATGTCGCGAACTATTCCTTTGTGTCCCAGAAGGTGTCCTACCATCCTACGATCCTATCCCCTATTCTTTATTGTCTTCCATACTTTTCTTTTTTCCCCAACTCTTTCTAATTCCTCCTTATTGCTAACTTGTCTATCCACGGTATCTTCAACACCCGTCTGTAGCATCACATTTCAAACACTTCTACTCTTTTTCAATCCGCTTCTCCCATTGTCCAAGTTTCGCACCCATAGGTATAATTTCGTACTCTATACATGCGTCTTTAAGAGTCTCTTCCGAGTTTCTACATTAACCGTTCCAGAATATAGCAGTTGTTTCTTTTTGTTAAACAAGTACCTAGTACCTACGTAGCGTAGTTTTTTCATTCGCGTGAGTTGTATTTGTTTCCGTTTTTTTTTTTAATTTCCAATCCGTTATAAAACTGTTAACTTGATAACTTGTCAATCACTTAGGTATACATACCTACATAAATGAGTATTGTATTAGAGAATATAGGTAGGTACCTATTTTATAAACAGAAGTAAGCAGGTATCTACAATCTATATACCTACTTATACTGAATTATAAAAGGCATGTACAGTTGTTAATAAATTGTTGACTTTGTCTTACTTATACCGGTCTGCCCTTACACTAATGTTTTGAGGTTGAATGAAATTGGGGTTAGATGCAAGAATCACACACCATTTCCACATTTACCGGGACATTTACCTACCTACTACATAAATATGGCAAATTATGTGAATCGGATTTTTGATACCCTTGTTGCATCATTATATCGATTATGTTGTCTTTGTTTTGTGTTTCCTTGACACCTTACTTTAAAAATTCACGCTCGAAATAGTCCCAATAAGTATGTTATGAGATAGGTACCGCTTCACGGGCACTTCAAGAGAAGTGGGAGGAGCGCCTTACGAATCTCTGACGTCAAACCAATAACAAAGCGAACTAGCATGTGGGCGTGATAAGCTAATTTCTTTCGCTTATTACGCCGCAAAAAAATTTGTTAGAAAAAAAATTTAGCCGTAAATCAATTACAATAACAATTTTTTGTCATTTTCATGCCAAAAATAGATATCTTATTTTTCTCCGAACCTCCCTATTGGAATGATCGATAATCTATAATCAAAATACATTATATTAATATTATCGACATCATTGATAATAAATTTTGATAAATTGTCCCAGCCTTACTCTTAATAGGAATAAAGAAAAACCACACTTAAACTAGATGGGGAAACTTCAGAACAAAATAAGACGCTTAAGTATGTATTTGCGTTCGATATTAATAAAATAGGATGGTACCTACAAGCAAAAAAAGGCGAAATCACGACTAAGAAAAGCATGGGCGAAAGTAAAGAGTAACGGGAAAGACATGCCTACATTGAATAGGAAGAGGCAAGACAACTAGCACAAGTGAGGGGGGAAAAGAGAGAAATTCCAGCCATGCATTTCTTTTCATTTAATTGCTCTTGGTACATGGCATCTGCTGCATTTATTCAAGAAAATTTCTTATAAACTTACCCTTTCATTATAATCTCCAAACTCTGCTTGCAAAGCCAGACCGTCCAGTTCAACCAACTGATTAAAAGAGCACGGTAACTGATGTTCTAAAATTGATCTTCTTAACTGCAGATACAGCAAATGACGTGCTTGAAGTCCACGAATTCCACGTAAACTGGGTAAGAAGAACCTGATTCTCATGAACAGTGTAAGACTACTTCCTTGGCTGTTATTTCCAGGCACTATGGCTTTGCAAATTCTTGTATCCGAGGGCAGAAATACAAAATCACCCGCAATGAGGGCTGATAGGCCAAGCATAAAGTTTTCTTCGATGTGTTCTTTTTGGATTATGATCTGCAACATTTGCAGAAGATTAAATTCACCCTAGCTAGTAGAGAGTACAATTGTAACGGGGCCACTTTAAGTTCGACTTCATAAACTTACGGTCTAGGAGTAAATGCAATATTTATTTAATAAGTTACAAACAAGTTGTACAAAATTGGGAAACATTGTTAAATTCAGAGTTTTATGAAAGCATGACTACATAATACAAATTCCCACAAACAGTTGAATCATCTTTGCGTGTGTTAATCACATAAATGCATCTTTAATAAACAGAAGTAAGGCAATAACGCGTGACTACTAAAAGGATTAGGGAAATAATAGGGTAATATATACCAATAACTGTCACCTGAAAGTACTACTACCTTCTAATGGGGAAGACCCGCTTTATCGAATTTATAACTTTTAGTACTGTAATATCAAGCACAAATAGAACGTGAATCGCGTACCACGTGAAAATTTTGATTATACGCCTTGCTAAAAGAAAAACATGCAACTAGAAAAGCAGCATAACCGGGAGGGCTAAAGCGCGCTCTTTCTGTGACGTAGGAGGCCTATCCGTTGCGTCGTGGTATATCGCGTCTCCCTGGATAAAGTAGGAGGAGTCGAAGAATGAGCGGGGGCTCAGGGTGTTAACGGATCGGTTTGCGCATGGGAAAATCCCTACTTAATCTTGTAGGCCCCGTACGTCACAGCGTCATTCAAATATTGTGTTTCAAGCGTGATGCACCTTTCGTATTTAATTATGACGAAAAAAAGTCTTAAAAATAAAAATCAAAAGTTGCGGAATTTGTTTTGGATAGTAAACTATTCAATAGGATTATTTTCAAAATTTGCAGGTTTTCCCCATTTGGGGGCTAAATAGAGATGAAAAACCAATTCATTAGAGGACGAAAGGGCCATTATCACGGAAGATATTTAGGGTTTCTAATTTACCGGAGTTTTTCGTGGAAAAACACGCAGCCATGTTTGCCATGGCAACTGAAGTTATAAATATGGTGTAACTTGGAATTAAGAGGGAGTCGGGAATAAGCAAGGGCTGAAGAAGGATGGAAATCGGTGTAAGGGGGTACTTTGATCGAGTGCTTAGAATTATTCAGATATAGGTACTTACTCAGGTGGCAGTCGTGTTGAATAGTGGTTGGTTTAAATTAATAGAGTGAAGAGAGGCATAAGTCTCCTTACATGGTATAAGAAGAATTATGGGTATTGGGGTTGGCCGAAATAAACTATCAAGCTAGAATACTGGGTGGTCAACAGACGTTACAATCCTTTCTTTATTATTATAAACTTGGATTATGGTTAATTGTAATATGGGTGAGCTAAGAACAATTATTTGTAATATTTGTGTATTTATCTTGTATTAAATTGGTGTCTATAATCTTGTATGAATAGCTGGTGTCGGTAGGCAGGATGTTAAATGTAGGAATTGATGTAATTGATAACACTTGGTAATTTGTAACACACTTGGATGGTGATAGTGGTAGTGTAGAGGTATTGTATAAATATAGAAAATAAAGGATAGGGTACAAGGATAACTGGATTTCATTTCATATAAGGAAAATTACCTCTATACTTGGGCCGCCGAACAGACGGAGTGATCACCCTGCAAGCATGAGCTCTAGACGGGACCACTATCAATTTAGGACGACGGAACCACATTGATGCGCTTTCTTTAGGCCCAACGAAGTCGCATCACTCCAATTCGGTCGTCATAAATTAATATTGGCCCCGCTAGAGCTCGTTCTTGCAGGGTGATCACTCCGTCTGTTGGGCGGCCCAAGTATAGCCCACAGTTGAGATTCAACATTATGATACCTGTACGAATACTTACAGGATATCAAGAACTCATTGAGGTAAGTTAAGATCTCAGTGAGCACAGGCGACATCACTTGGCTGGTGTCATCCTGACGTTTCATTTAATATCTTATTTATTTTCACATTATAAATAGGGTTTTGTCAGGTGAGCCCCGTCTGCTGTCACACAATAAATTGGTAGTAAAGAAGTGATAAATATTTGTAGCATACATAAAGATAGGGACACCATCTTCAATAGGAAATAGACTAGGACTTGGTTTGTGTTAAAGCTATGCTTGGAGTATTGGAGATGCTCATATTTTATACTTTTTGTTTTCAGCCGCCAGGAAGTCTTCTAATGAAATAATGGTTTCCGGGCTGGTTGCCACGTCGTCGTCGGTAATCTGTTACCCTAAAATTAAAATTAACACTTGACGTTTCGACTCGCATATCGGAGTCTTCTTCAGAAGCTACTCTGAAGAAGTAGCTGAAGAAGACTCCGATATGCGAGTCGAAATGTCAAGTGTTAATTTTAATGTTAGTGTAACAGATTACCAACGACGATGTGGCAACCAGCCCGGAAACCATTATTTCATGGACAACGGCCACGAAAGCCTTAAGAAGAAAGTCTTTTAATCTTGATCTTGAGAGCCCTATGGCAGTATTTCTATAGTTTTTAGGATCCAACGATCCATATTCAAAGAATGTTTAAAAATATAAACTTAATCGCGACTATTCGTAGTCGAAGATATGGATGAATGAATTTAATCGATTGTTCTTTGTATGGGCCAAACAGGGAACTGTATGGATTTGGTGAGGAGAACAGTGAACTGTAAAATAGGAAATTACGGGAACAGAACAAAGAAAACTGCAAGGAGGGAACTGAATAATTTAGGTCGCCAAACTAAACACTATAATTTGTATGGAATTTTTGTTGCATATAATCTAGGTACATTTTGTTCATCTTTTGCCAAAATTATTTGGGTCATCTGCAGCATGAAAAGTGAGTAGCTTTTGCTCTTCAATTTTGATGTTCGTGTTACATGGGGGCAATTGTAATTTTCTTGATTTAGGAAGAGACTCTTAACGTCGTATGTATGGAGTACGGCATTATACGGGTGCGAAACTTGGACAATAGGAGAAGCGGATAGAAAAAGAGTAGAAGCGTTTGAAATGTGGTGCTACAGACGCATGATGAAGATACCGTGGATAGATAAGGTTAGCAATAGGGAAGTATTAGAAAGAGTTGGGGAAAAGCGAAAGGTATGGAAAACAATAAAGAGTAGGAGAGATAGGATGGTAGGACACCTTCTAAGACACGAAGGAATAGTTCGTGACATACTAGAGTCAGAGATAGGAATAAAAAGAGGTAGGGGTAGGCCTAGATTAGACTACTGCTCTCAAATAGTTAGGGATGTAGGATGTTCTACTTTTAGGGAAATGCGTAGGTTAGCTCAGGATAGAAAAGAATGGAGGTACGCGTCCAACCAGTCTTCGGACTGAGAACCTTATGATGATGAGGTCCTTCATGACTTTGGGGGTTTATTATAACTGACTGCCAATCCTTAAACAGTTTGCCAAGTTCAAGTTCTAGTTTGCAGTTATCAGTAGTGGGCATATTTCTTCATCTTCCATGGATTGTCATAATCTTTCTAATGGCAATGTCTTAAACTTTCTGAAGGTCATGCATATCATATGGGTTTTTAAAATTCTCCCTGTTAATTTTACTAATACTACTTTACTACTTTAATTTAAAAAATGTATAAGTATGACCTTTCTGCTTGAAATCTGCTCTGTTCTTCCAACTCCATCAGTTCCTGGACATTCTATTCTTTATTGCGCAATGACACTGATGAAAAAATGTTTCACGAAATGAAAAAATAATGACGTACCTACCTAAATTTACACACCCAGTAAAATAATACAAATAAAACCAAAATATTGGTAGGCATATGTAGCCAATTCGCACTTTGTTAAGTCTTTTTCATAAAAAAATGAGTTACCCCCTTCTGGTTCTGAGAAACGAATGTTGCGAACATGGGAAATTAGAGGACTTTTACTGGGTACGTGTTTTTGGTAAATGAACTAACGATTTTAGTTTGTGTTTGTTAATAAATCAGCTTTATTTTATAATCACATTCAAGGCTGTTGCACTTTTCATTCTACCTAAACCGAAACTAAATCAGTTCAGTACTCTTAAAGGACAACGAGAGACAATGGAGACAGTTTTGCATATGGTTTTTCATCCCCCGTTTAAAATATTTACCTCAAATAATTGTCCAGCAGTTGTCGAATTTGGGTTGCAAGCCACATCCACCTTCTGACCATTTAACATAATCACAGTAACACTCTTCCTCACATTTCCTTTGATATCATGCATGATAACCTGTTTACTTGGTAGGGTTGCACGAACTACGAACTCGGGCCCGACACAATCTCTACCATTTGAACTTGACACAATACCCATTTTCGGGACTTCACTTCCTGCCCTGTATAATCTCGAAGCAGCTCTCTGAACTGGATTTCTTCTAACTTTCGCCTTTCCACTATTCCCGCGATTGTCTATCTTATTTCTAAATCTTGATAGTCCCATATTATTTCTTCCTACCTTGTGTTCATCTTCCACTGGATTTATGTCAATGGATTCATATTTGTGGTATTCTTTATTGAAATTTGTGCTAAAATAATTTTCCTCGGGGGCCGACAGCATGTCAGGAATGCACATGGATTTTGGTCGAGTCACTATACCGGGAGTTATAGGAACGGTGTGAGAAATATCTTCCATGCTGGTGCTGGCTTCTCGGGTCAATTTTGGTTTGTTTAAATCGTGCAGTCGAAACCATCTCCGTGGCATTGTAGAACTAACGTAACCTTCTGTATCACATCTAAAACAACAAGTTTAATCATAAACAAATTATTTTTTTACTGGAATATTACACTTAGTGTACATATAGATTGTTAGCAGCTAGGTACTTAATTTGATTGTTAGAATTTGTAAATAAGATGGGTAGAAATACAAATGATGAATAAGTGATGTAATTACATCACTTTGCATACATTCATGAGTAGGAATAATTAATGACATACTCAACATTTAAATTAGGTATACAGACATCGAGTACGTACACATTGTTTTGTCTTCTGTGTATCAGAACACATTATTTGTCTCAAATTGCTGTAATTATGTGGATAAAATTATATTTAATCTACCAATAATAAATTAACCACAAGAATCTCTCATGCACTTCATATTAATTTATGGTTAGTAAACGGAATTTTGTTAGCCATGAAATAATTTTGATGGACAAATATGAGAAGTAATTATATGGAACTTTTGATGTAGTTAATATTTTCACTTTTCACTATTTGTAGATCTTGAAACCGGTTAAATAAAATAATTTTGTTATACTTATTGGTAGTGCGCGAAGTAATTTTTTAATTAATCATGGAACTTTTGAATTTAGCGTAATTTAAAGTATCAACAAAATTGGGGAAACATATAAAACTGCAACTAGTCTAAGTAGTAACAAATTGCTTTGTTTGATATTAAGTGAATCATGCACCACTTTGAATTGATTCAAGTTTTAGTAATTTCTTGTCACCTCAAGAAAATTCAGAATATACTGAGTATACTGACAGGCAAAGAAATTGAACAAAACTCTCTGATGAATTTTTGTTAGTTATTCACTAATTTCAGGGGAGAAATTTGAACTATTTTGACAAGAATATCATGTTTCCACTGGCAAAATTTAAGTCAGGTGTTATTAATAAATTGAATTCAACTTTTAATCAGATTTGTATAGCTCTTGGTGATAATGGCAGAACCATGCGTACGCTTATGGAGTGTTAGGGGCAGCAGTGCATTTTGAGTGAGCCATTACTCAATTGGCACAGCCAACTCACAGTCCAGTTGAGATGCTTTCATCTACGACTTGTTGAAAAAGTCTGTACTTAGGTACCTAAAGATGCATATATTACATCACAAGAAAGCTCAATGATTTCAGGGTGGCATTGTTAGAAGACGAGATATGGTTCTCCAAGAGGGTATCCAGAATTTTAGGTTAAGTATGCTTAGAATAATGGAAGTACGAAGCAGTAATACAGACAAGATGAACATGGCTGGGGAGATCATTTTAAAATTCTGTAGGTAACTTTAATTTTTTTAATGTAAACATTGCATCTTTTGTCGAACATTGATTTGATTATGTATTAACTTCCCGGCTTCTAAAATTAGTACTTTTTAGATAATCATCCCCAAATATCAAAGCATCCCTAATTCATGCTCTTTGACATATTTAATTTTCAAAATTCCTGTATGTTTCGCACCCGTACAATGCCGTACTCGTACTCAATACATACGTTTTTAAAAGCGTCTTTCGAGTTTCTACATTTATCATTCCTGAGCAAAATAGTTGTTTCCTTTTGTTAAATGCAATTTGGCCCTGCGCTATCCTTTGTTTTATATCTCTAGAGATCCTACCATCGCGAGTTATTTGACTTCCTAAATAGCAGAAATCTGAGACTTCCTCTATCTTTTCGTTTCCAATTTGTATTTTCGTTTTAGTCCTATTTTCACGCCCCCTACACGCCCAAATTTTGGTTTTATTTTTATTGATCTTCATACCATAGCCCTCTGACAAAACCGCTTCCATTTCGTTCAGAGCCCTTCCTAATTCTTCTTTGCTGGATGCCATATCATCCGCGAATCTGAGCACATTAATAGTTTGGCCCTGTATATTAATTCCAGCAGCTATTCTGTCTTTAACAATATTAATCGTATCTTCGATATATAAAAAAATATCAAACTGCCCCTAATTCGTACTTTTTGGCATATTTATTTTTCAAAATTCCTGTGTATGTAAAAATTTTTTACATTTTAAATTCGCAAGTTCAACTAATGGTGGTCGGTAAAGAAGACAAACAGGTTGACATACGTATGGATGGGATGATAATAGAGCAAAGTTCAAGAATTCAAATACCTTGGTGTTGTGATAAATAATAAAGGAAAATGGGATGAAGAAATCCGGCAGAGGATTGGGGGAAAGATGAAACTATACCACGGTATGCAAACATTTTTTAACAAGTTAGAAGTCTCAAGACAAACAAAGGTGAAGGTATACAGAAGCATAGTGACCAACCCTATTGTATGGGAGCGAGACGTGGATAACGACACGAGAACTGCAGAGCAAAGTATAGGCCATGGAAATGAAATATTTAAGAAAAAACAAGGGAGTCACCAAAAGAGATAAAATAAGAAACGAGATTATAAGGGAGGAACTGGGAGTGAAATCTATACTGGAAGTGGTAGAAGAAAGATAATTAGGATGGTTTGGTAATCTATGCAGAATGGATAGCAGGCGACAGGTCAAGAAGGTATTGCTAGCAAAAGGGCAAAAGCAGAAGAGAAGAGGCAGACCATTCAAGACTTGGGAGGAGGAGATAGGAGAGATGTTGAGAAAGAGGGGGAAGACATGGATGGAGGCATCAAGTATGGTACTGGACAGAAAGACTTGGAAGAGATTTATTAAGAAGTGAAAACAAAATCCCTACACCATTGTGTGGTAAAAGGGTTTATGATTATATATATATAAGTTCAACTTAGTGTATTGGTTCTAAACAATAACAAAAATAAATACCTGACTAGGTATGCATAAAGCAAGGCAAAAAGTTAAATCAAAAAATCTAATATAATCGATTTTTTCAAGAAACTCGGGAATTCTGTCAGCTTGGTAACTTTATTACTAGTATGTCTTCATATATAAAACTGATATTTGAATAATCTGCTAATTGACGCCTCAGGTATGTCGTCACAAAGGTCAGATTTTCATTCCAAACAAAACAAATGCCATGGTACCCCTTACTTAACCTAACTTTTGCAATATAATTACTATAGCAGGAGGAGTCTTGCAATGGAAAGCTTATTTTGAATTTGGGCGTTGTGCTTGTGTGTAAAACTAAGTACTATAATTATATTGCAAAAGACAAGTTACGTTGAGAAGTTCTGTGACTGAAAGTAAAGAGTACGAGGTACGTTGCTTATTTGGAATTGAAAACTGACCTTACCCCAAGATAACATATTACTTTTTCGGTGAATTCCAAAATATTGCCCTTAATGTATTTTCTACTGACTCTGATTCTACTGTGCTATTTATCAAAATGGTAGGTATGCAAACTTAAATATTCTAAGCTAGAAAATCAAAAAATTATACCTATTTCTAGTTCGTGGTCTCAACTCTGGCATCGCTGGTGGTCCCCAAGGGGTATCTAAAGCTACTTCTACACCTGCCATTGCTTCCTGATGCAAATCCATGACGATGTGAGAAAAAGGGCGATTCTGTTGTCTTCGTTTACAATAATCTGATATTACCTGAAACAAAAGACATTTTTTAAATTTCGAAAACAGGCACGCAACTATCGGTGTCGAAGAGTTACAAATAAGACTTGCACATGATCTTTACAATTTCGGAAACAGCAAATTTCATTTTATGACTCTTCTATTTCATAAAAGTTGTAAATTGAAAATACGTGAAACGTGAAAGCAAAAAATTCCATACAGATATGTTTGGTGTGCCTAGGGATTTTACTTAGAGAAAAGATGGTCTCGGTAGCTGAAACGTTCAAATGTGGTAGAACCTCGGTTAGAAACTATCTGCGAAATTGCAAAAAGGTGCTGGTTGACCGCACTCTGCGGGAACTCAAGAAATTATTGATCATGTGAATGACATGACCAGAGAACAACGTCAGTTGACAATAAAATGTATAGCTGAAATAGTAGGTCCTTCAAATGGTACCTACAAATTCGACACCCGCCTATGAAATTTGATACTTCCGGTTGAAATTCGACACCTGTTCGGTGAAATTTGACACCTTGTTGAAATTCGGCACCCGTCTGTGAAATTTGATACTTCCGGTTGAAATTCGACACCTGCTCGGTGAAATTTGACACCTCCTTCTTGAAATTCGACACCTGTTCGATGCAATTTGACACCACAATAAATGAGTATTTGGTCGTAAGGTGTAAGCAAGATGGGTACCATGTGAGAATCACTTCTTCAATAATCATTCAGCCTTGTTTAATCATAATGCAAAACATTTTTGGGTCGCGGTTTATAGAACTTCGATGCCGAGAAAAAACGATAAAAGCGCAGAGGCGTCCTCTACGATTCCCACTTTTATGCACTCTTCTGTGATCAAGACTTCCGAGACAATAAATGCTGCCCACCACTTGTATATGAAGTATCTACATAACAGTGCTGCGAAACTGTGAAAAAACTAAGAGAAAAATCAAATTTGGAATTAAAAAAATAAAAACTGCGCATCAAAAAGTTCAGACTAACTCATTGTCCCTTTCACCTAGGTACCCTATTCTTACGGAAACACTAATAATTATTATTCTACCAACAGATTCGGCATGTCAAATATTACTAAATAAAACATGTAATTCTAGGTTAATATTTGACCACGGCATTTTTGAAGTTGACACTATTTTATAAACTCCCTGTATAAACATTTTAACCTAAATAATTTCATACAACTAATCGGTTATGCATTATCAGTATTCCACTTTGAAAGCAGCGTAAAAGGCCTTTGTGAATTAGTCACTAAGAATAGAGGGTAGCTTCATACCAAATTTTTGTTTTTAGAAGCAGTTGAAAACATTTCCATGCCAGTCATTCGATTTACGGCGCAATAAATGTAGACGTGATCATCCCGCCACCCCTAACACAATTTCTATATGATTTTCTTCGAATTTATTTGCTCCTTTGAGGGAAGTTCAAGGGTGCCAAGACGGTCAAGCCGTCGCATATCTGGGTAAGAGGATTTTCTAGTTAACTTGCGAACTCGTGAAACACCACGACGCCGAAAGTGAACAAAATCGTTCCGCCGAGCCGACCGAAACTTTAATCTAATTTTCTTGTATATTATTTTGCGGTACGGATGGGTGGACGACGGGAGATGAACTGAGCTTTTTATCGAGAATAACATGAGGGAATTAAAATACTTATTGCTGCTGTACACAAACGACAATGGCAGGAAATTAAAATGTTCTTTTCTGAAATGTAAAGCGAACATCGTGATATACGCAATAATTGCTTTGGAATTATGTGCATGTACCCATCCATCCATAAACTAGAATAATAATAATTTTATGTAGCCAGGTACACGACTACACCATTATACTTCCTTTTTTGATTTCATTCCTGCTTCGACTAAAAATGTTCAAACACATAATTTATTTAAACTTTTAAAGATTCAGAACTGATCAATGTGCTTTGTTCTTACACAGGATCATTGTAAACTTATTGTTTAAAATGTACGTATACCCACAATAAGTTGAAGATAAGTTTAATGTTTGGATTTTAACAATTAAGTGTTCTGCATCAACTCTTATCATAAATGTATGCTCTTCAGAATTCCCAAAGAAGCAGAGAAGGAAATAAAAATTGAGAACGACGGGGATGCACCTGGCCAACATAGTTTTCTCAAAAAAATCTTCAAACAGCTGGATGACAATGCTGCCAACGCCATTGTGAAGCTCTCCAATTTTATAAACGGCATAGGAGAAATTTCTGAATTCAACCTTAATGTGATAGTTAAAACCTGCGGACTTCAGGACAATAACTATAAGGAGTCATTTATCTATGATAGTGAAGAAAATTGCCCATCAAACACGCAGTTTGGCTTTTGGAATGTACTAGGAACAAGAGAAGCATCGTTCTACATACAACTTATATTCCATAAACTGAGACATGTTTGCCTCCTTCATAGATTAAGAGAAAACTTTGAATACAGTGCAGCACTCAAATCTAATGAAAATCGTTAACAAAGAAGCCGATATCAGAATTGAAAGAGTAAACACCGACAAGTTTGCAATTCACTGTGAAGTTAGACAGTGGTGCGCTCTGTCTCCCTCGCTGTCTCCATTACTTACTCTTCAAAAGATATTCAGAAACCATCTCCAAAGCAGCACTGCGGATTCTCAGTAGAAATTAAATGTCGAATACGAAAAGAACGAACAGCTTTCGCTAAGTTTAGCCCTGTCCTGAAGAAACACAACTTTTTAGATACCAAATGAGATGTTATCTATTCACTGTTTTGATGTACGGAATGGAAGCATTGGCAATGACTGAGGCCACTACAAGGAAATCTGAGAAACTGTATAAGCACCAGTGGTGAATGATATGTCTTGTGTTTGCAGATGGTGCTTTAACGATTATAGGAGGTACATTGAAGAAATTCTGGAAGAACATACACGGCATCACGGCAGATTTTGAGGGGCTTTTGTCAAAGAGCAATTTATTTTTAGGGAGGATATTGTTCGCCCGCACGGGATGGCCGCAACCGTCTAAAACTATCTTTAACGTCGTGCTTATAGCGTATAACACTGAGGCATTATACGGATGCCCTACAGGAAGAAAGGGATAAAATTCGTTAAGGGGATATCCAGAATTTGATTGAAGGGATGACTCGTAACATTTAGAATGCAATTAAAGAAAGATGGATCAGTGTCTAAGCGTAACGCAATACTACTCTGATAGCGATAATAAAATTTTTACTAGTTAACAGCTAGACGCACGTCTTTAATAGGTACCAAGTACGTACTTGTTTATTTAAAACTACTGTTATTGTTGTGAGCGTCGTAGATATACAGGTGTCCGGAAATGATGAGCAAAAAAACTCAGAGGACGATTGCACTCGAGAAATTAATGCCACAAGTTCCTATTTTCCGGAAACTCAAAAAGAACGGAGTACCAGGGCCTAAATTTTTCACAATAACTTTTTTGCTTTTCTAATTTGGCAAACTTATCTCAATATTACGTTGTATTCTTGTTCCAAATTTGACGTAAATCGTCAAATGCAAAAAAAGCTACACATCCTTGACTTTTGGATAAAGACAAAGAACTTTTTTGTTTCATTTCTTTTTAAATTTTGAACATCAAAAATCTTCAAAAAGGTCCTCTTCTTGCATCAGGATAAAATTAGCCGTATTCGGGAAAAACGAATTCATTTTTTTGCATTGAATGAATACCAACTCACTTGAGCTGATTTTTAACATTAACATGGCATGACTTGAAAACAAGCACGGGGAATTTACGTGGAATTAATTTTAACACATAATACTTTTATGTAAGTTTCTTCTGAAATCGTTGAGATCAATAATAAGACAAGCTGAATAATAAAATTCACAGCCTTCGCAAAGATGCAACCGGGAGAGACATTGAAGCAGACTGTAACCCTTGTGCGTGTGGACTATTTCCGCATACGCGATAGCGTATTAAATAATTATTCATAAAACACCTGCGCCGATTTATAATAACTGCATTTCTGTTGTGGCATTCTCTCACATTTGCGACGCTAGACGGTCCAACTAAGAATGAAGCTTACTCAGACTGAGCGGTCTAGCGCTCGACTTTAAGAGTCCGGCAAACCCCTTTAAAATGAACCCGAAACCTGACTTCGTAGTGCTATGCTCATTTCTAAACGGTGAAAATTGAAGTGTTGAATTTTTGACAGTTTATAAACGAAACTTTATTTTATGTTTCCATTGAAAGAAAATTTAAAAATTTAATCTTAGAAAGTGTCAGTTCACTCATGAAATTGACCAACTTCACGCGTGCATAGCGCCAAGAGATTTACAGTTTTCGAAAAATTGTTTCAATGGCGACATAAAGTATACCTTCTTCTACCATAATCAGGCTTTCGTGTTGCTAAATTTACTAGGATGAAGGTGTAATCGTGGTAGAGCGAGAGCGCTGCAAACGCAAAATATGGCTTGGTATGTGCTGCCGCCCGGTGTCGACTGAGCGTAAACTCAGAGCGGCGTTGTCTCATTTACTAGGTACCGAACGCGCGGACTTTGAATGTGCGTTGTTCTTGTGTCCATAAATGTGTTTAGCGCGACGGTGTTGAAACACAGCTGATAGTTTGCTCCGATTTCTAACGGATACCTCACCGACCCGATGCCCCGCAGGTGTAACTTTTGATCTGCTTTGCCGGACTCTTAATCGCTATCGCTCGGGTGCGTGACGTATGTGGCAAATGCAACACAATCTTTCGGTGAATATCATACCCTTTACTAGTATACTAATAACATTTTCAATGTGAATAATTATTCTAGCATCGAACTAGGTACGTGACAAGCATTTTTATTATGGTGCAGTTGGTATGCACTCGAAGCAAGACCTTTGCATAGTGAAGCATTTCCGAATAGAAAGATACCACAGTCGCAAATGTTCAGTATTATTCATTAAAGAATAGGAGAATTTGGATAATTTAAAAGTAAACTTTATGATGTAGGCCGTCAGCGGAGGACTCGAACTCCAGGAGCAGAAGGTTTTGTATTCAATCGAGAATGATACTGACGTAAAACGTAAGATTAATTGCTACTCAGGAAGATATCTCGAAAAACTCGGTACATGAAATTTTGAAAGGTTCAAGCCCGATCTCTGAAGATCCTGTAGCCCGTGTGAATTTGTGCAATACCATTAGAAATCTTCATAATGAGCATTATTGGTTCGATGAGAATCCTCACTTGGCGATAGAACGTAGCTTCCAAAATAAGTTTTCTGTTAAGAGCCCGACACACCAATTTACTACAAATCGGGGGATTCAGGGGTACGGTGAAGCAATTGCAGCTTGAAAAATACTTCCAGTACTAGAGCGCAATGTATATACCTGCATATATGATAAGTAACAATGTCGGCCAAAATAATACTGAGAATGAACTTGTTGAGCGCACTCTCTACTTCTGGATTGGCTGATTTAGCTGAGCGACTTTGATCAGCAGCCGAAAGACAGCCGAGAGCACGTGCCACGACGAAAAACTGCGAATGAAACGGTACCGCTGTTTCCTCATAACTTTTTTGTTTTTAGGACAAAATTGAACATTTTATGTCTTCTTACAAGCCAGTGGTTTAGTATAATACTGGCGTTAACCAGATTCTGAGATTTTCTTTTCAGGAAACTTTTATTAGGTTCTATAAAAAGCAGTTTTTCGCCGCTTGTAACATGCGACTTCGTTTATTGTTTTCATATTTTTTAACAAATTTCAAAACAGCAATAGTAGATTTGCATTTTAAGATCTGTTTGCAAACAAAAACAATTTAATATCATTTATAGTTTTTGAAAGCTATTAATTAAGCTAATAATTTTTCGATACACCAGAAACTATCGATAAATGATGAAAAAGTATCTTTATTCGATATATGGAAAAATATCCACCCGAGCATGCTGTCTGAATCCGCAATTATGATTAATATACACAGCATTTTCACATTCCACCGGTAATTTTAGGTTACTACAGAATTGATAACTTCTTGGAGGTCTCGAAAATAATTATCAAGGTAAATTGCAATTTGCACAGGAAACACATTTTCTTTCCATTTGAATAATAACATATCGATAATTGTTTTGTTTTCAAATAGGAAATAGAATCCAATTAAATTCTAAGCTACGCTCATAGATACTATTTAATGAAGTTATAAATTGAAGTAAGAGCGTTTAATGGTAAGAATGTAGTTGTCTGGAAATGAACAATAAAATAAATTACACGTGAAACAATCGAAGAGGATTCAGAATGGCAATGGTTGGAATCGCTAGATCAATCGCTGTACACCATTTATAAAGTTATTGCACACTATGGCCCGGTTTTTCAAAGAATCCAACACCGGATTAAGTCTGACACCGGCTTTGTTGCTATGCTACAACCAATCAGAAAGCCGGTATCATAGCAACGAAGCCGGTGTCAGACTTAATCCCGTGTTGGATTCTTTGAAAAACCGGGCCTATAAATTTCGAAAATTATTCAATATTTCATGCCCCGTTTCCATTTAAAATAATTTTTATCAAGCATGAAAAGGTAACCAACATATACATATATTTACATCAAGGGAAGTTATTGCCTGCAGTCAAGAAGCTATTCAGGGTGATTTTTTACCTTCTGTCAGTGGTAGGTATCTAAAAAATGGATTTGAAATTTTGGCTGTGGACGTAACCGGGTCGAATCTATTTAACGAACATATTATCCAAATGGTACCTATGACATTTCCGGGAATATTGGAAGCTGACATCAACTTTGTTATCTGTAGTAATACAATAAGTGGTCTGGAATTGTCGGAAATTTTACGAAAGCTGTTGCGTTGCTTGGTAGCCACGAGTGTAAATTTGACAGTTAAAAGATCACGAGCGCTTGCGCCAGTGATCTTCTGTCAAATTTACACGAGTGGCTAGTAAAAGCAACAGCTTGAGTAATTACCTAAAAATTCCAGACCACGAATCGTATTTGTCAAGATTATTTTTTGAATCGAAGCAAGGTAGTTCAAAACGAAATTTTATTTCAATTAATTCACATACAAAGAAATGTGTTGGAAATATTTGACGTTTGGCAGGTACTAAAGTAACTAGATTATACATTATAAATGCAAAATGCACCTACAAATTCGAAACTATGGCAACTTGTTAACAAGCAAAATTATCGAAAAAATTACCGTATGTAATATCACAAGAGAGTGAGAATTACTTGAAAATAATTCGACAGATTTTCGAAAACTTGTCGCCAGGCAGTAGACACGAGAGCCCGTAGGGCTCGAGTGGCTATTGCCGAATGGCGACAAGTTTGAGTAAAATGTGGAGAATTATTTTCCAAGTTATTCTTACTGTCGTGTGGTATTCGAAAGGTTATTTTTTGACGTTCAAATATGAAACAACTGTCAATATTATTCTTTCAATGTCACAATTTGCGATTAAAACATATAAGACAATATGTCAAAACCAGAAAACAAGTCGTTTTATCAACAAAAACAAAATACTAAAAAAAATTCCCGCTGGGATAAGTTAGGTAAAAAATTCTCACTATAATAATGATTTAATTGGTCAGAATTAAACGCGTGATCAAAAATACTGTTCATTTATTGGAAAATAGAAACGGCAAAAAATAACCGAAATAATGCACGCTTCTAGGCCCAAATGAAATGTTCCTATTGGTCAATTTGACGATGAAAAAAATAATCTCGAATGGAATGCTACAATTTTTATTTTTTTAGATTCCACGGAAAATTTTACTGTTCATTTTCGGAAATGTTTTTTTGAATATTTTGACAGTTGCGGTAGATAATGCAAAAAATAATATCTCGACAACGTTTAACAGTATGTATACATACTACTTTTCCGAGAACCGCTGGTGAACATGCAACATTTGTGATGTTGCGAACAGTTTTAGTTTGTAAGTACGAGTCTTGAGCCTTTGAATTCAACTTTTTATTTTTGAAGTAGAAGTTATACTGTGGGAGCAGTATCTTTTGAAATCTATATGGACCTGCTATAAAATATAAGTAACTAAATGTATTTCAGCAAGTTAATGGAACCATTTCAGCATTTCACGAAAAACAAAAGCGAGGGTGCTAATGGCAAGAGCAAAAGCTTCAAATTACGCCTAGATTTCATTTCAGTCCAATATGCTGCAAGCCGGACATTTACGAATTTATGGGATAAATGTGGGTGCAGGAGCAATAATGTGTCTAGATTATATTTTGTAGAATACGCGTAACTCACGTCGGATCTTAATGCCGATTCCGTGTAGGTGCGTTTTATTTTTGTTGGGAACACAGTGAATTCTAAACAGATTTGGGTTTGAATTCGAATTTGTACGCGCTGGTAATTTATTGCCATTTTCCAGGGCACCGAAATTAACACGGATTTTGGCTTAAATCTAAATTGCTCATCCACATTAGTAATCCGCGTAGTGTTAGTGAAACTGGTACACTGGTTACGCTGTAAATGTTAATTGCGTAGAACAAATCCGACTTTTCCACGTCAGTTAAACTCAAGTTCAAACAAGATATAACACTGAAAATAAAAATTAATTAAAACGCTAAAACCAATTTCAATTTCGAATTTTTATCAGCACTGCAGTCCGGAAAAAGATTGGGAATAATGTTTTATGTGAGCACCAAAATAATTACTGAGCACCTATTTTTTCTAACAATTTTTATACTTTGCCACCTAAGTAATATTTGTGCTGAAACAAAATTAAGACATGAGCACCAAAATCACTAAAATGTGTTGAAAATCACCAGAGATAGTAAGCGAGTATACGTAAACTAATTTTGTATTAAGTAGGTATATGTATACTTACAATAATATAGCATACTTAAAATTATTTTTTCGTTTAAGTAATTCGTCAGTGGTTTCCGTGGGTAGGTAGGTATCGCATAGTGGGAACAATAATTTAAATGCGCATCATTCTACTAAGTACTACTTCCGGAGATACTATTTTTCTGACATTCATTACCTACCTTTTTTAGAAAATATGCGTGTATCAGAGTGTCGTCTGTTTCAAAAATGCGTTCTGTCAGTAACTAACTAACTAACTAACTTTATTGTCGTAGTGAATCTGGAAATTTCTGTTTGGTGGCTTTGGAAAAAATGGGTCTTATAATACTTTGTTTCTTAACATACTATTGTGACCCTTGTGATTCAAGGGGATTTTACGAAGTTTCAACTGTCTCGCACGCGCACATTGAGTGTCCCTGAAAACTAGATCTTTTCAGTTTACACATGCAACTTTCGGAATTCCTACCCGAAATTTCGCACATTTAAGCTTCTTATTATGCAGAAATGAACTATGTATTATTTTTGAATTCAAAAAATATCTCTTTGCTTACTTAAAAATAGTCAATTTTCTCTGATTTTAAATGCGAAATAAGGCATTTTTCTGAAATTACAAATACATTGAGATCGTAGTGCATTTCTGCATAATAATTTAAGCGAGTAAAATTTTAGGTAAGAACTCCTAAATTTTGATGTGTAATCTATGGAAAACGAACACCTAGTTCTCAGGGGCAATCACCGTGAGGGAGCGAGACAGCTAAAACTTCGTAAAGGCCCCTTAACACTTCTTTTTGCCTTCTTCTCGGTGCTATCGCAATCTTATAGGATCGAATGTCAGTTTGCCGTAATCGTAAACAAAGTATCGGTGCACGAACACTTAAAATCGATTCAGCTTTTTCTTATAACCTATTTTCAAATAAAAATTTGTTAATTTCAATGAAAAAAGGTAAGTTCATAATTAAAACATTAAATCGTCAACGCCTTATAGTTATTTACGATAGGAGTACCGTAAAAGGTATAACTTACAACACGAGATGGAAAAATCGATAACTACGAGTATCAACGTGACTACGATTATTATTATTATTATTTTAAGAAATAATTAGTAAATGATAAAAAATAATAATAATGTCTCACAAACCAAAGCCTATTGAATGTCTTGCTTCAAAATCAGGTGTTAATAACTATATCAAATTACACAAATTTTATAATTAAGGTTTACAATAATTAAGTTTAATTTGATTTGATTTTATTATGTAGCAAAATAGCCCGCCGCACATGTTTCCTTATTTCTTTCCGTTAAACTTTCATTCTAAGAACTGCCAGTTTCTAACAAAGAGCTTCCTTCAATATACCATAAAGCTGCAAGATACCGGATGGCCCATACTCTAGATTCTTTTTGTATTTTTGCCTCAAATTGTCATGACCCTTCGCAAACAATTTATGTGCAGGCGTAACGTACTCCGGCTCAATATCATCCTAATTGTTCCAGTTGCCGCTGCTGTTGTAAAAGAGTCATGTTAGGAGGGATGCGTGACTAAGTGATACATTTCAATCTTTCTAAAGTGTTTCCTAAGAAAACACCTCGACGAATTTCTGTCAAAATCTCTTGTAAACCTCGTGTAGCGCTCGTAAAAAAAGGACCTTTTCTTCTCAGAAGCGCACGTGTTAAGTTTCAGACCACCCTAAAAGCAGTTACACCCCCAGTCTTGGACCCTTGGACGGACGCAATTTATATTCTTTTATAGAATTTAGAGTAGCAAAAAGCTGGCAAATTGACACGAGAAACTAAATATAATAGTTTTGTACACTAGTTTAAGTTATGTAGGATTGAGTAATTTTAGGGTTAAATTATTGTTGCGTCTCGCTAGCAAGTAACACGGGTTTTTCCCTAGGTGAACAATTCTAGGTTTTCCCCTCCGAAAGGTAAATTTAGATTGCAATTACTTTGGGTAATATTCATTGATGGTTTTATTTGTTAGTTATTTAGATAGGAGTTTTAAGTACTATTATGAACATTTTGTGAAGGCGTGATCGTAGGGCAAATATTCGAATGCCAAAAAACCAGTAAGAACCAGCTTTCGGCAGACTGCCGCAGGCAAGCCAATTAGGGGCTGTGGCCAAAAGGGCCATAAGAAGTGGCTCCTCCCTCAGAGGTCAATAAGGATATTTTGGAAACGTAGTCTTATGCAGAAATTAACCGATATTAGAAAAATCACAAGTTAAAGTCAACTCCCTTTCCGAGATCACTTGTTGAAGAACGACAAATTCAAGTTCAGTTCCAAATTTACTTTCAAATCTTTCTGACGTGTTTGAATCTTCTATTCTTTTCGTAATGAGTCACTTATTGGGTTTAGCCAGTGTTGTGTTAAATGTTCCAAAATTTTAGTAAATCCTTTCAATAAATGTCAATGTGTTCTTTTGGTGAAAAGGTATTCTTGCTATTTGCTTACGGAAATTCTCTAAAATTTGTTTGGTTTTGTTATTTTATTAATTTTTGTTTTATTAGTTTTGCTCCGATCATGGCAGTATTTGATTTTATTAACTTTTTGTGTCTTGTTTTCATGTTATATTTGTTCTGCCATCGGAGTGGTAGAGGTAATTGCCTAATTTTGGTCACTTTGTTTGGTTGTGTTAAAGTGTTAAAGTCAATGTAGTATTTCACAATCCTTTATTCAAATAGCTTCTGTAAATTCCGGTACGATCACACCATCCGTTTTAGTGAACCATTTCTTATAACGTGTTTTGTAAGCAGTTTGCGACAGTTTTATCTTGTTTAATAATAAATCTTGTGGTCCAAAATGTTGCACGTTTTCATAGAGAATTTCCCGACACAAATATTTCTAAGATAAGTGAGCATAAAGTGTGGGGGTGTGCTACCTCGCGAAGACGTCTGAGAGTGGTTCCAACGCCAGTTGGTTCAGAAGGCAACGGTTCTCTGCGGTTTGTATTATAAAATGATATGGAATGAGATCAAATTCGATGAACTTAATTTATCTTGCCACAGAGTGTTTTGAGTAAGTATAGTTAGAGATATAGCAGGGAGGGTTCGAACAGCCATATTTGTTGGATGAATTTCATCAGTAGAGTATGTAACGGCCCTATTATATTTGCAACCGCTCGGCAAACACGTTAAATAGATAGAGTAAAAAGGGGCTTTGTTATAATTACCTTTAGAGCATGCGTGTGGTAAAGTGCACACCGGGCCAAAACTATAATATTTCGCCTTTGATATATAATAGTATATTACGTAACGAGCACGTAAAGTGGTAAATTTCGTACGAGTGTATATGAAATACACTTTCCATCGAGTTAAATTAATATACTATTTTTCCCACGCCCCCTTAAGAAAGTCCAATTTGTTCACTAAACTGTAACTCTATTTTTAATGATATGTTATCTATGTTAGTAAATGCCAAAATCTCTAAGTACCCCACTAACCATGAGCATATTCGAGTAATTCCGATCGGCTCATGACTGACACTTTGATTTGTTCCCTTGCCCGCCAATTCATAAATGTCCAGTTCGTACTTAAAATATGTAGGTCTTCTATCGAGAAGTTATTAAAATATTTAACTGCCGTAACTTTTAAGAGATTTTTCTTGTAAAAAATTAAGTATTTCAGGACCGCTTTGACAACTGCTGGTGGTGTACACTCGATGGTATCGTTGCAGACATCTACTTCCATTTTTATTATATTTCACATACGATATTATGAAGTCTTATCAGTCCTTTTGCAGACGGTGCGATTGCGATGCGATTTTCCGTTTACGGCAGGCCCGTGCAACCTTTTAAGCGAGAGGGCCATTTGCAAATTTCATGAAATCTTAGTGGGCCGCACTACTGGAACTACTGTCTATCAAGTGTTCCCTCGATGTGGTGGGTCCAGAGTATTTTGAATAATTAAAGACGAACGCGTTAATATTGAGATTTGTGATTTTATAATAGAAAAAGTTTACAAAACACACTTTTTTACTAGAAACATTAAACAAAAACGTTATTAACTTGTACATTTGTGTGTGTAAAAATAAAAAAAATCGTTTATTTTGTGCCAGTTATATCGATATTTTATTTTTTTTGTGAATTGTTGGCATATAATGCAAATAAACACAGGATAAAATCGACGTTTCGCCCCAGTTCGGGGGCTTTGTCAAAGTTTATTTGACAAAAGTTAAGTTTTACTGACAAGTTTATATTTTATATCTTATACAAATAAATCTTGACAAAGTCCCCGAAACGGGGCGAAACGTCGATTTTATTTGCATTATATGCCACCAATTCACAAAAAATTGAAATTATGTAAAAATAAATAAAATATTTACCATCAAAACCCAAATTATTGAGAGAAAAAAAATTTTAGTCTTCAAACAAAATGTTTAACAAAACTTATAGGTACTTCAATAAAACGTGTACAAAAATTCTAATTTAGGACAAGACTGAATGGACGAACACTGCGCGCACTGCGTCTGCATACTCCCTCCACGATTACTGCATATAATTGTGTGCTTAATTTCTTTATGTAACCAGTAAGCGCCCTCGGCTGAATTCGGGCAACCTGAGGTGTTATATATCTAGAAGTAAACTGTTTTCTTGGAATGTGATTCTCTTATCTAATGGGACACCAAACTCACAGATTCTGAGCTGTAAACCTTGAAATACAAATTCGGAGTTAACGCAAAAAACAGTAACAAATGAAAAAACGGCAACAAACTAGGTTTGATCTGCGGGGATATCTCAATTACAAAACCAGCGCATTAGCCATCCCGACATGGAGAGAGTTGCCTGACACCTTAACGTAGAAATAGTTAACAAGTGTTGCGGTGGAAGAATTGATCCGAATTTAGCCAAACGAGGTCCCATATCGCATACTGGTTACATAAAGAAATTATGCACATTATGTCGCACCACAGACACCACCATGTCTGTGTGTTCCACGCACTTACCGTAACTGTACAGTTCATGAAAAGGTTCATTTCGCGAAACGGAGTGTTAGAAAAAAGCTTTTTCATGATAGAAACTGTATTCGGACATCCAGTTCACGAAATGTATAATCACTGCATGTGCTGTATGTACATCAAACGGTTTATTTTATGTGTTCCTTGTTGGGAGATGTTTCATTTCCTTAACAGACATTACGTTGCTTTATTTTTTTAAATATTCAGTTCATCACTCTTGTGCCGCGGGCCGCATAAAAATGCCAGAGGGGCCGCATGCGGCCCGCGGGCCGCAGGTTGCACGGGCCTGGTTTACGGCATGTCGCAGCGATATCGCGAACAATCAACATTACATGAAATTTTATGAGTAATTTTCACATTATGCGGAAGCGTCAAAAAAGAACAGAAGCTGATTACGGCGATGTATCGCATCGCAGTACAGTTCGTTGGTCGGTCAAATATCGTCCGTTATTTTTTCGTGCGGTATTCGACCAATCATGAAAAGAAATGCACATTTCCAGACATGTAGCTGCTTGTCGCGAGATTTATCGGTGAATAAAATTTCAGGGTTGCAATTTTAGCATTTTGTTTTGAGCTTCTCAGTGTAATAGGTTGTTCCTTCGCAATGAAATTGAAATCCAAATACGAAACAATGGATTTAATAGAATCCGTGGAATGCAAGCCTTGTACATGGGACAAAACAAGTGAAGAATATAAAAATATAAAATAAGCGACGGCAACATCGCGCACTTATTTATTATATTCAATCGTTCGAAACTAAATTTCATCGCCCCGTGTGAAAGCTTTTTGCGAATGCGACACGACATCCCGCAAACGAAAAATCGCATCGCAATCGCACCGTCTGCAAAAGGGTTCCGTGCCTCAATTTTGAGGTAAAAATGGAACCTTATTAACGCGACGGCGTTGCGTTGTCTGTCTGTCTGTCAGAGACATCAAATTTTGAATAAAGCTACCATAGTATGAACCAAATGATTTTATGATTGACATTTTTTAACCCCATGTGTGATATATCTGGAGAAAGGTATTGATAGGTAGATTTCAAATATCGCGTTGAAAATATTATTTGATACTTTACTTTATTAAAATGGTAATTCAAAGTTGTATTTTTCTATCATATTTTGTCCCCATACTTAGCTCGTAAACGTCTGATCCAAATGAGACGAAATTTACACGTAGTTTGCCGAATTTTAAATTTTAGGTTCCTACCTTTTCAAATAACTGTGATGATGATAATAATAATTAAAGATCGCGCGGCGGCGCGCATGAGATTATCGACCCCTCGATGCGTGGGTTCCAACTCTTGATCGATTTTTTATTTTTGATTCTAATTGTGAATAGAAACGATCCCATAGGAAAATTGTTCAAAATTTTAAATTTTCAAAAAGTTTCATAAATTGTTAGATGGCATTGTTGTAAGGTTAAGGTGATACATTAAACCCATAAATACTGCCCCCATTTCACAAAGTTTGTATCTAGCTACCTATAACGGTTTTTGGGAGTGTCGCATTTCGCTCATCCTGTGGATATTGGAATATTTTTCATATTCTAAGCCAAATATAGAATTAGCATATCACACCCTGTATTGCAAAAAAGGCAGTTCGTGTTCAGCACAGCAGCAGCATAAAAAGCACTTGTGAGAATCCATTATGTTTCCAAAGTATGTACACATTTGTAAAATGAAGTTACGCGTGAATGCACGATACAATTTGACAATAAATATAAATTAAATTTTAACTTCAGACTACCGAAGTGCTGCAGGTGAAATGGCAAGAATAAAATGACTTATAAAAACTTACCCTGTATATTATTGAGAACAATACAATGTCACTATTTTAATGCAAAAATACAATAATTACGAAACTTCCACGCATTCTGCATTTACTGGACTTTCTATATATTTGTCAGTTTGCAGTTGTAAGTCAACAACAACTGTAAATCGCAAACATGTATCAAATATTCATTTGGGGTCCGTAAACTAACACGTGCAGCATGCCATCACATTGAAATTAACTTTTGTAATATTGCATTCAAGCATGCAATAGCCTATTGCCGTTCTTATTTAAAAAATACAATATCATCCAGCAATTCCAAACAACGAAACTTTCCATCAATTTGAGTTTATTATTTTATCATTTACGTTCTAGACTTGTTCTTCCATACTTAAAAACTCGGCAATGTAACTTCATAAGCATAAACCGTTGAATTTTTATGTAATCTTATCGTTTTAAAAGTTAATTTAACTTCTCTCAGGGGAATTTTAGTCCTGGTACAAGTGTGGATAGGCAGGGCCTGAAAATATTTGAGAAACTTCGGCGATTTAAAATTTAAATATTGTTACGGAACGCGCGTTGCTTTTATCTAAAGTTGGAGGGGAGACTTCTGGTTGGCGGATGCAGGATGCTAAATATTTTTACATATCCCCCAATTTGTTTGTATAAAGCACTTTGGGTTTCTGCAATAATTCAAGCAAAATTAATCCTCAGAGAGGACTTGCTATGGAACTTTAAACTTTTCCGACGGCCTCGCATTCGAATAAGAAATAAGTCAGGGACAGAAAACGCGTAAAACCTAAAAAATGACAAATAATTTGGCCAACGCAATGTTTTCTAACGAACATTATGGCGATATGAATGTTATTTTTCGGACGTAAAAATGCCAATAACTTTATAACGATTGATTTTGGGATACGTGTTTATTGGAACTTATCGACTTAAAATAACGTCAGGAACACACACCTAAGCTATGTACATCCTATTATTATTATTATTTTATAATAGTGCTTATTTATTATTGTCAGCAACTCACTAAATTATTAATTTACATAGTAATAAGAATAAGGAAAACCAGGTGACTTTTATATATTATATTTAAATGTAGTTTTAATAATTCTACCCTACAATAAAAATAACAATTTGAAACTCATATTTGACATTTACACTCCGATTGCAGTCATTCATCAACGCAAGTACAATAAAACACCTCGAAAGCAACCAATTATTTAGAAATCTGTACAATCGCTTAGGCAAAAGAGGATCTTTCCGTCCAAAAGGTGAAAATAGCGTTCCGAAGATTATTTCGGCTGAGCAGGAAGATGAGCTTTTGGTTAGATTGCACGAAAATCCAGGCGTAAGTACCCGTCGTTTAAGTGCGGCAACAGGCGTGAAGAGCTCTTCGATTTGGAGAATTTTGCACAAAGAGTAGCTTCACCCATACCACATTACTCCAGTACATAATTTGTTACCGGAAGATCCTCCTGCTCGTCTACGTTTCGCTAATTTCTTACAAGAGCAGCAAGGCGCGGATCCTAATTTTGTGAACAAAATCCTCTTCACAGATGAGGCAACGTTTACTCGACGTGAAGTTTTCAACTGGCGAAACAATGATTTGTGAGATTCTGAAAACCCCCCTGCCGTTAAAGAAAGACACTTCCAACATGAATTTAAGATCAATGTTTGGTGCGGTGTAATTTCAAATTTCTTTATTGGGCCTTTTCAACTTCCACCCAATCTGAACGGTCCACTTTATTTAAATTTTCTTCAGCAAAATTTGTACGAACTGCTTGAAGAAGTACCACTTAATTTAAGGGAAAATATGTGGTTCATGCAGGACGGGGCGCCCGCACATTTTTCCCGGCCGGTGCGGGAACACTTAGACAACTTCTTTCCACATCGGTGGATTGGCCGTGGAAGTGAATTTGCTTGGCCGCCTAGAAGACCCAACTTAAATCCTCTGAATTTTTCGATGTGGTCTAGAATGAAAGATATGGCTTATAAAGAAGCTGTTGATTCACTCGATGAGCTGTTGCAAAGAATACAAGCGGCTGCCAATGAAATCAAAGGCAATCCAGGGGCATTGTTTAGAACTCGGGGGTCTCTCAGGAAGCGCATTGAAAATGTATCCAAGTGAATGGTGGACACTTCGAACAACTACTTTAATGTTTCATAATTTTATTTTTCTTGTACTTAAGCGTTTGTAGTGAATTAAAATTTATTTTGTTAGCAGTACTTAATAAGCGTTTCATTTCTAAGATTTAAACACTATCTGCATTAACTCGTTTTTTCTTGAAAATGGGCTGGAATATCAGAATGAGGCAAGAATACATTCATTATTTAAAAAAAGGTTGGTCTTTCAGATTTTGGAGCCGATTTGACGTTAGACGCACATGGTAAAAAGTTATGGGTCAATTTATCAAAGCAATAGGTTATAAGTAGCGCCATCTATGGGTAAGGTCAAAAATGTTATTGGAATATTGCAAATTTTCAAGTCGACAACCTAAGAAATTTCGTAGTTATGGCAAAAAATGGAAATAAAATTGTAACTTTCAACACCCTGTATTTCCTAAACCATCAACATTCGGATAAGGCATGTTCGGGTCAATGGTCATTATTTGACCTGTAGAATCTCCAGTTAACGGATACATAAAAAAATACTTAACGTTTTCACATTTTATGAATACGTTCCTATAATGGCACAAATTTTACACCAAACTTACACCAAAAGTGATTGGGTCAGGTGTAAAATTACCACCAGTCACAGAATCATGTTACCAGTGACTTGGAAAAATTGCACAAACATTTGTGCAAGAAAATAACATTTGTAGGTGTAAACGTACCAAAACCGAGGTGTGTAAGTACGAAAATTTATCGTATCTACCACCAAAAAGGAAAGGCAACGTTTTTGTTTGGGTAAGATAAATCATAGTACGGGTGTACAGTTACCACAAAATGGTTTGAAAATACAAAATGTTGAACGTAATTTTACGTATTTGTAATTTCGAATACTTTTTGTTTGTATATTTAGTATTTCGTATTCGAATACTGTTTTCCAGTATTCGACCCAGCTCTGACTGCAGTTGTATTTGCAAATCAGTTTCCATGAAAACGCCAAACAAAAGCAACTAGCAATTTTTACTTCCCCCATTAGTGAGGAAAATGGTTACCTACTTTCCCCACTCGTGTTTCTCTAAATCAAGTGATGAAAATTTCATTTTCCTACGACCCCCTAAGAAAGCAGCACGTTGCATACAGAATAGTAGGCCGTAAACTTGACAATTGCATTACCCGCACGCTAAACTCAAAACTGTGCTGTAATTTTTGAAAATCGCACAGTTCATTCAAAATTTGGAGTCGGCCTTGAGACTTTGACGTTTACTGAATAAATATCCTGTCGCGTCCTTGGTTTAGTATAAAACCTGGTTGGTCATTACGCAGCTTTTGAGGGCCACTGGTATGGGACATACTGACGTCAGTATGTGGAACTCTGTGGTGTTTTGTCGCGAACTACTGAATTTTTCTAAAATTGCCGGTTACCGTCAACGACCCTACGAGCATAGTAGGAATTTGCTGTCAAACTTTATGGAAGATCAAAATTTTTGGTTGAATTTGAATGTTGTTTTGCTTCAATGTGAGAATAAATTATGGGAAAATCAAAAGAATAACATACCTGAAAGCGTAAATTACAATTTAAATAGTATTTGGAATAGAAATTGAAAATTTGTGACCAGATCATAAACTTTAAAATTGAAACTTCAAGAAATCTGGAAATCCGATCTGGAAATTAGCTGTTTTGCAGTTGACACCTATTTGGGCATTACGTAAAAACCAAAATAGTTCATACAAGAACACTTTCGTGTTCAAACACTTTATATTAACGAAAAACTTGGGAATTAAATCCTGAAATTTATTTAATGACAATCAACTGACGTTGCTAAATTGACATATTGGCAGTGTTACAAATCGAAAAGAATTCGACACTCCTGACTACAGAGGTTCTCAACAAGTTTGTCCACATGCGCAGAAGCCGACGAAAATCGGTTCTCGGAGTGTCGAACCATTATCTATACTAAACCAAGGTCGCGTCTCTTTTTAAATCTAATAATTTTTTATCAGAAAAATCTCTTGAAAGGTGCGGCAGTTGAACATTTTAATGGCTACTCCGTGGAAGACCTAAATATTTTATATAGGTACGAACTGGTCATATTATGAATTGGCGGACAAGAGAACAAATCAACGGTCGGAATTATTATAATATTATGCTCATAGTAAGTTAGTAGGCTACTTGGAAATTTTGACATCGGTTAATATCGACATCAAATCCTTAAATAAAGTTACTATTTTATGAATAAATGTATCTTCTTAAGGGGTCGTAGGAAAAATAGTGTACGTAACTCGATGGAAAGTGTATTTCCTATAAACTCGCGTGATTTTCTGCACTCGGCTACGCTTCGTGCATAAAATTTCACGCTCGTATGAAATTTGTCACTTTCCATGCTCGTTACGTAAACTACTATTACACATTTGACGTTGGAAAAATTGCAAAAAGTGCGCTATTCTTAGCTTTGTGATAAGAGTATAATCCATCAGGTTGTAACAGAAATTACAAAATCACTATGGCTTTCCATTTTTTACCTTTATATTACCAGGTTGCTAGCTGCCGTGAAGCTGATAAATACTCTAAAACTCATTTTTCATCGTTCTCCAGGTCGGAGAATACATATTATTTTAATGCGCATATAAATAAAACATCTAGAAGCGTATGAGACGAAACCTACTCCCCTTTTAATCCATTCCAGTAAAATTCCTACTCACTACCTACGTATACGCAAATGTAAATGGCATCCATAACATTCACAGACGTCCTTGGAACTAAAACTTTTAAAAGATCTGCTGATACCATTAAATTCTGTTTCAACGTTCTTTGACGTCGGCCGTGCGCGAAGCATCGCGTTAAATTTTAATATTTTCTGGCGAAAAATTCCCTTCGCATTCTGATAAGTTTCAAAGGATTCGAAGTTATAAACATCGGGCACCTTGTTGGGGTGGCTGTGGCGAGAGATTTTTCTACGTCAGTAATAAATGCTTGTGTTTGAAGGTCGTGACTCGAGGGGCTGGAATTATTTGTAGGTAGGTACCAGAAAATATGTATTTCCGAGAAACTGAAGATTTATACATTTCTGAGTTATTGTGCGTGCAATATTAAATCAGAAAATTCCCAATAATTCTTCAGGGCATTTTGTATCATTTGAAAATGACTGCCCCCCTCCAAAATGAACACTACTATCTGAGTATATCTGAGTAACATATTTGAAATAATTGAAAAACAATACCTTCATTGATGAGTTTACTTGATTCTGCCAGAAATGAGAAACATTTGGCTTATGGCACTGAACATTGTTGCACCAAAATCTAGCATATTTTCAGGTTTGTTTAAATTAGTATTTCTATTGTTTCCAAATGAATCCGACTGGTGAAGGTATTGCTAGGGTAGGGTAGCCACAGTATGCGGTACATCGCATTATTTCTTGAAGTGGCTGAACCGCGATTGACGTCACTAATCGTTTCCCTCAACTATACTTGGGTCGCCCAACAGACGGAGTGATCACCCTGCAAGCATGAGCTGTAGACGGGACCACTATCAATTTAGGACGACAGAACCGCAGTGATGCGCTTTCTTTAGACCCAACGAAGTCGCATCACTCCAATTCGGTCGTCATAAATTAATATGCTAGAACACGTTCTTGCAGGGTGATCACTCCGTCTGTTGGGAGGCCCAAGTATGTATAAAGGTTTTATCAAATCATCGCAGTGTTTGGTAGGCATAGGGGTACTACGGCCGAATTAACTGAAATCATTGCAGTCTAGGAGGTTAATTATTTGCCTGCTAGACCCGGCGTGGTGTGCGACAGCGGTATTGTGGTACGTACTCGCACAGGGGCTAAGTGAGTGTATAAATCGATCCTGATCGAGGCCGTCGCTACCCAAAGGTCGACACATCGAAAGAGTGGTAGGCTTTGGAAATCACGTTTAGCATAGAAATGTTAGGAAAAATTAATAATTGTTTTTAACACAGCTGCATAGTTTATTAGGCTTAAATTAATGTGTGACGTCACCGATGACGTAACGTCGCAATGGAGGATACGGCCGCAACTATACTCAAAGCCGAAGATGGGCGTGGGCTAATAACAGAAAGGGGCGCCAAGGAGTTGTCGACAGGTCCTCCAGAATATTTACGTAACACCCAGCGGCTACAACTCCTAAGAGCCACTGGTACACAAAAGGGGGATAAAAAATACGTAGTCAAATGGTCAATTTCAATAATGTATTAACAAAACAGCTGGTAAATGAAATGACAAATCGAAATAATTACTTAATTTTGATCAAAGTTACAAAAAAAAGTTACTTAGCAAATTACTTAGTGACGTTAAGCACGCGGTACTAACGCTACGCACTCAAAAAAAGAATAAGAAAAATAGGCGCCCATGACACGATAAATACACAACACGGGTGAAGCTCCACACGGGTCAATCACAAGCACGCTACCTAAAAATGCAATGCGGCGCAAACGGGAGTATCGGATGTTACAAGATCATGAAAGAAAAACAATGAATTGAATAGAATTTAACAAAAATAGCTACAAAAATGTATAATAAAATTGACAAAAAAACAACCGTGTTACTAATCTGAACTACTAACCAAATGAACTGCGCGCAAATTTACAAAAAAAATACTGTATGATTAATAAACTGAAAAGTAAATGAATTAAACTATAACTAAACGGAGTGGTCACAAACAAGCCGATGATCGAAACGGACAGGCGACACAAAAACGGTAGAAAATACCAAAATTTCTGACCTTACAGATGGTTGAGGAGGTCAGGCTGCTTCAAAATACTCGGGGTCACGTGCAGCAGTAGCACCAGGAGACGAACACAGCGCTCCTTGATGTTGGTAAATTACTCAAACAATAATTAGACCCCCAAAAAAAAACCCTAAAATATAACACAAACAAATCAGGAAACAAAAGAGAAGAAAGAAAACAGGGCACTTAGATGATTGAAGATTTAAATAAATGAAAGAAGGAAAAACATCTCGCTTACCTCGTGGGGTTTTTTTGCCAAAAGCACGCCAAGCTTCAAAACGTAAGTTTAAATCCCTTAAAAAGGCCAGACGACGATTCCAAATCCAAAAATAACGATGAATCGAGGTCCCAAAATAAGTAATTGGAGAAAATCCCAAACGAAAAGGCTAGGCACAATCAAAATTGCTAAAACTCTCCAAATCACCACATAGGTACTACACGTCGAAGCACAGCATGAGAAAGACCAGATTGTACGGAAATCGGAAATCAAAGCGCGCACCGAGAAGATAGTGCGAGTCGGTTCCAAGAAAATTACAAAAGTACCCAAATTTCCCCTAAAAACTCAAAAATTCCAATAGCGTCAATGAATGGGGGGAAATAAAGCAAATAAAAGAAGGCTAAAGAAGTCTTACCTACCTAAAATTAAAGAAGATAATGATAGTAGAAACCCTCTGGAGACATTGCAAGACGAAAGAATAAAGTATAAGAGATGTAAAAGAACGAAAGACTCAAGATGGAAAGGAAAATTAGATCGGCACGTCACTGACCCTCCGAATATATAGAACGAAAACCAAAATGACCAACACGGATGACAGTGACAGAAGCGAACTAACCTAAAATGTCCTGACAAGGTGGATCATAAATAGAAGCCTCAATAACAAATTTCTGGAAATAAATCTCGTGAAACAAATTCAGAAGACTGAAACTATCAAGAGTCCAGGTTCGAAGTAGGTGACAAGAATGAAAGAAAGCACAGAATAAAGGAACATAAACACAACAGCTGAAATACGAAAAATAGAAACAAAAAGGTAAGTGGAGTAAATTCAAGAACTGAGAATGAAATATTTTAGGCAGAAAGTTGTTAAAATTACCAAACAAGAGACGTGGGGAAGAAATCAAAAACCAGGGACAGTCGCAGATCGAAAACTTAAGAGATAAATAGCCAAGAAGGTCAACAATGAAAGTACCTACAGAAATATTGATAGGAAAATCAGAGCACATGAAAAGTATATAAATAAAAGCTCAAAATAATTAACCAGGTGTTAGGGTAAATTTCAAACATAACAAATGCTATTAAACATTATAAACAATGTTTTTTTCATAAAATGTTCTCCAAGATTTTACTTAGCAAAATAATTTTACTTCGGCATTAATTTTACTTGTTTTAATCACTGTTCAGTCAAAACACATTAATTTTGTGTAGATATTTTATACACCATATTTTTAAAATTGGGAAAGCAAGTTATCAAATCAATATACCTATCAAGAGTCATATTCAGTATACTAGCAAGAAAAACAGTACATGAAAGGAATCACAGTCTGCTCAACTGGTGTATGTTTGGGTGCATAATCAAGCTTTAGAAATGCGCGTTGAATTGCCTAGTTCGTTTCATTGTAGCCAAAAGCAAATAAAAGGGTTAGGTTCTTAGACATTGATGACTCCACTTGAAGGTTTTCTCCTAATAAATATAAATGGGTTTTTCCAAAATATAAGAGAAATACAAAAGGTTTTCCCTTCGAGCGGTGAGATCTCAGAGAGTGCTTGTTGCAGTTGTTTTAAAATGTAAATTATTCTCTGCTATCTCATTGGTGAATACTGAATCGTCCTCAGTAATTAAGTTATCTAATTTTAGTCTTTGGTATTGTAATCTCCATTATTAGGAAATCCAGTAATTATACTTTAGAATCTCTATTTTATTTCAATAGGTTACTTTCGGGACACACTGTATACTTAAAAAGTTGCATTCCCTATATCAATCTTTGACGGTTTCTGAGTTATAAGCAATTGAGTCCTTAATTGCATGTGTAAACCTAAATTCCTACCTTTTAAAATACAAAACTTGAAGACTGTTAACCTTCTGTAAATGAATCTAATTTATTTTCGATATGCCCAAAGATTATTTATTAACTGGGAGATGTTAAGTTGCCAGTAATTTTGTTAAATTTAAAGGTCATAAAATTATTGGACCTCTGAATGTACAACTGAGGGGTAAATATCCCGAAAAATTTGTGTACACTTATTTGGAATTCCAATGGAATTCCTTGGAAGTCCTTGGAATTCCTTGGAAGTCCTTGGAATTCTCTGGGAATTCCCCGAAACCGTTAATTTTGTATGTGGTCCTTATGAGGTAAAACAGTCAATTCCAAATGTTTCTAAAGCAACTTTGATTTCGTTTTAATTATCGTTTTTTCCGGGAAAAAGAAGCACGGAGCAGTAGATTCCTAATGGTTTTTCAGCAAACAATGTTGAATAGCAAATTTTATGGAAGAACAATCTTTCCCAAGAACTTTGTCGGTAAATATTAATTTCTCCACACGTTCCTTAAGAATATTTGAAATACATTTTAATATTCTATTCATTAACTGTATGAAAATAAAATTTTAGTGGTGTGATGAGTAATAGGAGGGGTATCTGAGTTTCTGCAATCTGCAGGCATCCATTGCATTCGCATCCACCGGCCAATAATTTTCAATTTGAGGGTGGGGTGAGGTACAGTGCTGTCACAATTCTGTATTAGTTTCAGAAGTTTAGCCTCTAATCTGTGAATTTAGTTGGGTAACTGTCCGTTGTAGGTATTATTGGGTTCTAAATAGTACTTTTTTGATAATTTCGAGAATATTTGATTTAGGAAATTGCGAAACGGTTCCAAGACGCAGTGGCAATAATACTAATAATAATAAATTATTTTGTTTTCTATTTTCTGTTCCAATTATTAAGGCATGGAGCTGTAGTAGTACTAGGGTGGGCGTCAAGGTACTTGCGTACGTAACATTTGCGTACATCAGGAAAGATGTCCAGCAGGAAAAGCGGGCAGATCGAAACAAGTGTCATTTGCGTACAACATAAAAATCTGCCAGGTTAAGGTCAAGCGGAGCGGAGCGAAGCGAGCGGGGCGCTGTAAGTCTCAGTCGTTAGCGTTTATAATATGATTCTCCTCAAAGATCATTCAACAAACATTTTACAAAAGAAATCACCGGGGGAATCAAGTTAACTTACCTCAATATTTAACATAATAGGTGTTCGAAATAAATATTTAAATTACGAATCCAAATTTTATGTTGCACGCAAGTGCCACTAGATCAGAGTTGTTTAATTTACCTGCTGAGCCTTATTTTGCTTTATGGACGCTAATGTCATAAAATTTGCCTTGTACGCAAGTGTCATACATTCCAAGAGTGAACTCCCTACAGGGCAGGTCGGTTATATCTAACGTAATTTATTACATTTGCCATACTTGGTTGGTGATTTTATATATCGTCCGGTTAATTTAAAAAATCGAATATTTTAAAGGCTTTTATTATATTTACCATTAAGTTGTGGGTATCAAATATAAAAACCAGCCAATTCAATTATTTACCTACTGCAAATATTAAATAATTTATTATATTCGCTAAATTCCGTGGTGATTAAGTATGTAGAATTACCGATATTTATACAAAATAGCCGGATTAATCACAATTACCGTAACATTTATGTAAAGTTACCTATAATAGAAGTTATACGTTCTATGTTCCTTTTTAATGATATTCATTCGTTACACAATATATCTCACTTTTCATGACTTCCATTTTAATAACAGAGCAATAAGTCGTAAAAAGTGAGGCACACTGTATTAGTATTTACGTTTATATTCAAGCTACCATTTTGTTATTTTTAGTTTAAAGAGCTGCCTTTTTTATATGCATATGTATATATTTTGTTTTCTTTAATAAAATAATATTTGTTTTAAATAATCAAAAATTAGTTTATTTTGTTTCTTTAAGCACTCTATTAAGAAATTTAAGCATAAAAGTAAAAAGGTTTATGCCAGTATTGCACTTTTGTTTGGGATAATTGGGAGGAGATTACTTTCCTCGAAGACGTTCGGAATTCCATAAAATTATTTTGGAAGGCCTCCGAATTCGTTGGAATTCCTTGGAAATCTTTGGAATTCCTAGGAAATCTTTGGAATTCCTTGGAAATCTTTGGAATTCCTAGGAAATCTTTGGAATTCCTTGGAAATCTTTGGAATTCCTTGGAAATCTTTGGAATTCCTAGGAAATCTTTAGAATTCCTAGGAAATCTTTTGAATTCCTTGGAAATCTTTGGAATTCCGAGTCCTGTGTACAAAATTTTTTCGGAATATTTACCCCTCATGTACAACTTAATGCTGTATCGATTTCTCAATAATTTATTCAACTTACATTCAACTTACATTTGAAAAAAAATGATTTTATGACTTCGAATACTGTTACGTTGGCCACACTAAATTTTGAACACCCTGTAAGTATGTTAGTCATAAATGAGACATTTTCGTAACCGCTAGGATTTGGACTACCACAGGTAAGTGTATGTTGGTTCGCAGTCAAGCACAAAAGTTCCATGGGTTCGTGTTTTGCCTGTTATTACAAAATATGTACGAGTATGTTTATACTTGCACTTTATTACTAATATTTCATGGCTAATTTTAATTAGCTGCTCTTGTTACTAAATTTATGAATCTATAATTTAACTTTGTTAAAACCCCAGTTTCATTAACAAGAAGATACCTAAAAACTTCATAATTAGATGAAGTACGCAATTGATTTCAATATAGAACATCTTGCCGCTCTTGGCATTATGTATCAGAATTCTGTAAGGATTGCCAAACCTGGAAATAAAGTCTACGTTAAACAGATTCGCAACAAGTATCCTTCAGAACAGTGATAAATGGGAGGGTAGCTAAAAATAATTCCTCTATTCATTCTCACAGCGTTCCTCAGGATTCCCTTTTTATATAAATCCTGTAAAGTACCGCCGGATGCATTTCACAAGCGCCCACGACATCCTCTCGATAAATCAATAGATGATATTGTCAACGCTCGTTGTTCAAATAGAAATTTATATTATGGGGGCTATGAAAGTTTTTTAACGTTTATTTACAGATTTAGTAGAATAAAATGATGGTTTCGCGGTCCACCTCCCACCACCTTCTTTAAGTTGTCGTTGGTAGTACGCTATCTGCCATATATTCAGGTTGGGACAATAGTGCGTAGTCTGTCCATATCTCTGGTTCTATTCAAGGTTGATATACTGCACAGTGGAGTTTAGAGTAAGCAATGTTAAGATATTGCCGCTTTAGTGCCAGTGTGGACCTGTGGACCCAACTTTGAGAAGCTACCTGCCGTCTGCTGATCAAAGCTACCCAAGACTTTTTTAACATTTTTTCCAAAAATACTTCATATTGTACAAATCGGTCAACTTGAGCAAAATTGAGATTTTCTTAAAAATTGTAAATGGAACATCCTGTATATTAGGCATTTGCAGATTTGATAGCCATTTATTAAGTTTTTGATTGATATGGGTGTTTCGTCTCCGCATGCTCGTCCTTATTTCGTCCCTGTATTTTAACCTAACTACCCCTTACCCCGCGCGAAATGAACTTCTAAGAGAGAGTCGTGAGTGGCACACGAAGTAATACAGTCCAAGAACATCTCGTGAAGTCATCGTGTGAGCAATCTTATTTTTCATCTCATTTTCATCGCATCTACCGCCGAAACATTGGTCCTTCGAGCCGTATCATTCCGTTCTATGGAAATTTACATTCTCCGCAAATTTGAAACAATTGTGTCATTAAACTAAATTTTATTTTTACGCACTCTTACCATAATTTATTCTTTATTGCTTTGGCTTTTGACTAATAGTAATAGTATGAAAATGCAGGTATGCTTTAGAAGAATGCAGTCGATCATTTCCATATCAACGAAAAACCGACTTACCAATTTGACATTAAAAAAAATAGTTGACATTTTGTTTTTCACAAGTTCCTAATTTTGTTCTACAAATAAATATGATAAAGAAACGTGCTTTATTGATTTGTTATTCCACACGGTTGCCGAAAAAATAGTGTACGCAACATGCCCGGAAACTGTTTTTTTGACTCGCAGACTTCCAGGACTCGCCTACGGCTCGTCCTGGAATCGTGTCTACTCGCCCAAAAAACAGAATATACTATTTTGAAGAGTATTGAAGTTTTGACATTTAAAGTGACAAATATTTTCGGATTCACCATTTGGGGCTTTCATTGATTCTAAATTGTAAGGTAATAATGAATAGAAGGCTTGCAAGGATGTTAGATTGTATATTCAATAAGCACTATGTAAACAAATACAGGTAAAATCACCTTACTTTTTATGCACGTCACAAAATGTAACGATTGAGAGTCGCCTTACGTAAAATTACAAGTCATATAAATTGAATGTGCTAAAAAAGAATAAAGAAATATTTGAATGTCTAAACACAACACTATTTTGTTGCATGATTGCCGCTTAATTTGTTGAC
The DNA here is from genome assembly GCA_963966045.1 of Xestobium rufovillosum. Taxonomy (NCBI): domain Eukaryota; kingdom Metazoa; phylum Arthropoda; class Insecta; order Coleoptera; family Ptinidae; genus Xestobium; species Xestobium rufovillosum. Next base: position 20,420,931 of record OZ014496.1, read on the forward strand.
GTTTCCCGGTTGACTTGACAGCTGATATTCTGAAAGCGTCAAGTTTCGTTAACTTTTGTTGTTTTTGGTGTTTTAAACCCTTGTTTTCTTTGTTCATCAACTTTTGCGGTAAAAATCTGTTCTTTTGAGAACTAAAATAGTGCTCCTGATTATTTATTATCGGTGTTGTTATTGTTATTGTTGGTATAATGCCCAAGTTCTTAAACAGTCGGTGTAAGGAGCTTGTAGCGTCCCTTATCAAATATTTTGAAAGAGAATTGGAAAATAATGGACCCTTATTACCATTGAATTCAGTTAGAGGTAAATTGAATTTTAATATTTCGGAATTGAGTATCATAAACTCTTGTGGCAACAGTGCTGATATGAAGCCTGTGACGTGTATAAAAAGTAAGGTGATTTTAACTACAGCTCACTAATGCTAACTACACTTCTCCTAAGTGACAGCACATTTTTAATTTGACCGAATGTCACTGCTACATTTTGTGTGCTGCACTTTAAATCTTACAGCAATCCGCAATTGTTAAACGTGATGTCGATAGCCCGCGCAGGCAAGGCCACGCCCTAGTTTCATGCAGTGGCGCGAGGTTTCCTGGACTATAGATGAATTTATTATAAAGTTAAACGTGCGCCACTGACAGTTGCGTGCGTCCACCAAAAACCAATCCCGGTCGAGAGCGTAGTGGATGAATAGTGGGGATTACTCAACTGCGCATCTCTGTTGCTCGCCATCACGTCTGACGATTGCTGTACCTTTAAAGATGTTTCGGGTTATTCACGTTGCTTTATTCCTTATTTACAATACAATAATCTATTTGGTAATACTAACAGCAGCTTAATAATGTATATTAAAAGTAAGAAGTACTAAAATATTGTGTTGACAGAAGCAAAACAAATACCTCAAATTTATTTTCTTCAGATGCCAGCTTTCCTATATTCTGCATTATTGACACAAGCAGTAAACGAAAACATATTATAATCTCCCAAAGGTAAACATTACACGCGCATTCTGTTTCCGAGATTATATTCGATATTATTTTTGAACCCATCAAATATTTGTCCATTACAGTCACTAGGTCACTGCAATATTTGTAGTAGGAAGTCTTTGGTTGTCACATCAAAGAGAAAATTAAAATTGAAGAGTAACTGGCACCTCAATTTCGTGACAAAACAGGAGATCTCTGATTTCCGTCAGCTTTAGAACGTTTATTGGTTTCAGAGAGGGATGAAATAAGAGCGAGCGGATTGCATGAAAAAGTAAAGTTAAAAATGTTAATGAACATATATAACAATAGGTAATAAAATTTTTGCATATTTATTAGAGAAACCACTTGTAAGTATTCTGGAATTCATAAAAAGATCAAAGCTTTCATTCGAATTTTAAAAAATTCGCTTGCTGTGAGGTACATATTTCAGTTTTAGGTTTCATTAGTCATGTATTTTGTAGAGCGGTTAAAAATATAAAACGCTGCGTCTAGGTACACGTTAATGTGCACGAAAGAATAAAAATTGCGGGCACGGGAAACGCCATACTTTCGTTAGTTGTCAACACCGTCTGCCGTTACGGTGGGTAGGTAAGTATCGCATAGAGCTAGTAGTTTGATGTCCTTAGCCTGGGTGAGTTCGACTTCCGTAGAGGTTAGTTTCTTTTTCTTACGTCTTCACATTATTTTTTTTGTCCCGTAACCTTATTTGTCTTGCATGCTCCTCGTGGAGCTTGGGAAAAATTTTTAATTTTTGTTCCAATAACCAAATAAGATACATTAAGACATGTAATGGGAGAAATCCGCAAATTTTAAAAATGTCTTTAATCAGTAATTTCCTATTCGAAACAAATTCCGCAACTTTCGTTTTTAGATTTGAGACTTAATTTAGTCAAAATTAAATGCCAAACCTTGTATCTCTATGAAACGCTTAATTTAAATGAGCGCTGGGACGTATTGCTCTGAAAGTTCGGAAGGGGCTTGGCCATACGCAAACACGCTGATTATGTCCCCACTTTATTCATTCAGGGTCAGTGACCATTATTGTTTTTATGGCGCAGCAAATGGAGGAGAAGGCGAGCAGCTTCTGCGGTGGGACAATCAGAGTAATTTCACGGAATTTTACGTTACACCCCGCCACGGCAGGCGTTCCTTGATATTCCGGACTTTATCAACTTTTCTATTACCAGATTTCTCGCTTAGCCCAACACTGTATCAAATTGTTTATGCAGTATATTATTACATTCGTGCTTAAGATTGTAGTACTAAAACTAGTAGATTCGATTAAGCTGGTGTTCCCCATTGTTTGTCCTGAAATGTAGGTACCATGTATCATCACTAAGAATTTTTACATTAATTTTCTTGCCTAAAAGTGACATTGCAATTTAGATTGACTCAATGGAACCAAAAGTATTCAGAGTGTATCAGTCAAAAATTGAAATTCTGCGTCCATTTTTGGCGAAACGAAATGAATAAAATATATCAATACTTCACATACCTAGGCTTAAACATATAGACTTATCGACATATTAATCATCAATACATCGGAAATTATCCACATTCGACATTAAATATTTGATGTCGCCCAGCCCTAATCGCAGTGTTATACGGCGAGTTGGAGAATAGTTGGTAACTTCGATACGTACCTTTCATGATGAGTTTCTGAGGTATGTTTAAAAGATGTTATCGCCTTATAATAGGACCTATGTAATCTTAAGCTATGGTTATCTAGTTCCGGGACATCCTGTACGTAAACATGAAAAAAGCATAGAAAATAAAACTGAGGCACTCTGTATAACACGAATGCGTTTTGTAATGGATGACGAAATTCAAATGTACGCCTTTGAAATTCGTGTTTTCCATTTATTTTAATAATATATTAAAAGAGATTCTTCAGAGGCGAATATCAGGCTGTACACAAAAGAAGCTCTCGCAAAAAGAAACACTTTCTGCTGGCGGAGCAATTTTTCCCCGTACCTTGACACAATGTCGCTAATAGGGTAGTTTACTTACATCGAGTAGATGCATGAGAGACGCTCTGGATGAGGGATTCGTCCTAGTCATGGTTGTGAAGACACGACACAGTTCGTAACTTAGTCGTGTGGTGGCAGCATGGCTCGTGAGTGTTGCTCTTTTTAAGGTCTCTCCCAAGCCGTAAATCCACATCTGAAAAAGAGATCTTTATTTTTAAGTCAGCGATGGTCCCTTCCTTAATGACGTCATATGTTCGCGTTCTTTTCGCTGAGGAGCAAGAAAATATTGTGTCCATATTTATCTAATCTACACTTTTTTCATGTATGAAATTATGTCGCTTAACTGACTAACCTAATGAGAAAGTTTCATACTCTAATAAATTGAATAGTAGGTATGTAATTAAACTGCCTATTGTTTGCTTTTGAGTTTAATTTTAATAAAACTCCAGTAAATAATAAACCATACATGTTAAAAGTTTTTCAATATTGCATGTTTCGAATGTGCATGGAAAACCGTAGACCACTGGTTTCGTCCTTTTGGGACTCATCAGTACGGTGCTTTGCCCTACACACTCGAACCATGCAATATTGCTTGCTTTATATATACTTACGCGCTTGGTGTAAGTATTAGCAAGAGCTAATTATTTGCCGAATTATGGGGCGGTTATGAGTGGTACTCATAAACCATACATTTTTGGGAAAAAAATTAAAGTTCCAATTCAGCTGACGGCAACTAGGCCTGCGCGATATTGAAAATTTGATATCGAATATCGATATGAAAAACATATCGATATATACCAATATCGATATATCTAAATATCGGTATATCGAAATAAAAATATCGATATTTCGATATATCGACATTAAAAAATCGCAGGCCTAGTCTTTGAGGGTAAGTACTTAAATTTATATGTTGACAATTACGTACCTACCAAACTACCAATGCATTACAGATTGATTGAAATCTTATTCTACGTCTCATTAATCAACAAATTCTACTTCAAAAATTATGAATTGAGATCCCAACCTGCCCCTCGAAATTGAATCGTTCTCTATAATATATTGTTTTGTTAGCATGTCATAGCATTATTGTTCAATCAAGTATATATTTGACTAAACTTTCTTTCGGTGAGTATACTCAATATAAATAATTAAGCTAACAATATGTAAACAATGAGAATGGTAAAATTTTCTCGAAAGCGAAACACACACACACTGCAACAAACAAAACCGTGGGGACTCCGAGAAACGTAAGTGGCTGCACGTTGCCAATGGTCGCTTACCAACAATTTCCGTACGGTGATGACACTCCCACGAAATATTATTCATTGAGTTTACAGCTTTTAGTATGACAGACATCTTTGTCTGTCTGTTAGATAATTTTCTAATTTGGTGAATTGCTGGCATGTGTGAAATATAATGAAAACTCAACGTTTCGGCCCCGCTCGGAGCCTTTGTCAAGATGTATTTAGAAATTATTTAAAAAAACTGGCACAAATTGGATAATAATTCTGTCTGTCAGAGTAAAATGTTGAAATAGATGTTAAGCAAAATTGAAGTTTGTTAAAACCGTGCCTCAACTTTACACCCCTATAATATCGCCCCTGCATCGCAGACTCCAAAAACCAACCCATACGATGTGCACCGGTTTATCCTCTTTTCAACTAGTCCAAAATCAAATTTGGATGGAGGCGTGGAAGACTAACTAGGTTCTGTGATTAATGTGCTATTCGCAGAAGCCTGAATGCTTGTCTTTTGACAACAGTTTTTTCGTTTTTAAATTTGTACTCGTGTTAACAAATTCATTATTAATGTTATTATTACTATTATTAATAGTAATGTTGTCATTAATATTATTAGTATGTTGTTTTTCTCTTCTGGAGACGGTACATTTATCCATCCTTGAGGTTATAACGCTATCATTGAAAACCAAAAGATGCCAGAACCGTACTTACATTTTTTTAAATTAACATCTTCGTTATTTTGTAACTTTTCCATATGTAATTTTTAGCCAAATGGCTTATTTTTAGTTTTACATTCTGTTAAAATAAATGCTTTAACTTTGAGAACACCCTGTTATTGTATTCCCTATTTAAACGAGAATTCTTATTTACTGCAAACATTTTCTAATTTTTTCTCAGTTTAGACGATATGCAAGCAAAAATAATTTCTAAGTGTTTAGGACAAGGAATAAACTAAAATACATACAAGTTTTAAATACAGATATGTTGAAGAAAATTTGTTTATACCGGAACTTGGAATTCCAAATAATCCGGAACCCACAGAAGTACTTACTGATGTTTAAAAATGGAAAGGTCTCTTTCGGGCCCTTTATAAAAAGTTTAACAAATGTAAATTTAAAAACGGAAGGTTAATTGGGCGTAATAAGAAACGGAATGGCATTTAATAAAGTTACATAAATTCTATTGAGAAAGTCTTTGATGTTATGGAGTATAAACTAAAAGAGGGAAACATGCACAAATTGCCCCAATTGCACCCTCCGTATACATTTTTCAAAATAAATGGATTAAATCAAGAATTTGCAGCAAACGGTAAGATAGAATCAGAGTAGCATTTTGTTATTGCCCTTCAAGACGAGTGTTCCGTTCTAGTGGGCTGTGTAAATGAAAATCTCGGTTTGAAAAGTGCATTTCCGTGAGACAATCTACAAGTTCTTCCTAGAACAACCTCAGACAAGTTATTCCAGCAAGTTGTTATATCCTTGAAGAGTAGAAGAGGGGGTGCAAATGTGGAAACGGTAAGTATTTCGACTGCAGAGAGCTTCACTCTAGTAGCGATTGCCGTAAACAGTGACTCTCGTTCCTATTCGTCACGGCGCAGCGCTAGGAATCAGTCGGGCATTGTAGTTAACGGTGGTGCGTCGATTTCTGTTTCGTGATTTTCGTGAAGTTTTTGGAGGTAAGTTTGTGGTATTATTTAGTCTAACTTATCATAGAGGTAGCGTAATGCGTATCAGAGTATTGGGAAAAGGGGTTATAGGGAAGGTATTGTTGGATTTCAATGAATCATAAGCTAACGTTTTCTTGACTTAATCGTAAAATCCAGTTTGGCTAAAGTGGATGAGGGCAATGTGTTGTATTTTTTTTATCAACGAATAATGTTTTCTATGAATAAAAACATATAAAAAGGATATAATGCTGAAGGTTTAATATTCCAACATCTTTATGTGTTTACACATTGATTTACTGTAATTTTAGGGTGCTTCCACATTACCCGCATTTTTTCAAAAATCGAAAAATGTAGTAAGTTAGCCAAATATTTTTTTATTTTTTAAGTACATGGTTTTTGCACTTGTGACGTATGGTCCGCTATTTCTAACATTATAAGGAATTTTAAGGCACTTTTCCAGGTTAAAATAACGATTCACTGATTTTTTACAAATCAAAAACAAACTGGATTTCCACATTTGCACCACCTTCTCTACTATTTCTCTGTACAATCAAGTGAGCTACGCTATTTACGGATTTCATATACACGTGTCTTACCAGTCATCTCTCAAATTCTTTACTGACTTGCTTATGTTCCGCTTTTTCGAAAGTCTTTCTAATAATGTACCTCCCTATTACTAACCTTATCTATCCACGGCATTGCCCTTGTATAAAACGTTATCAGCCTAATATTTCATCTCAACCTTCCTTATTATTCAATTTACACGGAGTACGTAGATAAGAATTACTTATCTCTCAATTGCGGAATAGGGAAATGACAAATATATTTACTACATTTAGCTATAGATCTTGTTATAAAGAAGTTGGGATTTCTTGATCGATAAACGCAACGGTTCCATGGTGTAATGGTTAGCACTCTGGACTTTGAATCCAGCGATCCGAGTTCAAATCTCGGTGGAACCTGCTTTTTTATTTAAAATCGAACTTTAACAAACTTTAGTTTGGCACGTGAAAAAAATATGAGTGAAATTTGATGGATGAAAGATTATTTTAACTCTTTTACATAATTCGTAAAAAAATGTTATAAGTTTAAATACATCTGAGTATGAAGTTTTAAACTTTAAAGGCAAATCGTTAAATTATTAGTAAAAATAATATAACGATGCGTTCGAGAACAATTTCATGTGATTCTGTAGTTACTTCCACAATTTTATATTAGGTCTTAAAGTGGTGCGAGCAGGACATGATTGAGGATGTACTGATCGGCAGCTGTTTCAGATAAAGTAGTAAGAATTTATTTTTGCTAAAATTGCGCTGTCGTGAGAGAAAAGAAATATATGTATTGCAATAGAATCAAAATTTATGAAGGTAATAAGCAGGAACGCGTTCTTGATGGGTATCATTTTTTAGGCCCCGTAGACGCTTCTCCAAAGATTTTTTTGTCTGAAAGTTTAGGACTTGGATATCTCAAATTTCCACACCAGGCATGCACTACCTTTTACGGGGAAAACTAAAAGTGCATGAGTGAAATGATTAGCACCCTGGACTTTGAATCCAGCCATCCAAGTTTATTCTTTCTAAACCAGCGGTAATAGGTAACAAATTTCTTTGCTTGCTACCGATAATTACAGACTTTCTTTAAATTATTGACTATACAGTTTCGAGAGTTTCCTTGCAGTTGTAGAAAATTCAAAATAGACTTGGAAAATGTAAATAAATTTCTTGAAAGTACGAAAAAAGTATTTGATATTTTTACTATTTTTAATAGGTACATAAATAATATAATTGTCTCTATAAAACTAACATACTCCTAACTAACAAAACACCACTTTACGAACCTTTTCAGTGTCGGTGTCCGAGTACCGCCTACTTGGCCTGTATTCTGGCGCTAGATACCCTGCAAGATGAGGTGGCGTACCGCACCCTAATATGGATGCCTGTTGAAGTTTCACTCTGCCCTTGCCGGACAGGAGTAAAGTAGTTGGTGTCACCAACGGAATGAATTTACCTCCCGAAATTCCATCTGAAATGTAATTAAACGCCCTGTAATTATGGTGATATATTGGGTAGATAAAGGAACTTTTAAGGTTTATAACAAATTTGTTATCATTCGTTATCACAGTTGTAGAGTTGACATATATGCTGCTTTAATAGGTATTTCACAAGTCTATTAAAATATGAATTCCAAATGATATTTAATTTCAAAATCTATTATCCCGTAAAAGATAACTAATTTAGGTTCTTGATGGATGTAGAGGGACGCATTTCTCTCTGCTCTTCACACGTTCGTTTTACAGTGAAAAGACAATTTTGAATTCGATTAATTGAGAACCCGACATAATATTATGAATAACTTACATTTAGAATCCCGGTGGGGAACGCCACTAGCTTATGCGTCGCAAACAAGTAATCAGTTCTTCCTTAAGATTTCACCAAGGGCCGCCGGTTACAAAAGGTGCGATCGGTTTCTGTCGTTAAAAACGTCCCGTTACAGACCGAAGTCACACAGTAATGCCAAATCGATCTAACCTTCACCAGCAGACGCCGCTAATTCTCGGGCATGACACATTACTACTTATTAGGTACGAATAAGATAAATCAGCCAGGTTGTGACTGGGTAATGTTTAATTGTTGATATTTCAGCAATAACAGTAATTACACACTGGGCACTTACTAAAATTTACAGGATGGTGACTATCAGTCGATCACACGGCGAAGTCAGGACGTTCAATCAGTTACTTCTCGTTCGGATGTGAGCGGTCAGCATCATCTCCGATGCTGGGAGTACTGGTTTCAATTGATGGCCGAACGACCAGGTATCATCCGCTTTTATAAGCTGTGAGTGGGGCTAGCGTCGGCGGTTGATTTCGAGATTTCTAGCAGTGAGCAGTAGTGCCGGATGCAAAATTCGTGACGTCACATGGGTACCGAGCGCAACTACCTTTTGCGATACATTCTATCGCGCTTGACTGCTATCTCGAATGGCGCGCGCTTGCTCTCCCGCCTGTATCTACGAACACAGATGACGTATGTACCTATCTTCTGGATCACGACGTGACGTCGGAACGTGCAAAGTAAACACTAATCAATTTTTGATTATTTCACGTGTTTACTTTTGCAACGTTGCAACAGAAATGTTCCGGGCTGGCTACCACTTCGTCTAATAGATACACTAAAAGGTATCTTGACGTTACGAAACTCATCCCGGTGTAACATATTTTCTTTATAACAATTCCTGCCACCGAATTTCCTTCTTGCAAGCCTAAATGGATGGATCTTTTATAAGAATTAACACTCGCTCAGCGATACAGCAGAAAATAGCAGGAAGGAGTACTTACTTACTTAAAAAGCAAAGAGTTTCGTATATTCTTCCCGAACTTGAGTGATATACAGCAGATATTACTGCATAAGCAGAGCTTAAAACTGATAATAAAGTCATCAGGGCATAATATAACGCTCAAGTGCACCAGAGTTAATTAGGAGAAAAGCTTTGCAAATCTGCTCAAGCATGAATTCACAGACCAAATTGGAAAACATTCTCGAACATCTTGGATTTAAATTTTACGGTTCTCATGATTTAATGCGTTTTATTTCACAACTTAACATTAAAATAATAAATCAAGTAAAAGCAATCTGAACGAGCAATTAGCCAAACAAAAATTAAACTGCAAATGAAATAAACTGGCATATGAATTAAAAAGAACCGAGGAAATGTATTTACCCGTGTTGTTTTCACTAAAAATAGTACCTGGGATAGCGCTGCGCTTTCATTCAAAATTTATAGGGATAAGACCACACATCGTTAGCTTTTTGTTGGATCAGTGAAAGAGCTAGATTCCACACATTTATTTCTTTGTAAAATGTTCGCGCCATAGTTGGTCTACATTTCAACCTGAAGTTCGCTTTAATTGGTGCAGACATTAGAATACACATTTAGTTTAATACGTAAGGAATGAAAAGGGTTTAGTGTACAAGGACTTCAACAAGGTGGATTACAGTCGCACGGCGTATTGAAAATTAGATGTTCATTAATTTAACGGAAAAATGAAAAGGGAACAATACAAATTTGCCTGCACTGCCGCTATTTCTTTTTCTAGCATTAACATTGAGAATGTTCAAAATTAAGTTGCAGTGACATTCCCCACGGCAGTTTATAAAAAAACAATAAAAGCAAGATAAAGGTCCTTACGGTTCAATATTCTTGAAAATTTTACAGTTGTGTTCTACCTCGAAGTTCTCGATCGTCGGCACTGGTTGACCGGTAGGTTCGTTCGAACTTCGAACACACTGTATCAGAGTCGTCAAGGGGCAGAGAGGACAGAGGTAGGCAGATAATTTGTATAGTAATTATGAATATTGAAACAAATCAACCCTTGATACACAGAATTAACGCCGACACGCAGTGTATGATGGTACAAAAGTTACTAAGCGCCACCTACAATTTTACACGGGTCACTTCGTATTTGTTCGTGATGAGGTTTCCCGATAAAAAATTTTTCTTTCTAAAGAAGTGGCAGGTGTTTTAACCACAAACAAATGGCAAAATTAAATTAGTTCTTTCAGTAATTGCGAGTTGTCAATCGCTGTTAATTCAACAACTTTAATGCTAGTGATGCCCACTCTTAAGTAAAAGTTGAAACCCATACAAGAGCGCCAAAGACGATTCCTAGCAATAGAGGTGATGACCTGAAACCAGAGCAGATATAGGACAATAACTACCCACACCTCAGACTCACCTATCAATTTTTGTTTTCTTTTTAAATATGTATATCTTTCCTCAAATCTTTATAATACCTCTCCATAGCTAACTTTAGTTATCTGTAGCACCACATATTAAAAGCTATTTTTTCACATCCGCTTCTCCTCTAGTGTACGTTTCAGAATCGTACAATGCCGTCCACTAGAAGTACGTTTTTAAGAGTCTCTTCAGAGTTTCTCAATTTGCCGTTCCTATCTTCCTTTGGTAAAGTCGACTCAGCCACAGATTATTATTTGTGCTATGGCCGAAAAGACCTTAACGTGGCGACTTACTTGCTTACGTTTTAAATGAACGTTTAAATTTAAAGTTCCGCATTTCCTGTATGATGGAGAACGTTACACGTTATCTTATCTTAAAGAGAAATTCACGCCACTTATAAATCCTAGAATTATTGCCACATATCCAGTGCAATATCCAAGACGTACATTCTCGAGTTGCAACATGAGATATATATTTCTACCCCGAAGATAATTTTGTTTTATATAGGATTCTGAAGAGCGTTTACATTGTGGCTGGCTGTCCGATGTCGCAAATCCGAGAAAATGAAAATCGATGATAACGAGCCGTTGACCGGAGCAATATAATATAAGGTCGTCCTTCGAGACCATAAATTCAGCCATCAATACAAAAGGGCTAAAGAAAAAAATCGTTCACGTGAGAAGTGATGACTCCTACGTTAAGCAAGTTATATTTATAGTCCTCTTAAATCTGATAAGAAGAACATACTCACAACTTCTTTCTGAAATCAACGCTCTCCTTGTTTTGTATTTCTCGACTGCATAGCCTAAAGGGGGTGTGCATAAATTCACAATTTTGATTTTCGTCCAACTTTTTGGAAACTTTCCCAACTCTGTGTTAATAGTCTTTTTGAGAAATCACCTTTTAATTCGTATAACTACAAAAAAATAATGTTTTCTAAAGACACTTCGTTGAAACAGATCATCATGAAAACATTCCCCTACAACTGTGATAAATAAACTACGTTCTCCAAACACACATTTTCTCTACTGGTAACACCATTTTATTAAAGGTAATGGAAAAGTATTCCCATTTGCATCGTTGGCATCGTAGAATTCCGTCATTACTCTAGCTTGCCGTCTGATACTTTACAGGAAATTCAATTTGTGTTCAAGAATATTCGCCTAGATAAAAGGTGCGGAGAATATGAGCCAACAGTGGTTGTTAGGAAAGCAAATATTTGCACTGCTTTATGATAGAGCAGCCATGAAACGACACGATTTTCTTTCGAGCTTCGATCTAAAATTACTTAGGTCTTTATCCGTTATTTCACTTTACCAGGAAAATATATTCTGAATATATTGTAATTAATACATAGGTTGAGGAAAAGTAAGGAGTTTATAAAAAGTCAGAGTAAGTTTTTTGGGAAAGCCATCCTATACGACTTTCTTTGTTGAACATAGAACATATAAACCTCACAATATTTAATTGGTTCTGATCTCCATAACAGTAGTAGTATGCAGTATACCTAGCATATAAGCAAATATAAAACAATAATGAAATGTCAGCTAAAGCTGAATTACAAGAGTTGGCATTGTATTATTGTACGATAGAAGGGAATACGTTCAAGAAACCTGCGGTAGGCCCAAGAGACGTATGTATTCTGCGTTTAGTCTACTTAGATCGCCTACGATTTCTATAATTTGATTATCACGGTTTATTTGTTGTAGTTGCGCATGTGTCTTTCTAATCTCTGTAAGCTACTCTGATAGCTCCAAAAAATACTAAGGTTTTTATTAGGAAGTCAACTCGATCTCCTCATCCATATTCGCATTATTTTATATTGTATAATACTTTGTGCCCGTGTGGGGCCAGGTGACTGATGGTACAGAGGTAATGAAATACTCGGGATGGACCAAAACTTGCATTAAACCAGGAGTATCCAAAGATTTGGAGAGGGGACTTAGCTATTTACGACTGAAGCATCCGGGATGCTCACAGTCTAAGCGTTTGCTTGTGGAAAAGGCAAAACAAAGCAGCCGACCAGTTGTGTAGTAAACAGGTACCGCCGCGGAAATGGAATATCGCGGAACATTCGTTTGGTCTGTTGACCAATGTGTTTGAGGAAAACACTAACAAACAACGCTACCCGCGACCCGCTGGCCTACGGCCGTGTAAGCTTCACAACAAAATCAGATGTTGCATAAGAACGCTGGGTTCAGTCTTCAAGTCTTTGGGACTATCTGACTCAGATTGGGTTGCTCTAAACAGCGCCTGTCTCTATGTTCAGAGCTGCTGAACACAGAAACTCGTAAACATTATCGATTCGAATCGATTAATCGAATAATATGATTTTATTCGAATCGAATCGTGAAACGGTCGCATGGAGTTTTACTACAGAATTACTTTTGGGAAGTAATTATTTGGGCGGTTGTTTTAACATCCAGGCAGTTCCATCGGGCAGTTAAAAATTCACGCGGGCGGTATTAAACTTTTTTGGCGGTAATTAACTTAATGTGGCAGTAGAATGTGGCCAGCAATATAAAAGAATTTGATCGGTTATTTAATCCTACAACGACAGTTCAAAACTTGCTCGAGCGGCAGATTAAATAAATGTCCAGTGCAATTATTATTTGAGCTGTAAAATGATTGAATGGACAGTATAATGTATTAATGGGCAGTTAGATAAATAGTAAGCCACTTCTCGACGTTTGGCAAAATCGAACGTCATTTTCATTGAAAAGAGCGGCACACTTCCGTTAAAAGGGGCGCATAGTGCACCGTGGGCGGCCAATTGGAAGAGATTTGCCTATAAATATTAGGTCGTTTCGCTCATTACCTTATCACTGAGTTGAGAGTGCTTGGATCTATTAAACTAGCATTGCACCATTAAATTTATTCAACGCACCCTTCCCCGTTTTCCCATAAAAATGTTTAAAATACTGAACTCAGCCCCTCACAGGTAAAAAATATTAATTTTGCTTCATCCCTTTGCGCCTTCTATTGCACCGCATTGCACCACAAAGTATTTTTGTAACGCTGCATCGAATAATGCATCATGTGGATGCTAACGACTGAGACTTACAACACTCCGCTCGCTTCGCTCCGCTTGACCTTAACCTGACAGACATTTATATTAAAAAGTGTCAGTCGTTAGCGTTTATATTATTCTTTTCAAATATTATTCACATGAAAATGCGCACCTTTGAAGAGAATAACATTATAAACGCTTACAACCGACACTTTTTGTCCAAAAGTCTGTCAGGTTAAGGTCAAGCGGAGCGAAGCGAGGGGAGCGTTGTAAGTCTCAGTCGTTAGCATTAAATAATTTTAATGGTGCAATAAATTTTACTTTTTTCTTAATATCTACATTATTGTTAATTGTTATTTTTTATTTCGTTGCCTAACTTGAATAAACATTATTATATGTATGTATCATTTAACAGGCCGATCATATTTTGTACTGCGTAAGTATTTATAGAACTACTTGTCCCACGATTTCTAACAGACCCATTCTGATTTCATGACTGCACACGAGTTCATTTTACTGCCCAATTGAATTATCACGCATTCAAGTATTTATTGAGCTACTCATCTGAAGATACGTTACTCCTCGTTTTCACTTTTTTTACTGCTCATATTTTACCACTCAACCTGTTATTGAACATACAATTTGTATTTTCACACTGACCAAAACTATAATATAGTACATACTGCCACTTTAAATATTTACTTTTTGTTTCATGAAAGACCCAAGATCCTGTTTTATTTTCGCACATTATTAATTTAGAGTCTACGTTAAATTCGACGTGCCTGATTCGAATCGATGAGCCGATTCGATTCGATGTGCTATTTCGATTCGATTAGATGCGCCATTTCGATATTTCGGTTCAATCGGTGAACCGATTCAAGAGTATTCTTCAGTTGTGCATTGAAACACTTTTAATGTGTTATCTTTGAGGCATGACCATGATTGTGGTCCGGCTTTGTCGGAGGTTACGTATGATACCTTTCGTACTCTTGATCTCAACAAACTCACTGTCCTGGTCCTAACTGACTTTTCCAAGTCTTCTTTTTCGCCTCTTGCTTTATATTAGCTTCCTAGCCTAAGCTAGGTAGCTATTGTGATAGTCGTTTTTTGACCATGGTGTTTTTTCATCAAATGTGGACGTTTCAGGTCATTCTGACTTTTTGGCAAGGTGGCACATTTCCGTCCGTATGGTATGTGTGTATGTGTGTTAGCACTTTTACGGGAAAACGGCTCCACAGATTTTGCTGAATTTTTGCATACGTATATCAGAGATGGTTCATAGGAAACTGACGGGGCGGTTTTTTTAAACACTTTTGAGTCGAGATATGACGTCATAGAACATTTTTTTCAATGAGACCGTATATATTTTTGTATTGCAGCGGATAGAGGGTATTTTTCTCTACACGATGTGCGAAAATCGTAATAGGTTGTATAAGGAAAAAATTGAGAAAAAAAATTACGAAAAGAAGGCGGGCACGCGCCAAACGCGCCCTCCAGTTCAGTCGTGGCTGTGGCTAGGAAGCTGTTCTGTCAATGCGTTGACAACTAGTTTTTTTCTTGTCTTCTTGCCTTCCGCTCTGTTCTCTCATTTGGTTTGATTTGTCGGTAGTTAAGTTTAAGAATTATTTTTTTAGTTTTTAGATTCTCCAAATATCATTCAGGCATCACCAAATAGCTATTTGGAGATGCCTGAATGCTATTGTTTTTTTTAGCTGTTTATTGAATTTCTGTACTGGAGGTGTTAATACATTTATTATTCTTATTATTACAATGCTCCTTGTATTAATTATAAAAATGTAACTTTAAAACAAATTATTTTTTAGGCAAGATAAATAAAGATGCCAACTGTCGGATTTTAGCAGCCTATAAAAAATAGGCCGCAAAACTTTAATAACACATGAATAGCATAAATGTAAACTAAACACAAATTTTACTTCGTGCTTGCAGTTGCCACGGACAGACCTGAATCACACATTCCGATGAATTGCAAGCAACAGACTGCAACGTGGAAGCTATGAACATTCTATTCCTATAGCCAACTATTTCAGTATTGGCCTACAAATGCCACACAATACGTGCCAGTTTCAGATTTGATTTACGGCTCTAATCTGATTAATTAATTAATTTGTGATTAAATGGAGCAGTGCTGCCAAAATAAATGTAGGTGGATACATTGTATACGTAGTCATTGTTCCGTGAAATATACCGGTATTTACTTAAATTTAAAATTAGCACAGCCTGCTGTTTTTCTTTACTGAAAAATTCAGCGAAATATGTGCATTATAATAATTACTACGGCAGTTATGACGTATTTTGATAAAGCAGCTGTAAATAAGAAACCAGAACTTCAAAATGTTTTTCATTTCAGGTCATAATAATTATTTCCACAGACATTAGATTGCTAATTGTAGCAGTACACTTAATGAAAACATATATTGCATAGGCAACCCATCAAACTCTCGCAGACAAAGCACACATCGCGTTTACGGTATTTGAGGAAAGGTTAATTTCAGTTTATATTTCAAGTAGTTGGAAAGTTTCAATCCAAGTAATTGTAAAGTTAAAGCATCAATTACTAAGCACCTACAAATTGAAATACTAGGTAGTAAGCGTCTTTCGAAGAACATGCTTTAAGTTTTTAGAGTATTCACATTTTCTCAAGCCCGTTAAAAAGTTATATCAATGTGCTTGAAGTAAATAGGTAAAGTTGTTTGTGGAGGTATATCAAATGAGTAATAATCAAGCCGATGCGACTTGCTAATTTTGGAAGAACATGCTTTAAAACACACCTTAACCACATCACAGCGCAATAGTGAAAACTCAATATGCGCAACTTCAGGTTGAGGCAGTTTTGAGAACGGGGCAATCAAAGTGCTTGAAGCATTATGAAAGTGCTCGAAGCACTATCGGAAAGCTTGAAGTACTTCCAAAGTGCTTTAAGTTCTTGGTAAATGCTCACTGCAGTTGAACAATGTGTTAAGTTCCTGCATAATCCTTGCAAATTACTGACACCACCAAGCACAATAAATTGCTAAGCAAGCACTTCAAAGGTAGGTTGAAGTACAAGGCTTCAAACATCGTAAGTACTTGAAGAACTTTCCCAAGCACCTTTGTGTGCAAGCGATACGGACCGCTGTTATGACCTGAATCGCCTTGGGGCGATCGCCTTCTTATTCACCCTTGCCACTGGAAATTATGCTAATTAAATATTTTACGAAAGTAATTAGAAAGTAGGGTTGTCTAAGTTAATTATTCGTTATTCATTTTCGACCAAGAACGTCTTGATACGTTACTTGGTTGAACCGGCGGGTTGGAATGAAAATTATACCGCAATCTCTCCATCTTGTGTATATTTGGGCGAGATGCACAGTAAACTGGACGTTTAACAGTAGTGGTAGTGTGGCCATTGCAATGCAGATGGCGGTGGCGCTTCAGTTTATCCTCTTATTTCTAAATAGAAAATAATCATTTAAAGATACGACCGCCTACTAATCCTCCCAGATTTATTCTGTTGCCGCTAAAGCAAAAAACCTTTAAAATTCCAAGCTGTGATAGAAACCAATCATAATAGATTTTGACTGTATTTTGCATAATCCTAATCATACTTTTGGGCGATAGGTGGCAGCACTTTATAGACTAACAGCTGATAAATCCCAACCTTAATATCATTATCACTGCCTAGTGCGAGATCAGTCAGAACTTTAATATCAGGATTAATATCTTTGTCAGTCCGGCCAAGCACTTATTCCACGCCTAACGTCAAAATTTTAACTTCTGTTTCAGCAATTAATTCCAACGAAAGTAACGCTTTAGACACAATTAAAACGGATTGTGCAGTTTCCAATCAACAGAGGAAATGAAAAACGAATTGTATGACTTTAATTTTGAACATGCTATGCTGGGTATGTTCAACGAAATAAATTTCCACCAGATGTATGAATAATCAGCGTTATAAATTAATATGGAAGAGAGAATCTCACATATTAGCGTTACACCGGGGTATTAATTATAGGGAAAGCTTGCGGATAATCCCTCAGTGAACCTGCAAAGAGTTCAACCGCGATTTTAAATATCTGAAGTTCAATATTAGAAGGATTACGTTCATATCGGACGAAATGGAAGTTTTATCCTTATTTGAATTTTGAAAGTCGCTAGAGTATCTTGGCTGCTCGCCAGTTCATAAAAATCACCAATAATGGAAGTTTACCAAAACGAAGATGTTAAATAAAGCAAGAGGAACACTTTATCAAAGGAAAAGCGTGAAATGCATATTAAAAATTGTCTTCCGCTTTATTTAGATAGGTACTTACTTGTCGTTGAGTCGTCACGCTTTAAATTTCAATTTCAGGTAGAACAATCGCATTAATTTAGAGATATTTAATAGGCGCCACATGGAAAATTAATGCGACAGAATACGTTTTGTAATAACCTGTTCCCTAGCAAAACAATCCAATATTTTTTAAAAATTTGTAGGTAGAAAAAAATATTTTATTTTAAATCTACTGAAAGTTATTATTTGTGCAACCGCATACTAAGTTGTGACGTAACCTAAAAGACTAACGCCACAATGGAGGATCCTGCCGCAGCTATGCTCGAAGCCGAAGATGGGGTGGGCTAAAAACAGGAAAAGGGCGCCAAGGAGTTGTTGGCTGATCCTCTGTAGCCAACACACAACGACTACAACTCCTAAAAGCCGCTGGTACACAATAGGGCACAATAAAATAACAAAAGAAAAAAACGTAGTCAAATAGTATATCATATAATATCCAAATATCCAAAAACCAAATGTATATCAACATATTAATTATCAATGAATAAATGTATATATATAAATATAAAAAAAACAATGAACATAAACCTGGGTGAAATTTAGACACCCGGTATTAACGTTGCGCTAAAAAAGGGAAAACCAAAAATAGGCGCGGATGACGCGGTAAATACACTACACGAATGGAGCTCCGCACGCGCAGCGCACCGAAGGGTCAATCCGTAGCCTACCGACAGGTAGGTTGGCTACGGTCAATCGCACGCACGCTAACTACTACAATGTAATTAGACGCAAACGGGAGTATCGACTGTCGCTAAATCTCGACACAAAAAATAGATATTACTATAAAGTCAAAATGGAATTTACAAACAGCAAAATTATTGAAGTGACTATAAACAAAATGAATCAAAATCGCAATAGTGACTAAATTGACTAAATTGAATTTTAAACAAACTAAACTACTTAACTACGGAAATTATATTATGGCAAACAAATTAGTAGTTAGAAAATGACAATACTGAATCAAACTCTCGTGTCTATACTACTAAACGCCTGCATGCCATCCAGTTCTCCAGATGCCATCGACTTCTTCGGCAATGACCTTGGAAGACACCAGTACTGGATAAATCTCTCATGTCTATACTACTACGCGCCTGTAGGCCATCCAGTTCTCCGGATGCCATCGGCTGCTTCAGCAACGACCTTGGAAGACACCAGAGGCTGTTGAAGGAGTCGTTGAAGAAGAGCGGCACCTTCAGCAGCGCGGCCCCCTTCTTCAGCGGTGTCTTTGGTTGTGGTCCAGGCGCCTGCGCCGGGACTCTGTTTGGGGGCAATGAGGGTGTCTGTGGGGCCTCAGCAGCCTGTCTGTGGAGGTCGTTGCCGAAGGAGGGGGGCCCCTGGTGTCTTTGGTTGTGGCTCAGGCGCCTGCGCCGGGGCCCCGGTCGCGGGCAATGAGAGTGGCTGTGGGCTTCAGCAGCGCCTGTCTGTCGAGGTCGTTGCTGAAGAAGGGGGGGGGGGGCGCGCTGCTGAAGGAGTCCTCGCTGAAGTGGTCTTCAGCGAGGAGGACCTCTTCAGCGGTGTCTGCACGTTGGGCCTTTGGTTGTGGCTCAGGCGCCTGCGCCGGGACTCAAAAAGTGCACGTGTTGCTCATTGTTGCGCAATGGAAGAATGTTCTGGAAATGCTGATGCAATAGTACACAGATGTTGCAGAATTAATGTTTTTTCTCGGAAATTCGAACGTTTGCAATTGTTTATACTAAATAAATATTGTTATCAAAGTTTGAGAAAGAAACATGTCCGAAGAGATGTTATAATTGTTTTTATTATGATTAAATATTAATAGCTAAGAACGTTCTAGAAAAACCTTTCAACTTTGCCGATAGGATATGTATATTTGTTTGGTTTGACTCCCACGGTCTGCATGCCAATAAGTGCATGTGCACTTAATATGTTCAAACTCTACAAGATGACCGAGATTATGTTATACCCTGTTGTTTGTATTATTACAATAAAATAAGAACATTTTCGAAGCTTACCGCCAGATAAATAAACAATGCTCAATTGATTGTTTTTTTCTGATAACTTCTACATGTTATCAAAATTTAGCAAACTCGGCAAAAGCTGCGAAATAAATAGAACGAATCTAATCGCGAGCATTTTATTCAGTAGTTAGTTCAATTGTTCAGTTGATTTCCACGGAATAGGTGCGGTAAAAGTTAGTTTCCCAATATGGATGCGGTAATTAGCCAAGACGATGTTGGGGATATTTTATTGTACCATTTTATCCTGCAAAACTTGCCGGAAAATATAAAAGTAAGTCCATTTGCAGTAATCATTTCTTTTATTGTCCAAGCAGTATGTTAATAAATCTCATTCATAATAGAAGTCATTCATAATAATTTCATTATAAGTAATTAAAAGCATACATATTATCTAATTGTAAACTATTTTCTATATTTAGAACAGACCCAAAATGATAATTTGTGGAAATGTGCCACACATGGCGTCAACAACAACAGAAAATGTGTTATTTTCGGGCCTATTCATGGAGAAAGAAACAACGATAATTTTGTTGGAATCGTGCAGTGAACTTGTGGTCATTTGGGTCAATTTTGTAGATCGTAAGTAAAGCATTTAGATTTCTTTAATATTCAGTGATAGTAGTGTGAAATTGGGGATTTTTGATTCGCAATTTTAGTAGTGGAAAATTGGGATTTCTGATTCACAATTATTCTAGTGGTGGAAAATTAATTGTTTTTATAATGAATGAAGTTATTTCTTTGTTTATCCGCCCGTTTGTTTGTTTGTTTGTTTGTTTGTTTGTTTGTTTGTTTGTTTGTTTGTTTGTTTGTTTGTTTGTTTGTTTACTAGTACAATTTCTTATCTTTGTTTGTCTGTCAGTTTGTCTGTACGTTTTGTTTGTTTGTTTGTTTGTTTGTTTGTTTGTTTGTTTACTAGTATAATTTCTTAATTATGGTATTTTTCTCTTGGTGCAGTCAACGATGTATAAGCAGCGTCACGAGTTTGATTACACTGTTATATTATTTTAATGAATAAAATGTATTTTAATATAATAATATCATATTATGAACAGTATTATATTATTTTAATTGACAAAATGTATTTTAATATAATAAATTATATTATATAATTTACCGTATTCCATGGGAACTAACCAAACTAATGAATTGATTACTGAATAATACTCCCCATTATGTTAGAAATATTTGTTGTGTGCTTTCCAATAAATGTATGCTAGAAGCGTGATTTTTTGACAAGCTGTCTGTTGACACCAGACAGCTGTTGACCCAGACAGCTGTTGACACAGCTGTCTGTTGACACAGACAGCTCTATTCGCAAACACCATGGCTGATGACACAAGCAAGAATAGAAAGAGGAAAAACCCCTCTATGTAGATGCAGCTTAGATGCGGCAGTACGTAAACGTCTTGTTGGTGGATTGGTATGCGAATTTCGTCATTGGCATTGAATGTTGTTGTTTACACGAACGGCTGATGTAACAGACAGACAGATAGACAGACAGGCAGGCAGGCAGGCCGGCAGGCAGACAGACAGACAGACACAGACAGACAGACAGACACAGACAGACAGACAGACAGACAGACAGACAGACAGACAGACATCTGATGAGAATTCTGAAGTAGGAGAATAACTATAGATTCCTATTTGTCTCATCGAGCTGGTTAATTTGATACCCTCCATGACCTGAGTGGGCGGGGCAAGGGGGCGTGTGCAGTGGGCCCTAATCTATATTACCGACATTCAATTTGCACTTTCCAGTAAGTGTAACAGAAATCTACATGTGTTCTATATTACCGACACTCAATTAGTACTTCCAGCACTCACCAGATGGTTCCCACACGTGTCCGAAACGCATTAAGATAACAAGTAATTTCAAAACATAGTACGTATCAAAATAAACAAACTGACGAATGTTCTAGAATGTTATTTTATTGTAATAATACAAACAAATAAACGGGTCACCTTGTAGTGTCTACAACGTAGTATGTGCATATACAGAACGTGGGAGCAAACCTAAACAAACATAATCCTGTCGGCGAGTTGAAAGGTTTTTTACCCATAATAAAAACAATTATAACATCTCTTATCGGCGGCGAACGTGCTTTTTTCTTAAACTTTGATATCAATATTTATTTAGTATAAACAACTGTAAATTTCCGAGAAACTTCTGTTTACAATCCTAAGTATATATGGATGATTTAAAAGACGGGCATGTAGGCAGCCGATTAGCTCAGTTGGTTGGAGCGAGAGCTCCGGTGCGTGGGGACCCGGGTTCGAATCCCGGTCGGCGTCATTTCCAGAACGTTTGCGAAAACCCCGGCGCATGCGCCTGAGCCACGACCAAAGGCCCCAAAGACACCGTTGCTGAAGACATGACATGGACTGGCTTGAACAGTGAGCAACACGTGCTTTGTACGCGACAGCCCCGGCGCAGGCGCCTGAGCCACATCCAAAGGTCCAACAGAATGAGAGACACCAGGGGGGCCGCTGAAGACCACTTCTTCAGCAATGACCAGAAGCTGCTGAAGGCGGAGCCCCGGCGCAGGCGCCTGAGCCACAACCAAAGACACCAGGGGCCCCCCTCCTTCGGCAACGACCTCCACAGACAGGCTGCTGAGGCCCCACAGACACCCTCATTGCCCCCAAACAGAGTCCCGGCGCAGGCGCCTGGACCACAACCAAAGACACCGCTGAAGAAGAGGGCCGCGCTGCTGAAGGTGCTGCTCTTCTTCAACGACTCCTTCAACAGCCTCTGGTGTCTTCCAAGGTCGTTGCTGAAGCAGCCGATGGCATCCGGAGAACTGGATGGCCTACAGGCGCGTAGTAGTATAGACATGAGAGATTTATCCAGTACTGGTGTCTTCCAAGGTCATTGCCGAAGAAGTCGATG
The DNA here is from genome assembly GCA_963966045.1 of Xestobium rufovillosum. Lineage (NCBI taxonomy): Eukaryota > Metazoa > Arthropoda > Insecta > Coleoptera > Ptinidae > Xestobium > Xestobium rufovillosum. The sequence continues at coordinate 20,443,740 of OZ014496.1, forward strand.
GCATCTGGAGAACTGGATGGCATGCAGGCGTTTAGTAGTATAGACACGAGAGTTTGATTCAGTATTGTCATTTTCTAACTACTCAAATTAAATTTTTTTTAAAAGTACTTTACAGATTTTGTTCAAAATAAACAAACAGATGACCACAACACGCCGTGGCCAGGCAACTACATTAACAATAGCCGAACGAGGCGAAAGTTCGAACGGACGGGCGACGCGAAGTCACAAAAAACGAACACAAAAATTGACACAAAAAGCTGTGACGGGCGCTATATAAAAACCAGCCGTTGGACGCGATGTTCCAGACGGACAGGCGACGTAAAAATCAAACTTTATATCTGACCTTCCAGATGATAACCAGGTCAGCTGCTACAACAAATCAGACTTGCAGCTCAGCACCAGGTGATCGGCGCTTGAAACATGGGGAGAGTCGGAGAGTGCAACAGGACCAAAGTTTTGCACGAAAATCGCTCCCTCGGAAAAAAATCATTCCCCTGGAAAAACCCTAAAATGCCGAAAAGACAAATTAGAAGAGAAAATAAGAAAAAGGAAAGGAAACAACACTGATGACTGAAGATTTAAATAAAAGATGAAAAATAAGACACTCACCACGTGGGGTTTCTCCTTGACAAATCCTGCTGAACCTCAAACGTTAATCTAAATCCCAAAAAATGGAGCAGATGATGATTTCTCCAACTACAATAAACCGACATCTTCAAGAGGTGTACCAAGAAAATCCAAGAAAATCCCAATAACTGGCTAGAAAACTTAATTCCACAAAACTTGGAAACACCGCCCACTCACGAGAAGATCAACAGGAAGAGTGAAAAATGCCGAAGCGAATCGGAAAACGGAAATTCCAAAAAAACCGCCGACTAATAAAATACAAGGTAGCCACATTTAAAACTACACAAGTAACCAGAAATACCCTAGATCACCAAATCTTCCAGAGGCGTCACCGGTAATGGAATAGGTAACTAAAGAAAAGAAAGCTTAAAATGACTTGCAAACCCAAAGGAAAAGAAGATAGCAATAAGAAAAGTCATAAAGAGGTCTCAAGAGACAGAAGAATAGATAAGACAATGCATAAAGAACCGAAAGATGAGACAGGGAAAATGAAAATGAGAGGGCGCGCCACTGAGCATCTAAATGGGAAAATGTCCTGCACAAGTTGGCAGAACCGAAAGTAACTATCACGACGAAATTTAACCTCAAAAATTTGACAACAGAAGAACAAAATTGGATGCTATTAAATGAACAACCACATAACGAAATCTTGAAAAGTGAACGACAAACCTCCCAAGGTAGGCTCAGCAAATGATAAATATGAAAGATGAACAATTTCAAGACTCAACGTATGCAGCGACATCCAGCAAACTAAACTACCAAATACAGAGACAATAAGAGGACAACGATAGCAGGTAAGTGAGACAAACCCTATTAGAATAGAAAAGCTAAGTAGAATTAATAATTTTAAGACAGTTCTACCCTCAACCAAATCGATAGAAACTCAAACAGACTATAGACGGAGGCATAATCGGAGAGCGAGGCAAGAAATAGGAACAGTGACAATTAAAGCAAATAAGAAACTAAATATAAGTGAAAGACCTAAAATAGGAATACAAGTATGTTAATATGAGCATGATGTAAGTACTAGTCTATAATAAAACGTCAAAAATAGAGAGAATGTTCTAATAGCGAAAATTAACGTTACAAGTTAGCATTTCGCGTTTGCATCATAGTCCGCGAAATACAACTTGGCATTCGGTTTTGAACAAAAAAGTATTTGATTTCCATAGGAACTGCTGTGACTATTTTTGTACTTAAATTGAATTGTTTCTTTCAAAGCAATAATTAGTCGGGGAGCAGAGATCTCAAAAAGCGCTTATTTAAAGAGTTAGTCCGAAGTCGAGGACACACTTGTTTTGAAGACTGTTTTCTATGTAAAATCACCCGCTGAATCCGAATCCGGAGGGCGCCCGTTCATTTGGGACGGCCTTGGCCCTGAAAAATGCAGTTTTACGTAAAATTTAGAAAAATTGAAAACTGAACATTTCAGTTTACATCGTCATATCTTCGTTCTGGAGACAGCTAGGAAGCTAAATTTTTTTTTGAAATGTTCTCCACGCATTTTTGATTGCAAACCTCTATACACAATTAACTTTCGAAAAATAACTACGTCAGAAATTTGTAATTTTGTACACTGCGTCATTTTTGTGCACCTTAATTTTCACCACGCGAGAAAATTTTTTATTGTAAAAGATAGATACCTATTCAATCGAAACAATATGTCGTGAAAAGTATGCAGAAGCTTTTAGTGAAAAAATCATCTCGATATCTGCAATACTGACCGAGTTACAGCCATTAACAAAATATTGCTTTTTGCGCTGCGGCATAGTGTTCTATCTCTACTCTGCGCATCTACCTACTCCGTGATGCATCTGCGCCTGCGGGCGGCTAATCTCCGTCATATGCGGGAGACTCGTGCAAATACCTATTACTTTTCTTTCACAAAGTGATAAAACAGTTTCCGATATAATCAAGTTTATGTTTAATTGTTTACAAATAACAATAACTATGTACGAGTCGGTACGAGTCGGTACGAGTAGTATGTATACATATGTGAAATTGTTTTGGAATCACTGTGCGATTTTGATTGAAGACTGAGGTTAAGTTTACTATTAGTGAAAATGGAAATCAATTACAATTTGTGCATAATTTGTCAGATGAATGATTCAGCAGAAACAGTTCAAGCTGTAACTGAAAATGGATATAACGCATTGTTCAAGGCGGCAGGCAGGCCGTTTCTGACTAGAAGTCTTTGGGCTGCCTGCGTGTAAAGTTACGTATTGGCTGCGGTATTGCCGGATTGCTGCCCTCAACCTAACCTAAGCTAACGAACACTGTATCTACACCGAGATCTACACCCCTATACCGTTCCTCATTCGAATAAAAAGATTCATTTTTTAAAAAGTTTTTATATTTGTTCTCAAAATAGGAATTTGAACTCCATACATGGGCGTAACATAAATTTGATATAAGATCTACATCGAAATGCATAAAAAATACAATGTAAGTAGGAAGTAACTGCATAATATGAAGTTCTCCTGTTCTCCGCGCGTGCCGCCTTAAAGTGAATGCCACCTTTAACTTTTAAAGGGGGCATTCGGTAATCCGATTTCGTTTTTTCGGCGGGTGTATACTATACAGCCCGCCGCGCCGCCTCAAAAATTGGCCGCCTGTGTTTTTGACACGCATTCCCCGCTCACTAGAAACGGCCCTGGCGGCAGGTACAAAAACAAATAGAATTAGTATGTCTGTCGCAGAATTTGAAAAATTAAGAGCAGTTTTACAGTTATGATATGTTATTTGTAAACAACTAAACTTAAACATAAACTTCATTACATCTGAAACTGTTTTATCACTTTGCCAAAGAAAAGTAATAGGTATTTGCACGAGTTTCCCGCATATGACGGAGATTAGCCGCCCGCAGGCGCAGATGCACGGAGTAGGTAGATGCGTAGAGTAGAGATAGAACACTATATGCCGCAGCGCAAAAAGCAATATTTTGTTAATCGCTGTAACTCGGTCAGTATTGCAGATATCGAGATGATTTTTTCACTAAAAACTTCTGCATACTTTTCACGACATATTATTTCGATTGAATAGGTATCTATCTTTTACAATAAAAAACTTTCTCGCGTGGTGAAAATTAAGGTGCACAAAAATGACGCGGTGTACAAAATTACAAATTTCTGACGTAGTTATTTTTCGAAAGTTAATTGTGTATAGAGGTTTGCAATCAAAGATGCCTGGAGAACATTTCAAAAAAAAAATAGCTTTCTAGCTGTCTCCAGAACGAAGATATGACGATGTAAACTGAAATGTTCAGTTTTCAATTTTTCGAAATTTTACGTAAAATTGCATTTTTCAGGGCCAAGGCCGTCCCAAATGAACGGGCGCCCTCCGGATTCGGATTCAGCGGGTGATTTTACATAGAAAACAGTCTTCAAAACAAGTGTGTCCTCGACTTCGGACGCCACTTTGAATTTAAGCAAGCTGCTCCCCGACTAAATATATTTCTTTGTAATTACATAATTTTCACGGTTGCACAAAAAATAGTGTGTATGTATATATTGTGGCCATGAATTTTTTTAGGGGCCTCGAAATTATCTTGTCTCGGCCGCAAGCGGCCTCGGCGATAATTTTTCTTTTGGTACACTAAAAAGAAATTTCGCAGTCTTGATACAAAAATAACTATTTTAAATCAAACTTGATAAACAATCAGTGATTTTCTTAAATGTAAATTTCATGTCCAATTTCATGCAACTTATATTATACTCGGTTAGGGGTAGTTTGAGCCGTGGATAGAATAGGGCAGTGGTAGACGTAAGTTTCTTTCGGGTATAGGTACATAAAACTGCCTGAGCTAATTAAATTGCATATTGATACTCCCTCGTAAACTGAAATAAAATAATGTCTTTTTACTCAAAACGAATGAAGTCGTGATTGATTCTAAGTCTGATTTTGGCAAAGGCGGGATGAAAACGATGTTTCTTATTCAATTGAGATATCAAGGCGGTAGCTTAAGGGTAGTTATCGGTGCACTTCGGGGGAGAATATCCCCAAGAGGTATTCGAGCCGAATTGTATTTAGTTTGAGATTACACGAGCTTTCTACTCTATAAATAATTTCTCCAGTTAAAAGGACTTCAAATAATCTTCCGCCAACAAGAAAGATATTGGGGGTGGGTAGGCATAAAAACTGAAACGTCAGTTCGAGTAATTTTCTGTTGGAGTATGCCACAAATAAAAATACATTTGTACATTTGGGGCGATACGATCATGGATATCGTAGTGACAGCAAATCATGAAGTGTACGAAGAAATTATGACATTTTAACAATTGTTGAAAATTGCAAACATGGCAGATGCTAATTATTGGAAGTAACAATATGAAGTAGTCCAGCAGGCAAGCATCGGAGACAATGAAGGAATTAAATTACTTCAGAAGCAGCTAACGAGCGGCAAATGAGCAAATGGCAAGCAACTTCTCACATTCTTCTTCGTTCCACTGCTTTTGCTCTGTTTTCCGACTGCCGAATGCGACGCACCCGCACCTGTCTGGGAACGATCAGTAATCTGCTTCTACCACCAACTACTTGCTCAGTCACATAAAATGAAGGGTATTCAAAGATACTTGTTACAATCTCGCATAATATTGTCCATGACTTCTTATAGATTGAAACTTCGGAGAAACCCTCTCCATTCCCTATTATCTCGGAGCGGGTGATTTTGAGAAGCGAAAGTATTTTTTAAGATTCTTCACATCCGATTTTGTCATTAGGATTTTTCCCGTAAAAAGTGCACGTCTGGGTCTGGGACACCCTGCATATCAATGTCGTAGTAAGCTTACAAAATCGGTTTTCTTATAAAATGCATTTTGTAAAGCGCCGTCTTATTTAAAAGAAACTAATGTTTCTATGTTTCACAATTTGTTTAAAACAAGCGATAGGCCACGTTGTGAAACTGCTAAGGATCGTAGTATCTGATGCAACACAGAATTTGATTTTTTGTTTCACCGTCTTGCAGATGCCCCGACTCCCAGCATTTTCAGATTTTGCAGTCATTGAAGAAAACGTTGGAGAAGGGCGGGTAGTACCAGTCAGCAGGCAACACCTGAACAGGTAGCTTTTAGCTACATGTGAAACAGCTATCGGTGAAAATTTAATAAACAGAAATCCTTTATTCATTAGAACTTGATTTTAGTATTGAAAATACTTCTGGGCGCGTGTATATGGGACTCATCTTACGAAAAATGATCGACACGCGACAGATTCTGTCGGCGACGCGCGCAGTCGAGGCCGCTAATAATAATATTGGATGGAGAGCGCTAGCCAGATGTAAACTAAGGTACGGCGAGCGCGAGAACCGTTTAAGAGGGATATCGCGTTGTAATAAAAGTCCAAACAGTACAAAACGGATGCGTTAATATTTTATTACGTATTGCGTAAGTTTGACTATGTGCCTTGTGCTTGTCACAAATCATTTCTTTTATTTTATTGCATCAATAATATACCAACTTGAAACGGCACAGATCACTTTTGTTGGACATTTTAGAAACCGAGCAGTTGTGTCGGTATTTTCAATACGCCTATGATACTTGCGTAAGATGCGAGGTCTGAATTTTTTCAATTGTCACTTTAGTTTTTGTATATTTAACGGACGCAGTTTGTTATAGGGAATACATGCCTGATTTAAAAACGGGCCCGGGAACTCGATTTAAATACCGAGTTATACCCTGGTACCAGCGGAAAATTGATAGATTTTCAGTTTTTTTAGTGCTATACTCTACTTTTTTACGTTATAGGTTATAATTTTAAATGTTCAGATATAAAATAAAAAGTGCCGATATAATATATATATTTTCATCTCTACACAGGCCTTGTAGGCCCATATCTTGTCCTACTATAGTCTTCCATTCTTTCCTGTCTAGGGCTTTTCTCTTCCAGTCTTTCACATTTAGTTTCTCTACGTCCTCCTCCACACACTCCCTCCACTCCCTCTTCTTCGTCGTTCCAGTGGTTCACTTTCTAGCACCATCCTGGGCATTCTTCTTTCTCCCATTCTTGCGACATGTCCCAGCCATTGTAGTCTTTGCGCTCTTATAAACTGAACCATGTCTGGTTCCCCGCAAAGTTCTTTGATTTCTCTATTTGTCCTTCTTCTGCATTCAACTTCTTCCCTTATACCCCCAAAAATTGTCCTTAGTATTTTCCGCTCCCACACCACTAAATTCCTCTGATACTCCTTCCTCAGCACGCACGTCTCGCTAGCATATGTAACTGTTGGTCTTATAATAGTCTTGTATATTGTTGTTTTAACCCTTCTGGACAGATTTCTATTTCCGATCACTCCATGCATCGCTCCTGCACTCTTGTTTCCAGCCATGATTCTTTTATCTGTTTCCTTCCACTGCTCATCACTTCTCCACCCCCAAAAACTTAAAATTCTTCACTCTTTCAAAATTGTATTTCTCGCCTGTTTCTGTTGTTATTGCCAGACTATCCTGTTCTTCCCCCCTTGTTGTCATGTATTTCGCTTTATCTTCGTTTATCTTGAGACCATATTCTCCCGCGGCACTCCCCAGTTTTCTTGTGATTTCTTTAAGTTCTTCTCTTGTTCTTGCCAATAGTGTAATATCATCAGCTTACGCTATACATTGGTGGGGTCCTTCAAGAATTATACCATTCCTTTCAATTTCACTAACCCTTACTACTTGTTCCAGTACTATGTTGAAGAGTATTGCTGACCATGGGTCTCCCTGTTTTATAAACCATTAGTAACTATAAATGGCTCCGATTCTTCATCGTTTTGTACATTATTGCTTTCTGTCTACACTATCATATGCCCGCTTAAAGTCTATAAACAACACATGCAACTGCACCCTCCTCTCCTCACTCTTTGCCATAATCTGTTTAAAGGTCAAAATTTGGTCAATAGTTGATCTGTCCTGTCTAAAGCCACCCTGGTATTCCCCCAGTATCCTCTCCATGTGGTCTCTCAGCCTACTTGTAAGAATTTTGGAGAAAATCTTGTAGATATTACTCAACAGTGCTATCCCCCTATAATTGTCACATTCATGCCGTTTCCTTTTTTATATGTAGGTCTTAAAATAGCTTGCACCCATTCTCTTGGCATTTCCCGTTTTTCCCATATATCCCTGATCAATAAATATATTTGATCGGTCAGTGCTCGACCCCCACACTTCAGTAATTCAGTCTCCACTTCATCGTTTCCCGGCGCTTTGTTGTTTTTTTAGGGACTTTGTTTACTTTTTGCACCTCCTCAACTGTTGGTGCTTGTGTGCTCTCTGTCCTTTCGTTTCCACTCTGATCATCACTCAGCTCTCCGACTCATTGAACAGTTCCATAAAATGTTCTCTCCATCTCTCCGTCATCTTCCGTTTTCCTCCTATCAGTACACCCTCTTTACTGTAGCACTATGTGGCATCTGTACTAACGCCCTTCTCAATTTTTCTTGCCGCTTTATAAAAGTTTCGGATCTCCTTTTGCTCATAACATTCCTGCATTCTTGTCATTTTCCCTTCCATGTACTTCCTCTTCTTTTGCCTACATACTCTTTTTACTATACTTCTCTTTCCCTCGTATTCCTTTACTGCTTCTTCCGTCTTATATTCCATCATTTTCAGCCTTGCAAGGGCTCTCTCCCTTATTGCTTCCCTGCATTCCTCGTCCATCCAGTCCAGATATAATACAAACAGTTAAATACCCGGTTATACCCGAGTATCCGAATTGCGAATTTATATCATTTTTGTATCCGGGCACAGATTAACCGGGTCATAAAGCTGTAACCGATATATTCCCTAGTTTGTTACTTGCTTTCTAATAAAACCATTTATAAACTTTAATTATTTGTCAGTTTCTTTTATTTTATTCCCAACAACCAAGAAGTCGCATAAATCGGCTTGAACAGAACCATTCAAAATGATGTGCATTTGCTAACGTGGTGGGATTGTAAAACATTTACTTTTTATCAATGTTGGGAGAATCTGATCACATTTTTCTAAATACCTAGACAAACATTTTATAAAAAGATTGATTTTGTCATTTGTCTGTATTAAACTTCTTCGAGATTTACGTCCTAATGCGAAAATTAATTTCTACTTTTGAATGGCTAGCCGACCCAACGACATTCAAGGTCTCATGGCACAGTGTACAAAAGAGCTGTATAAAAATATTGCCTTCTAAATGTCAGGACGACATATCTAATTTTGTAAATGTCTAATGTAATAGGTCATTAGAATTATATAATTTCCTTGGTTGTGTAACGTATGCATAGAAACCTTTCAGGCAGAATTATTATGAACTACGGCAACTTAGGGAATAACTTTTCTATTAGGAAATTCGCAGGGTCTAGTTTTTGATGCCATTTCCAGTTCTATTTGCGTCGCTTGGAGTTTGCTTGCACAAAAAAGCACTTAGAGCAAAATAAATTCGCGGCTGCAATGTTATTTACTTCGTGGGGAGACGGATGTTTACCTTGGCAAAATATTGACAGGATCTTGTTGGTAGTCCACTAGCCAGTATGAAGGCTCAGTTTCCAATTTCTACTGGAACGAAAATATTTTGTTAGCTCTCACGTGACATTTCCATTACTTCTCGGCCGATTTGTAATTGCTACTTTACTGGGAGCTATGCATGATAGATATCTATTTACACAGAAAGATGTACCTAACGGAACATTTCCATTTGGAATGCGCAGATTTGTATTCTGGAAAACGAAAATATGTAGGTAAACATTTTGAGTACATTATCTCGCTGGCAATCAAGGGAAATTTAAAATTTTATCGCTTTAAAACCATGTAGCTTGCTGAATCCTAAAAGACCATCAATTTCACCTGCACCACATTAACATTTTCCCATTTGATAATATACTTACGTAATACGTGGATTTATCCACTACGTATACGATACAGACACTACTAAAATCATTTATGAGGAATATTTGTGTCTTTCCTCGTAGCAGATTCCAACTGTAGAATGTTCCGATAATCAATCAACATGCAGCGCCGCTTGGTATATGACTGCAATCCTTCAAAATCGGCATATAATAATTAAACGAACTCACGTGCAGCTGCTGGAGTTTGATAGGCCCAATGCATTAGCCTCAATCAAGTCAAAATAAAATCGTTGCGCCTACACTTTGGAAATATGGAAGATGCTTACCGCTCATCGGAAGTCATCTATCAACTTGATGTTGAAGTTAGCAGTGAATTACTCGGAATTGTGCTTAAAGTCAGTAACGGATGGAGCACTCGTTCATATAACGACACAGGATGGACAGCACTATCAGAAACTCGATCAGAAATATTCTGCCAGCTGGTATTATACATTACGGGAGTAACGATAAACTCCACTGGAGAAAAATGCGTAGTGGAAGGAAAGACGATTTCTTCATTTAATGTCCCTTGTAGGCCTGTGCAAAGAATCGATATTTCGATTCGAATTCACTTTCATCTTGAATCGATTCATCGATTTAAGAAAAAAATTGAATCGAGATATCGAATCGAATTAGCACATCGAATCGAAATGACGCATCGAATCGGTTCATCGAATCAATTCGACTCCATGCGAATCGATTCAATAATCGCATGATTCAATTAATCGATAATTTTTGTGAACTGAAAATCGATTCAGTATTTCCCGGATCGCACAGGCCTAATCCCTTGATAACATTATGTCCAAGTAAAAGTATATGGGACAAGCTGTATTAGTAAAAATATTTTTCTATTATAGAAGAAGAGTCGATCGAAATTAACTATACCACATACTCTACGAGTATGATGAAAAATGTACATTACCTGAGAGGAAAAGATCTTGCAGAGCTTGTACTGCTTGACAAAGAACGGCCCAAGATTCATGTTCTGTTAAACCAGAAGGACGAGTTGTCAGGAGATCGCCCAGGCTAGGTAACCTGGAAAGTGGATCCTCAATCGCACTTTGTGCTCGCGGCATTCTGAAACAGAAAAAGGACTTTTAAAATATCGCTCATTTCCAAAAAACAAGATATTCTTGCATTTAATGTTCAAAAACAAGATATTCTTGCATTTAATGTTCTAATAAACTACGTAAAAGACACTTTATTTATAACTTTCACTCTGCCCATCCATCTTTCTAGTGAAACATTGGCCATTTAATTTACAGCAATACGAGATAAATGTTCAAGTGCAAATTGTCCAACCACGAACATTTGATAAATGGAGGGCACGTCGTGGCGTTTGCAAATAGGAGAAACAGTATAACCCCAAAAACATCAATCAGTCAGAATAAATGGGCACTAAATGATGATAGGAACAATTTTTTTTAAATGGGAGTTGAACAACAGGTGCTTACGAATATGATTCTAATTATTTTACTGCATGTCATTTACATGGGTTAAAATACGTAACCGTCTAAATCGTCGGTAACTAATGTCGTAATGCGCGAGTTGACCAAATTTGGATTTCAAAATTCGCAGGTTTAAATTATACAGTTTGCGAGTCATTAAGTAATTGTTTCCAAAACAATGGCAGCTGTTATCCTACTCAAAAGAATTAAAGCGTCAAGTTTTTCATCAGTGGTCGATCAGTGGTATATATTTCAAATTAGGTTAAAACTTCATTAAAATTTTGAATATAGAAATACAGAACCTTTATTTATTAACACTTTATTAATTAACACTTAATCAAAGAATTTTAGAAGAACGCACCATTTTCAAAGAAACATTTCAGAATGTTAATCAAAACAACACCAAACAAGAATATAATTTAGTTTCTCGTGCTGTCGCATTCTTTTGTTTCGTGTTCTTTTTGGTTCTTAGTATGTAGTTGGACCTCCTGCAACTTCAACTACAGCCGCACAGCGTCTTGGCATACTTCGTACAAACCTTCGGATTCTGTCTTGTGGGATTTGCCTCCATTCTTCCAAAAAAGCATTCGCCAGCCCTGCTGTGTAAGAAGTGCGTTCTGCCGATTCCTAACTCGCCTGCCCAGCTCGTCCCAAAGGTGTTCAATCGGATTCATGTTTGGGCTGCACGTTGGCCACGACAAAGTGGTGATATCTTACTCCTGAATGTACTCATTAACGACTCTCGCAACATGTGGCGGGCATTGTCCTGCATTATGATAAAATTCTCACCGCCAGCACGTGCACGAGGTTGTATCTGAGTTAGTAGCACTTCATCAATGTATGGCTATGCATTTAAAGCACCGTTTCTTATGACCAAAAGGTCAGTTTTGTCTTCAAGAGAAATTCCCCCCAAACCACACGGAACCACCTCCAAACGGAACTTTTTCTTGGACCGTCATTCGAGAACAGCGCAAACCTAGACTCGTCGGTAAACAGAACCTTCCTCTTGTTAAACGCAATACTTTGACTGGACACCTGGATCGTAGGCCGGCTTCCCGGAGTGTGTTCCTCATTGTTTGATAAGAAATTTGTCGATATGTAGGTCATTTTGTAAGGCGCACGCTGTATTGGCACGTTTCCGAAGAGCTTATAAACGTAAAAAAACGGTCGTCCCTTAATGTTGTGGCTCTGCGACGGCCTTACCTACGACGCCGAGTAACATTTCCGGTGTCCTGGTAACGCCTCTACAACCTCCAGATAACTGATTGTCATACACCGAGCTGCTCGGTAGCGTATCGCTGTGTTCTGCCTTCTTGCAAGAAAATAACAGCCTGAGTAACTTCTATTGGCTTCAAGTGTCGTCGTAACCCTTGTTCAACCCTAACATGGCGTTGCATGATGATACGAGTAGTAGTAGCAATATCACTGGTTTTCACCTTCGACTTACTTCAACCAGTTATCAAAATCACTTTATTTTCGCTACTACGCACTTTAAGCAACCTTCTTTCAAAATGAGAAGCTTATCTGACAGATGCAATTTTTCTAATTAACAGAAGACAGTCATAACAATAATTGACCATCTGCCCGAGGTTGTCATGCAATGCGTTTAAATTTATCAGACGAAAGAAAACTTGAACCTTTAACTCCGCGGGGTTTTTGATTTTATTGTTTGTTGCACAAAGCTCTTTCATCGTTTTCTGCCTGAGTTACTTTCTTGCTATCGTGTCTTCCTAGGTGTCCATTGCACTTCCCCTGCCCTTGTTCGTTGTTGTTTTAGTCTCCGTATTGATCTTGTTTCTTTCATTCGTTGTACATGTCTCCACCAGCTAAGTTGCTTCCTTGCTTCTCTTCCACATATTCCAGTTATGACTCTATTTCTAGTGTTTTGTAATTTTCATGACTCCTTGGTGACTCTTATGGTATTTCAATTCACCTATATTGTTCGTTGATTTTCATCGGTCTTGGATATCTTTTTCTTAACACATTTTTGTTTCTTTGTGTGGTGTTTTTGCCTTCTTCTCAGATCTTCTCTCTTGTCTACCATTACTTTCTATTATCGCCCAAAGATACTTGATATTTGTGATCTGTTCTCACCCCCCAATTTGCACGTCTATTGTTTCGTGTTTTGGAGCTGACATCATTGTCTTGGTCTTCCTTGCATTGAATTTTATATCCCCTTGTCCAAAATTTTCCGCCGAACATTTATGTTGTTCTGTAATCCCTTTTCGCTTTCTGCCATCGATCGTCAACAAAAGCAAATCCGGGATTTCTACTGGCTGAAGTTTTGTGTATCCTAACCTTCCAGCTTCTTTAAGTTCGGTTTACGTGCTTTGATTATTTCGTCCATCAGTACGTTAAACAAAACAGGGCTCACAACAACAATATTAATTTTGAACCTAATATGTTAAAACCACAATTGTACGAAATTATCAAGCATTATAAGTATGTAACCTACAAATTCCACATATTACTACAAGACAATGGACATACTGTTTTACGTTTACCGTCATATTATCATCCAGAATTAAATAGCATCGAGTTAATATGGGCGACAGTGAACAACCACGTCGCTGCAAAAATACTACCTTCAAATTAGAAAAGGCACGGAAGTTAGCGGAATATAAATTTAATCAAATAAAGCCAGAAGATCGGAAGAAGCATTGTGATCACGTGATTAAGATCGAGGACAAATTTTTAGAATACAAAGTGTTCGCAGACAATATCAATGAAGTTGAACTATTAATTATTTCTTTGGGCGACAGTGACAGTGATACTAGCGATTCTAAACATTATGATTAAGACCTTCTTTATTATTGTACTATTATCTTTTTAACACAATTAAGACAAAGAATATTCATGATTATTCTGCGATAAATCACATTACATTTGTCTTTTTACATTTCGAATTACCTTTGGTACTAATAATTTTCTTAATACATACACGTTGAATATTATTTACTGAATTTTTATTATTTAATATTTATTCCCAAGCGTAAAAAGTCCACGCCACTGTTGCGCTGAGGTAGATGCAGGCTGTGGCAGGTGCCAACGTGCCGCGCCTCCACCGCTCGCCAATTTAAATCTGTTGGACGGTACATGTCCTTTACTTCTAGAATTTGTAATATTTGGTGACTCCAGATTCTTCACTTTCGTCGTTTCGTTTCTTTTAATATCAGCCTCACCGCCAGAATTTCCTCATCATCCATAACGGTTCGGTGATTAATACTGAGCGGAGTGCGCCACAGGGAGCACCAGGAATAGAATCTACATCGCACACAGCCACTAAAAGTAGGTTCTTTGTTAGTATTTTTCAACCCCCGACAAAAAAGAGGGGTGTTATAAGTTTGAGGTGTCTGTGTGTCTGTCTGTGGCATCGTAGCTCCTAAACGAATGGACCGATTTTGATGCGGTTTTTTTTGTTTGAAAGCTGACGTGATCGAGATGGTTCTTAGCTATAATTTATATACTTATTTTGCAATATTCAGTGGTCACCAAGCAATTTATTAAAAATTATTGCCTTTCAGTGATTTTGCATAGTTACGGTGGAGAAACCTAACAACACAGTCATCTAATAGAATGTTATAAAGATACCTATGTCAAGGAGTATTTGATCTCGTAATTAATTATTGTGATGTTAAGTTTTCAAATTATTATCGTATGCACGTTTTTAATTAACCGGTAGCTCCTAAACGAATGGACCGATTTTGATGAGTTTTTTTTTTGTTTAAAAGCTGACGTGATCGAGATGGTTCTTAGCTATAATTTATGAAGATCTGTTCAGGCGTTTGATGATGTGTCGGGGGTTACTTAAAATTGTTAATTTTGTTTATTTCCAGAAGTACATACTGGTATTAAATGTTACTTTTTGTAATTTTTGTTTTTTCTGCTCCACTTTAATTCTTAACGGAAATAATTGGCAAGGATCATTTGGGGTGCCATTTTAAAAAACAGGTCGAATAAAAATTATGAAAACAGCCCTGTCTATATTAGATCGATTCTCGCACATTAGCATCAAAAATATTAACGCCCCCATGAAATATGAAACGAATACTATCTCCATATTCAACTGCCTGAAAAGATATGAAAACTCATCTACGCCCACACGAAGGAAATTCATTACAAATGATTACTGCTTGCCGGAAAATTTCATTAAGAAAATTTTATTTCAAAATTCTCCAGGTATGCTACTGAAATATTCAAACAAAACACGGCGTAATATTACGAAGTTTCGGGCACTTATAATCAAATGGAACTCTGGGCACTTCATCAACTTTGCTAATTTTAACTTAATGGGAAGTTTAAATAAGAAGTTAACGTATGCAGACTTGTTATACAAACTTCAGAAACTCAGTAAATGCCACATTGTTGTTTGGCTTCTTTTGGTGCGAACACTAAATATCGGAGTTTACCAGACACTAAATTCTTGAACGAAGTTTACTCGGAAGCAACAAAACAAAGCAAAATTCAGAGAACAAGTCATTAAGCAGCTTGAGATAATTCATAAGTAGGTCTGACTGCAAAGGCATTGAGGATGAACCCAAACGTTATTATTTCAGTTTTTGAAGTGAAACTTCTTTTGTATCGGTAGAGTAAGTTCCTGTGTTGGCAAATGCGAGCGTCACGAAAGGTGAAACGAATGGAGGGGAGGGGAGCAGTCTGAGAAGACGGGCAGAGGAGAAAAGGAATATCGAAGGCCCCACTCTTTAGCCACGCTCTGTCTCATGCTTCGCGCTGTTTCTCTCAGGCAAGCGTCAGTAAGGTGCGGACACAGCGTTCCAGTTCTCGTGACACCACAAAGCGCTTGGTTAGAAGCATTAAAATTAGATTTATTCTTTCATAATTATTATTTTGATACGGACAATATTTATTATTGATTTTTTGTGTATTCGAAGCACTTGTAAAACTACCTGTATTTTACAACTTATCAGCGACCAACAACAATATTATGCAGACTGTTTGACTGTAGCAGAAATATGGGAAATATGTATGTGAAAATTCTTGCACCCGCTAAAGTAATTCAAAAAAGTTCAACATTTTTGAAAAAAATAATTTTAAATACACTAAAACAGTAATTTATAAAAAATGATAAATAGTCTGGGAAAAATTCTGAGAAAAATAATACTTTTTGATACCTGCATTATTTTAAAGGAACGTGAATGGGTAACTCGGCCAGTCCTGAAAAGTCCTTGAAAGAGTTGTAGTATTTCAGATTTTTACATACTTACAGGTGTTGCCTGAAAATCAGACTGGTTTTCGGATGCATTACGGCAGCAAAATTATACGTTATTATTTCTCGTTCTACTTTTGGACTTTAAAAAGGCAGTCAACACCCTCTTCTTGCCCCTACCGCCTAACATGTCCCACGCTTATGTAACTGCATTTTAGCGAGTAGTCTTACTTGTGTTGTATTGTATATTACTTATTTGTATCAAAACTTATCGAATCCTATCTAATAAAAGTGATGTTAGTCGTGGAGAATGCGCAATAGACACGAATCGTTTCGATCTAGCGAGGTCAGATTTTTCGTTTCCGTCTCTTTTTAATACGTACGGGAGCCGATCGCCAAAAGTGCGTACGTCTGAACTATCACAGGTAGGTATCATGTTTGTTGTCGTTGTAAAAGTATACGCCGTCAGAAACAATTCAAAGTTATTGGACGCATGTACTCCGTAAGCCCCAGCCAAATTGATCTATTTCATTTTCGATTATTATTAGTTCATATTAAAGGAGCAAACAGATTTGAAGATCTGAAAACAGTAAACGGAGAAATGCAGGAATCTTGTGTAGCAGCGTGTTTAAAATTAGGTCTTATTTAAGATCATCACGAGTGGAAAAGAGCCATGAATGAAGCTGAAATTTGGATGATGCCCAGACAGCTGAGATTGATTCATTTGTATTTTAATGCATTGCCGACCAATTTATCAGGAAGAATTGTGGCAAGAATTTAAAGAAGCAATGTCACAAGATTATGAAAGACGTTACAGCAATACTGAAGGACAAAAAAGCCTATATTCAAATTAGTTCCATGCTTTCTGCGGAAGGTTACAATCTTTTAATGTTTCCTACCATGCTATGACATTGAATGTGCAAATGAAGAACAAGCAATAGAAACAGGATCACGACAATATAAACACCTAAATGGAAAGCAGAAAGAAATTGTAGGTATTATTTTGGGTAAATGTGATGCTAACATAAATGAATCAATTTCTGAATCTTCATGTTTTTATATAGACGGTCCAGGAGGCTCCTGTGTAAGACTCATGTTTATACAACCCTTTACAGCTTACTGAAGAGTAAGAATAAAATTGTTTGTACCATGGCTTTCACGGGCATAGCAGCAACACTACTTCCTCATGGCAGAACAGTTCATAAAACGTTTGGGTTACCTGTTCCTCTGTTTTTAGATTCATCTTCCAACATTAAGAAAAATTGAAAAGAAGCAGATTATTTAAGGAGTGTAGATGTTTTTATTTGGGATGAAGCTCCTGTGGCGCCAAGGTATGCTTTAGACATTATAGACAGAACCTTATGAGACTTTATGAATTGTGATGTTCCGTTTGGTGGAAAAGTTATGGTGTTGCGAGGAGATTTTTGATAATTGTTACCAGTTAAAATAACTGCTACCCGCTGTGAAACAGTGAATTTAAGTATCAAATTTAATTTTCTTTGGAGTTATTTCCGTAAATTTTCTTAAACACAAATTATGCGGGCTCTACCTCAGGAACAAGAATTCACCAAGTTTTTATTGGATGTTGGAGATGCAGTTTTGAACGATATGAATAGCAATTTGGAATTGCCACAGAGATGTATTTATAATTCGGATATCGTTGAACGTATATATGGAGGAATCAATTAGAGAAAAGCGATTCATAGATATGACCAAATCAGCTATTCTGACGTTGAAGACATTAACAAAAAAGTGGTAGAACTGTTAGATATAAAAACAGAAAAAATATATACAAACTTGGATAGTGTTGAAAATTGTGATAATGGAGATTTAAACGATGCTATTCTTCCTGAATATTTAAATACTTTAAACCCGCCAAATTTTCCTCCGCATGAATTGAAGTTGAGAGTATATTATATTGTGATGTTGGTTAGAAATCTCAGCATTAATGAAGGCTTATGTAATGGTTCGAGATTGTTAATTTTAGAATTGAGAGACAATATCCTACAGTGCAAAATTTTAACAGGCGATAAACATGGAGATATAGTTTTCGTTAACCGTATAACGTTGTACTGTGAAAATGTTTATCCTTTTACTTTTAAAAGACGACAATAATTTCCCATTAAACTAGCGTTTGCAATGACTATTAACAAATCACAAGGCCAAACATTTGATCAAATAGGAATTGATCTCCGAAAAGAAATATTTACTCACGGACAATAAATGATGCGTGGCTATTTCAAGAGTTCGTTCTTGGGAAGGTTTGATAATTTATTTAGGAAATCAAAGAAGTAGTCGTATAGTTCAAAACTACGTTTTCAGGGAATTATATCAGATGTAAATTATTCTGTAATCAGGCAATAATGCGTTTCTTTGAAGTCATGATTCGACTAGGGCAGTGAAAATCTCGTAGTTTCAAGTGAAAAGTTAGAATTTCTCTTATATTTTGGGAAAACGTTCAAGCGATGTTTTCAGTGTCTAAGGATTTATCCCTTTATTTGCCTTTGGCTGTCTAACTAGCGAAATAAATCTGAATTCTGAAGTACACAATACAAAATTGATTTGCAGTAATTCATTTTAACATATCATAATGGCTCTCAATAGGTTCATCGAAGCACTTTTAAATTAAACTGTGGATAGATAAGGTTAGCAATAGGGATGTATTAGAAAGAGTTGGGGAAAAGCGAAAGGTATGGAAGACAATAAAGAGTAGGAGAGATAGGATGGTAGGACACCTTCTAAGACACGAAGGAATAGTTCGCGACATACTAGAGTCAGAGATAGGAATAAAAAGAGGTAGGGGTAGGCCTAGATTAGACTACTGCTATCAAATAGTTAGGGATGTAGGATGTTCTACTTTTAGGGAAATGCGTAGGTTAGCTCAGGATAGAAAAGAGTGGAAGTACGCATCCAACCAGTCTTCGGACTGAGAACCTTATGATGATGAATCAATGTAATAAACAGCACATTTAATTGTTGGTGAGGTGGACCACTTGTACAGGTTTGAAAGTCAATGCACTTGCTCTATACAAAAACCAAATAATTATGTATCTGACTTCATATTTCTAAAGCGATCGATAACTGCCACTTCATCATACAAATTTTAATTAATTAGGTACTGGCATTTTCCAGGCGCCATCGTGTCATACTTCCGTATCTCAATAAACCATTTAAAATATTGGTTTCCAATTTCAGGGGTCAATTCCTGTTACATGAATTGATAAATATTTTATAGGATTAAAGTTTCATAAAATATTTATTTGTGGGAAATAACAAATGGCGAGAGATATTTATGACCGAGTTTCAATAAAAATTAGATAGTTTTAAAATACATAGTTTCACATTCGTCATACCGGACATTAAACACATATTTTATTTACATACATCATACGAACAGATAAGTAGGACATCGTGTAGTCCATTTTGAGCACGACCTGGCAAGATTCATTATTTCCTGTCATGACACATATACGCCCAACGTTCCTGGAAAATGTAATATTGCTGAAATACTGAATTATCTACACGTTGTGCAAACTCTGCACTTCCCAAGTTTCTAGAGGATGTTGAACTTCCTTAACGTATTAGTGAACTGAAATATCCAATTTAATTATGTGGGTATACACTTAATATAACGGGACATATTAACAGTAGTTATGTAAAATAACGTTTTACAATTTTGTTCTTTTGGACACTTAATTTTTGTGCAACTGCCTTTTTATACAATAAATTTAATTTTGCAGTTTGTTGAAGATTTAGTTTGCAATAATTTTGCGCATTTGTCTATTTGTAATTATTCTAAACAGTAGTTTTTTTACTCATTCAATAACAGTGGTTTTGTTTATTAAATTTTCACTGAATTAAATTTTGTATCGGGATTTAGTTACCACCGACACTTTCAGTTGCGTCTATTGCGTTTGTCAGTAGAGTGCATGCGTCGGTGCACTGCGCGTGCGGAGCTCCAACTTGAGGCAGTATAAAAGCAGAACTATTATTATGCCTGGGGCATAATAACACTCTCATTTTTTATTGCTGAGTGCATATTATTCCTGCAAAATAGAAATCGTTCGGTTTCTACATATACCGAATGCTGTACTTCATCTATTTAATGGAACATTAAATGAAATTAGACGGAAGCGGAAATTAAAACGGAGCGGCTGCGGTTCTAAATATTTCTGTAACCAATACACATCCCGTAATCATCGTTAAACCGTGATGCTTCATGCACTTAAAAAAAGACAAAGGCGATAATGCTAGCGCACGAGGTATAATATTTGGTCTTGCAAAATAACATTACCGAGCGTAATGGAGTAAAAAGCTGTTACAAACGTCACTTCCGAAAACCAAGATTGAGATTAATGTGCCTTAAAAGCGGAGAAAGATTCTCCAATTAGAACAAAACTGCACAGGTGACTTCTTAACTCGAATTTATGTCTTATTACTTTCACATTACTTGAATTCCGCGTCCTCCAGCGAATTAATTGTAATTGGAAGAAATTATCTTCAATTGTTACTTCTTCTAATGAATTAGACACAAAAAATTTACATATTAAAATATTTGTCCCTAATTTCAGTTTTTGAAATTAAATATTACATAGTACTTACATAAGTTGTAAAGCGGCTACAGAAAGGAGATTGGTGTACATAATCATCGTATTGAGTGCAATTTCTAAACGCATCCTACTTCGATTAGGGCAACGACGTTATCAGCGCCCTTGGTAGTGACTTTAATAACCTTACATGCTTATGCTGAATTTTCGCTAATTACGTTGCTTCGCTGAGTTAGCCTGATTGTCCAGTAGACGAAAGTTGTAATCTGCGGCTTGACGCGTAGTGGTTCAAATCCTGATGCTAAGCAAGTTTTTTGATACAATATAATGAAAATTTTCCTGCTTCTAATACTCGGAAATTTTCTACTTCACGCTGAGGATAATTATTCTATAAGGGAAAAAATAGGTTTTCAAAAGCTTTATCAATTTGTTTGCGACATTGTAAACTACATATTTGTATATTTGCTTGAATGAAAAATTATCAGTGGACTGCATGACATTTACAAATAGCTGTTTAGGAGATACATAATTTGAATATTTTATACTACACAACCGTATTGCAGTGACACAAACAGATGCGAACCAGCTTTTCAATGTAACGTATTGCAGTTTGCAAAGCATTATACTTCATAAGCTGAATTTTATACAAGAGGGTATTCACAAACACTCATGTCCACTACATCACTAAATACATTTAAACAGTTAATTGTGAAACAACCTGTAGGTTTATCTTTGTATTATTTGCTTTCCATTTTGGAAGGTATCCTATATATTTCCTGTTGTAAACCTATTACTGAAGTGTCTGAATTTGTGTCGTGTCAGTGCAGGACATTGACACGAACGCGAAGGGTTGTCTGGTTGCCTCACCGCACAATAGGATTCCCCAGTTATGCAGATGATATCCATATGTCGTTCCAGAAGCCCTTTTATCTATACTTGTCGCTTTCGAACGAAAAATGATGTGGTGTTGCCTGGTTAACGCCCCTCAGATTTTCCACTACGCAACGGAGAGGCGATTGCCGAATGACAACTTTTCCCTCAGTAGGGTCTTATAATACAGGTGCGTATAAATTGGTCCAAGAACTAGAGCTGAAAATGCACGAGAGCTCCAAAGTTTAAATATATGAGACACACTTAGTAATGAAAATTCTGTGGTTACACGCAAAATGATTAAAAATAATAATTTGAAATAGAAAATCTATAAAATATTAACGAAAATTAAGCAGATAATGAAAAACCTAACTCAAGAAAACGCCAATGTAGTAATAATTATAAACGAAGAACAAAACAAACAAATGACAATGAAAGAAAAACTTTAATTTAAATTCAATTTCATAAATGAAAGATTAATTTAATTAAAATTAAATTTCTCGTTCTCCATTTCCTTGATTTTCATTCGTTTGTAGTGTGGTTATTTGTTTCTAATTATTACTACATTCCTACATTGGAGTTTTCTTGAGTTAGGCTTTTTATTATTTACTTCCTCTTTGTCAATATTTCGTACATGAAACGAGTAGGAACAAATAATAGGAATGTTAGAAAATTTTAAAATTGTGATAGATAGATTAGCAGTAGACATGCAGGTATCAGTGTCAGAAGCTGGACACTTTTGGAGCGGTGATTTTAGAATAATATACACAGGGTCGGTAGGAGGAAATTCGGATGCAGGAATTGTTATGAACAAGAAAATGAGGCAGAGTGCAGAATATGTCTTGCAGAAAAGTGACAGGAAAGTTATGATTAGTTAGATCCGAAACCTGTAAACGGTAATAATACAGATATAGGTATGTATGCCCAACATCTAATTATAGCGATGAGGGTAAAAGTTTTTGGGCTTATATCTCCATGCAATAATGCAAATCTAATTAAATCAATTATTAAAAAATGTTTTGCCTTCGTCCTGATTTTTCTCGTGGGTGCTGGTATGCAGTATATTTAGCCGAATATGCTGGTATCGCGTATGGTTCTTCCGCTTCGCAGTGACGAAAGAATGAGGGAGTGTCTTGTGCTAAGTATATTTAGTAACTACGTCACTGGGATAGATAGAAGTAATTAAATTTAAAATGTTTTGGGGTTGCCATATTGTTTGTCGGAGAGTGTATAAAATGCCGTCCATCGCATTTGTTTCAATTTATTTGAAAATCCCGATAAAAAGGTTAACAGACTTGTTGCAAAAGTGGAAAACCTAAAGCAATCAAGTTGACGAGAAATGTTCCCAAACCCATTATAAAAAGTAGATAGCGTTTGGGGTTTTATTTGTACGTTCCCACAAGGGATACACTTTGCATACTTTCGAACTTTGATTGATCACCAATTTCACGGTAAATTAAACCATCGACTTTATATTTCTAAATTTAGTGCGCAAGTTAAATATCAATTACAGTTTCACCTCGACGACGTTCTATCTTTCCCGACATATTGGACCATTTCTTACGGAATTAATCATAACAAAGGGGTATTAAAATAATTGAAGGCTCACCTGATAACTCCTGGTCTCAGGTTTTTGAAACAGAAAATTTACATTTTAGGCTCCTTATAGTCTTATTATTTATAGGTATGGTCAAACTCAGGTTTCCTGCTTGCTGGACGGTTATTCTATCAACATAAATATTACCATATTTTCATGAGTTGAACGTCAGACGGAAAACTTTGGAGTTCAAATTCCAGCAGTGATCGTCACATACTTTCACAGTCAACCGAGCAGTCAACTATGTATCAATAATTTCTCAACGTTCTTTTATCAGAGCGTATAAAGAATAAAGTTAGCAGTCAGCAGAATTTAGCTTTACTAATAGAAAGCTGGGATTTTTAACACTGTCGCTACAGCCCCTTAAGTAAACTATTTTTGATGCTGTCAGCTATTTTGAGACTCAGATTTTATGTCCTTTGATATTAAATGGGCGTTATGTTCCGTCTCTAAAGGGTGCATTTGGAACATTTCTAGCCATTTTCTTTAACGCTCCCTTATCGTAAGTGATGATAATAAAAGTCAGCAGTTATCTCAAAAAACTATAAAAGTATTAATATGCTCAGATAAAATCGAGGATAACATAATAATAATAAAACATTTATTCTGTTCACATACGTACCTACGTACACTTTTTTCACATACAAAACAAAATTAATATAAAATAGTGAATGAAAAAAAATTGCCACATTTGTTGGCCCATATGGCCTTAAATACACATGCATGTATGTTACATTAACAAAAATACCCCGAAACACTATACACAATAGTAATGATCAAGATTACCTACTTGTGTCGTATATTTTATAATGTAACTTGCTAGTTTAATTGAAAACAGTGGGGTGTGAGTTAGTCGACCACTTGGAGTTCACTCAAAAAATATCATTACTTAAACACTACTCTAGAATTCTTTCCATAATGGAGAAAACTACACAATCTAAAACTTAATTAAAACACTTCAATAAGTTTCAAGATTTTTTAATAACTGTAACTTTACAATATTGTTTCGGCTTATCAGGCCATCATCAGGAGTACATAGATTCGATACTAAAATCTGAAGCTTTTCAATTTACACAATGTTGTTTACGATTCAGGTAGCAAAGGGGGAGGATTACAATTTTTGGATGTATTGAAAGGGTGCTTTTTTAATTTCTAAGTTTTCTAACAATGTCAGTTTTTACTTTTTATCAGCAGACTGGAGTATTTTGAAGTTAGATGGCTGAAAGTCATGTTTACTGGAGATGCAGTGTTCACTTAATCCTATATTTGCTCACATGGGATTTCTTGTTTCCTTGTATTAAATGATCTTCCGGTTTGGCCTATACAGGGTGTGAGATTTAATGTGGGTGGAAGATTATTCAGTTATGAGAATTTTAACAAACTTGAATTCATTTCAGAAGTACTATACTCTAAATGCATTCAATCATACGAGGTGTGTCCAAATAGTGTACACTGAATGTAACTTTGATTTCTCTAATAGAAGCAGTATAATTTTATATTTTTTCAGATTCCTAATAAAAATTTTAATGGTGCTTTATTCATAATACTGTATGTCCAAATATCTTTATTATTAGGAAAAATATACCTATTTTGCGAAAATTTGACAGATAAGTTGTACAGTTTACAAATTCAATCTCAAGAATGGTAGCATAAGAAAGAAGGAAATTTTCAAGAAATATACCGGCGATGGTGTAGTTTACTACTGGTTACTCAATTTTTTTTTAAGTTATACTGAGTCCGACCAATAAATAATTATTTGTAGTTGACAAAATTGCAAAAAGTTTTTTTAGACAGAACGGTGTATTTTCTCTTGCGCCACTGGAAAAACTAGAAATGTTGCATAAGAATCACCACGCATTTACAACTGTTGCATAAAGAAATTTCTTAAATATTCAAGGTTTTTTTTAATTTTCGCCTAATTTTGAGAATAATGGAAAAAAAGAAAAATTGGTGTGTCAAATAGTGTTAAATATTTCAGTGTCTAACACAAAATATAAATATGAATTTTTGTCGAGATGAACTTAAACATAAGCTTTACATTTTGGCTGAGAATAATCAAAATGCAGTTCTTGCATAATATCGAAGTAGATCACCTGCCAAGAACTTTTCGTCGATTACAAGAACGTTTTGAACTAGACGGTTCAGTAAAATATGTGAAACGTGTTATACACAGCCCGAAAACTAAAGGTTTGGTTTCCTCGAACAGTCCGTCGCGGAGAACCGACAGTCTGTCGACCGTTCAGGTCGGCGATTTCGGTTCGAGATGGTTTCCTAGAAATATAAAAATATCTAGTTTCTTCCAGTAGCGTGCGTCTACTCTCTTCACCGAAATGGATCCCAGCATGGATAACAAAAAATTGGTTGCACTTTTAATGTTAGAAGAGGAAGAAGACGAGCTGATATTGGCGACATATGTATAAAACTCCAAATAAGACCGTGGATAACTTTCGTGTCGTAGTTCGGAGGGCGTAATCATCTTTACTGTGGAGGGAGGATTGTTTGGCAACGAAATAAAAAAAACTCGTGAATATTTGTTGTTTTTTACTACAAAATTTTTGTAACTTTTACCGTTTACGTTATATAATGGTGGATGTTGCCTTACCAAGTCTATCAAGATTTTATCATCTTCTGCAACAAAAATTTCACCCATTTCAGAAAATTTTGTGTTAAAATCAACGGCAAAACTGCAAACGCGGACTGTCAGTTCAGCCGAGCAATTCGGTTGAAATCAAATTCAACAGATTAGAACTGACGTTTGATAAATTTGTTTTCAAAAAGGAATAAGTTTTGCTCTGTATGAGATATCTAGTGGTGCTGAATTTATCGTTTTTTCTAAAATGGTTTTTATAGATATCATTGGGATCATGGGATCGATGTGAATAGACCTTTGACATCAAAAGTACATCACTTTGAATTGACTGGGCAATTTTATGTTTTTTAAATTGTTAACTAATTCTATGTAGTTTTTATAGTATAGCATATTTTGAATATTTGAATAAATTCATCACTACTAGATATCTCCGAAGTGCCCTTGAAAATTACGCTCCCTCATTAAATTCTGATTCACTTGCGACCAGTATCTGGTATTTTGCCGGTTAAATAAGCCTAGGTTTGTAAACCTGGACTTAAATGACAAAATTAAAATTAGATTTATAAAAAGTCTGAGACTTGAAATGTCGCTTATGTGGTACCACTGGATTTAGAAAATTATGTAGAGTCCAAAAATTCAATAATATGCACGCTGTCCCATTTGAAAATCAAAAGTTGGCACCACTTCCGCCGAAACCGGAAGTGTGAAAATTTCCTTATTTTTGTCAAAACTTGACGTTTATTCAGTACATACGATGTGCCAAGTTGCAAAAATTTATCTTCAAAAATAAAGAGAAAAAATATAGTGTACATTGCTCCTGTTGCACATTGTATACTACCTATATTCGTGCTTAACAGTTACTGAAAGTTACACATTCCTATGAGTTATCCTCATTTGCGTCTATTCACAAATATTTATGACAGTGTATCGGTATCACATACCACAGCATATCATCAAGTGCATTCGTGAACTGATGCGAGGAAAGAATATAAATGAAAATAATTGCTGGAAGATTTAAACGCCCCCGGATATAAGGACTCTTAACGACGTTAAAATTCCACTGAAAATATTTACCCCGAACATTTAAATTGATTGAATAGTAAATAACGTGGTGGGTGGTGCTGCTACACTTACTGGTGATTGATGAAAATTATAACCTAGAGCAGCATCATCATCATAAGGTTCTCAGTCCGAAGACTGGTTGGACGCGTACCTCCATTCTTTTCTATCCTGAGCTAACCTACGCATTTCCCTAAAAGTAGAACATCCTACATCCCTAACTATTTGAGAGCAGTAGTCTAATCTAGGCCTACCCCTACCTCTTTTTATTCCTATCTCTGACTCTAGTATGTCGCGAACTATTCCTTCGTGTCTTAGAAGGTGTCCTACCATCCTATCTCTCCTACTCTTTATTGTTTTCCATACCTTTCGCCTTTCCCCAACTCTTTCTAATACTTCCCTATTGCTAACCTTATCTATCCACGGTATCTTCATCATGCGTCTGTAACACCACAGTTCAAACGCTTCTACTCTTTTTCTATCCGCTTCTCCTATTGTCCAAGTTTCGCACCCGTATAATGCCGTACTCCATACATACGACTTTAAGAGTCTCTTCCTAGTCTCTATATTAACCGTTCTCGAACATAACAGTTGTTTCTTTTTGTTAAACGCAACTCGTCCCTGCGCCATTCTTTGTTTTATATCTTTAGTCTAGAGCAGCATGGGCAAAGTAAATTGTGTAATCACATATTATACCTATTTGATACCCTCGTTTCTCTTACCGAAATCATTGCAATACGAATTTCGAAAATGCAATTTTTGAATGTGAACTGGTATTTTGAACGAATTGGCGCTTCATTTCAAACAAAGTGACTTTTCTTACAGTGTCACCTCTCTGATTTCTTTGAAGTGGACTAGATTGGCAGATGCTTAACAATGACAAATAGTTATACTTCTTTTAACATAAAATTGTAAGTATATACAAAATACTATAAGATTATTTTTCGAACGTCTTTCAGCAGGTATTAATGTTTAAATGGAAAAAAAGAAAAGCCTGAGATATTTCACCCTTGAAGTTCGTTTGTTCAATTTAACGACTTCCATCTTATCTCGAGAGCACAACATACCTCCACGACTTCGAAATATTGTGTCAGATGTATGCCGGAGGATGTTCATTTATTATTCATTTCAGCGAAAGCCGAAGTATACTAATTCACCCCTAATAAATAATGCAATAGAATTTTTTTTCGCGCAACAATTGGCGCTAAAGAAACCCCAGTCGGGTGTTTTAGTAGCTTGTAAGTGTCAAATATAAACCGATTACGGCCGGCGGCGTTATTTTTAGAAATCACAATCTACCAAGTTTCTTCCTTTTCTTTGTTTAGTTTAATAGGTGTGTTTTGAGAGACCAATCTTACAAAACAACCAACTTTATTATTTTATTCCGTCCTGGCGTTTGCAGGAATATTGCTACACAAGTTTCAGGCGGGGGGTGCGAAAGAGGAATATAGAGACAACTCAGACAAGAAAAGTTCGAAACAAAATTTAAGGACTCACGCTATTACCTCTCGCTTTAGTTGAATAGAGCGTAACGTACATACTTTTGAATTTGTAAAGCTAATAAACGTAATGGCAAGGGTAAACTTTGGATGTAGAACTGCGGAATACGTAGGAAGATTATTTGAACAAGTATAACTTGAGAAAGCATCACCATATAAATTACTTTTATATATATTTGAAAAACAACCAAGTAAAAGCCCAGTTTTCTTATTACAATTTACAGTTTTTGAGGTGAGATCCATTATGGTTATGGTGCTTCTCATTAAGCAAAACAAAAAATGCTACTTAGAAAATCTAGTTTTATATATATCTGAAATTTAGCTTCGACACTTTTCGAAATACATATTTGCATTTAAAGATATCAATATAGTATAGTCGAGTATGGTGTGATAAATTTTGTTGCCTTTTTTCACTTACGATGACTAAATAACTCACTATTTACCCACTGATTGCTTATCTTATTAGGAATGCCGAATTCAGAGAAGAAAATGGCAACAAAATAAGTTGCGGCAAACTTGACTAGACGATATGGCAATATTATAAAAGATTTGAAAAAATACGAAAATTCGAATATAAGTTTCATAAGTTTCGGCAGAATGATATACAGGTTGTTCCACTAAAAAAATCTAAGTCACGTTTGCAACTTGTCATATTTAATTTTTAATTGTTTCTTCAACGACAAACTTGAAACCCAAAACTGAAATTTTTATATTGAACTTATTTTTGTAATTTCAAAAATAGCAGAAATAAGAGGGTGGGAGATTTAAGTGAAACACCACGTACCTTAATTAAGTTTCGTACAGTTTTTTGTAAATTTCTATAATGTAAATTATATTTCCATAATGCAAATAGTTATACGTAAGACCCCTACCTATAAAGAGCCGCACGGATCCTTTTGGAAGAAGACATAGGTACAGGAAGGTTACTTCTACTATGCACACCATCGGGATCTCCTAAACTCTAAGAGATTCAGAGTTGGTCAAATTAGACAAAAATGCACATTCTCATGTCTTTTAAGGATCCGAAAGAAATCTTCTTTCCTCTTATTTAAGTAAATGTAATGACATTTGGTAGGTTTACATAAGTGCGAATGGGCTATTCCATGGACGTTTAAAAAATTTATCTGCCTACTAGAGTCAGTCTGCTACATAAAATAGTTAAAGTAATATGTTGCAATTATTCCTCTGATAGGTTTATTTGGTTATCAAATTTCTACTCTTCACCAGAAAGCAGACCTGTGCAAAAAACTGAATTTCGATTCGAATCTATTTTCCTTTTGAATCGATCCAAGAAAAAATTGAATATCTTAGAGACGTAAAATTGCATGAAAAGTTTAGAGTGAAACTTTTCATGGAACTTTTCAGAAAACATCGAAACTTTTCACTAGCAAGAATTCTTGAATTTACATCGTAAGAAGGGAGGAAGCAAGTATTTTGAACATTTGGCGGTTCATGAACCTGTTAATGCGGTGGCTATAAACCAGGCAATTGTATGTCACTTGCAAAAATGTCAACATTGATTATCGTTGGCACCAATCTCAACACACTAGATGGAAAGGTGTGCTATGTTTAATAGAGGAACATGTCGGTAAGCCTCTTCAATGGAGTATGTGTTTGCTCCGAGCAAACGAGTTGCCGCTTCGACATTTGCTGAAAAAGTTGGATAGTCACACTAAATGGCCATATTCTTTCTTCGGTACAGTAGAAAAACAACTGAGCGAGTGTTTGACAAAGCCAGTTGTAAAATTTGAAAGTTTATTACCTGGTATAGTCGTTAAATACCTGAGTTCCGATCAGCAGTACCTTTATAGAATTTGTCGTGCTGTTAGTGCTGGTTATTGTTCTGTCAGCTTAGCAAAGAGTAGTTGAGGAAAACTATTCCATGCTAGGTGGCTGACGACAGTCAACCGGCTGTTGAGACTGCATGTGACTACTGCCAAACCTTCAAAAACGCTGCGTGGTGAAAGTGTATGCACCCATGTGGTTCCTTGTCAAACAGAATCATTTGTGCCAATATTATGCCAGACCATTGAACTGTCTCGGCAATTTCCTGATGCTAAAGAAATAATAGACAAAACGATATCAACGAATGTTTTCTTTGCTTATCCAACATCCAGAGAACCTACCTACTGTTTTCAATGATTTCGGATCGTGAAAATATGAGAAATAGACAATTAGGAATAAAAAGAATTCTCACTTAAGTTAAACAGACCTCAGTGAATTCGTTTCTTCAGAGTGCATACGTCTAAGCACGAGGGGTTTACAACTCAGGAAATGGTTGGGACAGGGTCAAGAAATAGTATTTCCGAAATGGTGAGAAATGGTGGAAATGGTGCAGAAATACTACGAAATAGTCCAGAAATAGTATTTCTTACTCAGAAATAGTAGGAAATACCCAGGAAATGGTAAAGAAATGGTGGAAATATTCAAAGAAATACTGGAAATAGTCTGAGAAATATTGGAAATACTCAGGGAAATACTGGAAATAGTAAGGGAAATACCTAGGAAGTACTGGAAATAGTCGACCGATATTTATAAAACTTTCTACTCTCTCTTCGCGCCAAACGTACTAGTATTAGTAAAAACATTGGCCGGTAGGCCGGTCACGTTCTCCGCGGCGCAGAAGCAAATATGAGGCCACAGTAGACGGCCAATAGCGTGACTTCGACTTGACTCAATTGTTGGCACGTGAACAATATGTAATAAGTTTCTTCTGTAGCAACAGCGAGTGGTAGGGTCATGGTGAGCATTCAAAGCAAATAAAAAATCGAGTAAAAAATGGTATGAACTTTATACCTACAAGTATTCCTGGATTTATTATTTAATGTAAATTGATAGTTGCCATCCTATTTTAAACTCTGAAAAATATTTGTAAATATCCCCGCAAATAGCAGGAACGGTACCAAAATTCATATAAAACGGATAACAATTTTTGGAAGTGAAGAGCTTTTTAAGTGGAGGTTTTAACGATAGACTTTTATATTATTTTAGTTAGGTACTCGTAGGTATACACTGTTCAACAAAATAAAATTTTAGGTATACCGCGAAGTATACTGTCATTTTTACTCGCTTTTTATGCAATTTGTGGACCTATAATTTAAGAAATAGCATTGGACAAGATTGATGCGGGGTGAATTAAACTGAGCCCGAAATTGAGGGGTAATATAGAAGATAATATTAACTACCGTGTCCAAGACCTTGTCACATAATTTATTATGTTTGGAATCTTTCAAATGTTGGAACTCTTGGGAGCGAATATGAACCTCGATATAAACGAATAATGTTAAATTGATAAATTCGGTTTTGATTGATTAAAGTTATGTAATATCTCGGGACTTTGCCCCGATTTGCCGGCTTTTCAGTATCTACTTTGGTCATCTAGAATTGTCAGTATTTAACTGTGGTGACCATTCGCGAATTGCAAGAATATCTAGCATTTTTTGAATACATACTCGAACACATGTCATTTTAGTTATTGTAAATATCGGTAATCATGTTATGTAGGTCTCGATTTAGACATGGCGGCGGCGCGAGAGGTGACATACAATAGCATTGTTATTATGTTTATTGTTTTCGCATTTTTATGAAAACCACGACCGTGGGGGCAAAAAATTCAGTTAATTATGCAAGGAAGGGAAATTAAGTTTTGTCAATTGAGTAACATAATTAGTAAACAATATTTAAATATTAATTAGAGAGGTTATGAAACACACATCCAAACTAGGGAAGAGTTCCTAACGCATCATGCATACATATACGGGGTATCCAAAATTAAGTGTCCACAATTGCTAACTTCGTTATTATTGGACATTCAAGGTCGGTTAAATGGGCAAAGAATTAAGGCCGCATTTCACGTGGCTGGTCTAGCCGAGCTGGTGCCGCCCAGCTGGACCCGCTCGTTTCTGCACTCACACGGCTTGTAAATTTGGTTAATTTTCTATATGTACAGTAAGTAGAGCAATTTTCGTGCCCGACTGCTTATATTCATCAGTAGCCATCTTGAGGTTGCGCAAAGATGTCGAGAAGTGACGATGAATTTATTGCCATTAGCGTTTTTTGTGAAGAATAAAGGCCGCATTTCACGTAGCTGGTCCAGCCAAGCTGGTCCCGCCCGGCTGAACCCGCCGCTATCTGAAAAGCATTGCCGCTTATGGAACTGCACTCACGTAGCTTGTAAACCCGCTTCAGCCCGGCTTGTCCAGCTCGATTTGTAGAAATATACAACTCCGGCGGGACCCGCTCGGCCGGTAATTGCAAATCCACCAATAGATTTGCATTCTTTGAAACCACGTGGATAGTACAGTCCAGATAGATTATTGCGCATTTGCAAGCCCTTCACAATTCATTAATATTTCATGAACCCAGTATCTTTTGCGTTTATATCGCCTTCTATTGCTTACGGTTGATGTTAAATAGTAGATGGCAATAAATTCATCGTCACTTCTCGACATCTTTGCACAACCTCAAGATGGCTACTGATGAATATGAGCAGTCGGGCACGAAAATTGCTCTACTTACTGTACATATAGAAAACTAATCAAATTTACAAGCCGTGTGAGTGCAGAAACGAGCGGGTCCAGCTGGGCGGCACCAGCTCGGCTGGACCAGCCACGTGAAATGCGTCCTTTAGATGGTGAAAACAAAAAAAACAATCGAACATCGCATTTTCGAGATATTCACATAAAATAAACGATAATTTTTTAAATAGGACAACATGTATATTTTTGCATATTTAAACAGAGTATAAAATTGTGTACATGAACATCTATTTGAAAATTAAAAATAACTTGACTTTTGGAGCATAAAAAATGCCCCAGTATCAAGCCCAGTATATCACATCAGGTAGGCCATGAAACTAATTTTGCGTCATAATTATTGTCGGCGGGTGTTAACAGTACATATTTGATTGTTATTTTACTACTTATTTGCGAATTTTAAACATGGGAGCCAACCAAATTTGTTTTATGGACTACCTAACGTGAGACCTAACGTGATACCAACGTCAGCGGGCTGTTTTGATCCTTCAAAACTAAAGTGACCATTTATTAAATACGTCAATGACGGACCCTAAGTAAGGTTAGGTTACAAGTAGGTGTACCTACATAATGAATTACCAACTTTTCTTTTTATGTATATTGAAAAACAAACTTCTTGAAACAATAACAAATAAAAATGAATAAAAAAATATGTTACACAAGAAAACTCAAACAGTATTGTACAAAGACTTCTAGAATGGACCTGGCGTCCTTATGCAATAGCTGATTTTGTTGTGAAGCCGACACGGTCGTGGGTCAGCGGGTCTCGGGGAGCGTTGTTTGTTATTATATTCAAGCAACGGATCAGGCGAATGTTCCGCGATATTCTGTTTCCGTGGCGCCACCTGTTTACTACACAACTGGTCGGCTGCTTTGTTTTGCCTTTTCCACACACAAACGCACAGACTGTGAGTGTTCCTCCTGCTTCAGTCGTAAATGTAAATAGCTAAGTCCCCTCTACAAGTCTTTGGTATTGTATAATAGGTAATATTTTCGGCACAGAACAGGAAGAATATATTCGGAGCGTGTACGAACACGCGTACCTAATAAAAAAGTGTCTAGTCTAGCGTCTAATCCTCCCGCTCAGCTCTAGTCGTCTAGTCTCATTTCACTGTTTTGCGCGCACTGTTTGAATTCGAATCGAAATTTCAACATTAATTACCAATGGTCAATGCAGGACATTTTGACGGACACTTCTCTATGCAGGACAAATAACATGAATAACGGACAGTCCGTCAGAATGACGGACGAATGGTCACTTTATTCAAAACGAGCTTCAAAAGCCATGTTATTTTTAATTTTGGGATAGTTGTTCCATAAGATTTTTTTATTCAGACTTTTATTCTCTTTCAACACTTACAGAAATATATAGGGCGTTCCATTTAAAACATTGTTGTTTGTGTGAATATTACGAAAATGCGATGTTCACCATATTGTTCGTAATAAGAAATACTAATTCCTCGACTAATTCTTTGCCCATTTAACCAACCTCGTAGGTCCAATAATAACAAAGTTAACAATGGCACGCACTTAGTTTTGGACACCCTGACAATTCTTAAAGAAAATGGGCGTTATACTTCAAAATTTAATAAATTGTATAGGGGTTGTTTTTCAAGTAGCGTTTATAATCGTTTATAATAATAATAATAATAATATCTCTACTCACTCCTACTAACCCTAAGATTAGCCCCAGAAGCTACCTATATAGCTTGTGCGAGACGGAGGAGGCGGCATATTACTATTGGCCGCAGGTGCGTCACAGGAACGACCTACAGTTGTTAGTACTCTACCCACCATTTAGTGCGAGAATGAGGAAAACCTGGAAAACCTCATTAGGTAAAGCTGGATAGGCGATCCAAGGCGCGCCCTAGCCACAGCGCAGAAATGAGTCACCCATCCATAGCCAAACCGCGGGCACTGTTGCTGAGCATTAACGACTACTCACTCGCGCATGCCAGCAAGATTCCACGGCTTACGGCTGTGACACATTTATTTTACAATACAAAAATTAAATGTGCAGTAAATTATTTCACAAGAAGAAAATAGATATATGCTATTTTTGTAATAGTAAAAGGCGAGGTAAAAGGTACGAATTGAATGAAACTGTAAAAAAATACTCGGGAACACTGGAAATACTTGGAAATGGTGAAGAAATACTCGGAAATGGTAAAGAAATACTAGGAAATGGTAAAGAAATACTAGGAAATACTCTGGAAATACTTAGAAATAGTAAGAAATGGTGAAGAAATACTAAGAAATGGTGAGGAAATACTAAGGAATAGTTAAGAAATACTAAGAAATAGTGAGGAAATAGTAGGAAATAGTAAGAAATTGCAAGGAAATAGTAAGAAATAGTAAGGTCATATTTGGAAATGGGAAATACTTGGGACAGATTTTTTCCTAGTGGTAAACCCCTCGTCTAAGCATCAAATTACACTGAAGTTATAAACTGTCAAGAATGTGCCATACATAACAAAGCCACCTCTTACAATGAATTTTTAAGGGATGAAGATTTGCAAACGATGCTGAAAGGGAAGAATGCTCTAGTTGTATCCATCAAGAATTATCTTTGTCATACAAAGGCTTCCATTAAGAATCTTCTAAAGTTTATGGTGAAGACTCCATGAACGGCCATATTCGGACAAAGTTGCAAGGCAGGAAAGTTTTGCAATCTTTTGAAAAAAGCGCAATATTCTTCCAGTGCTGAACATTAAACCGGTACATGTTTCCAAAAATTTAAGTATGAAAATGGGAGGGAGGGTAGTGCGGAATTTGCTTCTCCTCGTGGTAAGTTCTAGGGTGATCCAGTATTCACAAAATAATGTGTTAAAGTATTTCAAATATTCAGTGAATACTTTATCATGGAAGAGCTGCTGTATTAAAAATAAAATAAAGGTACTGTAATTTACACCCCAATGGGTATTTTTTCAGATTCAAGGGGTTAGACGTTAGATTATATCAGAAATAAAAAAATCTATGTAATAGAGAGTACTTACCACAGCTTTTCCATACTATCTCCTGTCCATATTCGAAAAAAGAAAAATTTGTTTTTTAGGTCCAAGGGGGCTATTTTTTTTTAATGTAAAAAAACTGGGAACAGTAAGGAGTATCTGACACACCTTTTTCGCACCCAGCCTACTGAGTAACCTTATGCCTTCAACACAGTTTTTGAAACATAGATGGCAGAGTTAAACTTTCCATAAAAACTGGAAAAGTGTCAGCGCCCATTGAAATTTTCATTTCAGATTCACATGAAACTTTTCGTCATTACATCTTTAGAAATGGCACATCGAACTGATTCATCGACCGTTCTTTTTACAATCTCAGTTTAAGATAAACTAAAATATTTTACAAACCTCTTCCCGATGGTCCCATACATCACACTCTTAGTTTGGCCAAGCATTTCAGTTACACCCTGTATAACGGTCTTACAATGTAATATACTATTAAAAGGGAATGAAAGAAGTAGTCCAGGAAACGGCACTGAAATTTAAATTTATATTTGATCACGAAAATAATTGAACGTACATATTTTCCGTATCGAAAGTAATTGCTGGATGAAATTATTGAAACAGGTGATTTGGGAGGGTTTTAAATTTACGGAATTTAAATTCATTTTCCGAATTTTAGTAATAATTTCTTAACCCCCTAATATTGTTTCTACTGCTTTTCTACGTGTCGTTCATTTCACGCATATAGGTACTTTTCGAAGAATATTTTGAAGGTTATTGTGAATAATGTGGCAACATCCCGTACAAAGTATTACAAGTGGAGATTGTGCGAGAAAGAGCGTTCTTTTAGCACGCATATATGTCGAATAATCCTGAGATAACGTGTAAAAGACGCACCCAATATGTGAAAAAAACAGAATCTTAAGTCTTTCATTAAGAAAGTAACCATGTTGTAAAACTTTTAAAATTCACCTTTCACATGGGCCTGTGTAAAAAGTCAATATTTCGATTCGAATCGACTTTCTGAATCGATTCAAAAAATTGAAATATCGACTAGACTTGGCACATGGAATTGACTCACGATTCGATTAATATATTCAAATCGATCATTTTTGCGAATCGAAAATCGATTCAGTATTTCCCGAATCGCACAGGCCTACCAGAAAGTTTTAGTTGGACACACACCTCACTCATTTAATATCCTAAGTTATCCTACTCATTTCTCCAAAAGTGGAACATCCTATATCCACCACTATTTGCTCGGCTTCTACTACTCAACGAACGTCTTTATTTCTGGAAAAATTCAAAGGAAAAGGTTTATTTTTATTATTCCATTTAAAAAGAGAACGGAAAGAACCTCATGGACTGATATATTTGTAGACAGTTTATATAACAAACAAACAATATGATTAAAGATTCAAAAGCAGATTGCCATGTCACCCAGTGACGAGAAACAAAAGGATGTCTGCTTATCATTTCCAGTAATATTGATTCAAAACTAATTATATTAAGGTACAGGCACCCACGATTTCTTGAGAAAGTTCATAGAGGGGATGTAACGGACAAGTAGCAAACTCTTACTCCTTTAAAGAAACTATTTTGGGTAACATTAATTCAGATAACTGTTAGCTAATATTAAAAATACTGCACAATTAGACTCGTTGCTTTTACTAATTACAGGGCCTGCAAACTATTATTTTATTCTAAAGGAAAATAAATTAGCAAAGATTGGAACCCGTTAACATTATGCCAACAGAGAGCGAAGTGATACTATTAACTTTATAATTTTAGATGATTTTAATTGCAACAGGAAAATATAACTCCCATACAATTGAATACATCAGATAAAATAACTTTAGTGTACAGAAGTAAGTTTTCCCTCTATCGGGTTTCCCACTTGTCATGCGCCGCCTTGGCCTTGGGCACCAGTTTTGATCTTTTGATTCGCCGCGGGGTCAGTGGCTCCGGGCGCTCTTTGCTTATTGTGTGTGTCCACCGGGACTCGCTTTCTGGAACCGGCTCTGGAGGTCTCTATTGCTTGTCCTGCAGTCCAGGTAGTTACTCAATTTATAGTTAATTTGTTAATTTTAAAGCATTTGAAGAGGGCACATTATGTATTATTATATTTCCAGGTGAATACACGTGGTTAAGTGGTTTAAGTGATCCGTTATTTAAGTGAAAACCTGCCATCCTCTGGTTTCCCTGTACAACTGGCGCCCAAAAGCGGGACAGAGAAAGTCATTCTCTCTGTAACCTACTATAAATTAAGGAGGATGTACAGATCACCGAATAAAAAAGGCTACTGCACGAGGAGCAGATCGATGAATGTATCTCATTTGGATCAACCATCTTCCCCAGATGACGCGGATGATAGGGAATTGTTGAATGTTGCGGGAGCTGTGTTGCCAGAAGATAACAATGCGAGAAAAGAACCTATAAGTAGAAATTTAAATTTACCTCCAGCATATGAGACTGCTTGTGCTTCGCTTGCTCAAAATAAGAACCTGCCTCCCGTCACAAGTGCAATTCCTACCACTACCGCTGCCGCTATCACAGCTGCTGTTTACCAAGGAGCCGTAAAAAAGGCGACAACAAATCCGCTTTTTTGTGTTTCTGCATCGAGAAATAAAAATGCATGTACTTTAACTAGCTCACTTTTAGGTTCGAATAATGCTAATTTACCTTCGCATGATTTTCCTGTTGATCATGATACTTGTAACTTGCCTAGCGCTTATGTCAATTCGCATATTTCATCTAATGTAGCTGCTAATTATTCTTAGTTGCCGAACGCTTATGCTAATTTGAATATGCCTGTATCTAGTAATGTTAATAGTTCTGTTTCTTCCCCTAGTTACGACATGACGCAGATTTACAGGATTCTGCCTACTTTTGATGGACAAGTAAGGGAGACCTACGGAATTGGGCTACGTCACGTGTTTTGCTGGTCGTCAAGGGTTTTTACTGGGGAGGCAGGAGTATGGGCTGACGCTGTCCTCGACACTTTCGCAAATTTTGAAACATTTAGAGTCGCTTTCTTGGAACATTTTTGGGGATGTCTTAGGCAGTTGGAAATTAGAAGCAGTTTGGAGTCGGGTAAATATAGAGCGGGAGGGGGTAGTTACATAAATTATTTTTTGAAACTGGTTGCTCAGGGCCGGTATCTGACCCCTCCTTATCCTGAACCTTTATTAATAAATTTATTGGCCCGACATTTTCCTTCGGCAGTTGCAGCAACCCTGATCGGCGTTGACTCTGTTTCGGATGCGGTGGCGAGGTTGAGGCAGGCCGATTTTATTGTTCGTCCGCAGTATGAGGCGCGTAATGCAAACCAGGGTTTTCAACAGAGCCGCCCGCGTCCGGCGAGTGGCAACAATATTCCGAACGAGAGAAACCGTATTTCGTGTTTAGACGTTGAGGTAGCGGAAGGGAGCGAATCGGAAAACTTCCGGGCGTCCACCTATTAGGCCCCAAGGTGGACGTAGTCACTGGGGTCGACGTTTTTATTAATTCTAACCCCGCCAATGAGTTACTCGAGAGTGAATGCGATTTTGCCCACGAAAAGGACCCTACTCGTTGCCCAATAATTAAAATTAAGATCTCTAGCATTGAATTGCCCACCTTGGTAGATTCCGGAAGCGAAATTTGTTGCATTTCTCAGGAGACTTTTGATCTAGTGTCTCCGTACATACGGAGCTCGCCGGTCTTACCTGTCCATTTAAGTGCAAACAAAAAAGAGTGACCCACCAAGTATTACTACCTTTGTCTCTGGGCAAGTTGCAAATCGAGTTTGAATTTTTGGTCATTCCGGATTTGATATACCCTGTTATTATGGGAATTGATTTTTTAAGGGCTTTTGGGGCATCTTTGAATCTGAATAAGGGGGAAATAACTTTTCGCGCTGGGAGTGAAACATGTGTGGTGCCCGAAATCAATCCGGAACACTACCTTGCTTCGCCGGGGGTATGCGCGCTTAGGTTATGTGCGGTAAATACGTCGTATCCTAATTATTCCGTGTACGAAGCGGAGCGGCTGGATATTGAGCACATAGTAGCTAATGTTGAATTGGCCCCACCAGAGAAAGAACGGTTCCGCGAATTGCTTTTCAAACATCAGAGAGTTTTCTCTGGTAGACCGGGATTAACGACAGAGTACGAGCATGAAATAAAATTAACCGATACCGCGCCATTTTTTGTCAAACCCTATCCAATTCCGGTAGCGCATCGCGAAGCGGTGGAGAAGGAGTTGGCTCGTATGGAGGCATGGGGTATTATCGAGGCAGCTAACACACCCTATTGTAGCCCTTTAATGACTGTAGTTAAACGGGACGGTAGCGTACGCCTTTGTTTGGACGCGCGTCGCCTAAATCAGGTCACGGAGGACGATAACGAGATCCCGCGACCAATTGAGGAAGTTATGCAGGAACTGTCAGATGTCAGGTACATGTCTTCCATGGATCTGACCGCCTCTTATTGGCAGATTCCCATTAAACAAGAACACCGTCGTTATACAGGATTCCGGGTCGGATCGCGAGTATATCAGTTTAGGGTCCTCCCCTTTGGCTTGAAGCCCGCAGTCGCCAGCTTCACCAGATGCATGCGCAAAGTACTGGGCCCATTCTTCTGGAATTTTGTCAAAATTTATGTTGATGACATGTTCGTCAAATCCTCGACGTTTGAGGAACATATTCGTCATCTGGACCTCCTACTTGCGCGCTTGGACGAGGCGGGCTTTAAGTTGCGTCTCGCTAAGTGTTCCTTTTTCAAAAAGGAAATGCGAGTCTTGGGGTATACGCTCAACGCTGAGGGTTTACGAACGGATAGCGATAGGGTACAGGCCGTGAATTCCTTCCCTGTTCCTAAAAATAAAAAACAACTGCAGGCTTTTTTGGGGTTGGCGAATTTTGACCGCGCTTTTGTGGAAGACTTTGCTGCCACGACGGAGCCACTCGTTTGGCTCCTACGGAAAAAATCTAAGTGGGTGTGGGGTCCGGAACAGGCCGCCGCGTTTGATGATATTAAGACTCGGCTAAGTAAGGACATTCTTTTGCATCACCCCGATTTTGAACAAACGTTTTACGTCCAATGTGACGCGAGTGACGTGGGTCTGGGCGCCGTGCTCTTCCAGCGTGTCGGTGACCGAAGGCGGACGGTCGCTTATGCCAGTAAATTGCTGTTACAGAGGGAGCGGCATTATTCCGTGCCGGAAAAAGAATTCTTGAGTGTAGTTTTCGCGTTGAGGAAGTGGCGGACGTTCTTGTTGGGCCGGCCGTTTGTGGTTCTCAGTGACCACAAGTCCTTGTCATACTTGCGAACTTGTAGGCTTTTATCTGCGAGAATAACTCGTTGGGCGTTAGCACTGCAGGAATATTCTTTTACAATAAAGCATATTTGGGGCACTGACAATCTCGCCGCCGACGTGTTATCGCGAAACCCGTCGCGCCGTCTTCCTGTGCCAAATGACGGATGTTTCCGGATCCTCGCGTTGAGAGGAGGAAATTTGTTTCGGGTGTTGATGCCTTCAATGTCCGAGAAACAACGTGAGGATCCGAAACTTGGGGCTATTATTCGGGGCCTCCAAAACAACGTGAACCCACCGGATAAGTTTGTTATGTATAGGGACCTGCTCTTCCTAAACGGAGACTGTGAGTCTCCCAGTTTATTGTGCGTTCCCGCGGAGCTTGTGCCGGGTTTGATTGATGCGTACCACGAGGAATTCGGGCATTATGGCGTATATAAGACGTGGTGCGCGATGCGACGAGACGTATGGTTCCCCCAAATGCATGCCGCTGTTAAGAAACGAATCAAATCGTGTAATATCTGCCAATTCGCAAAATTATCCCGCATGCCTAAACCTGAACTGGAGTCCATTTTGCCGGAGTGTCCGAATGAGCTGTTGGCGGTCGATATTTATGGTCCATTGCCGCGATCAACGGGAGGGACCGCGTACCTCTTTGTCGCTCTCGATGTATTTTCTAAATTCGTGGCACTTTATGCTTTGAAGCGCGCTAATACCACTGCAATCTTGAATCGCCTACAGCAACAGCACTTCCCCAAGGTGGGCAGACCGGCTCGTATTCTTAGTGATCAGGGCACCCAATTTACTTCTCAAAAATGGAGTACCGTTCTCAAGTCTATGAGCATTCAACCGGTTTTCTGTTCGGTACGACACCCCCAGGGAAACCCCTCGGAGAGGGTGATGCGGGAGTTGGGCCGCTTGTTCCGGACATATTGCCACAGCCGCCATAAATCTTGGGCACGCGAGGTTCCTCGTTTCCAGGAGTTCATTAACAATATAACGCATGGGTCCACGGGGTTTGCTCCGGTTGAGCTCCAGTTCGGGATTGCGCCGAGGTCCCCAGTGCGAGAAATGTTGGATTATCCCGGCTCAGCGCAGCGGGACGCTCATGTTCGACTTTATTTAGCTCGTGAACATTTGAAGTCCAGTGCGGTGAGGCGGAGGTCTCGTTTCCCGGGTCGTCCGGGAACGGAATTCAAGGAGGGGGATTTGGTCCTGCTGCGCGCGAATCCTGTATCTTCTGTTGCGGCTCAAGAAACAAAGAAATTCTTACTCATCTATGAGGGGCCGTACAAAATTAAAGAGGTGGTGAACCGCATGTCGTTTGTCCTGGTCCACCCGACTACAGGCCTGCCGCGGGGTCTGTTTCATAAATCGCACTTAAAACCCTTTTCTTGCAGTCCCCCGGGTCGTTGGGTTGCCTGCAATGGGGGGGCAGATGTACAGAAGTAAGTTTTCCCTCTATCGGGTTTCCCACTTGTCATGCGCCGCCTTGGCCTTGGGCACCAGTTTTGATCTTTTGATTCGCCGCGGGGTCAGTGGCTCCGGGCGCTCTTTGCTTATTGTGTGTGTCCACCGGGACTCGCTTTCTGGAACCGGCTCTGGAGGTCTCTATTGCTTGTCCTGCAGTCCAGGTAGTTACTCAATTTATAGTTAATTTGTTAATTTTAAAGCATTTGAAGAGGGCACATTATGTATTATTATATTTCCAGGTGAATACACGTGGTTAAGT
The DNA here is from genome assembly GCA_963966045.1 of Xestobium rufovillosum. Classification (NCBI taxonomy): domain Eukaryota; kingdom Metazoa; phylum Arthropoda; class Insecta; order Coleoptera; family Ptinidae; genus Xestobium; species Xestobium rufovillosum. The sequence continues at coordinate 20,486,490 of OZ014496.1, forward strand.
GGTTTAAGTGATCCGTTATTTAAGTGAAAACCTGCCATCCTCTGGTTTCCCTGTACATTAGTTTGTTCACGCAACGAATTTACTGCCTCTCTACACTGCGTTGTCTTCGGTACGTGCACGCGTTGCAATAATGTTTAAGTAGATCATACATAGTCCAGTAAAGTTCCAATAAATAAACTATAACAAAAAATTCCATTAATAATAAATAACGGCAACATTTAAATCAAAAGGGTTACTGCTCGAATAAAATTGAGTGATATTCAATTGGCCCGCAATAGCTTTTTTAAATAAGCGACATCTGGATCATTACTGAAACCGTATAAACCAGCATTAATATAAATCAAATGTGAAGGGATAAACAATGATAAATGTCCTAGTTCGAGAGGATGCCACACAGGTTCATTTATTAACTACCGTCACTCTCGACAGAATGGGTATTTAGGAATACAAAAAATCGCCTGTTCTCCTTGAATTAAGAAGTTAGTCTGTATTATTATTTATTAACTGCATTGTGATATACAGGTGATCCAGAAATAAATGCTGAAATTGTGTGGCGTGAAAAGTGAGTATAGATGATTATTTTTTGACAACACACCTAGTTCCACTGAGGCGTGGCTTACGACGCTACACGCAATAACTTAAGACGGCATTAATTTATCGTAGGCGGCATAGCTGTTTGAAGTTTGTTACGCAAACGTCAAATTAAAAGATATACTCGTAGACCGTACATAAGTCTGTTATCGTTGAAAATGGAACAATTTGGCTAGCAAGAACGACATGCACTTGAAGATATTGCACGCAGCGTCGTAATGACACCTCAGCGGCACCAAGAGTATTGGAAAAGAATAATCGTCTATACTCACCTTATCAAGCCACAAAATTCCAGAATTTATTTCTGAACCATCTGTATGACGCACATGCTTTATCGCAGAAAATCCCGCCATTAATAAGTACAATTTCAGTTTAAAACTGAATGTTTGAGCAATTTTTAGAAATGCATTCCGATTCACTTGAGAATAACTGAAATTATTATTTATACCTAACGAAAAAACGTTTTGGACTAAATTTGAAGAGAATTTAATCCACTTAATTGTCATAATACCTATTTTTGGTCTAGGAAAAACGGGAAAGGTGATATTATAAAAAACTAATTTTGTGGGCCATTTTTTCAAGATGGCGGCGCTAGCAGCCGTGCTACAAGGTCGCAAATTTTTCGGGGTAAATTTCCATTGCCTGGGTTACTGCCCAATATTGAACCAATAAAATGGTGAATACACTATACAGGGTGTCCCGGTGAAGGTGGAAAATCTCTCGGGTGCGTATACTTAGATTATACGAAAATAATACCCCAAGTTCATATAAAGTTTTTTCCTACAACCTTCCCCTGCCGAGATATTCTCCCTTAAATTGCAGAAATAAAAATCGTTTTATTTACACAAAATTTATATTTTTAATTGTATTTCGATAATTTTCTTGGTGACGTGCGTAGTGATTGAATGTCGATAAAATAATGCGACCCGTTTTTGGATAGTGCATCAGGGGAACAAGGGGTGAACTACCCCTTACCTTCTTAACCTCATATTTTTAAGGGCCTGGAAATTTTTAATTTTTAACCGCATTTTTTGTTTCCCCGGATATTTTGCTAATAAAAAGTTACTCTTGTTAGGTTTCGCTAAAATGAAGCGTTTTCGAGAAAATAAAACTCAACGAGCAAGAGGTGCAGTGTTTCGTTTTCATTTTTTCTGGCATTCGAAAAACCGAAAGCAATTTTTTAATGTAAATTTTAACTACCTTTCGCAAACTGTTAAGGTTATTTTTGTACGACGATTCGTCTGTTGTCTACATCGCCAATTTTTATTTTTTCTTAATACGGACCTGTACAATTTCTAATGAATTTCAAAAGAAATGGCTAATGTAGGGTCAAATCATACTTAAAAAATTCTTAAGAAATAATTTATTGAAAGAACTTTCGATTTTTTGATATCTTTGAAAATAATGCCAGAAAAAATAAACACGAAAATCGTAGAAACACTGTACCTCTTGCTCGTTGAGTTTTATTTTCTCGAAAACGCTTCATTTTATCGAAATCTAACAAGAGTAACTTTTTATTAGCAACATGTCCGGGGAAACAAGAAATGCTGTTAAAAATATCCACTCCTTTAAAAATATGAAGTCAAGAAGGTAAGGGGTAGTTCACCCCTTGTTTCCCTGATGCACTATCAAAACACGGGCCGCATTATCTTATCGACATCAATCACTACGTACGTCACCAAGAAGATTATCGAAATACAATTAAAAATAAAAATTTTACATAAAGTAAGCGATTTTTATTTCTCTATTTTAAGTGAGAATATCTTGGCAGGGGAAGGTCGCAGAAGAAAACTTTATATGAACTTGGGGTATTATTTTCGAGTAATCTATGCGCATCCGAGAGATTTCCCACCTTCACCGGGACACCCTGTATAGAATATCTCCTAGTCTTCCGTATTATTCAATTTCTAAATTATAATTTGCTACAGGAAACGACAAGATAATTACCGACAGTTATCGACGTGTAAGGAACCAAAAGAAAATGCCTGTGACGGGTTAGCGATGCGCGCGTGACATTTTAGACTACAAGCAGTGAGGTAATAAGTATATTTCTGCAGGTCGGAACGGGATAAGTGTTTGATGTTTTATCTGTTTTCACAGGTGTATCCCTAAAATAAATGCATGCACACCCCTCGTTACCGAGTTAATAACTCTTAGGTTATGAATATTAAACACATTTTATTGTAGTTTGCTTTAGTACAGTGATGGAATGTTGATGCGTGTTCTCATTTCTTTTGGTGTGAGATGAGGAGGTTAGGTTTGCCTCATTCGAAGAAAATGATTAGTCTTAATAACAAAACTGTTTAGATTTCATACATTTTTGTAGTTAATATTTTTACAGTTTTCAAGTCTGTGCATATACATATACTGGTTTTACAGGAGAAGTACTTAGATCAAAAATCACACTACGCGAATATCAGAAGTATTTGTCTAATTTACTGTTTTTTAGGTAGGTCTGTTTATTAATGTTCCGGCAAATAAAAAGAACGTTCTTTTTAACTTGATAATGCATAATGTATCGCCATCTGCCAACTCTCTGCGCTGCTGCTAATATGAATAAAGTGAGCATAATTATAACATTAATCGTCTTAATGTTTAACAGCGTTTTCATGCGAGTATTACCGCCTCCTGGGCTTTCTTATAAACAATAGCCATATATTAAAAGAACAAACTGTTCACGATAATTCCAGGAAGGTCAGGTTTGCACACTAAAGCAGCGAAAATGAGTCGTCGAGAATGTCAGCAAATTCTTTACGTCAATGAACCAAGCTAACGCTAATCGCCGCAGTAACGGCTGCAATATACGTGTAGCACGACGATATCGCTAAAATTATGGGACATCTACTGCTCAGATGTAAGTTAGAACTGAGGCTAGAGAGTGGCACGCAATTATGAGACTCTTCGAAACAAGAAAGACGTGCTAAGAGCACTGAAACGTAATATACTTTGTTCGTTCCCTAGATCCGTCTCGGCTGCAAATGCCTAAAAGCCTGTCTCTCGAACTGGAGAGACACTTCCTAGAAACAAAAAGCAATAGGACGTGCAAATAAGAAGGCTCTGGCGCGTAACGCAGGGAAATTCAGAATGATATTCGCGTATCTCAGAAGTTATGAAGTTCATTATGTTGTTACTAAATTTAGACTACAGGCACTTAGTTGATATTTTTTACTGGATGTATGAACTTAGAAGTTTCTTTGTAGCAATCTTTGTATCTCAAAGGGCATGGTTTACATTCATTTCTATTATATGTACAGTCGGTTGTTTTTCTAGATTTATTTTCTTCAATTTAACACGCGACGTTGTGACAAGGGAGGGAAGAGTGTATCAATATGTATTGGAAAAGAATAAAGTAAACTGAAGGTGACATAATACGTATGTGCGTACCCCGTACCGGTTAAGTTTCCACGTCCGCGTGATGTGACGCGCCGAAGACGCCAGACGCCGTCGTCGAAAAATAACCTAAAATGGCCTAATACTGTTAAAAGAACCAAAAAAACTGATGTCTGTTTACAACAAAAATATTAATAATGTAAGTTCGATTTGAAATGGGCGTTGCACTACTTCTCCTGCTTATTAAGTATCAATGTATGTCTAGTGATCGGGTTGTATTTTTATATGCAAGGAAAGAGGTTAGAGAAAAGAACTCTCACCAAAACTTTCCCCTTGCAATTTATGACTCTTTTATCGCCTAAGACTATTGCCGATTGGTTCGCAGGTGCAGTGACAGATACTTATCAAGTCCACGTGGACTGGCGGTACCGTACATAAAAGATTTCTTTGTAGGTATTTTTTATGATCATCAAATGGAGGGTGTTACTAGAAAAGGAACCAAGCGCCATTTAACAAATTATGGGAAAATTGACTCAAAGTATCCATTTATTTATAAACCACATCCGAAATTTTTAAAATGTTTTTTTACTAGTTTCGAAGTATTATTTTCTAGGTTATCTACCAGTCACATATTACTTGTAAATTTAAAAAGACATTTTTTAGTCCTTGGCCTTGGTTCCATTTCTAGTAACACCCTCCAAATAGAGTATTGGGTCTTGGATAGATGTAATGAAAGCTACAACTTACAGGGTAATTTTAAATCTGAACACATTGGGATCTCCTGAACTATCTCAGACATAAGCTTGATTTAATTAAACAAAATTTCTATCAGTACGGGGTGAACACTGAACACAGCAGTTTTAAACCAACAAAATATTCCATGATTTAGACTTAGAGGATACGTACCTATGTACAACAGAAGTGTCGAATTTGATAGCTCTGTGATATTAAATTTGTGAGGTTTCTTGCTATATAAAAAATGTCAATAAATTCGATTTCTATTTAGGTACTCAAAGTAATAGGCATAGATCTGATTTTGTATTTTAGAGCAAATTTATGTACCTAGGTAATTTGTTTTTCCCATACAACAACATACAGCATAGTAGGCCGGAAACTTTACAATTGTGTTACCCGTGCGCTAAACTCGAAACTGTGCTGTAATATTTGAAAATCGCACAGGTTCATCAAATTTTGTGGGCAGCTTTGAGATCTTGACGTTTACTGAATAAATATCCTGTCGCCGCCTCGCACGCCTCGTGCAGAAATCACGTGAATGAAGGCATATTAAGGAGCTTCAAATTGTAAAACTTTTTTCCCATTTAAACATGTTTCTATCTTTAAAGATAAGTGAGATAGCAATGCTGGCGAGGGTTTTAAAATTTAAAACACTGACAGAACAAGTAAGGGTTTTTTTACCGGGTTTTATCTATGCGGACAACAAAATATGTACTGGAACTGCACATTCTGAAAAATTAATTCCCCGGGGTGGTGGCTTTATAATAATATTTCCAAAGAGTAAAAATTATAAATCCTCAACTTTTATTACCCAAGCGGCTCTGTAAAGAAATATTTACAAACACCGGGCCGCGCTTGACATGCCGACAAGCAATAGATGGGCGGAGTTACATCTTTCGATCCGTCCCGTCGTACCACAAACCACAATTGATTTCAGCGAATTTTGCTGGAATATTTGGAATTTGTTTTCCATTTTTTGACCTTATTTTTAGAGATTTTTGAAAACTCTGGGAAATTTGATGTAAACCCCATAGTTTCCAATTTTTTAAAATTTGTTTTTGTTTAAGGTCTTACAAACAATTTCAAAAAAATATATCTACCTTTGTCCATGTAGACATTTTTTTTCAAGTATTTTCACTCAACTTTGGAAGGTTTTCGATGAAAAATAAAGTTTAAAAATGGAGAAAACGATTTCGTGACCGGGCATCTAGCCTTAAGATAGTAAATTTAAAGAGTAAAAAGATGTGTAAGAAAGTGTGTCCAATTTTAACATGCAAGGATTTTTTCCTTTTACCCTTTTGGTGTGAAATTAACAAGAAACGTGTCGATGTACATCATTTAACACTTGACTACTAAGTCCTTTTACCAAGCATCCAAGCATATTTTACACATTAAGATTTTAAGGTGTAAATTTTTACCCCCACATCAATCGTTGACTTGTTCCTGTTATGACGAGTCTAGCGTCAGTCTCAGTTCTTCTGCAACTAGTATAGTGAGTGAGTGCGTGCACATATGCAGCATATTTCCTATTCTATACTTGATAAATGATCCGAATGAGTAAGGCTTACGCAGATAGTAAATTTTGACAACTGTAGTAGAAATTTCAATCCTGCTCGTTTCCTCAATGTGTCGGAGCAAACTGCCAACATCCTCACAAAATGACGAACAACATTTATTCCCATACAGACCCGGGATAATTAATTGTTCAGACAGTCCCAAAATTAAATAAAGCGTAAAACCGAAACAATAACAACGTCAGTTATATCTTAACACCATTCACGATTACTCGAGGAATGGAAAGGCAAACAGAACTTTCGTCAGTTATTTCCTAAACCGTCCGTTTCAACTCATGAATAAGTAATACGCCAAATTTAGGTTAAACGGTTCCTTTTTACTCCTTCACCCTATGCCGGAAGTGTACTCTCGTTTAACTAACTGCGATGGCAATAACTTAGAAGCCTGTAAGCTCGTAAAACGGTCTTCTTACCTGAGCGTTTCCGCGCGGCGTGGGAGTTTATGCAATGACCGGCAAACTTTATGTCTCCCAATAAAATTTCAGAAGTGGCAGACCATAATCGATGTTCTGTGTCAACAGGACTCAAACTTTTATTTCAAACTCAAAATACATGTGTAAGGAAGATGTTTAATATCATAGTTCATCAATGTTCCAAAGTGAAAGTTCTTCGGAACTTTTCTTATACACTGTGCACAAAAATTATCGCATCACCTAACGTTCGCTTAATATTCTTCAAAAACTAATCTAAGGAATACACACGTGTATCAAATGGGTTCACAGGTTTAAAGTAGTGTTAATGGAATGTAGTAAAACGTTCAGAGTCAGGTTTGGTAGACGTAATTACAACATAAGTATACAGGTGTAAAAAATTATAAAAATGTTTATATGACAATTTAGGTAAAAGACTGCAAAGCAATTATGAACAATAATTTTTATCAGAATATCGGTTTTTAATATAGAGTATTTCCCCCTTTTGCTCTTATCACAGCTTGCATTCGCCTTGGCACACCATCAAAAAGATTTTGCACATAATTGCTGATTCATATTGTTCCAAACTAACGCCCAACTCGTTTTGCAGATCTTGTAGGGTTCTGCGTGGAACTTGTTGCCGAATTGTCCATCCTATATGGTCCCATACGTGCTCGATGGGATTGAGGACCAGGCTGCGCGCAGGCCAGTTCATTCTGACAATTAACATCATGAAGATAGTCGTTTACTATTCTGGCTACGTGTGGTCCTGCATTATTGTTCATAAAAGTCAAATTGCCACCTACAAAAGGACCATATGCGACCACATGGGGTTCATGAATGTCCTTCATGTATCCATCGACTGTCAATCTTTCGTCATTCACAGCCACTCGTTGCTCTCATGAATATAAATCCCCCCCCCTTATCATGAACGACCCACTTCCAAAATGTTCTTTTTGTCGGATGTTACAGGTTCACCCGGCCGTCTGAATACCGGCATACCTCTATCTACTTCTGGCAAACTGTAATCGCGCAATTCGATGTTTTCTGGTGAGGCATGGACCAGAGGCAGGCAGTATATTCTCTCCTCAAAGACGGTTTCTGATTGTTTGAACACAAATTTCAACATTTTGAGTGGCTAAGAGATCATTCTTGAGCATTCGAGCAGTACAGTGGCATGTTCTTAAATTTGTAACTCGCAAAAACAGATCGCCTATAACAGTGTACTTGCGACTCTGTCCCTGCCTTTGGGAAAATTCTCCAGTTTCTGTGTAACGCCTAATAACTCTGTTGCACACCCAATGCATTAGCCACATACCGTTGACTTCGTCCAACTTGAACCAAAGTTACTGCATTCACGGCTTCTTCTTCGGTCAAATGATGGGTTATACGCTGACGAACATATATAGTGAACAAATAACCACTAAATTAATTTGCAACTGATCTATTTTAATAAGGCAGTGCACAATTAGAATAATAGTTTCGCCTAAATATTAAATATTGCCAGTTTCGCCGCATTTCGTGTAGCGAAACTATCATTCTAATTGAGCGCTACCTTACATTCCTTAGGCTCGCCGAGATACCGTGGTCTGACTTTACTTGTTAACGTTTAATATAAATGAACTAGGTAAAACAAAGAATGCTGTTTGCCGGGGCTCTAGATATCTTATAGAAGCAACCACCTTGAAAACATACAATAAATCATTTTGACAAAAAATGGAATATATTACCAGAAGAATTCGGAATGCTACTGATGCGATAATTTTTGTGCGCAATGTACAGTAGTGGCCATAAATATAGCAACTTCCTGAAATTTCGAATTTAATTTTTTTTTCTAAGCAAAAATATTCTTTTTATTTACTTTTTGTTCTTAAAATACATACACATTTCTAGTACATAATGCGTATTTATGTGTAATTAAAACAAGTATTATTTTTAATATTTTTTAATTTTTGTGTTGGACATACATAATTATAGCAACTACGGAAAAAAAATTTTTTTGCCAAGTATTAATTAAAAATAACAAAAGCGTTTAATATTTTGTATAATAACCTTTATTTTTAATAACCTGGGCACATCGCTTGGGCATCGATTCTATTAATTTAGTAATGTATCCATCATCAATTATTTCCCAAGCATTTTCCAGTGCAGTATAAAGGTTTTCCAAATTAGTATAATTATTTCCTCTAATTTTGCCATCCAAGTAATCCCACAAATTTTCTATTGGATTTAAGTCGGGTGACTGTGATGGCCATCGCTTAATTTCGAAGTGTTGCTCCACTAACCAATCCTGCACAAGTTTCGACGAGTGTTTCGGGTCATTATCTTGCTGAAACACACAACTTAAAGGCATTGTTTCGTCGATGTATTGGACCAGATGGTATTGCAAAATATTTTAATACATGAATCGATCCATTTTACCATGGATTCGACAGATTGGGCCCATCCCAAACTTAGAGAAACATCCCCAAACCATAACTGAACCACCACCGTGCTTAACAGTTGGACATGTGCACTTCTTGTCAAATCTCTTGCCCGTTGGTCGTCTAACATAGAGTAGCCCATCACTTTTAAACAAATTAAATTTTAATTCATCGCTAAAAACTACATTCTTCCAATTTTCTGGGGTCCAGTTAATATGATCTATTGCGAACTGGAGACAGGCCTTCACATTTTTCTTTGACAACAGCGGTTTCTTCGCTGGTCGGCGACCAAATAACCCGCCGTCGACTAATCTCCTTCTTATTGTACGAGCACTAACATCTTTTGATCCAATTTCCTCCAATTTTCCAAGAATTTTGGAAGAGGACAGGAATGGGTTTTCTTTCGATATTCTTAACACGTGTCGATCAAATCTTTCAGAAGTTTTTCTTGGTCTTCCTGGATTTGGAATGGGTTCAACATAAATAGCTTCAAAATTCTGGACACAACGGATTTATTTAAATTAAAACTTCTTGAAATTTCAGCCTGTTTGACACCGTTTTCATACTTTTGTGTAATAAGGTTCCTAATTTCAATTGAAACTGTTTTAGCCCGACCCATTTTTTAGTTACTAACCAGAAATAGTGCCAATGCGATAAATACTCGGGATAAGTACAACTTAACTGGCGTTTTAATTACTTTAAACTTATTTTTATGACAGTTGTTGCTATATTTCTGTCCAACAAAAATTTGAACAAATGCTGGGATTAATTTGTTATTCACAGATCTCTAATTTTTATTGCAGGAAACACTTACCATAGAAGCAATGTGAATGCTGGAATGCATTTCTAATCTTAAAAATAATGTTGTTTAATATAACATTGATTTTTTAAAAGTTGCTATATTTATGGCATACGCTAGAGTGCGCCAATGGCTGCCAACTGACGAAAAAGCCCTCAAACCTTGACATTTTATTACCTAACCTTTAATGAAGTTCCCACGTGCCACTTCAAGAACAACTGTTGAAATTAGAGTTTCCAGAATTAGAGACCTAATTAATTGAGTAGTTTGCCATTCACAAGTTCAGTTTTCAGAGTTAATAACAGGAATAAAATATTAATAACGGTTGGGATTAAAACAGGAATAATTGAGAACGATATTAAATAATTCTAAATATGATAATCGGTCTTGGTAGAATTTTACGGTGCATCCTGGAAAGAACTAAAAGGTGGAAATCTACTTTTCGAAGAAAGGAGAATAAAACAAGTACAAAAATTTGAATAAAGAAAAAACTGCAAAGGATAGACAAGACAGCTGAAAATTATAATCAGACCATAACAATAAAACTATGAATCAGTGAGACTTTGTTATACAGGGTGATTTTTTTTTGTGGTGCTAACATGGCTATCTTTTTAATCTTAATAGATGCAGGTTCAGTTAAATGGGAAAAAAGTTGCGTCTATTCAAGCACAAAGAAGTGCCGTTTACAGAAGTTGATTATCTCTTTTCGTTTTTGAGATAATCGAAAAAATTAAAATTTTGGCTTTTACATTTGTGTTCATATTTTCCTTATTTGGCATTCAATCTTAATCTGCAAAAACTTTCTTGGGGCGACTTTTCATCTTCTTTCCATTTGTGGTAGCAGAAAGTACCTACCACGTTTTGTTTCTTCAGAATCATCATCAGGTTCATTTCTTCTTATGGCGCCATCTTAGATTTTTCCACGATGAAATAGCCCATTTTTTTCTGAATAAAATGATAGTTCAATTGTGATTACATGGAAAAACCACTTTTATCATGTTTTATTAAAATTCTGGGCCTAAATGCGACTTAAACATACAAATATGTTATATCATTTTATTAAGAAAAAAATGGGCTATTTCATGGTGAATAAATCTAAGATGGCGCCATAAGAAAAAATGAACTTGATGATGATTCTGAAGAAACGAAACGTGGTAGGTACTTTCTGCTACCACAAGTGGAAAGAGGATGAAAAGTCGTCCCAATAAAGTTTTTGCAGATTAAGATTGAATGCCAAATAAGGAAAATAGGAACACAAATGTAAAAGCCAAAATTTTAATTTTTTTCGATTATCTCAAAAACGAAAAGAGATAATCAACTTCTGCAAACGGCACTTCTTTGTGCTTGAATAGACGCAACTTTTTTCCCATTTAACCGAACCTGTATCTATTAAGATTAAAAAGATAGCCATGTTAGCACCACATAAAAAAACACCCTGTATAAAAGAGCGGCCGGATCTGCTTGTACTCCGCTGAGGCAGTCTTTGACGTCCAAGCCTAGAGAGAGACATAAAAAGTCGTGCTCACTATTTTGAGTCAACATCTATTTCAAGACGTAATTAAATATGGGGCAACATTCTGCTTACTTTTGTGTATAGTGTAAATGAGATTACATAAATTGTAACTAGTCGCACAGGTTTCAAATCGTTTTTAAATGTTATGCGATTACAATCATTCAGTAGTTATCTTTGACGTTGAGTGAAAAAGTAATAAAGAAAGAAGCACGATTCGCATTAGCAAATACAACTACTGACGAGGAAAGTTTTAGAAGTGACCTCCAAGACAGTATCAACCTTAACATCAGTTTAAGAATGACTACACAGTTGGAAGAAGAAGTCGGGAGACTTAACAAGATAATTCAGGAAGCGGTCACAAACAATTCCAAGGAAGTTACCCATCTAACTAATAGTCTAGGAAAAAGGAAGGCCAGAAGAAAATGGCAGCAATCGGGGGATCCATCAGATAGATCAAGTGACAAAATATACAAATGTACCACAGACTGGAAAATCAAACTGAATGAGCTTAAATCCACTCACGTAAATTTCACCAATAAATGATTGATTAACCCACCAACACTTAATATTTGCGGCACCGTAGTACCCTACGAAAACAATGCTGAGTATCCTGGAATTGCCCTGGAAGTAAAATTGCGCTGGAAAGAAATTCTCAATTGGCAATATATTATAATAAAATTTTTATTTATATTTACATTATCAAATCGATATGGGGTTGTACTAAAGAGACGAACATAAGAATTAGGGTTGTGCATTTCTCGTCTCGATTCTCGCCGAGATCGAGAGTGAATGAAAATCTCGGGTGCGAGACCGAGACGAGAACTGTCCAATGAAATCGAGATCAAGACCGAGAGTCAATTGCACGAGATCGAGACTCTCGCTCGAGAAATCGTCGAGAGTCTCGATTTCTCGACATAATTTTTTTGATCAATGTTATTTTTCTGTATTTTTGCCAAGAATAATAGGTGATAATTAATAATACTAAACTAAACCGTTATGTGAGAAAATTATATTTATTTTTGTAAAGCAAAATAAAGGAGCTTCTAGAAAATAAACTTAAAATAAAATCGTAGTAACTGCATAATTAATATCCTCGTTAATATGCCAACAAAAATACTTATTTGGAAAATAATAAATTGATAAAAATATAATGTAGAAACAGTGCGAAAAATGCTGTGTCCGTTTTTCTTTAATTTCCAACGGATGCAAATAGGTAGGTAAGTGTCATTTTGTTAGATTTTCTAAAATATAATTGTGAAGTTTTCCCGAGTTTTCCCCTTGATAACTTTTTCGCAATAACTCAGTTTTACTTAATTATTGCGTATTTCAGTCACTAAAACACAAGAAACGTTGATTTAAACACGATATATGTACAATACGTACATTTCAGTGCAAAAACAATACATTACAGAACAACTCAAAAAACAAAACTTAATCCAATATTTACGGTTCGCGTGTGGTTTTACTAATAGAGATGGAAAAATAAAAACCCTTTCCACAATATTTCAGGACATTGAAGTGTACTAAATACGTATTTTGGCATTTTTACTGGCGAAATGCGTTTTTAGTACAACTAAATTTTGTGAAATATAATATTTCAATAATTGTGGTAAGGGCTTTTATTTTTCAATTTTGAAAACTGCATCCCATTCGCTTATAGAAACTTTTACAAAGGCATCTTATTTTAAAATCCAACTTTAACACAATATTCAATCGTTCAATCTCGAAAAAGAAAAGGTAGGTAAGTATTTTGTTGCAACCTATGGTTCACTTAATAAGAACAGATCTGCGTCATTAGGCCCAAAAATGTTTTTCAATTCATAATTAGGAGAGTGGTATTTTGATTGGATCATCATGTACCTTTTTATAAGACGTTCTGTTAAAAAAGGTTTTGAATATGTATTTTTTTTCAATATTCCGCGTTCTAAAAACGTTCCCGAGCCCAAACAAACTGTTCTGAATGCGGTCCTGACACGAAAACTGCTGGTGCCGCGTCGTGCGATACACCATCCCCTTATCGCAGGCGAAAATCGACCGTATGGTACTTGGCTTCCAAAGTACAAAGGATAGATCGAGAACCGAGAGTCTCGAGGCGAGACGAGATTTTCGCAGTCGAGAGTTTTTCGAGATCAAGACGAGACCGAAGAGGTTCGAGAATTTTCGAAATCGAGACGAGAGTGAACCAACTCTCGCCGAGATCTCGATCTCGCCCAACCCTAATAAGAATCATTCAAACATTTCAAAATAAAGTACTACGGAATATGGTGAATGCTCCGTAGTACATCGGTAACCAAGATTTTTATCGGGATTTTAGCATTCCAATGGTCCAGAAGAGAAAAAAAATCCTGTAAATTTGATGCAGTAAGAAATAAAAGAGATATTTGTGGGACACACTGTATAGTAATAAGTATTTTAGATTTAAGAATTATTTGCGAAAAAGACCAGTTTTAATTGTTATTAAAAATATTTGCATCAAGTGCAAAAAAATTACAGATAGGTTTGTTTAAAAACGGGTGGGAATTTTGGCAGTCGGAGATCAAATCAATTTGAAACGAAGCTCGTGAAGAAAATCAAATGGTGTAAAACAAGTCAACTCTGTAAAAGGTATAATCTTTTTCAAAAACAAAATTATGGACTATTTGAGGATTTTTTTCTAAAATCAATATGAAGGTGTGTAATTAGTAGTTCATTCGAACTTTATACCTATACATATATTTTATGGAAGAGTAAGATACTTTCCTGGGACAAATTGAATTAGGTAGCAGTTATTGGCACCATATGAGCTCGGGCAGAACCCACTACGTCCGATTTTAGTTATTAGAGCACCATATGACACGATATACGATTTTAATTTGCTCTAACAAAGGGTTACTAATTTTTGATATATTGCAAAACCCACACAGGGTTAATCAAGTGGCAACAGGGTTTGATTTATTCTTTGTTACACGAGTTTCTTTCATTCGTTTCACTTCAAAACTCACGCTCGATTAGACAACTGGAGCCGAGTATAAACCATCGTTTGAAGGCATTTCTTGATTGCTTTGGCAAACGAACGTCTATCACCGTCATTTTTGTTCGATAGAATGTCCGATATAAAATTAGAAAAAAATAATAAGGGAAGTAAATGCTGCAGATGACAAACAATTCACAAGCTGTCGAATGGGATTTGTTATTTTTGTTTTTCCTTATTTCTAGCATTACATCGATTCCCTTGGTTATTGGTAGCTGATACAATTTAAGTCGATAAGAAACATCTCTCTGTAAAAATTATGCGGATCAAGTACTGTTCAGAGAAACGTTTTAAAGTCTGCGGGGAATTTTCGTTAAAAATCGTAATAGGTAATGTTCTGGGATGGTGGTGCTAATCGAAAATCACTCTGCCATAATTACCACATGATGATCTTGAACAAAAATCATCATCTGCTTCACTTGGGCGAGATGTTTTGGGGCTGGGACTTAGGACTCAGCCCGGACAACGAATATAAATGAAGTACAAAATAATAGTTTCAAAAATGGGTAGATTTATTCAGTGAAGCTTAATGAATATATCTATTATTATGGCAGCAGTATTCTTTTGTACCAGAAGCATGTGCATGGGCGCCATTATTACAATAATTGATGCGATCAAGTACTCCACGCTGTGGCTGACGTCAGTCATCTATGAACAGTTGTTTTAGCTTATAAGATTTAAGTGTTGGGTTGGCATTCCAGGAGATTGTAATTTTGCCCACATTGTATAGTTTATGTTCACGCACGACAACGCGGCGTTCCTCTCCCCCCCTCTTTACATTAGTGTTTCGGGAATATCTAAACGAAAATATGAGTGAAGGTAAAAATAGGACGTGGTGGACTCCTAATCTTCTGATCTAAACGGGACGAACTCCTTTCTTTGGCATTAGGTAGAAAGTTTGATTTTCCAGAACCACAGAAGAAGTCAGCCACACAATTGAATATACAGTATGAGATTTTTGAGAGAACAGGAAATTCCTTTTTGAGAAGATGTAGATCCCGCATCAACATGGAAGGAGGGCATTTTGAACACTTTCTCTAACAAAACAAAGCAAGAACTCCATTAACATCTTTTCTTTATTTAAACTTTTACGAAGCCTCCCCCATGCACATTAAGACTTTTCTACTTATTTTGGGTCATACCAAATGCACTCGAAATGTGTTTTAGCATAAAGATATGTTTTTTTATTTTTTTTCAAACTATAAATTATGAGTTACTCTACTTGCCTTAACTGATTTGAAATGCCCCATATTTCCATGAATTTCAATTATAGCCGCTCAAAATCCATTTCTGTAAGTATAATAACGTTTTAAATCATGCAAATGTTACAAACAAGACGGAAACTCCGCAAATTAAATTAAATTAATGGACTGAGAAATGCAGGATCACGAAAGTTAAACTTCGCAGAATCCAAAACTAAATATGGATTCCATTACTTAAATTTTAGGTATGTACCTTACTTTTGTGTCTTATGTAATCCAAATAAATTTAATTACGGCACATAAGAAACTTTGCAAGTGTTTTCTTTCGAATACTCATGGTACTTAACAAGGAAAACAAAAAAGCGCGAGAGAGGTACGCTTAATGACGAAGTTGTTATGCTGAACAGTTTTCATAATATATAGCCTCTAAGTGCTCCGGTTCCAAGTAGAAAAATTACTGAAGGGGATTATTGTACGAAGTAACAATGTGAGTGGAATAAATTAGGCTATTTTGCTTCTGAAATGGTGTTTCCAGTACTTACCGCGACTTTTGTATAGTTCTCACTTACGTAATTTACGCAAGAATAAAATTTTCACAGAACTTATGAATACATAATATTTTTATATTTCTTCCAGATTGCAAAATATATGACTCTGGTAAACTTCAATCCATTCTTTCGACATCCAGCCTTTCCCTGTCGAGTGTTACGGCGTCTTGTTTTCGGTACGTGCACTGAACATAACTAATTTATCATCTGTAAACTATTGTAGTACTGCCGTGTATATTCCGATATTGAAAAGCGTCATTAACGCGAGACCACTGCTGCGTAAAAAAACTTTGGTGAACAGAACGCAGGGAGCACGGAACATGGGCGTCTAAGTATTACCTTCTTGTAACACGACTTTCAGGCACACAAAACTGAACAGAAATTAAGGGTCCAGGCAGATTATGAGATTCAAAGAGATTGAACATGAAATCGATTTAATAAAAATAACCCGCGGTGCGTGAGGAACGACAGTTCAGAATATTAGCCTAATCGACATTTGCTCCTTTATTTATTTGTCTCGGTACCATTGGTCTACATTGCTAAGGTATTTAAAATAAATTCAATCGGAAGTGAATTTTTCAATTACTTTATGGTTTAGAGAAGATACTTTCTACAAGTTTATAACGTTGCAGAGCCTAGAGCACGTGTTGCTGTAAAAATTGTACAATGTATCACATTAGATAATTCTTGGAAAAATTTGCTCTGAAAAACTACACAAATTAGCTCCAAGAACTTCTCAATATATATTAGTTAAAATTATCATCTGTGATATTTATTCTACGCTGAGTTCACCAAATGTATCAAATGCTGTGATTTGCGATAAGATAATATACGTATGTTTACCAAAGGTGGCAATGAAGAACAAAAAGGATGACACCTATGCATGTGTTTATCTTCATATCCTTGAAGTTGGAGAAAATTATAAAACATGCCGCTTTGAAGCTCGCCAGCCGAGCCGAGCTCATATTTTCGGCTCCAAGCTGGCTCGTTGATTCATTCTTTTCTTCTCTGTGCGTTGATTCCGTATGGAAATAACTATTTCCTTTTTGCTTCTTATATGAACGCCAGACCAGCCACGCCGCATTTTGCATGTGTCTTGTTTTCGGTCCGTGCACAGACTTTTCAAATATACCTATAATTATGTACTACGTTTTCATTGAATTAACATTTATTTATTGGCGATAATTTTGTCTTTATGGATGATTGTCTGACCGAATACCATAAAGAGGTTGGTGATATTGGATGTTTTCTATGGCCAGCCAATAGCCCGGGCCTTAATCCTATAGAACATCTGTGGGATCGCCTTGGCCAAACTATTAGACGTTGCCAACCTCTACCAGAAACATTAAACAGCTTGAGGATGACGCTTCAAGAAGAATGAGAGCAAATACCCAAGAATTCATTGCTACTCTTATTCGAAGTATGCAACCTTTAATGGACGTAATTAGAGTCCGTGGTGGTAACCCCAGTTATTGACTTGGTTCTACAATTGCGCTTTTCCTGATAATCAATTTCTTTGGTTTGTCTTTTTAAGTTGTCACGTAAGTGTTGGCCTCTAAAAACATATTTTTATATATTGTTAAGATGAACAAAATATAGTAAAATACAATTTCAAACCTTCCGTATTTTACATTAAACTGATTTGCCTGTATTTTAATATTTATTGTTCATTATCCTGATAACATAAGATGGGTAGTTTTCTTAGTTGATGGAGATAAAAAACGATACATAACAGAATTTACTTAATTCCCTTAATTATTACACCGAGGGAGGATTGCTTCCCTTCCGCAATTACCTCCAGTTTGCACCTACAGAAAACAGTAAGCACAGTGTCGAACTGGGACTGTTTCACTGGCTTAGAACCACACAAATATTAATTGGACAACCCATGTTTACCCTGTCCCTTTGAACACTCAGAAAATAACACATTCAAAAGGTTTCACTCTTCACTAAATATCGTAATTGTAACCACCGAATTAAAATAATTCCATTTGATGCCAAGTCGCCGAGAATACATACACAGAGAATTAAACCTATTGGGAGTACGTACCTAGATCTATAGACATTTATACAATTGTGTTCGAGGAAGTATTGTTTCGCGGTTCGTAGCAAACCCTTTGATAAAATTAACCATTATCAAGATAATATGAGGTACAGTCTCCTGGGTTTCATTAGTTACAGAACAATTCTATTTTAATGACATTTATACATTTATGAAAAGTGTGATTCAATTTCCTCTATTTTTATTACTCCTTACGTAGTTTAGTGGCACTAGACTTTCTTTTTCTTTAATTTTATTTAATCAATCACGTCTGAAAGTCAAATAACGCAAACTGAAAAAATATTAAACCAATATTAAGGTAGCGTTTTTCAGCACTCAATTTCGCTTTTCTGGGGGAAATTGAGAGCACGCTATTTACACTGGTGGCCGGGAGAAAGCAATTATTTAGAATGTATAAGTTTTCTCTTCATTAGTTACAGGCTTCCAAATTCTCTTTTTAGAGTCTAATTAAGAATATTGCTTTTATGTTTTAACCTCCATTTTTAATCTACTTTTATATTCTATTAGCACGTTACATGAACTTAATTTTTGCTTTGGAATATTTAATACTATCTGCACAAGCTCTTCATATTTTTAATAATCTTCTATGAAACTATAATGTATTATATTATATGGTAACTAAGCGGTGATGTGCTGAAACTAATCAGAACCAGTGAGCTACACCTGAAAATAACAAGCAAAAAAGAAACAAAGAAATAGCAACAAGCAATAACAATTAAACCACTAGCAGTGAACAATAAGCAACAATTAACTAACCCTAATCAATCCAACAATACACAAATTAACAGTTAAAATTCTTCCAAAAATACTTGTACAAACAATGGCTAGTCTCATCTCAAAACGCTCCGGTACACACTATTACACGAAATGCACCGTCAAAAATCATTATACCACATGTGCAACTATCAACGCTTTACTCGGAGTATCGCCTTCTAATTAGGTACTCAATCGCCTTTTCCTCTTGTCGCATCTCCAAAACTATAAACTGTCAACTCGGCCTCTTATTTGTCCTTATATACCATCCAAAGAAAACTGAGAGATCGGAGGCTGCTATTCGTCGCAGCTTCTGGAAGGTACTAATCACCGGCTAATAAGAAAACAAGGTCAACGCTATAATAAACAGCTGTCTGTTTATTCATGTTGAATCATCCTTCGCGTAAACAACATGGGCGTCGCTGGTGGGGCTACTCTCTCGCATAAGAGTAAGCCGCGGTAAACAAATTTTGCAGAGAAATTGATCAGCGAGCTTGAAATGCCATTAAGCACTCGGAATTAAATTTGGGAAATGTTACGATATTGTACGTTTTGATATAAGTAGTTTGTTCTACATTAGGGTTTGTAGGTACAGCTCCAAGTGTATAAGAAAATATTTACTGGTGCTGGGCTTTATATTCAGCAAAATAAATAAAAATTGCAATTAACAGTATGATTTTGGAGTTTAGTTTATCCCCAGTAAGATTATCCAAGCAAAGTCGTGCGTTAACTCTTTACTATTACAATATAAAAGAATGATACTGCATCTTTAACATTATCTAAATAACCAGGTTACATTCTTAAATTTGAGAAATAGTGTGATATTTTCAAGTGTCAGACAAACACAATAAAATCGTGACATAAAACAGAGTACATACGATTCATCGTCCTACACGTGATCAACAGGAGCTCCTTGAAGTCCTGCAGAGGACACGGTGACGTAGCACTGTAAGGGGCGGTCATCTGTCTCGACGGGCCGTCGTCCTGGCAGGTAGTACACCAAACACGTGACCCCTATCAGGAAGAGGAAAAACACGAACACTATATCGAACATGATTAGCGAGTTCCACGTAAGCAGGCGCATCACAGACTCTGCTGCTTCTGGCGAAAGCCGTTAGCTTCACGCACCATCACCACCGTCTCCAAGGCGATCGCACTTTTTGCACCACCAAAGAAATTATTGATACTGTTCGGACGAACGTGCGAACGTTGAATTAATGAATTCACTGAACTGACTAGTAATTTAAAAACTATTTATTCATACTTTTGTTAATTATTTTAAATCATTTCTCGCTGTAAAAAGAAGTAGATAAACTGAAATTTATTTAAATTCAAATTTCAAATAACAGGGGGAAACTAAAATAGGTACTAAAGCTGTCCAGTGCAAGCTGATACATTGTGTGGTATTGCGGCGACAGTTTAAACTAGAGCAAGTTTAATAAAACAAGTTTGTATTTTACTTTTGTACTGCCTGACAAGTTAATACACTATGTATGGTTCGTAATGATTAAATTATTAAAAGGCAGTCTAATCTTTTTCTAGGTTCCGGAAATTTGTGGTCTTTTAGTTAATTTTCACAGAGAGGAAAGTACATTCGTGTATCCAGACTATTACGGTAGGCACCTATATAAACTAAAACAAAATTACTTGTAATATGAATTTCCACTTTGTCCCTCATGTCTTCAGAAAATAAATAGTATGTTTAAGGGCGCGTACCTTATGCACATTTTGTGTACGGTGTAACAAAGCATAATTAGAATGCCTGATATATACCTAATAATCTTTGATTGGCATTAATTATTTTATTTTGCCGCGTCATATAAAAGACCGTGAAGACACTTGCAATGGGAAGCAAGAAAACATCGAACGAACGACGTCATGCTTGTAAATAGACAAGATCGAAAAGAAGAGGTGGTATGGAGCCACGCGCTACAATTCACAAGGTGATGGAAGGGACACGAGTACTGGTGGGAAGCCAAGACAGCACGTTGAACCGATGAACAAGGGCTTCTCTTCCAGATACGATCCGACTTTCTGGACTACTAAAAGTACCTGAGTAATGTATTCATTGAAGTGATGGGTTCGCCCAGAAATTAGCATGCCTCCATTCAGAAGGTGCAGTGGGTGATTGAAACGACAACGAGCACGGTTTGGTGGAAGGGCGGATATACAATTGTGGAAGTACTTATTAGCGGCTTTCCTAATACGAGATTGCAGTTAGTGGCTTCAACGAATATCCCAGACATAGGCCCTTACTGTTCACACAGTCTAAATCTTCCGACGAGGCGATCGGCGATTACCCATGATACCGTCATCGGGAGAATTGTTTGCGGAACATGGTTCATGACCCAGTGCTCGTTTCATATTCCTTCAAGTGAATAAAAACTGATTAAATTTTACATTTTTGTATTATACTCGTACCATTTTTACCTGTCTATTTTTTTAGCATTTTGGAGTCAATCAGTCGTAGGTCTACTACGCAAAGTGGTGTCCTGTCTCAATCTTACAGGCTAGAAATGGTCTACTTGGGCTATTTCTTAACAGTGAATGATTTTGTTTGTGTGTTCACTGAAATTTATTATTATTGTTCACTTACTAAACTGTGTGTCAGAAGAAGCACTCTATATGTTGCCTAGCGGTTCAGCAAAATTGTTCCAGTCAAGTAATTCATTTCAAAACTGCAATTTTTGATTTGAGTGCTCACAAAAAATTAACAACGTGTATCTGCACGTAGTATAGAATACATATATTCCTGTATTTTTTGCTAAACTGTGGTACACCACAAAACTACTAGTGACATTTTATGTTTTCACTGAATTCTGGGCGGTAACTCAAGAGGCAGTACATAGGTTTGACAGCGTCATTTATTGACGACACACGATGTTCTATTTAATGCCCACCAAAGTAACATAGTGTAGCCATTTAAATAGAAACAGTAACATTCTATAGTCTATAGAATGAAAAAACCCGGGTGATCAAACTGCTTGATGTCACTAATGTAAACCTAGAGGGCGCCGTGTTTGCGCGATACTGTTATAAAATGTCACCTCTGACAAATTCCTGAAAAGCTTTTTGTGGCGAGCTTCAGTGTCTCCGATATTCTAGGTTTTTTTACTACCTATGTTGAATCCGATCCCCATTGAGGAGTTATTTACATCATTTCCTTCGGCAGAGGATATCACGGAAAACATTCCCCCCACATCATACTCTTTGTCAAATCTTATAGGCTTCTTTGATCTCTTTGAAATAAAAAAAAGCAAGATTTAGGAGTGGGTCGAAAAAGTTACTTAATTTAACGTTGGCTCTGAACTACACAATAACGCGTATAAAGAAAGGGCTACGGGCTTTCAGCCGATATGGTAGAGAGAAAGGCAAGGCGTTTTATTGACAGTTGACGACGGTAGGTTAAATTAAGGACACGACCGTATGTTCTGATTTTCTTAGCTCTCAAATTTACATGCTTCGAGATTCGATTGGAAAACGAACATGATTTTTATATGACCTTGCTTCTTAGAAATAGGTATGAAGGGTAAGTGAAAACTTTATGTCAGTCACGTATGTTTCCTAACGTCTGTAACCAAAGCGCCAAATGTGAAAAAGATATCAGCTTTCCTTAAAGAAAATGCCATAGTCGGGAACAATGAATAGTAAAGTGAGGTTATAGATTCAAGTATCTCCGACTTTTTATAACGTTCTAGCTTCTAGTGAGGAATTCAAATTATTGAAGAAGTTGAACAAGCTGTGATCAAGTTTTGCTTTAACGTCATTCTTCTCACAAGTGGCTTTTGCAATCCACAAATATTGATGCATTTGTATTTTTATACTTAATCGTTTTTCATAAATAAATCATTCGACACATTCAAACTGCAATCTAAATAGGTCCTTAGCAGAATCTCAGCTCCGCAATTTATTTCGATACAACTAATTTCCATTTTCCGCACAAAACAAAAGAATCCTCAGTTCTCGAGAGCAGTTGTGCCACTGATGTTTAATAAAAACGAGGACTAATGCAGGGGATTGCACAGTCTCAACAGCTCTCTACCCGTTTTCTCCCTGATAAGTAATAAGGGTCGGAAGAAGTTGGTTGAAAATAGACTTGATATACTGCGGTTCCAACTACAGTTCCAGCATCAAATATAATTTAAAGTAAATTGAAATCTATCCAGCCCACGTGCAGTCGGCACGGTCTTTTAACAGACGGGAGGGTTACATTCATAAAAATTGATTTTTTATCGGCAGGCTGTAAATTAAGGATAGGTACATAGATTTGTGAGCCTATTTCTTGAATATGTAACCATAGCTAAGTAGGTATTTTGGTCAATTTTATAACTTTCAGTTCTATAACATCAAGTACTAACTATAACACAATAAGGTGTCCCACGCAAACCGTTCATTAGAAGTTTATAGGGTTCTCGTTATAGTGGAAATTTGACATAGTTGATTCCGTTATCGATATTCGATAACTAAAAATATATCGATATATTCGATATATCGATAGTTATTAATAGTTATCGGTATATCGATATTTTTTGACATGTTTTATGGTTGTTGATATATCGATATAACGACATACTTGCACAAATTTTACACATATCCTTCAACCGAAACCGTTTCATAACCCTATAGGAACCGGTATTCTCGACACCGTTTCCAGAACCCAAATCTATTCAAAAGTTTTCGAAAAACCCAAACCGAAACCCTTATAGAAGGGTTTAAGTAACTACATGAGGGATTCGAACAGCAGAGAAAGACGATGCACCAAAAATTGTATCAAGCGAACCCGCTGGTTACAAATTACACGATTTTGGCTCTATATTTTAATACCTACATATATATTATATGTATATATTTAGTAAAACGTACTGATGGTTCCACCTCTTCACAATGACGTATGAAGGTAGGCGTGTCTTGTGCTGGTGTGAAGTATATTCAGTAAAGACGCTTCTCGGCTCAAGGAGTTACCAGCCTGGTGGAAGAATATAGTTGCTGATTTTTCATCAAAACTATCGTCCTCACAGCCTACTAGACCGAGAGCTCGCGTGCAAAATACATAACCATCGGGAACAAAATTTTTGACTTTCTGGGGAGAAAGGCCTTTTTATAACAATCATTTAACCACCCGTCTGCCGGCCTTAAGTTGTCAACTAACTGCGGGGGCGGCAACTGAAAAGGGGTCAAAATGCAAAAATAGGTAACCATCGGAACAAACGTAATTTTTTTAGTTATTTTCGGAAAGTTCTACATAAGCAAAATCAACACGGCAGACGCATTTTTCTTGTCAACTTTTTAGAGCAGACGCTCTCAAAGATACCGAAATTTCCGTTAAAATGTAACTATAAGGAACATGCTATTTAAATATGTCAATTGAAAGGTAATTAAACGTAGAATTCAAATATTCAAATAAATTTTTGGCAGACGGTCGCATAACGACAGCAGACGCCGTCAAAGTTGCAAATTGCATCTCATTTTAGCTCCTAAGATCTTACGCGCTTGAGTGACGCGCACGGTCGCATATTAAAAACGTAAAAAATTGATAGGCAGGAACAACAAAATTAAGGGTTTGTGGTTATAAACGTTCTTATTTATTACACAAACATTTATTGTATTTATTAATAACAATAATGGGAACAAATTTAGGAACCTTAATACGTACATTATTTTATTCACAACTTATATGCATAGCCCAATTAGAAGGCAATCAGGGAAAATAAGGAACAAAACGTGTATTCTAGAAGTCATTCTTTTACTTTCACATATTATATAAATAAAATAAATTTTATTCTTCCGCTTAGGTATAGGTACGAAGTAGGTAACAAGAATGGTATGCTAAATAACAAGAATAAAATAATTAAATAGTATTTAAGTAAAAACAGAAGGCTGTCATAAAGCATTTTTATAAAAATATTTTTTTACTTTTTCATTATATTTCTTTATCAGTAGATGATAAGTAAACGTCATCTTCGTTTTTTTCTATTGGTACTTCGTTTGGTTGGGGTTCCTTTAAGCATATTTCTTCAACACATGTTGGTGTCTGTAGACCCTTAAACCATTGAGGCTGTAGTTTGCCATCAATTAGAAATTAGAACCCAACCGTGTTTCAGAGAAGAATAAAATGTCTGTTCTTTTAAGGTTAACGCAAATTTGATTTACCCTTTTCAATTTGCATAATAGAACGTCTTTACATGGTGGTAATAGATTGCCATCATATTTTTTCAATCCTTCTAAAGGTTCTCTCGACTGTTTTGGTTTGTAGAAGTCCATAAAAATATGAAACCGCGCTTCGTTGTTATTATTACTGTGTTTTCTGCTGCATTATGCATAGAAAATCTTCAATTTCTCTAATTTGGTCCTCACTTAAACTATTACTTTTTTCAAATGAACTGAAAGCTTTTTGAGCCACTTCATCTTTTTCTAATAAGTTGAAAGGCCTTATCTTACCTTTTCTAGAAAAAGCTGGAGTATAGTCGCATCCTGTGAAACTATGAAATGTTGGCAAAGCTTTGCATAAATCTGGCCCTAAAGACTGCGCTATGGTGTTAACATTAATTTGTCTCAACGTATCTTTTGATTGCATTCCTACTTCTACCCACATAGATGTGTTTTCTGGAAGATTATGAATGTTCCCTAGGGAATAATAATTAAAACATCTGTAGGTAGGTATCTGAAGTTTTTATTATAACTTTTGACTTTTAGATGGCATTTTTGATAAGTGGTAGACAATTCTTTGCTATCAGCTTCCTCGTGTATACAAATCAAATTCTCGTCTATGTCTCCTTCTACACTTTAGAACTTACAGCAAATATTTCACAATAATTAAGGTACAAATATCTATTATGCAAAGTGGGTGCATGAAGTGGTAATTATAAAACATCTTTAGTAAAATTTATCTGTAAGAATTGGCAGAACGATCGTTATGCACCCATTTTGCATAACAATTTTGTGTACGTTAATTGTGAAGTATTTGCTATAAGTTCTATAGTGTAGAAGAGCGCATTTATAGATATAGACGAGAATTTGATTTGTACACACGAGGAAGCTGATAGCAGAATTATTGTCTACCACTTATCTAAAATGACATCTAATAGTCAAAAGTTATAATAAAAACTTCAGATACAGATGTTTTAATTATTATTCTATGAAACATTCATAATCTTCCAGAAAACATATCTGTGTGGTTGGAAGTATGAATACAATCAAAAAATACGTTGAGACATATTAATGTTAACACCATAGCGCAGTCTTTAGGGCCAGATTTATGCAAAGCTTTGCCTGCATTTCATAGTTTCACAGGATGCGACTATGCTTCAGCTTTTTTCTAGAAAAGGTAAGATAAGGCCGAGGATAAGGCCTTTCAACTTATTAGAAAAATATGTAGTGGCTCAAAAAGCTTTTAGTTCATTTGGAATAAGTAATAGTTTAACTGAGGACCAAATTAGAGAAATTGAAGACTTTCTATGCAAAATGCAACAGAAAACAGTAATAATATCAAAACGAAGCGCGGTTTCATATTTTTATGGACTGCTACAAACCAAAAAAGTCGGGAAAACCTTTAGAAGGATTGAAAACATATGATGGCAGTCTATTACTACCATGTAAAGAAGTTCTATTATGCAAATTGAAAAGGGTAAATCAAATTTGCGCTATGTGGAATAATGCAACCTTAAAAGAACAGACATTTTATTCTCCTCTGGAACACGGTTGGGTTCTAATTGATGGCAAACTACAGCCTCAATGGTTTGAGGGTCGACAGACACCAACATGTGTTGAAGAAATATGCTTAAAGGAACTCCAACCAAACGAAGTACCAATAGAAAAAAATGAATATGACGTAGGTATACTTATCATCTACTGATGAAGAAATATAATGACAAAGCAAACAAATTTTTATAAAAATGCTTTATGACAGCCTTTTGTTTTTACTTTAAATAATATTTAATTATTTTATTCATGTTATTTAGAATACCATTCTTGTTACGTAATTCGTACCTATACCTAAGCGGAAGAATAAAATGTATTTTATTTACATATATAATATGTAAAAGTAAAAGAATGACTTCTAGAATACATGTTTTGTTCCTTATCTTCCCTGATTGCGTTCCAATCGGGCTATGCATAGTGTGCATATAAGTTTGTGAATAGAATAATACGTATTAAGGTTCCTAAATTTGTTCCCATTATTGTTATTAATAGATACAATAAATGTTTGTGTAATAAATAAGAACGTTTATAACCCCAAACCCTTAATTTTGTTGTTCCTGCCTATAAATTTTTTAGGTTTTTAATATGTGACCGTGCGCGTCACTCCAGCGCGTAAAATCTTAGGCGCTAAAATGAGATGCAATTTGCAACTTTGACGGCGTCTGCTGTCGTTATGCGACCGTCTGCAAAAAATTTATTTAAATATTTGAATTCTACGTTTAATTACTTTTCAATTGACATATTTAAATAGCATGTTCCTTATAGTTACAGAACTAAAACCGGAAAATTGA
Organism: Xestobium rufovillosum; assembly: GCA_963966045.1. Classification (NCBI taxonomy): domain Eukaryota; kingdom Metazoa; phylum Arthropoda; class Insecta; order Coleoptera; family Ptinidae; genus Xestobium; species Xestobium rufovillosum. The sequence goes on from OZ014496.1 coordinate 20,513,929, forward strand.
CGATAAAACTGTAACAAAAAAATTCACAGCCAGGGGGAGTCATTGAAAATGACGAAGTAGACTGTAACCCTTGTGCGTTTGGAATATTTCCGCATACGCGATAGCGTGTTAAATAATTAGTAGTTAGAAAATGAGAGCCTCAGGCCAGGCCATCGAGTTCTCCAGGTGCCATCGAGTTCTTCGGCAGTGACCTTGAAAGAGACCAGAGGCTGCTGAAGGAGTCGTTGCGTCATCCGAAGAAGTGTCTTCAGCAGCGGCATCTGCAGCAGCCTCTGGTGTCTTTCAAGGTCATTGCTGAAGAAGTGTGCATGTCTTCAGCAGCGTCTGGTGTCTTTCAAGGTCATTGCCGAAGAAGTGGGCATGTCTTCAGCAGCGTCTGGTGTCTTTCAAGGTCATTGCCGAAGAAGTGGTCTTCAGCAACGGCCAGGCGCATGCGCCGGGGCTATTCCTCAGGTCAGTCCACCCAGTTCTTCGGCAATGACCAGAGGCTGCTGAAGAAGGGCCTCTGGTGTCTTCGGGGCCTTTGGTTGTGGCTCAGGCGCCTGCGCCGGGGCTTAAAAAGTGCGCGTGTTGCTCATTGTTGCGCAATGGAAGAATGTTCTGGAAAATGCTGATGCAATAGTACGCAGATGTTGCAGAATTAATGTTTTTTCTCGGAAATTCCAACGCTTGTAATTGTTTACACTAAATAAATATTGTTATCAAAGTTTGAGAAAGAAACAATAGATTCGAAGTCGATAAGAGATGTTATGATTTATTGTTTTTATTATGATGAAATATTAATAGCTAAGAACGTTCTAGAAAAACCTTTCAACTTTGCCGACAGGAAATGTATATTTGTTTGGTTTGACTCCCACATTCTGCATGCTAATAAGTACATGTGCACTTAATATGTCGCAAACTCTACAAGATGATCGAGATTATTTTATACCCTGTTGTTTGTATTATTATAATAAAATCATTCTAGAACATAAAAAGTTTGAAGGCCACCGCCAGAAACATAAACACTCGATTGATTGTTGTTTTTGATAACTTCTGCATGTTACCAAAATTTTGCAAGCTCGGCAAAAGCTGGGAGATAAATAGAACGAATATAATTGCGAGAATTATTATTTAGTAATCACTTCAATAGTTCAGTTGGTTCCCACGGAATAGGTGCGGTAAAAGTTAGTTTCCCAATATGGATGTTGTAATTGGCCAAGATGATGTTGGAGATATTTTATTGTACCATTTTATCCTCCAAAATTTACCGGAAAATTTAAAAGTAAGTCCATTTGCAGTAATCATTTCTTTTATTGTTCAAGCATTCTGTTACTAAAACTCATTCATAATAATTTCATTATATGTAGTTAAAAAGCTCACGTATCTGTTCCATAATTGTAAACTATTTTATATCTTTAGAACCAACCCAAAATGATTATGTGCGGAAATGTATCGCACATGGCAACGGAAACCGAAAATGTTTTATTTTCTGGACTATTCATGGAGAAAGAAACCAAGATAATTTTGTTGGAATCGTGCAGTGAACTTGTGGTCATGTGCTCCGAACGGGTTCGTATCTGAGGCTGTCATTTCCCTACTACTATAATTATCAATAAAACACCTGCGCCGATTTATAATATGTAATTGCATTTCTGTTGTGGCATTCCCTCCCATTTGCGACGCTAGACGGTCCAACTCTGAATGAAGGTTACTCATACTGAGCGGTATAGCGGCCGCCAGGTGCTCGACTTTAACCGCTACCGCTCGGATGCGTGACGTATGTGGCAAATGCAACACACTCTTTTCGGTGAGATGCTTGACAGCTTCGCACAAAGCCCCGTTTGTTTATACCTATTTGAATCAATCCGCCGATACATATTATCTTGTTGTAAAGGACCAGTTTTCAAATTAATACTAAATGCATAATATTAATAACATACGTATAAAAGTAAACAGCACTTGGCCAATGGTCGCCGGGACCACTAAGTTTGCAGTACAAACAGTAGTAAAGGAAGAAGAAAGACGTCAACTTATCTAGCACAGATACGTAAAAAGGATGGCTGACCAATAATGCTAATGTCAATAATGCCCAACTGGGTTCTCTCCTGAAAGGAGGAAAGGAGGAAGACGGGAAATCCTGGGGTGACGGCATCAGGGAGGCTATAAGGGAGAAACCTGCAGGAAAATCTTTATCAGGATAGGAAGTAATTGGAGGACCGTCAGGTACAGCGTTCACAGACACTACACAACTGACATATAAATATAGAAGTGTGGACAGAGTGGAAATAAATTTAAAGTCCAAGATAAATAACAAATTGAAAATCTTTATACTTACTGAATACAAGTGATAACTATTCGTAGATAACTATAGGACATAGTAGTGTAACTAATAACGACAGGGACGTCCGCACGAAAAAGTGGAAAAGCGCCAACGGCTGTGGAAGACTGCGGCTTTGTTAAATATTGGAAAAAATGATTATTATTATTATTGAATGGATAATGGAGATTCGATTAGTGGAGTTTCGGAAGGCCCATTCTTCTCAATATTACTTATAATTTATAGACAAACTTGGTTAGTTTTCCGTGTTACGAATGCAAAAAATTTTCTTACACATCCATCCCTACCACTCAATTTTGGGATAAATATACATCAGCGAATTACAAAAAATTTATTTCATTTAGCCACCCTTCAAATTTAATCATCTACTTCCGAATGGATTGCGAGAAAGAATTTTCTCCTGGTTTCCTTCTTATGTAGTACCTGCCTACTCAAATTTAATTCCTAAATGTTAGGTGAACCACCTGTGGTCTGCCCTTGAAGTTTATACCGAATTTTCCATTAAATTCGTTTCTAAACCACTCAGTAATGCGAGGATAAATTTATTTCAGGCAAATAAAATAAAGTTTGTCCCGCTGAATAAAATTAACATAATGTTACCAACTCCTTGGTAAATAAAGGAAATTCAAAATTACCGCTTATTACATCCTTCAGAATAGAGCATTAAAAAACTAAACCCCGTTAAATTGCGAGGGTTCACCTCTTAATCCCGAGGGTAGAATCTGAGGTGCTATACAGACAATTTAAGCTAAAGTTCCACTACATTAAATCAATAGGTATATAATTTAATATAAGCGACGCAAGGGTCACAAACATTAAGTTCTAGGTCTACTATAGTTCCGCTTCTTCGTGCCGAACTTAGAGAAAAGCATGAAGCCTCCCGGCAATTCTGACATCCTCATAGTACAAATTAATTTGACGTCTTGGATGAAGTTCCTATATTACGGGTAAAGCACTTGTGATCACTTTACAAGAGGGACATTGTTTGATCATCTCCCGCAAAGGAACGTCACTAAACTGATAATAACTAAACCCTGCAGATGGTAAAAACCACGTAAGAATGTTGAACACACGGATTGATTACTCATGTTTTATGGTGTAAAATTAGTGATCTTCAAACGTAAAGCGCATACGTTACGTTGCTATTTTTCCGTAAACTGACCCTGACGGTTTGTAACAATAACTTACATTATATTCACCCATTTCAAAAGATCCAAGAAAGAGCAAAAAGGCGAATTCATTAAAAGGCGATAGATTCGAGCGAATACACGTGTCAAGTGTTGAAAGTTCGTACGATTATAGTGTATACCGGAGCGTCTTGAGGCGATATTAACCGTTTTTTATAAAAGTGAATTTAGAGAAATATGAACTGTTAACTTGTGTATTGTTTAGTGTTAGTTACTTGTTTGTTTATTGTTTAATTGTTTATTGCGTGCCGTTTTGCTGTCTATTGCCAATTATAAATTTTATGTATTCAAATCACTTTTAATTATTGTAAATATTTATAAATTAGTAACTTGTTAAAGAAAATTATTAAACGGTTTATTAACTTTTGTTATTCAAATCTTTGTCAATAATTGGAAACAGTTACTAAAATAAAGCTTATAAGAATTGGAAGAATACGCTAGAGCGTTGGCAATAAATCAAAAAAAAATGTATTAGGCACACGGTATAAACAAAAGAGAAAAATAATGATTCCATCCGTCATTTGGCTATTGCTTCTGCAAATCTGGTGCTGACAGAATGGCCCAGGGCACAACGAGTGACAGGAGATATCAACACGCTATAGGCTCATCGGATCTGCCTCATCGCTGTGAGCCTGTTCATTAAAAACCAGTTCAATTGATTAATAATCTACCGGGATACAATTTCATAAAGATAACAAGCAAGTAAATTATAACCACGTGCTTTTCTTTGTGGCTTTGAGAATCGGTTCATTTGACCTCCTGTATAATGATCCGGTTCGGCGATCCGGTTCGATCGTGAACGACACACCTCTACTCGTCACATGTCGCCTGACGTCACATAGCATTTGTAACGCGGCACGGAAGATACATTTTTATATTTTTCGAACTAAATGCTTGCACACATCCTCGTGTTGCAGCAGGGCTTGGTGTATTATTTTATTAGGGTGATTCCAGCATGAGCATTAAAGCGAATCTATAAAGCAGTCACTAGTTTAAGCAGACTCGCACGCACCAAAACGGTTGGAAAAATGAAGATTATGCCACTGAGTGTTTATCAGGACGTTAAATGAAATAGAGGACAATCGTCAGATTATTTTCCGTCGATTTGTGCTGTTTTCTTGCCTCATTGAACATCGACTTCGCACTCAAACTTTCTTAGGTTTTCAAATCGCCGACTTACACTCGTCATAATGAAGAGAACAACAAAAGATTTGTAAAACATTTAAATAGACTGTTTCTTACTATTTAACTCCTTTATTTACGTATGGAGAAATAATAAACTGCAGTAGGTACGGGTTTGCACAATAATGCAGAATTAATTCTTACCAGAGATGTAATTTGAACTCGAATTTGACAGTACTAAGAGAAATTCTATAATTATTGTTGTTTTTATGGTAATAGAAAGGTTAACTATGGACTCAGGAAATATTGATAAATACAAATTATTAGTATTGGTAAATTACTGCTGTATTTTCCACTACGCCAGACGTTATCAATCTTAATGTCTGAAGCACAAGGAACAAGAATATGCATCTGCCATTCTTTTCAAGTTAACGGTTAAATTAAAAGTTGCTTCTGACATTCTATAAGAACAGATTTTTCTTTTACCGACTTTTTGCATTGTAAGTAAGTCAAAATATTACTGCCAGACACATTAGATAGCCGCGAGTGGGTGCCAGACGACCCCAAACCTGTACGAAAAGTCATCTGCAGTGAGTGATGCAACTTACATACAGTCATATTCTTGTTCCTCGTGGGAAAAATACAGCAATAATTTGACATTGCGGTCCTCAACCTATATAGATTTACTTTTCTGCCACCCAGCAATAGCGTCACGAACAGCACCTATATTTTTACTGCTGCCGACGCGACGGCCGGTAGTGACATTTTCAATGGCTGTAGCCAATCAAAAAATTCCTATTGTAATCGAAGTTGCTGTGCGGAAAACGTCAAATTTACATTGACTTATCAGAAAAATCCAAGAAATCGTGCATGTTGTATATTATACGTTTCTATGGCAAAGTTCATGCAGGGACTGCTGCCTGTCCACACTTATCTAGAATAAGAGGTTTAATCTAGCCTTAAAAGTGCAAACCTATGGGTTCTTGCAGATGATGTACAATATTTAACCCCCGTGGGTAGGTACCTACTTATTTTTGACACATCAACTGAAATAAAGCACTGTATCGGAATTCCTCAAGTACAAGTAGTACAACTGGAATTTAAAGTAGAGTAAAACTTGGAAGTGCTGATATAACCTAACAAATATTCAAAGTGCTCTCTTTAGTAGTCGAGGAAATCGTTCAGACTATAGAACTGCAGAAACTAGACTTGTAATTGTCAAACTTTCTGTGTACTGAGAATTCATTTCTTATACCATCAGTGCTTTGTTATTTAACTACAGTTTATTATTCTGTTTAAAACTGATAGGACATGATAGCTGGTAGAGTTTAGATGAACAAAACTTTGGTAATCTTAGAGAACTCTGTCGCAAAAATTATTCACAAAAATAAGATTTAGGACTTGCTTGTGAGTTATAAAGTCTTACTGAAAGGGAAACTGAAAAACAGGAGGAGGAGACGATATAATAAAATTTCGCATAGCTAGACTTAAAAATCGATGAATAGAGCGTACACACAAAACGAATCAGCAGGTGCGGGCCCAGCATAATATTTCATTTTAAAACTTAATGAAATTTATTTTGAGAACTCCGGCTGGGGGAAATTTTCTTAGGCACCTGCTCTCGATTTAATATTCAATAAATCTACAGTATTAATTCGTATTTAATTAATAAATAATGCAAATAAAATGACTTTTCCCTGGCACCTTTACAGAGAGAAAAAATATTATGTTAAATCTTAAATCCTCATTAATTACTTCATGGTGAAAATTCATAAAAATTATGGCCTGCAGTAAACGTGGGTCGATTAGAAGAAACATGTAACGGACTCGTGGATTTTTTAGTTTTTGTTTTACATTTTATATGGGGAACTATTTACAAACTATTTTCATGGGATTTCATGGTTATCATGGGTCGACAAAAGGGCTATATTAGATTTTAAAGCGGTTTGGTAGGGGCATCCCAATGTTTACGGGCTATGAATAATCTCAGGGAATGTTTCCCCTGGGCACCGCAAAAAAGTCTAGGTGTGTTTCCTCTGGCCGAAAATATATTTTTAATTTTCTGACAAAGCAAAATCTTCTTGTCTTAACTTTGTGTTCACGTTTTTTCTACAAATGGGACGTCTATCATTCTAACATGATTTGTGGGTGTAGTTCGTTCCTACGTTCCAGGACTAATATAAACCCATTTGCTGCTTAAGGTACCTAATTCGCGACGCTCGTCGGTTGATTACAGGGAACAAGTGGTAAAATGTTTATCTTAGTTGTAGGGGGCGTTGTTATTCACTTCACAAAAATTATCAATACTGAAATTGGCCTTCCTTTGATTTAGAAAATCGTAAACAGAACAAATATAAACACACATAGCAGATTTCCTGCTCTCACTTTAAGCTTCGCAATTTTGCCGTCGCCGTCGAGGCGAAGTTTCACTGATCTTTCCAAAAACACGACTGACGTACTCGGGGCATTCCAAAACATCTTGGAAAATTTAAGTCCGGTTAGGTCAAGTGCTGCAATCCAAAACAATTCTAAAATAGCCATAATTTGCATTAATAGTTTTATAATATAACGTTAAATATTCACGCATGTTATGTGTAAACTATCTAAAGTTAATTTGAGAAAATGTACTTTGGTCCTTCGTCATACCCTTTTCACAAAACACATTTTAATCTGACCTGCCCTTTCCAGGTATCCAATTGCCTGTAAGTTCATCGGACTCTGTCGAATGCAGCAGGAGAGAACCAACTTTCGTCATCGCGCAAGTGCAATAGTACCCTTAGACATTACTACATAAAGAGACTGCTCAATCGGTTTATTTATTAGCGTGAGAATATTTTATGGGTGTTTAAAAACAGTAGGTATATTTGTGATCCATATATGTCCCGGAATATACCGCTCGGTTGTAATCGAAAACCAGCGCTTCCAATCTAAAAGTGTATTAATAAGCCATTTCTTAAGTTAGAAATATCAAATTTGTCTAGAGGATAATTAGAAGATTGCAATTGAATTCTACATGCGACTTTTTCCAATTTTCTCACTGTGAAACCGAAAAAGATATTTAAAACGCATGAATTTTATTTTAATGTGAACCCTACTCGTTTCGGGATTATCACATTTGTTGAAGTTGGGACACTATTAAAATTTGTGTCTTTTATTAAGTTTGAATAAAACCAATCAAATATAAAAACACTATAAATATAGCCTGCTATTTCTTCGATATAAATAGCGTGACAGACAAAGTTCTATCCTCTGATCCTCAAGGGGGCTTTACGAAGTTTCAACTGTCTCGCTCGGGCACATTTATAATCCCTGAGAACCAGGCGTTTCTTTTCAAAGATTACACAAACAACTGTCGGAGTTTTTATCTAAAATTCTGCACACCTATAAACTTATTGTAGTGCAAATATGCGCTATATCAGTTTTTTGTAATTTCAGAAAGAAACATCTTTTTGCTTACTTAAACATTGACATTTTTTTCTTATTTTAAATTGAAAATAATGCATTTCTTTCTGAAATTACAACAAAACTGAGCGCATAATTACACACCAAACAATTTAACCATACAAAATTTCAGGTAGAAACTCCGAAAGTTATTTGTATAATCTTTAAAAGGCGAACACCTAGTAGTATTTCTGTCGGATCGTCTTCCATAGCTACTTTATTGTGGGCCAGTACCAAAATGTTACTCAGTGTGATGACTATCATTCAAAACCACAGGATGCCAGGACCGTACCAACATGTTTTAAAATAATATCTTCGTTATTATGGCTTATTTTTACTAGCTCTACATTCTGTTAAAAGAAATGCATCAACTTTGAGAACAACATGTCGACAATATAATGTATTGACGGTACTGCAATAGTGTGCCGATGAAGAATGCAGCAGTCACACCGTGTACTCTAATGCCACAGAATTTTCCTTGCAAGTTGTTACAGACAGAATTTGTCTTAGAGTTCGTTATTTAAAGTAGCCCGCTCCTTGGGATTATCTTTACTGTAGTTCTCTATGAAGGCCTAGAATACTATAAGATCTCTCCGCTAGAATTATCGATGCACTTTTGCTCGCTCCCCGGTAGATGGCTCTTCTAGTACCATCTTGGAAATTGGGTCTTCATTTTTCGAAATGTTTCCAGACTTCTACAACATTCGACTAGTTAGTACCATTTTGACCACGCTTGAATACGCACTGCTGATTACCTAACTCTCTTGGTCTTGGACTAGTTCCATGTCTCTGGAATTAATCCGAATTTTGCCAAAAGGTTAGATATTATTGAAAATCTTCTTAGTATAGTTCGAAAGATTCTTCGATACCTTAGAAAGGGTTAATTTCCCAGTGGGCGTAGATTGCGTAATAGTTATTCGAACCTCCAATAATTGAGATTGGAGTTCTGCTTTCTTCGCTAGTTATTTGACTTATAGTTCTTTTATTCTTTTTAATGGTTTTTTAATTTAGTTCGCTGAACAGTCAATACGACACCCCCCACAATCAGACTCAGACACAGACACAAGAATTTAAGAAGACGGATAAGCAGACGGACTGTGAGTAGCTATAGACTTGTATTTTATATTGGTTGTTGACTGAGATTCTGTAATACTTGAACACTTGATCTGAACCTGACGTAACTGTAATAAATATTATTGTTTGTTTTGTTATATTGAGAGACTGATTGCTCAAAACTTGATACGTATATTATTAGTAGCCTTCGTTGGGCACCTTCGTAGGTAAGTCATCATTTGGACTGTGTCAGGTTGCGCCCATTTTATTTCCCTATTTGATTCTAGTCATACGCAGAATTTTGAGATATCGTAGTACGAGGACCCACCCCCTTGGTAATAATGTAAGTATCAGTGCACCGAATAAACTAATTGGATGTGTCCCCCGTCTCAAAATGTAAAACGCACCTTCTAACAAAGTGTTACCTAGATAAATAAATATTGAACCTTGAGTTTCCTCTTTCTCTGGAACAGTAAGTAATTAAATCTGTGATCTGTGAAATCAGTCTGTTGCAATTACAGTTAATGAACTCCAACAGCTTGTTTAAAAACAAAGGCAGTAAACCCAGTCAATCTGTAATTAGTTCTTTATTACGATCCAAAAAACTGTGGGCAAATAATGTCTTCTTTATATTACTTAATTATTTTCTAGGAGATTTTCATGAGGGCTGAAGTAATTAAACGACATCACTGAATGAAAACCTGAAGTTAAAAAACATATTTTACGATTTTCCGCAGAGTATCCCACAATTTTATCGTCTGTATTTTAATAGACAATAAATCATGGGTTGTATTTATGTTTTTGGCAACAAAGCTTCAGGCTTCGTACTTTAACTGTGTCAGACCCTTTTAAACGTATCTATACACCGCAAATGCGGGAATACTTTTAAGTTATTTATTACAGAGTGCATTCGAGACCTACTGAATAGACTTGAGCATGTGGAATGGAGAATTAATAATGCGATATTGAAACTAGGCAACAAAATCAATTACAGCTTACGCCCCCAAAGGATAAAATCACGATATATTGTTTCCAAAGGAAGTTACACGGGAGAATTATGTGACTACTTCAGTTTTTAGAATGATGAAAAGCAGAAGATAAGCAAACTAAAAAGAAATTCGGGTAAAACCAAAATTAGGTTTCTAAATTGCGTTCGGTAGTAACAAAGGAAGGAAAAACTGCGAAAAGTCGGCTTCGACAATTTATAAGCTTGATGTGTGGGAGTAAGAAAGTCATTCGAGCACAATTCACAAATTGCCACATCAAAGAAAAGCAAAATAAATCAAATTGTTGTGGGACTAATTTTAATTGAAAAACTGGAAACTCAAGGAATATTTTTAACTAAACTGGTTCACATGAAAATTAGATAATTTAAAAACTTTCTTCACATACCGATACCGAATTTTCTCCCTCGCAACGATTATCCGTCTTAAGATACAGAATTTTCAAAATTACTCTGCATCTGTCATAGTTCAGAAATAACTGAGTATAGTACAAAAACCATCAATTTTAGACATCTGGAATCTTTAACAAACTGCCCTAAAATTAATCAAGGGTTTGAAATATGCAATATTATATAGGGCGTTCTACTCAAAACAACGAAGCAAGAGTGTGCCCAGTAAAAACGGGACAACCTGTATTAAACGTCAATAATTTTAAAATGCGAAGATTATTAATTGAGAGGGGATTTGTGTAAACCTTTTTCCCCTAAAATATGTATAATAATGAAGGCAGGGGAGGAAAATTCCAGAGCGCTGGACCACCCTGTATATTTACTAACAAAATTATTCGAACATTAATACATTTTGCAATTTTTATGACAATTGTTGATTCTGTTTCACCAACAAGCTAAACTTCGAGGTCTAGTTAATAAGGAAATTGTATAAAGCGACTGATATTTCACTCACGTCAACAAAATATTCTGAAAGTAAGATATCGAAAAAACAAAATTTAACCGAGGTAAACGCAAGTCGAAGAGAGAAGTTGATGAAATTTGCAAGTTGAACGCTTCATAACAAGCGAATATGTAAAGCACGAGTTCAGACTACGAAAGCAGATATACATACGTATCTACCACACAGAGTAAGTAATAAAAACTATGAAATATCTGCCACAACAAAGTTTCCATTCGATAGAGGAAAACGGTCATACATCTGTTTGAATCTTATACGCGCACATTTTGGCATCACACACTTTACAGTTCAAAAAATTAACAGCCTTTGCAAAGATGCAAGCAGACTGTAACCCTTGTGCGTTTGGGATATTTCCGCATACGCGATAGCGTATTAAATAAGTATTAATAACTGCATTCCTGTTGTGGCATTCGCTCACATTTGCGACGCTAGACGAATGAAGGTTACTTAGACTGAGCGGCCTAGCGCCTGGAGGCCGGACGCCCAGCGCTCGACTTTAACCGCTACTGTTCGGGTCTCACGCGTGACGTATGTGACAAATGCAACACAATCTTTTCGGTGAATATCATACCCATAACCCATACTAGGATACTAATAACATTTTCAATGTCAAAAAGCACAATGCATAAAAATTACCCTAGAAAGTAGTCGATTTGATTATTTTTTATTAAGCCACAGATGCCACAAACAAGGCAGGCACAAATAACTGAAGACATTCAAAAGAGGGGACTCTGCTTAGTATTTCCTTTTACAACTGACGAACGGACTAAAGCTGCCACAAGACGAGACGAAACCAATACTTGATAAATTATCGTCTTGGTATCGAGATAGTCTTGGATACTTGAACATCGTCTTGGTATTGAGACGATCTTGAACGAAATAATCTTGTCTTGAATCGGAAAATATCGTCTTGGTATCCAGTCTTGAGCGATATATTCGCACACAGCAATTACTTTGCAAGTACCTATTTCCGTGTTTCTGTATTTTGCAAAATGACTTTATTTTCCCCTTTCCATTTAAAATTAAAATACTCAATTAAGTTTTAAGTTCGATTACTTGACAACTACATACCTACTACCATTCTACCATTGTATTTGTGGGGTGCAGGCATTCAAATATGTATGTTAACTACTGCTGTGTAATATTTCTTTTATGGTACATACCTTCCCTGCAGCAATAAAAATTGCCGGTGGATCACATCACGTAAAGATAGAACCAATTATTGTTGTTTTATTTTACAATACCAGCCTAATCTAAGGAAAATATGTAATGCTCCCTTTTTATTTACTTAATTTAACTTCTAAGTAGTGTTCCCCTCGCCAACTCACTTAGCCATTGTGGCGTTGTAAGGCTATAGTGCGGTTGTTCGAAAAATCCAACACCGGCTTAAGTCTGACACTGGCTTCGTTGTTATGATACCGGCTTTCTCATTGGTTGTATCATAGCAACGAAGACGGTGTCGGACTTCAGTCTGTTACTTTTTTTAAACAACTGGGCCTATGACGCCCACATTAGTGGATTGCTAAGGTCTGGAAAAAATCAAAATAAATTGTTCATATTTTCATTATGCAGTGTGTAAATATGTAAAAATAAATATGAATGATTTCCAGAGACGCAGATTTTTAACCTTCAATCAGAAAACCGCAGAAAACTTTCATCTTCATGAACATTATACAAACTTACAAAAATTTTGTGTTAGACTGTTTATAATGACGTTACCGATGGCTCTTAATGGCAACCCATATTTTTCCGGATGAATTTTGATAATTTGTTACTTATCTACTTCTTTCTGACCTAAAAAACATGGCTAACGAACATTCTGCTGACAACATTTTGCAAATTTAAAAATCACTATTCCAAAAACAAAAATTTTGAAGGCAAAATGCCGCTGTGATGTCATCTATCAAGATCCGCACAGAAAAGTATGGAAAAGTTTTTTAAAATGCAACAGAGACATAACACATAAAGACCATAAAAAAGGTAATGTGATCAACATGCTTTCCGAAAATTACCTACCTTCATTTAACATTTCAAATTTCAGACTACTTTGTACAATTTGAGGAATCAAAAAAATATTAGATTTAAAAAGAGACGCGACAAGATATTTATTCAGTAAGCGTCAAAATCTCAAAGCTGCCTACAAAATTTGAATGAACCTGTTGCGCGGCACAGGCAAAACGCAATGGTCAAGTTTCCGGCCTACTAAGCTATATGTAACGTGCCGCTTTCCTAGGGAGTCATGGGAAAATTGTTTTATTGTTCCAAAATTGAAGTAGCACAACCCGCCAGAAAGGAATGTAAGCAGGAGTAATTGCTTACATGACAGAGTCCCACTTACGTTCTTACAAGGATTCATCATTTAGAAATACCCTCTCTACTTATAGGTATATCATCTGCAACGTTATTAAACAGATCTTAAAATTACTAGTTATTCCCTTGAGAATAAGGGTTGTTATTTTATGCCCAGCGAACAAACAAATCGAAATGAAATTGCACTGACAAGTCGACAACAGCTACTACAAACAGAACCAGAAAATGTATTCAGATATCAGGAGGCAGATAACACGGAGGTATGGCAATATTGAGAGCAGGGAAATAAAAGGGCTCATTAGTGGCGAATATTTAACTTTAATCAGTTTATGGAAATCTACACAAATTTGAACCTATCTTACCCTTTGACCCATATTCAGCATTTCTTATAGCCTCAATATCAAGCTCAATAATAATTACAATGCCTATATAAAGTCCACTTTTAGCAAGTAAGCATGACAAGGGTGTGATGATAACCTTTTAGCGGTAATCCCTATTAATATACGACAGGGTTCTATTCCAATATTGGTTGGAGTTTCGTTCATTTCCAAAACATATTTACATAAATTCCTATAGGGCCCACGCAATTCGAATGATAAATAAATTTAATAAGGCTATCTGCATATACCTTTTGGGATATTTGTTTCAGACTAAGTGAAAACGGTATAATGTATATGGATGCCAAAAGACTAATTTTCAAATAAAAGGTTTCTACTGATTTATTCGCCTGTTAAAATATTTTAAGGTACATAAAAATAACCAGAAAACAAACAATAGAAACTGAAATTACTATTATATTAGTTTTCCTTAGTGTTATTATTTTATCGTTTTCACAGCTAATCCCGGAACCGATAATAATCTACAAACGGGGTAGGTAATGTACAAATTTGTATAGTCGAACGAGCGTCCAAAGCAGTTGGTTTTATGACGGAAGCAGGCAAAATCCCTTACCGTAACGATCAGTTTAGAGGACATTAAATTCCCATAAATATACAGATTGTTTTGCCTATAAAATAAGTAGGTTATTAAGAGATACATTTAACGCCAAAACAGCCGGTATGATGCATTTCCCTGCTCAGTGCACAATCCCAACACTCACTGCATGTTTATAAATCATAAATCAGCCTGAAAAAAAGTTCCTATAGATTAACAACCGAAAGGGGGTAAACCAATGATTGGAACGCATTCTTGAAACAGACCACTTAACTGCATGCATTTTTTGTAAAAAAAAAGGTAGTGAGAAAGCGAAAGAAAAAACTAACCTCTACGGGACTTGACCCCACCCAGCCTAAGGACATAAAACTACTAACTATATGCGATACCTACCTACCCACCGAAACCATTGACGGTGTTCACTACTAACGAATTACTTAAATGAAAGTATAACAATGATGAAGTTACGCGTGTCCGCATTTTTTGTGCACCTAAACACAGCTTAACATAATTTATTATTACCAGTGCGTCTTGGAACCTATGCTTAATTACAGGTAAACATAATTAATTCGAAGACATTTAATAAATTGCCAATTATACTTTGGGAATCATATAAAATCATCGGTAAAAGTGAATAATTTGCACTTATTTATCACATTTACCTATAATTTTGGTAATTATATACAGGGTGACTCATAACGAGTGTAAAAATATTCGAGAGGTGATAGAGGAAGTCAAAACAAGAAAAATATTTCATGAACATCTGTCCTAAAATCTCCCCCAACAAAGATACAGGGTGTAAAAAATTCTCGAAAAATATTGATTATTTTTAATATCTCCGAATCTACTGAAGCTATTGAGGGCTATTGTCCTTTGTGAACCTCTATCGTCCTAGAAAGATTTGCTTTTCTACTGCCACCAGTGGCGCCGCTATAAGCTGGAGAGCCCTTTCCTTTGCCTTACACGATGCTACGCCACTGGTTTATAAAGAAAAGATTGAAGTTTTGGATTCTGCGTTCAATTTCAAAGAAAAATGGCATTCTTGATTTTTTCCGTACAACTGTTAACCGAGTAA
Organism: Xestobium rufovillosum; assembly: GCA_963966045.1. NCBI lineage: Eukaryota > Metazoa > Arthropoda > Insecta > Coleoptera > Ptinidae > Xestobium > Xestobium rufovillosum. The sequence goes on from OZ014496.1 coordinate 20,529,283, forward strand.
AACAGTATGTTGTAAAAATGTCAAAATCTGAATTTTCGGTTAAAAAATTGTTCATAAAAAAATACATTATTCTCGGATATAAAAGTATTTTTTTAATGATAGGGGTCTGTAAGCGACAAAAAATTGTGCCTAACACTTTAATTTAATATCTCTCTTAGTTTCGGAAATTTACAAAAATTGCGCGTATAGCACCGTATTCGTGATAGAAGTGAAACTTTTGAGAGATTTACGGTGAGAGATAGAGAGAGAGCATTTCACAGGAACGCGTCCACCCGTTTTTTGACGCAATATAAGCATACAAACGTCATTATCATTAAAATTTTAATTATACTTACATAATAACTGTTCACGGATATAATCGAATATTCACAGGACACAAACGTAAATAATCACAAAACACGATGGTAAGTATTAATTATACAACGCGTGGTATCTCAGCTACTCATGCATGTATAACTCTCTTTCTCCGTCTCTCAACGTTATATCTTTCGTCTCTCTCATGTAACGAAATGCTCGAAAACGTGACTCGACCTTCAAATTTTACTCTCAGTTCTCGGGTAATTTTCGAGGTGCCGCTAAAGAAGTTTCACGTCAATAATCAGTTCGTTTGAGAAACTTGAACACCCCGTATTTTTGTTGGGAATAATTTTAGGACATACGTTCATTGATTTTTTCTTATTATTTTGACCTCCTCTATCAGCCCTCGAAATCTTTTACTCTCGTTATGGATCACCCTGTATAATAACCGGCAATTACGCATAATAACCAGTTTATTACATTCTGAAATCTGAACCAATATTTGCAGCCCCTTCTTGCTTTCACAAGACTTACCGATATATTTACTTAGACTACTGCAATGTTCCCAACCTACTTATATAAATTATTTATGACCACGTGATCGTCACCCTACGTTGTGTTTACCCCTATCTAACAACTAACAGACACAATAGTAACGGAAGTCGAGTGGTACTGGACCGTTCCAACTATAGCTCTGGTAAGTATCCCCCAGGCATAGAAATAGGTACAGAACTAAATCCAAATTTTTGGGCTTCGAGCACTCTTGTGTCTCTACGTAAAGCGTACTTTCCTACAAGAAGAGGCTTAAGTATTTAAGCCCTTCGAACAACTGTCATTTAATTTGTGATATTGCTACTGACAGGTAATGTTTTCCTAGTACCTACAGCCTTGTTACATTTTTAAAACATTCTGAACTGATCTGGTGTAATTTGACTTGTTGCACTTGAAGAGATTTTTTAAAATAATTTCAGACTTGTTTAATATTATTTGCCTCTTCTTTTGCTGGAAAATCTTCAGTTTCGTAATTTACTGTGAGCAAAAATTTCCGATCCGAGCCATTTCTACCAGTAATAATAATAAATAGCAGAACTTTCTAACTAGGTTAAATGAAATTCATACTTCTGTGCCTATGTACATTTAATTCAGTTACCCATGTAAGTAAATTCAAAATTTAATTTGTTTCTGATCAATTAGACATACACATTAAACCAAATTGCAAGAAATGTAATCAGGTTTTAAAGGTCACTAAACATATAGAATTCTGCTGATGCGATGCATACCTTCATACACCTTCTACTATCGCTTAGGTATCGGTATTACCAGTAACCCACTGTATGGGGGGATTCAACTACGGCTTATGCAAAATTTAAAAATTCATAAACACAATAATCTGCGTACCTACATATTTTAATTTGCGAGAAAAATAATTCACTTCAACTCAAGTATTACTGCAAAAATTTGTTTAAACACCTAGTTCAAACTATCAAAAATCCACACTCAACTTACAAATACATAGGATTCTAAAGAAACGTTCAGTTGATCTTATTCAAATTCAAGTGAACAAATAATCGAGTATACTGAACGGAATACGGAGACACGAAACGCGTCCGTAAATCGAAACCTCAGGAGCTGTAAGCAAGTAGCGTCTGCACGGAAAGCTAACCCGACAGAGACTGATCATTCGCTGTGGGGGCGGCGAACTGAAACCCTTTGAATTACTGAGTATATCGGCTAACAGCCACCGCGCGATGAGACACGAAAAGTAAACCCGTATTATGCAAACTTGTCAATCTCAAGAAGTTAGTTTTGTACACAGGCCAGATAATTAAAAATTCAATTGTCTTGCACCTTAAAGAAGCTTAAATCCGTGAAAGAAAATTGCAGGAAGTGCTCTTGATGGAATTATAATTAAATTTTAAGCTCCATTCGGAAATTTTGAAGGAAAAAGGCACTATCGGATTGCAGAATTAAAGCAGTCAATTTTTAGATCAAAATCAATTACGGATGGACATAGACCCAGGGAGTTCTGAAACAATAACATATTTAAATAGTATAGGCACTTTAAAAAATATAATGAAAATAAGTTCACAAAACTTCCATGTCCATGCACTCGCATGTCCAACTTTCCTGAGGTCCAGTACAAAAGGCTGTGAATTCTTGGGTTCGGTTGCAAGGCTAAAATCGCTCTAATTGACTAGTTGATACTACGGATGTAAAAGTGAAATCTTTAGGTTTTATTATGTCTATTTCTCAGCAACAGGAAATCCATATGAACCCTCCACCGGGGAAGCAAAGAGAAGAAAATTAAAGTCTATATCAAAAGCTACTCAACGAGTAAATTACGTCGCAAAGCTATAACCTCAAGAAATAAAGAGTTTCCCCTTCGCAGCATCCCTCCATTCCAGTAGTGACACCTCTACTACCGATAGTAAACGAAAATAAATCTAAATTATACCAGGCAACGCTGCAAGGGACGAAGCTTCGCATGCGTAGACGTATCAACAAGTTAACTGACTTATAAGATGCACTCGGTATAAGAATGATATATTACAAAAGTAACAAGAACACAATTACCAATAAATCGCTCAACTGCAAATAAAACAAGCAAACGCTTTGAAAATATAAACTGTGGAAACTCTTTCTTCAAGCTTTAATTTATCTAGATCTATTAGTTAAATAGGTACTCAGTACAGTGACAATAACAATACACGACAATAATAACACAACGGCATCACATTAAATAAAAATATAGCGTCAAAAGAGGTTACCAGATCAACAGGTTGCAGGTACACGTACGCTTAATGGTCTCATGGCTTCTAGCAGCAGATGTAACAGGACTTAAAGCATGCAAATACACGTTCATATACAAAAGACGGTGCCTCTAAGTACAGCTATCGGTTACACGACATTCATTAAACTTACGGTTTCCAAAAAGCTCTAAATTGGCTTTTCTAACCTGAAACTGTGCAGCGAACTTTCCCTTGTGCATCCTCAGACCTGTATACCTGTTTAAATCAAGTCGTTAGCTTATTAACGATGGAATTGTTGCATCTAGGTTGGTCGGATAGAAAATTTATTCGTCGATATGCCCTTAGCGTCTATTGTTATACGAAGAAAATTATAAAACGGGAACACATTAAAATTATTCTATTAATTTGCATTTGCGGATTTGTCGTCGCAGTACAGGTGTGCAAACCAGACGGGATGTAGATCTGGGATGTACGTTTCACCCACTATGTGCAATCCCGTAATAGGATGGCCCTTAATTAGTACGTACGTAGTTGTATAACTGCTCTTCGACTCAACCGTGCTAGATATCGTTCATGCAATCGCTCACTGCAGTAGCTGAATGGAAACGTGCGAATTTTCACTGCACGGAATATATTCAGCAGTGCTAATTCATGGATTGCACATCCACTGCACCCATCTGTTTCAGAATAAATCTTAATTAGCCTGTTGCACCTCTACAATGGATTAACTTTCGTATGTTTAATTATTGGTAGTCTCACAGCAACAATAATTAAACACCGGCACATACTTCTGGTAGTCAGATACTTTCATCCATTCATGGGTACTTTCAATAGTTCAGAAAGTCTAGCTATTCGGATTGTGTCTGGTAAAGAAGCTCCTCGTCATCCGGCCGACACGCTGTTTTATGACTATTCCCGCCAGACCTCGGGACCGGCCGCTCGGTATTCAACTCCTCCCTACTAACACCTTCCCACAGTAATTGTGACACAAAATTATTTAAGTAAATACTAATCCACATTTTTGCACTACATGTATCACAGAATATTACTTTAGCTTTCCTGTAATCATTTTGTTCCTTGAACTAATGTATGTAGAGATACGTTATGAATGTTTTAATGCTAGCAAGGTGGAGTCACATTCTGGATTTGTTCTAAAATTCAATGCCTAGCCGGGTATTTCTTCGAGGAGTAGTTGTTCGAACGAACTAGTACCTCATAGATGGTAGTTTTAAATTTTGCAGAACTCGGAGAAACTGAAAAACACGGATTTTCCAGTGTAAGGATACTTCGTGAGTTGTATGGTGAACCTGAAGACTGGTGAAGTATTTACGAATGGACACTAAAGTATTTATTGGAATTATTGTATATTTGTATGAAAACCTCATAGAACTGACGCTTTGTGTTCGGTGATCTTTAGATTTTACTCCTCGTCTGAAACAGAAACGCAAAGCAAAATTCTTGAACTCCGTAGAAAAGACGAAGCCGACCGTGCAGCTGCGCACCTAGAGTGCACCTACGCTTTTGGCCTCAGTTTTCCATCTCCGTCTTTCATTTCCTCTCAGTTCATACAGCTGCATACTTTTCTTGTCCACACGCCGGTCTTCAGCTTTTCTATTCTCTATGGTATTTTGGTATCCATTACGATCGACAGTTTTTGGTAGATTAACTGGCAATCTAGTATTCTCGGAAAGTCTTTGGTATTCCTTAGTTCCGATTCTCCCTGCTGTTCTCAGATAATGTTAGTGGTCGTTTCTGGTATTCGCATCAGTCACTCGAGAAGAAACCGTCCAAGGACATCATACTGTCACTCTTTGGTATTCCTTAGTAATCTTACTGGTTCTCTCTGATATCATCAGGTAATTTTAGCATTTCCGCTTTATAGTGCACTATATCGACTGGTGAATTTTATAAATTTTAAGTAACGTTAGTGTATTATCATTGGTGGCCTTTGGTAATAGGTAGTTCTACTAGTTTAGATCTTTGGCAGTATGGTATTACCCGACAGTCTTGTTGGAAGTTTTTGGTATTCTTTGGCAATCTTACTGGTAATTTTTGGTATTCTCCAGTAATTTTAGTGGAAGCCCCTTATATTCGCACCGGTAATATTCGCAATCCTTTAGGTAATGGTAGCTCAACACACACTTTTTATGAGGGTTATTAGTCCCTTGCACTACTCGTTTTCTGTAATCCTCTGCTTCCTTTTATTCCAAATATTAGGTATTTCTATAGAACATATTCGTTTTGCGATTGCTTTCCTTTTCCGACGATTACGATAATGTGAATAGCGCGGTAAATTAAATAAATGAATGCCAGAATTACTTCTTCCAGTTTGATAAACATGGCCTTAATCGAATAATGTTCGTAAACATTAAAGTAACAATTAGGAAATTAGCGAGAAATTAGCAAAGGACACACCAAACCACTGCGGTATAATTTGTTTAAATATTATATTTTCACTTTTAGGACGTAAGGGACATACAAAGAAATTTTAAGCGAAACGAGAAATTTTAACTGCTTCCAACTATGTCATGAATTTGTAACACACTGCTTTGTTACGCAATAAAACGAAATTCTTATTCGCTTAAAAGCTCGAGTATGACGAACATTTTAATTATTTTCTAGTGCCCTAAAACGTTTATGCCATTAAACATTTCGTGGAAATCTGAAATTCTCCAGTTTTAATGCGGTAGAAAATAGAATGCGTAATTATCGCGTTTATTGCTTTTTAGTTACAAAGGATGAATCGGGGACGAAACATTTTTGATGGTTAGCAAGTCTAATTGAAGTTTTATTCCAACTTCATTCCGGATCGTCTTTGGCGTGTTAAATTTATTATTAAAGTCCATTTGGCGTATTGGAAAGGATGTAGAGGATCGTAAAACCAACTACAATATTGGATGTACATTGCACGTACCTAATTTCTGCCAAAGACCAAAAATGAACTAATGGGAGACACTGAACAGTTCGAAGAAGTATTCCTCGGGTAAGTACCCAACCAGGCCTTGAGTTATAAAACTAAATCAAGATTTTTGTGCTACGAGACCTCACCTAAAGTGGCATTGAAACATTCATATAGCGTGTACTACGTACTTATGGGCGCGTTTGAGATATGGAATATTTAATTTAATACATTGCTGGAGTAGAAACATGCCATGAATGTTCCAATGCCATTTTAGGTTTCGTAGTACATACATGTTTAAGAGCTTAATGTAATTTAGGTACTTTTCGGGAATAAAGAAATATAAGTACGATATCTCCAAAATTGTAATAAACAATAATTATTCAGAAGAACGGGCATAAACTCGAAAACGTATCTGCCTGAGGCGTTTTATGAAACCACTTCGAATATTAAATAGCTTCGAATAAAGGACTTCCGACGAAACGAAAAAGCTCGTATAGTTCTCGGCCGCTTTAAAATATTTTAAGTGCAAATTCTGAGAGACGCGCATTTGGTAGAGCTAGAAACAAGTGGAAAAGTATGCCGTAAGTTCGTCCCATTGCGGGTTTCATTGGAAAACTTCCAAAGAAAAAAAATTGAAATGTCCTCGCCAGATGCATGTGATGTTAGAGGTATGCACGGAGCAATTTTTTTGCTTTAAGACTAAGATTTGAGAGTTGTGTTGAATTGTTAACAATTATCGAGTGAAAAGCGTGCGTATTATATATGTCCGGCGTTAGTAGGCTAAAATTGACCACACAAAAGCACAACACAAAGCGCCATTACTAGTCATAGATATATTACAAAAATATCTACTGAAAACTTCTTTCTAGCTGGAAAAGGTTTATTTCCACGGCATATTTCCAATATCTGCCATGAAAAGGCGGCCACAGCAGAAGAAAAAAGTATATGAGATATTTTTAAATTTCTCTGGATTCTGGGACTTCCTGCCACTCCAGATACCATGAGGCGTGGTCAGAAATATATTCAAACTCAAATTTCAAATGAATACGCATTGCAGGTCCGTCTTAAAATATCCCAAATAAGTCTAGAAAGAAAATATACCTATTTAAATTCAATTTTTCGACACTGAAATATTAACTTTTAGAAATAAAACTTATCGCACTAAGATCGGGAATCCTGTATATCCGACTTTTGCTGCAGTTTACTTCATTAGCGAAAAATTCGAACGGTTTCCTCAAAGGCAATTGGTGTAGGGAGGAACTGTGTGCAGTGGTATAGTCCTAGCGGTTAACAAAAAATCCCTGCAAATTGTGTTAAAAGCATGAAACTTGGTGGGCAGCTTAAATAGGTCAAATTAAGAGATTTTGCTCGAGGTACCCTACAAAATACCCCTAAGGAGTAGCTCAGGGGCGGAATATATTCCAAGGGGTTTGAATTTCAAAAATCATTAAATAATAACCAATGTGGGCAAGTAATATGTCATTTTATATTGATCTGATATTGCTGAAGTCAATTTAAACCATATTTTTTTATAACCATAAAATTTTCGAAATTGCGGCCGAATTCCCAATTTTAATTCAAAATTTTGTTAAATTCACTATTATTAAAAAAAATGTGAAATATGTAACATTTTATTTAAATTGCAATCTCCTAACCTGTTATAATGATATTTTTTGGTATCCCCAAAAATTTCAAAATGGTTGCCATTTTCGAAAGTAAAATTGATTTACAGTATACCTTGTTGGATAAATGGATGGATGAACTGAGGGTATTATAGACATTTTATTTTTTGTTTCTCTTTTTCTTTAACATGTAAACAATTTGTTTTTGAAGATAACTATACATACAGGGTGTGTCACGACGAGTTCCTGTTAGACGTTTGTGGAGAAGCGCTCTCAATAGAATTCTGAAAATTTGTAATATCACGTTTTCAAATATTCTCTATTCAATAAAAGTAATGGCAACTTAATCCAACTTCCGCTTATACCGGAAGTGCCACCTAACTTCTTTATTTTAAATAGAACTACTAATTTTTTACACTTTCGGGTTTTCCATAAAATTTTAGATTGACTTTATGTAATATAAATAACCTCTAAATGTCAAAATTTCCAAGATATACGCGAGTTCTTATATTTTTTATAGTTGCAGGGTACTCTTTGGCGTCTGCGGCAAAATAAACAAATTCAAATCGAAACAATTGCAGGAGGTAGCATTAATGACAAAGGTCTAAATTAAAGTTCAGTGTACTCAAAGTTTGAAAATACTGCGCATAGTGGTTAGGATGCGACATTAAACTGAGAAATCAAAATATTGCCAGAACTCAACAAAATTATATGGAACGCCCCCTTTTTTATGCACTTTTTGGATTTGTATCAACTCCAACTAAAATATTCCGTAGAATGAAATAGGGGGCGTTCCATTTAATTTTGTTGAGTTCTGGCAATATTTTGTTTTCTCAATTTAATGTCGCATCCTAATCATTGTGCGCAGTATTTTCAAACTTCGAGTACACTGAACTTAGAGTATTTTCAAACTCTGAGTACACTGAATTTAGACCTTTGTCATTAATGCTACCGCCGGCAACTGTTTCGATTTGAATTTGTTTATTTTGCCGCAGACGCCAGAGTACACTGCAATTGTAAAAAAATTTGAAAACTCGCGTATATCTTGGAAATTTTGACATTTAGAGGTTATTTATGTTACATAAAGTCCATCTAAAATTTTATGGAGAACCCGAAAGTGTAAAAAAATTGGGTAGTTCTATTCAAAATAAGGAAGTTACGTGGCACTTCCGGTATAAGCGGAAGTTGGATTAAGTTGCCATTACTTTCATTGAATAGAGAATATTTGAAAACGTGATATTACAAATTTTCAGAATTCTATTGTGAGCGCTTCTCCACAAACGTCTAATAGGAACTCGCAGGGTGTCCTGTATGTACATATATAGTTATCTTCAAAAACAAATTGTTGACATGTTAAATAAAAAGAGAAAAAAAAACATAAAATGCCTATAATACCCTCAGTTCGTCCATCCATATCCAACAAGGTATACTGTAAATAAATTTTACTTTCAAAAATGGCAACCATTTTGAAATTTTTGGGGATATATACCAAAAAATATCATTCGAACAGGTTAAGAGATTGCAATTTAAATAAAAAAGTTACAGTAGTGGCCATAAATATAGCAACTTTTAAAAAATCAATGTAATATTAAACAACATTATTTTTAAGATTAGAAATGCATTCCAGCATTCACATTGCTTCTATGGTAAATGTTTCCTGCAATAAAAATTAGAGCTCTGTGAATAACAAATTAATCCCAGCATTTGTTCAAATTTTTGTTGGACAGAAATATCCGTGTTCAAATATTGCATGTTTTGAATGTGTATGGAAAACCGCAGACCAACTGGTTTCGTCCTTCTGGGACTCATCAGTACGGTGCTTTCCCCTACACACTCAAACCATGCAATTTAATCTTGCTATATATACTGCCGCGCTCTGGACAGATATCAGCAAGTGACAACTACTTTGAGTAATTATCTAGTATTAATTAGTGATACTGGACCGTTCGAACAACTACTCCTCGGGCAAATACCCCGCCAGGCGTTGAATTATAGAACTAAATCCAGATTTTTTGTACTACGAGACGTTTCAGACTGCTACCCCATCTAAGATGGCTTTGAAACAATCCTAATTTGTCTCCATGTACGTACGTGCATTTAAGCAGGTCTTTGTTCAAATATTGCATGTTTTGAATGTGTATGGAAAACCGCAGACCAACTGGTTTCGTCCTTCTGGGACTCATCAGTACGGTGCTTTCCCCTACACACTCAAACCATGCAATTTAATCTTGCTATATATACTGCCGCGCTCTGGACAGATATCAGCAAGTGACAACTACTTTGAGTAATTATCTAGTATTAATTAGTGATACTGGACCGTTCGAACAACTACTCCTCGGGCAAATACCCCGCCAGGCGTTGAATTATAGAACTAAATCCAGATTTTTTGTACTACGAGACGTTTCAGACTGCTACCCCATCTAAGATGGCTTTGAAACAATCCTAATTTGTCTCCATGTACGTACGTGCTTTTAAGCAGGTCTTTGTTCAAATATTGCATGTTTTGAATGTGTATGGAAAACCGCAGACCAACTGGTTTCGTCCTTCTGGGACTCATCAGTACGGTGCTTTCCCCTACACACTCAAACCATGCAATTTAATCTTGCTATATATACTGCCGCGCTCTGGACAGATATCAGCAAGTGACAACTACTTTGAGTAATTATTTAGTATTAATTAGTGATACTGGACCGTTCGAACAACTACTCCTCGGGCAAATACCCCGCCAGGCGTTGAATTATAGAACTAAATCCAGATTTTTTGTACTACGAGACGTTTCAGACTGCTACCCCATCTAAGATGGCTTTGAAACAATCCTAATTTGTCTCCATGTACATACGTACGTGCTTTTAAGCAGGTCTTTGTTCAAATATTGCATGTTTTGAATGTGTATGGAAAACCGCAGACCAACTGGTTTCGTCCTTCTGGGACTCATCAGTACGGTGCTTTCCCCTACACACTCAAACCATGCAATTTAATCTTGCTATATATACTGCCGCGCTCTGGACAGATATCAGCAAGTGACAACTACTTTGAGTAATTATCTAGTATTAATTAGTGATACTGGACCGTTCGAACAACTACTCCTCGGGCAAATACCCCGCCAGGCGTTGAATTATAGAACTAAATCCAGATTTTTTGTACTACGAGACGTTTCAGACTGCTACCCCATCTAAGATGGCTTTGAAACAATCCTAATTTGTCTCCATGTACGTACGTGCTTTTAAGCAGGTCTTTGTTCAAATATTGCATGTTTTGAATGTGTATGGAAAACCGCAGACCAACTGGTTTCGCCCTTCTGGGACTCATCAGTACGGTGCTTTCCCCTACACACTCAAACCATGTAATTTAATCTTGCTATATATACTGCCGCGCTCTGGACAGATATCAGCAAGTGACAACTACTTTGAGTAATTATTTAGTATTAATTAGTGATACTGGACCGTTCGAACAACTACTCCTCGGGCAAATACCCCGCCAGGCGTTGAATTATAGAACTAAATCCAGATTTTTTGTACTACGAGACGTTTCAGACTGCTACCCCATCTAAGATGGCTTTGAAACAATCCTAATTTGTCTCCATGTACATACGTACGTGCTTTTAAGCAGGTCTTTGTTCAAATATTGCATGTTTTGAATGTGTATGGAAAACCGCAGACCAACTGGTTTCGTCCTTCTGGGACTCATCAGTACGGTGCTTTCCCCTACACACTCAAACCATGCAATTTAATCTTGCTATATATACTGCCGCGCTCTGGACAGATATCAGCAAGTGACAACTACTTTGAGTAATTATCTAGTATTAATTAGTGATACTGGACCGTTCGAACAACTACTCCTCGGGCAAATACCCCGCCAGGCGTTGAATTATAGAACTAAATCCAGATTTTTTGTACTACGAGACGTTTCAGACTGCTACCCCATCTAAGATGGCTTTGAAACAATCCTAATTTGTCTCCATGTACGTACGTGCTTTTAAGCAGGTCTTTGTTCAAATATTGCATGTTTTGAATGTGTATGGAAAACCGCAGATCAACTGGTTTCGTCCTTCTGGGACTCATCAGTACGGTGCTTTCCCCTACACACTCAAACCATGCAATTTAATCTTGCTATATATACTGCCGCGCTCTGGACAGATATCAGCAAGTGACAACTACTTTGAGTAATTATCTAGTATTAATTAGTGATACTGGACCGTTCGAACAACTACTCCTCGGGCAAATACCCCGCCAGGCGTTGAATTATAGAACTAAATCCAGATTTTTTGTACTACGAGACGTTTCAGACTGCTACCCCATCTAAGATGGCTTTGAAACAATCCTAATTTGTCTCCATGTACGTACGTGCTTTTAAGCAGGTCTTTGTTCAAATATTGCATGTTTTGAATGTGTATGGAAAACCGCAGACCAACTGGTTTCGTCCTTCTGGGACTCATCAGTACGGTGCTTTCCCCTACACACTCAAACCATGCAATTTAATCTTGCTATATATACTGCCGCGCTCTGGACAGATATCAGCAAGTGACAACTACTTTGAGTAATTATTTAGTATTAATTAGTGATACTGGACCGTTCGAACAACTACTCCTCGGGCAAATACCCCGCCAGGCGTTGAATTATAGAACTAAATCCAGATTTTTTGTACTACGAGACGTTTCAGACTGCTACCCCATCTAAGATGGCTTTGAAACAATCCTAATTTGTCTCCATGTACGTACGTGCTTTTAAGCAGGTCTTTGTTCAAATATTGCATGTTTTGAATGTGTATGGAAAACCGCAGACCAACTGGTTTCGTCCTTCTGGGACTCATCAGTACGGTGCTTTCCCCTACACACTCAAACCATGCAATTTAATCTTGCTATATATACTGCCGCGCTCTGGACAGATATCAGCAAGTGACAACTACTTTGAGTAATTATCTAGTATTAATTAGTGATACTGGACCGTTCGAACAACTACTCCTCGGGCAAATACCCCGCCAGGCGTTGAATTATAGAACTAAATCCAGATTTTTTGTACTACGAGACGTTTCAGACTGCTACCCCATCTAAGATGGCTTTGAAACAATCCTAATTTGTCTCCATGTACGTACGTGCTTTTAAGCAGGTCTTTGTTCAAATATTGCATGTTTTGAATGTGTATGGAAAACCGCAGACCAACTGGTTTCGTCCTTCTGGGACTCATCAGTACGGTGCTTTCCCCTACACACTCAAACCATGCAATTTAATCTTGCTATATATACTGCCGCGCTCTGGACAGATATCAGCAAGTGACAACTACTTTGAGTAATTATTTAGTATTAATTAGTGATACTGGACCGTTCGAACAACTACTCCTCGGGCAAATACCCCGCCAGGCGTTGAATTATAGAACTAAATCCAGATTTTTTGTACTACGAGACGTTTCAGACTGCTACCCCATCTAAGATGGCTTTGAAACAATCCTAATTTGTCTCCATGTACATACGTACGTGCTTTTAAGCAGGTCTTTGTTCAAATATTGCATGTTTTGAATGTGTATGGAAAACCGCAGACCAACTGGTTTCGTCCTTCTGGGACTCATCAGTACGGTGCTTTCCCCTACACACTCAAACCATGCAATTTAATCTTGCTATATATACTGCCGCGCTCTGGACAGATATCAGCAAGTGACAACTACTTTGAGTAATTATCTAGTATTAATTAGTGATACTGGACCGTTCGACCAACTACTCCTCGGGCAAATACCCCGCCAGGCGTTGAATTATAGAACTAAATCCAGATTTTTTGTACTACGAGACGTTTCAGACTGCTACCCCATCTAAGATGGCTTTGAAACAATCCTAATTTGTCTCCATGTACGTACGTGCTTTTAAGCAGGTCTTTGTTCAAATATTGCATGTTTTGAATGTGTATGGAAAACCGCAGACCAACTGGTTTCGTCCTTCTGGGACTCATCAGTACGGTGCTTTCCCCTACACACTCAAACCATGCAATTTAATCTTGCTATATATACTGCCGCGCTCTGGACAGATATCAGCAAGTGACAACTACTTTGAGTAATTATCTAGTATTAATTAGTGATACTGGACCGTTCGAACAACTACTCCTCGGGCAAATACCCCGCCAGGCGTTGAATTATAGAACTAAATCCAGATTTTTTGTACTACGAGACGTTTCAGACTGCTACCCCATCTAAGATGGCTTTGAAACAATCCTAATTTGTCTCCATGTACGTACGTGCTTTTAAGCAGGTCTTTGTTCAAATATTGCATGTTTTGAATGTGTATGGAAAACCGCAGACCAACTGGTTTCGTCCTTCTGGGACTCATCAGTACGGTGCTTTCCCCTACACACTCAAACCATGCAATTTAATCTTGCTATATATACTGCCGCGCTCTGGACAGATATCAGCAAGTGACAACTACTTTGAGTAATTATTTAGTATTAATTAGTGATACTGGACCGTTCGAACAACTACTCCTCGGGCAAATACCCCGCCAGGCGTTGAATTATAGAACTAAATCCAGATTTTTTGTACTACGAGACGTTTCAGACTGCTACCCCATCTAAGATGGCTTTGAAACAATCCTAATTTGTCTCCATGTACATACGTACGTGCTTTTAAGCAGGTCTTTGTTCAAATATTGCATGTTTTGAATGTGTATGGAAAACCGCAGACCAACTGGTTTCGTCCTTCTGGGACTCATCAGTACGGTGCTTTCCCCTACACACTCAAACCATGCAATTTAATCTTGCTATATATACTGCCGCGCTCTGGACAGATATCAGCAAGTGACAACTACTTTGAGTAATTATCTAGTATTAATTAGTGATACTGGACCGTTCGAACAACTACTCCTCGGGCAAATACCCCGCCAGGCGTTGAATTATAGAACTAAATCCAGATTTTTTGTACTACGAGACGTTTCAGACTGCTACCCCATCTAAGATGGCTTTGAAACAATCCTAATTTGTCTCCATGTACGTACGTGCTTTTAAGCAGGTCTTTGTTCAAATATTGCATGTTTTGAATGTGTATGGAAAACCGCAGACCAACTGGTTTCGTCCTTCTGGGACTCATCAGTACGGTGCTTTCCCCTACACACTCAAACCATGCAATTTAATCTTGCTATATATACTGCCGCGCTCTGGACAGATATCAGCAAGTGACAACTACTTTGAGTAATTATCTAGTATTAATTAGTGATACTGGACCGTTCGAACAACTACTCCTCGGGCAAATACCCCGCCAGGCGTTGAATTATAGAACTAAATCCAGATTTTTTGTACTACGAGACGTTTCAGACTGCTACCCCATCTAAGATGGCTTTGAAACAATCCTAATTTGTCTCCATGTACGTACGTGCTTTTAAGCAGGTCTTTGTTCAAATATTGCATGTTTTGAATGTGTATGGAAAACCGCAGACCAACTGGTTTCGTCCTTCTGGGACTCATCAGTACGGTGCTTTCCCCTACACACTCAAACCATGCAATTTAATCTTGCTATATATACTGCCGCGCTCTGGACAGATATCAGCAAGTGACAACTACTTTGAGTAATTATTTAGTATTAATTAGTGATACTGGACCGTTCGAACAACTACTCCTCGGGCAAATACCCCGCCAGGCGTTGAATTATAGAACTAAATCCAGATTTTTTGTACTACGAGACGTTTCAGACTGCTACCCCATCTAAGATGGCTTTGAAACAATCCTAATTTGTCTCCATGTACGTACGTGCTTTTAAGCAGGTCTTTGTTCAAATATTGCATGTTTTGAATGTGTATGGAAAACCGCAGACCAACTGGTTTCGTCCTTCTGGGACTCATCAGTACGGTGCTTTCCCCTACACACTCAAACCATGCAATTTAATCTTGCTATATATACTGCCGCGCTCTGGACAGATATCAGCAAGTGACAACTACTTTGAGTAATTATCTAGTATTAATTAGTGATACTGGACCGTTCGAACAACTACTCCTCGGGCAAATACCCCGCCAGGCGTTGAATTATAGAACTAAATCCAGATTTTTTGTACTACGAGACGTTTCAGACTGCTACCCCATCTAAGATGGCTTTGAAACAATCCTAATTTGTCTCCATGTACGTACGTGCTTTTAAGCAGGTCTTTGTTCAAATATTGCATGTTTTGAATGTGTATGGAAAACCGCAGACCAACTGGTTTCGTCCTTCTGGGACTCATCAGTACGGTGCTTTCCCCTACACACTCAAACCATGCAATTTAATCTTGCTATATATACTGCCGCGCTCTGGACAGATATCAGCAAGTGACAACTACTTTGAGTAATTATTTAGTATTAATTAGTGATACTGGACCGTTCGAACAACTACTCCTCGGGCAAATACCCCGCCAGGCGTTGAATTATAGAATTAAATCCAGATTTTTTGTACTACGAGACGTTTCAGACTGCTACCCCATCTAAGATGGCTTTGAAACAATCCTAATTTGTCTCCATGTACATACGTACGTGCTTTTAAGCAGGTCTTTGTTCAAATATTGCATGTTTTGAATGTGTATGGAAAACCGCAGACCAACTGGTTTCGTCCTTCTGGGACTCATCAGTACGGTGCTTTCCCCTACACACTCAAACCATGCAATTTAATCTTGCTATATATACTGCCGCGCTCTGGACAGATATCAGCAAGTGACAACTACTTTGAGTAATTATCTAGTATTAATTAGTGATACTGGACCGTTCGAACAACTACTCCTCGGGCAAATACCCCGCCAGGCGTTGAATTATAGAACTAAATCCAGATTTTTTGTACTACGAGACGTTTCAGACTGCTACCCCATCTAAGATGGCTTTGAAACAATCCTAATTTGTCTCCATGTACGTACGTGCTTTTAAGCAGGTCTTTGTTCAAATATTGCATGTTTTGAATGTGTATGGAAAACCGCAGACCAACTGGTTTCGTCCTTCTGGGACTCATCAGTACGGTGCTTTCCCCTACACACTCAAACCATGCAATTTAATCTTGCTATATATACTGCCGCGCTCTGGACAGATATCAGCAAGTGACAACTACTTTGAGTAATTATCTAGTATTAATTAGTGATACTGGACCGTTCGAACAACTACTCCTCGGGCAAATACCCCGCCAGGCGTTGAATTATAGAACTAAATCCAGATTTTTTGTACTACGAGACGTTTCAGACTGCTACCCCATCTAAGATGGCTTTGAAACAATCCTAATTTGTCTCCATGTACGTACGTGCTTTTAAGCAGGTCTTTGTTCAAATATTGCATGTTTTGAATGTGTATGGAAAACCGCAGACCAACTGGTTTCGTCCTTCTGGGACTCATCAGTACGGTGCTTTCCCCTACACACTCAAACCATGCAATTTAATCTTGCTATATATACTGCCGCGCTCTGGACAGATATCAGCAAGTGACAACTACTTTGAGTAATTATTTAGTATTAATTAGTGATACTGGACCGTTCGAACAACTACTCCTCGGGCAAATACCCCGCCAGGCGTTGAATTATAGAACTAAATCCAGATTTTTTGTACTACGAGACGTTTCAGACTGCTACCCCATCTAAGATGGCTTTGAAACAATCCTAATTTGTCTCCATGTACATACGTACGTGCTTTTAAGCAGGTCTTTGTTCAAATATTGCATGTTTTGAATGTGTATGGAAAACCGCAGACCAACTGGTTTCGTCCTTCTGGGACTCATCAGTACGGTGCTTTCCCCTACACACTCAAACCATGCAATTTAATCTTGCTATATATACTGCCGCGCTCTGGACAGATATCAGCAAGTGACAACTACTTTGAGTAATTATCTAGTATTAATTAGTGATACTGGACCGTTCGAACAACTACTCCTCGGGCAAATACCCCGCCAGGCGTTGAATTATAGAACTAAATCCAGATTTTTTGTACTACGAGACGTTTCAGACTGCTACCCCATCTAAGATGGCTTTGAAACAATCCTAATTTGTCTCCATGTACGTACGTGCTTTTAAGCAGGTCTTTGTTCAAATATTGCATGTTTTGAATGTGTATGGAAAACCGCAGACCAACTGGTTTCGTCCTTCTGGGACTCATCAGTACGGTGCTTTCCCCTACACACTCAAACCATGCAATTTAATCTTGCTATATATACTGCCGCGCTCTGGACAGATATCAGCAAGTGACAACTACTTTGAGTAATTATCTAGTATTAATTAGTGATACTGGACCGTTCGAACAACTACTCCTCGGGCAAATACCCCGCCAGGCGTTGAATTATAGAACTAAATCCAGATTTTTTGTACTACGAGACGTTTCAGACTGCTACCCCATCTAAGATGGCTTTGAAACAATCCTAATTTGTCTCCATGTACGTACGTGCTTTTAAGCAGGTCTTTGTTCAAATATTGCATGTTTTGAATGTGTATGGAAAACCGCAGACCAACTGGTTTCGTCCTTCTGGGACTCATCAGTACGGTGCTTTCCCCTACACACTCAAACCATGCAATTTAATCTTGCTATATATACTGCCGCGCTCTGGACAGATATCAGCAAGTGACAACTACTTTGAGTAATTATCTAGTATTAATTAGTGATACTGGACCGTTCGAACAACTACTCCTCGGGCAAATACCCCGCCAGGCGTTGAATTATAGAACTAAATCCAGATTTTTTGTACTACGAGACGTTTCAGACTGCTACCCCATCTAAGATGGCTTTGAAACAATCCTAATTTGTCTCCATGTACGTACGTGCTTTTAAGCAGGTCTTTGTTCAAATATTGCATGTTTTGAATGTGTATGGAAAACCGCAGACCAACTGGTTTCGTCCTTCTGGGACTCATCAGTACGGTGCTTTCCCCTACACACTCAAACCATGCAATTTAATCTTGCTATATATACTGCCGCGCTCTGGACAGATATCAGCAAGTGACAACTACTTTGAGTAATTATCTAGTATTAATTAGTGATACTGGACCGTTCGAACAACTACTCCTCGGGCAAATACCCCGCCACGCGTTGAATTATAGAACTAAATCCAGATTTTTTGTACTACGAGACGTTTCAGACTGCTACCCCATCTAAGATGGCTTTGAAACAATCCTAATTTGTCTCCATGTACGTACGTGCTTTTAAGCAGGTCTTTGTTCAAATATTGCATGTTTTGAATGTGTATGGAAAACCGCAGACCAACTGGTTTCGTCCTTCTGGGACTCATCAGTACGGTGCTTTCCCCTACACACTCAAACCATGCAATTTAATCTTGCTATATATACTGCCGCGCTCTGGACAGATATCAGCAAGTGACAACTACTTTGAGTAATTATCTAGTATTAATTAGTGATACTGGACCGTTCGAACAACTACTCCTCGGGCAAATACCCCGCCAGGCGTTGAATTATAGAACTAAATCCAGATTTTTTGTACTACGAGACGTTTCAGACTGCTACCCCATCTAAGATGGCTTTGAAAAAATCCTAATTTGTCTCCATGTACGTACGTGCTTCTAAGCAGGTCTTTGTTCAAATATTGCATGTTTTGAATGTGTATGGAAAACCGCAGACCAACTGGTTTCGTCCTTCTGGGACTCATCAGTACGGTGCTTTCCCCTACACACTCAAACCATGCAATTTAATCTTGCTATATATACTGCCGCGCTCTGGACAGATATCAGCAAGTGACAACTACTTTGAGTAATTATCTAGTATTAATTAGTGATACTGGACCGTTCGAACAACTACTCCTCGGGCAAATACCCCGCCAGGCGTTGAATTATAGAACTAAATCCAGATTTTTTGTACTACGAGACGTTTCAGACTGCTACCCCATCTAAGATGGCTTTGAAACAATCCTAATTTGTCTCCATGTACGTACGTGCTTTTAAGCAGTATATATAGCAAGATTAAATTGCATGGTTTGAGTGTGTAGGGGAAAGCACCGTACTGATGAGTCCCAGAAGGACGAAACCAGTTGGTCTGCGGTTTTCCATACACATTCAAAACATGCAATATTTGAACAAAGACCTGCTTAAAAGCACGTACGTACATGGAGACAAATTAGGATTGTTTCAAAGCCATCTTAGATGGGGTAGCAGTCTGAAACGTCTCGTAGTACAAAAAATCTGGATTTAGTTCTATAATTCAACGCCTGACGGGGTATTTGCCCGAGGAGTAGTTGTTCGAACGGTCCAGTATCACTAATTAATACTAGATAATTACTCAAAGTAGTTGTCACTTGCTGATATCTGTCCAGAGCGCGGCAGTATATATAGCAAGATTAAATTGCATGGTTTGAGTGTGTAGGGGAAAGCACCGTACTGATGAGTCCCAGAAGGACGAAACCAGTTGGTCTGCGGTTTTCCATACACATTCAAAACATGCAATATTTGAACAAAGACCTGCTTAAAAGCACGTACGTACATGGAGACAAATTAGGATTGTTTCAAAGCCATCTTAGATGGGGTAGCAGTCTGAAACGTCTCGTAGTACAAAAAATCTGGATTTAGTTCTATAATTCAACGCCTGGCGGGGTATTTGCCCGAGGAGTAGTTGTTCGAACGGTCCAGTATCACTAATTAATGACAGAAATATAGCAACAAATGTCATAAATAAGTTTAAAGTAATTAAAACGCCAGTTAAGTTGTACTTATCCCGAGTATTTATCGCATTGGCACTATTTCTGGTTAGTAACTAAAAAATGGGTCGGGCTAAAACAGTTTCAATTGAAATTAGGAACCTTATTACACAAAAGTATGAAAACGGTGTCAAACAGGCTGAAATTTCAAGAAGTTTTAATTTAAATAAATCCGTTGTGTCCAGAATTTTGAAGCTATTTATGTTGAACCCATTCCAAATCCAGGAAGACCAAGAAAAACTTCTGAAAGATTTGATCGACACGTGTTAAGAATATAGAAAGAAAACCCATTCCTGTCCTCTTCCAAAATTCTTGGAAAATTGGAGGAAATTGGATCAAAAGATGTTAGTGCTCGTACAATAAGAAGGATTAGTCGACGGCGGGTTATTTGGTCGCCGACCAGTGAAGAAACCGCTGTTGTCAAAGAAAAATGTGAAGGCCTGTCTCCAGTTCGCAATAGATCATATTAACTGGACCCCAGAAAATTGGAAGAATGTAGTTTTTAGCGATGAATTAAAATTTAATTTGTTTAAAAGTGATGGGCTACTCTATGTTAGACGACCAACGGGCAAGAGCTTTGACAAGAAGTGCACATGTCCAACTGTTAAGGACGGTGGTGGTTCAGTTATGGTTTGGGGATGTTTCTCTAAGTTTGGGATGGGCCCAATCTGTCGAATCCATGGTAAAATGGATCGATTCATGTATTAAAATATTTTGCAATACCATCTGGTCCCATACATCGACGAAACAATGCCTTTAAGTTGTGTGTTTCAGCAAGATAATGACCCGAAACACTCGTCGAAACTTGTGCAGGATTGGTTAGCGGAGCAACACTTCGAAATTATGCGATGGCCATCACAGTCACCCGACTTAAATTCAATAGAAAATTTGTGGGATTACTTGGATGGCAAAATTAGAGGAAATAATTATACTAATTTGGAAAACCTTTATACTGCACTGGAAAATGCTTGGGAAATAATTGATGATGGATACATTACTAAATTAATAGAATCGATGCCCAAGCGATGTGCCCAGGTTATTAAAAATAAAGGTTATTATACAAAATATTAAACGCTTTTGTTATTTTTAATTAATACTTGTAAAAAAAATTTTTTTTCCGTAGTTGCTATAATAATTATGTCCAACACAAAAATTAAAAAGTATTAAAAATAATACTTGTTTTAATTACACATAAATACGCATTATGTACTAGAAATGTGTATGTATTTTAAGAACAAAAAGTAAATAAAAAGAATATTCTTGCTTAGAAAAAAAAATTAAACTCGAAATTTCAGGAAGTTGCTATATTTATGGCCACTACTGTATATATTTTAATTTTTTTTTAATATTATCGAATTTAAAAATTTTTTTATTAAAATTGGAAATTTGGCCGCCATTTGGAAAATTTTATAGTTATAAGAAAAATATGGTTTAAATTGACTTCAGCGATATCAAATCAATATAAAATGACATATCACTTGCCCACATTGGTTATTATTTAATTATTTTTGAAATTCAAGCCCCTTGGAATATATTCCGCCCCTGAGCTGCTCCTTAGGGGTATTTTTTAGGGTACTTCGGGCAAAATCTCTTAATTTGACTTATTTAAGCTGCCGACCAAGTTTCATTCTTTTAACACAATTTGCAGGGTTTTGGCCAGAATTGTCGTTAACCGCTAAGACTAGTAGGCTATCTGGCCATGATCCAAATATGAATACATGGCTGCTACTGAGTGAAGCGTGAGAGAGTGGTCTCTGCATTATCTAGTTAAATTGGTAGTTCAGAGTGGACCAAAAATTTTAAAATTTGCGCGAAAGTGTGTAATAAGTGAGAGGCTAAGAAGGGTAAAATTTTTCGAGATTCTTATCAGTTGGATATTGTAATTTGAGTGTTATTAGTTTTGCCGGAGAACTACATTAAAAATGCTTACCCGGAATAAAAACCCAAGCGAAAAAACCTTCGCAAGAAGTAGCGAGCGTACAGCTGTTGCTGGTGGCGAGGAAGATAAATTCGATATAATAATAAATAAAATTAATTTTCTTAACAATAGTATGGCTGAATTAAAGCAAAGTGTTAATGCAATCGAAGATAAATTAAACAGTAAGTATGTCGAACGCGTTGGACGCAGTTACAAAAAAGTGTGATGACAATTCTAACAATATTCTGAAAACAAACTACGAAGTTGATGGGCTTGAACAGTATATGAGGCGCAATAATCTGCGCTTTTTCGGTATTGATGAAAGTGAAAACGAAGATACAGACAGTCTCGTTATAGCGATTATTAATGAGAAATTAAAAATTAAATTAACTCTTGCGGATATCGAACGTTCACACCGGCTCGGACGGAGAAGTTCTGTTAACGGTAAACCGCGAGTGATAATTGTGAAATTTTCGTCTTACCGCGTCAGGTCAGACATTTTTAAGCTGAAACGTGGTTTCAAGGGTTCTGGAGTCGTCCTGCGGGAGGACTTGACAAAATTTCGACTCGAGCTTCTACAGCGGGTATCGAAGAAGTTTGGTCATAAGCGTGCTTGGAGTTCGGACGGCAAAATTTTTTGGTCGGAGGCCACAGATGGAAAATCTAGCGTGTGTACCCAAGATGTCAAAATTTTGCATCAACAACTAGTGGGAGTGCCATAGTGATGGTTTGCTTATGTTTTTTTTGTTGTTTTCTCGGTTTTCTCGGTTAATTTTATGATGGTGATTTCATTTCATTGGTTCTCATTTTGTTTTCTGTAACCATTTTTGGTTTGAGAATTATAATTATAATTATTTATATTTAAATTAATTTCTTATGTATTATTAATTAACTATCAGTGGAGCTGCTCAACTCACCAATAAGTCACCTCATTTTTTTTCTGTTAATCTTTCTTAAATTTGTTTAGGGTACTTTACTTACTTTTATTTTCTATATTTCTTTCGTCTTTTGTTTTTTTCTTTTTGCAGGTGTTGGGATGGATGACGTTTCTATTGCACATATTAATGTACGATCTTTATTAACAGGTTTCAATGAGCTTAAAGAACATGTTTTGAATTTTGATTATGATTTTGTTCTGATGAGTGAGACATGGCTGAGGCCGGATGTCGATAGTCGGTTTGCCAATATTCCAGGGTATGTCTTGGTAAGGATGGACAGAGAGGGTCGAGGGGGTGGTGTTGGAATGTACATAAAACAAAACTATAAGTATTCAAATGTGGTGGTTTCCCAGTGTCAATGCCTTGAGCATTTATGGATAAAGGTAAAATTTTCTAACGTTACGGTGTTGGAGTAATGTACAGGCCCCCAAACACAAATTTTAATGATTTTTTTAACGCTTTCGAGGATACTTTATCAACTATTATGTTATGCTGTGATAGATGTGTTTGCCTTGGCGACACAAATATAGACTTTTTAGATATACACAACTATAATACAAAAAAATTAACTTCTTTGCTTGATGATATAGGTTTAAAACAAATTATTAAAGAACCCACGAGGTTTTCCATAAGTAAGATGTCCCTAATAGATATTGCAATGTGTACCAACCCTGAGGATGTAAGAGAGAGTGGTGTGAGGGGGAATTGTCTGCTGATAACGGATCATGAACTCATTTTTTGTAATTTAAGTATTGGTAATCGGACAAGAGAGGTGAAATTTAGGACTTTCCGAAGTTTTAAGAATTTTAACATTGATCATTTCCAATTGGATCTTCGGTCTGCATGTTTCGATGAAATGTTGCATATTGAGGATGTTAATGAGAAGGTATTGCTATTTAATAATATCATATTAAATTTATTTGATAAACATGCACCTTTAAAATCGTGTAGAATGTCCAAAAAAGCATCTCCGTAGTTGACTCCCAACATAAATTTATTAATAAAACTTAGAAATAAATCGTTACTTCGCTACAGGCAGACAAGAGATCCATCTCATTTTAATTATTATAAACAATTAAGAAATTATACTACCACTGCGATTAGATCCGAAAAGAAAGCCTACATAAATTATAAATTTAAAAAGGGTGGCACCAACACCTTGTGGAGAGAACTATCGAATTTAAATGTGCATACGTCAAAAAATAATAAATCAGAAATACCATGTCATCTTTCCGATGCAGAGACAATTAATAATTATTTTCTCACTTGTGCTAATAACATTCCGAGTGGTGACATTAATGCAAAAATAGCTTTTTATAAAAGCAACCTCAGATGCAACTTTGAAGAAATGTTGAATTTTAAATTAGTTTCGGAAAACACAATCAGTGATATTATCTTTTCATTCAATAGTAATTCAGTTGGTTATGACGGAATATCAGTACAGATGTTAAAATATTGTTGTCCATTTATTCTTCCTTATGTAACACATCTTGTAAACTCCTGCTTATTAGAAAGTATTGTACCGGAGACTTGGAAAATTTCTTGCGTGATACCATTGCCTAAAATCAGTCAACCTAAAGAACTTAAGGAACTAAGACCTATAAGCATATTATCTGCGTTATCCAAAATACTAGAAAGAGTTATTTATTTACAGATTGTTGCTCACTTAAATATCCATAACATTCTCCCGGTTTGCCAATCTGGTTTTAGAACAAATTATAGTTGTGCTTCTGCACTGACTCATATTACAGATGACATTCTTGCTGCCTTAGACAGTAATTTAACAACGGTACTAGTTTTATTGGACTATACAAAGGCCTTTGACTGCATAAATCACAGTCTTTTAACTTCAATACTATCTTATATAGGTTTTGGTGCCGATGCAATTGCACTTTTTGAAAACTATTTATTTAACAGAAAACAGTACGTCAAAGTTAGTGAGAGATGTTGCTCTGGACTCGGTGTACTGGAACGGGGTGTACCTCAGGGATCTATTCTCGGCCCTCTTCTGTTCTCCATATATGTTTCTGATTTGTGTAGGTGTATTAATAATTGCAATATTCATTATTATGCAGATGATACTCAAGTCTACCATTCTTTTAGTTCGGCTGACGTGTTGCACGCAAACGATCTTATAAACGCTGACTTGAATTCTTTGTTGGATGCCTCACTTGATCATGGTTTATGTATAAACCCTCAAAAATCAAAATTAATTGTGTTTGGAAAACCTGCTTCCCTCACTGTGGTCAATGAATTATTAAATATAAGCATAAATGGCGTGAAATTAGATAGCGTGAGTGAAGCAAGAAATCTGGGAATAATCATGGACTGTGACTTGAGATTCAAAAAACATATAAGTAATTGTGTAAGGAGGTCATTTTGTAGTTTAAAACAGATCTATTCCAATAAGGATATTCTAGATAAGAAAGTGATTCGTTTGTTGTGTGATGCGTTGGTTCTCTCTCATTTTTCGTTTTGTGATGTGCTGTACGGGTCCTGTATCGATGCTGCTACATCTCACAGAATTCAAATGGTTCAGAACTCATGTGCTAGATTGATTTGTGGGGTACGTCGTCGGGATCGCATCTCGAGTAAGATTAAGGAAATAGAGTGGTTGAATATGGCGAACCGACGTCGCTTGCACGCTTGTGTTTTTTACCATAAAATAATGCAGACTCAATGTCCACCTTATCTATACAACAAGATTAGATTTAGAACAGATGTTCACAATTTGAATATTCGAAGAAAATCCATAATCACTACACCATCTCACAAATCTGCTCTATTTCAAAGGTCTTTTGCTTATAATATTGGTAAAATATATAATAGTATACCTAGAGAAGTTAAACAGTTGGATCCAAGAAAATTCAAATCTAAATTAAAACGTTATTTCATGGATAACCAATAAAATCTTCTGTTTGTCACCTAGTCCATGGCAATGGTTGTCATTCCCTCGTAGCATTTGCATTTTGTTCTTATTTATTCATTTACTCTTCATCCCTTCCTTTTTCTTCCCTTTCTTCTGTTTCCTCTGTTTCTTTTCTTCCTTTTCTACTTCTTCTTTTCCCTTTCATTTAATCTTAGCTTGAATTTCAATTTTTTATATATCTGTTGGGTTGAGTGGTAGAACAGCGTGTGCAGGAGCATTTTTCTGCACACAAGCTGAACTCCGCCCATTGTCTCATTGTGTAATAATGTGCAAATATTTGTATTTTCCATATGTATGTGTGATGGGCAATAAAGACGTTTATTAAATCCAGAGTTTACCCAAAGCATGTATAAGGCATTCCTTTCCATACAAAAAATATTTGAGAAACATGCTTTTAATTATGTTATTTTAGGTGTACGTTAGGGGCTAAGGCTAGCAATGGTGTTCTGGATACACGCCCAGGGATAATCCGTACGGTAACATACGGATCTCCAATATGGTAAGATAAAGCCAAGAAAAGAAAATCTTCGGCCAAACTTGAAAAGTTAAGAATCACAGAGGCACTGTGGCCAGTGGCCACTGGAGGGTACTAATGAATTTCGTATCGCTACACATCGTGATGAAAGCGAAGGTACTAGCGTACATGCTAAGGATAAGTGTGGTGAGGGCACTAAAGAATTTAGGGATGTTTAGACCAATCAGCGTTTTGCTAGTCTTGTCCAAAATTTTTAAATACATTGGAAGCACAATGGTGTTACGTTTAATCTTGTTAAATATAGTTGTCTTCCTGTATGACTTCCTGTTATAACTCATATAATATTATGCTGACAAGTATAATATTACCAATGCATTAGCCAGGTTTTCGAGAGGGGCACAACTGCGAAACTGTACTTTTACAAGTTACGGATGATGTGCCAGCTTTGGATGAAGACAAGTTCACTTTACTGGGTCTGATGGATTTTTCAAAAACTTGAATCATAAACTTTCGATGGCAATTTTAAACTACATACATTGGGCTTACCGGGAGTTTTGTGAGATTATTAGCCAGCTATCTGACTGGTAGAACCCAGATTGTTAAATGTGATAATCGGTTTTAAGACCCTGGTGCTGTCAACTCTGGCGTGCCTCAAGGTTCGGTATTGGAACGACTACTATAATATACTACAATATAATGCTGATTTGAGAAACTCAATTCTCGATGAAACTGTAATGGTGTAAAATTGGGGTTCAGGGACAAGGCTAAGAATTTGGGGATTGTGGTTGATACTCAACTTGAATTGACTAAATATGTTAATATTCTAATACAGAGATCTTTCCTAAATTTAAAATTGATTTGTAATATCAGAAAGTATTTAAATTACCGTTTAAAAAATACACTTTGCGAGTTATTGGTTGTTTCGAACTTCAATTTTGCAGATATTTTGTATGGGGCATTTCTGGATGCTGCTTAGGTTAGCAAAATTCAAGCAATGCCAAGGTTTACAATTCTCTGCCGCTAGAGCTGAAAGCGCTGCCTATTCCTAAATTTAAAATCAAATTGGACCTTTTCTGGTGGAATGCCATGGACAAAAGTCAAGAGAACAAGAAGGAACCATTTGGTAAACAAATTGATCCAAAACTGTAAAAGAGCACTGAATAAAATTAGATAATTTAGATTGTCGGTGACAGTCAAGTAATACAATACAGAACTGTTAGACTGAGTGGATCCGATGGTTCGGCTAATGGAACATCCTACATGGTTGACCTGCCACTAAGGAAGTTAGGGAACGAGAAAGCGAACCTCTTGGCGAAGAAGTGAGCCAAAATCCCTCTACTATAGCCCGAGTCCACGTGCTTCTTGGTATATTAGACAGTTAAAACATAAATAAAGGACCCAGTAAGACAAAAACACGCTTCTTACCGAATAGGAGCTCCTGGACTAAGACAGTCGCGGATGTTCATCAGCGGATCATCCAGCAAGAGAGTTGAAGATTTAGGAGAACCTAAATCAAACATTGGAAAGTAAATATGTGATGAGCTCAAAGAAAATTTTAATTAGCTTTCTATTGTATTAAAATTTGTATGTTCGTATTACAATGCTCAGGATCAGCTTTACCACATGAAACTCAGTCCCGAAAAAGTTTTCCTACCATAATTAAGAATCCGTGATTGTGCAGTTAGAGCAAAATTGTATTATGAAGCAACGTGAGTTGAATAGTTGTCCCTACCAACGGCGGAAAATACCAAACTTCTATAAAAAGATATGAAAATCCACTTATTTACCGGAATGTAAACGGCAGAAAATTTTATACGGTTCAGTAACTATTGTAGCTATACATAATAATGTTATCACAAAAACGCGTCGTCAGGATGGGAAATGGATCCGCACAAAGCTCTAAGCATTCGTGTTCGAAAAATGATGCAAAAACTCGTCATGTTCGCAAGGGATGTTGCGATGAAGAAAAAATCTGTTTCGCCCTCTTATTATTGGGAAATGTCAGGTCCGTAAAATATGGCGTGATAAAAACGTATACTATAATACGTAAATACATGTAATGTATCTAGCGTAACGTATTTTCCCGCGTAGAATAGAGCAATCTTCTGTTGTATAAAAATATATAATGGAACGAGGAATGTGCTCACTACCTACCTTACAATGTTGTGTAAATATTGGGATATTCACGGAATTAGATTGGCAGCAGGTATTCAATTCAATACAATACAAAAATTTAAATTAAGAAGTTAGGAGTACCTACATATTCATCGACGAGGAATTGCGGATGTAACAACTGGGCAACTGACAAAAATTACCTACGTTTGTGTCAGTGATACAAGTTAAGTTTTCAAATGGTGAATATATTCTTATTATTTTTGTCCAACAAGTGCAATAAGTCCTCTCAATTAATATTGTTTAATAGAAATTCTATCGCAGTTATTTGAAAATTACATTCGAAGTTGTTTCTGGCGCTCGGTGCTGTCACCTCTGGATATACACCTCCCCACGTCGTTTCCAGGGCTCTCAACTGGCTGCCGCCTCCATTCATTACATACCTTCCTAATGTTGGGTTTCATTATTTCATCTAGTTCTAGGTCTACCACGTTTTTTACTTCCCAGTCTAAGACTCCATTCCATCGTTTCTCTGCTTCACTTTCCATATGTTATTCACGCTAGGCGAGCTGCCCATTGCCACTTTAGTCGCGCTATAGTTTCCGGTAGGGGCACGACGTAACTCCATCATTTGTATAGAGATTACTTCATATTTTTATAAAAAAATATAAGATATCTTTGAAAATATAGCATTTACATTGTAAAAATATTCTTAGGAAAATTTTTCTCCCGCAGGTAAATTTTGGAGCCTGTGTTGTTCTTACTAAAATGCGCTTCTTCAATTGGTCATCTCATCTTTCCCGGGATTCACTGAAGCAGCAGCACCTTGAATATTAGATGAGGAACCATCAAGACGTAAGCCATGATTGCTTCGTTTTCTTGCACTACGTCAAAAGAAAATAGCCACAAAGATCAGTAAGAACAGATGTTTTCTTCGTCGTACCCCCTTACCTGAACAATCGTAACATTAAGGTTCCTTCGAGGGTTATTTACATTGATGAACCATGGACTGTCGCTCTTCTGCTTCTCAGATATTCACTTGTGGCGGTCGTCTTTGTGATATCCCTCACTTGACGGGGATGTTCTTCTTGATCTCATACTCCCTACCTCGGATTGAATGACTAGACTCTCTATGCCGATGGTGGAAAACCCTATCGTCGTTACAAAGTTCGTTCTTCGTCATGGCTGTTCGAGCTATTGCAATGAGTCTTCCTACTTGAGCTTTGCACCCCTAGGATCTTAAATATACAAACAAATTCCTTTACCTTTTAAACATTTAGAAATTGGTTTCTCAGTTGAATACTATTAGTGCCATCGACTATCATAAGTTTGCTCAAGTTGATTTTCAAACCTACGGTGGAACTTGAACGAAGCAGTTTTGATCTTTCTTCCCCATTCTTTGCTATTAGAGGGCTACTCAATGCTAGCCACTGATTGATACACCTCCATCCAAAGTATGCGCCCTTATCGTAATCAAAACTGACCCTAGTTCACCTACAGTGCCAACATCCAAGGTCATTACCATTCGATCCGGAAGGCATGTGCGATTTCCGGATCGTTTCGTACCTTGATGAATCCAGTCTACATCACTAGCCAGTGGCTAATGTGGCCGGTGTCTCAAGTTTACCCTGTATACGATTCACCTTACATTTCCAAGAAGCCCAAAGAGCCCAACGAGCAATCGGACAACTTTTTTTATTTCGTAATTATAAAGAACTTGTCAAAATATTTGACCAGTGTTTTTTCTTTTTTCATCTAGGGCACACATTAACCCAGAAAAAAATTAATAAAAATTGTCCCTTGTATGTGGTTGACGTAATAAACGTCAGGATATATTTCTTCTTAACACGTGCAGTATGTATAGCTGCGAGGGGCGTGACTAGGGTTGCCAGATCAGATAATGCAAAAATCGGGTATACCAACTGAAAAACTGTTTAAAAATCGGGACTTTAGTTAAAAAATCGGGACGCTAGTTTTTTACGAGAATTATAATACAGGGTGATTTATACCAGTGAGCGAAAAATTACAATTAGGGTTCAGAGCTGCACAAATTAAGTAAAAAACGTTCCGCGAAGATATGTTTAAAAGTATATTTTTGGACAAAACAACAAAATATTCTTACAAAGACTACTCCCAAAGAATCTTCCGGAAAGTAAGCAATGTAGTTTTTAGAAGAATCGCGAACGGCAATAGCCAAAACAAAAATACCGGCAACGAGGCGTCTCTTTGAAACCGGCGGCGGTGATACAGCCATCGCCGCAAAGGTGCCGCCGAATCACGGAGCACGCGCTCACGGCAGCTTTGTATTGGTTCTAGGTTTTTTTGCGTAACTATAATGTACCTCCCGCTGCACGAAAATGATACCATACGATTTCCCAAAGAAGAAAGGAAAAAGGCAAAGGCGTTACGAATTATGTATGATCTGTGCGCAATTTCCGACTATTTCTTAATAGTAAAATTAAATTTAGGCAGAATTATGTATATCATTTCGGTAGATAACATATAAAATCGGTAGATCTATTGAAATTTCGGTAGGGTTAGCAACACTGCGCGTTCAGGCGTTCGGCATTCGCCGCTCTGCCGTGCGGACCAGAAACCAAAGACTTGGAGAAGTCTTTGCCAGACACTATGTGACTCACGGCCACGCAATCACGGCATATTGTTACGTTGCCAGCACATCCAATTTTCCAAATATAGAGTGGCAATTTCCTTGTTGCCAATATCTATGCATAATCAAGAAATCGGGACAATTAGCGTCCCTCGAAATCGGGACAGTCCCGTTAAAATCGGAACGTCTGGAAACCCTAGGCGTGACGTCACTTTTGCTACTTGCCGCCGAATACATTCTGTGGCGAAACGCAATGTTTAATAAGTGCTTCCTAAAATTAAGTGTTAAAATTTTAA
This sequence comes from Xestobium rufovillosum, assembly GCA_963966045.1. Lineage (NCBI taxonomy): Eukaryota > Metazoa > Arthropoda > Insecta > Coleoptera > Ptinidae > Xestobium > Xestobium rufovillosum. The sequence goes on from OZ014496.1 coordinate 20,560,728, forward strand.
TCATTTTTACATTTATGTTGGGTATAATCTTCCGATAGAACCGGAAGTGCCGCCATCTTGAAAATATTTTCATTAGATAGATATCATACAGCTAAGACCTTATGCAAGATTTCATCTTAATATCTTATTTAGTTCTCTTTATACTTCTAATAGGAACTCGTCGTGACTCACCCCTGTATACATTATACGTACTAACCCCAAGATTTTCTTAATAAAAATAATTTAGTTCTCTACACCTACACCACGTATTGGTGACCGCACACCACACTTATTCCTGTATGAAAGAAACCTGGCATTAAACTTTTGGATACCATAGAACTGGCCAATGCGATGAGTCACAGCCTCGAAATTTTGTCTAAATCATCCATAAATTAATTTGTACACACCACAGCGAGCACCACAGTAAGCTAAAATCTCAGTTGGGTTTCAAAAATGACCTCAGAACATGTATGTATTAGGTGTTAATGCAGAAAGTACAAGTTGATTATGATTTTGAAACGGCTCTTGGTAGAGTTCAGCATGGAAAACTAATGGAAACCTTGCGTACGACAGAATTGAAGGATTACCGCGAATTTGCCTCGACACTAAACAGCGTCCACGTGGAAGATACAAACTCAAAAGAGTTCTAAATTCTTACAGGCGTCCGAAAAAAACAAAGTACCTATGATCGTTAGTAAATCCTAAATTATTTACTGGAGAAGTTGTTGAAAAAGTCTATTGTAACTAGTTACACATAAAAACATATTTTAATTGAGTTAAAAACGGACGTGGGAACTTCTACAGGTTACAACTACAGGACACCCTATATGCATTGAAACATTTTTCAGACCGCTTATTTATAGTAATAAGCGGGGAATATGAAATTTCAATTTTCAGTGGACTATGCACAGTGGTGATATGGGTATTTCCTACATTATTGGCTACCAAGTACTGGAATATATTAGGAAATTTAATATTCCAACGTAATATACTGCTTTTGCAAGTTGGGAACGCAATATTAATTAAAATACTGCGTTCATAATGAGGGAAATGTGATCTTCAAATTAATCTTTATAAACAATGTTTCCGTATGCTACACAAATTCTTGGTTTAAAGTAAACATCGCATGCAATTAAAAATTTATAAGTTGAAAGATTTGACCCTTCGTTGAAGTCTGTTTGGCTTAGAAGATAGCACTGCAGCCGAGACTGCAGCGCAGAGAAGTTTGAAATTAGCGTCGGGATGGCAAGAAACTTCAAATAAATTGTGGTCGTCCCGTCATTTTCAGTAGAATGTGGCAATCGATAATAAATCGGAAATGCTAGTTTCGTACAGATATAGTTTTCTACCTCTGCCTATTCAAGGCTGACTGGGAATATTCTAGTTATATTTTACTGAGTGCTCAAAAGCATTTTAAACACAATTTAAGCTTCATAAGATCTATACAAAACTGTGCTCGATCATTAATTATCAAAAGGGATTTAAAATTAAGAGTCAATAGAGCTTCGACAAAAAGGTCGAATACATTAATATAATTAAAATAAATGTATACAATCTTGGCCTACATAGCGAGCGGAAAAAAAGATTCGGGAATTAAGAGTAAGCTATTTTTAATACGCGCTCTTCATTAATGTATTCCATAAACGCGCTTTCAAATAAATACCCCAAACGCCCTTTAAATGTCAGGAAACAAATGCAAATTAATATTATTTATGGAACAAAGAATAATTTTTATATTTAACGCCTCCTGCCTGCTAACACTAAGTTCCTAAATTTTAATTAGTTACTGCAATCTTCATGTAATGTGAGCAGATGATCGTGTGATCGACTTATATTCACCCTTATACAATCTTCGCCTCTATACGTTTGAAAATAAGACAAAGAATCATCGTAAGAACACTTGAAGTAATAAGCTACACTAAAAGCTGTGTGTTTTTGGTAATTCCAAGTGTTCTGAAAAGAATTCGGACTGTCACTGTAAGTGCCCGGTGGTTAATTACTGTTATCGTTATCAATAATTAAACACTACCCAGTCACAAGTTGGCTTGTGCTACCTGGTGCGTAACGAATGAATTGTAGACTCCTACGCCCAATCTGGGGAATTAGAGACGCCAGCTGATGAAGGTTCGATTGAAGAGTCGCAATTATCCGATGTGGCTTTGGCCTAGAACCGGACGTGTTGGCTGTGGTAGATCTAACTCGGGTAATAGGTGGTCTCTGGTGCAATCTTAAGGATGGATTAGCCACTTATTCGCGACGCATGAGCTAGTGACGTTCCGAAGCGGGTTGCATCCTAGTGCTACTACGAAAATCACCGTAAGAAATCCCTGATAGGACTGCACCTCGGTGCTACCACGGATTCTCCGTAAAACCAGAAACAATTTTGTTTAGATCATACGAGGGGACGGGCCACTAACGAGAAATCAGGATACACTGCGAGAACCGCTTTTATTTCCATGTAAATAATATCTTGTAAATATGCCATATCTATCCTATATTTAATGTAAATAGTTAAACTAATAGAGTTCAGTTATTTGTTTAAGTTCTATTATTTACCGCGGTACAGCAATAGAAAGAGAGAGAACCCACCCTTCTTCTTGCTTGAATTACTTGAAGATGTTCCTCTAAATGTGAGACTTAGACGAGAATTGCGGGAAGATGTTTCCCAATAGGTGGATAGGGTGCAATGGACCAGTTTTCTTGGCCAGCACTCTCACTAGACCTAAACCCTTGTGACTTCTATCTTTGGAATCATTTGAAAAACTTAATTTATCGCAATGGCGAAGTGGATAACGTGGAAGAATTTAGACAGCGAATAAATTGCTCTGTTGAAGTTCGTAGGCAAAGGAATTTTATTTTCGCTGTGTTTAGTGACTTATGGTTACGCCGAGCAATATTATGCGCGCATCAAACGAACGGTGACAACTTTGAACAATTTCTGTAAATATACCAGAGAGCAGGAACGATCATATCGGTACGATTTCTATCGTCCATATTTTGCAACTTTTACATAAATGATTTTTGGCAAAATTACTTATTTTTTCCACATCCTGTTAAAATAAAGTAGGAAATTAGAAAATGTTTTCGTCATTTATAAAATTCTGTTGATGGCGGGAGAACTTGATTTATTTCCTAATAAAAATTCCGGTAAAACTACCAGTCTGTGTAATTGAAAATTTCCCGCTCGTCCGCCTTTATTCAAACTCAATAAGTACCAGTAATAAGTCGCTACTTCCTACGTTGTTTATTAACAAAAGACTATATTTCACATTGACGTAAACTTGAAACGGCAACGAAAAAAATAACCAGATTTGAAAAGAAATTATGCGGGTGCACAACATAAGTTTAGGAAGTTCAAATTAACATAAATTACAGTCATTCATATAGGAATCGAACCAAGGACCTCCCGAGTAACAATTCAATCATTAATTTTTCGGTATGGTCTAAAGAGTCTTGCCTTACCTTTGGGACTGGGTCTCATGTAAGTCCAGCGCCAACATGCTTTTTATAATAAGGTTTTACGCCAGACCATATTAACTCTATAGCATTAAACTGGCAGTGGCGTAAAACATCAATATTCCCTTAAAATTTCGCCAACCGTGAGAATTTATTGTGTTTTAAGTGATTTTGCCATTGAAAGTAATAATTCTGCTTTTAATAAATTTGAATCGGGATTTTCATTTTGCTTTATTAGAAAGCGGAAAATGTCACTTCTCTCCACGAGGAATTTCGTTATTTGTTTAAAACTATTGAATGACACGATGCATTGTCGAAAACTATTAATGAGGGTTGATCTAAATTTGGAATGATCATTTCTTTTAGTCTGCTAAAGGCAAAAATATACAGGGTGTCCCGTGACATGATTGCCATAGTTAAATGATATGTTGCCCAAGCAATTTCAAGTCAAAAACGTCTAATGAACATTATGTCCGAAACTCTATCGTAATTGTGCTGCAAGCAGTTGAAGTTTTAGAAAACTCTACTAACGCACCGCTTTTGAATTCGCTATTAAAAAGTCAGGGTGGCTGTGATTCATCAAGTGTTATTCATTTTGACGCGATTTCCAACTCGTAAAGTGCCTGCCTTGTAGACAAGTTTTTAGCAATGTTCATAGGTGTTAAAGAGAAACGGGCAAGTTTCCTGCAGCTACTTCTGTACGTCCCGTGCAACAAGAATTTGCACAGGAAGAAGCAATACTTAATATGATTGACGCTCAACCATCTACTAGTGTCCGAAGGATATCCAACAGGCTTAACGTAAGCCGCATGAGAGTATGGAGAACTTTACGCAATTTCGGTTTGTACCCGTACAATATCTTACCTGTACAAGCTTTAAATCCTGCCGACCACGCAGCACGACTTGAATTTAGTCGTTGGTTAGTGAGAAATCGAAGACTTTGTCGGACCATATTGTTTACTGATGAAGCTACCTTCACCAGAAACGGCATCAATAACACCAGGAACTCACATTGTTGGTCACTTCAAAATCAACGGGAAACTAGGGAAACTCATTTTCAAACTAGATTTTCGGTAAATGTTTGGGCTGGTATGATTGATGACCATCTCATTGGTCCATTTATAATAGAAAAACGTTTCACGGCCGTTCATTATTTACGTTTCTTGGAAAATGAGCTTCCAACATTACTGGACGAAGTTGAACTCAATGTAAGACTACAAATGTGGATACAACACGATGGCGCACCTCCTCATTTTGGTAGAGAAGTAACAAATTTTCTTAATCGAAATTATACGAACCGCTGGATTGGAAGAGGTGCAGCAGTTGCTTGGCCAACAAGGTCACCCGACCTTAATCTCCTAGATTTTTTTCTTTGGGGAAGGCTGAAAAGTCTTGTTTATGCAGAAACTCCTGAAAACAGAGAACGACTTGTTGCTAGGATAATGGATGCCGCAGAAAATCTTCGTGGTGATCCTGAGACTGTCAGCAGAGCTACCTCTTCTGTTCTGAAAAGAGCTCGAATGTGTATACAGCAGTTGGGTGGACATTTTGAACAATTACTGCAATAAAGCAATTTTTTTAACTTAATTGCAATGACATGTTACCTGTTCTTATTAACAATTAAAATTACTGTGGCTTAGTTACGATAGAGTTTTGGACATACGTATGTTCATTAGACGTTTTTGACTTGAAATTGCTTGGGCAACATATCCTTTAACTATGGCAATCATGTCATGGGACACCCTGTATACGCCTAAATGGAAAGAAGGGCCAAAGGAAGAGAAGGTCATGGAGATCTCTGAAAGCGAAAAAGCCAACTATCCCAAATACAATCAGGAAGAGTACAAAATATTTATATCAACGAAGACTAGACAATTATCTTGACGAACAACAAGAATCTTTCTCTCAAACATATAAAAATATAATCATTAGCATACATAAAGCGACAAGCGAAGCATTGGGAAGAAAAGAAAATAGAAAAAGCAATAAACTGTGGTGGACTAAAGAAATTGAAGAGCTCCTAAGATTAAAAAAACAAAAATATCTAAAATGGATATACCTATGTACAAAAGATCACAGTGATAAGGAACAGTATGATGAGATTAGAAGAGAGGTGAGAAGAACGGTCAACTTTAGAAAAAAACGAATCTTGGAATAACAGGTGTAAGGAAATAGATACCTACATCGGCGGCAAACAATGCTCAAAAGCTTGGAAATTCATAAAATCACTAAAAAATTACGGAAAGGAGAGGGTACTAATCAAAATAATAACGGACGATCAGTGAGTTCAACACTATCGAGACTTGCTTACCGAGGAAAGACCTGAATATATGGAGGAAACCAGCCCAAGAGAGCATGTCATGGTGGATGTCAATGATGTTATGAGAGCGATTAAAACGTTGAAAAACGGTAAATCATGTGGTCCAGAATGTGTCTATGCAGAACTACTGAAAAGCGGAATAACAAAATTATTTGGCTTACTAACGCATATATTTAGCAAATGTCTAAATGGACAAGGAGTTCCTAAAGAGTGGAAAGAAGCACACATCATTTCAATTCATAAGTAAGGACAACTGTCAAAATTACCGAGGTGTATCCATAACAAGCACAATAAGCCGACTGTATGGAAGAATACTTAGAGACCTTGTCGAAAGAGAATATACGGAGGAAGAAGGGCAGTGTGGGTTTCGAGGAGGAAGGTCTTGCAACGACAAAATCTTCTGTTTGAAACAGATAATTGAAAAACGAGCAGCCACCAACCAAGAGACTCATATTTTGGTAGATCTAACTAAAGCATATGACAACATCCCCTTATGCAAATTATGGGATACTTTGGCTGATACAAAAAATATAAACCACACGATTATCAAAGCCATACAAGATCTATATGCGGACTCGAAATCCAAGATTAAAATCGGTAACAGACTATTAGTACCTTTCAGGTTGACTAAAGGTTTACGACAGGGATGTTGTATCTCACCCACACTATTTAAAATTTATATCAAGAAAGCAGTATCAAAGTGGAAACAAAAATGTCATGGAATGGGAGTACCCCTGCGATCAGGCGGTGCTGGCGGGCGACAAAGAGGATCTGGAATATATGACCAGGAACATATGGGGAATGGGGTCTATCGATGAACATACAAAAGACAAAGTACTTATGCATAGGTGATCGAAAGAGCAATCTGCGGATTAACGACACAGAAGAGATAGAAGGATGTGAGGAGTACAAGTACTTGGGGACTATTTTTGACAAATCTGGAACTGACGACAAGGAAATAAGAGCAAGAATCATCCAAGCAAGGAAGGCGATTGGTTGCTTGAACGGCATCTTGTGGAGCAAAAACGTCACAAAGAAACGGAAACATAACATATACAATGCTTTAATTAAAACAACCCTTATGCATGGAGCGGAAACGTGGAGACTGGCTGAGAGGAACAGGAAAAGAGGGGAGGCTGTAGAGATGCTTTACGACGAGCAGCGGGAATATCAAGATTACAACATATAAGAAATGAAGAAGTGCTCGGACGAATGGGATTGGAAGACACAGCCATTGGAGACATCGAGAGGAAACAACTTATTTGGTACGGTCATGTACAGAGAATGGACGAATCTCGACTGCCCAAGCAAGCCATGAACTGGACCCCGGTGCAGCGCAAGAAAAGGGGAAGGCAGAGAAAGAACTGGAACGAAGGAATAAGAAAAGCAATGAGTGCCCGTAACCTTCAGGACAGTCAGTGGGAGGACAGGAAGCGGTGGAGTATAGAAATCGGACAACGTCGCCGAACGTTCTAAATCGACTATATATTTCTTTTAGTCAGTGAAAAAACTCATTATTCATGCTATCATGGTAGTCAACACTTGGATGTTGAAAAAAGTATTGGGCTGGCCCCAGGAATAAATTCGTTGGATGAACCAGCACGCAAGATTTAGTCGAGTTATCATTTCGACCTACTCCCGTCCGCTAGAAATGCAAGGAGGTTTCAAGAATGCGTGGGACAAATCGGAGGCCACATTTAAGATATTATTTTCAAAAAATGAACGACTGTGTACTTACACAGAATTTCCACTCGAGCAGATTATGTTTTCATCAATAAATGTTAAAAATTATGATTTTCTGAAATTGTCCCGATTCTTTGGCTCACCCAACACTTGCGGTTTGGGCAGCTCTGCCAGAAATTGCTACGTGGTATGCATTTGGTGGTTCAATGGAAAGCTTGTTTCTGATTTCCTTAGCCCTGGTTGTGCGAAGTACGTTTTCGATGAAAATCACTGACTAACAAAAACAATCACGACTGAATATAGCCTTAGCCTTTTTTTGAAACGAAGCAGCACGGCATACCAAGTAACATATCCTCGAACGTATCAACATTTGTTAGAATGAGAATAATTTTTGTAATAATTTATAGCGAACCTAAAATTTAATACTGCACTACCTATTGCCCTGCAGCAGGGCAATTTAGCAATGCCACCTAAATGAGTCAGAGAAACGGTGCATAAAAATAACGATGCTAGCAGCTGAACAAAGGGGATCAAAAATAATATTTCAGGGAGGCGTCAAAATGGAACAGCGTCAAAACCAGTTTTTGTAATGTTACAATTATGCAAAGTGGATATCAAATTTCCATGAAAGCCGACGGAGGGCGTGCCTATCGCGAACTTTTCCGCCGTCGTCGAACTCTATCGGACCGAATTTTATTATGTTTAAACGCAAAATTAAACGTTTACGTTAGAGCTGGAACAGATTGTGCTGCGAAAAATGGAGGATTAAACGGTTCCAAATATTGCAAGCCTTGCCTGTCTTGTCTAGATAGATTATCTAAACAATTTCAGAAGTCTCTCACCCCTCGCAGAAAGAAAACAAGAGACAGAAACTTCCAAGGACAATCTTTGTAAATCCTCGAATTTTCTTTTAGGATTATAAATCAAGGGTACATAAACAATGTTGATTAATACTGTAAGTTAAGTGTTCGTGAATGCACAATGGTTTATTTACAGTTTCGTGCATAATAGGTGTTTTTAGGGGAATCAATATGTAAACAAGTTTGTTTACCCTAAATTTTGAATTGGGTTACAAAGTTTATAGAACAAACTCGTAATAAATTTATCTGACAAATCTCAAGAATCAAATTATAGTACCTACTGTGTATCTGATTTTTAGTTCGTTACTGTAAAAATTTGCTTACATCTTGAAAGGATAATGGAATCTTAATTAAATAGTACAGAAATGTCGATTTACTTCTATACCTAACTCAATACTATGGTGGGCATTTACCTGAGTATAGCAGTTGATTGAACTGTACATATCACATATCCATACTATACCTGAATCAGTATTAATTCATCTGCATTAAGAAAAGCTATTGAAAGCTTAATTTAGGATAATAATTAAAATAGATCACTGTAGCAGTGGCAAATACTTCAAAATCTGTTCTAATACAGAATTTCTTCAAAAAGGCTTCGCGGACTCTGATGATGGTAAACCGAGCCCCAAGACCGAGACCGGTCAGGTCCGGGCCGCATATTCATATCTCACGTATCGTATCGCAATCCAAAGCAATACGAAGTCGGCTCATATTCAACGCTAAAGATCGCTCTCGAAATTGGGATATGGCAAGTGGCGCAGTACTTGGAGAACAGAACGCAATAAGTCACTTGTGGTTCGCGGTCCCAGCTCATCTCGGTCTGTTCTAGTCTCGCTCGCACTCTAGATGAATACTTTCGATGCTTTCAAATGTGTTCATTCACATTAGGGGTTCGCGTTCTAGGCTCGGTCCCAACGCGCTCTCTTCGCACTCTTCCTCGAGAATCTCTAGAGAACGAGACGCGCTCGAGCCGAGATCGCGACCGTCAAGTATGCTCAACTCTGGTGGTCTCGGACACGTCTGATTTGGCATTCGTCTATTTCCGGACGAAAGTCGGCAGGTGTCGAAAGTCTGTAAAAAACTTAACAGTGCACGTTCAAGTTTATTTTTTGTGCTATTGTGTGACTGAAGGGGTAGTTTGTGAAGTTAAAAAATGGATGACGAGAGATTTATAACCTTAGTTCAGAAATATAGAAATATAGAATAGAAATAGAAATGTGTTTGGTATTCGAAAATTTCAGCATATATCCCACAAGTTATTTGAATTTGAGTGGCTAAGTATGAAATATCAATTCCAGTTGAATGCTGCTTGTATGTTTCATAGTGTAATTCTAAATAGGACACCACCTTACTTATACAATAAAATTTCTTTTAGGACAGATGTTCGTAACATTAATATTCGAAGTCGCGGATTAATCACTCCTTCTGCTCACAAAACAGCATTATATGAGCGGTCTTTCAGCTACAATGTATCTAAACTGTATAATAGTATACCTGCAAACCTAAAATGTTTATCGTGTAAGGCTTTCAAAAGGAATTTGTGTAGGTTGTATTTTAAAAAACAATGTGGTCTATAGTGGTTGTGCAATCGGTGATTTCCTTATTCCCTGATGTTGATCGATCTCGCGTAGTATTTTGTTCTACATATACAATAGAGTTATTTTAGGCATGTTAGGTTAGTGAAAATATATGTTTATTTTATGTCAGGGATTGGTGGAAGATTGGGGAACAGTGGAACTTGTGTTTCACTGTCCACCTGAACCAATTTTTGTGGTTTACCTTACAAGATGTTCTTACTTTTTTCTTCTGTGTTAGTAATTGCATGTAGAGTGAGGAAATAAAACATTTATTATTATATGAAGAAGTGTACATTACAGCCGACAAAAATTATTGTAACCAGCAAAGGAAGGATAACTGCTGGTTAGAAATTAGCAGCAAGTGAAACTTTTGACGTGCTTATATCTTGAGTAGAACGCGACTAGCACGAGACGCGATCGCATAGTGTGCATACGCTGTGTACGAGTGCGATCAGCTCGGCCCAGAACAGACCGAGACGCGCTCCGACCGCGAGTCACAAATGCGTTCCCTCCTTAAATGAGTCAAAATCGTCAGTGCATAGTGTGACTTGTGGTGTACCACAGAGATCAATTTTATGCTCCCTGCTATTTTCAATTTATACATATCAGTTTCATAAAGTTATATACGACGCTGTACAACTCATATATGTATGCTGACGATACTCAACTTTATCTTTAATTTTTGACTGCTGATGCAAATAATGCGACTAGGTTAATTAATGCCGATTCGTTTGCTATTAAGAACATTTCTAAGAAACACTCTTTGGTTCTGAATCCAAGAAAATCTAAATGCGTTTTGTTCGGTCCAAAGAAACAGGTTTTGATGCTGCAGAGCTTACAACTTCACACTGAGATAGATGGCAGTCCCTGTGGCTGAGGATGCAAGAAATCTGGTTTTGGCGATGGACAATACTTTCAGATTCAGGAAACACATCTCTGGATGTATTCGATGTGCAGTAATAGGGCTAAGACTTTTTGTAATATTGTACATACGTATACACATTAGAGTAATTTTAGGCATGTTAGGTTAGTGAAAATATATGTTTATTTTATGTCAGGGATTGGTGGTAGATTGGGAAATAGTGGAACTGTGTTTCATTGTCCACCTGAATCGATTCTTGTGGTTTCTTATACGAGATGTTCTTACTTTTCTCTTATGTGTCAATAACTGCATGTAAAAGTGAGGAAACAAAACATTTATTATTATCATTATTAATTGTAAATGTATTTTCGTTCACAAGTTTGAAACAAATAAAATATGGACAGTAAGAGTACCAAAATTCTTTACCTATTAAACTTGAAATTGGCGGGGTAATGTCGTCGGTCTATTGCAAGTGCAAGCACACATCAGTATGGAATTATGGATCTAGTATTAAGTTGTTGTCAGCACGAAGGACTAATATTATTCAATTTCTACTAAATTGTTCCGAGATCGAGAGCCTGTCGGTCGAAAATAAATTGTTTCGCGAAACAGTACCTGCTAAATCTGAAAACTGATACCTGTTCTGTGAACCTGCCAACTCAAAACTGTTCCAAAATAACAGTATTTTCGTACCATTTCTACTTGTGACATGGTTTAATATTTTGTCTCTCTTCATATGCCGGTACTGACGCTACCCTGTCCCTGGACCGGCGTGGTGACAAACAAACTATAATGAATGCCGATCACCGATCTGATTTGAGGGGTATTTTAATTATGCCTCGTTATAACCCCAGTGTCCTCGTCTACAGTGTGCCTTCTTTAAGGCATGATTAGTTACTTGGCGAAAAGAGTAGGGATATTACGCCAACCGACATCTGGTGATATCTCACGTCATTACAAATTTTTTATAGGATTTTGCCGTTAGCAGAATATCGCCACAGATTTCCCAATCGAAGAACTCCTGATCGTAGTGTTGATTGGCCCCCACGATCTCCGGGCTTAACGCCCTTAGATTATTGTTTATGGGGATGATTGAAAATTGAAGGTTGCAAAACAAAGCCAGATACACGAGAAGAATTGATTGCTCGCATTTTGGATGCTGCTACTCGCACAAGGACCAGGCAAGTTGCACTCAGAGAATCAACACGCAATCTTAGGAAGCGAGTCGACAAGTGTATTGAAGTTCAAGGTTTAATTTTTGAGCATTTGCTGTGAGCTAACAGTTCAATAGTTTTTATTTAACGAAATTCAAACAGCTGTATCTCCGAAACTATTTAGAATAATAACCATGTTCATATAAACTTTCTTATTCGAAATGGTCGATACTATCACCTGCCAAAATATTTCCCTCTCCTCCTGACTCACCCTGTATACTGTGTAGAATATTTCAAACTACTTTTTTTATTTCGTACACCCTTTATGTACCTCATTGATGTAGAAATACAGAAAGGAGGAAATGAAATAAATATAAAAAAACTTTGGGCTCAAGTGAGTGTATAAATTTCGAGTGTCTTTATATTCCAATGATAACGATCTATGCAAATTTTCCTACTTGGGATATATTGCATTTCATTCCATTCCAATTTTCCTTACTCGCGATGTGGGTTTGAAGTTGATGTATGCCAACACGTTTTTTTCTACGACATTAAATTTAATCCGGTATTGTGTGTTCAAGGATCTCCACCTACGCAGCCTACAATTCCATTCGAATACAAAAACGCCAACACCAAAAGCTGGTAAATAATTAGATCTCGTAATTTTTACATCCAAAAGTTTGGTAGTTTAAATCAAAAGAACTGACAAGCACGTTGCACTCGATGGTCCTTGTTTTTGGGTAGACGGTTGGACAAATTGATCTATTAATTTGAGGATTAGCACAGACTACATTCAAATGGTTCCATGGGGTAGGGGTTGTGAAATACGTATTATGTTTCTCTGACATGTCAGAATAGGTATCTGCGTTTAATAGTGTCTATATAGGATGTCAAATTTTATTGGCTCACCACTGCTATGTGGGATATTATTCAAGATAATTAATTTAAACTTGTCTATATCTTCAATGATACCGAGATAGCAATGGTGAGCCAATAAAATGTTACACACCGTAGTATTTGAAACATTATTTGTGATTTTGTTTCATACAATAACAGTCAACATCAAATAGACCGTTCAACATTACAAATTGAATAACACATTCTGCAGAAAGGTCACTGACACATTTATCTTCCTTTATGAGATATTTTATAAGAATAATAGTCTTCATCAGTAAATCCCATATTTCCTAAAATACCAGCACTTATCCAGAAGTTATCCTGATAAATCTCCGGAATAAGCTCCCCTTTTTCACAATTCGAATGGCTCAAATTTCCATTTGCGCCATGTCGCTCACGTAATGAGTTAAATAAAAGAAGGTTACTTCATAATAGAGAATGAAATTCTGGAGTTACATTTATAAGATACAAAATGCTGAAAATTACGACCGAGTTTCGTGAGGAGCATCCTTTTGCAGCTTTTTGAATAAATATTGATGTAGATGTGTTATTCAGGGTTAATTTTCGGGTTCGGACACTCGTTGGAGTCAGTTTATAAACACTTTTTTCGTATGCTACTATTCTTGAGATATGAATTTTTAAACTGTACCACTTATCTCTTATCTGTCAAATTTTCAAACAGCTTTTTTTTCTAGAAAACTAATAAAGATAGGTAAAGTTCTACCGCGCATTTTTTATTATTGCATGAAAGGGATTTACATGGTGTGAACTTAATCTCTTGTTACTGTTTCTTCTATCGGTAATTTCATTGATTTATCTTCCTTTCTGTTTAGAAACTTTTCACTTCACATTTCCAAAACTATCAAGACGAGATTAAATTTATAGTGTGTAAATCCCTATGTTGCAATCTCAAAAAATGCACTGTATAAAACTCGCTGAACTTCTCACACTGAAAATTCTATCAGTTATTTTTTCCTTCTTCCCTTGTGTTTATAAAGCTCTCTTGAATAAAAACCAATTTCAACATTATTGCAACAAGTGATGGAATTCATCGCAAGGGCCAGACGGTTTTATTAGAAAGCTGACACCCTCGTCAAGTTAGAGAAATTATCGATATACCTATATCAAATTCCAAGATGAGTTTATTTTTAAAAACATGTTATCTGCAGACGAAAATATCTCAAAGCAATATTACGCTTGAAAGACATGAGAATAGGCATCCAATCTCCAAGGCCTACTGCCCGTGAAGTTCATGACATATGAAACAGAGCATCACTTACATAAATAAAACCTTAAACGAGAAAGCTGATCGAAAAGCCAACCAGACTTTAAGATTTTACGTACAACGAGGAAAGCGCATGCAGTTTTCATTTATGCAATATTAATATAAAAATAAACTCTATAATTTAATTAATATGTTATATTATTTGGTTACATAGCTAACACAGCGGCGGTAGTAATAGTATATTACAGCTGAGGGCTAGATAACTATAGCGCGAGGATGTAATGAAATTTTCCTGCGAGGTATGTACATATACTATTTTGTCCACGACTATCTTATAATATACTCTTTATACTTGTGTTTTTTCAATCATAATTAGATACATTAATCACTGCAGTGATTAATGAATATTATTCACTACACCAATAGGAACATCGCTTTGATCCTTTTTTACATTTATTTAGTAGGCCGCGATCGCGATGTGTCAGTTCAAATTGAAACGTCAAATCAGCATGGTTTGCTTTTAATTTGAAATGCATATTCTAAAAAAGAAGATACAATGAGTAGTGAGAGTGAAAACGAGGTTTCTTTAACAGCACCAGCAATAAAAGAAGCTGCAGAACTTGCCTCATTAGATTCATTGCCCAAAAAACCAAGAAAATTATACCTGAGAGCGTATGTATGAATCTTTCTTACACTGGAGAAGGGAAATTAAGGTAAATTCTTTCTGGGAATCTGTTCTGATAGTCGTGGACAAAGTATAGTATACAACTCGTTATAATGATGCTATTATTACCTCGGATGATTACAAAACTCGCTCGTTTCACTCGCTCGTGTTGTAAACTTCATCCTCGGTAATAATAGCATTCATTATAAACTCGTGTATAATATACTATTATTCACAATCATTAGTTTTAATGAACAATAAAGGAATAAATAATTCATTTTATTTTTCAAATACTGCATTTTCGATAATTCTTGGTATTGGCTGTGAAATTGACATTTATATTTTTATTAATTATTATTAAACTGACAAGCATCGTTTTTTGACATTAAAATAACTGAATATGAAAAAGTATTTCTTGTGGTAAAATATGTCTGGTAGTCAGTTGGAGTACACAATACACTCAAGCAGAACTCCCCGAGACCGCAGAAAAAACGGTAGGAAATTGTATTCCAAGTTTATTACATAATACATACTTAAGTATAAAATCAAATAGGCGCTGAATTTTCCACCCGGGTGGAAAATTTTCCAACCCGATCGGGAAGTAGAAGTTAGGAATAACCTACTTACAAACTTTTTAAAAGTTGGCAATTGATTTATTACTAACCGATTGTGAATAAAATAATTTTATAAAAATCGATTGATATAAAAATATCAATGAAAACTTCTAGGAAAATTAAATTTCCTTGTTCCATTCGATATCTAGTTACGAGGTATTATAGTTTGCGAACTTTAAGTTGGGTTTTAACTTTTCGAACAGAAAACGCAAAACCACGGAACTGGGGGATTTCAGTACTATGAGAACAGATGCGAAAGCTTATACATATTTTAGATATCAATCTGACAGTAAGCAATTATGAAGCATCAAAGGGTATGGAAAGGCACAGCGAAGTTTCCTAAGTTGTTTGGAATACAATTTTCTGGAGAAGGTCAACAAACGCTGTTTTTAAAAGAACCCCTTGTATGCAAATGGACCACAGAAGCTCCTACATAGTCGGGGAGTAAGGTGCTCTAATTCGACACCCTCTATACAACTCGAATACACACAAGAAGCTGATTCTTATGTAAAATTATCTGCCGGATTCGAATTTTTAGGTCGCGAAAAGATCGGGAATTGCGAAAATGCCGGAAAATAGATTTTTCGTAAAATTTTCCTAAATCAATTTTCGACCATTTTTAAAACTTTTCTCTTTGTATTTCAGCAACGAAAAGAGTTAGAGACCTGCTTTTTGTGTAATATACACTGAAGTGTGCTGATCATCACAGTGTATTCACGTTGCCTCTACAATTTTCCAATTTTATGAAAAAAATTGGTTTCTTGCTAGACCACAAATTTTTGTAATGTATTTTTCATGCACCGGGTAAGTAATCTTATTTTTCAGAATTAACATATACATATGCGAGACCAAACCCGTACAAAGGCTCGAAATTATTTTTGGTGAAGAAACGACACATTAATGTTGTTGCTGAAAAAAGTTACAGGAAGTTAAAACATAAATAATTCGTGCGCGCTAGCCGCGCTGAGCCGTGTAGTAGTGGTTTATGTGCGGGCGTACAAACGCTGCATTAATATCGGGAACATTCGTATTTTTTATTCCGACAAATTGCATTTCCCTTCACATAAACATGATATTATACATTGCACATTAGATTTCATGCATGCGCATCGAAAAGAACAGGTAAAATTTCTACATTTACAGAACTGTGTTATCGCAACACAATCCAGTTTAGAGCTATTTGTGAATGTTATTGGCATAATAACGTCATTTTCCATGTACCTACCATCCATATTCCAGGATGTTTGGAATATTTGGGCTTATTTGCCAAGCCGTTTTTAACCCCCGACGCAAAAAGAGGGGTGTTATAAGTTTGATGTGTCTCTGTGTATCTGTGTGTTTGTGTGTCTGTCTGTGGCATCGTAGCTCCTAAACGAATGGACCGATTTTGATGCGTTTTTTTTGTTTGAAAGCTGACGTGATTGAGATGGTTCTTAGCTATAATTTATGAAGATCTGTTCAGGCGTTGTGTTGGGGGTTACTTAAAATTTTGAATTTTGTTACTTGTATATGCAGCACACTGTAAAAAAGCTCTTCTAACATGAAAGCTAAATGCGTTTTCCGTTAGGAGGCAGATCTCTGAAAGCAAAACATATCATTTTTCTGATGAAACAAAAATTGGGTTAGTGAATGATTATCGACGTGAAAGGGTCTCTAGGAGACAGGGACGACAAGAAAGACTTAGTTTTGCCAGAAAAGTTGTTCCTTATCAAGGCGGAACAGTAATGTTTTGAGGGAGGTATAATGTATGGTCGTCGCACTCCACTTATTCACGTGCCGCAAATCATGATGGGAAACATTTACGTCCAAAACATTATCCAACCAATCATCCTTCCATTGGAGAAAATTTCGTTTTTATGAACGATAACGCCAAGCCCCACCGCACAAGAAGGGTTGCCAATTTGCTACAGGAAGGGAATATTCAAAGAATGAATTGGCCAACAAACTCACCTGACTTGATTCATTGTGAGAACGTGTGGGATATGCTGAAAAGGGCCATTTTAAATAGAGATAACCCCCCTTTCATCCTTCAGGAGCTAATTGTTGCTGCTCAAGAAGAATGAAACAACAAACCGCAGGAAGCCATTAATAACCTTTTTATTGGTATGTACAGACGAGTTAATGTTTTGCTCGAGAACAGAGGAGGACATACTGGTTATTGACATCTTCGTTTCTCACATTTTGCGAAGACTTCGGTCTTTTAAAAAAATAATTCGGACATTTTCTTAAATTTAATTCCTGACCGTGTACTCCTTCCATGAAAATAACCTTACATGTGATAAAGCATTTCAATAGAATTGAATCCACATATATTAGAATTATTTTTGTTTACGTTTCAAATTAATTCAGGGGGCCAAGAGTTTCGGCTATGTGTGTATTATCAAGGATAAAAGCGCCCGAACCCATGTCGCTACCTATCAACCCATCAGCGCGGCTAGCGCGCACGAATTATTTATGTTTTAACTCGCTGTAACTTTTTTCAGCAGCAACATTAATGTTTCGTTTCTTCACCAAAAATAATTTCGAGCCTTTGTCCGTGTTTGGACTCGCATATGTATGTATATGTTAATTCCGAAAAATAAGATTACTTACTCGGTACATGAAGAATGCATTACACCAATTTGTGGTCTAGCAAGAAACCATTTTTTTCCATAAAATTGGAAAATTGTAGAGGCAACGTGAGTACACTGTGATGATCAGCACACTTCAGTGTATATTCCACGAAAAAAACAGATCTCTAATTCTTTCCGTTGTTGAAATACAACGAGAAAAGTTTTAAAAATGGTCGAAAATTGATTTAGGAAAATTTTACGAAAAATCGATTTTCCGGCATTTTCGCAATTCTCGATCTTTTCGCGACCTCAAAATTTGAATCCGGCAGATCATTTTACATAAGAATCAGCTTCATTTTCTTGTGTATTCTAGTTGTATAGAGAGTGTTTAAAACTCATCTTTCAGACGGTCTGCTCCCCGACTATAGATACATTTATGGAACCCTATTATTTTCATCTTGTATTTATTGAAACAGGCATGTCAATTTTATGCCGGGGCATTCGCTGTATTTGTGGAACGTCTACAACTTTTATCGAATTGTTATTTCCTAATCAGGCATTTTATAAAATTATCTAACAAAACGTATGATAAATTCTCGTGTGTGCACGTCCTTTTTCTGGTAGTAGCTGAGTGGTATAGAAAATATTCAGGGAACCAGAAAACACTCAATGTTGAAATCAGAGCACTTCCGAATTGGACTAACGTTAGTGATTGGAACACGTTGTTCGGATTGACGTGCATGATAGATTGTGCCTTTGTTCCATTTCCGATTTCCTTGATTACACCAAAAACACATGTGTTGAATTCAACCGTTTAAATTGAATGTTTTGCAATAAATCTACTGTAAGCTGCTTCATTAGTCGAAAGTAATTATTGTTATTGCTTCTGGTAATTCTGTATACATATAAGTTAGTAAAAAAGACCTACACACTTAACTAACGAAAATCTATTACTAACCTGGAATTGATGTCTTGCAAACTGTCCACTGCGACTAATCATATTTTGTTTAAACATTCCATTGACCTGAAAAGAAAAGAGAGGAATAAGTTTTGACGTGCATATGTTTTATAAATCGATAGAAAAGATACCGTACTATATATTGAAATGAAAACAAAGCAGTTTTCTACCAAACAACAACCTTCATTTTCGCAGCTTTTCCATGAAAATCACTTATCAAAGTTTCTTTTAAATTTTGTGTACTCAACGGAAAGAAATTCTAAACCATCGTTGAATAACAAAGACCGCAAAACAGCATCTTTCTCAAGAAAATACCCCCAAGCAAACGCTACCCTTGAACAACGTAATCAACACAGTCTTTGACATAACTAAAAACGACAACCAATTAAGTTTTTCTTACATCACATCGATTAGTATCCGCTAATGACACATCTACAAAAGAATGGGAGTTTTTTAGTAGAACATCGCCCGATTTCGCTACAGTTCACCGAAAATCCACTTCCGTTTCTTTAGCCCTAAGTAAGAAAGGGTGGAAAATTGGCTACGGAAATTCCGCAAATCTACCCTGCTTAAATCAACAAGTTATGCGTATCTCACGCTCAGATAAAACCTCCCCAGAATAATCTATTTGCCCCGGAGGATTTTCAATTTCCTATGTTTCAAAAAAGTGATGTGAGATACGCATAGCATAACCTGAAAAGTAATTAACGCAATTATACTGATCAGTAATTACACCCCCAACAATATTGTAACAGTTAGCGGCAAATGTGGGATATAGCAATACTGCTAAATAGACAATACCTCAACCGGGCCAAAATTAATGCATCAATGAATATATGTTCGAAACCGCAACTGTATATAATTTATGGTTACATTATATGTATAATAATTAATTACCTGCTCCACCAATTTTGATTTCACAAACGGGTGCCTCATGTCAGAAATCTTATAAAGCACGTTTTACAATAGACAGTAAATCAGGGCATGTTTAAAACCTTTTTACAGTTTAAACGCTGTTTTTATTAACTTACTTTATGAATAGCAAAAATGTACTATCAATACATAATAAAATTTTTTATGACATTCATTTGAATGTTCTAATGATATACTTTAACGCCCCTATACGCTAAAGAATGTCAAATTGGCATTCGTTAGCGCAAGTGAATTGCACGGCAAACTAATACTAAAATCAAATCAAATGAAACTTACTTGTAAACGTTAATTACAAAATTTGCGCAATTTGATATATTAATTTAACACCGGGAGATGTTGAAGGAAGACATTTCACCATTGCTGCTCTCTCGATGTCCGAGGAAAACTTCTCATTCGCAGAAGTGTCAAGAGTACTAACGGAAGTCAAAATACGAGGCATATCCACAAAGTAAGTTCCGATCGTGGATATGTTTTAAGCAAATGGTGCGATTGGGACAAATCTGGCCAGGAAAGCTTCAGTACTAAATACGAAGGCCTCGGAAGACAAATTATTCATATATCGTTGACAGCAAACGTATGACATTGTGTCAAAATGAGCGCAGTTATAGAAAATCCGTCTGTTGTGAAATACGATCTGTGATTGAATTTTTAAATGCAAAAAAAGTTCGGAGCGCAGAAATTTTTTGGAAAGAATAAAGAACAAAAGGTCAGGTCTTCTCTGTACGGGAATTTTTTTGCTGCATGACAATGCAGCAATTGAGATGGATAGGTTAGCATTAGACGTAGTAGGTATCAGTGAAGTGCGATGGCCAGAAGCTGGAGACTTCTGGAGCGGAGATTTTAGAGTAATACACACAGGATCTGTAGGAGGAAATTCGGGAGTAGGAATTGTTATGCGGAAAAAAGTAGGACAGAGTGTAGAAAATTTCTTACAGCAAAGTGACAGGGTAGTTATGGTTAGGTTAGATTCGAAACCTGTAAAAACAGTAATAATACAGGTATATAGGCCCACTTCTAACTACAGTGATGAGGCCGTAGAGGCAGTTTATAGTGATATTGAATATGTGCTAGATTTTGTGAGAGGGCACAAAAATTTAATAATTACAGGAGATTTCAATGCAGTCGTAGGCACAGGGCGAGAGGGCGGAATAGTTGGCCCCTTTGGATTAGGCAATAGGAACGATAGGGGAGTTAGACTGATAGAGTTCTGCGATAAACATAACTTAACGGTCGCGAACACTCTATTTCACCATCATGTTAGGAGATGCTATACGTGGAAGATGCCAGGAGACTTAGGGAGATATCAAATAGATTACATTCTCGTTAGGCAAAGATTTAGAAATCAAGTTAGGGATTGTAGAAGTTATCCAGGAGCAGATATAGATAGTGATCACAACATAGTCGTTATGAAAGCCAATCTTAAATTTAAGATTTTGAAAAAAAGAAGCGGAAGAAGGTATCTTGACCCAGAGAAACTAAAAGATGATGATATGCGCAATAAGTTCGAGAAAAAGACAAACGAAGCACTAAAGGGCACGGGTGGAAATATTGTTAGGGACATAGAGGCAGAATGGAATTGCATTAAAAATAGTTTAGTTTCCTCAGCTAGGGATATTTTGGGTCATAAACAGAATGAAAGTAGGAAACCCTGGATCACAAAACATATTGTGAGTCTAATAGAGGAAAGGCGAAAATATAAAAATAGGTTAGATGAAACAGGGAAACAAAGATATAAGGCGATCAAGTGGGAAATTATTCGGAAATGTAGGAAAGCGAAAGAGCAATGGATCGATAATAAATGCAAAGAAGTGGAAGATAAATTCGAAGTAGGAAAGACTGATGAAGCATATAAAATAATTAGGAGAAATTTTAGAGAAATTGGATCTAGTACCAAAAACATTAGAAATGAGGCAGGAGATATCCTAATCGGAAGTGGGGAGAAGGCAGATAGGTGGAAAGAATATTTAGGAAACTTATATGCGGGACAGGAAGTGCAAGATATATTAGAAAGCGAAAGCAGTGTAGAGGGGGATAACCTAGGGAGTCCTATAATGAGGGAAGAGTTTGAGAGAGCACTAAAAAGTTTAAGGAATAATAAAGCACCAGGTATAGATGGTTTGCAGGCAGAAATCTTAAAGAGCGCAGGTCAAGAGGTAATAGATCGTTTATTTAAATTAGTTAGTCGCATATACCTGACAGGCGAGATTCCAGAAGATTACAAACGGAACATCATAGTAGCTTTGCCAAAAAGAAAAGGCGCGGATAGATGCGAAAATTTTAGAACTATCAGTTTAACTTCCCATGCGTCAAAAATTTTAACTAGAATTGTGCAAAGAAGGATGGAGAAAAAGGCGGAAGAAATATTAGGAGAAGATCAGTTCGGATTTAGACGAAATAGAGGAACGCGCGAGGCCATTCTAGCTTTACGAGTAATTATAGAAAAAACGATAGAAAAGAGAAAGAGCGTCTATATAGGATTTGTAGATTTAGAAAAAGCCTTCGACAACGTAAAATGGGGGAAGATGTTCGAAGTGCTGAGAAAGGTAGGGATGAAATACAGGGACAGAAGAATAATACATAATCTCTACAGAGAGCAAAAGGCAGTTATAGAATGTGAGCAGGAACAAAGGGAAGTAGATATCCGGAAGGGAGTGAGACAGGGATGTGCATTGTCACCTCTAGTTTTCAACTTATATATCGAAGATGCGATTAATATTGTTAAGGAAAGAACAGCCTCAGGGATCAATGTACAGGGCCAAACTATTAACATGCTCAGATTTGCGGATGATATAGCAGTGTTAGCATCTAGCAAAGAAGAATTAGGAGCGGCTTTGAATGAAATGGAAGCAGTTTTGACACAGGGCTTCGGCATGAAAATCAATAAAAAGAAAACTAAAATTTTGGTATGTAGGGGATGTGAAAATAGAACTAAAATGGAAATACAAATTGGAAATGAGAAGATAGAGGAGGTCGCGGATTTCTGCTACTTAGGAAGTAAAATAACTCAAGACGGTAGGAGCACTAAAAATATAAAACAAAGAATGGCGCAGGGCCGAGTTGCGTTTAACAAAAAGAAACAACTGTTATGCTCGAGAACGGTTAATATAGAGACTAGGAAGAGACTCTTAACGTCGTATGTATGGAGTACGGCATTATACGGGTGCGAAACTTGGACAATAGGAGAAGCGGATAGAAAAAGAGTAGAAGCGTTTGAAATGTGGTGCTACAGACGCATGATGAAGATACCGTGGATAGATAAGGTTAGCAATAGGGAAGTATTAGAAAGAGTTGGGGAAAAGCGAAAGGTATGGAAAACAATAAAGAGTAGGAGAGATAGGATGGTAGGACACCTTCTAAGACACGAAGGAATAGTTCGTGACATACTAGAGTCAGAGATAGGAATAAAAAGAGGTAGGGGTAGGCCTAGATTAGACTACTGCTCTCAAATAGTTAGGGATGTAGGATGTTCTACTTTTAGGGAAATGCGTAGGTTAGCTCAGGATAGAAAAGAATGGAGGTACGCGTCCAACCAGTCTTCGGACTGAGAACCTTATGATGATGATGAATGCCCGACCTCACGCAGCCGCTTCGACACGAGCACTCTTGACAAAATTTCAATGGGAAATTTTTGATTATCCGCCTCATAGCCCCGATTTTGCACCAAGTGGTTTTCATCTCTTTCTCCAACTTAAGAAACTTTTAGCAGGACAGTGATGCAATAACGATGAAGAAGTAAAGACTTTGGTTCAGGATTGGATGAAAATGTTGAACCGAGTGTTGGACGCAAATTTCACAGACACTGGCATACAAAAAGTTGTGTCACCCTCTGATAAATGCTTAAATTTAAGCGGTGATTATGAAGGGAAGTAGTTTAAGGTACATTTAAGGAAATACAAATAAAACAATTGAAAGAAAAAAAGTCTTATAATTTTTATGACCAATTGGAACTTAATTTGTGGATAAGCCTCGTATATAAGAACCGACCTGCTACTTTTTTGTGAATAATTATTATTTCTCGTTTAGGTACTAATTATTTCTTAAGCAAATATGATAGTCGTGTTTACGCTGATAGTAGATAAAACGTTATAAGATACTCCTATCGTAACTTCATATTAAGATACACGATGGGTTATGAATAACGGATCGGATCAGAAAAATATTCAAGACAAGGTTTTAAACGAGAGATCGCCCACCGTGGCGGGCAAAGTCGAGATGGAGTAGGCAAAATCCTTACTGTCTCGTAATCTTTAGCATATTTGGAATTTAATATGACTCGCGTTCGTTTCTTCCGCCATCAGTCACTCAGTGGCGGTTTCTCCTTAAGGTCAATAATTGGTCAATGACCCTCCTAAAATATTCTAATCAAAACTATAATTTTAACAAAAATTTTTTTTGTCTAACAGTCTTTAAAATCCTCGCGGTCTGCATTCGCAGCAATACTAGAAATAGTCGAGCGTCAAGCCGCGCTCGCTAGCAAGGGAGGCCGTAATTTTAAATTGACCCTGCACACTGCACAGCTCTTATGGCTTATGGAGAAATGCATGTAAAGAAGAACAGCAGATAGCGAATTCTTGAGCGAAAGTGAGAGTCACCTTTTACTCCTATATCTCTAATACGGTCAATCCCCGATGACAGCTTCGCAGAATCGAGTTAATCAATTCTTCAGTATTCAGTTCTCAGTTCTTCTCAGACAGGGGGTGGAAGTGTTTATAGTTGCGGTTGTGAACTGTGAATATTTTAAATATGGTGAAGGCTAATTATGCTACAATAGATATTTCCAAACTAAAATCAGAAATATGTTGTCGTGAGGATTTTCGCAACAATGCCGGTGCAGTCGCCATACTTCAACTTTCTATTAACATGAATTTGTCCGAAATATTTACTGATTACTTATTAAATATCTTGTATACACTACCGATGACAACTGTGGAAAGTGAGAGATGTTTTTCAACTTTAAAGCGGGTAAAATAGGATTTTATTTTATAAGTAGCTAAGTGATACTTTTTGTGGTGTATCTGTAGACGTTTGAGAACGAGAAAACGCTTGTCAAGAGCATTCCAAACTTCAACGAAAAAGTCATAGACCATTTTGCAGAACAGAAGGAGAGGAGAGTTGACTTGAAATATAAGCACGTTTAAGGTATGTTTTATTTTAACAATATGTTCCCTTTCTTATATTTTTGAAGATTTGTACATACATGTATATATTTTTGGTATTAAGAGTCCGGCAAAGCAGATCAAAAGTTACACCTGCGGGGCATCGGGTCGGTGAGTGTGACGTAACCTAAAAGACTAACGCCACAATGGAGAATCCTGCCGCAGCTATGCTCGAAGCCGAAGATGGGGTGGGCTAAAAACAGGAAAAGGGCGCCAAGGAGTTGTTGGCTGATCCTCTGTAGCCAACACACAACGACTACAACTCCTAAAAGCCGCTGGTACACAATAGGGCACAATAAAATAACAAAAGAAAAAAACGTAGTCAAATAGTACATCATATAATAAAAAAACAAAATAGGTAGGAAACCCAGACATGGAAACATCTGACAATACACATATTTATATAATAATACAAAAAAAACAATTGATATCAACAAAAATAATTATCAATGAATAAATGCATATATAAATATAAAAAAAACAATGAACATAAACCTGGGTGAAATTTAGACACCCGGTACTAACGTTGCGCTAAAAAGAGAAAATCAAAAATAGGCGCGGATGACGCGGTAAATACACTACACGAATGGAGCTCCGCACGCGCAGCGCACCGACGCGACGGGTCAATCGCACGCACGCTAACTACAACAATGAAGTCAGACGCAAACGGGAGTATCGACTGTTACTAAATCTTGATAAAAAAATAGATATTACTATAAAATCAAAATGGCATTTACAAACAGCAAAATTATTGAAGTGACTATAAATAAAATGAACCAAAATCGCAATAGTGACTAAATTGACTAAATTGAATTTTAAACAAGATAAACTACTTAACTACGGAAATTATACTATCGCAAACAAATTAAATTTTTAAAAAAAAGTACTTAACAGATGTTGTTCAAAAATAAACAACAGATGACCACAACACGCCGTGGCCAGGCAACTACATTAACAATAGCCGAACGAGGCGAAAGTTCGAACGGACGCGAAGTCACAAAAAAACGAACACAAAATTGACACAAAAAGCTGTGACGGGCGCTACATAAACCAGCCGTTGGACGCGAGGTTCCAGACGGACAGGCGACGTAAAAATCAAACTTTATATCTGACCTTCCAGATGATAAGCAGGTCAGCTGCTACAACTAATCAGACTTGCAGCTCAGCACCAGGTGATCGGCGCTTGAAACATGGGGAGAGTCGGAGAGTACATCAGAACCAAAGTCTGCACGAAAATCGCTCCCTCGGGAAAAAAATCATTCCCCCGGAAAAATCATTCCACTGGAAAAATCATTCCACTGGAAAAATCATTCCACTGGAAAAACCCTAAAATGCCGAAAAGACAAATTAGAAGAGAAAATAAGAAAAAGGAAAGGAAACAACACTGATGACTGAAGATTTAAATAAAAGATGAAAAATAAGACACTCACCACGTGGGGTTTCTCCTTGACAAATCCTGCTGAACCTCCAACGTGAATCTAAATCCCAAAAATGGAGCAGATGACGATTTCTACAACTACAATAAACCGACATCTTCAAGAGGTGCACCAAGAAAATCCCATAACTGGCTAGAAAACTTAATTCCACAAAACTTGGAAACACCGCCCACTCACGAGAAGATCAACAGGAAGAGTGAAAAATGTCGAAGCAAATCGGAAAACGGAAATTCCAAAAAAACCGCCGACTAATAAAATACAAGGTAGCCACATTTAAAACTACACAAGTAACCAGAAATACCCTAGATTTCCAAATCTTCCAGAGGCGTCACCAGCAACGGAGAAGTTAACAGAAGAAAGAAAGCTTAAAATGACTTGCAAACCCAAAGGAAAAGAAGATAGCAATAAGAAAAGTCATAAAGAGGTCTCAAGAGACAGAAGAATAGATAAGACAATGCATAAAGAACCGAAAGATGAGACAGGGAAAATGAAAATGAGAGGGCGCGCCACTGAGCATCTAAATGGGAAAATGTCCTGCACAAGATGACAGAACGGAAACATAACCTCAAAAATCTGTCAACAAAAGAAGAACAAAATTGGATGCTATTAAATGAATAACTTTACGATCAAATCGTGAAAAGGGAACGACATTCCTCCTAAGGTAGGCTCAGCAAATGATAAATATGAAAGATGAACAATTTCAAGACTCAACGTATGCAGCGACATCCAGCAAACTAAACTACCAAATACAGAGACAATAAGAGGACAACGATAGCAGGTAAGTGAGACAAACCCTATTAGAATAGAAAAGCTAACTAGAATTAATAATTTTAAGACAGTTCTACCCTCAACCAAATCGATAGAAATTCAAACAGACTATAGACGGAGGCATAATCGGAGAGCGAGGCAAGAAATAGGAACAGTGACAATTAAAGCAAATAAGAAACTAAATATAAGTGAAAGACCTAAAATAGGAATACAAGAATGTTAATATGAGCATGATGTAAGTACTAGTCTATAATAAAACGTTAAAAATAGAGAGAATGTTCTAATAGCGAAAATTAACGTTACATGAGGTATCCGTTAGAAATCGGAGCAAACTATCAGCTGTGTTGCAACACCGTCGCGCTAAACACATTTATGGACACAAGAACAACGTACATTCAAAGCCCGCGCGTTCGGTACCTAGTAAATGAGACAACGCCGCTCTGAGTTTACGCTCAGTCGACACCTGGCGGCAGCACATACCAAGCCATATTTTGCGTTTGCAGCGCTCTCGCTCTACCATGATTACACCTTCATCCTAGTAAATTTAGCAACACGAAAGCCTGATTATGGTAGAAGAAGGTATACTTTATGTCGCCATTGAAACAATTTTTCGAAAACTGTAAATCTCTTGGCG
Organism: Xestobium rufovillosum; assembly: GCA_963966045.1. NCBI lineage: Eukaryota > Metazoa > Arthropoda > Insecta > Coleoptera > Ptinidae > Xestobium > Xestobium rufovillosum. Next base: position 20,588,459 of record OZ014496.1, read on the forward strand.
CTATGCACGCGTGAAGTTGGTCAATTTCATGAGTGAACTGACTCTTTCTAAGATAAAATTTTTAAATTTTCTTTCAATGGAAATAAAGTTTCGTTTATAAACTGTCAAAAATTCAACACTTCAATTTTCACCGTTTAGAAATGAGCATAGCACTACGAAGTCAGTTTTCGGGTTCATTTTAAAGGGGTTTGCCGGACTCTTAATTATAAGTTCCAAAACCAAAATGACCCCCCTGGTTATTAACCTACGAGCTGCAACTGCAGTCACTAATACAATACATAATTCCTTTCTAGACATTTGTTGGCAACGTGATTCACCTCTCCTACATCTAATACTCCAATAATTATATCCTGTATCAATTGTTATTTAATTTAATAAAAAACTAATTCCATACTTAAATTCGTTTTTGAGTTCCAACCCCTATTATAGCGTAACGCACCTCGTTGTACAAAAGTAAAAAAGTGATACCTATATCGTTGGAATTTATCGTTCAGGTGAAAGCGAACTAATGTAAAAATCTTTAAAGTAGGTATATCACTGGATCGAAGATTTCGTTATAAATACTCAAAAATTCAACCGAAATTTCATACCCAGTGGCTATAAGAAAATCTAGCCTTTTTGCTCACGCCATTACGACAAGTTTCTAATAACCCTCTTTTCTTTTGCTTTAACAATTTAAGTTGTAACTTAATAACAAGTTCATTAACAACTACTCGTATAACTAGGAGAGCAAACTTCTTTACAAATTCAATTAATGTTCCATTGATAACGTTCTATTGTTTTTCATTAAAACCGCAAAGCTGAAACAATGAACTCAAGCTGTTGCAGTATTTGAGAGATAACAGAGTTCTATAACCATACAAAGCTGTTGCCTGAATAACACGAGCTGGGATTAAAACTAGGCGGTTTCTCCAATTTCATTTAAGCAAGATCATACTTATAGTTTATTTTACCATTATTGTACATAACTTCCAATAGATTTTATATTGGTAATATTATGCAGCTGCCCGTGCTTCGGAAATGTGTGTCAATCATTTATTTATATTTTTGCTGCCGATTATTGTTGGATGGTTATCTTGGATGCTCTGAGATACGCAGATTGGAGCATTCATGCGTAATATATTTTCGAACCTCCACCTACAGCGCCAGTAATATTTTCTTATTAGGCATCTGCGCGAAAGGTCATTTCTTCAAAACCAACAGCATGGTTGGCATACATTGGTGTATTGCACACGGTAATAAATGCGAATTTAATGAATTTTGTCTTATTTAAACTTAAAATTGATTAATAAGAAAATATTTTTAATTTAGTGGGTGTAATACATTTAACGTGGTAAACTAAAGTGAAGTGAAGTGAAGTAATTATATTTAGTTAATAAGGACTTCTTAAATAACATTTGTGTGACTTTGGTTATAATTTAAGTTTTTAGGCATTTTTTTCTTATTTATTAACAATTAAGTGATAGGCTGGTCTGGTGTTTTGTGGTAGGCTGAGGAAAGCTGGAGTTAGAGGAACAAATAAACTTCAGAGGGAACTATAAAACTCTCGAATTGTTCAAGTGAATTCAGTTATGCCATTTGCGAATATAATTTTCTGCGAGTTACCAACAATACGGCAACTATTTATTTAGTTACTTGGGACGCTAAAGAATTGAAAACTGAACATTTCTTATTGACTTTCCTTCATTTTATAAATACATAATTGCATTTTAAGAGGATTTATATTCTCCTTTTCCTATGAAACTGCAACTGAACGATTATCTCGAAAACTTGAATTTCATAAAAGTATGGAATTAAAATTAAATGCAATGCTGACTTGAAAAGAAACATTTTCCAATTATCTTCAGTGAATGTTAATGCAGTTGGTATATCCTTTGTTATACCATTTCCAAAATTCAGCCAATAATTCACAATAATCGCTATTTATATAAATTGTGAAAAGAATCGGAATATATGGAAAGCAATTCATTACAACTGTCTTGTTACATGAATAAAACTTGCAACAAGTGCTGCAGAAAATAACTCAGAAGTTTCAAAATCACAATTTCTTTCATATTGGTTGAATTTTTCAAGCGGCATTTTGGCGTAGCATCAAAATTATTTTATTTAAGCTTATGAAAGTGAGATTGTAACGATGCAAAAGAAAATGCAATCAATTATTCAAATAAACGAATAATCATTTTTCCCGTTCGTATTAATCGAGAGTCCAGCTGCAAGATTTTGGTGAGGATATGTGAGCGACGCGCGCAGCAGTCTCCCTTCCAGAAGATTTCCTCCCCCTGGGCTCTGGCTTCTCGATGACACCGAACGCACAGAGGCCTCGGAAGGTCGGAAGCACATTTCTGCCATCGCTTAAGCGTAGCGGAACTTTTAGTGGTAACTCCGAAGACGATAACATTTATGAGATTAAATGTCTATTGTCGTACCGCCGATATAACTGTTAAATACTTGATAGTTACCAACCGAAACCGCCGCTAGTATGTCATCGTAATACCTAACGTTTCACAGAAACGAGTACTAAATTGGAGGTGGACCCGAACATATGCGAGGAGACATTTTCCAATAATACGTAAAAACAGGTAATGGATTAGAGCTAGTCGAAAGGCAAGCCTAATTTATTACATTCCTTAGTTGACCGAAGGTGAAATACCGACTATCTTGGGGTTAAATTCCGTGCAGAGGTCTTTCGCGTAGAATTTAATTGTTATTACCCAAAAATACCGACCATCTCTTACACTGAAGGGAATTGTGACAATTGCAAGACGGAATAATTCTCTTCTATGCTCACTCATTAGGGAAAGTTCGCATCGAACGAACAGCCATAAGGCAGTAAGATTTACACGCATCCGTTGATTTTGGTTATTTTCCGAACTTGTGCCCGGTAGGTAGGTAACTTATATCGCCAAGTGCGAAATACGTTATCTACAAGTCACATGCTCCGCATATAATGCATTACCGAATTTGACCGCCAGATACCGCTGGCTGTTACTATTTTGATTAAAATTGTATATATCTTTTTACTGTACAATCGTTTTGATTTTATTATATTTTTATGTATATATGTAGTTAAAGTTATTGTGAGTATTATTTTTGTTTTTGCAATAGTTCCAGAGAACCCTACCACCGACTAGAGTTTAAGGTATTTATCGACGACCAGAATTCCACCGACCGACAGACTGAAGCAACACCCTGTATGGCCACAAAAAGTGACGCAAAAGGATAGGTCGTTGTAAGATCACTAAAACGTCTCTGAATATGTCGGTTATTCCACAAACGCCAGTATGATAGTCAGATTTCAGAAGGCAAATTTACACTTAACGTTGCCTGGAAGTACTTGAACAAAATTTATATCAATCCCGCAGAGATACTGCCTTTCAGCACAGGAATTATGTCGAAACATAAAAAGCTCGTTTACACACAAATCACGAACAAAATCTCCGCTTGGCTTTGAGGAAGATAATGAGTTCGAAGTTCGAGTTATTGAATTCGTCACTGAATATATTCCAAAATCAAAGTAACGACTGCCTTGAAAATTGAAAATTTATTAAAGCAAGATATTGATAAATAGAAACAGATGAAGTCACTTGCACTAGGTAGGACGAAATGATTTCTGTAAAAAATTTACGAAGAACAGTTTATAGATCATGCAACGATGCAATGATTATTTATTTCAATTCGATTCTTTCGCAGTATACATGTTGGAGGCACATTTAAGAGGAATTAGGAATTGGCGGCTAAAAAGTTATTAAGACGCATTGTCAAATGTAAAAATATAATTATTTATCCAATTTGTTCGCCAGATATACGGCGTGCGCACAAACATTTGAAATAATGGAAATATTTTCTGTATCGCTGACCTCGAAGGGAACTCGGGTAACATGTCAAATTCATTTATTTAAAAGAAGCATTTTCGAATTATTTCGAAAAATTTTGCTGGCAAAATCTAAACTCTTATGATATACAGTGTGTCCACGGATGGACTTAACTATACTTGTAAAAACTTTTATTTTCAGTTTTTCGAAAAAAAGTCATTCTTTATAATTTCTTTTGCTTGTTATATAAATACGATTCACGTTGAAAAACTTTGATTTTGTTGTACAGGGTGCGCAGAAAATACAAAAATGTATATTTGCAAAATTAAAAATTTTTGAATCAAGCTTTTTGAAGCCTCAGAATGAAACAGCTTAGAAGGAGAAATCGAAAAGCCAAATAAAGTTTTCCCATAGAAGTTATACTTAGTTGCTAAGATATACCGGGTATCCGGTTAAGGTTGGCGACCGGCTATCTTAGGAACTATTCTTCCTACAGATTTCGGAAAAAAATCTTCTTACAAAAGTGACCATAAAAATTCCACAAAAATGTTTTAGCTTTCAATTTTCCCCGTTAGAGGGCACAATTTTAAGAGAAAATAGACAACCCACATTTTCTTCAAAAATTCAAATGGAAATGTAGGTATCCTTTATCTTTCTCAAAATCTCATCGTAATATCCAGCAAATTAGTTTAATAACTTTTTGATCTAACTTATGAAATAAGGGCTGGGAGGAGGAAAGAATGCCCTTACACCAAAAATGCCATGTCTCCGGATTGCTTAAACCAATTTTAATGAATTTGGTCTCGTTGGAAAAGGAATTTATAGCGTAATAGAAATCTGCATTTACGCTTGAATTTAATTTTACGAGGGAGCAGCCAGATGGCGTTATTTCGAAACTTACGAAAATGTCAAATTTTCTCAAAAATTTTAAATGGAATGGTATATTTTTTATAACATGGCGCCATTACAAATAGAATTGAAAACAAAATGGCTCAAACCGGAAGTTGTTATCTTTTTTCAAACGGAAGTTATCATCAAGAATATGGTTTAATCAAATCTCAGCGCATAGGTACCAAATTTTTCCAAAAATTGATTTGATTGATTTGATAAAGATAAAAACTTCCGGTTTGCGGCATCTTGTTCTTAATTCTATGCGTAATGACAACATATTATAAAAAATATACCATTCCAATTATAAGTTTTGAGAAAATTTGACAATTTCGTTAAGTTTCGAAATAACACCATCTGGCGGCTCCCTCGTAAAATTAAATTCAAATGTAAATGCAGATTTCTATTACGCTATAGATTCCCTTTCCAACAATACCATATTCATTAAAATTGGTTCAAGCAATCCGGAGATACGGCATTTTTGGTGTAAGGGAACCTTTTCCTTCCTCCACTCCTTATTTCATAAGCTAGATCAAAAAGTTATTAAACTAATTTGCAGGGTATTACAAGGAGATTTTGAGAAAGGTAAAGAATTCCTAAATTTCCATTTGAATTTTCGAAGAAAATGCAGATTGTCTTTTTTCTTTTAAAATTGTGCCCCCTAGCGGGGAAAACTGAAAGCTAAAAATATTTTTGATGAAGTTTTCATGGCCATTTTTATAGGAAGATTTTTTCTGAAAGCTGTAGGATGAATAGTTCCTAAGATATAGCCGGTCGCCAACCTTAACCGGACACCCGGTATTTCTTAGCAACTAAGTATAACTTCTATGGAAAAACTTTATTTGGCTTTTCGATTTCTCCTTCTAAGCTGTTTCATTTTGAGACTTCAAAAAGCTTGATTCAAAAATTTTTAATTTTGCAAATATACATTTTTGTATTTTCTGCTCACCCTGTACAACAAAATCAAAGTTTCTCAACGTGAATCGTATTTATATAACAAGCAAAAGAAATGATAAAGATTGACTTTTTCTCGAAAAACTGAAAATAAAAGTTTTTACAAGTATAGTTAAGTCCATCCGTGGACACACTGTATAATGAGAAAAATCGATTCCGTTTCATCCACTTAAAACAGTTGCCCCAGTCATCTCTTGTTCTGAGAAATAAAAATAACCTAGAAACAAATCTGCAGAACATACACGAAGGACGATTTAGGATGAAAGCTGTATCTAATAGTCCAGTAATTGAATGCAGCAGTGCCGTAATGGGTTTGTCGTCTGTTTAACTGCGGGTCTGTTCTCCAGTGACTCCTAGAGTTACATATATATAGTTTTGCGCTTCCTATCTCAACTAACGGCCTGGAGAATTGTTCCTTTGTACATAAGTGAATTATTATTCTCAAGCAAAATTAATTACGGATGAAAGCCACTTGTACTTAGTAGTATCAGACTAAAAACAGAAATTGATTCGTCCTTGACAATAATTACCCGGTCAAATACTTCAATCGTATTGAATACAGTAGTGTCCAATTTATATTCAGGATGCATAGTGTGTCGAGATGAATTTGACGAAGTCATATTGCAGAATCAATCTTTTTGCATAAAGCCTAGGCGTTTTCTGGAACAGAATTCGCAGATGTGGAAATTTAGAAAAAAAACATTGCATTCTATACGGTTAAATAACTTTCGAAGATCTCACCGTTTAAGGGCGCCCTTGTGAACTAAACGTTGTCGGCTAACAAGTAAAAAAATACACAACTATTTGAAGGGCACTTGGTCGCTAAAATTCCTAGTCTCCTCAATTTTCTATAATAAAAAATCGTACATGATTTGACTGCCAGTTAGCAATTTCTGTTTTTCCAGAAAACGCTGACAAGAGGTAAAATTAAATACTCTTTCACGATTTTTAGCAAAATTCGTGAAATTTCATTTGCACGATACTTTTTTGATAAAAACATTCATAGATATCCCCCAATCCCCGCCACTGGAAATTATAGACTACAATTTTCTGGTACAAAATTATTTCCTTTAAGATTATAAGTTTTTCAGCGCAGAACCATGAATTTGTTGTAAGCGGTTATTTAGTAATTAAAAAAATATTATTTTATTTTCTCAGAAATAAAGAGTTTACGACCCATGTTTATTTATACATAAAATGAAGCCCTCTAATTATTGTAGAAGTTTTGCTAATAAAACCTTGGACACTCGGTATGGTCAATCTAAATAAAGTTTAAAGTCGAACTTTGCAACAGTGATAAAATACAGTGATAAAATACCAAAAATATGGCCAATAAACATACACTTCGTCACCGCAGTATAATTATATTATTATAAATTAAACATTATAATATTCCGTATAAGCACAGAAATCTACTTAACCTTGTGTTTAACCTGCAACTAAAATAATTAAGTATGAAATTTGTAACGTTTTTACTTCAGAGTTCCTAATATTTATTAACAGTTAATGTTTTTTACTATGTATATCATTTAATTGCTAAGTATTTTCCTTTAGCATAGGCTTATCATTTTTTTGCTCATTCTCTGATGTTTTACAATGGCCAAATCGTGCAATACCCACAGTAGTTGAATCGGAGACTTTAGCGTAAATTCACTATGAATTACTTTAAGTTCTATATATTGGGCGATCAACTTGGTATATTTTAACTCGTTATACGGAGCATCAAGCTCATTACAAGTACGACTGTACATACAAGTCTAGTATGGCCTCACACGCGTTGGATAAATCCAATATCAATAATTTGACACTTTTAAAGCCAGGGAATAATACATTTTATTTAAACCCATTGGAGAGTATAGCGATATATAAAAATATAAAAGCAGTAATCATGGGCAGATTCCAAATTCGGCGATGTATAGATTCATCAGATAATATAATAATAATATCTCTACTCACTCCATACTAACCCTAAGGTTAGCCCCAGAAGCTAGTGCTAGCTTACAATTATTTAAGATCAGCGATAAATACTTGCCTGGCTACCCTTCAGTTCTAAGAAACAAAAATAATGCCATAATCCGGTTATCCTATAGAATTCGGTTGGGCCACCAAGGTCAAGTTTGGTTAGGTTGGATCAGGTTAATTTGTATGTATTTTGCCGTATCGACTAATATACTTGCCCAAACAACTACTCCTCGGGCAAATACCCCTCTAGGCGTTGAACTGCAGAAGAACTCTACGTCGGCGGAATGTACATTAGTAGGGTGCACACAGAGGGACTACCCCCAGCAGAAGTCGTTCTAACTTTTACCAGAAGGCCAGGTACCGACCTATCCACACCAGGCTAGACCTGACAGGACCTCCCACGTACACGAGAAAGTTCATTTAGATACCTTGAGTAATAAGAGACATGACATGGTTCACCCTGTATACCTTGTTAAATTATAGAAAAGGATTCGTCACGGATGCACAAAAACCAACACTGGCCTCTACGGTTACCAGGCAACGACCAGCTGACATAATATCTATTATTAGCCAGCGTATATTTAATGACGTCATATTAATTTCTTTAAGGGTATTATTTGTCAATGTCTCATCTGTCTCGCTCGTGCACATTGACTGTCACTGGGAACTATGTGTTCGTTTTTCAAAGATTACACAAACGACTTCCGGAGTTTCTACCTAAAATTTTGTACACTACTTAATCTTCCTGTTTTACAAATACAGGGTGTCCCGGTGAAGGTGGGGAATCTCTGGGGTGCGTATAGATTACACGAAAATAACACCCCCAAGTTCATATAAAGTTTTCTCCTACGACCTTCCCCCGCCGAGATATTCTCCCTTACAAAAAGAGAAATAAAAATCATTTTTTTGACATAAAATTTTTATTTTTAATTGTACTTCGATAATTTTCTTGGTCACGTACGTAGTGATTGAATGTCGATAAATTAATGCGGCCCGTTTTTTGATAGTGCATCAGGGAAGCATAACGTCATATTTTTAAGGGGCTGGATATTTTTAAGTTTCAACCGCATTTTTTGTTTCCCCGGACATTTTGATAATAAAAAGTTACTCTCGTTGGGTTTCGATAAAATGAAGCGTTTTCGAGAAAATGAAACTCAACGAGCAAGAGGTACAGTGTTTCTACGATTTTCGTCTTTATTTTTTCTGGCACTATTTTCAAAGATATCAAAAAATCGAAAGCTCTTTCAATCAATTATTTCTTAGGAATTTTTTAAATATGATTTGACACTACATTAGCTATTGCTTTTGAAATTCATTAAAAAATTTCCAGGTCGGTATTAAGAAAAAATAAAAATTTACGATGTAGACAACAGACGAAACGTCGTACAAAAATAACGTTAACAGTTTGCGAAAGGTAGTGAAAATTTACATTAAAAAATTGCTTTCGGTTTTTCGAATGCCAGAAAAAATGAAAACGAAAATCGTAGAAACACGGTACCTCTTGCTTGTTGAGTTTTATTTTCTCGAAAACGCTTCATTTTATCGAAACCTAACAAGAGTAACTTTTTATTAGCAAAATATCCGAGGAAACAAAAATGCAATTAAAAATTAAAAATATCCAGCCCCTTAAAGAAAGTAAGGGGTAGTTCACCCCTTGCTCCAATGATGCACTATCAAAAAACGGGTGGCATTATTTTATCGACATTCAGTCACTAGGCAGGCAGGTCACCAAGAAAATGATCGAAATACAATAAAAAATAAATATTTTATGTAAAATTTTAAAATTTCTCCATTTTAAGAGAGAATATCTCGGCAGGGGAACGTCGTAGGAGAAAACTTTATATGAACTTGGGGTGTTATTTTCGTGTAATCTATACGCACCCGAGAGATTTCCCACCTTCACCGGGACACCCTGTATATGTTAAGATCTGTTTTCTTGTAATTTCAGAAAGAAATGTCTTATTTCCAATTTAAAATGGGGAAACAGCAAATTTTTAAATAAGCGCAAAAATTGGCTTTACAAAAAACTGAGTTCATAGAGCATAATTTCGAGGCATATCTGCAGGACAAGAAGTTTAAGCGTGCACAATTCGAGGCATAATTTCAGATAGAAACTCCCAAAGATGTTTATATGGTCTTTGAAAAACGATCACCTAGATCTCAGGGATGATCGATGCGCGTGAGCAAGACAGTTGACACTTTGTAAAGCATCCTTAATAGAAAATTGTATTTCATTCGAATTGGACAGAACACAGAACTGGTGAAAGTAATACCCTTGTCCATAAGTTCCAGAAAAACGTACTTTCAACCGTAAAAATTACCATGTCTTACAAAAGAAACTCACCAAAATGTTCGGCTATAACGAATGCAACAGTATCACATGGGAAGCGTCACACCGCAAATTCCCTACTGCAATAGCAGATTAAATGATCATTTAATCTTAAACTGAGCAAAGTAATTAATTTGACTCACGAACCGTCAAGATGAACATAAACCAAGCAGAATGATCGAAGATTAATTTTAGGCCTGTAACCCAAGATTAATAGAAACTTAAAAATTAACAACACCCATAATTTATCACGACAGTTTTGATGAATACAGCAATGGAAGCGTGGGATCATTCATATTTCCTCTCAGTAAAGTAATGTTTAATTTAAGTATTTAAAATCTTTGGGATATATGCAATACTTAGGCTATTTGGTTTTGACAAATTAATCTACATATGTATATAAAATGTAAACGTCGTACGTATACTTTGTTTTTAACAAGCTTGCGCGAGTATTTCAGTAAATTAGAATCAAGGACGTTTAAAGAGATGGACACGGTGGTCGCACTCAAGCGTTTGTTTGTCTGTGAAGCCGACATAACAAGTAACGAGTAAGGGGGTAGTGGGAAGCATTAATACTGCATTTAATTGTTTATTTACTTGTTATATCTTCGTTCATTAAATTCTGCCACTTTTTGTTCGTGCTCATATTTACTTGTCGGAAATAGCACACAGCTCCGTCGCGACAAATTTCTTTGTTTTGCCCTTGTGGAATTGTTTTAATTTTTAAAGAATTTATGTCGTTTAACTTGTAACAAACAAAGTTTGACATTTATTATCATAAAATCAGAGCACGATTATTACATTAATAACGAGGAGCTAGAAAATTCGGCAAGACAAGAATTAAATCGAGAGACACTAACGAAAAACGAAATCCTTTTTGAAAATTAGGTTAGTTGGAAGAGCCTCGAGACCTCCAGTCTCCAAAATAGGAACGCCAGCCATTAAGTACGAGTGACGTAACAAGGAATTGTAATACAATTAGCATCCAAACTGATTTAATGGAGCTGTGTGTTAGGGACTACGTTCCTAATATCAATTTTGTGTAGGTATAGCACCCATCCGGTGCCGTACATTTAAGGGCAATAATTAATCGACAAGAAAATTCAAATCAGTATAGGAGTGAAATTAAGAGATTCTGTACATTTGACGTGTTTACTCCGCCAACAGTTGGTGTGCATAATTCGAGGCATAATTCACAGTAACAGCGTGCTTGATGTATACTGGATCGATTTTAATTCACTTTAGAGAGTATTTGAGTTTATAATTATAACAATGGGTCAAGCTCAGAAAGCAAGTCTGTACTGTACAACGGGTAACTTCATTAAGACACCTATAAATAATTATGATGAATTAAAAGCCGCCTTTGGTTAAATAGTTATCCAAACTGCCACTCGACATTTTGTCGGCTTCAACTCATTTTCTATTTATTAGCTATACAAAACAAAGAGTAAGCTCTATTTGGCCCTAAATGTGCCAGTGCTATGATAAAAACGGATAGCTTCCAGCTATAAAGTGGCAGCACGGATTGCCACTTAAAATAACTAATCTCGACATCAGCAAGTCTCCTACTAATTGATGGATGATGTACCTATACTGAGTTAGAGAATTGCTACACAGTGGAATATTTAATATGCTTTCAAGATCGGGCGATCCCATACACCTCTAAAAGCTCCAAAATTACACGTTTTTGTACTTTCATTGTTGAATTTTAGACGTCATATTTTTCTAGGGTACATCATAGTGTAAGAAGGTAAGTGTGCCGATCACAGATCTTATTTTCGACTGCTTCTGCGCAAGACGATTTGCGGTTTAAATGTCAAAATATTCTGACTTATTTTATTCTTTTATGTCACTGCTGATTGCCAGTTATAGAAGTAGAAAGCTATCGATATTTCCATACCGGTCAGTAAGAAATCGATATAATTGGTATGAAATATAACAAAAATACTAATTTTAAACAATGGTAAGATACATTAAAGATACGATATACGTACGAACTGGATGAAATTCTACCACGCCATGATATACGAATATATATTGTTTTTTACAGAACATCATTGTTTGGATAATTAATATGAATATAGCAGGCCACCTCTAACTCTCATTATGACTTGACGGTTTCGTAGACGCACTGACAATAATTGTTTAGTCGCGCTAGTAAACTATATTTTAAGTGCTTAATGTATTTATTGATCAAATAGCTTGACTGTGAGCAGATGATTCAGAAACTGAACAGGGGAGAGCTATAGGCATCTATAGCCCAAAATATCGGACATCAAATGCCTGCATCCTGCAAGCAAGCTGAAATTTTTGCTACAAGGTGGTGATCCCAGAACTGCCTGCGAAATATCGACTATCGTAATAACGAAATAAAGTTATTGATATACATTATAATATCGTTATTCGACATCTATCGATATATTGTGTCGCAGGCCTAGTGTTGGATATGTGAACTGTATACAGGGTGTCTCAAAATTAGGGTGCCAGACTTCTCCGGCAAGTTCTACGTTCAAAAATAATGCAAAAAGTTTGTATAAACTAGAGTTGAAAAATGCTTCCTGAGGGGGCTGCAGCCCCTTAAATGTGCGTCCCTGAAGACAATTTTTATTCCGTATCTCGGAAACTAATGAAGATCATAAAGTGAAATTTTGGAAATTTACTAATCTTTTTATGCTCAACAAGATGGGTTCATAGCAATCGCAAAATTTTATTTAAGGGTGTGCCAAATGGGGGGCGGTGGGGTAGCAACTGCCCCTACTTTTCTGCATGTTTCCTTTTCTCGGTTCTGATGTAAAATTATGAAAATTCAGAGTTTGCTACAATAAGTATGTGCTCTTGATACTCAATAGGACGAGCCGTTTTCTAGTAAAAGCGATTCGAAAATTGCATTACGTGCGTCTCAAGAATGATTAACTTGCAGTGGTCCGATATCAAACAAAGCAAAGCAAAATGTTATAATTAAGCCAATTTATCAAGAACAAACATGAACAACATAACATGAAACTTAACATGGACAAACATGAACAACATAAGAATCGCTTTGTCCATGTTATGTTGTTCATGTTTGTTCTTGATAAATTGGCTTCATTATAACATTTTGACATTGCTTTGGTTTATTTGCTATCGGACCACTGCAAGTTAATCATTCTTGAGATGCACGTAATGCAATTTTCGAATCGATTTTACTAGAAAACGGCTCGTCCGACTGAGTATCAACAAGAGCATATATTTGTTGTAGAAAGCTCTGAACTTTCATAATTTTACATCAGAACCGAGAAAAAGAAACATACAGAAAAGCAGGGGCATTTCCTACCCCACCGCCCCCCTTTTTGGCGCACCCCTAAATAAAATTTTGCGATTGCTATGAACCGGGCTATGAACCCATCTTGTTGAGCATAAAAAGATTAGTAAATTTCCAAAATTTCACTTTATGATCTTCATTAGTTTCCAAGATACTGAATAAAAATTGTCTTCAGGGACGCACAATTAAGGGGCTGCAGCTCCCTCAGGAAGCATTTTTCAACCCTAGTTTATTCAAAGTTTTTGCATTATTTTTGAACGTAGAACTTGCCGGTGAAGTCTGGCACCCTAATTTTGGGACACCCTGTATAATGATGAATTATTTTTTACATAATATTTCTAATTTTTTATTGATCAACAACTTAATTTCTCTACAACATCCGCTTCATAGGAGGCAAGTTATATTTTTTACTATGACAATGACTATGACTAGGACTTTTAATGATTGCTTCTTTTTATCCCATTTGATACGAAGATCAGGTACGCATTCCTTTGACCACTTCTTCCAAAATTGTTGTTGTAACAAGTTAATTTTCTTGTAATGGTTAAGTCGAGGATTAAGTAAACAACTGTCTTTATGATTATCCAAATTTAAGTCTAGTGAAAATGACCAGGAGTCAGTGGTTCGAAAAGTCGGAAGGATGATAAGACATAGGCCCTAAAGGCCTCGAATTTAATATAGCTTCAATTTGTACAAGCAATGTTGAGTACTGTTCAAAAGTTAAGAAAGAGTCACACATAACTCTTCTTGGATGGTGTTTCGTAGATTTCACACCAGCCTCCCAAACTCCTCCGAAATGTGGAGAATAGGCTGGAATTAACTTCCAGTTAAAATTAGATTGAACGAGCTTATTTTCCAATTTTTTCTGATTCTGATACAAAAATTTACCTAAATCATTGTGTTCCGAACTCGCTCCAACGAAATCTTTTCCGTTGGATCATAAAATTCTATGTGGCATGCCCCGAACGCAGCACAGGCTGACAAGTTGAATTATTTTGATGGACATGGACAAAATTGACTATTTCGTAAAATCTCTTTTGCTCGCAATAGAATCATAGAATATAACTCTTAAAAATTTTGTCTCTCTAAGATTTGGTTTTCAATATTTGTGTCATCAATAATTATATGTAGGTATGTATTCATATTTTTTTGGGGATGCAGTCTGTGGTAGATAAATAAAAACTCTTTCTTTTCGAGTTTTCGCCAATTTTTATTGCCTTCTTCAGGAACTACAAATCACTATTACATTAAACATCACTTAATACTGAAGATTTACTTACAAACTACGGTGAGTCGATAAAATTTTTGTTAATATAAAAATATATACATGAATGTGTAACTATGACATATTATGACGAAATGCGAAATTTGATGTGATGATTTTATAGAGTTGGCCAACTATCGAAGATACTGACAACGCCGATGCAGCGTTTCCTTTCCTTCATTTAAAAGCCAATAATAATTCAGGTTATAAGCTGATTGTCTTCTTCCTCTCCCAAATGTTACATAAAGTTTACTACGAGTAGTTTCCCTGCCAGAACCTAAATTATTCCCCCATCATCCCCATAGACTCATTTTTTACTGAAACTATCCTCGGTACTGACTGCAATTACTTGCGCAACGTACAGGTGTTCGCAATTTTATGCCTCCAAAATCTATCCCGCCGCAAGCGTGAAACACAACAATCAAAACAAAATTTCATTTTCGTTATAACTTAATTAATTCCTGTAGGATTTGAAGATACCAACAAGTAATTCTACGAAATGAGTTATTTATTGGATCTCGATGTTTGCCGACTTTCTCTATACCTACTATTTGCTTTATTACGACGGCGTCAATTCCGATAGAAACCTAAAGCAAATGAGCCATTAAAGGTTTAAATTAGAAAAGTAAATTTGTCTTTTAATGAGCAATTACCTTGAAAGCCTACGGAGGGCAAATGAGGGAAATGCAAATTCGAAATAACGTGCTCGAATTCTAATTTCGAATAACTACCTGCCTAACCAAGATAATTCAGTTTAGAGGGACACCCATCAAAATCTGGACGAGAGTCATCAGCGTAGTCGAGCGGCTGCCATAAGTAATATCCGTCAAAACCGGTAATTACAAATGGATTGCCTGAATCACACTTAACAGGGCTATTTGTCAGCATATTTAGTATTCGAGATAGAGAGATGATCGAGACCAACACCAAATGGAACTACGTCGAAAACGATAACAACGTGTAATCGTTATCAAAGGAAGTTAAGTGCGAAATGAAATTTTATTGGCGAACCCGCTTTTGCTATGATTGTCTTTTAGCATCGTGGGGTATGCTGTTAATAGAGTACGTGCAGATAGGGGAGCAACAGGTACTAATGTAGGTTATCATGTCAATAAAATCAAGTTAATTCGATTTGATTTGTATTTAACTGCCAACTCTTTCGCAAAGTACACATAACCATATTGCCATGAATAATTATTTTTACTACCTGCCAAAGAATTTTGATATTCAATTTATTAAAAAGGGCATTAACCTCGTAATCTCTGCAGTGTTTTTTTAACAGATGAAACACTATACGAGTATTACGTTAGAAACTGTAATTTTGTGATTTGGATAAGGACGTCGGCCATATCAAAGGAACCGTTCATAGCACAGCTCTGAGAAAGAATAATAACAGCAAAAGTGGCCAAGAAATCGCTGGAAATTATTTTAAAGTTTCTAAATTTGCTGTGAAAGGGCGTAATAGTCATAATCAACAAAGGTAAGGTAAGGTAGATCAGAAATACGAGGATTGCAATCTCAAATAATATTGCACAATTTTTTAAGAAGTGCCTCCGTAACCGGCGCCGGCTACAGTTTTATAGGTGTATTGTTGCCGGAGCCTGCGTGTGTCTGGTGCGAGAGGGCAGCTAAGGGGTCTGATTAAAATGCGTATGCGTTGTATCAGTCTTTTTCGTTCCCAAATAGAAGCGCGCCGGCAACTATATGCAAGGTCGGCGGCGCGGCGGCAACTATACGCAAGGCCGGCGCCGGCTACGAAGGCACTCCCAATTTTTTATCACTTATTGTTGTAACATCTAGTTCATCAAATGGGAGATGGGGGGAAGGGGAACGTCTGTTTGGGGAGATGCTTGGAACTTCGGTCGGTTTGGTTTGCCCGAATTTGGCAAACTTGGTCTCGTTGAAAAGAGCTCTCTTCGTTTAATCAGACGTTTTAACTTAAATCCTTAAGGTTCTGTAGTGATCGCTAGATGGTGCTGCTTGAAAGACCAATAAAGTTTTCAGATTTTCTTGAAAATCTAAAATGGAACGATATATTAATTATAACCCAGCTAAAAAGAAGACAAAAAGACCGAAAAAACGATGAAAATCGCATTCATACCTTTTTCTAACCAGAGATATGGACAAAACATTACTAAGCGTGGGAGGAAGGGGGTATAAATTGTTAGTGACATCCCGTATAACATTTGTAATTATTATGAAGTAGTGTCGAACTTGTGTATACTATGATACCTGATTGAACGCTCCTGACTTCGCCGTGTGATCGACTGATATTCACCGTCTTATAAATTTGAGTAAGTGCCTGGTGTTTAATTATTGTTATTGCTGAAATATCAACAATCAAACATTACCCAGTCACAAGCTGGCTTGGTCTATCGTATGTGTACCTAATGAGTAGTAATATGTTCAAGCCGGGGAATTAGGGGTGTCTGCTGGTAAAGGTTAGATCGATTTGGAAATCCCGTCTGACTTCGGTATGGAACGGCACCGCCGACGTAACAGCTGCTACAGTTTGAGCAATGGATCTTTAGTCGCGTATGTTCTTAGAAGAAGACACGAACGCAATATTTTGTTTCCGTCCTAATACGCAAATCAGGATACCGGAAATTAGATGCATACGTCTATCGCAAATGAATCAATGCGCCGCCAGAGTGCGTATGGCGCAGTTGTCACTTACTCTTAAGACCTGGTTTTTAAGAACTTTCCGCCGACGCAATTGCGCCTACGGACTCCGTCGACGCACTGTGCTGACAGACTTCGCTGAAATAAACCTGCATATTTGTTTGTTGCTAAGTTACACCAAACAAAAAACTAAAAATTTTCTGCCGTTCAAACAGGGACAGACTTAAAATACAGCAAACGGAAAGTTGTTAAAAACCAAGGCTTTACTGTAAGTGGTGTCGCCAGTTTCAAGATTGTTATTTTATAAAGTTAGTAGAAGCTTTATTGATCGCTAACATCTAATGATCATTTGTATACTGAATTTGTATTTAATTGAAAACTTGAAAATAATTTCCAGCGATTTTTCTTGGCCGCTTTTGTTATTTTTTCTTTCTCAAAGCTATACTATGAACAACCTGCTACACCCATAATCCCTAATCAAAATACTTGGGCGCCACAATAAATAAAACGTCGTTCAAGAAACATTTGGAGAACGCCGCTGCCAAAATAAATACCTACCCGAAATATCATCAAGCACAAATTGTGTAGAACGACCTGGGGAGCAAACGTTTCCACTCTAAGATCTTCAGCTCTTGGCCTGGTTTATTATATTGCCGAATACTGCTCAACTGACATGTAAAAAAGATCGACATTAAGCTCAATGACATCACGAGAATAATTAGTGGCTACACAAAAAGAACTCTCACTTCCTGGCTACCTGTTCTTAGCCACACTGCACCTACTCACGTTCGAAGACTTGAGGGCTTCCCAAATGAATACAAGAAAATAATGGCCAATCCTATTTACAGATATATACATGGAAATATACATGATATCGAACTGCAAAGATTAAAATTCAGATCTCCCATACTTGCCATGGCGGATCCAGTTCATGGGGAAAGCTTTAACTTAGAAAAGGGGTGGAGGAAATGCTGGGAAACCACATTTCCAGCCTAACTGCTGCACACATTGGACCCTACCATATGCCTACTAGCAATAGTGTTGGCGCGCCGTGAATGGAAGACAGGATTGGAACATTTGGAGAAGAAATAGAACAAGCAAAAGAACAAATAAAATGAAACTGTTTTCCATACCTACTGACAGTTATCTAATAAAATTTATTAAAAGCCTATTGCGGCACGAAGTGCGATCTGACGTCAGATAATACTTCTCTTGTTCATAATCATAATAGTATCATGCTAGCATCAAAGATTGAAAAAATGGACATTGCGTACGTATGCAAACATTTGATCCAAAAACAAGTCGTTTAGACTGCGATACAATGCAAGCGTCAGTTGTAAAAGTAAATAGCTGGATCCCTTCTTTTTAAGTCCTTGTCTAAGATCTAGTATCGATTAGAGTTGTCTGTTCATAAAAATGAAGATAAAGCTGTCGAGTCAAAAAGGCACATTACGCCTGCATATTTATTATTATGTTCTCCTTACTACATAACAATGCTATATAATAATGCACTTGTTCCACTCCAGAATCCTCATTTACATTCTTTTATGTATTATCACTTTACGACAAAGGGAGTCTAAAAAAACTAAATTACCAGCAAACTTTTCACTGACGACACATTTACAATGTCAGTAACATCACAAGAAGTCACAATTTATAAACGACGTGTGAAAAATGAACGAAGGCAAGGGAGAATTTTTAATTTGCGCACAAGTTGTAAGAGCAGTACTCCAGTTACATAGAGGCGTCTGCGACATGAATGCGCCCCATTCGTTAGCTTTTGTTATGCAAGTCAACATCTCTTCTTTTCGGCTCCTTTTTATTTGCTCCGACACACATTTTCTAATTGCTGGTCGCTCCTCGAATTTAAATTTGGTTAATAAACGAATTGCTTTGCCATCAACCAACTCTGACTATATGTATGTATATTATACTTTCCGAGGTACCTAAAGATAATTTCTATATGCTTCGCAATGCGTATATAAAAATATTGCTTTACAGACCGACAACTTAACTTACATTAATTAATGTGATTAAGAAGCACAGCACTACTTATTTCCTCTAAGGAAACTTTATGCCCTGACATTAATTAGCTCACTTTTACTTCTAAAAGATTTCCCTACTAGCGACACACTAAGCTTTATATCAATCAATCTTTATTACAGAGCTACCGGAGCCCAACTTGTCCTACATATTATGTACTTATACTAGACAGTGCGATACTTTCTTAAACTACTTATTTGTATAGGTATTTTAGGAGACACGTAAATCTAAAGAAATAGGAGGCTGCAGTTTATCTTTGGAATGCGTGTTCCTAATTTCATGCTGCACTGTTGTCCGACCACGCTAATTTGACGAGCATGAAGAATGTAACAAATGAAAAAAATATGTTCAGTGGATTTTCTCTCCTCTGCTGATCTAGATTTGGTAACTTCAGTGGACACTGGGCCAGTAGCTGCTACAGCTGTGACATATTTACACTCGTATTTACAACGTTCATATACATTTTATGCTTTCGATGATGTATTAAATCCACGCTTAAACAAAATTTACATCTCCAAAGTTCCATTGTATCTTTCAAAGTACCACAAATTTTCCAGTAACACAAGGCTTTCGAGATGTCACTTTAGACGATAAATTGCACATCTGATCCAAACAGCGATCATACATCGGATCATACCAATGTCATTTTCTGAGCTATATGTTTGGAATTAACCAGTATGATGTCTACTGCATTGAGAGCTAATAAAAATTTACTTTTGAAGAGCGGTCCTTCGAGCCGGATACTACAGTTTATTACTTTAAATACATGCTGAAGCTTTAAGAAGAGCTTAGAGAAGATCATATACCCTTTTCATCCCATGTCCAACCTCAGTTTGTTGCTTCTTGTTTAACTTGCCCCGAATCTTTGTTGTTGTTGTTGTTGAAAGTATTAAGTAGGTGGATATAAGGCACGCGAGAAACGTGGGTAGTTTCCCTGATCGTGAAGTAATACAGTTACACTCTTAATATGCAATATAATTATCCTAATTCAAAATTTGAGAGGGATATCCAAACAAAACGCCACATCGGCCATCTTGTCAGGTTCCGATGACAGACTTTGTGAATGCATCTCCCAAATTCCTTTCTTACACAATGATTAAGTGCGGGGTTAAATCCCTAACACAAACAAGTCGCTCCTGGTGGCTGTGCATTAACCGCCCGTACAACTCCCGTCTCATACCCCTCTGGGTTATTTGTGGCTGAAATTCCCAATTGATAAAGCGGAGCTATTCAGTATCTACAGCGAGCTTACATACATTCCGCTAGAGGGATATTCAGTTTCTTGTTGGCTTCCGCTGATTAAAATGAAAGTGGGCGTGGGAACGTTGTTTCCGCATTTCAGTGCAGAATTGCACATTTTGCATAATGGACAGAAATTGTGAAGGTGCATGAAAATGCGCAGATAGTGCAATGCATTCGTAGAAACTTTGCGAATACTGGGGTGGAATAATTTAAAACGAGGATTTATGCCCTAAAAATTGCGAATCCCTAAAAAGCAAGTTTGGAATTCCAAAACCAGCAGGCTAACTCAATATCTTCCAACCTTGCACCTGCAAGTCTCGAACTTATCTCTTCCTTTGAGCTATCATTTCTCAAAGCGCATTTAGAACCCAGGTTATCATATGCTATCCAGAGTCAGTTTTCAGGATTATTAAATTTCGTAATTTGTTTCTGAACTTGAAATAGGTCTTCCTTGTCAGAGATTACCATTTTACTACGAGGAAGGTTTTACTTTGCAATTAACCTGGTACTGTTTTTGATGTACACACATTACTTCTTTTGTAATACAAGTTACGTGTTAGCATTATAATAGGAATGTCTGGTGAGCTGGTGATGTCGACGTCTGGATCGGTATCGGTTGTTTGTTTCTGATTTATGTATTGCTTTTAAGTATAAGCTCTAAGCTAGAACGCGGGGCATGTGGAGGTATAGGAACAGAGCGGGCATTCTTACTTAGCCAATTCTACAGTGGTGACGTTTTTCTCTGTATTTGGCTTCAGTAATATTGTTTATTCAAATCTAGTGCTTTGTTCTTTTAATTGTTTACATATGGTAGATTGCTTTTAAGTAACACCGTGTTATAGTTTTAGATTGAAATAAACAGTTTAAAACAGTTTTTCTCAAGTTTTTCTTAATAGTTCTTTCATCAGAGGTGGGATCAATCTCTATGCTCACCCGGTATTCTCTCGCGAAAAATGTTTATGAAAACAAAGCATTGGTACGGCGCAGTTCATCTTTGGAGATAGATCCAATGAAGTTTTCTTTGTGAAGACTGGAAAGTGTAATGGCACCATATGCCTAAAAGGTTCTGGAAGTAATAGCATCGCAAATTTGTGGTGCTGTTGAACAAGCGATGCAAACACTGAGAACAGAACCATCTGCTAAGCGCTGTCAATGTGGCAGTCGGTAAAACAACATAATAGGCGAGTTCTGCCCATCAGAAAATATATTTTCGACTCAAATTATTGGACCATAAGTCATCTTGCTTTAATTAGGGACCTGCTGGAGTAAGGTACAGGTTATACCTGATCTGACTGAATTTTCATTTTGGATATGGCAGAAACTATTGATTTGCAATACACCATTAGCACATTCCTGTCCTAGATCATCGAACACTTAACAAACTTGCGGAGATATACGATAGAACTATTTTGGAATCACTGGTGACTTCAGTCGTCAATAACCATGCACCATGGATGGCAGTCAAGTCGTATCCGGTTCGAACTCAGTTGGGCCTGCTGTGAGACATTTAGTCCTGATAAAAACATTTCGCATGCGAGAGCTGGTTCTCAGTCCAGAGCAAACTGTAGGTGCTATGTGCTATGTAACTTCTATAATTGGTTTGAAAAAAGCTGCCGAGCTGACGCTAAAACTATAAATATGTAAATAAAGATAATGAAGTCTGAAGGGAAATATCAATATCACAGTTGAAGCCATGGTCAAGTTAGAGGAGCTATTTGGGTTATCGATCCCTTTCACTTCAGGAGTGGGGGTTGGGTATTTATAGCAATGTAATGTAAGATTAGATTTAGATTAATCGCCAACTCCTGAGGATGCTGACGTTGTCAGCGAAACACGTGTCGCGTGTAATTACTGTATCACTGTCTTTTGGCGCGTGGATTTAACTTATTAAGAATTCATAGTGTATTTACGTCGAAGTTCTTGATCCAACTACTGTATGTAAAAGCAACGGTAAAAATAAAAACTAAAACCTAAAATTGGGACCAATCAAAATCTACTTTCCGACAAACGGAGTGGTGGTTTCCGTATTTCGAACAGCACAAATCAGGAAGTTATAAACTTGGGATGACTTTTAATTAAGGGAACAAATGAAAGTAGGTTGAAAACATGATCAGATTATGGAGGTCTGCACAATGTGTGCCCGAATTGCGGCAGACATAACGATTAATTAGACCCATCGGCTTGAGGGCACGATGCCCAGCGATCTGTTCAATGCGAAGGTGCCAATCCCGTATTATGATTTCTTTTGTTTACGGCTGTGGATATCCGCTGGCATTTCCCATAACCAACTACTATTCAACTGACGACTTCGTTGCGTAGGCTTCCACAGTCAGTGTCGTAATGGAAGCATCCAGCCAATCAACTCCGCGGCGCGATCTTCGTTCGGAAGCCAGGGTAATCAAATGGCGATTTCGTGTTCTCACAACCACTGTCATGTAAAAGATTCGGAGACGCCTAGATCTCTTGTTTAATAATACAGGTCACTCTGAACGTCAGGAAAGGCCGTATCAGGAAATTTCGATGGTCAAATTATCGATCCATGCTGCCAGCAGACTGAAATTAATTTATATGGATACGAAGGAACTAAAGCTACGGTTTCCTAGGAAAGCCGTGCCATCATATAGCGCCCGTAATATAGCACTACGAGACTTCAAGAAAAGCATTTTTATACGTAACAATCACAGTGGTTTTCCAGGAATTGCAACTGAACACCGCAACGTAATAACGCAGTGACAGTGCGGCGGACAAACAACTCGCCGACGTCTTTTGGGGGTGAAGTTTGACATAACGGTGATTTTTATTACAATTTTAATTTCTCCCTCAGGTCCCAGTATAGCATTTGTCATATGCCATTTGTTAACTGTTGTGTTTGAGTACCACACAGTAAAATAATTTATTAGTTATACCTGTTTATAATTTATTGCGGTAAGATCGAGGGTAAAATGTATTACAGTAGTAATAAATAACATGCTGCGGGCTGGTATATAGAAGACTACTAACTTGCAAACCAACTTTTAAATTGAAAAACAGCGCCGCCAAATTTTCTAACTTTACCCCTGAAGTCACCGCTATGACGGCCCCCATTCTACGACGTACTATACCACTATATTGCGTCCGCTATATGACGGCACCATTTTCCTAGGAAACCTAGCTAGAAGGCACTTTTACTTTAAGTTTTGTACTGTTCGTTTTCTAACTTTATCCCTGAAGTCACCGCTATAACCGCCAACATTCTACGACGTACTATACCGCTATATTGCGGCCTCTATATGACGGCACCGTTTTCCTAGGAAACCTAGCTAGGAGGCACTTTTACTTTAAGTTTTGCACCGTTCGTTTTGATTTAATCACATAATTTCTTGTGATTGATTTTAAGTAATCACGTTTGTACCTTACTATTTAACAGAAGCTTCAATAAAATTTGTGCTTGGAGAATTTCACGGGCTATAACACCCATATTTTACAACTGTTTATTTTTATGCGCTCTCAAGGAATACCATTAAACAACAAACAAAATTTTCACTTCTACCAAAGAGCTGCATTAAAATGGGGCATTTTAGTCGTAACAATAAGGTTTTTTTAATCCTCGCGCACCGACTGCTATATAGATGTAGCTAATAGGATTACGAACATTTTAAACTCCGGTGGCATCTACGGTTTCTCATTTGCGTATTCACTTCTGACTTTCAGTTGAAGAAGTAAAATACATCGAACGAGTGCACCTTTAAATACACCGTGACGCTCTAAGTAATTCTCTTTATAAACAAAAATGGTGTTATGAAACCGTTTCGCAATCTGCTGTGGTGAGTGATCTTCAAACTAAAATAAGCTACCAAACGTTAAGGTTCTTAAAATAAACCCTAATATAAAAATATTTGATTATACGTGGATGTCAGAAGCAGATGTGGTACATAAAAAATAAGGCAGGCTAAATCTTCTCTTATGATTTTTTATAATTCGACGAGATGAGACACTGAAATCATCGCTGAAAGCTTTAAGGAGACTTTAGGATATGTTCAACTTCCAATTCCAAAGGAATACATAATTTTGACACTGAAGTCTTTGTTGAAGTTTTTAAGGGACATATTTATTTTCTTCTGTTCTTAAAAATGACATGGCAGTTCAGTTAAAATTCAATGTAACGTTAATATGAGTAATAATAATAATAAATATGTATATGACAAATCATTAATCATGTATACCTATGCTACTACACATTTACAAAGTTTAGTATAGGTATATACCTGTGGCCTTGATCAGAGGCCTCATTTATTTAGCATTATCATGTGATGATACTTATGTATGTTTCAGTTGATGCCAAATGAGATAACAGATTTGTTGAAAATATCTAGAAATCATTCTGAAGATCAGACTAGTACATAGGTGTAAATTTGGTTTCATAACCATGCGTTGCGATGTACTCGTATGTATACCTGGTTGTATACCCGAGAGACAGAGACAGACAGACAGACAGACCGACGGACGGACGGAAAGACGGAAAAAAAGACAGACAGACAGACAGACAGACAGACAGACAGACAGACAGACAGACAGATAGACAGATAGACCTATAGACATAGAGTGAGCTAGAAATCTAGTCAGTGTCCGATAATGGTCAGATAGAGGTGTGCATAACGTAGGTAGACGACATTAAATTGGCGACTGATTTGCGATAATTTGATGAAATAAATATTTAAAAATGAAGCAATAATTCTAGACTCACCGCAGTGTTACAGTTGCATTTGGTATTCCAAATTTAAAACTGAATTCACCGAACATAAAAATGTAAAACAAGGAAACCGGGGTTATACATATCCGCATTATTTCTTTCATTCTGAACATTACATTAGCTTCTTACACATTCTTTGTATGAAGCACGCAGAATTCTGAGTCCATATCGTCATTAACGCTATTAATAAATTAATCACAAACTGACGTAAATCGCGAAATACTCAACCACCACACGTAAAACTAAGCAGTTTATATCCAGCCTCCTATGCTGAGAGGTGAAAATATTTTGACATGCTAATCTCTAAACCACAGCAGTGTCGTGCATTGACTGTATAATACGTATCATAATCAGGACTCAAAAACATAATAAAACGTGACTGTGGGCACAAGTAGGTTGAAAAACAGGGCGTGTGAAAGTGACAATGAGCATTTTCATCGAGAGTAAGTAAAAAAGTTTTAATAGGAAATGAGTGTTTTCATCGAAGCTTCGGAGCCGATTAAAACATTAGGAGTGCATCCAGAACTCAATTTAGGATTACATTAGATATGTTGGACTCTTTCGAGTAATTTAAGGGTATATCTAGATCTAGTATCTATATACATGTTATTCATTTGAATGTCTTCGTTTTCTTCAGTCTCCCCGTTACATTACAAACTATAACGCGATGAGAAACTCAAGCTTTATTATATTGTTAGGGGCTTGAGGCTGTCTACAATTTTGTATGGCTGAGGTATAAGACCTCGAACTTGATACCAGCAAGTTCATCGTAATTAAACTTCACAGCAAATGAAGCTTATTGTAAACAATGCAGAACTAGCGACTGGCTTTATTTGCACCACTTTCTAATTTACTGCTACTACTCATACTACACTGTAATCTAGCTATAGCTCATCTCCCCATACTTATTTGCCCAAAAATACTTTAATGCTTAAATAGTGGCAGCCAGATAATATCAAACTGATGAGATAGTTGGATAGGTATTACTTAACAGATTTTCAGCCTATAAATTTGACATTAAGTTGTACGTAATTGAAATACGAGTGCAAGTGTTCGTTGAAATTACAATTCTCCGCTTCGCCTGAATATTAATTTCCTCATTGGAAGATAACCGATCCCAAGTATCCAAACGAAAATAAGCCAGAATTGCGCTTTTGTGATAGCACAGTAAATTTAATCCGTTAATACTCCTTTTGATAGTAAATGATATTTCAAAGACCTATTCTCTCAGCAGAAACCTATCTCAACAGAAATGAATTACAGTTGGGAACAATGCAATCAAAGAATTACTTAGAGCAACAGCACCAAACCGTAATTAATGAGTTTTACTGGCAGTTAGTTATTCATCGGCAGAAGAGGATTGTAAATGTTAACTGTTAACTATGCCGAACAGCAGAGTATGTTGCCGGGTAATTTGTGTTGTTTGAAGCTCGCGTCGACAGCCTTTCCCGCACTAATAACATTGCAAGTGATGGATGCAACTGACTGAATGCGTCCTTCATTTCCCGTTCAGGTCGATTTCGACTGTTTCTGTTAAACACGAGGAAGCAAAATAGAAAATCTAAATTCTAGTGAAATGTAGGTGAATAGTTAAAATGATAAAGCAATGTGCTTGAGCAAGCATTCAATTTCTTCAAGCAATGATGTATAACACACCAGTGCAGCTGTTCTAAATCTTGTCATCGCATTAGCATGTTGCTATTCGCTCATATTAACTATTAAAACAACTCTGAAGTCCACAGTTTACTCTTAAAAATGTAAAAAATGAGAAACTGCACAGATGACCCGAAACGTCAACGGGGATCACTTCCAAGTACAGAAATCTCGACGAATGCTTTCACTACCATCTTTACGAAAGTCGTCCATATAGCTAAGTCTCAAGGACCTAAAAAGGGGCCTATATGATGTTTAAGGTTGTCAGTAACGCTTCGAACAAAAAATTTTTTTCTCGTAACCCCCGTCAGTTTCACGTCCAAACCTATATTTCTTTCTTGCGTTCATCTTTCAAAACGTCTATTACCGGTCCAATTTTTCTTCTTGCAGAAACCATTGGTACCTGTATAGTGGGTCAAATATCTTATCTTTCCTCAAGCGTTGAAAAGTCTCATTTAATACACGTTTCAGTCTCGGTTTCAGCTCACCAAGCGAAACTAGCATTGATGCTACTGAATAACCCCGGAACCCAGCTGGATCGTCCGCTCGAGTTCGAAAATTCGATTCATTGAGTCTCGGCGGTAGTGTGTTCGACAGCAATAAGTCGCAATAACTCGCAAAATTTTTATAAAATTTAGTACCTATTTTTATCATTTCCATTTAAAGCGGTGGAATTTCACAATTTCCCAATTAATTCGTTTACGATTTCTGGATCTAAACCGTCACATCTTGACTGATTTGATTTTGTTTACCTCTTTACGGCACAGCATATGAATTAAATAACCAAAACTATACCTACCACTTTTGAGCTGATCACAGTGGTTATGCCCCAAATGCGCTGCAGAAGAAAAATTTGTGTTGTTCTAGGTGGTTCAAGGTCAAAAGTCTAAAATGAAAAAATAAATGAAAATAAAAGTAAAATTAAAAGTTACCATTTTAATCTACAAAAATGCTTACTAATTTTTCTTGTAAATCAGTTCGATTCTGCGATTCTTACATTATCAATCACTTTTGCATTAAAATTCTTGGTACCTACATATTTGTAATAAATAGTCAAAGTCGGAAGTCTATCTTGGCATAAAGTGTTGCAGGAATGTTTTTATTCGTTTTAATGTTGATAAACACCGTTCGGTTTCAGCCGATGAAATGGGTAACTTCGGGGGTAACTTTCTTCGAAAGTTTTCTTCAAATTGTTGGAATTTAGAAATACATTTAATGACAACTAAGTAATATTTTTAAATTCGGTCCTTTGATAGCTCAGGACTAGTTGAGAGCGCAATTTATTTATATCCCAAAATTTACATGATCTCTCACTCACAGTCCTTCTGATTTCTTTTTGTTTTTGGCTTTATCGTCTTCTAGACAGCTTGTAAAAGTAAATTACACAGGTTAGAATGCACGTACAGTTTACCCTGGGTTGCGAAGCAGTATACACTTATGAAACAACCATACCAAGACAAAATTTATCACATAAGGTCCCACCTGGATTCGAACCAGTCGCAACATGGCGCACAAAGTCACTCGCCTGCCACTCTTGAATGTCAATTATTCTTGGGGTTTTCTTTTGCTTGCGATGTATCTGTCCATATCTGTTGGTTTTCGTTAAGTGCATACTTACATATAGGTATGGTTATTTCCAGCTTGTCTCATTTATTCGTTTGTTATTCCAGCCTAGATAGCTGCAGGTAATATTATTATCATTCGTTATTGTCCATATCTCACAATCAGAAACCCATAGTTTTCCCACAGATTTGTCGCATCGATCGTCACTAGGGTTTTAAGAATTCGGGATCGGGATTCAATTTCGGGATTTCGGGATCGAAATTTAGAATCCCGGGATCCCGGGATTGAATCCCGAACCCGAATTTCAGAAGTTGAAATAGGAAACACTACTATTTAGGGATGTAACGTTTAAACGTTTAACCGCACGTGTGGACACTACCCGTTTTGGGGAACGTTTAAACGAAATGCAAATAAAATTTAGATATAGGCACCCTTAAATTTCAGCTAAACAAAGCCGCGGCTAGTGCTAGGCGCGCATCGCGTAAGAGCAAAAGCGAGGCGACCACTTAAATATTGCAAAACCGTCATGCACTTTTCAAATTGATTGTTTGCATCCCTTTGAGGACTTTCGCCGCCAGCGCCGCGGTCATCATTCAACGGTATAAGTACATATTATTTTATGATTTATAACCCAACTTTCAAACGGCATTTGATTTTTTCTAATTATTCAAGTTTCAAAACAATATTGCAATATCGTTAAGTTACGCGTAGGGTGCGCGTTTATACGCCGTTTAAACGTTTAATAAACGCGTTTAAAAGTTTACGAAAAATCGCTGCAACTTTGCATTCCTGCCATTATTTATAACTAATAAACACCCCGAACGAATTTACGAATTTACATAAATACAATCGGCGACTGGTGATTTTACGGATTATTTACGCACGCGGCAGTGCGGCGCCGAAACTGACCCACGGCGCTGATAGAAACTTGTAAGGACATGGGCGTAATTTCCTGTGGGATACATGAACAATAATTTTGCAATGCAAAAAAATTCCTTTTGCGTAAATTATTATTTCGGTATTTTTCGGGATCCTAGTAAAATGTCGATCCCGAAATCCCGGGATTTCGGGATCGACATTTTACCGGGATCCCGGGATTCGGGATCCCGGGATCCCGGGATTGAAAACCCTAATCGTCACGTTCTTCTGCCTTTTCCTCGTCCTTTTCCTTCTGACGTGTCTCGGGCAAAATAACATTTTGTTTACTTAATAATTAACATGATTTATCAAAACACAACCACACACCACATAGATATTGGCACTGGTATGGCTGTATCCAGGAAAAAGACACCGAGAAAGAAATTAAAAAAGAACATACAACACAACGCCGAAATGCCTACTTTGCGCTACTTTCTAGGCGATCTCATAGTCGTTTTAGCCACTAATAATTAAGACGTTAAAATTGAATGTATTGAACATGTATTGAAATAACTTTGGAAAACTATAAAACAAATATTCTAAATGCTGAGTTAACTGATCACAAAACTTTTTCTTTTGTTACAGAAAGTTTTGTAAAATGAAAAAACGAACTCGAATGAATAAAAGCGAACATACTAAGAGCAATGACAAAACGATCAATTCCAAAGAAGATCCATTAGACTCAGATGACGAAGGGGGTTTCTCAAGCTGGTTGAGATCAAGTGAAGGCGTGGAGCTCATGAAATTCTTCGTACTCAGCAACACTTTAGTCGTCTTTCTGTTTATGGCTTGGCCAAACTTGAAAGAGGTCCTAAATGCAGCTTACTACATGTATTACCATTCTGATCACAACCAAGAGGAATAATTTGTAAATTTTACTTAGAAATCGTAGTTATGATAGGGATATTTTTACGAGGTTTTCTATTCATATCCATCATTACTACATACACATTAAGTATGTGGAACTTGATAGAAAACTACTTTAGAGAAGAGTTTAGAAGTTATTTAAACAAAGAAATGGAAAGTAATAAATATACCAATCCAAAGAAATTAGATGAATTCCGAAAAGAATCAACTCTGGATGCTGATATAAACGGATCATGTTCAATACGTAGTATATTTTTTAATGCCAATGAAATGGGTACCTGTCGTCCACCGTATTAGGTAATGCAAGTATTTAATTAGACACTATTTAACTTTAACTGTTTGTATTTACCAACGCGTAATTTAGTTAACAAAATATATACCTATTTCATCGTAAATCTGCTTTAATTTACCTTTCATTTACGGAACTGACCGTCCTACTCAACAGGCTCATCTTTTACAGTGAGTATCAAAGTACCAAAAGTTAGGTTATCTTCATGTACCTAGTCATAAGTACAGTTAAAATGTGAAATTTCTTAATGAATCTACATAAAATTATAATAAATAACTTACCAACCGAAATAGAGCCAATTTCTCTCTGTTGAACAACACTAAACTACACAAAAAGAACAAATAATCCCGAATTACCGAACGTAAACTAACAACAAATTCAAACGATAACAAGAAACAAGTTACAAGAGTTCAAACATGAACAGGTGGTCGTTACGTTTGATATTGCTTCGCCCTCTAGTGAGCGATGGCTGTATCAAGAGATCGGTATTGCAGAAACCGAAAGAATAATGTGAATTACGATCAATATTATTCTACTTGGGGGGAAAATAATAGAGCAAATAAATTATCTTTAGCAGCAAACAGCAATAAATGTTTACTATTTTCATAGCATCAATCATTTGTATAAAGTAGTTCTTTGTTATAATAAAATGGGTTATTATACCCCAGAATAAGAGTACTAATATGGAAAATTTTATTAATCTCTGTAAATGCATACCTATCTCTTTTTCTTGCATAATGTTTATTTACGAATAATAAGTGCATGTATTGTTACCTTTTGATAACAATAATTGCGATAACTATAACAGAGCAGCGTGGGACATAATTTCAGTTTTAGTAAAACTTATGTAGGCAGTTGGTTTGTACATATTTTTAATTGAATAAGTGTCTCAAATTATGCTGTTAAAGCTATGTTGAAGATTGTTCCTGATTACAGAACTAGGATATGAAGCTAAATCTATGTTATGTTTAACACTGTTGTGACACCTGGATTGGCAACCCTCAAAAGGGGGAGCATTCAGGTACAACGAGCGGCGAAAGTTGTGAATGGTATGTTAAAAATATTCATAACTCGTGCTCAGGTATGTTCTGATTCAAAAATGAACAATTTTTAGAGCAAATTGGTTCACGGCAAGTGCTATTAGTTTTTTTGGTAACTGGATTTGTTCTGTGTGGCGTTGTGGAACAAAGTGCTTCCGTGACGTTAAGGGCTAATATTACATCTACTTATACAGATAGAGAATTTGCGGAATATGTGGAAAATACGAGTTACATCACAAGATACTGCCAGCCTCCAGAAGACAGAAATGAAACTACTATACATGTAGTTAGGTCCATACCAAAAATTGAGGTAAGTGTTAAAGTAGATCTTGTATTTTATTAATTGACTGAGAAAGTTCCTCACCACAACCGCCACTTTTCATTTGAAACCAGACTCCCTCGCTGCAGCCCCAGTTTCATAGTTAGGTGGTAAAATTGACGAAATGAGCCAAAAATTAATTGGCGAAAGTTTGTCTAGAACATAGTCGAAAAAGATAGGTGTGGTCGTCCGAGATTTCATTTTCGTCTTCTCCTGCGCAAGACGTTTTGCGGTTTAAATGTCAAAATTCATTCTTTAATGTCACTCTTGACCGTCAGTCATAGAGGTAGGAAACTATCGATATTTCCATACTGGCCAGTAAGAAGCATCGATACAATCGGTTTGAAATAGAATAAAAATACTAATATTTTAAACAATCCCTTAACCAATGATAAGGTACAGTAAAGATACTATATACGTGCGTAGTGGGAGAATTACCACCACGTCATGAAATACGTATAGATGTTTGTTAAAATATCGATAGTTCTATTGCCTTTTACAGAACATAGATGTTTTGATATCAACTATCAGTAGTATAGAAATCACATTTAATTCTGTTTTTGAGGTTTTAAATTATCACCCTGCATAATTGCCTTACTATTCTATTTAATTTTCCAAAGATTCCAATGACAAGAACGGATGAAACAGAGGCTGTTTTGAGGGAGGCATACTTGTGGGGAACGCTCATTTCGCCGCTTGCTGCCAGTCGGGTAGCTGCCAGAGTAGGAGCAGAAAGATTATTTGGGGCTGGGGTTTTTGGAACTGGTGTGCTGGCTGTCATGGTGCCCGCATCATGGCTGACACCTTACCATGTCGCCATTCGAATTCTACAAGGAGTATTCATGGTAAATGTGCTTGTCCCCCAATTTTCAATGTACAAAAACGATACTTTAGCTGATTTACTTCCGCAAAGGTCAAAAGACCCACACACGATAAATATGGAAGTTGTCAATAACATTTTAGATGTTCTTGTTCGTGCTTTATTCTTATTCTTCTTTTTCTTCTTCGACTCAATATTTAGCAATCCAACAATGAAGAATTTTTGTAGATTTCTTCTAAACTCTTGGTGCAAAATCTGTTACTCACGATGCGTTGGGGGACTGATTTTATTGATTGATTCACCAATTTGCAAATAGTGTAGTAGTTCTAGTAGTTCGTCGATTAGGAAAGCAGTTGGTTTTTCAGCGATTCATCAAAGAGCGAACCGTTTTGAAACGGTAGATAGGGGAATCTTGATGCAAAAACTATAACAGTTGGAGGGGTAGGAGGAACTGTTGGGTATTGGTTTCGGAATTATCTGACAGACAGAAAAGAGAGGGTAAAATGCTGTAACACAGTGTCAGAGGAATAGAACATCAACAATATCGGGGTGCCACAGGGAAGTATTCTGGGACCTCTTCTATTTCGTACTCATGTAAACCAATTAGCAAACATTTTTAAAGTATATAAAATTCACCTCTTTGCCGACGACGCAATGATTTATTAGGAAGGGACAGACATAAATTATCAAATAGATTATTTAAATAATACGTTAGAGAAGATGAGCAACTGGTTGAAGGCACATAAATTAAAATTTAACTTAAAGAACTTAAAGAAATCTTACCATCCAATATTAAACATTCTGAATATACGCAGCAGAACCATCAAATAGAAATAGAAGAAGTAGAGGTGGTGGAAGAATACAAGTACTTGGATATGGTGGTTGATAGATAATAAGTGGGGGAGTTAAAAAGATGCTGTACCTAAGTTCCTATCGAAAGAATCTAGAAAACTGGTGCATAACACAGTTATTATACTGCCTCATTTTATGTTTGCATCTACAATTCTGTACTTAGTAGCAAAAATAGATGTGCAGAGACTGCAGGAATAAAAAAATAAGGGTATGCCTGCGATATTAGGATATGACAAATATAGCTGAATTAGTGATGTGTATGTATTTTGTATTATTTTAAGCTAAATTTAATTATTAGGTACATGTGATAAAAGTTGGATGTTCTAACATGATTCAGAGACTAAATCAGGAATAAAATCAGGAAATCGCCGATAAGTAATTTGAAATTTACAGTAATGCTAAATTTTTTCGATTCTACGTGATTTTTTTAGCACAATTTCTTCCTCAAGTCAGAAGAGCTTATCCAGGATTATTACTTAGAAATTTTAAATAAATTGAGGGAACGAGTCGTTGTGGACAAATGTCTGGATTTTGCTTGAGAATGATGCATCTATTACACTATCTATGAAGCAATTTTTGGTCTTCAGGAACATTATCATCCCCCAACATCTCCTACACTCCTCTCTTACCCCATGCGACCTCTTTTTATTACAAAAGAAAAACGAAAATTGATAGACTTATTTTGTAAACCTGGAAGATTTAAAGGAGCGAAAAGCAGAACTACGGATGATGAACTACAACACTGTTTCCATCAACGTTATAATAGTTGCAGAGCGGAACTATTTTGAAGGGAATGGACTGGTAGCGACGTACATTATTAATTTAATGTAATTTTTTATAACTATGGGAAAGTCTCCTTATTTAGCTGGCATTCTTTGAGTCACATTGGTTTTTCAGAAATTCCACGCTGATTTTTTTCGAGGAAAATGATCTTCTCCAACATTATATGAAATTGTAACAGAAATGGAGAGTAAGAATTTCTTTGGAGAAACTGCAACGCCCTCTGAAGCCGTGGTCTATATTTGTAGGAACTTGTTTCTTATTTTGCCGTCTAAAGTTTGCGCTAGAATTTGAAATAGTAATTGATGAATACACGAACTATTAAAAATAGAATTCTGTTTATATCAATAAAATATTTTCTAACCGTCAATGTTCAAAAGAGACCTCAATATTTTCCACATATTAGTTTAGTACAGTGTACAATTCAGCGAATCTTTGGCCAATTCTTTGAGTATTGATAATAAGTAATGTTGATCGTGTATGAGTAAAGTAGATATTAAGGTACATACCCAGGCACGATCATTATATTGACAATACGTCAATAATATTGATGAACTTTTTATGCATATTGATGGATTGACAATATTTTTCTAAATGTGGTTTGACGAAAACATTTTTTATTACTGTTGAATTCTTTTAATAGTGAGCCGTTTACTGTTTGAAATAATTTCACCCAGCAATTTGATTTCTATTTTTTTCGGAATCTTGGAAAATACCTTATTTATAATAGTATAGGGGCATAAAGGCCATGACTTAGACTAAGGCGGCCCCTAGACGGTCAATAATATTGCGCAATTCTTTTATTGTGCAATATTATTGTATGACCCCTCGAACCCCACGATCAATATTTATTGCAAAATAATATTGACGGCTCACAAGCGTCAATATTTTCGCCATGAGCGGGCTGCAGCTGTCGTGGTGGTGCTTAAACTTAAAAACAAGCGAAAACGTCGCTAGTCGAAAGAATGGTTCAAAAGAAGGCAAAAATATACTCACGAACATCTTTTAAGTGAGGTGAAGGACTTCAAGAATTTCGTAAGATTGGATGTTACAAAATTTCAAGAGTTACTAGACTTGGTTACACCGTTAATTGAGAAAAAATACATATATGAGGGAAGCTATACCACCTTTTCAACGCCTATCAATTACATTGCGATATCTTGCAACTGGAAACACTCTCTAGGATTTGAAACTTCACAGTGCTATTGCACCACAAAGTCTTTCCTTAATAATTATGGATGCAATAATACAAGTTTTAAGACATTTAATCAAGGTAAAAAAATACTATTACATGAAACCGTTTATTTATTAAACTTCTAAATAAATAATACAAACTTATTGATCTGTAAATGAAGTTAAATGTTCAGCTAATGAATCAACATTTTTTGCTTTGCTTTTAACGTTCCATAGAGCTGGCAACTGTCTGTATAGCTGGATACAATCAAGAATAAATTCTCTTTCCCTTTTCATTTTCTGCTTCTCCGCCACTTTTTTCGTCTTTGCTCTTCGAATTCTAAACCTTGACTAAACAATATTGGGCAATATTAACCCTATACGGTTCAATGAAAACATATGGTGCAATAAAATTTAAACTCGTTCAATCTTTTGCTCAATCATTGTGCAAACTTCAACACTAAGCCTAGACGATCAATAATATTGCGCAATTCCTAATATTGCCCAATATTATTGACCGTCTAGGGGCCGCCTAAACATGAACAACTGAAATTATATTGTCAATTTATATTGATCGTGTATGAGTAATTGTCAATATTGTCAATAACGTGAATAATGGCAATATTCATATTGACAATACATATTGATCGTGTATTGTACCTTTAGGACAATAAATCTGCTTGTTTATTAGGGTGCCACGTGGCCTGCTGCTCATATGCTAGCAGTAACTTGGTTTAAGCCAAAACATCTAAGTGGCTTTGTTTCCTGCTATACAGGTAAAGCAAACAAACATTTTCCTGTTTCCTTGAATGTTGTAAATTGTATTCTTTTAGCTGTAAATCTTGGATACGCCATAGTTGGCATGTTAGGAACAATCTTGGTTAGAAGTTTAGGACGCGATTGGCTTAGTTATTTAATTACCCTTGTTGCTTGTGTTTGGTATTTCTTATGGTGGCGGTTCGTCGAAGAATCTTTGCAACCGAATAGGCCCAAAAGAGATGTAAGTATAAGTCGATTCTTATGATGCAAACATACAAGTGCTGCTTATTTCAGGAACATCTTCATTTGCCATGGAGAAAATTGTTATTGTCAAAACCCGCTTGGGCTTGTGGAATTGCTGTTATAGGCAGCCAGTGGGCAGATGCGACCCTTATGCTTGGTGTAACTAAGTACCTAAAGTTAGTGTACGGATTTTCAATAGATTATGTAATATTCTTAGTGAATCTTACTGTTATGTCAAAATCTGCTAAACACTGATTCCATAGGAAGACGTACTTCAATCCCTACCGCACATAGGCCACTTCCTGGCTGCAATAACTTTCGGTATCGTCGTTGATCACGTGAGAGAGTCTGGAATATGTTCCACAACAACTGCAAGAAAATTTTTTGTTTATATTTGTACGTTCTTTAAGTTTAAAGTTCATGACGTCAATAAATTAATATAATTTTCAGCACACTTTCTACCAGCAGCACTAATGTTTGTATTAGGATATACAGGGTGCGATCCAGCAGCACCTGCCGCTTTATATACAGCAGCTTTGGCATTAACTGGGGCTACTCCTGCGGGAGCCTTTGCAAGCGCTGCTGATATAGCTCCTAATTTTGCAGGTTCCTACGATAGGTTTCCGAATTTCTAGCTAATTAATTATTTAATGAATTTATTTTAGGTACAGTTTTTGGGTTATGTCAAACTGTTGGAGCAGCCGGTTTGCTTGCAGCAAATTATGCAGTTTCAGAAGGGTTGCATGGATCTGTAAGTATAGATATAGGGGAATTGTGATAAAATACATTATAATAATCACATTGCTCAATTTTCGTGCCTGACGGTGTTGCGCTTTTCTTGGCTGATAGTTTTTCTCGTCGTTGCTAGGCAACAAAATTCCGTTTTGCTGTATTTTTTATTCGCAACTATGACTGCTTGAAATGTTACTTTTCAATTTAATCATAGTCGGCTAGATTTTAACTTTCAAACAAATTTTCTTGTATCTTAATGGCTTTCATACTTGGTAAAAATTTTGTACTGATTGCTTTTAAAATATGAAAGTTATTTAGGCGTCTTCATGTCAAGTGATACACACTGTATGTGAAAATATCTAAGAAATTGACAGCAATATTTCCTAGCTATTGATTGTAGTGGACCATTTCGTCTCTGTTGAACAATTATGGACTTACGAACTTTAATTTTAGTTTGCAGGTTGGTGGAGGTTAGTATTTGGGGTATCTTCAGCAGTTCTCCTCACAACAGCAACTTTCTTCATGGCCATGGGTAGCGGTTCAGTGCAAGACTGGAATGACTTCGATTTAGAACCAGAACTTGAACCCATGGAAGAACCTTCTAGACTAGAGTCTGTTCTTGAGTAAACTATACGCACTCGAACAATGCGACAGATTTCATATAATATTGTAGTGTTGTATCCACATTGTTAAGGTGTTGTAATAGAGTTAAGAAATGAGACTCATACATATTCACAAAGCGTTTTATTGTAATAACAGAGCAGAAAACGGCACAATTTTTGGTTCCCACAGACTCATTGAAAAACTTTGGTAATAATTACATAATTAAAACTAACAATGTACGTTGAACTAGAATACTTAGTCTAAATAGGTACAAAAAATTAGAAAATAATAAATATATATTTACAAAATATCACCATGCTTAAGTACAAGCGCACGATAGGGAATGGTAAGGAAGGTGTACAAGAAGATCAAGGGCAATACCATCCGTTTTACGTCTAGATACTGTTCTTTGTTAGAACTAAATTTGGAGCGCATGAAAAACTTGGGCATTTAGTCAGTGAGATTAGATAACTGGGCTGGGTAAAAAATTTTAAAGGAATCAACGAGGACGACTTTATTGTCTGATGGTAGTGTCAGTTGTATGGTCGGAGTTGTTCTATAATTTTAAAGTTCGAAAATTGCAAATAGCTCTCAACTTTATTAAGAGAAATATGAACAAGACTCTTAGTTCCTTTGTTGACAATATGGTATCATGTTATAAAAAATTTGATATTTGAGCATTTTGAACCATTTTCTTAGAAAATAAAATTACCCTTACATTTTGATTGCTTTCACTGGAAATAATTTTTAAACTATAAAATATAGATACCCTAAACGACAATAATGTTGGGCAAGAAAGGTAGTTTCTAGATGAATAATTTGTTTCATGGCCCTTATGGTTTTCGAGTAATCATCTTGTCAAAGTCGAATAGGGCAAATAGGTTAACTGAGTGAAGTGGTTTATTATTTCAGATGCGGTTGTTGAAATATTCGTACTCACGAAAACGTGGAATAATAAATTGTGCCCAAACAAATAAGAAAGATCTAAAGATAAATAACAAAAACAAAAAAGTAATTTGACTTTAATTTTAAATCTAAGTACATATAGGTAAATAGAATAAGAAAATATATAAATAATTTGGATAGTGTGGATGGTTGCTGGGAACCCAAGAACGGAATTCACAAATTACCTTTTAGTTTTGCGAAGGGAAAGTTCTTTCAATTAACGCGTACTACTGACATATTGTTCTGATATACTTATATCAATAAAGTGATTGTTGAGCAGTACGGCATGTAGTACAAGAAGAATGCAGTAATTAATGTTACTTTTAAATCTAACGGATAAATCAGTGCGTAAAGTAGTTAGCTAAACACTGGAGTGAGAAGTGGGAATTTAAGAAATGAACGAATGAAGGAATGAAGGAATGTACAAGTACTGCCCGCTTAGCGGAGAAAAATTAACTTTATTCAACAAGTTGTGTGAGACAAGACGATGTCAAGTGTATTTTGAAAACTGCACTAAATAGTAGTAGGTATTGTTCAATAAAAATGGTCCAAATATTTTTCACACTACTCAAGTAACAAAAATTATCATTGCGGAACCACATTTTCAAAAGTATCAAAATGAGCGCGCAAATATAATTTAAGTAGGAAGAAATTTTTTAACTTAAGAACAATTACAGGCGGTTAGATATTTGATTAGATTATTTGGCCGAAATAATGGAATTTTCCTTATGCCATTTTTCATTTAAGGGCCCCTCTTCCAAGTTGAAATTAAAAAAGAATGTTAATAACTCTGTTATTTTTTAAGTTATTTAGTTGAAATTTTGCTCAGAATTTTTTCTTATGTAATTTTTATGTAAGTTTGTTCAAAAAATTTGTTTTTAGATCAATCGTTCATTTCTTTCATTTTTCTCCCTTGTAAAATTTTGATTTAGGACTTGGTTTACAAGATGCTGCAAACTTACTTGACTATACAGGGTGTCCCGGTGAAGGTGGGAAATCTCTCGGGTGCGTATAGATTACACGAAAATAACGCTCCAAGTTCATATAAAGTTTTCTCCTTCAACCTCCCCCTGCCGAGATATTCTCCCTTAAATTGGAGAAATAAAAATCATTTTTTTACATACAATTTTCATTTTCAATTGTATTTCGATAATTTTCTTGGTGACGTACGTAGTGAATGAATGTTGATAAAATAATGCGGTCCGTTTTTTGATAGTGTATCAGGTAAGCAAGGGGTGAACTACCCCTTACCTTCTTAACTTCATATTTTTTGTTTCCCGGATATTTTGATAATAAAAAGTTACTATTGTTAGGTTTCGATAAAATGAAGCGTTTTCGAGAATATGAAACTCAATGAGCAAGAGGTACAACAGTGTTTCTACGATTTTCGCCTTTATTTTTTCTGGCATTATTTTCAAATATATTAAAAAATCGAAAGCTCTTTCAATAAATTATTTCTTAGGAATTTTTTAAATATGATTTGACCCCGCATTAAGCTATTTCTTTGAAATTCATTAAAAATTGTCCAGGTCCGTATTAAGAAAAAATAAAAATTGACGATATAGACAACAGACGAAACGTCGTACATAAATAACCTTCAAAGTTTGCGAAAGTTAGTGAAAATTTACATTAAAAAATTGCTTTCGATTTTTCGAATACCAGAAAAAATTAAAACGAAAATCGTAAAAACGCGGTACCTCTTGCTCGTTGAGTTTTATTTTCTCTAAAACGCTTCATTTTATCGAAACCTAACAAGAGTAACTTTTTATTAGCAAAATGTCCAGGGAACAAAAAATACGGTTAAAAATTAAAAATATCCAGCCCCTTAAAAATATGAAGTTAAGAAAATTATCGAAATACAATTTAAAATAAAAATTTTATGTAAAAAAACTATTTGTATTTCTCCATTTTAAATGAGAATATCTCGACAGGAGAAGGTCGTAAGAGAAAACTTTATATGAACTTGGGGTGTTATTTTCGTGTAATCTATTCGCACCCGAGAGATTTCCCACCTTCACCGGAACACCCTGTATATTGTTGATCCACTCGCTGTTTGTTTTAGGCTGGGCTTATGGCTTGGCATTCTTAAAGAAATCTCTTTTCAAACATCGAGTTCAATCGTGTTCAGTTTTGCAAAAAAAATATTATTCATTTCCTTGCCCTTGGTACTTAGACGGAACAATGAATTAGACTTTTCTATGTAGGCCTTCAAAAGAAAAACTATATTATGTTTATCCAACAGATGCAGTAAAAACTCCTCCCACAAATGAGCGCTAGATTTGAATAGACAATTACCATTGGTAGACCAATTTTACACAGCTTTACTCCTAGGTAAATAACTTGACTGAACTAAACCGATCTGTCATTTTGACATTGTCACTGAATTTAATATAGCATTTTTCAATAGGTACTTGCATTGATTAGTTCATTGAATTTTGTGAATACATTAGGAAATACGAATAACTGTAAGCATTAACTGATTTTGGATAAGCAAGAATTACTTTTTTCGTCAAAAAGTTGCCAGCTGCCAGCCATAGGTCCTGTTTTCAGTTGAAGGCAAGGAGCGAATTTTTAATATTTATAAAGTTTATGCTCACCAAAACCTTGACAACTCTTTGGTTTACTAAACCAAGTGACAACATCAAGACCGAAAACGTCGCATTTACTGCAAAAGCGGCAGGTAATGTACTAATCTCTTATTGAGTATATTCTTTGGTACTAATAAAAAATAAACTTTTGACAGATATGTGTTATTTTGTTATACCTAAAATTTTTCGAAGTAATTATTATATTTTTATTTCACATTTTTTAAATTTTCGTAACATTTATTGTTCAAGTTCTTCAACAGTTTTAAACTAGGTATTTTTGAATTCCCCAACGTCTTCTAATTTGCAGCATGTGAAGCTGACTTTTGCGCAATCTGTACTGCGCAATCAAGTCACTCCCACAAATGTCATTACTGCATCTGTGGAATAAACAGGATATAGTAGGTCTTTCTATATCAAAATAGTGACTGCCTAGTAAAAAAGGTATGTGAGTAAAAGTTATTATCCTTGATGTACCTATCTCGTAAAATAAGCCTCAAATCAAAATTTTACAAGAATGAAAAAATTAAATAAATAAACGCTTGATCTAAAAGACAAAACCGGAACCATAGGCGTGCGCAGGAAAATGTTGGGGGTCAATGGGCACTACAACCCCCATTTCTTCCGTTAACGTTTCAATTCTTTGAACCAAAATTACAGGAAAAGTGTGTGGGTATTAAAAAAGTTCGTGCAAAATTTCAATTGAATATCTAACACATTGGAGTTATTAATAAAATTCGTTTTTTGCATTTTCATTTTGACAGTCCGTCTCTTGAAAGAGGGATGTTTAAATAAAAGATGGAAAAAGGAAAGACCCATTATTTTCGGCCAAATAATTTGCATTTTCACTTTGACAGCCCGTCTCTTGAAAGAGGGATGTTTAAGTGAAAGATGGAAAAAGGAAAGCCCCATTATTTTCGGCCAAATAATTTGTGGTTAACGGCTTGGCCCGCTTTTATGTTACACCTTGTATGTATATTCATTCTTTCAATGCTGAGACAGGCACTCCCAAATATTGTTTTCATCCCACTAAATACCTCTGTTACAGATTTATTAAGTTCCACGGCAGTTAGTTTTGAAAATTCATCTGTCAGAATTTTTAGAACAATCGCAGTACCCAACTCAAAAAATATGCAGTCTAGCAAAAAAAAAAACTACGATAATCTATTAAAGAAGCCACAAACGCAATATCATTCAAG
This sequence comes from Xestobium rufovillosum, assembly GCA_963966045.1. NCBI lineage: Eukaryota > Metazoa > Arthropoda > Insecta > Coleoptera > Ptinidae > Xestobium > Xestobium rufovillosum. The sequence goes on from OZ014496.1 coordinate 20,630,945, forward strand.
GTGACTCGTCTTCGAAAAATTTGATCAGTAGGTACTACTGCCCGTGTAAGTAAAAAAAACAGATAACAGATTATTGTTTTCATCGTCAAATTGACCAATAGGAACATTTCATTTGGGTCTAGAAGCGTGTATTATTTCGGTTAATACACGCCTATTCTAAGAGCCAATGAGATTTCTTCAATTTCTTAAAATCGACCAATCAACTGTCATTGTAAACGATAAAACCCTACCTAGCTTTCCCAATAACTGATAAATATGCGTCTTGCTTTTAATCAACTATGCTGTGAATGATAGTTTTGAAATTTCTACCTTGGCAACTGTCACTGTCATATTATTTTCGAGTTTTCTTGCAACGTCGTTTTAAATTGTCCGTATAATGTAGTTGTGTATTAACCTCCCTAAAATACATTCCAGATTATTTTTTTATAAGATAAATACATTTCAAATATGTATTCAAATTTTATTGCCATTCGGCAAAAAATCTCGAATCAAGGGAAGTAGAAAAAATCGCTCGAGCAAGCCCTCGCGATTTTTTCACTACCTTGATTCTCGATTATTTGCCATGACAATAAAACTTTCATACAATTAAACATGTGTTCTCGTGATCTTTTAATTGTCAAATTTACACTCGTGGCTACCAAGCAACGCAACAGCTTTCGGAAAATTTCCGACAATTCCAGACCACTTATTGTATTACTACAGAAAATAATCCTAAATAAATGGGGGGAGATCTCTCATATTATATCATGTATGATGAAGGCGTAAAAGAAGAAGTTCACTTTAGTGGGCAACCCTGTAGGTTTCTTACCTAAGAAAATACTAAACCAATGCTACAACAGGACGATGTATGGGAATTATTACTAGATTTCTTTATTTAAAAACGTTTTCTTTCCATCGTTTTCTCAATTGCTATTAAAAATATAGGAAGTGAACGAATATTGCTTAGCAGCGCCTCAATATGGTGAATTTATAAACGTTTGGTGGTAATTCAGTTGTCATCTGTCACTTCCTATAGTAGTCATCTCTTACACTAACGACTACCTTCTGTCATGTCCGGTTTTTATTTGACACTGCAAAACTTTTCTAATTCATTCATTCCACCATCTCTTCCGGTTTCTAAAACTCCAAGTGCATTAACACCTCTTGAACATCTGATCTGTAGAGGTACAGCAGTGATATAATTTGTTTTAAGATGAATGTATAATTATGTAATTGAAGTCAAAGATACTCTCCTAAGCGAAATTGAATAAATGTATATCTACTTTCATTTTTGGCACTAATGAGGCTTATATTGATTAAAAGCAACCACAAGTTATAATTCAAATTAAATGATGCCCTTACTGAAAGAAATTAATCAAGATGAATCACCATTATTCATATTTACATAATAGGCAATTAGGTACATACTTTAATTTGTTGTCACCCACGTCAACCTACATCAAACATGAATGAAGAAATTCAGGTAGGCTGGTTATTTACTTGAAGTGGAGTAGGACTTAACAAGCTATGCAAACTTTATGAAAAATTCTAAAGGTGTTATTTAGAACACCAAAAAGACAATAAAAGGTTCCTTGTTTTAAGTGAACGTACTAACTAATGTTGCAGAGCAATAATAATAAAAGAAATTTGCAGATATGACGAAAATTGCATACGAAAAATACCTATTACATTCAAATTTAAGAAAATATGTAACACTGGAAATCGTAAATTCAGTAGAATTTACATATATTTTGCAGACAATTTATCACTTCAAGATAAAAGCAGTAAGAAAGAGATCCGGGATTGTCAACTATTCAACATAAAATTGTGAAGTAGGGGTAACTTGTTATTTAAAAGCAGGATTTTATATACAAATATTAACTTGGGTATAAGTCTGAAGAAAACTCTTGAAACTTTTTGTAATCACTCCTACTACATTTTTGGTATGACAGCATTATTACTAGACCAGCAGTATTATCTTTATCAAATATCATTTTATGAGAATTTGATTAACGAAAACAACCCCGAATGCAAAAACATAACGTCCAAAATAATTATTTGCAACTCAAATACCTGCCCCTTCTCCATCAAACCTTTTCACCCTCATCGGCTTCTTGTTCTCGGTTTCCTCCCCCAGTATTTCGACATTTCTAACCCCCTTCCTTATAGAAGGAGCTTGTGTTGTTTCTTGAGTTTCTGTATCAGGAATCTCTACAGGAAGCGCAGGATTAATGGCCAGCTGCAACATCCTTAGCAATAACATTTCCCGAACATCAGGAGGTAAGTAACCATCATCTTCATCAATATCTTGTTGCTGCTCTTCTGCTGGTGGTCGCGGCAATAATCTTGCTACTCTTCTTGAGGGTGCATAAGATTGAGTTGTTGGGGATAAGTTCGGGTCATACCTTTGCTGTTGGTATATGCTTTGTGGTCGTATAAGCACTGGTTGTTCGTAGCGAGTAGCTTGAGTTTCTGGTACATATTGTCTTTGGCTTTGCTGAACTTGTTCATGAGGAATAAATTGAACCGGGCCTGTTTGTACTTCAGGATTCCTTTGGATAGCATATGGTACTGGAGTAGGTTGATACACTGGCCTAAACCTGGGGTTATATGCAAGGGGATTTCTTCTAGTTAGAGCACTTATATGCTCTAATCTTCTCTGTCGAGTAATGAGTTGATCTAGAAGTTTCTGAAAATCGCGCACAGTTACAGGCGGTCTAATTTGATTAACCTCGTTTTGATCATCTTCGTAGTTTGGAACTGGCGTTGGAGCAACGACGATAGGGTAAGGCGTCCGATGTAATGTCCTAGGAACTTCCCTCACATACCCATTTTCGTCTACTTGCACTGGAATGGAACGTAAAGGTGGTGGTAAGTTAGGAGGAACTCTCTGTACGTAGACTGGCCGAGGATCATTTACAGGAACTTCTCGTATGTACTGTTCTCCAGGAATATAGTGTGGATTATATTGAAATTGAGAGTCTCTTCCTTGGAGTTGGCTAACCGGAACTAGAATGGCAGTTTGTTGGAAGGGATGTTTAATAGCAATTAATGGTTCTTGTCTGGATGAAGGAATTTGCGCAATTGAAGGCTGTGTACTATATTTTGTTTCAGTCGATTCCGTTGTTGTGTCTTGAGATTGCTCAGTTGTTTCGGGTGCTGGGTTTTTTTCGCCATAATTAAAATCGAAACGTACCGGAACTCTTTGACTTGGAGAAGGTGTGGTACTTGATACGACTCTTGGTCTAGATGTGGTGAAGAGTGGACGTGGAGTGCCAGTTGTAAAAGAAGAACTATAAACGTGAGTAGCATCATCTCCCATTGATTGACGTAAATTTGCTACGTGCTCACGTGCATCAAAGGATTTATCCGGGTTAAGTTGTCTCCTTAGAAGATTTCCATGCACCTCTGGTTCTTCATTAACTGGTTTAGTAGCTAAAGCGTAATTGTCAGCTAGAGGATTGTTTAAAGCTAATCTTCTGAAGATGGGTAAATCGGTTGTAACAACTTCTGGTCGTATAATTTGTCCTTCAGATTTTTGCACTTGTACACTAGGGGAGGCTGTGGATCTCAATAAAGGACTTCCCTGAAGTAAATGAGCAGTTGTTGTTTGTGGCGGAACATAAACTACACTGCTTGGTTGTTGTGTTACTGCCTTTGATGCTTCAGCTGCTGCTTTGATGAATTCTGAGTAACTTGGTCTTTCGGTAGTTGTAGAAGATTTTGGAGTTGTCGTGGTATAAGTGAGTCTTCTTCTCGGAATTATTTGAACTACAGTTGTTGAAGGAGGTGACGGGGTTGTTGGGCTTGAAGGGCTTGTTGAAGAAGAGAAGTTTCTGTTGATCCTTGGTATTCTTTGTACAACTGACGGTGCGTCTGCTTCAGTAGTAGGTGGTGCAATTGTGACATTACTAGTGCTGTAGGAGACTCTTTTGATTTCACCGTTATCATCTACAAAACCGTAAGTGCCCTTGATGTTTCCCAATACGTCTCTGCTTTCTATTTTGAAGGAGCCATCATCAGCTTCGTAGCCAATCGTATAGGAACCATCTTCGTTTACTTTTTTAATTTGTTTAATTATTTCTAACTTCCCATCTTTGCTTTCTGATACTGCTAAGTCTTCAGATTCGGTGGAAGTTTCTGCTATTGTGTATTTGTGGGTTAATAGAACTATCAACCAAAACACTTGCTGAAACGAAGGAAGCAATTAAAAGTGTCGACGTAAACTCAATTAGTACGTTACTAAAAATGTGAATTTAATAATTAATATTGTAGAGCAGGTGGGCAAAAACAATAGAAACGTGTAATCTTTTATCTCTTGCGGATGCAGAAGTTTACGTTCACGCTTTCTCAGGAAGAATTATTGCAAAGAGCTTTGAGAAAATTACTTACTGTTTTGCCGCCAGCCATGTTTCGGCGGGTGTTGCGTGGATGACACGACACAGACTAGTATTCATTAAAATTTCTCTAGAATATATAACTTTAACGGTAATATCTGTATCTTGGAGGGAGTCGACCTTCGAGGAGACGTCTACACTGCAAGAGTTAAAGCTCCGGAATAAATGTTGTTATTTTTCAGTGAAAGTGAGGTATGCCATTGTTTCAGAAATGTTTGCTTACTAAGTAGTTTAATTACTTCAATTGGTTTTCGTGTACCTATACGCTCTCAAATTATAAATGGGAGTATATTGCCCGCCATGAAAGAAGCTGATAAGGATCAGCCTGAGGAAACATTTAGCGCAATCTATATTACAATTATTATAAGTATTAGCGCTTCTTTAAACAATTACCTAACGTCTTCGTGCACGCACTATTTTGATTAATGTTTAAATTACAATTGTTAAAAGAAATAAATGTTCCTAACAATAAGTTATAGGAACTGTTGATGTGGATTCTTTGCAACGGTACGGATATAGTTACAGTGGCGTGCAAAGAGGGTGTGTAAGGCAATACATACAAATAATAAATTAATGATAACTTTTAATATAGGTACCATATTTTTTGTGATTATTCAACACCATTCTATTGACAGTTCACTATTTTTCTGTTATCGCCACAAATAATTTTAAAACAAAAAAACAAGCGGCAATTTTTGACATTTGCCGAAAATGATTTATTTTGCATTAAAATGCCTATCATAAACTAGACAATATATACACGTTTTACGCAAATACAATGATATTTAAATGAAAAGCAGTTCGGCTTCCTTACTAGAGAGGGCAATATATGGCTGGTCTTCTCATACGTTCAAAACAAAAAAATGTCAAGACAAACTCCGAATTTCAAATTGGTTCAAAAATCGAAGTTAGAGAACAAGAACGTACTCACGACACGAGACTGACAGAATGACTAACTGTGACATTAAAGGTTTTTCATCGAGATGTTTATCACATTTTTCTTCTTCTTCTTCTTCTTCTTCTTCCTCTTCCTCTTCCTCTTCTTGTTTTTGGTCACTAGTCGTCCAACCTTGGACATGGGCCTCTCCCATTTCTCGTCATTGATCCCTGTCCTACGCCAGACGCTTCCAGTCTCGCCCTGCAATACTCCACTCCATCTCATTTGGGGGCGTGCTCTTGTTCTTTGTCCCAAGTATGGTCTCCATTGCAAAGCAGACGCATAGCGGTTCAACTGTATCACTTTTGAAAAGTATGTTGATTTCTTTAATCCTTCTGTTGCCATGAATGAAACTTGTGCACATGTCTATGACCTAGAAATGAAACAGCAATCGATGGAATGAAAGCAATCTGGTTCGACAAGGCCCAAGACTTTCGTGTTTTAACATTCTGCTGGAAAAGATTTTGTTTAACTTTTTTGGGATGGCCTTGAAGTAGTTATAATTGACTCTCTGGAGAGGGATACAGCAGTAGATGATGGACAACAATATTCCACATTAACAAGAGTAGAAAATATGGAATAAAGAAGAAGAAAGTTGGTCATAGTGGCTTCTTCTTGCGCGACAATCACTGCACATAATTCATCCGTTTCACTTGAACATTTCTGTTATTCCCCAGGCTGTTGAATGGGGAACTGGAAGATTAATAAAGATGTAGGTACTATCGCCTAGGTGTTAACTGATAAAGACTGGGTGTAAAGTCAACTAAGATTACCGCAACTATAGATGTTAAGACCCTCAACGAGAACGCTCTAAATTTCGAACAAGATTCGGACTTAAATTGAAGTAAAGCGATAAATTGATTATAATGCAGGTAAAAATGTTCTATACTTGGGCCGCCCAACAGACGGAGTGATCACCCTGCAATCATGAGCTCTAGACAGGACCACTATCAATTTAGGACGACCGAACCACAGTGATGCGCTTTCTTTAGACCCAACGAAGTCGCATCACTCCAATTCGGACGTCAAAAATTAATATTGGCCCCGCTAGAGCACGTTCTTGTAAGGTGATCACTCCGTCTGTTGGGCGGCCCAAGTATATGGTTCGATCAAAGGCATTCATCAAATTTAGGCATAATCTCTGGTCTTGCCTCACCATCGAAAGTTTTCAGCCTGAACGCGTTCCTCCATCCTTTCCCCATAAGTGGAACGTCCCCAACAATTTGCGATCACTAGTCTAATCCAACTTGCTTCTACTTCTTTTTATTCCTATCTTCGACTCTACTATGTAGCGATTATTAATCCTTTGTGTCCTAATATTCTACCATCCTGTCTGTCCTAATCTTTGTTGTCTTTTGTATATTTTCCAAAACTCGTTCTAATACCAGCCTATTGCTAACCATATCTATGCAAGTGATCATCATGCGTGTCTCTTCAAGGACCCTTAGTTTTTTAAACGGCTGTCGGCAGTAGATTCGGCGAATAGTTTGCCAATTATTTTTATCAGAAACATGCTTTCTACGACCAAGAAAGGAAAGACTGACGAGAATGTCATCAAAACAACTTTTCCACGACGAAGCCCGGGTCTTGGTCTATTACTTCGCGTATACCAGAATCTTTGTTTAAGTAACACCACTGGTTTCTTTATTAAGCTCTGAAATGGGTTAGGCATTACCTTAACTGAATGCGCAGAATGTAGGTCTCTCTGTTCTTCCCTTGCGGTAATTTTGTTTTATTACATATAGCATAATATAGGTATATCATAATATCAAAATGTGAATAAAACTTGGTATGGAATGAGACAATCATTAAAAGCATAATCTTTTTCAATCGTATGTTAACACTCTACTTGTTTTATTTACTAGAATATATACCAAATAAAGTTGAAGGAATAATTCGAAAAGAAAAGAAATAAATAAAATTATTTCCAGCTGAATGGTCAACTCAAATATGAAACTGAAATAACCAATATTATTGCAAGCACATAAATATATGAAAATCCGACACTTTTCAGTAAACATCATAATAATATTGAAAGGTAATTTATTTTCATTATTTTACAAAAAATGCGACCACATTAGTACACCACAGTTTTCCCTGCGGCCTTTACTCGTCCAGTGAACGCGACAAGACGAAATCAAATTAAAGATAAGAACAGAGTGTTATAAGATCAACAATTACACGGTGTTTGATTCCGGAGAATTTCTGTTTAGGGAATTCCGCATAACCTAACGCACTGAGTTCTCTAAGACAACTCAATTAAGGCTGTCTTTGAACCATGAAGTTATTAGTGTGTTGTATGTAGTTCATGACTACCAACACAATTCGATTTTTATCGTTTGGAATAATGAACTTGTGCGAAAACTATACCTACAATTTTGGGAAATAATGAATGATTTCTGACGTACATAAATATTTATAAGTTATATATTGTTCCCAGATAGCATCTGTTAGGCTAAAAGGTGTATAATTGCATTAAACAATCGGCATGGCTGCAGGTGGCTGAATGTGAGAAATGGGTCGTGCAGTTTCTTAATGATGAAAATTTCGTAAATTGCCAGGGTCGTTGAGGTGGGTCGACTTCATATATTGTTTTGTTATTAAGAGTACCGACAATTATTTAATTATGCATATTTGGGTTATTACTTTTGAATTTGTTAGAGCTACTACAATAAATTATTATTTTTCACGCTGTTAAAGTTTAGTTTTATTTCAGTGCATTTGAATAAGTCTCAAAGTGTCGAAGTACATTTGTTTAAAATCTTCATTTTAATCGGGTTTGTTGAAAATGATGAATAATGCTAGACATAACGCCAGATTTTGGAAAATGTGAAAAATTTCCGAAACCAGTGCAAAGCGGCTAAAAAATTCCAGAGCCGAAATTCCTTTCTTAGACGTGTATTTATCATTATTCTTACGGAACAGGTGTCTAGCTCTTCGCGCTTTTGGTTCTTCTCTACCTGGTTTACTTTATAAGTTCTGGCCCCTCAAAAAATTAGAGGATAATACTTCTGGGTTCATCTGATCCTAATTTAGTAAGAAATTTGAAGGCTGGGAGTCTTTCATCGAAAGAAGTTAATTTTTACTAATACATAAACTTGTTTTTTTATTTAGATCATTCTCATTCACATTATTATTGTCATTACCTATAGTTGACAATTAATTGATTACTGGTGTGGATGTTTCGTTGGTGAATGCTGGTCCATAGTTTAGGGTAACTTGTAGATGTCGTCTAACCTATTAAAAAGTTTTTGGGAAAATGTTAAAGCAGTAAAATGAAATAATAAAAATTAAATTACTTTAATTTTACTGCAATTATGAAAAATTTAACAAGCGGCAACATTTGTTTATTTTGCTCTAATGAATTTTGTAATCTGGCAATTTAATACTTATTTATTTCATATCTAGGTAAGGACGAAAACTTATTAATATACAATGAAATTAAAGTAACATAAAAAAAGAAAAATAACAAAATATTCAAATAAACCCCCATTCTGTATCAGACAGTATCCCAGCCTATTATAGAAAGAATTTCTCACATTCGCAAGTTGCCGATCGTTTATTAAGTTGCATTCCGCAAAAATAGCATTCCTTAAAGAATCAATATTTGGGTGACGAGTTTTATAAATCTTATTTTTTAAATGACCCCACAAAAAAATTCACACGGTGCCAAATCGGGAGATCTAGCTGGCCAGTTTATAGCACCACCTCGACCAATCCAGCTCTCTGGAAATATTTCATTTAATAATTCCCTCACTTGTGCTCCTAAATGTGCTGGGCATCCGTCATGCTGAAACCAGACCTCCCGATTCGCATGTGCAACTTCTTCTAATGCAGGGCCAATATGGTTAATTAAAAGATCTAAATAAGCTACTGAATTTAAATTTCCCTGTATTTCAAATGGTCCTATAATGCGATTATTAAAAATGCCTGCCCAAATATTGATTTTTTGAGGGTATTGCGTTGTAGTGGCTAGATTTATTCTGAGATTTTCCTGGGCCCGATGCCTAACGTTTTGTGAATTTGGCTCTTGATTTAAAGTGAAGGTACACTCATCGGTAAAACAAATTGATGAGAGGAATCTGCGATCTCGATTAGCCCGTTCTTGCATTTCTTCACAGAAAGTTTGCCTTGATTCTTCGTCAAAAGGAAATAACTCTTGGTGACATTGGAATTTAAAGGGATGATATTTGTTTTTTTTAATATGTTACGGACAGTTTCTCTTGAAACCATACATTCTAGGGCAATAGACCTTAAACTAGATGTTGAACTAGCAGTTATCAGGCCTATTACCATTTCCTCTACCTACCTCAACATTTAGATTTCTTGGAACGACTAAAAAAATAAATGATAAGATTAATTTTAGTTTTGTTTCACTCCACGTTATCACTTGTTAAATTTCTCATAATCCCAGTAAAATTTAAGTTAGCGAACAATAAGGAATTAGCAACTAGGTAATAATAATAAGCGAATCAGAATTATCTAAATAAAAACCAAGTAAATTATTAGTAAATTTATTAGTAAAAATTACCTTCTTTCAATGAAAGATTTCCAGTATCTTCAAATTTCTTAACTAAATTTTTTATTGTTGTTACCAAAGGAATAGGACTGTTATTGAATTTTATAGAAAATAAGTCAATAGTCCAAGAGCTAGCAACGGATTTCGTTACACCATAGAGAATAAGGCTAGAACTTCAACTACGAGTCCCTTGCAACGTAGTAACAAGAGAATCAGAAGTCTGGCAACCGTCCGAGGGTGGCTTTCGCGCCTCTAGCATTTTTAAGGGTGAGAAAAAAAATTAAAATTACACTATTATAATCATAATGGCACTTCGCAATATTAAAGTTAATACTATTTTAAATCAATAAAAAAAATGCCAGACGAGTGGGTGGGTGGAAATTGCGCGCCAGAGGGGGTTAAAGGGGCGAATCAAATTGCACTCAAACACAACTGTGCATCTCCAAAATCGCAAACAAACTGTCATCACATAATATAACGTTTCCATAGTGACCCATGACCAGGGAATGATAATGTGGTCGACTAGATTCCGTACGCTGGGCCCTTGCATAGAACCTCTCACTTTTATCCCCCTCTGGCACCCACTTTCCACCCACTCACTCGTCTGGCATTTTTTTATTGATTTAAAATAGTATTAACTTTAATATTGCGAAGTGCCATAATGATTATAATAGTGTAGTTTTAAATTTTTTTCTCGCCCTTAAAAATGCTAGAGGTGCGAAAGCCACCCTCGGACGGCTGCCAGACTTCTGATTCCCTTGTTACTACGTTGCAAGGGATTCGTCGTTGAAGTTCTAGTCTGATTAAAAATAACGTAACGAAAGCGTTGCTGGCTCTTGGACTACAAGGACTACCCGCAGACTATTGCCGCCGTAAAATGTTTTCACAATGAAAACCTTTTCTTCAACTGAATAAATATTTTTGTTCATTTTGAAACCCAAATTTTAAATTGTCGATAAATAATGTTGACAGTTCAGACGAATTAGAAATTAGAATCAAGGGAGTCTATGAGGCGCCGTTTAGGACATTATTATAATTCTTGAATATTTGTAACTTTTTGCATATTTATGTAAGAAATTGCAATATTTATTAATTTAAACCTGATATTTTTAAAATGTTTATATATAATCCTATTTCTTTATAAATATTAACATCCAGCACATTATTATATTCAAACGCAACAAGCGGACAAAACTGGCGATATTTATATTAGTTGCGTGCATCTGAATAAAATGTAGGGTTCGTCTTACATCTACTAGAGAGCGCCACTATGATAGATTAACCATGAAATGACAATTTGGCAACACAGGAATAGTTAACAACGAGATGGGAGATGATCAGTATAGAATCGGGCCCTGCTGCGTGCGCATCCGTTAAACCATGTTAAACTTCCTGCGTATTTGTACAGTACAGATTTTCTTTATTTTTTACATTTTTACAATTACAACTTACAACTTAAACACAATTTAATAAACTTGTCAGTCAGAGTCACAGTTTACTTTTTATTTTTTTAACGGTTTTATTTAGCTTGCCTTGTTTGTTTGTTTGTTTGTTTGTTTGTTTGTTTGTGTAGGTCAAATCTAGTAAGTAATTGAAATTTTACCCCCTTCCTGTTGCCCCTATTGATCTGAAATTTGGTACACACCTTTAGTTGTGATGACAATACAATTATGTATGTATATTCCAGTATCATTGTAAATCCAAGATGGCCGCCGCCACAAAATGGCGGATTACATATTTTTTTCCAACCCCCTCAATATGGGCATCAAATGAAAGTGCTTAACTAGTATAATACAGTACACCATGAAAAAAATCCAAGATGGCCGCCACCACAAAATGGCGGATTACTATTTTTTCAATCCCCTCAATATGGGTATCAAATGAAAGGGCTTGACACTTTACAAAAAATTCCTAATCAAATGGCGTCCGAAACAAAATGGCGGATCATAGAGTTTAGACAGTCAATATATTAAAACTGAAATCTAGGTATCTGATCAAAACTTTTTCAACTTAGAATAAACAAAACAAAAACAAAACTAAAAACTTGAAAATAAAATAAGTAAAAAAACATTTTTAAGTTAAACGCTTTTATTGTAAAGAAACATAATTATGATGCAGATAATGTACTAAAAGCTAGAAAATAATTAGGTAGGTACCAGGTACCAGTCATCACACCACTCTCCTCATCAATCTAGAGCAGTGTTTCTCAAAGCGTGCTCCGCGGAGCCCCAGGGCTCCGTGAAAGATCCGTAGGGGCTCCGCCGTCAGTGAAGTTTGAAAATTTCCCCGTTGCCATCAAAAATTCATTAAAACTTTAGAAAATGCTGGTTTGTTATTATAATTTTAACGTTACTTATTTTTTTGCAACTTGATACTATACTGGGCTCCATCACATTAGATCCGACCTTAAAGGGGCTCCGTGTTTAAAAAAGTTTGAGAAACGCTGATCTAGAGCATTGATCAGACTAAAATAAAATCGTGGGGGTAGCGTAACCTGAGTAAATACATATGTAAATGATCGTTCTGCGATGTTGTCTATTGAGAAAATGCATCCAAAGCATACCTATAATGATATGAGCGGTTGACTGTAGATAATAGAAATTCGACTCGCCCCACGATTTTATTTTAGTCTGATCAATGCTCTAGATCGATGAGGAGAGTGATGTGATGACTGGTACCTGCTACCTACCTACTTATATTTTCGAGCTTTTAGTACATTATCTGCATCATTATTATGTTTCATTACAATAAAAGCGTTTAACTTAAAAATGTTTTTTTACTTAATTTATTTTCAAGTTTTTAGTTTTGTTTTTGTTTTGTTTATTCTAAGTTTACAAAGTTTTGATTAGATACCTAGATTTCAGTTTTAATATATTGACTGTCTAAACTCTATGATCCGCCATTTTGTTTCACACGCCATTTTATACCCATATTGAGGGGATCGAAAAAATATCTAATCCGCCATTTTGTGGCGGCGGCCATCTTGGATTTACAATGATACTGAATATACATAATTGTATAATAATAATAACATACATTTACATTTTGGGATTTGGAAAACGGTGCTGTGTGGGTTTCCGGTTATTACACCCTTGTACAATACAAGTTCGGTAGCGCAACGGTGCCATAATTCTCACTGTAATAGAAACATGACAATAATATACCTACATTCCAATTTTATACATTCGAATAAAAGATACATGTAATATGTAACCAAAAGAACAGATAAACTTCTTGAATAAATAATAAATAAATAATAAATAATACGTCAGATTCTCATTCCAAACAAAACAAAAGCACGTGCCATTTGACGTTTGTCGATATTATTTACAACGTCTAAAACTAGTTTTTGCAATATAATTATAGACGTTTTGCAGTGAAAACAGTTTGTGTGTTGGGCTTACGTGTAAAAACTTGAGAACAACTATAATTATATTTCAGAGGTTAGGTTAAAACGTCAGAAAGCACGTGGCTTTGTTTTGTTTGGAATGAAAATCTGACGTTTGTGACGCGCCACTTACGTCGCCCATTAATAGTACTTACCAGAATATAAATTCGTATACGGGAACCAAATTTACAAATTATTAGGTTCTTAAATTTACGTTCGCTTTTGAACTTCTACGATGCGACGCGATCCTAGATAAGTCAAAAATTTTCCAAAGGTAACCCAGATATTGTTTTATGTTCAGCTTCAACGAAGTAGTCCATGGCAAAAATTTTCCAAAGGTACCCCAGATAACGTTTTATGTTCAGCTTTAACTAGGTAGTTCGCGGCTCAGCGTTTAAATTTTTACCGTGATAAACTTTAAAATGGTAACCTAGGTAACATTCCGCGTAGCGCCATCGCTTGTTTTGGTTAACAAACTAAAAATAGCATAATATGAGTGAACCGGGCTTGGCAGTGGCGGAAAAACTTGGAACGTCAACGTCAAACCTTGATCTTTTGAACTACTTAACGGTATAATTCCATTGCTATGTTGCCAAATTAACTTTTACGCGACTATTTGTTACGGTGGCGCTCTCTAGTAGATATAAAACGAACCCTACATTTTATTCAGATGCACAAAACTAATATAAATATCGCCAGTTTTGTCCGCTCGTTGCGTTTGAATATAATAATGTGTTGGAAGTTAATATTTATAAAGAAATAGGATTATATACAAACATTTTAAAAATATCAGGCTTAAATTAATAAATATTGCAATTTCTTACATAAACATGCAAAAAGTTGCAAATATTCAAGAAACAGAATAATGTCCTAAACGGCGCCTCATAGGAGTCTTTGATTAGAATAAATTAAATTGTCATAGGTAATCTGATGAATATACGTGTTTTAATTTGAAAATTATTAGTGTAATTTTTGCTTTTAATGCTTTAATAAATTGGAAAATTGCATGCAGAGTTTTTGATATCCTCATACGCAGAAAAAAGTAGTGTTTCGATTGCTACCTTTACCACCACTGTAACTACACATGGGAAGCAGGAATCCCCAAAAATGTAATTGCCCATGTTATTTCCCCATGTACACATGGAAGTTTGTCACACGGTATATAGTGGTTGCACATTTTAAAATTCCAAATATGTCGATCATGGTTTCTAAAACATGCACATGAAATTTGTTTAACCTTGTTTGCCCTACTCATCCTCAAAATTAGTGATTGTCAAACGGCTTTAAGTTGTTTAGCTTCTGTGTTAGGCGCTTCTGACAAATCTGAAATTAGCTACCTGTACGCTTAAGATTAAGTTAAGATTCACTTCGTATTATTCTTCATGTAATAACTGCATTCTACGGAGGTAAATCTAGATTTTATCCACAGTTCAACGATACAAAGCCACTTTAAACCCAACACACGGGTACACGCTTCCAGATTATACAAATTTAAAACTCTGTACCAGTACCAGATGAATGCAAATATTTTCCAACTGCATTCATTTCATTCATTTCCATGCAAAATCTTTCATATTCATAGAGAAGATTCTCATGCATGTACATACATATTTCTGTATAGAAACAAACTTCCGGTTATAACAAACTGAAAATTATTTAACTCCATTAAGTGACGAAATAAATATTTAAATATTCCCAAGAAATAAGGAAGCTATTAAGAATTTAACAATAACATGCGTGCATACATTATTCTAGATACATTTCAAGTTACTAAAGACAATTGCTTTTTACAGAACACATACTCCAACTGTATATTTAAATGAACATTTGCAAGACACGAGGACTGAAAATGAAATATAAATCTGCAGCTGCTCTTGCTCAAATTTTGGCGTCTTCCCGTCAGAACTAATTTATATGATAAAAATTGGCAAGCTGAAGCGTAACCAGGAATATTACTCAGTTTGCAGAAAGAGAAACTGCAAGAGAACTGATCACAGATAAATAAAAAATTCTTCCCAGTAATAATTTGATAATTAGGTTCCAAGTTTTGTGTCGTTATTTCGTTCTTACGAGACATTACAAGACAATGCACAATGCAGAACAATTTGTGCACTTAATTTCTTGTCGTATGCATTATGTAAGGGACTTAAACGCAGTTATCATTCAGGAACAGTGTCTTACTGGTATTAGTATCAGCAAGGGGGTTAATAATGAGAGCTTTTGTTTCTGGTAACAATAAACTCAAGGGAAAGATTTTTTTTCGATATGCAGTATCATGGGAATTTTGAGTTGATGGATTCTTTGTTGACTATTTAGTCTGATACGATGGTATCAATTTAAAAGTAGATAATAATAATAATAATAATAATATCTCTACTCACTCCAAACTAACCCTAAGGTTAGCCCCGGAAGCATAGCTTGTACGGGACGGAGGAGGCGGCATATTACTATTAGCCGCATACACCTTCTCAGTATATTAATATTATTGCAATTAAATAAAGCGTCTGCTTCCTAGGTTAATTATTTATTAATTTGAGCATGTCTAGTAATCTCAAATATCTATTTCTGATTTCATTCACGACCTTGGGTTGTACTCATTAAATATCTCTATTTGAATCAATTAAATTAAATTTATGCGAAGATTTGCCTCATTTAAAGTAAAATTATTCAGTCAGCTCAGTTTTCGAAAACTTCTGCAATTTTAATGTGCAATTTCATATAATGCTTTAGTAACTTACGGAGAAAAAGTGAGATCTTGACTGGCGTGCATGTCATATAACGGGATGACAAATAAAAAAAGTTACATATATACAGGGTGTTTCAATAATGCCGCGATATCTTGGCGGCAAGAAAATAATATCCGATATTAATATCTTATGAGAAACTGCCAAGGGATTAAAAAAATCGAAAATATTATACAGAGAATTAGCAATTACATGGAAAAGTTAGGAAATTTCAAAACGGCAAAACTTTATTTTCTCAAATTAAACCGTGTAATTTTTATTTCATAGTTGTTTTCCTTGTCGAACATCCATTCAATTATGCATAAGCTTCCCCTTAATAATAATCCATCTTCAAATTTTTAATCGTCCCTAATTTGCAAATAGAAAAATGAATATTTGTACAGACTGTCCTATTTTCGTTGTGATTTGGGGGTTTCTCACAGAAGCAGCAGAGATAGAGCCTCAGAGTTTTCGCGAACCTGAACTACTTTTTTGAGTATAATAGAAAGCTGAAACAATAATTTGGGTATCGTTTTTAGTTTTCGAGAAAAAAAATAATGTTGATTTTTATCGTTTTTCGAAAACTCTCTCCAATTCTTTTGTACTAAGCAGACTAAAACTCTTACGATTGACTCATATAGAACTTTTTCCAAGGAATTCAGTGGCGTACGTAGTTTTTTTCTAGGGAGCGTATTTTTTGCGTTATGACATAAAGTTAAATTTTTTTAATGGAAATCATAGTAGGCTTTGGTCTAGTTCGAAAGGTCTTTTTTTAAGCTATCAAAATATATATATATATATATACTTTTATATTGTTATTTCAAAAAACGGCAACGATTTTGGTACTTTTTAAGTTTTAACTTTAGAAAATATAAGATAGGTAGGTACATGCAAGATACCTGTGACTTTATGTTAACAACTGAATAATTATCTGTTGACATACATTAGCAAAAGTTGCATGCAGCTAGTTTTATTAATATTATATACATAATGGCACTTCAAAATGATCAAAATTTCGAAAAACATGACATAATTGCTGTTTTCAATGAATGTCGTGAGAATGTAAATGAATCAATGGATCTATATCTCAACAGGTACACAAAAAATTCCTAGTTACCCATTTCCAATATAATACCTATCCATCGATTTATTAAATTTAGATACCCAGAAAGAAGACAACCAAGCAAAATGATGTTTTCGAGATTAAAATCAAATTTAATTCACTATGGGTCATTCAATAAACCTAGAAACAAAATTTATAACAAAGAAAATAGGGAAGAGGAAGAAATAAATGTTTTATCGTTGGTTGAGGCGACACCAAAAACTTCTTGTCGCGAAATCGAATCACAAGTTGGTGTTTCCAAATCAAAAGTTCAAAAAATATTAAAAAAGGCAAATATAGGCCATATAAAATTCAAATTATTCACCATCTCGTCCTGGGAGATCAAGAAAGAAGGCTTAATTTTTGTAGGTGGTACTTAAATAAAATTCAAGAAAATCCCGAATTTGGGCGGTCTCTCATTTGGACAGATGAAACTCACATAAGCAGCGTAGACGTAGATTATGTGTTGAAAAACATGGCAATCAATTTGAGCAGTTCCTATAATTTTGTTGTTTGTTGTTTGATGTTTTTCTTATTTTTGTTTGTTTTGCTGTTTTGCTGTTTTTCTGCTTTTGTTACTTTTATTTCAGTTGTTATTAAAAGTTGCTAACATAAAATCACAGGTATCTTGGATGTATGTACCTATCTTATATTTTCTAAAGGTAAAAAGTACCAAAATCGTTGCCGTTTTTTGAAATAACAATATAAAAATATATATAAAGTAATGAGTGTTTAACGGCATATCGACCGATATGCCGTTAAACACTCATTACTTTATATTCATATATGCGGTCGTTAATTTAATATTTGTAAAAGTATATATATATATATTTTGATAGCTTAAAAAAAGACCTTTCGAACTAGACCGAAGCCTACTATGATTTCCGGTCTAGGACGTTCTGGCGCGACCGATTTGACGCGGCCGATTTGGCGCGGCCGTACTGGCGCGGATCCGTTACGGCGCAGACCTCTTCGGGCGCAAAGCCTATCGGGCGCAGGTAAATTCTGACCCGAGGACGTTTTGGCGCAAATAATTGAAAATATATAAGTTAGATCCAAGGCACTTTATAGCTTTTTTTAACGTTGATATTTCGGTGGCATGAGCCAATGCCTTCGTGAGATACGAAGGCATTGCATGAGCGCAACGAGTACTGAGGTAGAGGAATCTAAGATTGATTTTTATGCGAATTTCATCATCAAACTGTTGTTATATATATATGTAGATACCTGAAAAAGCAATGAAACACACATTATATCATTTAAAACAAAAATTTTATTAAAACGTAATTCAATTAACATATTTTATTACAAATATTACATACACATTTTTACAAAAATAATACATTTCTACTAGGCATCCATATTATAATTGTAAGCTAAGCCTCTTAAATATTCTACCACCCCTATATTATTGAAATTCTCTACAATATTCCTTCTATCACATTCAACGTATTTTCTAAGTTTTCTAGGAGGTGCATGTCCCGCTATTAATTGTTCTATATACATATTTCTTGTTACCTGTACCTTTTTCAGTATATCAATAAATGACCAAATTGTTGGGTGATCCATTGATAATTCCGTTTGAAGCCTTCTGTGAGAAGCTTCGGCAAAATTATTGGTTCTGTGAATGTCGTTGGTAACCCTTTCATAAACAGACCATAAAGTTGGTGGAAACATAGGTGGTCTTCGCCCACCTCCACGTCTGTTTGGTCGCCCCACATAAAAATCTTCGAACCAATCGAGCATTGGCAACAATTCTGGCGGCATTTCTTCTGTGAGATTCACTAGCGCCTCATCGAGATTTTCGATTGGTACAAAAGCCAACGAAGTTATCATTTTTGCCATGTTGGCAAAATCTGGCTCATTCTGATATCTGCCCAAAACATTAAGTTCAGAAAGGTGCTTTTTAAAATTCTTGACTAAGTGAAAAAAACAGCCTTGCATTTGAACTTCTTGAAATTTTTCTTTGAAAGCATTTATTGCAGCCAATTCAAAATCACAGGAAATTCGCTGTGGATTTAAGCCTGCTTCTAATTCTAGCAGCATATCTAAGAGGCGCCTGTATGTTCCAGTCTGTTTATTTGGCAGTAAGGCATATATTATTGGATGAATCCCTCCTAATTTTTCTACTAGAATAACGTATACTTGGTAGAATAGTGGAGGAGTAGAACGAAAAGTTCCATCGATGAACCAGTGTTTGGATTCACGTAAAATCTGGAAAAATAACAATACATATTATTTTCTTTCAAAATTACATCCATGTACTTACAGTGCGCGGCAAAAGTTCGGCATAAATTTTAAATAGCAACAGAGTTCAAATGACGCATATTTTTGAAGTGTTTTCAATTGCCTATTTAACGGTAACCTTAATTTTGGAATCTATGGATTTAAGAAAAAAGCGGCGCCCAAGAATTATTTCTTGTTTTGAAATAATAGAGTTCCAATAAATTTCAGAAAAAATCGTCGGCACGTCGATTTTTGTTGAAAATCTTTGATCTTTTGATATAAAGTAAACCCTTTTATTATCAGCAGTGGTGGCGTGAGTGGGGGCATCTCAATAATTTTAAATATCAACCAAAAGGAACAAAGTAGCCCAATCCGCGCATTTTTGACGTGTTCGAGGATTTTTCATGAAATTTTTTTTTTACAAAGAAAATGAATTTATGTTGAACTTTTGCCGCGCCCTGTATATCGAAAACATTCGGATAATGAACGTTGATCTGTCCCAAATCAGAAATAATGTTGTAAATAATTAAATTAAATTAATTTTATTTACATAATTATTTGAAATAGTAAAGGATAAATTAGTAGTCGAACGTACCTTTAAATTCTCGCGTCTTCCAAAAATTAAAATTCTTGTTGGGCTTGCTCCGCTATCTGCTAGAAGAAAATCTTCTTCCACGTTATCTCTTCCCATAATGGTTTTGTATTTTTGTGGAATTTCTAGTTCTTCCAGGCTCCGTGGAACGGGTGGTGCTCCATTTACTTGATTTCTCTGCTTTCTGATCATTTTCTTTAATGCTGTTTGCACGGGCAATGCAGCTAAAACACTTCTTGGCACATTTTTACCGTCAGAACTCAAAACATGATTGATAATTTGAGCAGGCGTTTCCATTGTAGACGTGGCTCTTTCTTTGATTTTAGTTTTGATCTTGAGAACTTCCACAGTGCCAGCTGAACTATCATGTGTGTGATGGTTTATACTTTTTACTACAGTGCCATCTTGTGTATGTATTCTCACACGACAACCTTCCCCCATTCTATCGCAACGCCAAAACTTTTTTGTTCCACACGCACTATTTCTATCAAATACATACAAAAATCCATTTTCGAAAAACTTCTCGCGCCCCTGTTTACTTTTAATTTGCACTTCCATTTTTAACACCGTATAAAAGTTTTTGATAATAATTATGGGATTTCGAACAGTCTCGAACTCACAGGACAAAATCACAAGACTGACTGCCTTTTTCTAAAATTGTCGAAACCAGCGGTGAAATATAAAGGTATACCCTAAACTGAATACAAAATAAATATAGCCCCCTTTAAGGTAGATTAGACTAGTTATATGAGGTAAGAAAATTTACCTGGTATTCCACGAAACTGCAAAAAGGGGGAGACATGGGCGCTTCCAGCGTTTTGGTTTTATGGGTTTTCCCCGAGGGTTGTAAATAACTATTTTCAATACAACAATAACACTTCTTGTGCATTACATTAGCACGGCGACAAGACGTTTCATGTCCAGGTATATTTTGTGATTTCAATATTATTTATATTTGGTAATAGTAAAAATAATTTGTTCCCTGAACTTTTTTCAACGACCTTACTACTCTCTACATTTGTACGTTTTTCACAAACCAACGTTCACCACCACGCATGTGTTATAATGCAGGGGATACTAGCTGTAGAAAAACACGTATTGTTCAAACAGGCTGTTATACAGGGTGATTCAGAAATGGTGAATCAAACGAAAATGGTAGATTCCCCATGCGAAAATAAGACAAAGAGTCTAATATATCCCTGTCCGAAGTTGTACCCCTAAAGAGATATAGCCCTCCAAAGTATCCCCTTAAATTTCGCTAAAAATTAGTTTCTCAGAAACTATATGACTTACAAGGTTCCAATTTGGTACACAATTTAAAAACTTTATAAACCACAACTGATGTGAAGTAGAAGTTAATTGAAGTAATGCAAGGTGTTTGTTCGGGGTGGGTCGCCCCTAAAATTTCTTAAAACTATTTAATCCACTAATTAATTTGAAAAAGTTTTGAGGCATTTCATGCAAAATTTCATTTTCAAACTTTTTTTACTCCTAGTACTTTTCACTAAAATGAATAGTTTTTGAGAAAAACGAAAATTACTTAATTGATATTTATTAAAAACTCTGTAATACTCTGTAAAACTCTGTAATACTCTGTACTACTCGTTATTTAAAAATATTAAAATTTATTAAAAATTGCCTCTTTATCATAGCCTACTAGTGAACGTTTCGATTAATTTTTAAGTAAAATAATTCAAATCTTACTTTAGTTATTTTCGTTTTTCTCAAAAACTACTCATTTTAGTGAAAAGTACTAGGAGTAAAAAAAGTTTGAAAATGAAATTCTGCATGAAATGCCATAAATTTTTTTCAAATTAATTAATGGATTAAATAGTTCAATGAAATTTTAAGGGTGACCTACCCCGAATAAACACCTTGCGTTACTTCAATTAACTTCAACTTCACATCAGTTATGGTTTATAAAGTTCCTAAATTGTGTACCAAATTGGAACCTTGTAAGTCGTATAGTTTCTGAGAAATTAATTTTTATCTAAATTTAAGGGGATACCTTGGAGGGCTATATCTCCTCAGGGGTACAACTTCGGACAGGGGTATATTAGACTCTTTGTCTTATTTTTGCATGGGGAATCTACTATTTTCGTTTGATTCACCATTTCTGAATCACCCTGTATATACATACGGTGACTATAATTTTTCAAGGAAAAAAGAGCAGGGGAAATAATAACAATAATAATAATAATAATACATAGAGACGCGCGCTCCTGCGGCATCACAATGTGGCACGGTGAATTGCACCTAAATCCTGAATTTCGATCCAGATCAAGGTTACATTTGTAATTTGTAATTTTTTGATATCCGACCGTCGGCGAATTAATAGAGTTTGTGGTTTGGTATTCTCGGGCTGGGTGGGGTTGACTCCCGTAGAGGTTGTTTTGTTTTTCTTATGTTTCTACACTATCTTTTTTTACTAAAAATGCGTGTGTCTGGTGCCCCGTCAGGTAAGGGGTCTGTTTAAAATGCGTTCGTTCCCAAATAGAAGCGCGCACGAGCAAATGTGACCTTCATCTGGATCGAACGGGATTTAGGTGCACCTGGCACGGTGGCATTCGTGGCGCCCACTCATGATTGCTCTGCATACAAACGAACGTGCAGTAGCGTGGAAGATTTGGTATTTTTATTATTAGGTGGCATCGGAAAACAAAAAGCGATTATTTAATATGGCTGCCTGATTACTTAATTAAAAAAGTACATTTTAACGTACTTTACCTTCCATTAAGGACTGTAGGACATAGTTCCCAAAGAAAGTACTGTCCTACTAAAATAAGTACATAATATGGTCACCATATATATATACTTACATAATAGTAGCCGCTCGCTCGAACGAAAACTTTGTTGGAGCCTCGTTTGGTCTTGCTGCATTAAAAATCGATAAATTGTAAACTTTAATGGAAAATAAATTCGTAAATTTATAAATTTTATAATCTCTAAATAACTAAAGAAGTAAACAATATATTTGCGCCAGAAGATCCCCGCGCCAGAACGTACCTGCGCCAGGTATGCTTTGCGCTCGAAGCGGTCTGCGTCGCAACCGACCCACGCCAGTACGGCCGCGTCAACTCGGCCACGCCAAATGGGTTGCGCCAGAACGGGCCATTTCGTATGATTTCAATTAAAAAAATTTAACTT
This sequence comes from Xestobium rufovillosum, assembly GCA_963966045.1. Classification (NCBI taxonomy): domain Eukaryota; kingdom Metazoa; phylum Arthropoda; class Insecta; order Coleoptera; family Ptinidae; genus Xestobium; species Xestobium rufovillosum. Next base: position 20,653,955 of record OZ014496.1, read on the forward strand.
TATGTCATAACTAAAAAAATACGCACCCTAGAAAAAACTACGTACGCCACTGAATTTAATTGAAAAAGTTCTATATGAGTCAATCGTAACAGTTTTAGTCTGCTTAGTACAAAAAGAATTGGAAAGAGTTTTCGAAAAAACGATAAAAATCAACATTATTTATTTTCTCTAAAACTAAAAACGATATCCAAATTATGGTTTCAGCTTTCTATTATACAAAAAAAGTAGCTCAGGTTCGCGAAAACCCCGAGGCTCTATCCCTGCTGCTTCTATTAGAAACCCCCAAATCATAACGAAAATAGGACACCCTGTACAGTTTCAAAATGGTACACGATTACTTACATAGATATAATTATAAGTTGAAATGACGTCTTCAAATAAAAACCACCTCCAAATATCGCACCATTTCTTAATTCATAAGGAAAACGCGTGCAGCTGACATAGTGTGCCATGACATTTCTGTTAGGAATGCAACGTAAAAATTAATGGTTCAATTTAAGAAAAATAAGTTAGGTATATGAATTTTTCAAATTTCTTAAGTATGTATAATTTTGTACTGTAATAATTAGAGGAGGGGCTTTTATTTTACAGGATAAATTTGAGCTTTGTACGAAATTTTATTGCCTAGCAATTGGATGTGAAAAACTGTCAGTCAACGAAAGCGCGATACCACAGACTAATTATTAAAATATGCAGCTTTTGGAGCGAAGAATGTATTGCTTAGAACGAGGAATTGCTTCAGTATCGACAGTGTAGCTGATTAATGCTGCGTGGGATCTTGAATTTGTAAGTTTTTAACAGAACACGTCCTGGAGGATGCACGCACTTACGATAGATGCTTAGCAAGGACATTCCGTAGTTCATTATTGTTCGTATGTGACAGGCAAACCAGTTCCAAACAGAATTTATACACTCCGTCAAGCCAGGCAACGCTTGTTGCAGCGATCTTGATATTTGGGTTGCATAGATCCAGTATGGCTTGTTTTCATTTATACATATTTATCAAGTGAATTTGCCATGCAGTTTAGCACAAATGGAGCGACTCTTATAAGAGATAAACATTCAATTTCGCAATAGAGATAGTATTGTTTCCTGCATCACGACAAAGACATTTTTTTGTCAATTTGATTTTTGCGACAGGTAGTCACAAATTATTTTCCAGACCTGGTTGTTTGAAAAAGGTACCACGGTAAGTCTGATATAGGCATACAAACTATTTTAAATTTTCGTTTTGCTGCAATAATTTCATCATTAGGCATTAGTTAGGCAAGTGTTTTGCAAAAAGAGTAGTTGAGTAGGCGGATCAAGATCTGTTGGTGAAAATGCAGTAGTCTCAGCCGTTGTGGAGCTTCTATTTCACTACATGCGCTCTGTACTTCCCCAGCTTGAGATCGGAGCAGATTTAAAATATTCCAAGTTCCAAGAAACTCGGGAGAGACTCTTGAAAACTATGCATGGAGTACGGCATTGTGTGGGTGGGAAACTTGAACGATAGGAGAAGCGGATCGTAAAAAATAGAAGCGTTTGAAATGTGATACGCATGATACCGTGGACACATAACGCTAGTAATAGGGAGGTATTAAAGTTGGGGAAAAGCAAGAGGTAATGAAGGCAATAAAGAATAGGAGAGATAGGATGGTAGGGCACCTTCTAAGACACGAAGGTTTAGTTTACGACATACTAGAATTGGAGACAGGCATAAAAAAGAGGTAGGCGTAGGCCCAGATTAAGCTACTGCCTTTATTTTGAGATGTAGGATGTTCTACTTTTGGGGAAATGCGTACTTTAGTTCAGGATTGGAAAGGACAGAGGAACGCGTCCAATCAGTCTTTGGACTGAAAATTCTGTCCCTAAAGATATTAATCCCACCTTCGACTGTGTAAGTTGAAAACTAGAGGTGACAACGCACATCCCTGCCTCACTCCCTTCCGGATATCGCTTTTCTTCGTTCCTGCTCAAATTATATAACTGCCATTTGCTCTTTGTAGAGATTATGTAATATTCTTCTGTCACTACGTTTCTGAGCACTTCTAACATCTTCCTCCATTTTACATTGTCGAAGGCATTTTCTAAATCTACAAATAGTGTATAGTCACTCTTTCCCTTTTTTATTGTTTTTTCTTTAATTACTCCTAAAGTTAGAATGGCCTTGCGCATTCCTCTGCTTCGTCTAAATCCAAACTGATCTTATCCTAATATTCCTTCCCCCCTTTTCTCCATCCTTCTTTTCACAATTCTAGTTAAAATTTTTTTCGCGTGGGAAGTTAAACTGATCGATCTAAAATTTTCATAACTACCCGCAACTTTCCTTTTTGGCAAAAAGACTATGATGTTCCGTTTGTAATCTTCTGGAATCTCGTCTTTCTAGTATATCCAGCCAACTAGTTCAAATAAACGCTCTCTTACTTCTTGACGGCAAACTTTTGAATTTCTCTATGAATTCTTAATAAGTTAACCCCACACGCCAAAAGATAGTGACACAGTAATTAAACTCGACACGTGTTTCGCTGACAACGTCAGCATCTTCAGGAGTTGAAGATGCTCACGTTGTCAGCGAAACACGTGTCGAGTTTAATTACTGTGTCACTGTCTTTTGGCGTGCGGGGTTAACTTATTAAGAATTCATAGTGAATTTACGTCAAAGTTCTTGATCCATCTACTGTGTGTTTTAAATTTCTGCCTGTAATCCGTCTACACCAGGTGATTTCATGCTTCTAACACATCACACTTCGACTCGCGAAATTTTACACTTATTTATTGCTGGTGACGCCCCTCGAAGCAATCCCCTCCAGGAGATCTGAATGTGGGACTATTTTACTTCCGGAATATTTTACTCCAGAAGGTGCCATCATCATAACATTTTAGTACGCTGTTCTAAGGACAAAATAATGCAGTGGTTCCCTGTTGCCTTCCACATCGCAGAGTGTATATCAACGTGCCATATCGACCCCCACAGTCTCTGTCACTCTGATTACTGAAAGAGCTGCTTCCCTCTTTCAGGGACTTGATTTAGTCTGTCTTCTTAATAAAAACACCCCAATATGGTTAAACCTATGGTTCGGCTCTTTAGATCATTGAAGCACGCAAGTTATCCCACCCGCTCCAGTATTAGATAATAGAACTACGTAAAGGCATACAACTCCGTTGGGAATTGCAAACTACACAAACAAGAAACTTCAGACCGTTTTATGAAACAAAAATATAAAGAATGAAGATATATATTACCATCTTTTAATTCAGAATTTCAGGAGTGCAGGATTTACCTGATCTGAAACTTAGATTGTTCTGGAATGAGAAGCAGTCCTTCCTAAAACTACACAGTAGGGAAATGGTCCAAAATCAAATAAGAAACATGAAAGCTATACATACAAAAATATGGCAACTATCACGAAGCTGTAAATTTTAAGTTGATGATGTGGACCTCAAATGTATATTTCCTTACCGATAAAGATGTGTAATATCGAATGCAAAACAGGGAAAGTACTTGTAACCTTACGGATTTATGTAACGATGATCGTCGAATTGTTTCATTAGTTAACATGAGCTAACAACCATTAGTTACATTTCCTGCAAGTTGTACAAATAAATTATTGGTTCGTTCACTCTGCGACAAGTGTCCTCTCAAGAACATGGTACAGTTGTACTTAAGCTTTTACATTTCGACGTTGTTATCTAAACTACCATCAGCTGACATCTGGCGCTTACACAAAAAAGATTGCTAACATCATAATAGAGTACGGCATATCTAGTTGTTCAGAGAATTTGACTTGTTCAGATGGATATCTAACAGTTTTTTATAAAACCTACATTCATTTACAATATTGGGTTTGCCAAGTAATACACACTTTCAAAATTTTTGAACTTTCCTTTTAGGTCAGCCTAACATCAACTTTATTTTTCTTATCGACGCCAATGTCCTTGATTTCTTCTAATGCTGATGGTTAATCTGTGTCCTTGCCACTCACCTGCTTCATTCACTTGTTTGCGTGCATCCTACTTTATTTTAAAGCGCTTTTTCCATATATTTCCTATCTCCTTTTCATCGACTCTTATTTTTCCGCTTGCTTCTTTTATGCCGGTTACTTTATTGTTTTAGTTTTCATTGTTCTTTTAATTTATTTTTCATCCACTTTTAGTTTGCTATTTTTATTACTTTGGTAACTTGTTTCTTTTCATGGTATCTCTTTTAGTAGGTAGTATGTTTATTTATTACTCCATTAATAAAGAGGCACGAGTTGAAATGAAACAAGTGCTTATGTTTTAATAGCATCGTAATAAATAACTCCCATTAGGTATCCATGTTAACACAGATTTACTTATAAAATTGTATAGGTTACGTCCATTAATTTTACTGCACCAATTCCAATTTTTAGTGCAAGGACACTTTTTATTATATCCCATTTCCGAATTAAACATTAAATTCCTAGAAACTCCAAATTTATACCACATTAACTGTATCAAGGTGAGAGACAAATGTTAATTTATGCTAATGATTAGGTGTTGTTAAAATATTTCACACTAACGAACGATATTAAGGACAAAATTTCCGTAAAAGTTGGGTATTGTTCTATTTTTTTCAGTCGGCTACTTACGTAAGACAAGGAGGCTGTTACTCACAAAATAGTGTTCTGCTTTGTTGCTAAAATACTTCATCATAATAAGGTTCTCAGTCAGAAGACTGGTTGGACGCGTACCTCCATCCTTTTCTATCCTGAGCTAACCTACGCATTTACCTAAAAGTAGACCATCCTACACCCCTAACTATTTGAGAGCAGTAGTATAATCTAGGCCCACCCCTACCACTTTTTATTCCTATCTCTGATGCTAGTATGTCGCGAACTATTCCTTCGTGTCTTAGAAGGTGTCCTACTATCCTATCTCTCCTATTCTTTATTGGCTTCCATACCTTTCGTTTTTCCACAACTCTTTCTAATACCTTCCTATTGCTAACCTTCACAATTTCTGCCTGTTGCTTTATTGTTTTTTAAACTTTCTATTGCTAGCTCAAACTCTTCCCGTATTATGGGACAGCCTAGGTTAATGCTCTCTACACTGATTTCCTTTTCTAATGTATCTCCTAGTTCCTGTCATGCATATAAGTTTCCCAAATATTCCTTCCACCTATCTGCCTTTTCCTCTCTTCCGATTAGGATGTCACCTGCCTCGTTTCTAAAGTTCTTGCTGCTAGATCCAATTTCTCTAAAATTTCTCCTAATTATTTTATAACCTTCGACAGTTTTTCCTACTTCGAACTTATGTTCCACTTCTTTGCATTAATCCACTGTTCTTTTGCTTTCCTACATTTCCGAATAATTTCCTACTTGACAGCTTTATACCTTTGTTTCCCACCTTAATCTAGCCTATTTTTATATTTACGTCTCTCATCTATTAGAGTCATAATATCCCTTCTTATCCAGGGCTTTCTACTTTCACTCTGTTTGTGACCCTATCATTCCTAATAACTAATCCAAAGTGATCGATTATTATATCTTCTCTCCATGTACCTACAACTGCATTAAAGTCTCCTACAACTATTAAATTTTGATGTCCCTTCACAGACTCTAGCACATACTCGTATTCGATATCGCTATAAACTGCCTTTATAGCCTCATCACTCAATTTATTAGATGTGGGCATTTATGTACTATTACCGTCTTTACAGATTTCGAATTTAACTTAACCAAAACTACCCTGTCACTTTTCTGTAAGAAATTTTCTACGTTCTGCCCTATTTTCTTCTTCATAACAATTCCTACTCCCGAATTTCCACCTATAGACCCTGTGTGTATTACTCTAAAATATTTACTTGAGCAATAGGTACTCTCTTCTTATCCCATGTATAGCAGTTCCGTGATTTTTAAAAAGGAAATGCTCTGGTATATATTCAACAAGTGATTTAAGGCAATTCAAGCGTTATCCTTTTCATTTAAAATCACGTTTTAATACAGATATCAACTTCATCATAAAATATAACCGGGTTATGGGTAGTTAAACTGTAATATAAACTTTGTGCCACATAAATAAACAAGTAAACACATATTTATTGTCGTCCAAGTAGATCTTAAACTTTCCTTACATTTTCACCGTTAAACTTTCTTGTATTGAACCAAATCGGGAGTGAAATTGTAATGGATATTCGAACAGGAATAGTTTTAATTTTATTTATATGAACTGCTAGTTTGATAGAAACTTTAGAAGAGGAAATAAAAGTCACGTAGAGTTACCAGGAAGCCGTAGATTTTTAATACAATATACAGTGTTATTCACTTTCGGGAGCCACCATTAGCACCTCGCTTACTTTCAAAGATAGCCTTAGAAATTATAGTAAGCATTTTTTTTGTTTTTTCTGACTAAGTTGTATGAATACATAGCGTAAAACTTAGTAAATATTGAATTCAGTGAAAAATACTGCGCCTCTTTCAGGATCTGGATCTGAGCCATTTTTCAAAAATTGAAAAAGCCTCCATTCTGCAGTGAATGTATTTAGTTACCATCGCAGCCTTCTGATTATCACCAATATTTTATATTTTCTGTAGAAATTACGTCATCGTTATGCTATCTGACTCCTAAAATGATCTGTCAAACGTCAAAATACTAAATATGGGAAATTGGGTTTTTCGACGAAAAACAGTTTTACAAGAACTGTGCATTTGGCATTTTAAGTTCATTTTCCCAGTCACCAAAGGGATAGAATAGAATTCAGTGATTCCCCTTAACCTGCCGGTGAGCCTTAAATTACATGGCAGCCTCGACATCATTATCGTCTTTGGTAGTGTGTGCGTTGTCAGGCAGGTCTGACCATGACAACGAGAGCCCCTTGTTGAACAACGCAGTTAGAATTGATGCTGGTTGTCGGTGCTTTAGTTGTAAGAACCGGTGATAAGATGGTAAAGATTTTCCATCCCCGATTTGTAGGATTTAGTGCATTCGCTTGAGATATTCGAATTTGATGAAACATGCGATAGCAGTGCCGACTTGCAGCAGCAGAAGTCGCGGGTTTGTTGGGTATTAAGAATCTCCAGTTATAGAAACTTTCTTCGTCAAGGGGAGCTTTGTATAAAACGAGAATAAATCGCCAGACTCGTTTCTTGGGTTGGTAACAATCGTCAGGATATGTTGCCAATCCTTTCTTCTGTTGAGAATCTTTGCAATTCTTCAAAATTTTCCTTCCGAACTTTCAACGACTGCAAATGTTTATAAATGTTCGCTTGGACTATACTTAGCCTATACTGTACTTAGTTTCAAAACTAAGGATTTTTGAATTAATAAAACCTATTCTACCGGGAAGTGGAAAATAAGTTCGAAATAGGAAAGACTGATGAAGCATATAAAATAATTAGGAGAAATTTTAGAGAAATTGGATCTAGTACCAAAAGCATTAGGAATGAGGCAGGAGATATCCTAATCGAAAGCGGGGAGAAGGCAGATAGGTGGAAAGAATATTTAGGAAACTTATATGCGGGACAGGAAGTGCAAGATATATTAGAAAGTGAAAGCAGTGTAGAAGGGGATAACCTAGGGAGTCCTATAATGAGAGAAGAGTTTGAGCTAGCACTAAAAAGTTTAAGGAATATTAAAGCACCAGGTATAGATGGCTTGCAGGCAGAAATCTTAAAGTGCGCAGGTCAAGAGGTAATAGATCGTTTATTTAAATTAGTTAGTCGCATATACCTGACAGGCGAGATTCCAGAGGATTACAAACTGAACATCATGGTAGCTTTGCCAAAAAGGAAAGGCGCTGATAGATGCGAAAATTTTAGAACTATCAGTTTAACTTCCCATGCGTCAAAAATTTTAACTAGAATTGTGCAAAGAAGGATGGAGAAAAAGGCGGAAGAAATATTAGGAGAAGATCAGTTCGGATTTAGACGAAATAGAGGAACGCGCGAGGCCATTCTAGCTTTACGAGTAATTATAGAAAAAACGATAGAAAAGAGAAAGAGCATATATATAGGATTTGTAGATTTAGAAAAAGCCTTCGACAACGTAAAATGGGGGAAGATGTTCGAAGTGCTGAGAAAGGTAGGGATGAAATACAGGGACAGAAGAATAATACATAATCTCTACAAAAAGCAAAAGGCAGTTATAGAATGTGAGCAGGAACGAAGGGAAGTAGATATCCGGAAGGGAGTGAGACAGGGATGTGCATTGTCACCTCTAGTTTTCAACTTATATATTGAAGATGCGATTAGTATTGTTAAGGAAAGAACAGCCTCAGGGATCAATGTACAGGGCCAAACTATTAACATGCTCAGATTTGCGGATGATATAGCAGTGTTAGCATCTAGCAAAGAAGAATTAGGAGCGGCTTTGAATGAAATGGAAGCAGTTTTGACACAGGGCTACGGCATGAAAATTAATAAAAAGAAAACTAAAATTTTGGTATGTAGATGGAGTGAAAATAGAACTAAAATTGAAATACGAATAGGAAATGAGAAGATAGAGGAGGTCGCGGATTTCTGCTACTTAGGAAGTAAAATAACCCAAGACGGTAGGAGCACTAAAGATATAAAACAAAGAATGGCGCAGGGACGAGTTGCGTTTAACAAAAAGAAACAACTGTTATGTTCGAGAACGGTTAATATAGAGACTAGGAAGAGACTCTTAAAGTCGTATGTATGGAGTACGGCATTATACGGGTGCGAAACTTGGACAATAGGAGAAGCGGATAGAAAAAGAGTAGAAGCGTTTGAACTGTGGTGTTACAGACGCATGATGAAGATACCGTGGATAGATAAGGTTAGCAATAGGGAAGTATTAGAAAGAGTTGGGGAAAGGCGAAAGGTATGGAAAACAATAAAGAGTAGGAGAGATAGGATGGTAGGACACCTTCTAAGACACGAAGGAATAGTTCGCGACATACTAGAATCAGAGATAGGAATAAAAAGAGGTAGGTAGGACTACTGCTCTCAAATAGTTAGGGATGTAGGATGTTCTACTTTTAGGGAAATGCGTAGGTTAGCTCAGGATAGAAAAGAATGGAGGTACGCGTCCAACCAGTCTTCGGACTGAGAACCTTATGATGATGACCGGGAATATAACATATATTTAAAAAATATGATTTTTTAACTTTTCCGGCTGCTTCTGCTTTGTGTGGTATTTTCTAATTTTTAGTGTTGCGATTTTCAGTCAGCCAATCTGTCATTGCTCATTTTACTCAATTACAAGAGATTTAATTTTCAAAGTTCATCCAAATCTGCCAAAATCTTCAAAATTTCTTGAAGTTTATATGAGAAACAAGAAAGACATGAAAGGCATTTGCAGCAAAACAGTGATTGTATTAAAAATAAATTACAAATCCAAGATTTTCTTAGAAAACAATTACGCTCTCAGCTGAAACCAAAGTGAATAAGAGAAGTGCCTCCACTCCGTGCGGATACTGAGCTACGCAAATGTAATGTTTCTAGGCGACTGGAGTGGGGGAACTGGGCCGAGCGTCCGCGCGATTATACCGATGTCGAATGTATTGTGTATGATGCATTGATTTCATTACATTACCAAAAAATGGATTTATAGTGAAAAAGATACACGTTTGACGGTGGTCAACATAGACAGGTTAACCACTTATGTAAAATTATAGAAATTCCTCGGTTTCAACAAAAAGCGGTCAACTTATACGTCAATATTCACATAGGATTCACTGTATTTCAATTATTTAAAGTCAGGCCGTAAAGTAAATTCAGCAGCTCTTACAAAAGTCATATTTATTTTGAATATAATCTTGACAATTTCTTATTTTCTCAGTTCTGTTTTTTGAGGCCTGCATTTTGCTGCTTAGAATAAAATTGCATTCTTAACAATATGTAATTATGACCCAATGACGCCAACACATATTGATTCGTGAGATTTACATTCATATTTTAAAGTACCTACTACAGTTACTTTTACTTAAGAAATCATATAGTTAGGTCGTAAGCATCTCTGGTATCAATATGCTTGGGAAAAAACGTTCTAGTTTTCTTAATAAACAATATGTAAGAACTGGGATGCCCAAGTTAGTGTTCCCCTTGTTAAAGTGACTTCGTCTGAAATATTTTCGGGGTCCAACTGGTTGTTTTCAAGCTAAGATAAGCATGTAATACAATTGGTAATTGATGACAGATTTTACAAATAATCCAGCCAGGTAAAATAAATAACAGAATCAATTATTACTTCCTTATAGCACCAACTTTGTTTTGCAGTACCCGCTTTAATTAAATTTTGTTTCTATTTGTTTCCTTCGAATCAAAATGTTTTTCAAAAACGGAGCTCTATCGAGCAATTGCCCGAGGCCATTTAGCTGCTAATTTTGCTTGTTTTGAAATGGAGAAAAATGCTGTTTTTCCGTACGAAATTATATTTTGGGATACAGCATTTACGCCCCTTTATTCACTTTAACCAGAGTACTTCCTGAACGCTAAAACGATATGTATTATTGCATATGGCCAAGCGGTACGCCCGAACGAATGGCCCAGTTTGCTGCACACGGCACCAATGCCAGTATTACAGTTGCGTAGCCCGCTCTTCTGCTGCAACAGCTATCAAGTGGAGACACTTCTCTTATTCACTTTGGCTGAAACTAAGGTACTAAGGTACTCAAGTAAATAAATACGCAGCAATTAAATATATACAACGTGTCCAAGATAAAGATGTCTATCATGGCGATTTCGACAATGGTAATAGATACAGATTTGGTTAAATGGGGAAAAAGTTGCGTAAATAAAAAGACATTATTTTGCAAGCGAAAAAATTTCAAAAATTTTTTTGGTTTTCAAGAAATCAAAAAACTGAATATTTCGATTTTCTTTTACATTTTTTTCTGATGTTATTGTCATAGCTAGAACGAAAAACAGAGCATTTCCTCACAGCAACTTTTTGCAGACTATCTCAAGGAAATATCAGTTTTGTCGCCCGACGTTTCGTTCTCAAAAAATCATAATCAACTTCATTTTTTTTAAATACGGTCTTGTTCTTCCGAATACCTATTTCTGAGCTATTTCTAAAGTATTTTTAAATCTACGTACACTTGATACATTGTAACAGTTTAATTCCGTTTATAACTAATTTTGGCAGTCTAAATTGTTTTGTGAAAATTTTAAATACGGCCCACAAGAAGTGTTCGAACAAATTTCCATTTCTTTCTAAACATAACTAGCATCTTGCGTAGAACTTAAAACTGTACAATTATAAACGGAATTAAACTGTCACAAGTGATGTATCAGTGTACTTAGATTTAAAAATACTTTAAAAAGGACATTCAAAAAACACGGCCGTATTTAAAAAAATTAAGTTGATGATGGTTTTTTGAGAACGAAACGTCGGGCGGGAAAACTGATATTTCCTGTAAAAAGTTGCTGGGACGAAGTGCTCTTTTTTTGTTCTACCCATGACAGTAACATCAGAAAAAAAGTAATAGAAAATCGAAATATTCCGTTTTTTTGAGATTTCTTGAAAACCAAAAAAATTATTGAAATTTTTTCGTCTGCAAAATAATGTCCTTTTACTTACGCAACTTTTTCCCCCATTTAACCAAATCTGTATCTATTGCCATTGTCGAAATCGCCATGATAGACACCTTTATCTTGGACACGTTGTACACCGTGCAGAGTTCTTTAGCATCGAATTTGACTGCTTAGACTACTCAAGTAAATAAATACGCAGCAATTAAATATATACACCGTTTATTGTCAAAAAGTAACTTAAAATAAAAATATATTATTTAATTTAATAATACTACATTATATAAAATAACAAAGGACACATTTATTATTTACACAGTTGGTACTAACAAAATACCGAGCATAATCATGGGTCAATAATAATTCTGTTTACAACACTCAAGGGCGTCTCCATTCAACCTGCAAAACATTAAGCGCCTCTGAGTGTCGAAAGCAACAACACACGCATTCAAATCGAGTTCGTGAAAAGTGAAAATCTACACCACTTCTACTGCAAAAATACCGCTATCGAATACCGTACACATAATATTACACAACCGAGGCGTGACTGAGGTAATCCGATACCTTTAGCACGTACTCGGAGTACTTTCACTGTATAGGGGCCGCAGTCTGCGATGGAATCCATGGTCTAATTATAACCAACCTGCGTTAAAGTGAAGTGACATAATTGCAAGCTCACGCCGTACTTCCTTCGCTAAAACTTCCTAGTATAGAGAAACAAGTTTATTGCCAATGGGTCGGGGTACTGAAATCCAGCCGCGGTGGTCTCAGTTTATGAGTTGATCTAGATAGTGATCTGAAGTAAGGAGCTGCATAGCACAACATTGCTTCATAGGAACGACTTTTACACCAAAAAGAAAAGTTGTAAACATGCGTTCGATGCAGGAAATTTGTGAAATGCGATTGAGTTAGTAAAATGAGATACATAGGTTTACATATCAAAAGGAACAAATTAACTGATTGGCAGGAGCTGACGTGACTGCTTCAAGTACCTACCAAAAATGAGGTAAATGGTCGCCAACTTTACGAGGACAATTTACGCCATAGTCTTTGATACTGGACGTTAAGACCACCTACGAAAACATCTCGGAGAAATGGCTACCCCATTAAAAAGATAAATTCATTATCTTCAATATTTGTATTTTATATAAGAATTCCGCCAAAGCATACCAAGAAAAAAATTATTTTTTTGGATAGGTAATTATAAGGAGGATGGGTAGAGAAATTCATGATCCTGGGCAAAAGAAGATGAGGAAGATGCACGAACAGTTCATAGACCTAATAGCAACCTTGACATTCCCGACAGTAACTGAAATGATAAAGCAGAAAATTAAAAATGATGGACAGCTTTATCTGCACGAGCCATGTGACGTTCGGACACAATCAATGACAAAGAAAAAGAAGAATAAGGAGAAGAAGAAGAGAAAAATAAGAAGACCTATTTGAGGGACTCTAATAAAATCTGAAGGAGTTTTGCAGGAAACTCTTTCTAATTAAAACCTCACGAAAGGAAGGAACAACAAAGCGAATTACTTTTTGTGACTTTTGTAGCTCTTATACATGAAGTGTTGGCTTTTGAAGAAGACTCCGACATTAAAGCCGAAACGTTAACTTTTATCGACAACGCGACTGTCAACTTGTAATCCGAAATCAATCATTTTAAGGAGTGAAACCAAGACTGGAAATGGTGAAGTAAATTGACCATAAAATGAGGTAGGAAATGAAACGTTAGGGATGAAAACCGAAAAATGACATATGGGCAACTTTAGTCCCAGTAGCGGAAGTTTCAAGAAGAAAAATGTTTCTTGTAGCAAATAAATTATTCTGCTAAAGGCTATACTGTTATCGCCTTTCTCCTCTGTATTTGTAATTTGTTAATGATTTTGTTCCGGGTGATATTCATTTGTTCATTCTATCCATACTCTGTTTAGCATCTCAACACCACCACACGGCTTCTAGGAGTAATTTGGAAATTTAATTCAACAACTTACATCAATTAGTTGTTAATTATTTCCTGAATACATTGGAATAACTAACATTAATGAAAAATAAGTTCAGCACGTACGTAAGCAAGGATCTCCATCATGGAAAATTTACGAAAGATTTATGGTAATTTTGAATGATGGTCTAATTAATAAAAATTACTTGTTGCTATTAATAATTTCACGTACCTATCTGATCTAACATATTACTTTTCAGTATTTGAACCAATATTGTGCAATGCAGACCTCTTCAGTTACATTTTCAAAGAGAATTTTGGCAATTACGAGACCACTACTTCAATTTTGCATCGTACTGTCCGTTAAAATAGACTCGATTGTCTACGTCAAGTAAACCAATTGATTAGTTATAAATAAGTGCTCACTTCCTCAATAACAAACGTAGAAAGCAAGTCTTTACACAACTTAAAACTGTATATTGTGCCCCCTCAAGAACGAATCTATTTGCCCTCCAGATAAACCAGTCGCTTGATGTTGAACAGAAGGTTGCAAATAATAATATGACTGAGGCGTGCTTTGCTGCGGTAGCTGCTGCTGTCTCGCTCTTTGCTGTTGAGCATACAACTGCGCTGAATTTTGGAACTGAAGTTCAGCTTGCTGCTGTTGGTACAATGCTTGATTGTTTACTTCTGGCCTAGCTTGTCTATAAAGAGGACTTTGTTGTTGTAATTGTCTCAAATTCACCAACTGCCTTTGACTTTGAGGTTGATGAACATAAGGTTGAATTCTTTGATTCAAAGTAAATTGTCCCTCTGTTTGAGGAAGTGTTTGATACAACTGATTGTTGTATTGTCCGGTAGCTGGGTCGTAAACTAACGCAGATGAATAAATTTGACCTCCTGGCGTTTGGGAAATTCCTGCAGAGGGTGTAGCAGGCTGGCTGATTCTTGGAGTAGTCTTCAAAAGAGTACTAGGTGTAGGGGATACAATATTATTTTCCTGCTGAAATTTCTGGAACTCGGCGTCGAAATCAATTTGTCCAGTGCTTTCACGAGTCAACGGAGATATCGTGGAAGAAGCATATGGTGCTCTAGAAGGAGTAGCGAATTGTTTGGTGTATAAAATACTTGGTTTGGGTGTCACGGCAACTTGAAGAAGTTGTGGTCGGTAGGTTGTAGCTGGCAGTTCTGTGCGTGGTGTAGATGGTGAAGGTGGTCTTGGTGTTATGGTCACGCTGTTCTTGTAGAGAATGGAGGATGGCGTTGTGGCCGTGGAGAGATATGTTGGTCTTTGGTAAAGTTGCACTTGATCTTCGGACTCCGCTTGGGAGATGTACTGAGCTCGAGGTATGTAAGGCCTTGAACGGATTGGCTGAAAAATATGACATCTTATTATAGAAAGATCGTATTAAGCGCGTTACAACGACAATAAGTTGAAAAAATATACAGGGTGGCCCGAAATTTGCGTGCAATATTTTACCAGCGTGTTCTGTGGTCAAAAATAAGACAAAAAGTTCCTATAAGCGTATACCGAAATATGGTTCGCAAGTGAGCTATAGCTTTCTAAAAGAGAAGGCCTGAGGCAAACGTATGACTTATTGACCATCCTTCTCAAAAAAGCATTAAGCCATATTTAATTACACGTGCACCGTTGACCACTTGGATAGAATTCAGTTCCACAAAGTTATTTGCTATATTTTGACCCCTTCCCTTTATCTCAATACATTTTTGAAAACACAAAAATATTTGTAGGTACAAAAATGTACCTAGTAAGTATTTTGGATCCGCCGTCATAATTTCGATTTCATGAAACAATTGAATGTTGTGTACAGAAGTTATGGGATAAATGCGTGACTTTATTTAATGGAACACCCTGTATATTATTGCACATCTGTGCAGAGATTTTCTTCTTATTTCAGTTATATATGGTTTGGTTATACCATTTTCTATGGCACTTACAATGAATTCTAGTTTTGTATAATAGTGTATTAATTTCTTTCAAAATTTGGTGCGGAAGTTGATAAATATTACCGACTTTATTTTTAAGTCAACTCCAAGGAAATGTAATAAAGACGTTAAATCAGGAATGTAAGATAAGGAAATCAAGATATATCCAATAAACTAGTATACCTACGTTTTATTTAGATTTCTCGTTTTATTTACATTTCTTCTTGTCAAAAGTGTGCCATATTTTTATAATTATTTCTATTAGTCCAGGAAAATTAGGTTTTATTAAACCAAAAATTCTTAAAGTTTTGTAACTTGGCAGGAACATTGTCGAAGACCGCATGAACAAAATAAAGAAATTGTCTCAGATATCGTGCTACGCTCATCACTTAAAATTGGGAAAACCACCCCCAAATTCGATCCAGCTTATTTATCTGCCGAATCGTTCAATTTTCGATAAATACGTTGGTATGAAAAATGTTCGCAATTAAATTTACATCAAAAAATGTTCTATTCATTTTTCGCGTGCGGTGAAAAATTTTCGCGCAAGAGCTGCTCGAAGACGAGTGCAAATCGGAGCGCGTTGCTAAATGTGTGCGATTTACACCGAACTACCAATTTTACGCAAAAATCAAAAAGACAAATTGTTCAACGGTAAATTGTCTATGGAATACGTTCAAGTATTTTTCATTATTACATTTTGCGCTATTTTTTACATTTTTACGAGAACCGTGCAGTTGCATTTCAAACTTATTTCCGCACAATTCTTGAAGCAGAGTTGAGAGCGGGTCTTTTAAGTGGTTTCCCCTACAGGCCTAATCCACTGGTGTACCACAGTTTAGTGTATTCCATTACAAGTCAGCATCGACGTCATCATCATCTTCAGTAGTGTGTGCACTGTCAGCAGCTAGGTAGGCCTGGCCTTGCCAATGGAAGCACGTAATGCAGACTAGCTTCTGCACATTGCATCTTTTTCCACATCCTAATTGGCAGCTGTAAGAAATCATAGTTAGAATTGATGCTGGGGCTTCACTTGTCAGAATCGATGTTAAGATGTTACTGATTTTTCTATCCTCACTCTGTAGGATTTAGTGCATTGTCTTGCCATTTTGAATCTGAAGAAATACGCAATAGGAGTGCTGACGTATAGCAGAAGAAGTAGGGGTAGTTTAGACAATAGAACAAGTTTATTGAAAGCTAAAAATCTGATGTTGTCAAGACTTCCATCGGCAAGCGGAACTTTGTATAAAGCGAGAATAAGTTGCTCTTCAGCATTTGAAATTTCGGCATTATTCCTGTTTGCTAAAAAACAGGGTGCGTGGTCGCCACACGCAGTAGAAGTGAAACTTCAACGTTATTAGAGGAATGAACTGACGCTTCCCTGAGAGAATCAACGCGAAGCATGAGGCAAAGCGTCGCTAAAGAGTGGGGCGGCGTTACGAGAAATGAAACGCTGTGGTCTCGCTTCACTGACGCTTGCCTGAGAGAAAGAGCACGAAGCATGAGTGAGCTCACATTTTCGCTAACAAACCGTGCGCGGCTCTTCGCGGCTCCTCTGGCTGACCTCAGTTGGCGTTCGATATTCCCTTTCTCCTCTGCCCGTCTTCTCAGACTCAACAGCATTCCTATGGCGCGTTACATCAAATTCAAACATTGCAAGACAATTTGTTATCTCCACCAGAGTGGGGATGGAAAAAGGTCGGTAACATCTTACCACCGATTCTTACAATAAATTGGATTACCAGCCTCAGCATCAGTTCTAACTCTGGTTTCATGCAGGTATAAATTAGGATATGTAAAGAGACGAGGACGTGCAAAACCTGGTCTACGTTGTTCAGAAATTTGTGCCCATTGCCATGGCTAGGCCTGCCCAAAAGCTGAGTGCACGCAGTATCGAAACGATCAGGATTTTTTTTGTATTTAAATACACCGATTTGTGGAGCACCAGCGGATTAGGCCTATAGGGTAAACTGCTTAAAAGAACGGGCCGTCAACTCTAACTCAAGTGACTTGTGAAAATCAGTTTGAAATGTGATGTGCAAAGTTCTCGTATAAATGTTAAAAATTCAGAGAAAGATGTTAAAAAGAAAGAGTCATGGACGTATTCCGTAGACAATTTCTCTCAACAATTTAGGTCGTCTTGATTCTTGCGTAAAATTAGTGGAGTAAATCTCACATAACAGTCGTATTTATTTTTCACCGCACTCAAAAATGAATAGAACATTTTTTGTTGCAAATTTAATTGGAAACATTTTTATGCAGCATATATTTATCGAAAACTGAACGATTCAGGAGATAAATAAGTTGGATGGAATTTGTTGTTTTATTCCTAACGTGTTCAGTTACACACCTGCCAAGTTTCAAAACTTTTGGGTTAATATTGCGATTTCGTGTTTCATTTTCCTGGACTATAATGGTAAGAAGGAATTCTTCTGCATTCTACACGTTTCTATGAACGAATGGCTGTTTTATCATATTTCTTTTAAACAAGACATGATCACTTTTTGGAGCAGAAATCTAAAGTTTGCAGGAATTATTCCCCCAAAAAAACCCGATGAAATATGCAGTTACTATCGATTTGAAAGAACTCTAAAGCAAGTGTTGGTAAACACCAAATGAAAAGTCATGACCTGCATTTAATATGTTCTTGAGCTGTTTGTTGTTTGAAATTCATGTTTCAAGTTCAAGTCCTAAATTGTTTATGCTACTGAATTTTTTGCTCTAGTTTTTCAGATACTCAACCGGTATTGTGTATATTCAAATATAGATAATCTTGCTATGCGTTCGCTGAGCCTTACAGAATGTCAAAAACGACGGTGTAGTGGAGCTGTATATTATTAAAATTTGGGGTGCTGAATTGTCTGACCTTATCGAAATGCGTAGAAGTAGGACTTCTGTATTTTCTGTGTCTAAATGAAGATACACATTTTAGAGTTCATCTGGCTCAGAAAAATCACGTTCTTTATTTAAAATTCCATTTGCATTATAGTGGCTCCAACACAAAGTCTCAGGATACCGTTAAGTAACCCTCTTTCATAAGAATTTTCGTTGCATCACAATTAAAATTAAAGTAAAAATGTCCACAGCTAGCAATAATTGGTCTGAAATAATTAATTAATTTGGAATGCTTATGCGCCTTACTATCAGAAAAGAAATACTGATTCGCCGCATTCCTCGAATTTTGCAACTTTTCAATTTTACGTAGTTTTATGTAATTTCGCCATTATTTAAACAACAATAGTATGAAAACAATGCAAATTACTGCATATCGGTGAACCTACAAAGAACAGATCTCCCAAGAGATTCAATTAGACTTTCTTATTTAATAAGCATATGCAAATTAAAAAAAACTGATATACACATCATGAATATGAAGTCTCACATGCGAAACTTGTGCAATGTTCCTTGAAAACCTGTAGATACATAGGAAATAACAAAGTAATTTCCGTTACATGCACTCAAAGAATCCCGTTTTTTGTATGCCTGAATGCCTGTACAAAATTGGTGGGATTTTTGACTTGTTAGCATTAACTCGTTATAAATGTTACATTTGAAGGTATTCAATATGTCTGCAATATTAATTAGAATAATAGATAGACAACGGGCATGTAGTTAAACAACGGCAATTACATCCACTTCACCGTGAAAAATATGAACAAACACCGAGTTGGAAATCTAACCTTCCACTGGTCGAGAGGACCTCTCGGAGAGGTTTCTCTAACCAACTAAGCTATCAGCACTGCACAAAATTACGTGCGACACTTCCCTCGCTCGCGCGTCTAACACGATAAAAAATGCCCCCTTCGAGCAGCGACTCTAAGCCCAACGGATTAGTAGCCCCATGCAGTATCGTCCAACCACGGAACCACTGAAAATCTTATCCAGCCAGATGATATTTAAATACAAGTAATACTAATGTTTGTATAGTCATGAAACACTGCAGCTATTTTTAACTACATTAACCATTAAATAGAAGGTACTCAGCTATTTACACTTACAGCTGAAGTACGGTCAGTAATCATAGTCTATAGGACACTTCTTGCTTGTAGAACAATGAAAACAAAGTGATGAAACAACTGCATACTATAAATATCGTAAGGTGGTTATTTTTCATTTGTAACATGTTGGAGGAAAACAAAAACAAATGCTTCCCGCAACCCCCTGACCCAAACTAGTACTCCCAGTACTCCCAGCGTCTGAGATGATGCTGGCCGCTGATAACCCCGGGCTACCTGGAGCGTAGCAAATAAGTAGCAGACAGCTAAGAAGGTTCAATACGGAGAAGGGTTGACGCCTGCTGCTGAAGGTTGGATTAAAGAATCGCAATTATTCGGTGTTTATCTTGCCTGTAATCGGATGTGTCGGGAGTGGAAGGTCTAACCCGGAAACCGGAGGTCTCTGGTGGAGGACAGGCTACTTATCAGAGACGCATGAGCTAGTGACGTTCGACAACGGGCATGCACCCCAGTGCTGCCACGACAATTCCCGACAGAAACGCTGACACTAGGGCATCTCGGAGCTACCACGTATACTCCGTAAAACCAGAAATAAATCAGACAAGCCATTAGCGACCAATCATGATACCGCAAGAATCGCATTAATTTTTCTGTAAATATCCTAGGTATTGTACATACCGTATAAACCTTAAATTGTACATACATAGTAACAGAACTTTTAATTTGTTCATGTTTTATTATTTGTCGCCGTTCAGCAATAAAGAGAGAACCCGTCCTTCTTCGACTAAAAGCTAAGCGTTTATCGACGACTAGACCGCATCCAGGTGCTACGAAAGAAATCGTTCATAAGAGAACGACGTGGCTTGCACAAGTATACAGTAGTAACATAACGTGGTACCGAAGGATATAGCTGCATATTTAGGTGTGGGTACCGCTAAGCATCGTTGTAAACTTTTAAAGGTACGTTTTCCAAGGCGCGTCTATCGCACAGCGATAATCGTAAAGCGATGATCCTAAATTATCATTGCTGACATTGATCGAATGTGTATTTTCCTACAAGCGATTTTGACAATTGTTTAACTGTCAGTTTACTGTTGGTTAGTACCCAGTCATGAACTTAAGTAAAAAAAGTCGAATAGTGCTTGCATATTATTTGCTAAGTGAAGAAGAACAAGATGATGATTTCATTAATCATTATGATGAAAACATTTCATCCGAGAATAGAAATGCACCAGATATATATGTAGAACTAGGAATGAGGAAGGTTGTTTCCAACAATTAATTCAAAACTATGATGTTTTCACTTGCTCAGTCAACTTTTCATCTTCTTCAGCCGAGAAATGTAATAGGACTTTTCATTATAAAAAAATGCTGAGGCGCATGCGCGAACGCGCCATGACAATTTCGGACGAATGTCAGTCTTGCATCAATATCCCCTAGAGGGGCAGGCGGTATTGCTTGTTTGATAGTGTTTATTAATTCTTTGGTAAAATTTTACTTCAAACGTGCAAAATTAGTAATAGTTCGGAACTAAAACAGTATGGGGCATCCAAGCATTGTGCTTTTGGTGACTGCCAAGGTGATAGCAGTGCGGGAAGACCAAGTTATCGCTTGGGATTACGATTTTATCCATTTCCTAAACCCTGCCTAATACTGGCAAAAATCGAAGTTAATAACTAGGTTGGTGACCATGTGAGGAAGTGAGGATTAGTTCCACCTATATAAATGATGTTGCTTGGATAAAAATGTGTAAGATGCAAGATTCGAAATGGAAAAGTTTATTGAACGTTTCCAGGTTTTATGTCATTATTTGTTAGGTCTTTAAAATAAGAATTACTCGTAGTTACATACATACATTTCAGAAAAATACGCACCTGTACCTATATTAGATCCTTTATCTCCGTTTTCTTTTAAAAAATTGATTAATTTTCAGGGCTATATTAAAAACCTACATGATTGAAGTATCTTGGTTAACATTACCGTATTTCAAGCAAGAGCCAGGAGCCAGGCACGCCTTCGGGATTCAGTCTCACAATTTTACGAGGGATATCACTTGGAACTAACATTTGTAATAAGTTTCCGTCTTTCAAACAAATGCTTACGAATATTCCACACGAAGTTTATAACGCCTGACAGCTGACAGTGACACTCGTCCGAAAATCTAAGAACAGCTGATTGTCAGCACATGCGCACTAACGAACACAGAACGAAATGAAAAGGTCTATTTTGAAGTTTGCGAATACATTATGAAAACAAGTATGTACGTCCCGTCCAGACTTGCGATATACGTGGCGACTGCGATTTTTATTGCTCTGAGACCAGGCGACTATAGCAGCTCGGCGATAATCGCTAGCGACTGTGGCGGTCATAGCGTGTTGGAAAACGGATACACACAAATTACCTTCAAGTAGTGTATCGCGATAATCGCTAAACGATGATCGCTGAGCGATTATCGCTGCAGTCGCGCCTTGGAAAACGTACCTTAATCCTTGTACAATTTGATGTCTTAGAACTGGAGGCTTTTAAGGGAAGTTTAGTTTTTCTTTTGAAACGTCGAGGTTAACTTTATATTTAAATTTTATTAATTTTGTGAATTTATTGGCAAAATAAACTTATGTAAATAGTCAACGTTTCGACCCTGGGTAGCGTCTCTGTCAAGATTTCTCATGGCGAATGTGCGCGATGTTGATAGCCCCACAAGCGGAAGATCTGCAGATAGCTCCCAATCGGCAATTGTTCATACGTTGTCTATCTATTATTCTAACTTCTTAGAATTAACAATTAATAATACAATTTTACCTGCACGGGTTGCGGCCTTAGCACTTGCTCTGGTTCTGGCTGTTCTTCTTCTTCTTGTTCTTCCTGACGAGAATAATCATTTTGGTAGTAGGTTACTGCTTGTTTTGCAGGTTGCGTGGGTCTCGGAACTGGCCGAATAGGTCTTGAAGGATAATTAGCAGGGACATTTTCAGGTTCTTCACTTTCCCTTTCGGCCGATTCTTCATTAGATTCTTCTTTAGGAGCGTTAGGATCGCAAGGATTACCAGAAACATACGTGAATTCTCTTTTATTGCCATCTGGGTCGACATAACCGTACTTCCCTCGTACTACACAGTCAGTACCGCGAGTTTCTTCTTTGAAACTGCCGTCAGCAGCTTCATAACCAAAAGTAAACGATCCATCATCATTTACTTTATTGTAATTTCTTATGGTTTGTACTGGTGGAGCTCTTGAAGATTCCTT
Source organism: Xestobium rufovillosum (assembly GCA_963966045.1). Taxonomy (NCBI): domain Eukaryota; kingdom Metazoa; phylum Arthropoda; class Insecta; order Coleoptera; family Ptinidae; genus Xestobium; species Xestobium rufovillosum. Next base: position 20,676,478 of record OZ014496.1, read on the forward strand.
TTGCCTCGCAGAAGCTACTGCTTGAGCTTTGACTGAAGCAGACGTTTGGCGGGAAGGTATGTAGTTATCTTGGGAGTTTCTAGGAGAAGCTGTTGGTTGACCATACAGACCATTATATTGATCAGCCGTGGACACCAAGACAACTTGGCGACCGTCTTCATCAGGTTCTGCCGCTGCGTAGTATTGAATAGTTTCTTCTACTTGTTCATTTGCTGGTTGGATACGCACTCTGCGAGCCTCTGTTAAGTGTCTTGTTGCTAATCCAATTAATAAAATTGACAGCTGAAAGTGATAAAAGCAATTAGATTGTTGTGCATTGTTATTAAACGAAATTCAAGAGAAAGTGGTTTTTGTTGAATGACCAAGCATTTTGTTTTAAATAATAAATTGCAGTATTACTATGTTCCTCTATCTATTTAAGAAGAAAAGCAAGCTCAACAAAAGAATTAATTGATGTTACTGTTTTTTGCATTTATGCAGGTGTGGAACTTGAGTTCTTTAAGGAAATCACAACGAATCTATGAACAAAAATAAGCGGTCGTCATGGTCGTCAAGAAATGTACTTTTTTAGAAAGTGTCTTCTTAAAAACTGATTGATAAGAACTAGATTGTGCGTATTAATCGAAGAGTAGCGAAATGCATCGAGGTTAATTTCTTTTTTATCATTGTCCATCATGTAAGATTACAGTTTTGAAATAATCGGAGCGAGACATGTGTGACTGGCGTTTGGACTGGATTGTTGATTAGCCAAACTAAATATTGCATGATTTTTATACCGTGTGACAAACTTCCATGTGTACATGGGGAAATAACATGGGCAATTAAATTTTTGGATATTCCTGCTCCCCATGTGTAGTTACAGTGGTGGTAAAGGTAGCAATCAAAAGACTATTTTTTCTGCGTATGAGGATATCAAAAATTCTGCAATTTTCCAATTTATTAAAGCATTAAAAGCAAAAATTACAATAATAATTTTCAAATTAAAACTGTCAACATTATTTATCGACAATTTAAAATTTGGGTTTCAAAATGAACAAAAATATTTATTCAGTTGAAGAAAAGGTTTTCATTGTGAAAACATTTTACGGCGGCAATAGTCTGCGGGTAGTCCGTGACTTATTTTCTGTAAAATTCAATAACAGTCCTATTCCTTCGGTAACAACAATAAAAAATTTAGTTAAGAAATTTGAAGATACTGGGAATCTTTCATTGAAAGAATGTAATTTTTACTAATAAATTTACTTGGTTTTTATTTAGATAATTCTGATTCCCTTATTATTATTACCTAGTTGCTAATTCCTTATTGTTCGCTAACTTAAATTTTACTGGGACTATGAGAAATTTAACAAGTGATAACGTGGAGTGAAACAAAACTAAAATTAATCTTATCATTTATTTTTTTAGTCATTCCAAGAAATCTAAATGTTGAGGTAGAGGAAATGGTAATAGGCCTGATAACTGCTAGTCCAATATTTAAGGTCTATTGCACTAGAATGTAATGTTTCAAGAGAAACTGTCCGTAACATATTAAAAAAACAAATATCATCCCTTTAAATTCCAATGTCACCAAGAGTTACTTCCTTTTGACGAAGAATCAAGGCAAACTTTCTGTGAAGGAACGCAAGAACGGGCTAATCGGGATCGCAGCTTCCTCTCATCAATTTGTTTTACCGATGAGTGTACCTTCACTTTAAATCAAGAGCCAAATTCACAAAACGTTAGGCATTGGGCCCAGGAAAATCCCAGAATAAATCTAGCCACTACAACGCAATACCCTCAAAAAAGCAATATTTGGGCAGGCATTTTTAATAATCGCATTATAGGACCATTTGAAATACAGGGAAATTTAAATTCAGAAGCTTATTTAGATCTTTTAATTAACCATATTGGCCCTGCATTAGAAGAAGTTGCACATGCGAATCGGGAGGTCTGGTTTCAACATGACGAATGCCCAGCACATTTTGGAGCACAAGTGAGGGAATTATTAAATGAAATATTTCCAGAGAGCTGGATTGGTCGAGGTGGTGCTATAAACTGGCCAGCTAGATCTCCCAATTTGGCACCGTGTGACTTTTTCTTGTGGGGTCATTTAAAAAATAAGATTTATAAAACTCGTCACCCAAATATTGATTCTTTAAGGAATGCTATTTTTGCGGAATGCAACTTAATAAACGATCGCCAGCTTGCGAATCTGACAAATTCTTTATATAATAGGCTGGGATACTGTCTGATACATAATGGGGGTTTATTTGAATATTTGTTATAGTTATTTTTCTTTGCATATTAATAAGTTTTTGTCCTTACCTAGATATGAAATAAATAAGTATTAAATTGCCAGATTACAAAATTCATTAGAGCAAAATAAACAAATGTTGCCGCTTGTTAAATTTTTCATAATTGCAGTAAAATTAAAGTAATTTAATTTTTATTATTTCATTTTACTGCTTTAACATTTTCCCAAAAACTTTTTAATAGGTTAGACGACACCTACAATTTACCCTAAACTATGAACCAGCATTTACCAGCGAAACATCCACACCAGTAATCAATTAATTGTCAACTATAGGTAATGACAATAATAATAATGTGAATGAGAATTATCTAAATAAAAAAAACAAGTTTATGCATTAGTAAAAATTAACTTTTTTCGATGAAAGATTCCCAGCCTTCAAATTTCTTACTAAATTATTTTTTGTTATACCGAAGGAATAGGACCGTTATTGAATTTTACAGAAAATAAGGCACGGACTACGTGCAAACTATTGCCGCCGTAAAATATTTTCACAATGAAAACGTTTTCTTGAACTGAATAAATATTTTTGTTCATTTTTAAATGTTGACAGTTCAGAAAATCCATAAAAATCAAAGACGTCCGTGATTAGAATAAATTAAGTTGTCATGGATAATCTGATAAATTTCTGTGTTTTAGTTAGAAAATTATTAATGTAATTTTTGCTTTTAATGCTTTAATAAATTGGAAAGTTGTAGAGTTTTTGATATCCTCATACGCAGAAAAAAAATAATCTTTCGATTGCTACCTTTACCACACATGGGGAGCAGGAATCCCCAAAAATGTAATTGCCCATGTTATTTCCCATGTACATATGGAAGTTTGTCACACGGTATATTGTTATATTTTCCAAGGAGTTGAAATCAAATTTATTATTCGCTGACTTTAAGAGTTTCAAATTATTGAATTTATCCCCCGTATACAACGCGTGCGAAGTCGTACTAGACTTATCTGTACCGCCGTATTTCTAGTGTGCCTGATGCTCCTTAAAACGAGTTAAAATAGCTTTTGCAAATTGTTGCTAGAGGTGTGAACCACTTTAAAGACTACATACTTCGCAAAAATCGTATTCGTAAATGTGTCTACTTAAAGTATAAGAACACCTAGTGTTCTTCATACTTGCGTACTATACCTTGCTTAATTTATTTTATGTTCATGGAGACAGGCGATTTTTACATCTCTTGAATCATACTGATGCACAAAATGAGATAAGCTCCACGGCACCTATCAGTTCCTGATTTAAGGATGCAAGATGCTGATAGCCTTCTGTGTTCTTAGAAGCTGAGTAGGCTAAAGAGAAAGGGCGTGGCGATTGGCAATCTCCTTATTTCCTCGCGGATAATAAGCAGCCAGTTGTGTCTAGATCGTGAGCGACCCACGGGCTCTTAAGCATATTGAGTAACGCTAATATAACCCACTGATTTAATGACTTGTCATTGTTAACTATTCATTGAATTTAATTTATATTCACGGTTGTTGAGTTCTGTAAAGTACAAGCTCGTCGGATGTCTTACTTCAGAAGATTCATTCATAAAAATTATGAAATTGAAGAATGGTAGTATGGAGCGCAAAGTGAAAGCATTGTGATGATTCAGAAGTTATGTCTGACCTGTACTTATTGAAAATATATGTTAAAATGTTAATGCTAATGTTAAGAAGCAACATAGACGTGAAACATGTAAATTATTTAGAAGTAAAAAAAGCCTCCTTATTGGAACTGATTTTCCACAACTATTTTTAGAAGAAAAGTGGAAGGTAAGGAGATGGAAAACCATTGACGTGAAGGGCGTGAGGAACCCGAAAGTTGGTGGTCTTTATCAGAGAGAAGATTAGCAAGTTTACATCGTGATATTAGGATATGAATTACTACGTTAACTGAGATAAAAATCTATCAGGAATTTTGAGGTGCCTGACAGAGCAATGTTGAGTATTCTTGTACCTGAATGATGTTCTAACGATGTTGTAGGTTTCCGCGGCATTGTCGTGATGGTTACGCTGGTTTCCGGGCGAAGATCGTGTCTTGGACAGGTTGGATGCCGATGTTTCGCCAGTGTCAGCCCGGCAGCCCTGAAGATGTGCCTTGTGATAGTGGACGAAACGTCGGCATCCAGCCAATCCATAACGTGATCTTCCTCCGGATGCCAAGGCAACCATTAATACACAGTATAATTTGAGAAATATCTCAACTGAAATTTTCAGTTCTGGCATCAAAAATGTTATTACTTACTATGCTTATAATGTTAAAGCTGAAACACCTTTAAACCTCAAAAATTTTGCGAACAGCAGTGTGATCTGGGCATACCTATACTTCTTTTTACTCCTATCGCCGCCTTTAGTATATAGCGACCTAATCCTTCACGTCTCAGAAAATTTTCTACCACTATATTTTTTCTATATTTCTGTACCGTATTCCCTATATTTCTCTTTCTCGTCTCTTTCAAATATCTCTCTATTGCCTTATCTATCCACGGTATCTCCATTATGCGCCTGTAGCACCACAATTGAAACACTTCTATTTGGTTGCTCTTTGTTTCTTTTATTGTCTAGGTATCGTACCGCGTAATACCATGCTCCAAACGTTCGTCTTCAAGTGTCTCTGGCATTATAGTTATTTCTTTTTGTTAAACGCAACTCGACTCTGCGCTATTCTTTGTTCTATGCTTTTACTGCTTCTACGATCGTAAGTTATTTGACTTTTCAAAATAGCAGCTGGTTCTAATTTCTCGCTTCTGAACTGTATTTTAGTTTTAGCCCTATTTGCGCTGCCTCACGTACGTTAACTCATTCGAGAGAGTATTCTACTATTAATAGGTAATATCAACGCGAGTTCGATATTATGTGTGGCGATCCATTCCTTGTGGAATATTGCAGCTCCTAATTTCTGAGGTGAATTTTGTCCTCTTTAACGTTTGATCTAAATAATTGTGGGTGATCCGTTGCTTTTCTCACTATCTTCTTCCACTCAATTCTGTTCATTACCAACTCCCTTCCATTCCTCACTCCAATATTTTTCATGTCCATCTTTTCTTTGGTCTTCCTGTTCCTCGGTCTACGTCAGGTTTCCATTTCATCATTTTCTTTGTAATTTTCCCATCAGCAAATCATCCATCTCAGTCTCTGCGACTTAATTTATCCTGTCCGTCTACCTCCTCGTCCATTCCAACCCTGTATTCGCATCCGTTAATTTCTCTTTGATATAAAAATGAAAACTAACGGGAGCAAGGTGTATTCCTGACTCACTCTTTTCCGAATGTCTATTTCTCTACTACCCTGTTCAAATTCTGTAACTATAGTTTGCTTCTTATCGTTGCTCTCTGATCTTTCATTTTTGAACACTTCGAACATTTTTTCATTCTACTTTCACTAAGATTCCCCCTGCTCCCTTTTCTTCACCCTTCTTTGCACAATTCTAGTTAAGTGAAGTCTATCTAGCCTAGTGAAGATAATCATGTCACTCCAAAATTTTCAGACCTATCCGCTAATGTGTAGATTTTTTACTTTTCTATTTATTCAAATTTGAAAACTTAAAGAACTCTAACAAAAATTTTTTTCTTTTTCTCATTCACTGTAAAAAATGACAATCTATATATAAGGTTTGTTCTCTCAGTGTTTTATTTCACATAATTAACTATGCAAACTAGGTACTATCACTTTCATATACTTTCTGATTGCAATTTTCTATAAAATATTCTGATATTCTTGTTTAACGAGTATTATAAACCTCTGCGAAATGAAAATAATGAAGATACTCTCATGGCTTGTGAGAATATAAAAATAACAATAAAATCTGTCAGTAAGAGTATAGCAGATTTTAATTGCATTCAGCTAGCAACAGCAATTTATTGTAACTATTTCAACACCGATCAGAGATAAATAAATTGATCTTTTATTAATATTGGAATAATAAATGCAACACTAAAAAGGAGAAGCTTCCTTGAGTTGACGAGGTTAAAAGTCATACTGAATGAAAATGTTTCTTTAGAACATCTCATTATGCAAATCGGATGTATTCACCATTAGTATTAATTTTAGCACATTTGTTACGTGTATTAAAGATTATTATAGGATGAGCTAAAAATAATACGTGAATACATTATGGTTTTCAAGGTTTAACTGCTTTAATAAGGTATATTTTAGTAATTTCACACGAGTTCTTTGACCTCTTGGTTTTATGTATTATTTTAAAAACTCATATATTGTTTATTAAGGTGGTATCTCGTGGGGTGAACGAGGGGAGGACTAATTTACTATGCTGACGAAATTGTCCGCTCTCCTGTTAAACGACTTATAAGAGAGGGTGTGGAGAAAACGAAACGAATGTTTATGCAGACTGCGCCATACTTGTAGTATTTATTTTAATGGAGGTTCTGTATGGTGTTGAGGTTATCTCCATGGAAGTACATCCCGACCTCATATTTGTGGAGTTTTATGAGAAAATCACATTATGCTAAGACATGGATGTATGTATGTTCATAGTTTAAAGCATACTAATGTTACAAAGTTACAAAATCAGCCGTAATAAATTCATCCATATCCTATACGCCCGGTCCTTAAACAAAGGAAGTAAAAGTTAATCGTTTTATGTTTTAACTGTTATTAATTACAAAGGTGTTAAAGGGCAAGGCCAACGGAGCTATCGTCTTTCTAGAACAGGAAGCAGTTAAATATACATATACAAATATTAAAAACCTTGAAACCAAAAACACTTTTTGAAATCTAACGCAGAAAATTACGCTACAATTAACATTTTGAATGCACGACTTATGTTCCGGTAAAAGCCTTTAATGACTGCCCCGTTGATTGCATGAGTTGTTCTCGTTTTTCATTGTTATGATCTTATGGTGAGTAACCGTAGAAGTATAGCATGTCACGGGATAATTATAACTATTTGTTAGTGTTGACATATCTGACTGTGTAGTTTTTTTCAGTAGACATGGTGAAAGAATTTCTTAATTTGTTTCAAGGACGGAAAAATAAGTATTTGAGCTAAGAGAAACCAACAATTAGATATAAATATGTTCATTGATAAAATACTTCACGCGTATTTAAGTCCGAAAAATAGACAATACGTAGGAAAGTAGAATTTACAGATTTTATCAAATACTTAGGTATTTCATTGATTGCCTTTTCTAACTTAATAATGAAAATATAGATGATACCTACAAGTATTTCGATGTCGGTTCTACTCGAGGTTCTACTCATTAAGAAATGCGGTAGGTAATGACGTTTTAAGTTACTGTCTCCTGATGAACGTGGATTCTGGAAGCCATCCTATGCAAATTGAAATAATCCTAATATTGACCGACAGACTTTAAATTAGGTCGACTGGCATCTGTTTTTCATTTCGTAACTCTTCCCAATGTTCTTCTAAAACTGCTATATGCACTATTGAACCTTAGGTTTTCACTTTCTATAATTTGCACTGACATCGTTACTACATCTTACAGTACACGGCAAAGGAACATGGGAAATGGTAAATACATAGTAAAATATTTTCTTTCTCAGTAGTTTGTAGCAATCTAAATTGCCTTCATAAACTTCCAAGCAATACCTACAAAATTTTAAAGCTGGAAATATTTACGGAAAATCTTGAGCTTGGCCTTTACAGGTTATGTTTAGGAAATCTTAGCTTAACCAGTTCAGTAGCGCCCTGGGCTGTCTATCTATAGGCAGGGGTCCTATAGCTGCATCCGCATATCCGCATCCCGTGAATCAATCACCAAGTCCTTTCGTTTGCTGCCAATCTCCATCTTCCAATCTTCCTGTCCCGATGGTCTACACAACTCGCTTTTTTCATATACTTTTGTTTGGGGGTGCATACTTTCTTTGGCCAAAGTTTCGGCCAAGATTCTTCTACCCTTTCGATGATGTTACTGTATCATTGTAGTTTCTCGGATTATTCCATGTGGCACCTCTTCTAGTCTGGAAATCCTATAAGCTCTTTGCACGTTAACTATTTTTCTTTTTTCACTTAGAGTTTATTGGCAGTACTCAGATGGATATGTCATTTTCGTCTTAAGTTCTATCCTTCCAGATCATATTAAGGCTTAAGTACCTATCCAAACTGATCACACAAAATAAAAAAAGAGCAGGATGAAGCCCAGCAGTTGGTATTTCCAATTTTTCTTGTTTAAAAATTTAATGTTTTTAAAATTTTTGTTTTTATTATTAATAAATAAAATCATTGTAACAAGAAAAACAAACCAATACCGAATTTCAGTCAGTAAAAAGAAGTCAAAAATGACAACCGTCGGATTTGATCCTGTGTCGCCTGGTCTCCTGAATGTCCTTTTTCATGTCCAAGCTCTGGGCGCTACTGAACTAATTGAGCGGCAGTTTCTAAAGATCCCCTTCAAAAGTTATTAAGCAAAGTTTCCAAAAGAATCATTAAATTTCCTTAAAAGTTTCCAGTTTCAAGACGTGCTATTCACAACTTAAGGAATTTGTAATTTGCTGTTGAGTCTTGCGCCTTTATTTGGTGTTTTAAGTTTACTAGGATAGTATACCTACTGTGTTTGCTAAATTTTCCTTGTAAGGAAGAATAAATGGTCGGTATATACCTATATCAGTTTTGAATATTTGAAGTCGTTTTGGGTAAGTTACGAGGAGGTGGGCGCGGGAAGATGCTTAACTCTGTCCAGAGCAGGTACTGCTATCAAAATCTGGAGTGACAACAAAATCATAGTAATTCCAAAAGCATGGTAAAACTGCTGATGACTCAAAGAATTTCGTTTTAATTTCTCTGCTGTGGCTATCTGTACACAATATACGAAATCGGTCACCACCAGATACCCATGAACAAGTCGTTGCAGAACAAGCAGGTTTCCAGGATAGCATAACACATTTCTAGTAGAGAATGCTTCCGGTCAGGTAAATTAGGTATCTTTTGCAGTGTCTATGCACAATGCACATAGTCATAGGAAGGAAAAGCGAGAAATTGCAGACGCTGTGCTAGAGGTACCCAATGACAGTGTCAACCTTCGAAGCCTATCAGAAAATTTTTATTTGTTCTAACTGTAAAGCATAATAATTAAAACGCCCTATAGATCTAACGAACTTAGATTGGCGTTACTTATTTTTGGTTTGCTGCGTCAAATAAGAGATCGCGGCACTTGAAAAAAGAAACATATGGAAGTACGTCATACGCGTCAATGAACGGAAGGAAAGCTGCAAGTAGATAGATGAAAGGAGTCGAGAATACGAACGGTCGTTCCCGAAGAATGACGGAAAAGTAATAAAATCGCTTGACGACCGGATGACTGAGAGCTTCTCTATCAGACCCGAACTGAATAACTATCTGAACAATTATTAAAAGTGCCTGAATACCTGTTTTTCGTTGCGTGGAGTGATTTACTGCTGTACAAATATACCGACGATAGATTTATAGAAGTCAGTGCCGGCGTTTAATTATTGTTGCTGTGAGGATACCAATGATTAAACATACATTAATTATTCCGTTGTAGAAGTATAACAGGCTAATTGAGGCTTGTTCTGAAACCGAACGGGTACAACAGATGCTCAATCCAAGAATTCACACTGCTTGAATGTACCCGGTGCCGTGAATATTCGCAGGCCTACCTAAATTTAGCTACTGCAGTGAAAATCTCGCACCGTTGAATTACAGAGCGGTAATACAACTGGGTACGTGCTAATTAAAGGCCATCCTACTAAGAGATTGAAGTTAGTGGCTGAATCATACATCCCAGATCTATATCCCGTCTGGCTTGCACATCCGTGTGTCGCCGACAAATCCAGATACCGAGTACACAGTTTAAACCTTCCTACGGGACGACCGGCGGCTGCCAGGATACCGTCACTGGGAGAATTGCTTGCGAAACCTGGTTCAAGACCCAGTGCGCGTTTGTTATTCGCTCACGTGAATAACTACCGACTAGATTTTACAGCAAGAGGATCAATTTTAATTTCCTGTAAATATTTTGTATAATATCGTTTTACCCGTTGAATGTGTACTGGGAGCATGGTACACCCCCGTTTTTTCTTTATTTTTGAAGATACATTTTTGCAACTTGGCACATGGCATGTACTGAGTAAACGTCAAGTTTCGACACAAACAAGGACATTTTCACACTTCCGATTTTGGCGAAAGTGGGGCCGACTTTTGATTTTCTAATGGGTCAGCCTGTATATTATTGAATCGACTTGATGCGAAGGGCATATATCGACGAATAAGTCTCCCATCTGACAAGCCTAGATGCAACAATTCAATCGTTAATAAGCTAACAACCCGAATTAAATTGGTATACAGTGTGTCCCAGGACGTACGAGGGAAAGTTCGTTCCAAAACTTCAAAGCAAGGGAGAACATTTTATATAAAGGATTATTCAAATGTTCAAAGTTCTCGCTAACCGTAAAAGATACCCAGAATCTTAAATTTCGAAATAAATTGAAATAAGAAATTTTGACGATAATGCTTTGATATCAATGTAATTGACATTTCAATCACGCCTTTGCGTATGTGCAATGAAAATTTTCCTTAAGGATATCTTGCCAGAATTGTAATATGTATTTGCCCCGATATTTGCATTGGTGTAAAAGTTCCTGGGGGCAAAAATGAAACCACAGAGTTTCGATTCTGATTTTCACGTTGTTAATGAAGCAAATTATTCCAACAGCACGCTCAAACATGACTTGCTTCATAGTTCACAAGTAATGAAGAAAATATGTGTAACTGTAACCCACCCATAAACATAGTCTCTTATTTTTATTTTCATTGGGCAATACTTATTGACTAACTGTTGGCAACAATGTGCCTAATTAAGTAATTTTCAATGCCCACTCGTTTCAATGATATATTATTTTACTCTATTGCAGGCCGATTCAGAACATAACAATCGCCAACTTAACAATGTTTGCCAATTTAATAACACCCCCAATATGATACAATTTTCTTCAATCGCAGCTATGATTAAACATTTCATAACACAATAATCTGAGCCACGCAATGATGATAAGTTCGTGGCAGTTGATCGAAATTACCTTGGTACTACTTCGCATAACCTATAATCCTGTTTTGGATTTAGTAAGTAGTTAATTGTGGTCCACGCCTTTCAGATGTCCTTCACCTACCTTGGCGATTCGCGATCCTTTATTGAGAAATGCCGTCGAACCAGTTTTGAATCACTTGCAATCAATGTTTACGGTACTTCTGCGTTTGCTGCTGCATATTCAATTAGCATCGAAAATGAAAACAATTCGCTCTCATTCTTGCGAATCGCAATTCCGCATGTTTAGAATGCGTAATAGTAATTATAATAATGACTAGGGGTTCGCGTATATCGCCTCTATGACTTAATACTGCTCTAGGTTTGCTGTTAGAGTGCTTTTACAGTATATTGTGCATTATAGTGCTAGCTGTATTCATAGTAATACCAATTTAATTGACTGTCTGTTACGTTAGGAATGTTTCAATGCCAACTTAGCTCGTGTGTCATTCTATGACATTTAATCCTGCACAAAATCTAAATGTAGTTCTTTAATTCAATTCCTGGCTGGCTACTTGCCCGTGGAGTAGTCTTGGAACAGTCTTAATTGTTTAATTGTTTGGTACATCTTAATCTTTTTCAGCTTCCTTCTATTATGGGTTTAAAAAATATCTATCACACACAATGTTTCCTTAACCCACTTTCGTATATACGTTCTGACCTTTTTGTATTAAAATTCCGCTCTCGCAGACAATGTTAGTTTGCTCCAATGTTTTCGTGCCCCATGATATTTTATTTTAGAATGCATATTAGGTGCACTTGTTGTACGTGTTTTATGCGCATATCACTATGTTTAATCAGTTTATGTAAAATTACTATAAAGTCTAGACGAGTGGTTTTAAGTAGGACATAAAATTATGGTGGAGGCGCTAGTAGAAACTATAAATTGTGGACAGTGAGAAGACGTTCTACTTTAAACCAGAATTATAAAATCAACTAATATAAAAAATGTATGGAAACGTTCACCGCATAAATGAAAATGTCAGTTGTGCATTACGTTTGAGAAAGTCAAACCAACTTGCGCGCTTTAGGATAAAAATTCATCAGAAATATAGGCAATTCTAACGAAAGTTCACGTTAGTTTCAACTGTCAAAATGAACTAAAACTAATGGAAGTCAGTAGCGCATCTAAGATTTTTGAGTTCTTTCAAGTTTTTCCGATGGGGGGTCTTTACCTACTCGTCCGTAAATAACTTTCTTAAATGCCTTCGTTCCCCCAACAAATCACTTACTTAAGCCAAATATCCGATGAATTTATTGAAACGCAGTTGGGCGCTTGGTCTACATATGTCTACACATGTAGACCACGCGCCCAACTGCGTTACATTTTTTCGCTGCGTTGCAGCGTTTTATTTCCATTGTTTTGACGAGTTTGGGTTGGTATTGTCTCTTCATTTTTGGTACATGTATAATAAATACAATGAATTATAGGTAGAAGCATGTCTGAATAACAAAAATATACGTGTATAGAGAAGCACGGATCCTGAAGTGTGGAAAAGGTGGTTTGACAAGACATCGAGTGGGGAAGGCGAGGATGAGTTTGAAGATAATCCCGGTGTAATGAAGATGTGGCCGAAAAGAGTGATAACAACAGAGAATCTGAACTAGAAATATCGGAGCAATAAGTATCGGTCCATGATGAAGAAATCCTCCCAGAAGTTGACCCGAACGAACAACTTTTATCTTTGAAAAGGTATAACGACTAAATGGAAGAAGACCAGTACCACTTTACAAGTTCGTGTCCATTCCCACAATATCATCAAGCTCATGCCCGGTACGAAAGGTGATGCACGTGATGTCGCAACTGAAATCGAATATCTGAAGTTATTTGTGAATGAGACTGTAATCAGAATCATAACCGTTTCAATAAATACAATACACTGAGAAGGTTCGAAGCAACTACCAACGAGATCAAGACGCCAGAAGAACTGACGAGAAAGAATGTGCGCTTTTATTGGCATTCTCCTCTCGATTGCGACTTTTAGAAGCTCAAGAAGAAATTTGGGATAATTCCAAAGGAAATGCAGAGGAATGATGCTACTTGATAATGAGCGAAAAGAGGTTCCAATTTCTTATAAGATGTCTGAGATTCTATGACGTCAGAATGATACATTGAGAAGTTGACGCCTATCAGGGAACTTTTCGAAAATTTCCTGGTAAGTTTCCAAAGCAATTTCATTGCCAGTGAGTTTCTCACTGTAGATGAGCAGTTATTGGCTTGCAGGGGACGTTGTGCTTTCAAGCAATGTATCCCAAGCAAGCCAGTCACATATGGCGTGAAGACGTTCGGACTGCTAGATGCAAAGACCTCCTACATTTTCAATTTGGAAACATATGTGTGAACTCAACCCGAAGTTCCAGCTAAATTCAGCAATAGCGGCGAAGTCATCACTCTGCGATTGATGTAATCAGTTGCAGGTACCAATCGTAATATTACTGCGGACAATTCGTTCAGTGGCCTATCAATAATTGTCAAAAATTTGCTAGAGAAAAAACTTACGTATCTGGGTTCCTCAGGATTTCCTGCCCAAGAAGGATCGAGAAGAGAAGTAATATATTTTCGGCTTCCAAGCCCAAAGAAGAACAGTTCAGTAGTATCTACTGATGTCGTCCATGCACCATGACGATGGAATTGATGAAGAAAGGATGGATGAAGGAGATGATAGGAAGCCGATAATGGTGACTGACTGCAACCGCATTCAAATCGGAGTAAGTTTAGTAGATCAGTTATGCCAAAACTATGATGTTGCAAGATATACGCGCCGTTGGCCAACGGTAGCGTTATATGATCTACTGAACATTTCTGGCATACATGCTCTTTGCGATCGAAAGTTCCACAATTCTTATTGAGGAACGCAAACGTTCCACCCCCACCCCCTAACCCACCACGTAATTATGTCGGACGTTGTCAGATTTGCCCACGAAGTAGAAACAGGTCATCTAGAAGATCTTGCGTGAACTGCGGCAAGTTTGCTTGCAAGGTTCACATGAGAGACAACTGCACCGATTGTTTGAGTAAGTAAAAATGTGCGGTTCTCAGGGGTTCACAACTCATTTACTTTTAACACGGAATTTTCTAATTATGAAGCTTTCGGTTAATTTTGTTTGTTTTTTATGCAGAATACATTTTTTATTTCCAAAGTAACACGAAAGTTGTTATTTAGGCAAATTACTATTGATTGTCAATAAACATTGATAATCAAAATTAAAAATATTAAGTAACCCCCGACACATCATCAAACGCCTGAACAGATCTTCATAAATTATAGCTCGTTTAGGAGCTACGGGTTAATTAAAAACGTGCATACGATAATAATTTGAAAACTTAACATCACAATTAATATTACGAGATCAAATACTCCTTGACATAGGTATCTTTATAATATTCTATTAGATGACGGTGTTGCTAGGTTTCTCCACCGTAACTATGCAAAATCACTGACAGTTATACTTGAAAGGCAAACATTTTTAATAAATTGCTTGGTGACCACTCGATATTGCAAAATAAGCATATAAATTATAGCTAAGAATCATCTCGATCACGTCAGTTTTCAAACAAAAAAACGCATCAAAACCGGTCCATTCGTTTAGGAGCTACGATGCCACAGACAGACACACATCCCTCTTTTTTGTCGGGGGTTAAAAAATGCAGGTAGCGGTCTTTTTACTGACCTACACAAAACAGATGGATATGTTGGCCTCAAAACAATATGCCAAAATGAAATGTTTTATAGTAAAACTAAAATGGTCTATGATTGCAGATGTCCCAATATACCATGCGCCTATCCGAGGGCTAAGTATAAGTTGCAATTGTCATTTTAATCATGAGTTTTCAGTTAGCTGGTTATTACGAGTAAAATTACGAGTAAAATTAATAATAATAATTAAGAAATTAAGAAAAAATTAAGAAAAAGAAATACAAACATTATGGATTACAAATAAATACGCGTTTATTATGTTTGTTATCTATCAAGTCACAATTTATTGTTTATACAAACACACATAGACTGAAAAAAGCCGTAACCGTAAAACCAAGTTCTACCCTATGCGCGCGCATCGAGGAGTCTTTCCTTTTTTACTCATTGCTTTTAGAGCATAATACTCTCTCTTACATTTTCTCTCAAAAGCCTATTGTATTTTTCTCACTAAAGAAATTTACATTCGAGTTTGTTTTGTGAATATAGTAGTTATAGTTCAGATTATACTTGTCAAAATTTGTTAAATGTAGACTCGAGGTTTATAATTTATGCTTGAGACATTGGTAAAAAATTACTCTACCGAAGTCCCGTACTTTTAATGCCAATTCCAAAATTGTTAGACAACCTTGAAATTACTACCTGGCAAGTTCTTAACAATACACCTCAGGTCTTATTTTAAACAAAATTGTCACGGTACGCGTTTCAAAACGAAAAAAAAACATTAAAATTATATTTTTGTATTTATTAAATTTGATAAAACTTTGGGTAAAATCTTTTTGGGCAATTCCGAAGAACTTTTATTAGCAAAAAAATTTCGAATAAAAAAATTTGTGTGTGCCAGCTCCGACGCACGACTGGAGTTTACTCCTTACGAACGGTTATTTTAACTTCAATCACTTGATAATAGGGTACACGCGAATGTCAGTTTTATACCCAAATGTGTATTTATCAGATGGTTTATGTTCGAAAATGTCCAACTACATCAAAATATAAATTGTTTATAAATTCAGTAATTAAGTGACAATCTGCTAAACGTCGATCCCACTGGCAATGAAATAAATACTTTTCCTCGTGTTCGAATAGGCGTTGATTCGCATTTCGGCACTAAGCAATATTTGGAGTATTTAATATTAGGTTTTTCCATATTAAATCAAAAGATTCAACAAATTTAGGACCGAACAAACGCTGCAAATGCTGACTTTACAACGCCAACTGTCATATCTACTCTATGCTACTCTATTTTCACTATGTCCATGCTCTATGCAGTCAGACATAAACAGCCGTATCTATAGATACATACATAATTTCAATGTACGTAACGCGTTACTTTTAGTTAACGCGAAATGTAACGCTTGATTTTACTACTCATAAAATTTCCGTACCGCGGGCTATAACTGAAAATCGATTCTTAAGGAATAAACTCCAGAAACCTAACCTAACACACTGTACAAGTATCTACGCAATCTAGCTTACGATCATTAAAGTTCAGAAAATCAAAATTATTTAAATAGCGAGTAGAAAATAATAATTATTATATATGTTTCGAACACTTTGCTTCTCAGCATAACTTAATATTATAAGCAATAAGGGTGTAACTGAAAGTCCGATGATCCTTACACCCTTATTGTTTAATGGTACTCCTCAACAATTTTGTTAATATAAGCCACAGGGCCGTAGCTTTGACCGTTACCCGCAGTACGGCGGTTCGCGGGGGTGTAACTAAGTTATGTCACTGATGAAACGATCCGTTAACAGTTGAGCTACATAAGGAATTCCTCAAGATCTGCACCTCGTTCGATAGCTATGAGATCTTCCTGCTTCAGTCTTTAGGAGCTAATAAGTTATATTATTGTTGCCGTTACATTTACGTGAGGTTACTGGTACAAACAATTGCTTACGACCTTGCAAGTGGATACGTTTACGGTGCAGAGTATTTTAATTAACAATATATTGAATCTATTTGAGATTGTTGAATCAGGAACCGACCTATTGATTGATATTTTATTTAACAACGTCCGTCGCGTCGGTTCTTCGAAAGATTAAACATAAACAGAAATAGAACGTGCATGAAACCACGCATTAAATAGAAGGAACCTTCTATTACAATGTTGCTCAACAGACAAATAATCCTTGTACTTAAAAAAGTTGCAAACACAAGGAATCTGAAAATTTTCAGTTGCTGGTGGCATTTTCCGGAAAGATATTGTATTTAATGGTGCCACAAGATATGTTTATGAACGAGAAAACATTGGATTTTACGCAAAGATCTTTTACCAACTAAATAAACCGCATAGAAGGAATAACACGGTTATTCAAAGTAAAAGAGAAAGTAACGTTTTAAATACAGATGTAGATGTAAAATCAGAAGAGAAATGACTTTAACTTACTCTAATTTGAAATTGTATAATATAATCACTTAATTACAAGGAAGGATTAATAGTAGAATTAATTGAACGTTTCAGGTGCTTAGAAACACTCATGTAATCCTTTTGGAATTGCAAAAAGATTATGTATCTTAAAAAAATCTTTAAAACTATAATGATCATATTGGTTGTTTATTTTGCATTTACTTGTGTCTGCTTTGTGAATGTCGCTATTGTTTTGTATAATTTCCCTGAACATGTAATGCTCAGCCGACTGAGGATGTCTAGTAATCTAATTCATCAGTTTTATGTTTACCTGTCCTCATGTCATTTTGTCTTTTCTTCATTAAATGCTAATAATTATTTAACTGGGCCGTTTCATTTACATAATCCCCCTAAAGAAACACTGACGTCTTGGCGTCGAAGCCTATAGATATAATATGAAATTGAAACAATCCTTATAATCTGTGGCAGGTTATTATTATATGTTATTTAACTACATACATTACACAGATACATAACTATTTTATACTTTACCTATATGTATGTAGATCGTTCCAGTATTTATAAATCAAACCAAATTAAGTCATGTCAATGTTGAACTACACGTGCCAAATTATCATGTTTGTTCCAACCAACGACTTGTAGAGGGGACTTAGCTACATATTTACATTTTCGACTGAAGCAGGGGGAATACTCACAGTCTAAGCCGCCACCACCTATAGGAGATGTTGTCTAAGCGTTTGTGTGACCAGTTGTGTAGTAAACAGGTGCTGCCGCGGAGACAGAATATCGCGGAACATTCGTCTGGTCCGTTGCTTGAATCTAATAACAACGCTACCCGCGACCCGCTGGCATACGAACGTATAGACTTCAAAACAAAATCATCTGTTGCATAAGGACGCCAGGTCCATTCTAGAAGTATTTGGTTCCAACAGTTCAGAACCGTCAGGATTCTGCGCACTGTGAAACACAAGCCGGTTCTTACACGGTGCGCAGAATCATGAGGAAATTGTAATTTTGTTAAAAAACTTTTTGGCGGATTATTGAGTCCTTAAGAGCCAAGTCTCCCTGCTGCATTTTCGAGCGATTCAGACGTTCGCGCCTTTACAAACTGTACTGGTATTTATTAATATTTTGCTTTCTACTTTTGCAAGCATATACAGAAAGCATTTCTTAAGAGTCGTCTCATCGGCGATTTCTAAAAAATATAATACAAGTTTGTCTTTTTCGGCTCCAAATATACCCTAATTTTGCGTACTTATAACTTACTAAAAAAATACTGTTTTAAAAATCCGAGATGGGAGGCCGATTTCCACAAGTTTCTTCTTTCAAATAAAACAAAGAATTTCAAAATCGGTTCATAAATAAGGAAGTAATTTGTAAAGAGAGCTGCCCTTGCAAACGCAATTTAATGCCCTGCACTGTGGCGACCTCTGCTTCGGAGCAAAAAATTCTTGATGTTCGCGATCGGATACTTGGTTCTTATGATTTCTGTATATACTTGCAAAATTAGAAAGCAAAATATTAATAAATATCAGTACAGTTTGTAAAGGCTCGAACGTCTGAATCGCTCGAAAATGCAGCAGGGAGACTTGGCTCTTAAGGAAATTATTTCTATGTATTACGGATTTTTTTCAAATCTTTCGCCATCAATGAAATAATAATTAAAAATGTGTATAGGTATCTAATATTTAACTGAAGACGTGGTTTTCATCCTCGTTTTAATCTTGTTACTATCTTTTCATTGTTCTAAATTTTCCAACTGTACTTAAATAATGAACGTTGTACTATTTCAGTTTTGATTTGATTTTTTTGTATATACTATCCATGTACTTGCATATTTGGTTAATACTTTCTGAATAATTTTAATATAATTCATTAATCATTAAAATCGCTCCCAAAACCACCAAAGAAAACCTCCTCTAAAACAACCCCCAAAACAATTCCTAAAAACCACTCCTAGCAACCACCCCTAAAATCACCCCCATAAACCACCCCAAAAACCACATCTCCAAACCACCTCCAAAATCATTCCTAAAAACCACCCCTGAAAACCACCCCGAAACCATTCCTTTATTTTATTTAAATTTTTTTCTTAATTTTTTAATTTTTTAATATAAAAAATTTAAAAATAGTCTGTCATTGTCAATACAATACATACAATTTTATCTAATGAATCTTGACAAAGACCCTGAGAAGGGCCGAAACGTCAGCAATTCAATTTTAGGTATTATTTTTTCCGCTACATAAACTTATCCACTTCAAATTTCAGAAATAAAAAAATTTAAAATAAGTCAGTCATTGTCATCTATATTTATATACAATACATTATTTTTTCTGCTACATGTACTTTTCCACTTCAACAACACAATATTATTTTATAATTATGATACTTTCCTGACAAAGTGTGGCCAAAAGTAAAATCGGCATTGTCTGTTTGTCTAAAGCATTTAAGCATTTAAAAGTCAGTCATTGTCATCTATATTTATATACAATTACACAATTTTACCTAATAAATCTTTACAAAGGCCCTGAAGAGGACCGAAACGTCAACAATTCAATTTTAGGTATCATTTTTCTTCTACGCGAATTTTCCCATTTCAAATTTCCGACACAACGTTATTTTATAATTACGATACTTTCGTAACAAAATGTATCCAAAAGTAAAAGGCTTTGCCATAAAATAATCAATCGGCATCGTCTGTTTGTCTAAAGCATTTCTAATTTCCAATATTGGCGGCTTCAGACATGCGCATGTAGATTTGGATTATATTAACCCGGACCGTTGTCGCTCCTTGTGGTTGATATTCTCTGTGGGTCTGAGCGAACCTACCTACATTCGAGTGCGCGCGCAATTAGCCGTTACGGCCTTGAAGTCACATCTCGATTTTCTGAATAGATGAGTGTAATTTCTGAAATACTAGAACTATCATTACAAAAGTGTGTGCAAGTTGCGCAACTATAAAAAGAAATGTTTTCTAGATTATTTAAATCTGTAAGCACATTTTCCTGAATATGAAATTACTTCTGCATGCATGGTTACCCGTAAGTATGAATAGAAGAAGGTAATTAGAATTAGAAGGTAATTAGTTGTTGTTCTTCCGAGGTCCATGCCGGAGTAAGTAAATATCACGTAAGAAATGCAGCATTATGGCTGTAGTATAATGTTACATGCTGCGCATGGTTTCTATTTAATTCTATAATTACTAATTATGTTTAGTCGATAGGATAAGATTTACGCGTTATATCGGCTAGGAAGCACAAGCATGCTCCACACGCATCGCATGTTATTTGTTTGTTTCGACTAAGAGAAAAATAGCAGTGCAATTATTTCTAGTATACCTATATTCTGAACAAAACTTTCGAAAAACTTATCAAGTGAAGTCGGTCTTTTATTGATGCTCATATTATATTTGTATGAGATAATTCTGCAAAACTTGGCAAGGTGTTCAGAAATCAAAATTAGTTGGGCAAACCCACCCGTTATTGGACGTGTGGGAGTTATTGGACAGTTTGTTTTGATTTACAAAAATAAGATTCCCGTTCCTATTAGTTGGTTTAGTTACTCATAGATCACACCATTTACCTCTTAACTGCTAGCTTCATGCGGTACCAAATATTCTGTAATTGTTAAGGAAGTTTGGGTAAAACTTAATGTCTAAATAGTGAAACACGACTATTTGAGAATTTCTTAGTTTGGTACCCAAGAAACTTCGTAAAAGAGGTAAGTTATTTTCATTTTGGCAATTACCTAGTAATTTTAGGTTATTTTTGGAAGGTATTCAATAGCTGAAAAATAAGTGCCACATTTTTAGTTGTTGGAGAAATACCTATGTCCAATATCTGATTTGGCCAATTTTTTTCATTTATATATGGCTCTGTAGTTTTTCTCACTCTTGATGTATTCACACGGGAAGCAGCCTGTTCAATAACTAAATATCAAGCCGCACTATAACTAAACTAAGTGTTTTAGTTGTGATAGTTTTTAATACATAGTGTCAAAGAGGAGCTTATACGATGTCAACTCCATAAGCAACACGTTTCTTCACTTCGTTGGAGATGAACTTATAACAAAATTTAAGTTGCTTGATGCAGTATTAGTTAAGGAAGACTCGCATGATGAGCTTTTAATACTCTACAGATGCCGGAAGTTTTTTGAAAAATGTGATAGAGAGGAAAGTGATTTAGTCAATCACCAAGTCCAAGAATTCGAAGATCTCAAATTAGTGATAATACCTAATGATAATTCAGAAGACCTTGTTGTAGAGATGGCCACCAATTAACTACAGAAACTGAAGCCACGAATTTAAAAATAAAATTAATGTGATTGAAAACATCTTCACTCGTCGAGAAGATTCCATAACCATGCCTACAAATTTGCCTCAAACTTAAAGTCTCATTCACTCAACTTGAAAATAGCAGATAAACCGCAGCGAAAAAACCGACGTGATGAAGAAAATGAAGAAAAGCAAGAGAATGCAAAAAGATGAAGATGGAGAAAGAGAAATAGCTGAATTGTAGGTACATTATGTATTTAACTGAACATGTCAAATGTTATAAATAGGCAATGAAATACTTTTGCATACTACTTTTTATACATTACTACTTTTACCTTTGGTGATTCTTCCTTACCCAAATACCACAAATAGACTTACTTTGCCTTCCCAATTATATGTTTTGTTTATGTCCAAAAATTAAAATGTTTGCGTTCAATTACTAAAATAATTGTCCAATAAATACATTTTTTAATATGTTTTACTTTTTCAGTTTTTTTCGAAATTACTGAATTATGCACACAGTCAGACGGACGCCAAAACTAATTCATTAGGCAACCACCCTCAAAAAATCAATAGAATAATTGTTAATAGACGTCACATGTTTGAAGATGGAAGGGAAAAATTAATACAAATTAAGTGAGTATAAAAACCAAAATTGGAGTTTCAGGAGCTTTTTGGAAACTTATCAGTCTAGGGAAAACGCGCGCGGTACGGATCGGGAAATTATAAAAGCCAAAAATTATTCAAAGTATTAAAATAACGTGGTACTAAAGAAAACCGTGCTAAGGGACTAATTGCTGAATTTGTAAATCGTTCAGAGACAACTCTATCACTTACAGAGTACCGTGAGGAAAAAGTGACAAAGAACAAAAATTGTTGAATATCAAGATGTTCGAATCTACGCCAAACTCGCGAGGACGAACAGAGTGGTGTGTGCATTCCTCTATCCTCCACTGACGATATATACTTGGATTAAATTTGTTATTAAGGGTGAGCTAAGATCTTTCTGTATTAACTGTGTATTTATCTTCTATTGATTTTGCTATTTATAACATTGTTTAAAGTTGTCGTAGGTAGGATGTTAAATGTAGGAATTGATGCTTTATGTATTTAATATAATGGTGATAGCAGAGGTGCAGAGATATTGTATACACATAGGAAATGAAGGATAGGGTACAAGGATAACTGGATTTCATTTCATATAAGGAAAATTACCTCTAGCCCACGGTTGAGATTCAACATTTAGATACCTGTACGAATACAGGATATCAAGAACTCATTGATGTAAGTTACGATCTCAGTGTCACAGACGACATCTCCTGGCTGGTTTCATTTAAGATCTTATTTATTTTCATTTTATAAATAGGGTTTTGTCAGGTGAGCCCCGTCTGCCGTCACACCATATCTGAATATATTTTTGTAATATAGTTGAAATAATCTGTACATGTGTATGTCACTGAACTCCTCCTAAACGGCTGGACCCGAGGCTGGACCGTTTTTGATGAAATTTTTTGTGTGTGTTTGAGTGGGTCCTGGATGGTTTAAATTTACAATTGGACCCGGTAGCTAGCGAAATTGCGTCTTTTCGGTGGAGAGTTGCAGCCTTTTTAGTTTGCATGTTTTGGACATTTAAGCCATATTTAGTTTTTTCATAGTAATTCTGAATTACCTACGGTGTATATTACATGATACTCATTGAGCTTTTATGGAAGGCCTGTTATATTTCTTTAAAATAATTACCTAGCATTAAAAGTGAGAGTAACGATCTGAAGAACGCTCCTGGGCGTCATTTCTCGTCCGGCTGAATGAAATTCAACTCAACTCGATTATCCAATACCAGACAATCGAAAACCAATCTAATCCTCAATAATAAACATAATTTACTACAACTTCCATTATTAAAACAATCGAAGTAAACACACACATAGCTGCAGGAAAAAGAATTGTTCGGAAAAGTGCGAAACTCGTGAGAACATGTGCCATTACCCGCCATTGTTCGATTCAATTCGAACTACTGACCTTTGCTGTGGCAATAGTGTATGTCTTATGCAACGTCTCGTGTATTTTCTTGCGGTGTAGCTGCCAAAGTCGGTCCAACTGCTGTATATCTAAAGTAACGCCTTTGGCAGTCAGTGCAATTTCAGATAAACTGGAGCGAGATGATAAACGAACCTTTCTTGGGATTATGCAAACTTTGGTGTGATTAAGATGTTAATACATTGTAGCGCATGCAGTTGAGACAAATTTCATTAAGAATATACCATATTGAATTGAAGATATCTATTTAGGAGACAAACTAAACTCCTGTACTTATAGGAAGGTACCTACATATTATATGTATTGGAAAGCCGTGTGATCATTCTATAGCTTTACGAGAAAGAACAATAGAAAAGAGTTCGTAAACTCGCATTCAATGTTCACCACTGGGACATCGTAAACCGTACGACCTACGAAAAAGGTTAAATTGGGTCAATAAAGATGAGAAATTTAAAGGGGATTAATATGCCGTAAAGAAAGTTGCAATACCATGTTTCGTTGTCGAGATTTTTGGAAAAACAAAAAATTTTCAGATATTCTTATTTCTTCAATAACTTGGTTGTTATGCAAATAATTGAGAAAGTAAATGCACTTCTCCATATCAACTCTTTTCGCTGCATCCAGTCGCGCTCACCATTTTTCTGTACAACGTTTCGTCGCTTCAGAACCGTCAACAACTTTTAAAAATTGAATACCTGGATTTTAAATTCGCTCTTTTGATTGCTACTTGCCTCCATAACACTAGTGTGAGGGTATTTCTTGACATTAAATAAATAAATTATAATTAGCTTGCATTGAACAAGAAGGACGCATTTTCGAAAACTTGCTGTGAATTATTTAATTGATACTGCTGATTCTCGTAGTTTTTCTCATTAATTGTTTTAATTTATCTCGAAAAATAAATGCTTTTTTATTTATTATTTATTTTTATGGGAAATAAGTGACAATTTTAAGAAATACTGTCACACTAATGTTATGAAGATAACTAGCAATCAAAAAAGCGAATTTAACATCCAGATCCGTATTTATTTATTTTTTTTGTTGATGACGGTTGCACAGAAAAAATGGTGAGTATATCACTGGATGCAGCGGAAAAAGTTGCTATGGAGAAGTGCTTTTACTTTCTTAATTCGTTGCAAAACAACCAAGTTATTGAAGAAAGAAGAAAATCTAAAAATTTGTTTCTTTCCAAAAACAAAAATTAAAAAAAACAACAACAAATGATACTGCAAATTTATTAATAATATATTAATCCCCATTAAATTTCTCATCCTTGCCCAATAACTTTCAGAACTAATGAATTACATGATCAAACTATTAATATGCTCAGATTCGCGGATGATATAGCTGTTTTAGCATTCGGCAACGAAGAAGAAGCAATAGCTCTGAACGAAGCAGTTTTGGTATAGGGGCTACGGGATGAAGATTAAAATAAAATCAAACTGAGGACTGAACTAAAACTAAAATACTATTCAGAAGCGAAGAATTAGAAGTATGCACGAATTTCTACTCGACTAATTAATAGGTAACCGAAGGCACGCCTAATGAGTGTGACGCCGCGCCGGTGGGATCGCATAAAGCCGGCATCCCACGACTCGTGGCTTGCCAAGTCTCAGATGCTCGCCTAGGCTTAGCAAGTCACAAGCCGTCGAGCGGAACCCACTCCCATGTCTTGCGACTTGTGAAGTAAAGAATGGAATGGCATATACGCGACTCGTCAAACCAAAGGTAATGACACAATAATCAATAATCAAAATACATTTAGTTGAAAATGAACTTCTGCCTGTGCCATGGCTTACATTGTTTCCGACACATGGTCAGTATCCCTGCTTTCTTTTCTCAAGTTCAGTTATTGAAGCCTTCACCGACAAATTTGCTTGTATTAGCTTCCAGGAATCCAACACCAAATTTCGATCTTTATGCCCTGAATCTCTGGGGTTCCATATTATAGCTGCTTCTTTTTCATATGATTCGAGAAATTCTATAATAACGTCCTGTGACCAATTCATAACTACTACTGGCTGATGCACTGTTGTGTTGCTTCTGTTCATACGATTTGCGCTTGGAGAGTCGAACAGCGTTCGTTGGAGAGGGTAGACAAATCTAGACAAGCCGAGCCTTAGCGTGACTCGTTCACTTTGACTTGTGCACACTACCGAGAACCGATGAGAAGGACAAACCAACCCAAAATGTGGCGAGCCGACCCTACCTCACGGTGTGTGGCTTGCCGAGTCTGACGTCAGGCTTGGCAAACCGTGGCACGCCGTGGGAAGCCGGCTTAAAGAAACGTCATATTAGTCGTTCGAAGAGAAACCTGAAGTTTGTTCAAATATCGCTCGATAGTTTGCATAGTATAGCAACCTGAATTATTATTTGAATAAACTTTTTAACGGCAATTTTGTAATTTTCTTTGAAAAACGTATTAGGCAGTTTTTTGTTGAAGACTGTTGGTGACACTAAGCAATCGTCTACCGGGCTCCGATTACGTGAGGCAACTGCCAGTTTGGCTCAAAGTCATCGTTTTGAGGTAGAGCATGCCAGAAGAATAAGTAATGAATTATGAATTTGGTATCGGCTTTTGTCATAATTTCATTCAGTAAAATATAAGCACATATTTTGACACTATTTACGAGTTACGTGTTATAGCTGTTTAAGAAAAAGTATATGCCTTAGAATTCAAATTCATGGAATTTCAACTTGTTCCACTAGACGAATTAGGTACTTGTCGGGCAACTCGCAGAAGAAAATGTAATTTATGTTTCAATTTTCAAATTAAATCAGTTTATTGGATATCTGAAAATTGTAATTTACATAAGCTTTAGGTATATTATGAGTAAATAAAAATGCCATGTATAAAATATTTAATATTGAGAAACTCTAATACAACTTTAGATAACTAATAAATCAACGAAAATAGCAATTAAGTTATCTTGTTAAACCATATATTTAATTCTGATAAATGAACGACTTATAGGCTTGTTTTTAACACCATAAATCTTGCTACCGGTTTAGAAAAGTATTTTGCTGTAATTATGCAATAGGTTGAGGCAATTTTTAATTTGCTCGTTTTTCTTGCTAATTCCAATAAATTTTAAATAAGGCCAATAACCAGATTGTACGTTTAAGTTCCGTCATTACCAGCAATAATTAATTTACATTTTATGCAAATTTATTATTTTCAGACAAATTCTCATTTAACCAAGGAGAATGTTAGTAAAATACCTAGATTCTTTGATAAAATTTTTGGGTTACAATATTTTTTGAGTTTATATTTTGTTTCAGTTTACTTTTAGAATCACTTTTACCTTTCTATTGAGTGGAGTGAAACTAGTCACAAAAGAGTTGGATTACAGACCAAAAGTATTTTGCCAAAACTTTACAAACTCCTGGCGAAAATGATTACAGCTAGAATCACCAAAATATTAAAATATCACCAACCGATCGATCAGGTAAGGTTTCTCGAATAATATTCCACTGTTGACGACCTTTTCGTCAGAGGAATAACACAGCTTAGGTATACGGGTCGATGACAGCAGCGGCAAGTTTGATCCGAAATCGAGAAAGAAGCAGTTTGCTAGAGGTGGCCTTTGCCAAAAAATGGACGAATGAGGACTGAAAAGAAGAAGGAGGAGAAAAAAGGAAGAACGAAATTATTTAAATTTTCTACAAGATTGAAAAATGATTTCCTATTTTTTGCGGTTAATTAAGAAATCGATAACCAAGAGTAAGGTTTTTCCAGGTCGTTATAGTTATACGTATAGTCGTCGCCTTTAAAGCATAGTTTCTACATCGAATTCAATTATCCACTTCACTTAGAATATCCTCGTTAATTATTATGAGAACAACCTGTTTATTATTAATACATCCAATACGTAGTGCAAGCACTCTAATATTATTATGAATATTCACTTTCACTTTACTCTCAATACCAAAAAATTGCGTATATAGGGTAAGAATAGATTATTATAATAATTAGTGTGCCACCCAGACAGTTTCTAACTATGCTTTCTATGGAGCTCTGTAAGTATTGGATTATGGCGCCTCTGTTAGACTACTCTAATTAATCACCCATGTGTGAATATGTAACGGTCCTTGGCGACATTTTCAGCAAAAAAGTATATGAAAATATCGTGAAAGTTAACCCATCATAAATGGAATTTGTCGTTCCATGTTATTAAGGTTTCCAGTCTACTTTTATTATAAGGAATTTCACATCTGATTTTGTTAGTAGTGTTGCCGCCGAGACGAGAATTTTCTCGATCTCGTCTCGTCTCGTTTCGAAATTCGAGATCGAGATCGTCAATTTGACCATCTCGAAGATTCGAGACGAGATCGAGACATCGGACATGAAATCTCGAAAATATTTCGAGATTCTCGATCTCGAAAGAAAAAATGGAAATAATACATCGTATTCCCGATGGTGGTGAATTTTCAAGTGGCGTTTTAACCCCGTTGTGTTTGACTGTTTCATTTTTACTTGAGACTCACATAATTTACATATAGCAAGCTTGTCACTTGATGTGGCGCTACCAGCAACTTTTTCGATGTCAAAGTGTTTCTTAAAGCCGTCGTTCTACTTTTCTTGACTGGAAGCTACGTGCTCTGTTTTCTTCCTTTTCGTTTTAGGTGAAGATGCCTCCGAAGTACCTGGCAAATCCAAATGTGAGCTTTCTTGACTTCGACTTCCCTCCTCGATTAAACTTCTCTCGGTCTCACTTGGTGTACAGTTACTGTCGTCTAATCTAACTGGATTAAACGCACGCGCATATTGTACTGCACATAATGATTTCGAGATCGAGAATCTCGAAGTCGAGATCGAGATTTGCCTTTCGAGAAATTTCCGAGATCGAGACAAGCATTTTCGAGACGAGAATTTTCGAGACGAGATCGAGATTTGGTCAAATCTCGTCTCGTCTCGTCTCGCGGCAACACTATTTGTTAGTCTATTTAAAAGAACTGTTCCTTAAAAATAAGATAAATTTTGGCTATAATTTAGAAATCTATACCTAGTTTCTCTATAATTCTTATCATACAGAGTGTTAAATATGAATTTGGCCAAACATTAACCACATTTTTCTTTGACCAAGAGGAAATGTGTCCATAAAATAATTTTTCATGATTTAAATAATTAGAGTTAGGGGTGTGCATTTAGGTCCGAAGCCCCATCAACTTGTATCGAAGACATGAATTAAAATTGAACTGAGAATCCAGAAATCTACTATAAAAGGCATACATAACCTGAAAATGTGTTACAAAATATAATTTTCCCTTTCTGCGCAAATTGCCCCATTTTTCGTTCGACGCAGAAATCAACTTTATTAAAAAAATGACCAGTCGATTCGATCTACAAATAAAAAAAAAACATGAAATGTTACACGTACGAAACGAATTTATCATTCGTTTTCCAAATACGCGAACCGTCTTTAATAAAGAGAAAGGTTAACAAGATCGGGCGCAGTATTGACAAGCAGATTATTCAACAGAAGCGGCCTTATGTCACATAAGAATTATTGTAAAATTCAGGACACAGCAGGCGTTGTACATTTAATATTGTTTTACACCTCTGCATTCTTGTTCCTTGATGACCGTAAATTTGTGTCTAAGGATGTGGAACAACGGCTTCTTTGAATTGTCGATTTCTCGTCGATTTACGAAATAGTTTAACAATAAAAATGGTACCTATGAACTGCATAAGTAACGATTTACTCCATTTCTGATATTAGTTTCGTGCGTCCTGTTTTTAATAAATTTGTGAAGTAGCGATTTAATGTGAAAGTATTTCGTGACAAAATTTTGCAAAAACCCACAATTTTTGTTACTGCATCATGTTATGTAAAATATAACAAGGTTCAGAAAATTTCTAATGTACAAACTAATTAAGTAGGCGCATTATTAATTAATTTATTAGAATTGTATGCAAGTACCTACTACTTATACGAGGTGTAAGAAGATATGCTATTGAAACAGACATAACCTGTCATCTGCATACTTATTTTTACGGACAAGGTTCGTTTCTTTATGTCACACTGAATATTTTCTTGTATGTAAAACTACTGACCCATACTTTCGCCCTTGTGGGACTCTCTTATTCATTTTGGTGGGTCCTGATGGACGGGAGCATGTGTAAAGAAGACTTGATGTGGTGGAAGTGGTACTGGTTTGGGGGTGTTGATACCTAATATAATAACTGCTCATGGGTACGCACGTTTTAATTCCATCATGTATCTCGGCACCATAGGTCAAACGCAGCTTTCTTATTGCTTATGTCATACCTGCTGGCTGAGTGTCGAGGTGGTGGTCGGAATTAACAACAGAGGGTCGATATATTTCATTTCCGTGATGTGCCGAGTGCAGAAATCACACGAGCGTATGAAGGAAAGTCTGCTGCAACCCTAATTCTGGAGTAATTCAAAATTTTCATGAATGCTGCTTAAGCGACGTAGTAATAAACTTCCTACTGTCGTTAAAAATACTACCTACTTAAAATCTCACAAAGCATTACATAAAGCAATAATTTGTTATAATAATGCAACCTGTACATGTTAATATGTTGTATGAACCGAGAAAAGTATTGCGAAACTTTCAACAATGTCAGTGTAGCAATAAATAACTATTTAAACATAAACATTAGTCACCTGGTTATCCTTTGCGGTTCGATTCTTCTAGAACTTTCAACTATTCATTAATCGCAATTTGCATTTTCGCAAATATTGTGAAAATTGAAGCAAGCAAAAACTTGAATACAAAGAATGCCTTATAATTTCTTGCGCGGTTGCGGGTAATAAATTTGGACAATATTTGGAAACCGGAGTAATTATTAGAATTTTTTGCGTACCTATTTCGTGGGAAGACACTTATGTTACACAAAATATGCAAAATTGCATATTGCTATACTTAGAATTACATATTATAATTGCCTATTATTGGATTATTATTCCTAATATACATATATGTATGCATAATACATTATTCGGCCTACTTTAGTAAAATAGGTAATTAATTTGCTGAAACTATAGTACCCGAACAAACACTTCAGGTCTAATGAGTGGTACTGGATCGTTCTAACAACTACTCCTCGAGCAAATACCCCGCCAGATATTGAATATCTACATATTATTAAGATTGTGGAAAAGAATATATTTTGGTAATCGTTCAGACATATCAAAAAAAAAAAAACAAAAATTGATTTTAACACACTAGTTTGGTGGTAAAATCGAAGAAATGAAATTGAATCGTGACAAACTGACTTAATCGCAAAGATGCAATCGGGGGAGACATTGAAAATGACGAAGCGAACTGTAACCCTTGTGCATTTGAGATATTTCCGCATACGTTATAACGTGTTAAATAACATGCGCGGATTGCAATCCCTCACATTTGCAACACTATTGTATGCTCGTTGCTAGCCAGAGAAGAGAAGGAGCGCGATCCGCGGTCCGCGCTGCCAGCCGCTTGGATTGGAACCGCTGCGCTGGCGCTCGGGTCTTAATGCGTCACGTGGTGTAGAAAATGCTGCATATACGCTTTTCGTGAATTTGATGCCCTATACTAGGATACTAATAACATCTTCAATGTTAATATTCTCATCGATCGGAGCTCGTTGTAAATACGTAAATTGTAAATATCTCTTATTGTTTTATTGTATTCTTTGTTTGGACACGAATAATAATAATAAAAGTTTCGTAATTCCCAATCCCTCTTTTAATAACTTTGAAACCTTATGTCAAATAGCATTATTGTACGCAAGAGTGAAATAACATAATAACCGATACAGGACTTTCTTTCATATATCCGGTGAGGAAAGTTATTACCTCCTTAATTAAAGTAAGTAAAGAGTGTTGACACGACCATACTCAATTTATAATTTAACTGCAGCAGAAACGAGCAGTAACAAGTAGGTAGCTACCACTTAAACGACGGTACACCGTAAAGAGTAATAAAACTAGTATTAAGCTTGTTTGAACTTTCCATAATAACCAAAAAATGTCTTTTCACCGTGAAACAATGTGACCTTAGAGTCACGACCAGATAAGCTTTAAAGAGCAGTTTGTCATATTATCGTATAAAAAATTTACCATACGATGTGGGAAAGTAAATCGTCAAAAAGTTGTGCGGAAGTATGGACGTGCATTTTTATTGCACTTACTTTACTTATGCTCATGTCGTTCCCTATAAGGTTTAAATTAAATTGTCATTGTCGTAAAAAGAAATTTGTTTCACATGACTTTTGTATAGAACTCAATTTGTGTTTTTCGTTTATTGTCGTGTTTTATTTTTTATTGTGTAAGTTGAGTGACCTCTTCTGACTAAAATGTCTGTCACCCCGCTGTGTGACGGTGCATTTTTAGGTTTGGTAGCAAAAAACGTGAAGGAATGAACAACATTGATTTTAAAAAGTTCCTGCAATCAGTGTGAGTGTTATAAAATAGCAAGTAATAAAGTTACAAACTTTGTACGATTGTGGTAATATAAATACTGGATAACAATACAGCTTCCTATCTATTAATGGTTACAGCGACCCTTCGGAACAGAGATAATGTTTGTGGAAAAATTGCATTAAATAAGTTGAAGGATTCTTTAACACGTCTTGTATTTCTAGGTACATGATTTTTATATCTGTTAGATTATCTTTCCTTTTATCTTATCTTCTTGTAACTTGACTTCATCTTTTCATATTCAAACAAAAACGGGAATCTTGAACCATTCACATTTAAACATGGGTGTAGATATTTTAATTTATTATGAGATGTAGCGGGCGATGGACTTGCTTGAAGTGTCATATATTAATGGTTCTTAATTCTCATTATTGTGGAGATAGGTGCTAATGAAAAACACATAAGTCGCTAATGTATTCCAGCTTACAGCTGACGTAATCTTTAGTGGTACATTTAATTTTGCAATTCAGTCATGGGCCCCTTTCAAAATATCCAAGAGGTCTATTCTTACCAGTGCGACCAAATAATGGTAGAACGCCCTATATCCCTAACTATTTGAGAGCAGTAGACTGAACTGGAACTACCCCTACCTCTTTTTATTCCTATCTACGACTCTAGTATGTTGCGAACTATTCTTTCGTGTCTCAGAAAGTTTCCTATCATCCTATCTTTTCTTTTCTTTATTGTCTTCCATACCTCTCGCTTTTCCCCAACTCTTTCTATTACCCCCCTATTGCGAACCTTATCTATACACGGTAACTTCATCTTGCGTCTGAATCACTCCGTTTCAAACGCTTCTATTCTTTTTGATCCGCTTCTCCTATTGTCCAAGTTTCACAACCGTACACTGCCTCACTACATACATAGGTACATCTTTAAGAGTCTCTTCCGAGTTTCTATATTAACCGATCCCGAGCATAACAGTTGTTTCTTTTGTTAAACGGAACTCGGCCCAGCGCCATTCTTTGTTTTATATCTCTCATACCATCGCGAGTTATTTGACTTCCTAAATAACAGAACTCCGCGACTTCCTCTATCTTCTCGTTTCCTATTTGTATTTAAGTTTTAATTCTATTTTCACACCCTTTACATACCAAAATTTTAGTTTTGTTTTTATTGATCTTTATGCCGTAGAACATTGTCAAAACTACTTCCACTCCTAATTCTTTTTTGCTGGAATCCAACACTACACCATATATAAACGTAATGCTACGGGGCCTGATAACATTTCAATAAAAATGTTGTACATAAATGTGTTACCATTTCTAACTAATATAATCAATTCATTTACCAAGGTTGTTCAACCACCTGAGTATAAGGACCAATGGCCAATAAGTATATTATCTGTGCTGTCAAAGGTCCTGGAGAACATTACAACATTAGAATATTTGTAACTTTACAACATTTTGCTTTTGTGTCAATCTGATTTTCTGAAGAATTTTAGTTGTGTCACTGCTTTAACTAATGATATTCTAAAAGCAACTGACAACGGTTATTCCACGATTTTAATTTTACTTGATTTTTATAGACCATAGAACCACTACATTCTGCTCTCTGTTCTATCTTATTCTGGCATTCGATTGAGTTCCTTCGGAGTTACTCTTATCTGGTGGGAAACACTAAATGAAATTGTAAAACAAGTTATCTCTTGAATATAATAGGGGCCATACATTAGCGCACAGCAGTGTGCGGATCTAGTCCGACGGACTTGTCCGCGCACCGAATGTGCCAATGTATGGCATTGTCCGCTATAGTCCGCGCACTGCGCATCGGACCAAAAGTCCCTGTGCGCTAGATTGAAACTGCCCGATTTTTCGGACCAAGTCCCGCGGAAATGTGCCAGTGTGTGGTGAACAACAAACGCGGACTTGATTAAACATGGATAAAACCATAAGTACCTATTATTGGTTAAGTTATTTGTATTAAAGCGCTATTACGATTGAGCCTCGGATTGAGCTATTTGATCTATGTATTTACTCTTCTACGTCTGCTTTGTTTCACATATTTAAAGCAAATAATTTATGGAAGTACACAGGTACCTACCCATTTTCTTTTGAAGTGAAACTTCTCTTGTCTCGGTAGAGTAAGTTCCTGTGTTGGCAAATGCGAGCGTCACGAAAAGTGAAACGAATGGAGGGAAGCAGTCTGAGAATACGGGCAGATGAGAAAAGGAATATCGAACGCCCCACTCTTTAGCCACGCTCTGTCTCATGCTTCGCGCTGTTTCTCTCAGGCAAGCGTCAGTAAAGCGAGGACACAGCGTTTCAGTTTTCGTGACAACACAAAGCGCTTGGTTAGAAGAATTAGAATTCGATTTATTCTTTCATTATTATTATTTTTCATTCCTCTAATAACGTTGAAGTTTCACTTCTATCGCGTGTGGCGACCACGCATCCAGTTTTTTGTTTTTTTTATTTTTAGACTCCAGAAGTTAACCGAAAATATAATTCGGAAGAATATATCCGAGGTCTGCTCGAAAATTATCTAGAACTTCCTTGCTTTTGGACGGTAAAATCAAAATGTTATGCGAACTTAAATATGAAGGAAGACGAGTATAAAAAGGTAGTGAAGTACACGAAAGATACAAGATGAGAATGCTCCATTATTACACACCCCACTGTCTTCCACTTCGTCTGATGACAGAAAAGTGAGCGCCGTGTATGGCAAAATTTTTCCGCTCACAATGTCCGTCGGACTAGATCCGCACACTGCTGTGCGCTAATGTATGGCCCCTATAACTTGAAGAAGGTGTCCCGCAGGTAGCAATTTTGGGCCCGCTCCTGTTCTTCTTATATATGTTGTTTACTTGTAGGCATGGTTATACATTGTTAGACTATTATACTTTTGTGACCCAACCAATGTATTACAGGCAACGGTAATAATCAATAACGATTTAAATTCCTTATTGCAGATATACAGTGTGTCCCACAAAGTACGTAACAGCCAACTATCTCTTTTATTGCTTATCCCATGAAATTTTCGTTCGGAGAAAAAAAATTCTTGTAAAAAGCTCTCCTTGAAAACCCAGTCTAATTACATTCTATCTTATACGAGGAGTGTTCAAGACGAGAAAAACTGTTTCTGTTAAATGGAAAGTGGTCTTAATCTACGTCGAATCGAAGAACTTCATTAAGAATGTTTGCTCAGAATTACAGAATATGGGCTCACGCTAAAAACTGTCACGATATTCAATTGTTTATTTTCCTGAACAAATTGTCCCAAAAAGTAAGTAATAGCCCAATATCTCTTTTATTACTTACTTTTTGGAACAATTTGTTCAGGAAAATAAACAATTTAATATCGTGGAAATTTTTTGCGCGCGAGCCCATATTTTAGGATACTGAGCAAACTTTCATAATGAATTCCTTCGATTCGACGTAGAATAATACCACTTTCCATTTAACCGACAGAGTTTTTTTACATATTGAACACTCCTCGTATAAGATAGAATGTATTAGACTGGGTTTTCAAGGGGAGCTTTTTACAAGAAAACTTTTTGTCTGAACGAAAATTTGATGCGATAAGCAATAAAAGAGATATTTGGCTGTTACGTACTTTGTGATGGAACACACTGTATGTTTCAGTTTGAGGGGATGATTTTCGGATATCTTCGGTTCGAAAAGTTGGGCCAACGGAATCTGCAATCAATATTAACCGGCACCCCCCTGTGAGGGTATCTTATCTCGATCGTTCCTTGACCTGGGTTGACAAAATCCGATCTGGATCTATGAGCACTTTCGTCCCAATCCTCTCTGGGATTCGTGTGCAACATATTCGGGACCAGAGGTATATTGAGTTTATTATTGCTTAGAAATGGGTGTCGAACAGAGGGTGGAAAATCGGAAGATTGTCTGTCAACGCTTAAAAAATTATTTACGATTTTTCCCTTTTCCGCCCTTATTTGAGTAACGCATGAACTGATGTCGGGGGTCTTAGAACTCGCGTCTACTTCTTTAACTTCGATGAATGATCTTAACGAAAATTTTGATTCTCGTAAAAACGTTCGTTGTAAAGGGAATTTGGGCCTGATCCAAATATTTTTAGCAGTATTTAAATACTTATAAATCTCGATTTCTTAATCTGGCACTACAAATGTCAAATTCTTGAGAACATTTTAAATATCTTAAAACTCCTCGGGGTTTAGGTGAGTATCTTACCAAAAGTAGCCAAAATGATCCACAAATTTGGAAAAAAAATTTATAGCGTAAATGGTTTAGCCAATATTGATAGTTCTGCACGAGTACGGACACCCTGTACATCACATTTTGGGTTCGCTGCTAAAGTTACCTTTAGCTGTTAGCATGAATGAATATAGATCACTAGCCTTACTCTATTTGATATATCATCCGATTAGCAATCGGCACGATGCTGGTAAGATTCTGAAGGTAGCCGTTCCTTTCACATCATGGCGACATGATGAGGTAAAGCAATATACAATATACATATATTTTTTTCAGTGCCTTTTTCTTTCCCCAAATTGCCTTCTTCATTTTATGAATATGTCATATTGCAAAATCACGCATGTGGCTTGTCACGCAATGACTACACCAGATGAAACCATCATCTGATCTAGCAGTAACTACTGCGTGTTATTATTTATAGCTTATTGTTGGATGTTATATCTTAAAAATTACTTACTTATTGTGTGAAGACTTTTATGCCTGAGTTATCTTACATAATAATTATCCAGTCTGACACCAATTTAAAATTCCGCTTTTGCTAAGAAACTTAAGTTTATTTGGTATTATCAGATTATATAAATAGATAAGAGAAGACATGTTCTGTCCTTTTCTACCAGAAATATAACTATATTGATTATAATATAGAGCTGTTTGACAATGAAACTGCAAATATTTCGAGTATTGTCAGATGAATGGAACTCGCGCATGACAACCTTGACACAAGAGAAAAATGCTAAATACCATTTATATAGGTAACGTAAATAATTTTAACAACAAATATCCTGGACACCTGTTTTATATATAAAGGAAAAATAGTTTGTATTCTGACACTGTTCGAGCTTTTGTAATTGGAAATTCCGGAACTTGTAGTTCCTGGTTCTCCAAAACTGTATCAACTCTTATACACTACCATTGTAGGCATGATAATTTCATTAGAAAGTTTGATGTCATAATACAGGTATTGGAGTATGCTTCGAAACGTTTAATTCGATCTCGTTTGGTTTATTAATTGCTCAGGTTAAAAAGCTAGAGCCGATAAGCAACAGGTCTACCTATGCACTACTTCGAAGTGCAAGAGCTTACCCAATCTTAACATTTATATTAGTGATGCTTCACAAGCACTATCTTGGGAACAAAAATGCTATGGTCTTCAGAAAAATGAAGGTTTAATGTTAAATTAACGCAGGTAATTTTTATTTCAGAAAATCAGTAGTTCCCTTTTGATATTCAAATTATGTTGAAGTAATACGTATTTTTTTATATTTTTATAAGAAGCAGTAAGAGCGCCACCGCCAGCAGATGGTTCACTAATGACTTGGGCTTTGAAGTGGCTGAAGATCTAGGACTTACCTAGAGGAACATCTAAACGATGCCAACATCCTTCAAAGCTGTTAGGTTTCGTTCTTCCCGACTAATAATCAACTATAAGAGTATATTTTTCTTCAGCGAACAAATATAGTGTCCACTGATTATGGAAGTCAACGAACAAGATATTTTATTACAGTAACACTTAGTAGCGACAACTTCCAAGTATGCTTTCACATTTTTCAAGTCAATATGTCTTTTGTCCGATAGTTAAACCAGCTTAAACAAATCTCTCACAAAGTACCTGCCAGTTGAATTTTTAATTTCAATAAAGTGTTGGTTACAATTGAATTTGACAAAATTGAATGAAATAAATACATGCGATACCCAACCACTGCAAATCTAATAAAGTATGGTCATATAAGACAACTATGACCACAAAATTTATTACTGATTCCCGCTTTCTACTTTTTGTTTAATTAATCTAGGTAATTTGACTCCAGATATTATACGTAAGAAATATGAACATCAGATCAAAATTGGGCATACATAATTATTAATTTAAGAAATTGAAAAAGACAAAATGCTTGGTGCAAAAATAAGCGATTAATCGTAAATCAAACGAATGAGAATTCAACCGCATCAAATAATGATATTAATGAACAGCATTAGGTACATACCACACAATGCAGCCGCATCTTCGTATCGTTCTATATCCAAATTTTTCACAAATTCGCAACCGCAACACTACTTCAACAACAAGAACAATGATAATAATAACACACCAAACCTTGTAAACTATAATATGTTATTCACGTGAATGTCTTTAACAAGTGCAAGCACTAGCATTTATAACTTACGTTCTGCATTTAAGGGGGGCGACAATCCATCCAGTGCTCAAGAAATAGTATAGCGTTTGGCATCAGCGGATTGTTGTTATGTTTTATGTGTGCTCCGGTGGTTCCAGAAGAATTCAGGAATTCCTCTAAAAGAAAGTGAAATTTGATACCAACGGTAACAACGCATTGAGAGGCGATGTGATACAAACAGTGCGTACTATGAGTACCGCAATGATTTAGCGCTTTCCGTATAATATGATACACTACTTTGTCAAAAGCAGAATGAGTGTGAAAACCAGAGGAATACGTATTTTATATGCAAAAATGTTTTCTCTATAAAAAAGTACCTAAAATTAATAGATATTCGTATATTATTTTTGCAATTACAGAATCAAATTAAATGTAAAAGTTTTTGTTTTATTTTTTATCTTAAATAAGTTTCATGCATGCTATACCTAATCAGCAACAAATTGTCTGTTGGATAAGGTGATTACAATATACAGGGTGTGGATGGAAGGTAGGTAGCTCCTCACTCGGTCAACATATTAAGATTTTTCAGGATACAATAACCTGAATGCACATTTTAAAATTATTTTTGTTTATACAGTATGTCCACATATAGCGTTGTACTAAAAAATTTTTTAAATGGGAAGCCCAGTATGAATGGAAATTTTGCAAAGCCCCTTCGGTGCTGATCAAATTGATGTAATTATATAAAGCTACACTGAGAAAAATGCGTTGTTACATATACAAGAAAAACACTTTCTTTTACTACTCGTAGCTGTTAAATAGGCGCCAAAAACAACACATAATATCAAATACAACTACAAATTAATATACTGGTTGTTGTATATTACGCTCTAAATAACTATTAATATTACACTTACCAGTTGTTGTATCATCTACAACTACAATGTAGTATACCCACAGGGTGCGTATTTTTTAATTTTACAACTACTTGTTTGTATTGCATAGTTCATAATACATTTTATGTAGGTAGTGCTTATTATGATATAAAACATAACATTTCTTCTTGTATGAAGTTACAATATTCTTTACTATAAAATACTCTCAATTGTTCGTATTATAATACTAATGCTATGAATTCTTAATAAGTTAACCCCATACGCCAAAAGACACAGTAATTAAGCTCGACGCGTGTTTCGCTGACTACGTCAGCCTCCTCAAGAGTTGTCAGCGAAACACGTGTCGACTTTAATTACAGTGTCACTGTCTTTTGGCGTGTGGGGTTAACTTATTAAGAATTTATAGCGAATTTACGTCAAAGTTCTCGATCCAATCACTGTGTGGAATACTGGGTGTGCGTAACGCACTGGCACGTACGTATGCACGCATGGGTGCAAACAAAGCCACGTTGCTGCATTCAGGGTGGAAAAGTATAACATATTTAAAAAAATAAATATTTATTTCTCTGAAATAAACAAATAAAATATGCCTATTTAATATAAATAATAATGCAGTTTTCCAACGTTGAAGCACCCCTCGATGCACCCTTACAAGCAACCCATTTTGGGGAATCATTCTTTTCCAATGGAAGTTTAAATGTTTCTTCGTTAATATGATTATCTAAATAAGAACAAAGAAATTAGGAATATCCGTTAAAATCCTTGCTGCTACAATAATTTTCTGTTGTTGGCAATTATAGGAAAACAATGCCAACTCTATTTACTTGACATCAAATTAATTTAAATCAAAAATGTATTCTATCAACGCACCCACACGCAACCCACAGAGTAATTCAAAAAGCAAAAATGGTGTGGAGAGTACTTTTAGTTTAATACAGATAAATTTAATCCATCTGTGGTTTTAGGTTTGAAATATTTGAGGTTATGTATGTACAAAATACACGTGGGTCTCTTGTGCTTTTTGAATTATGATTTCAGAATCAGAACGCCACACGACAAATACATGCTTTTAATAATTGAATGAATTTCCTGCACCACACTAGCACCTTACCTATAAAAACCGGAATTAGTTCAGTCAGATTCGTTTTCTAAATGTTTCTCCATGATGAAGGGCACCGACTCTAATAAAACACCATGACGAGACCACTTAACATCACGTATCACAAATAAATTGTAAATCACGGTACACGTAAAAGTAAATTGGAAACAAAAAAATGCTGCTCTACAACGGTTATTGGCGGTCGGGCTGAACGCGAAGGAGACTGCAGACGGACGACGGTTGAGATTGCGATTGTAGAGTAGAAATTTGAAGAATTCGGCCTGCTTGGCGCATGTGCACCTTTTAAAACTGGTCACTTAAGTCAACCAATCGTATTGCAGACTGCTCCCGTAGTAGTATTATGTACAATACTAACGTTGTTTTATTAGAATATCAGCTTATACAACTACGACATAGTATTACACACAAACGTAGTTGTGTTTTTTACTAATACAGTTTACTAATTTGTATTTGTAAGTCTTAGAAGGTGTAGTTGGGACAGTTGCGTCTACTAGATACAACCCTTACTATTTGTTGTAGTTTTCAGAAAAAGAAAAACAATACTAGACTGGTAGCTTTAAATGCCATAAGTACATTTTTCTCAGTGTACTTTTAGTCGTTCTTCCACTAGAGGAACAAAAAAGTGGCAAGTAAGTACATTATTTCACATGTCTGTATTAGTTGCCAAATTATTTAATGTTAATTCTATTTGACACAAAAAATATTTTTTTGGTGCGAATGGGCAACTGGACGACTTTTTTTATTTGAAATATTGAAAATTTGGATGAAAATATTTGACCCCTATTTTGCGTTTTTCTTTGAGTTTCATTTTAGGGCAGAAAAAAATAATGAATAATTTTGCCAGGCACAATTGACGTCACACTTGCATTCGATATTGTCATATGTAACTTGAAATCATTATTTCTACTTTTCTAATAAATAGCAAATTATTTAAATTGTATACACGAAAATGAAACATTTTCAAAATGAATGTACCACCTAAAATTATTTCGAGAAAACGGAACTGAAGAACTAAAAACGCTTTTGAACTTAGCTTTGAATTATGACAACACATTGGTTTTGACGGGAAGTAGGTTATTCGTATTTTATCAGATTTTATCAGGTGTCCTGATAAATATGCTGCAGCTAAAATGTCTCCCGTTTTAATAGATTGTTCTAGAATTCCTGACTTTGACAGGCCGCCATTTCTTGTTGGAGGGCACACATTTATTCATATCTTATTTGGGAAGTTAAAATTCAGTTTTTATTACCAGAAATGAAATGTCTAGAACATACTCACCAATTTTTTAATTGGTTTTCGCTCAAAACTTCCCTTTTTAAGACTTTTACTCATTTTTGATGTCTTCTACTTGACAACTTGTTTAAGTACCCTCCACGGTGATTTAGTGCAGCAGGAATTCTAAAAAATCTTACCAAATCCCTTTCACCTCTCATTCCGCACCACACAACAGAACAAAACAGTGGCATATTAAGTAATTATAATAGTTTTAGAAAATGACAGTTTACTCGTAAGGTTATGTGTAAACAAAAAAATATTTGCCCTCCAGTAAATATAGCTGTCAATTGTATGACGTCATTCTGAAATGATCTATTGGTTTTGAACAATGTTAAGTTTAAATAGCGAGCCAGCGAAAAAACTCGTTTGAAAAAGTTGATCTTTGGAAGCATTTTAAACAATTATTTTTTACAAATTTTTAACTTTTATCAAGGCGTAATGTGTTAAGTTGGTGTTTACTACAATATTTAAAAAATCCCACAAATTCAATTTAGTGTCCAGTTGCCCAGTGTATTTAATATACTTACGGGTTTTTTAACTTTCTCGAAACTTTAAATTACTTACTGTTTATATGGAACACCATGTATATTTTGATCTTGGTGGAGGTGGATTTTCCTAAGTATTCTTATTATACCAAATTCGTATAGCGAAAAGTAAATAAGGAAAAAGTTATAGAGCTCAAAATTTATATTGAACTGATTATAAAATCCAAATATTGGTATATCATTTGTTCTAATTATGTCAAGTATTCCTATTTTTGTTTAATTAAAGCAAAAAAAATAGTTGAAAAGAACAAGAA
Organism: Xestobium rufovillosum; assembly: GCA_963966045.1. Classification (NCBI taxonomy): domain Eukaryota; kingdom Metazoa; phylum Arthropoda; class Insecta; order Coleoptera; family Ptinidae; genus Xestobium; species Xestobium rufovillosum. The sequence goes on from OZ014496.1 coordinate 20,718,969, forward strand.
AGTATTTTAAGATGCAGATTTTCTAGTTATAGGTATAATCAAGAATAATGTTGAAGAAACCTTAAGTACCAGCCTTTAGCGGTACTCTTGAAAGAGAAATTAAAGATGAAACGAAAGAATCAAGTAGACACTTGAAACATTTTCATTCATACCATATTAACTAACTCGCTTCATTAGTAAAATTCATATTTAAAATTTGCTCACGCAAAGTAAATAAACACGGAATAGTAAACAGTAAACATTCAACAATTCACAATAAACACATAACAAACACGAAAATAATCAAATACTAAGTTAATGAAAATGTTTCAAGTGTCTATATTGATTCTTTTGTTTCACCTTAGTTTCTCTTTCAAGGGTACCGTGATGTTAGAGTGCTAACAGTGACGTTTCGAGGATTATTCTTGATTATTGGACTAGAAGACGTAAATTATATTAAAACACATTTTCTCTGTCATTATATTTTTTTGGTTTGATTAAAGAAAATAAGAATGCGTGTCATAATGATATTCTAATGTATAAAGGAAGTGCCTCCGTAACCGGCGCCGGCTACAGTTTTGTAGGTGTATTGATGCCGGAGCGGTGCGAGAGGGCAGCTAGGGGGTCTGTTTAAAATGCGTATGCGTTGTATCAGTCTTTTTCGTTCCCAAATAGAAGCGCGCCGGCAACTATACGCAAGGCCGGTGCCGGCTACGGAAGCACCCTGTAAAATAAATTCAATAAAAATGAAAATTTTGGAGCTCTTATTTACTTTACCCTATACAAATGTGATTTCGTTAGAATCAAAATGAAGATCTGCATCTACCAAGCCCAAAACATAATATAGGATATTCTGTTTAAGAAAAATAAATATCTTAAAATTTCGCGAAAATTAAAAGTCCTTTTCTATTTAAAAATAAACAGCAATTTTACAAATTTTACAAATTTACAAAAACAGACTCTTAATATGTACATATTGCCTGAGTGTGGGGATAAAGTAGCCCCTCACCAGTAACTGGTTTCACTTTAAGAAACTTATAAAATTGATAACCACTGGAACTTGAAATTTTTCGTTTCCAAGATTCAGATTTTTTTCTCTTGGAACCCTTACCATCAGAAGATCAGGTTGGTCGCTGTGCAGGAATGATTTAAGGTGTTGTTTAATAAGACGAGGAAGTAGGTATTTCACTAGCATGAGAAAAGAACGAAATAGTCCGATACCTATGTGCTGCAATTAGTGGCAGCTCCTTTCTTCTACGTGGGATTGAAATGAGATGCACACGAATCCTTTGATTAGTCCATATCGGTCGAGATCCATCGTATCCTAGATTCTGAAAAAGCTCAAAAAATGTGCCACCAATATCTGACACTTTATCATATTTCAATGCTTCTGTGGCATCCTCAACTTCCAGATTCCTTTCTTCTAGCTTTGATGGAGCATCTAATGTGTTTGCACTATGAAGAGTTTTATGACTGTGATAACATCGGAGAATATATAACTCCTGTTCAGTCACGATCGATTAATTCCTGGGTTTGAGTTCACGAAGAACTTGAATTCTGGAAGTTTCTCGAGTAGTTCGTTGCGGAGACCGCAAATACCGCTCCTTGTCACTACAAGAACAGTGCTTGAATTTTTTTCGATAATCCTACTTATTCAGCTGCTTCATGTACTTGAGTTTCTTCCTTTCTTCCATTAAAAATGTTAAACTTCGCCTGGTATTCATAACTTACCCTTGTAATTGAAGTGTTTACGTATTGAACAACAGTGTATTCAATTTTATCTGGTGATTCAGAGTAATTTGAGCACCAGTATAGTTTAGTGAAAAAATTAGACAATAATGCCAGTATTCCAGAATAAAAATAACCCATATCGCGATAGTGAGAAATATTTTACTAAAGCATTTCATTTAGTCGCAATATTTTTTTCTCCAGGTGATACAATTGTATTGTGCCCCATTAGTGTCGAGATAGTGCCTCTACGTGGGAAGGGAAACAAGTTTTTCCGTTCCCGGTCTAGTGTGCGTCGGAAACAAAAATATCGAGTACTACCTATATGTCATTCCGCATCCTCAATCAGAAACTACTGTTAGCCGCTGAGTAGATGATTTTAAACGTGGTAGAGAGAGCCTTGAAGACGATCCAAGTACCGGAAGATCTACACGTTGAAACTGTGACCAAAGTGGAAAAACTAGTGTTGGAAGACAGGCGCATTACTGTCAGAAGGGTTTCCCAAACAATTAAGATTGATGAGAAATCGGCGAGATCTATTGACACTCGTTCATAATCAGGACCGCGTCAACATTTTTGTCTTGAGCTTTTGGCCCATACAGATGTCGATCCGGATTACTTCTTTGACAAAATTGTCACTATGGACGAAAGCTGGGTCCATCACTACTATCCCCTGACCAAACAAGCAAGCATGGAGTGGCGGCATTCCAATTCTCCGCCTCAAGAAAGTTTAGAACCAAACCATCAACAGGCAAAGTAATGCTCCCCGCTTTCTGGGATCCACGTGGGGGTTTGCTTGTTGACTGTCTTGAGCATAATCGTACAATCACCGGTGCATACTACTGTGACCTTCTGTGCAAATTGTGGGAGCAAATTAAGGTTAACCGGCGTGATATGCTGCGAAAAGTTGTGCTCCTGCAGCATGACAATGTATCGTCTCACAAGTGCGCTGCAGCAACATCAAAAGCGACTGAACTGGGCATTGAAATTCTGCCCCATTATAGGCCTGTTCTCCCGATCTTGTACCATCTTGGGAATCTAAAAGCTCATCGTCGTGGTACGCATTTCAGGGAATATGAGAGCTTGAAAGCTGAGGTCACTTCATGCTTCATGGTTTGAAGCGCAAAATGCGGACTTTTCCAAGGAAGGGATTTTCAAGTTAAAACATCGCTGGGCCAAGTGTGTCGATTTAGCAAGCAGGCGACTACATAGAGAAGACAAAAGCTGTATGATTGTTTTCAGAATTAATTGGTTTCTCGAGAACGGCAAAGTTTTTTCCTCAGCCCAAATATAGAACGATCCTTTTGGGAAAGAACATTCATTAGCGAACTGTTTCTACTAATACGTATTTATATAATTCAATCGTTACGCTTCCTTTCCAGGGATCCAAAGTTGCGATGTATTCGATTAACGCTTGCATATTATTTTAGCATTCACCTTTGATTATATGAGGTCAGCGGAAATGCTGAAGTAACACCAGTTACAGCTTCTGCATCTACTGTTGCAGACTGTATTAAAATGTCATGCAGTTTAAGGATTGTCAATTGTCACATAAACAACGCGATCATTGGGAGAGAGTGTTCATCATATACAAATTGCCAAAGCATTTTCTTTTCTAAATTTCTTGTTGTTCCTAAAGGAAGGAGAAAATTTATTAAGCACCTATTCAATGTTAAATTGCAGTAAAATTAAATGAAAATTCTGTTACATTTTAGACTTTCGAATCTGTGAATAATACATTTTCAGGATATTAAGGTTGCTCCTGCAGTCTCCCAAGCCTCCCACTCAATATCACTTGAATTTTCATTACTTGAAACTGTCGGTTTCATTTTCATTAATTTTCATTTTTCATACCGTAGCACTCTGTCAAAACTGCTTTCATTTCGTTCAACGCTACATCTATTTTACCCTTAGTAATACGCTGCTCTTAATCTTTATCCAATCCTCTAAAAACGGAACATAATTTGTGTGGCAAAATAACTCTGCTAGCCAGCAAACCTATTACCTGAAGCGTTCTCCAGGGTTCCATTTTGGGACCAGTATTTTTACGGTGTACCTGACCTTCCATCACATCTGAATTTCCATTCTACTTGTTACTGATGCTTGCTTCCACCAACTATAATCCGAATTAAAGGAGGGTAGGCAAGCTGCAGTAGAATGGTTCAAGAAGAACGAGTTAATCCTAAATGAGCAAAAAAAGCGTTGCAGTGGGTTCAAGGGAATATTGAAAACACTTTGCAGAAGTTCCATGTTATAAAATCGAAGACTTTTTGAATGGTCAATAATATTTTATTTTCAGTTTTGTTAGCTTTGTAGTTTTTGTTGTTGTATTTTATGTAGCTTGGATTTACTCTATACAGAAGTACTGAATAAATTCTTGAATTCTGTGCAATATCGAATTTGAAAATTTGCTAGATAGCGATAATGCCTTTCTCATTTCCTTTCGAATGTTTCTATGTTTTTGCTCAAATTCCATAAATGCCGTTTGCTCTTTGTATAAATTATCTCCTGTCCCTATATTTCATCCCCACATTTATTTGTATTTCGAGCCCATTCTACATTGTCGATAATTTTTTTCATCGTCAAATTGACCAATAGGAACATTTCATTTGGGTCTAGAAGCGTGTATTATTTCGGTTAATATACACGCCTATTCTAAGAGCCAATGATATTTCTTCAATCGACCAATCAACTGTCATTGTAAACGATAAAAACCTACCTAGTTTTCCCAATAACTGATAAATATGCGCCTTGCTTTTAATCAACTATGCTGTGAATGATAGTTTTGAAATTTCTAACTTGGCAACTGTCACTGTCATATTATTTTCGAGTTTTCTTGCAACATCGTCGTTTTGAAATGGCAAGATTTGGCCAAGAATCTTTGGAAGATATTCAAAAAACTGTACAGAGTGTTTCTCCGAGGAGTACAGTTAAAAATCAAAAGTCAATATGGAAACAGTTCGAAATATTTTTAAAAGAGTAGCATTATGAACTTCTAGAAATTACTTAAAATCAATAGCTTGGACTGATAATGAATGATTGGGCTTTTAATACGAAGAGAGCTGGTGGTGAAGATTATAAAGAATGCGTTATAAAGACTATGTGGAATGTTACTGCAAAACTCCTTCAAGAAAAATACTACAAAGGGTACGCCCGAAAATTTAATCCATTGAATTCAAACAAGCAAGGGATGCAAAAAATGCGAAACGAAAGCAGCTTCAGTCTATTCTCGGAAAGAGGAAGCAAAGTTCGACTGCTCTGAGTAAGAAAGAAATATATACAATAATGATTCTGTGGAACGATCATCATATAATAGCATTCGAACTAGCCTGGAGAGGGGGAGAGGCAGCAAAATGCAAAGTGCATTTTTTAAAGAGGAAAAGAAATCAAATAGTAACGTAACCGGAAGAATTGAATACAACCCGATTTTTTCCAAAACATGCCAGGGTGGAGCTCAAAAATTATCAGACAGTAAGTGGTTAGTGCCTAATTACAATAATCTCGATATGTGCCCGGTAAGGTTATTTAAAAAGCTTATTTCTAAACGCACTAATAGAATTACGTCAGATCGACTATTTCTGACTGTAAATCCTTACTGGAATAAAAGCAATTCTGAATGGTACAAAAATATGCCTTATGGAGTAAATGAGATTGGAAAATGGACCAACCAATGTGCTGAAAGAATAGGGCTTGATACTCTGACAAACAAAATCACGAATCATTCAAATCGATCAAGTGCTGTATCAAATCTTGCTAAATCAGGTGTCCCGGAATAACAGCTCATCAAAATGACTGGACATGCAAATGCTAAGTCATTAGGCCCTTATTTACAGTTAGACGAGGAACATCATGCTAGTTTAATAAACAACCTGAGACCTGGACCTTCTGGAATCCAAACTACAAAAGATATAAACATAAGGCAAGAAAATTTCACCACTGAAAACATTAATAATAATAATATGCAAAAAAAATCTGGTCGTAATATAACATATATAACCATATTGCACTTTCAATGTTCAAAATATGTATGTACCTAACTAAAGATCAGTCAAACTCCACACAATATATTTAAATATTTTAATATGTTCTGTTAATTTAAAATATTTATGGTTTCATTAAATCTTCTATTTCCAATTAAATTGTCCGTATAATGTAGTTGTGTATTAACCTCCCTAAAATGCATTTGAGATCATTTTATAAGATAAATACATTTCAGATTGTATTCAAATTTTATTGCCATTCGGAAAAAAATCTCGAATCAAGAGAAGTAGAAAAAATCGCTCGAGCAAGCTCTCGTGATGTTTTCACTACCTTGATTCTCGATTATTTGCCATGACAATAAAACTTTCATACAATTATTTATCGATAAAAAAATGATCTCTTATGTATTTACCCCCGGTAATTTTTTCGATAATTTTGCTTGTTGATAAGTTGCCATAGTTGCGAATTTGTAGGTGCATTTATAATATATAATCTAGTTACTTTAATACCTGCCAAACGTCAAATATTGCCAACACATTTCTTTGTATGTGAATTAATTGAAATAAAATTTCGTTTTAAACTACCTAGCTTCGATTCAAAAAATAATCTTGTTAAATACAATTCGTGGTCTGGAATTTTTAGGTAATTTTACTCAAGCTGTTGCTTTTACTAACCACTCGTGTAAATTTGACAGAAGATCACTCGCGCAAGCGCTCGTGATCTTTTAACTGTTAATTTACACTCGTGGTTACCAAGCAAAGCAACAGCTTTCGTAAAATTTCCGACAATTCCAGACCACTTATTGTATTACTACAGAAAACTTTATGAAATCCACAAATCCTAAAATCTCGCAAAATTGCAATAAATTCTAAAATACACAATTTTTTGTAACGCGGATTGTAAGTTCACTATAATTAATAAAAGAAAGACCGATTAGTCTTTCTCATTTTTTGACTTGTTCTTGCCAATCTGACGCGGAGATGACACTTTCATTAACGAATCTTTTGTTGTGCAAAGGTGTGAATTTTAATATCCTATGAGAAAATGAAGAATATTTCCAATAAGCCCAAGTTAAGAAATATGACAATTTCCTAAGAAGCCAAATATTTAATATAAATTATTTATTACCTGCTTATAATGAATGCCTAATTTACAATAAATTATTTTACCAGCAGTGCATTCCTTTAATAAATTGAAATATTCCAATAGTGTCAAGAATTTTGATAGGAATATTCCACTTTCTATACTTTTCGAAATTAAATAGTGAATTCATTATAACAATTTCGTATGTGCAACTCATTAGTTGACAAAGAGCTAACCGTGGTTATTTATTTCAAGAACGCCATAAATACAAGTGCAACTTGTTGTAGTACCTATTCAGCATATTTTCGCGTGCGTATTATTATGCAATTCTTAAGCCACTGACAGCATTTAAACTATTCAAACAAAAACAAGAAACACACCGTAATTAATTTACCAGAGAAATTACGTTTCATCCGTGTTCTACTAGTCACCAACTGATACCTTTTTTAATTGAATTCTAATTCTAATGGCTTTTCTAAAATGTTAATTACTGCATTACCATATGCAGGTATAAAGCGGGGGTCTTGAACATTCGAATTATCAAGAACATAACATGCGCTGCAATTTGTTGACATCTACGATGGAACTGGGTGTTATAAATTTCAGGCTTGAGTGAATGTCTAATTCTTTCATGTCTTATTGCAAATGAAGGCTAATGGTGTGATGCAAAGCTACAGCAAACTCACACATGCATAGAACTTCAAGTATACCTACTTAACAAAGCCCTGACAAGAATTAAAATTTCTTTTGTTCTTGTGCTAAATTTTTGAAAATATTTTATAGCAGTAACTATGACTATAATACTCTACACACTCTACAGGGTGGTTCAGAATGAGTACGCTAAACTTCAGGAGATTATAGTGAAACTCAATATAGGAAGAAAAGTTCATAGGAAAATGCGACCAAAAGTTACATTTAACAAAGGTACAGGGTGATTTCACGAAAAGGTGTTTCACTAAAAGATGCTGCTTACGTCATCATCTGGTGATACGCTAACTATTCTGAATTTACTATAGCACAGGATTAGGTACACGAGACGCAACAATGTATTAAAGAATTGGAAACGACAGTATCATCTCCCATTACATGATATCATATGTGGGTCATAACAGTTTTTGTAAAAGGTACCATTGCACCACAAAAACGTACAATTTTTAGCACCTCATCTTATACTATGGAATTAATTTGCAATTTGAGTTGAAACAACTTTTTATTAACCAGGAGATTTTTGACTCACTTAGATGACTTTCAAATAACTTATGTGCAAGCACGCCACAAATTAATTAAGGTAAACCTCAGTATAAAATAATTATACTGTAAATACCTACGACTAAAATGCAGACAAGCAGAGTTCTTAGATCGCTTAAAAGAATCAGAAGAATATTTTGTTTTCGAAATTAGAAGGTACTTAGGTATGGATCAGTACCATTACACGTTAATTTGTTGTTATTTCTTGTTAACTTTTAAGCAGCAATTAGGGTTGTGAGAAGTATAACGCCACGAGGGAAAGGCACACTTATATTATTTCATTTATCACAATTTTAGTGGATTGAATTATTGTTCTTATACTCCTAGGTGTGTTGTAATTACTAATTAGGTATTAGAAATCCATTAAACAAAGGCAGAAAACATCATCCAGCAAGTGTAATGAGAAAAACTTTTACTGAAATGCATATTTTGTATGGAATTATGAAAGATAATACTTGGACAATAAAACATAAAAGTATTTTTGCTAGGTACTGTGAATTTTTGGAACTCTTTCCGTATCGTTTATTATACTTAGTGAATTAATTATTATTCATCTTTCAAAAATGTTAATTTTTTATTAATGCTTGAGATGTAAAATCTAGTTTTTTTGACAAATTGCGTAAAACTGCAGATTATTCAATCTACTAATTTCATGTAGAGATTTTGTGCTGAGTGTCTTATTAAAAAATTCACAGACCTCGCATCTTACGCAAGTATCATAGGCGTATTGAAAATACCGACACAACTGCTCGGTTCCTAAGATGTCCAACAAAAGTGATCTGTGCCGTTTCAAGTAGGTGTATTATTGATACAATAAAATAAAAGAAATGATTTGTGACAAGCACAAGGCACATAGTCAAACTGACGCAATACGTAACAAAATATTAACGCATCCGTTTTGTACTGTTTGGACTTTTATTTCAACGCGATATCCCTCTTAAACGGTACTCGCGCTCGCCGTACCTTAGTTTACATCTGGCTAGCGCTCTCCATCCAATATTATTATTAGCGGCCTCGACTGCGCGCGCCGCCGACAGAATCTGTCGCGTGTCGATCGTTTTTCGTAAGATGAGTCCCATATACACGCGGCCAGAAGTATTTTCAATACTAAAATTAGAGTACATACTTTCACGACAATAGAGTCAAGTAATACTAATCACATTATACCGTCATTTTGACACTGATGCATCACTACTTTCAGTTTTAGGTGACATAATATTATTATTTTCGAAGTAATTGTTTTACAGATTAAAAAAATGTTTTTTCTACACGTACACAGTGACCGCCATAAAGTCTGCACCACATGAAAAACTTTTTTATTTATAAGATTATTGGAAAACGGTTTTCGGCATTAGTAATGATTAATAAGTAGAAAATTGACGAAAATATTTGTCATGCCACAACTATGATACCACCAAAATGTAATTTGAAATTTTAAAATGGCCGGAAATGCCCTTATTTATCAAAATATGGAAAAGTGCGATAAGGAAAAGTTATTTGTAATTACATGAAGATTCTAAATATGACATTTGATGAGGCAATTTCAATGTTTTAGTTTTTTATTTTTTTTTCCATAAATACTTAACATTTACTTTTGTGTGTGTGTTTTTTGTTTACAGTTAAGTTAATTTGACATATGAATTTACTTTTTAATTCATTAATTTCTTGCAAAATATCCTTTTTTACGAAAAATAACAGAACAATTTTGGACTATTTTTAGTAATTTTAAACCCTTACAGTGGAATTTTGCACGATAGTGGGCGTAAATATTAAAAAAAAACTATTGTTAATTTAAATTACATTTAGATCATAAAAATAAAACTGAAAATTCTGATTAAAATTTATTTAAAAGTATTAAAAGTGAATAATGGGGATTTATTTAATACCTAAAGATTTTTCAGAAACGTAACCAGAGGAATTTTGCGAAAGGACAATAACATGTATGGAAAGTAAAGGAAGACATACAGAAAAGTAATATTTAATTTAAGAGAATATTGTTTGAAAATATGGTTTATCTTAAATATTACATATTAGATGTTTAAAAAAAAATAAAATTAAAACATTGAAATTGTCTCACCAAATGCCGTATTTAGAATCTTATTGTAATTACAAATATCTTTTCCTTATAGCACTTTTTCATATTTTGATAAATAAGGGTATTGGGGTCATTCGGGTCATGTATGAAAGTGACATTTTTTTACTCCAGAGATGAAAATATTTTCATCTCTAGAAGTCAAAATGAAAATGTCAAATTTATAGTTTTAGTAATGGATGAAAGAAACACTTATTTAGTAGCCTGAGTGTCTATGTTACCTAGCAACCAGGGCCTAATTTCCCGATAGGCCTGGTAGGCCCGGGCCTAGGGCCCGATCCTAAAAAGGGCCCGGGCCCGATACTAGGTCTAACCGTCCGGACATCAACAAAATATTTGAAAAAATATTAAAAATACTGTTTCAGTTAATTTAATTGCACTTGTAGGTATATACTTACTTATTTAATTTGAAAAATAAAAAATATATGATAACAAAAATGGAGTGTACTTCAAAGGTGTTTAGAGACGGCGAAACCTAAGAAATTAGTAGTAAAAAGAATTTGTGATACCAGATGGTCCGCTAGAGCCGACGCTTTCAAATCTAGCGCCCTTGGATTCAATCAAATTAAAATGGTCTTAACCCAGTTGCATGAAGACAAAAACCAAAAGAAGTCTGCCACAACAGAAGCGAAGGATATTTTACAAAAACTTGATTCATTAGAATTTGCCCTTATGACTATTACTTGGTCAAAAATTTTAGAAAGAATTAATGCAACTAGCAAATCATTACAAGAACTTAAAAGAACCTGTTTGAGGCTTCTGAACTTTACAATGGTTTAATTTGTTTCGTTAAAAATCTGAGAGAAAGATTTAGGGAAATTAAGGAAGAAGCATCAAAAAAGGTGCAGCCTAACAACACGTCATTTAAGGACGAAATTACTAGAAAGCGGAAAAGAAAACATTGTTTTGATGAAGGTTCTTCTAAAGATATTTCTTTTGTGGGGCACGAAAACTTTAAAACACTTTTTTATAATTTGCGATAAATTAATCATGGACTTATCAAGAAAAAAAGAATCTTACAATTCTGTGAATGATATTTTTAATATATTTTTGGTAGATAGTTTAGACGAAAATTATAAAATAAGTTTAAAAAATATTGGACAGTATTATTATGACCAGGATGTTGATGTTAATGATACAGCAAATGAACTAATACAAATTAAAGAGATTTGTAACCCGAACAACATTGCTCAGAATCCTGAAAAATGTTACAGTGTTTGATTGAAACTAACACCGCCTCAACATTTCCCAATGTTGAGACATTGTTGCGCATGTATTATTTGTCAAAACCGATAAGTAACGCTTCTGGCGAGCGATCATTTTCAACTTTAAAATGAGTGAAATCTTCTTTGAGAAATTCTTTGAGTCAGGAAAATGTGTTATCTTTGGCACTTCTTAATGTGGAAAGTGATATATTAGAAAAACTGGATTCGAGTAAAATCATGAACAATTTTGCAGAATTAAAAATGCGAAAAAGAAAAATCTGATGTTCTTAAAATTTTAATTTAATTATGTATATGTATACACATACCTGTTTAAGTTGAAAAATAATGTTTTTTTTTGTTTGTAGCTGTTTTGTTTAAGACTGTTTTTTAGAGCGTTTGTTTGTTTTCCTTGTTTTGTTATTTGTTTTTTATGTTACTTTCTAAATAGTAAATAGTAGGTACTTATTAAAGCATATTAAAATCAATGTTGCGTAGCTTACTGACAATTTAAAAAAATAGGGGGCCGGGATTGGGTAAGGGCCTAGGGCCCGCTTTGAACAAAAATAAGCTTTGCTAGCAACGACTAAATAAACAATTAATAATTTACATTGTGAGGGTTCTCTTATAATTTAATAGCATTTTAAATGGACTCAGAAAGTGAATACTGTGAATCATGCAGTGCAGACCCCCAAATATATATGTGTAGAAAAAATAGCATTTCCTACTCGAGATGAAATACGTTTTTTTCGTTAGTGAGATTGCCCCACTCGCTTCGTTCGTGAGCAAATTCTCACCTCACGAAAAAAACAGTATTTTCATCTCTTGTTGTAAAATATACTATTTTCCAATGCTAGTATGCAACCATTTCCTCTTATTTTGATTTTCTCTATCACCCCACTTGTTGCTAATCACCATGTATGTGGCATCGAACTTAATAGATGTCCGCCATCTTGGTATAAAAGTTAAATGACAGTTAGACGTTTCTAAAATATTAAATCCGCCCCTATTTTGAAATGAAATGGAATATTATAAACTTAGTGCTCGTGTTCAGAATGAAGAGCCCTTTCGCTGGACCCCTACTCCCTCTTAAATTTGTTACACCAAGATGTTGGACGATCGCCATCGTCTGTTAAATATTTTGAGAAAGGCATTATCGTAGCTGCCATGAAGGCCTCCGGAATTTGGTTGCCTTACGTTAGTGGTGGCGAACCTTTTTATGTTCGAGTGTCAAAAATTTTTCAAGTTATATTTAGGTATCGTGTTGCTGATGTGCCGGGCAATTTTTAATGGTTTCCTACGATCTCTTGAAAAACTAACTAATGTAGCATCGTATTTAATAAGTTATTGTTTTAGTAAATTAGCAAACAAATTCAGAGAATTTTTCTGGGCTGCTTCAACAACTTCTGGTAATTTCTGGTTAACTTCTGTAACTGAAACTGTTAGTTTCTGCAGGATTTCTGGTTTTCAAAAAATAGAGTAGAAATTAAAACTTTCGTAAAAGATTGGCTTCACGATGAATATACTATATCAATGAATTTAGTTGGCATTCTCACAGACAGGGTCTAAGTTATGACTAAATAATTGGTACATGACCAATTTGTGTACATTGTTTTAAGCACAATGTAAGTACATAATATACATACCTAACAAAGCTTTAATTACATTGAACTCAAGGTAAAATTAGTAAATAAATTTTATTAACTGAGAACGTGACCATATCTTAATTCACAGTTGTCTAAAGTCATGAGGATTGCCTATAACATGCCTAAAAGGTTTCACTAAGGCCTATATTGAGAGAGCTTAAAAGAGAGAAGGGAGAAGAGCTGGGAAGATTGTGTAATATGATGCTTCAGTGTCTTGATGCTTCAGGACTCGCAATAGCCAAGGAATAAAAGACGTACACAATTCTGCAAAGTAACACTGATCATTTAAATCACGCAAAGCCATAATATCCAACTATACATTGTAACATTAATTAAAAGTAGGTAGCATGTTGATTTATGAATGACGAATGAAGGAAAGTAATATATCTTCGTAGCCTTATAACAACCTCTAATGAATTAGTGTGTTATATGACCTGCAATCTGCAAATTTCTGTGAGATTTTTTATTCACACGACTATTAATTAAAAATAATAAACAATAGGGAAAATAATTACTGTTAAGACAACTACGTTTATATATAGCTATACTTTGATTTAAACGCCTTGGGAAGTAATAGCGATATATAAAAATAAAGGTAGTTGTCTTAACAGTAATTATGGCCCGATTCCAAACTCAACCCTGTATAGATTTATCAGGTAGATAGAATTTAAGACTAGCCATAAATACTTACCCTCCAGTTCTAAGAAACTAATTTTATTGTTCTTATGTCCCAAAAGTTCTAAGAAACCCCATAGGTTTATCGATTCATTTTACTTCAGTAGCAGGAGGGTTGGTATTTATAGCAGCGTGCCAGATCCTTAGAAGGACAGGAAGGTAGGTCCTATCTGAGTAAACTTGTATAGTAAATATGTTATGCATACTTTGAATTTTTCTAGACAGTAGCTACTTTTTAGTTGACAACGTGATCTTTATTCTAATAAAATTAATTCTGGAGAAAGATAGATATCAGTAGAGAAAGCTATGTTGTGGCCACCATCTGTTTCAATTTCTTTGCTACTTCAGTAAAGTGATTCATTTAATTAAATATTTTTTAAATTCAAAATCTTGATTCATTACTTAGTAATTAAGAGATTTGTATCATAAATAATTAAAATTGTTTTACCTCAAGGTGAACAATCCGTTCCTTAAAAGAATTTGAAGAATCTATCAGGATGGTATTATATTTTAATATTTTCAACTTTTAAAATGTAGAGAAGTGGAATATATTTAATGGTCCGATTATTTAAATTATAAAAGTCATTTCCGTCCCAGCAGAGAGCATGTGCAAAACCAAGCATAAAATTTTCTGATTCCTATATACGTGGCAATTTTCCGGTCCAATTACCGACAAATCGGAATTAAACAATGAATTAAAATAATAGAGATAACTTTTTCTTGTAAATAAATTTAATTGTGGCTGTATTTTCTTTTGCCTTGAAAGAAAATGACTCATATCACAAGTTTTGTGTCATTTGTTGCATTTGGTACTGGGTATTTAATGAAAATTGCTATTCAAACAGTGTAGATCGACAAAATAGGTGCTTTTGAAATTTGTTCAATTATTCATTATTAGATTATCGAGTTGTACGTGAATGCCGGTGTTGCAAAATTGTTCACATTTTTCGATTCCAAGAAGACTGTAAAAACGGTCGATCACCCGAACCAGGAGGAATTAATGCTGAACTCTTAAAGAACCGGCCCAGTATCTTGCAAGAAATGCTGGCCAGATTGTTCAATAGATTCCTGAAAGGTGACCAACTATCTGATGACTTCAGAAAAGGTCTTATAATAATATAAAATATGTTTGTCTAACAACCGGGGAATCATAGTGCTCAGTGGTGCGGGTAGACTTTATGGAAGATCCTGAAAGAATTTTGCAGATGCAGAAGAGCGGTGCGAATTTAAAGCTGAAACATCCTGCTTAGATAACTTGGTCAGTATCAGACAAATCACAGATAAATGACAAGTTAACAAGGATTAAGATTTAAGAGACTGTGGTTAAATAATCAATTCAATAATCAATCGTACCCCTAACCACATAAAATTTGAAATACTATATACGCATTTCGGTAGCTAAGCTGCCATCTTCAGTAGCAGGGAAAAACCTATAGTAATAAAAATAGCATTAATGAAGAAAAAAAAATTATATATATGACAATAACAAAAACAACAATAATGATGATGTGAAACAATGATAGTGACAATAACAATAATATAGGTCAGGTATTCTCTGCTCACCACTCCGAAAGAATCGAAGTGCACTCGGTGAGAGCTGACCGAGTGCACTTCGATTCTTTCGGAGTGGTGAGCAGAGAATACCTGACCTATATTATTGTTATTGTCACTATCATTGTTTCACATCATCATTATTGTTGTTTTTGTTATTGTCATATATATAATTTTTTTTTTCTTCATTAATGCTATTTTTATTACTATAGGTTTTTCCCTGCTACTGAAGATGGCAGCTTAGCTGCCGAAATGCGTATATAGTATTTCAAATTTTATGTGGTTAGGGGTACGATTGATTCTTGAACAAGTTAACAATTTGGTGTCGACATGAAGAAAACTTATGGCAACTATACCGCTTTTCAAAATTTGTGAAGAAATGAAAATGCAGAACACTGACTACAGGTTACAAGGGCGCTCATAGAGAATTTTCTAGGAGGGGGCAAAACAAAAATATGTGATATGTATGCAAAAATTGTCAATGCGCCGCAGGCGAAAATGTTGAATTTTCAGTGTCAGGATGTGATTTGCAAGTTACAAAATAAAGTATCAGGCACGTAGGTTAAGGAATCCAGCAATCCAGGGGGGGGGGGGGACAAGTGCCCCCCATTTCCCATGCCTATGGGCGCCCTAGTACAGGTACATAAGAGTAGTCCAAGATTTGTAAGGTCGGAATAGATGTTATATTAAATTGGTGGAATCAATTTATCCCAGATTTGAATTGTCAAAGGGCTTAAAACAGGACTGTTGCATGACGCCTACAAGATATATCTTTGTCAGATGCTTCAAGGATTTAAGACGAAGAGGAAGATGGACCACTTCATGCTTCGAAATTGAATATTGAATAATCTTATATGGGGGTTGTAGATAAATTTAAAAACAATCATGGTTGTTGGGAGAGGAAGCATGGTTTTAGAAATAAAATGTGAATCGAAAGTGAAGCGGTGGGTTAGTTATAAGTACTGTGGAGTTTTGATTTCTGAGAATGGAGGAAGCGATGAAGAAATAATGAACACGAGAACGAAGGAAATAATAGTAATCAGAAGCAGCTACGTCCTGTAATTTGCAATAGAAATACTACAAAGGAAGTCAAACGCAAACACTACATATAAGACATTCTTTGAAAGCATTGCGGTACATGAATCGGAGGTGCAGGAGGTAGGAAATCACGGACAACTAGGTATGTAAATGGATTTTGACACGGAAGTTGCAGGCTGACGAAGCCAGACAAAAGAAGGAATGGAGAAATAAGAGAAAAGGTCGAAGTGGGCTTAGACATAATTGACACTATGGAAGCAAAAAGATTGAAATGGTACGGTTACCATATAAGAGAGGGCACTTGAAAGTTTGGGTATACGAGCCACCACAGCGAAGGACTAAATGAAGACCGAGCACAGTTGTAAGGGGGGAATGGAGAATGCTATGGGACGGCGTGATTTGCAGGAATGTAACTGGAGGTATAGCAGCTTATAGAGGCGAGAAATGTCGTATGGTGTAACCTGACTCGCTTATAACTGAGCCCCAATAAATCCAAGGTTTGGATTTCGCGGCATATTTTTGTCCAGGGTAGGCCGCTCAAAATTTGACATCTGTCATGTGCCAGTGAATGGCGTAGGTACGTTATCACAACATGACAGAGTCTTTGTGGCATGAAAAGGACGGTATGCATCTGGAAGACATCTGGTTTCAGCAGGAAGGAGAAACTTGTCTCACCGCGTGTCATCTCACTAGCGCCTATAGACACCGAATTTCACTTTGTCTCCCTGCTCCCCACATGCGCAGCAACGCGTTTATGTTGTTTATGCTGTTCTTGGAATGTGATTCCCTTATCTGACGGGACACCAGACACGCACAAAATGAGTCTTGAACCTTTAAAAGCAAATTCGGAGTGAACGCAAAAAAACGCCAGCAAGCTAGGTTTGATCCGCGGATATCTCCATCACACACCCAACGCATTAGCCATCCGAACACGGAGGAGGTTGCCCCACATCTTCGAATTAATGTAGAAAAGGCAGATGTTATTGCCTTTCAACATAAGTGCGTTGCTGGGCATGCGGGGAGCAGTAAGTCAAAGTGAAATTAGGTGTCTGTGTAGACGCGAATTGCATCTCACGCAATGGGGACCAGAACTAAGCTCCGAGATCGTGGAATACCGCGCCGTGCGATTTTTTCCTTTTGGTGTTTTGTGAAGTCTGAAGCTTATATGCCAACAAACCGATAACAATAATTCCTGAGCTTAAGGACGAAATTCGAGGGGTCCTTGGTGAAATTGAACCGCAAGCACGCGAAAACGTAATACAAAATTTCATCAAAAAAGTCGTAACTACCATTTATCCTATACTGTGTTCCATAGTTAATCATGATGTTTGTGCTTATTACTTACTACTTACTATGTTCTGGGTCATTTAGTTGCCCAATTACATCAAATTACTGGTACTTATAAGAAGAAGGCTCATTTTTTACTTTCATTTCTGTTCTTCTAAAACTAGGTATATCTCAACAAAAATACACTTGCCAAAAATGCCATAAGTTCTTCAATCACAAAAAAATTAAAGAAGAAACGTCCTTACCTCCTGTATAACCAGAAGTTCTGAAAAGTCTAAAATATACATGGAGAAGGCCTGTGAGAAAACCTTTCTTTGGAGGATATCAACTTTTTGTGTTTGTCGATTTCCCATATTATCTATCTAATCCTCGTGTACCACACTGTATTAATATAAATTTCTTCTGTAAACCGCAAATGCCAAATAATAATGCACATTTTTTGCTAATTCGCAGAATCCTTGATCTCCGCTATATTACGTGCTTCTTACTGCTTATTAAGAACAACCAATTTTCAAGGAACTAGACAATGTAGAAGCAATGTAAGGTCATCAACAATACATCATGTATCAGTTATTAATTTCTTATCCGCTATGCGAAATTTTTGGCGTCCTTCGCAACAACTTTTCAATTTTTGTAACAAATGGATTAAGGGAAATCACGATTTATGTATTATAAGGAACGCACGCGTTATGGCCGGCAGTATCGACTCTCACGCTCTGGGCTAATTAAGAGTGAAAAATGTTGAAACACAATAAGATTATGCAGACCGTACAGAGTACAAAAATATTTGTCGGTAAGAAAGGTGTATTAAACAGTGGCGTACAAAACTTTCGTACAATACAGTGCTTGCTCTGTTTCGTACCGATAGGAAGTACTTTTAATACATTTCCTGTCTTTGAGAGGAAAAAAAACCTTTGCCGTCTGTTGATTTTTTTCAATAAACAATAAAACTGTTAGATAGCAAATTGCTCCTTTTGTGAAAGAGAAACAAATAGGTATTTCTAGCACAGAGAATAGTAAACTTTATTTGTAACGGGACCACTGGGAATTTATTTGAATTAAAAACACATTTAATTAAAAATACGTTAGTAGTTTTATGAACTTTGGTGGTTACTACTGGCCTCATAAAATTAATTCAGCGACATCTATTGCCTAGTAACAAAGATATAAGGCTCCGCCGTTTCACCCGCTGTACCACCTGTCCCGATTTTACCATATATGCAGAAAAATATTATCACCTAAGGGTTTTGACAGATGAGCCTTGTCTGCCATCACACGCTAAAGGAACATTTGAGCGAGAAAAGTTGAAATTCCTTGAATTTTCTTGATGATTATTTGAATTGAGTGAATTTCTAAATAAACATAAATAAATAAATGCATAAATTTTTAATGCTAATAAAACAATATTATGCTAAACGAGCCGCCTATGCCAGAGACACGAAAAAGTCTATTTCTATATCACGTTTAAAACATTGAATAATTCGTCGTCAAAATGTCATTTTGTTAAATAAAATCGTAAAGCGTGATTTTGAGTCACAACACTCGACTGCATCAAGACTGAAAAAGTCCGAAATGAAAGTCGTTATAGACTAAAAACAAAGTCGTTGTCGCATATTAGAATGAGATGATAAATAATAAACTCCATTGCAACAGAAAGGGTGCAGAAACTATCATGTCCCAAAAACTATTTCAATACTTACCTATTGCTTTTACAGCAATAAGAGAACAAAACATGCCTGTGTAGAAAGAAAGATTACTGCAAAAATTACCACCCATAGGTAGAGCTATTGAAGACAAAACTACCAAAGAAACGATTATTGAAGAAAAAATTCACAGACCTCGTATCTTACGCAAGTATCATAGGCGTATTGAAAATACCGACACAACTGCTCGGTTTCTAAGATGTCCAACAAAGGTGATCTGTGCCGTTTCAAGTTGGTATATTATTGATACAATAAAATAAATGATTTGTGACAAGCACAAGGCACAGAGTCAAACTGACGCAATACGTAATAACAAAATATTAACGCATCCGTTTTGTACAGTTTGGACTTTTATTGCAACGCGATATCCCTCTTAAACGGTACTCGCGCTCGCCGATCGCCGTACCTTAGTTTACATCTGGCGATCTGGCTAGCGCTCTCCATCCAATTTATTAGCGGCCTCTACTGCGCGCGCCGCCAACAGAATCTGTCGCGTGTCGAAACATTTTTCGTAAGATGAGTCCCATATACACGAGCCCAGAAGTATTTTCAATACTAAAATTATTGCTGAAAAGACAATCGAAGAAAATGCAACTGCAGAGAAGACCTGAGACGAAAAGACTAACGAAAGAGATAAAGACTGCTGCAGAAATGAGAAAACCAGGGAAATGGCTTCAGAACGATACAGTACCGAAGAAATTGCTCTGCAACGAAAGTCTGTCACAGGCGTAAGTATTTGTTAACGAAAATGGAGAGGCAATCAACTGTTGTCTTTTCTAAGATACAACGAGAACTTTTATCAAGCTGAAATTGTTCGTTGTGAAAAAATGCGACCAAAAGAGTAAAGAATTGGAAATATCCCGAATCCCGATCCACCTGATCAAAAATAGACTAATCGGTATAGGCGGCTTGAGGCGTAGAGCTTGCCGCATTGTACTCTGTAATAACGACTAAACCAAGCACCTACAACTTGCTGTCGTCAGAAGGTGTAAAATGGGCTAATGGGCCATTATTATTAGCTCGAATGGACATAATTGTCTAATTCTAACTAGAGAGTAGATAGAAGCGCCCAAGCTTGAAGTAATGCTTACGCGGTTCCAGACGGGGGGGGGGGGTATTGAACACCGGGGGAGAGGTTTTAGTTGGTAGGTTCTCCCAGGGGGAGGAAATCCAACACTCTCCAGTGGATGGCCTGGAGTCTTTTGAAGATTCCCCCCCCCACGTTAATAAAAAAAAAGATTGAATAAACTAATTAGCACGTAAAATGGTCAAACATAGATCTTGACAGCTTTATTAGAAGAACACTTACTAAACATCGATGCTTACATACTAGACCTTTTGTAGAAAGGCTTTATAACGTCTGTCACAAAAGCTTTGAGACAAAAACTACACGCCTGTATTTCTTTGAGAAACAAACTTTATCCAAACATTTCTACATATACCTCTCAACATAAAACATATGTCTGTAACAAGAATACAAAATTATATTGCAGCTAGCGGTCCATTATCTACAATTTCGAGTAATTTTCTTCTAACGTGGGTCATAAGTTTTTGGCTGGCGACAATATCAACTTTTTGTATCTTCTGGTAGATCCTCCTACTTAGTTGTTCTTCAATGGCAGCTTCCCATCCATTATCATCAACTTTTCTGTTAAGTACAGCCCAAAATTCCTTTATAGGTCTTGCTTGAGGAACGTTAGGAGGGTTATGTGCCTTCCAAAAAAAAGGGACATTACTTGCTTCTAGAAAGTTTACTTTTTCTGGCATAATGACATGATGCGAGATCAGGCCAGAACATTATATCATAATTACTGTGATGTGTATTGATAAATTTTAACAATTTTGAAGGCATCTTTGTGTGCAAAGTTCGGCAGTAACTGCTTCACCCCTTACACGTCTCACATATGGTTGTGACACACCAGCTGAAGAAATTGCGCACCACACGAGAAGTTGTAGTATTCGACAGCATTTTGGAATCCTTTGCAACTGTGCAGCCGAATATTTTGGACACTTTCTTCTCTTTCTGAACCACAAGCCACTTTTTCTTAACTCTCTGCTAACTGCCATACGCGAGATGCAAAACTGCCTGGACAATTTTCGTGTGGAAGCACCAATCTTCTCTTTCGCGTTCTGTAGAAGTCAAAATGCTTACTAGATTGTTCTAACACAAACGGTAACTAGATTAAAGCGCATTTTCTTTCTAGAAATGAGAAGAATGAATTGTCTCAAAACTTTTGTAACATACGTTAACAACCAACCAACCAACCAAACAATTTTAGGTCAAAAGCATAGAAAAAGGGCTTGTCGTTTACCTGGTTGAGGCTTGGATATCCTATCTCCGAAACTGAGGGCTTCCTTTTTGCAATTCAGGATGGAGTCATGTGAACCAGAAACTATACGAAAAACAAATACTTGGCATGGCAATAGGCGATGTCTGTCATAGATGTAACTCACCAGGCAAGACACTTGACCATAATACTCAAAGAGTGCACTGCATTGGTGGATAATGCATATCTTATTAGGCATAACAAGAGAGCGAAGATTATTCCCATAGAACTGAGAAAGAAATGTAAACTGCTAAATAATCCACCACCATATTGTAAATACCATCTTGGTAGATTAATTTTAGAGAAATATGAGTTCTAGTTCGACATAACTTTCAGATAAATTAAAATACTTCTGCGTATGCATCCAGCTGTATAGCTGAGTATTCGATTAGTTTTCTCAGTGCAGACTAATGTAAGAATGCATTTTAAGAGGGATACATTCTTTCCTGAATTTTTCTACTAAGTTTTACCTATTTGATTCCCCTTTAATTCAAGTTTTCAATTTAAAATATCCTGAAATATGGGATTAATGTTGTTAACGTTTATATCATCTTAAACAAAGCAAACGTTACAAAAGAAACTGCAAAGTTCTACGACCAATCGAAATATTTGATATCCATGCATATTATTATATAATAGAAAATTGATTCTGTAACAAATTCTTAGGTTACATTGAAAATTTAACCTTTGAATATGGTCGCTTTATTAAACACGCCCTTATTATTTAATAACAATTGTTTGTATTTTAAACATGTGTCTCCAGTATACATTATCATAATATTTCACTTATGAGCAATATTATCACAGTGGTATATGAAATGTTCCTAAAAAGGTGAGCCAGGGTTCTCGGAACGGAAGACATAGGAACACTGGAGAGAACGCCAACCCAATGGTTAACATGCAGGGGCTGCAGCAAGGACATTATACTACT
Source organism: Xestobium rufovillosum (assembly GCA_963966045.1). Classification (NCBI taxonomy): domain Eukaryota; kingdom Metazoa; phylum Arthropoda; class Insecta; order Coleoptera; family Ptinidae; genus Xestobium; species Xestobium rufovillosum. The sequence continues at coordinate 20,741,440 of OZ014496.1, forward strand.
GTATTGTAAGTTGAACATTTGCATTCAGAAATACTTAATCATGACGGAGATTATCTTCTCGCCCACAAAAAGGGTTATTCAAAAATGTATGTCAAAAATTCTGCTGCGCTTACGTTAACATGGACGCAGAAACGCTTCGTTTCCAATATACAGGGTGTTAAATTAATGTGCACCAAAAAATTAACAGTGCTTGTTTGCCAGGTCTAAGCTTAATCATTTAATTAGTTCGGAAGGGAAAAACGAAAAAATAGTCCAGCCTTAACCTTTGAATCTCTGAAGAGAAAAATTTGTGAAATAAATGTGATAAAAGAACATTTCTGTTTCAGTACTCCTTCACATGGAGATAAAGATTGCATTCTGAGGCAGCATAATATGTTGTAAGTACCAACCAAGCCTTTGTTGGTTTATGGTTTGTGGCCAAGCTAACCCTTCTAGCTCCTAATGTAAAGAAAGTTAGTAAATATATTCTGGTTTCAATATAAATTTGTATTCTTTCAGCATTAGGCCTGTTAAAAGTTCAACACAGTTAAACAATGGTATATGGAAGGTATTTACAGTGATTACAACACAAAAAATGTTGTCCACTTCATTGTATTGAAATTAATCGAGAGTAATTTAATTGCGTCATTCACATATTATAAAACTGTCGTACGACAAGAATTACATAAGAAAACACCTTTCAAAGATACCTGATTCGTATAAACAATGCTGAAATATTCGAATATCTACCAGTAATTTTATTTTTACTCCAATCTCCGAAAATGGGCTACAAGAAACTCATTTTTTGGCGTCACAAAAACAGGCAGTAAACATTTTGTCTCCCATACAAAAATTGTGTCCTCAGTTAGTTCATTTTATGATTCTATTGGTGAACACTCTGAATTTACCGTAGTATGGCGGAATCAGATTTCAAAAATTTTAATTCTCAACTTCTTCGTTTAATTGAATGTACCGTTTGTTTGGAGTACATGAAGAAACCTATATTTCTTTGCGAGCAAGGTAAGAATTTATTTCAACACGAGTGCAAATCTTTTCCATATACAGGGTAGTCCACTACGCGCGCGTCGGTCAATAGTCGCTAAACCGTTGAACTTATGGGAAATTTTTTTAAATAAAACTTGTAAGGTTCCATCTTTGCTGCAACTGAAAATTATTTTCAATTATACAGGTTGTCCCATTTCTTCTGCGCAGTGCCTAACTCTGTTTTTTTAAATGGAACACCCTGTATTTGATTGCATTTTGGAGTTCTTTGTTGAATTTAAGTGCCACTTAGTTAACCGTACATTGGGTCTAAGTCTTACGGCTTCGGCGTTATGTGACGTTAAAAATCGTCATTTTTCAAGTTTCGCCATTTATAACTTTTAAAAGGTTCGAGATAAAGAAAAATGACTTACGTGTCCCTATCTTAGTTTTTAATCCTCTATATAATGGGGCTGGAAAATGCTGCTTCCTGATTGGTCAACAAATGGCAAAAAGTGACCTATCAGGAAGCAGTATTTTCGAACCCCATTAGATAAAGGATTAAAAACTAAGATAGGGACACGTAAGTCATTTTTCGTTATCTCTAACCTTTTAAAAGTTATAAATGGCGAAACTTGAAAAATGACGATTTTTAACGTCACATAACGCCGAAGCCGTAAGACTTAGACCCAATGTACGGTTAACAAAGTGGCACTTAAATTCAACAAAGAACTCCAAAATGTGATCAAACACAGGGTGTTCCATTTAAAAAAACAGAGTTAGGCACTGCGCAGAAGAAATGGGGAAACCTGTATAATTGAAAATAATTTTCAGTTGCAGCAAAGATGGAACCTTACAAGTTTTATTTAAAAAAATTTCCCATAAGTTCAACGGTTTAGCGACTATTGACCGACGCGCGCGTAGTGGACTACCCTGTATAAAAATGAGGATACGCATACCGGTCATAATTATACAAAACATAATTTTTGCACATCACTTCATTATCCAATTTAGCAACTTCGTTATGGAACAATCTCTGTTTGACTTCCTTTTCGAATTCCTTAGTGAAGTTGAGTTTACGCGATTTTTAGCGAATGCAGATGCAGAGCAATTTTGAAATTGAAATATCTTGCATGATAGCAGTATTTACGAAAATATTGTTCAGGATATTAGCAATTACATGACAAATTAAAAAATTTCAAAACACCGAATCTTTCTAATTCCAAATAGAACCCTATGGTGTTGGATTTCCCTTAACATTTTCTTTCATCCCATACTGTTTGCTTTGTCCGTTTTTGAAATATTTACATTTTCTTGAAAATAGTTTCAAATCATATAGACAACTAAAAAAAACAGTCAACAATTTTAATTATTAATGAGCAAGAATTATGTAAAACGTTAACTAAGGAATAAACAAAACCAAAGTAAAAGCATGTCGACCATATTTTATAAATATCTAAATACCCACCTATGTATTTACTTATCGGTTTTCTTAAATTCCTAAAAGTATATATAGCTTTCTAGAGTTTTTTAAGTAGGTATCTACCTGATTTGACAGTTTTTTGAAGAAAATATTTTTATAACCGTTGATTTAGGTCACATAGGTAGTAAGATAAAAGAAAATGTTATGGATAATCTTAAAAACCGTAGGGTTGTATCTTGAATTCGTAAGTTACGGTGTTTTGAAATTTTCAAACTTGGTTATACAGGGTGTTTTTTATGTGGTGTTAACATGGCTATCTTTTTAATCTTAATAGATACAGGTTCGGTTAAATAGGAGAAAAGTTGCGTCTATTCAAGCATAAGGAAGTGCCGTTTGCAGAAGTTGATTATCTCTTTTCCTTTTTGAGCTAATCGAAAAAAAATAAAATTTTGAATTTTACATTTATTTGTGCTTATATTTTCCTTATTTGGCATCCAATCTTCAATCTGCAAAAACTTTCTTTGGGCGACTTTTCATCCTCTTTCCAATTGTGGTAGCAGAAAGTACCTACCACGTTTCGTTTCTTCATAATCATCATCAGGTTCATTTTTTCTTATGGCGCCATCTTAGATTTTTTCATCACGAAATAGCCCATTTTTCTCTGAATAAAATGTTATAACATATTTGTATATTTAAATCGCATAAACAAATAACATGTCAACCTTTTCGTCATTAGACTAATCCATTGTAACTCAATAAAACATAATCGTATTAAAAATGTTTCTTGATGTTTGAGTTGACAAAGTAGATAAACTTTTGTTTTCACGGCAATTGTGAATAGATGGAAAAACAATTTTTATCATGTTTTATTTAAATTCTGCGCCTAAATGCGATTTAAAATGGGCTATTTCATGGTGAAAAATCTAAGATGGCGCCATAAGAAAAAATGAACCTGATAATGATTCTGAAGAAACGAAACGTGGTAGGTACTTTCTGCTAGCACAAATGGAAAGAGGATGAAAAGTCGCCCCAAGAAAGTTTTTGCAGATTGAACATTGAATGCCAAATAAGGAAAATTTGAACAGAAATTTAACCGAACCTGTATCTATTAAGACTAAAAAGATAGCAATGTTAACACCACATAAAAAAACATCCTGTAGAATAATTGCTAATAGCATGTATAACATTATCAATTTTTTATTGCAATAGCAATTATTCTAAAATAAGATTGCTACGGTATACCGTTTCAGTCAATTTCGAGATATTTCAATTTTAAAATTGCTCTGCATCTGTCAATATTTCTTAAAAATGGCCTTAATTTAAGAAATATGTATTTTGGACAATAATCATTTTATATACAATCCTAATCGGAAGTGGGGAGAAGGCAGATAGGTGGAAAGAATATTTAGGAAACTTATATGCGGGACAGGAAGTGCAAGATATATTAGAAAGCGAAAGCAGTGTAGAGGGGGCTAACCTAGGGAGTCCTATAATGAGAGAAGAGTTTGAGATAGCACTAAAAAGTTTAAGGAATAATAAAGCACCAGGTATAGATGGCTTGCAGGCAGAAATCTTAAAGTGCGCAGGTCAAGAGGTAATAGATCGTTTATTTAAACTAGTTAGTCGCATATACCTGACAGGCGAGATTCCAGAAGATTACAAACGGAACATCATAGTAGCTTTGCCAAAAAGAAAAGGCGCGGATAGATGCGAAAATTTTAGAACTATCAGTTTAACTTCCCATGCGTCAAAAATTTTAACTAGAATTGTGCAAAGAAGGATGGAGAAAAAGGCGGAAGAAATATTAGGAGAAGATCAGTTCGGATTTAGACGAAATAGAGGAACGCGCGAGGCCATTCTAGCTTTACGAGTAATTATAGAAAAAACGATAGAAAAGAGAAAGAGCGTCTATATAGGATTTGTAGATTTAGAAAAAGCCTTCGAAAACGTAAAATGGGGGAAGATGTTCGAAGTGCTGAGAAAGGTAGGGATGAAATACAGGGACAGAAGAATAATACATAATCTCTACAAAGAGCAAAAGGCAGTTATAGAATGTGAGCAGGAACAAAGGGAAGTAGATATCCGGAAGGGAGTGAGACAGGGATGTGCATTGTCACCTCTAGTTTTCAACTTATATATCGAAGATGCGATTAATATTGTTAAGGAAAGAACAGCCTCAGGGATCAATGTACAGGGCCAAACTATTAACATGCTCAGATTTGCGGATGATATAGCAGTGTTAGCATCTAGCAAAGAAGAATTAGGAGCGGCTTTGAATGAAATGGAAGCAGTTTTGACACAGGGCTTCGGCATGAAAATCAATAAAAAGAAAACTAAAATTTTGGTATGTAGGGGATGTGAAAATAGAACTAAAATGGAAATACAAATTGGAAATGAGAAGATAGAGGAGGTCGCGGATTTCTGCTACTTAGGAAGTAAAATAACTCAAGACGGTAGGAGCACTAAAGATATAAAACAAAGAATGGCGCAGGGCCGAGTTGCGTTTAACAAAAAGAAACAACTGTTATGCTCGAGAACGGTTAATATAGAGACTAGGAAGAGACTCTTAACGTCGTATGTATGGAGTACGGCATTATACGGGTGCGAAACTTGGACAATAGGAGAAGCGGATAGAAAAAGAGTAGAAGCGTTTGAAATGTGGTGCTACAGACGCATGATGAAGATACCGTGGATAGATAAGGTTAGCAATAGGGAAGTATTAGAAAGAGTTGGGGAAAAGCGAAAGGTATGGAAAACAATAAAGAGTAGGAGAGATAGGATGGTAGGACACCTTCTAAGACACGAAGGAATAGTTCGTGACATACTAGAGTCAGAGATAGGAATAAAAAGAGGTAGGGGTAGGCCTAGATTAGACTACTGCTCTCAAATAGTTAGGGATGTAGGATGTTCTACTTTTAGGGAAATGCGTAGGTTAGCTCAGGATAGAAAAGAATGGAGGTACGCGTCCAACCAGTCTTCGGACTGAGAACCTTATGATGATGATACAATCGACTAAGAAATTCGAAAATGAAGTCAAATACAGGGTACTCCATTTAAAAGACCGATGTTGACCTGTACACAACAAATATGGGACAAATTAATTTTAGCTTTCCTTAAAAGTTTTAAGTTTTAAGGCTCCAAGTTTTTCAGGAATACTAATAGGTTTATGAGGATTTTTTCAAAAGTAATTTTAATTGTTACATACTACAGGAAAGCAAATATTTAACTATTTTCAGTGTCGCATGTTTATGTGCCGTCTCTGTTATAGTGAAACGGAGTGTATGTAGATGCACATGGAAAATAACAAAAAGTCAATATAAATTTCCTTAATAAAGATAAATAAAAGAACAATGAAAACTAAAAATAAATTCCAACGAAGCAATACATAACTTAAGAACACAATCAAATTTCTGCTTCAAACTCAAAAAGAGTGTCGATTGTTGCTACGTACTCTCACCTAAAGACATTTAAAGAGATAGACCCTGTGTACGTATGCGAATACCTGCTTGTGTGTGAAGGCGAAATAGATGTTGACGAGGGGATTGCCGGATGCATTTGTTTATGTTTTCCTCCACCATATTACAATAGACTAGACGATTATTTCGTTCTTGCTGCTTTACGATATTTATAGTATGCAGGTGTCCCATCAATTTGTTATCATTGGTCTACAAACAAGTCGCCTATATTGACCTGACCTGGCCTGTAGAATTAGCAAAAAATATGTTTTATTTAATTATTTTATGTATTTATTTCAGGACATAACGTGTGCGGTACCTGTGTGCCACGTTTAAGAGATTGTCCTATGTGCAGACAGCGGATTACCAAAAATTGCAGGAATTATACTTTGGAAGTGATAACTGACCTCCTGCAGTATCCCTGCGAAAATGCCAATAATGGATGTCCATTGTTGTTCAAGCGAAATGACTTGGTAGACCACCAAAACGAATGCAAGTACGTAAAATGTTCTTCCTGATGGTGATACTGAATCTAAGTAAATATCATTCAGTTTCAGACTTTATTCCTGCATTCTGGAAATTTCTTGCAACTGGAAAGGCCTTCGTGGGGAGATATTAGAACATGCCGCCAAATTTCACGAAGATAGACTGATGCTTGGGCCAGAAATTATATGTTGCGTTAATTTTTTGTCTCCTCTTAAACACTCTGTTAGGGTAAGTTGGTTTAAGTAAGCAGTGTGCAAAATACCGCTGGTATACAATGTCGCAGAATATACGACCACAGAAAATTAGGAGGTAGGGCCTTTTGAAGAAGGAGGGTTGCAGAATGTTTCTCTGCAATTACTTGCAAAGCATTTAAGGCTTTTACACCAAAGCCATAATTGGGTACCTATATGTTTTTAGGGTTGTTCTTTGTATTCTCAGGAATCTATCCTTAAAATTCCTTGGTCGAAAACTGTGGCAACCTGCATAACCGAGATAGTCCATAATAAGTCGGATCGTGCCCCCACCACAGCTTTGCTTGTGGAACCAAGACTTTTGGAATGCGTCTAAAGCTTAACTTATTGAGGCAACAATGACATGCGCATTTCTTCCTGTAGTTCTCCATCTCTCTTTTTTCTTGTCTTTATTTCTCTTCTTTCTTTTTCTCTCTCTTCTATAGGCTAATATATAATTGTTTAATTTAAATTGGTAGCGTTTGCAAGTTAAAGTTTTACTCGTAATTTTGAGTTCAGTTTAGTTTTAGGTTTAGGTTTAGTAGTTACGATTCGGCGAAATGGAGGACCAGGAACCTCGTTTGGGGGTGCCTCGTGATATAAAATTGGTGCTCCGGCAATAATAGTACACTTCTCAATCTTGATGTATAATATACTATTTAAAAACGTAGAGAAATATAGGTACTTTTGTTATTTTTTTATAGATAATTCGAGCTTTCGGGGAGAATTTTTATGCACACAGAAAATTAGTTAGCACCGGAATGTCTAAAACTATGTGCTGGACGCTGCAATACATTGGAAATCCAGAGGACACTACACAATATGGATTTACGGTTAGTATATCGTAGCATGACTGTATTGGTACATCGCCAGTCTTTAGTTTACTGCCGTCATCACGGTTAGAGTTTGGATGGGTGGCCGGTATGTAAAACTACAGTAGCGTAACTACAAATTAGGGGCCCGGCCGCAAAATTTCTGATGCCCCCTGCCCATAAAAAAAACAATTTAAAGTAAAAACTGCATTAACAAAAAACGTAATTTTAACTTTGCAAACATTTGTTTCCGGAATTATTAAGCGGACACGGGGCCCCAAAAGTGCCGGGGCCCGCCCGCGGCAGTGGGCTTGGCGGGCCCGTAATTACGCCCCTGAAAACTATGCAACGATGAGTTCAACTCCCTTCTCCAATCCGCACTTAAGCAAACGTGGAGGCTTATATACTTACCACCATTAGAGCATGCTTCATGCTAGGCATCGGGAGTGGACGGTTGCAGTTAAAAAGGATATCGTTATGCTTAGATTTTATCTGATTTTTCATTATGTTTCAGTTGGAAATATCAAGCAATGAATATGTGAATAGACGAGCGGTCTTCACCGAAATTTGCCATGACGATGTAAAGACTGTGGATGATATTATAGAATCTCAGCTTTGTGTTATGGTCCCTCACGGTTTCCTGGAACATTTCCAAGATGTAAATTTCAGGGTATATAATAAACTGAAAATTATTAGAACTTAAATTGCACGAATATGCCGGCATATTTTGTTCTACCGAGAATCGACAATATCATTAGATTTAGAATGCAAAAAAATATTATCAGCGAGTAATTATAAACGTTTTGTGAGTTATGTAATCAATTTTAATGTGTTTTTGTAAATTAAGTATTGTTTAATTTTAATATTTTAACATTTTTATTGTGATTTCTGATGTGATGAAATGAATTATTTGAATAAAGTTTCTAAAATTAAATTTTAGTTTTTTATTTGCTTAGACCGTTTATCTTAGTCTGCAAAAATTAACCAGTTTTTTAATCGAGTAGATTATAATTGATTTTAATGTTTATGTATAAACCTTCATAGCACAGTTGTTTGAAAAAAGACGTCGCGTTTTGCACAACGACAAATTTGTACCATTTTTTATATTTTTATCAAATTATCGATCGTCTTTTATTCGCTCCCCTGTAGATGGTTCTCGAGTACCACCGCCGACAAGACTCGACTAGTCAGTACCATTTTGATCACCCTCAAATACGCATTGCCGATTACCTAACCAATGTCCGGATTTTGCCAAAAGGTTGGATATCATCGAAAATCTTCATAGTAGTTCAAAAGATTCTTCTGTACCTTGGAAAAGGGTTTATTTCTCAGTTGGCGTAGATTGCATAATATTTGTTCATACCTCCAATAATTGAGGTTGGGGTAAGTCTTGTTGTCTTTGCTAGTTATTTGACTTAGCTACAGTACTTTTATTCTTTTAAGGGTTTAGACACTTCTAGGCTCCGAATTTTATCCGGTTCATAGTATTTCGAATAGACGTTTCTTCGCTGTATAGCTATTAGGATACTCCTAGGACTTCCCACAGACGTAAGAATTCAAGAAAACAGATAAGTAGACGGACATCAGGCCTTTGTGTGTAGTGTTTTTGGCTTTTAATTTACGAGATAGCCTCGCCGTCGGTAGTTAGTTTTATTAAAAGTATTATATAATAAACTGTCATAGTTTTAAAAGTAAATTCCTATGTTATTATTTTTGTGAAGCTAAATGTAGATCTACCGAAAGCGCCTACACTGCGTTTCAAAATTATTTCAGATACACTGCTTTTCTAAATTTCACGCAGTTCATTGTTTTATAATTTTACTTTAATAGTTCACATTGAGTTTATTTATTGAGGCTTGTATTTCATATTGACTGTTCACTAAGATTGTGCAACACTTGAGTACTTGATTTGAACATGACGAAACTGTTTTTATTAAATAAAGCTATTTGCATGCTTTTTATATTAAGCTATTATTGCTTAACCACTTGATACCCACATTAGTAACCTTCGTAGGTACGTCATCATTTAGACTGTGTTAGATGGTGCCCATTTTATTTCCCCATTTGACTCTCGTCATACCATGAATCTTGAGATCTCGTAGTACGATGACCCACCCCGTTTTTCGACTGTTGCCTTAGCAGGTGCCAGAGAGTCCACTGGGCTCGTTAAATCGGTTATTACCTTATGAAACCGGATTTTGGTAATACAAATTATTTTCACTTGTACAGGTCGTCCCATCTCGTCTGCACAGTACCTAACTTTGTTTCTTTTTAAATAAAACACCCTGAATTTGATAACATTTTAGACAGTTTTTGCCTAAAATTCATGTGTTGTTACGTTTTAATTTGATATTTAAACAACAATGGTATTTTTCGCATTTAATTTTGATCACCTAATTATAGCATTTACAAAGTTGGATCATCTATGTATAGTCAAGTTAAAAGTATTATCGTGATTAGTGGGTACTATCTTTTGTCTCTTTTCATTTAACCCTTGTTTACCCCTATTCTTCATGCGGTTGCCTTTTCTTTCTGTCAGATGGAGCTCGCACTTTGTTCCTCTTTTGTTTCTGAAATTTTCATAACAACTTTCCTAATGTAATTGCAGCTCTACTGTTATGACTTACCTTGAGTTTTGTGGGCTCTTCCTTACATCCTATTTTATGTCCATTTGATCCCGATTCTTGAGTTCCAAGTTTGTTTACTTTGCGCTAGAGGTAGGACTCTGTTTATTTCCCATTTTCTTTCAAGTTTCGGTTGGTTTGATTCTATGTTAATTGACTTTTGTTTCTGGTTTTTCTTTTTGTTTTAGCCTAAGGTTAGATCGGATATTTTCTCTTTATTATTTATTTATATTTCAATACTTACAGTTTCCTGTTTTATCGAACACTTTGTTCTGTTTACTGCTATATTTTGGCTTCCCAGTTCACTTATCTTTCGTCTTTTTACAAGTTTTCCTTCGTTTTCACTCTCACTCTGATGCACTTTGTTATCATTTTGTTTTACATTTATTATTCTCTGTTGCTTGTCAAACTTATGGGCCAGATGATCCGGTGTCTTAAATTTTTACCAACTGTCGCAGGTAAAGGTCGAATAGGTCACGAGTTTCATGTTTGCAGTAGCGCACTCTTATGATTTATTTCCTAGCCCAAGTGTTTTGTTTCTTTATGCACTTTATTGCAGATTATTTGAGTTTCAGATGTTTGTTTGAGGTTTCGAAAGGTATTATCTTTTCCAATTCTTCTTTACTTTTCTAGTTTTCCAATCTTTCTTATCCTTTCTTCTACTCGCCTTCTTGTTCCCACCCGCGACGCCTTTGGCTAGCAATTTATTTTAGGGGATTTTGGAGTGATTGTAGTATCAATGCGTTCTTCGCGTGAGCGTTTTTTTGAAACTTAGTGGTTTCCGCTTTGAATATTTTCACTGGACTTCCGTCTTGTACCTTGAGGTGAATGGGTTTTGCTTGGGAGAGTTTTGCAAGTTAATTTTGCTATCCAAACGTGGGATTTTCTCCTAGTAATTCGTAAGGACGTCGATTTCTTTGTGTTTTTGGATCTCCTAGATTTCGTCGTCGATTCCTGCATTGGGATTTGGATTCACGATTTAAAGTGCACGATTAGGAAGTATTCTAAAAAACCCTCACGAGGTAAGCGAGTTTTTCTTCTTCAATTTGTTCAATTTTGCTCTTATTACTGTTATTTTTTCTCTGTTTTCGTCTTCCTAATTTTTCTAATATGCAATCGTTGCGTTTTAGGGTTTTTTTTTTGGGGAATTGGATTTGGAACCCCGTCAAAGCACGGCCATCCGTAACCGCCGTTGCCGTACCGTGGAGGCCGCCAGTTAGCTCCTTACACCACCCGGATTAGCTGCCCTCCATATTATCCATCTAAGATTTAAGGTCAGATCTTGTGGTTAATTCTTTTGTCGCCTGTCCGAGTGGAACCTTGTCCATCGGCTGGTTTTGCGTAGCGCCCGATTACGGCTTATCGTAACCACCATTTTAAGTAGTTTTGCTTTTCAACACTTTTTTGTGTCGCCAGTTTAGCAGGTTGTCTGTTGCGCTTGACCACGGCTTAGTGTGGTCACTATTTTGTTTTTGTATAATTTCTTGTTCTTTTTTAATATTCAGTATATGCTTACATACTTTAATTTCAATTTAGGGCGTAGTTTTATAATTTTGTTTTTGGTTACCTTCAGTAACCCTTGATTTTGTTAATTTTGTTAATTTTGTTTTTGACTAACAGTAAGTTTGTCGGATTAATTTTTGTCATTAGCCGACACTCGCGTTGCGTCAAGTTCTTTTTGTGTAGGTAGAGTGCGTATTATTGACCCGTCGGTGCGCTGCGCGTCTGAAGCTTCAACCGTGTGGCGGATTTATCGCGTCAACTGCGCCTATTTGTTTATTTTCTTGGGCGGAGCGTTAGTACCGGTTGGCTAACTCGGGATCAGTTTCTTATTTTTTTTAATTGTCAAACTTTTTTTGTCACCGCATTTTGTTAACTTGCAATTTTGTTTCCTTCATTATTTTTTTTTATTATATAGTTATTTCACTACGTTCTTTTTTGTTATTAATATTTTCCCTCCCCACTGCTGTTATCTAGTTATTTTTAGGAGCTGTGGTCACTGGAATTTTGCGTTTGGCTATAGAGGATCAGCCAACAACTCCTTGGCGCCCGTTTTTCACTGTTTTTGCCCACTCCCATCTCCGGCTAGGGTTTAGTCGCGGCAGGATCCTCATTTGCGATGTTTCGTCATCGGTGACGTCACAGTGTTAACAGCATATTGTTGAAGATTTTGACAGATGTAGAGAGATTTTGAAAATTAAATATCTTCGGATTAAAGAAAGATGTAGAAATAATGCGTATTCGGTGAAAAGAAAACAATATCTATACTTGGGCCGCCGAACAGATAGAGTGATCACCCTGCAATCACAAGCTCTAGGCGGGGCCACTATTAATTTATGACGACCGAACTGCAATGATGCGCCTCCTTTAGACCAAACGAAGTCGCATTACTCCAATTCGGTCGACAAAAATTAATATTGGCCCCGCTAGAGCACATTCTTGCAGGGTGATCACTCTATCTGTTCGGCGGCCCAAGTATAGGAGAAACTGTCACTGCATTAATAAACCGAAAATACTATACAGGGAACTAGAAATTGCACGGTTAAAATTTTCAAATGCCATAATTTCAGATTCTCAAATGGAAGCTATGATTTTTATATGATAGTTGTTTTCCTTGACAAACGTGCATTCTACTCTATATAAACTTTGCTACCTCTCAAATAGCTTTTTGGGATAATCACCTTCAAATATCTGACTGTCACTAATTCGCAAACAGAAAAATAAAATTTTCATATTGTGGAGCATTTTTTTTCAAAATATTACACCAATACCTATTTAGAAATAATTTAAAGATGAAGTACCGTTCTAAAAACCGCCCTCAGATATCCAAACCATCTCTAATCTCTAACAAATAATAAAGAAAATGTTTGCACTTGATTTCCTTGGTCTGGGTCGAACCAGAAACGGAGGAACCGCCACACACAATTACCCAAGAGATTGAACCCGTGTCTACTGTATTTGTAGTCTAGGGCTATAACTACCATTCTCCCCAGAAAATTGCAAACACCTAAATATTCTCAGTTGGTTAAAGCAGTCACCCGTCAAGTGTTAGACCTGGGTTCAACTTCCAGTCGGCGCTTGCTTTCGTTTTTCATGAGCTTCACCTCCTGTTGTCGTTATAATTTGGCTGCATTGTCGAGTTTCAAAGAAATTTCCATTTTCAACCCCATTGTTTTAAGAAAGTTAACAAACGACACTTGCTGCAAAACAACGACTGCCATGCTTGATTATTATGACATCTGTGTTTCACGATTGCTTATGAACTTTTTAGTATTTTAACACAACCCTCGTCTTTCCACACAACAAATAACAAATAAGAAAATAACTCGGCGTACCTATTTGAAATTGGACGAGTGCCAGAACCCGAGTGGAAAACATGCAGCGTCATTAAACTCGTTAAGAAACGCCTTTCGAGGTTGTTTACCACAATAGCGCCTTGATTATTGCATCATTTGAACTGTCAGTTCCATAGTAAGCAGACGATTGTATCAAAATTTTCAGCAATTAGAATTTTTATTTGTGTCGTTGCTACATTTAACGCGACTTCTTTGTTTTGAATATCGTGTGAATGTTTGCAAGGATATGAGAAAGTTTTAATGGCCCGTTTGTTGATGTTTTATTAAAAGCATTTTTCATGTATGCAATTTTCGGTTTTTGGGGTCTTTATGCAATTCTGTTATCGTTGAGTAATATTTAATGGTGGTGTTGCATAGAGAGCAACCTTTCAATTTTTGAGGGCGGGTATAGATTTTATTGTGTGTGTATAGAAAGTAGTGATATCGCACTTTCAATAATTAGACTGCCATGAAGAAATTGTAATAGTAAGTAATTTAATTAATACCTTCTTGCAATATTTTTCTTACATAAAAATATTTAGTGTAGGTTTTTGACTTGCTGGTTCTACAAGCTAGTATTAGAAATCCTAAATCTTTAAAATTGTATTCGAAACAGTATTCAAAGGAAATGGTTTAAATTTGCCAATTTGTCAATTTGTCAATTTTTTTATGCATAACCATCACTGTAGCAGTAAGAAACCTTTATACAGATCAAGTCAAGATAATGAACAACATTGTCAGAAAAATTCACAAAAGGAAAGTCTTAATACAAGGGTGATATTTAGCCCCTACCTTATTTAAGGTATATCTACAATCGGCATTAACACACTGGAAACGGCATTGCAGGAACATGGGCTTCAAAATTCAGCATAACTGTCTGTACTTGTTGCACTTTGCAGGTGTTCGGGTGTTGTTTTCGGGGGACAGTACAGGTATGAACTACATGCTTAGAAAATTGAATACAGAATATGCGAGATGGAAACTTCAGGGCGTACGAAAATCTATGGAGACAAGAAATTAGGAAAAGGAAGATTATATAGACGTTCTATGTGATGAATTATTGTACCTACATACATTGCGAGTTAACATTGTATAATTTACTTTCCGCTTTAAATTGTTTAAATGGAATTTTACATAAATTATTCGATTTTAACCACTTAAAACTTGCATGTTCTAAATGTATAGCAGCTGTAGACCCCTGGCTTTGTGCTATTGTAACCCATCAATACGCTACCGTAATGGATAAATAAATCATGCCGTTCTTTAACAACTATAAATAACTCCCTGTGCCAAGTACAACGAGAGCCAGATTAACATCAATTTGTTAAAATTAATACTACTGCTATCTATTTTGTAGCACAGCTTGATTTCAAAAATAAATGCAGATCGAGTTGGTTCTAAAATTCAGTCAGCATCTTCTATTTAGTACCTATATTTCGACTAGAGTTTGTTCTTTCTTGAATCAGTGGCGGCTCCTGACTTTAGAACTTGGCAGTGCTCTAGAATGAAATCACCGGTCAGGGGTTGTGGGGAGGGGTCTGGCGGTTTCTCCCCGGTAGTTTTTTTTAAATGAAGGGCTTTAGAAGCCATTTTCAAACAAGAAATTTCACTCACCGCAATATTTAACGAAAATCCCAAATCCAAAAGGTTAAACTTTCTCTCACAACTTTTACCGCGACCTTTCGAAAAGCATTTGATACCTACTTCGCACAGGCTTAGGACGTCCATTTCATTTTATTTCAAGTTTTTCGTCAAAAGCCTATATTTAGATAAAATATTCATTTTTAACTGAATGGAGTATTACGACACAATAATAATTTTGAAAATTGCACAAATCAGGCGACCACTTTGTTAAAGTTCACTCCACAATGCTTAAGTGTTGACTTTACCGAAACCACTACCTTTAGCCATGCTAAGTATTGGAAATTTCAATATTTAAAAATAAACACGATAATGCAACTAATTACTCACGTTATAAGCAAAGCTATCTCAGACCTAAATATGGCAAACAAAAACAATAAACACTGCCGCAGAAGTACAAATTCCCGCGTCCCGTGCTTCGCCCAACAGTAAGTGTGCGCTCAAACAGCGCTCACAGACGAGCTATAATTCTTCCACCTAAAAGCACATACGACGAAATTTTCCCGAGTCGCGCCGATCTCGCTCCCATATCGAATATGCATTTGCCTTTTGCCTTAGAGTGCCACACCTCAGTACTCGGACGGCTGGTTACGTGTGTGGTAGGCAGTTTGAAAGACGACGCGGAATGCTTAGAGCGCGTACTATTTATTATCTCGCATAATAATTAATATATATTGCGGCAGAGATTCAAAAAGTTTTAAACTTATTAGTTTATAATTATAAGGTTTGAACCTTTTATCGAAAAAGGTTAAAACCATATTTTTGTAGACAGTGCGCACGAGCGCACTTATTAAGGAGCCGCCACTGTCTTGAATTAATAAAAAATGTAAGATTTGCTATGTATCCGACTAAACCAATAAACCATCGGGTATTGAAAATTAGTACACAAATTTGATTTGTTATAAAATCCGTGTCGATCAATCGAGTAACAAAAAATTCAGATACGGTACTGCGAACAGGTACTGCAGACAAGTAATAAATAAAGTTATAAAATTTACTAGATGCAACCAACATTGCAAGCCTGGTTATGATGAAAGAATACTACCAAGTTCACTGATTCACACCGGCAACAAACTGAACGTGAATCGTTCAGTGCTGTTCACATACACCACAGGCGTAATTTACTTACCTACTTAATTTTTTGAAATTCATTTCTTTGTTTTTTAGTACCATGGTATTTTATAACTGATTGGTCTCATTTAGTTGTTTGTTTATTGTATTTACTAAAAATAATCTTGTTACAGGAGAACCTTAAAATAATTAAATGGTTTTCCTTCCGCGATTGTTGAAGAAATTATTAGGCATGTTGTTTTTTCTCGCCATGATGTTAACGCAGTACATATTATTAACAATTTAAGAACTAATAATAAATTTAAAATGCTGGGATAGGTACATAGACTCTTGCGGGATGTTGGAAGCGTAGTGTGAACATTTCAAAGATAATTGATGAAAACAGACCCAGCACTCGTATACGAACAGCTGGCTGGTTTGTGAAGAATACATCTTTTGGGCCAGGGATAGTGGGACGCTGGGACGCCTTTTTTGTATCATGTTTCTTTAGAAATGATAACTTGCGATGGCAATATTCTCATTGGCCGGTACGCATATAAACATACCCTACACACTTACATACAGCACCGGGCGTATTATCAAGAAAGCGAGTACTTCAATACGTTTCCAGTGTCCGTAAACACCTTCAGTGGCTGAGTGTTCGAGGCGTCATTCAATAAATACACAAGGGCAGGCGTTCGCGGCTCACCGACCGTGGTCAATTTTAGTTATCATTTCGTTTATTTCTTATGAACAAAAATCTGTCAGGCTATCGTCAAATAGGGTCGTATCTCCATCACGCCAGGGAGAGAGAGAGAGAGAGAGAGAGAGAGAGTGTGAGTTCCAGTCATTTGACTTTTATTGTTTATTTTATAAGTCTCCATTATTCAGTAGTCCCTCGTCCCGTGCCGTCCCAATATTTCAAATGAGTTTTCACAATAATGACGCATTGTTCGTTAGTGCAGCATTCCATAACGAGTAATCTCAATGTTTCTATAACAGTTGTTCAATTTTGAGCGCCGTACTGTGGACAAAACAAAAATATCTTGAAATTTAAATCGTGTCTGGACACCAGTTAGATGCTTTAAACTGACAAGATACAAGACAAGATAGATACACGGAATTTTTTGATAAAAAAGCATATTATTTCTTTCTATATGGGCACCATAATTGAGAATATTCGATATTATGCATCTCAGAAGTCTTGGAGGAAGCTGAAGGATTGAGAAGGCACGAAGTATTGCTTTCAAATGAGAAAAAATATTGACCATCACTTTGTAGATGACAAAAAGCAACCCCAGTGTGGGTGTTCATAGGGAACCAACTCTCTTCTAGGATATTTTATTTCTCGTACTTTATTTACACACGGAACAACGTAGTAGCCAAAAAGGAAAGGCATGGCTGGGTCCGGAAATCTTAGAACGTTCGGAATTTAGAATGTATTGGATAAAGATGCTCGAAATAAGATGATAGTAGGGACAGACGAGTTATAGAAATTGATATTCGGAAGAGATTGGCACATAGTATTAAAGATAGAATAGCCTCTAGAATATACTACTTAGAATAAAATCAAATGGTTAGTATGCTCAGATTCACGAATTATGAGCATTAACACCCAGCAAATAAGAATTTATTGGAAGAATCTCTGAACGAAATGAAAACAGTTTTTATGGAGTGAATGTTTGGTTTCAAAATTTCACATTTAAATATTAGATCGTTGTGTTCCAATATAATGCAATTTAAAGATCATCTGATGATGTTCTCGCTCTGAAAGATTATAGAATATTCAGAAAAGATAGAATAGGTAGAGGTGGAGGAGTGGCAATCTACGTCAGTAATAAAATTTCATCAGTAACAGTCATAGATTACTTACAAATAAGAAATACCGAACAGCTTTGGTTGAGCATATCATGGAATCACAGAAGTTATGGAATTGGGGTGATTTACAATCCCCCTAATCGGCCTTGTGATGCATTTCTGAATGTTTTCGAGAGTTGTATTTCAGATTTACTATTGCATTTTGATCGTTTGGTTTGTTGTGGGGATTTCAATATAAATTTGTTACAGGTCAGTGTCGGTAGCCGTCAGTTATATAATATCATTGAGTCGTATGGCCTGCGTCAGGTTGTGGATGAGCCTACCAGGATAGGTCGAACATGTACATCACTATTAGATTTGTTTATATGCATCAGTGATGTTATTGTGAACGACTGTGAAGTTCTTAGTGACGTACATACTGGATCGGATCACTTTTTAGTCTTATTATCTGTTAACGAAAAAAATATGCCACACACTGAAAACTTTATTACTGTAAGAAATTATAAAAACTTTGATCGCACTAGTTTTTTAAGAGACCTTTTAAACGCACCCTTAAATGAAATATTTTATTTAAACAATTTAAATTCAAAATTAGAAATTTTTAACAATCTTATAATTGAGCTGTTTGACAGGCATGCTCCATTAGTAACTTATCGATCGGGAAAAAAACGTAAATGCCAACCTTGGATTACTGACAATTTAAAACTATTAATGAAGCTCAGAAACAGGGCACTTCAAAAATTTAAAAGGGTAGGATCGAATATCAACTGGGAATATTACAAGCAGCTGCGAAATTTCACAACCACTGCTATCAAGCATGAGAAGAGAGCTTATCTAAATTATTATTTACAAAATAATAGAAACACTGAGCATTTGTATAGAGAGTTAAACAATTTAAATATATATTCTAATTCTAAACGAAACAACGTTGAAATACCTCAATCCTTATGTAATTTAGATGCAATCAATAAATATTTTGTCGATTCTTCACAACTACACAGTGTTCCTGATCCGGAAACTATAAATACCCTGTTATCTACTGTAGAAGAAGGTGTTACAAAATTTAATTTCAAACCCGTTGAAGAAAGTGCTGTATTAAATGTTTTACTTGGCATGAAATCTGAAGCTCTTGGTGCTGATGGCATAAATTTAAAAATGTTGATCCACTGCTGTCCTTATGTTACTGCGTACATAACTCACATAATAAACTCTTCGATCGAGATAAATGCATTTCCTTCGGCATGGAAGGTGGCATATGTAATGCCTATACCTAAAGTTGGTACACCTGTCGAATACAAGGATCTGCGTCCAATTAGCATTCTTCCCACTATTTCAAAAATATATGAAAAAATTTTATACGAACAACTAAAAACTTATGTTGACGATCACTCTTTGCTGCCCGACAATCAGTCCGGATTCAGACCTCTTCATAGTTGTGCTACATCTCTGCTTACAGTAACTGATGATATTATAACAGCCACAGATAATAACTTGCTTAGTGCTCTGGTGCTTTTAGATTATTCTAAAGCTTTCGATAGAATAAATCACGAGTTACTTTTGGCTGTCTTGCATAGTGTCGGGTTGTCCGAGGAGGCTTTGAGTTTGGTGAGCAGCTACCTCTGTGACAGGAAACAAATAGTAAGGTATAAGTCTAAAACTTCATGTGCTATGGCAGTAATGAGTGGGGTGCCTCAGGGCTCTATACTTGGACCAATGTTATATACTCTGTATACTTCACGATTCAGGGAAGTATTAGAACACTGTAAAAGTCATTTCTATGCCGACGACACGCAGCTATATTTTTCCTTTACCGAGAATCAAGTGAATCTTGCAAATATAGCAGGTACTGCCTTTCATTGAACCCAACGAAGTCCCAGGTGATGCTTTTTGGACCGAAACGTGCTCGCTTGAGGGTTGCACCTTTACTCAAAATTAAGTTGCATAATGAGACTCTTAAAATTGTTGACGAGGCTAGAAACTTGGGATTGGTTATTGACTCTGACTTGAGGTTCGACAGGTGTATCAATAAACTGAGGTCTATTTGTTTTTCAAACTTAAAAC
This sequence comes from Xestobium rufovillosum, assembly GCA_963966045.1. Lineage (NCBI taxonomy): Eukaryota > Metazoa > Arthropoda > Insecta > Coleoptera > Ptinidae > Xestobium > Xestobium rufovillosum. The sequence goes on from OZ014496.1 coordinate 20,761,335, forward strand.
TCTTGTATAGTAGTGCCGGGTTGCTAAATCATAAAACGAAAATCATGTTGTGCGAAGCTTTAGTGCTTTCTCACGTGAATTACTGTGACGTAGTTTATGGACCATGCTTAACGAAATACAATGCCAACCGGTTACAAAAAATACAAAATTATTGTGTGAGGTTCATCTACAACTTGAGAAAATGTCAACCTGTAGACAATAAGCTTGCCGAATTGGGATGGCTGTCACTCAGCAAGCGCCGATTTTTACATAGTGGCTGTCTCTTTTATAATTTAATTAATTCTTCTATGCCTAGTTATTTATACAATAAAATTGAATTCAGAAATGCATCACATAATGTAAATATACGTAACTTAAATATTTTAACTATCCCAAAACATCGAACCTGCCATTTTCAGAGATCTTTTTCATATATCATCTGCAAAATTATAAATGCTACGCGTCCTCTATTCATTCATTCCCAGAAATATAATGTATCAAGTTTTAAGAGAATTCTCAAGTCGGAGCTGATGTCATCGTCGGTCCATGTAAACTTTAATATATAAAATGTTTTTTCCAGCTTTGAATTTATTTGAATTTGTTCCTGCTTTTGTATTTGGCCTGTTTTGTATTCCTCTATTTTGTTTTATTTCATTACTTATACTCTTACCACCGAATCAATTTACTTGAATGATTGTGCATGCCAACCTTTGTGAAGTAAATTACTTTTGTACTGTTCGGCTATACATAATATCAACTGTACAGGTTGCATTGTCTGGAACTTGTGCAGCTGAGTATGGCCATTTCCATGCCATGTTTCCTACAAATAATATTATACATGTAGTGTATACATATTATGTACATACTTGGTATGGAATAAATCTATTAATGTTATTATTATTATTATTATTATTATTATATACGGTATGAAAAATAAGAAAAACCAGAACAGAATTTTGGTAAGTAGCAAATGCGAAAATAGGGCGAAAACTAAACTACAAATAATCAGAGACAAGAAATTAGATAAGTGATGGAAGTGAAATACTTGCGATGGTAGGGGCACTAGGGACGTAAAACAAATCGGGTTAAACAATAAAAAACAAATTCATAAACTCGGAACAAAATCTTAAAAGCGAACGTATAAGGTTGTGTAATGTGGAAAAATTAGAAGAGTTCGAAATGTGGTGCTATAGACGCATAGTTAAGTTACCGTGGATTTACCAATGTGTAAGAATTTATTAAGAAGGGTTTGGGTGGAACCAATAAAAGGAGGGAAGATGTTATTTGGAAGAACGGAAGTTGTAGAGTTGGAGTATGAATTTATTAAAGAAATATTGAAGTATAGACAGCCGACCAGGAAGTACGGCGCAAATGTTAACCACAAAATAACAGATTATTTGAATAAGAGGAAAAGAAAAGGGGGATCGAGAAGACAACGACGAAACAGAAAAGTCGTTCAGAAAAAGTAAAGGAATAACGAGATTACCTATTACAACATTACGTGAAGTTAGTGTAGAAGAAATGGACGAATTAGCAAAACAAATAAGATCGAGGAAGGAGGAAATGATTAAAGAATTGAGGAAAGATTTTCAAACATTAGAAGGAGAAATAAAGAGAGTAGGTAGTGAAGAAAGCAGCACATTGGACATTGGAGAGGAACAAAATAGAAGCCGGTCTTGAAATTTTGGATAAGAAATATGAAGATATTGTTAGAAGAGAGAAGATGAACAATATTTTTAAAAGAGTGTATAATTTCGGAGAAAAAGCAACTAGACGAGATTCAGAAGTTTTTCAAAGAAAATAAAAAGTAGGGGTGGAGCAGCTGCAGAGTGAAAACATTTTAAAAAATTAAGGGAATAACTGTGTATAAAAATAAAAGATAAAATATTTGCAAATGAGAATAAACTTAGAGGTACGAATATAGTAGTTTATAAAGAAATGATAGAAAGAGCGTAAGAGGTACAAAACCAAATATGGAAAAAATTCATAGAAGAAAGGGAAAAGGGACACAAAACAAAGATCCATAAATGAGAAACTGTTTGCATCGGATGAGTAAGATAAATAATATTGAAATCAAAAAACTAAATGATGATGGAGTAAAACAGTAAGAAAACGTAAAAAAAATCTGAAAAACTAAAGTATCTAATTTCTGGGAATACGTTTCTCCATTTGATAGAATTAGATTAAGTGGCATATATTTACATTGTATGGAAATCAGAAAATAAATATGGGAATATTTGGAGAATATAAGCATTTATACAAGGTGTATCTGAAATTCCTGGCCGAACTTTAAGAGCATGAAGTATAGAACCAAATAATGAAAAAAGTTCCTATGGTTATGTGTCCGAAAATGTACCCGTAAAAAGCTATAGCAATGTTATAGCAATGGTCGAAGATAGAGAAAATAGAACGACAGGATTAGATAATGAAGTAAGAAGGAGACCGTTGGCAATATTATATAAGAGAGGCTGGAAATATTGAATGGGGTCCAGTTTTAGGATGAAGAAGGTGAATCAGTGATAGATTATTTAATAGATAATACGATGGTAGATGGAAAGTTACAACGGTTAGAAGTAGAGGGAAGATCCGAATCAGGCCATTATTCACTAACTCTCCTACTGTTCGAGGAAGTAGAGGAAGTAATCGGGAAAAGTCCAGTAAAACAGTTATTTACAATATGTATGGAATGAAAGTGGAACAGAGAAGTACAAAAGATTAGAGTGGTATTTATGCAGAGAGTGTACAGAGTGTACACCTCATTATAAGTAAATATACCTCAATACGAAAAAGACTTAAGTACTTAATATTTCTTTTAACAAGCTTCAGAACATGTAGAAAAATGCTGATTAATTCTGTAGGAATATTTGGTTGCATATTGTGCACCAGGCTTGGGCGTTACTTTTCTCACGTAACGTTGAAGTCTCCAGGAATAGAACAGCAAACTGTAGCAGAAAACTGAATAGGTATATTTCGCTACAAAACGAGCCATACACGATCAGTATACAGGGTGTAACAAAATTTGTGGGCTGACTGATACCTAATAGACCAGTGAATTAGTGCTTGTGCTAGAAAACTTATTTTACCAGGGTGTTCAAAGTAGGTATAATCATTTTTTATCTTACTTTAACATTAGTTGTGTTGATTTTATTTTTGTTTAGTTGCTATGGGTTTTAATACAAAAATTTTCACATTTTACTATCAAAAATATTTCATAGCACACGGCTATGTGAAGTTGGCGCCAGAAACGGCTATGTGAAGTTGGCGCCAGAATTCGGGACCAAACAAAAATTTTCATCATGTCGAGTAGTACTTGCCCCAAAAACGTTTGTGCCACAGAAATTTTCGTTTGTTCCCTATTGCAAAAAAAATTATGGGGGTTGAAAATATTGCAAAATCTCGAAATAAAAATCTCCAATCTGTACCTAGCGGAATCGATTCGTATTCGTTTGTTCCCGTTTGTGCCATAAACATTTTCGATTGTTCCCCTCCCCTTTCCAAATTAAGGGTAGGGGGTGACAACTGGCGCCCAATTATGGGAACGACGGTAAAATTTTTGACCGTGTCGCGTAGTACTTACCCCAAAAATATTTCTGCCACAAAAATTTTCGTTTGTTAATTATTGCAAAAAAAGTTATAGGGGGATTGGAAATATGGAAAAATCGCGATATAAAGATATAAAATGTGCACCTAGCGGAATTGACTCGTATTCGTTTGTTCCCCTTTGTGCCACAAAAATTTTGTTTTGTTCCCCCTCCCCGTTCAAAATTAACGGTAGGGGGTGAAAACTGGCGCCCAATTTTGGGAACGATGAAAATTTCGATCGTATCGTGTAGCACTTGTCCCAGAAACGTTTGCGCCAAGAAAATTTTCTTCTGTTCCTTATTGCAAAAAAGTTATGGGGGTTGAAAGTATTGCAAAATCGTAATATAAAAATTTAAAATCTGCACCTGTGGAATCGATTCGTATTCGTTTGTTCCCGTTTGTGCCATAAACATTTTCGTTTGTTCCCCTCCCCTTTCCAAATTAAGGGTAGGGGTGACAACAGGCGCGCAATTATGGGAACGCCGGTAAAATTTTTGACCGTGTCGCGTAGTACTTACCCCCAAAACATTTGTGCCACAAAAATTTTCGTTTGTTAATTCTTGCAAAAAAAGTTATGGGGGGTTGGAAATATGGAAAAATCGCGATATAAAGATATGAAATGTGCATAACGCAGTATTATCATGAAGTTGTATGTAGTAAGTACGAAAATATCAGCTCTACGTATAGGCAATCCTTTTGAAAAGCGTTAGTAAATATCCTAAAGAATACAATTCCAGCAAGAAACAAATACCCTGTATAGTAAATTAAGTTTTCTAGTAAAAGCACTGATTTACTGGTCTATGGTCGATACATGTTTCTGTTTTGACTATGCTGAATTGGAACTAGAGATATGCAAATTCCAAAAATTTCGAAAAAACTGGAATAACTCAAGAACTACATTTTCGAGCATGGTCTTCCCTACAATTTCTATTTATAATTCAGTGTAAAATTCAAGAAACAAATAAAATATAGAATGTGTCATTTAAGAAACTGTAACTTTGGTCTGCCACCCTTTCCGATATAAACTTGCCTACGCGTCTTGCTTGAACACCCTGTATAAATACAATGAAAATGAACTGCTTCAAATGGTGACTCAAAATATTAAGATTTGACACTAAAATGAGAAAATCGATAGCACCTTATGACCGCGAAGAAAATATTGAAGATTTTTGCCTGAGCTTTGCAGGAAATCATATTTGTTGCTTGTATATACAGGGCATGAAGTACAATACTTAGAATATTATACTTCGTGATATAGGGTGCTCATTTTCCATTCCCGTATTACAGGTATAGCATTTTTAGTATTTCAGATAGAAGAAAAAGCAAATCTGTAAAATTGGGCAGAAATATAAGGGTAGGTAATTTAATGACAATTTCAAATTTGAGCTATCGTTGTAACTTTTTAAGATACTACGGAAAAGTGAACTTTGCCGAAAACTTTTAAGTGTATACTTTGGAAGTGGTAATGAACTGCTTCTAAGAGAATCTCAGCATCAGCAACAGAAAAAACGTGTTAATTTCAGAACAGGCATCGGAACGATTTCATTAGTAACTGTATTAATTTCTATATAGTCAAGTCATATCCTTGTTCGGCAAAATGTAATCTGGTTTAATATACCGACCTCCAAGTATAAAAAATTCTGTGTGTAAAAGCAAAAGTCAAAATCAAGTTTACATTTGTTTATTAGTCATGACAACACATACGTCCAAGCATTCTTCGACAAACTAATTATACAATAAAGTAATTGATCATATATAACAGTAAATTAAAGTTCAAACGTCTACACGACATGACGAAGGTACCTTAGTTGCAACTTTTTAATATGTACAAACTTCCAAAGCATACCTATCTGAAACGTTAAAATATATTTTGTTGCAAAGTGATGTGTGAAAACAATTGCTCTCCAAAGAACAGAGAATACTCAACACACTTGAAAATTCAGTCAAAAGACTAGTAAATTCTATAATAACAACAGAAATAAGAAGTTCAAGAACTATAAAGATGAATGAAGAAGAATAAGAAGGAAATTTATACCAATGAAGTTTCAGAAAATGAAAAGAAATATGGAGAATGGTTAGTAGAAAAGAAAGTTAAATCAAACAAGAAATAAATATAAAATAAATGCGATACTAGAAAATAACCTAACAAGTAGACAAGAACTTTGAGGAATAGACAAAACTTACAGCAAACATGAAAACTCTACTTAAAAATTTAGAAAACACAAAAGAATTAAAATAAATACTATGCGCAATAGCTGGCTTAAATTTCCTTCATGTAAAAATCGGTATCACAAAATTCGACAATCTACCCGAAAATATTACAATTTAATAATATCCGAAACTGATGTCGTGAAGAGGAGCAGCTCCCCCTTGAGGAAGCGCGTAATCTTTCGCCAGTTGATCTAATACTCCACCCCCACTACCGCTCTGTCTTGTGACAGGGTTTGGCCTGTATTGGGGTTGAGGTTGCGGTCTTGGAGCGGGTTCAAATGCGGCGAATTGTGAAGGTGCAGTCCTGACAGGGGCTGGTTCAGCGAAACTGAATTTCGTGGCAGGTCTCGGCGCGGGAGCCGGCTCTGCGTAGTTCTCCTGTTCATCTACTGGAGCGGGTGAAAATCGGAATGATGTAGGTGGTGCACTTTGAGGAGCGGGAATAAAGCTTTTCGCTTGAGATGGTCTTGTTTGAGGTACGTAATCAATATTTGTAGACAAGGGAACTGCATTTGCTACGGTATAACGCTGCGGTGCAGGACTAGGGCTTCTTTGAGGAGCCGGAGCAAATTGTTGATTATCTGAGAAGGAATCGTATGAGGGTTGTGGACGTGGTTTTGGCCGTGCTACTGGTGCTGGGGCAGGTTCTACTTCATAATATGGATCTTGAGCAGCATATGCTTGGTTTATAGTGCCGTCTTTGTTGGTAGTTTCATCGACTAAAGTTGGTGGTGCGACTGTTATGCCTTCGCCGGAGGGCTCGAAACCATATTTGGTAGCACCATATTCTATAACGCGAACTTTACCTACGTCATCTACGTAGCCGTATTTGCCCTTCACTTCACCTGTTGGAAGTTTCGTTTCGATTTTGAAAGAACCATCAGCGCTTTCGTATCCATAGGTGTACGATCCATCTTCGTTGTGTCTGAAAATATTAATACGGAGTAACTCAGTGTTTTTATAGAAACACCTTTATTTCTAAAATGGAATAAAGTTCTATACAAAAACTGTTGTACTGAATGCTCGATATTTACTTAAATGATTTTTCGCGATACAGAGTGTCTGTAATTTACTGTAAACACGTCAACTTCGTTATTTTAAATGGAACACTCTGTATTTAACTTCATATTCCGATTACTTGATCAATTTTACTGTGTTGCATAAACTGATTCTTGTCCAAAAGGGCCCACACACGATCAATAATATTGTCAATATAAATGTTATCTAATTTTGGACTCGTTTGGGAAGGTTTGATTATTAAAATGACATATTGGCAACTTTTATTTTAACAGATGCAGAGCAATTTTGAAAACTAAATAGCTTGGGATTAAATAACGTTGTAACAGTGATATTTTGATGGGATTAATGCTAGATGTAGAAGTAGGTTTTGCCATTATAAAAACCTAAAAGTATTATACGCAGTGTGCGAAATGTGAAATGACCAATGGTGAAATTAGAAAATCTCAAAACTCCACATCATTCTTATTTCAAAAAAGTAGGACTCTGTATGTTTTATACCACTTTTGAATTCTTCACAAGATTTCCTCATATGGTACACTACACTACCCTCTCCTTAAAGGCAACCATTTCTGAAATAATTGCACCTTTTGAGAAAATGTGTCAAATCAGGAAATTAAGTTAAAACTCAACAGATATCCTTAATTAAATCCTGCCAGGCCAATAGGCGAATACAGAAAATGATATTGTAAGCAAAACGCAGTACACAAATATCTTAAATAGCACTTGCAGTTGAAAAATATTTTTAAAGAATATTTAAGTATGTATTAAAAGTGTTCAAAGTGTGTTCCATGTTTTACTGTATGAGTGTGTGCAGTCGAAATCTCTTCCGAAATGAATTTTCAACAAATTTGTAGACTTTAGCATGATTCTTGGAAACGATCCGCGAATCTTCTATTTTACGTCTTCCTTATCATATGAGGGTGAGTTAACTGTACCAAATACCAAATACTATGATGGATGGTGGATGGATGGATGGATAGTTCAAAAATAAGAAGGCTTATTTTATATTTGCATAATTTCATAATATATTGTATTCCATTAATTCATATTTCCTGATCCAAAACATAAAGTTGAGGCGTTTAATTTAACTAATTGGGGGAAAAATTGATGGACTACTGAGTTAAAATGTTCGAAAAAAAAAACAAAAATGAATACTATTTACAACTTTCTGGTGATATGCACGATAATAATGAGGTGCTTATCCAAAAAAATGAAGATACATTAGACACAGACCACGCTTTACGAAGAAGCATCCTCAAACGAATTGGATGAATATAATACGCTTTCAAAAAAAGCGCCGAAAGGTACAGACATTTTGGGGTAGTGATGTAAACAACACGGAAATCTTCCTTGTTTGTCCAGAAAGGGTGGGGACATTTTTAGCATTCAAGAAACCTCAGCTGAAAAACTTTTTCACAAGCGCCATTAATATGCCTACCGAACAGAAACGGACCTTTGCCGGAGTCAGTTAAGATGTTACGTCTAATCTGTTCGTGGACGTTGAGTGGTTTAAAAATATAATAGGTATTGTGACGTTTTGGGTTGTCATTATTAACATTTTTGTCATTATTATTATTAGAGTTCGCATTTTATTCATCTTTTCAACAAAAATTTGTACGAGAGCAAAACAATTTTTACTTATATTTTCTTCTTTCATTTCTTATATTGAGCATAGATTCTCGGCAGTAGCGATTAGCGAGATATAAAATTAATTTTTCATTCGTTTGATAGTCTTTTGCTGTAGTAGAAGCGACTATTGTTAATATTATATTTTATTATAATACCAAATTGTTGGATTACGGTCAATTCAACTTTTTTGGGAATTCGTTGAATAGTTTTGAAATTTCAAGTAGACGAATCCCTCATTAATTGGATTATTGGCAGAGAATATTGAACGATTGCTATATTCCGTATTTTACATTTAAATTTTATCCCTTAATAAAGGTAAAGTGATACTTTATTTATAATATTTCTATTTTATACATTTATTAAATAATTTTAGGGTCCAAGTGTCCAATTGTTCAGTTATTCAGTGGACAGTCGTACCGATTTTGAAAGCAACCAATCATAATTACGAAGTATAACATCTAAATTTGTTTCATCAGCATTTAAATAATTTATTGAAGTCGAGCAGAAAATATCCGTCACCTGTGGATCCGAAAGATAAGCTACCTATTTGTTTTCGTTTTCTTTTGGCTAGAACTTTTTCCCTTGTAGTAATAAAAATACGCTTGTTCGTTTTGAATTTAAAATACATTTATGCACAACCGGGCGCAGCAGGCCACTTTAAATGCTTTGTTTTAGGGCTTAAAGTGTCATTTTATTATTGACAGCTATATTGCGGGCTTTTTTGTACTTTACGGCCCGCCGCGCCGGGCCGTAAAGTACTGATCTAGTTTTTACTCAGGCAACAAGTTCATTGTCGCTGCCTTAGCCGCTTCCACAACTTCCGGTGGAGTGCAAGAACTGAAATCTTCATCACTTTCCATTGTGAAATAATTAAAACACTTCAAAAGTTATTTTTTATGTAACAGTAGGTACTTAGGTTAGCGTAGGTAAACGAATGCATAAATTTACAATATGGCTGTCGTTGTTTACGGCGTCTCTATGGTTATTTGAATGAATTCTTAGTTGGGAATAAAGTCAAGTAGCTATCTGTCAGTGTGACTTTATTTTTACGCAACGCAAAAATTTATCAAAAATAATTCTTATGTAGTATTTCCAAGAAGTAAGATGACCGGTTGTGCATAAAATTTTGTATGCACCTCGGGCACAACTAGCGTTTATGGCCAGACGCGTGTTAGAGCCTTCGGCTACGCCTCAGGCTCTAACACGAGTCGGGCCATAAACGCCTGTTTGTGCCCTCGGTGCATAAATAACTATTTCTCCGAATTATATTTGAGTCTGAATTGATTTGATTTTTGATGCAATACCGTACGGTCATTGTCATTAATTAACCAACATTAATCAGTCTTTAGCTTTTCAGTCACCTCAGTCATTATTTTTTTTATGAACTTTGTGAACCGTGGTGCACCTGGGGAATTATTTTGAATCATTTATTTGCAGGCAGATATTTACAGAAAATATATTAGGTATAATAGTTCGAATAGGTACTTGCTTTTAGAGCCTATTCTTTTTGCTTTCGTTTAATTTAGATTATAGTTGAGTGGGTACCGATTACTTATACCCACATTTTCTTTATTTCGACGTTATTGGTTGTATTAACGAGTTTGTACGATATCGACGAGAACATTTTTGTGTATATTAAATTGTATGCTCCCGTACAGTTATTTCAGTAGTTTCATTTTTTTTGTGCTTTTCTTTATCCTTCGTAATTTAGATATTTTTAAGTGTTTAACATCTCTGGCAGATTTCTGTTTAAATTACGTGGCGCCTAGGCTTTTATTTACTTATTTGGACCGCACACCAGCTCCGCTGAGTAGGTTTGGGTCAGAGTCTGCCAGGGTACTGGTAACTTTGGGAAATTACTTTTTTTTAAATTGCTTCTTGAGTTGGATTATAAGTGGGCGTCGCAGTATTAATTAAAAATGGCATTAAGAACCTTCGTTCTAATGAAAAAAATATATTTTGTTATGTTGGAAAACACTTTGTTTTTATTTTAGTTTTTGAACAATAAATATTATAATATCTTTGCAGTTTCCTAATTATTATATTTATTTTATTGCCTAAAAAATTGTAGGTACCTATTCCTTAAATTTACTTGCAGTTGTTTTAATTAATTTTTTATTAAACTAAAAAATAACTGTCAAACATATTTTGAAATATCAAGACCAAGATTTTCCCAAGACTCTTGCTCCAAGACTCTTGGTCTTGGAGGTTCAGTCTTGGTATTGGTCTTGGATCATTTATGTTAGTCTTGATCTTTGTCTAGAATTCAAGACAAGGCCAGGACTCTTCTTGGTCTTGTGCGAAACCCTAGAAATAAGAAAGATATGCGGTTTTGAACTTTTCTGGTTTGGTCATTTCGTCATTTCACATACGCTGTATAGTATTTTTAGGTTTTTAAGACGGCAACAGTCGTTCATTCCTACAGGTTGCTCTCATTCCGTCAAAGAATCATTAGCAAAGCTTATTTACTCCCAATACATTTAATTTCCAAAATTGTTCTATATCTGTCATAATTTAGAAAAAAGTAACTCAAAAATCTGAAGTTTGGACAAATAGGTATTAGGTACCGTTTACAACCTCCATAGTAGAATCAGTCAAGCAATCAAATAATTGAATAACTGAATACGGACTGTTCTATTTAAAATAACGAAGTTGAATTGTATACAACGGATATGGGACACGCTGTATATTGAAAAATAATTTTTAGTAACTAGAGAACGTCCATTACAATAGCCTTTATATAAATATATTTTATCTCATTTTAAAAAGAGAGGTTGACTTTTCCAATTATATCATCAAAATTATATTATCAAAATTGCAAAGTTTCTTCCGTAGAAGTATTTCTTATGTTGCGACTGTGACATATTACTAGCGCATCAAGTGACAATCCAAAAATATCTGGAATGCGTGACTTTTGTTTTTAAAATAGATCATTGCACTTCCACGCGAAATTTAAATAGAGCTTTATTCCAAAGAATATACCGAGTGACAAACTTCCATGTGTACATGGGGAAAAAGCATGAGTAATTACGTTTTTTGGGGTTCTGCTCCCCATGTATAGTTACAATGATGATAAAGGTAGCAATCGAAAGATTATTTTTTTCTGGGTATGGGGATATCAAAAACTACAACTTTCCAATTTATTAATATTAGAGTGCTCAATGCTTGCAATGACGCAGTAAAATGCGTTTGGTAGGGGGATCGTTGTTACAACCTGCAACTTGTTGCATTCTGAAGTTCATGTATTGACTATAATATATCTAAAAGCTGTCAAAAATCGGAATGTGCAAAAGGGCGTTATATCTAAAAACTGAGTTTTGCATACTGGCGTAAAGAGCGTAAAAATTGCTATCGTTTGGCACCAAGATCATTAAATTATTTGCGGCACTTCTATTTCTAAAAAACTGCTGAAGAAACAATTTAGTACAGGCCCTTACGGGAGAAAATTTTTTGAAAGCTGAATATCTCCGTACGAATTGCGAAAAAATCTTCAAGATTTCGACATTTTTTACATTTACATCGCGATAACTCTTAGATTATCGCCTAAATCGAAAAATTTTGTTCTTTACAAAATCTTGTACGGTTCTTTTGGAGTGTGATGGTTCGACATGCAGATTTTTATTTTTTACGTATATTGAGTTGTGTAATTAAATATAAAAAGATGTAAGAAGACCGCCAGATGCCAACGCGCGCCCCCCTCTCGCTGTGCTGGTTTGCATCTCACTTTTCGCCGTAGCTCCGTCTGCGTCTTGCTTTCGAGATAGAAGGGAAAATCTATCTATATTTTGTGGTGAACTTGTGAAAAGAATGTGCCAGACGAGCCATAAAAGGAACATTGTGTATAATAATTTTGGCTATTGGGTTACATTTGGTGCACGTCAAAACATGCAGTGCATTTGGATTTCAAAAATAGATAATCCTAGATGTAAAAGAGACTGCAGAACTGAACAACATCGGATGTCTTTTACTTTTTATGTATCTATTTACAAAAAAGTTTCTGACAGGGTAGCAGCATTAGAAGCAGAGAATGAAAATTAGTTTCTAGGTGATTTTCATATACCTTTTATTCATTTCATCAATATCGGTTTAGTTGTTACCGAATTATTACCTAGTAAAAATTACAAGTCAATAGTGCCTTGTTAAAATATTACATGACCTTAGAGATTTCTAAACTCGTTTTTAATTATTATGAAATGCGGAGATTTAATGCGTGATGAGTTTTCCTGAGTTCAGTTCCATTTTTAGTAAATTATTTTCTTGCATCTCATGTTGTCAAAATGGTTGTTTACAGATAATTTTGTTATAACACTACTATAAAGAATAATTGGTCGTATTACCGGTTTATTTGTTTCAAAATAGGAACAGGTGTTGGCTTAGGTGCAGCTGATCCAGAAAATCCTTGCTGAAGCCTTGCTGGAGCCGGTCTTGCTGGAGCTGGTCCAGTTTCATACTCGTACTGCTGGCATGAAGCAACAGCCACAAGGACAAAAACAGCTACCTGTAATTAAAAAACAATTAATTGCAATAATTTTTTAAATATATCTAATAAGATTACTAATACCTAATTATAAAGTTGAAAATGTGAGGACTCTAACTACTCTAACGTAAATATTTTAATGATCTATTTATATGAAAGTCTTTCTGTGTGATATAAATAGTTTTGAAACAAGAGTTCTATTAAGTGAACATGGCTATTTGCATATTTTTTATTAAATTGATTTTTATGTCCACGACATATTATTGATTATTAAATGTAACAATCATACATGTTTTTTCATGAAACAAGCAGGTCAAAAATTTCTCTTTAAACCAACATGCGTTGGATAACAATTGAGCAACGATTAATACGGTTTTTAATACGTGGAAAGTATGTGTCGTTTGTAATGCAGGCGGTATTAATTGAAAAACTGTACCGTACTCTTGCTACCACGCCTTCAAACCAGATATTTACACGTGATATTTTGTTGCACTAGCCGAACTGATTGTTCCAATAAAAATTCCTGCTGTCTATGCGTAATAAACAAAGCTGGATGGCGCTATTCAGTTTATCAGTTGCACATGTAACTTAGACTGCGTAAGCAAGTTCAAAAAGCATATCGCAGGGCCGAGTTGAATTTACCAAAAAGAAACAACTATCGAGCTCGGGAGAGGCTCTTAAAAACGCACGTACGGAACACGACGCGCGTAGCGTGTAAAATAGGAGAAGGGGGTAGGAAAAAGTTAGAATGATCTAAAATGTAAAGCTATAGATGCATGATGAAGATACCCTTGATAAATATGTTTGGAAATAAAAAAGCAGTAGAAGAACATTACTGTTCGCATGTAGTTCTAACCTAAAATGAAAGACAAAAACGCAAAAGTGCAGACCAATTTGTTATTGTCACTTAAATAAACAGATTAAAATAAGCGCCGATTAATCGATAGAGTAAAAACCCTACCACCAATCTCCCTTCAATGGCACGATGATTTGATGTTGACAGAATTACATGAGATCGTGTCGTTGACTGGTGAAGACCGCCTGGTTGATTAGCTAGCGTCTTCGCTCAGGGGCCAAGGTAATAACTTTAACAGAAGTGTTTGAAATGACTTACTAAAGATAGTTATGAAAATTTCATGAACTTCTTATTAAACCACTGTCTCTATTCGACGGGGACTTAACATCGACAACAACAAAGATTCCTCTCAACCTTACGAAGACAAATTTTTAAATTTTCTTGATTGCGTGATCAGAAAGGAAGGATTAGAGAAATTAGAAATTCCGGGCAAAGCCTGAAGCATAAGGCAACGTGGAACTTGCACAACAGGGTCATCGACCATAGAGGGTGAATTTTTTACTATTTTTTGTTTGTTTGCAAAGTAGTGGCAGAACTTCGCACACAGCAAATTTTCGAACATTGCAATCATGTATAAGGGCGACCAAAATTATTTGGGAGATGTTAGAGCAATGACAAAAATACTTAAATATAATTATTAAGGGATCCATTTTTTTATAATCTCAAATCTCTAATATAAGTTTTCTATCTCCTGGCATTGACTGATACTTGATGTAGATTACCAAATACCAAGAACGCGAAAACTCAGAAACTGTCTTTCAAATGTCAATATATTAATATAGCTGCGCTTAAAAGTGAATTGGTACATTTATATTATATGTTGGCATTGAAATTGTTGCTTATGCACAGGGAGGAGTTTTATCTCTCTTTAAAGACACCCGGCGAAGGCCATTTCCTAATAGCAAACACATAAGGTAGCAGTTCTTGAAGGATTTTGTTACTAAATATAATAAATTCCAGAACAACTTATGTGCATACAGATTCGCAGTAAGTGCAAGCTGTAGGACGACAATGCTATTGTGGCGAATATTTGGCATGATGTGGATCACTTCAGTTTATTGTTCCGACACAAATTGAAATTAAGTGTGATGGTAAACTTTCATTAATTACCAGTTAAAGTATACTACCTACTATTAGCTACGTACAACTTAACAATAAAAATGATATAACCAAAATATTGTAAACCTAAAAAGTACTAGAAAACAAGAAATTTCAAACAGGAAAGCAAGAAGAAAGACAAGAAAATCTCATGTTGCACATTTTTCTGTTAATTGCCGACTGTTTCAGCGCCCTACAATAAATTGTAGGTAGGTACTATATTAGGCTAGAATACGTATTATTAAAGCAATAAAAATAAAGTAAAGAAAATTGTAAGAAAAAAATTTAATAGAACAAAAATGGTTCAATTATATTGGTGTAATTTCAACATAGCAACATTTGCATTGCCTGAGTTTTTTTATTTTAATGTAGTTGCAGGTATCGGTAATTAAGATTTGGTTAAAAATTTTAAAAATTACTGGATCGTTAAGAGTCGGTATCATAAGTGATGTTAAAAGGGAATTAGAAAGGGGATAGATAGTTAAATGAAAAAAGTTAACTCACGTATTTAATGGGTAGCATAGCTCCTACAAGTTCACACAAAACTGGACTTGCGCGTTGATATTGTAAGGACTTATATAAGCTCGAAATGTCAGCCTAGGAAGGGGCAAGGTCCCGGAGTCTGTCGGGCCGTTTTAACCCCGGTTCCTGTTGTTGTCGGTAGGTACTTAACTTACTGTAGTGACACTTATAAAACCGCTCGCGTCGCCGCCAATGCCTTTCACTTAATTTCATTCGATTGTTGGGGAACCAGAGCAGTTTGTCAAGTGGGTCTTGCTTAACTTGAGAACTTGAGTTATGAATTTCGCCGGTCATTTGCCAGCGCTCCTACGAAAATTTTACTAGAAGCAATTTTAAAAACACAGAAACAAAACGTTCTGAAAACATCTTTGAATCTACAACAACAGATAACACTGACTTATCAAATTTTAAACCAATCTACACTCTCAATTTCTGAATATACTCGCACTTTCATTTTATTGTATTCTAGAGGAAAAAATACCGGCTCAAAATTTTATCAAGGGTTCTCAGTGAACCAACTGTCCGTACATATATTTCGCAGGTAACCTATAGTCTGTTATGCCAAAGAATGTAGTATAGTGCGGTGTGAGCGCTGAGCGATAACTGATGCATGTCTTGTCGTTCTATTGGCTAAAAGTCAGATAAATACACATAGGACAATGGCGTTATTCTCATTGTCAAAATGACTTTGTTTCAGCGAGTTGCAAAAATACTTTTAAGCTCGCGATTCTGCAGGTGTAATAAACTTTTTTGCAATGCTGCTCTTATTTTTTCCTGTGACATATTTTACCCAGTGTTGCAAGGATGAATGCTTAGAATTGCCTGGGTTACCTTAGGCGTCTGCTTAACAACTCACTATATGCAAGCGATACCAACGTGTGACATTATTAATAATAATTATTAATGTTCCTCTAAATAATTAATTAAAATATTTTTTTCGTGAAATATTCATGATGAATACGTTTTATTCGAGTTAACATTTCTCCTGGCAAAATTTGGCGTTGTAGACAAGAGGTTTACAATCTGACTCGTGATAATGGCAGGCAAGCTTTCGCAACAATCTATAAATTTTGTCAGTCTCATCATAAAGTTTTCAGTCTGAAGACTGGTTGGACGCGTACCTCCATCCTTTCCTATCCTGAGCTAACCTAAGCATTCGCTCAAAAGTTGAACATCCTACATCCTTAACTATGTGAGAGCAGTAGTCTAATCTGGGCCTACCCCTACCTCTTTTTATTCCTATCTCTGACTCTAGTATGTCGCGAACTAAGCCTTCGTGCCTCAGAAGGTATCCTACCATCCTACCATCCTATCTCTCCTATTCCTTACTGTCTTCCATAAATTTCGCTTTTCTCCAACTCTTTCTAATAACTCTCTATTGCTAACCTTATCTATTCACGGTATTTCCCATCATGCGTCTATAGCACCACATTTTAAATGCTTCTAATTTTTTCCTATTCGCTTCTCCTATCGTCCAAATTTCGCACCCGTACAATGCCGTATTCCATACATACGTTTTTAAGAGCCTCTTCTGAGTTTGTACATTTATCATTACCGAGCATAATAGTTGTTTCTTTTCATTAAATGCTATTGTTTGTTTTATATTTCTAGAGCTCCTATCATCGCGAGTTATTTGACTTCCTAAATAGAAGAAATACGACTTCTTCTATCTTCTCGTTTCCAATTTGTATTCTAGGTTTAGTCCTATTTTCACGCTCCCTACACACCAAAAATTTGGCTTTTTTTCATACCATAGCCCTCCATCAAAACCGCTTCCACTTCGTTCAGAGCCCTTCCTAATTCTTCTTTGCTGGATGCTATCATCTGCGAATCTGAGCATATTAATAGTTCGGCCCTATATGTATATTAATTCCATCAGCTATTCTGCCTTTAACAATATTAATCGCATCTTCGATATAAATTGAAAACTAAAGGCAATAACGCGCATCCGTTACTCCTAACTCCCTAACTCCCACTCCTAACTCCCTTTCGGATATCGACTTCTCTATGTTCCCGCTCAAATTCTATACTGCCGTTTGCTCTTTGTATAGATTATGAATTATTCTTCTATCCCTATACTTCATTCCCACATTTTTGAGCACTTGGAACATCTTCCATTTTACATTGTCGAAGGCTTTTTCCAAATCTACAAATCCTACATAGGCGCTCTGTCCCTTTTATATTGTTTTTTTCTATTATTGCTGGTAAAGCTAGAATGGCCTGGCGCGTTTACCTATTTCGTCTAAATCCTGGTCTAATGATAGCAAATATGGGAATTTTGAGACAGATGTATTTTTAACGTGCTTTTCAGGTCCTTTTTAAATGGTATATCATGAAGAACTTAAAGACCAATTCGTTGTCTATGGGAAAACTTCTAGTTCGGGTACTTCAGAAACGATAGGAAGTTTTGAAAGAAATACCGAAACTCGTTTCTAAGGTTAAAGGGAAGAAGTCTGATAGTTAATCACTCTTTCAAATGTCCTTTTGACAGTGCCATAAAACTGTAGTCAAGAGAATTATACATGGGCAATTCAAATATTATTGTCCCTGATGACATTTTTACCAAATGGGCAAATTTGAGTTCCGAAGAAAGTTTTGTCACCACAAGAAATTCACGTGGATATGGTACAAGTACTGGGTGAATTTGCACCTTCATATCAGGTTGTGAAGAACTGGACCAGAGAGATTTTAAATTTGGCAGAGGGATCTGTGAATAAACTCCAAGTGCTGGATGTCCGAGTACTGTTGTTTCCAAAGAAAACACTGAGTTGGTCTACGACATGGTCCTGAAAGATGGACGAATCGCTATGCAAATTAATTGCTCAAACTTGTGGCTTTTTAATAGACAGCGTTGAAACCATTTTACATGAAGAGTTTTTAGGTTTCACGATGGGTACCGAAAATGGCCATCATAAACCGAGATCGTGAAAACTTTCTGGCAAGATTTTCTACTGCGGATGAAACTTGGTTTCACTACTATGATCCTGAGTCAAAACGGCAGATCATGGAATGGAGGTACAAAGGTTCACCACCCATTCTGAGGGGGAAGATCATGGTTACAGTTTTCTGGGAGTTCTCCTTGTAGAACCTTTACCACTTGGTTGCACTATAACTCGGAAATATTATGCTTTTTCATCAAGATAACACTGCTGTCCACAATAGCTGTTTCGGTGGCCGCATTTCATAATGCAAGTTTCGAAATTCTCGAATTCTCCAGATTTAGCCTCTAGTACTACCATTTGTTCCCTAAACTTAAAGATCACCTTCCTGGGACTCACTTTCGGTGCGGGGAGACGGTAATGATGGTGGTGAGCGAGTGGTTTGTAGCCCAAGACAAAACTTTTTCTTTCTGCAGGTGTTGGAGCTCTTGACCATAGTTGCACCAAGTTTCACAAGTCACAGACTATGCCTCATTCGACATTCTGATTGCTACGGTATAGTGAGCTGAGGTAAAACCAATATTGGCTCCACTACAACCGGCCCTAAAGTAAGTTCCATTTCTCGCAATAGGAACTGCATTACCACTTTGATGCAATACATCCTTCAAGTTCCATATTACAGATACGCAAGGCCGATTATTTTACAGCATAACCTTCTATTGATATTTAAGTTCAGTTTAACTGGGCCATTAATTAAATGTATTCATTTATCAATAACTTTATTCATAAAGATGATTGTCGTTTAGTATCAAATTTTACATGGAGAAAAAGTCAAACAGCTTCTATACGTATATTGATTCCTTTTTATATCACGAAATTGCAGCATTGACATATTACTCCAGGCCTGGGTGTGAGTTTAAAAACTTATTTTAATTACTTTAGATAATACAATAAATTAATACATTTTGTGACACTTTTACGGCTTTGATATTGTTATTATTTTAATGTTGCATATTTGTCGAAATTTATCAAATGAGTCAACAGTCAAAAGATATATTATTTTTAAGTTAAACGAAAACTGTTGAAATCCTGACAGACCTAGAGACTACCTATCAAAGTACTTCCGAGTAGCAAATGATTGTTAAAATAGGGGTACGTGTCTGACAATATTACGTTATAAATGGGCAGCTGTCCTGAATAACCAAAAACGACAATGCTTATATCTAGATAAGTCGTAAATCCTGCAGGTAAATTATTCTAATAAAGACTATTTCAAAAGAATTGGCAGCTTAACAAATGACAGACGTTGCATATATAATTCTAAAAGAAAGTGAACGGATTCTTCCAAATAATTGAAGAAAATATTATTATTATTATAGAGACATATTGTTGTATTAAATTTCCTTTTATACGCATATATGGTTGCTAATTGTATATAAGTATACACGCACATTAATAATATAGCATAGTAATATTCGATTCACTAACAAAATTTTCTGTAGGTTTTATTTGGTAGATACTTGAATTAATTTTGAAAAACTGTAATTTGTTTTTCAAATTATACCTTTATTTGGAAAGCTTCTGAAATAGTGGTCTATATACGTAATTCTGACAGATAGTTTTGCCTTCGCTACTGATGTCAATTTCAGTTGCCGAAATAGATGCTTACTCTTATTTCCTATTTATACAACGCTTTATTGCGAAACTTGAAGGAAGTAACGTCCTATCTATGAAATGTAGAAGTTCAAGAATCAACGGGCAATGCAACGGCAAAATGGAAAAAAGAGTAGATACCTACATTTTTATTTACAGATATTACAGCTATTTGTTTCAGTATGTTCCGATTATTCATATAACAATACTAAACAAACTAAATTAAACTCTTACATAAAATTACCCACATATTTTTATATTTGTAATGCACACCGCAACGTGAATTAGACTGTGACTGCATATTTATTTACTGTAAATATGCAGACAGATTCCGTTTATAAGTTGTGTATTACACGAAGGCTATTTTATATGCCAGAGCAAATCTAACAAGGTTAAAAGTTCATTAATTTCTAAATGTTAGAAATTAAATATTTTATTAATGCAGTGGCGAAGTTGATGAAAGAAACGCTTCTTAGGAATTCAGTATGATGGATTTATTCTTGAATGGTTTCTGCCAATATTACAATATTTTAACATTCAAAATGTTATTAGTATCCTAGCATAGGGTATGATATTCACCGAAAAGATTGTGTTGCATTTGCCACATACGTCACGCACCCGAGCTGTAGCGGTTAAAGTCGAGTGCCTGGCGGCCGCTAGACCACTCAGTCTGAGTAAGCTTCATTCATAGTTGGACCGTCTAGCGTCGCAAATGTGAAAGACTTTCGTTCAAGAGCTACTTCCTTTTTACTCTTATTAAATACGAGTAATTTAGACTATGGGATTTAATTTGCCTTAGAATAGCAACTTTCCATGAGCTTTTGCAGTTAAAGTATTCCTTTCTGGTTTTATGGCTATTTTTAATTCGGAAGAATTAAAACACTCGCCTAACGCTAGTGCTTTAAACTTTCACCCTCGTTAATTATTGCATTGAGATAACGTGGTACATATATGTATTTACGAAATAATTTGAATTTTCCTCCATTTTTGTCCTTTTGGCTATTTTTACTTCAAATTTGATTTCATATTACTTTATTGCTGAGCTTAAATGGGTGTTTTTGGTATCAAAACGCCACACATGCCAAGCATGGTTGGCGAGTTTCTGTGTTTAGCCACTCTTAATCTGGATACAGACGCTGTATAGAGTTGCCTAATCTAGGGCAGTCGTTCGTGGTTTTTGTCCACCCTGCCCATAACTGGGAGGCTTTCCCATATCCTCCACCTGATGAGGGGTCTGAAATGGAACTAACAGTACAGCGGCGGAATCTGGGTATAGAAATCAAAGATAGGTTGAGAAACGAAGAGATAAGAGGAAAACCAATAAAATAGATGTCAAGGAGCACGGGAAAGCCTTTAATGGAGATTGGCAGGGCACACAATGAGGCAACTGAATGACAGGTGGAATAACAAAATATGAGAATGGAGACCGTGGCGGGGGAGACGACCAAGAAAGAGACCTCAGACCAGATGGAAATACGACTTGAAATGTGTAGCTGGCTCTACGTGGATTGGAAAAACACAAAATCGTGAAAATGCAAAAGAGAAAGGGATGTCTATATCCGACATTGGATGGAAGAGGGCTAATAGATAAAGAAAAAAGCTGATTTTGGAAAAAGTGCCTTTCGGTGTTCGTTTCCAAAGAAGTTTAAAGAACTTCGAAGACCTTTGCGAAAGATAGGGGAAATGTATCTAGAAGGATCCCACTAAGGAAATAATTTTTTATTAACTTATATTAGTTCTGCCAAGCAACTTCCATACCTGGAGCATATTTCTACTAACTGATAATCATAGTCAAAACAATGCTTTAATCATAAAGATCCACAGATGAATCAATACATTCTTATTAGCGGAAAATAAATTTTTGGAACAATTTTATTATATGTAGTAATACAATAAGTGGTCTGGAATTGTCGGAAATTTTACGAAAGCTGTTTGCTTAGTAACCACGAGTGTCAATTTGACAGAAAATCACGAGCGCTTGCGCCAGTGATTTTCTGTCAAATTTTCACGAGTGGTTAGTAAGCAAACAGCTTGAGTAAAATTACCTTAAAATTCCAGACCACGAATTGTATTTAACTAGATTATTTTTTGAATCGAAGCAAGGTAGGTCAAAACGAAATTTTATTCCAATTAATTCATATACAAAGAAATCTGTTCGGAATATTTGACGTTCGGCAGGTACTAAAGTGACTAGATTATACATTATAAATGCACCTACAAATTCGAAACCATGACAACTTATCAACAGTGGTATTATCGAAAAAATTACCGTATGTAATATCACAAGAGAGTGAGAATAACTTGAAAATAATTCGACAGATTTTCGAAAACTTGTCGCCAGGCAATAGACACTAGAGCCCGTAGGGCTCGAGTGGCTATTGCCGAATGGCGACAAGTTTGAGTAAAATGTGGAGAATTATTTTCCAAGTTATTCTTACTGTCGTGTGGTATTCGAAAGGTTATTTTTTGACGTTCAAATGTGAAACAACTCTTCAATATTATTCTTTCAGTGTCACAATTTGCGATTAAAACATATGACATATGTCAAAACCAGAAAACAAGTCGTTTTATCAACAAAAACAAAATACTAAAAAAAATTCCCGCTGGGACAAGTTAGGTAAAAAATTCTCACTATAATAATGATTTAATTGGTCAGAATTAAACGCGTGATCAAAAATACTGTTCATTTATTGGAAAATAGAAACGTCAAAAAATAACCGTACGTAATATCACAAGAGAGTGAGAATAACTTGAAAATAATTCGACAGATTTTCGAAAACTTGTCGCCAGGCAATAGACACTAGAGCCCGTAGGGCTCGAGTGGCTATTGCCGAATGGCGACAATTTTGAGTAAAATGTGGAGAATTATTTTCCAAGTTATTCTTAGTCGTGTGGTATTCGAAAGGTTATTTTTTGACGTTCAAATGTGAAACAACTCTTCAATATTATTCTTTCAGTGTCACAATTTGCGATTAAAACATATGACATATGTCAAAACCAGAAAACAAGTCGTTTTATCAACAAAAACAAAATACTAAAAAAAATTCCCGCTGGGACAAGTTAGGTAAAAAATTCTCACTATAATAATGATTTAATTGGTCAGAATTAAACGCGTGATCAAAAATACTGTTCATTTATTGGAAAATAGAAACGTCAAAAAATAACCGATATAATACACGCTTCTAGACCCAAATGAAGTGTTCCTATTGGTCAATTTGACGATGAAAAAAATAATCATAAAAATACTAACATTCATTTTTAATTCATGATCCCATAGCAAGCAGATACATCGCCAAACCACCCCCACCGTCACAAAATCAGTGATTTTGATTTCCCTTATTAGTCTGTAATTATTATTAGATTATTGCAAAATTTTTCTTTGACTATCATCTTCTAGTTCTTGTAACCTCTACTGACTCATGCATCAGCCATGCTTCCTATCAGTCTTTTAGCAACACTTCTTTTACGTAGGCAATATTTTAAAGACTGAGGCATTATTTTCACTAAAGTTACATATGAAATTGAAGAGGAAGTAAGAATTGGGGCATTTGTATCAAAAACATACTTCCTAGAGGAGATTATGAATGTTTAATAAGACGCTGCACGAAAAATGTGACTGCACGCAACTGGTACTCGAACCCAGGTTTCACATTTTCCGGGAGAGCGTTCTTACTACTAAACTCCACGGATCGCATATCATTTGTCACTCAGCAATCCTAAAAGAGTTTGATACAGGCTGGTGCTAGATTAATTTTCCGTGCGGAAAAATTAGTTATCAGTTCCGCCTGCAGCCGAAGGACGGAACCTGATAGACCGCTAGTGAGGTGGTATACTCGCCGTGATTGAACACGTTTAATTAGTGACTGCACGAAAAATGTGACGGCACGCAACTCAGACGCAAACCTAGTTATTATTAATGGTCATATCGTATTTACTTACCCTATCTGTCAAAACAGTGACACAGAAATTAAATTCGACACGAGTTTCGCCGACAACGTTAGTGTCCTCCGTCTTTTTAACTTTTGCATATTTCAATCGCAAACTAGAACTGTTTGTGTAGTATTACGTAATCTTTTATAGATTCAAAACCTCTAGAAATTTTATTACAGTGCAGAAAGTAAAGTAACATAACAATCACTGTCAAATGATTCTTTGGGTCGTACGTTTGCCTCAGTTCTACATTTACGTTATTGTAACTGAGAAGGGTTGTAAAAAAGCGAAAGAGGGATCACATTTATTCAGTTTTCTGGTAATACACACGTTTAAGACAATTATACAGGGTTGATTGTTGAAGAAAATGGAAACTGTAAACGTATAGCAACTTTATGTAAGCACCTTTAATGTTGTATTTGTCTCTTAATATTTAGATTCATTAAATCATGGCTCTAGATGGTAATTTTGTAAACTAATAATATTTCCTGCTAATTACTTTGACCAATTTTAATTTGCTTCATGACACTTCCTATTTCCGCTGTGTAATGTATATGAATTATAAAACTGACCGTAACGCTAAATCATTGGTAAGACATTTGAAATATTCAAGGCGCAATTTGCCATTGAACTCAATGATACAACCTACAGATACAGATTCGTAGGTAATCAGCTCCTGGTAGAATATTTAGGACCAGCTTTTAGTAAAACTAATTAGCAACCATTTTTATTTTATGTAATATTTGATACAAAATCTGTGTAATCAATAAATAGAACCGTTAATACAAACTTTCAACAATTTTATAGAAAAAGTAGATCAATATCTCTGGCAAAGCAACAGTGGTCAGTTAAAGGAATGTCCAAGGCCTTCCTACTCCACCCAAATGCCAAGAAATATTCCAGCAACTATTTTAAAACGACTCTTTTATAATCTATGAACAATGAACGTGTAGCACAATACTTTCCCGTTTCCACGTCTCGCTGAACATTACCATTTAGAAAATACCATTCAGCTATCAATAAAACGCCACATAATTACTAAAACATACAATTTATTCGCTTAAATTAGAGACTAGGAATAAATACAGACTTATGAATTAATGATCCGCATACAAAATATGATTTGTACCTTATTAAATATGTTTAATTTTCTTTTTTATTGAGGAATATTAGGTTATTAAATAGAATGAGAAATTCTATTGTAAAAGGTATTTTCAAAAAAATCGGACGATTAAAAAAATAAATCTAATACATTTTTATCCTACCGTCTTCTATAATTCACTGTGTAGGAACCGGAGAATATATCAACGTTCGAAGCTGGGTGGCCACTAAACTGGTTATAATTAGGATAAGCAGGTGGTGTAGGGTTATAATATGATCGCTGGGGTTGCGGTTGAGGCGCAAAGTTATACTGAGGTTGCGGCCTAAATGCTGGCTGAGGCTGCTGATAAGTTGAAGTTGGCTGTTGATAAGTTGATACTGGCTGCTGATAAGTTGGAGCTGGTTGAGGTTGACTATAAGCAGGTTGCTGATAATTACTGTTAGAAAACCTAGAAGTAAATGTTGGAGCAGGAGACTGGTAGCTGCTTTTTGCAGGAGCTGCATTGTAAACATCGTTTTTGTAATAGACACTTGGATCTTCTCTATACTGGCCATCATCTTCTTCATTTGGACCTAGAGGTCGAGCATTAGCATTATTGTTGGCGAGGGTAGGAGGGGCGACATTAATTTCGTTTCCTGCTGGTTCGAATCCTCTTCTGCTTGCACCGTATTCAATCTCTCGTAGTTTCCCGGAATCGTCGATATATCCGTATTTGCCGTACACTTCTCCGGTGGGATATTTAGATTCTATTTTGTAAGACCCATCTGCTGCCTCGTAACCGTAGCTATACGAACCATCCTCGTTGTGTTTGTTTATTTGTTTGAGAATTGGTACGGGGGTGGTGTACTGCTGGGCCGATGCAACTGACAGCACCGCTGTCAAAATCTGAAAAATTAGAAGAAGAAACACGTGAGTATTGATACATATCCAACAAAAATTAGAATGTCAATATTCTATCAGACAAGCACTTCCACGAGGAAGAATTCAGAATTTTCGAGACCATACCAGAAGTTTTATTTTAATTAATAAAAATTAGCATTATATGATTCCAAGAATTAAAACTATACGGGGATATAAATAGTAATGAAAATCTTTTTTTCTGAAAATACATATTCATCTCTAGAAGACGAAAAGTTTGTGGAGAATAAATGAAAAAATTCAAATTAACATTCAGATCAGCTGGGTAGGTAGGTATACTTATATTAAAGAAGTGTAAGTTTGATCTAAGCAAAGTGGGCGTGAATTAAAGTAAAAATTAGTCGAAACAAATTAGTATCACCATAGCGGAAATTCTACTGTATTATCGACTTTATTATGAGTCACTAGAATGCTTTAATAGTTATTTACGAAACGAGTGCGAGAAGACATTTTTCGCGCATGAGCGCAATGTTTGAAGCACGAGCGACGAATGAGCGAGTGCTTCATTTGCGCGAATACGCCGAAGGCGTCTTCGCGCATCGAGGTTCGTACAATATTTTTTGAAACGATCATTATAATTTTTTAATTATTATCTAATACGTTTCCAATTTAAAATTTCAAAAAATCAAGTGGTTACATTGCCAGATTTCCATTTGATAATTGTAGAAAATTACATTTGGTTTAATTTATTGAATTGAGTTGTCAAAGTGTCAATCGAATTAATAGCGATTTATCTTTATTCTTTCACTATTTTCAACATCCAAATTGGAGAAATGGCGTTTTGTTAACCAAACTTTATTACTATCAAGTCAAATTATTTTTAGAAAGCCTGAAAGGGCCAGTGCTTTTTGCTAGATTTCGCGCACTAGTGCGCGAACACTATGATTGAGTTTGTCTGTCGGTTCGCGAAATGTCATTTTGAGAGCAGTGAGTTCAAAAAAGTTTTTGACAAAGGTAGAAAAATATTGAAAATTAAATATCTTGGGCTTGAATAAGTGATTTTTTGAGGAAATAGAGCGAAAATGTAGGAGCAACTGCTGAAGCAGAATATATAAAAATATCTTGAAATATCACAACTTTATTTTCCAAATGGAGTAACGTAATTTTTATGCCACAGTTGTTTCTAATGATAAGTTTCCTTTCGCTTATGAGAAACTTGACTTTAAAATTTGTGGCTTTTGGGATAATTCACCCTTAAATATCTACTTCAGTTCACAGTTTAAAAATAGCATCAAAACTGTACGTAAAAATACGTAATTTTAGAATGGAGAAAGAATTTTATTCTAGGAAAAATACGTAATCGACAAAAAACGACTAGGTATACGATAGTCATGGTTTCATTTAAAAAAAATTGTGAGGTTTTGATTTTAATTTTGTTAAATTTGGTTATACTCCATTGATATACAATTCCGTTATAAAATTTTTAATTTTCGAAGTTTCTCCGCCTCGAAATCTGAAAAAATGAAAATATCGAAAAATTGGGAAGTTTAGAAGAAACAATTCTGTATGATTTCATATAGTTAAATGAATTAGGGCGCTTCATATAAAAAATTAAGTTATAGGTACTGCGCAGAAGAAATAGGGCAGATTATTATTATTAATGTTATTATTATTATTATTGAAAATATTATGTACGGAATCCCATGGTGTGTGACCTGACTTAATTAGCTGTAAATATTTGGAAACATATTACTTGGTTAAGGTTCTTAATGAGTGCGATCTTTCGACAAAAATAAACCATTTCCAACTTTAGACAAACTTGTTGCTAACTTTTTTGTTTCAAATGCAATACACGATAAATTTTAATTTTTTCTGATTCTTCGTTAAAATAGAAGTAAGATTTTTGAATAAAATGTCCTTTTATCTCTAACTGAAATCGTTTTCGAGTTATTAACAAATTTTCAAGCAGAGCATATTTATTTTCATATGGAACAGGATTTTTGTTACTTAGGAAGTCAGATAACTGTGGATGGTAGGAGCACTAAAGATATAAAACAAAGAATAACGCAGGGCAGAGTTGTGATTAACAAAAAGAAACAACTGCTATGCTCAGGAACGGTTATCGTAGAAATTCGGAAGAGACTCTTAAAGACGTATGTATGGAGTATGTAATTGTACGTGTATGAAACTTGGACAACAGGAGAATCGGATCGATAAAGAATAGAAGCGTTTGAAATGTGGTGCTACAGACGCATGATGAAGATACCGTGGATAGATAAGGTTAGCAATAGGGAGGTACTAGAAAGAGTTGGGAAAGCGAAAGATATCGAAGACAATAAAGAATAGAAGAGATAGGATGGTAGAACATCTTCTTAGTCACGAAGGAATAGTTCGCGACATACTAGAGTCGGAGATAGGAATAAAAAGAGGTGGGGTAGGCCCAGATCAGACCACTACCCTCAAATAGTTGGGGATGTAGGATGTTCTACTTTAGGGAAATGGGTAGGCTAGGTAGTTCAGGATAAGAAAGGATGGAGATACGCGCCAACCACTTTTCGGACTGAGAAGGATTAGGACCAAATTTTTTTAAATCGTGATAAAAATATAGAGAATTAAAATATAGATGTTTAGTAAATATTATTATAAAAAATTGCATATTTTATAGTTACACATTTTTTACCGCTTTTTAAAGAGAAATGGTAAAATTTCATTTTTAATACTTATTAAAATTTTCACTAGATAAACATTCTTCATCCAATGGTATGATTTACGGTGAAAAACACGTTGATAGTGGTCCCACACTGAATTTATTCGATTTTCTGATGTAACTTTTGATCATGAACTCAAAAACATAAGGATTGTTTGGAAAAATGCTTCAGTTGGTGTTCACGATATAAAAAGAATAAATTCTCAATTTAAATTGTCGTCAAAAAACTTGAACACCGTTTAAATAATTTGCAGATAATTAAAGAAAAAAAGTTATATGTCGTTTGCATTTTTTCCTTGATCAGTATTCGAAACCGTATTATTAAGAGATATTTGATTTTTTTTCAAAACAAACCTTTTGAATTTTGTTTTCGAATTCAAGAGAAAAGATTTTTATCAGATAGGTATTTGAAAAATCGAATATATTTCCCATAAGGAGCAGAAAACTTGACTAGCGTTATGTATTTGTTTTTCTGATGTGGATGGAGAATGTCATGAAATGCAAACCCGTTGCAGTTTCCTGAGCATATTTCAGAAAGTATTACAATAGGACAAGATTTCAAAAGATGATACCAACGAACATCATCAAAACTGCCACAATTTTCTCCATTTAACTTTCTATATAATATATTCAATGGTAATCGAGAATGAAAATTTTTTGGGAAAGAACCTGGAAAAGCCAATGTTCGTTTTTAAAGGGCATTCTTACAAAATCTCGCTTACTTATTACGTCTTCGATATTTTTAATTCCTCCTCCAATTTTTTAACAGAGCTCGATGTATGATACCCTATTTGCAGGGTACAACATTACTCAGTACTTAAAAATGTGAGGAGAGATTAATTAGAAAATCTGGAGTTTTGAGACAATAAAGAAATGTAATGTAACGTAACGAAACGAAACACTTAAAGAATCCAACTTGTAGTTTTTGTTAGTGCTTCATTACCATTTATATTTTCCATTTGAATACAAATTCGAAAATGTGTTTATCACTGAATTTAATATAGCAAGATGACTTAAAATCTCAAAAACAGTCTAGTAGTAACTTTTGTAAATATTTTAGACATGGTCTCTCAAATAATAGAAAATGACACGTCCAGGACTTTTTTCCCAAAACTCATCATTTTTCCTTTTGCACTTAATATCCTTGATATTCTTTACACACTATTATGTGCCGCAGATTATTGCCAATAAAATATATGAAATAAATAAATAAGTATAAAAAGCATAAATGTAATTGACAGATTGAAGGCTGGCGGCCTTGTGGAGAAATAATTTTCTGTATCTGATATTTAATGCCTTCATATTATGAACTTTGGGAGAAGCGGTAAATTGAAGATTCCGCATTATTAAGTTAACTGCAAGGAATTCCTGATATAATTGCATATAAACATAACTGTTAAACTAGATATTAAAGCTTCACAATCTAGAGAATATTTATTTGAATTTATTGATATCACGATAAGTTTGACATTTAAGACACCCATTGCCATTTTTACTATGATTGCTCATGCTAATTAGAATTTATTATTTCTGTTCCGGCTTTTTTCTTTTCTTTGACATAATAATTCATGCTGCAAGACTAATGCAGGTTATCTGCAAACATTAGAAATAAAGTTTTATTAAATTACAGTCTCTTGAAGGTGAAATATAATATCTGGTTGAGAAATTTTGATCTGCTATAGGTAACTCTATCTCAAAAAGTAACTTTATAATTTTTAGTAAGTTATAATAAGATGTAACCAATTTATATGCTTTTTCTCGATGTGTGTATGAAAAAGATCAATCACCTTCATGTTAATAAAGCATTTACGGACAGCTCTATCTTTATATCTAATTCGCTTGTAAACCAAGGATTAAACATTAAGTCTTAACCAAAGACGAACCGACACCCCCAAAATTTATATCTACTTACATAGAACTTCATATCCTTGGATAATAAAACACTTGTCGATGTTGAAGGAAGTATAGACTTACAAACAGCCGCGCCTATGGTCTTACAGAGCTTATATAGCTTATAGTGGTTCCCCTCAACGCAAGGTTGTACTGCTATAGGTTCGAGGTGGACGGATTTAATTCACACCAAATGCTTTACTTTCCGCCTCTTATATACTTGCATTATAAAATATTACTTGCATTGCGCTGTACACGGGTGGGTGCATGAATATGAAGATATTCACTTTAAGTTATTTATTTTATGCAATTTTTAGATGTACTTTAGAGGATAGGCTTAATTATTTATGAGCTACAACAAGTTTACGAACGGCGTATTTTTACTATCACCTTTACAATTTTTCGAAATTTTGCAGACAAGATATTGAACAAATATGGCTTCAAATGCAGCGATTCCGGACCTGTGGTTGAGTCAGATTAGGTTAGGTATCCTTTTTACAACAAATTTTCCTCTTTACTTAGCAATTTGAAGACAATTTTCTTGTCATTGCAAGGTCCTGTTTAGTGAATTATTTTAAGACTACTTCAGAAAATATTTTCATTATTCGCACTTGTCTTACAACGAATTGTCACCGATTGCCGCTCATTCAACATAGCATATATCGGCATCCGAGAGGCTTAAAGAAATTCTGGGGCTGATTATAACGTCCTATAATGACTCTCTCTCTTTTGTTGATGAGTCATTATTTTTAGAATTACGAATTTCAAGGACATTCGTGACCAGACTTCTCCATATAGGTACGTACCTTCATTTATTATTTAGTCCTCTTTCCAATTTATTCATCTTTGGCTAACTCTCAAAAAATAAATAATATTTCTGCTGCTGCTCCGCAACTTAATAATTTTGAATTGTTAACACAATTACTTTTTACTCTTTGGTAAAGAGTTTATCAGAAATGTGACGTCACCCAAATGACGAACGCCACAAAAGAGGATTCCGCCGCAGCTAAGCTCGAAGCCGAAGATGGGGGTGGGCAAAAACTGAGGAAGGGCGCCAAGGAGTTGTTGACTAATCCTCCAATGAACGTAAACACAGCGGCCACAGCTCCTAAAAACCGCTGGTACACAATATGGGAAATGAATAAAAAAACAAATATAGTCCAATAATAAAGCCAGCATATAATACCTAACGGAAAAATAAATATAGCCCAGAATTAACATACAATATAAAAAAATAGTGGTATAAATCAAAATAGCTATTAATATGAAAAAAATAATGAAGGTATAACAACAAAACTGCGGGAAATTTAGACGCCCGGTACTAGCGTTGGGCCGAAAAAAAAAGAAAAACCAAAATAGGCGCCGATGACACGGTAAATACCCTACACCGTTGGAGCTCCGCACGCGCAGCGCACCGACGTGACGGGTCAATCGCACGCACTCTACTTACAAACGTAAATAGACGCAAACGGCATTATCGACCGTTGCTAAATCCCGTTACAAAAAAATATATCTAAGTAGGTATTATAAGTCAAAATTGAATAAACGGAAAAAACTAAGCAAAATATCTTAAATTTCTCAAACCAAACAACTCTTATCTAAATAACTTGAAACTAAATGATGAGAAAAATTGACAAACTATTACACTGGCAAAATGATTAAACTATGTTTGAAAGAGAAAACTACTGGAATAAGAAAATGACAAATTAAATTTAACAAAGTAACGTGACAAATTATGTCCAAAATAAACAAACTGTTGACCACAACAAGCCCTGGCCAGGCAACTACATTAAAACTAGCCGAACAGAGACGATTCTCGAACGGACTAGCGACGCGCAAACACGTAAAATACAAATACAAAGTGGTCACAAAAAGCTGTGCCGGGCGCTACTCAAAAACCAGCCGTTGGACGCGATGTTCCAGACGGACAGGCGACGAAATAATCAAAATTGATAACTGACACACCGCTATTGAGTAACCATGTGCAGATTTGTATTTTCCTCGACATAAGATTTTTTGCTCACCCAGTTAATGATTGCCGCCAGATAATTGGCCATCTAGGGATTGCCACAAATACTTGCGTCCCCGAAGAAACATTTTGATACCCCTTGGAATGGGGCTTCACCACATACAAGTGCTTTACCACGTTTGATTAAAATGAGCCATCGTGCAATTTTGTAGATCTAATAGCTTGTGCAAAGAAGGATGGAGAAAAAGGCGGAAGAAATATTAGGAGAAGATCAGTTCGGATTTAGACGAAATAGAGGAACGCGCGAGGCCATTCTAGCTTTACGAGTAATTATAGAAAAAACGATAGAAAAGAGAAAGAGCGTCTATATAGGATTTGTAGATTTAGAAAAAGCCTTCGACAACGTAAAATGGGGGAAGATGTTCGAAGTGCTGAGAAAGGTAGGGATGAAATACAGGGACAGAAGAATAATACATAATCTCTACAAAGAGCAAAAGGCAGTTATAGAATGTGAGCAGGAACAAAGGGAAGTAGATATCCGGAAGGGAGTGAGACAGGGATGTGCATTGTCACCTCTAGTTTTCAACTTATATATCGAAGATGCGATTAATATTGTTAAGGAAAGAACAGCCTCAGGGATCAATGTACAGGGCCAAACTATTAACATGCTCAGATTTGCGGATGATATAGCAGTGTTAGCATCTAGCAAAGAAGAATTAGGAGCGGCTTTGAATGAAATGGAAGCAGTTTTGACACAGGGCTTCGGCATGAAAATCAATAAAAAGAAAACTAAAATTTTGGTATGTAGGGGATGTGAAAATAGAACTAAAATGGAAATACAAATTGGAAATGAAAAGATAGAGGAGGTCGCGGATTTCTGCTACTTAGGAAGTAAAATAACTCAAGACGGTAGGAGCACTAAAGATATAAAACAAAGAATGGCGCAGGGCCGAGTTGCGTTTAACAAAAAGAAACAACTGTTATGCTCGAGAACGGTTAATATAGAGACTAGGAAGAGACTCTTAACGTCGTATGTATGGAGTACGGCATTATACGGGTGCGAAACTTGGACAATAGGAATAGCGGATAGAAAAAGAGTAGAAGCGTTTGAAATGTGGTGCTACAGACGCATGATGAAGATACCGTGGATAGATAAGGTTAGCAATAGGGAAGTATTAGAAAGAGTTGGGGAAAAGCGAAAGGTATGGAAAACAATAAAGAGTAGGAGAGATAGGATGGTAGGACACCTTCTAAGACACGAAGGAATAGTTCGTGACATACTAGAGTCAGAGATAGGAATAAAAAGAGGTAGGGGTAGGCCTAGATTAGACTACTGCTCTCAAATAGTTAGGGATGTAGGATGTTCTACTTTTAGGGAAATGCGTAGGTTAGCTCAGGATAGAAAAGAATGGAGGTACGCGTCCAACCAGTCTTCGGACTGAGAACCTTATGATGATGATAGCTTCCCTATCGATTTTTACATTTATAATTTGTTTTCTGAATTTTGATCATTATACCGATATTTTGTCTTCGTTGAAAGTATGTGGGGCCGTGAATGGAGATATTTTGGTACTTTAGAATGTTTTTGTGACCACTTCTCCGGCCTGATGATTGGGTGTTAGTAGATGAACCCGAAACCGGTCGCATTTTTTAATAAATAAATAGGAAGTATCGAGGGATATAAACGGACTTTTACTACCCTGTTATACAAGAACATACCTCGATAATATGGAGCACTTCAGAAGATTTATTATTCTTTTATTTGAATTATGAAACTTCTTTTTTGACAATAAAATCGATTTATCATTATTACTAATTTTGTTTTGGAAGCATGGTGGTATTATCAAAGTGCCATTGTCTTTACTTTTATTGCCAAGTCCAGAGATAGGCACCGTATTTTCAGTTACAGGTTTGAAGAATCCTTCTCCCCTCCAATAAGTTTTTCAGAAGCCCTCGATCCTTACATTGTGTCTCCCTGGCTCCCCACTTCTTTCTGGGTTGCCTGCATTTTACTCGTTTGCGATAGTAGATATCAGTTGTTTCATTTTCCATTCTACCACTACCACTATTTCAAAACGTCCATCGTAAAGATCTGAAAGGATTCGAGATGGAGTTGTCCTCTGAAATCTGGATTCGTTTCCTGTAAGAAGAGCCACTATCCCTTCCCTAGCTCTTCCGAGGTGTCCACAGTATTCGGTGGCTTTCCTGTATCCCCTACCTGAAGAGGAGTCAGATGGATGACTATCCGCACTTTTTATATGAAAAATATATCGTTCTTGGACTGGAATACTTGTAGGCGAATACTCTACTGCTACTTGTATGAATTATCCACAGCAATTTCGCCTCAAGTAAAACACGCTAACGAAGGCATTCCCCGGATCAAATTATCGTGTTAATATTTTCTTGAAACTAAAAGTATTTGCTTACTTGGTGTTTGTTCACTTTAGGATACCACTGCCTCTTAAGCAGCACAAGACAGGCATATGTCATCACCGACGCGAGAAGTGAGTAATAAAATTATTGATATGAACATCAGTAGTACGTCTGAAGAAACTGTTGTTGCAAAGGGGGCGGATTTATGTCACTCATTAACGGTGTAAGTTATATGCCTTGCAAATCTTCATATACCCACGGTTTAATTATGAATAAACCTAATCGAACATTTTCAATTCATATTATGTACACTTACCTGACTCATCTTCGGATACTGCAATCGATAGCATTTTATATGCCTTATCACTTTCTCCTTATGGTGATTTTCTCTGATACACTTTAAAATGAAAATGGGTTTGTTTTCTTGTGTAATATAGTCCACGATGAATGTTAATTTATTTAAGTGCAAATGAAATCGAAGGTGAAGGCTGAATATAAATTAGATCAACGGAAATTAATTATAAGCGAACCAACTTCATCCGTTATTGTTAGAGATATTAATGTGACATTTTCAGCCATCTTGCACTCGAATTCTTGAAATACTTTAATAGTTCCCGATAAACTATAAACACGATCATTTGCTTTCGATTTTCTTTAATAATGGGTGGAGCAAAGGAAATGTGAGACATTTCAGTGATAATTGTAAACAACTGTTGTATAGGCAATTGCGTCAATTAAAAATACGACGAAACAAATGAAACATTATCACTTTTTCTTTTCACTTAATCTTTAGCCCATATTCGTTAGGTATCTGTTTTATTAATATTCTCAATATTTGCACTTCCTGCTTTCTTCCATCACATTCATGATTTGGCCTGGGGATCACTAAACCTCCCTTGTTCAAGTACCAAAAGGTGTCCCTCAGTGGTTTCAATACGCCTTCAAAAAGTACGTGCTCTATGAGGTCGTTCATTTTCTTAAGATAGTCTTCTTTTCAAACCGGAGATCCACATATGTTTACGTTTAGTGGAAATAATAAGTTTCTCCGCGATTGGCTCTTTCAATATCCGTCGAAAAAATTTAAATCGATCTACATTCCAGAAATTTATTAATGAGAGATGAAAGGGGTGCATTTTCGTCTCGCGACTCTCCCTAAATGAAGACTTCATTTTGAATTTCGCGAATATTGGTGTCTTAAGTATTAAGTATTAAGTATATTTATGAGTCAAAATGTCCAAAAAATTGCAATAAATCGTATTAAGTACTTATGTATTTTAAGTATTTTTTTCTGTTGAATGGTTCAGTAAATTTCAAATATAATTGGCCCAAAACCAATTTTCGACTGAAGCAGTCACATCACGTATAGATTTATACGTTACACAAGAATGCACATGCGTTTTCGGGACCACAAAATGAATAAAACAATAATGATGTTACACTTCATGAAAATGATCTCAGGATTACTGCTAAGGCGTTGTATAAGACATTACATAACTATTTGGCAAAATACAGTAAATGGGAGCAGAGCGATCAAAATTGTGCATAAGTAGGCAAAAGGCTTTCTATAGCTGGCATCTGTAATAATGTTGATTTTTACGCTGGGAATGGTAAATCACGATGTATCTCGAAGGTGTGGTCATTTTAGGTTTGTAGTATTAGGGTTGGATAATTTTAACTGACAACAACAGTAATGATCATGCTTGAATATGACACTCTACGTAGTGGGTCAATAGCGCAAGTCGTTCCATATGCCTGGAAATATTATTTTCTTATTACTTAATTCTAAAACCGGTCTAACCTTTTAATGTGGGATTATATGGAGGTGATTTAATGCTATTTTCTTTCACATTTCTCTGTTTAAAGCCGTTCTCGGTATTTCTTCCCATTTAAAGTCCATAATCGCAACTGCTTTTTGTCTTCATTGGTTTCTAGATCTCTGTTCGCTAATCTTTCTTCTTCCATCCTGTGGATTTATCCCATTTGTGATTGTCGCGGATACGATGACTAACTCTTCAATGACCATCTCGTTCCAATTTTTGTCGTCTTCGTCTTACCCTCTATTTTTAGTACCTCATTCTCAAACCTATTATTCTACTTCGTTGTCCCTCTGGTATTATTTAAGATATCAATATTTTATTTTATGCGACAGTTCCCTCCGTTTTTTTGCAAAACTGGATCTCTAAGAGTCGGAGGGTGTTTAGGCTAGGTCTGATTCCTACGTTTCGAACAGTTTCCGAATTAAGACACGATAAAACTAAAGGTATTTTCATACTGGGGTAATTTTAAAAACGGATTCTGATAAGTCGATCTTTCAAACCGAAAATCAACCCCCTCGGAACACAATATTGACAAGAGGAATATAGTTTTCCCGAAACTTTGCTAATTCCTGGTGCTAAAAACATTGAAAATGAAGGAAGGAATTCATTCCTGCGGATTGAAGGGAAAGTCGTGCGCGGCACTGTTCAAAAGAGGAAAGTCCACAAAGCGTTGGGAGAAAATTTGGATAGGTCAACCTTTAAGGGTAGAAATATGCGTTTGAAAATGGATAACAGAAACTTTTGGCGATCGCGAAATTTCCCGCGTACAAATGCACAACTTTTAACATTTCCGTGAAATTAGGTACCGATATCCTTATGCTCGGGGTGACATTCCGATACCGCCCCGTCACGCGCTCTTTTTTTAATAAATTTTACGGACCCTTTCGACATGCAGATCACCCCCTCCCCCCCTAGGTCTCCACCACGCGTTGAGTGAAAATGTCGGGATAGATTTTCGAATTTTACGGAATTTTTTTCAACTTCCTACTTTTCAGTTAAATTTTTGGGGGTCAATGTGATCACAATTTTTCTAGAGGTCGACGGCTCGTTATGTTCTATTTTAGCAACTGGGTACTGTAGTAGCGTGGAAAAAGTATTAACTGATTTTGAAAATAAATCATACTTTGAGATCGCAGCGGAGTGCAGAAATCACACGAGTGTATATGAAATGCACTTTCCATCAAGTTATGTACACTATTTTTCCCACGACCTCTTAAGAAAGTCAAATTTATTCATAAAACAGTAACTCTATTTTTAATGATTTTATCTAAATTAGTAAAAGCTACTAAGTAGCCTACTAACTATAACCATATTCGAATAATTCCGACCAGCTCATGAATGACACTTTCATTTGTTCTCTTGCCCGTCAATTCATAAATGCTCAATTCGCCCATGGAGAAGCCAGTTAAAATGTTTAACTTCTGTACCTTTTAAGATATTTTTCTGGAAAAAATTAAGTACTTAAAATGCCTTCTGGGCCGCTTTGGCAACCGTTGGTGGCGTACACTAGATGGAACTATCGCCTCTGCTTCCATTTTGCATTAGAGCTACGAGTATAGCACACGAGTAGACCCAATTGTCAACTTTCTCACCTTCTTAGTAGGGGAAATTTATTTTATATAGGTACTTGGGTTCAATTTATTCAGTGTGTAAAATCTACACTTGGCATTTTATGAAATTTTAGAGTAATTGTTAATAAACTATAGTGTAAATAAGTTCACATATTAGTGTAATATTAAAATCCTTTTAGAGTGACTAGAAAGAACTGCACTAAATTTATAGAGTAATCTAAATAGAGAAAACAATTATGGCAAATGAGTAAATTCGTTCACTATTAGTAAAATTTTTTTAGATTCTACTAAACTAAATAGGTACAAATCTGAATTTAAAAGTAAGCACTTTTTTAGAAGATTTAATTTAATTTTAAATTGTAAACAAATGCATCCATACAACAGCTATATCTAATGGTTTTCAAGCTGGTTGTTACGTCATCATCGTCTTTTAAATGGAGATTATTATTATCCTTTAAATAAATGCAATTTTTTTTATTTATCCACCATAAGAAGTAATCGGACTCATTTCAGTGAGAACAGCAGACTTTCCCTTCGCGTGCCTATACTTTTCCTGCCCGGAAAGTGGGAAACCTGGGTTCGAGTCCCAGTTGTGTGCCGCCACATTTTTCGTACAGCGTCTAATTAAACGGCGAATATAAACCGGGAATTATAATATTTTTACTTTTAAGCAATTCGTGGAAAATTAATTTTAAACTCTAAATTAGTACCTATTAGGTAGGTATGCTTATTTGCAAATATTTATGCAAATAAGTAAAAGTTAGGCTGCACTACAAGGATGACTTGCTTACCATCATACAGGACTTATTAGACACGGTCAAAAATATCAAATGAACCGAATAGCCTTAAACCTAAATTGAAGGTAAAATGACACATACATAATAATTTAAAACGGAATATGGATCAGAGGAAATAATATAGGAAGGGTGTGACTGACCTCGCAAGGCTTCTCAAAAGACCAGGCGTCACAAAAGCAACGCACATATCAATGTTTATAAATAAAATAAAGTATGTAGGTAAATTATTTATTAAGTTACTGTTGAGTTTAAAAAAGCACAATTATACTTACCTACCTATCGTTGTATACCATTTTTACGAAAACTTTAAAATGACGCCATGCTATTGTTTTTGTATACCGTGATGGTGGATATTAGTTATTTATGATATAAGTGGGATACGAGCTTTATTAACGTACGCATGCGAAATTTGCAATCGCAAAAGTACGTTAATAAAGCGTTATCACACGTATATCGTACACATTTTTATCTACGCCCCTAAAAAGTGAAAATAAAAGGTAATTATAATTTGACATTTGTCATGACTTATACGTAGAGAAAATCAGAACATTGAAACTAGATGGCGACACATCGAGATGGCGGTTGTAATTGACATATTAATATATTTAATGCTACTGTCATTAACTTAAATTTGATTGGTTGGAAAGCAGTGCGATAAGAAACACCAGCGCGGTAATAAACTCCTTAACGCACCCAAAATGAGTGCGTTAAGAAGTTATTAACTGACTGGTGTAGATAAACGACAAAAGTATTTTATCTATAAATCCACGGGTACAAATCTACAAACACTGTTCTCGGGAATAATCACTATAATAATGACATGATTGGCTGGAACTAAAAATATTAAACATTTAGTTGATTTTAGAACATCAACAAAATAATTAGTATAATTAAAAATCGGGGGTTACAGCTAGGAAGGATTAAGCTTAAGGATGTCCGTTTGAAATTCGAATCCTTGCAGCAGAGTGGCGCAGTGGAAGCGTGCTGGGCCCATAACCCAGAGGTCCGTGGATCGAAACCACGCTCTGCTAAAAAACCTTTATTTTGTTTCTAAAAAAAGAATACCAGAGAAATGATTAATATTATAAATTCGTATCGTTGGAAAGCTAGTCATGAAATTATTGCAACAATTATTTTACAAAAAAAAGTATAACTATAAAGTATAAACCGGCAACGAAAAGCTCATTCAAATTACTATTGATAAGTGCAGATGTATTACTGTATATTGTAGGTACATAACAGGTTAGCTTGTACATTATGAAATAACACCAGCAGAAAATGATGCAATGAACGTAGGGAATGCAATCCCGATCTCGCGGGATCCCGATCTCGCGAGATCTCGTGTCATTTTTCGAGATCAATCTCGAAGCATAATATGACGAGATCTCGTACGAGATTGACGAGATTGAGCGACAATAGTCAGCGACGCTATACGCGTCTAAAAGTCCGCTAAAAGTCCTTTTTTGCGTATTTCTACGAGATTAGATAGATTAGAGTCACTCATAAAAAAAGAGATGGATCTATACTTTGTATTATGGATCTTTGCGTGTGTATAAAATTAGTTAAGACATACGCGCCTACTGCTAGCCCGTACCATTCCTTAATATAAATGCAGCGACATATGCCATTTGGTTGTAAGACATACGTCTCATAATACAATATTGAGCGGAACACAAATGCGACTATATGAAGTGATGTCGAAGCGCCATTCAGCGTTACAGTTCATAGGCGTGTGGTGTAGGTACCTACTGTCAAGTAAATGTCATAATATGGAATTAATTTTATAAACTTTTTATAATGTTTTACCGTGTTTCTGATGCTTTAAAGATTAGCTTGCGTACAGTTTCCAGCATCAAAGTACGTTAAGAAAGAAATGAGCCTTTGCTTAGTCCAGGAAAATCCCGGCCACGGAAAAAGTAAAAAACCGAAGATTTAGACGAATGCCAAAAAATGGAAATTCGTAATGTTATATACAACATGTATGCACAAGGTAAGTTTACTTATGAACTCACTAAAATCTAGAATTGCATCACAAAATATATCTTAAAAATCTAAGTCTCTTTCATTTCTTCTTCTGCTGGTGCCATACCTACTAACTAATACATGATGTAACTGTTAAATTACCATATTTATATCTGTACCTGAGCAAAATAAAAACACACGCCACTGATTGACAATACACTCGACCTTGAAATGATTTGTGTCATATGTAAGCAGTTGTGACGCGGGGAACAAGGGGTAGCGTTTTTTACAGTTGGTGCCAACAAGTGTTTTGTCAGACAGGGCATTTTCAGCTGCTGGGTACATAGCGACTGACATAAGATGCCGTTTATCAGACAGCACTCTCGATACTCTTTGTTTCTTAAGAAGTTATTTCCAAAATCACTCCTAGATCTCTACATCTCTAGATCTAGGATAGGTAGGAGTAATTCTGGAAATAACTTCCTTTAGATAGATAGATAGATAGATAGATAGATAGATAGATAGATAAACTCTTTATTCACCACTACAGAAGGCTTATACTAGGTTAATTAAACTATACTTGGGACGCAGAACAGACGGAGTGATCACCCTGCAAGAATGTGCTCTAGGCGGGACCACTATCAATTTAGGACAACCAAACCGCAGTGATGCGCTTTCTTTAGACCCAACGAAGTCGCATCACTCCAATTCGGTCGTCATAAATTAGTATTGGCCCCGCTAGAGCACGTTCTTGCAGGGTGATCACTCCGTCTGTTCGCCGGCCCAAGTATAATGAATATGTTTCGTGAGTTATATTAAATAATAAAGGTATTTTTCTTTCAATTAATGTTGTATCTTAATTAACCTCATAATCACATCTTAGCAGTTTTGATCGCTTTTTAGTTATTCGATTTAAACATTTTTTCGAAAACTACCGGAGATCTCGAAAATACCGAGATCTCGCGAGATTGTAATTTCTAATCTCGCGAGATCTCGAATTTGCGATCTCGACTCGAGATTGCATTCCCTAAATGAACGTACTCACGGTCTCAACTTAGTGGATACGCTCTACCTGCAATATAGGCCGCATAACATACACAGCAGCCTGCGTTTAAGCATATATTAATCATAAACCAGTTTCAAACACAGTAAAAATAGCAAATTATAGCTTTTGACGCACCTAGATTGAGGTATGCACTTACAATTATATATGGTCTTGTAAACTTTCGTATATTACCGGTCCAGGGAGCAATTCATTTCTAAGTTTGTTTACAGAGTGGTTTAGCATACAACTTTTCCCGAAATTTTTGAAACGCTAGTGGAAGATTTTGAAAGAGGTTACTGAGTTTAAATTTACATTGACTTCCCAAAAGGGGTAATTTTAATATTTTTAATTTTTGAGCAGCTTTGGCTATGAATGAGCAATAAATTCTGCAGCAGTGTCGAATTTAAACCAAACCACTAAATTTTCTAATGGTGGCCTTCGAATTTGCATCATCCTGTGCAGGTTGTGATGCTGCCCGCACTTTTTAAATTGTTTTTGTCAATCAGGGAATCCAAAAACGTAGTTATGTGTATGCAAGGTATCTCTAAATTAAGTGGACATAGCTTAACCACACATTCCTGGGCCCAAAATAAGACGATTTAACAAAAGTTACCTATATTCGAATGCGTTTCATTAAGTCGGTATTCTGCTTCAAAGTTCTGCTAGAAAAAAATATTTTTACTTATAACAATAAAACGCTTGAAACAATATTGGTCCATATTTGGCATGACACACGTTTTTAAGACAACTTTTGAGATCAGATTGGTGGACCATTAGTGTACGATCCTTGGGAGTCACCATACAAATCATAGAGCACCTCTTTGATGACTAGGCTAACAAATTTTTAAAAAAGCACCAGAAAGATTGCTTCAATATTCAGTTGCAAACCTTTTCATATCTTTGTAATTTGTGATATCTTTTATCGATTTGATTCAAAAAAATACAGAAGTTGCAATTTAGCAACCTTCGTTAAGGTATTGAAAATGAACTTGGCTAAGTTTCAAGTATACTCAGTATTAATCAACATAACAATTTGTAAAAAATGAGAATTATAAAATTTTCTCGAAATCGAAACAATGACAGACGTCCACACACACTGCAACAAACAAAACAGTGGGGGGTGTTTTTAATTTTTTCAAATTTGTACTAGTGTTAGCAAATTTATTATTAATGTTATTATTGTTATTATTGTTCTTATTATTATGTTGCTTTTCTCATTCGGAGATTATACATTTATCCATCCATCCATAGTGCATAAATTTATTTATTGTTATTATTATTTTTAACAAACGTATGCGATGTAACAGCACCAAACATTTAAAATTTGCTTAAAACGTAGATCGACTTTACACCACTAAACTCGCCACTAAATTTTGCCCCCGTGCATCTCAGATCCCAATAACATTCCTATTCAATGTTAGCTAAGTTGGATGTTTTATAAAGTATGCGATGTAACACCACTGAGCGCTTCCTTGTCCAAAAATCGTCTTAAACCCCGCATTGTCGCCACCTCGAATCTTACATTTTCTATCCTCCCACTCTCCTCCCACTCTCCTAAAGTTCGAATTTAACAATATCTTCAAAATGACACCTATATTGTATTTAATTATTCTGCAATACATTTAATTCCACTTTTAATAACCTTAAACACCAATTTGTGACCTTCTGGTTTTGTTCACTCTACATTTAGGGAACAGTTAGTGGCGATCCAAAAGGCTTCGAATTGTAGGAATCGGCAGCTTTTGGATTTGCGAAAGTTTCGCTCCGCACATCTCGCTCCCCAACATTTGGCTCCCCACATCTCGCCCGTGCAC
The DNA here is from genome assembly GCA_963966045.1 of Xestobium rufovillosum. NCBI lineage: Eukaryota > Metazoa > Arthropoda > Insecta > Coleoptera > Ptinidae > Xestobium > Xestobium rufovillosum. The sequence continues at coordinate 20,805,076 of OZ014496.1, forward strand.
ACCTCGCTCCCACACATTCCGCCCCCGGCACATTTCGACTCCATTATAAAAAAATTTGATAGTACCTACCTCAGAGTTTTACGTACTAAAAGAAAAATAGGCTCAACAGGTAGAGTAAATAACTCTGATCGGGTGGCACTAGCGTACGCAACATAAAATTTGGATTCCTAATTTAAATATTTATTTCGAACAGACGATATGTTAAATATTGAGGTAAGATAACTTGCCCCCCCCCCATTGACTTGTTTTGTAAAATGTTTGTTGAATGTTCTTTGAAGAGAATAATATTATAAACGCTCACGACTGAGACTTGCAACGCTCCGCTTGTTCCACTTGACCTTAACCTCACAGATTTTTATGTTGCAGGCAAGTGCCACTTGTTTTAATGTTTTATTATTTTTTAAATAAAATTTTATTGAAAAATATTTTTGTGGTATTAGCATCTAACACAGGGGCGAAATGTGCCGTATTCATTCCCAATTAGATATCTTGCATATAGATTATAATTAAATATCTGCCTTTGGTGCCACAAGAAATGAAAAAGAATCGGTTCCTATTTAATATTTTTGTTGTATATCAGATGCTCGTTTCTTGGAAGATTCCACTGTCTAGAATTACTCCGAAAGTAAGCTTCTCATAAGCCATTCACAATTTGCATGTTGCCATTTATCTTTCATGTGAACCAAATGTAATAGGAGTGTCTACGCTAGAGTAAACTTCTCATGACAAGTACGTGGTTATTATTACTGTCATATTGTTGGTTATTCATCACTTGTATATTTTCTATGTAGATGGGAATATAAGGGCTACTGAAAGTTCTTTATTCAACCATTCAGAAATTGAAATTGAAAATTTTATTAGTATTTTATTCAGAATTGAATTGAAATATACGTAACTATGAACTCGTTCAGATATATTTTTATAGTATTCACCACACTTCCAGAACAAAGCTGTACTTTTCCTATACAGTTAGAAAAGCAATAGAATAAAAATGATGGCCGCAAAAAAGCTCTTATACTGCTTCAAACGGTTACAAGGATGCTCTTTATAAATCTGTTGCATTTTTTAAATAACTACTTTGTTGCACATATGGAGCGCAGGTGCATATGGGAGAACATAAAAATATATTACAAGTCGTAAAATACGTTTGACATATTAAGTTGATGGGATAAGGTCCCACAATTTTATTCACGTTTTCGCTTCGTGGCTCTGGACGAGAGCTGGAAGTGATACATGTTGCTTATTACGATGACTTCATTTCTTGTTTCTTGTAAGTCGTAAATATGAGTAAGTTAGTTTCAGTAAATCATTTTAATTGAAAAATAATTGAAAAAAAGATCCTCTTACTTTTTGCTGACTGGCGTGGAGAATAATTACTTTAATCATTATGAACTTCATTTGTGCCCAGAATCAAATGTTGCAACTGGAGTCTTTATCTCAAGTAACTTTAAGACGTTAATATTGTAATTAATAGTAGACATCAAACATAGAGAAACATGAGATAGTTAATAATAATTTTGATATGACTATTCCACTCATCGAATTTTAAACCAATCCAAACTCGCCATTTCTGAATATATTGATGTATTACAGCGGAAAAAGTACCCGCTAAAAATTTTATCGGGGGTAATAAGCCAATGAACGGTCAGCATTCACCGACCTACATGGTTTTATAGTAGCAAAATTTTGAAGTTTCCTGGACTACCAGGTTGTTGTTTAGCAACCACGGATTTCTGTGCTAGCAACTCAATTTATTTACATCTAGGGTAGCCAGCATTTGACATCACTAATAAAGAATGGTTAGAATCATACAATTAATGAAAGGCAGGTATCTCAACTAATAAAGCATATGGGTTTGAATTTAGTGGTGTGTTTCGTGAAATAGTCATGATGAATATCATTCGAGCATAGATTTTACCTGGCAAAATTTGTCAGTTGTACACTCGAGGTTCCCAATTTCTTTCGTGACATTTTCAAAAATTACTCGACTGACGTCTCGTAATTTTTATGGAAAATGTCACTCAAGAAATTGACAGGCAACCTCTCGTGACAACTGAAAAATTTTGCCGGCAAAATCTAAGCTCTTATGATATTACTTATGAAAAAAATGAAATTGTTCTTAAGGAAGCAAAACTGTACTAAGATAAATCGATTCAAATAGTTTTCTTGGCCCAAGGAAACTAGATTTGAAATATGATCCATTCCATACTGGACACCCTGTATATAATATTGAAGGTGTTCGCGCGAAACGCATAGGTAAGTTTATATTGGAAATGGAAAAATTACGAAAAATGTTTTATACGAAAGTTGCTCTGTAAATGGCAAATGTTTTCAGTTATAGATCTTGTCACAGTTAAAGGTGGCAGATCAAAGTTACAGTGTTTTAAATGGAACATGCCATAATTTATTTGTTTTTCGAATTCCGCACTGAATTATAAGTATAAATTGTAAGGGAGGCCATCCTCGAAAATGTTGAAGTTTTTGAGTTATTCCAGTTTTTTTTTTATTTTTTACATATGCAGACCTATAGATAGAATTTGTCACGGCAAAAACGTAAACCCATATCGAACCGATATTTTGAGGATTACTAGATAGCATACGGCCAGGGGCGGCTCCTTAATAAGTGCGCTCGTGCGCGCGCACTGCCTACAAAAATATTATTATAACCTTTTTTGATAAGGTTCAAACCTTATAAATAAACCAATAAGTTTAAAACTTTTTGAATCTCCAGCGTTTACCTGCCGCAATATATGTATATTATAATTATTATGCGAGATAATAAATACTACGCGCTCTAAACACCCCGCGTCGTCTGTTTCAAAATGCCTACCACACACAAACCCAGCCGTCCGAGTACGTGAGGTGTGGCGCTCTGGCGCTCTAGGCAAATACACATTCGATATGGGAGCGAGATCGGCGCGACTCGGGAAAATTTCGTCGTATGTGCTTTTAGGTGGAAGAATAAAGTTTGTATTCGAGCGCCGTTTGAGTACACACTTGGTAACTTAAAACTCACAGTTGCGCTAAGCATATACATAATAATTTAATAATTAGATTAGCTCGTTGCTTTGCTTATAACGTGAGTAATTAGCTGTATTATCGTGTTTATTATTTTTAAATATTGAAATTTCCAATAGTATGGCTAGTGGTACCTAGTGGTTTGGTTCAAGTGAACACTTAAACATTGTGGAGTGATCTTTAACAAAGTGGTAGTCTGATTTTTGTATTTATCAAAATTATTATTGTGTTGTAATACTCCATTCAGTTAATATGAATGAATGAATGAATGAATATTTTTTTATCTAAATATAGACTTTTGACGAAAAACTTGAAATAAAATGAAATGGACGTCCTCAGCCTGTGCGAAGTAGCAAATGTTTTTCGAAAAATCGCGGTAAAAGTTGTGTGCGAAAGTTTAACCTTTTGGATTTGGGATTTTCGTCAAATATTGCGGTAAGTGAAATTTCTTGTTTGAAAATGTTTTAAAATGGCTTCTAAAGCACTTCATTTAAATGATCTACGGGGGAGAAACCACCAGACCCCCCCCCCCCCCGAACCCCTGAGCGGTGATTTCATTCCAAAAACACTGCCAAGTTCTAAAGACAGGAGCCGCCACTGCATACAGCTGAATCAGTGCTTTTGCCATGATTGTCACATCTGGTGACTTAGGAGGCCAGGCAACAGGAGCACCTCTTCCAATCCAATGACGCGGAAATATTAATTAGTGGTACTGGACCGTTCGAACAACTACTCCTCGGGCAAACCAGACTAAATTCAGATTTCTTGTACTATGAGACGTTTCAGCATATATAGCAAGTTAAACTGCATGGTTTGAGTGTGTGGGGGAAACCAGTTGGTTTGCGGTTTTCCATACACATTCAAAACATGCAATATTTGAACGGAAATATTAAGTAATCTGGTACTGGTCGAAAGTAATGCATTGATGGCCATTTTGTTGCGACAATATTGTTGCTCTAACATGAACAATTCTTGACTTATTCACTTAAAAATATTTAGTAGCACCTTTGACATTTTCTTTGAAAGGTGACATTACGCAATATTACTTGTAATGAGTTCGAGAATATCAGATATGAGTATAGGGAATACTTTAGAAAAGTGTTAGTAAATATCTAAAGAATAATTCCAGCAAAAAATAAATAGTGTCCCATTTAAAAATCGCAAGTTATACGTGTTGAAATTAGAAAAGTGTCGAATTTATACCCCCCTTTTCTCTATCCAAACATGCTTTTGGTGACCCTCGAAATCCCAAAAATTATTAACTTCAGAGGTAACCAAGACCGGCAAAGTGTATTTGACAAAGAAAACAGTTGACACATAAACATTTACGAGTAATGGGCCCATTTAAAATAATTTAAATTTCCTAATTACTTTTACTATGTATATAATATTTTTATTTCACGCCCTAGGCTTGTTCAATCCGAAGGTATATAAGGTCCTAAATGTTTAAAAGAACTTCAACAGTATAAGAAATGCTAAGTTGAGATTCATGAAAGAATTTTTCAAAAGTGCGACTTATAGTTTCCTAAAGAACCAAAGTTAAAAATTAATTTTGCAATAAACATTTAAAAGCATCTTATTGTTGGATATTATAATTTTGGTTTATTACGGGTTAGATCTTAACATTGAACTGTTGAATTGTATGCTTAATAAATTAGCGGTAAACTTATCTTGTCATCCAAATGAATAGATCTTATGTGGATTCTCTTCCTGAATATATAATTAGTTATTTTTAACCGAATAACAATTGTATGAAGCCACGACGTATACCTACCATAAAATAATTATTCTGAAATTTGAATGGAACTTTTTTCTTCATATGCAAATTTTAATTTTAGATGTATGGAAGCTATTTAACTCTAAAAGAAACCTGCCGTCCCACAATGCTCACTGTAGGTTGTCCAGGTGGAATGAAATATTTTTAACGTTGTCTTTTGATCATGCGATTATGCAAAGATCTAGATAAGAAAACGGTAAACTTTAAGTAAACTTTAAGTAAATGAAGCATAGTTTTTAATAAACAAGGGTAAATTGGAAAATGTAAATATTTATGTTTTTAACTTTCCTTTAAATTACTTCTAATATTTTCGACACAGAACAGTTGTTCTTGTAAGGCAGATATTTACATCAAATTCACAAGCTTTCTGGAACATGTGTTCAGCAACCCTAATACCCCCGTGAAACTTGAACACAGAGACGCCAAATTCGGCCTCCCGTATCAGTGGCTGCTCATGACTTGTTCAAGAGGGAGGGCTCTGCCAAAAACCTGTACAACGTTTAGGTACAATTTTAACTCAGAACCTACCTCGCTTTATGTAAGTCTGGAACAACGTTTTCTCCTCGATTTTCGATAAGAACCGAGAAACTAACGTTTAAAAGTAAAGTCCAAGGTGCACTCCTATCAGGAGTTTCTTACGGTGATTTCCGTAGAAGCACTAGGGTGCAAGCCCGTTGGGAAAGGCCATTAGCTCATGCGCCGCGAATAAGTAGTTAATCCATCCTTAAGGTTGCACCAGAGACTGCCGATTGCCCGGGTTAGATTTACCACCGCTGACATGTCCGATTCTAGGCCAGAGCTACACCGGATAATTGCGATTATAGATCCATATAATCTTCACCAGCAGGCGCCTCTAATTCTCCAGCTTGGACAAAGAAGTTTATTATTTATTCGTTACGCACCAGGTAGCCCGAGTTAACTTGTGACTGGGCAGTGTTTAATTGCTGATAGCCACCGGACACATACTTGAATTTGTAAAACGGTGAATATCAATCGATCACACGTTGAAGCCAGGAGCGTTCAATCAGATACGTCTAGTTCGGATGTGATACTGATACTGAGAGTACTGGTTTTAGCTGATGGCCGGACGACCAAATACTGCCTTTTCCCTTCTGAATCGTCCACTTTTATAAGCTTGCTTCAGCGATTGGCTTCTAAAGAGGGAAGTAATGCCGGGTGCAAAATATGGACCACCTAGAAACACCAGGCATGATGGACAGCCATTTTGGGTCCCACTGACAGCTTTTACCCGAGTATACTGGGTTGCCAGGAGCATTTCTGAATGAAATAAATTTTCGTTTATTTACCTTGTAGGCAATTTTCGTGGAGTAATAATGATTAATTAAGCTGTAAGGTACTGTACTAGAACGTTTATGCATGCGAACTGAAAAATAATATGATAAACATTCATAAATGTGTGCATTTTGCTTTATATTTCATTCCGAAATCTAGCGTAGAATATTTTGTTAGTTGCCATACTTATTTTAACAATTTAATTTAGAAAAATAAAGGAGTATTCAGCATTGGCTTTGACACGCAAAGCTGGAACCAATATGGCGGTCGATCCTGCTCGGAACTTCCAGTTGCCTTAGCAAAATACGTACCCATCCTCTGGATGATGGCGTGAAGTAAGAACGTCCAAAGTAAACACTAATCAATTCTTGATTATTTCATGTGTTTATTTTTGCAATGTTACACTCTAAAGCCTTCGATTGTTTAAATCGCCCCGTTTTAACGACTATTTTATCATTATTTTTAAGGGCTTAGTGCAAAAAATGCAATAGGTTTATTTATTTTTCAAATGACTTAATGAACTGAAAATAAATTGTACGAAGTTTGGTGATCGGTCTTCCTTTGGAGGCACCTTGGACGGTGATGTGCGCCAGGGTTCCATTTTGGTTACTCTGTTCTTTCCCATTAGTATTCCTGGTAAAAAACTGTGCTACACATTGTTATGCAGACGACAACCTATTGTATTACTCGTTTTAAATCAAATCATGTTTATGATTCCAATTTAGTGTTGATTGATTTAAAATTGTTGCTTCAATCCTCAAGTGACCATGGTTTAGTTATATATCCAAAAAATCGAAGTTAATGCTATTTGGAAAGTCAACTGAGAGAGTCAGTTATAGATAAATTAGACATTAATATAAATTGTGTTAAATTGAATTGTGTGCAAGAAGTAAGGAATCCTGTGTTATTGTCGATACAGATCTAAGGTTCAAAACTCACATTAACAATAAATTGTGTTAGAAAATAATTTGGTAATTTTATGCTAACAAAAATATTTTGAGCAAAGAGGTAATTCGCTTGTTGTGTAATTCACTTTCGAAGTGAAACTTCTTTTGTCTCGGTAGAGTTCTTGTGTTGACAAATGCGAGCGTCACGAAAAGTAAAACGAATGGATGGGAGCAGTCTGAGAAGACGAGCAGAGGCGAAAGGGAATATCGAACGCCCCGCTCTTTAGCCACGCTCTCTCTCATGCTTCGTGCTCTTTCTCTCAGGCAAGCGTCAGTGAAGCGAGACCACAGCGTTTCATTTCTCGTGACGCCGGCGCCGCCCCACTCTTTAGTCACGCTCTGTCTCATGCTTCGCGCTGTTTCTCTCAGGCAAGCGTCAGGTCATTCCTCTAATAACGTTGAAGTTTCACTTCTATCGCGTGTGGCGACCACGCACCCAGCTTTTTTATCATATGGTGACGTTTTGTGTAACTTTTGTATTGGTATGAGAATGGTGCGCAGTACACAAATTTTGCGGTTAGGTAAAGTACGGATAGTTGCCCCGGTTGGATAGTTGCCCCATTTCTCGTAACTCTGGGATGAAACTAGCTGCAGCGATACAAACTACTGCATAATATAGTGTGTACATTCCTCATACCTCGGTAGTCAGACGACCACCCTGAAGTACGCACGTCTGATTTACCACAAGGTCAAAAAAACACGTTGTTAAAAATCGCCGCGAAAATGATTTCATTTAACGAACGGTTTTTCGTTACGAAGATAACTTTGGGGTAAGATAATACTTTTTGATTTTCGCAAGTGAAACGTGTTTTAAATTTGTGGGATTAATCATTTTCTAACCTAATTATCTAATGGGCTTGTAAAAACTAAGTGAGGCATCTATCCGTACCAAAAAGTATAGTTGCCCCAGTACAACGCCCGGATAGATGCCCACAGAAGATATAGGTGGTCGAGGAGTGGGTACGGATAGTCGCCTTTGTTGATTGTCGGTAAAGCGTCATATTTTTCTTCAATTGTTGGTATGTAGGTATGTTTAATATTAAATTGGGCCGTCTTCGCACAGGATGCAGAAACGCTACGTGAGGAAACAGGGAGCTCCAGAACGAGCGACCTGGACAGAGCAGGCTTTACAAAATGCTGCATAAGATGTTGAGACAGAGACTATGGGTTTAAATGAGGCAGCTCATAAATAAATGTTTAATTAAAAATGGTCAGTTCTGGTTATTTTAACTAAAGGTATCTATACGTACTTCATAAGGCATCTATCCCACTGGGGTGGGATAGATGCCCAATTCTAGGGTCTCTTAATTTTAGTTCCAGTTCTTTATCTACTAGCAGTACAATAGTAAATGTTTGGTAGAATGTATATATGAAAGGCAACGTTATCATATGCACATAAAAGTACTTACTTATTTTAAGAAACAACAATTGAAAATAGAGTTTGTTAAAAAGTGGGGCATCTCTCCGAAATTTAGGGTAGCAATTGCATGCAGATATCATACAGGAGCTAAACTTCGCCGTTTGTCACCAAAGACTTGTTACTTTTAGTGATGTTTTTGTAGAATAAATTTAATATGTATTACCGTTATTATTATGTTTATTATTATTAGATATTTTGTGGCTTCCACATTTTATATTATGGCCTTCTCAATCAGAAAAGAGAACTTCTTGAAAGACATGTTGCTGTTGACAATATCTGAAATGTCTTGTGACAAAATTAGTTATTGATTAAGCCGTGTAATGTGTAATAGAAAAGAGATGAATTTCATTATCTACAACTTACTCAGGCCCAGATGTCTTCCGGAATATCTCAACAATTTCTTTATCATTTTCGAATTGTATCTTCATTATTTTTAACAAGCCGTTTTTAAAGTTTCTGATGTTTGTTATTTTGTTATCGTTGTGCATCTACTTAACAAGACCTACCGCGTTTTTAGAATTTACATCAGCTGACTAATATATAAACATATAGTTTTGAAGATTTTGATCTTCTTTTATATTTAAATGCTTTTAGTTAGAAAAATATGCATGCAGTAGTTTCTTCCTATCTGAGCGGAGGATGAAGAAGTATGCTATAAAATTAAATTAAGTAACATTACACGTAACATACAAAACTGCATCTGGATCTCCTTAAGATAACAGAGACCGAATTTCAGAGTAATAAAGTCTGCTGAATTCGTAATAAACTTAATAGCCATTAAATTACCAGAAATAAAAGTCTTTATTTGATTTATGTTTGCTTTTCTCACTTTTTTATTGACGTTATATCAGGAATGGTCAACAACCCGAAAAATCGCCAGTGAATAACCCCAAACATTATCCTTTTTTTAGTAGGGTACGAGTAAATTGTTTGCTCAAGCAGTGTTATCTGTTATGATGAACTTCAGCTATTGAAATAACCTTAAATGTGTTGTTTAAACACAGTGGAATTGTTGAGATTCTATTCAATAGCCAATTTGCATTTAACGAAGACAATTTATAAAAAATACCACGTATAATCAACGAGTCGTGTTTTGGTGTGTGCAGGTGATGTCATTGGCAAGAGGATGAATGACTTGCCAAAGCAAACGCCACCCGCAAGCATGGATGAAATTTTTTATATCGGTGTAAAGAATGTGATTTGTTAATTGGCGAAAATTTATTTGTAGTGTCTGTGAAGTGGTTACATGCAAAAATATAACACGAACGTGCACAAATATGTAGTCTGTATACCTGGGTATGTAGGCACTTACAGTCCACAGTGTAAGAATGTCTTGACCACACACAACTGACAATATTAAGTCTCTGAGCACGACTGCGTGACAGGTACTAGATAATATATATCTTGTATCAGAGTGACACCAGGAGAAAATTTGTCAGTCATGAATAGTTACATTTGGTGGTTCTGTGTACAACAAATTTCGATACGTTATTCTTGACATTAAGGTACATGATTTCATATTTTTTTTGTTTCAGTGGACCATTATGATTGGAATTTTCACGAGAACTACTCTTGTCCGCCATCTGGAAAACAGATTTTCCATTTTAACTTGGAGAAAATTTTAGTATGAATGAAAATGTCATGAACACGAGAACGTTTGTTTATTTCGAGTGAAAACGTGACCTGCCACACTACTCTTGTGGTCAATTTTTTTCTCAAATATTGCCATTTCTTCCAAGGAACCTGGCGACTTGAAAATTTGAAAGCTGGCAACGCTGACTTTGAGGTATACTTTTGTACTAAAGTTGCCATACCTCAAAATCATATTGCCCCCTGTAAAAGACTATTAAATATTAGAGTTATTAAATGAAAAAATCGTGCAGTGGTTGGAACAGTTTAAGACTACTTGACTTAAATTTTATAAATAAAAAATATACCTGGAATTCTATTTTCCTCTTAAATACTTAGGTATACTTATTTACTTTTATGGCATTTGAAATAACAGCGTAAATTGCCAGCAGCAGACATTTTCATCGCCGCAATCACAACTGCGGCACTTTTTATTGGTGTAAAGTCCTAAATCATTCTTCTTATTCTGTTAAATATATTGGCATAGGTACTTGCCATCTTAGGTCGTACTTTATATGATACAATTTTGCAGCGTAAATCTGAATGTGGTTACATGTTTTTGGATAAACACTTCTAGGTTCCAGTAGCTTTATCTCTGTTTAACTTATGACGTTTAATATGATATAGTGCAAACCAAAAGATGAACACACGTTTTGCAAAAGCTTTAGAACTGCCTATATTGGCCTCTAGTGACATTTCGGAAATTTGTCAAAACTAACGTTTAAAAACGAAGACATTGGTGGAACGTCTTGAGTTATTCAGTCTATGCACCAGAGCAAGATTCCATCGAGAAAAGGCAAAATGATTCCATAGCCACCGTTCACGCTGGACAACCCTCTGGTATATGCTAGTACCACCACACATTCAGATCCAGGACGAAGAAATGCATTCCACTGTGAATTTTTTTGAAACCAATGTCAAGTCGCCTATTCCTTTTCGATTGGGAGACCGCTACAGCTTTCTACTTTATTCAAGTTCTGAACTCGCCATCCCTACAGATTTTCTGAGCCACCATAATTTCCTAGTAGACGTCCGCAATCGACGCCCACGAGGTTCACTCCAAATCACCGTCCGTGCACAAAATTACACTGCCAATGGTACCTGCGTTCGAACAGTTTTCGAATCCTCTCCTTATTGTAAAACTCTTGGACAATTCCCAGAAGTCACCCGACCAATGGAACCTCCTTCAAAAACTGAGCATGCGACACAGTACCGCATCCGAACAATACCAAGGCAGCCCGTCAATAGTAATAAAGCTTGACGTCTGCCATCCGAAAAGAAAGGATTCCACATTCTGATATTCGTACCTATAGATGGGAACTGTACGTCTCTCTGAAGGAGTGAAAGTGGAGACAAGTGCTCTCAACGCCCGAACCATTCCGGTCCGTTTCCAAATTTCGCATACATTCCTTGCAGACGAAACAATATATTTTCTCCACCATCAGACCGGATTAAGCCAACGGCAAATGAGAAACTCCGAAACAACCAAGCAGGGTTAGATCTAACCATATAGTGACATTACGAATTATATTAGAGGAATGCAGAGAATATCAAAAAGAAATCCATCTACTGTTCATTGACTTTAAAATGGCGTTCGACCAACAAATTCTTTGGCAGGTCTTACAAGAATACGAAATCCCTAAGAAATTGATAAATATGATACTGTTCGAGGATTATGGAGTGAAAATGGAATGTAGGAGACGAAAGACAGAGAAAATCAATCTAAGTAAAGGGGTGAGACAGGGACGTGTGCTCTCTCCCTTCTTGTTCTTGATCTCCACAGATTGGATAATGAAGAACACAATGAAGAATCGAAATGGACTAATATGGAAATTTGGCGAATATCTTGAGTTTGTGGATGACGTAAGCCTTATAACGGAGAAAATTAAACATATGCAAAACAAAATAGACAGCCTCCTAGGAAACGCCAGTAGTATAGGTTTGGAAATAAACCCCAATTCCCCAATAAAACCAAAATGATATCGATAAACTCAAAGGACACAGATTATGTGATGATAGACGAACACCCAGTAGAGAGAGAAACAGAATTCACATATCTAGGATTGGATGAAGATGGAACTTGCCATAAAGATATACAAAATAGAATAAGTAAAGCACAGATAACATTTAATGGACTGAGGAAGATATGGTCATCATAAGAGTTAACAACGAAAACAAAAATCAAGATTTTTACAAATAACGTTAAAAGTGTTTTACTCTATGGTTGCGAGTCATGGGCAATGAGCAATGCCCATGGCACCAAAATTCAAGTTTTTGTTAACAAATGTCTGCGAAGAGTGATGAATGTGTGGCATCTCACGAAGACAACAATAAGGAAGAGAAAGTGGAAGTGGATTGGACACACCCTACTGAAGGAAAATGCGGAAATTACAAGGCAGAGTTTGGATTTTAATGTGAGGGAAAAAAGGAGAATGGGACGCCCATTAAACTCAGAGAGACCATTAAGGAATCGGAGAGGAGCAGTAAGAGTTGGAATGAAATAAAGCAAATTGCAAGAAACAGAAAGGAATGGAAGGAATTTGTGGACAGGATGGGTAACCAGGAACAACATTGAACCAACTCAACACAGGGATTATGTACATAAGAGAGCATCATGATAGTCAAGGCTCAAGGCACGTTAGGCTGACGACCTAACTGCAAACATAGTCACAGAAACATCCGCAAGGATGCCCTATGCTCCAATAGGAGCGAAAAGGAGCTACTACTACTACTACTACTACTATCAAGGGTGCCATCAAATCCCAGCGACTGAAGGAGATACCCCGAAGACAGCAATCAGCAATCAAAACCCCACACTCTACTCGTAGTAACACCACCTTTAGCAAAGGAGCACAACTTCTATACCTCGTATAAATTTTCGTGTATTTTAAACAATATGGCGTCATGACCACGGCATAGTAAAGCGACTCTGTAGAAGCACCTACTTTCAGAAGTTATTATAAACTAATTTCTGAATTTACCAGTATGCCAGCAAAAATAAGTGCTTAACATAATCTACTATCGTTATTTGCCATACCGCATAGGGCGTCTCCTGTTCCCGTATGAGATCGCGTAGTACACAAAATCTAGATTTAGCTCTATAATTCAATGCCTGGCGGGGTATTTGCCCGAGAAGTAGTTGTTCGAACGATCCAGTATCACCCAAAGGTTCATTTTTGTGTTCATGTTTAGAATGAAGAGCCATTTCGAATAAATTAACCCACACTTGACTTCTACCCCCGTTTAATTTTCTACTCCACGATGGTGCCCGGTCACCAATTATAACCTTAACGCTCCTTTTGTACTTTTTTGCTGTTTTGCAAGTTTCCTCAAAAAATTCTTCCTTTACTTCTTTCTACTCCTTCTTTGTTGGTGCATGGTATTTGCTAATTATTATTTTGCTTCTATAGTTTTAGATTTCAATTTTCCCCACATGTTTCCTTCGGTTATTTCACCACTCCACCATTGCAAGCTGACCTGACAAACGAAATTAATAAAACTATAAACTCGTCTAAAAGCATAAAATAATAAAATCATTACGATATCATATAAATATATTATATTTTTTTAATGTGCTTGAAGTGGAGAAAGGCGCGATGTATAATTTTATATTTCATAAACAATTTTTATAATCAAGAACCCTGATGGTATTTGATTTTTCGAGACGAAGAAGAAGCTACCTATTATGAAAACACAATAATAAAAACATCAAAAGTTGAAAAATAACAACTACTGAACTGAGAAATGAAACAGTTACAGAACACGAGGATGGGCCAGGTTCTGAAGGAGCATAATTTATAAAAAGCATTCTCGTAATCTGTATTTAGTTGCAAAAGGCCCCATGCGGAATGCAATACGAAACAAAAGTCTGGTTGGCGCCGGGAGGTTACAGCTACTAAACACTTCGAACTTTCGGTAAATCATGATGTCACACTGATTTTTAATTTCTCCTCTCTTCTCCCTTTTGCTTATGTAAATTCTTCGGGCACACCGGTCGCATACCACGCAGATTAAGTGGAAGATAAATTATGTTTATTGAATTTTATAAGAGCATTCCCGATGTGCAAATGTTTTGGATTCGTTTATTTTCCCTATCGCATTGTCACATCGACATTTGTTTGTTTTTGTACATTATTATGTACTCGTACATTAACACATACAAGGTGCACTATTTATTGCCTAAAACTATGTAGGCGAAGTTTTGTTAGGATATAATATTCACTGACCTTAAGTCGAATTGATCAAAATCTCTAAAATTGCCGTAAACATTGACCTGTTTTACTTTTTAAAAATGTGTAAATAAAAGTTATATGCCCAGAAATTTATGTAGGTGGTTATTATGACTGTACACTCGTATAACTAGATTACATGTTTTGCTGATATCAAAAAGCACCTACGAATTTCCACAAAAGTCGAACACCCTGTATCCCCAACAGTTTGAGAACAATAGCCTAATTTGGGTTTACCTCTACCTCTTTTTATTCTTATTTCTGCCTCTGATGTATCGCGAACTAATCTCCGTCGAGTCTCTCCTATCCTTTATTGCCTTCCATAGACATTTCTCTTTTCCCTAACTCTTTCTACTACCTCCCACAATCCACAATAAATTTTCATCATGCGCCTGTTGTAGACCTGTAGAGCACCACATGTCATAAGCTTTTAATTTTTTTCGACCCGCTTCTCCTATCGTCCATGTTTTGCGCCTGGTTGTTGGGTTCCGTATGTAACTTTTTAACAGTCTGTTTGACCATGGTAGCTGTTTGTTATGTGCAACTCGGCCCCCCACTGTTCTTTGTTTTGTCCCTCTAGGTCCTACCATACTGAGTTATGTAACCCTTTGCCAAAACTCCTCCAATTGTACTGGGTCATTCTTCTTTGTTATATTACTCGTGAATCTGAGTATATTATTAGTTTGGCCCTATATAGGGTCCTGCAACAGTGCGTCAGCGGAGTCTTGTGCCTTTTTTATGCATTTTGAAGAAAATAATATATTATGAGAGATACCTTCTTATTTTCAATTCTCCATACTTTAAAATTATGCACATTTATATAGTTTGGGGTAGGTTCTCTGCAAAGTTCACCACCCACGTCATGACAACAAGTCCAAAGCCCAAATGAGTTCTATCCTTTCTCACGCATTACCCACCATGGAAGGGCTTCAAAAACAAGCATTACCGACGCTATGGTACCTAGTCTTCGTCATCTGGCTACAATGTTGCTAGTCTCTTTTTATTCTCGGCCGCCACTTGTAGCATGACGTATCTTAATCCTCGGCGGTGCCTCTGGATTCGGGCCTTTAAATATACAACTGTATCCCTCGGTATCATGTATTGGGACACACTGTATATGTACGGGGATCTGGTCGTTCGCTTATGAACGAATTCTTACATTGTATCTGGATACTCTGGTAGGTATGAGACTTATTCGTCGATAAACCCTTAGATTTCAGTCGCGGAAAGATGGGTTATTTTACTATTGCTAAACGACGACTAAAATAACAACATATAAACAAAATTATAACGGGATTCTATTAATTTAGCTATGTACAAGGTATATTGAAATGAACAAGAAATATTTACAAGAAAATCGGTATTTACATGAAATTAAAATTGGTTCTCGCGGTGTATCCTGCTTGTACACACCACGGGCTCATTGTGTGATCAGACTGAATTATTATTGGTTTCGTGTAGTTTACATGGCAACACCGACATGCACTCCTTAACTGGGTTTCGGTAGATGATTTTCGTGGTAGCACCAGAGTACAATCTCCTTTCATACGCCACCGGCTTATACGTATCGGGGAAATGAACAGTATTGCAGCTGAATTGTACCAAAGTCCGCCGGTTCAGTCAGGTGTGATCGATTTCCGCCGGTATATCGTCTCATTTGTTGACTTATGTCACACGAGATTGCCAAATCGATCCGACCCACACCGCAGACACCCTTAGCTCCTGCAGCATTTACTCCCTCGCTACGCAAAACTGGATCTAGTCCACTTGTGACTAGGTAGTGTTTGATTGTTAATATTTCGACAATAAAAACTATCATACACCGGGCACTTACTCAAATTTATTATTCGTTGAATATCAGTTGTTAATTGTACGGCGAAGTTCAATAAAGTACTTCTGTTTCGGATCGGGGCGGCCAGCATCATCTCAGATGCTGGGATTACTGGCTCCAACTGATGGCCGGACGACCAGATACTGAATTTCTTCTCTGGATCATCCACTTTTATAAACTGTGAGTGGGGTTAAATTCGGGGGTTCATTTCGAGATTTCCAGTGGGAGGAGTAGTGTCAGATGAAAATGCATGACGTCACATTGGTGTCGGGTGCAAGTACCATTTTCAATGCCTTCCATCTCGCTTGACTACCGCCTCGTATGGCGCGCGCTTGCTTCTCCCACCTGCGTTGACGAACACAGATGGCGTACCTAACTTCTGGATCGCGGCACGACGTCAGAACGTCCAAAGTAAACACTAATCAGTTTTTGATTATTCAATGTGTTTACTTTTGCAACGTTACATGGCATCATGCAGATACATTTTTTTAGAAGTTTCCACATTGATTCCGAAGTCTAACTCGCTTCGTAGAAGTCACCACGCTGATTCCGAAGCCTCTTCTGTGAAGTCGCCATCGCACGACCCATTTTACTTTTTGACACACACATGGACATGGATATATCATCCAGTAATGTACATCATTCACGGTACAATTAATCAAAAATATTTTCCAGACTCTCTCCAACATCAACTAAGGTTCATCCGTCGCACTTCTAAACCAACCCTCATCATCCGCCGCTAATGTCATTTATTACAAAATTACAAAATTTCGCTCTCTGTTGATAATCTATTTCTTACAGTTCATGACGAAATGACTGTAATAACACAGGAAGGGCAAATGAAAGAACAGTAATATTAAAACAATAATATATGTGATAGTAAAATTTGGCTAATTTACCATTATGGAACCATGACAAATTCAAAATTGAAAAATATTTTAAATTTTAATGAATATTTAAAAAACCCAGAATGCTCAAAATCTGTATTCACTTTAGAAATGGGAAATTTACGGAAACCCGAAAGAGCTCTGAGCGATGACAATTTTTTGAAACCAAAGCAATCTCTAATATGCAATTCGAAACAAAGATATTGAAGTTTTAATCCGATATTACAAAATACCAAATTCTTCAAAAAAGGGAGTAATTTTTAAAAAATTACCCAGAAGGAACAATATTTTTGCACACGTTTACTCGAAAAAAATTTTTGTTTTGTATCTTGAAGAAACACCAAAAGTATTGTTAGAAAGTTTTTTTCATCTAAGTCGGTTTAGCCAATATCAACCGTTCTGCAAGAGTTGAGGTATCCTGTATTTTTATTTTAAGAAAAAAATGAAAAATATGTTAGACAGTTGTGCAGCAGGAATTAGCTGTAACTATCACACATTAAGAATTTTATCATTTCTTCGGTCACTTACATCCTACTAAGAATCCTTGTGGCTTTTGTTTGCAGCATGACAAATGAATTTTTTCTGGTCCCATTAAAAGTTTCCCAATTAGACTTGAACAGCAGTAACCACACACTATTTTCATACTTATTATAATACAATAAATTAGACAGAGTAAGATAATGTTGAATTGGACCAGAATGTTGTTTATTACTTTGTAGACGGAAAAACCACAATTTTTACACAATTTTCAACTAACCTTAACAAATATTTGTAATCCTTTTTTGATGATTCCATCGCAAGGTCTCTACAAAATCTTTTAATAACGAAAATCACTTTCAGTCAGAGTTATTTCAAGGAATACGTGTAAATCCACGTAGGTGCCTATCAAAAGCATTAAAAATTAAAGCTGTTATTCATACAGTGCAATTAAAAGAACCAGAAACATATGCGTCAAGTTTTTATTTTTGAACGCCAAAGTGTTGTCCAGTCGTTTATTATCTCTAAAAAATTTATATTTATTTGTTCCAATTCAAGGATACCTTATGCGTGGTGCAGTTTTTTATAATTTAAGTAATTTATAGCAATAACCGTCTGAATTATTTCCGTATCGATTTGCGAAGTAAGTACTTAATTAAAAATGCTCCTCTTTTGTACTGAAAAATGTAGTTTTCAGTTATTGGCCTTTTATTTTTTACCAGTGAAAATAAAAACAGCAAAATTTAATTAAAAATATTTGGAGTATGCAATAAAACGAAGGTAAATACCAGTTATTTAACAACGGAATTTTCGAGTAATATACACAGTGTGTCAAAATAGGTAGTACTTTGGTTCTCTGTAGTGACTTTAGTAATTCTCGAAATAAAAAGGTACCTATTTAAAAATCTACTGAAGTTGCAATTTAGCAACCTTCGTTAAGGCATTGAAAGTGAAGTTGGCTAATTTTCTAGTATACCTACTCAGTCTAAATCATCGTAACAATTTGCAAAAAGTGCGAATGATAAAATTTTCTCTAAAATCGAAACAATGTCAAACGTCCGCACACTGTAACAGACAAAACAGTGGGGACTGTGTTTTTATTTACTGGTGTTAGCAAATTCATTATTAATGTTATTATTATTAGTAATGCTATTATTACTATTATTACTAGTATTAATAATATGTTGTTTTCCTCATCCGGATTTACGAACTGCCTAGGCATTTATGAATTGATGGGCAGGAGAAAGGTATCATTCATGAGCCGATTGGAATTATTCGAATAAACTTATAGATAGTACGTAAGACCATCTATTTTGAGATTTTTGCATTTACTAACATAAATAACAAATCATTAAATAAAGTTAGTGATTTATGAATATTTTACTATCAAGGAGCCATGGGAAAAATAGTGTACGTAACTTTATAGAACATGTATTCTCTAAATTTATTTATTATTACTACTATTTAAGAAAGTATGAGATGTAACACCACCAAACGCTCCGATGTCCGAAAATTCATACTAAAAGCATACCTCAACTTTACATCCTTGTACACAGTAAACAATGTGCCCTGATTCGTCTCTTTATAGCCAGCCCAAAATGAAGTTTGTATGTTTCAAAAATATGCATTATTGCTAAGATAATAATTTTTTTCATCGACAAATTGACCAATAGAAACATTTCATTTGGGTCTAGAAGCGTGTATTATTTCGGTTAATACACGCCTATTCTAAGAGCCAATGAGATTTCTTCAATTCCTTAAAATCGACCAATCAACTGTCATTGTAAACGATAAAACCCTACCTAGCTTTCCCAATAACTGATAAATATGCGCCTTGCTTTTAATCAACTATGCTGTGAATGATAGTTTTGAAATTTCTACCTTGGCAACTGTCACTGTCATATTATTTTCAAGTTTTCTTGCAACGTCGTTTTAAATTGTCCGTATAATGTAGTTGTATATTAACCTCCCTAAAGTACATTCGAGATCATTTTTTTATAAGATAAATACATTTCAAATTGTATTCAAATTTTATTGCCATTCGGCAAAAAATCTCGAATCAAGGGAAATAGAAAAAATCGCTCGAGCAAGCTCTCGCGATTTTTTCACTACCTTCATTCTCGATTATTTGCCATGACAATAAAACTTTCATACAATTAAACATGTATTTATCGATAAAAAATGATCTCTTATGTATTTACATACGGTATTTTTTTTCGATAATGTGGTTGTTGATAAGTTGCCATAGTTGCGAATTTATAGGTGTATTTATAATGTATAATCTAGTTACTTTAGTACCTGCCAAACGTCAAATATTCCCAACACATTTCTTTGTATGTGAATTAATTGAAATAAAATTTCGTTTTTAACTACCTTGCTTTGATTCAAAAAATAATCTTGTTAAATACAATTCGTGGTCTGGAATTTTTAGGTAATTTTACTCAAGCTGTTGCTTTTACTAACCACTCGTGTAGATGTGACAGAAGATCACTCGCGCAAGCGCTCGGGATCTTTTAACTGTCAAATTTGCACTCGTGGCTACCAAGCAACGCAACAGCTTTCGTAAAATTTCCGACAATTCCAGACCACTTATTGTATTACTACAGAAAGTACCTCACATTTACACCCTTGTAACTTCGTTTCTGTACATCGCAGACACCATAAACACAGCCATACGATGTGCGCTGATTCGTCCTCTTTCTAACTAGCCCAAAATCAAGTTCCTATGTTTCAGAAAGTGTGGAATGTCGGAAAATTCATACTAAGAACATACCTCAACTTTACACCCTCGTAACTTCGTTTCTGTACATCGCAGAAGAAGGGTAAGGTGAGCCGGCATTACCCCCATGAAATAATTCAACAGCTCCAAGATTAAAATAGCCATGGGGGAGGGAAAATTGCGGCTTGCCGGGGAGCACAAAAATTGTATTACATTTGTGAGTTATTTCATTCACTGATGTCTTCAAGTTTCCACTAAGATTTCCGGTACAGGGATCAAGTTCTGCAGAGATTTGTATGGGGTTTGTACCTAATACTGGAACACACGTCAACAAAAACTGTTCACTGGTGCGTAACTTACTTTCTTTCGGAGCATGTACCATTCGCATCATTTATGGGACCAAACATTGTTTTGATGCTGGATAATGAGATTGAAATTAATCTATTTACATGGATCACTACCGCGTGATATACACTTCAATAGATAAAATTAATGTCCCGAAAAGATTGACTTTATAATTATTGGTACAAAGCATAAAAATATGTTAGAACTAAGTTATTTCCAGTAGAACGTGTTAAAAGAATATCTGGAAAACAATTGGGAAAGGTGAAGAAAGACTGGCATTTCTTTAACGAAATAGAACCAGAAACCACCCGTGAATGCATTACATGTACGTCTTACTGATAACATTCTTCTACCCAGATCACTCGCGGCTGGAGTGATGAGGTATAGCTCCGCGAAGTTATGCACATTCAATTTATTGTTTGCATTTCGACGTGCATTTGTTAACGCTAGACTTGTATACTATAATAGTAAATTGGACTATCGTGTAAGTCAAGTGGCGCTACAGCTGACTTAGCGGGCGTATTGCCCGGAGCGGAGGCGAACCGTAATATCTAGTCCGGGAGAGTGTTCGTTATTGGCTCGTTCACTTTGTGCGTTAGTTTTAGCGTGCAGTGTCTCGCGAAGCTTGATGGGGCGCGGACGGGTGAGTGAGTGGTACAGAATGATGTGAAGTAGCAGACATGTGTGCCGCCATAACCTCTACCCTGCTCCTTGTTTTTACGGTAAGTCGTCTTACCCACCCCCCAATAGTTTAATCACGTTATGTACGATGAGTTCACGTAAAAGATCGTCAAGGACATTATTGCTTAAGACGTTTATGCTTTTATGACTAAAAAATTTAAAATCGACAAAAATACTAACAATGTTAGAGAAGATAAAAAAAATGAACGAAGGGATGTATTTATAAAAGGTATACCGTTCCTCTGAAGTTCTTATAATTATTTTGCAATGATGCTGACATCCGGATATTTTACAACTGACATGACAGCTCCATATAACAGATTACAATGCCAATCGCCACTGGCTGCTACACGTACTGTAATTGAAAGCTTTTGTGAACTATAGAATAAACCGTGAAGACTTTATTTCCCATAAATATCACCCACCTACCTATTTTCGCATTTGCTGTAGCTCGTTTCCGATCAAATCACAGGACAGAAAATGCAAAGGAATCGCTTATACACGGTAGTTCATATTTCACCCTTGCCTCTATTTAAAGTACCGTTCTGTTTCCTACGTGTATTTAGAAAAATACAAATTTTGCTTATACAACTACACAGTTTTGAAACTTCTTCTTCCTTGTGTTGAGAAAAATACGTGCAGTTCTGGAAATTTTTCAAACTTTTGTTAGGTTGTTTAATAATCCTACGAGTATATAGGTATTGACATTTCTGGATAAACATACATGTGCTTTGTTCTTTACATGATCTGCTCAAGTTTCAACCCCCTTACCTTATTTTTATCATGTAAAGTCATATCTAAGAGATGTGTCTGTTCTCTATTTGAGTTTTACCTAATAAGTACATATAGTTTTAAAGTTAAAGTTTAAAAGTTTTGAGAGAAAACATGTACATATACATTTTTAACCCCCTATGCTTTTTAAGGAAAGCATTTTTGACAGAAATACAGAAATACAGCTCTGTCACATCGTGAAGTTACTGAGGTGGACCACCTGTAGATTGCATTCGCTCTGCGAAATACTTGGTCATGTGTTACAGCTCGACTGATAACGCAAAAGTGGAATTCGTCGTGTTCCTGTATTTCATTTTAGGTACCTACTTAATTTGAATAAATACTCTTAAAAGAAGGTATTTCTGCTTGAAGATACTTGGAGACTTTAACGCTCGTCTAACACACGAACCCCATATAATTTTACATGGAGACTTCAACGTCCGATTAGAACACGAACTCTTAAAAACTCATCCTACACTTCATTTATGAATATTTTATAATGGCCCATGTTTTGTTACGAACGTACGCCTTCATTTAACAAAAAATTAAACACCTAAATCTAGATAATGACCTCGTTGAATACTACTCCAGTAAGAGCACAAGTATTACGTAAAATTTCTTTTCACTTTTATTATATACTTAAGTCCTTTTCATAAAAATATTTAGTCGAGATTAACATAATGGATGGCAGAAATTTTAGATTACTTGCATCGTAATTGTATACAATGAGCAAAAGCGTCCACGATTGCTGAATAACCTCGTTGCTTATTGTTACGTATTCTACTTGGAAGTGTCAAGGACATCGGCTAACATTTCTCTAATGCTTGTCTTGTACAACTGCAGTGTTGACAATAGATGCAAATTTATTAATGCATAATAATACATACAGCAGTCTAGATCTGTAAAATTAGTGTGCCCTAATGATGCATTTTGTATCCGGTTCAACCCACAAGGAACTAACTTACCTTTACGTGACATGCAGAATTTTCAAGTGCAGTTGTGGATTATGGATCACTGGAGCTTTAGAAAAAGAAATGTGTAAAAATCTATCCACAATGAATACAACTGGGGTCAACATGATTCAAATATACAGGGTGTCCAGGTTGTACCTAATTAAGCTCACCATGGAAATCTTGGAAATCCTTAGAGATATAGATTAAATGGGATAAAACTTTTGCTATGCTGGTGAACCTTCCCACGCATGGTTTTAAACTTTAAAAAATGCATAGCTGTTTAGATAGGTAATAAAAAATTTAAATAATTTGTCTGTTGTAAATTCAGTTATGGTTTGTTCAAATCTCTTTTAGTACTTAAATAAAAGAAGGTTCTGCTTGGATGTTTAACATTGTCAACGAAATGAGAGTTTTAATTTTTTTGCAGAACTGTAGTCTTTTCTTATTGCAACCATTATTCTTTCTACCTTTCTGGTACTTATGTGCTGTTATAACTGTGCTTTAATTTTTAAAATCGATTTCCAAATAAAGAAGTTAAAGATAAGAATGTTCGGTTGGTGCAACAGGTAAATTAACTTAATTTTTTGTATAAGATACATGTAATTGTACCAATAAAGTCGCTTATTATTATTATTATTACTTCCAATCATAGTGGCCATGAAAACTCTGACTTCATTAATAATGTCACAGATCTGTGTTCAGAAACTTTTTGATGTAAGCATTTCAAATTTCAAGGCACTTGAACGAACAATAACTGAGTTATTTTCGAGATAAGAAATGCGGGGTAATAACTTGTAAAATCTTTGTTACATTGGCGGCATTTTAATTTTTTTCGAAGTACAAAATGCAAATTATACAGAACAGAGAAAATTGCAGTGAAATTTTGACAATCACATTATACTATCAGTATATTTTTGTACTATATTCCATCAGCGAAAGAAAGAAAACTTAATGTTGGAAGAAAAGATATGTTATGCTAAATAATTTACCACCACCCTTAACGAGAAACAAAGATGATAGTACTAAGAGCAGGAGCAAGTAGGATAGTCAATAAAGTGATTTGGTTGCCTTAAGCGTTGCTGTTGCAATTATAGACAAAGTTTATAAAGGCCGGTAAAAGAATCTCCTTACTTGATTAAAATGATCATAAGCCATAACCACTGAACAGACATAATTCTATTATTAAAATACTTACATATCGAAACACAGGACGCCCTTATTCGCGGATCATCTTCCGGCTAATCTTAACAGAAATTTCTATATTTGTATAGGTAAATATGAATGCATATAAATCTAATAATGTAATTTTCATAAATCTAATCTTTCTGATTTCTTAATTATGTACTTTATTGGGTCGAGAAGTCGCAACAGATTCACTTTCGTATTCAGAACTTCCAGTTCCGGTTGTGTTTCCGGTTCTGCATAATTGCTTAAATTTCAAGGAACATACCTAGCAACCAACGTTTCCTGATGTACATCACGTTTCCAGATTTTGTTTGTGTCATATGAACATACCTACATCAAATAATGCTTACGTCTTAAACGTTCCTGAACGATGCCTCTGATCTAGGTTACCTTATTTACTGATCTGTAGTCTTACATTTTCAATTTCTCTTTTGGGGAATTCTATTTCTCTACTTTTACTTTTACTTACTTTGCACCTTTTATTTTTATTTTATTTTTAACATTTTCTATATCCATCTTCTCATTTAATATAAGTACCAAAGTTTGATTTTAAGTTGAGTTTCCTCTTTTATAGCTTTAAAATCTAATGGAAGGTTATTGTTGATTTCGCTTTCAATTCAGTTCAAATAATTATCAACAGCAGTATCATCCAAAGTTTCAGATGCTGTTTGCGATCTGTAATCGGGATAATCAATTATCTGACGATTTAACATATTCGATGTCAAACTGAAATTTATTTATTCGTAGCCATCCATGGTATTTTTATACCCCTCTCTTTCTCTTAGGTTCAGAGATAGATGCTAGTGGTTCATGGTCACATTCCAATTTAAACGTTCTTCCATACAGATATTGACAGATCTGTTTTATTCCAGACAATAATAAATTATAACATAACATAACATAACATAATATAATATGTATAATATTATATTACCGTGTGACAAACTTCCATGTGTACATGGGGAAATAACATGGGCAATTACATTTTTGGGGATTCCTGCTCCCCATGTGTAGTTACAGTGGTGGTAAAGGTAGCAATCGAAAGACTATTTTTTTCTGCGTATGAGGATATCAAAAACTCTGCAATTTTTCTATTTATTAAAGCATTAAAAGCAAAAATTACACTAATAATTTTCAAATTAAAACACGGGATATTCATCAGATTACCTATGACAATTTAATTTATTCTAATCAAAGACTCCCTTGATTCTAATTTCTAATTCGTCTGAACTGTCAACATTATTTATCGACAATTTAAAATTTGGGTTTCAAAATGAACAAAAATATTTATTCAGTCGAAGAAAAGGTTTTCTTTGTGAAAACATTTTACGGCGGCAATAGTCTGCGGGTAGTTCGTCACTTATTTTCTGTAAAATTCAATAACAGTCCTATTCTTTCGGTAACAATAATAAAAAATTTAGTTAAGAAATTTGAAGATACTGGGTATCTTTCATTGAAAGAAGGTAATTTTTGCTAATAAATTTACTTGGTTTTTATTTAAATAATTCTGATTATTATTATTATTACCTAGTTGCTAATTCCTTATTGTTCGCTAACTTAAATTTTACTGGGATTATGAGAAACTTAACAAGTGATAACGTGGAGTGAAACAAAACTAAGATTAATCTTATAATTTATTTTTTTAGTCGTTCCAAGAAATCTAAATGTTGAGGTAGAGGAAATGGAAATAGGCCTGATAACTGCTAGTCCAACATCTAGTTTAAGGTCTATTGCCCTAAAATGTAATGTTTCAAGAGAAACTGTCCGTAACATATTAAAAAAAAAAATATCATTCCTTTAAATTCCAATGTCACCAAGAGTTACTTCCTTTTGACAAAGAATCAAGGCAAACTTTCTGTGAAGAAATGCAAGAACGGGCTAATCGGGATCGCAGCTTCCTCTCATCAATTTGTTTTACCGATGAGTGTACCTTCACTTTAAATCAAGAGCCAAATTCACAAAACGTTAGGCATTGGGCCCAGGAAAATCCCAGAATAAATCTAGCCACTACAACGCAATACTCTCAAAAAATCAATATTTGGGCAGGCATTTTTAATAATCGCATTATAGAACCATTTGAAATACAGGGAAATTTAAATTCAGAAGCTTATTTAGATCTTTTAATTAACCATATTGGCCCTGCATTAGAAGAAGTTGCACATGTGAATAGGGAGGTCTGATTTCAAAATGACGGATGCCCAGCACATTTTGGAGCACAAGTGAGGGAATTATTAAATGAAATGTTTCCAGAGAGCTGGATTGGTCGAGGTGGTGCTATAAACTGGCCAGCTAGATCTCCCGATTTGGCACCGTGTGACTTTTCTTGTGGGGTCATTTAAAAAATAAGATTTATAAAACTCGTCACCCAAATATTGATTCTTTAAGGAATGCTATTTTTGCGGAATGCAACTTAATAAACGATCGGCAACTTGCGAATGTGAGAAATTCTTTCTATAATAGGCTGGGATACTGTCTGATACAGAATGGGGGTTTATTTGAATATTTGTTATAGTTATTTTTCTTTTTTTATGTTACTTTAATTTCATTGTATATTAATAAGTTTTTGTCCTTACCTAGATATGAAATAAATAAGTATTAAATTGCCAGATTACAAAATTCATTAGAGCAAAATAAACAAATGTTGCCGCTTGTTAAATTTTTCATAATTGCAGTAAAATTAAAGTAATTTAATTTTTATTATTTAATTTTACTGCTTTAACATTTTCCCAAAAACTTTTTAATAGGTTAGACGACACCTACAATTTACCCTAAAATATGGACCAGCATTCACCAGCGAAACATCCACACCAGTAATCAATTAATTGTCAACTATAGGTAATGACAATAATAATGTGAATGAGAATTATCTAAATAAAAAAACAAGTTTATGTATTAGTAAAAATTAACTTCTTTCGATGAAAGATTCCCAGCCTTCAAATTTCTTACTAAATAGGACCGTTATTGAATTTTACAGAAAATAAGGCACGGACTACGAGCAAACTATTGCCGCCGTAAAATATTTTCACAATGAAAACCTTTTCTTGAACTGAATAGATATTTTTGTTTGTTTTTAAATGTTGAAAGTTCAGGAAATAAAAGGCGTCCGTGATTATGTTATTATTATTGTTATTATTGTTATTATTATTATTATTATTATTAGAATAAATTAAGATGTCATGGATAATCTGATAAATTTCTGTGTTTTAGTTATAAAATTATTAATGTAATTTTTGCTTTTAATGCTTTAATAAATTTGAAAGTTGTAGAGTTTTTGATATCCTCATACGCAGAAAAAAATAATCTTTCGATTGCTACCTTTACCACCACTGTAACTACACATGGGGAGCAGGAATCCCCAAAAATGTAATTGCCCATGTTATTTCCCCATGTACACATGGAAGTTTGTCACACGGTATAACGCAGTAAAATACAATACAATATAATATGGGCGCGTTTGTTAAAGAACTCTTTGGACTCATTTGTCCAATTCCAAATCGCCCACTTCCTTAGTAACGAATATAATGGATAAAGATGTGTATGTTCAACGAATTTTTAATAGCAATATCTTCGCAGGAATTCGAACCTTCTTCTTCAATTATGTGCCTCAAATATTTAACAGATTTTTTTAAGAAAGAGCACTTTTCCCCTGTAAAGGTCAAGCCTGATTCCTGAAATAATTTTAATACTGCTTTTACTTAAATTAGAAAAATGCTCCTGTCTAGTCGATCCGGTTACGATGATGTCATCCAAGAACCGCTACATGATGTAAGCCTTGCATAATTTTTTGATACTTAGCTGGACTACATGCCATGCCAAACTTTAAACGAGAATATTGAAAAATTTCTTTATAGCAGTAAGTTTTTTGAATTCATCGTCTAATTCTATTTTCATATAAGCTTGATTTAATTCTAAGGCAGTAAATTCCTGTATTATTGAAATACATCCTCTACCCGTTGTAGTGGGTATTGAGCCACTTCTATAATGGGGTTATTTTATATTTTATTTTATTTTATAGTCAGCACAAATTCTTATGCTACCATTCTTCTTTACTACAGGGACTATGGGGGTTGCCTGTTCTGAATAATTGACAGGTTCCAATATTTTTTCAGATATCAACCGATCAATCTCCTTTGCTACATTTTCTTTAATACAAAAAGGTTTTGGTCTTGGTTTTATGAATATACGTTTGACTTTTCTGTTACAACACGGGGAAAACTACTTAAAATTTTATATACTTCCTGACTTTCATTGTTTTCTTTTAAGCTGTGTAACCTACTTAAAGTAATATTGAACTCTTTTAACCAATTCCTTCCTATTAATGATCTTCCTAAACTATTACATATAAGTCCTACATATAAGTCCTCTTTAAATTATTAACAGCCCTTTGTGCCAATCTTCTCCATCGTATAACTAAAAAAGATTAGCTTCAAAATATTGGTTACAAACAATTTCAGATGATCATGATGATGATGTCCACCTTCTAAACTCATATCATTAATATTGGATCTTCATTTATTTGAGCTTCTATGATCTTCAATATCGTTTCTTTAACTCCTTCAAGGTAATTATTGCTCGATCTATCACTCTAAATCTAAATTAGTGATATCATTGAGTTTTGTTTGGTACTGCGACATGAGAAATAATCAAAAGAATTTTAAACATATCTTTAAATGATACCTGTCCACTGTGCATTGTTAATGGGACATAACAAAATATTATTAATATCCAAGTAAACATGGATACCTTCATTACAACTGTGAAATGCTTGTATGACGTATACATACGTACATTTGTGCAGTTAGAATAGAGTCCTTGAAGTAACGCTACTAGGCATGTATTTAAATTAGAGGTAGCACTCAAAACATGTTATAATTTTATAAAAAGCAAACTGAAAGTTGGACAGTGATTTAATTTAATTTTTACAAAGTAAATAGTGGCACAAACTGACATTACGATTCCATATTGCAATACATGACAATTTTTCTTCTACGTAGATTAAAGCTTATTATGTGCTTACTTTTAATTCTAAAGTGCCAAATTTAACAATTAATAAAAAGTGTTATTTTAATATACTTAATACGTTGACTGTCACACTTCACTTAGTAACAGATAAGTATCAATTAAAATAAAACGAAATTGAAATTAATATTATAATGTAGGTATGTGGTGTAAGTGTAGTATACCATACAGCAGAGAATGAAAGTGCTGATAATTAATTTTAAATTAAATTCTGATAATTAAGAATACCTATCTGTTAATGGAGGAATGTGTCAGGATTAACCGTCAGAAATTTGTTATGTGTAGTAAAGAACTGTTTCCTTCTAAGCTACAATTTTCAACGTCTAATCAAGGGCTTGGCCTATCATTTCAGTGAGCAGGTATTCGCACGTCACGTCATCTTCACCTGAAAAATTAATACTTATCTAATAATTGCAACAACTACTATTGTTGAAGTACACATGTATATAAAGCTTAATGACCTGTTGAAATGAAAAAATGATTTTTTTTTGGAATAAGTAAGTTGCAAAATTTGCAAAATGTATATAAAATCAAAAAGTACCTAATTTTATCCCATTGTGGAACTTCACTTCCAGTTTGTTTTTCCTTTTAGGAGAAATATTTCGTATCAATATCTTCGTATGAATTGTTTATTCTTCTCCCTGTCGACGTAGCTGGCACATTTCTCTTCTTAATTTTACAAATTACGTCCTCAAATAATGTTACGTACATAATCTATTTTCTCGAAAATATTCGCAGACTGCAAGTTTTCTCTATTTTCTGGTAGACGGTGTTCACAATAAATTTAAAGGGTAATTTATTCTCTAGACAGCAACCGATTTGTGTACTCCAAGAAGGTAACTGAGTACAAATAATTATTATATCCTATCCTGAGCTAACCTACGCATTTCCCTAAAAGTAGAACATCATGCATCTCCAACTATTTGAGAGCAGTAGTCTAATCTGGGCCTACCCCTACCTCTTTTTATTCCTACCTCTGACTCTAGTATGTCACGAACTCTTCCCTCGTGTCTCAGAAGGTGTCCTACCATCGTATCTTTCCTATTTATTGCGTCTGTAGCACCGCATTTCAAACAGTTCCATTCTTTTTCGAGCCATACATACGACTTTTAGAGTCCTTTCCGAGTTTTTACATTAACCGTTCCCGAGAATAGCAGTTTTTCATTTTTTAAATGCAACTCGACCCTGCCCTATTCTGTGCTTTATATCTTTAGTGCTCCTACCATCTCGAGATATCTGACTTACCAAATAGCAGAAATCCGCAACTTCTTCGATCTTTGCATTTCCTATTTGTATATACATATACCTACATCATTTCACAAAATTCTGAGTAATTTCTTATCAACGTTTTTCAGCAAAATTACCAACATTTCAACAAGAAATACTACACTGCAGGACAAAAAAAAACGGACACTCTCAGAATTACTATTTTAGTGAATACAAAACAACGGACGGTTTGAACTAACTATATTCTTTTCATCTTAACAATAAATAAAAGACAAGAAACAAAATGATTCGTCAACAAAAACCTAACAAAAGTATTTTTTAGAGATCAACCTGTTACTTAAGAACTTGAAAAGACAAACAAAAAAAAATATTAAAAGGAAAAGCACACTAGTAGAACCAAATTAATAATGGGTGTTACCACCACGAACTCTTATTACTTCCCTTAAACGTTGTGGCATGCCCTAAATGAGGCTATCAATAGATTCTTGGGGTATTTGTTCACATTCTTCTTGAAGCGCCATTTAATGTTTCTGGTAGGGGTTGGCGACGACTAATCCTTTTCCCAAGCTGATCCCACAGATGTTCAATGGAATTCAGGTCTGGACTATTGGCTGACCATGGGAGACATCCAATACTCAATAATCCAATAATCACGGTACTCGGTAACAATTCTTGCTGTGTGTGTGTGGGAGTTGTCAACCATAAACACAAAATTGTCCGCTATAAATGGCATATATGGTGTAACATGGGGTTCCAGGCACTCAACAATGTATCGGTGTGCAGTCATTGTTCCATTCTAAATGAAAATCAATTCTGTGTGTGCCCTCAGAGATATTCCGGCCCACATCATTGAAACTGACCCTGGGAGATATGCAATATTGACTGTACCGCTCCCCTGGTCTTCGACACACCTTTTCACGTCCATCTGGTGACCTGACACTAAATCTTGACTCGTCCGAGAAGAGCACGTTCCTCCATTGATGTTCGTCCCAATTTACGTATTGCCGCGCAAATGCAAGTCATGCTCTGCGATGTTCTACGGTCTACAGGGGACCCGTAGCTGGCTTTCTTGAAGTCAAAACACATTCGTTTAGCCTTTTCCGAATTGTTCTGGCTGAAACTGCCACTCCTCGAACTTCGGCTAACCGTCCAGCAAGAATAGGTGATGGCAATGCTCGATCGGGCAGCGCAGCAACATGGAGAAAACGGACATCTTGATGGTTCGCAGTCCGTGGACGACCAGATCCGAACTTCTTTACAAACCCATGAACCCACGAAATCGCAAGAGTACATTTTGCACTGTGTTACGGGGTATATTCAGCACTTGAGCAATATACCGCACTCTTCGGCCATCGTGGCTTAAAGCAACAATTTGTGAACAGATTTCGGGGTGCATTGTATGGAAAATGTTAAAAGCCGACATTTACAAATGAAATTTCACCAAAAAACCAATAGAAAATAGAGAGCAGCCCAATAAGGTAAAAGATTTTGATGTTTCAATAAAGATGCACGAAGAGTCAAAATGCTGATTTGGCTGTTTAGGCTTACGAAAGGTACAATATTCAGCTAAAACTTTCTTTTTCTTCACTAGTAGGGCAATCGTTAATTATTTGCGTAAGTTAAGTAACATAAAAATATTGTAGGGCCTCAAAATAAAAATAAAAACATGTGCCCGGTTTTTTTTGTCCGGGAGTGTATTTCAAAGCTCAAGATTTATTTAATTGCATAAAATCATCAATTATTTGTTGAACGTCCTACATATTTATTATTGGGAATATATATTGGTTCTTGATCTACAATAAGAAAAACAGCAATTTCTTTCATTCTTCCATTTCAGTTCCTTCTGCAATCAACGTCTATTTGCTGTACTTCTTCATTATCTCCATAAAATTACATACATTATTAACTCTTATAATAATTTTTTAAACTATTTAATACAAACTTATTCATAACAAACTTTTCGTTGGCAGTTGCTATATTTTTTATTTTGCATTTTCTTCCGTCCAGCAAATGAAGTTATTAGTGCCACCTGTGGAAAAAAAATATTTGTCCACGACTATCTTACAACATACTCTTTATACTTGTGTTTCTTCAATCATAATTAGATACATTATTCACTGCAGTGATTAATGAATATTATTCACTAAACCAATAGGAACATCGCTTTGACCCTTTTTTACATTTATTTAGTAGGCCGCGATCGCGATGTGTTAGTTCAAATTGAAACGTCAAATCAGCATGGTTTGCTTTTAATTTGAAATGCATATTCTAAAAAAGAAGATATAATGAGTAGTGAGAGTGAAAACGAGATTTCTTTAACAGCACCAGCAATAAAAGAAGCTGCAGAACTTGCCTCATTAGATTCATTGCCCAAAAAACCAAGAAAATTATGCCTGAGAGCGTATGTATGAATCTTTCTTACACTGGAGAAGGGAAATGAAGGTAAGTTCTTTCTGGGAATCTGTTTCGATAGTCGTGGACAAAGTATAGTATACAACTCGTTATAATGATGCTATTATTACCTCGGATGATTACAAAACACGCTCGCTTCGCTCGCTCGTGTTGTAAACTTCATCCTCGGTAATAATAGCATTCATTATAAACTCGTGTATAATATACTATTACATGCCTACAGACTAATAGGTACAAATATAAATTAGAGTTTTACTGGAAAAAACTTCTAAACTTCCTTTACGACTCACATGTGGATGGAATTTTCGCTTTTCAGGGATATGGTTCAAAAGCAAACTTGACGATGAACTTTTCTGATATATTCTGCCTTCTTTTTGAGCTAGATGATCACAAAAGTACCTCTCAAACAAGAACGCAACTCAGACATCGGAAACGATAAAACCGCCATTACGAAATCTTACAACGATATCGTCCACTCCACAAAGATGGTTCAATTTTACACAATAATTACGTGTCGTGCCTTGCGATTGTAAACATAAAACTGAGCGACTGATCCTCATTTTACAATGCGTTACATACGTTCATAATTTTCAATTCTGAACGGTTCATATTTAGCACCGAAGTAGTTCAACACCCTGTAAGATATGCATTTCCTCAATTATATTTTTTACTGTGTACGAGGTGGGGCTGAATAGAGTTGGCAAATGGCAATATCTGGGAAACTATTCGTCCGGCAGCTTTCAGAGAAAATCTTTTTCATGAAATTGACCTCAAAAAATTTACATAATATACTCAGCCTTCAATTTATGCTGCTAGGGGGCCCAATTTTAAAAGAATATTGAAAGAAGGCATTTCCTTTGAAAATTTGAATGGACAGTCAGATGGTTCTTAGAGTTTTGAAAAAATTGCTTCAATACAATCTAATCTTCTTAAATTATTGTAAATTATTATTTAGGTAGGAAATTTTGATATTTTAGGTGTCCTAATATGTCTGTCGATAATGATAATAGTCACTTTTTGCGTTGTTTCTGAATTGCAAACGTGCCTTGGTCTGTTGTCTGGGTTCTACTGGAATTATGTTATTTATTTTCAATAAAAGAAACGTCTTCTGATGATGGAAAGAAATTTTCCGAAAATGCGTTAAAAGAAGTGACTATATGTTATACTTATTGGTAGCGCGCATAGTATTGATAAACTTCATTATGTACATAGACTACCAAAGAGTAAGAAGTGATTGTGTTAACAACTTATTGTAGTAATAATTATTGGGATTCAATATAATCTGTGTTTTAATGCTAGCCGTAATCGAATAACATTGAATTATAAAATAAAAAGAGCAGATACAGTCCGTCAAAAAATAATTTCATCGTCACATGCGCAAAAATTTTTAAGTGGGGTACATAAGGAGTATTTTGAACTAAATAAATCGACATATTGGAGGGTTTTATTGCAATATGAACTCTTACATTTGCAAATGATTTTAATTACTTACACCCTGTACAGTGTACGGCTCATTGATGTTGGTTCCATATTGGCTATGATATAGGTACATATCTGTTTGTGGTTTCGCCGGTTCTATCGAACTGTGAATTAAATAATTAACTAACCGAACACAAACAAAGTTAATGGATTATTTGACCGAGCAGAAAAACTGAATCGGCTTTTCAATTCTAACACAATAGCTCTTGCAAGTGCGCTGTCGTACTCACGATTCCAAATCAAAGCTTCTTGTGCCGTACACAAAAAACTTCGTTCGAAATTCGTCAAATCATTCGTCTTCTTACAAGCGGATTATCTTCGGTCAACAAACGACGAATTTAAAGAATGCGTCCTTATTGCATTCGCTGACCGCTGGAAGATTCCTGAAACTATGCTTCATTAACTTGGAATTTGTTTATGAACCTTGACCTTTTGCAGCTCGCTTAATGCCTATGTTATACACTTAATAATTGTTATATTGCACATAATTTAATTATCACCATCAACTTCATCGGTATCTTGATGAAGTGTGTGACTTTTATCGAACAATTGAATTAGCTATTTCTTACGGTGACATACACGTATGGCTTTTTGTTGATACTTTTCTCTGTACCTTTGACTTTTTGCAAATAAATTCTTTGGCCCGCTGTGCAAAACACATTATTATGCAAAATAATTTGAAATTTGTCGATAATAGTTGACAATGGTAAAAGAGAACATTCCAATAGCTCATGAGAAGTGTGTAACGTTTCATAAAAAGTGTGTGTATTATATAACGTTATTTCTGACAAAACTTCTAATTTTTGTGAATAGCTTTCTAATAGAAATTACTTAGTGTATTAATTCAATTACCAAATAGTAAGATTCTTAGGTTATCTGGTAATGAGAGTTGGAGGAAAAAAAGATTTGATCTACTTCGTTTTCGACATGTGTTGAAATATGACCACCTAACCTTACACCAAAAAATACCTAATTGAAAACATTTAACTTGAAGCAGAAGCACAAGAAATGCAGGAAATAATAAATTGTGCACAAATTTAAGCGTGCAATATTTACATCCCCTCTAATAAATCCGTCAACCGAGATGCATATAGAGTTCATATGAATAGAAGGTAACCCTTCTGCAAAATCTTCTTCTTTTGGTTACGTGTGCGGTGGTAGCCCACATTAACGACGGTTTAGTTAGAAATTGTGCTCCAGATGGTATATGAAGGGTATTTCATTCTCTACATATACGAAACATTCCCAAACGTGCATCCGAAGCTCACGACTTAGTACACACTTTCCCCGCTAGAGATTTCAACCACGTGATCCACTGGAATCACGTGTATGGTGCGCTTTCATTTCAGTCCGGACATAACCTATACATATACACCGTAATATTCCAGTGTATCGTAGACGCCATTTAATCAAGCGCCCGTAATTTGCAACTTTCGGCTATCACATGACGGGTCTCTGTCATTTTCTAAACTTTCAGGACACTTACTTCCGCTTCACTTTCATCACAAAGGTTGCATAATTTCGATTCCATGCCCAATATTGGAACCAATACGGCCAGTAGCAGTGGCAATCCTTCATCATTATGGCATTACCTGCACAAATACCTTTTCGTAGCCAACAAGTACTTCCGACACAATGGCGATTGACACTTGTTCACAAAGACTACCATTTTATCAGTCTACGGCCACCATGATGGGAACACTTATCATTTATTTTTCAAAATCTCTATATCCACCGAGTCTCAAACACCACCAATAAAGAAACCACACAATAACCTACATAATTCACGCGTCATCCGACCAAGTAAATCGGGATCCAGTTTCATCACATTCTAAGCGTTTATTATGGAATGAGCAATATACTAGCTGACCAGCTGTGGAGTAAATACGTTGCAGTACTGCGAAATACGGAATTATCCATTGGTCGACAATGGCGATTGGAAGAAAGAAATAAAAAGGATCACTATCGGTACACAACCAGCTGATGTCCATCTTTCTAAACGTCCTTGGTACTGGCTAAGCATTTTTCAAGCCAGACAAACACAACGTCAGTATTATCTATCGATTGGACTATTAATTATTGTTCCACATTAGATAATTTGGGTACACTATTCAGTATTCATGTTTGTACTGCAGCATAAGCCCCTATTTGTCCATCGTAAATTATATTATTATAACGGATAGAGGAAATAAATTCAATACTGGTGTCCAATATCTCCTCTAATCAAAACTTATAGGTACAGAATATCTTCATCCTCTTCATGATCGCAACAGTTACAGTAAAGAAATAAATATTAGGTCCTAATACTTTTAATTAGCCTTTCGATGAGCAAAATTTATTTTGCAGAAGACTCACATTTTCTAGTTTAGTATTGACGAAAGAAGAATGGCTTAATGGCTAAAATTTGACAATTTGTAACAAACTTTCCCTCGTGCGTCCTGGGACCAAATTATTTCGGGTCGATCGAATTGTTGCATCTCGGTCGGTCGGATGGGAAACTTATTCGTCGAAGAAAGGCCGGGTTCTCTATTGCTCCATTTATATATCTAAATGTTATACGGAGAAATAATTAATAAACGCGGAAAACAAATAAATATGATTCTATTAATTTAACTATGTACATTCAATCAATGTGTAAAAACGGTATTATACAAAATATTTACAGAAAATTAAAATTGGGCTTCTTGCGGTAAAGTCTAATCGGTAATTATTCACGTGAGCGAATAGCAAACGAGTACTGGGTTTGGGACCAGCAAGCGATTCTCTCCGTGACGGTATTCTGGTAACCGCCGGTCGTCCCGTAGGATGATTTAAACTGTGTACTCGGTGTCTGGATTTACTTCGCCGCATGGATGTGCAATCCAGACGGAGTATAGTTCGGGAATATTCATCACAGCCGCTCACTACGATCCTTTAATAGGATGGCCATTAATTTCTACGTAAGCAGTTGTATAATCGCTCTGAAACTCAACCGGACGGGATGTTCAATCGCTCACTGCATCGGATGAAAGGAGATGTGCTATTCGCACCACACTAAATTCATTCAACTTGTGCGAGTTCTTGGGTACACCCACGACACCCGTAGAATTTCAGACCAGCCTATTATACTTCTACAACGGACCAATTAACGTGTATTTAATTATTGATAGCCTCACAGCAACAATAATTAAATACCTGCACTTACTTATTGTACAACAGTAAATCACACCACGCAGCGCAAGACAGGTAGTCAGATACTCTCAATAGTTCAGAAAGTTCATGTCTGGTATCAGAATGCTTCTAACCCCCCTGTTCTTCGGTTGACATGGGGTTTTATTATTTCTTCCGTCATCCTTCGTGAACGACCGTTCGTAGACTCGGCTCCTCCCATCTGTCAGCGCGCGTTCTTTGTACCCTCTATCAGCTTTCCTTCGGTTCATTGACGCGCGTGACGTATTTCCATACGCTTCCTTTTTCCTAGGCGCCGCGATCTTTTATTTGATTCAGCCGAACAAAATAATTAACGAGTAATATAAGTTTTTTTGATCCATATGGCTTTTAATTATGTTTTGTTACAATTTCAAATTTAAGTTAACCGGACATTTAAAGATAAGTATTGCGAGAAAAGTGAAAATCGCTGAAATACTTAATATGGTATGTTTGTGACTTTCAATTTCTTTTTATCTTACATAGTCACAAAATTAGTCGAAAATTTTCCTGATAATCACCTATTCCTTCAATATTTTAGAAAGGCATTTTTTAGTTTAAATTTGAAATTATTATCAAATTTGCCCTTACAATATTGCTCAATTTGGCCCACAGAGGAAGGTATTCGATAAGTGGGTATTGTACGTTGTGACATGTGGTGCAGAAACTCTCTCATTAACCGACATTCCTGTACGAAAACATAACATTGCCCAAAGAAGAATGGAGCTATCATGATCGGGGATCATATTGGGAACTACGTCGCAGGATGAGAGGGGCGGGCGTTGTCGATCGCGTATCTAGGTTGAAATGGAACTGGGTCGGCTACATTGCCCTCATGAGTGTTAGAAGATAAACCAAGAGGCTGGTGAAATGGAGACCGCAGACCATGCACCGACAAACGCAGTAAACCACCTACATGTCCGACAGATGATCTTAAGAGAGTCGCTCGCAATTGGATACATGCAAGTTAGGACATAAGGAACTGCACAGCTTTTTAGCAGTGGACGCTGTCAGCTAGTTGATGATGATGATCCTATCTTCCATCTTCAATACTAAGAAAGTTACTTATACACAGAGATAAAACTGGGCACCTATAGGTAAGTGCACTGACGTCACTGCAGCGTTTTTCAAAATAAACATTGCGTTTTAATTCTGATTTGCTAACTGATGAATCACGTCTAACAATTCTGGAATAAATTGATATTCCATTATCTTTTATTCCATTTCGAAACGTAATTATTTATGTGCACATTACAACTGCAAGTAATAAAAGCGAATGTAATATATCTAATAACACCAGCAAAGTAATTGCAGGTATGCAACGTACTTCAATACGCTATAACAATAATAATTAAAAGTTTCACCGTATCTTTAAATTATTAAACCTGAGTGTGTATACGAGTACAGCTGTGACGCGATCTTGACAGTAAACTTATATTCTAAATTCTTTGGGTGTCAAGGTACATTAAGTGATACATTAATACATGTTGCATTTAAAATATAATCATAATAGATGTTAGATGTTAGATTATGCATCATTAGTTAAACTTGTCCTAATGGCGGCGTGATTCGAATACTAAATTGACTAATTCATCTAGTTAAGTATGCTTGAATGCCTTGTGAATTGTATTACGATTGATTGATCTGTCTTCCTTGAGGAGGAAGGAAGAAAGATTTAAATAATTAGCAGAAGCTAGTTTTTAAGAAAAATATAAATTTAATTTTGTTTTATTATTTCTGCCAATATAAGGGTTCATTTATACACTTCAGTTTAAACTATTTAAAGGGAATGTTTCTTGTTGATGTTTCTTGTTGAAATGCAAAAGTGGAACCCAAAGTGAGATCATGTAGTTGATTCAACATTGTTTTCTACACTGAATAGTATAATGTTCATTTAGCCAAAAATATTTAAATGAACACTGCACAGTTTCCTGATGCAGAAATCAATCCCTATAGAGTTTGTTGACGTCATATCTTTTGACTTTACTTCTCTGGGTCGACTCCGCTCAAGAAACTGACTACCTCGGAAAAATAGGCTGCTTGGGATGCATTGCTTGCCACATTACCCTGTGAAATACCCAATAATAGCAATAATAATAATAATATCGTTAATATTGTCCAACAGGAAACAAATAACAGTACAAAAACAGAATCAAAAAAACAACCAGTTGAGTTACAAACAAAAAAATAGCAATTCAGTAAGTGTACATATGCAACAAATAACGGTACAGATCAGAATTCGGATTAACTATATTTCCAAGGGACACAAAATTAGTGTCACATCTAGAACACAATAATTTATAATTATCACTCCTGATACTGACTGACGGTACCTCAAGTGCCATTGTTCTGAAACGCACAGGACGAAATGTACAGCTGTTATAGACTATACCATCAAATATCAATAGTAGATATAATTTATTATATTCTACAATGGAATAGTTTTCTTTGTGATTGGACTGGCAGTACTCTGCCTTTGGATATATTAATATGCAATCCACTTTGGGCATGACACTCAGAAAAGTTATTTAACTGAGTTTCCAGATATTTGCTCTAAACTTTTATGTTAATAATCGTGAATATTTTTAAATCATCTGCCAACAGTAATTTGTGACACCTAATAGTGTTTGCAACATCGTTTAGGTAAAAAAATCAGTAATAACGCGGGTCCCAGGTTGGAACCCTGTGGGACACCAGATTAAGCAGTAAAGTACTATATTGCTCAATCCGAATCTACCCAATTCTTCTAAACCCCAGCAAAAGTGGCACATCGGTAACTATTAAGGAGACGGAAATATTTGACTTCATGTAAAGATCTAAAATCATGCAGCCACGAGAGTGGGATTATGTGGAACACTTAGACCGGACTGAAATTGCAGATGGAATGGGTGAGGCATATATAGGAGACCTTGGCCAGTGCGAACATCTAGAGCTCGACATGATGTGAAGAAAGTGGCAAGACAGAAAGAGGTGAAGAGAACTAAGAGAAGCAGATGGTCAATACTATGGGCGCTAAATATCTGAAAGAAGAAGAAAAGAAGAAGAAGCTTGAAAGTGACCTGCTTATGTTCGATTCATTCGATGAAATATATTTGAAAAATCAACCGCAGATAACACTGCCATTTCCATTAATTTGGATGGAGGTATTGACTTAAATATATTTTATTAAAATACTTGATACGACGTCCACGATTTGTTAGTTTAACACTCGATTTAACAGGACGCTTAATTTTATGAAAATATTAGGTACTCGAACAGGTCTGCGACCGCTAATTCTTCTCTAGGCCGTAGGATATGTTAGATAAAAATCAAGTCAATATAGAGATTATAACAATACTTACAAATCTAATCTTACCGACAGGTGCACAAAGGACTTTTACCTATAAAACACATTGATTCTCTATAAAATGTGAATACCATTGTAGTAACTATACAGCGTTGACCAGTGAAGGTTAAATCTTGCTAATTGGTTCACATCCTAAGACGAATACTAGGTGTAACAATTTGACAGCCTCGTAAGATAGGGTGCGTCATGTATGGAAGCTGCACTATTCCATTTCTATCCGCAACCCTTCCAATGACTAATTTAATAAAAATGTATTGTAATCGTAGGAAGTGGATGTATTAACAACGTGGAGTGACGTTTTCAAAATGCCACCTTGAGAAAGACAGTATTCATTTATAACCGTTAAAATTAAGTTATCAAAGACAACAATAAATGACGCCAAACATCTCCAAAATAAACGCGGAAATCTGTAACAGTTTTTCAATTCCGGAGGTCGAACACCACGCCCTATTCAAATGTTCCATTTTGTCTCGCTGATGTTGAAGTAATGTACCTGACATGTAGACATAATGTTGTT
This sequence comes from Xestobium rufovillosum, assembly GCA_963966045.1. Classification (NCBI taxonomy): domain Eukaryota; kingdom Metazoa; phylum Arthropoda; class Insecta; order Coleoptera; family Ptinidae; genus Xestobium; species Xestobium rufovillosum. Next base: position 20,846,424 of record OZ014496.1, read on the forward strand.
TAATTCATGCTTCTACCTTGAAATAAATGATTATTATCTTGAGTGATAAGGGAAAAGTTTTGCCTTATTAGGTGTTATATATGTGGTTGCCAATATTCCCACGTGGGTAGCGGATATTGAAAATTTTCAGTATGCCCGTAAAGCTCTTCTCTAAGAAAAAAACTTCAGTTTGTGTTATAGGGTATAATAGAGTATTGCATCTAGTTGGTCTGGTTGTTGGGAGAATACCATGATACCCTTAACTCTGAGTTTAAAAGGGTTTTCTCGAACTGTTGCAAAAGCAAACAAAAAAGAATACTCGAAACAAAAATAAATGCTGTAGATGTAGATCCTATAACTATGTAAGAACTTGAAATATTTACTAAATTGCATGTTTCCTTACAATTAAATAACAACATTCACGTATTATCAGAAAGTCCCTTCACCGGTAGATCCAGGGCAATTCCAGTCCAGTTTTCGAAAATATCTATGTCTAACCTGTTATACTTGAGACGGCAGAATTATAGAAGTAGTCTTGTTGGAAAATATTTGATACACATCTTGGGTCTTGGCGGTGCGGCGGTGCGGCGGTCTGCGTTTGGCGGCCAGCGTTAAAATCTCATAAAGGATAGTCAATGATGTATGAAGGAACGGGTATTAATTAGCTAGCAAACTGCTTATTTTAAACCCATTTTCGAATTGCACAGAACTGATCTGATGGATTAATTCCATACACTAAGAGGCAATAGCTTGCTTGGGTGTCTGCCCATCCGTTCGCCCGTGTAGCTTATAATTTGAGATGGGAAGTCACGCGCGATATTAGTTTCTTGATAGCGCTGGTGGGCGGCGGCGTGGAGTAAAAACTGTCGAAGGAAAACTTGGTCAAATTTGTTGAAAATTAGTATCTATACTTGAGCCGCCGAACAGACGGAGTGATCACCCTGAAAGAATGTGCTCTAGGCGGGACCACTATCAATTTAGGACAACCGAACCGCAGTGATGCGCTTTCTTTAGACCCAACGAAGTCGCATCACTCCAATTCGGTCGTCATAAATTACTATTGGTCCCGCTAGAGCACGTTCTTGAAGGGTGATCACTCCGTCTGTTCTGCGGCCCAAGTATAGGATAATTAGAACATGTTTAATGCAAAAACCCCAATGCTAATATCGTTTACATAACTTAATAAAGCTTAAACTAATAGCAGGAAAAGGTACCTACTGTACTTGCAATTTACAGAATCTACAAAATAAAATTTACGTTTTGGCTTGCATATGGGAAATTTCTTAGTAACTCTGATAGCTGAAAACATATATACTGGTAATACAATCTATGTATATATAACACACAAACTGAAGTATCTCCTTAATTTATGCTCAAGATCAATTAAATATGAAGGATATACCGATGGAAAGCATCGTTCCAAAAATACCTGCCATCTAAAATTCCAATAATGTAAATTTGTCAAATACCAGCCATTAACTACCAGACACGATGCTACCGCATGTTGAACGAGTTATTATTCCAAGTAAAGATTGATCGTTCCTGCCGCACCGGAAGGTGTTGGCATCAAGGTCGCCGACTCATGTGCGTTTTACTCTACTTACATCAGAGACTGCGGTGGCGGAATCCGCCACTCCCCGTAGATATAATTTCACGACATTTGTTTCTTAATTCGTAGTATTGCGGCAGCGCCACCTACGAACAAGATGACCGTTGACCATTTCAGATGAACTAAATGGTAATGTCAGGGTCTTTTTCGCTGCGGGGTATTTCTGTTGCTTGCGGTAATTAGCACGTAAGTGTCAGGATCCCGCGGGCGTTTTAATAATTTTGGTATTGTTGATTATGGGCTTATTGTGGCATTCTCCGCTGGGGAAAACCAGTTGCAAGAAAGAATTCGCCTGAATAAGCAATTTTAGCGCATAGATACAATATTTTTTTGTTTTAATGGCTTTGAACATCTCCACAAATAAAAGAAGGAACATCTCAATTAACTGTAATTAGATTCTGTAGAAGTCTTTCAACAAGTGTTTTTGTAGCAATTATGGAATGGGTTTTATGCATATGAAAGAGGTATTTGTTTATGGGAGAGCACTCCGATAACAGACGTTCTCAAATCTTGGGGGCCTGTTCCAGACCAGGATCAACATTCTTGTAGATTTTAGTGTTAAGCAGATGAAAGAAATAATGCTTTTCAATAGTTTACAGAAGGGATTCAATTAATTGAGTTTTCAAAGAAACAACATTAATGGTAGCAAAAGTCTAAAAATCTGAAATCCTGTGGTTAAGTTGAAGATTTTGTGCGTTCATTGAAGAAAGGAATGGAGAACACCAGAAACCGCTTTACCTATTAAATTTGCAAGCGTCAAAGATCGATTATGGGACAAGCTAGACGTGCTAGATGTGCTTTCGTGGGTTTTCTTGCAAAGAGAGCGAGAATATGAACTATGTCGACTTTGATGATAACATGAACAAGCAAATTGAAAGTAAAATTGTTTCTATTTTTCCTATACCATTGTAGTTTCGAATCATTTTCTGATTTTAGCAACGCCCCCCTTTCCCCAAACTGTTTTAAGGGTAGCGTTGGTAATTTTTTCCAATTTGTGTCCCTCTTTGTACGATCCATTGTCAAGATCGTCAATGTAAAACTATTACGTAGCTTCAAATTCTCCCCTTCCACATCCACAAATTTCTTGTTCCAAGTACAGGGACTGAGTTTAACTCTCTCCAAATTGAAAGATAAATAACTTTAGTTACAATATGTCTTGAAACTATAAGGAAAAAACCAATAAGTTTCGTAACCATTTTAATTGTAGTTGTGAGAAGGTGATGGCTTCTCAACTTTCCTCGGTCAATCGTCATGAACGTAACTCATTGCCGAGTTTCAAATTTTTATCCACCTCTCTTTTCCGTTTACGAATTTTACCTTCCAACCAAAAGTTGGGAGTGGACCATGATCTATATGAAAACTCACCTTACAAGCCACAATCAACTTTAGAAATGATTGAAAGGCGTTACACAAGGTTATCTGATCAAGTCGATTCCTTTTAGAAGACAGAACGCCTTCTATTCGTCAGAACAGAGCTAAATTCGGAGTTTAATGGGGCAAAAACCATAAGAGGGGATGAGGTGGAGATCCAAATTTCAAACTTCGATATTCTAGACGATGCAGCACATTAAAATTTAAAAATGCCCCCTGTACACAAAAGCCCTTAAAAACATTGTGGGAAAGTTCAGAATTATGATGTTTAAAGAACAAGAGGAACTTTTATCCAGATTTTTGAATTGTTTACAAGGTGGAAATCTTAAGGGCGGCTATTATAAATAAATATTGGATTCTGGGAACATAAAGATGGTTTCTACCTATCTTCAATTTTTGGCTAAATTTAGTGCCTTCGTGAAAGCCCAACGTGTCAAATGATACTACTTATGCATTATCCTGGTTAAGAAGAAGCGGTCCAATTTCGAAAAACTCTATCTAGAAAAGCTTTCAATTTGACCTTTGTTCTATTTTTTCTCCAAAAACACCAGAATATATTTTCATGCAAGTTCAGGTGGTTGCCACGAGGAACTACATGAAATATATAATCCGGGGTGCGAGTGTGATTAATGATAGATGGAGAAAATGTTTTCGCGTCTTCGAGACTATTCAGTACTGCATCGTGTACATTTCTCTAGTGTACTGAATACCTGGCGCCTCCACAATTGTGTAGGAAAAACTGTGCACCTAAAACTTGCGCAGCTCCACCATCTTACAAACAGCACCAGCCAGTATTTATAGGAGTTTGCATTCAAGAAATACTATTACTATTCAAACAAGAGCCGTAGGCAGGAGTTCAGTAAAAGAAATAATAAAGAACCATGGATTCGCATACCTAGTTCTCTTCCTAGTTCGGATATCTCTCCAGTGCTTCTAAATTCAGTAAATTTTTGATCCAAAATTATCTGCTTCTTCTTTCATATAGAGAATTTCTTTCCTAAAGGTTATAACCTTGACCAAAAATCAACAAACGTCAAGTTTTCATACTTGAGGTACTTCTGCAAGAACTACTTCACAACATCAACTTTACCTACTAAATTATTACTGACGTATGATAATGTTCTTGTAATATAGTAGGTACCAATAATATCTCCATATTCTTTAAAATTTTCCCGGACAACCTGTTTCCTAATTGGCCTAAAATGCAAACAATTACAATACCAATATTGACCAAGGCATTTATTAACACCTACTTATGTCTGCCCTAATTAACATCGCTTTAATTCACAATAAAAATCAGGTTATTTATGCAATTGAACGCCGTTATCTGCCCATAAATACCTATACATTCACACAAGCAGGCAACTTCCGCAGCCTGAACAACCAAATTGCGATCCACACAAAATAATTTCTTAACAATTAAACGAAAGTGCAATTGCCCAACAAAAAAATCGTTAAAATATTTTTGCGAAGGTCGTTGTAGGACTCATTGTATTTAATCCGAGTGCAACAAGCAAAAATGATAACTTTTACTTTGGCAGCATGAGTCTGGCATTGTGGGTAGGTGGATATTATTAAACAACTGTTATCGTCCTATTATGAAAGAGACGACATTCTCGAAGTAGGCTGCATAAATTGGATGTTTATGATTCAAACAAGGACTAATTAATTTATTGTGTTGCAAGAGGAAAGTGGAGACGCGCGGGATTGGAGGAAATATGCAAATAATTGAATTTAAATGACACTCGCTAACTGTCAACACCTATTTAAAGTTATTTGTAAGTTGTATTCACGCATTCTTTGCGTAAAACTAGAATTCCGTTATTTGTTCTCTGCAATAAGCAGATTGTTCAATTTGCTGATTGCACCAGGTTTCTTTCTAAATCGTGTTGTTAATCTAGCCATGTGTAGTATGTCCAATATGAAGATGGAAATTCGTGACGTTGATTTACCAGCAGTAGGCCAGGAAATTAAAGACAAGAAATCGAATGTCGGCAAGCTAATTATAAGAGCCCAATTTTTCCAATACCTCCTCCCCTCGCCCTTGTACTTCCTTTCCCTCTTGTGCCATACCGAACTTCACATTTGGAAACTTTTAGAAACTGCCTTGTAGCTTCAACAATGCATTTTTTGTTTGGCTCCGAGATGCACTTTAACTGGACACGAAGCACGTTGAAGGGCAGAAGACTGTCCGTGAAACGTGGTAACGTTAGACTAGCAGGACGACCCACAGAGTACGAACTTTTAATGGAACTAGTAAAACCGGAACTCCTCGATTTTGGCTACATTATTAAGGGCAAGCCTCATCGCTACATTCAAGTAGCGTATTATTGCACAAATCTGGTGTGAGAAGACGGATCTGACAGTTAATTTGTCAAATGAGACCGCCATAATATTCACCAGAAATTACAATTACGGCTCGAAACCCATTGCTCCAGAGAGCCCAACGAGCTCCAAAAAAGTCCTAAACATCAGAAAAGATTTCTGGAGCGAGTGTTTAATGTTCAAATAGACACAAATGGGGTATCTTATCTTTCTGGAGGGATCATCCTGATTCTGCACAAGACATTGTACCGGGTGTCCAAATAAGAAAGGATGCCGGCCATATATAAGGAACCGTTCATGGTGCAGCTAAGGGAAAGAAAAAATAATGATAAAAGTAGTTAAGAGAAATCGCTGGAAATTATTTTCAAGTTTCTGAATTTGCTACTAGAGGGCGTAATAGTCAATCGACAAAAAAACATGGTTTTCTCTAAAATATACCAAGATAAAGTAGATCAAAAATACGAATATTGCAATCTTGAATATATTTTGTATACTTTTGATTTACTAATTCTTGCTCTAGCTCATCAAATAGCAGCGGAGGGGGAAGGGGAGCATCTGATTGTAGAGATGCTTGTAACTTCGGTTTGATTTAACCGAATTTACCAAACTTAGTCTCGTTGAAAAGAGCTATCTTCCTTTAATCAGATAATTTTATAATTATTTAAGTCATTTTTGTTCTGCAGTGATCGCTAGAGGGCGTTGTTTGAAAGATCAGCAAACTTTTCAGATTTTCTTGGAAATTTTAAATGGAACGGTATAATAATTATAAATTAATTAGAAAGAGGACAAAATAAAGAGAAACAGTAAAAACCGCACATTGGTAGGTATCTTTTTTCTAACCGGTGATACGGACAAAAGAGTTTTAGGGGCGGGAGGACGGGTTAATACATGCCACCGAATATAAGAACCATTTTGAAAATATCATAATCATTAAAATTATATGTTGCTTCTTCGTGGCAGTTTTAAATGAGGAAATTGCCATTTTTTAAAGCAAAAACCTATGTTTTAGGTATTAAAATATACTCTTGTAAATTGTAATATTTATTATGAATTCTTAAGAAGATAACCACTCACGCCAAAAGACAGTGACACAGTGATTAAACTCAACACATATTTCGCTGACAAAGTCGGCGTCCTCAGGGGTGTGTTGTGTAACTGTCTTTTGGCGTGTGAGGTTAACTTATTAAGAATTCATAGTGAATTTACGCCAAAGTTACTGATCCAACCACTGTGTGCGCAATATATTTATAAAACAAGCTGGTGTTGAAACAAAAAGATTCAGCACAATGGCAAGTGTTTGATATCTACAAATTCTTAAATTTTCGGAAGATGGGAGACTTTCTCCAAATTATAGTAAAAGCTATTTGATCATATTTGTATAATTTTTATATTGGCATCAAAGCATACACAAGTTTACCACTGCTACACAATAATTGCAAATGTTGAACCGGGTGTTACCAACAATTTTTGCCCCCATCCTCCCAATCCTAACACTAATTTGATTATATCTCCGGTTAGAAAAAAGATATCAATGCGCGGTTTTCACTATTCCTCTCATCATTCTTTCTTCTTTTTAACTAGGTTATAATATTATTATATAATTCCATTTAAAATTTTCCAGAAATTTTGAAAAGTTTATCAGCCTTTCAAACAGCGCCCCCTAGCGAACACTAAACTAAAAGAACCTAGCTCATAAAGGCATATAATTAACCGAAGAAAGCTCTTTTCTACGAGACCAAGTTTGCCAAATTATGTTGAACCAAACCAAAGTTACAAGCATCTTCACAATCAATCGTTCCCCTTCCCCCTCCGCTGCTATTTGACGAGCTAGAGCAAGAGGTGGTAAACCAAAATTATACAAAATATATTCAAGATTGCAATATTCGTATTTCTGGTCTAGTTAATCTGGGTATATTTTAGAGAAAACCATGGTTTTTTTGTCGACTATGATTATTACGTTCTCTAGCATCAAACTTAGAAACTTGAAAATAATTTCCAGCGATTTCTCTTGGACACTTTTATTATTATTTTTTCTTTCCCATAGCCGTACCATGAACGGTTCCTTAGATATGGCCGGCATTATTTCTTATTTGGACACCCGGTACATACCGCAAGCGTAATTTTAATAAAAAAAGTACACATGCATATAAGGCAGGGCCTACTACAGTACAGGCCGGAACGCTCGAAACGGGAGTGGGGTTCGGAGGCACAAAAGCGCTCGATTATAATGCGGTTTGCAATGTTTCCAGGCATATATTCACATATTTTTCTAGAAGTATTAATATAATTTACTAATAATCTTCAGAATTTGTAACAAGTATACATGAATTGTTTATTTGCAATATTAGATAGGAAAAAAGCAATTCGGTACGAGTTACCTGCCTATAAAGCCTTTGATTATTCGCCAACGCTAATAGACAAAATATTACAAAATTACAAAAACAAGGAGAATAACGGAGAAAAACGATTTTACTATAAATAGTAAATAATAACAAACTTACAAATTCAATTTTAAGTAACACAAACATAAAACTCTGTAAATATAATGAAATAAAAAATATACATTCTAAATTTAACATACATGGTGAGTGTAAAAAATTAAGTTGGTGATAGAGGATGTCAAAATAAGAAGAAAAGTTTATGTGAGCACACACACGTCCTAAAGTTACTTCCAGCAAATATACATGATGTAGAAATTTCTCGAAAAAAAATGATGCTTTGTAAAATCTTCGAAGCCAGGAAAGCTATTGAATTGAAATTTTACGTGCGATTGTAGATTTCTGTTCTAAGAATTTTTGCTTTTTTACTGCAGCCCGTGGCGCCTCCGCAAGGAGGTGAGTTCGATCATTTCGCTTAAACAATGATACGGCAGTATTTTCTATTCTACCTCGCCCTGTTTCTACACATGAGGCTGAAATTTTTGAATTTTGCATTCATTTTGGAAACAAAAAGGTATCGTAAATTTTTCCTACAACTCTTAGGTTCCTAGTAGTCTGCATTTTTGATTAAACAGGTGATTGTTCTAAAACTACTTGCAACGCCATTACGTAGACATTAAAAAAACAAAAGTTTTTAGAACCAATAGATGTAGGATTATAGAGGACAATCACCACCAAAAATTTAATTCTATAGCTTTCGCAGTTAATGGAATATTTATACATATAGGTACATATTTATTAAAGATATTATTTTGTTCGAAATCTACCACCATATAACCTTGCTGGGAGTAAATGGACGGGAACGCATCTTCCGTCGGTTTCTGTATTTTTCTTTTGCAGACTAATTCTGACCCATCGTCGCGCCTCAATTTGTCTTCTGTTATTATGAAACGGTTTTCAAAATGTTTAATGCAGATAACACTGTCTTTATTTGGATTAAAAAATTAAAGTCTTTCCTGTTAATATTTCGGGCCCATGTAGCTAGTAATTGGGGTTCACGCAAGGGGAATCTAAACACACTACCTACAATATTCCCCAGGCTTGTAATTTGTTTTGCAATTCGGTATGCAGCATCTTCGTGGCATTGTGTGGGTTACAAGCATTGTCATGAAAATTACTTATAAACTACAGTTGACGAGATACCTATCAATAAATTAAGACAAAATAAAAAGGCGCGAGATACCTATTCACCAAAGTAAGTAAACGCGGGAGATGCCTCCGCGGATGACGTCACACGCTAAGCTCTGCCTTACGCTCCGGCCTGAACTGTAGTAAGCCATGTATAAGGCATCAAAGACATAAAGAGGGTATAGGTACACGGTACAGTCTTTTCCGCGTTGGCTCTTAATACAATCTTTGTAACGTGCTTGTATGCAAGTATGCGGTGGAGATGCATTATGAATGTTTCAATGCCAGTTTAGCCGGTATTTAGCTCTATAATTCAATGCCTGACATATCAAAAATCTATTTTAATTTTTAAATTTTAGTGTTTCTTTACTTCAGAACAATGAGGTTAGAACATTGAGGTTATGTAATGCGTTACAGTATGTTCTCATTTAAAAAATTAGTATAACGTTCCACTCTTTTGAACTTAGTTCTTCTGCTTTTCCCTTCCGAAATTCATAAATACCAGATGTTGAATGTTAACTACAGTCAGTTTTGAAATATTATTCTATGAAGTATTTGGGTTAATTCTCGATGGAAAACTTTTAACTTGAAAATAGGAAACTGCGAAGTAAATGGACAAAAGACATCTAACTAGTAGTTCGCATTTTCAGTTTTGTTCTACTTTAATAACTCAAACTGTTATCGATGCTGTTTTAGATAAAAGCTTTAAAATGTATTTCATTGTAGCAGAATATTTTATCTCTTAAATCAGCGAATGCAACATTTCCACAATAAGCTGGTATTCAAAAACCATTTCATAAATCCTTGAGATACCCAATTTATTGCACTCTCAAATGTCACAAAATAGAGTTCTTTGTATGAATTAAATTAATATAATTACCTGTGTGGCTACTCAATGAAACTTATGATTTGCCAATACACATATTACGTACTTGCGCATTGATTTATCGATTTGTGTACCATTAAATACGTAATAAAATATTTCATATAAGCTTTTTTTAGAAAACTGACAGTTAACTGTTACTGTCACACAAGTATTATCTAAGTGGCCGTTCCACGCGAAATACTCTGTATGTGGAAGAACTAGCAATTCCAGATGCCGGTTATTTAATACCTACGGTGTATAAAACAGTTACAACTATGGGGATATGAAAATGCGTATTAACCTTGAATTCGCAAATTAGATATTTCATGATTGATAGTATAAGTTATACCTGTTGATATTTAATGTTTAAAAATAATTCCCAACTGTTTGAGATTAAAGATAAGCCAGATAATGGGTTTTAAATAATATGTTGTTGGAGAATACGACTTCATTGCAAAGATTGAAATTAAAGTTTCTACTGAAACAGATTTGATTAAGACAAATTAATTTTATACATATTTGAACGTGAAGGTATGTGTCAGGTTATACTTTCTGCTTGTAATTAAGGTTCCTGGTTTCGATCGCAATGTTTCCTCTTTTACTGCATCTGTAGTTCTTCTCATTTTTATGTCGGTATAATTTTGGTATGTATTCTATTTCAAAATGTTCACCATTAAGATGAATTCAATTGCCAAAAACCTAGTGCTACTCAACAGAACCTCCTCAGTTAACTATATTTGGCGTCTTTTTATTCCTATTTCTGCCGCTAGTACGTCGCGAACTAACCCTTCCCGTCTCCTATTCTTTCTTTATCGTTTTCCATATTTGTCGTTTCCATAACTTTCTCTAATACCTGCCCTAACCTTCCACGGTATCCTCATCATGAGTCTGTTGAACAACATTAATTTCATATTTCAAATGTTTATATTTTTTTTTATTTTCGGGCCATACCAACATTTTAGGGGTGTATTTATTAATATCTCGATACACTAGCAGTCTTTAAAAACTGTTCCCATTTTATTCAAAGGTACTTATTTTTTGCTAGATGCTAATATACGGCTGTATTATCCGCAAGTTGAAGTATGTATATTCAGCGTTTGATTCTGCAAAGTAATTCCAGAGGTTATCCAATTTATAATCCTATCAATCGTCTATTTCGTGCATAACACGGTAACAACGACCATCCCTGTTTATTTCACTCCAAAATGTCTACTTCTCTACATTTCTATCCATTTTCTAAGATGAGTTTTTAGGAAAATGGGCAATTTTAATATGGGTATAGACTGGACTTTTTCATACCGGCGACTCAAAGGGTTAACCTGCTGAACCCTTTATTAAGGTAAATTGAGTTTCTGGTACTGGTGTAAAGAGAATTATTTTCTTTATTCAGTGAGCCACCATTTTTCGTGATGAGAAAAACTACTCAAAGTACTCGCGCAAACAATTCCCCCTTAACCTGCACGAGGTAGCGCGAACACACAAAAACATCTATTGATTCTGAAGTAACATGAAATTAAGAATGTATGCGTGGCAGTAATTTCATACATTAATTTATATTAACTTTCTTTTAATACATTAATTTGTTTAATATATTTTTCTCGAAATATTGTTATTTCCGGGTTATACTCGCCGTGAGTGAACATGCTTAATTAAAAGCTGAGCACGAAAAATGTGACGACACGCAACTGGGGCTCGAACCCAAGTGTCCCACTTTCCGGGTGGGCCTTCTGACTACTACCGCCGGCCGCATATCATTTCTCCTAAAGGCGTTTGATGCTGAGAGGCGCTAGACCCATTCTCCGTATCGCTTCAGCCGAAAGACGAATTCTGCCAGTGGGTTGGTATGAAATATTATAATCTCGAGCGCGGAAAGTGGGAAACTTGGGTTCGAGTCCCAGTTGCGTGCCGTCACATTTTTCGTCCAGTTTAAAATTTTTCACGTTTCTATGAGTGGAAGAATAGAAGAAGCCGAAAGGAGTAATTTAGGTAATCAAATCAAGAGGAAAATGAGAAATTGCAATTTTTGATTGTTGATTGTCCTAAACAAAGACATGTTGGAACTGGGCTACCTCCCAAAGATATTCAAAAAGGCTGTCATCATCCTGAAGATTGGAATGGACTATACCGAGGCTACCCATTACAGATCAATCTCCACGTTAACATGTTCCACGCAAACTGCTGAAAGGAATGGTCCTCGAACGAAATTGTACCTAGCTAGTTATGACATTTAGGTACGACTTGCATCGCCCGGGAGTTTTAGCGTTGGTAAAAATCGAAGGGGGTCGTCATTGATTTGAGTGAAGTTTATGATTTTGTGCTGACTTTTGGGTCCCGTTGAGAGAAAATTCCAGTAGGTAGCGCAAGCTGAATTACAGAAAGACGACCTTTGCAAACCGAATCCAACGAAGATGGAAGCATGCGTACTCCATTTGAACAACAAGGAAGTCCACACGCACCTAGAAAAATGAGGATAAAGGTCAAAGGGAAAGTTGATGGAATTCGTATAGTGTTTGAAACTATATTTTTCGGTATTTTCGAATATCGCATCGTCCCCGCTTCAATCGTGAGAGTTACCCTGGCTCCTTCCTGAACTGACAATGCTGTTTGGAGAATTAGGAAGTGCTTTCCATTTGACAACCCTGTAAAAAAGCGACTGCACAAATGAAGACATGCTTGTCTAACTTTAGTGTGAGACAAAAGGATATTTTTGCACAGTATCAATAATAATATTAAAATTTGACACTACAAAACCAACGTAAAGGTGGCAGCAGGCACCAAATTCTTTCGTTAATGTTGGTAGATAAAAACAGAATGAGTTGCAGATAATAAAGGGGACAAGATGAATGAACTTACAATGGTAAAGTAAGCATGCGAGTTGACCTGTCTTCGGAACATGCATTGTGCTGAGCCCAAAGCTGCCTCCTTAAATATTTTTCCAGAAATTAAGAGTAATAGTCCAGCTTTTATCTTGTCTGATTATTAATGTTTTTTAATAAATATCATTCAATGGAGAAGGAAGGACGTGTGCGTCCATTTTATGGTGATAAATAATATATCAATATGGTTCCGTGGTAAGTCAGCATTTATTAGTTATCTTAATTTCATCATATTTAACCCAATTTAAAGTGACTGCTACGTTATTTATTTCCTTAATTAAATACAAATAAATTAAAAGTTAGAAAATAATAATTTTCTAGACAGCTGAAAGGCATTTATCATAATTAGTAACCTTAGAACTGGTGTCATTAAATTACGTTACTAGCAACATTCCAGTTTCTTTCTATTCCGTGACAAAATAATACTATATTTTATGGCAATATTCTATAGAGTAATCGTGTATTACATTAATAGAAGGAGATTCCTCGTATACCTATTAATAAAATAATAAAATGAACCTGAATGCATAGAAGAATTTATTTATCGAAAATAACTTGAAATATACGGAAAAGGTCTCACCGCACAACAGTGTCATGCCTATCCATGTATCTGTCAATTCGAGTACCAAGTTCCTAAGTTAAAAGTATGTAACTATGTATGTTCTAGGTCAGGTTTTTGATAGTTTGCTGCAGGAAAGAGCGATATCTTCGCGCGTTGATAGTGACGGTACAGTACATGGCTAACTGGTCTGTTTTAGTCAACTCAACTCTGTAAATTTGTATATTGAGTCCAAATCTATCGTACAGACATTACATGTCCTGCAAGATCGCTCGATCTAACACCCCTGATTTTTTCTTTGGAGCTTTTTGAAGACAAGAATTTCCCACACATGCCCTTAAATAATTTTACAACTCAATAACATGATTCACGAAGAAGTAAACTTTGTTGCTGGTGCATGTATATCTATCTTGTACTCCCATACCGTTGGGAAAACTGTATATTCTGAATGGTACTTAATTTATATTACTGGTGTTAGAAGAAAATTCGTCGCGCTGAAACATGAAAACCGTTCATTTATATTAATTTACCTAGTTTTGTATTCAACGAGTTCTGCTGTCTTCCTACTATTGTTGCCACGCCAATAAATCTGCATACCTACCTTATTTTAACGTCATTTATAACCATTAAAATTCGCTTCTTATGAATTATTAAAAGGCAGTAATGACATATTTGATATAAAACAGCAGAAACAAGTGCAAGTTTTTGTTTCCAACGGCCTTCTCCCAAAAGATTAGCTCAGACAAAGCTCCGTGGACAAAGCCGGTTGCTGTTATGCAGCGCACTGCAATCACCGCGCCTAAAAGGGGGAACTCGACACGAAATTCTCATCAACGAAGGCCGTTCAATGCCGAATTCCCCACTCCGGAGCAACTCCGGAGCTTGGTATGTCCATCCATAAGAGCAACAGGTAATCGTCGTCGGTTGGCGCCGTATCTGACAAGTTGCATTCGTTGTAGCGACCCACCGTCGAGCAGTTGAGACACCGACTGCCACATAGGAGTTGTGTAACGCCTTTTATTACTATTTATCGGGTGTCAAGAGATTTTTCACCCATGCAGTTGTATTTTAAGTCAACGATTATGGCTGGGTATGACGTATCGTTTATTAAAGAGGAGGGAACTTCAGTTGTAAGGCTAACGATTAATTTTATTTTTATGAAATACTGAAATTGCTGTCTGCTGGTGTTGCTTACTCGCTAATAAGACTTTCAAAGCCAGTTAAGTTAAAACATTTATTATACAGAGTGCATCCATAAGATTTCTTCTGAACTGCGTTTGCTATCAGGATACACAACGCAATAAATTATAAATATACCTAGGTACTATTGGACTCTATCGTCAATTAAACTTATAATTGCTTTTATTATTATTCTTATACGCTATAGGTTCCTGGCACTTTGCACTAATTTATTGTGCCCCCATACGAGATTTTCTCAAGTTCTGTTCTTTATACCCCTTTATACCCCTTTAGCTGTTTTCTATTCCAAACAGCACGAGGGTTCCAGCACTATCAGAGGAACTGTGGTTCCATTTTTCCACTTTCAATGCTGCTTGGCTGTCAGTGAAAATCTTAATCCTCTCATTTGGAAAGGACCTCCTAATAATTTCCTGCGCATGAATGAAAATTGCCGTAATTCCTATCTAGAATACGGTCGCATGACTGCCCAGATTAATGGTGATTTAATTCTCTATACCTTTGCCAGCAGATGGCCGGTATATCAATCAGATAGACCGTGTGCTCATGGAAAAGGAGAAAGTAAGAAGCATTAAGAATGTTAGAAGCTATAGAGGCCCAAATATGAACTCGGATTATTTTATGGTAGGGATAAAAGTTCACCTATACCTATACCTATGCAGAAGAATAAAAGAATAATGCAGAAAAAAGATATACAGATGATAAGGCTGGAAAAAGAGGAAGAAAGATTAGAGTATCAACATATATTAATCGAGAAAATGAATAATATTGAAGAAACGAATAATATAGACAAGTTATGGGAAATACTCAAGAAGGAAATGAAGGAGTGTGCGAAAAAATTAGTGGAAAACCAAAAAATACATGGTTTGATGAATAATAATAATAATAATAATAACTGGTCTTTATTTGGCACATTTAGTCATTACAAAGATGTTACAACAAGCAAGCAAACTAACTAATTAATACGTGTAAAGAAGAAGTAGAAAAAATAAATAAGACACGATTACAAATGATTATAGACGAAACTGAAAAAGCAAAAATAAAATATGTAGAACAGAAGAAGTACTGTAAGACCTTTTTAAAGAGAAAGAAGAGGAAATACAATGAAGAAATATTAAATGCAGTTGAGGAAAACTTTAAGAATGACGAGGTTAGAGCATTGTATAGCGGAGTAAGGAAAGAAAGACAGGGATATCGACCAAACCCAATATATTACAAGAATAAGAAGGGTGAGCTGATTGCGGACGACGAGGAGGTATTGGAGAGGTGGAGGGAATATTTCTACGAGCTACTTAATGATGATGGCGTGGAAGTGGAAACATATGAAAAGGAGAAGGAACAGCAGCTAGATATGTATGAAGAAGAACCTCCTAATGTCCGGGAAGTGGAGAAAATCATCAGGAATTTGAAACGAAACAAAAGCCCTGGAAGTGATGAAATTACAGCAGAAATGTTCAAGTATGGAGGTGAGGAACTGGCACAAAAGATACACAGATTGATGGAGCAGGTATGGATAAAGGAGAGCATGCCGCAAGAATGGGTTGAAGCAATATTATGCCCAATTTACAATAAAGGTAATAAAATGAAATGTGAAAACTATAGGGGTATAGCTCTTCTCAACGTAACCTATAAAATATTATCAACAACTATAAAAAAGAAATTAGTGACGAAGATGGATGAGATAGTGGGTGAATCCCAGTGCATGTTTTAGAGCTGACAGGGGAGTTGTTGACCAAATATATATATTAAAAGAATTTCAAGCAGAAAGTTACGAACACCAAATAGCGACCAACATACTATTTATAGATTTTAAGCAAGCGTATACGATAAGATTATAAGAACTGAATTGTATAAAGCACTTTTAGAACTAGGAGTCAACAAGAAACTAGTAAATATGATAAGAATCAAACGGAAGATCGAGTGAGAGTGAAAGGAAAAGTATCAGACAAGTTTGAGTTTAGAGTGAGACTGAGACAGGGGGATCCGCTTTCATCGGTTCTGTTTAATTATGCACTAGAAAAACCTTAAGAGACTCCAATATTTATAGAAAAGGATCGCTATACTACAATAGGCACCAGTGCCTGGCGTATGCGGACGATATTGCCATACTAACAAGAAGTAAGTACGAGCTGCGAGAGGTATTCAAGAGATTGGAACAATCAGCGAGGAGATTAGGACTGGAAGTGAATGAAGAGAAAACCAGGTTTATTAATTGGTCAGATGGCATTTTCAAAGAGGGAAAACACATAACAATAATGAGCAACCGGGGAAAAAAGTACAATTTTGAAGAGGTGGACAGATTTAAGTATTTGGGCGTAATCATAACAAGGACGTCGGGAAGTAGTGAGGAAATACAAACAAGAATTATGGCAAGAAATAAGAACCTCAATGCACTCAGCCGTCTCTTTAAGAACAAAGCTACATCAAGGAATCTGAAGATACGTGTGTACAAGACAGTGATTCGACTAATCGTGATGTTTGCAAGTGAGGTTTGGAGGTTTGGACCCTGAGACAGAAATAATGAAATTGGAAGTGTGGGAGCGAAAAGTCCTTCGAAGAATCTTTGGCGGCAAGAAAAACAACGGCCTGTGGCAGAGAAAAACGAACCAGAATATTAGGGAACTGTATAACGAGACAAGTATAACGGGAATAATAAAATCACAGAGACTAAGATGGTTAGGGCACATAATTAGGATGCCAGAGGAGAGACTGCCGAAGAGATTGCTGACGTGGGGCATTGGAGGAAGGAAAAGAAGGGTGAGACCGAGAGAGATGTGGGGAGTGAAGTGGAAAAAGATTTAAGAAAGATGAGAATTACTGTCTGGAAGAAGAAAACACTGGATAAGAAAAAATGGAAGGAAATAGTCAATAAAGCCTTGAGCCTTCTAGGCTCGTAGAGCTAATGTATATAAATATACCTTTGCCAGCAATACCCACTCCAGTATTGGGTACAGTTTTCGATCCATCTGTAAACCAAATCGTTCCAGCCTGTTCTCTCGACGTTTGTCCATTGCGCTCCAACCCCTCTGACGGTATAGTTACCCGATAAGGTTTGTGGAAGTTTAAGATTGATGAGATGGGTTTTTCCTACTGCATGCTAAGCATGCAGTCAATTTGTTTAAATATTTCGGTATGGTATCTCATTGTTGCAATAGTTTGACCTGTATGGCTAGAGCCTCCAACACGATACGTAGCAGTGGAAGATCCAGCGGTACCTCCATTGCCGCAGTAGGTGTTGTAACGAATTACTTTTTAAACCAACTTTAGCGCCTATAGATTCTCTACGTATGCTTTGTACTACGAATACCTACCTATAATAATGCTTCACTTATCAAGATCGTGGCGTGCTAGTTAATACCAAAGCCAAACCCAGAAGTAAATCTGTTAGCTTAGACAGCAGCTCACATTTGTCAGCTTGAAACACGTATGTTTGCAAAAAACAGTTTTATCGACCTTCAAAGAGAGGGTTCCCTTAGTTATCGATCATGAACCTAATAATAAATTTACGAGCTTCAATTCAAGCACTTAATAGGATAACTCCTGAATTACGCGCCAAGGATGCATTACAACATAAATTATTGTCAAATTTCTATGAAATAAAGTAGAAATGGCGATAGAATTATTTTATCGGCGGGTGGTAATTGACTTTCAATGGCAAATTTTTCAGTTGTCGATATTGTGACATATAAAATGTCAAGGTATGCTTTGAAAGCGGCAATCTGAAAACAGGTAATTCATTTAATTTATGTTAGTTTTATGTTATCATGTGCATTATATAAAGTCGATTGTCGGGATATTGCTTCCTAAATTGCTTATTTTTTCATTCGGCATTTTTCTTGTCAAGTTTAGTTGCTCGTGTATACGATGCTGTGTAAATATTCATCACTGACCTTTAGAAGACCCGTCAAGACGCAAGAAGACCCAATTCTGAAATGAGTTGCTGGAATGTGAAGATTTCTTAAATCCCTTGATTTTTACCTTCTATTTTTAGCTTCCTAGCCTATGCTAGGTAGCTATTGTGATAGTCGTTTTTTGACCATGGTGTTTTTCATCAAATGTGGACGTTTCAGGTCATTCTAAGAGTTTTTGGCAAGGTGGCACATTTCCGTCCGTATGTATGTGTGTATGTCTGTTGGCACTTTTACGGGAAAACGGCTCCACAGATTTTGCTGAATTTTTGCAAACGTATATCAGAGATGGTTCATAGGAAACTGACGGGCCGGTTTTTTTTAAACACTTTTGAGCCGAGATATGACGTCATAGAACATTTTTTCAATGAGACCGTATATATTTTTGTATTGCATCGGATAGAGGGTATTTTTCTCTACACGATGTGCGAAAATCGTAATAGGTTGTATAAGGAAAAAATTGAGAAAAAAAATACGAAAAGAATGCGCGCGCGCGCCAAACGCGCCCTCCAGTTCAGTTGTGGCTGAGGCTAGGAAGCTGCTCTGTCAATGCGTTGACAACTAGTTTGGTTTTTGGCTAACCATTAATTTTTCAGGAGACAGAATTATTAACATTAACTTTCAATGCCAAGTTCTCTACGAGGAAATTCCTCCCACTTAAGGTAGGATTCCATCGGTAACCTTGTTATTATCAGAAATAGGGATTTGGTTAAATAGGAAAAGGTTTGCTTTTGGTGGCTTAGTAAAATTGTGTGCTGAAATCGTAGTCACTCTGAAAAAAACGAAAACCTCAAAATTTATTTTGCCTCTAAAATGGTTGTTTGATGCCTAATGAAAAAATAAAAAACACTTTGTTGTGACACTTTTTTATGGTCTTTCAGCTGTCCAAGAAAGGGATCTTGCGGGACATCACTGAAACAAAAAATTAACTGAGCTTCCATGCTACACATTTTGTTTACAGTAAATTTGCAACATAATAATATTATTACTTCTCTTAAAAATTAACGGTACGAGAGGTATTAGCAAAAAACTGAATTTGGTCCCTATTTGATAATATTAGTAAAACAATAGGCAGGTTCGGTAATTTTCAAATTTCATTAAAATTGATAGTTTATTATACTGAAGGCAATTATGTTGTTAATTTTTGTTAAAAAAAAATTCCTTCGCCTGTGAAGCCGTTGCAAAGTTTTCCGTCGGTGCGAGGCTAGAAATCGTACCTTGCAGCGAGAGTAGGCCGCGTGACGTCAGAACTTAGTATAACGTACAAGTCCCAGCTTCAGCGCGCAGCAGTCCCATAAGTATTATGCATATGCATGTGTAGTTAAATTGTTAAATATTATTAACTGGTTCTAACTGGTGTTTTCTGTTTTGTACCCAGAATAATACATCGTACTGCACACCAATAAAACGGAAAAAGTGGTTCGTTGGAGCCAGAAGGAAAATCGGTCAGCATTATCGATATTTTCGCGAGTTAGTTTATCATTGCAAAAGTTTATAAAATTATCGGCTGCCCCATTGCAGCCACTCTAAATAAAATCGAAGGAAATTTTATTAACTACCTATTTTACAATAATAATTAAATAGTACGTCATCATAAAGTTCTCTTTTGAAGACTGGTAGGACGCCCATCCTTTTCCTGAGCTAGCCTACGCATTTCCGTAAAAGTAGAACATTCTACATCTCCAACTATTTGAGAGCAGTAGTGTAATCTGCTCCAACCTCTACCTCTTTATTCCTATCTCTGACTCTAGTATGTCGCGAACTATTCCTTTGTGTCTCAGAAGGTGTCCTACCATCCTACGATCCTATCCCCTATTCTTTATTGTCTTCCATACTTTTCTCTTTTCCCCGCAACTCTTTCTAATTCCTCCTTATTGCTAACTTGTCTAACCACGGTATCTTCAACACCCGTCTGTAGCATCACATTTCAAACGCTTCTACTCTTTTTCAATCCGCTTCTCCCATTGTCCAAGTTTCGCACCCATAGGTATAATGTCGTACTCCATACATGCATCTTTAAGAGTCTCTTCCGAGTTTCTACATTAACCGTTCCAGAATATAGCAGTTGTTTCTTTTTGTTAAACAAGTACCTAGTACCTACGTAGCGTAGTTTTTTGATTCGCGTGAGTTGTATTTGTTTCTGTTTTTTAAAAAAAATTCCAATCCGTTATAAAACTGTTAACTTGATAACTTGTCAATCACTTAGGTATACATACCTACATAAATGAGTAGGTATGTATTGTATTGTATTAGAGAATATAGGTAGGTACCTATTTTACAAACAGAAGTAAGCAGGTATCTACAATCTACATACCTAGGTACTTATACTGAATTATAAAAGGCATGTACAGTTAATAAATTGTTGACTTTGTTTTACTTATACCGGTCTGCCTTTACACTACTGGTTTGAGGTTGAATGAAATTGGGGTTAGATGCAAGAATCACACACCATTTCCACATTTACCGGGACATTTACCTACCTACTACATAAATATGGCAAATTATGTGAATCGGACTTTTGATACCCTTGTTGCATCATTATATCGATTATGTTGTCTTTGTTTTATGTTTCCTTGACACCTTACTTTCAAAATTCACGCTCGAAATAGTCCCAATAAGTATGTTAGGAGATAGGTACCGCTTCACGGGCACTTCAAGAGAAGTGGGAGGAGCGCCTTACGAATCTCTGACGTCAAACCAATAACAAAGCGAACTAGCATGTGGGCGTGATAAGCTAATTTCTTTCGCTTATTACGCCGCAAAAAAATTTGTTAGAAAAAAAATTTCGCCGTAAATCAATTACAATAACAATTTTCTGTCATTTTCATGACAAAAATAGATATCCTATTTTTCTCCGAAGCTCCCTATTCCAGACTTCGTGGACTGACTTGCTTCCAACGTAAAGCTAATTTAAAGCCGATTTAAATAGTGCTGGATTGGTAGAACGTAACTGCTTCTGCATTTGATGCCTAGTATAACACAATGTTCATAATCCATTCTGAGAGAATTTCTTGTCGTGTATTAGAGTAACAAAAGTAGTGCTCAGGCTCACATTTTATTTGCCTATCTCTGCAGATTAGTTAGGTATTCCGCTCTCGTACAACGCTTTTCATGCAGGAACGTAACTCACTTAAAATAAAAATAATGCAAAATAATTGTTAACGTACATGTAACTGGAGTCCCGACAGGAAAATGTATATTTCTGTCGGCAACAAATGATAAATATCAAGTTACATGAGCCTGCAACGTTCAACAAATCCGGTGGGCTCCATCCTGACGTAGCCAGGATTAATAGTGATTTGCAAAGGACATATTTCAGTACTCCATGTGCGGTTGTTCTGTTCTTGTTTTAACAATACGGGAGAAGTGTATGGGTCTTAAATAAAAGTGCATCGGTCGACCTTGCCATTCAGTAGACGTCACCAGTAACGTGCAGACATGTCAGGTTATCGAGAGCAATAAAAGATACATAATTAGGGCTACTTTCAGAACACAGAAAATAAATTTTAATTTGCTGACCTATGTTGTATCTGCCAACCACATTCCACGAGCACGTGACATGATAAGACATTATAAGAATCTTCTTAAGGCCTATGAATATATGTACAGGGCATGACTGCGATAAATGGGTATTTTAAAAACGATTGAATATTTAGAAAAATATAAGAAACCGTTTTTAGAGTTGCCACGGGGGAGTCAAAGGGTTAACGAATAGTCGTTCAACCAGTTTTCACATTTTCACCCACATTAGAATGTGGTCCGTGAAATTCATTTCATGAGAATTGCAAGAATCGTTCGGTTATAAGGAAATACCGTCTCACCCTCCATATAGTCCAAACTTGATTCCAAGTAACTTTCATCTGTTTGGACCACTTAAGAAGCTTTTGGGAGGTAATCGATTTGGCCCGAATGAAGAAATAATTGATGCAGAATTGGCCGTGTCATCAACCAAAAGGATCTTATTCTGCGGGATTAAGGAAGCTACTTGAGCGTTGGGACATTCTTGTTTTAAAGGATGATTCTCAGGTTGAAAAATAATATATACAGGGTGGCCCGAAATTAGCTTGCAATATTTTACCAGCGTGTTCTGTGGTCAAAAATAAGACAAAATGATCCTAAAAGCGTATACCGAAATATGCTTCGCAAGGGAGCTATTAGCTTTCTAAAAGAGAGAAAACCTGAGGACGTTTTCTTCTAAATATCTTAGAAAAAAGTCCAGTTAAAATCATGAAATTTAATGGAATGTAAGTACCAAATGCTGAATCTTTTGCTGTAAACATACTTTTAAAATTTAACAGTGGCGTCTGAAAGCTGGGGATGGCGAAGATAAGATTTACCCCAACTTTTTTTAGAGCATATCCATTTCAATTTTTACGTAAAAATTTGCAACTTCTGGTTTTTTTGCAAAAAAATATGCTCCTGTCTCTTATACAAACGAAGTTTTCCACTTCTTGTAGGAATTTTTTGGGCATGCAGCGAAATTTTTAAATCGATTGTGCTCGATAACGGTGCCTCCTATCATAACGAGACAAGAGCACATTTTTTTTGCAAAAAACTCTGAAGTTTCAAATTTTTATGAAAAAATTGAAAACGACATCTTGTAAAAAAAGTTGGGGTAAATCTTACCTCCGCCACCCCCAGATTTGAGACGCCCCTGTTAAATTTTAAAAATTATGTTTACAATAAAAGATTCCGCATTTGGTACTTACACATTCCATCAAATTTCATAATATTAACTGGACTTGTTTCGAAGATACTTAAAAGAAAACGTCTTCAGGCTTTCTTTTTTAGAAAGCTATAGCTCCCTTGGGAAGCGTATTTCGGTATAAGCGTTGACTGATTATTGGGTAGACGCACAAGTATACGGCTGTAAATGATGCCTGCAAGACGTATCGGTCGCTAGGATTTCTCGCGTCGTCCACCTAGCGGTGGTTGAAAGCATTTAATAATATGAATAGTATTGAATAGCGTCGGTAACACATAGCCCAAACAAGATGCCGGGACACTTGCAATCGGCTGCTTTGATGTATGGAAGCCAGTTTGCAGCTGGGCAGACCAGCAAGGACCGTATGTAAAAATTTTGAGGGCACCACAAAATTGAATCAAATTTTATTTATACTTTGGAAACATCACAAATATAAACAACTATTAAAGGTATTCTGTTATTAATTAATTATTATTAATACAAACAAATAAAAGTAAAATAAGTAAATAATATCTAACAGAACTCGACTCAACACAGTTTTGGAATTGTGTATAAAATCTAATATTAAAATTTGTGCTGTTATAAAATACAAGTTCTCATACTTCACATGTATTGCACTTAAGGGGGCTTGCGACCGTTCTCTCCTGTCTCGCTCGGACTCGTTAATTGTCCCTGAGAACCAGCGCATTTATACGTAACAAAAAGAATAAGTACGCAAAATTTCAGGTAAATTCTTCTAAAGTTGGCTGTTTCATCCTTGAAAAACGAACGCCTATACTTGGGCCGCCCAACGGACGGTGTGATCACCCTGCAAGAACGTGCTCTAGCGGGGCCAATATTAATTTATGACGACCGAATTGGAGTGATGCGACTTCGTTGGGTCTAAAGAAAGCGCATCACTGCGGTTTTGTCGTCCTAAATTGATAGTGGTCCCGTCTAGAGCTCATGCTTGCAGGGTGATCACTCCGTCTGTTGGGCGGTCGAAGCATAGTTCTCAGGGACAATCAATGCGTCAGAGCGAAACAGATGAAAGTTCGACGAGCCCCCTTAATATGAAATTTTCATTTACACATAAAAGTTGTGTATCCACTTATACTTTCTTATAAGTATGTATACGAATAAGATTTGTTTTTCTGAAAAAAAATTTTAAGAATGTTTCCAAATTATGAGATTTCGGTTTCTAGTTGTTTGATTGAAATTATAAAGTGAGTTGTTGCTTGCCCCTCCCTGACCATTAAGATTTCATAAACAGGAGCCCACCCGCAGAAATTTTATTCAGACGCATCCGCCCGAGTCCCGCATTACACAATATCAGTAAAATGACGTTTAAGTAATTCGTTATTGAAAGACACCGGCAACAATCTCGGTGGGTGTTCGGGTATGGTACAGAGCTGTCATATTGTTCTCCTACGGCTACACGAGTTCTGCGCCCGCAAGGGTCCGCGTTTTTTGCTTGTTGCTACATCATCTTTTTGCCAAAAAATGCGTGTGTCTGGTGCGAAAGGGCAAGTGAAGGGTCTGTTTTAAAAAAGCGTTCTCTCAGCTTTAGTTTTTTTTACACTTCCAAAACACAAGGACGCTGTCGGGCGTCGGGACTGAATAAAATTTCTGCAGCCCGCCCTGGATCTTTGCCATTAATGCAGGCGGTCGGCGCCTACCAAAGTAATAATTTATGTTTGAAGCTGTCGGATTACCGCGTTTGGCGGTGTTACAAAAACACCGACTATGCATAACCGCGAACGCGTCTTTGCCAAGTTTTCTTTAAATATCAGTAGACTTGGAACTCAAATCAATATGTTAGAACCAAAATCAGTAGTTCTAATGGAAAATCAGTAGGTCTGGCAACACTGATGACACCGACCCAGGGAACGTTTCTCAAACTAAAAATTAATATTTGTTTGCCATTACTGACCTAGCCATTGTGTTTCCACGGTATGCCGCTGCTTGTGAGAGCGCTGCATATCGGCTAATCGGACGTTTTGAGACACATGATGGCTAAACTGAGCTCTTTAGAGAGATGAACAGAGTTTTGGTATAAAATATTTTCACGGCTGGATGAGGCGCGCTTTAACCAGTGGAAGTTAGACATCTTTCAAATAGTCAATCAACGGTATAAGCTTATAGGAATTTCTTGTCTTAATTTTGACCACAGAACACGCTGGTAAAATATTGCAGGTTAATTTCGGGCCACAGTGTATAATGTTGATTCAGAAATTGTATTAGTCAGAAAAAAATTAAGTGTAGGTAAAATTATTTGCATTTCCCTCGTTGTAGTTATAGATGAAACTGGGTGACTTTAGAAAAATTAAAACGTTTAGGTGTTACATTTCAAATTACATACCTACTTACCTAATACACATAGGTCCGGCTGTTCAAAAAAGTAACACAGACTTAAGTCTGACACCAGCTTCGTTGCTATGATACAACCAATCAGACAGCCGGTATCATAGCAACTAAACGGAGCCGGTGTCAGACTTAAGCCGGTGTTGGTGTTAGAGTTGTCAGTAGGTACGGATAACTTGATTATTACATACCTATATTGGAGGGGGGAGAAGTCGTATAGAGAAGTGGGAGTGGGAAGAATTGGAGGAGGTGGGGGACTCTAAATATCTAGGATTCATCTTACAAAAGAATGGGGGTCAAGAGAAGCACGTGAGAGAGAGAGTAAGAAAGGCAACAATGGCAATGAAGCAGGTATGGGGAATAGGGAAGAGAAATTTTGGGGGCGACTGGAAAAGAAAAGTAAAGTTGTTTGACGCATTAGTGAGCAGCGTAGCCATGTATGGAGCGGAAATTTGGGGGTGGGAAGAGAGAGAGAAGATAGAGGGGATCCAGGAAAGTACATAAGGTGGACACTGGGCTTCGACTGGGTAACGCCAGGGTACATGGTAAGAGACGAAACAAATAGAGAAAAACTAAGAACTAGGGCAGGAAAGAGAGCTATGAAATATGAGGAAAAGTTAAGAGGTGGGGGCGGCAATGAGTTAGCCAAGCAGTGTTGGGAAGAGGTACGGAAGGGACGAAGAGAAAAATTTAAATGGGAGGAGAGACGAGAGAAATTTTATCAGGAGAGCGGTTATGCAGCAGAAGAAGTGGAGAACTTGAGAACAGCAGGATGGAACATGGTGAGGGAGGTAGAGGAGAGAGACAGACAAATACAAGTGCAGGATAAAGAAGAGAAGATAAGACAGTCAAGATACAACAGCAAATATAAAGAAATAAGGGCAGCGGGACTACCGAGATATCTGCGAAGTAGGGGAAGGGAGGAGAAGATAATAAGGGTGGCAAGGTTTAGACTGGGAAATGAGATGAGAGGGGGGAGGTATTGGGAAAGCGAAGACAGAAGAATGTGTAGGGTGTGTGGGGCGGAGGAGGAGACATGGGAACATGTGTTAGAGAGGTGCTGGTGGAGAGAGAACACGGAACAGGTCGGGGTGGGGATGATACTGGAAGAAAGCAGAAGAGGGGAGAAGTGGATGGAATTTATTCAGAGGGGAAGAAAGGAGAGGGAGGGTTAATTGTACTTAAATGGGAATTACATAGGTGGAAGTTAATTGTGAAAAGGAGATTATTTATTTATTTATTATTTTGTTTGTTCCATTCATTTATTTGTTTATTTGTTGATTTGTAATCCCAAATGGGAAACAATAAAACCATTATCTATCTATCTACATACCTATATTGAAGATGGTTAAATGGGGAAAGTTTATCACAATTTTATGACTAATTTACATTCAAATTTGACATATCTGGATAACGAAACAAAAATTGTATGTTTCATTTTTTATATACATATACATATTTATGTTTTTAGTATTTTATTATTTACTTTATACATTGTTGGGGCTGACTAAAGTAAACAAACCAAACGAGCTGATAAAGAAGGAAACTATGAGCTTTGAATTATAAATAAATAAACATATTAAAGAATAAATGTCTCATTTTTGACCCTAAGAAGATTATGTACGAAATTGCTGATTTCCTATCTTGATGGAAATTGCGAAAACATCATCTAAATTATCATTAATAAAGCCGATTCACGTTCATTTAATGTCGTTTACTGAACGTGATCTATCAGACCTCAATTTAGCAAACTATACATGGCCAAAAAAGAAGTGAAAACATAATTTTGTTGGTAATAGAACATGATTATGCTCCTCTTAAAAAGCAACCCGCCGCTTATTAAAACCGTTCCAAATGAAGAAACAATGGCAGAAAAAGTGTTGATAAGTATTATTATATTAAGAAAGCAGGTCAATTTTTGGGTAAATATTGAAATAAGATTTAGCGGCATGACTTTCAATTTATATTGTAATATTCGAAATTTGTTGGTTAAAACGCTCTAAGTTCAAACAGGCGATTATTATCTGAAATATTTGTGAGCAAATAACACGCAGATACAAAAATCAGAGGGTTTAAATTTTTAGAAATAACGTCAAAACATCATTACACTATTTAGGAGTGAAGAAACGATAGTGACCTATGAAACAAAAAATATTGAAGATAAAATTATATCTTACGAGAAACAAATGAATAAAATTCAAATAAATCAAACGAAGTAGTCATTTGTTAATTCTGATTCATGTTATTACATGTAATATACTGCTTATTATGCTAATATATGCGTATATGTTAAACATTTAAAATCACTTCTTCACGATGCTCTACATAAAAATTTATGTTATGTTTGAATAGTGAATGTTCAATAACTTGATTGTGATCTACGTCTCGAAATTGTAGGTGATATTTCAATACCGTTCGTTGTTATATAATTCGAACATTTTTGGTAAAGCATTATTACTATTATTAGCTAGATAAGATGTTAATCAGTAGTAAAACGTTACTTACTAAAGGTGAAGCGAAATATAATTGATTGTGTTTTGGTTCCAGTTCGACGAGTTTTATTTGGCTAACATTTTTCTACAATAAAAGCATGAAAGGTGTTAATATTAAAAAACATCAAATCGTTTTATTTACGTACCTATAATTTAATTCATTATTTGATGCGAGATACAGTTATTTATTTGTGCCTTTCTACGTTCTATGAACTGTGGTTATAAATTAAAATGTATGGATATAATTATATAGTCAAATGAACTTTGACTGCAGATTGGAAGCACCCATTGAGTGACGATTAGATTCAAGTTCGAGCGCTTTTATATCCACGTTTCTTAGTCATAATGTCACATCTCTTGCACGATTCAAACTGTTACTCCTCTTGAGCATCTATTACTTACTTATTTTGTGTGTCCATCAGAACACCATTGTAAACTTCCCTCTTCTGAAGCAAATTCTCCCTGAGAATGAGTGTCTGTTATTTATCTTGGCATCATTTTCTTCAACATAAAGTATGCATTTTAATTATGTAATATTGATGTTGCAAGGAGGTGTCAAAAGTTCCTGTTATTATAAGGGGGTACGTACCCCAAAAACAGCTTTTTCATTCAGAGATTTCTAACTGATTTCCGCAATGTTTATCCTTAATGCCCACCTAAATTTATTATAGACTGTAATTAGACGAGAGGTTTTTATTTTGTCGAAAAAGTTTATGTTTTGAACGAAATTTTGTTGCCTAGCAAGTCGACGAAAAAGCTGTCGGCCAACAAAATCACGACATCGTCAGGTGGAGAGCTTTTGGATTTCAGTTGCTAACAGGCAGTTCAAATTTGACGGTCTCTAAATCCTTAAAATGAAACATGTTTGGATACCAACTTGTCCAGTGATCATTAATCATTTT
The DNA here is from genome assembly GCA_963966045.1 of Xestobium rufovillosum. Taxonomy (NCBI): domain Eukaryota; kingdom Metazoa; phylum Arthropoda; class Insecta; order Coleoptera; family Ptinidae; genus Xestobium; species Xestobium rufovillosum. Next base: position 20,875,121 of record OZ014496.1, read on the forward strand.
TGCTCATGAATTACATTCGTCGGCTTCACCGGCAGTTTTTGGTGGTTGAAGGAATCGTAGGTGACCACGGGATGGATAAATGCTACCCCTTGCTTCCATCTAATAATTTCTGATTAATCGAAACACAGTTAATTTTTCTGATCTCTAAATGGCAATATAAAGTCTGTTCTGCAACAACATTTTGATGCACAGTGGTACAAAAGTTATGATTAACTGGAAATCTTCGAGAGTCTCTGCACTGTCTTATAAAATAGATTATACACAACACGGTGTCCCAACGAAAACTTGTACCCCTTTAAAACTCGGCAAAATAAACGTTTTGACAAAAATCCAAAAACACGTCGATTTTTATATCAAAGGGGACCAATTTTTATGCAATAATCATTCTTACAACTCTAGCCCTGTGCGGGGGGGTAGCGACCCCCCCAAAATTTTTAAATGGGACGGGGGTTAAATGATAGCTACTTTGGAAGGGTGTATCATTACTTACATAACCTTATTTGTTTTATTCAATTCGATCAATTTGTTACCGAGAAATTGCTTCTTGAAGTTTCCAAGTTAAAAAATTAATAAAAGCACGAAATGGTTTAAACTCTCTAATGTATTGCTCGAAATGACCTCCACCAATTGTCATACAATAATATATTTATTTATTTATTTATTTATTTAGGTAGTGCTTATTAAATTTACAATGTAACATCCGTGCGAGCCTTCGGCTCATTATTACAGATTAACGTTACAATTTAGAATTAAAGCCCCAAATGATGAATCCAAAAATATCTGTCACTCCAAATGTCAAAACTTCAAAATTCTTCAAAAATTACATTTTTCTTGAAAAAATCTCATCCCCATCCAAAAATTATGACTTTTTCTCTTCAATAATCCACTCTTAATTTTCATTCCAATATTTTTTCTAAATTATTTCAATTTTCCTATATAAATCAAACATTTTACACAGACAATTTTGATGCAATCTGGATTCAAATCTTACATTTCTCAAGAACTCGGGAGTTATTAGCCGACATTCTTATTTGGAATAAACCATTTTGATTTAGTAAATAAACACGATTTTATACTGTGGCGAATAAGTTTATTTTGACATTTGTTCTGATGTTCTTTTGTTCTTACTTTTTATGCTTATTAGTTTACTTGATTTTGTTACTTTTCCATTCTAATACATTCTATAGTTTAAACCTTTTTGTGCTTTATTAATTATTTAACTTGGAAACTTCAAGAAGCAATTTCTCGGTAACAAATTGATCGAATTGAATAAAACAAATACGGTTGTGTAAGTATTGAAAAATTCTCCTAGAGTAGGGATCATTTGACCCCCGTCCCATTTAAAATTTTAGGGGGGTCGCTACCCCCCCGCACAGGGCTAGAGTTACAAGAATGATTATTGCATAAAAATTGGTCCCCTTTGATATAAGGGGACGTCTTTTTGGATATTTGTCAAAACGTTTTTTGCCGAGTTTTACGGGGGTAAACGTTTTCGTTGGGACACCGTGTATAATAATGATAAGATGTTGGGCATAACTGAAATATTGATACAAACAAAAATAATAAACATATAAAAATACACTAGGCAGGAACAAAATGGCAGAGTTCAGGTCGATCCAGATTCCAGAAGAAACATTCTGAAGCAGTCTGGTCTTCCACTCAACCATATCTAAATAAATACCTAACGATAAATACATAGCAAAAAGAAAGGAAAAATGGAAAAAGAGAAAAAATATAGAATAATCTAAGTCTCATATTAATATTGTGGAGCTTATAAAAGAGTTTATAAAAGTAGTCGTATAACGGTAAACAGTATAGATGACCAAGAATGGAAACTGAGGTACACCCTTCCACGTAAGTAATTAGGCAATAATAGAACTGAACAATTCTCCAAATCAATATAATGCCACATACTCAGTAATAGTTCATGGTTAATGGTATTAAAAGCAAAATTGATATCCAAAAGGGGCAAAATGTCGTCTACAACATGTAAGAGAGCCGTCACATAACTATGATTAGGAATGAAACCAGATTGCACTAAAGGGGTTGCTGGTTTAAGTATGACTTTAGTTGCAAATCCATATCCATGTCCCTCACACAATGCCAAAGATACTCCTTTATAGTGTTTTTAATATGTGCGTATGGTATACGTCAGTCAAGAGGCGTGGGACATAATAAGGAAACACATTAAGGTGGTTATTGTCTGCTTAGTACTTCATAAAAATTGCTCGTTCACCAAATTAAGTTTTTGCTTGATTTCAAGTTATTCAGGAAGGATAATTGAATACGCGACAACAAAAACCTGTTTATACATAGGTAGTTTAAAATTGCTCTACCTCCGCGTTATGTTTAACTTTCTGAACGTGAAGAATATAAAAGTTTTTGAGAAAAACAAAATAATTTTCATCATTGTTAATAGATTTAATACAGTTTGTAGGACGCGAGTTGTGAAAAGCTAAAGAAGGGAGTGTGGGTGACCGGATATAGAGCAGTAGCTGAAAAACTTCTATTCCATTGTGTGTAAATTTCCTACAGGCTACAACGAATTAATGAATGGCAATTTAGTGCGTATAATATACCGTACTGCTCCTGAAACCGACTTATGTGTAAATAACTTTTTTACTTATTATATTTGTATCTAGTTCCTAGAATAAACACGTTTGTTTTGAAATTACAGCAAGGTCTGAATTTAAAACCAATGAGATAACAGTGTCCAGTTTAAAGAGCAGAAGTAAATACCTATAATTAGAAGTAAACTATGTTTTTTTTTAATAAAACGACAAGGATAACCATTTTTTAAAGTCGAAACATTCCAAAAACCAGTTCAAACACATAAAAAATCAAATGTTCCGTACTATACCATTTTTTTAATTAGATACCTACTCTAGCGTCAATTATCTAGCCTACGGCTAGTCATCAGTCGTAATTCTAACTCAATTGGAAGAGTGTAGGATGACAGGGCAAGTTTGTTTCTCATAAATGCTCCTGGGTTGAGAAATGGCATCAGTTTCCTGACTCTCAATCTGACCTTGACCTCCAACTAGGAATATTTCTGTCACTGACCTAAGGTACCTATTTGCATTTTTAGTTGTTTATCGCAGAACAGTAAAAGTAGAAAATAATCAAGGACTAATCGCTACCAGATAAAAACGAATATTTCAAAAATAGAATGGACACCATTCAACAAGAACGTCTATAAAATGTTAAATACCTAGTGTTAAAAAAAAGAAAAGCAATATTTTAACGAGGACCGTATCGTTGAATTTTTGGATTACCGCGTTTCGTCTACCATCACCAGGAACATATCCAGGACTCCTGGGTTGGACCATGTGCTTTTAAAGTAGAAATCGTTGCCGTGTTGAACATTGAAACGAGTGTGATGATTAGTGGATCGTTCATGTTCAACCGTACGAGTACCTAATCACCGAATAGTGACAAAAATACAGACAAGACCACAGGAACAAAGAATGCGATGCACACTTTCTGTGTGCAGGTATAAAGATGTTTTTGGCGATTGCAGAATATTTTATGCTTTACTAGAAGCATGATATCATGTTTACGAAGAAATTTATGCATACGATTCCATAAGAGATCTCGTTGTACATAAAATCTGGATGTAGTTGTATAATTCAATGCCTGGCGGGGTACTTGCCCGGGGAGTAGTTGTTCGAACGGATCAGTACCACTCCTCTCTGCCGCTTAATTCGGCGAATAATTAGCTCTTGCCAATACCTGCACCAGGTGTGTAAGTATGTAAGTATAATAAAACAAGTAATATTGCATGGTTCGTGTGTAGGGCAAAGCACCGTATTGATGAGTCCCATAAGGACGAAACCAGCGGTCTACGGTTTTTCCATGCACATTCGAAGCATTGTACCATTTAAGGGTGACAAACCAATGTTATAGTTTTTTAAATTTTATTTTATTTATCCATTTATTTATCTGTTTTTTTAATTCTGAACATAAATAGAGACTGTAAGAACCAAGAAAGACAATGCTCGAAAATGTGGAGGTTTCTCAGTTATTAGAGTTTTGAGGTATGCGAATGTGATATTTCACATTTCAAAGAAAATTTTGAAACTCATATCAACGAACTAAATTAATTTATATTTCACATAGGTATAAACAGCAATTTTCAAAAAAAGCAATGATGAAATCAACGCAGCAGAAGAACTGAACTAAAACATCAAATGACTATTATTTCGATAAACGTTCTTTCTGATTATTGTAAAAGAATAAGTTTTCGATCGGCCGATTCTAAAACTCCTATAAACTAAATAAATTTATTTATTTTACAAAAACAACAGGATTTTCCAAAAAATGGTTAATTATAAAAACAACTATTTTGTTGTTCACATGCGGTGTGGTTGTGGCTATACTCTGCTGACATTTTACTGGCTAGTGGTTGGATTTTAAACATTCCAGTTCTGAAAGCTGCTCACTGGACTCACAATTATTCTTGTAATTCAGTGACGAGTTCAAAGGTTTAATTTAGTTCTCATCATAAAGTTCCCAGCCCGAAGACTTTTTGGCCGCGTAACTCCATCCTTTCATATCCTGAGCTAACCTACGCATTTCCCTAAAAGTAGAACATTCTACGTCCCCAACTATTTGAAAACAGTAGGGGCTGATCTGGGCTTACCACCTACCTCTTTCTATTCCTACTCCAGTATGTTGCGAACTATTCTTTTGTCTTCCATACCTTTCGCTTTTCCCCAACTCTTTCTAATACCTGCCTATTGCTAATCTATTAGATACTAACCGCACTTCAATTATTCTTCTATTTTTCTATTATTCTTCGATCCGCTTCCGCTATTCTTCAAGTTTCGCACTTGTATAGTACCGTACTCCATAATCATGTCTAAGAGTTTCTTCCGTGGCTTCCTTTATCTCATCATTTCCTATTTGTATTTTAGTTTTGGTTCTCTTTTCATATGGTAGTCATCTATCAAAACTGCTTCCATTTCATTCAGAGCCATTCCTAATTCTTCTTTGCTGGATTCTAACACTGCTATATCATCTGTGAATCTGAGCATATATATATTAATTCCTGAGGCTGTTCTGTCCTATTAGTCGCATCTTCGATATACAGGGTATCCCACGACGACCTTACACGATCTGTATATAGAAAAGTATATATAGTAGAATTACATAAATTTGCACAAATAGGTAATCGAGGATGCTCAATTCGACTAAAATATTTTTGACTTTCTGCGACTTCCGGTTATACCGGAAATAGACACCAACTTCCTTATTTTAAATGGAATGCCCACATTTTTATTACGGATTTAGATTTTTGGTCGAATTTTAAGGTCACCTTATGCAAAACATCATGTGTAAAGTGCACCCTCTTGGAGATATTAGACGTTAAAAATCGCCATTTTTCAAATTTCATCAATTATAACTTGGAAACGGTACGAGATAAAGAAAAATGATTTACATGTCCCTATCCTAGTTTTTAATTCTCTATCTAATGAGTCTGGAAAATACTGCTTCCCGATTGGCAACTTTTTGTCATTTTTTGACCAATCAGGAGGCAGTATTTTCCATACTCAATAGATAGAGAATTAAAAACTAGGATAGGGACATGTAAGTCCTTTTGCTTTATCTCGTACCGTTTCCAAGCTATAATTGATGAAATTTTAAAAATTACGATTTTTAACGTCTAATATCTCGAAGAGGGTGGACTTTACACATATGACGTTTTGCATAAGGTGACCTTAAAATTTGACCAAAAATCTAAATCCGTAATAAAAATGTGGGCATTCCATTTAAAATAAGGAAGTTGGTATCTATTTCCGGTATAACCGGAAGTCGCAGAAAGTCAAAAATATTTTAGTCGAATTGAGCATCCTCGATGTGCAAATTTGTGTAACTCTACTAAACACACTTTTCCATATACAGATCGTGTAAGGTCGTCGTGGGATACCCTGTACGTATAAGGTTAAAACTAAAACTGACAACGCATATCCCTGTCTCACTCCCTTCCGAATATCCCCCAATTTTCCGTTCTCCAAGGTGCCCTTTCTCTTTTTTACATATTGCTTTTCTATAATTACTCTTAAAGCTAGAATAACCTCGCACGTTCCTCTACTTTGTCTAAATCCGATCTGATCTTTTCCTAATATTTCTTCCGCCCTTTCTCCATTCTTCTTTGCATAATTGTAATTAAAATTTTCGGCGCTTGGGAAGTTAACCTGATTGTTCTAAAATTTTCACACCTATCCGCGCCTTTCCTTTTTGGCAAAGCGACTATGATGTTCCGTTTGTAATCTTCTGGAATATCACTTGCCGCACTTTCTTCTGCATAACAATCTTACTCCAAAACTTATTGTACCGATCTTACGTGAATTACCCCCCTACTCAAGTCTCAGGCTTCTGACCACAGCATTTTGCAATATTTACTTTGCCTATGTAATTCTAACCCTTTAATTTCAAATTCGGTAACTTTACAATCTATTTCATGCTTTTAACATTTCGTGCTCTTAGTCGTGAAATGTTGCACTAGTTTTGCCGGGGACACATCCCGAAGCAGTCCCTTCCCGGACATTCGAATGTGGGACCATTTTATCCCTGAATTGTTTTACTCCAGAAGATCACATCTTTGTAGATAATATATGAGTACCTATGTGGTTGCTGACACATCGCTGTAGTGTGCTTCACAGTGTCAAACCGACTCCTACTTTCTCTGATACCCTGATGTTGGAAGAGCTTCGTCCCCCTTTCAGCGATTTGGGCTTAGTCGTTTTTCAATACCCCCTCTTTCAAAAATGGGTGGTTCTTTAGATCATTGAAACGGGCAAAAATTTAACAACACCGTCCCCGTATTTCTACTTGTAAATAAGTCTACAATACAAAAGATTAATAAGGGAACGTAGCTATTAATTAGAATAATAACTGAAGATTGTAAATACCAATTATGACATCTTAACGCAGCTAGTTAAAAGGTAATAAATTACCACGTTTGGCATAAGATTCTTTAGCCTGTTCAAACCAACTTAACGTGTATTTAATGTTAATTTCCTTATGCTAATCACATCGTAATACTGTGTATTTTAATGCCACCGTATTATGCTTATTGACTTGTTTGTTTAACAATAAATAACAAAAACAATCTGAAATGCCTAGTGACACATAATGCGCAAATTCCATGCTAAATAGACTGCGAACTTTCAGAGACATATCATCAAGACTGCATATGTAATTAATTCAGTAGAATTACCTATAAATATTCTTGTTCACCATTGTAACCCATTTTGTTAAACCGTTTCGCAACGCGTTACGTTATCTGTCACAGTGAGATTATGTAGGTACGTATCTATGGATACGACTGTTTATGTCTGACTGCATAGAGCATGGAAATAGTGAAAATAAAGTGGCATAGAGTAGATATGACAGTTGGTGTTATAAAGTCAGCATTTGCAGTGTTTGTTCGTTCCTAAATTTGTTGAATCTTTTGATTTAATATGGAAAAACCTAATATTAAATACTCCAAATATTGCTTAGTGCCGAAATGTGAATCAGCGCCTTTTCGAACACCAGTATTTATTTCATTGCCAGTGGGATCGACGTTTAGCAGATTGTCACTTAATTACTGAATTTACAAACAATTTATATTTTGATGTAGTTGGACATTTTCGAACATAAACCATCTGATAAATACACATTTGGGTATAAAACTGACATTCGCGTGTACCGTATTATCAAGTGATTGAAGTAAACTCCAGTCGTGCGTCGGAGCTGACAATCAAGTTTTTTTGCAATTTTGGAAGAAATAATATGTTGTTACACTACACACTACGGTTTCAATGTCCTTTCAGACACGGTAGGAAGGAGAGATAAGTTCAAACAGAGCATGGCATGGTATGGTTACCAGCAAAATTACTTTCACGTGCGAGCTTATTCACCAGAACTGCCCCACTTTGGTGTAGGTGTATTATATGTGCATTATTTTAAAGAAACATTACACATATTCACTATTCGTATGAGAAGGTTTGACAAGGTCGCTCGTGGAGTAGGTACGTTTTTTTATTCTTAAAGTAATTCGAAAGTACCTGGTTTTAATCGAGTTTTTTATACAAAACTTGTATTTCAATTGTATAATGTGGAGTAATAGTGAAATAAGTGAATAATTCTGTGCGATAGAGTCGACCTTTTTGGACTATTTACATTCATTTGAGCTGTTCGATAGCATTAATTAGAAGTGCATGTGACAGTAGGTAGCTGATTGATTGTAATTATCAGATTGGTAGTTTACGTTATTAGCATTTGTTACTGTAAAAGAATTTGTTGTAGTCTAAGTTGCATAGTAAGTGTATTTCCTTTACATTTCATTTAAGGTCCTTCTTACTCTATCATCTTTAGAGATGAAGCAACTGACTGTTGGTATTTCGATAGCGTCAGGTCGATGGAGAATCTTTTTGGTGTTTATCTCCTTCAGTACACTGAAATGCGCCGACTCTTCTAAGCTCCACGCTCACCATTGTCCTCGTTCTTTCGTGAAGATTAGAACATTCGTAAGTTTGATAGAGCAGAGGGCAGAGGCTTCCCATAATTTCATAAGCTTCGTCAGTAGATATGGTCTAACATTTTATTCAGATTCATCTGGAATCTGCTCGTTTGATTTTTTATAACACGCCCACAAGATTTAAAATCTTGCTAATAGTATCCATAGTCATATCGAATATATCTCGTGATTCTGAGTGACATGGCCAGTAGCTTTAGGTAGCCTATTGGAATGCTTTTATATTTTCTCCTGATCTTTTGGTAATTTAGATATCCAAGGAATTTTCTATACTTTACTCTGTAGGAACTTATTGAAGGCTGAAGGAGATGGATATTCGTATAAACAGCTAGAAATATAGAGCGTTTGAACGTTGTTTAAATTTGCAAAAACCCGTAACGGAATCACCGTAACAGGTAAAGTTGTTTCCGCCCACGGGCGTTGGAGACTACAAGGATAATAAAATTAATGATTGACATGAATGTTTTCTATATCATAGATTCTGGTAAATAACCTCTTAATGGAATCAAAGTGAAAAACAACATAGCCTCGGCAAGGTCAAGTTATGTAAAAACTTTGGCAGCCATCAATCATCCAAATCCTAAAACTGATTCATTACTTTTGCTCTGTGAAAGTGGGCAAATATACAAGGTAATGCCGGTATATTTTCCTTGGAATATGAAGGAAACTGTAAATTTCATACTGTTCCATATTCTTCATGAAAGTCGAAAAAGGCACATTTTCTTGGTGTTCTACCATCCTGTTTTCGTGTAGCGACGCCAGATCGTTTTTAAAACTTGGCAAATTTTTGACTGCGGTGAACAAAGATCTAGAATTACAAGTTTGCATTTTTTTGAAAGTTACGTGCAGTTATCAAAAGTCTAGGATACCATTTTCTAACAAAGAAAAGTAAATAGAATAGAAAATAAAGAAACTAAATAGAGAATTAGCTGAGAGATATGAGAGAAAAACTTGCAAGCAAAAATGATGGAGGATATGTCGATCAATTATGGAAGTGTTTTAATAAAAGCTCGCTAATTGATACCGCGAAGCAAACATGTGGAACATTCAAGAGAATAATAAGGAAAAACCAAATCGCATGGTGGACAAAAAAGATAAAAGACCAGATAAAATATAAGAAACGACGGGGAAAAATTACCTAACTAAAGGAAGACTAGAAGACTATGATACGCATAAAAAAACAGAGGAAGAAAGTAAAAGAATTAGTAACAGTAGCAAAGAGAGAAGCGTGGAGAAAATTTGGTGTTCAATGGAGACGGATAGTAGAGGAAACCAGAAACTGTTCTATAAAATATCAAAATCATTAAGAAAAGAAAAATCACAAACTACAAATTACATCAAAAACAAAAGTGGAGCGATGTTAACAGCACAAGAAGAGATTATGAGCAGGTGGAAGGAATATTTTCAAGAAATAGCAGATGAAAAAGGAGAAGTAGGAATAAGTCTGGATGAACTACAAGAAGTGATAAAAAGACTGAAAATCGGGAAAGCAGCAGGCTCTGACAGAATTACAACAGAGGTGATTAAAAATATGGGAGAGGAAGGTACAGAAATGTTATTAAAAATATTTAATAAAATCTGGAAAGAAGAATACATTGCGAAGGATTGGCAGATATCATTAATTGTGGCAGTTTATAAAAAAGGAGACGATGTTTGAGAAGATTATGGATAGAAGAATACGAGCAATAGTCGAGAACACACTAGAAGATTCGCAAAGTGGCTTTAGGAGCGGAAGGAGAACGCAAGACCATATATTTTCTATAACACAGTTAACGTAAAAATCGGTACAAGAGGATAAGAACATATTTTTAGCGTTTATAGATCTGGAAAAAGCTTTCGACAAGGTGCCAAGTCAAGTTATGGAGGGTTTTGCGGGAAAAGGGAATCAATAACAAGATGTTGAGAATAATACAAAAAATTTAAATGCACAATATCAACAACAATAAAATGTCAGAAATATTGGCAACAGAGGGTGGCAAGGTGGTGGTTTGAGTCACGTGCTTTTTATAATTTTCAGATGAAATAATAAAGAAGTCGAAATGCAAAAAGCTGATGATGGAGTGATCATGGCTAGAAGTGAAAAAGAATTGCAGGAGGTCTTATAATATGTATGGAATAAAAGATTGAAAAATATTTAATAAAGTTCTAACTCAAACCGTTACCATTGAAAAATTAAATTAAATTAAAATGGGTGCTAGAGGAACTCCAAATAAGACGAAAAGTTTATATGAACATTATGTTCTAAAGTGACTACTAACAAAGGTACAGGGTGTAAAAGTTTTAATATTTTTTTAATATTGTAATGTAATAATAATTAATGACGTGTTTTCTCGTTCTTCTTGTTAATTTTGTTAGTGTTATTCTTAATAAACCACTTTTTTCATTTTCACTTTCCTTGCTTATCGGTGAAGCCTTTATTGCATTATGGAAAATTTCAGTGCATGTGCACGATTTCACAAAAAGTTATTTCATTCAAAAACTAAGCATTTTACGAAAAATTTTGAAGATACCAATTTCTTCCCAAATTGAACGTAGATTTCAAATACATTAATATCACCTGCATTCGCCAGTGGCGTAACACTGGATTGGGGCTATAAATAAACAGCCTACCCCGTAGCAACGCTACTGATGGGGCTAGCAGAGCAAATTTTTTTTGGAAAATTAGAACTTGGCAAATGAAAACGACACCTTAAATTTCTACTCAATAAGTTTGCTAGTTACTAAGATAATAAAAAAATATTTAAAAAATATTAAAATTTTTACACCCCGTATCTTTGTTACTAGTCACTTTAGAACATATGTTCATATAAACTTTTCGTCTTATTTGGAGTTCCTCTAGCACCCATTTTAATTTGGCACGCCCGTTCTGAATCACCCTGTATAAAACTAATTCATTGGAGATTGCAGACGGCTTCGAATAATTTCCAGGAACTTACTGAAACATGCAGTTTTTTGTTAATTTTCGGGCAGGTCAATAATATGTACTTCCCATTCGACGTTTTCGCAGACTATTTAGTGTCATCTCTGGTCTAACATGTACTGTGGGTTCATCGAAGGAGTAGAAAAAAATTGCGTTGCTTAAAGCTGTCATTGCTCCCACCATTTCTAAGGATCTTTTGGAATTGCATCCTCTTATTAATTACCTTGTGTTCTACCTAGTGAAGAACTGTGATATGTGCGCAAAAATGTTTACGTGTATATTTCGCTGACGTCACTGGAAAATAAATACATTCAGAAGCCCTCACTAGGGTTACTTTTATAGGAAGAAGAAAGCGGTGAGGTCGGAGCAGTGATTAAAAACGTCCGGGCGTTATGCCCCATAACGTTGCCCGTTTTACCCCTAGTATTGGGGCAAAGTTAAGTATTGCATTTTTTATTTTTATTTTGTGTAAGGTTTTAGACAGTGTTTTTATTTATTGTGTTTCACTCAGTGACGATGAATATTAGCATGTCTGTTATACCCCGGATTCACCTACAACAAAAATATCGTTACCTATTTTTGCAATATTTACAAATAGAACACTATAAATACATAAATAAGAAATTTAGACAACACTAAATCTGACGGGTAGTAATTTTGTTTGAATAAACAGAGCCAAAAGGCGACGTAACGTCATACTTATAACGAGCATCCAAAAGGAAAAGAATAATCCGTTAAAGCATCCTGTACATAAATTTGTTCGTTCATCTAATACTTTGAATATAGAAAGGTAAACTGGTCATTGCGAGAATTAGACAAGTAAGGCTAAATATCCTATTTGTTTTAAATTGTATACTTAGTAAATCAACATTTTCCTTTCAACAATTTTATTTTTAGTTTTACTTGAAACAAATTCCAAGTAAACAACTTGGCACCAGAATGTGAATATTTTACCACTGGTAATAGAATTTGATGGCCGTCTGGATCACACATCATCAAGTCGTAATAATTTTTCGCACTGCAATAAAGGCGTTAACGCATATTTAATTTCATGATCAACATATCTGCGACTGTCTGTCTGTACCTTCGGCAATAATTTATGCCCAAATTGCTGCGAAATGTTCTGTCTATCCTAATCTCACCTTCAAGACTTAATCTTGTTTTGTGAAAACAGATGTTGACACATAAACAAGATTACATGTGAAATATACTGCCAAGTACCTATCACATAAAATACGAAAGGGCGGTTGTCAGTATTGCAGACTTTCAGCACCCGTTGGCATTAACTCTGAATGTCTAAATAATCAAACTGTCCTGAAAAAAGCTTTTATTGTTTAAGGAATCACAGCCATAAATTATGTTAAGTATGTCGTCCTGTTCTTTCAAATAAGAGCTGTAATAAAACACCCATAAACGCTGGACGTTTTTATTATTATTTAATGCAACATTACTTTAAATAAACTGCAAGATTAGATGAATGACAAGTCTTTATATGATCTTGCTCCTGAAGAAATAGACTTGGAACTGGTGCAATTTCTGTGCATCTACACACACTTGGTTAAACGTTCTAAAATCTAGACTTCAATAAAATGACCAATTCTGCGAAGGCGTTCAATAGATAAATTTTATGATGGTTCAATAAAATTTCTGCATTTCTGCACTAGCTGGTTGTCTAAGTGAAAATGTCAATCACACGCAGAGAATTTTTGTCATTACACCGAAGAACCTATGTTTAAAACTACGACAGTTGCACTGGGTAACAGTAAGAGGAGGAGGAGGAGGAGGAGGAGAGGAGAGGAGAGGAGAGGAGAGGAGAGGAGAGGAGAGGAGAGGAGAGGAGAGGAGAGGAGAGGAGAGGAGAGGAGAGGAGAGGAGAGGAGAGGAGAGGAGAGGAGAGGAGAGGAGAGGAGAGGAGAGGAGAGGAGAGGAGAGGAGAGGAGAGGAGAGGAGAGGAGAGGAGAGGAGAGGAGAGACCCAAAAACCCAAAAATAACTATAAAGGGGGTGAATATAGTTATATTATTAAAAAACTGTAACTTAAAGTTTCTGTCTTCTCTGCGGGTGTAATAATTGAAAAAGTGTTAAAAGTTTAAGTTCATAAAGGAGTTGTGATAATAATAACATTAATAATAAGAACAAAAATAACATACAAACCTTAACTGAGCAAATAATATTGCTAGTTACGCAAAAATGTGAAAAACTATAAGTAAAATAATCGGTATGCAATAGAATAAACAAAATTTTAAAGTTTTAAAAAGCAAACAACAATAGGCATCATAAGAAATCATAAACTGAAACTACTTTTGCCGCAATCAAGCATGAAAAATAAAATAATATATACAGGGTCCTGCAACTCACCTCCAGTCTTCTACTACACCTAAACGATTTATTTTAGAAAAATGATTGAAACGGGACATTAGAATGTTTGTTAGAGAGCACATTTTAAAAATATTTTTGAATATTTGAATTGTCAGCTGATAACGGATCATGAACTCATTTTTTTGTAATTTAAGTATTGGTAATCGGACAAGAGAGGTGAAATTTAGGACTTTCCGAAGTTTTAAGAATTTTAACATTGATCATTTCCAATTGGATCTTCGGTCTGCATGTTTCGATGAAATGTTGCGTATTGAGGATATTAATGAGAAGGTATTGCTATTTAATAATATCATATTAAATTTATTTGATAAACATGCACCTTTAAAATCGTGTAGAATGTCCAAAAAAGCATCTCCGTGGTTGACTCCCAACATAAATTTATTAATAAAACTTAGAAATAAATTGTTACTTCGCTACAGGCAGACAAGAGATCCATCTCATTTTAATTATTATAAACAATTAAGAAATTATACTACCACTGCGATTAGATCCGAAAAGAAAGCCTACATAAATTATAAATTTAAAAAGGGTGGCACCAACACCTTGTGGAGAGAACTATCGAATTTAAATGTGCATACGTCAAAAAATAATAAATCAGAAATACCATGTCATCTTTCCGATGCAGAGACAATTAATAATTATTTTCTCACTTGTGCTAATAACATTCCGAGTGGTGACATTAATGCAAAAATAGCTTCTTATAAAAGCAACCTCAGATGCAACTTTGAAGAAATGTTGAATTTTAATTTAGTTTCGGAAAACACAATCAGTGATATTATCTTTTCATTCAATAGTAATTCAGTTGGTTATGACGGAATATCAGTACATATGTTAAAATATTGTTGTCCATTTATTCTTCCTTATGTAACACATCTTGTAAACTCCTGCTTATTAGAAAGTATTGTACCGGAGACTTGGAAAATTTCTTGCGTGATACCATTGCCTAAAAACAGTCAACCTAAAGAACTTAAGGAACTAAGACCTATAAGCATATTATCTGCGTTATCCAAAATACTAGAAAGAGTTATTTATTTACAGATTGTTGCTCACTTAAATATCCATAACATTCTCCCGGTTTGCCAATCTGGTTTTAGAACAAATTATAGTTGTGCTTCTGCACTGACTCATATTACAGATGACATTCTTGCTGCCTTAGACAGTAATTTAACAACGGTACTAGTTTTATTGGACTATACAAAGGCCTTTGACTGCATAAATCACAGTCTTTTAACTTCAATACTGTCTTATATAGGTTTTGGTGCCGATGCAATTGCACTTTTTGAAAACTATTTATTTAACAGAAAACAGTATGTGAAAGTTAGTGAGAGATGTTGCTCTGGACTCGGTGTACTGGAACGGGGTGTACCTCAGGGATCTATTCTCGGCCCTCTTCTGTTCTCCATATATGTTTCTGATTTGTGTAGGTGTATTAATAATTGCAATATTCATTATTATGCAGATGATACTCAAGTCTACCATTCTTTTAGTTCGGCTGACGTGTTGCACGCAAACGATCTTATAAACGCTGACTTGAATTCTTTGTTGGATGCTTCACTTGATCATGGTTTATGTATAAACCCTCAAAAATCAAAATTAATTGTGTTTGGAAAACCTGCTTCCCTCACTGTGGTCAATGAATTATTAAATATAAGCATAAATGGCGTGAAATTAGATAGCGTGAGTGAAGCAAGAAATCTGGGAATAATCATGGACTGTGACTTGAGATTCAAAAAACATATAAGTAATTGTGTAATGAGGTCATTTTGTAGTTTAAAACAGATCTATTCCAATAAGGATATTCTAGATAAGAAAGTGATTCGTTTGTTGTGTGATGCGTTGGTTCTCTCTCATTTTTCGTTTTGTGATGTGCTGTACGAGTCCTGTATCGATGCTGCTACATCTCACAGAATTCAAATGGTTCAGAACTCATGTGCTAGATTGATTTGTGGGGTACGTCGTCGGGATCGCATCTCGAGTAATATTAAGGAAATAGAGTGGTTGAATATGGCGAACCGACGTCGCTTGCACGCTTGTGTTTTTTACCATAAAATAATGCAGACTCAATGTCCACCTTATCTATACAACAAGATTAGATTTAGAACAGATGTTCACAATTTGAATATTCGAAGAAAATCCATAATCACCACACCATCTCACAAATCTGCTCTATTTCAAAGGTCTTTTGCTTATAATATTGGTAAAATATATAATAGTATACCTAGAGAAGTTAAACAGTTGGATCCAAGAAAATTCAAATCTAAATTAAAACGTTATTTCATGGATAACCAATAAAATCTTCTGTTTGTCACCTAGTCCATGGCAATGGTTGTCATTCCCTCGTAGCATTTGCATTTTGTTCTTATTTATTCATTTACTCTTCATCCCTTCCTTTTTCTTCCCTTTCTTCTGTTTCCTCTGTTTCTTTTCTTCCTTTTCTACTTCTTCTTTTCCCTTTCATTTAATCTTAGCTTGAATTTCAATTTTTTATATATCTGTTGGGTTGAGTGGTAGAACAGCGTGTGCAGGAGCATTTTTCTGCACACAAGCTGAACTCCGCCCATTGTCTCATTGTGTAATAATGTGCAAATATTTGTATTTTCCATATGTATGTGTGATGGGCAATAAAGACGTTAAAAAAAAAAAAAAACAAAAAAAAAAAAGAATATACAGGGTGTCCCGAAAATTGGTGGTGCGTCAAAGTTGTATTTTATTAAATGGAATGCCCTGTAGTCTTATTGATTTCTGAGACTCTTTCGAGCTACTGTACATATCCCTAGAATATTATTAAATTTGATTTGATAGTTCCAGAGGAATAAATTAAAATCGAGAAAAAAAATTTTTTTCGTCATGTTTTAAAAAAATGATAAAAAATAGAAGAAACATCTTCAAACCAAAACTAAGCAGCAGGTTGCTTATAAGAAAAGGTCAGTTTATCCTAGTATGAATGTCGTAAAAATAACTGAAGGGTACAGGAATAAAACAAGGAATGTCCATTTCTGCCGATTTTGGGATATGTAGTGCCATCTGTAGTTTTCCTTCAGTACTTTTACCTGGCACAATATCACGGTTTAAAACAAGAAAGGTCACACAATTTTCTATACTAAATGAATTGGCCAAAAAGCATAAAAGCGGGAAGGTCCACGCGCCACAGGCATAAAACAAGGAATGTCCACAACCGTCAACAGCAACATTATTAAAACTAGACAGTAGTTATTATTGAGATCTTGTGGTGTGGTGGGTGTGCTTGTTATTGTTATATGGGCGATTTGGAGTTTATGTTTAATTGCTAAAATTGAATCGCAAAGTAGTACCTAATTTGTAACAAAGTTCAAAGAAGAGACGAAAGACTGGCAGATTGCAGGATGTGATGAAGAAAATTCGATGGTAAAAAATCGGCTGATTCAGAGCGATATTCTTTGATATTTCTAATCTTTTGCCTTCATCATCTTCAAGTTTTCAGTTCAAATACGGGTTGGATGCCTACCTCCATCCTTTTCTATCTTGAGCTAACCTAAGCATTTCCCTAAAAGTAGAGCATCCTACATCCCTAACTATTTGAGAGCAGTAATCTAATCTACTTCTACCCCTACCTCTTTTTATTCCTATCTCTGACTAGTATGTCGTGAACTATTCCTTCGTGTCTTAGAAGGTGTCCTACCATCCTATCTCTCCTATCTCTCCTATTCTTTATTGTCTTCCATACCTTTCGGTTTTCCCCAACTCTTTCTACCACCCTATTGCTAACCTCATCTATCCACGGTATCTTCATCATGCGTCTGTAGCACCAAATTTCAAACGCTTCTACTCTTTTTCTATCCACTTCTCCTATTGTCCAAGTTCCTTTTGCTTTATTGGTTCAGAAAATTTGCAGACAAGGAAGAAAAGCGTTTAAATTTAATGCAGTTCAAGGACTATAATTACCAAAATCCTGATCCTTTTTGATTTTTGAATTGACTATTGGGCTACCATGTTTGACTTAAACATTCCCTGTTTTGTGCTTGTTAAAATTGGAACGCCTACCTGTTAGTAGTGCTTTAATGAGAATTCTTTATTTTTTAAGTTTTTGTTTATTGGAAAGTGAAATGTTTCACTCCAAGCTACTTTTTGTGAAAGTTTATAATTTTTTGAACTGTTGTGTATGTAGTTATAACAAAATAAACATGAAAAATTAATTTTTTTCAACTACGACGTTTTGTGACATTTCTAGTTTTATTCCTGTACCCTTCAACTTATACAGGATGTTCAAAATTCAATGCCAAACTTTTCAAAATGTAATGCTATTTTTCTCCATTTTTTCAAATGGGACACCTGTATATTTTTATCCCGTCGGATGCAGAATTAAAAAATGAACATGTTTTCTAATTGCAATTATTTCGACATTCTGAAAGGTTTCACAGATATTCGTAAAATCTTAAAATTATTATCTAATAAATAATAATTTTACTTGGCAGTTTTTAAATCAATGACTAGAATATTATGTTCATTACTATTCTGACCACAATAAAGATTTATAGGCAGGGGGGGGGAATTATTGGTGAACATATTATCGGTCCTCACTTTTCTAACGGACATTTGAACGGTGCTATGTATTTTGATTTTTTATAAAATCAATTGCCAAATTTATGAAAAAAATTTACCAATAGCTTTGAGTGATGCAATGTGGCTGCAGCACGACGGAGCCCCAGTACATTATTCATTACGAGTCAGGGACAATCTCAATACAACCTTTTCAAACCGGTGGATTGGAAGAGGAGGGCCATGTAATTGGCCGCCCCGATCACCCGACTTAACTAAATTAGATTTCTTTTTGTGGGGCTACGTTAAAGAAATCGTTGAGCAGGAACCTCCAACCACACCAGAAAAAGTGCAGCAAAGAATCAGAAATGCATTTCAAAACATTGCACCCGAGCTATTAGGAAGAGTAGCAAGGTCATTTCGTACCCGCCTCCGTTTGTGCCTCCAAGAGAACGGAAGACATATTGAACATAATGTTCTAGTCATTGATTTGAAAACTGCCAAGTAAAATTATTATTTATTAGATAATAATTTTACGATTTTACAAATATCTGTGAAACCTTTGAGAATGTCGAAATAATTGTAATTAGAAAACAGGTTCATTTTTTAATTCTGCATCCGACAGGATAAAAATATACAGGGTGTCCCATTTGAAAAAAATGAAGAAAAATAGCATTACATTTTGGAAAGTTTGGCATTGAATTTTGAACATCCTGTATAAGTTGTTTTTACGATATTCATAGTAGGATAAACTGACCTTTTCTTATAAGCAACCTGCTGCTTAGTTTTGGTTTGAAGATGTTTCTTCTATTTTTTATAATTTTTTTTAAAATATGACGAAAAAAAGTTTTTTCTCGATTTTAATTTATTCCTATGGAACTATCAAATCAAATTTGATAATATTCTAGGGATATGTACAGTAGCTCGAAAGTGTCTCAAAAATCAATAAGACTACAGGGCATTCCATTTAAAAAAATACAACTTTGATGCACCACCAATTTTCGGGACACCCTGTATATTCAAAAATATTTTTAAAATGTGCTCTCTAACAAACAGTCTAATGTCCCGTTTCAATCATTTTTCTAAAATAAATCGTTTAGGTGTAGTAGAAGACGGGAGGTGAGATGCAGGACCCTGTATATACGTAGGTACATCTCATAATATAAGGTGTCATTGAATCGATGTTACAAAAAATACAAAATTTTAAGGCAAATCCTATTCATATGAACACCCTCAACCTCCATCCCACCTTACTCTCCCTAATAGGACGCCCATGATAATATTTTAAATCTACCACCTACCAAATTTTATTTGTTGTCCGAAAGTGAATTTTAGGGACCCCATTTTAGGGCTCGTAATTTCAGGAAATAGGGGTAATTTTAGGACGTATGTTCATGTTAACTTTTTGGCTTAAACTTTCCTCAGGCTTATAACATTGATTTAATGGCGGGAATTTCAAAATAATGTCTATGGCGCCTCTGCCTTACGCTTACGTCATCATCTGATGATGTAATTTTGTGACGTGCAACACTAAATATCCTGAATTTACCATTTACCATACATTTATCTTCTAATAAAATACTAAAGCGTTTTGTTACCTACTTCTTGTAAAAGAGACTCCACCATATTTAATGAAATTATCGAAACTGCCTATGAGTTTTAATTGTTTTTCTAAAATTTCTCAGCTATTATCATGGCGTTTAAGTTTTTGAACAATGCAATATTTCTTCTCCAAATAGTTGGTGTTCTTCTGTTCCTCATTTAATTATTCGTAATTTAAGAGTAAACAATATACGCATTCAGCGTTTGACATCATCGGCAGCGTGAGATTATACCCATTCTCTATGTCAAAATTAACTTATTACATAAGTGATTGTTCCAACATGTGCTGCACCGATTTATGTGTCGATATCCGGGATTAGGCGATAGTTGAAAAAATACCACAATGACATGACAAAGGTCACGGATAAGAGCAATCTCCTAGCAATTAGAGTGTAACATACGGTTCTTTCAGAAACAATTATGAACGCACGTATGTATAAATTAAATTACCGCCGGCTATGTTCCAATGTTTTCTTCGTCGATGAAGTTTACGTTTGCATATCCGACGATGACTAAGACCGTGTAAAACGAATCTGAATCCCAAAATAGAAAGAACATCGAGAAAAAATGACCACCATCATTTTCATCCAGAATACTGGTACAACGCGTACCTTCTTCCTTTCATCCCCTGAGAATTTCTCTAAAAATACTAGGTACATCTTACATTCCTAACCATTTGAGAATAGTCGTCGAATATGGGTCTACCTCTACTTCTTTTATTCATATCTCTCTCTTAAGTATATTACGAATTAATTCTTCGTGGCTAAGAAAGTGTACTATCTTTATATCTCTCTTCCATATACAGGGTACATCTAAAATACCTGACCAAACTTCAGGAGTCTTGTTAAAATTTCATATTGATTCTTTGACAGCTACGAAACGCATTAGCTGTCCCTGTAATACCAACTTCTTTGATACTTGGGAAATGAGTTATAATACCATGCCTGGTCACAGAGAAATCGGTGATTGTTTGGACCAATTCCTCTTGACTGCGCCATGTAATTAAAATTTGTTTACATTTGTCGAAGTGTCCAATTTCCTATGGTGTAAACTTATCAGATGAAAAACTAAAACCGCCAATTCTGATTCTTAATTCCGTTTATATTTCTGAGAAGTCAGTAATTTCTTGCTGCCAGAATAAAACCACAACCATTTATTTAACTACTCCTTTATTTCTTTTTACAGACAATTATTATTTCCAGCTAAGGCAAGTACTGGCTTACAGTTACTTTGGGTTTGTGAACATAACCTCACATTATTTAACATAAGAGTGTTTTCATAATTACCATACAGCAGTGACCTCCTAGGTATTTTATGCAGAATTTAAATGAATAACAGTCTATTTTTTGTACGAGGGTGCTGACCTCATAATAATGTATTGCTAGGTGCTTTAATCCATACTGTTCTGTTATACCTTCTCATCGTCTCCATTTATTTCCTTAATCATCCCTTCTCTACGCTTCTTCATGTCTCCCCATTATCATTATAACTCTGCTTGTTTTTCTGCACTATTTTCTCATCTATATTCTTTGTTTATTGTTCTCTATTTTATTTTGTGCGCCTTTACTTGACATTACCGTAAACAACCACTCAGTTCTGCGCAAACTGAAAGCTGTGCTTATTATAGATAAACATAAAATCAAGTTAACTGACCCGAGAATCATGTTTACTATAAAATTCCACAAAAATACTAATCCCATAAACTTAGCAAAACTGGATACATAAAATTCAGGCGCCACGGAATTTTCTATTATGTTGATTGCAAATTTGTTTCCATTAGAGAAGATGCTGTGAAAAATTTATTATACTTACTGGATTAGTAAATGTCAGATGATTATACTTACGAGGTCAAAGCCAGTTCTAATACTGTTACATTTTACTATCGTGACCTTGAACTTCAAAGCGCCAAGGTTGCCGTGATTTATTGTTCAGCTTTCGTTTTGCTGGATTTTATTTTGATTATGTTTATTATATGAAACAGTTTACATATGATAGTCGATTAATCAAAATAGGATTCCATTGAAAATTTTAATGAGGACATTAATCTGCAAAATAAGTTCGTGCCTGCTAGAACAAATGTCAGATAATAATTAGTACCTATATTCACATAATTTTTACAGGGAGGGCCAATAGTGCGTAGTCGGTCCATATCTCTGATTCTATTCAAGATATCAACATGAAATTTTACGTGTGTGTGGAGAACCCCACCAAGCTTCTGTTAAAATTATTTTGATGTATACAGGATGTTCACGTGCTTCGCACCAAACCAAAGTTGTGTTTTTTTAAATGAAATGCCCCACATTTTTTCCATATTTGGATTCCCCATAAAATTTCATGAAAGTTGATATGCTACACTGTGGGGTTTAGAGTAAGCGATGTTAAGATATCGCCATTTTAGTACCAGTGTGAACCCAAATTGGTGGTGCTACTGACGTCTGCTAGGCTCAGAGGATACTCTATTTGTAAAATCCATTAACACTTTTTTTCAAAATAGTTCATATTGTACAGAGCGGCCAACTTGAGCAAAATGGAGCTTTTCTCAAAAATGTTAAATGGAACACCCCGTATATTATTTGCAGGTTTGGTAGCCATTTCATTAAACTTTTGACTGATGCAGATATTGGCAGGTCTGCGACTGATAATTTAGGCAGAAATCAAGATTAAACCTTAAGAATTGAAATTTTTGCCGCAATTTTGTACCATTTTTGGGGAATTTCCCCCATTTTGCCACCCAAAACTCAGAAAAATGCTTACACTTTGTTTTTACAGAAAATTTAGCGAACAGAATTTACACCGGCACAAGATTTTCTTCCATTGCACTCCATGTTTCAATTTATACCTAGGTTTAATACGTTACCATTTATTTAAGAATATGACCATGAAGAAGCAATCTGGAGAAAATTTTTTTGGTCTCGATGTGAAATCAACTTCCAGAAACAACATTTTAAAGTTCAATTTTCAATGCTACCGAAACCGTCAGTCGCAGACCTAACAATATCTACATCAATAAAAAGCTTAGTACTGACTATCAAATATGGAAATAATATATGGGGTGTTCCATTTGAAATTTTTAAGAAAAATGGATATTGCGTAAGCTGTCTACCCTGTATGATATTAAGTTTTGTGACAAAAGAACTCAAGAATTTTACAAATAGAGCAGGTTGTGAACCTAGTTCAATAAAGAATAACTTCGACCAGTAGACGTCAGCAGCTCCTCAAATTTGCGCTCACACTGGCATTAAAATGGTAATATCTTAAAATCGCTCACTCTAAACCCCATCGTGTAGTACACCATCTTTCATAAAATTTTATTGGGAATTCAAATATGTAAATAAATGTGGGGCTTTCCATTTAAGAAAACATAACTTTGGTTTGGTGCTCAGAGAGTGAACACCCTGTATACACCAAATTAATTTTATCAAATGCTTCATGGGGTTCTCCACATACGTGTAAAGTTTTATTTTGATACCTTGAATAGAACCAGAGATATGGGCCGACTACACACTATTGGCCTACTCTGTATCCCTGAAAGAAAAACTTCAATGGCAGTTCATTTTTAAATTTCGTATATTCAACGTACAATGTATGGTCTAAACGTAAGGATAGTTTACTGAATATATGCAAAGATTTCAGCTGGCCCAATGTCTCCAAACTCCAAAGGACTCAAAACTCAATCTCAGCACCTGCATCCATTTTTAAACAGTACAAAAGAGGCTCTAACCTTCATATTCACATAGCAGATCTAGAAGTAAATAAGTTTCGAATTATCGAAGGGTGTATGTCATGTTTCGAATGCTCTGCGAAAGCAGATCGACATTTCGGGCGTTCTACATGCCATGACGGGATCGGAGGCAAGTCATTAGGAGCAGCGCACAGGAATTGTAATTGGATTCGTGATTGTCCATCTTTTTTATGAGTACCTACCTATATGAAATTTTACTAATTTTTACTAATTTTACTAGTTGAAGGAAAATAGTAACAAACAACGATACCCGCGACCCCCTGGCCTACTACCGTGTATACTTCACACCAAATCAGCTGTTGCTTTAAATAACTCTATGCAGATCGTTATAGGGAAACGCGAAAGCCGCCCTTTAGCTACTCTCAAATGCCCCATCAGAAGTGACATGAAGGAATGTAGCCTTCACGCCGACAGCGCAGTTGGCACCAAATTGCTACCTGAATCAAACTTGGGCCACTTAGATACGAATTGGCGAAATAGGTACCGACTTATAGACTTGCCAAACGACTACTCCTCGGGCATTGCTGGGGTAGCCTCTTGTGCGCCCCCTATTATGTGTACATTGTGTATATTAGACTGGATTTTTAAGGAGAGCTTTTTACAGGATTTTTTTGTCTGAACGAAAATTTGCTGCGATAAGTAATAAAAGAGATATTTGGCTATTACGAACTTTGTGGGACACACTGTATATTGATTGGTAAGACCAATAGAACGTGCTTGGTACGAAAGAGTGCATTAGAAGGTTAATTGAAAACATGTGACCCTTCTACAAACATCACAAATAAGTCGTAGGTACAAGAAACCATTAACTTATATAGATATAGACAGCTTTATTTTTGGGGGCGTTTCAGTGAGTCAACTGACAGGCAGACCAACGCCTTTCTCAGCTCCAACGATAACTTATGTTCATTTTCCTCCTGTAACAACCGTCCCGTATCCTTGTATGATACATATTTCCCTGCCCTCCTGCCCACTGCATTTCCTTCTTATAGTCTCGCAAGAACTTGATCTAGATGTCTTAATAAAAATTAAATTAGATTAAGTATGTTTGGTACTATTGCATCACCTTAGAACTAGGTCAAAATGAATTATTGTTTTGCATGAAATGATTCTGGTTCTTCTGGAATATTCAGCATAAAACAATGTATTTGGAATGTAAGTCTATTTATAAATTATAATACTTATTATTATAGCCTTTCTAATTTCTCTCTCTGTTACTTTATTTCTCTCACTTATGTGAGGATGTGTTATCTAAGACCGTAACTGTGGTTATCCTTGGTATTGAAAGCTTCAAGGTTCAATTTACCTACATACACATGTTCACGCTGTTGTAAATGTGTAAGATAACTTTTATGTTTTATTGAAAGTTTGCAAACTAAACACGAGAAATGAATTAGTATACACATGCACGGAAACAAAAGGTAACTAGCTGATCAAGATACTTTATAGTGTAATATTGGATTCCGCAGCATCATCCGAGAAATCTAATTGAATATAAAGCAATTTCGTGGATCTTCTGATCAGTTTGACATAAAAATGTTTTTAAACACAAGAAGATACATTTCAAAAATATAGCGATAGCGATGCAAGTCTTCATTCCAAATGGCTCGATCCCCCTCCATTCTGCACCTTTACCATCTGACTATAGTCCGCGCTGCAGAGAAGCAGTTTGTTTGGAATGGAAAATTTGTATTGTTCTGTTAAGTTGAATGAATTTGTAACTCATGGATGATCGACTGCAATTATTATTACTGAGGGCAATAAAGTGGTGAATACTGACCATGAGATGGTTTCTACTGAATTTTGATCTGATTGCCGCAAAACAGTCTCTGAATTTGTGCCAATTGCCAAGCCGGGATAATTTAGCATATTAGCACAGTAACCCACGTGTATTTCTTCCAGTAGAAATTGATTATGTCCAATTCAGAAAAGTTGAAGGACTATCTATAAAGAAAATCACCCGCAGGTTTTTGAGCTTTACAACATTAAAAATTTCGGTGCTCTCCAGAAAACCATAAATATGGTACGTTTTTACGCGGAGCACCGGAAGGAATGATGATAAACATTTTAGCTTCTATGACTGAAAGAAACCTAATTGAACTTTTATGTAGGTCACCTCGAATTCCTCTTCTATTTCTTCTCTTATTATTTTACCCAAAGTGCAATGGATTTGTGTTTATGGCTCATGTATCCAGTTTCTTCAGTGATTTCTCTTTCTTCCTAGCCTATTTATTGCATTCATTCCACTAATTTCCTCTATTTTATGTTGTCATGTCCAGCGTCTTCTGCTTCTTGGTTTTCCATTTTTTCCATTCTCTATAATCCTGCTCCATTCAACTCTCCATCCATCCTCAGCATGGTTTCACATAATTTCAGTTATATTCCCTCCACTTTCCGACTTATTAGTTACTATTCATTCCTAATTTCATCGTTATCTTTCCAGCTATATTGCATATTAGTATATTCACATAGCTTTCATTTTCCTGTTGGCTCTTGCGTTGAAACAGTAAACAGGTTACTTGCTTACTGGTTGCTCATGCCGGCATGAATCTGCACTGTTGTTTGTGTAGGCTTAATCAGGTGTAGAAAGGCTTAAACTGTACCAGATAGGACGTACCTACCCTTTGCTCCAAAAGTTCCTTATTTTGCATTCTGGCACTCATGAAATATTTCAAACTGATCTTCAGTAAATTCACTTTGGCTTTTAAACAGGTCTGAAGTATTTTTATGAAAACATCGTTCTTCAGGTTCTAAAAACTTTGCTGCAGACGAACAGGCGATGTTATTAAACACAATGCTTGGGGTGCCCGCCTGAAAACATTCTCAAAATTCATATTTTGCTAATTTGCTTAATGAATTTGCGCGCAGCCGGCGCCCCATCACAAATCTTTCTGCGGCGTTCATCAAATCGTTGATCAAAGTTCATTTTTACCCGCTTTAATGTACTGCTAGATTGGCATTCGGTAAGTAGGCAACGTGGTTGGGTGGGAAAATGAATTGGCGTATTAACTCGTTTGCCAGCTGATCCTTTTCTTATTTTTTTCTTCCAAAGTAATTTACAGAATTTTGCTTTCGAACTGTCGCATCCGGTTTCCCGTCAGGAAAGATATTTTTTAAAGAAAATCCGCGATTACTAATGACAAAAAGGGGATTAACGCCTCGTGAACTAATCCGAATCAAAACTCAAAATTCAATCTCTCAATACCTACCATGCTCTCGCAGGAAGATTTGTGATGGGACACCAACTACGCGCAAGCACTTGATCCACGATCATTTAACTTAAACTTTTATGGGTGCGGAATTTGAGCACTAAAAACGGGACATGTAGACACATTTTTATTCCAACACCATTCTGAAATTAAAGTAGATTAGGCGTTAAATAAAAAAATATTTGTCAATAAAGGATCAACTTAGAGACTCCCACTGCTTTTATAGTAATATTTTTCGTTCGCCATAAATAAATCTCCCTCAAATTATTCAAAAATCTGTCATAAAACCGCCATAAACTCGACACCTTTTTTACTATTTGTACACATATTTATCGCAATTAGAAAGTAGGGTTGTCTAAGTTAATTATTTCTTATTCATTTTCGACCAAGAACGGCTTGATACGTTACTTCGTTAAAACGGCGTATTGGAATTAAATTTATATTGCAATCTCCATTTTGTGAATATTTAGGCGAGTTGCACAGTAAACTGGACGTTTGACAGTAGTAGTAGTGTGGCCGCTGCAATGCAGATGGCGGTGGCGCTTCAGTTTATTCTCATATTTCTAAATAGGAAGAAATAATTAGTGGTACTGGACCGTTTCGAAAGTAATAATTTAAAGATAGGACCGCCGACTAATCCTCCCAGATTTATTTGGTTGCCGCTAAAGCAAAAAACCTGGAAAATTCCAAGCTGTAGAGGATCCGTGTGAAGAATTTGCAGCTGTGATTGAAACAATCATAATAGATTGTGACTATTATTTGGATAATCCTAATCACACTTTTGGGTGACAGGTGGCAGCACTTTATAGACTAACAGCTGATAAATCGCAGCCTTAAAATGTCAGACTCTCATTATTGACCTACAGTCTAACAATATAACAACCCGTTAGCCACAAATTTGCCACAAATTCCTCGGTGAAACGAATTCTGCTTTATAGGTATTAAATGTACATAATTATGCTCCACAAAAATAGATACTTAAATTCAGAGACAAGGTAAAATAGTTAGAGGAATCCTGACGTCGTTTCCACTAAAATAAATTCCGCAGTTTGCACGTAAAAGTAGCGAAATGCGTGCCAAGTTCGTTGTTCGCGTTCAACAGGTTTGTCTCTATCCTTTATGGATGTCATCCGCTTTGAATACAGATTATCTCGACATAAATCTGCAAGTGCAGCGACATTCCGAGACCGATTTTATGCTCGGGAAGCGTGTACTTCGCAATGTTCCTTATATTGGCATTCTGGATAAGACAAGAATTTGTTTATGTAACCTTAAGGAGAACATTGTGCAAGTCTACAGTTATTATATTTTTTGGAATTTCTCATTGTTTTTGCCATATCTTCTTATTTAAATCTTCACCTATTTAGCTTTTATCAGAATTTTTAAGCAGACGTACTATGTCAACCACAAATAATGTTAAGTATACAAAGCTGTAACTGTTAGAGATGCTTCGAAATTAAACTCCCTGGTATCACAATCACTCGATTGATTCTAAATGTTGGGCAACAGAATTTTTTTGAGTCCCAAACACGGAATAATCTTCCCCGTTCCAGTTTCCCGTCACGTTCCTGCTACCGTGATGATATAACATCATTTGATCCGTACCGGCATATTCTAAATTAGATTTGTTCAGCCTAAGTCTAACACTCTAATGGTTTTTCCCGTACCACCTGCAGTAACTCAAGCCATTATTGAGGACATAAAGGATCCCATGCTTGACATGAGGACGGATTACATGGTCCCCAAGAACACCGCACAACCACTCTTTCAGGTCACAATCGATGACCCTAGAGTGGAGAACCAAATTCTGAACAGCATACCTTCCGGCAGTCTAATCTGGTACACCGACGGTCAGGACTGTTTGGAGATAAACCAAGAGTGAAACTCAGCTCCTCTCTGGGCAAATATGCCTCTGTCTTTCAACCAGAGGTCTACGCGATACTACAATGTGCGCGGGAAAACATTAAGAGGGGCCACAAAAATCAGCGGATCTTTATCTTATCAGACAGCCAGGCAGCTTTGAAGGTTCTTGTGAGCCCAAAGATGTCTTCCAGACTGGTGTGGGAATGCTTCGAGCAGCTTAATATCTTAGCCATGCGGAACGCAGTAAGACTGCTTTGGATTCGAGGTCACTGTTTGCTGATAGGGAACGAGGAAGCCGACAAACTAGCAAAGCGGGGCTCCAACGATCCTTTCGTTGGACCGGAACCTGCCCTAGGCATAACTAAGAGTGCAGTCAGACACCAAGTAAACGGATGTATTCGCGCTCAACATCACAATTACTGGAACGTGATTCCAGGACACAGGCACAGCAAGTCGTATATAAATGGACCTTGCAGGAAAAGATGCTCAGAACTGCTTTGCCTTAGTAGGTTGCAAATTAGAATCGTAACAGGTTTCCTAACGGGACACACGACCTTTAAAGAACACCTGTGGAAGATTGGCAAATATTACGGAGACCTTAACTGCCGCTTGTGTAATAAGGAACGGGAGACAGCTATGCACATCTTGTACAGATGTGAAGCTCTAGACCAGAAGAGGCAGCGAATTTTCGGGCGATGTCTGATGGAACCGGAAGAATTTTCCACGCATTCAATGTTTGACTTGTACCGTTTGGTCCAAGGCACCAAAATCATGGAATGGGTGTGACTTAGAATTTAGGGTGAGCACAATAAGCCCATTTTGTGGCTGCAGTGCCTACGGGCAGGCAGGCCATAAGGGGAGAAAAAAAACTCAAGCCACCTCCATTCCTGGAACTGAGACCAGCCTGAACTGTACTGATTATTATACTGAATGAAGAGCATATTAACGTTAATTGTATTTGTACAAAACCTGATTTTTCAAGCAACAGCTAGTTCGGTCATTCCAATGACATCGTATTCAGGCGTACGACTAACTTGAACACCGATATCAATGACTTATTTTTTAACATTCGGCCTTTCCTGATAAAAAAAGTGTCCTCCCTCGATCGAATATTTTGGCCATCCACTGAAACTTGCACAAGTCTGTAAACAAGGCACTCAACTCCCTCGACTTAGAATGTAATTGATTATTGTACCATGTACTCTAGATTATATTTTAAGGATACTTAACTAACGAAAATTTAAACCTAAGCCTTTGTCGCACTTGCTCCTACCTTCAACCTTGATAACATTCGATTTTATTGCCACTTAAAAATAATCTTGAAAATTTTACTATTACCTACCTAAAGCAACACTCGACAATATTTTCCTATTGCCATTGCCAAAGAGATTTTGATTGAAATATGTTTTCTTTGCAGATTTTATGCTCCACAACACTGGTGATCGAAGGCCTGCCGTATACGCGACGGGAGCGCGATTTCCAAGACGACATCATAGCCGGCGCAGATTTTCTCTCACTCTTGATGGAATCCAACCGCATATACACCTACCGTGAGACGACAACCATGCCTCTGCCACTTCCGTCAACCACTGAAACGGAATTCACCCCTCACATACGCCAAACTAGGAGCACATCTTATTTGGGCATGTCTCTCCCGAAGATGCAAACGGAGGAGCCTGAAGAGTTCGGGAGGAAAATCTACGCCTCGACGACAGAAAGAAGCTTTAGTGATAGTAGTAATGAACAATCGAGTGATTATAATTTAAGTCGGGAAGTAGAACGTATAGAACTTACATCTAATAACGGAAGAGACTTATTGTTAGTTACCGCTGAAGCTACAACAGAAGCTGAAGACAATAGGACAACGAGAACCAATCAACAAATTCTTGTTCCATCGGAAGAACGCCCTAGTCTAATAGCAGAAGCTAGCAAAAGCGACTTTAGTGTAGATGAAAGTGAACCAATTACCAGCAATGGAGAATTGCCTTCTGAAGATTACGCTCAAGGCTACCCAGCAAACGTTCAAGTCTTACCGAATGCACAAAGCATCCCTTCCTTCCATGAAAGAATACCAGATGAAGTAAAAGAAAAATTGCAACCACTCCACGAGACTGTTATTTATCATAATGACCCTCACGAATCGGGCCAAGCTAGATCAGTTTCTTATAGCACTGTAATACAATCCCTTCCACAACAACCACAACAAGACTATCACTATGGGCGTCAAGAAAGACATTACGGAAGCTCCCAAGAATCACAAGCTAACAATTATGGAAAATCAGAAATGAAAAGAAATCAGTCCAAGCCAGCTCAAAGTTCTATGGCCGAAAGCAACGATTACTACGTTACTAGCAAATATAACCCAATAGAATTTAATGAAAATACAGAAAAGTCTATGAACCAACCCTGGAAGAAACCTGAAGAAGCTTATCAAGCCACTGCATCGTCCAAAAACTTAGAACCACCCGAAAGGAACTGGGGTGTTCCTGAAAAACCATACATCCCACCAACTGCAAGAACAACAGCTAGAATTCCGATAATTTATGGACAGTCAGAAAAAAACTATGAAGTAGACGAGTCCGTCAGTGTAATGACCAACGGGAGAACTCACGGGGTGCAACGTACTCAACCCCCAACTCTCATAGACAAAACCAAACAAAAGAAAATAGACGACAACCAAAAAGTAGGTTACGTAGTGGAAGGTCGCAATTACCGGAAATACAGAGTGGAAGAAAGGACCCCAGATGGCTTCATCGTGGGTGAATATGGGGTAGTGAGCCATGACGATGGTTCGCTACGTGGGGTGAGATACACGGCAGATGGTACAATTAACCCCCGATTAATCTACGACGCACTGATGAAGTTTTTGTCTTTATGATAATTTTAGTTATTCCGTTGGTGCTACTCTTGCCCCTCTTACGTACTGATGACCTCTAGTTCCTCGTGCAATACTCCGTCTACTTTAAACGTTCTTAAACTAGACCCTGAGTGACGAATAGTGAATGGTAGATGATAATATAATAAAACGATATGTTAAAGCGATTTAATCGAAAGGACAATGTGCTATTTTATTCCTTAAATTGAATTAGCTTTTATATAAAAATCTTGTCGACGATTTGCTCATATTTAGCTAATTATTTAAGACGGTTAGTTGATAAGCATCGACATTTTTAAGCTATATTGCTAACAATGTAATAATTTAATAATAACAATTTGGAACAGACAATCGGACTTTTTTTCTACTTTTACGCAGGTTGTAAATTAACAAACGCTGCTGTTCATAATTGAACTATATTATGCCGAACACCCTGTAGTTAGCTGGATTTTCAAGTATTTCAAACCATAAGGTTGTTATAAGCGGTCAAAAGATGGCAAGTTCCTAGAAGTATTTTAGAAAAAGAAGCTTTAATGTTTCTGAATTTTTATATAGGTATTTTTAAATTAAGCACACACGAAACGTCAGTAGGGACATTATAATATGGGTCCTCATTTGCACCTTGCTTCATAAAAGATGGGAGTTTCTATTCTATATAAAACTTTTATT
This sequence comes from Xestobium rufovillosum, assembly GCA_963966045.1. Lineage (NCBI taxonomy): Eukaryota > Metazoa > Arthropoda > Insecta > Coleoptera > Ptinidae > Xestobium > Xestobium rufovillosum. The sequence continues at coordinate 20,907,418 of OZ014496.1, forward strand.
TAGGAGATGACTCATGGGATTCGCCAAGCATATGTCAAATTAGGTAAGTACTTGCCGATATCTTGAATCGTACAACATAATAAGGACTGACAAGTCATACTCTGTATATTATGCGGTATAGTCAAGCTGTCGTTGCGCACTGTATGCTTCAGAAAGTCTGTTATTGACAAAGAAATAAGTAGATACCTAAAATTCGCCACAAACACAGAAAATTAATTTAAAATAATTCACCCCGCAGATCAAAACCGAGGCAGTAGGAAACTCGATGTAATTTTTCATCAGCATCCAATTTTTTTCCAATAAACTACCTGATGTCATTTTCACATGCCAATTAACAAAAATTATAAAAATTATAGTGCCAACTGGATTAACGACTACTGTACCTATGTTAAAACCGGCATTTCAACCAGTTCTCGACAAATTGTCCTTGATTTTTTGCGATAATATTTTTATACCGGTAAAACAAAATTCTGGTTCGCTGAAGAACTACAGCTTCCGGAGATCATTGTTTCGTCTGAAGGTCAGGATTATAATTTTACCACAAGACTTATAATAGGTAGGTGTCTGCAATTCGTATGATGCCAAGTAATAATAAACTTATCATGTGTACTCAATCTATTTGTCATTTCAATATCAGCAGGTGCATAACCTACCCACCTAAGTACCTAAATACCTACCTACTTGTATTGTGTATCAAGAAAATTGAAATAAAAAAATATGTACACATAATACCTAATTTATTATGCAAAATTTTTAATATTTCCTGGCCTGCTATATTTTGGATGCACCTCGTAGCTAATGAATTTAAATAATAATTAGTAACAAACCGGAAAAGATAGGTACCTACCTATTTATATTTTTATGTGTTCTACATTTTTCATTTTTATATTTTACCTGCGCACAGGAAATTTGTGTTCCCTGAAACAATTGGGAAAATTGGGTAAATTAGTATGGATAGGTAACATTATCTTGAAATTTAAAGCACAGTAAAATTGGATGAAGTTCTTCATGGAAAGTTCGGAAGTAGGTAGTTTAAATACATCCACAAAAACTCACAAACCAAGCCTTCGATAGCTCAGTTGGTAGAGCGGTGGACTGTAGCGGAATTAAAATGTAGACATCCATAGGTCGCTGGTTCAAATCCGGCTCGAAGGAGACTTTTTTACAGATGCACTTCGGCTTTTATTTTAACTTATCAGATAATTAAAATATATCAATGGTCCTTGAGTATACCTGAATTTATCCGATTTCTTAATTTCAAGTATTAACAGACACTTCAAATGCAATTTGTGTTTAAAGTAGGTACCTATATGATCTAATTTTTGTCGATAAAAAATTCAACTCATTTATGTCTGGGCAGCGGAATTATAACCAGAGTTCTCTTGATGGTTTGTTCATCATCATAAGGTTCTCAGTCCGAAGACTGGTTGGACGCGTACCTCCATTCTTTTCTATCCTGAGCTAACCTACGCATTTCCCTAAAAGTAGAACATCCTACATCCCTAACTATTTGAGAGCAGTAGTCTAATCTAGGCCTACCCCTACCTCTTTTTATTCCTATCTCTGACTCTAGTATGTCACGAACTATTCCTTCGAAGGATGGTTTGTTATGGGCCAAATAAGTATTCTTTGGCCTGATTATTAAAAATGAAAATATTTACCTCAGAAGAGCTCAAAATATGGGCAGTGTTTGAAAAAATTTTATGCTATTTGTCATTCAAATACTTACGCTTCAAACACCATTGTGATTTGATTGCATAATGCATGTACCTACCTAAAAACCGGTGCATAGAAAATAATTATGTAATTTGGGCATATCAGTAGACTAAAGAGTTAGTTCAGCCTGTAGCATATGCAGCCCAACAGACACATGCGTATTGTGCCCTGCCGGAAACACAGACATATTATGCATCGTTCACGTAAATACTTACCAATCTGAAGTAAAGATGGAAAATACTTTGGGGAAGAAAACTAATTTTTAATTCAGGAAAAAGACGAACTTATTCTCGACAAATAACCACAAATTCATGTGGTTACAGTATATAATACTGAAACGTGTGGGATAACTTGTATACTATATAATGATCTAAAGAGCCGAACCATAGGCTTAACTATATTGGGGGGGATGTTGAAAAGGCAAACTAAATAAATTCTCTGAAGAGGTCAAATTTATATTTGACAAAGAAATTAATATAACTAGCAATTTACATCTTTAATTTCTTATTCACGCAAAACGCAATAGCGATTCGATTATTCTAAAGTTTCTTACACGCTTGATATTAGAATAGTCAGTCATGTAACAATTAAATATCACCAATTGCCGCCTATTCTGGGTATTTCAATATGCCACCCCCATGCATTAACGACTATAATACCAAGGTTCAGGTTACAGGTCTAATATATTTATTGTCCCCTAACGTGTTTGCAACTGCTCATTTTGCGTTTCCTATCGGTAGACAATACAGTCAAATCGCTTTCAAGTGCATGTGGACAATTACAACTCATATGAAATTAAATCTCATATAAAAGTTAAAGTTACCAAAGATAGGGGTTGATTTCAATTTAAACGTGTTCAATAAAACTAAAACCATTCGCAGAAAACCCTTCAGGATCAAGCGAATTTTCATCATGTCCTTTATGACGCTTTGTCCTAAAAGTTTTATGATTAAAGCCTTATTTTCTCCTACCGTTTTATTTTTGATTCTGTATTGTACAAAACTGTTCTCGCTTTTACAGGCCGCTCCATATCTTCTTGACAATTATATGTCCAACCAATATATCGCTGCTACAACTTTATTCAATTTCAAGATATTCAATTTTCGTTTGCAATTTAAGTATTTAATTTCAAGAATTTATACAATTTACAATGATATTCCACTGTACTGCAGGAGCACAAGACTGTAAGCGGCTTGAAACGAACACAACACAAAAATTTTAAACACTTCACCACAATTTTGGAAAAGAAAAATGTAAAAAGGGAATTCTGCCAAACACTTCTGTCAAAACTTCTTCAAAACAACACTTTACTTGAAAAATCTCACCCTCATCCAAAATTGTTAGTGTTTCCTCGTCAACAAACCTTTTCTTAATTTCCATTCAAATAATTTTGTTCAATCCTGCCATAGAAACATGTTGTTTCACCCTTAGATACTAATACTATGCGAGAAAGCATTACTTTTGTTCACTCACTTCGTTTCTTTGGCAACGTGTGGGCGAAAGCAGTGAGCGAAAGTACTTTCGTTCACTCTTATTACTTTCACCCACTCCAATTCTCAATAAAATTACAAAAATATTCGAAATGAATCATTCAAATTGACATGGTAATTTATGATGGTTTCTGTCAACAATAAACTAGCTCAACAGACTTTTTCATTTCGTTCTGTGTTCGTTAGTTCGCATGTGCTGACAATCAGCTGTTCTTAGATTGTCGGACGAGCGTCACTGTCAGCTGTGAGGCGTTATAAACTTCGTGTGGAATATTCGTAAATAGTAGAATACCAAATAAGGAGGGTGTTTGAAAGACAGAAAATTATTACAAATGTTAGTTCCTAGTGATATCCCTCGTAAAATTGTGAGGCTGAATCCAGAAGGCGTGCCTGGCTCTTGTTTGAAATACGGGAATCTTAACCAAGATACTTCAATCATGTAGGTTTTTAATATAGCCCTGAAAATTAATCAATTTTTTAAAGGAAAACGGAGATAAAGAATCTAATATAGGTACAGGTGCGTATTTTTCTGAAATGTATGTATGTAACTACAAGTAATTCTTATTTTAAAGACCTAACAAATAATGACATAAAACCTGGAAACGTTCAATAAACTTTTCCATTTCGAATCTTGCCTCTTACACATTTTTATCCCAGCAACATCATTTATATAGGTGGAACTAGTCCTCACTTCCTCACATGGTCACCAATCTAGTTACTAATTTCGATTTTTCCCAGTATTAGGCAGGGTTTAGGAAATTGATAAAATCGTAATCCCAAGCGATAACTTGGCTTTCCCGCACTGCTATCACCTTGGCAGTCACCAAAAGCACAATGCTTGGATGCTCCATAGTGTTTTAGTTCAGAACTATTACTAATTTTGCACGTTTGCAGTAGAATTTTACCAAAGAATTAATAAACACTTTCAAACAAGCAATACCGCTTACCCCTCTAGGGAATATTGATACAAGACTTTTTGACATTCGTCCGAAATTGTCATGGCGCGTTCGCGCATGCGCCTCAGCATTTTTTTATAATGAAAAGTCCTATTGAGAAAATTTAAAATTTGTCGTAGTTTATAAAATTAAAAATTTGAAGTTCAAGAAATCTGGAATATTACCTACTGTAGATATTTGGTCACTAAGCAAAAATTGTAATTATAAAAATTTAATCATGGCAATTTTGAATTAGCTGGTTATTATAAAAAGTGGAAAATTAAGGGAAGGAAATAAAAAAATATTCCTCGTCAACAATACTTTTCTTAATTTCCATTCAAATAATTTTTCTAAAGTACTACAATTTTCCTATATAAATCCAACATTTTTCACAGACAATTTTGTTGACGTATGACATATGACATTAAAGTACTTTATAAATATGTAATTATTTACGAAACGAGTGCGAGAAGACATTTTTTGAAGCACGAGCGACGAAGGAGCGAGTGCTTCATTTGCGCGAATGCGCCGAAGATGTCTTCGCGCATCGAGGTTCCTACAATATTTTTTGAAACGAACATTAGAATTTTTTAATATTATTACCTATACTTGGGCCGCCCAACAGACGGAGTGATCACCCTGCAAGAACGTGCTCTAGCGGGGCCAATATTAATTTATGACAACCGAATTGGAGTGATGCGACTTCGTTGGGTCTAAAGAAAGCGCATCACTGCGGTTCGGTTGTTCTAAATTGATAGTGGTCCCGCCTAGAGCACGTTCTTGCAGGGTGATCACTCCGTCTGTTCGGCGGCCCAAGTATAATAAGTTTCCAATTTAACATTTTAAAAAATCAAGTGGGTGCACTGACAGATTTCTATTTGACAATTGTAGAAAACCACAATTAGTTTAATTTCTTGAATCGAGTTGTCAAAGTGTCAATCGAATTAATAGCGATTTATCTTTATTCTTTCACTATTTTCAACATCCAAAGTGGAGAAATGGCGTTTTGTTAACCAAACTTTATTACTATCAAGTCAAATTATTTCTAGAAAGCCCGAAAGGGCCAGTGCTTTTTGCTAAATTTCGCGCACTAGTGAGCGAACACTATGTTTGAATTTGTCTGTCGGGTTAGCGAAATGTCATTTCGAGAGCGGTGAGTTCAAAATAGTATATTACAGTACAAGTGGAGAAACTGAAAATTTCTCTCACGCAATTTCAGGCGAGTGTGCAAAGGCAAATAAGTGAACAAAACGGTTTCTCCAAGAGTGCAGTATAACGCTTTGTTCAATCCTGCCACTGAACTAAATATTTGTTCAAAAATATTCAAAATTAGTAATTCAAATTGGTCTGACAATTGGGCAGGTATACATAATAACATAGAGAGCGTGTTTCATCATTGTTGTGGTTACCGTTACTATAAATAATAAACAAGCTAGAAGAAGTCAATAGGACTTTTCATTATAAAAAAAATGCTGAGGCGCATGCGCGAACGCGCCATGACAATTTCGGACGAATGTCAAAAAGTCTTATATCAATATCCCCTAGGGGGGTAGGCGGTATTGCTCGTTTGAAAGTATTTATTAATTCTTTGGTAAAATTTTACTGTATCCAAGCATTGTGCTTTTGGTGACTGCCAAGGTGATAGCAGTGCGGGAAAGCCAAGTTATCGCTTGGGATTACGATTTTATCCATATCCTAAACCCTGCCTAATACTGGGAAAAATCGAAGTTAATAACTAGATTGGTGACCATGTGAGGAAGTGAAGATTAGTTCCACCTATATAAATGATGTTGCTTGGATAAAAATGTGTAAGAGGCAAGATTCGAAATGGAAAAGTTTATTGAACGTTTCCAGGTTTTATGTCATTATTTGTTAGGTCTTTAAAATAAGAATTACTTGTAGTTACATAGATACATTTCAGAAAAATAAGCACCTGTACCTATATTAGATTCTTTATCTCCGTTTTCTTTTAAAAAATTGATTAATTTTCAGGGCTATATTAAAAACCTACATGATTGAAGTATCTTGGTTAACATTCCCGTATTTTAAGCAAGAGCCAGGAGCCCAGGCACGCCTTCGGGATTCAGCCTCACAATTTTACGAGGGATATCACTTGGAACTAACATTTGTAATAATTTTCTGTCTTTCAAACACCCTCCTTATATGGTATTCTACTATTTACTTACGAATATTCCATACAAAGTTTATAACGCCTCACAGCTGACAGTGACACTCGTCCGAAAATCTAAGAACAGCTGGTTGTCAGCACATGCGCACTAACGAACACAGAACGAAATGAAAAAGTCTATTAATATTCCATATGTATCCATTTTAATTTATAATTTAAGCATTCAAGTAAGTATGTTGTTGTTTTAGTTTTATCCATTACTAGCGGCCCGGCAGACGTTGTCCTGCCTAAAATTACTTTTCGTATTGAACTTTTGATTCATTAACCAAATCGTTTATTCAATGTGAAACATTTTTCTGATTACGTTTATGTTCAACCAAATATGTCGTTCCTATCGTCAGTTATGATCGCGAGCGCATACAAAAAATTATGATTTTAACAGTTTGTCCGAATTTCCCGATTTACGCCTATCCATATCATACAAAAATCCAATAGAAAAAAGCACTTTCAGTTTTTCCGAATTTTCCAATTTTCCGGGCAACTTTTCCAATTTTTCGTTGCTTAAAAACCTTATTTTTGAAAAGAATTAGCCAAATCGGTTCAACAGTTAAGCACTTTCAGTTTTTCCCGAATTTTCACATTTTCCGGTGGATTCTCCAAAAATTTTCTTTCATACAAACCTTATCCTGACAATTACGATCACAACAAAAAAAAATCAGCCAAATCGGTCCAGCCGTTAAGCACTTTTAGTTTTTCCCGAATTTTCAAATTTTCCGATGGATTTTCCAAAATTATGATTTTTACAGTTTGTCCGAATTTCCCGATTTACGCCTATACATATACAAAAATCCAATCGAAAAAAGCATTTTCAGTTGTTTCCGAATTTTCCAATTTTCCGGGCAACTTTTCCAATTTTTCGTTCCCTAAAAACCTTATTTTTGAAAAGAATTAACCAAATCGGTTCAACCGTTAAGCACTTTCAGTTTTTCCCGAATTTTCACATTTTCCGGTGGATTCTCCAAAAATTTTCTTTCATACAAACCTTATCCTGACAATTACGATCACAACAAAAAAAAATCAGCCAAGTCGGTCCAGCCGTTAAGCACTTTTAGTTTTTCCCGAATTTTCAAATTTTCCGTTCGATTTTCCAAAATTATGATTTTTACAGTATGTTCGATTTCCCGACTTACGCATATCCATATCATACAAAAATCCCATAGAAAAAAGCACTTTCAGTTTTTCCCGAATTTTCCAATTTCTCGTTCCCTAATGCCACGTTCGGCCTCTGTTTTGTCGACGTTCCAAATTATTTTGCGCGTAAGTTCCAACTGACCGCGTCGAACTCGACTGAATCCGTTGTTCCGGAGTTATAATGGATCGCGCTTGAGAAATTCTTATCGACTTGGCTCCAAACGCTGTCTACGCTCTTCGCGTACGCCGACCGATATTTCGACGCCTCAGTGGTGGCATTTTTTCCAAAGAACCACCAAATACATGATCACCACCGATAACACACTGACAATTCAATTTTTAGAACTGTCAAACTGAACGTCACATTTTTGTTTGTCAAACAGATTTTCATACAAACTTTTACCTTCCAAATTTTCTACTTTCCCGGTGGATTTTCCAAAATTTTCTTTCATACAAACCTTGTCCTAAAAATTACGAACACAACAAAAAAGAAATCAGCCAAATCGGTCGAGCCGTTCTCAAGTGATGATCTTACATACATGCGGCAATTGATTTTTATTTATATAGATTATCGAATTAAAATTTTCGGAGCAAATTTTTGCGTGACTGTGACATTTACAAAAATTATTGTTTAAAATGTCAGTGATGATGATTAATGAAAAGTGCAGGCTGTTTTAAATAGTCTCTGTTCGCGCCACGGCTTAGGACCACCCACAATAATTTTGATTGATGCGCGCACACCAAGTAAAACTGAAAAAGTCCATTATCGTTGTATAATATTGCATCAAAATTATTATATAACTGCCAAAGTTTCCCAGTCAGTGTGTAACACAGACAAGAAACAAATATGTAGACACACAAACACAACTTATACAACCTCAAATATGTAAACACAGAAAAGCAACTTACACAACCTCAAAAAGTAACGTTGTAAACTTGTTCCACTTAAAAAACAAAGTTAGATGATGTATAGAAGAAATGGGACAATCTGTATGTACGTAAATAGCTTAATCATTTAAAATACCGAAAATTTCAATTTAAACGCTGCTTATCGATTTGTATTACTGATGTACGAAATGCTAATTGTCACCCTTACATCAACGACAATGCACTCCTCAAATAAAAAAATACCAAGCGTAAAATTATAGGGGTGGTGACGGCTGACATCAACAGTCAATGGGAAGACACCCTCTTGTGTTACTGTATAGAGAAGAGCATGCCCTTAGAGCCCGTGGGACTGATATAAAAGACCTAAAGACACGGTGAATAGATTTCTCATTCAACCCCCAAAGATGCTGGTAGGTGAGATTTTATCACGCGTTATTCTTCTGTAATAGGAGTTTGTACAACTTACCTGTCATTCAATTAACGTTGAAAAAGCTATTTTTAAAAGTATTGTTCCCAGTTTCATTTTCAAAATGAATAGTCAGTTTATTTACGCAATGAAATATGAAATAAATAATAAGCACCTTGCAATAATTACCTGCATAGATCAGTGGCGTACCGCAGTTTAAGGAAAATAAAGAGTAGGTTTGTCATGTAGTGACACCACTGGAAGCAGTACAAAAGCAAATTAGCAATTTATTATTTGGATAAAAATTTTAATATTTTGGTGATTTATTAGAAGTCAAAAAATTGTGACTTATAAACTTGGATTAAAACATTTTTATATTGGGATGTTTAATTCGGGCAGACACTCCTAATTATTCAGGGTGTAATACTGTTTCATCTCTCCACAAAGATGTTTTAGCAGATGATTCTCAAATGAAAAAATATTCGTATGAATAAGAGGCCACAAAAATCCCAGGATGTACCTACGTAACGACGATATCTTTATCACGAACAAACTGCTTTCCACCCAAGAACACTCCATGTCAGCGTTAAGATCCTCAACAAAAAGCAAGATATCAAATAGCATATAATGAGTTCACATGATGTAAGTTAAAGGACTTGTTCACTACAAAAGAGCAGCAGTACAATATGGAGGCAAGATATCGGATGGGATCAGGTGCAGAACGCCCATATGAGAACATAACCGACGAGGACTATAAAGCCAAGAAACAATGAGCTTTTGAGCTTTTTACTCTTGTATGAATGCCTTCAAATGTACAGGTGGGGTGGAGCAGACTTTTAACGCTTTGACATAACATCCGGGGTGGGTCTATCCATCTTCATTTTTATTGAAAACCAGACTATAACTGCCACTATGCGATCTTCTAGGTCTCAACGAACCATCCTGTATTTTTCAATGCACTGTACCGGTCTTTTCCGGATCACACAGGTGTCTTGAACGAAAAAAGCGGTTAAAGTATACCTATGAATATTGCAAAATATTTAATGGAGAACTCACTATGTTATTCTAATAATAATTATTTTCTGCTGTAGTATAAAAGCGCCAAAAGTGTGAATGACGCGTCATTAAAAGTACTAATATTATTTTTTAGTCGTGGTCACGCTGACAGTAGATAAAGTGTTGTACGATACTCTTATACGATGTACGATGGGTTACCAAACTCGGGCTTCGGCTTCATTTGAAAATTTTCCCATCTCGTATCTTAATATGAGCTGTTACGATCCTTGTATCGTAAATAACCATTAAACGCATCATGATAACAGCATGTATAAGTGAGGTTATGTTTTATACTGCTTTCCGCGTTTATTTATATCTCAACGATGTTTTGCCAATGCAACGTTTTAGCATGCTATCATTCCCTTGTTTTCATTAGTAATCGCGGATTTTCTTTAAGAAAATACACATGGAATGCAAAATTCTGTAAATTACAACCAACTTTAGATGAAAAAAAGAAGAAGGATCCGCTTGGATTCGAACAAAAACTCCATGCGCGTTTTGGTACTGAGCCAAGCCTGTTGCTTGAACAACATGAAGTTTAACCATGTATTAACGCGCGTGAAAGTGGAAGTGGCCTAATTGGCAAAACCTAGTTGGCATATAAAAAAACGTCTGCCTTGTGCCTTCCTTGGCTGACTGCAGCGCCCTCATCTCTCATCAGTGATTTCATTCGCGAACATTTAAACGTCTAAACACAAAAGCAGCTGTTGTCTTTTAGTGTGAATAAATCGCAACAATCCAACTGCGTGGGCCCTATATTTGTAAACCCTACAAACTGGAATAATCAGTGGTACTGAACCATTCGAACAACTACTCCTCTGGCAAATACCCCGCAAGGCATTGAATTATAGAATTAAAAGTGCGGTTTTCCATACACATTCAAAACATGCAATATTTAAAACCTACAACTGGATTTCGAAATCATTCTTCAATAATTGAACTATTAATACCAGACCACTCATATTTAAAAGGTTGTATCTTCTAATAATGACTTCGTTACCTCAAGTGAATGTAGTTAAAAGGCACGAATTATAAAGGAAGGGAATTTATGGGTGAGTTTTTTTTCACGAGCTAAAATTAAAACAGGAAAAAGTAAAAATTATTTACAACACAAGCACTTATTCTTATACTTTTAACATTTACCTGAAATGTCCACTAGACATTAACAGGTGTCTCACATTCATATCTTGAAGAACTATTTTACCACTTTCCAATGGGAAGTCATCACGTGTAAAATTATTACCAAAACAAATTCCGACAACTCAGCAAATTTCATTGACCCAACAGGGCAAGGCAAAATATTTCATTCATAAACTGCCCCTTTACTGACAGCCGTTTATGGGGCTGCATTGTAGATTGTATGTCATTTTATGTCAAACAAATCGTATACCCAGTTGCTTTGGTGCACCACATTTTGACCGGTGACAATATTCTTTGTATAACAAGAGCATTTTACCTGCGCTGTAGCCGCCCCCTCAAAATAATTGAAACGTTCCTTTCAACTTCAGTATATTTCCGGTGCTGGAACAGTTTATTGAAAAGCAATTACTCAAGATGTTCAGTGACTGCGGCTCATAAAATAAATACCTCGACTAAAGTATTCAAGGGATGCAGTGTTCGGAGAAAATCATATAATAGGAGCGTTTGTAACGTATTTGCTAACTGTTGACAATCTTGTGACTTTTAATATAGGATAGCCCCAGTCAACGAATTTTAAGCAAATAAAGAAAAGAACTCCATTAGCTTGCTAATGAAAGTCTCAAAAGACACCTTTCCAGAAAAACCAGATTAAGCGAATTTTCTAGATTTTTTAAAATTTGGACATCTATGGGACGTCACAGACATGTCTTCTAATCACAGACAAAATTTATTTCGTAAATCCCTCAGCCAAATACGATGGAATTTGTCAGATAGTTTCTGACATTCCAAATTCTAGGAAGTCTCATCTGTATGAGTACTATTTTCTGAGTGCCTAATACTGCGTGAGAGATACGAGTTTCAAAACGAGCGAACTACAGAGCCTTCTATGAGTTGATTCGTCAATTTCATATAGGTTTACGTACAACAAACAGGCTTGCTTGCGTAGTGCGAATTACACAACCAATTTACACAACCTTCCCAAGCATTTGAAGACTGCAACTTCACATCCAGTAACAGGATAACATGAACTAAGAAAAGTTTTAAACTATGCTGTTGTTACTTTGTTATGAACATGGAAGGTAAGTGATCTATCTTTCTGGCTATTACTTTCGTCACCTTTTCTGTACTCATTTTAAAATTAAGTTTGCTAGTCTATCAGAATCTTGTGGGTATCAAACGGAATCGATAAATTAATATTGTGTCTCACGACACTTATTTGTGGTTCAATATTTGGAAAAATCTCTATTTCTTCAACTAAACGACTCCTAATTTTTTAAGCGTTTACCGGAAGTCGGAAACTAAAAGTAATCCCGGCCGGCGGGTGCAGGGACAGATTATTTATAATTTATTTTCACTAAAAGCGCACTTCTCACGAGCTCATGACAAAGATCAGAAATATTGACGAAACTGTAGCAAAAAATTACAGCCTATCCACAACGAACACATGAAAGGATTGGCGGAAGAACTGACCCGTTCATTGCATCCGGAAGATGATTACCACTTAACATAGTCACCCAAGCTTAATATAAATCCCAGTCGATGGTATTTGCTATATACATGATATACAATATAAATATTATTAATTTTCTGTTCCTGTTCTATTTTATGGATCATTTAAATATCAACTTTTTTAAAATTATTTCTCGTCAGACTAATAGTCCAAGAGCCAGCAACGCTTTCGTTACGTTATTTTTAATCAGACTAAAACTTCAACAACGAATCCCTTGCAACGTAGTAACAAGGGAATCAGAAGTCTGGCAGCCGTCCGAGAGTGGCTTTCGCGCATCTAGCATTTTTAAGGGCGGGAAAAAAATTAAAATTACATTATTATAATCATTATGGCACTTCGCAATATTAAAGTTAATACTATTTTAAATCAATAAAAAAAATGCCAGACGAGTGAGTGGGTGGAAAGTGGGTGCCACAGGGGGATAAAAGTGAGAGGTTCTATGCAACTGGTCGACCACATTATCATTCCCTGGTCATGGGTCACCATGGAAACGTTATATTATGTGATGACAGTTTGTTTGCGATTTTGGAGAAGATGCACAGTTGTGTTTGAGTGCAATTTGATTCGCCCCTTTAACCCCCTCTGGCGCGCACTTTCCACCCACCCACTCGTCTGGCATTTTTTTTATTGATTTAAAATAGTATTAACTTTAATATTGCGAAGTGCCATAATGATTATAATAGTGTAATTTTATTTTTTTTCTCACCCTTAAAAATGATAGAGGCGCGAAAGCCACCCTCGGACGGTTGCCAGACTTCTGATTCTCTTGTTACTACGTTGCAAGGGACTCGTAGTTGAAGTTCTAGCCTTATTCTCTATGGTGTAACGAAATCCGTTGCTAGCTCTTGGACTATAACTACTGTTTTCAAAATATACAGTTGTTCTAAAAATGCAGCTTAGAACTTGGAATTGTTGTTATTGTTTTCCAGGTAAACCGCTAATTCAGACAAAATAAGAGGAGGTTCATCAAGACATCGAGGACAACAAACCATGATGATGAATATTCTTGGCTATGTGACATGCTTTGTAGTTTGTACCTTATCATATCCGAATTCCCTGAATACTTCCCATTTCTATATTTATAATTCTTTAATTATTATACCTCCTACTGCACTGCCCATATACTTTATTGCTAATACCTGAAAAGCATTTCAAAATATCTTGAAACAATCTGTATCCCTAGGGGTTCATAACTGATATTAAGTAAAACTGATTTAATTATTATACAACCAGGTACCGCGCTGTCCTGACGACCTGTTATAAAATAGAACTGCTTCTGTCAGATTCACAGTTCGACAAACAAATCAGTCAATCCTCTTGATTCTTGAACAGTCTTAATATATCATAGGTATATGCTTTTCCTGTTTCCCTGATGACAATGTAGAAATTTGTGTTTCAAAACGAACCATGCTTTTTGTTTGCCTCAGAAAGTATGATGTGAATTGCTGAGGCCTTGTTCTTCTTGAGCACAACAGCTTGCCAACGACGTAATATCGAATGTGACACGTCATTTGAGGTTAGTTACTATCGCGCTGAAACTGTAATTTCACGATTTGTAACAGGATCCCATGATACCACGAACGTATTGTGGTGTAAGTACTAAAACATGCAGCAGGAAAAACGCCGAAACTGCTGCATAACTGCGATACAGAATAATCAGATTGGGAAATGTCGTAGATATCTATGTGAAAATGTGAAGATGTCGTTCAGAAATCATGTGATATTTTAATAACAGAGCAGGACATGATTGAAATTAATGTTTCTAAATAGAACGTTAGTTGCCAGCTCCGAGGATAGACCTTATTTGCAAGTAATGACTTATTAACCATTAAATCACGTGGAGCATTTCCTTTGTTTGATATTCAGAGATTATGTAGATTACTAAATTTGAGAAGTTCACATAAACGCAACAAACAATATACGAGTAGAATGAAGTGATGTCTCATTCTCTCTTGTTTATTCTCAATAAATTTTAAGTCATCATCATAAGGTTCTCAGTCCGAAGACTGGTTGGGACGCGTACCTCCATTCTTTTCTATCCTGAGCTAACCTACGCATTTCCCTAAAAGTAGAACATCCTACATCCCTAACTATTTGAGAGCAGTAGTCTAATCTAGGCCTACCCCTACCTCTTTTTATTCCTATCTCTGACTCTAGTATGTCGCGAACTATTCCTTCGTGTCTTAGAAGGTGTCCTACCATCCTATCTCTCCTACTCTTTATTGTTTTCCATACCTTTCGCCTTTCCCCAGTAGGTATCTACTTATTCCTTACGTTCCTACTCAAATTCTGTAAATGTAAATTAAGACAATTACATGATATTGTAACTAAAATAAATGTTTTGGAAACCGTAGGAACAGACAATATTGAACGGAACAAACAGCTCCTCTTTTTTTAAAAGTTGGAAATGAAGAACACTTTGTTGGTATCTAAGGCATCCATTCACCTAAAGCAAGGTACAAAATGTACCGCAAATATGATTACAAAGTTCGTTGCAGTAGCTGCTTTAATGCAAGTTTCCAAAAAACATTCCTATGATAGGTTGCCATCAATATACAACACATCAGAGAAACAAAGGTTCAATGGAAGAAGTTAACTGTTTTGCAAACAATCGATTCAACTTTGGAAGTAAAAATTTAATATGTATTTTAAATAAGGCTCATGTATGTATAAGGGTATAGAACGAAATAAAAAATCCAGGCAAGACTTATCCTGGGTGCTACTAACCTAACCTGCTAAACCGGTATAGGTATAGGTTCAATATTTTTCCCAGCGATATATCCCCATAAGTTGCATTTTCTGTAATTGGGATTGTTAAATAACAGAGAAATAATAATTTCCGAAAATATGCTAGAAAATGACAAATGAGAGATACCGAGATACCATTTACTTGTATTCAACTTGGACCACCCTGTAGAAGTACATTGCAAATAATATTAATATAAAATTTATTATTCTAAATAACAAATCTTCTGATTTGTAGTATAAAAATATTCCTTCCCATGCTTTGTTTACGACCAGATTATATACCTACTCGTACGCCTTTCTGTGAGCCTGTTCTCCTGGCAAGCGTGCTGTGCGATACATTTTACTCGAGCATTTCGCCAAACAACGGCGAATTGCATACACAATACTTTTTTAAGTACATTTTTTGCCTTGATATAGCGATTAACGATTACAAATTACATAACGCGGTTAACTAGTACGACCAGAAGGCTAATCCGACATCACTAATGTCACTGAACCCCTGAACCGAATT
Organism: Xestobium rufovillosum; assembly: GCA_963966045.1. Lineage (NCBI taxonomy): Eukaryota > Metazoa > Arthropoda > Insecta > Coleoptera > Ptinidae > Xestobium > Xestobium rufovillosum. The sequence continues at coordinate 20,923,137 of OZ014496.1, forward strand.
ATGATAATCGACCGATATTAAAAATGCTGGAAATCTGTATAGAATAGCAGATAAATTCGCATTGTAACTCCGAGCGATGGCAAACACCAGTTCAAATATTAATACCTAATATTGAACAGACTGGTATTTTCTGGCTGTGTTGGTTGGGTTGAAGGAAGCAGATTTTTAAGGGTTGCAGATAAAAATACTGTAAATTTTGTAACGTTAACTAATAATTTAAAAATACGAGCGAGAAGGAAAACAAATAAAAATTAAGGAAAATAGAAATAAATAAGATAATTAACATTAGAATATTATTATATTATTATATTATTACAGATTTCTTATTTATTTAGTCAAGGATGTGGTTCATTACAATTACAATAATTTACTCAAATACTAGAAATAGAACTTCTTTGAATTTGCTGTAGTACCTAATCTGGAAATACATCTAGCCCAGTTTTGTGACAAAGTTCCGATGTATATCTACGAGTACCTACCTACCAAATAAAATCGATTATGTGCAACGAATGGGCAGAACTTTCTTTCTTGCTGTTGAATTTATCGCTCAGTAACAGGGTACCAAAATCTTTAGAAGTATAGTTTTCTATGCTAAACTACCTATTTAAACGTGTCTGCACTCTACAATAATTTACGTCTTGGTATTATTACTGAGTATTATAGTATTCCGAAAATCTAAAGTTTTATTGAAAAAAATTAAGATAAAAAATAGTAATAGATGGAATTCTTTGCATCTGAGTGTATGTAGTTATTGATGGTGTATTAAAATTATACAATGTCCACGTACCATTACTTGTAATTATGTTAGCAAAAGGTTGCCAATGTAATTTACTACAAATTTTTAAAATACACTTTTACAGCGAGTCGTTATAGATTATCTCTCTTTTGTAACGTGAATGTATCAGAAATGTTCATGGAAAGCTTGCCTTAGATTAATCCAGCAAATCCATCCTTAGGTTTTAGTGGTAAAAGGGAGTTTAAAAAGAATTTACTTTACACATATAATACTAGTATACCAAATTAGCGCAAATTGTAGTCCAAGCGAGGAAAGGGCTTCCACAGCAAACCGAGAGAAATTCGCAGCTTCTGGTTTGCTGTACTACTTTCTCCATTTTTGAGTAGGTATATACATGGTATAATAAAAACAAACAAATATAAAATATGTATCATGTCATTTAAAATTTTTGCAAATACTGATCTTTATTACGCTATACCTAAATAGATAGGTAAATTCCTTTTCTAAGTAGACTATTTGAGCAGACATATCGAATTTTCTTTGCAAGCTTAATCAAATTTGTAGAATAGTGTATATGTACGTTCTAGAAAACGCCTAGTGTCACCTACATTTCCGTTTGAATTTTCCAATAAAATGCCTTTTTTCAATTTCTTTGAAAACTGCGCCCCCAGCGGCAAAAGTTGAACGCAAAATATTTTTTGTGAATACCTCGTAGTGTAGTGGTCACTTTCATAAATAGGAAATTCTTCCGAAATAGTTCCCGAGATAAGAACAGTCACCACCCGAACACTCTTTTTGGGCACGATACCTTTTTTTATTTGGTGATATCAATTATAGGTCAAGCGACAAGCCTCAGCAACGTTGTTGAAAACGCAGAACAGCTATTACAAAACATTTTGAATCAAGTTTTGTAATTTTTACGTTGAGTATATGTCGATGGTTTCATCGGAATACGTCAGGTGCTCTCAACAATTCCTCTACAACTTATTTTAACAAACAGGGTACCTATACGAATTCGAGAACTATGGATGTGCAGAAAACTTTTTATCAGGATCCATAATCAGTTTTAAAAGCTTTTGGCTTACGTATGTTTTGTGAGACAGTCGGCGTGCTAGGTACATAGGGTTTGTAAAGAATAATCCGGTATTTAGTCGCGAAGGCACAAAGGCAGAAGCAGATATGACAATGGGGCTATACGTTCAGCCGCCATCATTTACCGACGTTATTCAGGGGTGCCCAAAATTTTGCACAGACAAAAAATAACTTTAAGTTCAAGCATCAAATCATTTCTGTACACTCCTGCTTGCGAGGCAATGGGCATGTGTGCATCATTGAGTAGAAATTATCCCTAAATATAGAATGCAGCCCTTACTTCGGTTCTATGCAAAGGCGGCCATCATCCCATTGTCCGGGATCGTCCAACCAACTAATGAGGATAACTAGAGTTAGGTCAATTCTTTAGAAATTCAGATGCAAGCAATCGCGCATCCAGGTGTGTCTCAAATTCAATCCCTGCCAACTTGATGACTTTACCTGACCTCTTACTGGCATGAATGGAGTACGATCGAGAAACGGTCTTAATTTAGTCCGCATCGCTTTTTAATAGACCCTGGATGCAAGCTTTGTAAAGATGACAAAAAATGCTGTTAAGAATACAGTGTGTCAACCTAGCAGAGGTTTTCTTCCGCATGTATCTTAACTAGGATTCGTAGTAAAAAAGTTTCTTATTAAGTTAACTTTACGATTTAATAGCGGATTATCCAATGGGCGAGTTATGATGGCTGTTATTAACGATAGAAACGTATAATACACGATTTCTTGGATTTTATTGATAACTAAATAACAATTTTTTAACTGGCTACAGCCCATTGAGTAACAGATTATTATTCAATGGCCATTGACCGTTTACTGTAAAATGACTAGATATTTTGGAAAGCAAATCTGCGATAAAATATTTGCCATATTTGGCAAACAGTTGTGAAAAGACATTTTGATTTGAAAATTAATTCATAAAATGTGAAAATATCAATTTTAATGACTTATTTGATGGCAATTGTCTCAAACACTATACAGTGTGAGTAAAACGCTGGAACAAATTCGATAAAAAAGTCAGGAATCATTTCTGGAAAAAGCGCTGGAACACGTCAAACTAATTTTTTTAAGTGCATCTTTTTGATAATTATACATATAGATTTTCGATAGTCTTTTGATTCTGTACTGTGACGTCATCGACCATTTTTTTAAATGGTCCCATGCTTTTGAAGTCGTAGTTGGATAGTGGCTGAAATTACGAATTCAATGATATGCTACAATATGGCATTTACTTTGATGTTTTTCGAAATAATCAAGTTTAAAGTAAAAATAAAATCTCTCAAAGAAAATGGGTTAATTGGAAACGGTGTAAATTTGACAAAAAATAACATTAATTAATTAAAAATAACAGTTAAAGTTAATGTTCAAATTGCCATTCATGCACTTCTTGGCAATACAGAAGCCGCAATCGAAATTCCTGGAGAACATTGCGGAGGGTGTCTGGTCTAATTTATTATTGCTCTGATTTCGTTGCGGATTCTCTTCTATAATTCGCCAATTGTATTTTACCAGTTAAAATAAATTTTGCTTTTAAGATAGCCAAATAAGAAAAAATGTAGTGGGGTAAGATCGGGGAATCGTGCAGGCCACTCAATAGCACCCCTCCTACCAATCCATCTGTTGGGGAAAATTTGATCCAAACAATTCCGGACCATCACTGCAAAGTTTGCAGGAGCATCATCCTGTTGGTAACATAGAATATTGTTGTATAGAGCATGGAAATAGTGAAAATAGAGTGACCTAGAGTAGATATGACAGTTGGCGTTGTAAAGTCAGCATTTGCAGGGTTTGTTCGTTCCTAAATTTATTGAATCTTTTGAATTAATATGGAAAAACCTAATATTAAATACTCCAAATATTTCTTAGTGCCGAAATGTGAATCAACGCCCATTCGAACACCAGGAAAAGTATTTATTTCATTGCCAGTGGGATCGACGTTTAGCAGATTGTCACTTAATTACTGAATTTATAAACAATTTATATTTTGATGCAGTTGGACATTTTCGAGCATAAACCGTCTGATAAATACACATTTGGGTATAAAACTGACATTCGCGTGTACCCTATTATCAAGTGATTGAAGTTAAAATAATCGTTCTTAAGGAGTAAACAAGATTTTTATTATTATTATTATTTCGCATTACTATCACTGTAATAGCTTTATTGAAACCCCAATGCATTTAATTTTAATAACTGCTTTGCATCTTCAAATAAGTACTGATGGCAGCTCTAAAAAGAGCATAAAAGTGAAGTCGATTGTATCTGATCCAAAAATTCTCTCAATGTAGGTACAGATCGTTCCATTAACAATATTAAGTACCTAAGAAGAACTGGGACAGCCTGTATAAATGAAAATAACTTTAAATTAAAAATTGTGTTTCTATAGACTATTACGATTTTTTTGAATCAAGTCGAATTGAATATATTCAACATTTGACCCTGATTGACAAAATTTATGTTACCCATGCTTGTGATGCGTATCGGATAATATCAAAATAGCATCTTTTTACACACGCAAGAGAGGTAGCGATCGACATGTGGCTCATCATCAGGGGAGCAAGCCGGACGTACCTACCTAATTCATGAACAAAATCGGGCAAACAGAACATTCAAATTTTGTACGAGGATGTATATAGTGTTATATTCTTGGCCTAATACTATTTTAGAAACACAACAGTTTAGAAATCAGCCTTCATAAATCTGATGCGTACCTACCTGATGATCTTCCAGTTTTGTCGATTTTCTCAATTTCGGTTGACATGTACTCTTTAACTTTTTGTGTAAAAATTTACAGCAACATTTGTTTGCTGCAAGAAAGAATGTCTAGGCTCTAACTAAATACCTCTCAATACCTCTTCGCAAATACCTACCCAGCAAATTGATTTACTTGAAGTACGTTACTAAAATGTCATTTATTATCGCAATTTACACTCCTTTTACGATTTCAAAATAAGCTCTCTGCTAGCAATGTACTTCATTGGTGAATTAGCTGAGATTAGCTGCATACAATATTATAATGTTCTTTATAGTTTCCCAACAATTGTGTCATTTTATAGATCGAGATAAATGAATAGTAATTATCCACGAATGGCACGAAAGATTCCCACGCAAATTGAAGCCGCAGATGACGGCTAGTTTACCTGTATCATCCATCCCACTTATGATGAAATTAAGTGCATTGCGATACAAACAGGAAACTGTCCGTGATAGCATTCGGGGGTCCAACGTGAGAGTATTTAGCATATTGCTAGATTAGGGGAGTTGGTACATCGATATTTCCAATTAGAAAACAATCAGTTTTTGTGTGATTACGTGCCGATAGTCCGTGGGAATTTATGGGGATGATGCATTTCTGTGGACCATATGACACTAGTTCTCATATAATTTTATACCTGTGTTTTGCTTGTTATCGTATTATTGTATGATTCATGGATTTTCCGGTTTGTATTATTATGTTATACTGCCTTACTTACTTAGGTACCTACTTCTTCAATTAATCCTAGATCATATCTACCCGTGAGTATGTAAGATGCATAGGTGGTAGCTGAGTTAGTGTTCTTCCCCAAATTTCTGTCATATCTTTCTATCTGCCATTGTACATTTCTTCTTAACGCTGCTTCGCTTACCTCCTCTATCCATGCCATGCCAGTGTCCACGCTTCTGAACCATATGTGATAACTGGCGTAGCGACCCTTTTAAAACTTGCGTCCTCTCATCTTTTGGTACTTCTTTCTTGTCCAAGAAACTATTTTTTATTGCCATGAACCACCTTCCTCCTTTTGTTATTATTTATTTCCTCTTCCATCCTCCGAAATAATTGAACCCAAATATCTAAATTTTTGGATTTGCTCAATTAATTTTCCTCCCTATCTAACTTCCATAGTTGTTTCAAATTTATCTGATGTCTCTTGATCTTACATAGTTGATTGATTTTCTGTAGAATCTTTGAATTTCATTTATTCGTGTTTCAGGAGTTTCTCTCTGTCTCAAAATACTAGATATATCCTCTCTTTTAATTTTATCACAAGCTTTTTCTATATCGATAAAACAAAGACGTACATTTCTTCCTTCTCTTATAGCTTTTTCTTCAATTTGTCTTAGTATGAAAATTGCATCATTAACCACTTTATTAGTTCCAAAAAACCAAACTGGGTGTCCTCCACGGATCCTTCTATTTTGTTCTTAACCTCTTTCCAATATTCCTTCATAAACTTTAGTTACCGTATACTTGTTAACGTAATCTCCCTGTAATATTACGGCAGACTTTGACGGTCCCTTTTTGTAGATTTACGTGGTAATACCTGTTCCCCACTCTTGAGGTGCAGCTCCTTTCATCCCTTCGTTCATTATAAGCCTTATGTCCAGCAATGCTACATCAGGTAATGCTTTAATCATGTCGGCTGTTATTTTGTCTTCACCTGGTGGTGCTTCTCCTTGCTTTAACTTACCCCTGTAGCACAAACATATTGGACAAATATTGGTTGGGTAATATTGGGTTCACATGGAAACGTCAGATTTTTTTAGGAAATTTTTTTTGTAAACTACGATTGGGCCCATAATGACTACACTATATTATGGGCTTGGTAACATTGTGCACACATCTACGTAGCACAGATATATTGGGCTAATATTGGCACCGGTATATTGGGCCAATAAAACGAGCGGCAGATTTTGCAATATTGGGTTAATATGAATACCTACCAAATATTGGCAAACTATATGTTCAAACACATACATTTTTCCAGAAAGTGAAGCAATTAGGGCAAAAGAGCTGAAGTTTAAAGAATTCGAGGTATTGAATTACAGAACGGGCCTGCGTCGGCAGAATGTACATTAGGATGCACACAAGAGGCCTACACCCACCCCAGCAAAGCTGGGCTTGAAAGCCTCCCATACATACGTGCCCCATCGTACCAGAGTGAACTAAGTTCACTTACCAAGTTAGACACAGTTAGCACAGTAATCCGCAGACCGGTTTCGTCTTATTGGGACTCTTCAGTAAGGCGCCGCTATATACAAAGCACAAACACACCCTACCCAAAGATCTCCTTATGAATAACCACGATAGTCATCCATAAGGGAGAGCCAAATCACGCCACCTATACGTAAACTATTAAACAGCTGTTCATGTAAATATCATACATGATTTGACAATCTTGGTAGAATATTGGGCAAATATGGTTATCTAATATATGATTTAAATGTATTAAGGATTAAGATGTAAGAGACTGCGGTTAAATAATCAATTCAAGAATCAATTGTACCCCTAACCACATAAATTTATGTGGTTAGGGGTACAATTGATTCTTGAATTAAATGTATTAAGTTATATTGGAATGATATTTTAAAATTCATATTAATTTTCACAAATTTCACCAATATTGGTTAAAAATTTTATATACGATTTAACAATATTAGTGGAATATTGGGCAAATGTTCCACGAATATATTTGAAAAAAGGGCCAAAAATAATATTGGTTCAATATTGGCTCAAAATGACTAATATTGGGCCAATATACAATATTGGTAAAATATTGCTTTTCTATTTCACCAATATGATGTGCTACAGGGGACAGGGGACATGTCGAATTTTGTAGTGGCCCACATTGAAACGTCAGATTTTTTTTGCAGGTATGACTCGAAACTTTTTTTTAATTGCTAAAAACTATTCCATTTTGGGAGAAATTAACAAAACCCAATAAAGCAGGTAGGAATTATGCAGTTATTTTAAAATGCTCCTGAGTAAAACAATTTTCATACTTAGGTACCCACCTACTCAGCTTTAACGGTTAACACAGTCAACAGTAAGTACCAAAATTAATTTTTTATTGAAAGTGTTTATGCAATAACGAGTGCACTCTTACTTGGGACGTTAGAGGCACTTTCCAAATTATAAAATGACGAAATCAACACCCAATTAGCACAGCACAGAGAGACAACAGTAAAAAACCGGGAAAGCGAGAGGCGCGAATCCACGTACGCCGACAACAGACAAACTGACAAAAATGTAAGACGGTTATCAAAGTTTACCTTAGTTAGATACAATTTGGAATTTCAGCCCATTTATTTGACTTTCAAAGTAAATGTACTTATTTGGAAACCTTACAATCATATCTGATTAAATATATATGGGTTAAATATTCTTCCTATGCTGACAAATACGTATTGGCAGAACATGTTGTATAAATATGGGCTAAATCTTTCTAATATTGTATCTTGGTAAGTAATATTGGTTTCTTATAGAATAAATATGGTATAGATATATCATAAATTTATTAAAAACCAATATAGTTACTATATTGGCCAAAATTGGCCTATATTGGCACAATATTCAATATTGGGACGATAATGGCCCATCAGTTAGCCAATATTTTGTGCTACAGGGGTACGAATTGCTTCTTTTGATTCTTCTATTGTTATTTCAGCTCCAATGTTCTTCCTTATAGTGTTCCTTCGATGTGTTGTGATCCGTTCGCATATAAATATGTACCCTCCAGAAGTTCCTTATAATATTCCCTCCAACGCTCCATGATTTTGTCAAATTTTCAAATAAAAGATCGCGCGACCTGAAGAACGCCATACGCATACATGAAGAAAATGCTTCACGAGCATACGCTTTAAGGTATCCGGAAAGAAAGCATTTTCCCGAAAAGTTTTCGCCCGTCTGGGAAGGCGTTTGAGGGAAACTGGGCAAGTTAAACCATTACAAGCTAACAACCGACAGAAGAACTCGTAATATGAGAAAAATGTAATAAAAATTCTTGCTTACGTTGAAACTAATCCCCGATTAAGCATAAGGGAAATTACAAGAGATTTGGGAATAGGAGAGATAGGATGGTGGGACACCTTCTAAGAGACGAAGGAATTGTTCGCGACATACTAGAGTCAGAGATAGGAATAAAAAGAGGTAGGGGTAGGCCTATATTAGACTACTGCTCTCAAATAGTTAGGGATGTAGGATATTCTACTTTTAGGGAAATGCGTAGGTTAGCTCAGGATAGGAAAGGATGGAGGTACGCGTCCAACCAGTCTTCATACTGAGAACCTTATGACGAGCAACCTACTGTAATGTTTAACAAAATTCAGTACCTATATTACGGACATTTCGTAAATCAATGAAATCAGAAAAATTTGCTTCTTGCAACAAAGTGTAAAGTAAAACTGTCGCAGTTAAGAAAAAATAAAGTTGACGATGGCCTGACCTAAACGAAACGTTTTTAGTCGCGTGTTTACATTTTCCGATCAGCAGGACCTAAGTTTATACAGAACCGGGGTCCCACATTCAACGAGGAAATCAAGTAACATGGATTGAAACGGAAGAAGCATGAAATGCATGTTATAAAAACTCCTAGGCGACTCGTTTTTACGTACCTAAAGCTCTTATGACAACTCGGATTAGTAGGTAGTAAAGGCCCCTGGATTTGCTCCATTATACTATTCAACGTAGTACAGGAAAAATCTTGATAACTTTTAGGGGTTATTCGCGAGCCCGGTATAAACAAGATGAATCCGCAGATACGCATAATGATAATATCAATTATCTAATGGCTTGTTTGCGGCTGGACATGATGAGCTCTAGGGTGCATAGTGGTGTATGGCTTAGGCCCTTTGGCTAATCTACACTATTGTCCAAAGATCAGAGTGGCCATTGAAATGGTTCGCAGCCGGCAATGATTTTACTCATCTCGCTGACGACATCTCTGGGTGCTTATTATTTAGAATTCGGTTTAATAAGACCTTTTAGAACTAAATGGGAACAGAATATGCATGAATTAGAATTATTGAATTTGTTAAAAACGTCGAATGTTAAACGACAACAAATTAAAACAATAAAATTTTATATTGCAGTAGAAACTGTGAAACAACAATTACAACCCTATACTATTCAGGTATGAACCGGAAGAGAGTAATTCTCATAATTGCAGTCAAAATAGCATTTCTATCTTGGATTTCCCAGCAGTATAGTTTATGATACTTATGCACAAAATGCCCCTGTGCTATTTATTTTATTGTCACTTCCGCCAGTTTACTTGCAGATTCTTGAACTTGTTTGAAGAGGATAAAGACCAAACAAGACCGGGTTTTTGGAAAAGCATCGTTGTTTCCAATAGTTTACTATTTTGAGACTGTGTTGTGTCCTATGCATAAATCAGAAATTAGGAAGGAGTGCTGGCAGCAGTAAAAGAATTTTATAATGACCTGAATAAAATCTAATTTATTAGAATGGATAAATCGGAAGAGGGAGACCAAATAATCAAGATAAATTCACAAGAAATGCCACCGCAAAAAGTACCACACAATACCCATTACTGTAACTTGACCAATCGCTGAATGGCTCAATCTTTTCTTCGCGGGTTCTGAATCAGGCGTTTTTCAATAGCGAACCGGCCTACAACAACCGAGATACGGACGCAGACGTCCCTGAATGTAAGGGTGCACAAAGTTATTCAAAAACACCTAAGAGCCTACAATAGGTAGAGTTCCAAGAAATCGTAGAAGATAACATGAACAAGTCTTCTGACCTAACCGAAAAGAAAAACACCAAAGTTGCTTATTTATAAAATGAAACATCGTCAATGCGAAGTTTTAACAGAAAAAAATCAAATATTTCTATAAGAGCCCATAGGCTCAAGGTGGTTGCAAGCGTGGTGGGATAAAGTGCTAGATGCGAGGTAGTGTAGGGTTGAAATGCATTCGGGTAGTTCAGTTATATACATATTTAGTCAATTTTCCGGTCTTGGTTGTGGAAGGATTGTTTTTGACATTCCCGCTCCTTATGGGGGACCTAAGTGCCTCTGTCATATGTCAGATTTTCATTCCAAACAAAACAAAAGCACGTGCCATTTGACGTTTATCGATATTATATTTACAACGTCTTAAACTAGTTTTTGCAATATAATTATAGACGTTTTGCAGTGAAAACAGTTTTCAATTTGTGTGTTGGGCTTACGTGTAAAAACTTGAGAACAACTTTAATTATATTTCAGAGGTTAGGTTAAAACGTCAGAAAGCACGTGGCTTTGTTTTGTTTGGAATGAAAATCTGACGTTTGTGACGCGCCACTTATCTCCCCCATTGTTTCTTGAATTTACCAATCCACCCTTTTTTCTTGTCGCCAATACCTAATCATGCCCTGTTTTGATCATGAAAACGATGTTTATTATGAAAACCATCGTCACTCCCGTCAAACAATGCGCGTTGGGCAGTCCAGTTGCACGGCGGAGCCTAGAATCGCGCAGTACAATAATGGTAACACAGAACAGTGTCCTGCTCCATCTCGCATTTTAATCAGAAGACATCTTACTCGGAGGGATCATCGGCGGTGCTGAAGGCAAGAAATGCACAAACTTTAAAATGCGAAATGCTTAAAAATTGTTTGTGTATTGCAATTGCAGTTACAACCTGAAACCTGCGTATACAAAAAACTTATAGTAATTCAAAGTTAAAAAGCTGTCAAAAATGCGCATATATGCATTATGCAGTAGGGTACTAAAATAAAAAAATATGTAATTCTGTATAGGGTCGTCTAGATGGGGACACGGAAGACTATTTAGGGTAGGGCACATAAACTTCCTGTAGCGAATATAATTTTTGATAATTTTTGAAAAATAGTAATAAAAGTAATAAAACCTTAAATTTCTCTGTATCTTGAACGTGAAGGCGTAAATAGAAAAATGTTATTATTTACAAAAGTTTTTCTTTTTTGCTGTATCAAATTCGTACTTATTTTGTTCTTGCATATTAGCAATCCTTTGGTTATGAATTCTTAATAAGTGAACTTCACACGTTAAAATAGTGACACTATAATTAAGCTCTACACGCGATTCGCTAACAACGTTAGCATCCTCAGACAGCTCAGATAGCTGTTAACTTCATACTCCTATGCATGCTAAGTTGCCAGTTTAATTTATAGTGAATTTACTCCAAAGTTTCCGCTCCAACCACTGTGTATGTCTTTCATTATCAATTATAAAAGGCCAAATTTTACAAACATTAAATTTTTGAACAAAAAAAAAATAAGGAACGCCAACTGTTGGAATTTGATCCTGCATGACTGTAAAACCCATGTATTTGGATTCATACGATTCTTTCATGCTAGATCCAGGGGCGCTGAGAATCTCATACATACAATGTTCCCTAAACGAAATATTTAAGTAAATGCTCACTTTCAAAAGAAACCCTACAATTTCTTTAAGTTTTCAGTTTTAAACCTTTTAAGTTTTGCAGGTATGCCAATATGTTTATTAAGATTTTATGAAAATTTTAGTTTTACCTACTATAGTTTTTTGTGTTATACATGCCTGATTTTCTAAAATATAATTTTGTTATTTTTGATTTTCACAATTTGTTAGAATAATATAAATATCGAAAAAATCTGGACGGGTTGGTAGCATGCATTTATAAGAAAAATTACTTTATAATTGGCTTTAAATATATAATTATTTCTTTATTACTTCATTATTGCCATCCGAGGGCGCTAAAAAACTTTTGTAAACGATAACTTTTTTGTTTTAGAAGTTCCTCTTCAAGATTATGGCGATGTGAAGGGAAAATTTATTCAAATACAATTAATTTTCTGCTGTGTTCGAAAGGAGATATTCAAGGTTTCATTAAACCAAGCCCCGTAAGTGGCAACATGTATTGCTATTTTTGAAAAATTCTAAAAAATATATACTGTGCAAAGAAGTGTGTCCTCTACTAAAAAAATACGTGCTTCCTTCTGCACAACCGTGTATACTGTATATGTATAACTTTTGATCGTAGTGCCCTTCTGCTCGTTCTTATTCTTGACACCTTTTGAATTTTAAACCATGCCCTATGATCTGTGGCCCATCGTCTTCGGTTTACACGGTACTGCCTAGTTAACAGAGGGCATTGTTTTTATTTTCTAGCATGGAGTCCGCATTCATACAACCTTCTTCTAAAGGTCTGTGAAGATACTTCAACCCACGTCGCCTTTTTAAATTCTCTATTCAACTGACTATCGTTCTGTTTGGAATTTCTCCTAGCAGTGAGTTGTAAATAACGGACCTGTTGAGGACTTGTACCACGAGACCGTCAATCACTATGCCGAAAACGAAAATTCCCCATCTCGTTAGGCCTCTGCATCACTCTATTTCTAACATTGTGCGACACATGACACATTAGACATTTTCCCCACATATGGTTTCTCTTACCAAACGAACCACATTTCGGAGTTCATTCTCACCTAATCTCTGATGGTACACCATGTTAGGGAAATCTGTCCAAATAAGTTAAACAAAATTCACAATACAATGATATTTTTTTTTACTTACCAGAGTTTTAGATACTTCTAATCCTTTTCATTTCGTTTGATTTCGTTAGTGCACATGTGTAGAAGTACACTGAAAATCAGCTGTTCTTAGTTTTTCGGACGAATGTCACTTTCAATTTTTGAAATTCGTGTAGGATATTCGCAGATAAATAGTAGAGTACCAAATAAGGAGGGTGTTTGAAAGACGGAAAATTACAAATGTTAGTTCCCTGTGACATCCCTCATAAGATTATGAGGCTGAATCCCGAAGGCGTGCCAGGCGTGTTTGAAATACGGGAATGTTAACCAACATAATTTCAATTTTACCTACGTAGCGGTGAAAATCAATCAATTTTTTAAAAGAAACTGAGAAAAAGGATCTAATAGACAGGTGCGTATTTTTCTGCAATTGACAGATTTCCATTTGACAATTGTAGAAAATGACATTTGGTTTAATTTATTGAATTGAGTTGTCAAAGTGTCAATCGAATTAATAGCGATTTATCTTTACTCTTTCACTATTTTCAACATCCAAATTGGAGAAATGGCGTTTTGTTAACCAAACTTTATTACTATCAAGTCAAATTATTTCTAGAAAGCCTGAAAGGGCCAGTGCTTTTTGCTAGATTTTGCGCACTAGTGCGCGAACACTATGTTTGAGTTTGTCTGTCGGGTTCGCGAAATGTCATTTTGAGAGCACGTTTGCAATAAAATTTTACTGTATAGACCAAAGAATTTAACATAAACACTTTCAAACAAAACAAAGCTTTGACATTTGTCCGAAAATGTCATGGCGCGATCGAGCATGCGCCTCAGCATTTTTTTATAATGAAAAGCCCTATTACAGTATAACAATACGCAAATCTCGATGTGTTAAAAATTTTGACATTTAATAGTGCTCTAGCATTTGTTTTGCACAAGAGTCGATTTCCGAGCAAAGGTATCTAGATTTGATTGTACTAGAAATAAGGATTTAAATAGCAACCTGGGCTCATATTAAGTAGGTACGTTTTAAGCCAAAAATACGTGTGCACCATTATAATTAACCATTATAATTAACTTAAAAGCAGAAGCAACGAAAACGACGGATTACAACGAACACGTTGAGTTAATTTTGATAAAATTATATGACATGTAACGCTTGGAAAAAATCAGAATCAAATTCAACCGTGATTTTGCTCTCCGTAGATACATATGAAATTAATTTGACTATTTTACCAAGTCGAAAACTATTCAGGTAATTCAAACCTTGTGGCTTTAATTTCAAACCTGCATATTGCCGTCTGAAATTGTTTATGTTTTGAATTCATTTGCCTTTATTCGGACGGGGTATGTGGGCTCCATTATTTAATTGGAGCATATTTCGAATATTTGTTACACGTTATTTTGAACGGGGAACCCTAATTCCAAACATGAGGTGAGTAACGTTAATACCAGAATCAAAATATTTTTAATAAAGAATCATATTAACGTATTATACAAGGGTCGCTCCTGTATTTCGAAATATTAATATCTGCATTCCAACCGTTTTATGATTACACCCTCTTTCAATAAATCAACCCAAATAAGCTCGCTGCGAACTCAATTATTGTTTTTATATGGCTGCCTAAGTAGGCAATATTTCGACATACTTCAAAAGTTTTATTTGATTTCAGCCACATTTCTTTAAGAATTTGTATTATTATACGAGGGTTACGCCGAAATTATTTAGGTAAATGTATACCTACTCAAAAAGTGAATTTTTTATTAAAACAATATTTATTTCATTCTTTTCCAAGTAATCCACGCACAGTGTTACCCAATATATTTATTCTTTCGACTACACCCTCATCCCACGAATTTGGTAGGCCTTCAATTTTATTATTCATTTGAAAATCCTCGTCCCCTGTAATTTTGTCTTAGTTGTTGCGACGAAGGCGGCACAACTTTCTAGACACACTTTGAGATATCCCACTCTGCAATATCTTTTGACTTCCTTTCTTACCGAAAAATTTGACTTTTTAGGTAGATTAAGGCACAACAAACCCAAACCCTTATTAACTTATACAGGGTGTTTCTAAATAATATACAGATTTTTTTAGAGAAGATAGAATAGGCAAAAGCGAACATTCTTTGTCTAAAGAATTTACAAATAACTAATAATCGTTGTCCCAAATTGCATTCAAATAATCAAGAGGTTCATGTTCAGACAAATTATTTTCTTACGATTCTATAGTAAGAATAATTTTATAATAATCTGTATTTTTGCCTACGAGGTGAACTCCAAATCAGAGTGAATTCTTAATAAGTTAACCCCACACGCCAAAGGCAGTGACACAGTAAGATTAATCTTCAACCCCTGAAGATGCTGACGCTGTCAGCGAAACACGTGCCGAGTTTAATTACTGTGTCACTGACTTTTGGCGTGTGGGGTTAACTTATTAAGAATTCATAGTGAATTTACGTTCTTGATCCAACTGCTCTGTGTTCCAAATCAGAGAACGCACTAATAATAATTAAGAAAAAATAATAAAAAATAAATTTACAAATAATGTTCAAATTGTCTTCTGTTTTAACGGTTACAAGTTCGAGGTGTCTCGATAGCGATTCGTGAACACCAAATGTTTGGGTTGTCTCGCACTATTCCATCCCCGACTGCTATTCTTGCTGCAAGGTCTCCAACATTTTCTACGTGTGACTCGTAGACCAATGTTTTCAAATGCCTCCGTAGAAAGAAATCTATGATATTGAGATTCGGAGAGCGTGGAGGCTAGCCCACAGGTCCACACCGACCAATCCAATGGGCTGGATACAATCCGTCTAAAAAATCGCGAGCTGCGAGTGAAAAATGTTTCTAGTCTCCTGGAACCTTAACGAAGCCCAGGAGAACTTTAGTTTATTGACAAAAAGTGTTCGTTTTTGCCTACTCTATAGTCTCTAAAAAAATCTGTGGATGGTTTTTTGAAACATCCTGTATAATGTTCGAAGATTTCTCGTATCTGATATGCCAACTTGTTTGTCACAATATTATTGTTAGGTATATAATTATTCATGTTTATTGGTGCCAAGACAAATAATTTTAGAAACTAAAAATTTACATAAATGCTATCAAGGAGACTATCGCCTATTATGCTTACCATCAAAACAGATATTTTAAATTTTTGATACTCTAGCCAAAGTCCCATAGATGATAGGTACTTAGCAAAATATCATTTTGTGAAATTTTCTTTGACATTTTCCAATTAGGTAAAGATGTCTTTTATTTCCTTCTTACTTTATACTCATATGCCCAAAAGTCAAAAGGGTAGGTATTTCCCAATGAAAACTTCCGTGATTTTCACTTTTTTGCAGTATCTTAACAATTGTCGTGATATCTCAAATTTGACAATGGCATCAAGTTATCCTTAAAATTTTTGCCACCCTTGTAGCTTAAAGCATGAGTTACTAGTATTCGAAAATAGAAAGTGTGCGTTCTATATTATATTCCATTTGAATATCTAAAATTCTTCAATTGAGGAATAAATAACTAGCATCCTGTATAACATTAAGATAGGCACTTATAAATTAGAAAACAAGGATTTTTAAATAATGGGGTTCTGCAATTGTTAGGTACATTTTACGTCAAAAATTGTATTGGTAGGTATATGATTTCAAACATAATGGGGTAGTTACCCATACCAGGGCAACCTTTCGATCTCGCTTATTTGAAAAGAGAGAGTATTAGGCTTAAATTTAGCAGTTTTGCAGAATTGGTATTCATTCACATGCCGTTGAGAAATCTGATCCATCTCAAACAGTTATGGCCAAAAACCCAAAAAATACCCTTATCGTTTTTACCCCGTAGCTCGACTATTAATTTGAACTCCATATCGGACAGTTATGGATACATTATTCAAGAAAAAATCTTTCGTGTTCTATCAGAATATCCCCACAGATTTTCGTTAAGATCATTTCATTTAGGTCAGACCTTATAGCCAACTTATTTATTTTCTTATAGGACGCCATTTTTACACGTTACTAAAAAATCGATGTAAGTACAATTTGTCGATATTTTTTCATCAAAACGTAGGTACAACAAAAATATCGCCCGTAAGAAAACAAACAGTTGATGATGATGGCCTAACCTAAACGAAACGTTTTTTTATAAATTCAAGATGAAATGCTGAGAGAGCATGAAACATTGCTCGAATAATGTACTTATCTGAACAAAACGCGAATTGTCTATCACCAGTAGTCACAGTCCGAAATAATTTATCAATTCAGCCTTTGTTCTGACAAAATGCAAATATTTTAATTTATGCAGGAGACCTTTATAGCAACACGACCCTCTAAACGCGCATGCTCACTAATAGACATGCGATTTTCAAGCGAATAATCTTTGAAGATAATGATATTATAAACGCTAACGACCTACACTTACAACACTCCGCTCGCTTCGCTTCGTTCCGCTTGACCTTAACCTGATGGATTTTTGTGTAAGAAATGTAAAACGGCATCACTATAAAAAGGGCCGAAGTCGTACGGTTACACGAGCTGCTGACCATTGTTTGGTAACGACGGTACATTTTCAGGCAAAACGCAATATTTCTAGACAAAGCTCGAAATTAAAATACACGAATGTTGTCGACTATTGTCTAAAGACCTTAGATATTTCGGGTTTTGGCTGGACGAAACGGTTTTCCGCGTTGTCCATAACATCATATCCATGGCTTTCCGATACGGGGTGAAATAGTCGAGCTACAGAGCAAAAACATAAGAGGGATTTTTAATTTTTCGGCCTTAACTCGTATACCTACCATTTGAAGAAGATCAGATTTCTCAACGGCATGCTAATGAGCATGAAATTCTACAAGAGTTCTTAATTTTAAAACAATTTACATCTTCCTAATCCAAGCTAGTTTTGGGAAGAAACGTAAGAATGGAATTGAAAAATATTCTGGAAATGAAAAACAAAATAAAGGGGTAAAATGTAAAATGATCAAAATTAAAACATTCGAATTTTACTTGCAAATATCGATCTATTGTATTTGCTGTTAGTATAGCCAAAATATTGCTTGTCTTTAACTTTGTATATCCGTCTCAAATAAAACCTAAGCTTTTACAATGTGTTAACGTAGACTTTCTTTCATAGTTTGCAGAAACTTTAGTTGCTACCTTCCTACTTATAGGTAGATGCAATATGCTTTACCTATCTTGTTTGATTATACCGACATAAGAAGACTTGAAAAATGAAAAGAAGGTAGGTACGCACTTTCTTATCTTACATCAACTCCCAACAATAATATACCTGCCCTATACAAATTTTCTC
This sequence comes from Xestobium rufovillosum, assembly GCA_963966045.1. Lineage (NCBI taxonomy): Eukaryota > Metazoa > Arthropoda > Insecta > Coleoptera > Ptinidae > Xestobium > Xestobium rufovillosum. Next base: position 20,941,527 of record OZ014496.1, read on the forward strand.
TGTACCTGCTAATCGCTATAGGTATCTCTGTTAATACTTTCATGATAAATACTTAACACTTTCTTAATTAAGTTATTGAAATTAACTAAACTTGTGTAAATTTATCCGCCTGTACTTATCGCCTCTACAACCCCCGCCATATATTACTCACTTTAAGGGTAGGTTATAGTACTCACTACAAACACCGGAAAGGGGAAGGGCCTAAACGCACCCCTGAGGTAGTAGGGGGACGACTAGCCAATCGCAGTGCACGGGATCGAAAGGGACGTCAAAAAAGGGATTCATTCATGTCAGAAATTACTCAAAAAGTATTTCACTACCAACCATAAGCTTAAAAGTTGGAGTATTTCATTTTTGACTGCAGACAATCAAGTCGCCGACGCAGGGAGCGCTGTGAATTTGTTTTTATAGTTGTTGTGGGTGTTTGAAATTGAATTTAATGTTAAGTGCCAGTGCCAGTATGCAATCTTCGGATAGTACCATGATGCATATGGATCACAGAATGCATATAAAGGGACCTCATCCTCCGTCGTCAAGTAGGTGGCGTTTAATAAATTTCGTTATTCTCCGTGGTAATTCTCCGGTATTGCGGGATTTTTTATTCATTGGATATTTGACAAATTTATTGTCACTGTAAAAGCCACAAAAATTTCAAACCAAGCAAAGTAACTTGTTACTCTAGATAGGTACTATTCAATTCCCGAAATACATTTTGATAATATTTTTTGATTTCATTTCTTTTTATTCTACTCTTTAGTTTAGAACAACCAACATTATCCACGTAACGGCGTAGGTATAACGCCCGATTTTAAGCTCACGGTTCATTTTTGTTAAATTACCTAGGTACTTATTGCCATCTATTTCAGAAAGTACTTACTTAGGTACCTATCCACGGAAAATACAGACGACTACTAACTTCGAATGACTTACACAGTTTTTATTCACATCTAAATTTTTTCTCGTCACCGTTTTTGGAATCAATTTTAACACGAGTCAGACTGACTTCCTTAAATTGTTGTGGTGCGAGTTCTAGTTGAGCTGTGGCATTATTTGTTTCAATTTTTAAATAACCGATGTACCTACCTAATGGACTACCTATTAGAAAAATTTCGTTTTTGTGTGATCTTCAGAAGTGATTTGGCTGGAACAAACTCAAAATAATACTTCTTTTTCATCGATAGCTTATGAATGGTGTTTGTTATAGATTTTATAAATGTCACCTATAAGGAAGGCGATAAGCAATAAGCGATTTAAATGTAAGTACCTCTGTACGTAATGAATCAATTGTGGAATAGATTGAGTTTATTTTTATCCTAATCTAAAATGTCGTTTCTCATTTCTTCTTTGTTATATTTTATTATTGTTTTATTCTACATACTATTTCTATAGTTTATACTTTCTGCATCATAAACCAATTCTGCATTTTAGCAAATCCCTTTTTCCATGTAGGAATAGGTAGGTACATTGGAATAGCAATAAAATGAATCAGTTTACCCGTATATTTAATTATCCAATATACGATATACCGGGTGTAATCGGCTCATATCTCTAGAACTATTTAAGATATCAAAATCAAATTTTGCACGAATGTGGGGAACCACATGGAGCATTTCCCAAAATTATTTAAGTATATACAGAATGTTCACATTCTAAGTACCAGACCAAAGTTCTATTTCTTTAAATGGAAACCCTAGGTACGTGTCCTTGCATAATATGGATTCCCCATAAAATTCCATGAAAATTGATATACTACATGATGTGGTTTTGACTAAGGAATTTTGAGATATTGACATTTTTGTGCCATTATGGACCAAAATTTATGGCGCTACTGACGCATACTAACCAAAGCCACCTAAAATTTCTTTATTGAAATAGGTTCACACACTGCTGCATTTTTGAAATCTATAAATAATTTTATCATAATACTTGAGATACTACAGGATGGTTAAGTTATGCAAGACAGAATTTTTCTCAAAAATTTCAAATGGAACACCATGTATATTATTTGTACAATTGATGGTCATTTTATTAAGCTTTTTATTGATGTGGATATTGTCAAGTCTACCAGTAAAAGTTTCGACAAAATGTACAATTGAATTATAAAAATGTAGAGATGCGTTAATATTTTACATTATTTTTGACGATCTACCCTATTCTGTCACCCAAAACTCCAACACAGGTCTGCATTTTGTTTCTATAAAATATTTAGCAAATGAAGTTTACATTAACACAAGAAATCCCATTGCAAGATTATTTCTTAAAGATAATGTTTTCTTCCATGGCACTCCTTGTTTGAACATTATACCCGACTTTAAACAGACATTATACATTTAAGAATATAACCATCAAGAAACAATTTTACAATAAGATTTATTGTCTTTATATTGATACCAATTTGCAAATACAAAATAAAAACATTATTGTGAGTTTTGAGCAACAGAATAGGGGGGAATTCGCCAAAAAGAGTATAAACTAATAATGAAATTCAAAAATTTTGATGTTCAATCGTAATATCTGCCGAAATTATCAGTAGTAGACCTGGCAATATCTACATTAATTAAAAGCTTAGTTAACTGACTGTCAGTTGTGCAAATAATATACATGGTATTCTATTTGAAATTTTTGAGAAAAATTCCCTTTTGCATAACTTAACCACCTTGTATAATCCCAAGTATTATGGTGCAAGCATTTATAGATTTCACAAATACAGCAGTGTGTAAACCCCCAATAAAAAATAATTAGGTGGCTTTGGTCAGTAGCGTCATAAATTTGGGACCATAATGACACAAAAATATCAATAACTTAACAGTTCTTACTCAAAACCATATCATGTAGTACTTATATCAATTTTCATGAAATTTTATAGGGAATCGAAATCACGCAAATACCTACATAAAAATAAGAAAAAGATGCAACGAATAAAAATGAAATATTGATTATTATGTTTCACGTTTTACCCTTAGACCGAGTTCAATTATATTTTTCACTGATTATAATGTCAATATTATTCGATTCCCAATTCTCAAAAAGAAAATTGACTCATGTCCCACCTAACTTTTTGCTTTCGCCAATGTTTTATCGGATTTCTTTTTTGATTTTGGCATTCAACATCACAAAATTGTCAGTTCGAAGAATGGGCACGTACCTTAGTAGGTACCTTTCTATCCCGAACTAACCTACACACTTCTCTAAAAGTAGAACATCGTACACCTCTAAATATTTGAGAATAGTAGTTTAATCTGGGCCTACCTCTACGTTTTTTATCCGCATATGCCGCGAACTAATCTTTAGTGTCTTCATATAGGTAAAAAGCTGGCCCTTGAAAAATAATATATCCCAGAAATCAATAATTTGGAATATATTTAATGCCAAAATAATTCACCCATATCTTAAAATGGTTTCTGTTTATATTTTGTTTGTACTTTGCGTAAATGCATATGATGCATTTTCTGGTTTAATATCCGCATCCTTAATTGCATCCTGCTGTAGGTACACAACCCTTACATCTCTTTGAATCACACCCTACAACCTTCCAGTTTCCACCTTATAATCAGAAGCCAAGCCGGATATTGCTCTTTTATTTTACAACCATTGTAAATGCTGTGCCTAGTTCCCACCCCCCTATTGAAATCTGACACTCTATCTCCGTTGCTCAGTATTAAATGAAATTCTTACCTACAAAAATTTATTACACTTTGAAGTAGATGCCTAGCATTCTTTCTGTAGTAGTAAAATTATTAGTCCCAGAGTTGTTTATAGAAAAATATAAGTAAGCAGTCGGAATTAAGGGTGGGCGATATTTCAAAATTATCGATATGTTCTATATTAAAAAAATATCGATATATCGTATGTTAGACATATTGAATTTATCGATATACCGATAATTTAAATATATCGAGTATATCGATATGTCTAGAACATCAATCAATAATAGTATATTATACACGAGTTTATAATGAATGCTATTATTACCGAGGAAGAAGTTTACAACACGAGCGAGCGAAGCGAGCGAGTTTTGTAATCATCCGAGGTAATAATAGCATCATTATAACGAGTTGTATACTATACTTTGTCCACAACTATCAAAACAGATTCCCAGAAAGAATTTACCTTCATTTCCCTTCTCCAGTGTAAGAAAGATTCATACATATGCTCTCAGGTATAATTTTCTTGTTTTTTTGGGCAATGAATCTAATGAGGCAAATTCTGCAGCTTCTTTTATTGCTGGTGCTGTTAAAGAAATCTCGTTTTCACTCTCACTACTCATTATATCTTCTTTTTTAGAATATACATTTCAAATTAAAAGCAAACCATGCCGATTTGAAGTTTCAATTTGAACTGACACACCGCGATCGCGGCCTACTAAATAAATGTAAAAAAGAGTCAAAGCGATGTTCCTATTGGTTTAGTGAATAATATTCATTAATCACTGCAGTGAATAATGTATCTAATTATGATTGAAGAAACACAAGTATAAAGAGTATGTTGTAAGATAGTTGTGGACAAACAGTATTTTTGATCACAACTCTCGTTTGAAAAAGATAGGAACTTTCGGTTTGCGGCATTCTTTCTTTCATTTTTTTCTGAAAGCTGTAGGATGAATAGTTCCTAAGATATAGCCGGTCGCCAACCTTAACCGAACACCCGGTTTTTCTATTGAAAAACTTTATTTGGCTTTTCGATTTCTCCTTCTAAGCTGTTTCATTTTGAGGCTTCAAAAGGCTTGATTCAAAAATTTTTAATTTTACAAATATACATTTTTGTATTTTTTGCGCACCCTGTACAACAACATCAAAGTTTCTCAACGTAAATCATATTTATATAACAAGCAAAAGAAATTATAAAGAATGACTTTTTCTTGAAAAACTGAAAATAAAAGTTTTTACAAAAGCGCTCGGCACTAGTCAGAATATCTTACGAGGAAAGAACTGACGTTATTGAAAATTTTTGTGCTTTTTCCTAATGTTTTTATTATTTCTCACGAAAAATAATCTATTAAAAGGTTTTAAATTTCAGGTCGCATTCTCGACATCCCTTGTAAGGTTTGCGGTGATTTTTCATCTGGAAAACACTATAACATATTTGCCTGTGACGGATGCGCCGGATTTTTCAAAAGATCCATTCGAAAGAACAGGCAGTATGTCTGTAAAGCAAAGGAAGAAGGGACATGCATCGTAGATAAAACGCATCGCAATCAGTGCCGAGCTTGTCGGCTGACGAAATGTCAAGAAGCTGGAATGAATAAAGATGGTAAGAAAGACATCAAATAAATGTGACAGATTTTAGTAGATACACAAATATACAGTTGCGTAAACGCACTCAGCGTACTTTTAAATAATATAACTAGCTGATTCAACCATCCCAAAAGAAGCACACTTCATAACTATTGCAAGTCTCAAATAACTTCTACCGGTTATATTTACAATTGTTTACCCTTATTGTTTCGACTCCATTGATTCCGAACGAAATTAATCAAGCACCCTCTATTCCAGCACCCCTCACTCCTAGAACAATCAAAGGAATAATTCTTATACTTGCAACAGTTACAGAAGCCCCTTTTCCACTTAAAACTCCTCAAAACTAAACAGCTAACTTTTGACTAAAGAGGTCTCAACGAGCCAGGTGCAAAAATAAATCGAAAAATAGAGGTTACAGTTAATAAATTGTTGTTTTGTATACTTAAGGGAGGGATGAAGGGTGTTTAGCTCTCTAATAAAACTGTTGTTACAGCGGTTCAGCATGAAAGAGGGCCCCGGAATTCCACCCTTAGACAACAGCACATGGCGCATTTCTATCGAGATCCACGGGATAGGTTTTTAATTTCTCCTAACGGCAGTGCCTTGGATCTAGTCGTTTCTAGGACAGATCTCTCGCCTAGAACAGAACCAAGTCTTCCAGTAAATTCTTCCCCAACGTTCATATGCAACACGACGCCAGTTTACCAAAGGGTGAGTTTGATCAAAATGATATACCTTCTTGATTGTTACTAAAATCACATTATCTTTGAATTTTCATGTCGACTTTTGTTGACAATGTGAAAAATTACTGTTACACCTAATTTATTATTGATTGCAGTCGAGCAGTTACGTGCACGTATTTTTCACTGATTATTATTATGGATTCAACTGACAATTTATTAATTAATATTTCTTCCAGATTCCACTAAATGTGCCTTTACCACCACCAGTTCTTCCAAACTTAACGAACCCAGCAACTTTATGTGAATCAGCGGCTCGCCTTCTCTTCATGAATGTTAAATGGGCAAAGAATGTACCTTCGCTTACTTCACTGTCCCTCCCTGACCAACTGTTCCTCCTTGAAGAAAGTTGGCGGGAGCTGTTCATTTTGGGTGCTGCCCAGTTCCTCATACCACTAGATCTGGCTCCTTTAATCAGTGCAAGTGGGATACTAGAAGGAGAACGGGACAAGACTGTAAAATTCCTCAACGAAGTAAAAGATTTTCAAAATACAGTTGCGAAATTAGCTCAATATCACATAGACCCTCATGAGTTTGCGTGTCTTCGGGCCATTGTAGTTTTCAAAACGTCCTTTGAGATGCGGAATGAAGATAGCCATGATCAAAGTGACAAGAGGAGCTTAAGTGATCCGGCGACAGTACAAAGTATCCAGGATCACACACAGTTAACCCTTAATAAATACATAAGTACAGCTCAGCCTGGACAACCCTTGCGCTTTGGTAAGCTACTTCTTTTGCTGCCCTCTCTAAGGACGGTATCTAGTGAAACTATTGAAGAGCTTTTCTTTAGGAAAACAATAGGAAATATTCCTATAGTTAAAATAATTTGCGACATGTACAAATCTACAAGTCCGTAGTAGTTATTGTAGTGGTTGTTTTCTTGTTCACTTTTCTTCGAATGCAATATTTATTTTTCGAATTTCTATTTTAAATTAAGGCTAAACACTGTGATGTATATAATAGGGTAGTAAGTTTTGGAAACTAAAATTGTTCTTAAAACTTTTACAAAAGGAATAAATTTATATTATCTTGCAACTTGGAGGATAAAATGCATAGATAAGATATATTTTTAAAATTTCTAGTAATTAATAGCATATGTAGATATTAATTTATAAGTTTAATTGTTGTAATATCTTGTAATAGCAAGGTTACATAGATTATGTATGCTTGGTTGCACAAGTTGAGAAAAAGTTATTTTTGTATATTAAATGTATAAAGTTTACATGTGATTGTACTTTATATAGTGTAAATAAAAATGTTTTATTTACATTAATCTATGCAGTTCAATTTTTTTACGATTTTACGAACATAAAGCAGCTTTCAGATTAATAAATGTTAATGGTGTATGTTGGGTGTTGGGTGTTGAATTTGCTCTCTATAGGTGGCCAAAAATCTTTTAGTAGTCCAAAATCGCCTTTGCGGGAAAGTTTTTCAAAAACTTGAAAGCATTTTCCTAATTTTAGGTTCCATAAAATTAATTAAAATTTCAAAATGCTGATGGCAATTACGGCGCAAATTGTGAAATTTCTAAAATATAGCAGGTTCCCGCGCAATCCTGCTATATTTAGGTGTTTCAAAAATGCATGTCAAAAATTCTAGTGCGCATTCATGACTTAAAAATAATATTTTTTATAAGAACATAGGTTCAGAATTGCATCGTTTCCAATTTTGAATGTTCAAGAAAAAATTGAATATAATAGCTTTGGGCACGACATTCTACACTCTGTTTTGATGTAGATGTGTAGTCCAATAACGCAAGCTTTTCCTCTTTCTTTTTGCTTATTGTTATATTAGTTGATTCGTTTTTTTTATTCCTTCCTTCTCAGTAGCAATTATTGACAGCTCGTCCGACATAGCTATTGAAGAATTTGTTGATCAGTATTATAATGAAAATTTAAGTCTTAACCGCTCAGAGCAGCACACTGTTTTGTAAAAACCCGTCCAAATAACGCTCCAGACGCAACTCGTTGGATAGCGCGCATCGTACTCTGAAAATATTTGCGTGCGTTTGTATTCAGCGCACCGTCCTAACCTATACAGGTGGGCCAATAGTGTGTAGTCGGCCAATATCTCTTGTTCTACCTTATCAAGGTATCAAAATAAAACTTTACACGTATGTTGAGAACCCCACGAAGAATCCGATAAAATTATTTTATTATTATTATTATTTTATTATTTTATTATTCACACTCTGAGCACCAAACCAAAGTTATGTTTTTTCAAATGGAACACCCCACATTTGTTTACATATGTAAGAGCAAAATTAATTATGTATTAATATTTGATGCTAAAGATACATATATTCTTAAAGTATGTAAAATTCTGGAGCTCTTGTGATAGACCGCGAAATATTGAACGCTCGGTTGTTATGAAATGACTTATCCTGTTTATTTTTTTGATATCGTGAGTTCAGTGAGCTGGGGTCTGCTGGGTTGAATTGTTTGAATATTCTGACAGTTCTCCAAAACGAATGTTTAATTTTTACTATTTTGCTAAATTGTTCTTTTACATTAATTTGCAAGGAATCTAGGTGAGTTTATTCACTAAGCGTCTTAACTCTATTGTAGTATTCTTGCATGTTTTATGCGATTTATGTTAATTAAATTCCGATTAGTGACTGCTGATTAATTTATATAAAATAGATATTCGTATGGGTGTGGTTTATTTTGTAAACGGTATTTAACGGAGAGAATGCATCGCGGGTTTAGTCCTTTGTGACCATTGCATTCTTCGTAAGTACCAGTAGTAATACGAATGTCCAAACTCTAGTAGCTGAAGATACCTCAATGCGTGTACAGCCCTTTGAGCTCATTGCACACCTTAGTACTAGCTGTTGAGTGAAGTAAAGCATAGCGTGTTCAGCCCTTTGCGTAGAAGGTTGGTTCTGGAGAGGGCAGACTGCGTGTCTAGCCCTTACTGCCCATTACACCCCTCAGTGCCATCGCTTGATAACCATAACCTTTGAGCTCATTGTACACCTTAGTACTAGCTGTTGAGAGAAGCTAAGCAGAGATAGCGCATTGCGTGTTCAGCCCTTTGCGTAGAAGGTTGGTTCTGGAGAGGGCAGAATGCGTGTCTAGCCCTTACTGCCCATTGCACCCCTCAGTACCATCGCTTGTTAATCATAAAAGACAATCTACTTAAATTACTAGCTGTTGAGAGAAGCTAAGCAGAGATAGCGCATTGCGTGTTCAGACCTCCTTTGCGTCGAAGGTTGGTTCTGGAGAGGGCAGAATGCGTGTCTAGCCCTTACTGCCCATTGCACCCCTCAGTACCATCGCTTCTTAACCATAAAAGACGATCTACTTAAACGTTGCGAGTTCTACCCTTCGTTTCCAAATTTGACCATGAACATTATATAATCATACGAATACATTGTAACACGCTTTGGAAAATAGTAAGTTAAATGATAATTAAGAATTTATAATGGGGCACGGACGCTTACTGCGGTTTTCTTTATTTCTAGAACGGATCCAGTTATGCTGACACATATGCAGACGCCCTTAGTTTTTGACACCTCTGTATTTTGTGAAGTTTATAAATTTAAGTTTCCAATTTTCGTGAAATTTCACGAAAATTGGAATCTTAAAGTTTTTGGAACTGGCACAAATTAAAGAAGAATTTATAAATTTAGTTTTAAACTATCGTTTCATTTAGTTTTGTATTTAACATTTTGTTTACTTAGGTTCATTGATTAAATTTATCTCATTACTTTTATTACTTTGATTTTTTATTACCCTCTCACACATTTAAATTTCCAATAAAATTTTATGAAAGATGGTGTACTACACGATGGGGTTTAGAGTGTGCGATTTTAAGATATGTATTACCATTTTAGTGCCAGTGTAGACCCAACTTTGAGGAGCTGCTGACATCTACTGGTCGAAGCTATTTAAGATTTCTTTATTGGACTAGGTTCACAGACTGCTCTATTTGTAAAATTCTTGAGTACTTTTGTCACAAAACTTAATATCATACAGGGTGGACAGCTTACGCAATATGAATTTTTTCTTAAAAATTTCAAATGGAACACCCCATATTTTATTTCCATATTTGCTAGACAATTTACTAAGCTTTTGATTGATGTAGGAATTGTTAGATCTGCGTCTGACGGTTTTGGTAAAATTGAAGATTGAACTTTAAAATGTAGTACTTTGACCGGTAGTTTATTCGTTTCTCCCATATTTCAGCGCCCAAAACACAAAATATGATTTCCATTTTGTTTCTGGCAGTTGATTTCACATTGAGACAAAAACTTTCATCGCCAGATTGCTTCTTCATTGTCATATTCTTAAATAAATGTTACCTTATTAAACCGTCCTTTCAAGAAGCAATCTTGCAATGAGATTTCTTGTGCCGATGCCGGTGTAAACTTTGTTGGCTAAATTTTCTGTAAAAACAAAGTGCAAGCATTTTTCTGAGTTTTGGGTGGAAAAATGAGGGAAATTCAGCAAGAATGGTACAAAATTATGGCAAAAATCTCAATTTTTAAGGTTCAATCTTTATTTCTGCCTAAAGTACCTAACGCAGACCTGCCAATATCTGGATCGGTCAAAAGCTTAATAAACTAACTATGAAACCTGCAAATAATATACGGGTTGTTCCATTTAACATTTTTGAGAAAAACTCCATTTTGCGCAAGCCACTCTGTGCAATATGAACTATTTTGAAAAAAGTGTTAATGGATTTTACAAATAGAGTGTCCTCTGAACCTAGTCCAATAAAAAAATCATAGTTAGCTTTGACCAGCAGACGTCAGGAGCACCACAAATTTGGGTTCACACTGGTACTAAAATGGCCATATCTTAACATCGCTTACTCTAAACCTCACCGTGTAGCATATCAACTTTCATGAAATTTTATGGGGAATCCAAATATGTAAACAAATGTAGAGGATTCCATTAAAAAAATATAACTTTGTTCTTTGGTTTTGTACGTAGCACCTGAACATCCTGCATACATCAAAATAATTTTAACAGAAGCTTCGTGGGGTTGTCCACACACACGTAAAATTTCATGTTGATATCTTCAATAGAATTAGAGATATGGATCGACTACGCACTATTGGCCCACCCTGTATATATGCCGAAGCACAAGTACATATTTGCGTCAAATACAACGCGAAACGTAATATTTATTGATCTGAATGCGGCTTTAAATGTATTATTATGCATTCATTGAGATGCCTTACCTCCAGTTCCTCTCCTCAAAGAATTAAAAAATTATTCATAGATATTTGGAGGCGAAAATAAGTCAAGTCAAGGATTATTCCAAAATCTCTGTTCAGGACAGATTAGTAGTTTTAAAATTTCTTGCACAGAAATTTTAGATACATTTAATTTTCATAAATATCATAACTCAGCAGACCAACGCCGCAATATGAATATAGGGTAAATGTACCATATATGCCCCTCGAAGATATATGCCCCACGTTAATATCTAACTAACAAATAGCCATCTAGTGGCAAGGCGCGTATAGTACGTCAGTTAAATCCATAACTGTATGTGTGGTGTGTTATTTCCCGGCAGTTTGATTGTTTACAACAAAATATTTAGGAAAATATCAAAAGTGGTAAGTGCTTGCTTAATTTGGGTCACGTAGGCACCTCGTGAAATTGTTATAATATCACTAAGAAATGTTTTCACTGGGTAATTTTTCGTTTCATATATTGGTATTGCCTTCTACTTGTCTTAGAGGTTAAGAAAACGCCGTAATTTGGGCGCACAGTTTAAATTTGCAGTGGGGCATTTAACCCACACAAATAATCCTCGGGAGGATATTTGCCCCGATCCGAAGGAGGATATATGCCGCTTATTTTCTAGCAGTGTAATGACGCAATATGTGTCCGAAAATGCATTATTACCTATTTTCATTTCAAAAATGAATGCATACTCGCAAACAGAACACAAGTCCTCGTGCATAAGGGTCAGAAGAAGATCTGCAAAGTGATATAGAGAGAGTAAAGTCTAAGACTCTTTGAGTTAATGCAGCATCCCGGTAATTTAAAATTTCATCCAGGACCCTTAGGAGACGACTTGAGTTGAATAGGACGAAGAAAGTTGCGCTGGGGAAGCCAACGTAAAGAATAATTCTTTACCGAAGCTGTAAGCAATTATTAAAAGAGGTACACAAAATGTGGATTTAGTTCTATAATTCAATGCCTGGCGGGGTATTTGCCCGAGGAGTAGTTGTTCGAACGATCCAGTACCACTCTATTGAAGTTTGTCAGTACCTAAATACTGATTGTAAAGATTAGGGGCATAACTCAAAGGTGGGGCATAAACACTCTGATCGTGGGGCATAAATACCATCAAAAGGGCATTTATCCCACATGGTAGCAAATTTTTTACTAATTATTAACGAAGGCTCTAGTATAAATTTCGGTCTAATTCCATGTTTCACAGGTTCCTGAAATACTGCTTCACCGAATTTCACCATCACTATATATGCGATTTTCATTAATAGAAACGCTGACAAAATTGTTTTTCTACACCTATTTAATTATATGACAATTATTCGGATTTTCTTCGTGAAATATCGTACCCATAATTCACTGTAGTGAATTATGAAATCATAATTCACGGCATTTTGGCCACTCACAAATATAGATTCAATAATCACTGTTTCCCTGATCCAATGATATTTTATATCGACCGCGATCAACTCTTGCTGGAGTTGACGATCGCTCGGGTGACAGCCAAGTGTATCTCGCCATATTACTTGTTTACGTTTTCCAACGTATGCACTTCGGTCCAGTAGGTACCCATTAATCCGTACAAATTAACAATTCAACCACTAAAACTGGCAGAATTTAACAATGGAAGAGACAACTCCAAATTTATATATTACTAACTGCACAAATTTCAATATATATTCCTAGTAAGTAGTCCATTTATTGAAAAATAAAAATGAATGTATTATGATAGTGTTCCATTAAAGTTATCAAATTTGAGTCTAATTTATTTGTTTAATAGGTGTAGAAAAAGTATAGTATTATATTCGCGATTATGACCATTATTCACTCAGATGATTTGAGCCACTCGCCTTCGGCTCGTGGGCTCAAACATCATCTTCGTGAATAATGGTTGTCATAATCGCTCATATAATAATATACTATTGTGCTTAGGTGGGGCATATATACCACATTTACCCTAACAATAAAGACGATAAAAATACATAGACGCTCTTATTTCAAAACTTGGTAAATCTGGACTTGTCATTAATTAGCTAGTTTCCCACGTTAGGATTCATTCATTTATTCTTCCTGTCTTTTTTCATTTGTTTTCTTTTTGGTGTACACCATATTGGCTTTGACTCTTGTATTTTGTTACACATAAATATTTCAACTATAATGTTATTAATTTTAATTACAAATAGTACTAAACTAAACTAAGTATCCGATAATCATTTGCGCCCGATTTAAGTGCATTTAATTCCTGACTTACAAAATTGGCAAGTATCTAGGTTCCATATTAAAATCCCTTGTAGGGAAGTCATCTTTAACTCTGAACGTTTTATCTAAAAACTTCACAAAGTTCGAAATCTTAGACTTTCTCGTCGGTTTCAACGTCGAATTCCTATTTAAAATGTACAAAGTTCCTTCATCAGATTCCATTCCACATTTTCTGTCCATTTAATCCCCAGTTCTATAAATAAATCTCAGGTGCTGCTATGGGACCCGCCTTGTCTCCTGTGGTTGCTAATATCTTAGTGGGATTTTTCTAGGAACTTGCTCTTGAATCATAATAATTTATTACAGTCTTCAACCTAAGTGTTAGTTCAGATATATCAATGGCACTTTCGTAATTTGACCACAATGCCATGCCCAATATCTAGAAGTAATCTTCCCAATACTCGTTTCATAATGGAGGTTGAAGTTAATGGAGAGTTGCGCTTCTTAGATATTTCTGTTAGCCGTCATCTTGATATAGAGGTTTCCATCATATAAAATCCACTCGTACCAGAAGTTACCTCAATGTTCTATCTCGTCATCTTTCTCAAAAAATGGCATATCCGAAGCCTCCACCATACCATCTGAGTTTCGACACACCGTAGAAACTTACAATTACAACCTCCTTAACATTAGACGCTGGCTAATATCTGGCTTATACCATCCTTACATTCAGAATATAACTGATTGAATATTATACGTAAGCAGAATATCAAAGCCATCTAAGATACGCCTTGCAGAACTACTTCCATCGATCGTGACGAATTCCTAGATTAGACTTTCAAAAGTAAATATAAAAATATCTTATAGATACAAGATAGAAATAAAGAAGTAAACTACAACGAGTACTTCCATAAGCATTTTCATTCAATTCGGGACCTAAGTGCCTCCGTCATACATCAGATTTTCATTCCAAACAAAACAAAAGCACGTGCCATTTGACGTTTATCGATATTATTTACAACGTCTTAAACTAGTTTTTGCAATATAATTATAGACGTTTTGCAGTGAAAACAGTTTATTTTCAATTTGTGTGTTGGGCTTACATGGAAAAACTTGAAAATGACTATAATTATATTTCGGAGGTTAGGTTAAAACGTCAGAAAGCACGTGGCTTTGTTTTGTTTAGAATGAAAATCTGATGTTTGTGACGCGCCACTTAGGTCCCTAATTATACCATAGAAACTATGACGGTATGGTTGATTGTCACTTATATTTTGGTGGCATTTTAAATGCTATACGATTGTTAATCCTAAATCAATAAACGCATTTCATAATCTTTTGACAGGGGCTAAGCCAACAATAATTTTAATAATCGCACGGGGACATTTGAATTCATTGTAAAGTTTACCACCCTTTTCATTTTAAAAGGTTCTTATTTCTATTCACACTTCAGACAGCAGTATTGGACGTAATATCCTGTTTCCCTTTAATTAGGAACATGAATAAATTACAATAAATTATTATTCTCATTTTTATTACCAATTTAGATATACCTACCCATCCATACATAACGAGATTGAAACTTGGAGTATCTCTGTAGTTATTGATACTGCAAAATCGACCAAAAGAGACATACAGGGTGTCTCACCAACGATTAATTCTTCATAACTCTCCTAATATTTTTGCTTTAGGCAGGGAAGTTTTATGCGAGAGCCGCATTAATTTTTGTTTCTCTGTTTTATAAAATAAATTAATATTTGTTTAACCTCAGATTTTATTAGTTATTACAAAGTGCAGTAAAAATCAAGTTTGTATAATCATCGACATATCGTATAAAATTATTTCAGCATATCTGTAATTATGTTTAGAACACCCGAAGCTTCTAAAACATCAATAATAAGAAGACTATTCCTCAAACATGTATATCAATTTTCTATACCTGTGAAGTAGGGTAAAAATTATCTCACGGGAATATCGCGAATAAAAAGATCACAATGCGGGCTCTTCCGTTTCCTGAAATTTCGAGTATGCACTCACAGCGAACTGTTGAACTAAGTACCTCAAGAGCTCTTACACGCCACGATGTGTGGTTGCCATAAACAATCACTAACTTACCGGTGCTTTGTAAAGTGCGTCGAGAACAAAATGATTTAGATACAATTTAAAAATCTCATTGCGGATGGAAGGAAATACAATAAACCTACCTCGGTATTTCAAGGAACAAATTGGATACCCAACAAATACGAAACGAAAACCCGACTCCAATTTGTCAAAAGATCTTAAGCTAGACTATTAGCAAAAGTTAACACACGCATGAAGTGTTTTGTTAGTGTACATCATACGAACCGCCCCTTGTTTGGCAACAGGACAATGCTCATTAGTAGTGGCTTTTCTGGCTCCTTTGCTTACCTGGTATTACAAACACAAAGAAGGGTTATAATCTTCAGTAAAATCTTGCCTCCAAATTGAACGGTAGCTGCACTGGTAATCTCTTAAAACGAACCGCGTCCTCTAAACCTGATTGCAAAAGTTAGTTCTCACATGGAGGAAGAATTCCTTGTGGTTACAAGGCGAAGGAAAAGTGAATGAACATAACTCACGGAAGAACTTTTAAAATTAAGGGTGTAGGTAATAAGTTTCATAGGGAACTTTTCTGGTTTAGTGTTTGATTCTTACTTGTTTCTTACATGTTTTTTTACAAACTCAAGTTTGTTGCCCGACTGCAATTTGATTCATAAAACTGACAGCCAAGAACGCCCAGGATTCGCCTTCGCGTTCTTACTGGCTGTCAGTTTTATTCGTCAAATTGCCTGGCAACAAAATTTCGTTCGAAACAGAAATTTATCAACAGATTAATATCATGAATATGCATATGGGAGACCAGATTTTTAAACATTTTACAATCAAAAATACGAAATTTTCAACGTCGTCATGCAGTAGCAAAGGGTAAATAAAAAAAATTATCTGTAGTAATACAATAAGTGGTCTGGAATTGTCGGAAATTTTACGAAATCTGTTGCTTTGCTTGGTAACCACGAGTGTAATTTGACAGCAAAAAGATCACGAGCGCTTTGCGCGAGTGATCTTCTGTCAAATTTACTCGAGTAGTTAGTGGTTAGTGGTTAGTGCTTGAGTAAAATTACCTAAAAATTCCAGACCACGAATTGTATTTAACAAGATTATTGTTTGAATCGAAGCAACGTAATTCAAAACAAATTTTATTTCATTTAATTCATATACAAAGAAAGGTGTTGGGAATATTTGACGTTTGGCAGGTAGGTACTAAAGTAACTATATTATAAATTATAAATGCAAATACAAATAATTCGCAAATATGACAACTTATCAAGAAGGAAAATTATCGAAAAAATTACTTAAATAATACAAGTCACGGAACCCAAATTAAATGTTCCAATTGGCCAATTTGACGATGAAACAAATAATCACTAGTAATCTCCCCTGATTTATTTCCGAAAAAAAAATTACGGTTAATAATTCAAGCACGTGGGGGATTCGGTATAGTTATTTACGAAACGAGTGCGAGAAGACATTTTTCGCGCATGAGCGCAATGTTTGAAGCACGAGCGATGAAGGAGCGAGTGCTTCATTTGCGCGAATGCGCCGAAGACGTCTTCGCGCATCGAGGTTCGTACAATATTTTTTGAAACGAACATTATAATTTTTTAATTATTATCTAATACGTTTCCAATTTAAAATTTCAAAAAATCAAGTGGTTACATTGACAGATTTCCATTTGACAATTGTAGAAAATGACATTTGGTTTAATTTATTGAATTGAGTTGTCAAAGTGTCAATCGAATTAATAGCGATTTATCTTTATTCTTTCACTATTTTCAACATCCAAATTGGAGAAATGGCGTTTTGTTAACCAAACTTTATTACTATCAAGTCAAATTATTTCTAGAAAGCCTGAAAGGGCCAGTGCTTTTTACTAGATTTCGCGCACTAGTGCGCGAACACTATGTTTGAGTTTGTCTGTCGGGTTCGCCAAATGTCATTTTGAGAGCGGTGAGTTCAAAAATAAAATATAACAAAACGATTAAACAAGTAAAGAAGGGAGGGCCGAGGCACTCTCCTGATAAAGAAATAAACAAACAGATTGAGCTGGCTGCATGCTAATGGCAAAAGGCCATAATTGTGAAGAAGAAGAAGAAGAAGAAGAAGAAGAAGAAGAAGAAGAATTTATGTGTTTTAATGTAATGATGATTGTTCATTAGTTAGCAGTACCTATGTAATTATACGTCAAGCTCGTAAATTAAAACATTGTAGAAAAAGAACCATGAACTTTTAGGTTATAGATGAATCCAAATTCCTGTTTTAAAAATAAGAACTCTATGCAGAACTGCTACATAAATGTAAAATCGTCGCCGAATGAATGGTCAGATAAAAAAGGGGCAATAAATTGGGTTATTAGACAATAGTAGATACGCCAGTAACTGTTGTACTGAAGAGAGACTCTGTCTTGTGAGAGAGCGAGCTGTGGGTTCAGCTCCCACGTAAGTTAAAAATTTTATTACTTAATAACGAGGTTTAGGGTGTAAATAACATTATTTTCTCTGAAATCCGTTATAACCGATTCATTAACACATTAACGTTTGTTAAGAAACAAACAGAAATGTTAGAAATCGACGTGAAAATTGTTTGTACCCATATTCCGACATGAAACCAAAAGAAATTTGTACAATATTCGTCTAGATTTCAATAGAATTCATTTACACTTGCCGGGATTCAAAGAACAATATTTGGGCCACATGGCGGCAGCAGGAAGTCCCCTCTTAACAAGTCTGTCTCTTTGAGAGACCAACCTCGTATACACATCATACTCGTTTGTATTTTCTGGGTCGCTCCATATTCTCTCCGCAAACGCTGCTGTTCTCGGCCACAATCTCGTGTGCAGCGAATCCACTTCCACCTGTTCCGTCCAAAGACACACTTCACCTCCTAAAGTTAAATCTCTTGCAGCGTATTCAACCCACGGCTTATATTCGTAGAAAGTTTGCCATGGGGTGTAAGGATCGCATACGCCATTTCTCATACTAGGGCGCCACCTACCAAATCCGCAATCAAGATACCAACGACCTACTGTGGAAAATATCACTTTGTGTCTTGATTCGAGGATAGGTCGCGGTTGTCCGTACCAAAATTGGACAACGATGTTTTCATGGCCGTCGATTAAGTCTGTTCTAGCAGTATCTGTAAGCGGGCTAGACCACAAAATGATATTTTCTGGGAGCTCTCCTTTATTTGCTCTGCGTAACCGGCCTATCATTTTGCTAACATAATCAGCCCAAAATGCTCTCATGTCTGTGTAATTCTTTGCAGATTGCGTTCTTTGCCAACAGTTTAAGTCAACTTCATCTCCACCTATGTGAAACAACTGATTATCTTCGTTAAACTCCAAAAGATCCGAGTATATTTTCTCGAGAACGTCAAGAGAGTCTGGATTGTCCGGATTTAATTGCCCCTTAAAAATATCATCTTCTCCACAAATAACTATCTTCTCTTCACCATCTTCTCGTTCCCAACCACTGTTTACATGACTCGGTGCGTCCACTTCAAGAAGAAGTCTAACTCCTCGTATTCTTGCGTACTCTTTCAAAGATTTTATATCATCAACTTTATATATCATCTCCGGAGAGTAAGCGCCGTTCTTGCCTAAATCGCTTGCTCTTGGAAGCGAAATAGAGAAACTCGTCGAATCTGTAAGATGTAAGTGGAGCACGTTCAACTTAGACGCAGCCATCCCATCAACTACTTCCTTCAGTTTTTCAATAGGAAAAAAATTTCTTGCAGTATCAATCATTAATCCTCGATACGGAAACTTGGGAGAGTCCTTCACAACAATGCTCGTGAGTACTGTGAGCATTCCTCCGTTTTGAAACTCATCCCACCAAATCTGCTGGGATAAAGTTTCCAGGCCATGTCTTGCTCCAAAATACGTCGCTGCAGTTATATTAGCAACTATTTCCCCAACAGAATTCAGTTCTAACGACAAATCATAACTTTCGTTCGTTTCTAACTTCAATTGAGTCGAATCCGACTTTACGAACACAGAAACGTGGAATCGATTAATATTGCTCGTTTGCAACCACTCTTCTACCGGCGACGTCAATGTCATTATATTCTGCATGAATATAGAATACGCTTGGTGCAGCAAGTTTTCTACTTGCTCGCTGGCGTATGTCGCAAATTTAATTTGATCTGCGAGGAAGTGGACAGCGTGATTGTTTGCCGCAAAATATAGTCTGGGCATGGGCCAGACTTGCGGTTCAGTGCAGACGACGTTACAAGTGGCTAATGATGTCAGATTATTTCCCTCGGTATGCTTTTCTCTTACACATTTTTCGTTTTTGCAAACGTACGTCCACCTGTTGTCCTGATGTGAACCAGAACTGCAACAAACATGTGTTTTTAAATGTGTTATATTTTTTTTCTTAGAATTTTCGTAGAAAAGTTAGGTGAATAAGTCCGTTTTAATGTAGTTTTGAAAAAGTGCTCTTAGGAGCAAATACAGTAAACCGATCGAGTGATGTTGAGCGGTGGGGATGAGCACTAAACGTAGTTACGATTGGGTGGGATCTTGCCTGCGCCCACTGACCCCCACCGCTCGTCATCACTCGAAAGTTTTACTGTAATGTTAAAACGTTGTAACAATTGTTGGTGAGAATTTAAGACCCACGGTAACTATTGTGTTAGAAGAGCCTTTTCTATGGACTTTGCATGGACGAACAGACTGACCACAGGATGCAGGTGGTATAGGTACAAAATTCGTGGACAAGACTGATTTGTGGAGTTCGAAGTAGGGAACATATATATATTTTGAACGCAACATGCATGTAGTAAAATTTGTTTTAAAAAAATAAAGCACCAGGTGTAGTCGCATTGCTGGAAGAAATTTTAAAACGTGCAGGTCAAGAGGTGAGAAAGCGCTGAATATTTAAATTGGTTAGCCACATAAATGAGACAGGCGAAATACCAGCAGATTGCAAAAGGAGCATTATAGTCGCTTTGCCAAAAAGGAAAGACGCGGATAAGTGCGGAAATTTTAGAACGACCAGTTTAACTTCTCACGCGTCAAAAATTCTGACTAGAATTGTGCAAAGAAGGATGTAGAAAAGGACAAAAGAAATATTAGGAGATCAGTTCGGATTTAGACGAAATAGAGGAACGCGCGAGGCCATTCTAGTTTTACGAGTAATTATAGAAAAAAACAATAGAAAAGGGAAAGAGCGCAGATTTAGAAAAAGCCTTCATCAACGTAAAATGGGTCAAGACGTTCGAAGTGATCAGAAAGGCAGTCATATAATACAGGGACAGAAGAATAATACCTAATCTCTACAAAGAGCAAACGGTAGTTATAGAATTTGAGCACGAACGAAGAGAAGTGGATATCCGAAAGGGAGTGAGACAGGGATGTGCGTTTTGTCACCTCTAGTTTTCAGCTTATATACCGAAGAAAGCCTCGGGGATTAATGAACAGGGCCAAACTATTACCATGCACAGATTCACGGAAGATATAACAGCAAAGACGAGTTAGAAACAGCTCTGAACGAAATGGAAGCAGTTTTGATAGAGGAATACGGTGTGAAGGTCAATAAAAAGAAAACCAAATTTTGGTATGTAAATCATACTCGCTGCTACTTACTTATTAATATTATAGTTAAATTAAATACATATTATGCCTTTTTCTCTTTCACAAAAATAATTCTAATGTTTCCAAAATCAAAAGTGCTAAAAAATTTTATATTTACATCATAGTTACCGTATAACTAGTTCTTAACGTTTGGAAAAAAAATTGTTGTCAAATATTTTGTCAATTTTATATTTTATAGGTAATTTTTACTAAATAAATTTTGACAATGCCCCCGATCGGGGCGAAACGTCGATTATATTATACAGCAATTTATTTACTTATGCCAGAATTTCACAAAATATAAAATACTACTATTTAGCGATATTGAAACTAACTACGAGTATTACAGATTGTGATAAAGTTCCGCATCAGGAGTGCTAATTTAGGTTCTTTTCCGTAAATTAAAATAGTACGAAAGTCACATATTGAATTTTGGTAAAATTTCTCTAGTGTACAGCTGCATTTACCTGCCTTTTGTGCAAATTTCAAAGAAAATATAGTAAAATGTATTATTTATTGTAGTGTAACGTACTTTCAGTGTATCTGCAATAATTTTTGCTCTATGGCGTTATCATTGTCTTTTGAAATGTTGCAACCTCGACTTCTTTCGCCAGATTTAGGCAGATCGCCTCCAAGATCGTAAAGCGCGACCATTTAAGTCCGGCAAACCCCTTTAAAATGAACCCGAAAATTGACTTCGTAGTGCTACGCTCATTTCTAAACGGTGAAAATTGAAGTGTTGAATTTTTGACAGTTTATAAACGAAACTTTATTTTATGTTTCCAATGAAAGAAAATTTAAAAATTTTATCTTAGAAAGAGTCAGTTCACTCATGAAATTGACCAACTTCACGCGTGCATAGCGCCAAGAGGTTTACAGTTTTCGAAAAATTGTTTCAATGGCGACATAAAGTATACCTTCTTCTACCATAATCAGGCTTTCGTGTTGCTAAATTTACTAGGATGAAGGTGTAATCATGGTAGAGCGAGAGCGCTGCAAACGCAAAATATGGCTTGGTATGTGCTGCCGCCCGGTGTCGACTGAGCATAAACTCAGAGCGGCGTTGTCTCATTTACTAGGTACCGAACACGCGGGCTTTGAATGTGCGTTGTTCTTGTGTCCATAAATGTGTTTAGCGCGGCGGTGTTGCAACACAGCTGATAGTTTGCTCCGATTTCTAACGGATACCTCACCGACCCGATGCCCCGCAGATGTAACTTTTGATCTGCTTTGCCGGACTCTTAACAGTCACAAATTTACGTTAGCATCGAAAAGAATTAAGAAGTTCTGAAAGGGATGATATTGTTTAAATGTGTTACGTGTGCAAAAACAAATATAACGTATATAACTAATCCAGAGGTAGCAGTCAAGGGCTGGAGAAAAAATAGTACTTTTATCTCTTATGGATGTCTCAAACTTTCGTATATATTTGTATCTAAATAAAAAAAAACTTGTGTGTGTCAGCTCCGACGCACGAATGGAGTTTACTCCTTAGGAACGATTATTTTAACTTCAATCACTTGATAATTTTGTTTATTGTACAGAAATATCGAGAGAAATACACGTATCCATAGATACATATATAATTTCAATGTGAAAGGTGCGCGAGATGCGTTGCGCAGAGGATCGTAACGCCTCACTTTTAGTTAACGCTTGATTTTACTCCTCATAAAATTTCCGTACCGCGGGCTATAACTGAAAATCGGTTCTTAAGGAGTAAACTCCAAAAATAATTTCCTTTTTGGAGTTTACTCCTTAAGAATAGATTTTCAGTTATAGCCCTCGTTACGGAAATTTTATGAGGAGTAAAATCAAGCGTTAACTATTGATCGTTACGTTACGCGTTAATTAGTGAGCGTCACGTTACCTATCAACGCTATCACATTGAAATTATGTACGTATCTATGGATACGGCTGTTTATGTCTGAATGCATAGAGCATAGAAATAGTGAAAATAGAGTGGCATAGAGTAGATATGACAGTTGGCGTTGTAAAGTCAGCATTTGCAGTGTTTGTTCGTTCCTAAATTTGTTGAATCTTTTGATTTAATAATATTGAAAAACCTAATATTAAATACTCCAAATATTGCTTAGTGCCGAAATGTGAATCAACGCCTATTCGAACACCAGGAAAAGTATTTATTTCAGTGCCAGTGGGATCGACGTTTAGCAGATTGTCACTTAATTACTGAATTTATAAACAATTTATATTTTGATGTAGTTGAACATTTTCGAACATAAACCATCTGATAAATATACATTTGGGTATAAAACTGATATTCGCGCGTACCCTATTATCAAGTGATTGAAGTTAAAATAATAGACGTAACACTGGACATATTTATAAATTATTTTCAATAGTAAATTTTTTGTAATTATCGGGCAGACCAGAATCTGTGTATAATAAAAATTTCACCAATCACACATTCCTAAAAATGTCATTATTTAAGCAGGTACCTAATGACTTATTGTTTATTAAAGACAATCAAGTTAAATAGGAGTCACAGTTATGACACGAGTAAAATATTCACGAAAAACACATTTCTTAAACTATATTTTGCACTTACGTTTGGAGCGAATAAGGAGTGTATGAATAATTGGGCGTTCTTCTTGCTTCCGACGCGTACACAAATACCAACACAAAAACACAAGTGAGTAAAACAAAACCAATATTCCTTGGAGTCATAATGTGCTTGATTTTCCCAGGCTCAGCGTTATTTGTTGACTCAGGTTCGATTGTGAGCAATTCATATTTGACATTTCTTGAGCTCATATTTTTATTCTTTCTCGATTTTAGCTTTTTGCGTGCCCAGTACGAAATAGGTAGGTACATTAGATAAGGTATCTACGTGATAAGGTGCAGATAAAAATTGGTCGGGCCACTTCAAAAAAAAATCTGTCAGTTGATAATTAATTGCTGTACGAGTTAAACTTATTACGCACCTACACCAAGTTTAAACATTCGTCTTAAAACACACACTGTTATGTTGTAAAAAAGTATCACCAGAAGTCGCTCATAACTTTGAAAACAACTGACTACTTACAAAATTCTAAATTGCAGTTGTTATCAGGAGATAAAGTAAATGAAAGTAACCCATTATATAGGTACACAACTATGACAGCGAGTTTTTACATTAATTGGTACAACCGTATCAGGAGTGCTAATTTAGGTTCTTTTCCGTAAATTAAAATAGTACGAAAGTCACATATTGAATTTTGGTAAAATTTCTCTAGTGTACAGCTGCATTTACCTGCCTTTTGTGCAAATTTCAAAGAAAATATAGTAAAATGTATTATTTATTGTAGTGTAACGTACTTTCAGTTTTGTGCTTTTTATTACATTTTTGTTATTTTATTACATTTTAATATTAAGTAATTAATTTACATTATAATACACATAATAATTACTAGATCAAAAGAACTTACCTAAGGGAAGCTCAACCTAAATTATATGTAGGTCTCGCGGAAGGAAATAATATTATGTTGGTTTGGTGCAAGGGTACACCAAAATAAACTGCACAGATTTTAAAGTACCAATACGAAAAATACCACGCAGCCCCCTAACTCTCCTTACTACTGGACATTATATCCTATGAAGAGCTCCAAGTAATATAGATCAAACTTCACTTAGGTAAGTTCGTTTGATCTATTAATTACATGTAGGTCTCGTCGCGGAAATAATATTATGTGGATGTTCAAAGCAAGTTGCAACAAACTCAGAAACAAAAAACATTGTTTCCAAGAATTCCAAAAAAATTATTTAAGTATGTACTCCCAAGAATATGTGGATACAAAAAATTAATTAGTTACTGTGAACTTTAGCAACCAGGTCGAAACTACCTATTAGCTGGTACATAGTGTGTGCTGCATGACAAGTTACGTTGAAACCGCTCACTACAAGAACAGTCTTTATATCATCTGCTAATAGCGTGCCTAATGCATAGTCCTGGTTCAAATCATCATAAAGTTCTCAGTTCGAACACTGGTTGGACGCGTACTTCCATTCTTTATGAGCTAACCTATGCATTTCCCTAAAAGTAGAACATCCTACATTTGAGAACAGTAGTCTTATCTGGGACTGCCCCTACCTCTTTTTATTCCTATCTCCGACTCTAGTATATCGCGAACTATTCCTTAGTTCCCTACCATCTTACCAATCCTATATTTTGTCTTCCATTCCATACCTTTCGCTTCTCTCCAGCTCTTTCTAATACCTCCCTATCTAGCCACGGTATCTTCATCATGCGCCTGTAGCACCACATTTCAAACACTTCTACTCTTTTTCGATCCGCTTCTACTTATTGTTCAAGTTTCGCACCCGTACAGTGCCGTACTCCATACATCTGTCTTTAAGAGTCTCTTCCGTGTTTCTACATTATCCGTTCCCGAGCGTAACAGTTGTTTCTTTTTGTTAAACGCAACTCGGCCCTGCGCTATTCTAGTGCTCCTACCATCACGAGTTATTTGACTTCCTAAATAGCAGAAATCCGCGACTTCCTATATCTTCTCATTTCCTACTTGTATTTTAGTTTTAGTTCTATTTTCACACCCTCTACATAGCAAAATTTTGGTTTTTCTTTTTATTGATCTTCATGCCATATCCCCCTAATCAAAACTGCTTCCATTTTTTTCAGAGGTATTTCTAATTCGTCTTTTTTTAAGTCTACAAATCCTATATAGGCGCTCTTTCCCTATTCTATTGTTTTTCTATAATTACTCGTAAAGCAAGAATGGCCTCGCGCGTTCCTCTACTTCCTCTAAATTCGAACTGATCTTCTAATATTTCTTCCGCCCTTTTCTCCATCCTTCTTTGCACTACTCCTGGTACTTTATTGTTTTTAAACTTTCTGATGCTAGCTCAAACTCTACCCTAAATACCTCTAGGACAGCCTAGGTTATCCCCCTCTACACTGCCTGGTTCTAATATTCTTGCTGCTAGATCCAATTTCCCTGAAATTTCTCCTAATTATTTTATATACGCTTCGTTAGTTTTTCGTACTTCGAACTTATCTTCCACCGCTTTGCATTTATTATCAATCCACTATTCTTTCGCTTTCCTACATTTCCGAATAATTTCCTACTTGACCGCCTTATACCTTTGTTTCCCTCCTTCATCTAGCCTATTTTTATATTTTCGTAATACATAATATTTGAAATAAAATATTTGGTGCAAAATAAAACCGTAAAAGCTTACACCAAAAACTCCGATGTTTTCGTGATACCACCTGAACAATTCTTTACTAAAAATAACTTTTTTTGCATTACACGCATATTAAAATAGTTGCCTATTGTAGACTGAACACCCTGTGTGTCTAGTCAGATCCACATAGATTTCTAGAGGATTTGAGGAAAGCAGAATCTTTTATGAAGAATAAATTTTATCCGTAAAATGCATTTATGTTAAAATAGATTTTCCTGTTTATAATCCCATCTGTGGACAGACTGTACAAAGTCTCTTAAATTCTCGTGAAATATATGAACTATCAAACTTAGTTTCCTTAAATTTCCAAAGTTTTCAGAAATTACAAAAAATTTCTAATATACTTGGATCGCCGAAGAGATAGAGTGATCACCCTGCAAGAATGTGCTCTAGCATATAAAATTTAGCATATCAAATTTAGTTTGCAAATGCGATACTAAAATAAAAATTCACAGGTCCGAGCGTTTAAACGAATGTATTGCAACGTGCTCTCAGTATTATATAAATATGTAAATAGAAAAATAATATTATATATAAATATTTACCGGGCCTGTTCATTTCTCCTGCAATTTCTTCCCATATGTTATCCTTGTGTTGTTCTTGTGGTAGGTCCTGTCTCTTAAATCATAAACTTCCTTATATTTTTAGACCAAACAAATCAATTTTTCATCATCCATTTTATAAGCTTTTTGCGTGCTCTGATCTCTGAACAAAGTGCTGAAATATTGGAAAACAGACATGCGCCCTACAAGTTGATGCTGACCGGCGCGGCACCGCCGCCGCCGCCGTCGCCGGCCGGCGCCGGCTCACTTGACCAGTTCAGCACGGCACGTTCCTTTGATTTCCGGGAAGGATCGGAGACCGGCAATCCGTTTCGTCGCGTCGGCGCGGCGTTCGCACTGGGCCGTGCCGTGCTGTACTAGTGGGCGGTTGTCCATTCATTTGCACGGACCGTGCCGTGCTGTGACGGGCAAGTGAGCGGCAAGCTTTATCCTGTTCATGCACTAGGCTCAACGGTTCGATCCAGTTTTATTTGATGTTCTGCGAGCCTAGAAATTATCCTGAAAAGAGTTGTAAATTGTCACGTTTCACATTCCACAATATATTTTGGGAAAACCCACACACTTTTGCTGCCAGCAACCAGTAACACTCTCGGTGTGGCGGTGCAGTTGTAAATTTTATTACTGTGTTCCTGAAGACCTAGCTACCTGGATACTAATTAATAATATATTCCTCACAACTAAACAATTTCGGCAGAAAACGTCTGTCACACGATTTTTGTTAGTCAACAGTTTGAGCCAGCGTCTGTGTCCAACAAAATTGGGACCAAGGGTAACAGAAGGCCCGCATATGCGTATACCGGTGACATTATGCTGTGAATTTAATAATCTACCTACAACTTAATTTGGTAGAAAGTAGATTGGAAATGTCTGCAAACTGCTAGGTACTTACTTAATTTCCTGATTCAAAATTTTCTTAACTGCCGTTTTTTCATTTCAACTAAAACGTACCTTATGGTAGACCTCAAGTTCACCGCATAATATAACTTAATAGAAAATTCATCCCAATTCATGTCAGTTCGTAAGAATTATATTTTTTCGTGGTCCAAAAACGCGAGACGTTCTCATAAATTCCAATTTTAAATATACCTACACTTATCTAAAAGTGAAATCTGTTGTTGTTCAGTTTTCTACTTCACATTGCCAACGATTCTTCATGGAAAATTTATTTACAAAATAAATAGTGCAGAATTCGCAACAAATCGTTTAACAAAGCACTCCCAGCATACGCCATCCGCAAATCAGACTGACATATGCACACATACACTCAATAGACGGCTTAGAGCTCACAGCTGTGCAGTCTAAACCCTCTCCCTCAATATAAATGCATCAGAGAAACACAATCTTGTGCCTCTCCCTTCATTTACCGCAGAACTGCAAAAAGATCGTGGTAGGCTTTGCAGTGACAGGGACAAATAATGAACTTTGGTTCAAAGTGACCTGCCTTTTCAACACTGTATTATTAAGCCGTACATTATCCCTATGTCACTTAAACCGGCCATTAGACTGTTCTACTCGAGCATCTTCTTTTCGGGTAAATCGAAATGTTCTAAACGTGGGGTATCATTAATTCTAAAGCGCCATCTTAGTTTTGGCCACAACGACAAAATGTCTATATCGAGGGGAAGGACAACTAGTTAAGCTTCATTAAATGGATAATAGTGTCATTCTAAATTGATTGCAGAGGTTCTTGCAATTCATTTCTTTTGCAAATGTTAGGTAAGGTAAAAATATAGGTGCAGCACTTTTGTTTAGAGCCAAAATACCTATGTAAATTTATTGGCGTGAATCGCAACTCACTGGATAACTAAATTCGGTTGAACTTCTTTTATTGATAAATTTACTGCCTCTTGAAATAGAAAGAAATTGCACTTGTTAGAATTCGATTTCTCGATTTCTTGAACAGGAAAGGAAAAGCTTTAACGGCTCAGATCTCTGAAGTAGAGAAGTTTGAGAGTAAGCAAATCACTGTCAAAACGGTACTTACCCAAAAATGTAAATGTTGACGAGAACCGTCGGCGGCCAAGTGATGCCTTCAGGTTTCTACGATTCTCGCAGCCATTCGTTCGTCGACTTTCTTGACAATGGTCGTACCATGAACTGTGACCTTTTGAACAATTCATGCGAGACCAAATAAATATAAAACGTCGTAAACTGAGAAGTCCAAAATCTGATAATTAACGAATTAGGTGATTAAGCAGCTACCTTGTAAATAATTCGTACAAAACGTATAATTATTTTCAGTTAGAATGAAGCCATTAAGTAAAAGTTGCATTTCTACGTTTCTTTTGGGCAGGTTTCAGCTAAAAATTAATCCGGGTCGGTACCTTTTTGATCTGTATTAAGTTACACTTAAAGTCTATTTGAGCGCATCTTAGTTTGCCGCAAAGGTAGTCGGACAATATTTTTACAAATGGAACCAACCAACCACAAAAATTCACTTCCTTCTTATACACTTTACCTACAGAAATTACAACTATAACCTTTACAGTTCTCTGATTTTGTTCACGTAATTATAGTAAAAGAATCTTTTGCCTGAAATCGTACACACATTCACATTTAAAACTAGTTTTTCATATTCAGGAGTATTCTTCGATAATTTAAAAGGGCTCTGGAAATCTTTCACTTTTGGTACCATAACAAGCGATGTTATGTTGGGCAATTATGTGTACGATTTGTTACAATTATTGTACATAATATTTCGCAGTGAAATCTACCTACCAATTAGGAACCCTCCTTTTGCTTGCTTTCCCAAGGATAAAATCATTTTGCTCAACATATGCTGCTCTCAACTGTTATAATTTTTCAATCGCCCCATGCAACATTTTAGAGAAGCCGAATTTGGCTGGAGGATGTTGACACAAAAATCAGTGCACTTTGTCAATTTGCCCCGCGGTGCAGCCGGGTAACTTACCCCTCATTGAAATTCGCCCGTCCTCTCCTGGGGGCACGTTCTTAATAAAGAGATGAACCAGGGGTACAAATTTAACGTTTAGGTCAGGATTATCTGTTTACAGAGGAGGGCAGTTTATGAAGCTTATGTAATGTGCATGGATGAGGACGACATTTCGCGCCCCAGGCTGTTCAACTTTTTACGATAAACAGACGAGTGATTGTGGTTTACTTCTTGCCCTGTCAGTCATACTCGAAGAACTATAATTATAATTCTTTGGACAAACAGAGGGATGCTTTCCACCACAATGGTTTTGGAGAGAATATGCGGATTTGCGAATTCGGTTTGCTTTTAAAGGTAGCTAACATTTGTTTGTTTCTCGATCATGCCTAGGTACTTTATGTCCTATACAGAATGCATGTAGGTATCAAACTTGAGGGGAATACAGAACAGCTCAAAATAAGAAGAAAAGACGGATGTAAGGGAATTTGGAAAATTGAATATCTCGGATTCGAATAAATTTGCCGCAGTGAGATCTTTATGAGGTGAAAGTAATATCTAGAAGTAAAGAAAAAACGAAAATGTTATACTTCTTATTAGCAATAACACGACCAAATTTGTCTTTTGTCCTCAAATACCTCACCAAAGCCTAAACCGCCTGCCTCACTCAGTTGATTTACCATCATTTACTAAATAATCTGCTTGATTATTTAAATGACAAATTTATGATTACTCCTCCGTCAAAAATATTTAACTCTCCTGTTCATGTACGTGATCAGTGATCACTCCGTCTGTTCGGCAGCCCAAGTATAACGTCAAATCACAAATCATGGTTAGCCTACGCGCATACGCATAGCCGTCCTTGACGAACACTTGCCATCAGTTTGTACTCGTTTACATACAACGGGATATACCAAACTACATATATAAAATTGATTAAATTGATTAAATCTAGCTAACAAAAATTCAGACCTCGCATCTTACGCAAGTATCATAGGCGTATTGAAAATACCGACACAACTGCTCGGTTTCTGAGATGTCCAACAAAAGTGATCTGTGCCGTTTCAAGTTGGTATATTATTGATACAATAAAATAAAAGAAATGATTTGTGGCAAGCACAAGGCACATAGTCAAACTGACGCAATACATAACAAAATATTAACGCATCCGTTTTGTACAGTTTGGACTTTTATTCTCGCTTTTATTGCAACGCGATATCCCTCGTACTCGCGCTCGCCGTACCTTACTTTACATCTGGCTAGCGCTCTCCATCCAATTTATTAGCGACTGCGCGCTCCGCCAACAGAATCTGTCGCGTGTCGATACATTTTTCTTAAGATGAGTCCCATATACACGAGCCCAGAAGTATTTTCAATACTAAAAAATCAAGCATGTAAATGAGGACGCAAGCTCAACAGACGAATCGTCTGATTTTAATCTGGAAACAACGGGTGATACATTATCAGATTTACAAATTTTTCATATAGCTGCTGCAATTTTAAGAAAATGTATGGAAAATTTTGCAATACCCAATAAAAATTATCCTTCCCCATATGATATAAACAGTAAAAGTTTCGCTAAACAAGTACCTACCTCATTTACTACTAGCATTTATTTCGTGGCTATTACAGAAAGAGAGTTTTGAAAATGCATTACAACGCTGTTCTTTTGCAAAGTAACTTGGTCGCGTTCTGTCTCCTTCTGGTGCTCGGCTATTCCCCATAGGCTATCCTTTTCACTCGCACGGCTCGTCCCGTGCACCGAAAGTGAATTTTTGACATCAGCGCATTGAAAGTGTTATAGCGGACTTATTTTTAAAACGCGACCATACATTATTCGAAATCATAACCTCGTTATACTATAAGGAAGTTTTCTATGTAAGAAAAAGCAAAATCCATATCGTGAAAAAAAAGTTATCCAGGTTCAAAGTGGAACGTATTGTTACCGATGTGGCGACATATTTTAGATACGGCGCAATAAAATTAGTTTGGTTTCTTGTATTTATACAAAATTTACACCATTAAAAACGTCAATATTTCTTCAACAATTAAAAAAAAACGCAAAGTTCTACGACTTGTAATTTTCGCGTAAGATGCCCGAGAGTCTCCCGGCGCACGGTGGGGTAGATTTACTGCTTTTTGACCCCTAATTTTTTTCGGTACCACCCAAAAAAGTCGTAATTGCCATTTTTAGGCGCTAAAAGACTTTTAGAATCATCTGTGAGAGTTTCATCTGGTTATACTTTGGGATCACTCAAAGTTAAAATTTTTGCCGAATATCGCTGCACTACGACAGAATCTGTCGCCTGTCGATGCATTTTTCGTAAGGTGAGTCCCTTATACACGCGCCCAGAAGTATTTTCAATACTAAAACTTTTATAAATTAAGCAACGGACCTAATTCTATACAAAAAAACGGTGCAGCCCAATACAAATCACAAAAACTTATGTGAATAAGACAAAATGTACTTAACACCAAAACACTTTATTTTTATAGGTAGGTTATTTATATTTATTTCTAAATTTTCTCATTGTTTTGTCTAATTTCCGTTTACAGTTTTTCAGGCTCTTTTTTTATTTGCTTACCTTACCCTAATGTAAGTACGTTCTGGTTCGCACAATATAATGAACGATTTCATACGGGATAAGTATTTAAACTTACATAATTGGAACCACTTTGAATTGAATAGGCCAATTTTTGAAAAATTGATGAATAAGTATGTACTTGCAAAATAGATTTTAGTGTAAAATTTTATAATGATTTTCTATTATTCGTGGTAATTTTAATAATATAATATAAAAAACACACTTGGATAAGTTTTACATATACATATATTTTATTTGTTCGACGATCGTTTCGGAATGTTATTCTATCCTCAGGAGTACAGAGATCAACTTATATTAAATTCCAAAAGAGCTTACAGACTATTTACACTATTCTAGGTAGAAAAGCAGGGGGGGGCGGTATTGGCTTTTACAGTATATTTGTAGGATTTACTACTCTCTCAAATAGTTGAGGATGTAGGATGTTCTACTTTTAGGAACATGGGTAGTTTATTTCAGGATAGGAAAGGATGGAGGCACGCATCCAGCCAGTCTTCGGACTGAGAATTTTATTATCATTATAATTTTCTAGACGATTAAGACACTTTAGCCGCTCAACCTTTCTTGGGGGTTTGTTCTCCAGCTCGTTTCGGAATGTTATTCCATCCTCAGGAGTACAGAGAACAACTTACACTAAATTCCAAAAGAGCTTACAGGCTAGGTATTTACACTATTCTGTTCATACAGAATTTGGCAAATGGTTGTGCGTGAAAGGTCAAACATTGCTGATAATATTGGAACTTTTATACGGCGGTCACTCATGACTAGCTCTTTAACAGCTGGCATAAATTCGGGCGTGAGAACTTCCACTGGTCGATTAGAACGCGGATCATTTTTCAGAGACTTTTCTCTCGTGCAAAATTTTTGAATCCACTCTTTTACCGTGAAATTCGAAGGAGAAGCCCCGACGTCCAACCCCGAAGTAGTCACACCTGTCACGGGATGGGCACACCGCAATCTAAGGAAGAGATTGCAAGGGGAACTGCCACAGTCAGCACAACTAATTATACAAAGTCTGAAACTTTCCAATTTATGAACTAATTATAATTGTATTCCTGGCCCTCCATAATATTCAGCATATGTGCACTTTTTACATTCGTTACATAAATCGCCCTATACAGTGTGCCGCTCTCAAGCAGTCCCGTGGCCCGATGAATAGCTCCATATTTAACCATGCCGCTTGCCGCCGCCGTTCACACCACCATCACTCTAACATCCTTCTGGTTCGCTCATACTGACGACATAGAAAAACGCTGACCTAGGCTCCGTCGCCGAGCTTGACGACGCCATCGTCGACGCTACACCTAGACGTCTAGCAGCCACTTATGTTACATCTACGAACCAAGTTTCCGCGTAGCAAAAAATGAGCAATGTCCTAGTAGGGCCTCCGACGAGAGGTCGCAGCTCCCCGCGACTCTCGCCCCCCTCACCCTCGCTATCGATCTTCTTCTAAAGAGTACCTTCGCACCCGCTCCCTGCTAACGATACATGCTGATAACATCGACAACGGCTCTGAACTCTGTGTTTTCCCTCTATCCCAAATTCATAACCGTAATTCATAGTATGGGTTTATCACACTCGATTTGAACATCGAATTCAGAAGTTCTTTCCTACCGAGATTCATTATCGCGGACGTATCCAAACCGATCATCGGAGCTGATTTTCTCAATCACTATAAACTCCTAATCGACCACCAGAATCGATACCTCCTAGATCTTCTCACCCAAATCTCCACCCCTGCTCAAAAATACATCAACAACAGTAATTGAATTCGTACAATTTCTCTTCACAACATAAAATTCTGGAACAATTTCCAGAAATTACTCGACCTTTGGGCTTTCCTTTCCACCCAAAACACTCCACCCAGCACCATATCCGCACAACAGCAGGGCAACCCGTCAGCAGCAGACCTCGACACTCTACCCTCGACCATCCGAAAGCAGTTGGTGGTCACCTTTGCATATGATACTCAAACACGGTGATGCATAGAGACCCTGTGGTGATTATCGAGCTCTCAATACCAGAACGATTCCTGATCGCTTCGGCGTTCCGCACATCGAAGACTTTGTCCACACTCTTCTTGATATAAAACAATCTTCGCCACCATTGATCTAATCCGAGCATACAATCAAATCAAATGCAATCAGATTCCAAAAAAATATATTTCTAAAACAGCAATCACGACTCCCTTTGGTGTTTACGAATACCGCCTCGTGTCTTTTAGGTTACGTAATGCTGGCCAAACTTTTCAGGGTTTTCTTAGATGAATTTCCAGGAGGTTTATATACATATACGATATTTTCGTAATATCATCTTCAGGAGCAGAGCATAACTCTCACTTTACGAAAATTTCCGAGCGGTTAAAGCATTCGGAATACTCATTAATTCTGAGAAGTTTATCTTTAGGTCCAAAGCTGTTACATTCTTGGGCTACCAAGTCTCCGAACATGGAATGCAGCCACTTCCCGAAAAAGTAGATGATGTTTACAAATACTCTCGACCGCAAACGAGTAAGCAACTTAGGCAAATCTTGGGAATGCAAAACTTCTATCGTCGTTTTATTTGAAACTCCACAACACTGAAGGTTCCGCTCAACAGCCTCCTTAAAGGCTCTCTTGGAATGTGGCAACCACAGCAGCATTCGATGCCTGCAAAAACAGCATCGCCAGTGCAACTCTTCTCGCACATCCTGAGCAGATCATCAGTGATACCAGTCCAGCAATAAGTAAATAGGTTAGATCGAGAATTTTTGGCGCTTGCCTGGTATGTTGAACCAAATAACTCCCCGATTGCCATTCTTACCTCTTAATTGCACCTATTCACATTCAGCGTAAGTGACAGTAATTAACAATAATTTGGAAAATATATATTGCATCTTTACATAAAAAACATTACGAATACGTCTCGATTAGAAGAATCAGCATCAGCTGTCGGTTACGCAAGCAGTGGAGACAAGTACTATTACTGTATCGTCAAACAATTGACTATAGAGACTTCGATAACAGGACTCATGCCGCATAAATTTTCTATTTTGTTACCCTCAAACAATTCTCAAGCTCTTAGCACTACACAATGTCCTTTTACCGCAATCGAAAGCCTTTGTGTTGGTAATATCACCAGTCGAACTACTTCACTGTTTCCATATCACAAGGACCCTTTCAGTCTTTTGTTTTAATTCGCCTCTAGATATTTGTTAGTTCAAGAGGTCAGTTGATTATAATATAAACGTTGGGATGGAGAGGTTGGGATAATTAGAAACAGAATTTGCACAAGGCATAATTTAGATACCTGATAAAAAAGAAACTTAAGCTGTACGTCATAATACGCTTGACATATAAGTATATGAACATCATAAAGATAGGAATAAATACATTTTGTTTAAAGTTGTGTTAAAAATAAGATGTACCTTTATATTGTGTTGCAGCTGCATTGAATTGAAGTTTTTGAACAGTTAGCCAACCTGGCAACGCCGACTTTCTCGAGTTGAAATTACATGGCGAATTTTTGTAACTACTTATTGTCGTATATAAAAACCCGTATATCCAAATTTTAGTCTCAAAAGTCTGGTTAAATATATCCATGATTCTGATTATTGAACTTACCTACAACATTATTATTCGCTTTTATTAGGCAAACAGCACAAAAGATGTGTAGAAACCTTTGCAGCCCCGAACAAACATTTCTTCTGTCCTCTCAACAAAGTGTACATAAAAAGTGAATTTACTACAAAAGAATGAAATTGACAACCAGATCGAATCAACAATGGACACTAAGAGCCTCACAATAGTACGAAAGTTCAAATATTGGGTAAACTGTTCGGTTGTCAATTTTTGCTTGAATAAGAATTGGACTAAATTGTGTGTAATGGTGTATTATAGAGTTTTAATCTTGTAAGGAATTTCTTGATTTGTTTAGATCAGATCGTCCTGAAACGCAGCGATTTTGTTGTTTGTTAGACAAAAATAAAATTGTAATAAAAATTTATTTTTCCGTCGACAGTGTATTTATGAATATGATTAACAAACGCAAAACAGATCGTTAATGACCCCTATTAATGAACGATTTCTATTAATAAACGATTTTAGTACCCTAGGCAACCAAACATAGGTTCATATACAATGAAATATCCAAATCAAGTTGTCATGTCATCAAGATCTGTCACTGTCAAGTTTATAGTTTCTGAAATCGTAATTCGTACAAAATTTAATAAATGGATGTTGACGAAGATTTTACGTTAAAAGTCGACGGAAAAATTTTGTAACGAACTCATATATTAAAAAGCGATTAATAATCTCGACAATTAACTCACTCGCTGCGTTCGTGAGTGAAAATGTCTCGATTATTAATCGCCTATATTAATACACTTGTTCGTTAAATAACTATTAATGATTATTTTTTTCATCGCCAAATTGACCAATAGGAACATTTCATTTGGGTCTATACTTGGGCCGCCCAACAGACGGAGTGATCACCCTGCAAAAACGTGCTCTAGTGGGGCCAATATTAATTTATGACGACCGAATTGGAATGATGCGACTTCGTTGGGTCTAAAGAAAGCGCATCACTGCGGTTCTGTCGTCCTAAATTGATAGTGGTCCCGTCTAGCGCTCATGCTTGCAGGGTGATCACTCCGTCTGTTGGGCGGCCCAAGTATAGAAGCGTGTATTATTTCGGTTATTTTTTGCCGTTTCTATTTTCCAATAAATGAACAGTATTTTTGATCACGCGTTTAATTCTGACCAATTAAATCATTATTATAGTGAGAATTTTTTACCTAACTTATCCCAGCGGGAATTTTTTTTAGTATTTTGTTTTTGTTGATAAAACGACTTGTTTTCTGGTTTTGACATATTGTCTTATATGTTTTAATCGCAAATTGTGACATTGAAAGAATAATATTGACAGTTGTTTCATATTTGAACGTCAAAAAATAACCTTTCGAATACCACACGACAGTAAGAATAACTTGGAAAATAATTCTCCACATTTTACTCAAACTTGTCGCCATTCGGCAATAGCCACTCGAGCCCTACGGGCTCTCGTGTCTACTGCCTGGCGACAAGTTTTCGAAAATCTGTCGAATTATTTTCAAGTAATTCTCACTCTCTTGTGATATTACATACGGTAATTTTTTCGATAATTTTGCTTGTTGACAAGTTGCCATAGTTTCGAATTTGTAGGTGCATTTATAATGTATAATCTAGTTACTTTAGTACCTGCCAAACGTCAAATATTCCCAACACATTTCTTTGTATGTGAATTAATTGAAATAAAATTTCGTTTTGAACTACGTTGCTTCGATTCAAAAAATAATCTTGTCAAATACAATTCGTGGTCTGGAATTTTTAAGTAATTTTACTCAAGCTGTTGCTTTTACTAGCCACTCGTGTAAATTTGACAGAAGATCACTTGCGCAAGCGCTCGTGATCTTTTAACTGTCAAATTTACACTCGTGGCTACCAAGCAACGCAACAGCTTTCGTAAAATTTCCGACAATTCCAGACCACTTATTATATTACTACAGATAATTTAAAAATATTCCTCGACCTACGGTCTCGGGATCATTTTTACTCACAACGTTCAAAATGAACTCGTGCAATTTCTAAGCAACAAACTTTCATCCAGAATTATCAGTAACTTTTGATGCACTTATGATGTTACTCCCCGATAATTATGTTACTTACCTTTTGCTACCATTATGACGTTGCAAATTTCGTATTTTTGATTGTGAAATGTTTAAAAATCGAATCTCCCATTAGTTCAGAATTTTTTAACTATAATTTATATAAAGTCTTTCTACATTTTGTTTGATTTTTCAGTTATTTACACTCTAGAAACTGTTTCTGTAGCATTGGGAAAACCTGGGCAATACTAAATTTCTTTTACAACTTCTTCCCTCCCAGTACATTAATTGTAGGAACTGTTTCTCACAAGATAAAAAACATAGAGGTATTAATTTTGAATCCCTTAATAGGCCAGAAATTGATCACCATGTTGAAAAAGCAGAAATTAAAGACAAGTAAATTTTCTACAAAATATGTTCTATACATTTCTGTTTTAGCGCGTTGCTAAACTGCATTTGGTGATACAAATACGGCATTTGGCAAAGTGGTTTAGCATGCGAAGCAACTTTTCTCTCACACAGTGTTCCAACTATAGAGTGAACTACGATGAACCGTCTTTTAATATCAAATTCAAACAAAACCCACCACAGTTGCCCAGTATGCCTTTCCGAAGTAACATCTGTTTGCAAGTAATAGGGTTTCATTGTATTCGAACTAAAAAATAATTTTTGGCGGTGTGACCGGGTCTCCTGGAGCCCAGAGTCCTTGTTCGAGAAAGACACTTACATAACACTGGTGCTTACACTCTGTTTCACACAGCTTTCAGTTTTCTTAAACTGGACACTTGGATTTGATCAACTTAAATTTGTAAGTTGTCATAGTGGCAGTTCCCTTTGTACCCACTTACAGACTGGCTAAGCTGGAAGAACTTAGAACTTTATTACTTTAGTTCATAGCATTACAACATTTTTTGAAACAGGTCCAAGAAGAAAGCATTTAAGAATTTTTTTTTATAATTTTGCTTTCTCCAAATTAATAATCGATCGTTTGCTTTTTAAAACGCTTTGAATACTAATGTGTCTGTTACCCATATTTTTTATATTCAGGTTTTGGATAGTCCTTCCGTAAACTTCTCCCTTAATTGGGGACCCTCTTTCCATATACTCAATAAGCAAAATTTCCTCGCAGTCCCAAAAAGCGGCCACCATCAACTTTCCAGAAGACGACGGAGATTTCGCCTTCTTATGCACCTATTACATCGACTCTTGATTCGTGGGAGGATCCCAGTAGAACACTTGAACACTCAAGTCTCGTCAACTGTGACAATTCGTCAATTCGTGAAAAACAACTCTCGTCGTTCTCTAAACCTCTAAAGCATCAAAATAATATTGAGAACTTTCTTTCCTCGCCAGTTTCCGCTCTGGTCTAAAGAGTTTTGGGATTAATCATGCAGACACTTTTTCATCCCTAAATCTTCGTGCACAATCTTAAGCACTGTGGTTTAGGGTACTCCAGCTTCAGCAAGTATTGGAATCTTCATTCGTCGATTTTACAGCAGCAAATCTTTAGCAAGGCTGATGGTTTCCTCAGTTCTTGCCTCAACCGGTCTTCCTGATCTGTGGTCATCCTGAATTGAGTCTCGGCCCCATCAAAACTGTTTACACCAAACTTTTACTTGAACTTGAAAATAAGATGGGTCGTCAGTGTCGTACACCTGGGACATTCTTCCATGAATAACTTTTAGTCCATTTCCCTTTTTAGTAAGAAACTTTGTCACTGGACGCTACTCCAATCTCCAAATTACTTTCACTCAAGTTTCGGACGAAAAAGATAGTAAAAGCTGTAAAACGCAAAGAATTCGTACAATATTTCTTCAAAGTAAAGAACAGCGACAGTCACAGAACACCCAAGCATTTTTGTTTGACATAATTTTCATGGCTATAGTAGGGTTTCGCAAGACCAAGACAAGACGAGACTTACTCCAGTCTTGGTATTGGTCTTGGGTTCTCGTGATGGGCTCGGTCTCGGTCTTGGTCTTGACACCCAAGACCAAGACGAGAACCACATAAATCTCGGTCTTGGTATTGTTTTTTCTTGGTCTTGTTTGGATTTTATGAGAGTACGAGAAATTTATGAGTTTCAGTGTTTCCGCACCCACTTAAGGGGAGATAGTTCAAAAATAAGAAGTCCTGTTTCATATTTGCGTAATTTCATAATTTTTTGTTAAGTTGACTGAATACAACTTTTGTATTTAGTTCATGGCTGTACTAAAATTGATATTTTGTGTCAAGATGTAATATGTATAATAAACTTAATTTAAAAACCAAAATGAAAGTTCTAAAAATTATCCGACATCTAAAATGTACTTACTTCCCATAAAACTTATTTTATTTATTCTAGTACAGATTATAGTACAAGGATATATAGTATGCTCGATAGGCAGCCCAATTTTGTCACCACTTGCGCATGACGTAGGGTGCGAAACAGAGATTTGCGGGAAACACTTCTCCGTGCTGTGCGAACGCAATGATGCCATGGTGTTTTGCTTTTATTTTAGTTTTGAACAATAAATATTATAATATCTTTGAAGTTTCCTAATTATTATATTTTCTTATTGCTTAAAAATTGTATTCTTTAAATTTAATTGCAGTTTTAATTATTTTTTTAATAAACTAAAAAATAACTGTCAAACATATTCTAAAATATCAAGACCAAGACTTTTCCAAGACTCTTGCTCCAAGACTCTTGGTCTTGGAGGATACCTAAGTCTTGGTATTGGTCTTGGATCATTTATGTTAGTCTTGGTCTTGGTATTGGTCTAGAATTCAAGACCAAGACAAGACAAGACCAAGACTTTTCTTGGGCTTGTGCGAAACCCTAATGGCTAGGTAGATAACTTAAAAATACACCTCCGTAGTTGACAAAATGGAGCATCATTTTTCAAATTGCACGTTCCTGAAGAGAAAAACAGAATTTTAGAGGAAACATCATGTCCAATATCCTAATTTCACACAAAAATTGATTCTATTCAACCACACAATTATTTACGAGTATTACCTAGTTTCTCTTAGATTTATATTGAATAACCATTTCTTATATTAGTCAGTGTATAAAATAATAATACTCAACAAATTAGGACGGAAAATGGACATTATTAGAAGTGTTACAGGTAGCAACAAAAATTAGGATTGAATCCTAAAGTTTCAAAAGTTCTCTCTTTTTTTGTTAGATTAGGCAATAAAGTAAACTGTTTCCTTATTCGCACTTAAACCATTTCAACCAACTACTGATTTTAAAAATTGGTGATGAAGAAAAAGTTACGGAAAATAAATTACTATTTTAATAAAAAAATTTAAATTAACAACTTAATTTTTTCTTTTTCACTGCACCTTTCGTTATTTTTTAGAGACGAATCATCGGTCCATATTCATGCTGTCAAGCTTTTATAGAATTGCTTGTTTTTGGTTTCCTTAAATTTATTATCTAAATATTTTTTAATTTTCAATATAATTTCAAGCAGAAGATCGTCCCAAACGAATATATGAACATACAACTGCAGTGTTAGCTAACCAATATGTCAGGCACCCGCAATGCTGGTTGCCAGACTGAAAGGCGTCTTATAAAACTAAGTATTACAAAACATTTTTTCTACACCTATTTAATTATATGACTATTATTAGCATTTTCTTTGTGAAATATCGTACCTACCTATAATTCACTGCAGTGAATTATTATGAAAACTTATGTGAACTAAAAGTGTAACAAAATCGCTATTAAATTCGCAGTAGAAAAGGCACTAACAAGAGATGCAATGACGGAATGAAAAATAAATTCGGTATACAAAACTTTTCATCTTAAAAATTGAAAACTACCATAACTAATCATCTTCCATTTTAATGTTTACTTATTGCCTTATAATAGGTACATTATATAATACTTGGTATACCAAAATGTTATAACATTTTTTTTTAAATTGTCGCTATTAATTAAAAAATTATAAAAAATATATACAAGAATAAGATAAAATAAAATAAAATTTTAGTAGAACTATCTTAGTATTCCACTGTTTCGCAAATGAGGAGGCCTAGAATGTATTGTGTTTTGATTCTGATTGTGGTCATATCCAACATTACTATTATCATACAATGGTTCTCTATAATATTGCTGCCTAGCCTGGGGCGCTGGAGTTGGAGCCGGAGCTGGAGCTAATTGTTGATTATCATAATTATCATTGTAAGTTGCTTGTTGACTACCCGCGTCATAATTATACCCAGGGGTCACCCT
Source organism: Xestobium rufovillosum (assembly GCA_963966045.1). NCBI lineage: Eukaryota > Metazoa > Arthropoda > Insecta > Coleoptera > Ptinidae > Xestobium > Xestobium rufovillosum. The sequence goes on from OZ014496.1 coordinate 20,983,655, forward strand.
CGTACCGGCATTATAATTAAAATTAAGTTTAAACCCAGTGGAATCAGTGTAAGTGTATCTTCCATGCACGAGACCATCACCTTCTGACTTTGCGGCGTGAGCTATACCATCTTCTGTGCGATATAGGAATCCGAATCGTCCGTCCGTTTTGGGTTCGTCGCGACTGTCTTGGAGGATTGTTGGGTTGTAATGGGACTGAGCCGCGACAGGCTGGTATGCATATAAGATTGCGAAGGCCTAAAAAATATAGAATATTAAAATAATGCAGCAGGAACTGAGAACGTATGCAAGGACGAGAAAAATGTAATGCGTAATTTTATGATGATTAATGCAGCACTCAGGGTATTAGCAAAGTGTTTTCGATATTAAGAAGTAGAGCATGAAACCTACCACAGTCCTAATACAAAGTAGGTAGCTATAACAACTACTGTTTGATAAATAAACTTGGACAAACTGGAACAATGTAGAATTATGTATTGAAATGCAGTAACAAATTTATATTGATTTGATTGGACACAATCATTGTACATTTATGCCTAAGCTAAAGGCACCAAACTTTAATTAATTTAATTTGTTGTAGATAAAATATTTTATGTGCAATTTCATGATGTTCCTAAGAGGTGTGTAGATAGCAGTACATGCTTTGGTAATATTCAGGGCGATTCAAATTCGAGGACCACCAAAGGGATTTCGCTTATTTGAAATGGTAGAGGGCACTTTTGCATAATTTGGTGCTCATTAGTATGCTGTTAAAAAATCTGTTATGTCTTAAACGGTATACGAGTTATGGTCGAAAAACCAAAAAAAAAATGCTCTTTTTATTTTTATTGCGAAGCTCGACTATTTGGGCATTCTTTGGTAATATTCAGGGCGATTCAAATTCGAGGACCACCAAAGGGATTTCGCTTATTTGAAATGGTAGAGGGTACTTTTGCATAATTTGGTGCTCATTAGTATGCTGTTAAAAAATCTGTTATGTCTTAAACGGTATACGAGTTATGGTCGAAAAACCAAAAAAAAATGATCTTTTTATTTTTACTGCGAAGCTCGACTATTTGGGCATTTTTTGTTTTTCGGCCATAACTGGTAACCAGTGTAACTGTTTTCGAGCATTAGTTTCACAGTATTAAAGCTAGTAGAAGTAAAGTGAAGTGAAGTGAAGTGAAGTCTGAGAATTCTGCTATTTGGGAAGTCAAACAACTCACGATGGTAGGAGCACTAAAGATATAAAACAAAGAATAGAGCAGGGCCTAGTTGTATTTAACAAAAATAAACAACTCTTATCCTCGTGACCTCGGGAACGGTAAACATTATAAACTCGGAAGAGACTCTTAAAAACGTATTTATGGAATACGGCATTGTACGGGTGTAAAATTTGGAGAAATGGATTGAAAAATATAGAAGTGTTTGAAATGTGGTGCTGTAGACGCATGATGAAGATACCGTGGATAGATAATGTTAGCAATGGGGGGTATTACAAAATGTTTGGAAAAAGCGAAAGAAGTGGAAGATAATAAAGAATAGAAGAGAGAGAGGATGGTGGGGACACCTTCTGAGACACGAAGGATTTTCACGACATACTGGAGTCGGAGATGGGTATAAAATGAGGTAGAGGCAGGCCCAGATTACACTACTGCTCTCAAATATTTGGAGATAAGCACACGACTAACTTACAACTCTTCAAAACTTCGTAATTATTGTTTTCTTCAAAGTATTCGTATAATTTTTACGCCACAGTTGTTTTCTATGTGAAACTATGTTCCGATTATCGGTAAACTTCCTTGTCTCTAAAATTAGTAGATTTTGATATAATCGGCCTCAAATATTTCACGAACCCTAAATAATGAATAAAAATTCAAAATAACATAAAACGGACAATTAACAATTCTTTAAGAATTAAAGAAAAATTTTTTGAATAAAAGGTTTTAATTTTTTCAGAAAAACTGAAGCACCCTTGTTAGCTACAAACTTTTTTACATCGATTAAAGGCTTATTGAGAGCAATTTTTATTTTAAAAGGGTTTTTCATCCGTTTAATGATTCCTGTGTCCTCAGTCTTATGCCATTCAAAAATTGGAGCACGCATAACATAAAAATTATAATTAAGAATTCGACAAGAACTTGCTCCAACAACTACTCCCCGGGCAAATACCCCGACAGGCACTGAATTACAAAGCAAGTCCTTGACGATAGCGTGTACTATACGGAAACACAATAACAGGAAACCCCCTACTATTAACTACTGTAGGCATGAAGAATCCATTCGATGCTCCTAGCGTACACAAAAGCAGTTTAGTGCCCTGCTATGGCGAAATATAATGAAGAAGAAAAGAAATGATTTGGTTTGTTCGCTCACAGCAACCGCATATCATGATTTCGCTTTTTTGGAGCTCATCAGTACGGTGCAGCTGTGTGCGAACAAACCAAACCAGCCTCTAGTCTTTAAAGGCGAGCGGGAAACATCAGTAAGCGAGCGACAACTCCAAAGAGTTGAAGAATGTCGGTCGACATTCTTCAACATTGACTAGAAATGTCTTAGAGGGGACGGTCAGTGAGCGAGAGCCAACTCTTTGGAGTTGGCGCTCGCTTACTGATGTGTCCCGCTCGCCTTTAAAGACTAGAGGCTGGTTTGGTTTGTTCGCAGTCGCACACGGCTGCACCGTACTGATGAGCTCCAAAAGAGCGAAATCATGATATACGGTTGCTGTGGGCGAACGGACCAAATCATGTCTTTTCTCCTTCATTAAAAATTATATGGTTTAAAACTTTTCAACTTACAACTTATCCATGTAATCGACGATGCTTTGTATAATATTTCAGTTTTTCATTATTTTGAATACATATACAGGGTGACTTCGTCTAGCCAAGCCACAAAGTTCATCTATTTCTTAACGGGACATATGATGAAAAATGTGAGTGTACGGACCGATGGGGTTGATTACATTTTTTAAATGGAATGCCACATTTGTCTACGATTATGAATTCTCCAGAAAATTGTGAATATGTTATGTCAAGGGTTTCAATCCTTAAACTAATAATTTTCGACATTATTTGCATTTTTTATAAAATAAACTTTTTTCTGCATGCCAATAATTTATTTTCGTTCACTTACATATATTCAATCTCACGAACTGTTAACCAGTTAATGGACTTTGCGGCTTGACTGACTCATCCTGTATAACCCATATGGTTTTCGTCTCATCAAAATATCGCTGGTATACATCGATAGTTAATTTTCAAATACCATTACATGTCTCAAAATCTCCAAAATCCCGCCTGATACAGAAAACACCGTTTAGAATATCCATTTATATCATGAAGAGTCGCTTAAACTTATCTTACTAGAAAACTACCCTAACGAATTTCTGGGCAGCCTTGAAATTCGTCAGTCATTGTACATTCATTATAGATATATTTAAGTAAAATTTGATGCAAATGTTTAATAGTAACAGTAAACATTCAGATTCCTTTGCCTTTAATGATAGTACTATAAGTATTTGACCATTCTTTGACACTCCTTCACAACTTGGTTAGAATTTAAAGTATCTGTAACGTTACATGATGGCTGTATTAATGAATAGGTACGCAAAAGTAAAAGTAGGTACGTACTTTCTTTCTTTCTTCCACAAAGTAACCTGCTTTCCTTAAAGACCCGAGAGAATCAGAATAGTTTAGTTTATTTTGCAAAATCTTTAATTATACTAATTCTAAGCGATGTAAAATCGAAAATACTGAATTATAAATAAGAAATAAATAAATCATGCTAAAAATGAAAAATCAAATTAAATTTTGTCAATGAACATTATTGGATAGAATCATCCATAGCAAGATTTAACTCGGGCATTTTAATGTACCTATGTAAACCTTCAGTTAGTTTTCTTTTTGATTAAATATTTCAAATAGTGTTCTATCTCGTTTTTATTATCAATAGAATTTTTAACATTCTTTCAATATCCTAAACTTAAAATGTATGAGTTGTTAACACAACTTCTTACTCTTTGGTGGGTACTACCATAATTGTAATATAATATAAAGTCACTGCCATCTTCAGAAGACATGTCTGTTTGTTGATTGGTAGTGCGCATAATAGTGATAAATTCAATTATTAAAAGGTACAGTTTTCTACAAAGCAAGTTTTGAAAATCTATCAAAAATTGGTAATAATTAAATTATTGGTAAAGAAAACAGCAAATATTAAAAACTGTACTTACAGTGCATATCAACCACCTAACTGCCATTTTCATCCCCAACATTAACTTTGCTTTAACCACCAAGAGTACTGGAGTACTGGAACAGCATCAACATTTGAAAATGTTTATATATAAGGCAGCCACACAAGCCACCGCGCCTTCCCTCAATGCTGACTACTTCATAATAAATACATTCCTCAATGTTTGCGGCGGGTTACGCGAATACTGCATCTACATATTGTATTTTTTACATTTAAAGGTTTATGTTCGCGCCATCTCACTAATTGGCACAATTAACTATATGTTTTATTGGTCCACTTTCTGGTAACGAAGCATTAGAAAAATGCATTCCTAAGTTTTTCCGTAAATACTGAAATTTGTTCAGGTTTTCTTGTTTAGTGCTATATCTAAACACTTTTCCATCACCCTTAAGACCCTTCTCCAATTTTCGAGCTTTTTATATCTATACATCATTTGCTACATGCACCTTAAAGTGTAATTGTATATGTTGCAAAATTTTCTCAAAATTCGAATGTTAAATAAAATGTATTCCGTCATGATAGGGTTCTTACAATATTCCATACTCATACACAGTTACGTCATATTGCTTATGATATCCAATTCCTACTTCATACACAGATAATAAGAAGAAAGAGAAAATAGTAAGTAATTGTATTAACAGAAAATGCAACAAAAACCAGCAATAGCTAACTAATTTTTAGAAACGTTTAATTGACAATAAATTAATTATTAATCTAGCAATTAGGTGCAGTTGTGTTCATTACATAATGAAATTTGAAATTTACATTTTCATTACTATCTGTTTTATTTTACATATACAATGTATAACACATATTTTATTTTTCATTATTTCTTCAATGTTTTTAATTAATTTGCTGTAATATCAGTCAGTACATTAATTAATCAACACATTATAAATTCCGTGTATATTCAACTTGAACTTTATTTCTGCATAAATGTTAGTACATAAGTACATACATATCCCACAGTAATTGCAATATTGTTCCATATTAGTGTTCACAGAATGTTTAGGTATTACCATTGTTTAAACAATGGCATTATGTATTCAATTTTCTAACATTTATACACCATTTTCAATAGCTTTTATTTTAGGAATGTTACCAGAAATTTAGGTAAGGCGTTCTATATACAGTGCCCGTCTAAAGTCCGTTCTCCCCCCCTACTAATTTTTGAACCATTTGAGGTACATTCATGAAATTCGGTACAAGGTAGTCACAGGTCACAAGATATTTTTGTCGTATTAATGACAGCTGTCAGTCTCAAGATGGCGGTAGGGCGCCATTTTGAAAAAATATTTTAAATAGGAAGGACGGTCATGTGACACCACGTTTTAAACGTCTTATCGAGTGCAATATCATACTAAAATATGGCGTCGATACCTGAAAACGTTACAAAATGGTGGCTAATCAAATTTCTAAATAACCATGAATGATGCTCCCAATCACGTTTGTATTGGAAACAAAATTCGTTGTCGCGGTAACATCTTGTTTTCTACTTGTCAAATGTGGCATGTTTATACTTGGGCCGCCGAACAGACGGAGTGATCACCCTGCAAGAATGTGCTCTAGGCGGGACCACTGTCAATTTAGGAGAACCGAACCGCAGGATGCGCTTTCTTTAGACCCAACGAAGTCGCAGCACTCCAATTCGATCGTCATAAATTACTATTGGCCGCGCTAGAGCACGTTTTTGCAAGGTGATCACTCCGTCTGTTGGGCGGCCCAAGTATAGTTCCTTCATTTAGGAAAAGTGTGACCATGGCTCGTAGTTTAGACAATAAATTTGAAGCGGTTTTGATTTTTGGAGAAGCTGGACGAAATTACCATCTAGCGGTAGTTTTTCCTTAATAAACTCTCTTTTCGCCTCTTATTGGTCGACTTCATTAAGAGATTTCACTACAAATTAGAATAAAATTTCGCAAGAAAAATGTTAAAATTTAAAAATTGAACAAAAGACATCGACGCCATGTTTTAGTATGATATTGCACTCGATAAGACCTTTAAAATGAGGTGTCACATGACACTCCCTCTCATTTAAAATTTTGTTTCAAAATGGCGCTCGACCGCCATCTTGAGACTGACAGCTGTCATTGTTACGTCAAAAAATATATTGTGACCTGTGATTACCTTGTACCTCAAATGGTTCAAAAATTAGTAGGGAGGGACGGACTTTAGACGGGCACTGTATATATTTTCAGCTCTGCATGCCCTGTAGGCCCATAGCTTGTCCTACTATAGTCTTCCATTCTTTCCTGTCTAGGGCTTTTCTCTTCCAGTCCCTCACATTTAGTTCCTCCAGGTCCTCCTCCACACACTCCCTCCACACCCTCTTCGGTCTTCCTCTTCTTCCTCGTTCCTGTGGTTCATTTTCTAGCATCATCCTGGGTATTCTTCTTTCTCCCATTCTTGCGACATGTCCCAGCCATCGTAGTCTTTGCGCTCTTATAAACTGAACTATGTCTGGTTCCCCGTAAAGTTCTTTAATTTCTCTGTTTGTCCTTCTTGTGTATTCTCCTTCTTCAATTATACCCCCAAAAATTCTCTTTAGTATTTTGCGCTCCCACACCTCTAAATTCCTCTGGTCCTCCTTTCTCAGCACCCACGTCACGCTAGCAATGTAACTGTTGGTCTTGTAATAGTCTTATATATTGTTGTTTTAACCCTTCTGGACAGCTTTCTATTTCCGAGCACTCCATGCATCGCTCCTGCACTCTTGTTTCCAGCCATGATTCTTTTCTCTGTTTCCTGCCGCTGCTCTTCACTTCTTGTTACCTCCCTATTTTTAAAAAAAATTTCGAGAATTTAATTTAACTTTAACAAACTATCCGAAAATCAAAATATTTCATTATTCATCATATGGATAAAAGTTTAGTACGAAAAGCAAATACTGATATTTGGCTACGGGTTTTTAGCTGCCTTATTAATAAGATACTTCACCATCAAAAATTTACCACTCTGGACATAACACCAGGGTTTTAAAATGAGTTTTACGTACCTACTCTATATCCAATATCCTCAATAAATATTCTTAATGCATAACGCATAATCTATAAAGAGTTTTTGGCACCTTCGTTAGTCTTAAATAACACTCATTAATATTCTTGGCATTAATTCCTGGTTGATATATTTCTTTTGGCCATTTGACAGACAACTAATTTTATGTTCAACATCGAGGTTTTCCTTATAAATTATGCATGCTCTAGAAAAAAAGTGCAAGGTGCGATTATCACGAGTATAACATAACACGAGATCATTCCAATCATTAATCTATTTTAGAAGGTATGCGTCTTGAATAAAAAAGTGAAATTTGATACTCCATAATCAGTTATAAATGTCACTACATCATATTAGCGCTGATGTTAATTTGCAAAAAGTATATCTAACTTTCCACAGCTGTAGTTAAATGAACCATGTATTTCACTATTTATTTAGATATATCATGGTTCCCCTCACCACCCCTAAAAGGTCGGGGCATGGTTGCGCTCATCATTTCTTACCTGAAGAATGAAGCAATTAAAAATTCTGAATACATTTATTAGTTGTTAAGTGCACATTTCTTTATTCTAAAATCTGAATACGTTTATTAGTTGTAAATCTGCCAGGTTACGGTAAAGAGGAGTGAAGCGTAGAGAGCGGAGCGTTGTAAGTCTCAGTCGTATCTGCCCGGCAGGAGATGTGACCGTTTCAGATAAAAACTGACGGCGAGGGGAACGATGCGCCGATCCTTTTACGGATTACTTAATGAGAGGATTAAATATACAGGGGTGAGCGCAACCGTCCATTCCTTTGGTGCACTTGCAGATTATAGGGCAGTCTGGAATTTGTGTACCTGACATAGAGAAAACAGAAAAGTGGGAGCAAAATGTTATTGTTGTTTTTCAAAATACATCCCCTTATGTAAAACTTCTAATCTTGTCACATCTCACAAAAACCTTTTAAATTTTAAAGCCATCAACCGCAGTTGCAGGTGACTAAGGTTGTTCCATATATATTTGATTTTTCATATTTGGGAAAAAGATAAAGAAATAAAAGAAGTGAACTGCTGTCACTTTTTATTCTTTGGAATATTATTTGGTTATGACGACCACTCTTTACTGGTGTAATTTTTCTTCGTTTCAATCGCGCAATTGACGTTTTCTTTGCGGAAGGTAATAGGGCATTCTGATTTCGTCAGCAGTCCTGTACATAATTTGAAAGACCCTGCTTAAATTTCTGAAACATCTGCTTGCATCAATTCACTCTTGTTTGTTTTTGGACTGAGATCCGATTGCACCGCTCCCATTGAGCCCAAAGTTTCCTGATTCTTAAGAAATCATATAAAATGGTTTTGGTTTGACTCCCATCAATTTCCAGCCTAAACCGCCTATGTCTTCTTCAGAAATCAATAATATATGATAACATTGTATCAAGACGAATTATTTTTAGACCGACCCACGTATAATCAGCAAACCACCATTTTGTTTCACCTATTACCGTACAAAAGAAATTCTTTGCTGTAAATACATGTCAGAACTAATTGCAGAGTACATAATAATATGCTAAACATAAGTAATTACAGAACATTTGAAATTCTAAAAGACGTACTGGACTGGTAGTCTATGACCATGTCGCAACACTGAACTTGAAAACAACTGTATTATTGAAACCAGAAACTAAATATTAATTACCTACTAACGATATTCCAGTTCCGCAATGAAAATGAAAGTATGCAATTTTAGAAACAAGTACAGTTTGTGATGTGAAATAACGGTATCGAGAAAATAAAATGTGCATGCAACCAACAACAGGAGAAACTTGCATACTTGGTTGCATATGTCACAAGTATAATTTATTATGCTTTTCGATCTGCTGATAACGTAGCAACAGTCTGAACCACACTGTAGTCTGAACTATCTCTATGTACCTACTCACTTGCTTACAGCCGTCAGATTATGTCAAACTTAATAAGTACCGAATTTCCTAAAAGTGCAAGCCACTGGTTTCATCCCTGTGTGGCTCATCAGCGCATGCCACCGTACGTACTTGTTGGAGGAATAGTTAATCCAGTATCATTCGTTATTCCTGATAATTACTGAAGTATTAGTCCCTTACTGATATCTATAATATGCAAGTTATATTGCTTCTCCTTCATGGAGTCTCACAAGGAGGAAACTAGTTTCCATAAAAAAATTGGAACAAACAATAGTCTTTGTCTATTACCTTCCCTCCTTTCCCTCTTCCAAATATTTTACATGCATTCTAAAATGTCTTTCTTGTACAAATTCTACGTTTTCTTTGATCCTCAGCCAAATCGAGTACTTCCTAAATCTTCATTAGGTACAAGGTACAAAATCTAAACTTAGGCACTATCAACTCTTCATTTTCGTTTCCCTCTATCCGCAAGTAATCTGTAATATCTGCTTGTATCTTGATTTTGCTTTGGTTTTTATTCATATCTGGATCTTTCTTCCATTTAATCTCGTATAAGTATTTATATGCCTGCAATATACATGCATCCCTTCTCTCCTCAATTTATTCCCTATTCTTAATTTCCTTCCAACATTCCTAAACTTATACTCAGTTGCCTCTCTTCATGTTTCTTCATGTTTCATTGCTCTTTTCTCGTTTACGATGTCTTGCAATAAAGTTCCTCAACAGATTACTTCACAACTCGATTTTTCTTATATTGTGACCAAAATTTTACAATAGGCAACGAACGTGACTTCATTTTATACTTGGAAGAACCGACACGGTGACATAAAATCGTAAGAGATCGAGTATTATTTTGACTGATATTTTCGCTTTCTAGAGGGTTTCGAAAATGTTGATGGTAACCAAGGAAAGTGACACCCAGGAGAACGTGTTGAAGTCGCTAGACGAGTTAGCTGAAGATAATTAAGAAAATAAGACGCGAATCATCAGAGAAGCGATTCAGCAAATGTTGGTCGAGAGAAAGATTTGAGTAGAATTTGTTTCTTACGATTGGCAAAAACAATGCAGAGTTGAAAGTTGCCGAGATTTCAGTGGCGTTTATTGTGATGACTTCTCAAAGAATTTGCACTAAATTTCTTGTTACTGGTGTTCCCAATAGGATCTTGGGACCGAGCGTCAGAACATGTAGGGGTAGATAAAAGCTTCCCAGGACCAAAAAGTTTCAGTTTCAAAAGCTTTACAATTCGATCATGGAGGAGTAATTTTGGACAAGGAAAAGTTATATTGGTCACATAAATTATTCGTCGGATTTGGTACAGTCGACTTTTCAAGACATAAATTAAGGGCATTTAAAAGATGTAACAAGTGCTTTGGCTAGCTACTATGGAGGATGAAGTATAACATTTTGATGAGTGCATAATAAGCCTGTGGTTTATTCACTATACAGGGTTTCTCACGACGACCTTACACGATCTGTATATAGAAATGAATATATAGTAGAATTACACAAATTTGCACAAATAGGTAATCGAGGATGCTCAATTCGACTAAAATATTTTTGACTTTCTGCGACTTCCGGTTATACCGGAAATAGACACCAACTTCCTTATTTTAAATGGATTGCACACATTTTTATTACGGATTTAGATTTTTGGTCAAATTTTAAGGTCACCTTATGCAAAACATCATATGTGTAAAGTGCTCCCTCTTCAAGATATTAGACTTTAAAAATCGTCATTTTCCAAATTTCATCAATTATAACTTGGAAACGGTACGAGTTAAATAAAAATGATTTACATGTCCCTATCCTAATTTTTTATTCTCTATCTATTGAGTGTGGAAAATACTGCCTCCTGATTGGTCAAAAAATGACAAAAAGTTGCCAATCGGGAAGCAGTATTTTCCAGACCCATTAGATAGAGAATTAAAAACTAGGATAGGGACATGTAAATCATTTTTCTTTATCTCGTACCGTTTCCAAGTTATAATTGATGAAATTTGAAAAATGGCGATTTTTAACGTCTAATATCTCCAAGAGGGTGCACTTTACACATTATGATGTTTTGCATAAGGTGACCTTAAAATTCGACCAAAAATCTAAATCCGTAATAAAAATGTGGGCATTCCATTTAAAATAAGGAAGTTGGTGTCTATTTCCGGTATAACCGGAAGTCGCAGAAAGTCAAAAATATTTTAGTCGAATTGAGCATCCTCGATTACCTATTTGTGCAAATTTATGTAATTCTACTATATATACTTTTCTATATACAGATCGTGTAAGGTCGTCGTGGGATACCCTGTATATCGAAGATGCGACTAATAGGACAGAACAGCCTCAGGAATTAATATATATATGCTCAGATTCACAGATGATATAGCAGTGTTAGAATCCAGCAAAGAAGAATTAGGAATGGCTCTGAATGAAATGGAAGCAGTTTTGATAGATGACTACCATATGAAAAGAGAACCAAAACTAAAATACAAATAGGAAATGATGAGATAAAGGAAGCCACGGAACAAACTCTTAGACATGATTATGGAGCACGGTACTATACAAGTGCGAAACTTGAAGAATAGCGGCAGCGGATCGAAGAATAACAGAAAAATAGAAGAATAATTGAAGTGCGGTTAGTATCTAATAGATTAGCAATAGGCAGGTATTAGAAAGAGTTGGGGAAAAGCGAAAGGTATGGAAGACAAAAGAATAGTTCGCAACATACTGGAGTAGGAATAGAAAGAGGTAGGTGGTAAGCCTGGTCTGGAAAATACTGCTTCCTGATTGGCAACTTTTTGTCATTTTTTAACCAATCAGGAGGCAGTATTTTCCAGACCCTTTAGATGGAGAATTAAAAACTGGGATAGGGACATGTAAGTCATTTTTCTTTATCTCGTACCGTTTCCAACCTATAAATGATAAAATTTGAAAAATTAAGATTTTTAATGTCTAATATCTCGAAGAGGGTGCACTTTACACGTATGATGTTTTACATAAGGTGACCTTAAAATTCGACCAAAAATCTAAATCCGTAATCAAAATGCGGGCATTCCATTTAAAATAAGGAAGTTGGTTTCTATTTCCGGTATAACCGGAAGTCGCAGCAAGTCAAAAATATTTTAGTCGAATTGAGCATCCTCGATTACCTGTTTGTGCAAATTTGTGTAATTCTACTATATATACTTTTCTATATACAGATCGTGTAAGGTCGTCGTGGGATACCCTGTACAGTCAAAAAACTTCACTATCAAACTTTGTAGTTTTCTTTAATGTAATGTGCCTTAGCATTTATTTTCCAACCCCATCAACCATTATAGATACTCTGTATGTATACACTCCCCACTTCTTCTTACTCGCTCAATTTCCAAATTCTTTTCTTGAATGAATTCTTCCATTTGTCAGCATTTAATAATAATAATAATATCTCTACTCACTCCTACTAACCCTAAGGTTAGCCCCAGAAGCTAACTATATAGCTTGTGCGGGACGGAGGAGGCGGCATATTACTATTGGCCGCAGGTGCGTCACAGGAACGACCTACAGTTGTTAGTACTCTACCCACCATTTAGTGCGAGAATGAGGAAAACCTGGAAAACCTCATTAGGTAAAGCTGGATAGGCGATCCAAGACGCGCCCTAGCCACAGCGCAGAAATGAGTCACCCATCCATAGCCAAACCGCGGGCACTGTTGCTGAGCATTAACGACTACTCACTCGCGCATGCCAGCAAGATCCCGCACCATTTACTGTCAGAACGATGTCAGGAGGGTAAAAACCGACCATACTATTTTTCGGCTCCTAAAACTTTTTTACTATAGATGATCCTATTACATAACTGAACGCCACCCCATTGGTTTCAAAAAATTAAAATAGAGACTATAGCAGTGTTTATTTACCATCATCATTAACTTTATTTACATAAGGATTGTTTAAATGTGGGTGACCATTACCTCAACGTGTGGTATGTTAAATAACGATATAAATAAACATTCTGAAGTAACTTTACCTCCTTCAGCAACGGTTCACTGAATTTCTAAGGCGCGACAAGAATGAACGGTTTTGTTGCAATAACAATTATTATAACTAAGCCATTATAATATCTTGGTTACAACCAAATGCTAAGTAGAATTTGTCTCCTATTGAGCAGATTTGGAAATCTACGTAAATCGTGATATACCAACACGGACAGACACATTTTCCTTATAATTATTGTTGGCGTACAGATTTATAGACAGTATCCTTCGCGTTTTGCAAATTGAAGCTCTGATGTTATCGACGTACAATTTAATGTCACATCAAAACACCATAGGTACTCTTACTGTATTATTAGTTTCCACGTCTTAAGAATAATAGCAACCGACGTCACAACCTCACAATTAATTTTAGAGTTTCTCACATTGCGGGACGATGCGGCACGACCAAGATCTCGTTTTGAAAACGAAATCCCCATGCACTTAGGTCAGTGTTAACTTGCCTACCCGATGCTCACTCTCCTAAAAGATTTAATTTTCTCGTATCTAAATTAACAACTAACTTGTGAAATCAAGGTTACCCAGTGAATGTCAGATTTGACTTTTTGTCTTAAAATAGATGCAAAATCCATTTTTGCGTGCTTCAAACTAAGATGGAAAATATTTTCTTGTCGCACGCATGTTTTCAGATATATTAAAAGTGTATCTATACAGGTGGCCCATTAGTGCGGGGACGGTCTATATCTCTTGAACCATTCAAGGCATCGTAATGAAATTGTGGAAGTGATTAGGAAACCCTATGCCGGATATTGTAAAATTATTTTAGTGTATACAGGGTCTTCACATTTTGTGTAACAAACCAAAGTTATATTTTTTAAATGGAAACCCCCAATTTTGTTTACATATTCACGTTCCCCACAAAATGGGAAACGATATACCACATTATGGGGTTTCCAGCAGGGGATGTTAAGATATTGCCATTTTAGTGCCAATCTGGACCCATCTTTGTGGCACTACTGACGCCTACTTACCGAAGCTGTCTACGATTTCTTTATCGAACTAGATTCACAGACTATTCTATTTGCAAATTCTGTTAATACCTTTGCTACAGTACTTCGTATTATACAGGGTGGTCAACATACGCATAATTGAATTTTTCTCAAGAATTTCAAATGGAACACCCTGTATATTAATTGCACATTTAATAGCCAGTTTACTAAGATTTTAATTGATGCAGGCATTGCCAGGTCTGCGGCTGACAGTTTCTACGCAAATTAAAATTGAAACTTAAAAATTTTCAAGTTCACTGTTATTTTTTACAATTTTATTCGGATTTCCCCATTTAACTTAAATTCGGACCTGTCCCGTTTTAAATCGATTTAGTTAGGTAACTTTGTTGCGCATTTTGAATTCCTTGTTTTGAAATTTCGAGTTGCTTGAGGACAGATAAATGGTTAAAAGTAGATACAAATTATTAATAAGCTAAATATGACTTTGTAGAGGAAATGTAATTTAAACGAAAATATGGACGGAGAACAAATTTATAATGTAAATAATATTTATTAACAGTGCCGTTTTTATGGAAAGTAATTCGAAAACATTGCTTTCCCGAGATAACTGTTTTATTCTCACTTTTTATAGAAGAATCATATTTTGTAGTCAATATGCAAATCTACCCATTTTAGGCATACGCGAGTAGACTTCATCATCATAAGGTTCTCAGTCCGAAGACTGGTTGGACGCGTACCTCCATTCTTTTCTATCCTGAGCTAACCTACGCATTTCCCTAAAAGTAGAACATCCTACATCCCTAACTATTTGAGAGCAGTAGTCTAATCTAGGCCTACCCCTACCTCTTTTTATTCCTATCTCTGACTCTAGTATGTCACGAACTATTCCTTCGTGTCTTAGAAGGTGTCCTACCATCCTATCTCTCCTACTCTTTATTGTTTTCCATACCTTTCGCTTTTCCCCAACTCTTTCTAATACTTCCCTATTGCTAACCTTATCTATCCACGGTATCTTCATCATGCGTCTGTAGCACCACATTTCAAACGCTTCTACTCTTTTTCTATCCGCTTCTCCTATTGTCCAAGTTTCGCACCCGTATAATGCCGTACTCCATACATACGACGTTAAGAGTCTCTTCCTAGTCTCTATATTAACCGTTCTCGAGCATAACAGTTGTTTCTTTTTGTTAAACGCAACTCGGCCCTGCGCCATTCTTTGTTTTATATCTTTAGTGCTCCTACCGTCTTGAGTTATTTTACTTCCTAAGTAGCAGAAATCCTCTATCTTCTCATTTCCAATTTGTATTTCCATTTTAGTTCTAGTTTCACATCCCCTACATACCAAAATTTTAGTTTTCTTTTTATTGATTTTCATGCCGAAGCCCTGTGTCAAAACTGCTTCCATTTCATTCAGAGCCGCTCCTAATTCTTCTTTGCTAGATGCTAACACTGCTATATCATCCGCAAATCTGAGCATGTTAATAGTTTGGCCCTGTACATTGATCCCTGAGGCTGTTCTTTCCTTAACAATATTAATCGCATCTTCGATATATAAGTTGAAAACTAGAGGTGACAATGCACATCCCTGTCTCACTCCCTTCCGGATATCTACTTCCCTTTGTTCCTGCTCACATTCTATAACTGCCTTTTGCTCTTTGTAGAGATTATGTATTATTCTTCTGTCCCTGTATTTCATCCCTACCTTTCTCAGCACTTCGAACATCTTCCCCCATTTTACGTTGTCGAAGGCTTTTTCTAAATCTACAAATCCTATATAGACGCTCTTTCTCTTTTCTATCGTTTTTTCTATAATTACTCGTAAAGCTAGAATGGCCTCGCGCGTTCCTCTATTTCGTCTAAATCCGAACTGATCTTCTCCTAATATTTCTTCCGCCTTTTTCTCCATCCTTCTTTGCACAATTCTAGTTAAAATTTTTGACGCATGGGAAGTTAAACTGATAGTTCTAAAATTTTCGCATCTATCCGCGCCTTTTCTTTTTGGCAAAGCTACTATGATGTTCCGTTTGTAATCTTCTGGAATCTCGCCTGTCAGGTATATGCGACTAACTAGTTTAAATAAACGATCTATTACCTCTTGACCTGCGCACTTTAAGATTTCTGCCTGCAAGCCATCTATACCTGGTGCTTTATTATTCCTTAAACTTTTTAGTGCTATCTCAAACTCTTCTCTCATTATAGGACTCCCTAGGTTATCCCCCTCTACACTGCTTTCGCTTTCTAATATATCTTGCACTTCCTGTCCCGCATATAAGTTTCCTAAATATTCTTTCCACCTATCTGCCTTCTCCCCACTTCCGATTAGGATATCTCCTGCCTCATTTCTAATGTTTTTGGTACTAGATCCAATTTCTCTAAAATTTCTCCTAATTATTTTATATGCTTCATCAGTCTTTCCTACTTCGACTTTATCTTCCACTTCTTTGCATTTATTATCGATCCATTGCTCTTCGCTTTCCTACATTCCCGAATAATTTCCCACTTGATCGCCTTATATCTTTGTTTCCCTGTTTCATCTAACCTATTTTTATATTTTCGCCTTTCCTCTATTAGACTCACAATATGTTTTGTTATCCAGGGTTTCCTACTTTCATTCTGTTTATGACCCAAAATATCCCTAGCTGAGGAAACTAAACTTAATAAAAATTAAATCGATTTTACCTTCAAGAAGTAATAATTTTGCATTGGGACTTTTTGTGTCAGTGTAAATTCTATTTTCTTAGTTTTGCGCAGAAACCAAATTTAAACATTTTTTTGGTTTTGGGTTAAAAAATAGGTAAAATCCGAATAAAATATTGTAAAAATAACAGTGAAATTGGAAATTTGTAAGTTTCAATCTTAATTTCTGTAGAAACTGTCAGTCGCAGACCTGGCAATGCCTGTATCAATCAGAAACTTAGTAAACTGGCTATTAAATGTGCAATTAATATACAGGATATTCCATTTGAAATTCTTGAGAAAAATTCATTTATGCGTATGTTTACCACCCTGTATGAAGTAAAGCACTGTGATAAAGGTATTATCAGAATTTGCAAATAGAATAGTCTGTGAATCTAGTTCGATAAAGAAATCTTTTGACAGCTTCTGTAAGTAGGCGTCAGTAGTGCCACAAAGATGGATCCATATCGACACTAAAATGGCAATATCTTAACATCCCCTGCTCGAAACCCATTAATGTGGTATATCATTTTCCATTAAATTTTGTTGGAGGCGTGAATATTAAAAAAAAATGGGGGTTTCCATTTAAAAAAATGTAACTTTGGTTTGTTACGAAAAATGTGAAGACCCTGTATACACCAAAATAATTTTATAAGATGCAGCATGGGATTTCCTAAGCACTTGCAAAATTTCATTTTGATGCCTTGAACGGTTCAAGAGATATAGACCGTCCCCGCCCATAACCAGTCTGGAGGCCTTCGAGATTATAGTTGCCGACAAATAGAGCAAGTTGAACCCATGGGATACCTAGAAGGGTTCTTGTCTGGTTTTCTATCAAACAAGTCGGTCATGGGTCTCAAACCTACATTAACCAAAGAACAAGAATTGGAATAAAGTCAGAGAATAAAGTAATAATTCAATTTTCACGAAATTTTATGAGGAATCCAAATTATGAAAGACATGTGGGGTTCCCATTTAAGGAATGGTACTCAGAATCTGAATATCCAGTATATACCAAAATAATTTTACGAAATGCTCCCCACAT
Organism: Xestobium rufovillosum; assembly: GCA_963966045.1. Taxonomy (NCBI): domain Eukaryota; kingdom Metazoa; phylum Arthropoda; class Insecta; order Coleoptera; family Ptinidae; genus Xestobium; species Xestobium rufovillosum. The sequence continues at coordinate 21,001,492 of OZ014496.1, forward strand.
ACGTGTAAATTTCATTTTGGTATCTTAAATAATCCCCACGCGGTATATCTTTACTTTAAATAGGAATTCGCTGGTTGAACGCTATTAATTTTTGTTTTCTTTTCATTGGTAAAGATTGGACTCCCTATATTTTTTGGATGTCTGAATGCTTGCCTTTATTCACCAGTCGTAAAGCATATTTTGAGTGAACTAATGTTATGTAACAAAATCTTGATAGATCCAAAAATTTCTAGGATCCGTTGAATGCATTACTTACTGAAACTTCGTATCTATAGGTCAGTCATCAGTTGTCCTGTCCATAGTGGAGTAGAGACCTCAAGAAAGTGAATCTAGATAATCGGAAATCTGGGAAAGGAAAATACTAAGGAAGAGGCAAGGAAAGTGAATGATGGAAAGGAAAGAAAAACCAAGCACTCAGAGAGATACTTACAACGAGCCAAATACTGTAATGGTAATGAAAGTATAAAATGGGTGTGACACATCATGAGTATGTACTCGAAAAGCTACCAAAGAATTGTTCCAAACAATATTGGAAGAAGGGGAAGACGAGGAAGACCGAAGCGGAGGTGAAGTAAACACGTGTAGAATGACATGGATAATATACATTACATAGTGAAAAGGGAAAAGAAAAGACAGCATGAGGTGGAAGGAAATAGCGAATCATATTACGATAATACCTCAACTACTTATTCAACTCGTCTAGCTAAAAGTCTCCTTTGTATTTTATTCTTTGTTCTTGTTTCTGTTGTCTAACAAAACTATTCTTGTTTTGTATTATTCTACTTTTTCCATGAGACTAAAGTCTATATGTCTAGTTTAGATTCTTAGTCTTTGTCCTACAACGAGTATTATTTCAGACAACCTTCGCAGAACAATGTCTTGACATAATAAACCAATGATAACAAATTTAACGCTAATTTACGTATTGTTTGTTGTATAATAGACCAATTTATCGTATCAAAACCCACCATGAAAAACTATTTTCAGCGAACGGAACCAATGCGAAGATGGTAATAGAAATGGTTGAGAATTTTATGGAACATTCGAAAATACGCTCAAATATGGTACATCCAATTTAAAATAAATAATTTTTATTTATAAAGAACTTTTCCATTCATAGTGAGCCCTATCTGTGTCTATTACCTCTGCAAACAAATATATTGAATAACATTAACGCAAATTACGCACATCTGAATGTGTCTGTTTCCTATGTGTGTAACTGCTGTTTGAGGTTGCTGTGTCTTACAGTACATCGACCGGTGAGAGGGCCATTGAAGAGGAAGTTACAGCGGAGGTGATCCAGTGTTTATATTCTAGGGCAACGACGCCCAGTATTTAATCAGAGTGGGTGACCTTTCAGCAATATTGATAATCGACCTAGTAAGTATTGGCTAGTATTAAATTATTTCTAAGAATCAGTAAGAAAATTTGGCAGTTCCGGATTCACTTCCTCGGTTTGTAAGTATTAATTACAAAGTTGTCGTTGTTTTTATTGAAGCTGAAGGGCGATAACGCCTCTGAAACTAACCTGTTGATATCAATTGACGTAAAATGCTAACAGCCATTTTCCTTAGTACTACTTCTTTTAATATTGCCGATTATTAAGAAACATTCCAAATAAATTTAATGATCTTTCTGTTCGATTTGTATCATTTTTTTTTCTAAAAATACATTCGGAATTTCAGGAATAACAACTGTATCCGCTTAGGTATAAGTACTAACTTAGTACACAGTTTTAATCTTGTCTTTCTATACTTGAATGACAGTTATCCAACAGGCACGGCTCTATTTACTATGTCATTCAGAAAGTTCACCAGAATGACCACGTTTTCTGCACTCATTTATAATGACAATACCAATCATTTTACATTTTAGAATTATTATTGGACCAAGCGTCAATCTGATAAAATGTAAATAATTTTTAAAGCGTTTAATACAAAGTTAAACTAAAATATACCAAAGGGTGTGTAATGAAGTCATAACCTTACAATTCCCTAATGGGCGTAGAGGCTGCAAGTTAGTCCTAATTTGCCAATCAAATTTCATTCAAACTGTTCACTTCTATAGATCAGGCATTAAGGATTTCATTAGAAATGAATTAAAGCCAAAACTTTTTTAACAAATGCCTTCATTAAAGCATAAAAATAAGCACAGGTCGTTGCTCACGAATTCCGTGAACCAAAATGTCGCCATGCTGTACCGCAGAACTTTTCGTTTTGGCTATGGCGCTGCACCAGGGAGTAAAAAATCTATCAGTAACTGATCCAGTTTCTGTTCCTAAACTGATCATGTGTAGTTGCACAATAAAGGATGCTGGCCAGCGTGCAATTGCAAAAAGAGTCTTCGGTGAATCTCGAGGTATGGCATGCCTCAATTCAAATGCCCAAGACGACGCAGAGTTCTTACTTCCAACAACACTCAATTTGACGACGACGACAACGCATCAGCAATAGCTGTCAATGACGACGATTTAGAGTAGCCCCAATCATTTTCTGATATCGACAGCGCCGATATCAACAAGAAAGTATGGGTTTAATAAAGTAGAAAGGCAGTGGATTAGGTCACTCTGAGTTATCACTTAAAGAGAAACGGATTTTAGTTTATAATAAAACCGAATAGAAGCTTCCTTGTAGAGAATTTAGTGCTCATCAACTTTTACTCGAAATAGTTTTCCTGTTTTGTGAGTTTTTCGTGAAAAATTAGCTATGGTGAGTTACATGTATTTCGCCCAAGATTCCACTTAGTATGTAGATAGTCCTATATCGAGTTGTGGCTGCTAAAATCACCAACAATCTCTGAATGGGCAAGGAACAAAAGAAACAGGATTGGTTTGGAAAATCGTTCATAGGAGGCTTGTACTAAGGTTCATCCAGTTCACCCAGAAGTGTATCGATGCTGTTGATGTCTGTATCTAAGCCTGCTAGTTTTTTGCTGTAGGTATCCCTGAACAAAGCCATCACTGTCGTATTTCATACAATCATTTTTGGGCGATTAGAATTTAGCCCTCTGTGAATTTCCCGCAGATGCAGTATTTTGTTTTGTACCTTGTACCTTGACGTAGTTCCAGTATCTAATACTGAAACGGATGGAATAGCTTGTGTGCTTCAATGATCTAAAGAGCTGAACCATAGGCTTAACCGTATTGGGGGGAGGGGGTTATTGAGAAGACAGGCTAAATCAAATCCCTGAAATTGGGCAGCAGCTATTTCAATAATTAGAGTGGCAGAGACTGTTTGGGTCGGTATGGCACTTTGATATTCACTCTGCGATGTGGAAGGCAGCGGGAAACCACCACATTATTTTGTCCCTAGAACTACAGAGTACTAAAATTTTATGATGATGACACCTTCTGGAGTAAAATATCCCACATTCGGATCTCTGGGCGGGGACTCTGCTTCGGGAGAAGTCATTAGCAACAATAAGTGTAACATTTCAAGAATTGTAGCGTGGAATGTTAGGAGCATGAAACAAGTAGGAAAATTAGAAAACTTGAAATTAAAGATGGATAGGTTAGTATTGGACATAGCAGGTATCAGTGAGGTATGATGGTCAGAAGCTGGAGATTTTTGGAGCGGAAATTTTAGAGTAATACACACAGGGTCGATAGTTGAAAATTCTGATGTAGGAATTGATATGAAGAAGAAACTAGAGCAGAGTGTTGAAAATTTCTGACAGAAAAGTGACCGGGTAGTTATGGTTAAGTTAGGTTCGAAATTTGTAAAGACGGTAATAATACATCTAATTATAGTGATGAGGCTGTAGAAGCAGTTTATAGAGATATCGAATATGTACCTACTAGATATTGGGAAGGCATGAAAATTTAATAATCGTAGGAGATTTTAATGCAAGTACAGGGATAGAAGATGAAATAATGGCTCCCTTCGGATTAGGTAATAGGAACGACATGGGAGTTAAACTTGTAGACTTTTGCGATAAACATAACCTAACCGTCGCGAACACTATATTTCAACGTCACGTTAGGAGACGCTATACATGGAAAATGCCATCAGGGGACCTCGGTAGATATCAAATAGATTACTTTCTTGTTAGGCAAATATTTAGAAATCAAGTTAGGGACTGCAGAAGCTATCCAAGAGCAGATATAGATAGTGATCACAACATAGCGATTACGAAGGCTAATCTTAAATTTAAGATTTTGGAAAGCCGAAACCGTAGAAGATCCCTTGACATCGAGAAACTAAAGGTTTGTGATTTGAGCTATAAGTTCGAGAAAATGGATGAAAATACTGATAGGGACGTAGAAGCAGAATGGAATTGGGTTAAAAATAGTTTAGATTCTGCAGCTAGAGGTATTTTGGGTCACAAACAGTATGACAGTAGAAAACCCTGGATAACAAATGTTATTGTGACTCTAATAGACGACAGCCGGAAATATAAAAATAGACTAGATGAAGGAGGGAAACAAAAGTATAAGCCCGTCAAGTGGGAAATTATTCGGAAATGTAGAAAATCAAAAGAACGGTGGATTGATAATAAATGCAAAGAAGTGGAAGATAAGTTCGAAGTAGGAAAAACTGTAGAAGCGTATAAAATAATTAGGAGAAATTTCAGAGAAATTGGATCTAGCAGCAAGAAAGTTAGAAACGAGGTAGGTGACATCCTAATTGGAAGAGATGAAAAGGCAGAGAGGTGTAAGGAATCTTTGGGAACCTTATAATATGCAGGACAGGAACAAGGATATATATTAAAAAAGGAAATCAGCGAAGGATAGCGCACAGAACCGAGTTGGGTTTAACAAAAAGAAACTGTTATGCTCGTGAACGGTTAATGTAGAAACTCGGAGGAGACTCTTAAAAACGTATGTATGGAGTACGGCACTGTATTGGTACGAAACTTGGACAATAGAAGAGGAGAATCGAAACAGTATAGAAGCGTTTGAAATGTGGTGCTTCACACGCGTGATGAAGATACCGTGGATAGATAGGGTCAGCAATAGGGAGGTATTAGAAAGAATTGGGGAAAAACGAAAGGCATGGAAGACAATAAAGAATAGTAGGGTTAGGATGGTAGGACATCTTCTGAGACACGAAGGCAGAGTTGGCGACATACTAGAATCGGAGATAGGGATAAAAAGATGTAGGGGTAGGCTCAGATTAGACTACTGCTTGCGCACCTTGTGATACAATATTTCAGTTACTTTTCTAAAAGAAACGACATCTTTCTGAATCTGGCAACAGCAGCTTTGTGGCTTAAAGCCTACTTAGTATTTGGAAAATGTGGTCATTTGCTGTTTCCAGTTTAATACTACTATACCATATACTAGGGTATAGGGCATACTAGGGTAAACGAGGAAACTCGGGTTACGAACTGACCTTTGATAACGCCGCAATAAATTATTAGAAATTTTGAAACTACAGCGTTCAAATTGCTTAAATCGTCGAATTTTGCTGTAGTTTCAACCGGGAAAATGCTTGCAGTTATGCAGTAATAATTTTGACGCCACTATAGTTTTGACGTTTGGCTGGTTGGACGCAGTTTTATTTGTTTTGTGTTAATTTCTGCATCGCTTTTAGTTCCTTCGTTTGTGCAAATTTCATTTCAGAAGCGAAATTTCACAAGAAATACAATACAAACAGCACAACAAAAAATGAAATGTGGCCAATTCACGAATGTAAACAAATTGTTTCTGTCAAACGTCTGCGGTACAACATCAACCACTTAAACATAAAATTATAGGTATATCAAAAACTTCAACACTTTTTTAAAATATATCCTTGGAATTTGTATGAAGCGTTCAGACTAAGAAAGCGTTCCTGTAATAATAAGACGATAATAATATAACGTCCTATTAATCCATACCTAAAGCAAAATTTGAAAATCATAACTCTCGGACCCAATCATATATTTTATCCATCTGACGACCATCCACGCATAGCAAGCAAATTTCTAATCTAACCACATTTAAATTCCATGCTTCACTCTACTTACAGAAAACGCGCACATTTACGCGCTCCGAAACATTTCCGCAATTAAACCATCAAAATCTAATCGATTTCGACGAGAATCAAAATTATGTTAAACAACATCATCATCACGTTTCTCAAAACAAAGCTCAGTTGCAGCAGTAGTTGGCGTAGTTCTTCGCACAGGGAGTGTTCCCAGGGTCGCCTTTGCCAAGGCTGGAGGTGAGATATATAATCCTGCAGCGCCGAAGAAGGGGCAGTAGTTGCCGTTTGCCAATCCGGTAGACCGTCTTAGAATTTTTGCAACATGAATGGGATAGTGAGTATTTTGTTATTTATTCAGTGATGCGGTGATATCTGGAACGTTCACTTTTATTATTTAATCGCATACGTGTAGTTTTTGATTTTTACAAAAATGCGTAAAATAATTTTACTTTATCAAGGTTGTGTTGTTGAAACTGGATTCTTAAGCACATACGATTTTTTTCTTTTTGTACTCTTATTTAAAAACAAATTTTTAAACTTTTAGCACTGTTAGATCTGCAAATTGAAAATTATGCACCATCTATTATTGACTTGTTCTAATTATTGCTAAGCCTGCAATAATCAGAAAAGATCTTAAAAATTCGAAAAAAATCGACATTTTTCTATGGAACATTATATTTTTTAAGACTCAAACTTTATGAAAATTAAACCATTTTCTTTTCATAACAAGATTTAAGAAGCTTTTACAATATCGAAAATTATATACAGAATGTCCAACTGCATCTGTTTCAGCACAGGGAACTCGCTTATTTAAGGGAATAGATAGTTGGAGACAAAGTCCAGCAATTTTGTATTCTTTCCTAAATAATTGCAGGAAAAGTAAGAATGAGTTAGCTCAGGAAAGTTTTCTGGATTCGTTAAAAACAGTTTTTCGATAGTTTTCAATCACATTATGCTTGTCCCAATTCAGATGTTTAATAAGGGACTCAAAATTGCACAAGTTTATGATCAATAATAATTTGCCAATAAATGTGTTTCAGTTTTCCAATAATATTTCACACGCGAATCAAGATTATTGGGCAAAAAGTTCAGCAACTTTGACCCACTGTTTATTTCTTCAAATAAGCGAATTTACTGCGCTGAGAGAAATACAATGAAACGCCTTGTATCTCAAGCATTCAAGATCAAACAGAAAAAGTTCTTACTCTGCGTTGGTTTTCAGTTTGAAAAAATACCATTTGTCTTAGGTACCTTAAATAGTGAATTGCTTAAATCCATCTAGAAATTCAAATACATATTAAAAATTGGAGTTTTCATTTAAAATAAGGTAGTTCATGCCTTAAAGATATTTTTGATAAATTTATTTTCAGCAAAAATTTCCTTAACTCATATCTTACAGTAACTTACAGTATCTTTTCTCATAGTGGGTCTCTCTGCAACCGATTGATTGCAAATTAATATGAGAAATTAAAAATAGTTAAATAAGCATTTTCTTTCTAGCAGTATGTAGCATTTGAAATTGTTTTATAAAAAATTTACAGAAGTGGCAATTATGGCACTGAAAATTAACTTGGATAAGTTTCAAGTATAACGTGGAATTTGCAAAATCAAATTTGAGTGTTAAAAAAGAATATTATGTACCAGCACCGAATGTTTACAATTTGCTAAAAGCGTGCCTCAACTTTAAACCCTTATAATATCGCCCCCATACATCGCAGACCTCAACAACCAGTCCACGATGTGCGCTTGGTTCACCCTCTTTCCAACTAGCCCAAAACCAAACTTTGATGTTTCACAAAGTATGCGATATAGCAACACCTAACGCTTCCGGGTCCAAAAAATCGTTTTAACCCCCAAAGGTTTTACTATTTTCGATTTCCCATTGCAAATCTCACGAAAAAATTAAATACCTAAGAAAATGTAGGAAAATAATTTCTGCATTGAAAAAATGTTAGCGAAAAAAACTTGTATGTGCCAGCTTCGACGCACGACTGGAATTTACTCCTTACGAACGATTATTTTGCCCTAGTTTTCGAACGAGCTCGTTTTTGCGCCTAATTCAAAAATGATAAAAAAATCATTGCTCAGCAAAATCATTATATCCATTCTGCATTAAATTGCAATATAAAGATTGTACTCGTATGTAGGTAGGTACCGGTTCACGCAAATCTAATCTAATCTTTTTAGAATTCTATTAGCTCATTGTCTTTTTTCAATACCCACTTTTAATATAGATACGTAACACAGAGAAGTTATCATAAAATAATAAGCAAGTCATAACTAAATTAAAACATTTTCTCAATTTTCTCTACAGGTAGTACAATCGTGAGACAATTACAAAACTCTTCAGTGTAATGGCATTTGAATTCTATATTCCTTTCACTTTTTGAATTATCGTTCAGTAATCAAAGCAAATGTCATGATGCCAAATAATAATTATTGTTTAGGTCATTACAACATGTTTTTCAAAAACATCACAAACTTTGTTTTATTTTGTCTTTTAATGTACCTTTGTTTTACTTTCCAGTTAATTATAGCCGCGTTACTGGGTGCTGTAACAGCCCAATCCTACAACAGAGACCCTCAAACGGCAGCAATCCTCAATGAGCAAAGATATTTGAGTGGAGATGGTACATTTGGCGCTCAGTATGCCCAAGAAGATGGTGTTCAGTTCAAGGAAGAAAGTGACGCTGCCGGTAACCGTGTTGGCAGCTACTCTTACGTGGATCCTTCAGGACAGAGAAGAACGGTAACTTACACTGCAGGAAAGAACGGTTTCCAAGCCACAGGGGACGGCATCCCTCAGCCACCTCCAACTGTTCTTCCTCAAGCTCCACAACCTCAATACACGCCATTGCCACAGTATAATTCCCCTGATCACAATCAATATAACCCTAGGCCGCAGTATAATCAGCAACCACAGTACCAACCTCAACCCCAATATAATCCCCAGCCACAATATCAACCTCAATCTCAACCCCAGCAGCAGTATCAGCCTCAACCTCAGCAGCAATACCAGCCCCAGCCTCAGCCCCAATACAGGCCGCAACCTCAATACCAACCTACGACGCAAGCACCCCACAGATTCTACCCTCCGGGTAAACTTTCTCTCAATAGGTCGCCCGATGGTTTTAGTTACTCTTTCCAAAAATCTTAAGTTACTGTGATCGTTTTCTCATTCCTAAATAAATTGCACATGTTCATAATGTATCATACTCATAATAAATAGTAAGTATAACCTACTGCTCGTGTTATTGGAGAAATGAAAGTGAATCGAGTATGTTAGCCTTGATTGCACTTGCTTTGTGTTTGCATCACGCTCTTGTTGTGTGTTCGTTGTAATATAGAGAGGGCTTTGAAATGTCTGTTACTGTTTCCTACCGGATTTTGATCTCAAAGTGGGTGGAGTTCGATAGAAATTCTAAGGTCAAGGGTATGGGGACAAAAAATCCGGAAGAACGCATTAATAAGTCATTTATAACGGGCGAGATGAAAGTTAAGTTGTGATAGATTTGTGTGTATTACTATTTATTGTTTGATGTAATTCCATTATTGTTAATAAATTTTTATACATCCAGTAGAGGAAGAATGTTTCTTTTCTCTCATTAAATGTAACTGGAAATTCTCAATTTATTGTGTTAGTTCTTTATGAAAATCAAAGAAATTCCAACAAATAAGCAAAGGTATCACCATTAATTGACTTCTGTACAAGGTACGCTACCTACGCGTATTCCTTTCGTTCCACCTTTATTACACATTTTCATGCAGTTTTATAAGGATTTTGACAGATGTAGAGGAATTTTAAAAATTAGATAGCTCAGATTCAACAAAACTGTAGGGGTGATATTTTCATGGGATAAAAGTAACATCTGGGATAACTGTTCCAGTAATAAAAGACCAAAATATTATTCTAACAGTCACGGCCAAACTAAAATATTTCAAAATTTCATAACCCGTTTTTTAAGTGGAACCACATAATTTTTATATTGACTCTTCGAGAGACTAGAAACGAACATCTTTCATGGGCCATTTCAACTTCTGAAACAAATATAACTTAGGTGGACTTAAATCTGGACTATAGGATGGATGGAAAAGAATTTACAAACAGTATTTTATTGGTGAGACTACATCATGGTGTCAAATCTTTGCGCACAGGTTTGTCCAAGTTCTAACCGAAATATTTCCTGCAGGAACCAGTTTCTTTCTCATATCCGAAGAGCAATTTTAGCAATTTCCTTGGGCAGCGCCTTTTATTCATTGCGATTAGCGATCCATCTTCCCCTACTTGTCTACCTGTCTTCCACATACCCTATCGATGAAGATGCCAGCCTACTCGATAAAGCACGCGAAGAATTTTGATGTATTTATCGCTTTAGTGAAAGGAATAAATCGTTATTTGTAAAATTAATTATAGAATATAATTTTTGACAAAAAAATCGGAAAAACTATTTCTTGTTATATAAAATCTTCAGACTCTTACATGAAATGACGGCGCGGTTAGAAAATTGGACAAAGATCGTGAAATATGTGGTTTTTGAGGGTGACCAGATCTCCTTTGGATATTATTTTAGGGCAATCAAAAGATACAGATGTAAAGTTGATATCATGTGCTGTTGACCTATGTGACAAAATTTGTGACCTGCGATTATTGAAACCCCCAAAGAAATGTATTGAAAAGTAGGAGAGTAAAAACTTAATGAAATTTCGAATACTCCCTTGGCACTTTACGTCAGTGCAGGGTGGTAAATCTGGGAATGCAGCGATTTATGTATAAATCGATATGTAATATCGAAAATGAAGAATGACTGTTCGGGAGTTAACTGAAACCCACCTACTCATAAAAATATAACGAATATAGTGGTAATTTTTACAGTTGAATGTTGAATATCGCCGATTTCCAAAAATTCGTCTCTACCCTTAAATATTGATTTAGGGAATGGAAATTCCAAGGCAGACCAATGAACTGAATTTTCCAAGTAGCCCACGCTTTATTTTTTGTTTTCTAAAAGCCATAGATACGACATTTCTTGTTTATTTATTTATTTGTTTGACATCGAATAAAAATATCTTAAAAAGAATATAACAATGAAGAAATATTTTGTTATCTCGATTTTTGTGATACTTATTTCAACAGTGGAACTAATAGGATTCGACCCCATTACTTACGAGCAGCCCCGACTTTACTTAATGACGAACTTGTCTGTGATTGGAATATTCGCAATAATTTTCCGTAAGTTGTTAAATCGCTATCGTTTACCAGTATCCCCAAAAGTGTTCATGTTTTTCATTGGTGCCTTTTTTGGTTTAATAAGAATGTTAAGTCGCGAATCAAAATTCAGTAAATATATTTCCTTGGTCTATACCATCAATCCGCAGAAAATCCTGAACATTGTGTTGCCCATATTGGTGTTCAAAGTGTCTTTTTGCATTGATGCCCATACGTTCGTGAGAGCCTGGCTGCAAGTTTTCCTAATTTCCGTTTTTGGATTGGTCATGACGACGGTCTTCATTGGATCTCTGGTGATGGCTATCATGGATGTCACATGGAGCATAACTTACTTTAAGATGGCACTGGCTTGCTCAGTGTGTTGCACCCCCATTTACCCAGATGAACTTGTCAAGCTGCTGAAGGAAATAGAAAGATCCAAACATCTGAACATCCTGTTGGAAGGTGAGGCCATTATTGGAACAGCAAATGCTGTTGTCCTCTTCAGGATTCTTCTTGGAAGCGTGGAGGGATACGTCTCTACTTGGTACCAGTTTTTCACGGTTTTCCTGAGATTCTTCGCTGGTGGTAATATATTTTACTTGGTTTTGTATATATAAAATACGAAAAATAAAACTTAAAATTGTGCATCAAAAACTGCATAAAGTAAAAAAAAACTTAATATGTCAAAAGGAAACAACTTCCTTGATTTTCATGTCGACTTATGAAAATAAGCATGCTTGCATGCTTGGCATTATCGGCCTGCTGTTTTTTGTTCTAACTTAAATCTGCCTTAGACGGGGCACTTTTGGCGTGGTCAACTGTCACCGGCCCTTTTCAAACTGACGTCTTTTTGTGGTTGGGGTCAAATAGGAGCGAGCGACAGCCGACGTCATTTAATGCTCGACTTCGGGGACAAATAACCGCCTGTGTGAAAGAAATATTTTCGGTGAAGCAACATCCTGCTCCCTTGTAACCGTTTTAATTCTTTAAAATCTCGCAGTGGTGCACATAAACATGTATTGAAAACAGAAGCTTATTCCAACAACCTGCTTTGGTAGCGTTTATATATTTATTTTATATTTTTATTTAATTCTTAGGTATCGTAATAGGAGTGATAGTGGGAAAAGTTACATGTAGAGTGATCGGAACGCTGAGCTACGATGCTTTGAGTATGATGGCCACAACAATAGTGGCTTCGTGCTTCAGCTATTACTTATGTCAAGACGTGTTCTCAGTTTCTGGAGTCATCGCTGTCTGCATCATTGGTTTGATGTTAAGTATAGAGCGATCAAGATTTCCGGATGCTGTAGATCAGTTTCTTGCAACAAACTGGGAGTTGCTATCTTTCTTAGTGGACAATACAGTTTTCTGTATGTTTGGTGTCATCACCATCAAGGTCTTTGTTATGGAAGCCACAGTGGGCGATTACGCGCTTATGCTGGTGAGTTCGCTTTATTATTTTTATATTACTATAATTTATAATACAATACATGTACCGATAATTGTAATAGCAAAAGAGGTTCTTCCACCACCACGTATACATTCTGAAGCTGAACCAAATTAGTCAGTTATTCTGAGCCTACCACAACCTTAACTTCTGGATGTATCCTAAGATAATGCTTGACTATTTATTGTTATAGGTGGTGATTGACCACGACATTTTCTAAAGGCAACGCGACTGGGTTTTATTACTTTTGGTGCGTCACTTCTTAGTTCATTTCGTAATTACATCGATATTATGATACAGTAAATTAGCCGCTAAAACGGCGGTGTCATAATATATGCAAATGTGGTTATGGTCACTGTACCATAAGTTGGAAAATCAGCTGTGTATACCAGGTACAATATCGGACCCAACAGACTGCCTTGAGGTACATGTACTCATAGTTGTTTTAATAGTCTTGTACTCGGTCTTGTAGCTGCCCAAAAATCATAGTCGGTGTCCGTTGTTGGCAAAGAACGTCTTTAGTTGTTGACGTTAAGATTCTTAGGTATTCTTGGACGGACTAGTTTTTAAGATCTGTTAATAAAACATTCAGTTGTCTTGCTGCTCAGTTGTAATTCGTTTTATCATATTGAGATCAGGATATAAGCAAATTTTCTGAAATCTTCCTTCACTTAGAAAACAATGGACTTAAATACTTAAATTGATGGAAACAATTTTTTTTTAACTTCTTTGTTTATATCATAATTTAGGAGGCAATAGGTTGCCTATTACTACTAGAGGTCTAGATCTAGACCATGAAATATACATAATTTCTTAAAAAATAATACTCTCATTTGCAAGTCCAATGCTTGTTTTGCAACCCTCCCATATATTCCACTGTGTAGTGAACGTAGGCACCACTGTTGTTTTGATCAACGTTTATATAAATATTTCTTTGTTCCCCACCCTCACTTGTTTTTCTATTTGTACCAGTTCTTTTATATAAATTAGCAATTTTGTGAATTGCTGAATTACGAATTTATGTCTTATCTCCATCAAACATATTCTTGTATTTTGATGCGAGATACCTAAATTTACAATTGCTTTACAGGTGACATATATCCTGGTGGGGACAGGACGATTCCTTTCCTTCATTCTCCTAGCTCCCATCTTGAGCCGCATTGGCTACGGCCTGACTTTCCGAAACTTGGTGATAGCTGTATGGGGTGGCTTTAAAGGCAGCGCCACCATCTGTCTGACGATTGTCTGTTACACCCATCCGTATTTTAAGCCCGTTAGCAAGGACTTAGCCGTGCAGATGACGGGCATTGTACTACTGACGCTGCTTATCAACTGTGGTTCATCGGAGACGATGCTGAACGTACTGGGATTTTACGACTTGTCTTTGGCACGAAAGTCGAACATGAGCAACTGTGTACGACTAATTCAAAATAAAAGAGAGAGATCGTTAACTGTACTGAAAATGGATAGGTAAAGTGTAATATTGACCATCACTACACATTTTTTTAATTAAATTTTCTCTAGATATTTGGGTGATGCCAACTGGCCTCTGGTCGAGAAGACAACTCTATTCCAGCATCCCTACAGAATAAGCATGAAAGATAATGACGAAGATGACGATTATTACTTAGGGTATCGCTTCACAGTCTGCCCAGACTGTAAGATTGAACTAGCTGCGGAACCTTCAGGCAAGGAACTTATGGAAATGACGAGGTGAGCACGACTCGTACTGTTAAGATATTTTCAAACAATGGAAAAGTTACTTCATTAATACAGGGTGAGTCAATGAAAGCATAGAATTCTCTTATACAGTGCTTTTCACTTTGAGTAGCGGCACCATTATAACTTTTATTTATGGGCGGATAATCAAAAGCTTTTTTTCGAAAACTGTTAATAATAGTTGACTTTTACATTATATTTATTAAGTGTCAAAACAACAGCCCTCGGCTGTAATGAAACTTTTTCCACCTCGGTACGTAATATACTATAACTTGCTTTTGATCGTATTACGTGCCCTCTAAATATTGAAAGCTTTTTTTTCAACACCCTGTAAGTACAGTGCTATGAATCAGGGTTTGGCAACAAGCAAGGTTTTTTGAAAAAAGCATATAATTTTTTGTCTTCGTTCCAACCCAATTCGGGCACATACTGTGTGTGTACAAGTGTGTTTCTCTTTGAATGGCAACACCACTGTAACTTTTGTATTTATGGGCAGATTAACACTTTCTTTAGATTATAGAGAGCGAAAAACTCAACTAAATTAGCCAAAATACAAAACTTAGCTTACCACAATAAGAAATGTAGACCGGAGTATGCGAAAATAGGTTAGGCATCGTATTCAGGGATATCGCAAATCAGTAACTTTCGAAAATGACGAAAGGTTGCATTGAATACTCTAATTTTTATTAGGGAGAGTGTCATGACTTAAAAATTAATTATTTTACTTCATGTAGGACACCTCTCAAACAGTCGTCAAGTCATGCTACTCTTCCTAATAAAAAGTCGGGCTTTTAATGCAACTTGTCATAATTCAGAATAATCCTTGGAAAGCTACAGCTCGAACTATTACATTAAGAAAAAGTCCTGCCGAAGTATTTTGTTCTGGTTCAAGTGGGCAGCGAAATAATGACACTACTGAATGTATGCTTGCAACTTTTTGGAAAAAGTCCAAAATATCTCCAATAATATTCAATGGGGCAATCGCTTAATAAAAATTTAGTCATCACATTCACGAGCAGTTTTAGAAAAAAGTTCCGCCCCGGCACCTCCACCATTTTGTATTGTGTATTTTGTCCTAGTATTTTAAGGTGAAATTAATCACGTCAAACAAAAATTTTAGTATTGCCTTCTTGAAAATTCTAATCAAATAATTTTTCTATACAAAAAGCGCATTTATGTTTACTTTTCAGAGAAGCCAGAATTAGAGTTCTAAAGGCCAATAAAATATCGTATTCGAAACAGTTCGAGGATGCCATATTGGCAAAAGATAGTTTCAGAATTCTAACTCAGGTAGTGGAAATATCCATGGATTCCACAGACTGTCTGATGAATATAGACGGATTGTGCAAATTGTTTCATCGTCAAGTAACTCCTTGCATCAAGTTGCTGTTTGTATGGTGCTTAAGTTCATCTTGTTTTAGGGATGTGAACATTTCATACGTAGACGACTGCTTCGTCTGTATTATGAAAAGTCAAAGGAAGGCTTAAGAGTTCCTCAAGCACCATATAATCGACGATGCTACAGAATTGTCACGCGCAGAGCGTTCGAACCGATCATCTCTGCGATAATCGTGTTGACAGTGATACCTGTAGTTATTGAACTGTCCGTAGAAATTCCACGGGGCTCTGCCAACAGGATGGGGCTCACCATAACTCACTTTATACTGTTTTTCTTATTCGCTGCGGAATGCCACATCAGGGTTTGCGCGTACGCATACGTGCGCCTATGGGCAGATGGCGTTAAAACTTACTTCAAGTCTGGGTGGAATATTTTTGACTTCTGTTTACTGGTAAGTTCACATTCAGCTGCAGAAACTTAGGAACGACTAGTAAATTATTCCAAAATACAACACTGAAATTTAGAAAAATATGGTTATCTGTTTGATGTTTCCTCCCGTTCTTCTATTTTTTATTTACCTATTTGTTTGTTAAGATATTAGGAATTTTTGACATGGGACTGGATGTTTTCGACCTCATACCCGTCGTCGATTACAAGAGACTCCACAAAAATCCTGTTAGCGCCATGGACAAGGTAGCACTGACGGTTCGACTCTTGCGACAACTGCGTCTGGTAAGATTATTGAAGTTGTGCAGATGTGTGTATCCTAGACTCGTTCACTGCCTGGACAACAGGATCAACAGGAAGTTGAAACATGCCTACGACTTGGGGAAGGTTGGTATTTCTAATAAGGCTTTGAACATTCTTCTAAAAGTTCAATCAATATAAATAATTATTATTACTTAACAATAGATCATTTTAGAATGTCGTCACACAATTGACAGCCGGAGGGCAAACATTTGTATTAATTTTAACTTCCCAAATAAAATATGAATAAATGTGTGCCCTCCAACAACAAATGGCGGCCTGTCAAAATCAGGCATTCGAGAACAGTCTATTTGAAACATGTAAAATATTTTAGGTTATGCGTTATGATTACTTTATTTTCGGCTCGAATAATATTGTGTTAGTTTTACGAATCATATAGCAATTCGAAGCTAAGCGTTCTTTAGAGTATGGGAAAGGCGTAACAACATTCGGACGTCTTCGATTTGGCGTGAGAGCTGAATGGTAAATACGCGACCCGCGTCATGGTACTGATGTAGGTCTCTATCGTATAAATAATAACAATTATTATTATTAAAGACGCCCGAATGTTGCTTCACCACTCCCATACTATTAAAGAACCCCTTAGCTCCGAGTTCCTATAGGATTCGTAAAACTAATTCAATATTACGTGAGCCTTGAATTAAGTAATCATAACCTAAAATATTTCTTCTTCTTCTTTAATGCGAATTGTGACAACATAATACTATATTAATTCTGTCATTTCCACATTTGATAGTGACGCAATAATTGACATAAATAATAAAACACGCAGAGTTTAACACACAAATTTAAAAATTATATTAGCATAAAAAGAAAAACAAAGGCAAACCTACCCGATTGGGTACTGTGCTGCCCCTGCTTTATTATATCGCCCAGCCTTAACATACGGGTGGACGGAATTGTCAACTTTCGCACCTACTTATTCTTGCGCAAAGTATCGCTTTCTTGTGGAGTCGCAGGAAAGAAATCGCACATCGCACATTTATTTTCTTAAATTAAAGGGTTTCGTCTTGGCTCAGCAAGAGGTGACGGAGAAGCTGTTTCACATGATCGACAACAAAGACATACGCGAAGATATGCGACAGACGATCCAGGACAACAAACTAGCAGTGATGTACGAATTGGGGCTTGTGCAAAAGGACAAGCCCTCTATAGCAGTCACGCTGAAAACCAAGAATGCGATTATGGCCGTTCTTAACGGAATGTATGAAGCCGTATACGAACTCAAAATTTGTGGTAGGGTGTGGCCTTTATTCCTTCATTCCTTGCTTTTGTGTGCGTTTTATGAGGTTGCAATAGCTATCGTTATTGCAACGTTCGACAAATTAATAATTATGTTTAGACAAGTTTATGCAAGTTTCACCTTCTTAATTTAGGCTGGGTCGACGATATGGAGTACGCCAAGTTGATGGATGCTCTCAACAGCCGCTACAAAGCCATACGATTCGTCAGGAAAGTTCAGCCAAATCCACCGCCGCTGTTATTCAAGGCTGTTGCTTGGATGGGTGATGAAGAACCCATAATAGATTTTCTTTACGCAAACGTTCATACAAAAGTTTTCGATCCAGGAGACATCATTTGTTCAGTCGGTGAGAAATCGGAGGGAATATTCATCATTTTGACGGGTAAATTTTTCAAATGGAAAGAACACGCATACTAGTTTCATTTTTTTCAGGAATTTTCAAATTATCGTACGTGCCGAGACTGGGGCCGCTAAAGCGACTTAAGGACAACGGCGAACTTCCGGTCGTCGACTACATAAATACTTTACACTTCCACGAGAAGTCGGAAGATTACATTTTTTCAGGAAACACCGTCGGAGAATTGGGCGTCTTGACGGGTCGGTTGTACTGCTGCAATGTGACAGCCGCGAGTCCTAGCCAAGCGTTCGTAATCAGTCACGAAGTGATGAACGTGGCGATAGACCGAAGCAAGGATCATACCAAGGGGTAAGCAGTTATTTACGCTTTTGATCGTTTCGGCATTCCACGCAAGTATTGCATGTAATACGTACCCTGTGATTCATCATTCTCATTCCTACTTTATTGTGCTCTCTTAAAAGGGCATTATTTTTAACAGTGGTGATGAAGGAATACTGATTAGGACAGGCAACCTCTAGGAATAGATGCAGATGTGATTGTTCACATATGCGCTGTTCATCATAACACGCCCAACAGTCAATGTTAAGGAGTATTGGTTGTCATAACGTAAGCTTTTCATTTCTTCAGCTTGTCGTCGCGAATGTGGAAATGCATAATGATGAAACTGGCCTCTGCCATTCTGGTAGATGTTCCTCATTACCAAACAATGAGGAGGGATAAGATACAGTACCAGCTGGAGAGAGCTTTCGTACCTGACTTGAGCAGATTCAAGGTGTTCGCCACCAACGAGCTGATGGAAGATGTTTTGCTCATCGAGGGAGTGGTCTTGGATTTTAACACGAACGACACATTCGTAGCCCCTTGCCACATACCGAGGTAGGAATATAAGAATCTTTCCTTTAACATTTGTTGCGAAGAGAGAATGTTTTGCATACACTTCTTCACACTTCTTTGCAGGAACGTTCAGAAAATTCAATTGATTCATCCGGGACGCAGTCAAGTATTCGACCCTGACACAAAAATAATGATTATACCTATTCAGGAGGCAGAGGAATACGAAATTATGGAGATGAGCGTAGAATTCTCGGAGATGGTAAGTTTGGGTAATATATCTTTTAAAGCTGGGATTGATGCAGCGTAGAGAGCAAGTTGCCGACCATCGGCGTAGTTGATGGGATGGGAGACATAGTGACAAAAGCGTCCACATACGAGGTCAATTTAATAATGAAGAAGAATGCAAATGAAAACAGAACTTTGCAAAAATCTTTTATGTATATTTTTGGGGACCTCTGTTAAACATTTTTCGTGAGTATTTGAACTTTCTCGAACGCACCATATTCGAAGAAGAGTTACTTCATCGGACTATAAAGTAATGACCAACATTTTTCGAATTGCACATTAAATTATTTACACCTTATAGAAGAAGGGAGAACAATAATTGATGAATATTACGCTGACTTGTTACAGGGGTTCGATAAGTAACTGCGAAAGGGGCGGTGTCATGTGGTCAAGTTTACAGTTCCCTTCCTGAATAACACCATCGCATTGGTGACAATTCTTGAGTTGGCATATTCACCAGATTTTGCCCCAAATGACTTCTTCATGTTTCTAAATTTAAGGAAGTTACTTGGTGATAAATGTTTTGCAGCCAATTCAAACGTCTTCCGAGCTGTGAAGAATTATTTTGAAAGCCTCGAGGAAATTACTTTTAGAAGTGACTGACTGGCGCTGTGGTAACGCTGGGGCAAGTGTATTGGCTGGAAAGAAAGCCACGTTGAAAATTATACATAATTCTGCCAAATATCCAATCTTTTCATTTTCATTCTGTGGTAACCCATATCAAACAGAGGTTCACGAAAAATTATTTTCTCAAGAACTATGCACTATTTTCTCAAAAACACAACAGCAATCTCCCAATGAGCGCGATACTTTCTTACTACGATACCTCCACGCCTAAAAATTCTATCTCCTAAAGACGCGTGTCCACAGGGCGATCTGTGCCACCAAGTGGCCCATTGGACATTATGTATTTGTAAACTCAAACAGTTATATTCCTGAACATTTGGTTACGGGACTAAAGAAATCGATACGTTCAACAAAAAGAGATCGGCTATGCAAGGCTGCCAATTTTACTAAAACTTGTTTACAACTTTGTTATGTTGTATCTCAAATGCAACACACCCATTTCTACAATTTCTTATTCCACAATACATACCTATAAGCAAGCTTTGTAAGCGCATAAATGGTTTTAGAGTTATTAATTTTAAAATTCTTTGATCATAATCTTGCTCCAAACAAAATCAAATATTGTTATTAATTTACCTTTCAATGGCTAGAATTTTTCTCACATTTAGGCGAAATGTTAAAGTTTCTTAAATGGTTCTTTTATTCGACTAGTACAGAAATTGAAAAAATGTGTGTTATTTGTTCCTTAAGGTATCCGCACTTCCTCCACAAATAATGGTCCACACCGCTGCCCATGAGAAAGCTCGTCGAAAGAGGAAACGCAAGAAGCTGATGCATGAACGCAAGAGGAAAATGAGCCAATCTTATCTTTCCGGACACTCCATAGAAACGAGAAAGAGCATGGCGATGTTTGGAGTAAGTTTATTATAATTTTATTGCCCTTGATTTGTTGGTTAACACTTTTTTTATTTTTTTCAGTATTCATCGCATTCATTAGATATTAAAAGTTTCAGTTCAAGCTTCACAAAAAGATCTTCAAGTGTAATCGATTACGTTTAAACAAATATGTTTTGTGTTTCAGTACTTAATGTTTCACTTGTTAATTATTCTAAATAATAAATAAACTTTAAATCTCTACAGTGCATTATTTCGATTTTAAAAACTGTATTATTTACTTCACAGGTAAACACCAAAACCAAATTAATAAGCAATACGGTTCGTACACTCTTAAAAATACTTGGTTCCCAATGTTCACAATAACATCTATTTGCCCAATTTTTCATGTGAAAACGCCGGGTGACGTCATCAATAAGTAATGGAATTTTTTTTCCCAGCAAAGTGTCAGAAGTTGCACCTAGTGACTGCAAACTTTACAAATGATCCTGCACTAAATGTTGGGCGGGTGTATAATTAGAAGTGGTAGAACACCTGGCAATCGCTTTCATGGATGTATGGCTTGTTTTGTTTTTGTGTTGCCTTTAAGTCTGTTTCAGCACCAACTCCCCTGATATACGAGATAAATTTTTCTTCTAAACTGACGCGAGGAGTTTGATATCCCTGAAGGATAATCATGTTAGCCATAAGCCAGTTCAACAGTAGGCACATACATAGTAATAACTTGGTAACATCATGTTCATGACGTCATTTTACTGTGGCAAAAATACTTTCCTGTTCATGTAATAAGACTTGGTTGTAAAAGAGATACTGGAAGTACTCAAAATTCTAGAGAAAAAATATGGGGACACAAGAGTTGAGTAACACCATTTATATAAAGAGAAAACGGTAGTTATAAAATTTGAGCAGGAACGTAGAGTAGTAGATATTCGGAAGAGAGTTATACAGGAATACGCGTCACCACTAATTTTCAGCTAGTAAATCGAGAAAGCAATTAATATTAATTAAAGGTAGTATGGTCTCCGAAATTAACATACATCAGGGTTGAACTATTAAATATTAATGGAAGGATTATTTAGAGTTATTAGAATCAAGGCAATAAGAATTATAAATAACTGAACGAAATTGAAGCAGTTTAGGCAGTATACTTCCATATAAAGATTAATAGAAGTAAAACCAAAACCTTCAACTCCTGGGGATGCTAACGTTGTCAGCGAAACACGTGTCGAATTTAATTACTGTGTCACTGTCTTTTGGCGTGTGGGGTTAACTTATTAACAATTCATAGTAAATTTACGTCAAAGTTCTCGATCCAACCAGTGTGTTACTTGATACGTAGGGAGAACGAAAATAAGACTAAACGGAAATGTAAATTAGAAGCAAGAAATTAGAAGCATTGACAGATAAAGTTGACAATAAGGAGGTATTAAAAAAAGTTCAAGAAAACAGAAATATGTGGAACGGAATAAGGAAGAAAGAAAAGAAAGAACACCTAAGACACAAGGCATTAATTCGCGACATACTTAAGGCAGAGATAGAAATATGTATAAAGAAGTAGGTGTACAAGTAGAACCTATGATCCCAAATATGTAGTTGGGGATGTAGGAAGTTATATTTTTTAGGAGATGCGTAAGTTACTTAGCTCTTTTGTGTGCCTAACGGGTTTTCGAAATGAAAACCCTGTGCTGAAGATTTGTCCCACAAACTCATATAAAATTTGAGAAAAGATTTGCTGGGTAGTTCTAATAATTTTACATACATCCGATTTTTAAAGCAACTTAACATTTCGTATCTCCGTAAATACATTTTCTTTGTTCAGATCCTTTGAGGGTATAATATGCAGTATTTATTTCACGGTGCCTTATTCATTCCTCTTGTTTCTAAGTTCGTAAAAGAGAACGAATTTTCAATTGTTCTGTTAGGAAAGATCTCAACTATCCATTAATGTAAGAAAACTGGGTGCGTGGTCGCCACACGCGGTAGGAGTGAAATTTCAACGTTATTAGAGGAGTTAACAGACGCTTGCATGAGAGAAACAGCACGAAGCATGAGACAGAGCGTGGCTAAAGAGTGGGGCGGCGTCACGATAAATGAAACGCTGTGGTCTCGCTTCACTGACCCTTGCCTGAGAGAAAGAGCACGAAGCATGAGAGAGAGCGTGGCTAAAAAGTGGGGCGTTTGATATTCCCTTTCTCCTCTTCCCGTCTTCTCAAACTGCTCCCCTCCATTCGTTTCACTTTTCGTGACGTTCGCATTTACCAACACAGGAACTTACTCTACCGAGACAAAAGAAGTTTCACTTCAAAAAGTTCCTATGAACATAGATCCCTTTCTTAAAAATAAACGAGTTATGGGGAATTTTCACTTTTTCCTTTTTTTAAAATTTTTACACTTTTTCGAAGAACGTTGAACGTCCTCGAAAATGTTTTTGTGACACGGGACGGTGGTTTGGGAACCGTTCTTTGTATCTACTCAGCAACGGCAGCAGTCGGATTACCATTTGTAAAACCAAGAATAAGCACCATATCGGGGTATACTCCTTCGAGGTAAATGTATATGGCATTGCAGAAAATGAAAAAGCACAATAAACAAATAAATAAATAAATAAATAAACGTTGACACGCGCCGCTTTGATTGTTCATAAGCGTGCATTGAAGTAGGGGGTGGAAATTTCGAACACATACTATGAAACTTCAAGAAATGATTGACAGTACGTTGTAATTGCAATTAATAAAATTGTTGTTGCTATTTCTTTTGATAAATTCATCAGAGTTGTAGCATTAAATACTGTAAAACGAAAAAACAGACAAATTCAAAAATTTCCCATAACCCGCTTTTTTGACAATCGGATTCATTACAATGACCTTTATTGTTTGAAATGACACTAAAATATGCTTCTCCAGAGTCGGAAAACTTCGTGCAGCATTAAATACATACTGTAAAAATTACTAAAACTGAAAAATTGAAAACTCCCCTTATTTTTGAGAATTAAAAATTAATCCATAACTTCTATATTAAAATGACCTCAAGTACACGCTCCTTGAGTGGCGGAAAAACTTCGTGAAACGCCCTGTATGTATTGTAACGTGGTAGTTAAAAACTTTATGTTATCTATACTAACTCAACATACAGTAGTTGGATCAAGAACTTTGATGTAAATTCACTATGAATTCTTAGGAAGTTAACCCCACATCCTGAGGATGCTGACGTTGTCAGCGAAACACGTGTCGAGTTTAATTACTGTGTCACTGTTTTTGGTGTGCCGGGTTATTCGAGACGTTGTATTTTTTGAAGTGAAACTTCTTTTGTCGCAATAGAGTAAGTTCCTGTGTTGGCAAATGCGAGCGTAACGAAAAGTGGAACAAATGGCGGGGAGCAGTCTGAGAAGACGGGCAGAGGAGAAAGGGAATATCGAACGCCCCATTCTTTAGCCACGCTCGCTCTCTCATACTTCGTGCTCTTTCTCTCAGATAAGTGAAGCGAGACCCACAGCGTTTCATTTCTCGTGACGCCGCCCCACTCCTTAGCCACGCTCTGTCTCATGCTTCGCGCTGTTTTTCTCAGGCAATCGTCAGTTAATTCCTCTAATAACGTTTAAGTTTCACTTCTACCGCGTGTGGCGACCACGCACCCAATTTTTATTAGGTATCTCTCTTAAGATGCTTCACGCAAAAATATGAAAATGAGCTTCAGACTAGCAAATGTGGTTGTCCCGTTCTGCTCCGCTAAAAATAATCTTTGAAACCAATGCGATATCGAATATTACGTAAAACTTGCCTAGAGCAAAAAAATAAAAGTTTCGTCATAAAGGCAAAAGACTGGCGCCCACAATGCATTGCGGTACGGTCCTGCGCAAATTTGTGCAGGAAATTTTAAGCCCCTAGCTAAAGAATGAAAGGCCTTAAAACTCCCATTCATTCTCTTATCCTAAAACGCTATTCCAATTTAACCTTAACCTCCAGCATATTGGTTTCGATTGGCGTTTCCGACGAAAGCTAAATAATAATCCATACGTTAACGAATGCGTACAGGTAACTGTTTCAAAAAATTGAGCAATCAATAAATACGTGCAAGGTCAGGTTACGCACACATTGCCCATTTGAGTATTGGTAATCAACTGTGTAATAGCTTTAATTGGGCTTTGACCACGAATTAATTAATGAATAAATTGTTGGTTAATTAGGGGTCTAGAAAAATGGAACACCTATTACGTTATCTATTATTTATCTACAGAATACCACCGTCAAATTATATGTAATGAATTTTAACAATAGTTCAAACGAGGCTAAGCAAATAAACAGAACGTGGGCATTAAAAATAATGCAATAGGTTGGCATGCCTGTTGTGCCTCGTACGGATAAAGTGGCGGTTAAATTTGCAATTTATTGATTTATTTATTAATTGCTGAATATTATGACAAACCTAATAAAATCTATTCATATACATAATATTCATAAAAGAGCGACAGATTGTTTTTTGATACGATATTCGATATTTACAGTTGTAAATTTTTTATAGTAGGTACCGTAACTCTAATGTTACCTATAACTTGGCCTGAAATAATCGTTCTTATGGTGAGCTTAATCAAGTAGGACAACCTGTGTAGTTCCTAGATTCGCAATATTAAATAAAAATCTATTTCACTAACACAAAAGAGAGTTTCTTGTGTGTTGTACAAACATAACTTAGCCACACATTGTTTGTACGTAAGAGACCTGCCTTTCTTTCGGCGATTTAATTTTCGACCTTGCTGTAATAGTATTAGGTAACGATTAATTTTTAAGATAAACGTGGAAAGGGATCCTGGGTCGTGCAGTTTGAATTACAACAAGATAACCGTGGGTGTCATTTGATTTTACCGATAAAACCATTTTCGCACGTTTTTGGCATGAAATTATAGGCTATAGGTTAAGTTGATGGCGATCAGAATAAATGGCATGCTGACACTACATAAATAACTCGGCTGTGCTCCATTTCATATGTTGCGTTATGGATAAACACGGTATTTAAGGGTGTAGTGTACAATAGTTTCTTTTCTTTGTTATTTATAGTAGCTACGTGACTTACTTCTACTTAGAGATGAATAAGACCTTTAGAACCGAAAGCTTTTTAATGGTCTAAAATGTGTAAAAATGCGTGGAATGTGTCGCAAGAGTAATAAACGGTAAATTTGCATAATAACAAAGTAACTTATAGTAAATAAGTTTCTTTATATCTACCACAACTTAGTTTAAAACAGATTGTTGTTTACACTACAACTATTTATTTTAATTCATTGGAAACATTCACATTCTGTTTTCAAGCATCACAACATCCATGACTTTCAAAAAAATGCTTCACATTTACCTGCACAATATCCATCTAATTGACTCAGTTAAAAAGATAATAATGAATAGGGTACAACTACGACCTAATTGGCTATTTTAATTTACTGGAAGAAGATGCAGTGCCTAGTAACTCTGCGTTTTAAAAACGTTGAACAAATTCAATTTGTATAAATAATTTTAACACCCCGTATTTTGGTAAGTGTCAATTATTTTTGTTCCACATTAGCACTGAATTTTAACGTTCAAGTATTGGCCCAGGTTTCCTAAAATAAAACTCGTGCACCCTGTATACATTTAGATTTCCGCATTGTTGATTACTACTCGGAAAGGGCTTCTACATCGTAAAAAAATGAAGAACAAAGTTATACTCGTAGTACTTTCGTTTAGAACCCTTTTTAAGAGCATTTCCAGACTAGAAATATCTTTATGTCAGACGATAAATAATAAGAAACAATTCGTCAGAAAATTTAGAGTTTCTTTTTGCTTTCGGCATTCTAACAAAGTGGATGCGAACTCGCCTGGATTCACTCTGGCAATCATTGTGTATAAGTGAGTCGGTTCTGAACGAATCGTTCAAAGGAAAAGGTCATACTGTTATTCAGGAAATAAAGGATAGGGTACAAGGATAACGGAATTTCATTTTCTTCATATTAACAAAATTACCTCTAGCCCAAATTTTAAGTTTTAACGAACATCAGTGATAACTGTTATGGTGGCAGGATATCAAGAACCCAGTGAGGCAAGTTAAGATTTCAGTGTACACAGACAAAAATCAAAGTTATTATATGATGATGATATAATAACTTTGATGATGATATAATAACTTTGGACAAAAATCACCTGACTGGTGATCCTGACTTTTTTATTTAATATCCTAATTAATTTCACATTACAAATATGGTTTTGCCAGTTGAGTCCCTTCTGTTGTCACACATGTCAAGAGGTAAGGTATGTAAACTAGTTAACAGTACATACGAGAGAGGTGAGATTCCAGAAGATTACAAACGGAACATCATGGTCGCTTGGCCAAAAAGGAAAGGCGCGGATAAATGCGAAACTTTAAGAACTATCAGTTAACTTCGCACGCATCAAAAACTTTAGAATAGAATTGTGCAAAGAAGGATGGAGAAAAGGGCGGAAGAAATATTAGGAGGTCATGTCGGATTTATACGAAGTAGAGGAATGCGTGAGGCCATCACAGCTTTACCAGTAATTATATAAAAAACAATAGAAAAGGGCAAGAGTGCCTATATAGCATTTGTATATTTACAAAAAGACTTCGACAGCGTAAAATGAGGGAAAATGTTCGAAGTGCTCAAAAAGGTAGGGATGAAATAAAGGGATAGAAGAATAATACATAATCTCTACAAAGAGCGTACGGCAGTTATAGAATTTGGGCAGGAAGGAGGAGAAGTAGATATCCGGAAGGGGCTGAGACAGGGATGTGCGTTGTCACCTCTAGTTTTCAACTTATATATCGAAGATGCGATCAATATTGTTAAGGACAAAGCAGCCCCAGATTCTTGGATGATATAGGAGTGTCAGCATCCAGCAAAGAAGAATTAGGGATGGCTCTGAATGAAATCGAACA
Organism: Xestobium rufovillosum; assembly: GCA_963966045.1. Classification (NCBI taxonomy): domain Eukaryota; kingdom Metazoa; phylum Arthropoda; class Insecta; order Coleoptera; family Ptinidae; genus Xestobium; species Xestobium rufovillosum. The sequence continues at coordinate 21,028,982 of OZ014496.1, forward strand.
AGTTTTGACAGAGGACTATGGCATGAAAATCAACAAAAAAAAACAAAATTTTAGTATGTAGAGGGCCTGTAAATAGGACTAAAACTAAAATGCAAATAGGAAATGAGAAGATAGAGGAAGGCGGGAATTTCTGCTATTAAGAAAGTCAAATAAGAAATAACTCGAGATGGTAAGAGCACTAAAGATATAAAACAAAGAATAGCGCAAAGTCAAGTTGCGTTTAACAATAATATTTTTGTCCTACAAAAGAGAAAACCGACTTCAATATACAATGAGAACATCATCAATGTAGTCGAAGTCAATTAAATACGCATTATTAAGGATAACTCAAAAACTACTGGTCAGATCTTGATCAAATTTATATGGGACCTCATGAGAAGCACCAGCTTTCAAATAAAAAAAGAATCATCAAAATCGGTTCTCCCAGAAAAAAGTTCTGAGAACATCATTAACGTAGTCGAAGTCAATTAGGGGAAGGTGGGGCAAAAGCAGACAGTTAAGAAGAAAAATGTATACAGACGAAGTGAATAATTTTTCTCTGATTCTAAAAAATGTAAAGCACTTTAGTATACTTTATTAACAGCCTGTTACATACACAGATAATAAACTTAAATATTTAACAAAAAAAAAATAAATTAAACAAACTCTTGCAAAGTCCGGTTTTGCCCCACCCGTGGGGTAAAAGCGGACATTGAGAGGGGCAGAACCGTCTTCTACTAAAATAGAAGGGTTACTTTCGAAATACACATTTATTGCACTTTTATTCATTTAAACTCTCGTCATCTAATTTAGTACAGGACTCGTGACTCCACTTTCCACATCCCAAACATTGAACCCATCCGTCACTTTTCTTTGTATGACTGTAATACAATTTGCAGTTTAAACAAGGTACATCGTCTGACGAATCTGATATGCTGGTGTTATCAGATAAAATCTCGTCTTCGTTTTCTTGCGGTTTCCTTTTCTTCTTCTTCTTATCTCGGACACTGTCCGATTTTGCCCCGGACGGTTTTGCCCCAAGGTTCATTTCGCAGAGAACAAAATATAGCTAACTCCGTTTTTAAAAAATCAGAGTTTTAAAAGCGGTGAAATATTGACAAAACATCCGTTAACAATCGTGCATACTACAAAATACATTAAAATAAAATATTCTTACCGTTTTTCCACATGCAGAATATCGAAAAATAATATGAACACACGAAAATCACAGTTATTACTGGGTTATGTCACCAAATATGAGCTCGAAGTCAAATCAAATTTGTTTTGTTGGGACCACAGGAGACCTGTAACCCAGTTAAATTACAAATTATACAGATATCGTCTTAAACCATAAAAAACAATACGTGTCCGTTTGTGCCCCAGGGCCCGATTCTGCCCCACCTTCCCCTACATACGCATTATTAAGGGTAACTCAAAAACTACTAGTCAGATCTTGATAAAATTTGTATGGGGCCACATGAGAAGCACCAGCTTTCAAATAAAAAAAGAATCATCAAAATCGGTTCACTTAGAAAAATGTTCCGAGGTAACACACATAAAAAAATACAGTCGAATTGAGAACCACCTCCTTTTTTTAAGTCGGTTAAAAAGAAACAACTGTTATGCTCGGGAACGGTTAATGCAGATACTCGGAAGAGACTCTTAAAGATGTATGTATGGAGTATGGCATTATACGGGTGTGAAACTTGGACAATAGAAGAAGCGGATCGAAAAAAGAATAGAAGCCTTTGAAATGTGGTGCTACAGACGCATTATGAAGATAACATGGATAGATAAGGGTTAGCAATAATGAAGTACTTGAAAGAGATTGTGAAAGCGAAAGATATTGAAGATAATAAAGAATAGGAGAGATAGGTTGGTAGGATGGTAGGACACCTTCTGAGGTAAGAACGAATAGTTCGCGACATACTGGAGTCGGAGATAGGAATAAAAGGAGGTAGGGGTGGGCCCAGGTTAGACTACTGCTCTCAAATAGTTGTGGATGTAGGATGTTCTACTTTTAGGGAAATGCGTAGGTTAGCTCAGGATTGAGGTAGGCGTCCAACCAGTCTTCGGACTGTGTAGGTACTTTATGATGATGACTTTTCTCATTTTAATGCTTCTCCTCAGTTTCCTTCAGGTTTTTAAACCCTTCTCTTCCTTCTTTCTGTTAAAATTCATCTTTTGCTTTAAAGTAAAGATCAACCTGATAATTTTGTCATTTTGGCATTCCTGACTTTTATTTTCTCACAGCCTTACCAAATGAAGAAATAATTTTAACCAAATTTATGTAAAAAAACTAATGATAACAGAACAATATTCGCCTACGGTAGTTTGCAACAGACAGATCTCATATTATCTGCGAGAAGTATGAAACTTTGTTCCTCTCTCGTATGTGTCGCTCGAGTATTTCCTAGCAATAATCTACTAATACGTAACTGTTTAATACATTCACCATTAATGACGTAATTATCCCTGAATTTGATATAAGTAGGGCATGCTACAGATACATGCTTCTCAACTTCATAACTGAAATTTTTCTGTACTTACTATACTACTTATATACCTACGATTACTTATGTTTCAAAATTAGAAACGGTAAACAAGTACACAAGATTTGCTATAGTTTCTTGTGGGCTTGCTCGTTCGGGTACAGTAGGAAAGTTAAGTAAAGGGCTATAATTTTTCTATGAAAGAACAATGAAATTTCCTTATTTCTAGCTGGATTAAAACAATAATTTCTCGTTTTTCTTACTACCTTCAATAGAAAAAATGTTAGGGTAAGACAGTAACTAATAACACACTCTAAGAAAAATTCATCACGTTCCCATTATCTCCCCTACAATTATTGCTACTATATTTATATCTGAAACAATGCAAGAATAATTGTATCGTGCATCTATCTATTCCCGGATTCCGATTGTAGTATAAAGCAGAAGTAGCAGGGCCAAGCTCCTTCACAACAAAGTTAGTGGTACTGAGAGTGTTCTGCATGAATTGGTCCGTTTACGCGCTCAATTTCTCCATTCAAGATGTATGAAACGGTCAGTATTAGTTTGGAGATTGTAGTTCATGTCTCATGTGTGGTGTCATAAGTTATGTTATGTGATGCGAAATTGAAAGTCTTATAGAAATAAAATATTGTTATTTATTATATTTGTGAAATAGTGACTGTGGTTAATGTTGCGTGATATGTTGGGAATGAAAATTTTGAAATCTGGGAAGGGATTAAATAGTGAAAAATTTACAAAATTACTTAGGTACATCAACAAATATTAAAAACGGATTTTTATTAAGCTGCAATATACATACAGAGTGAGTAAAAAGTATGCAATCAATTCGACAAAAAAACCCGTTTGCTAGATAGAATAAAGCTAGAATAAAGCGTCTAATTTCGATTTTGGAAGCGCGCATCAGTTGCTGCTCGAATAATTTTGTGAATAATTGTATTTGTGAAATCTGTAACATTCGAGATTTTTCAAATGATGGAAAGTCATTACGGAAAGAATTTAATTAAAAAATTAGCTTCCATAGTAACAAAACCGAAGAACTAATGGTTAACGTTCATTTTGTTTAAGTAATTTTCCATATTAAAAATAAATCCCTTTAAAACTACCAAATTCGAAGCCTATATTGCCGTTAAATTCGAAATCTGGAAAATTTTTCAACCTGAAAATTGGTAGAATACGTTACATGTTTAGTTCTCCATACTTTAAAATTACATAATTTCATTTATAGAATGTTCCATTTTTTCTACACGACGTCTAACTTTGTTTTTGAAACGTAAGTCTGCATCTGATTGGATTTTTAATTTCCTTAATTGATTTATAAGATCATTTTTACCTAAACGCATATTTTTGTGATTTTTCGAAAATTTTGACAGTTGTAGAGAAATTTTGAAAATTAAATAGCCTCAGATTGAATAAAGCTGTGGCGATGATATTTTGGTGGGATGCAAACAATAACTAGATGTAATCGTTGCAATAATAAACAAGGAAATATTATGCAGATCATGACCAGTTACATGGCCAAATCAAAAATTTTCGAAGCCCCCATGACGTTGTTTTTCTAAATGGAACCATATGGTGTTTACGTTACAGTTGTTGTTGTTTTCTTCTAGCTCCCTTTCTATTTTCTTACTTGACCATGTAATTGCTAATTACGGGTAGAATATTTTCGGTTCTTAATGTGATCGCAAGTTCTTCAAGATATTGTCTCCTTCTCACCATAATACACCGTTATTACACATACTGTAGGTACCTATTGAATACGAAGATACTTAATTTTCAAAATTCCTATGTAATTGTCTAGACTAATAGACGCCATAGTGTTTATTAGTATAGGATTGCAAGATTCCACGTGTTATTCAGTAAACGTCAAAATTTCAAAGCTGTCTACAACATTTGAATATACCGGTGCGATTTTTAACATTGGAAATGTGTATACGGCGGTCTCAGTAGCGATTTCTGTGACGACTGTAAATTTTTGCAGTTTTTGCGAATATCTGCAAGTCCAGGTCAATGGTTTTGGTGTCATTTTGAAGATCTCGTAAAATGCGAACTTTGGGCGGAGGAATAGAAAATGTAAGATTCTAGGGGGCGAAAATACGGGGGTTAAAACGATTTTTTGGACACGGAAGCGTTCTGTGCTGTTACATCGCATACGTTTGTAAATAATAATAACAAATAAATCACACGAGTGTATGAAATACACGTTCCATAGAGTTATGTACACCATTTTTCCCATGACCCCTTAAGAAAGTAAAATATTTATAAAACAGAAACTTTATTTAATGATTTGTTATTTATGTCAAAATTTCAAATTTCCATTTGGAATGATAAATGTGTCATCTGCGGATGAGAAAAACAACAAAATAATAATAATAATAATAATACATACTGATAATGAATTTGTTAACACCAGTACAAATTTAAGACAATACAAACACCGCCCCCCCTATATTGTTTGTTGCATTGTGGGAACGTTTGTCATTGTTTTGATTTCGATAAAATGTTATCATTTCTTGCAAATTGTTACGTTGACTTATACTGAGTATACTTGAAACTTAGCCAAGTTCATTTTCAATGCCTTAACGAAGGTTGCTAAATTATTGTAACTTCTGTAAATTTTATTTATAGTACACAGCTATGAGCATAGCACACGGGTGGGCGCAGTTGTCAACGTCCGAGCCTACTTAGTTGTATTCGACGTGTCGCTTTCTTAGGGAGTCAAAATATCATCAATACTACTACAGGAAGCTACCTATTCCTTACATCAATTTTGAATTCTTTGTCCCCTGCGCATTTCAAAAAAACAAATTTTGTGGGAGCTATTTATTCGCTGTTATGACGCAGCCTTGCATTTTTTGTATTGCAGAAAATACAGGGTCGTAATTCTGATGTATTTGATGAACAATTAAAGTTCGATAGAAATGAATGCAAAGATTTCGAATATACATTTCACAAATATTTGCTGTACCTACGTATATACTTTCCACTTCATCACACAATCGAAAGTCAATTTCTTTCTTACACACGGAAAATTTGCATTGAATTTGCAAGTAGTATTTTCACATGTCATTCAAATTGCACACTAATTTCTTTGTTGTATAGGAATACTTTTTTTTCGTAGAATTTGTAATGATAATATTTCTTGTCACCACATCACCAAATTAGGAGCATTTTATATTGACGCATTCATGAATTACCTATATATTAAAGAAATATTTTTTCTAGGTTGCTTTGTCAGTTTTTATTGTCTAGCATGAAATATACCTGCTAAAGGCAAAGACAACCGGGAGTTTGGAATTTCTACATTACCAACGTTACAATGCATCTTTGTTTTTCAGTTTATGGCCAAGCATCCAAGGGCATTGGCTACAATACCTTACTCTAGAAACTTTAAAAGACTGGAAAATTACTACCGCATTACTACCTACTACTTATTTTTGTGTGATAAATCTCTAAATCGAGTTAGATATGCGGCTCCAGTTATGAGTGTTGACAATAGAAAACAAACAAACACCACAGAAAACGTTCACATCAGACTGCACGAAGCACGATTCTCCTGAACAATTTGAATTTCAAAACGCTCTCATAATAAGTATATCGATCCAGATTATCATATCGTATTTCTATGTCTCGAGGACTGAAAAATTGCAACAACCAAAACAATACTGTAATAATTTTTCATTTTCTTCCCACACTAAACTTTATACAGTGACAGAAACCATACGGTGTAACAATAAATTGACTTATGAAGTACAGCTTAGAAGAATATGTCCATTATGCAATACACAAACGAATAACATAGTTGAAAAAATAATATCCTTACACATTAACTTGCCTGTGTCTGAAAGGGTTCTTACACTTTAATAACCTATTTACTTGTGGTCGGGTAGGTTCGTGGGTTTTCATCTAAATAAATAAGATGTTATTTCTATCCTTTTATTGGTTCATTTTTATGGTACATTTATGTAATCATTCAATTAATCTGCTCTCCGGAACGTGGATACGATTAAGAATGTATTAAACCCATTATAGTCATTCTTCATCAAGATGATACAGCAAACGGAAATAAAGAAAAATCACAAGTTAGACCAAAAAAGTGAGAAAAGGTTACATTGCTTAGAGCAAATCCGTCATCCACTAGCATACTCCGTGGATGTTCCACTATCGCAATGGGTGCCCGCTGGTAGTGATTCAAATTTGAGTGGCACCATTGATCTGAACAAAATGGTTTTCTGTAAATTCATAAGGACCAAAACATTTCTAGAATAATGATGTACCCATATCTTTCCCATACAAGGTCAAATAGTAGAGATATACATGGCAAAAACCCCAAGTACTTTTTTTCGGTCATAACTCATACCGTTTGATAAATCAGATTTATCCACAGCATATTAATAAGCATCAAAATTGTCGAATTTAAACTAATCCTCTATCTTTTCAAAAAAGGTGATTCCAATGGTAACCCTCGAATTAGAACACAATCCGAGGTGAAATAGTCGAGTTACGTAGTAGGCCCCAAAATTTCTCGGTCTGACAATGGAAGAAACGTCGTAGACTCGCTTTTAAATGTTATTTTTCTATATAGTTTTCAAAATGTGCCCAAACTTCAACCTTCACCTCATCGTCGTCACTGAAATGGCGCCTGCGAAGATCCTTTTCCAAATTCACAAACACGTAATAGTCACAGAGGGCCATAACTTGACTATATGGAGAGTAATCGATTTGTTCGAAACCGCAGACAAGAATTGCGGCTTAAGCAATGGGCAAGCTGTGCGCTAGGTATAGTTAAATTTTAAATTTTTTTGCTCTCGCGCCAAAACCAATAGACTGTTTTAGAATGGCCTGATTTTGACAGGCCGCCATTTTCTGTTGGAGGGCAGAGCATGGATAAACAACGTTATTCACGTGAGTGTTACCAAAATTTGAACAGATTTGGTGCCAAACAAAGTGGTGATGTTTAGAGTTCATGTAATTTAACTCAAAATAACGAAACAACGTTTGCAATAGTGCAACCAGTCGTATCATTTTAAGAATTTTCATTCAATTCTCGGCGAAAAGCGACTAAGTTTAAGTTACGCCCCTTTCTTGGTGCCAAATGGTAACACAAACATCTGCTTTGTTATTCATCCTCTTCTTCCCTCCAATAAGCTTTAAAACAAACAAATGTGTGCCCTCCAGCTGTCAATAAATTGTGTGACGCCATTCTAAAATGATCAATTAAAAAGCGAGACATTTTATAGAGCATACGAGTATTTGTCATTTTCGGTTGTCAATTTCTAGTTTCAGTAGAAAATGTCACGAGCCATGGGATCTTGCTGGCACGCGCGAGTGAGTAGTCGTTAATTCTCAGCACCAGTGCTCGCGGTTTGGCTATGGATGGGTGACCCATTTCTGCGCTGTGGCTAGGGCTCGCCTTGGATCGCCTATCCAGCTTTACCTAATGAGGTTTTCCAGGTTTTCCTCATTCTCGCACTAAATGGTGGGTAGAGTACTAACAACTGTAGGTCGTTCCTGTGACGCACCTGCGGCCAATATGCCGCCTCCTCCGTCCCGCACAAGCTAGCACTAGCTTCTGGGGCTAACCTTAGGGTTAGTTTGGAGTGAGTAGAGATATTATTATTATTATTATATATAATAATAAATAATAATATATAATTTACAATATTTTTGAAAAATATATTGTGAACAAACTTTGAAAAATGAATTATTGAAGAAGTGGTTGTATATTTTTGGACAGGCAGAAATTTTTTAAGAAAACTATTTATTAATTTAGAAGAATTTCAGAGTAAACGAATTTTGGCAGAAGAAATTTTGGGAAAATGGGCGAAATTTATGAAAGCTCTGGAGTGAGACATTATCATAATTACCTACACTGCCGGACAAAAAAAACCGGACAATCTCAGAATTACTATTTTAGTGAATAAAAAACAACGGACGGTTTGAAATGATATTTAACTATATTCTTTTCATCTTAACAATAAATAAAAAACAAGAAACAAAATGATTCGTCAACAAAAACCTAACAAAAGTATTTTTTTAGAGATCAACTTGTTACTTAAGAACTTGAAAAGACAAACAAAAAAATATTAAAAGGAAAAGCACACTAGTAGAACCAAATTAATAATGGGTGTTACCACCACGAACTCTTATTACTTCCTTTAAACGTTGTGGCATGCCCTAAATGAGGCTATCAATAGATTCTTGAGGTATTTGTTCACATTCTTCTTGAAGCGCCATTTAATGTTTCTGGTGGGGGTTGGCGACGTCTAATCATTTTCCCAAGCTGATCCCACAGATGTTCAATGGGATTCAGGTCTGGACTATTGGCTGACCATGGGAGACATCCAATACCAACCTCTTCGCGGTACTCGGTAACAATTCTTACTGTGTGTGGATGCGCGTTGTCATCCATAAACACAAAACTGTCCGCTATAAATGGCACATATGGTGTGACATGGGGTTCCAGGCACTCAACAATGTATCGGTGTGCAGTCATTGTTCCATTCTAAATGAAAATCAATTCTGTGTGAGCCCTCAGAGATATTCCGGCTCACACCGTAATGCTACCACCATTGAAACTGATCCTGGGAGATATACAACATTGACTGTACCGCTCCCCTAGTCTTCGCCACACCTTTTCACGTCTATCTGGTGACCTGACACTAAATCTTGACTCGTCCGAGAAGAGCACGTTCCTCCATTGATGTTCGTCCCAATTTACGTATTGCCGCGCAAATGCAAGTCATGCTCTGCGATGTTCTACGGTCTACAGGGGACCCGTAGCTGGCTTTCTTGAAGTCAAAACATATTCGTTTAGCCTTTTCCGAACTGTTCTGGCTGAAACTGCCACTCCTCCAACTTCGGCTAACCGTCCAGCAAGAATAGGTGATGGCAACGCTCGATCGGGCAGCGCAGCAACATGGAGAAAACGGACATCTTGATGGTTCGCAGTCCGTGGACGACCAGATCCGACCTTCTTTACAAACCCATGAGTTTCACGAAATCGCAAGAGTACATTTTGCACTGTGTTACAGGGTATATTCAGGACTTGAGCAATATACCGCACTCTTCGGCCATCGTGGCTTAAAGCAACAATTTGTGAATAAATTTCGGGGTGCATTGTATGGAAAATATTAAAAGCTGACATTTACAAATGAAATTTCACCAAAAAACCAATAGAAAATAGAGAGCAGCCCAATAAGGTAAAAGATTTTGATGTTTCAATAGAGATGCATGAAGAGTCAAAATGCTGATTTGGCTGTTTAGGCTTACGAAAGGTGCAATATTCAGCTAAAACTTTCTTTTTCTCACTAGTAGGGCAATCGTTAATTATTTGCGTAAGTTAAGTAACATAAAAATATTGTAGGGCCTCAAAATAAAAATAAAAACATGTGTCCGGTTTTTTTGTCCGGCAGTGTACATTGCATAATAAATAAATAAATAAATAAATAAATAAATAAAACAGCAAGCAAAGGTTATGCAAACGTCATAAGTGACATCAAGACAGTTGGCGTGTACATTTAGACCACTAATAAAAATACTACTGATAAAATAAGTACGAATAACCTACCAATGTGCCACAAAAATTTTGATCCACTGCAATATCTGGATCTATGTCAGACCGGGAAATTTTGGCGCTTACCTTGTACTTACAACTAAGCCAAGCGCATCTTTTTTGTCTTTGGTCTAATAACTCCTACATCTACCATTTTCTCAACCGCTTACTAATAAGCACCAAATTCTGCACAAGTATGGAAATTAAACCTAAGTACCTTCTTTCTTCTCAAATAAACGAGATCCCAATGATGTTCCCCAAATTTGAACCACTATTACGTATACCTCCATACGATGCTGAATATTTATCTTTAGGTATATCTGCAGAATACGGTTAGACTCAAATATGTGAACTAATTTTTGTTAAATCAATAAACATTATTTTTGCCTATATTACTACAAACCTATTATAATTCTTTTCCAATATACCTAATCACTTTTTGCATTTCGTTTTTATTTGTAATAAATCCATTATTCAAATTTTACTAATTAGGCATAGGCATGTTACTAAAGTTTTTTCGATGTTTGCGAAACAATGCTAAATGGAAAAAATGAGGCATTCAGGAATATGAAATGGTTTTAAAACAATTAATAGCTCTGATTACCTTGATTTACGTATATGATACGTGCAAAATATAATAGATATTTTTTATTTGCCTTGAACTTTCATTTTTATTCAAATTATGTTTATGTTAAGTTCATTATCAATATTAATACATACTTTGCTGTTATATTAATTAATTCATCGGGGTGAAGTTACTCTTTTTATGGGTAGATCGTAACACGTGCTCAATTTTTGTAAGACCTGTAGAAAGAATAAGATTGAGAAACATCAAGAAGCAAATAAGTTCCATCCCTAAACTTGTCGTAAGACATTTGATTTAAGCCTAAAAAATATTCTAAATCTTTTTCAAGCAGCTTCAGATTAGTTTATTCAATCACAAAAAACACATAATCCGGCAGTGCCAGATAGGTATTTTAGAACCTTCCTACGTTATCTACTATCTACACTATTCTACTACATCTTATAAAACAAAGTCGCTTTCTCTGTCCCTATGTATGCTTAAATCTTTAAAACTACGCAACGGATTTTGATGCGGTTTTTTTTAATAGATAGAGTGATTGAAGAGGAAGGTTTATATGTATAATAACATTAAATAGTGATACTTTTATTTTTGAGGTTTCTAATGTGATGTCGTAAATAATTACATTTTTTCCGCTTACATTGCAAACGCAGGCTGAACCCTACGAGATTTATCAAAATAATAATAATAATAATAATAATAATAATAATGTCGTTTAAAACAAAGTCGCTTTCTCTGTTCCTATATCCCTATGTATGCACGCAGGCTGAACCCTACGAGATTTCGAGTGCGGGCCACGGGCAGTAATGAATAAATCAAAACTACTGGATCGATTTTAATCATTTTTTCAGTGAGTGACATAGGCTATATATTTTATACCCGTGCGAAGCCGGAGCGGGCCACTAGTAATTTATAAATGAAAGAACATAATTTACAACACATCGGAGTTTATTCATTAACTAATCATGCTTTCCTGACCCCAATAACAGTTTTTCATTTTTTTCCTAATTCGTATCCCTTTTTTACTATTTGAGGCAGAAATATACGCTGGGACATTACATGGATACATACATTTGCATATATACATACAGGTAAATTCGAGTATAAGGATGTTAATCCACTCGCTGAAAATATTTGAAATTCTTTCAAAGCCAATAGCCAACTGTTTCTGCTTAACAAAATGTAGCAAAAACCGTGCCTTTTTATCCAACTTCTACTGCAGAACATAAACACATAAACATATACACCTGTACAAGATAAAAACAAAAATGATACCTACTATCGAAAGTTGAACGACATAAAAAGCTGACCGTAAAAGTATAATCAAAGTGCGAACGCGGAAGTAACAACTTGTTGAATTCACTTCTAATTGCAGAAACATATTTCCTTATTTTATACGTCTGCTGCTACAGAAACTTGAAGCATTGAATGCTGATCTAAGTAGGTACCTACTTAATTTGTTATATCTATTGTTACAAGGAACAGCAGGGGGTGTTTTCATTCTCTTTTTGATTACCTGAAACACTAATTAGGATCGGCTTATCAAGATGTAAACTTTTATTACTTTAACTAATGAATTGCTTGTCAATAATGTTTGAAGCAATATACCTACCTAATCTTTCTTAATAATTCTTATTTGTGCCTAATTTATTAATTTAAGCAAATTGACCTACCGCTATAAATTCTTTGTTAGTTTATCCCACACGCCAAAACAGTGACCCAGTAAATAAACTCGACACGTGTTTCGCTGATAACGTTAGCATTTTCTCAAGTATGAAGATCAAGTAATGCTCAACTTACCCAATTTATGTGAATACCTAGGGTCAATAAACCTTGGAATTCTTATAACCTGGATATATACCTACGAAAGTTCTTATTGATTGTCCTTGTGGCAGCTCTACGCCACTGGAACACTGCTGACCTGAACCCAGTTTAGCTATCTGGAACGCTTTGGTCAAGAAGCCACCGCAGCGAAATTCCTTTCATGTGTATATTTGTAAATACTATATGTGTAACCTTCGACGCTTTTTTTTTAATTGTACATACTACTTAAAGTATTCAAGAAAATGAGCTTTAGGCTCAATGAAGTAAGTTGTATCATTAAGAAACTAATGAACTACTACAATATTGTAATGGAATTTGTAATCAATGTCTCAAATAAAGACGTTTTGCCAAAGACGATTATTCACACGATACCCAGTGATCACGTGGGCGATGGTCTTTACATGTTTATTCCAAAACATAATATTTTGCTTGCGACTATATGTGTTTGATTATTTTTTCTTTGTTTCAGATAACTCTCGTAAGTTTCCTCTTTGCTTCAGCATCATGCCAGTTTTTTCGACAAACACCATACAGCAACTTCCGAATCCAAGAACTTCAGAGCTTTATACAACCAGGAAGCAACCAGATCGAATATCCACTAAATTATCAATCTTCCAAATCCACAGACCAGTTTTACCACTCACCGGAATTTCTAAATTTCCCTTTGAATAATTTTTCTTCGGCTTATTCTGGAATAAACATACCGACTGCTGAAAGTTTGTTCACACCTGCAACGTATCCAAACCTAGATGTAGTGAGCCCAGGACAACTGAATAGTTATTATAAGGAACTGGAAGAAATAGAGAAAGAAGCGCTTAGCCCAACTTCTCAAATTCCAACTATTACTTACGTTAACGTCAATTTTGGAAGTACAAATTATGCGTATTCTGCTTGATACTTTATTGTAGGTACCTTGTAATGATACAGTATTATTTCTGCATCTAATTTTTGCCATAACCGTGTACCTATTAGTAAATAGATAACTAATTTATAAATAAACAATTTTTCAGTATATAGAGTTTATGAATCACTGCAGTGAGTAGATAATTTATAATTTATTACATGTATAGTTTTGAAAACTGGCATTTACGTTTATTTCTTTTACAAATTTCTCGAATTTCCAACTAACCATCTGAGATATTAATAATAGAAAATGCACAATTATGACCATAAAAAGTTAAATTTATCAACACTTTAAACCAGGCTAACTATCATTGCCAAATAAGAGAACGTGCAGATGTCTGTTCAGTATGAAATATTGTATTTATTGAATAACCTGTGGGCATATAGTAATGATTTTAAAAATAATTTAGTGCAAGGTAAGAGTAAAGAAATTACTCTTGTAAAAGTAACTGAATGATCAGATAATTTAATAACAGTCATTCAAACATTTTATTTTACACCAGAGATTTTTTTTATTTAGTGCATCAGTATGGGTGTTGAAACGCTCGTGGAAACGTGTCCCACGGGTCCGCGGCAGCTGCTGTGTGGGTACCTATGTTCTATGTATGAAGAATTAAACAGTTGTTATAAGGGAATGCCACATGGATGCTCCTTCGCTCCACTAGTTTTCAGTTCATATTTTGAATAAGAGACCAAATAGCACCAAACTATTAATATGCCCTGACTCGTACATCATCCCACTTAAGGGTGGCAGCCCATATTTTATTATTTGTTTTTTGATTTCCACGCCGAATTATAAATTATAAGGAAGTATCGAAGCTTTCCACAGCTAAAACGGAAATCTTTATTTAACTGATATTTTGGGGATCTCTAGATAGGTACCATACGACTGAATCGGTGCTTGTGCTTAAAAGCTTCATTTTACTGCACATGAGGTGTTCAAAATAATCAACTTATTTAATTTAGTTTCATTCACGTATAACTTGCGATTTTTAAATGAAACACCACTTGTTGTTTTCTAGAATGGTATTCTTTAGGATATTTACCAAAGCTTTTCCAAAAGCTGACCGCACACGATCAATATTATTGTCAATAATATTGACAATTTCGTGATTTGACCAATAATACTGTGTAGTGTAACTTACCCAGGCCTGTTTTAAAAAATTGACGAAAAAAGGGAAGGCGTGATCGTCTTTGTCTTATTTAAATTTTAGCATTTAACTGATTAATTGATTAATTGCCCCTACGTTGTGTTTTACACAAAATAAGAATTATCTTTGTATACTGGTTACTCACGTATCTAGGGAGTGTTGACAGACAATAAAACAAACCTGTATTCACCTACCGTATAATTAATAAATATATGAAATTTGGCAAATATGGACAATATATATCAACAAATGAGTTTAAAAGTGCCGTACTCCGACTAGGACTAACGAAGGGAAAGAGCGACGGCAGGCAAACCCTCGATTTCAGCCCTTACAGCCAAGATCATAAAGAGTACAGACGTACCACGTCTGATTCAAATAAAGCAGATTACAAACTGTGCAATTATATTTCGTGCAACGCCAAATAAATCCATCACACATACAAAACTGAAGAAATTTGTGTTAGTTAGCCGATTTTCACCAGAAGGTACCCAAGGTCCCATACGGGAGCGACTGGGCTACAGCTGAAGGGTGTTGAACAACACTGAAGTGCTGATTCTGGGTTCCGATGGGTGTTGTTCAACGCGCGGGAGAAAATATTAGTAAATACTCCAAGGCTCTTACAATCGTGGGGAATTCATCATACCTGGGGTAGCAAAGCAGAAATATAATTATACAGGTAGAGTGAAATGATTACACAAATAACTCAAAATCATCTTGGCTGGGTTAAACATAGGTAATTTAAATGCAAAACAAATTAGATATCAAAATTGAGAGAGAAACACACAGAAACGATAAAATAATTAAAAATGCAAAATGTTTAGCAATACGAAATCATTCAAAATTGATACAATATCATGTAAAACAATATAGATAAATAATAGTTAATAATAAAACTTACATTGTTTACACACAAATTCACAAACACTGGTGACCACGCTTAGAGTTAAAAGTCGAATGCCTCTAAAACAAAGAATCCACATCTGTTTTTAAGACACATGTGTGTTCACCCACCTTATCGGGTGGACCTGCCGATTTTAAGCAACAATGTACTACCCGTACAAATAAAATTGGGGTCCGGATTCCTTCAATACCGTGTTTTGATTGGTCAAATAACGATATTGTCCATATTATTGTCAATAATATTGGTCGTGTGCGGTCAGCTTACTTGACCAATCAAAACACGGTATTATTGGTCAAATCACGATATTGTCAATATTATTGTCAATAATATTGATCGTGTGCGGTCAGCTTTAAAGGATTACCTATACCTAAGTCCGATATTTTCGTACTTATTGCAGCTTGGAAGTAATATTGTTTAATGTCACCTATTTGACAGCTCATAGATAGTGTCTTAGTTTAGTCGATCCATATTCTCGGCATTGCTGAATTGGCTTAACTTCGTTGGGTCTTCCAGCCGATAAATACAATTCTGCCATTCAGTAGGATTACCAGAACACGTAGGTAAATCTTTTGAAGCGTCATTCTGGCAAACATTGACTTGTTCGGTGCCGGAGCATGTGCTTGTAATGCTTGGGCAAAAGCTTCAACCAATCTATCTTCATTTGAAACTGCGGCTCTTGAGGGTGGACTTTTTCTTATTTGGATGATGTCGATTCTAGCCACTGCCGGACAGCGTTATTACTACCCTTAGAGGAGGGAAGAAGAGGAGAAATAACAAAGCAGTTGTTTGTGTTACCATTCGGCATCAAAAAAGAAGCGTATAACCTAAACTTCTTACTCTCTTTACGCCGAGAATTGAACGAAAATTCTTAAAATGATGTGACTAATTGCACTGTTTTAAACGCTGCTTTCGTTATTTTTAGTTTAATTACATGAATTCTAAACAGTAACCTGGTTTCATCACTTTGTTTGGCACCAAACACGCTCAAATTTTGGTAACACTCACGTGCACGGCAAAGGTCGGGCGTTATGTATCCATACTTTTACCTCATCTAAGTTACTACCGGCACCGACACCGGCATTGGGACGTTCAACTTCTAACTCAGCCAAACTTCGTTCTTCTTCTTCTTCTTCAATCTTAGCCTTCTCCAGCTCCATTTTCTTGCACAGAAGGTTCTTCTAAATTTCAGCCAGTTGTTTTGCCATTTCATATTCAACTTCTAGCTTCTTTCTTGCTGTTGAAGCAACAGGACAACTTTGATAACACAGACTTCACTCTTGATACTGACGGCTTCTGAATTATCTTCTAACTCTTCTGTCTTGTACCGTTATGTGTTCTTTACTTCGCTCTTCAACAGGAAATTCAATCTTCTTTTCGTCTGCCATTTTCTTGATACGTTTTCTTCTTCTCAATGGCATAAGTCTTCCGATCCGACTTTATTCTAAATGAACGTATGAACAATACCTATTTACAAATTAAAATTGAATTATGACGACTACCCAGACTTAATCCGGTGTTGGTTTCTTTGAAAAACCGGATCTCAGTGTTCAAATTTCAAGGCATAATTGAAAGCCACTTAATGAATTTCTTCCAACATCCGCAAGCATTTTAATAGCAGTACTTGAAAAGCAGCACGAATTTGTTGCCGTAGGGGGTGTAGCATATACTAAGCTTTTGACGTAACCCCACAGAAAAAAGCCATGATCGTCAGATCTGGTGACCTAGGTGGCCAGACTATTGTATTCAAACACTTATTTTCATATTAATTATTTGTAATATATTATTGCTATTCAATATTTTAGTTAAGTTCTGCTGTGTTGATTTCTCTGATAAATCTTTTGACGAAAATCTTGTTTTTTATAAAAATAGTAAATTAAGTTTTCAAGCACAAGCTCCGATTCAAACATATGTTATCTAGTGAACTAGTGACTTCCAAAATATCAGTTCGATAAAGGTTCCTACTGTTCCACATAACAAAGCCATCTTGCCCTGCAAGTCAGTTTCTTGTCTTCTTCTTGTTCTTGCATACTTCTTGAAATCTCATTTCTTGTCTTGCTACAAAAGACTTGCAATTTCTTGCAATGGTAGTAAACTAAGAACAACCTCCGCCAACCGCGGTTATTTAAATCCCAAATAGGTTTTGCCAATGCACTTTCACTTGCCAGTTATTCCCTTGCTTTCATTAGTAATCGCGGATTTTCTTTTAAAAACATACCTTTCATAACGGGAAACCGGACAGAACACATCAAATGAAAAATTATGTGAATTACAAAAAACTTCAAAAGAAAAATGAAAAAGGTTTACGAGAAAGTGGGAATGGCCTATTTGGCAAGATCTAGTAGGGATGCGTTTATTGATATCCCAACTAAGTTTTACCATGTAGGCCACTTCCACTTTCACGCCCTTTAATAGACTGTTAAACTTCACGTAATGCAAGCAACAGGGTTGGTGCAGCGGTGAAGGGCGCGATCACTTTCAAGACGCGCGGGGGTTTTTTGTTCGAATCCAAGCGGATCCTTTTTCTTCTAAAGCTTGTTGTGATTTACAGAATTTTGGATTTCATTTGTTATGTCTGGTGGGCGGTCAAGAAAGGTATTTTTTTAAAGAAAATCCGCGATTACTAATGAAGACAAGGGAATAATAGCACGCTAAAACTTTGCATTGGCAAAACCAAGTTAGGATATAAATAAACGCAAGGAATATAGATAAACTCCCAACAACCTCCACCATCCTCCATTAGCATTACCTCACCTCCCATCTATCAACAGAAATCCGAAGTGATAATATCGAAGTAGGTAAAATAGGAAACGGAAAGCGGATCATAAAAACAATGACACGTTTTGGAATGGTCATTCGATTCCTGAAAGTATTCGATTCGTGATTCGAATCGGCCCATCACTAGGTAGGATGAGATTACGGATAACAAGGTAACCATAGATGGGATACCTGAATATAGCGGTTGCAGCGTCATCTAGTCGAAAGTAGTGAAGTAAAAGTTCAATACCACTCTCAATTGGTAAAGTCAATATCCTACATTCGATCATGACCGGACTCTTCACGGAAGTGATCAGTCATCTTTCTCGAACATACGAACTTGAATGATACTTTCGAGTTCAGTGAAAAGAATATTGTGTAAATTTGAGAATTCACTTCGCTACGTCGCAGCGGGCTACATAAATTTTATTGTGTTCTTTTATTTGGAAATATTTATTTGTTCTTCTGTTGATTTACGTCGTCTCTGTGAGTTTTTAAGGAGGCCATCTTTGCAATCTACTATCAAAGCGCCTTTGCTCGCGGATCCATTGTCTGGTGTAAAACCAGTATTTATTACACATATATAACGTCAAATGGCTTTAAAGCGAATTAATAAGGTATGTTTAAGTTTATAGTGGCAGTGTTCTGCTTGAAAAATGTCAGTTTGTGTTGTGAAATTGTGTCTTGTGTCAGTTAAACGCCCTTAACGATTTTATCCAGTGAAAAGAGAATAGAACTGGTAGTCGTTCTGTTGCTTTTTCTCCTGGTTTTATTAACGGGAAATCGCGTTGACACGTTTTTGCCGATTGGAGAGGATTATGATGCACAAAAGTTTCCTTGTGGGATGTAGGAGATAACAAAGTTTACCTTGTGAAGTAGAACAGTCGGAATTAAAAAATGCCGGATATAACGTAATCTAAAACTGGATCCGGTTGATAATTTTGACTGTCATGATTTTATGGATTTTTTTAGCAGATGCTTCAATGACATTATTTTTATTCACTTAAAAAATCATCATTCTTGGTTTGATGTTGCATGACTTAGTATAACCTATCCATATTAGGCCCCTGACTTTCAGGTGTCTATTATTAACCTGACGTCTATTTCAGGGAATTCTCACACGTTTTATTATTTTTAAGGAATTACAAGACCTCGGCAGAGACCCTCCCGCACAATGTTCAGCAGGACCTGTTGGAGATGACTGTAAGTAACTTAAAAGTGTCATAACAAATGTGAGAACCATGTGCTTTTCTGTTGCAGTATTTCACTGGCAAGCCACAATCATGGGACCCGTAAGTGTCTGTTTATTATTATTGATTCAGTTTTGTTGTAGTTTGATGCAAATTTTTCTTATGCTAATTTTTGATGTTTGATATTCAAGGTATATTCGGAAAAAAATTAAATTACATGTTTGTTTCATTTTCAGCCCGATAGTCCATACCAAGGTGGTGTATTCTTCTTAACTATTCACTTTCCAACAGATTATCCGTTTAAACCACCAAAAGTGGCGTTTACAACAAGAATCTATCATCCGAACATTAACAGTAATGGTAGTATTTGCCTTGACATATTACGTTCTCAATGGTCACCAGCACTTACGATTTCAAAGGGTAAGAATATTTATTTTTTTCTGTAATTACTATTTACATTAAGCTATTGTAATGAGGTCGCATGGCACAAAATAACAGCTTACCTTGAATTGAAAGTGTTCTTAAAATCTATGGGGGCGTGAACAATTTTTAGAAGCAAGTCAACTGATGATATACATTTTTTTACTAATTACGTGATATTGATTATGCAATTTAATGAATTATTTACAGATACTTTTGTTTGCAATATGAAATTCTTTCGATAATAGAAATTTTAGTGTATAGTGAAAATGGTGGTGTTGAAGTCGTTGACCTATTTTGTTTGCAATGTATGTTGTGAAAACCATATTGTTTTGAAACTTTATTTTATTTGATTGGAAATTTATTTCTTTCTTTAGAAAACTGTTTCTGAAGCATAAGTTCTTTTTACTTTCTTTGATTGAAAGTACCGTTTTCTTTTTGGATTATTCCAAGTAAGCTGCTGTAGCAACATTTCCAAATAAAATATGTAACTGCTTATTAGCTGCAAAAATAGTCGGTGTTAATTTAATTAGCTGCTGCTGTTTATTGTATAAATTTATAAGTCGAGGTGTATGGAAATGGAAATGGAAAGAAAATTTCTATTCAATAATTCAAAATAATTCATATCAACTTCAGTAGGTACCTTAGTAAGACAATAGAGTGCACGTGTTTACACTCGAAAATTAATTATCAAAACAGGTTTTGGTAAGTATTTTCAAATTATTTGTTTTTAATGCAGGTACTTTCTTTGTGTCAAACATGATGTGGGATGATAGAGAAATGTCTTTTATGTAGGTACTTTTATAAAGTAATTCGTGATTCATGTTTCATAAATTTTTAAAGCTCTCTTTAAAGTGAAAGTCGTAAATATTGAAACCTTAAATTTGTTGCAATGTGTTGTAAAGATTAAAATAAAAAGCATAAATTTGGTTTTAGAATTGAATTAATATTAATAGTTTCCTTTTCAATTAGAATATGTATTAATAATTCATAAATTTCTATGGTGTTGACTGAACATCAAATTTTAGTTTCTGTTAAAATTGTTATTTGAGGTTTGATTTTATATTTGGATTTTCTACTTCTGCTTACTTCTGTTTGAGACATTGTTAGGTTCAAATGTAATTAATAAGTAATAACTGTTTCTGGTGACCTCTTATACAATGAACCTTGGGAAATATCAAACAAACAAAATCTAGGACCTTTGTTGTTTACAATAGAGCATATTTTAAAAGTTAGGTGTCAACCACTGATCTTAATCTACCTAAAAGTACCCTCCCTAATCTGACTAAATGAATATCAAAAAGACCCAAAGAAACTCTTGAAGGGATTATGTACCTCTAGAGTTAGTTTAGAACCATAAACACATTTACTTTTGAATAATATCAAAGGGTTGAGCTGCAATAAAATCTGAAAGTGATAAAAGTGAGTTAAACAAGGGCCCTAATCCCTAAACCATATTGAAATAAATGGTGTAGGTCTAAAGATTTTACACTCAAGTCCCAAAGCTCATGAAAGTGGGATTCTAATGTTGTTGGTAGAGAAACACTTCGGAACCATCATATCTTCGAATCCCCATTATTTATATTTCATTTACTTAATGCTGAATCTTAACAGAATTAGCAGAACATGCTGGGTCTGCTGACTAAACAGGACTACGCTACAAACATTTCAGTCTTGTCCAAAGCTAAGAAAATATAAATTGCAAATTAAGAGGAGGTTATACTACTCGGTTTTAGGTGAAAAACAGCACTTCTAAATGTGAAGAATGTACACATCTACAAAATATTATTTGTAGCCTAAGCAGATTAGAGTACACACTTATTAGTTTATTCATGATATGCACTTAAGACCAGTGTTTGATGTCCATTGATATAGCGGTTATTTATTTTAACAGTTTTCAGTTACATTTCTTTATTTATACTTGGTAACAAAAAAATTTGGCCTGAAGAAACTTGAAAGAGGTAGAATGAAAATTGAAGAAGTGTTTCACAGTATGAGCGCAAAAGCAGAAAATATGAAGATCAGGCTCGGCAGCACTCTCCCTTAACTTATTACATGAAAGTTGTCTCGATGTGTATACTCTGTTGCCAATTTGGGAAGAGCTAATGGCGTACATAGCGTGCCCACTCAAAACTCATAATTTCAGTAAAATTCGGTTTTTTTATGTTCTGGACGGCTTCCAGAGAAAGTTTTTAAATTCTAAAAATTATATTTAGTTGTTCAGATTGTCGCCACTCTATATTCCTACACCACAATGGAATCAGATGTTGGGAACGATTTCTAAATTTTACGGAAATTTTGAACATATCCTGCTTTTCAAAAACATCCTTCATGAATATACGATAAGGGTAGGTTCATCATGTACCCTTTATATTCCCACCTTTACTTTCGCCATGAAATTTTCCCCCAGGTTTGTAAGGTACTGTTAAACATAATATAATGTGTTTTTAACCCTTCGGCTACAGATGTTGTTTTTCCATAAGCGTTCGCTTCGCTCTACGGAGTATTTTTACGGTTTCCGTGTAAATACGTCCTTCAAAGTAAAACCATAACGCTTACGCGTCCATGAGATTTTCGTATCCCCGAACTTCTATGGAGTTTCGTATAAGTGCACTTATCATAATGATATGCAGTATAAAGAAAACATACAAGATTGTTTGCAGTAATAAAGACAAGAGCTCAAAAACTTGGGAGAACATTTGAAAATTTATTTTATAAGAAGTAACTGAAATAAGAGCTGCAACAAGTGGTTCTACCCCTACTAAATCATGTGAATTTAAGAAACCAAAAATACTTAAAATAAATTACCGTAAAAATCTGACATACATATGTTCATTTTTTGTAAATATGGACAGAAAAATATTTAACCGCGCATGTACAGTTTACCTAGCGAAAGAGTTAAGAGATTGTTATAAATCATGTGAGTGATTGCACAACAAAATAACTGCGAAGCACAAACACATGGTTCAAGCGTATTAGTTGCTTTGCCTCTGAGGGATCAGCAGACACTTATCAAATTTTTGGAAATACACGAAGCCGAACGATAATACAAGCCAGAATGTAGCGCGTGGAGCACTGCTGTGACGTCACAGCTGTGGACGGATCGCTTAGTCGGGGAGCAAAGTGCTCTAATTCGACAACCTCGTACAACTCGAACACGCACAAAAAAATGAAGCTGATTCTTATGTAAAATGACCTGCCATATTCGAATTTTGAGGTCGCGAAAATATCGAAAATGGGGAAAACCCGCAAATTTTGAAAATGATCATATTGAATAGTTTACTACCCAAAACAAATTCCGCAACTTTCGATTTTTACATTTGAGTCTTGTTTTCGTCATAATTAAATACAAAACATGCGTCACGCTCGAGACACAATATTTGAATGACGCTGGTGACGTACTTGACCACTGGGCCCGACAGATTAGGTAGGGATTTTCACATGCGCAAACCGATCCGTTTGCACCCTGAGCGCTCGTTTATTTCTCGACTCCTCCCACTTTTTTCAGGGAGACGCGTAAACACCGCGGCGCAACGGATAGGTCTCCTACGCCACAGAAAGCGCACGTTTTAGCCATCCCGGTCATGCTGCTTTCTAAGTTGCAAATTTTTCGTTCAGCACGGCACATAATCAAAATTTTTATGTGGTACGCGATACATATTCTATTTATGCTTGATATTACAGTACTAAAAGTTATAAATTCGATTAAGCGGGTCTTCCCCATTGCGAAAATGCAGAAAAATCGAATTTTCCTAAACTTTCCTAAATCAATTTTCGACCATTTTTAATACTTTTCTTGTTGTATTTCAGCAACGAAAAGAGTAAGAGATCTGTTTTTTTCATGGAATATACATTGAAGTGTGCTGATCATCACAGTGTACTCACGTTGCCTCTAAAACTTTCCAATGTTATGAAAAAAAAAAATGTTTTCTTGCTAGACCACAAATTTGTGTAATGTATTTTTCACGTACTGGATAAGTAATCTTATTTTTCGGAATTAGCATATGCATATGCGAGACCAAATACGAACAAAGGTTCGAAATTATTTTTGGTGTAGAAACGAAACATTAATGTTGTTTCTGAAAAAAGTTACAGCGGGTTAATAATCACATATAAATTGTGCGCTCTAGCTGCACTGAGCCGTGTAGGCGTACAAACAAATTGTATTTCCCCTCACATAACCATATAACCATTATACATTGCACATTAGATTTCATGCAATACTTTATTAAATAATTATTCATATGTTACCTACCTCCAATGAAATGTTAGTTACAACATTTCATCCAGGACTAACACGGTAAAGAACTCTCCTTTGTACCGAATGTTGTCATTGTACAATAGCATATGCACAGATGATGAGATTGATATTTTTAACATGAGTAGAGGTCAATTCACCGAGCTTACTGAAAAAATTCTGAAGGGAAGGGGGGTGTACCTGTTGAACAATAAAGTCTATTACTATTACTATTACTAAAAGAAAAAATTAAAAAATTGCGTAGTAAGTAGTTCTCCCATTTATCTTCTTCCATCAATAAACATTTTGTTAGCGGGTGTATTTTATTTTGTTAGGACTTGTTTCCGAGAATGTTTTCTACTATATTTTTTAGTTTTGTTCTTCATGCGGAATGCGGCTCATTTAATATTATTAAATACATATTGAGTTTAAGTTCTGTAGGTTTTTAATGTTAAAAGTTTGTTCAAAATAGGAAAATATGGTATTATACCGTTCAGGTATATTTAATTAGATATTCTCTTAATAAAAATTTCAAAAGTCCAGTTGTTGTTATTGAATATTTTGATAAACTAGCATTATTTCCACGCCACGAACACCGACCGTCCGTACCGAGTGGGCCACGATTACTACGTCACGGCCGCTGCATTCAGGCTTGATTTATCGTTAGGCTTCGATATACAGCAGCATCATAATTCCGAACAATCCCAAGCAGAACGAACTCATTGAGACAACTTCCATATGATAGTTTTGGTGCTCTCCCACTAAGCCAAACAGATTTCTGAGAATACCTTTGAATTACGGGAACGTTCAAATATGCATATCGATTTGAATTACGTATACCGAAAAACAGAATACATAATAACGGACGTCAATACAGAAGCATCTATTTGTTTTGTTTGTTCTTCCACCGTGTCTATAAAAATGAAAGTCGGTCGTTCTTCAAAATATGTGTTCATTGTGAACATATTCCTCCCATCATTTTACATTTTTCTTATTAAACAGTGAAATGTATTCCTTGTCTGCACCTAGGATGGCTTTTTGATTTTTTTTCTTCGTTACTACCACCCCTTACCATCATAACTAGTCATTTGCATGCTCTTATATCAAGTTCTCCGCACTGCAAAAAATGTGTGAACGATGCATCTGCCACTACATTCAATATTCAACTATCTTACTTCATTACTTCATTTGAAATAGAATGAGGTAACCTGAACTGCACTTTAGTATGAAAAGCCATGTTTTTTCAGGAACCATTTATTACTCGAAAATAGACTCCAAAAAATGTATTGTAGCATTTCTGAAAACTAATTTTAATATCATTCAAGGAACATCAGGCTCAAGAATATTTCTAAAGAAGAAGCTGCTAGATCCAATTTCTCTGAAATTTCTCCTAATTATTTTATATGCTTCGTCATTTTTTCCTACTTTGAACTTCTACTTCTTTGCATTCTTACATTTGCTTTCTTACATTTTCGAATATTTTTCCACTTGACCGCCTTATATTTTTGTTTCCCTCCTTCATGTAGCCTATTTTTATATTTTCACCTCTTGTCTATTAGAGACAATCCTTTGTTATCCAGGGTTTTCTACTTTCATTCTTTTGGGACCCAATATATCTCCAGCTGCAGAATCTAAACTATGTATTTTTAATGCAATTCCTTTCTGCCTCTACATCCCTAACAGTATTTTCATCTGCGTTCTTTAGTACTTTGTTCGTTTTTTTCTCGAACTCATCACGTGAATCAGTCTTAGTTTCTAGAGGTCAAGATGTCTCCTACCGTTTCGTTTTTTCAAAATCTTATATTTAAGATTAGCCTTCATATCCACCTTCTTGTAATCACCATATGTATAAATCTGCCCCTGGATAGCTTCTGCAGTCCCTAACTTGATTTCTAAATCTTTGCCTAACAAGAATGTAATCTCTTTGATATCTCCCTAGGTCCCCTGAAATTTTCCATGTATAGCATCTCTTAATGTGATGTTGAAGTATAGTGACCGTGACTGTTAGGTTATGTTTATTGCAAAAATCTATCAGTCTAACTCGTCTCTCCTTCCTATTACCTAATCCGAAGGAACTGATTCTTTCCCTGTACTTTCAAGCCTACAACTGCATTAAAATCTACAATTATTTAATGTTCATGCCCTTTCACGAAATCTAGCACATATTCGATATCGTTATAAACTGCCTTAACACCCTCATCACTGTAATTAGATGGGCATATATACCTGTATTATTACCGTCTTTACAGGTTTCTCTAGTGTATTCAACTCGATAATATATAGCACAATCCTGACTCAAAAATTTGTGTTATAACTTTTCAGGGAAATGTCGAATATGCCTATTTCTTAAAAACAACACATTGATTCCAATAGTCAAGAGCGTTAAAAGTTTCTATGAACAATTCACGTTCATGAGTTTCCTTACTTTTAAATGGCAAATTATGCAGTGTAATGAAACCGTATAATTTATTTAAAGAAATTTCCAATGTGCTAGATAGGACTTTACATTAAATTTCTGGGAAAATAGGAAACGAAGTATGTATATTCCAAGATAAATTGGTTCAAAAAGGAAAAGATGTGCAATAAATGATCCATGGGGAAAAACCATATTGGAATAACCAGTGCAGCAAATAGCTATGTGTCAGAAATATTATCTTTTAAACGTGCCTGCACTTATACAGTGTGATCATTTAAAAACGAGCCACCTCAAATATCTTAGAAATGTGTAGAAATATGTCAAATAGCCGAGATACGTAAATTTAGGAATCGTGGGGGACACATTTTGATGTATAGTTAACGTTGGTTAAACCAACCTCCAGCCACCCTCGCTTTAAAATCTCAAATGGCACCATATTACTTGTGACACCTCATTTTAAAGGAAATCGGATGAGGAATACAGAAGTGATGTTTATTTTTTAATTATTTCTTATCTCAGCTTGCTAGATTTTTCTTTTGGGGATTTGAAATCAGCAGTGTGTCAAACCCACCCAGAAAATTTAATTGATTTGAGACGCACAATATCCGAAACATGCCAAAATATTCCCGCCGAAACATTCCTGAATGTAAGAAGACAATTCGAGAATATAGGGTTTATTATTGTCTTGCAAATAACGGGGCCCATTTTGAGCATCTAAGATAGTTTTTCCTTAAATTATTCTAAAAGTTATAATATTTTCCTGTTTTAAATTCCAAATCTTTGTATGAAATGTTTATTATCTGATATCTACAAGGTTTAAAACTCTGATTTTGTATCAAATTTAACTCGTTATCAAAAAGCGGTTTTCTTATTCACTGAATGGTTGAAATTACCTTATTTTAGGTTTTAAAGCTTAAAATAAGTAATAATTAAAAAATAAATATATCCTCATTCGATTTCCTTTAAAATGAGATGTCACAAGTGATATGAGATATTTGAGGTGGCTCATTTTTAAATGATCGCACCGTATAAATGTTACCAGTTCAGCGGAAATCCTAGAATTTATGTTAATTTAGTCTTTTACGCTGCAAATAAACAGTATTCCTTTAAGTATTCTCGTGCATGACTTAATCAAGAAATTTACTCGTTTGCTGTACTGAGTCATGCAATCAAATATAAAATTTTAACTGATCTATAACGACTTATCTGATAGAAATCTGGTGCAATATTCTCGAGAATTTATAAATTGGTGATTTTTTCCTCCCAAAATTCCCGGATATTCGAAAATTTACGAATCACTGGTCTTAACACGTTAGCTGCCACATGTCTGCCTTCAACGCAGATCTTATGGCCTTGCTAGGCAGCCCCTTCATATGTAACAATTTATTCACTACCTCTTTGAAACTTTTGTGCCGATTTTGACTTCTCAAGTTAATTTTTTTAATTTGAAAATAAAAGGAATTAGTTAATACTTTTAACATTGAAAATGTTATTAGTATCCTAGTATAGGGTATGATATTCACGGAAAAGATTGTGTTGCATTTATCACATACGTCACGCACCCGAGCAGTAGCGGTTAAAGTCGAGCGCCTGGCGGCCGCTAGACCACTCAGTCTGAGTAAGCCTCATTCATAGTTGGACCGTCTAGTGTCGCATATATGAGAGAATGCCACAACAGAAATGTGGTTATTATAAATCGACCCAGGTGTTTTATGAATTATTATTTAACACGATATCGCGTATGCGGAAATATTCCAAACGCACAAGAGTTACAGTCTGCTTCGTCATTTTCAATGTCTCCCACATTTGCATCTTTGCGAAGACTGATTTTTTTTCTAATATCAATATATCATTTATTTAGCCCGTCATAGACAGAATACACAATACAGAATACATAGATAGAACACATAACATATCAAACAAAATAAATCACAAAACAAAACAAAAAAATAAATAAAATATATCAAAACCTCACATGAGGAAACCGGGGAACAACACTCTCAACCCCCGAGAAAATCATCTACACTATAGTACAACTTATCAAGCAATAATCTTTTTAAAGAAGCCTTGAACAGTAAAAAAGTTGAAATGGAAGAAATTGATGCAGGTAGCTTATTAAATATTTGAATGGACATATACCGGGTGTCAACGAGAGCATGTAACATCCCGCCATTTGTTTACTTTTTGAAATATACTTTGGCAATCCACTGTAAGTATTATACTCCTAAAACCCCATATTTTTATCATATTTGACATATCTAATTACTTCAGGTTAAACCGGAAGTGACATCAACTTTATTATGTTAAATAGCAATATATCATTTTTTTAAGATAGTTCGATAGGCCTTTTTATTCTCTTGACAACCATGTATCATACATACCCAAAAACTTTATATTTTTGACGTCAGAGGGCGTTAAATGAAAAAGTCACGTTGGCTGTGAATTTGACGATATGAGCCTAATTTTAACTTTTTTAATGAATTAAACTATTAATTCTAACAGACTGTTTTAATGTCCATGGAAATTTTTTCGAATTTGAAGCAGTACATCCGTTATTTTTTTTAAAATATGGTTAACATAGTTGTTTTAAGTGTTTTGAAAAATGGAATTTAAATCAGTAATTGATAATTGAATTGCACTTTTTATGCACAAATTGTGAGGACAATAAACTGAAGTTCGAAAAACAAGAAAAATATTAACACCTTGCTATTTAGAATTTCAGGAAAAACTCTGTTTCAAAAACTATTTTAAATTTTTAAATTTTAAATATTCATTTTTGAAACCGAGTTTTTTCTGAAATTCTAAATAGCAAGGTGCTAACATTTTTCTTGTTTTTCGAACTTCAGTTTATTGTCCTCACAATTTGTGCATAAAAAGTGCAATTCAATTATCAATTACTAATTTAAATTCCATTTTTCAAAACACTTAAAACGACTATGTTAACTTTATTTTTAAAAAAATAACGGATGTACTGCTTCAAATTCGAAAAATTTTCCATGGACATTAAAACAGTCTGTTAGAATTAATAGTTTAATTCATTAAAACGTTTAAAATTAGGCTCATATTGTCAAATTCACAGCCAACGTGACTTTTTCATTTAACGCCCTCTGACGTCAAAAATATGTATAAAGTTTTTGGGTATGTATGATACATGGTTGTCAAGAGAATAAAAAGGCCTATCGAACTATCTTAAAAAAATGATATATTGCTATTTAACATAATAAAGTTGATGTCACTTCCGGTTTAACCGGAAGTAATTAGATATGTCAAATATGATAAAAATATGAGATTTTAGGAGTATAATACTTATAGCGGATTGCCAAAGTATATTTCAAAAAGTAAACAAATGGCGGGATGTTACATGCTCTCGTTGACACCCGGTATATTACACTTCTTTTAAAATTTTCCGAGTAGGGCCTCGACTGATACAATAACACTGCAGACCGCTCAAAATGCTCATGTATCTGTTCCCCCGTGACACAATTATTAAGCCGAAACTGCAGAACAGCTATCTCATAATGTAAATACATGCCAGTGGCAATATTCTCAGTTTCTCAAAAATGTGTTTGCGAAATGTAAGCTATTATGCATATTTGTATAAAATCTACATAATTTTTCAATGCTACCAATAAGCCAGCTTTCTGGCTGATTAGCACACGCGCAGTTGGAATCAAAATAAGGTCTATTGTACATGTAACTAAACTTTTAAAAATGAGTTTATTGATGATTCGAGTTGCTTATGTTGATTTTTCGTTTGTTTCAGTACTATTGTCAATCTGCTCACTGTTATGCGATCCAAATCCAGATGATCCGTTAGTACCAGAGATTGCTAGGATATATAAAACAGACCGGGAAAAGTACAACGAGCTAGCGCGCGAGTGGACTCGCAAATATGCTATGTGATGCCCCGGCCCCCTCCACCCGCAACACTTCACACTCTAGATGAAAAAACAACTTATTTAATTAAAAATTAAAAACAAAACAAAAAAACACTCGGGAGGGAATGCGTCAACGTTTATTTCCGTCAACTGTACATTTGCTTTTGGACTGAACACCCTCCGTCATCCGGTCTCACCTTCTACCACAATATGCTTGGTAGTTGCAATTTTTTTTATAAGGGATGAGAGATTTGTTTCGAACTGTTTGTATCAATGTAACTTAGTACTTGGAATAATATTCAGTTGATTATACTTTAATATATTGTGGTTGTAAGGACTAGCGTTGGGTGGCATTTTTTTCCCGACATCCTTACTGGAGCTGAGACGCTGACATGTGCAGGCGTCGTCTTTGCTCCGTTGGGTCCCGGAGATGTGGCAGTGTCCCAAGGGCAGCTGCGTGTGTGTTTGTGTGTATTTGTGCGATACACCCAATATTAACTATTGTAATTGTTAGATAAATTAATATGTAGGTTTTGTGGTTCAACTAGGTGTACTTTAATAAACGATATCAAACTATGCATTCGCGAAATGGTGATTCCCAGATTTACATTGCGTGTTTCGAGACTTTTCCAGATTTCAAATTGTAGCCACTTTTGCTGTCCAAAAAGGAGAGACAGGTCCTGTAAGCATTACTTGTACCACTGTAAACAATACATTTTGATAGAGTACTTCTCTTTTGGTGTTGCAATTAAGGTATTTTTGTGTAACCAAAACTCACCTTACTTCGTCCAGTTTTGAAATCTGATGCGACCAGGTGTGGTGATTTTTGCTCACGTCACTTTAGCTTGCTGAGAAACTTTTATTCAAGAACAGCGCAAAAGCAACCGTTAGCATATGGTTTTAATTTGACTTAGTTCACTTTTCAGTTTGTACACTATTATATTATTTGCAGACTTGACTGTACTGTTGACTTGTAAAATTTTTTATACATAAATATAATGTGTAAAAACACAAATAATGTAGTAATCAACAACCTGACAATCCCTAGGTAGAGCTGCTGTGTCCGGGACCCGGCGGACATTTTTTTAAGTAACGGTTTTAGCGCATTGTGACAAGTCTGTTTTGAATGCCACAAAATGTTTTAACATTTACACACCAAACTTCATAAAAAGTGAATATGGAGAAGACATTTCCAACTACAGAGACTAAATGTATTGTTTTTGTTGCAATTAAGTAGCAAATAATTTGTACAGTTACTTGTATTTTTATTTATGTTTTGAAAGTAAATTAGAACAATACGTAAAATTACTAGAGAATTTTTATTCTTCGTGTGTAAAGCTTAAAAGAGGTAAGTAGAATGATATAAAATCTCAATTATTCAATTTCTTTTTTGTTGTACCTACTTATTTTTGAATTGCGGAGGTGTAGAATAGAAACTGCAAGAATCAACAAATTAAATGATGAAATGCAAAATTTCACGAATTTCAAGTCGAACTAAAATTAGGTGAATAAAAAAAGTAGCTTGACATTGGATTTTTGAATCTCATATTATCCAAAGTTTGAAGGTCGAGGAAGATAAAACTTTGGCTTCAAAAAGTTGATCTTTGGCGTTTGTGCATCTATAAATACAAATTTCCTATGATAATGTACCCAAATGGTGAATCACTGCAGAATTTTACACTTCGAGTTCATGCTGACTGGGATAGGTGGTGCCACTAGTTGTCTAGCCGAATTTAAATGATTTCAAATAATTATAAGCATTATACAGAGTGTCCCAAAAGTGCGCCGTGAAATATTTTTATTAATTTTTTAAACATTGTTTAAACATTTCCTGCAGTAGATGTCTCCTATGTATTTTGTAACACACTGAACTCCTCGATATTGAACTTGTACCTTCTTGATTATCTTAAAATACTTGTTGGAAGATGAAGTTCTTCTTTATTTCCACAATATTAAAATCGTCGTCTGGATTCTGCAGATGTTTTGCTACATTATGGAGAACAACTAATGCACTCGCATTATATTTTGGTACTCTGTCAGTTTTTAAGCGAATAGTGTAATTTGTCATAGAAAAACATCATTTTAACTGACCAAAACAGCGACTCTCCATTGGAACCTGGAAGGGCGGCGCTTTCCTCTTCAACTGAATGGGAAACGGACATGATTCGCCAAGCGGGGCTGCCTCATCTGTTCCAAGTGCAAACACTGATTCACAAAAAATAGATTCTGGCGAAATATGCAAGAACTCCGATTAGGCGACGTTGACTTGAACAAGATCTCCTAATGGGTAAAGTGGACTTGGGGACTTTTCAGTTTAATATAAAAGACAGCAAGCTGGCGTAACAATTCAGTCATTCGACTCAAGCCACTATTTCCAAGTTCTTTTCTTCATGGAACGGGATGTGAGACTGCATACCCGGTAGTGGTATTTTTATTTGGTCTTCAAATTCTAATTATTCGATATTAACTGTAGTAGGCCCTGGACAGCCCCACTTTTACATTGAATGTCTCTATGTCAGCTATCATCTCAAAAAGTCCCGATTTTTTAGTGTAATATTTATTGTGTTTTATTTTAAGTCTATATTAATTTGCAATAACTTGTTCAGTTTACATATTCATAATAATAAATGTTCAAAATAAATTCACTCTGAATTGAACAAAAAAATCTGGAAGTGGATAAAACCGCTTATTTTAATTTTGACCAGTCCACAAAAACCAGTTAGGTAAAACCACCCGGTTTTTTCCACTGTAGTGTCTTCCAGCCAATCCTGTACAAAATACAGGTTTGTTAAATAGGACGAAAGATGTGCAATACTTCAAACCTACTTTGAAACTTTCAAAAAATGCATGCGGGTTTTCGAGATTATATTATTATATTGACATAACCTCCGGAATAACTGAAGAAATAACTAGAACTTTCATTTTTTTTATTTCTTAGTACCTAACACAGTTACGGTTTATTCAGAAGACTTGAAATTTGGAACACTAATAAGACTTTGGGCAATATGCTCTATGTCCAGTGATGTTCCCATCAATTTTTTCGAGGGTATACTACCAGTAACCCATTGTGTGTCTGATTTTTTCACATCAGCCCATCAGCGGCGTCAACTCACTGCCTCATGAAAATCCAGCCTAAGAATCATGACAGACGGAGAGTGGAGTAGAGCACCTGGAAACACCAGGCATGATCTACCGCCATTTTGTGTCCTACTGACAGCTTTTACCCGAGATCCCGAGTATGGGTCGTCAGGAGCATATCATATCCAAATATATTTTCGTTTATTTACCTTGTTCCTATACAATGTTCGTAGAGTGATAATGATTTATTAACCTGTAACTTACTGTACTAGAAAGCTTGTGTATGCGAACGAAAAAAATAATATAAGTAACAAAAATTCATAATTGTATACTCGCTTTTTGCTTCACATTTCATTCTGAAATCTATCGCAGTTGCCATACCTACTTATTTTAATAATTTAATTTAGAAAAAAAAAGAGCGTTGACTTTGACACGCCTGTTGCAAATTCGCGCAAAGCTGGAACCAATATGGCGGTCGATCATGCTCGGTACTTTCAGTTGCCTTAGTGTGGAGTGTGGAGGACGCATAGGATCTGCGCGTTGCGTGCGCAGGTTTCGTGTGGCGGCGATACGGCTGGAGACTTGAAAGTATATGCTGTATGTCTAGAAAATCCTTGGAGTATACGGCGTATATGGAGTATACCCTATGGGAACATCACTGTCTATGTCACTGATGATTATGCAGCATGAGTGTTCACTGGTTGTAAAGCAGGAGACAACTTTATTTTTCCTTTATCTTTTGTGACACTTACAATAATTTATAATAACTCCCCGTATAGGTATGTGGGTTTTATGTACCGAAAGAAATTTTTCCACTGACCACGAATTTGTGGAATATTTTATATCAAACCATGTTTAAGATTTTGCTCGACAAAAGTTGCTTTTGAGTATTGTCGACATAGTATTAACATTGTCTTATTATTATTTAAATGTAGTAAGTATTCCTAAACTAACTCTCATTAAAATAGTTCCGAAAATAACTGCCTGCACAGATCACATTTCTAAGAACAAGCCGTTATAGCCGACTCGGTTCATCCGAAGCATGGATAGAGGATCCTCTATCCTCTATCCATGATCCGAAGCCACCGTAATATAGAAAGCCTGTACCCTGCTCTGGTGACGTCACACGCGGTTATAGATTTCTGTCTGGCGAGCATATACTGCGGGTAGAGTTTCTCGGCTTAATATTGGGAAATAGTAATTTTTATTTAATGAATTGTAGTTTCGTAATTATATTACTGTCAATACGTTAAGGGAATGCAATTGTCTAGGTAAAATAATCTATTAATAGTTGAAACTTAAGACAAAACGGCACTGCAAAGAGTCAACAGCTTTGGTAAAAGAATAGAAGTAGCTCCCCAATTTCTTTGTTCTTATTTAGGTGTAATAGTATTCGCAAAGTCAATAATGTAGGGTTTACTAATTATATTGCCTCGTTTTATTAAACAAGTGTATTGAATAGTTAGGGATGTAGGATGTTCTACTTTTAGGGAAATGCGTAGGTTAGCTCAGGATAGAAAAGAATGGAGTTACGCGTCCAACCAGTCTTCGGACTGAGAACCTTATGATGATGATGATTGAAGACAAATAAGAAGCCCTTAAATAAAAAAACTAATTTCTAGTTGGGCAAATGACTAAATTAACATATTCGGTGAATTCGTAAATTTTTTTAATATCAACCCTAATTATTGTTTCCTTAAAAAACAATTTTATCAAACGCCGATTTATTCAATACATACTTTTTTTACACAAACTTTTATTTAATTTGAGTCACTATTTTACCTAATTTCAACCAGCTATTACATAGAGAACTGTGCCCTAACAAACCCAAACATGGTACATAATTGTTATAAGTAATAACTAAGCGCAAATCCGAGATAATGTTTATAGAAAACTTTAAAAATAGTGCATATTTCTGGTGTTTATAGTTGTTCTGTATGACGTTAACTTTCATTATTTGTTTTGCACGTACTAGGTACTGAAAATTTCGCTCGCAGGAAATTTTGCGACGAATGCGACGTAACCGCAATTCGAATTTAGCTTGTGTCTTTGGGAAATTGAGACACGGACATTTTTTCACTTGTGCTCCTACACAAAAGAACGCAACAATATTTTGGAATCTAAAGTTGTAAAATTAGTTACTTGTTCAGTTATAATAAAAAATGTAATATGTTGCCATTGCATTATTATCGCATTCTTATAAAAAGCACTAAGACGAATAGTCGCGACCGAGAGCGCCTGAAGGGCCACCACCGTTTGTGACGTATCATTCGAGGAGTGGGGCGATATGCTAGGCTTTCTATATTACGGTGGCTTCGGTTCATCCCCGCCCTCACCACGACACTACGCATGTCTAGGGATGCTAACGATACATCGATACTTCTGAAGTATCGATACTTTCAACAAAAAAGTATCAATATTTGGTATCGATATCTTACATGCGATACTTGTCTGGTATCGGTACTTTTAAAGCGATATCGAATAAACGATACCTGCTGTAAGCGATGTAGGCGCTAACAACTGAGCTGCACTTGGTACGGTATTCATCATTCCCTTACCGGCTGCCGCATATCATGCCGTCAAAAAGGTAGGACTTTTAATGTTTTATACTTACCTATGCTTAATAAATTTGCTGTAAAATGTCTCCACGTCTTGGAAAGGACTGTGGAGGTCTGGAGGTCTCAGATAGTGATACTGCGTTATCGAATTCATTCTGTTTGTCAATATCAAGTGTTTTATCTCGGCCCCAACCTGATTAATTAGCGTCACCCATCCAAGTTTATTTTTGTTTTAATTTTGTTTTGTAGTGAGTTCAGAGGTACGTTCTATTAACTGAAAAGCTCTAATGATAAAAAATAAAGTTTACTTCCTTTTTTCCAGTTTTACGTTCTCACAAAACACCCTCGTAGACATTTTACAAAAGCGATACCGATACTCGAAGGTATCGATACTTTCTTGCGAAGTATCGGGAAGTATCCATACCTAAAGCCAAAAGTATCGAATGATACTGGTATCGATACTTTCATTCGATACTAGCATCCCTACGCATGTCAGCTCACGGAATCGCTAATGCAAAACTACATTCTGTGCTACTGCCTAATAATGCCTAATTAATGCCGCGTACTGCCTATTAATGCCTTGTAATGCAGAGTAATGCCCAATAATGCTGAGTAGGTACTGCCTACGTAATGCCGTACTGCCGAAGTAATTTCATAGCACTTGCTGCTCAATTTTTATACACCTACTGCCTCTACTGCAGTATCCTGAGTTACTTAATTAAAGGGGAGTTAGGCAAGAGTGTGTTAAAATAGGTAAATTCGTCTAGGCATTTAGCAAATGCCGGATTTCACAATTTACGTGCATTTATACACGGATAGTTGTGTATTTTGAAATAAAACAAGTTTTCACATGGTTTCAGTTTCATCATATAATTTAACAAAAACTTAATTTACTACATTTCATAGGATAAACAATAGGTACATTACCATAACAATAACATAAATTAACGTTTTATGCTTTTTACTATAAAATTATAAAAAACTGTCCCTAAAATAAATTTGCCTAAGGTATTCGCATATTATCAGCACACGCATGATTTAGCCTGTATTCCACATACATTATTCCAGTATTATGCCAATAGTACAGAGCAAAAACCACAAAAAGATGCCACCAGTTATGAGAATGTCCAAGATAGTTGAATGTTCCCGCCGAAAACCTCTCGGGAATTTTAGAAATATAAATAACAAATGCAACACCACTGATGACGTACATTCCCAACACACGAGGTAGAAGAAGCTGGAAAAATATTAGATTGTTAATAAATACTTAAAATATGGAAACAGAGATAAATACTTACTGCAACCAGTGGATTTTCCATTCCGCCCATGATAATGGTCCAGTGTAGAGTAGGTACGACTCCGTATAAGGCCCAGGCGACAAAAACGAACATTTTGATGTTCACGTTTACATTTAAACTGGGTATTTGAAGGGTCATCGCGATTATGAATATGACAGTTATGCTTATGAGGTAGAAATTCTGCAAATCCTAGAACAATATTTTAATTAGGTACATTTATCAATAATGTTATACTCAAAGATCTATTTCGGACAATGAGCGAAAGAACGACCGAAGTGCCTTATGAGTGTAACCATCTCTTATCTGTTCTTCGTCAAAAAGTACCTTTCCAAAGATCAGCAACACGCTATTTAGTTAATTCTTAATAGAGTGTCGTCCATATCATAAAGTTTTTGGTTCAAAGATTGGTTGAACGCGTATCTGAATCCTCTCTGATGTGCACAACCACCGCATCCCTTTGTCTTTATTGTTTTTCTTATACTTCTCTTTTCCCTAACTCTTTCTAATACCTCCCTATTGCTAACCTTATCTATCAATGATATGTCTTCATGATGCATTCCAAATGTTTATATTTTTTTCTATTCGCTTCTTCCACAGCCTACGTTTCGGAACCGTATATTGCAATGTTCCTATTTCTTTCCAAAAGAGTGTACGAATATCTACGCAGTAATAGTTTAATGGTGAATGACCGTTTTTCAAATAAAAAAATAAAGACCATCTTCAAATACCTGGCTGTTGTGAACAACAATTTGTGAAAGTAAAAAATATCGAAATGTGATGTGCGCTCCATTTTCTGTCTGTTTTCCGATCGACTAATGTGCAGCATTATGCATGAGTAGTGTGGTGCGTTTCCCCCCTCAAGTCGTGCGCAAGTCTCTCCACTGGAAAGGCGGCGCTTTTCTCTTCAACTGAATGGGGAACGGACATGATTCGCCAGGCGGGGCTGCCTCATCTGTTCCAAGTGCAAACAGGGGTTCACCAAAATAGATCCTGACGTAATATACAAGAACTCAGATTAGACGTCGTTGACTTGGACAATATCTCGGATTTGGTAAAATCGACTTGGGGACTTTCAGTTTAATATAAAAAACAGCAAGCTGCCGTAACAATTCAGTCATTCGACTCGAACCACTACTTTCAAGTCTTTTTCTTCAGGGAACGGGATGTGAGACTGAATACCAGGTAGTGGTAATAGTCTGAACACCAATTTACAAATTTCATCATCATCATAAAGTTCTCAGTCCGAAGACTGACTGGACGCGTACCTCCATCCTGCCCTAACCTGAGCTAACCTACGCATTTCACTAAATGTAGTTGATTTTTACTTTGGCCATGTAACTACGCATACCATGCACAATTTTTCGACTTTTTTTATAAGTACTGCGGCGGTTACTCCCCAATATTGGTTTCTATTTCCCCAAAAAATCCTCGCTACAGCTTTTTCTAATCCGAAGCTATTTTTAAAATTTCTCTGCGCCCGTAAGTTTTCAAGAGAAAAATTCAGTAACACCAAAAATATTCAATTTAGGCAAACAGTATCTAATACAACTTCTAGTAAAATCAAAAAAAGACTCCAAAAATACTATCAAACAGGGTGATCAATTAAAAAAAATACAAAGTTAGTTGCTGTGCAGAATGGGCAATCGGAAAACTTTTTTTATTTCGTAATCAGAAAATTTAATCATTTATCATTTTTACGTTAATGTAGGGTGTTAAATGGGCATACTATTTATTTTAAGAGCAAAATTTTCTAAAAATCTTGTTATGTCCGATTGCCCATTATAAGTTAAGGCAGTCTCTTATGTAACATTTTTGTGCAAGAAAGGTGCGACTGAAGAAATGCGCTTAGGTGATGCACCTTATGATAAAATTCAGTTTGCACTTTCATAAATAGTGACAGGGGGCGAAACTTTGACAGATAATGTAAGGTAATGAGCATCAGTGTTTCTTTTCCATATTTGAGTTTAAGCTACGAGGCAACAACCGAAAATATTGTTCAAACTCAATCCTTTGTATCTCCAAATGGAAACAATAAAAAATGTTATGATGAAAGTACCTAGTTTTTTTGTCAATGCTTTGTTACATGCTAAAGTTGCAGAGATAAAAAATTAACTGACCTGTGAATTATGATTGGGAAATTTTCTAATCCACCACACAAGAGATTTGATTCTTCAACAATCATTTTATTAGAATAACTGATATGTTAAAAGGTAGTACTTAGTGCAAGTGCAACTTAAGTGGTTAAATGGAACTCGTTCAAATTCAATGATGTAAAATTCCGCGGAAGTAGAACAGACATACAAGACAAGAAAGGTTCTGCTCATTGTAGTACGTAAGTACTGGTAATTTCCCTCTTATTACTACGTTAATTTTGGAATTAATATTAAATAATATTTAAAGGACTTCATAAAAGTGCAAGTTAGTTGCTCACCTTTTCGCACCAAAAAGCATAAAATATTCCGGAAGTATAAATTGCCAATAGAGACAAAGCAATGCCAAACAAATCGAAGGATAAGAAACAATGAAAATCCTTTTCAGATCTACACGAAAACGTGTGGTACAAAGAAGACAGCGCCATGCATGCCTACAAAGAAAAAATAATTTGGAAAAAAATTATAAATGTAAAATAAAATGACTTACTTGAAAACAAACTAATACAACCCCTACAATTATTTTATCACTCATTTGAACGTGGATTTGTAGTAATATTAGGTCGTATATGGTTAATCCGACGAATAGCATCAGACCAAATAGATGAGACCAGATATTTATTGTTTCGTTCGTCCACCAGAAAATGCTAAAAAATAAAAACATTAAATGAATGAACATTGCTAGTAATTTAGTCAAAACGTATTGCAGAAATCACGCCATCATAAATGGTTTAAACAATATTTTATTATACATAGTTCATATTCTATATTGTGACAAACAATAGATCAAATTTCTAAAGAATTCAATAATCGCCCCCAAGTTAAAACATATTTTATCGATTCTAAATAGTTTCTAAACATATAGCAGTGTCTGTACCGCATAAACTATTAAGTAGCAACTACCATATTAGTCTGCAACATATAAAAACATAAAATATGCATAAAGAATAGAAGTAAATGTCTGTCAAGCACATAAATATGAAGTTTTATATCACATTAATCTAGGAGGCTAGTGCACCTGCTGTGCAATGAGCATGGAATGATATTAATTTCTAATCGAACATTAAATAATTGTGAAATAGCCATTCCATGCGGGTTGTACTCTATACTTTTTCTATAAGCTCTGCAAGTCTTTTCACCGGAAAATCGTTAAATTTTGACCGAGTAGGTAATTTACAAAAACTCGTACAATTCACTGTCAAAAATTATTGTTTTAATATGACTTGAGAGCACGAATTTCTAGCCCTCGACTCTTACTTATTTTCACTTACCTCTCTACGCACAATTTTGTGTTTAATACCCCCCTATATCCAGAAGTAATGAACACATTGTGTTTAAGATATTCGGGCGCTTCTTCAAAATTTAGCAGTATTCTGGCTTTCTCGTAACAATATGCGTGGTGAATTTTCTCTTCTTCTTCGCTCATTGGTTTGTGGTAGGGGCCGTTGTGAAAAATGTCTTCTGCTAAGTTCTCTAGAAATCCATGTGGATGCTTGTTCTCGTCTTGTATCTGCAAGAACGAAGAGCAAAATAATGAACTTCCGCGTTTCATCACTCGGTAACATCAAAATTCAAAAGGTGCAATGCTAATAATAAAAATAAATCTTAAAAAGACAAAATATTTTGCGTAAAATTATTGATAAATATACAGGGTGTTTCATTAAAATGGGAAATCAGTTAACTGGAGATGCTACAGGTCAAATAATGACCATTGACCCGAACATGCCGTGTCCGAATGTTGATGGTTTAGGAAATACAGGGTGTTGAAAGTTACAATTTTATTTCCATTTTTTGCCGTAACTACGAGATTTCTTAGGTTGTCGACTTGAAAATTTGCAATCCTATGTTTTTTCTTGCGGGAAAAAAGATTCCAATAACATTTTTGACGTTGCCCATAGAGTGCGCTACTTATAACCTATTGCTTTGATAAATTGGCCCATAACATTTTACCATGTACATCTAACGTCAAATCGGCTCCAAAATCTGAAAGACCAACCTTTTTTAAATAATAAATGTATTCTTGTCTCATTTTGATATTCCAGCTCATTTTCAAGAAAAAATGACTTAATGCAGATAGTGTTTAAATTTTAGAAATGAAACGCTTATTATAAGTACTGCTAACAAAATAAATTTTAATTCACTACAAACGCTTAGGTACAAGAAAAATAAAATTAGGAAACATTAAATTTTAAAGTAGTTGTTCGAAGTGTCCACCATTCACTTGGATACATGTTTCAATGTGTTTCCTGAGAGACCCCCGAGTTCTAAACAATGCCCCTGGATTGCCTTTGATTTCATTGGCAGCCGCTTGTATTCTTCGCCACAGCTCATCGGGTGAATCAACAGCTTCTTTATAAATCATATCTTTCATTCTAGAGCACATCGAAAAATCCAGAGGATTTAAGTCGGGGCTTCTAAACGGCCAAGCAAATTCACTTCCACGGCCAATCCACCGATGTGGAAAGACGTTGTTTAAGTACTCCTGCACCGGCCTGGAAAAATGTGCGGGCGCCCCGTCCTGCATGAACCACTTATTTTCTTGAAAATGGGCTGGAATATCAAAATGAGACAAGAATACATTTTTTATTTAAAAAAAGTTGGTCTTTCAGATTTTGGAGCCGATTTGACGTTAGATGTACATGGTAAAAAGTTATGCGTCAATTTATCAAAACAATAGGTTATAAGTAGCGCCCTCTATGGGCAACGTCAAAAATGTTATTGGAATCTTTTTCCCGTAAGAAAAACCATAGGATTGCAAATTTTCAAGTCGACAACCTAAGAAATTTCATAGTTACGGCAAAAAATGGAAATAAAATTGTAACTTTCAACACCCTGTATTTCCTAAATCATCAACATTCGGATAAGGCACGTTCGGGTCAATGGTCATTATTTGACCTGAAGAATCTCCAGTTAACAGATTTCCCATTGTTAATGAAACACCCTGTATAGACATTTTGTCCAACAGTTGTAGCAAAAATGGTTTCTCGAAGTTTTATAGATACCCCTACACATATTGTTTTTGTTTTTTACGGATGACATCTTTAAATCTTTTATTTTATAATTGTTTACTTTTCTTCTCTGGAAGAATTTTACGGTGGGGTTTAAGATTTTATTTTGTTTTTTTTTTAAACGACTCGTTTCGTGTTATAAATAGCATTCGCGGCATTAAATTATACGAAATCCCCGAAAACAGAGTTAAAAATGAAATTTTCAAGTTGCCACTTCAAACGGTGAAAACAGTTATAAATATGGCGAAAATCACAAACTCTCAGCCCCAAGTAA
Organism: Xestobium rufovillosum; assembly: GCA_963966045.1. Classification (NCBI taxonomy): domain Eukaryota; kingdom Metazoa; phylum Arthropoda; class Insecta; order Coleoptera; family Ptinidae; genus Xestobium; species Xestobium rufovillosum. Next base: position 21,071,649 of record OZ014496.1, read on the forward strand.
AAAACAATTAAGTACAGGACGACCTTAACAAGGCCGATTTTCTGAAAGGCGAAAAATATCGTCCAAACCTGAATTTTTTGCGACCCCTTCTGAACATTTGGAAGTGATAAAAGTGAATCGGGTGAATGCGCCCGTTTATCAGCCGACATTAGGTTTCTTGTTAAAAGTTTTAAAGGGGAAAATCTAAAAAGTTGCACTTTTTGATGGGGCTGGAGGGATGAAACATGAAAAATAACACTTGGTCATGTAAAGCTACGCAGGGTCATCCAGGGTACTTACTTTTGAAGTCACCCGACCTTAAAAAGTGTGACGCTCGATTCTAAGGGTTAATGAACCCCTACGGGGCTGCCGCATTCGGGAAATACTGTCTTAAGCATGACACGTAAATCTGTCGAAGCGAATTTCATTTCACCCGGTAGCTTTCGTAAAAATGTGGGGGTGTGAAAATACTACCTTAGTTTCGTATAAAGGGAATTTTTTCAAGAAAAACAGTAAAGGGGTGTTAAGTATATATTTTCATCTCCGCTGATTAAAGAAGCATGTGACTGGAAAAACGTGCGACCTACATTCACCCCCCCCCCCCCATTGGCTATAGGGTCCGTAAATTTTAATAAATTTGTGGTCGCTCTTTCCTTTTCCACTGTTTTCTCTATTTACCAGTAAAGCTATAATGGCCTCCAGCATTCCCTGATTTCACCTGAAGCCGAATTGGTCTTCCCCTATTTCTTCAGCAATTTTCTCAATTCTTTGTCCAATTCTAGTTAAAATTATACATATAGCTGTATGAATACAACCAAAAATTGAAAAAGGAAAATTGCTAGCTGGAAAGCCTGACGAAAATTATCGTATACCCACATACAATGTTCATAAAAATATAATTATTTAAATTTCTCAATGTACATTTAATAACAAAAAATATGTTAGGTAAAGATATATTTTTGTTCTTGCGTCATTTTAGTCCTCTGTAAACGTTTGTAACAGTTTAAAAGTTAATTCTGGCACTGATTCCAAAAAAATAATTTTAACGCCAAGGACACACTTTGTTAGTTGAGCTCAAAGAGCAGCACGTGCTTACATGCTTCGATACTATCTAATCATAAAAATAAGTACCTGTATTTTGTTAATGACTATTTCGATAATTCCTTATGCAATTGATAAACAGAATGAAATTCTGTTTGAACCAAAGCTTTTCATTGAATGTCTAAATTTAATACGTATTTAAAAAATTCGAACGTCTAACCACCTGTGGTCCTGTTCTGCAGCGCAGGATGCCGCCGTTGAGCTCTGTTGAGTCAAAGCCCTCCCAGGATTCTCTCATCCTCTCCATCCTGCTGAAGTCCTGCTATTTCTGTACGACCCGCGACACTGATGCCACTAGACTGACAGCTGTATTCAGCTTGACACGTTCCCCCACTCGATTATATTGCTACTGATAGCAAATTTTCTCAAATTACTCTAGCAATCTAATGTAATACATGCTATGCAAGATAACTTTAATGTCTACGGCATTGCTTCTATTATTATTTCCTTAATTGGTTGCGTGAAAGTAATAAAACTATGTTCAAACATTTTTGGACTAGAAAAATGCACCTGCGAGGGGAATTTTCCCGTAGATGAAGATTATTTTCTACCTTAGGACACCTTCTGCGAAATTCTGTGTTCCTGCTAAGAAAATCTCCGATTTAGTCAATTTTGCAAGATTTTGCTGAAACGGCGTAATTATTGTAACAGTTCCTAATTTCCTTTCGCCACGGATCGTCTCGAGATACTGAGTGAAATCTGGAAAGCATTTTCTTTTTAATGTAGTGGAAATATCTCTGTTTTCTTTCCACTAACGAAGATGTCGAGATTTCATGCAATCCTGTTATCTGGCATGTTTCACATAGCTAGGTATTTCACAGAAAAGGGTATGTAGGTGGCAGGGTGGGAATCTAACTATACAGAAAAATCAATAAAAGTATTGGAAAGCAACTTTTTAATTAAACATCGACTAACGAAGAATTATTTAGTTACAGACTGTCCGATTTAGGTGTTCTATAAGTTTGGAATCGGGTGTGATTCTGGAACATTGTTCTCAGGGCAATAAATGTCATGACGTGTACATAAAGCTACAGTTTTCCCAATAATCAATGGACATTCGTAAGACTTCAAATTAGTAACAATTTTATGGTCAATCATAACAATACTTACACTTATTCTACGAGAGTATTTTCAAGGTTATTATGAACAAGGATGAGGCAGGGGCTTCAAAATACTTGCCAACAAAAACGACATTACTCTTTAGACGAAGAAAGAATATTGGGACGATACACGAAGGGAATGGAATATGACCTACACGTGCGTCAAAGGAGAATATGGAACATGATTACGAACAAAATGAAACCAATCAAATAAATCCAATAGATAGTCGCATCCACACCACCATTAATATCTCGGAAGAGGTTGAGCAGACAACTGAAAAGTTAAAGAATAGAAAGTCGCCGAGAGGGATGAGTTGATAAAAGAAACAACTATGCTTTATCAGAAAATTGTAGAAAGATCAACAGTGCTCAATGAATGTCGGAAGAGTATAACCATTGCCATACACATAACTAGTATGCTTCGTGGACGATGCGGACTAGCAGCTGATAAATGAGGACGTCCAGTTGAACAAAGCGACGGAGAAGTTCAATATCCACAAAAACCAAAGCTCATCGAAAAAGAGCCAACTCGCTATAAACCGATAGTACCTAAAGAAGAGAAAATTACTGAACAAATAACGAGTAGCAGGGACGTCAGCGTAGGGGTTCCGGCGCAGACAAAATTTTACGCTACCATGATATGCCACTCAAGACAGGAAAACATAAATATACAGGGTGACTCATGACATGTATTCCAAACTTCATGGAATAGAGAGAAGCTCAAATAAGAAACTTTCCTGTGAACATGTGTTCAAGAGTTACTACTAACAAAGATACTGGGTGTTGAAGTTTCTTGACAAAGAATGATTGTCTTCGAAGCGACGAATGTCGTTGAATTAATACTTTGCTGGCGACTGTCCTTTGTAGACCTCTATTGTCCTAAACATTTTTGTTTTTGTACTGGCAATTGGTATTGCAGGTAGTTTTAGAACAATCGATTGTTGATGAACTTCTAAACCAGAAATGCGCAGATTTCACAAAAAGCTGTTTCACTCAGAAACTAAGCAGCTTAGTTTTCTTACGTACCTTATAGTTAATAGCGACGTAACATACGAGGTTTGATCAATTAATACTCTGAATGAAGGAATTAAGCAAAATTCCTATTCCAACGCTGATCCCACTTCCTAAAACAATCTTTGGTAAGTGATTTTAATCGAGTTTTTACGGTCCCTTCAATCTCCCCTACAGCGTCATACCGTATTCCCTTCATGGTCATTTTGATTTTTGGGAAGAGCCAAAACTCGCAGGGTGACAAATCAAACCAACATGGCGGTTGGGGACACACCATAATGTTTTTATCTGACCAAATTGTCGGATATGAAGCGATGTGACAGGGTACATTGTCGTGATGCAAAACAAAACTGTTCCCCCCCTTCTCGGGTCTTCTTCGACGCACATCTTTCCGAAAACGGTCTAATGCACCCTTGTAATATTCCGAGTTCACAGTAGAACTTATAGAACTCTGCTTGCACAATTATTCATTCCAAATCGAAGCAGACAATGGACAATCAACATCATCTTGATATTGGATTTCGATTGCCGTGCTTTCTTCGACTGGGTGTTTTTCTCTGAAAACTCTGAATTTTGCTCTCGGGATCCTAACCATACACCCATGATTCATCTCCTGTTATCACACTCCTCAATTAATAATTCGGATAGGAAGCCGCACGGTGACGCAATTTCAACGAAATTGATAGACGCTTTTGCTTTTGGTTGATTGATATTATGGTTGAATTTCAAAATGCGCCGAACAAATTTGTTACTCACTCGCCTGTCGCTTCATCTTTAAATTTTTAGTCAAAGAATAAGAAGACGAAATTAGATGCTTTACTGTTTACTGTTTACTGATGGCTTTCGTCATCTTGATAGCGAGCTTCAACACCATCAAGCTAAAAGACCTTGACAGTAGACCTTTGCCGATAGCGTACAGTGCTCTTCATTCGTCAAATTTCTTCATCACTTCACTCTGCAGTGTTTGATATATTCCGAAGTCGAGATATTTTTGCATTTAATCTGATTTTTGGTTCGTTAATTGATGCTTTGGTTGAGTACCAAGCTTGTGGTAGCCAAGCTACAACGAATATGCAAAGTTCATCTTTTGCTTGGCATCGTTTCAGTTTTCTACTATTGAGACTTTAATATTATGTAGAATTTCGTCAACACTTAAAAACAACAGTGCAACCAGCATGAAATTATTGCTTGCAAAATCGTTCATTTTGATGCAGCTTCAAAGAAAATCTTATGAAGTTTTTGACAAAAATCATTGACAATCAAGTTTAGAAAAACCTAACAAACATCGAATTTACTTCAACTTCCCTCACATAACACCACTAAAAGGGAAGTCACAATGTATATACTCTTGAACCAATTGCATAAAATCAAATTTTATAAATATTTAATAATCTTGTTTCCTGTTATGCATAATTATATTGTGTTTCGAGGTCTCAATAGTAGCAGTGTCCTATGATCATTGTTAATTGGACATAACAAACGCTAAGCAAAAAGAGAAAGTGATCCCTATGCATACTCGCTATTTGAACTATGGAATTTGCGATTAAATAAATAGTAAAAACCCAATAGAATGGAATATGCTTCACCGTCGACATCGAAGATACAGTCTGAAGAAAGTTATTTTTAAAACAAGTTTCATTTCGAAGTGGGTTACTATGAGTGAATGACTTCGTTGAGGATCTACCTGTAGACTAGATCACGCTACTAACTTCTTCCTAGCATAATTTTCGAAAAGATTCAACGTTTTAAAAACACGTGAATAAAAGTAGATTAAGTACTGCATACCTCTTGACTAATATCCATGCAATCATGTACTTCTTCAAGGTTAATAAATGCGAGGGCGTGTGCTGAAAATGAAGAAGTTCTTGCAAAAGCGTAACCTTGACTACAGTTTAGTTTTGTAACAAGTCAATTGTTTTGGTTAAATCGCACGTTGAATTTTAATCGATATAAATGTGTCAGGAGTGCTTCAGGATGGAATATAAGCTGTCAACTCATCTTTTCTATTGCTATTTTTATAGCAAATTTCTATATCTCCTTCTATATCTCTTCATTTACATTTGTGTTTGTGGGTTATTAAAATAAGGCAATACAAGACAAACATAAATTTTTAATTACGTATTCCAAAAACAATTTAGAAAATCTCCATCTTTAAAAATGAACAAGCAAACATAGAAAATACAAGCCTAAAATAGGTTATGTACATATTTTCCACCTAATAATCAAATTAAAAGCAGACAGTGTTAATTGAGTATAACTGTATAACAGTTAACAGCCTTATTTTAGATGTAGGAACTGTTAATTGGAAAGAAGATTTGTTAACGAACCAAATACATAGGTCCTTCGGACTTGGAGACAAAAAGCAAAAAGGAATCAAAACTCTGGTGAAACTAAGAAATTGTGAGTATTTTTATACTTTTAATGAATCATGGGCGATATACAGTTTGTCCCAGATTCACATGTAAATTGGAAAACGCCGTGATCGATAGTTTAATTAATACTCGACATTGGAATTACGTTTTCTTGCAATTCCTGCTCCCCATGTTAAGATAACATCAAACCAATGTTACCGTTGGACAGATAATTTTTTCTGCGTGATGTGGTAGGTACTGAAAAAATGTAGTTTTGTTAGATTTTAGTTTTCGGAAAAAGTAGCGTGTGCCATGACAATTAAATCATTTTAATTCTGTCCAGACAAGGCATCAAGGCAATAATTAACAGAATAGATCATTCAGTAATAGAAGTTCTTATTCAATAGAGGAGAAAGTTTTTGGAGTTTACTCCTTAAGAATCGATAGTTATAGCCCGCGGTACGGAAATTTTATGAGTAGTAAAATTAAGCGTTATATTTCGCGTTAACTAAAAGTAACGCGTTACGTTACCTGTAACATTGAAATTATGTACGTATCTACGGATTCGGCTGTTTATGTCTGACTGCATAGAGCATGGAAATAGTGAAAATAGAGTGGCATAGAGTAGATATGACAGTTGGCGTTGTAAAGTCAGCATTTGCAGTGTTTGTTCGTTCCTAAATTTGTTGAATCTTTTGATTTAATATGGAAAAACCTAATATTAAATACTCCGAAATGTGAATCAACGCCTATTCGAATACCAGGAAAAGTATTTATTTCATTGCCAGTGGCATCGACGTTTAGCAGATTGCTACTTAATTACTGAATTTATAAACAATTTATATTTTGATATAGTTGGACATTTTTGAACATAAACCATCTGATAAGTATACATTTGGGTATAAAACTGACATTCGCATGTGATTGAAGTTAAAACAATCGATCGTAAGGAGTAAACTCCAGTCGTGTGTCGGAGCTGACACACACAAGTTTTTTATTGTAAAAATGTTTTATGGAGATTCAAGTTTACATCGTGTACCTACGAAACTTATTTTCTAGGAATTTAACAATATACCTACCTATTCCACCCGTATAAACTGTTCAAAATATTATTGGGTACAAAATTAGTGATGTAATGTGAATGAAAATTATTGCTAAAGACAATTAAATATTAAAAACTAATAGCTAAAATCTAACAAAACCACATTTTCTCAGTGCCGAAAAAATTATCTATCCAACGGTACCATTGGTTTGATGTTATTATTATATCTTAATGTGGGGAGCAGGAATTGCAAGAAAACATAATTCCAATGTTAAATCGCTATGTTCGGACTTGAGCTGTGTCGGACGGTATATTCAAATTTAAACAAAATACAAAATTAGGAAACTGGTTACTTATGAGAATATAAGAAACAGTGCTTGTACATTGTATTCAAATAAGTTTTATTTGGGTACAATGTGCAAGCGAGAAACTAATACTTTAACCCCGACTTTAACCAAAAATTAAAAAACCTGAAATGTTACTTTTTTATCAAACAGCTAGAAAACGTTAAATTTAAGTACCTTTCCGGAGTGGAGTTATAGCATAAGCAAATAGAACAGGCCCGTGCAACATTTTAAGCGAAAGGGCCATTTGCAAGTTTTATGAAATCTTAGCGGGCCGCACTACTGTCTATCAAGTGTTCCCTAGGTGTAATGGGTTCAGCGTATTTTGAATAATTAAAGACAAACACGTTAAATATTGAGATTTATAATTTTATAATAGAAAAACACTGTGAATTCTTAATAAGTTAACCCCACATGCGAGAAAAAGACAGTGACACAGTAATTAAAACGCGACACGTGTTTCGCTGACAACGTCAGCATCCTGAGGAGTCTTAGCATGTCAAAGTTCTCGATCCAACCACTGTGGATAGTAGAAAAAGTTAACAAAGAACACTTTTATGGTAGAAACAAAAACGTTAGGAACACTTGTCCATTTGCATTTGCGCGTGTAAAAATAAAAGAAATATTTACCATCAAAACACAAATTATTGAGAAAAAATTGCAAAAAAATAAATATCTTATCCTTCAAGCAATTTTTAAAGGGAGTGACTACTGCATCGTCCGACCGTTACATTAAGTTTTGTTCCAGCACGGTCGAACGTGCGCATTACGCAATATCAATAAAATACGCCAACGGTCTCGGTGGGTATCGTCTCAACCTAGCGCTAGATGAGTTCTACCCCCGTACAGGTTTGATTTATTTCGCTTATGTTTTTAAATCATCTTTTTTCTCAAAAAATGCGCGTGTCTGGTGCCCCGTCAGCTAAGTGGTCTGTTTCAAAAATGCGTTCTGTCAGCTTTCGTTTCATAATCATAATTAGTTTTTACACTTTCAATGTATTGACATTCAGTAATGCGCATACCCGATCGTGTTCGAACATAATTTTAGATGACGATCGGACGGTGCAGTCATTTTTAAATGAATTTTTAACAAAACTTTTAGGTTACTTTAATAAAATAATACCTATTAATAATAAATCAATGTGATTTCTGGCACTGGTGTTTGTCCACAATTTGAGCAATATTCGGGCGGATGTTGGTTGACGCTAATATAAGCGAATTTGTCAATTTCATTTCACGGTGCATTTTATGTGTTCCTTGATGAGAGAGACGTTACATTTTTTAATATTCAATTCTGTGTCACGCGAGCCGCATAAAAATGTCAGAGGGGCCGCATACGGCCCGCGGGCCGCAGGTTGCACGGGCCTGAAATAGAACATCATAATGCAGAATTTGCAGCCATTAGGTACACGTAAAATGTTCGAAGTAACTTTGAAAATGCATACCTACCTAATTCACTACGTTACTTCAACTCATTGTAACATTGGTTGCATTTCAGAAGAAAAATTTCTATGTGTCAGTCTAGCGTTAGTTTCTCCTCACGGAGCTATTAGATATGTACATCATGCCACCGTGAGAAGTGGCAAATGGCAGCAGGAAATGTGGCTTTTGCAGACCGAATTGATAATTATTATCGATGGAGCTCACAACAACCAAGAGAGCATTAAACGGGTGGTATGATGTTATGTGTACTTGTGGGAACCCTAATATCCACTGGAGATAGACGTTTACAAGAAGTTAAATAATGTTGTTGCGAAAATACATCACGGCGGGAGGAAAAGAGTTTTTACAAAATATGACAAGACAACGCCATTACGATAAACAACAAGTCAAGTTGTCAAATAACTAGAGTTTCCAGTCGCACTATGGAACTGAAACATGGCCCATGAAGAAACACATTCGGAAGAAAATCGATGCACTCGAACAGTAATGTTGGACAGCAAGAAGGACCAATGCAACAGTTCTGCAAGAAATACAGGAGCCCCAGCAGCTATCACAATTCGGATATCTACTCTCGTGTTCCACTTCTCTATCAAGAGAAGAAAATGGTCTTCTCATCATAAACGGTTAATTTAGGTATCTACCTTTTTCAAAATATGTAAACCAATTTTTTTGCGTTCAGCTAACGTCTGAGTACTTAAAAGGTGCTGCCACCACGCGTAGAAGCTGATATAATGTTCATTGTTTTACTTATTATATGACACATTATTGCAAATACGCGTTCATTTGCTCGAAGACTAGATTTCTAACTAAGTGGTGAAATACTGTGAGAGAATTATACACAGAAGAACATCCCTGAAATTGAAGACGTCCTTAAAGAAAGGGGATGAACTCGCCCACAATCTTGGTAGTTTCTAACTTATATTGGTAACTTTTGAAAAATGAGTGTCTATGCTGGTAGCTGCATCAAAAGTTTTCATTCGTTTTGTTCAACATTTCAATTTCAAAATTCCGCGTGTTTCTCCACTCGTATTTTATGTTATCGCTTTTACTCATCAGACATTAGACAATTTGTTCCTATAATTTACAATCTACTTATAACAATTGCACTAGATTCAATCTCTAGTTTTCTCCTCAGTAATAATCTCAACAATATTAACTGCAGATTGTTCATCGTTAATTAACAAACCCAACGATCTCTAAGTCACTTTTACTTAGTACGTACACAATGCAGTACCTTGTATCTCATATTACTCGCAAGTACAGAATTAATTACGTTTCAAATTCGAAAGCATCATCTCATGAAAAACATTTAACGGCTCCACACAGAAGAAAGTTTTAACACTAGGTACTCACCTCAGTACAACAATCTGTACAGCAAGTTTCATTGCCATTGTCACTATTCACAGCCATCTCAGGTTTATGAGCGAGAGTCACGGTCATTTTGCTCCGTATTTTCCTGAAACATCAAAAAAATTATTAGCACTCCATTTCTGTATCTCGCGTATTTTTGTATTTTTTTCTATTTTTGAGTAAAGAAACTACATAGTATAAAATGTTGTTTACTATTGTCAACTTTCTCTGTTGCGATTTTTTTGTTGTCGGATGAAGATTTCGTAATACTATAATGAGGAACTTTCTTACGAACAAAACTGTAAACGGAAGACTGGTGTTTAGTGTACAATAAAGCAAATATTTTCTATGCACATTCATTATACTCAAGTTGATTGTTTGATTTAAAAAATATGTGAACGTATGTACTCTATACCGCTGACAAAACATTTGAATCGAAAAGTACTTAATTGTGCATGAACGCAGTTGTTTATAAACAACAAAATTTGTAGTTCTTCAAACTTTTGTTTCAAGGCAACTTTGTTTGATCACCAAAAATTTTATTAATCCTAGTGTTTTAAGAAACCGGTGAGAATACCTGATGTAAAATCGTTTATCTACAGACTGACTCTAGTGTATAATAATAATAATAATAATAAACGGCTTTATTCAGCACACAATAAAAACAGCATATAAAGAAAAAAAACAAGATAATTATTATTGTGTTACCGAAACGGCGAAGTTCAGCCTTAATGGCTGTTCTACCACTTAACCGTTCGGATACTAAATAATTAAATAACTAAAAAATCTACCAGAACAAATGGCATGAGCGGCGGCAGCTAAAGAAGAAAGAAAGAAAAGAGAGTATAGGATAGAAAAAATGAGAAATAAAAAAAGGAATAAGGATGAGAAGGCCGGGAACACAGATATTACACTAAGTACTTTACATCTATTGGAGGAGCAATTTACGCTTTAACATTTTCCGAAATCCATCAACATTGCATTTTTTTAAAGAACGAGGTAAACTATTATAAATTTTACTTATATTATATGTAAAAGAACGTTCAAAGATTGCTGTATTATGTGTAGGTGGTGTAATTAGAGACTTTCTCCTGATATTTATGTTATGGACATCTGTTCTGAATCGTATTTTATTGTATAAATATGGTGGGCATGCAAATAAAATTATTCTATGATAAAAAACGCATACATGAAGATATCGTCTACCACTCATATTCAACCAATTCAGCTCTTTAATTTTATGTGAAACATGTTCATATTTACGAATGCCACAAATTAGTCTTGCACATGAGTTTTGAACCAATTGAATTCTGCGTGCAGTCTGCGCATCTATGCAATGACCATAAACAACATCCCCATACGAAAAATGAGACAGCACCAAAGCATCACACAACAGTCTAAGAGTATTTTTATTTAAGATTTCCTTGTTCGAATAAATCTGCCTCAGGTTCGAGAAGGATCTTTTGATGCAATTACAAATGTGAGTTTTAAATCTGAGTTCTTCATCGATAACCATCCCCAGACTTTTCGCTTCATTCACACATTTCAGTTTTACTCCACCTATTTCAATATTTAAAGAATTTGCGACCTCGTCTGGGTTGTCCCTTCCGCTAAACACCATAAGAACAGATTTACTTGGGTTAATCATCAGATTATGATCTAAAGACGTTTTTACTAGTTTATTGAGATCTGAATTGATAAGCAAACCCGCCTCCGCCACCTCATCTATCCGAAAAGATTTGTAGACCTGAGTGTCATCTGCGTAACAATGCACGACAGAGTGGGTTACACAAGAGTGAAGATTTGAAGTGTATATTAAGAACAGGATGGGGCCGAGAATGGAGCCCTGAGGAACTCCACAGTGTATTTATATTTGTATTTATATTTCCCTGCATTTTTTTACTATCATAATGATTTCACAAACTTTTCAAAATTGATGAAATTGCGCTTCCTGAAAAAAATTGGCTTTTTCTTCTAAGCATGAACACACAAATAACACAAACACAGCCCCACCTACACTATCAACAGAGTATTACCAGAACAAAGACAAAACGAAGAATAACAAAAATGAAATTAAACTAGGTATGATAATGAGACGAGCAGGAGATAAGGCCGAAATGGACAGCCCGACATTGACCTTTAGAATCTTATAGAAAAGTGCTTTGAAAACACGAGTTAAGCAACATTGCTGACGGTACAATTATGTGGAATATGTACCTAAAATAAGGAATTTTTTAAGTTAGTGACATCCAATTAACATTATAGATTATTCAATTATAAAGAATAATACTAGATTTGTCGCAGACCACTGGTTTCGTTCTTGTGGGACTCGTCAGTGCAGTGCTTCCTAGTGCATATATACTGACCTGCGTCATCAGATTAATTGTTTAGGTGTAATGAGTAGTACTGGATCGTTCGAACAACTACTCCTCGAGCAGATATCCCGCAATCAGGCACTGAATTATGAATGTTTCAGTACCATCTAGCTGGAGTAGCATTCTGTGATATCTCGTATTACAAAAAATATGGATTTGCTCTATAATTGACTGCCTGGCTGAGTAATTGCTCATAATGAATAATATTATGAATTATACACTTGAGAAAATTTGTAAGATACAAGAATGTTTTATGGAGGTTCAAGTTTACGTAGTGTAACGAGACCTGTTTTCTGTAAAATTTAACTATAGACCTATTCCATCCGTTTCATACTCGATGTAAACTTGAATCTCCATAAAGCATTTTTGCAATGAAAACTTTCTCCTCAATTGAATTGAATTGAATATTACTAAATGATCTATATGATATTAATTATTGCCGTGCCTGAACAGAATTAAAATTATTTAATTGTCAAAGTCACGGCATTAAAAATCGAACAAAACTACATTTTTTCAATACCATATTGCGTAGAAAAAAATTATCTATCCAACAGCACCGTTGGTTGAAATTTTGCACAAATGTGGGGAACCATATGGAGCATTTCCCAAAATTATTTAGGTACATACATAATGTTCACATTCTAAGTACCAGACCAAATTCTATTTCTTTAAATGGAAACCTTACGTGTTTTTGCATAATATGGATTCCCTATAAAATTCCATGAAAATTGATATACTACATGATGTGGTTTTGACTAAGGAATGTTGAGATATTTACATTTTTGAAATAGGTTCGCACACTGCTGTATTTTTGAAATCTATAAATAATTTTATCATAATACTTGAGATAATACAGGGTGGTTAAGTTATGCAGAACAGATTTTTTCTCAAAAATTTCAAATGGAACACCATGTATATTATTTGTACAATTGATGGTCATTTTACTAAGCTTTTTATTGATGTGGATATTTATTGCCAAGTCTACCAGTAAAAATTTCGACAGATTGTACAATTGAATTATAGGTAAAAATGTAGAGTTTCGTTAGTATTTTACATTATTTTTGACGATCTCCCCTATTTTGTCACCCAAAACTCCAAAAAAGGTCTGCATTTTGTTCCTACAAAATATTTAGCAAATGAAGTTTACATTAACACAAAAAATCCCATTGCAAGATTATTTCTTAAAGATAATATTTTCTTCCATGGCACTCCTTGTTTGAACATTATACCCGACTTTAAAAAGACATTGCATTTAAGAATATAACCATCAAGAAACAATTTTACAATAAGATTTATTGTCTTTATATTGATACCAATTTGCAAATACAAAATATAAACATTATTGTGAGTTTTGAGCAACAGAATAGGGGGAATTCGCCAAAAAGAGTATAAACTAATAATGAAATTCAAAAATTTTGATGTTCAATCGTAATATCTACCGAAACTGTCAGTAGTAGACCTGGCAATATCTACATTGTGCAAATAATATACCTACTAGGTATTCTATTTGAAATTTTTGAGAAAAATTTCCTTTTGCATAACTTAACCATCTTGTATAATCCTAAGTATTATGGTGAAAGTATTTATAGATTTCACAAATATAGCAGTGTGTAAACCCCTTTCAATAAAAAATAATTAGGTGGCTTTGGTCAGTAGACGTCAGTAGCGTCATAAATTTGGGACCATAATGACACAAAAATGTCAATATCTTAACAGTCCTTACTCAAAACCACATCATGCAGTATATCAATTTTCATGAAATTTTATGGGGAATCGAAATCACGCAAATACTTGTGGGGTTTCCATTTAAAGAAATAGAACTTTGGTCTGGTACTCAGAATGTGAACATCCTGTATACAGGGTGATTCAGAACGGGCGTGCCAAATTAAAATGGGTGCTAGAGGAACTCCAAATAAGACGAAAAGTTTATATGAACATATGTTCTAAAGTGACTACTAACAAAGATACAGGGTGTAAAAGTTTTAATATTTTTTTAAATATCATAATGTAATAATTGATGTGTTTTCTCGTTCTTCTTGTTAGTTTTGTTAGTGTTATTCTTAATAAACAATTTTTTTCAATTTTCACTTCCCTTTCATATCGGTGAAGCCATTTTTGCATTATGTAAAATTTCAGTGCAAGTGCACGATTTCACAAAAAGCTATTTCATTCCAAAACTAAGCATTTTACGAAAAATTTTGAAGATACCAATTTCTTCCTAAATTGAATGTAGATTTTAAATACATTAATATCACCTGCATTCGCCAGTGGCGTAACATTGGATTGGGGAAATAAATAAACGACCTACCCCGTAGCAACGCTACTGATGGGGCTAACAGAGTAATTTTTTTTGGAAAATTAGAACTTGGCAAATGAAAGCGACGCCTTAAATTTCAACTCAATAACTTTCCTAGTTACTAAGAAAATAAAAAAATATTTAAAAAATATTAAAACTTTTACACCCTGTATCTTTGTTAGTAGTCACTTTAGAACATATGTTCATATAAACTATTCGTCTTATTTGGAGTTCCTCTAGCACCCATTTTAATTTGGCACGCCCGTTCTGAATCACCCTGTATACATAAATAATTTTACGAAATTATCCATGCGTTCCCCACATACGTGTAAAATTTAATTTTGATATCTTAGAGATATGAACCGATTACACACTAAATCCCCACCCGGTATACAAGTAGATTAGAGATAATTCAAAATATAGATTTTACAGATTTCTGTATTATAGAAAGATCAGAAATTATGACTGCAGAATTCCGAAAATTGGTATGATTTACGATTCACTTTCTCTAAAAAAGAGAGGTCAAAATAAATTGTGGCATAATGTTTTTAACAAGATCCCCCATTTTCTAGTGAGCAGATGATTCTGTTCCTCCTTAGGTACTCTTTTTTTGGACAATCAAGTTTTCAGTGCGATTTTTTGGATTTGATATAAAATAACAATAAGACGCGGCACCCCTCTTAACCGAAACTACTTTTTCCTGTTGAATATGCTACCTGTAACCACTAAAAATTATGTAGGTACATTTTGTTAAAAATGAAATATATTTTAATCTTTAGATTGGCACTGCTTTCCCTGCAGACTGGAAATATATCAATACACCCTCATAGAAGACCATGTGTATATGTATTCACAAATTAATATGAAACTTGACAACTGCCCGTTGAAATCTCTAAACTATCACTGACAATGATGAGCATTTGCGTTTTTATATTCCGTTAATAACAAAATTGGGGGCCCAATTTAACCAATTAAGTAGGTAAAGATACTTTACCTACTATATCTAAATTCTACATACTTACATCAAATATTAAATAATATACGCGAATTATATAGCAATAATTTCTTTGGGCAACCGAATGAATACTTAGAGATCACTTACTTATGTTAAATCATGGACGAAATCCCAAAACTTCGGAGCCTTTCGAAGAAAGTTTTGCTTACATCTATTTGGCACTACACTACCATTCTCTTCAGGAGATTACAAGACACTGGCAGGTATGTATAAGCAATGGCCAGTCCACGGCTACAAGAACATATTGGATAATAGTTTCAAAATCTGCGGTGACCCCAATTGTAATTTAATATCTTTCTACCGGCCGTCTTCTCGCGACTTGAGTTGAAATGTTCGTGAATAACCTGATGGGTACCTCTATATGAACTTCAGTTTAGCGACGCGTTATGTTTATTTTTTGCTTATTAAGTTTGATTAATGGAAATCGAGGACGACGGGGAAACTACGCAAACAATTTTTAAATCAGAAATTCGACTTTTGTTCAGATAAAGAACAAGAATGGCGCCCTTTTGAGAGTATAAAAATTAGGTCGCAGTTTTTCAAAATCCTGTTATATTAATTTTATTAATATAGTAAATTTTAATGTTTCAGTTTACAAAGAAAAATTCGTATAAGAGTAGAGCGGGAGGAAGAAAAATGAATGTTTCCGCCCGGGATCGAACCGGGGACCTTCCGCGTGTTAGGCGGATGTGATAACCACTACACCACGGAAACACAATGGATGGAGTACTAAGTTAAAGTTACTTAAAGTTAAACAGCATCAAACGAATGCAGATATCTACTTTTATTATATTTTTATTGAATGATTTTAGAAAATAGAAAACCTTTATCTTAATAATTTATTTCTACAATCCTTACTGCCAGTAAATCAAAATAAAAAGTGATCGATAACTCAAATTTCTGCTGCCATCTTGCGGATAATAGTCGAAATAGTACATCTAAATAAGACGTTCCCTGCTAACTATTAGACTGAGTTCTCCTTGTTCATCTACTTTTACATAGATGGTGCAACAAGATAGAATCCGGTAGGGTCCCTGTATTTAGAGAGTACCGCAATCAATAGCTCCACTGATTTCAGAACTGTGAGTAAACATGGCGGACTGCCGTGTCAGCAGCAAAATGTCATATGTCAGTCAAAATCCAGCTGAAATGTTGGTTTGTTTGGTGTTTATGTTTTATCGTCTTTTGTGAATCAGTGATATATATTTCCACAATCTGGTCTGTAGTATTATTCCTCAACGTATTACGGTCAAATTTTATTTATTTATGGATCAAAAATCAGAAGGTGAATCCGCAATTTGTAACACATGCCAAATATAAAATCTGACGTTCCCGCACAATTCAAATTTGACGCCTGTTTTTGTGAGTAAACATGGCGGAGATTGCGGTACTCTCTAAATACAGGGACCCTAGAATCCGGTAGGGTCCCTAGAATCCGGCTTTCAAAACTGATTTTTGGTTCCTAACTTTTGTAAATTAATAATGGGCAAACTGAACTTTACGCATCGACAAAAATAAAGTTGAACCGTTGAACATAGTTTAGGGAGGCATCTATTCTACCAGCATTAGTAGCAAAGTAAATAATTTGCTTTGACAATAAAGTTATTATTTCCATTTAAAAACATTTTATCTGAATATGTGGAGCCAGAACCTTGATACCTTAGACTACCTCTCGATCGTCCTTCGTTTGGTTTCCAATCTTACACTCTCCTCACTCAAATCCCTATAGTCTCATAATGTGTCCAGGCACCAGTCTCCATTCCTTGATTGTTCTAATGTACCTCATCAAACAATTTGAACTTTTTTAATTTTTTTCATCTTCGCCAGTTTTCTTCAGCCTCAAGATTGTTCTTCGTATCTATCTCCTTTCTCTCACATACTCTCAATTGTTCATCTTATTTTCATGTAGTGCGTAAGTAGTGTTCCGCCTGCGAATGTGACTGCTGGTCTTATAAGTGGCTTGTAAACATTCGACCTTTTACTAATTCTTCTATTCACTATACATACATATTTCAGTTATTGTAATGCGCTTTCTGTTTCGCATCTGAATTCTTCTTTTGATGTCCGTACTCTTTATTTTTTGTTACCTATTAGAACTCACCTATCCTCTGTCATCCCATGTATTTCATTTTATTTTATTAATTCTGTAGGTCCTATATTTTACCTACTTGAATGTCTTCATCAGCTTTCTTCTCCTTCTTACTATAAGTAACCTTGTCAACAGCATATACCATTATCTGCAACACCCTATTCTTCATTGCCCCCTGCTGACTTATACTTTCCTTATTAGTAGCATATAGCTGCGGCAGTAAAGGCAGTAGAGCTCCAGGCAAAAACATGTTGGCTGGAGAATCTGACACTCCAGGAATATATCTATACAACATTCTCAACACCTGCTGTTGATCTTCCATCCCATATTGGTAATAATTATTATAATCTCCTATATAATATGTTAGAAGTTTTTCAATATTGCATGTTTCGAATGTGCATGGAAAACTCTAGACCACTGGTTTCGTCCTTTTGGAACTCATCAGTACGGTGCTTTGCCCTACACTCGAACCATGCAATATTGCTTGCTGTATATACTCGTATATACTTACACGCTTGGTGCAAGTATTAGCAAGAGCTAAGTACTCGTATTAGCCGAATTATGCGACGGTAATGAGTGGTACTGGACCGTCCGAACAACTACTCCTTGGGCAAATACCCCGCCAGGCATTAAATTATAGAACGAAATCCAGATTTTATGTACCTATACTACGAAATTTTATACGGGATGCTACCCCAAACATATCGTTGGGCTTGGAACAACCTTGGATCTCTACGTACTTTCCTGCTCTACCAGCTCTTATGTATGTTAGAAGTTTTTCAATATTGCATGTTTCGACTGTGCATGGAAAACTGTAGACCGCTGGTTTCGTCCTTTTGGGACTCATCAGCTTTGCCCTACACACTCGAACTATTGCTTGCTGTATATACTTACACGCTTGATGCCAGTATTAGCAAGAGCTAATTATTAGCCGACTTATGCGGCGGTAATGAGTGATACTGGATCGTTCGAACAACTACTCCTCGGACACAACACTGGCCAGTGGTTATGTGTCCAGGCTGCAGATAATCTGCATAAGTAAAATCCTTTCAGCATTCCAAAAAATGTGTCCATTGACTGCCTCTGCAGCCTGAACACGAAGAAGCGAATGTTTAATAAAAAGTGTTTAAAAAAATATTTAATATGTATTATTAAATTTATATTTATCATTACAATATTCCTTGTATTGCCCACTAATCTTTTTTAATAAAATATATTTTATTAGATTTATTATACAATTAGTTGAAGACTACAGACTGTTTAATAAAGAAAAATATCTGGGTTTAATACAAAGCATCTAATATGTGTTAACAAATATTTTATAACAATTATTAAATTCTTAATATTCCCTCTAGAACTTCTCCACCAATTGTGGTTATAAGATGGTTTCATACAGAGTGTTATTTTTCTAGATATTCAATAAAAAATATTATAGTAGTGAGTAATGGATATTATATAAAATTCTTGCAATAAAAAGGTTTCTTCTTGATAACGAAATGATTTCTTCTTAAATACGAATTATTTTATACGTTTTATTAAACGTATTCTACCCAGTAATATAAGTATTCATTTTATTCGTAGTATAACCCTGTAAAGTACTAAGTGGTAACTTTAACTGTATAAGATGTTAAACTAAACTTTATTAATTTTTTATTAAAAACTTTGGCTGTCCCTATTAAAAAACTAGTTGTCAACGCATTGACAGAACAGCTTCCTAGCCATAGCCACAATTGAACTGGAGGGCGCGTTTGGCGCGCACGGCTTCTTTTCGTAATTTTTTTCTCCATTTTTTCCTTATACAACTTATTACGATTTTCGCACATCGTGTAGAGAAAAATACCCTCTATCCGATGCAATACAAAAATATATACGGTCTCATTGAAAAAAATGTTCGATGACGCCATATCTCGGCTCAAAAGTGCTTTAAAAAAAACCGCCCCGTCAGTTTCTTATGGACCATCTCTGATATACGTGTGCAAAGTTTCAGCAAAATCTGTCGAGCCGTTTTCCCGTAAAAGTGCCAACAGACATACACACGCACGCACGCACGCACACACACACACACACACACATCCATACGGACGGAAATGTGCCACCTTGCCAAAAAGTCTTAGAATGACCTGAAACGTCTACATTTGATGAAAAAACACCTTGGTCAAAAAACGACTATCACAATAGCTACCTAGCTCAGCTAGGAAGCTAATAACTCTCAATGAAGCCTGCACACGGATCGGTGTTTTCCTGAATAAATGCACGCAAAATGTGAGTATGAGACCCACCAATGCCTTTTGCAAGTTGAAATTTGTCTTGTAGAGTACAAAAAAAATGGATTTAGTTCTATAATTCAATGCCTATAGCGGGGTATTTGCCCGAAGAGTAGTTGTTCGAACAGTCCAATACCACCCACTTTTTGCATGTTTGTAGGTTCTTCTGTCTACCGCGAGAATCATTGTATTGCCATTTAACAGGAAGGAGCAGAATCCCCATCTATATACACTAACCTCATATATGATTCTTTTAAGTATTAACCCTTGTATCTTGTATGTATTTAATGACAGCATAACTAATTGAATGAGCTCACATTTTCTATTTCTGAAAATTTTCGTTGAACCACCATTTTCAACTTGTATAAATTTTAAACTATTAGAACTTTTGGCAATAGAAAAACAAAACAAGGGCCATTGCTAGAGGCAATATTTTCCAAAACTATCTATTCTTAGGAACAATAAATACTGCACATCCCTCGCACTGGAGATAAATAATTAGCACGTACAGAACATTACACGATCATATAATTTCTAATTTCATAGTATGTAGGCAACAAAGAAATCACGTGTGCTACATTCAAAAACAATAGAAATTGCAGAAAACAATTGATGAGGCGACGTAAGCACAGGTAAAGAGCGTCGACAAATAGATCAAACTCCGGGCGATCCGCAATTGAGTAGAAAGCTTTGGTAATGATCTCTCCTGAGCCCTGGATGAGGCAGATATAAATTTGTGGCGCTTTCGCTAACTCCGGAGTCGGGGACAAAATGGCGCTCCCCTTCACAAGCACGTTTCCATGGAGACATTTTCCTTGGCAATTAGAACGTGACTTCCACATAGTATGATAGCGGGGTTTCTTTCACATTCATCGAGGCGTCGCTCGAGGAACTCAAGAGTGGAATGAGTTAGGGAAACGCGAACTCTGGAACCGGTAGGAGTAAATTAAGCGAGAAATCTTTGCGTGCATAATTAGAAGCAACGAGTCGTGTCAAGCTTACTTAGTTGTCCCTAGCTGCTTCCTCTTTACTGTTTCTGATTGATGAATGTTCCTCTTTGAAATATAATGGACTTATTTTGGGAAGTTTCGTAGACGGGCTATATCAACTATTTGCAAATTTATTCAAAGTCTGCAAGGTAAGTATTAGGTTAGGTAGTTAATTCTTCGTATACGCATTAATTTATTTAACCCAAGGGTTACAAACTCTTGTTCAAATAAAAATGAAAAATGCCTCGTATCGTTGCACGCCGGACCAAAACAACAAGTGTATGGACAATAAGCTACTGAAGTTCTGATATTTCGTGTATAATACTTAATAATCTGTCTGTATTTAGATAGTTATATAGTGTGTCCCAAAAAGTATACATAACGGTCAAATATGCCATTTATTGATCGTCACATGCTTATACTTATGTATAAACACTATATGGCGTCATTTAATTTTTCATCAAAACTTGCTCTCTCATCGAAGTCTATAAAAAAATTCTGCAGGATACATCCTGTATTGTGTGACGAATAATCGTCGGTATAAAATCCGTATGCTAATATCCTACTATATTAATATTGTTTCAGGGTTAGCTAAAAATGTTTCCAATGAAGAATACTTTATTTTCTAGTTATTTTGCTGCTAACGCCGCACACAAAGCATGTCTAACCCAAATCTATGATATTTTGCACTTCTGAGAAAGTTTTAGCAATGATTTGTTTTTCGGTTGGACTTAAATAAGACCACTGAAAAAAAAATTTTAATCTTAAACACGCCTCATATAAGATATGGGTGACTAATATTTGTTTCTATTTCTACACTACGTACCCTGTGTTTTAGTAGGTATTACAATCCAAAAGTAAAATTATGTTCTTTTTCTTTTCCTTCTTCTCGTTGTGTCTTCACTGAGCTTCATATGTTGGTCTATCGTATTTGTAACAATTCTTCTTTTAACCAACATTTACGATACACGTTATTTTTCACTAAAACTACTTAGCACCTATTATGAGTTCTTCTTGCATAAACAGTTACAAAAAGCGTAGGTATATATATTTCTGGTGAGTTTTAAAACAAATAATAATATTGATTATTCAACTTGGTTTTACCTACACCTTTCATTTTAATACTAATGTATTAAGTACATGATATTCTATACTATGTTTAATAATGTAGGTACATATGAAGTTAAATGATTCCAATAAAAATTTCCAGTAAACGTTATTTTGAACGTAATATTAAGATTTTCCAAAATAATTATTGGATACTGTAGGTTATTACGTTATTCAAACAACTAATGTATAGTACATGTATCTACAACTAATTTATATTTCAGTATTATTCCAGGCTAGCATGGAAATCACATATTAGTCAAAAATGAAAATTTATTCAAGATAGAAAGTTAGAAACTAATTTTCCAGTGAATGTCGAAAATAAGTACCTAACATTTCTGAATTATTCCTTGTATTACCTATAATACCGGTCTCAAAATTATCCATTGAGTATTGCACGTGCCTACATTTATCATCATAAGGTTCTCAGTCCGAAGACTGGTTGGACGCGTACCTTCATCCGTTCCTATCCTGAGCTAACCTACGCATTTCCCTAAAAGTAGAACATCCTACGTCCCTAATTATTTGAGAGCAGCAGTCTAGTCTAGTCTAGTCTAGGCTTCTAGGCCTACCCCTAACCTCTTTTTGTTCCTGTCTCTGACCTAGTATGTCGTGTCTTAGAAGGTGTCCTACCATCCTATCTCACCTATTCTTTATTGTCTTCCATACCTTTCGCTTTTCCCAAACTCTTTCTAATACCTCCTTATTGCTAACCTTATATCCACAGTATCTTCATCATGCGTCTGTAGCACCACATTTCAAACGCTTCTCCTATTATCCAAGTTTCGCACCCGTATAATGCCGTACTCCATACATACGTCTTTAAGAGTCTCTTCCGAGTTTTTACCGTCCTCGAACATAACTGTTGTTTCTTTTTGTTAAACGCAACTCGACCCTGCGCTATTCTCTGTTTTATATCTTTAGTGCTCCTACCATCTCGAGTTATTTTACTTCCTAAAAAGCAGAAATCCGCGACTTCCTCTATCTCCTCATTTCCTTTCTGTATTTCAGTTTTAGTTCTATTTTCACACCCTCTACAAACCAACATTTTGGTTTTATACCGGATGTAAACATATTCATCAGAGTCTTCGATGGAAGTAGCTGTCAGAATGAAATTTGGAATGAATATACCTAAGAAATACTCAGAATAAGAGCTCTTTTTCCTCATAGCTATTTTGACAGTTCGAATTCGAAGACGCAACATAAAAAGAAAGTCTCCTTTCGGGTATACATAGAAGTAACAGCAATTTATGGCTATTAAACTTCCCCTGGAGTTGAATTAATATATCAAATTGCACAAATTTTAAAATTAACGTTTACAATAAGTAAATGGCATTTGATATGATTCGATTGTCTGTTTACCGTGGAATTCGCGTTAGAAAATGCTTGTGGTAAAGATGTCAATATGGCATCTTTATCGCACTAGTGCTGTAAAATGAAACAAAAAAAGCAATTTAATAACCTACCACTACTAGTTGGGTGGTTTGGAAGGAAAAATTAAAGTCGTGAGCTCATAGGGTATGGCAGCATGAGACCTCTTTTAATCTGTTCTAAATATAGCGTTTAACATATTCTCACCGGTTGGATATGAGAAAAATGCTGCAGAGGGAGTGGGGGACATCATCAGCCGAGCGCTTCAATTTAAATTTCCTATTTCAAAATTGACCAATTTATCTTCCGAAATTTTTCGTAATTCAGTAACGAAAATTATTGTTCGTGAAATAAATAATTACTAAAATTGTATGGAGTTAATTCAGATGGATCAGTTCTATCTGACCCCTGATTTACAATCAATTCCAAGGTAAAACATTTAAAAAAATCGAGTTTAAGGAACGGATCTTTGATCGCGGCAACAAAAGCAGATCGGTATGAATCAAATCAATGCTGCATTTGTTGCCAAGCAGTTGCAGTGGCGTGCGATGTATGAGAAACAAACGGTAATTTGACACTTGAGGTTAAGTACCTAAGCACCCATAATTTTTCTTGCGGCAAACGTATAAAACACAAACCCTTGATTTAAAAGAAGGCGAACATCAGTCTCAAGAAAATTAAAGGAAACATAAATAAATAACAACAATCGAAATTTATCATTTATTGAAGAAAACATCAATTTTTAATATTTATATGACTAAAATTTCACAATTAAACGCAAATTCAATATACGAGTGAGCATTAGATGTAAGCGATCAATAAATAGTCGGAGAGCAAGAGCTCTGAATTCGACACATGGTATGCAACTTTTGAACATACAAAAACAGAAGATGAGTTCTTACGTAAAAACACCTGACAAAACATATTTTTGAGGTCGCGATTCGATTTGGAATTGCCAAATTGAAGAAAATTGCATTTTTTAATTTTTCTTCTGAAATATGCTATTTTCGCACTTTTATTTTTTCTCCTTCTGTATATCTGTCATCCATTGTCGTACAAATTTGAAATTTTAGCATTAGGATAATGAAACTATCCGTTTTCTAACGCTGTACGAGAAAATAGTAATTGTTGTAATTGTTGTGATTTGACTGAAAAATTAATAAATATTCGAGGAAGAGTTGCCACTTTTGTGTCATTTACAGCGAAAAAGTGTGTATCGGGGTAACTTTTTTATTTTTGAAGATATACTTATACTATAAACGAGCAAATTGTAGCGCATAAAATGAGGATGTTTTTTTTATTTTGAGTATTTTTTCATAAAATGCATAGTAAGTCAGAAAATGTGTCGCGCCCTGCGCGCGTTGTCGCGCGGACAAAAACTGACTGCCGTGCCAATGCCGACGGAGTTTAGAGTTTTCATTTATTAAATGTGTGTAGGTCATTTTTCTTAAATCATTGTATGGTCATTTCAATAAAACAAAATTTTTTAGTGTTTTCCACAGGTTTAATCGCTACCCACAATATTGTTTAGACTTATTATAGGTCATCATCAAAGGTTCTTACAAAACAAATCTTAAAACTAAAGCAGTGCCTTATATACAGTATTCCATTTTATTTTCGTGTGGTGGGGTAAGATTGCTTCTATTATTGATGAATGGTTAAATTCCAACTGGTCATTTTGTTATCTGTTGATGTAATTTAATGGCTTTGCAAATTTCAAAACTTTCCACTTAATTTAATTTTCTACCTTTAGATCCTTGATATAATATTTTAAAATCACTTTCGGCAAAATTATGATTGTTTACAATATGTACAATGTTCCCAAAAACCCGTCCTGTTTGAATTGTTGGCAATGGACTTTATGTTCTTTCAGGATGGTATTGAAATCCCTCCCGGTTTGACCTATGTAAATCGCGCTGCAATCATTGCAATTTAACTGAGAAACACCACCTTTATCTCCTGTGTTTCTTTTTTCTTTATTATTGACCAATAATGAACCTAAATTTCTTTTATTTAAGCAAACCGGGTTTTGATCAAGTTTGCTTAGAAATTAGATTAACAGATAACAAATGACCAGTTGGAATTTAACCATTCACCAATCATAGAAGCAGTCTTACCCCACCACACGAAAATAAAATATAGAATACTGTATGTAAGGCACTGTTTTAGTTTAGTTTTAGATTTTTTCGTAAGAACCTTTGATGATGACCTAGTAAGTCGAAACAATATTGTCGATAACGATTAAACCCGTTGAAAACACTAAAAAATTTTGTTTTGTTGAAATATTCAAATGTTCCACCAAATGTCAAGCGAGAACAGAGTGAAATTCATTACATATATGGTCGTCCAGAATTTACCGGCAGTATGGACCATTTAAGAGCACATTTGTTTCCAACATGCAAAACAGACATTAGGTAAGTAAGCAAACGAATATCAGTAAGGTACCTATTTATTACAAAACAAATTTCGCTTCTTAGGGATTTACCACCCACCGAAAACACATTTCGTTTTCATGTCCTCAGAAAGTATGTATTTGCAGTCCGTCGTTTACAAAACTGCATACCTACTTCGACCAAAACTATCAAGGTCCGGTTTTTCAAAGAATCCAACACCGGATTAAGTCTGACACCGGCTTCGTTGCTATGATACCGGGTTTCTGATTAATTGAATCATAGCAATGAAGCCGGTGTTAGACTTAATTCGGTGTTGGATTCTTTGAAAAACCGGGCCCAAATCTTTTGGAATTTGGGTGGTGCATGAAAGAAAACGGTAGCGTAATGTCAATCATGACCACAATAAGTGCGAAACCAGATTTTGTAAACATAACACCATTTTGCAAATGTGAATATTTCAATAAATTGTAGCACAACCTGTATTTGTTTAAAAGCTAATGTACTGTGTTCCATAAGCTGTTTTTGTGAAGGAAAATGTACGTATATCGAATAATGAAAAAGTATTTATTCTGTAAGTACAAATTTAAGAAAATAAGAACAGTTCTCATTGAAGTTCTCCACGCGGTCTGCTTCGGTGCAACCCAGGAGACAACGTAGCGCGTACAACGCTCGACTTTATTAACCTTTTATGACCACCAAACTCTTACCAACAACATTTTTTTGTTTTTTATAAATTAATTCAGACCTCAAACTATATTTGACTCGCTTATACTATTACTCTATCTCCAATAATAAAAAAGTTACCTCGATACCAACTTTCTCAATACAGTTACTGAAAAATCCATGGGATCTGCGACGAAAATATTATTTTTCTACCATATCTTTACATATTAGTGCACATTTATGTATGGCAATGGATTCGGCATATTTCAGACTATATGTATGCAAAGTTTTAAACCGATCCAATTGTTACAGACAAAGATATAGAATGGGAAATATAAAATGATGTATTTCCGAGAAATTTTGTAAAAATATGATAAAGTTCGATTTTTTTCAATTTCGCAATCCCGAATCGATTCGCGACCTCCAGAATCGAATTCAGCAGGTCATTTTACATAAGAATACGACATCAGTTTTTGTATGTTCGCGAATTGCATACCCCACTTTTATTTTGCATATTTCGAACGTCCTGCTCTCCGACTAAAAGCTTCTAATACAAACTTACAGAAATAAAAATCTTAAAACTGGCGACACCACTGACAGTAAAAGTAAGTGATAGTTGCGCCATCCGCACTCTCCCGATGATGCGCGGCGCATCATAGATTGATTCATTTGCGCAAGACGCATGCATCTCATGTCCGGTATCCTGATTTGCGTATTAGAGCGGAAACAAAATATTGCGTTCGTGTCGGCTTCTAAGAACGTACCTACGCGGCTAAAGATCCATTGCTCAAACTGTAGTTGTAGGTGGTCCGGTTTTTACGGGTGTGTGCATGTACAATCCTCATGAATACTATTCCAAATCACAATCGACTGATTTTGAAGTTCATTCTGGTTTTCGTTTGTCTAATTTTACGTCGAAAATAATGCTAAGATGCTAACCTGGTCATGTGTAGAAGCGTATCATAATCATAAGTCTTTCTGACAACAATACTGAAGACATTACTGTTACTTCACGGTTTTCATTGCCTACTACCTACCTACTTAGTTCCTTTAATATAGGTACCTGTGCATACATAAAATCTGAAGCCCATAAATGCATGTTGTGCCGTAAAACTCTGTGACTCCTCTGATAATTAAGGTAATAAAATGAGCAAAAAAAAGATTTTTAAGAAAAGACTTACGTTTTTTTCCAAATTATATTGTGTTGCACTCCACAAGATGTTACGAAAAAAAAATCGGAAGAAAATACACCCCATATTCACGGAAAATTAATTTTCTACTAAAAGATCCCTTGAAAAGTATCGGCCCAAAACAGTCAACCTATAATGCAAAAACGACCATCCGAACCAGACATTATGATTCAGAAAAAATTATCATGATAGTTGTTGGTAAATTTCTGGTGATACCATAATTATTATGGAGCGGGTGGAGGGGTAGTAGTATACTGTTTAAAATCATTTTCATGAAAAAGATGACCGTACATTTCAGAAACTGTTTGAAAATTAATCAACAAATGTACCTATACAAAATTAGTTTGACAACAAAATCTGTGAACTCCATAATCTGTCGTAAGTAACTACATGTACATTTGGTACATCTAATGTACACGTATATTCATGTACATAAATAACTGCAATTCACACAAATTCTATTCCTAACATGTCAGTTCAACTCGTCCCTCTAAAAGAAACTTAACTTGTCGCGCACAAATTTTCTTACCGGATCAAATGACTTTGAAGTAAAGCTGCCGACTTAACCGACTTTACTTCCCATATCTAAAGCTGTCCGTAGAGTCCACGTCTGCCGGCGTCGCACTTCCCGACGTCGTATACTGCAGCAAGTGATGCCATCAGGTGCTGCTTAAGCCCCCTTGATTCGTCAGGATTTACCTATTGCCGTTGAAAGATTGAGACACGCTGCCAATTGAATCCGGCGGACTTTTGAGAGGAAATACTTGCATTACACAGCATCTAGATTACCCTAATTTATAACCATTTATGCATTTATTCATATTTTATTACAGCCTTATCGCGTAGGTAATTAGGTAATTAGGTAGTAGGTAGAATACATATTATAGAGGCACCCATATTTTTTTGCCGGTGTGTGGATACATAATCTCTTTGGAAGACTCAAGGCGAAAACAAGCTGTAATTGGGATGGGGGAATGCGAAATACTCTGTATTTGATTCCAAAATTTAGTTTTCAAAAAAAAATAAAAAATTTCTAGGTATAGTACATTTTTTGTGATGAGATAGGTCAGGTCAGGTCAGGGGTGGTAGGTAAGAACTTACAAGAACTTTTTGACTCTTGGCGTTGAATCTAAAATCGCACTCTATAAATTGAAATCAATAATATTGCTGTTTGCATAGTAAGTTTAGAGGATCTCGACAAGTAGGTACATTACATGCCTACTGTAGAAATTAATTTTAGAGCAACGGGCAGAGTAATGAAATAACAGTTTAAATATGGATGTAATCGAATATATCGAAAAACCATTTGGCTAAATACCCTGCTAATTTAAGAGTAAGCTGTGAAATCGCGTAAAATTGAAATAAAAAGCCTCCTGGATTTGAATACAAGCCGCGTAATGCAGGTATGGATAAAGTTTCAGTTTTCCTGCTGAAATTATCAGGTAATGTGCATGGTGTCCTAGGGTGAGGATCTGTTGTGGAGAACGAAAAATAGAATGTATTTGAATTCTCGTATATATTTATAATTTATACATGATGATGATCTATCTTACTTAATTATTTTCGAACTTTCAGCACTTTCAGTTAAATGAGAATGAAGTAGTAGACTCTGGGCATTTCAAAACAACTACATATATTTGGCTGTGGACGTAGATAAAATTGGATTACTGAGAACTCAGGGATAGATGGAAAAATTTTTCACTGCTTGTTTGTTTTAAGCAGTTTTCTCTACTATACCTAATAAGCCCATTGCCAATAAAATAATTTATTTTCGGTGAAACAGCTCTGACGAGACGTCGCTGTTGCTTGCACTGTATAACATTAGTTGAGTACAAGTAGGGGGTGGTTAGAATGTGGATGAGGCTGGGATTTTTCGTCGAGTCCAGACTAGCCACGGAAGCCGCGTAAAGCCAGGGGAAGAATAATGTGCGGCGGGATTGTAGCGGTCGTTACTGGGCTCGATCAAAAACGCGTTACATTTCAAATGAAGACGTAGGGATAGCGCGTGGCTCGCTTGAACTTTATGGATTCAGAACATGCACCGATAGCTCCCACGTCTCGTCTTTTAACAAGACTCTCGGCTTGGACTTCAAATACACAAAACTCCTAAATTTATTATTCCATTGCTTTAATATGTATTTAAATACACAAGTAAAATAAAAAATTAGACAAGTCTTTTTGTTCGGTCCAGTTGTTTACATTTAAATTTTCAATTAGGTATATGGAAGTATCATTCTCAGCTTTTACCAGTTATTTATTTTATTAATTTCAGTTATTAATTGATAAAGAATTAAAATTGGGTCGTTTTAAAATATAAAATAAAATTGTTCTCATACTTGTTTTATTCTGGCTTCCTAACTTAGGACCAGGGACATAAATAAAATCTGGAGACATTTCTTTTTAAAGAAATGGATGCGATTTCTTGCTGTAGGCATATAAGAAAAAGTAGGGAAATTATCAATAATTAAACCACCTGAAGCAAGACTGCCACAAACACATAAGTTCTGAAGCTATTGTATACCTTAAATGAAAAACATTTGTAGCGTTTAGTAAATTATTGTCGGAATTTTATATTTTGTATCGACATATTTCTGGCACCTAACAAGGATTCCATGCCACACTAGCGAATTCCAGGTAACTCCTAACCATTGCATAATAAAGTAAGAAATAAGATAATCAATTTCGAAAGATAGTGGCAACTCGAAAAAGGAATCCTCGATTTCTTAGGGATTTATGGACTGACCTGTTAATATGCGAGCCGAACATCAGCTTCAAATCAAAAATTACGCCCAGGTCCTTAACCTGGGTGACGCGGGACTTCAGCGGTGAGATAGTCCAACCACGTTAACTTGGCGAACCTAAAGAATGTAACTGATACATTTAGAATAATAATTTCGCCACACGCAATGTGAAAGGTGAAAATATTCTGAAACATCGTTGATGAATATGGAAAAGAGTAGCGGCCCCCAACTGCGATCACTGAGGAACACCAGAAGTAACCCTGATTTCACACCATTTATCTAAACTGACGCAATAGGTTGCCGTTTGCACGAAAATTTTCGAGTTTAATTTTGAGAGTAAGGTGCTGATGAACAGAATCAAAAGCTTTAGAAAAGTCTGTGTAAACCGCATCAACCTGAATTTTTTCTTCAGTGGGCCACACCAAATATTGGGCATACAAGTTTATCTACGTCTCGACCTCTGAAAACCCCCTGCTGGTTGCTCAACAAATGTTTTCGCTTTAAAGAGAAATTCGTCATATACAAGCCATTCAAGAATTTTTCCAAAGACGTTAAGTAAAGATATTGGTCTGTAAATAGTAAATGAGCGTAAGTATATTTCCATATTTAAATAACTACTGGTACAATAATTTTAGCTTCTCTCCAACGATTTATTGAACAAAATGTGTCAAGGTTCGAGAAGAGAGGTGGTACAGCACGTTTTAACAAAAGACGCAGGTACTTCATTCGGGCCAGGACTATTAGTGGATTTAAAATTTGAATTTTTTGCCCTATTTCACTTACTATAAAATGGTTCTGTAAAGGCTTTTTCTTAACATTTTGCTGGGCACCATCCGACGAGAACACAGAAGAAAAGTAGGAATTCTGAGAATATAGACGAAGAGCTGGCGAGGATTAATCTTCATTTCATAAGCTTTAATTCCATTCGTAATACCTGCCCACCGACCCCTTTACTAAGGGCGGTCTTTGAGTGCCCGAGCCCGAAAACTCGTCCGTTTTACAGTTGCCAACGGCGAATTCATGCAGAATTAACGCATGATTTGACAGATTGGACGTTGTATTAGACTTGTTCAAAGGAATGTTGATATTTTTTGGGTTCTTAATACAATATATCACACAGCAGATCCTCGTCAACAGGCGGTGTGTAGTGGCTGATGCAGGCAATGACGGAAATTTCCTCTTAAGTGATTTAAATTCGCGTGCCTGAACAATATTTTATTGAAAAATGATTTTTCTCGATTTGGATAGGATTTTGGATAAAACCTATAATAAATTGAGTGTGTATGGTGATATGTCATATCAGGTCAGGAAAGGCCGGTTTAATAAAAATAACGAAAATATTTCAAAAAGAAGTTTACAGCACAATACTGAGTAATTTAAAATTATTTTCTGATGCGCATATTATATTTTACTGTGCAAATAAGTATTAAAATACTGTATAGTTAATTAGAAGTCAACATTTTTCAGAAATCATCACCTTAAAATATTTAAAAAACTGGAAAGGTTCTTAACAAAGATGATACTGTTTCTATTTGATGTGGGAGGTGCATTATTTGAAAACTTAAACATTCACGAAAATTCTTTTTCAATTTAACACTATTTTAATCAGTTTTCCAAGTCGAAAAAAATGCATAAAAATTAATAACATATTTTCTGTAACAGCTGAATAACAAATAATATGTAGTAGGTAGTTTGAGAAGTCAAAAGAAAATTTTTTGGCCGCTTTGTAACCCAATCCGAGGACATACTGCATAAAAGAAAATTTTGCGATATAATATTGCTCATGAACCTGAATATTTGAATCACTAAAGAAGAAGCCTCCTACATTGCCTGTATCAGCCACTGCACACCGGCGCTTGACACCGCAAGAAGGTGCTGTTTGATATTATTGGGTAAGTATCTACAAAAATTAACATTCATTTGACCAAATCTATCAAATTCGGCAAAAATTCGACGTTGACATTGTCGAACTTCTTGGATGAGTTTTCGGGCTCTGGCCCCCAAAGGCCCTCCAGGTTGGCAGACATTATTTTTCTTAGCAAAGTGGTCGGTGTAGTTATAACGATAGAAACTAAGCCTTAAGAAATGAGGCAGATTAATCCGTTGCTAGCTCCTTGTCATATGAGAAATTTGTTTGATGCAACAGAGCCACCAAAATGCAAAGCTTCTTGGAAAAGAACATTGAATATTGTGTATCATATCATATCATATTCACAGATAGTTCCTGAGCTAGTATTCCATTAAATAGGTACAGTTTCTTTTAAAAGTAAACAATTCATTGTACTGAATCTCGTCGGTGTCCAAAACATTGTCAACCATAAACGAATTAATATTTCTTTTCTATAAGTACTATTAGTCTGCAGTAAATTTCATTACAATTGTTATTGGCAATTGATTATGGACGTATTTCAACGAAATGATGCTAAATTTTCACATCAAACTTCTGTTTGCACAACTCACCACATTCTGCAGCTCCAGGAGCACACCATCCAAGAGTGGAATTCATAAAACTTATGGGGTTAGCAGAAGTGTTTTAAAAAACCTGATTTTTTAGTATCAATGTTTTACCGGAGAATTTTAAAAAAGAAACCCAAAACAACGGTTTCTGTTCAGGTTTTGTAAAAATATTTAGTTTACTTATAGAAAAAGAGAGAAGAAAACAAATGCAATGCGGAAAATGAAATACTAGTGATAAATTTGCCAACACGCGTCAATTTAGGGTAAATTCGATTCCAAAACGGATGCTTATAAATACTACTGAAGGTAACTAAATGTTGGAAGACCATTTTGTGTTTGCTAGAACATGAATTTAGATTCTGCTAAACTTCTTGCCAAACTTCTAAGACAAGAAGAAAGAAAGTGGGTGAAAACGCCACCCTCATAATTACAAAGTCTTTAAGATAGAAAAGTCACTTTATTCCTATAGGAACTCCAAAATTGAGGAACACCGTTACCGGACACTGTAGTTCAGAAAAACAATAGCTCTACATCTGCTGAGAAGACTTGTGGAAGTGAAAGGCAGTAAGGCTTGAATCTATCTACCCGTCCCGGTCACTTAGTTACATGGATTCAAATTCTTCGGAATTTTACGAACACACACATGCACAATTTTTCTACATTCTAATCACCGGTTTAAAAATACATACTTATTGAAACTCTGTTGCAGCATTTCCTTTTACAAGCAGAACCCTGAATGCATAAGTTAATACATAAATAGTCTGTTAAAACATTAATTTCTTATTAACCTTATACCTTTCGTCCGCCATTCAGTTAATTAAACAAATGCGATATATAGTTAGAAGTAAAAGCGGAGGCCGCTTGGGGTATATTCCGGGTGGAAAGTTAAAGGGGTTCGAGGCGACCGTCAGGGCTAAAGTGGGATTAGTGGAGCCGGAGCCAATCAACTTGGCGGAGGGAGAACTATTCCTGCTAGCCCGCAACCCTGACTCGTCTAAACTCCAACATATTACTAGGGTAACCACAGTTCTGCTGTACTATTACAGTGTTGCACAAAATGCAACGTTCGCAGGATAACACCGGCAGGAAGTCAATAATAAAAATCCACCTATCAAAGTCAGCGTCTCTTCTATAGTTAAAAAAATGAAAATATACTGTTGGGAAAATACTCGTAATTTTAGTATAAATAAATTGATTGTGATAGAACATCATGGGGTGGAATCGTACTACTACTTAATTTTATTCTATTCTACTATTCTATTCTCCAAGATAAAATTAATGAATGAAAAATGAGGCAAGAAATGAACAACAGCTGGAGTACCTTAATTCATTCTGAACTAATACTTTTTGTTGGCTCGAATAATTTTATACATGACCATACAAAGTCGGCTGATTTTCTGCTATTTTCTATTTCCTTCTTCTTCCTCTTAACATAGGTAGGGTCTGTTTTAGCCAGAGATATGATACTTTATTAGCAAATTAACAAAAAAATGTAGTGCTTATTGCCACAAAATTCAACCAGCTGTTCTTCTATTTAACCCCTAAAAATGCAAAAAATGCAAATCGTCAGCGCTTTGAGCTATTTTTGCATGCAAGTAGTTGGCTGTCTAATCCAGGCAGCTTGAGTTTCTCTAGCGGTTCTAAGGCTGGGTCTACATTATGCGTATTCCGCAGATTCGTATTTCGGCTGCGTATTTTCGGCAAGATGACAACACATTATTTTAATTTGGAACGTTCACATACTTGCGTAAAATACGCAACTACGCAGTATGCTGCCGGAAATACGTACGTCAACATGCTGGTGCCGAGCTACATTAAACATTACCAAGAAGTTGATAGAAAACAGGGACGTGCGTTCATACTGTGCGGATCGGTTGGTGTTTATTTGCAGTTGCAGTTCAAAAGTTGTATTGTTTTGTTTGACACAAACTGACGACCACCAGAAACGACGGTACGCTTCCGCACATAGACACCGAAAATCTACACAATGTGAACGCAACCGATAATAGGCATACTTATTTTACGTATCTGCGAAATACGCAAATGCAGACCCAGTCTAAGGTTTACGTTCGAAGCACTGTCGGAAGCAAAATATTCGCAGGATACGGTCATCCATATGCACTTCGCGCATGGGCTAAAGGGTGTTAAATATTATAGGCTCATTATTACTATTTCGTAGGAAACAAATAATTTCTAATTTTATGTCTTTAAAAAGTTACGTAATCTTGGAAATGCGTTAACATCGTTAAAGAATTTGTGGATAAACTGAAAAATACATATTTAGCGCAACCCAGACTTTTTTGCTTGTGCCAGTCGCAAATCTCTCTTTAGACACAACGATTTGCATTGGTTTACGAAGATAATCTAAGATTCTAAATCTGCTTTTAGAGTTAAGGCAAACTTTAGTCGCTGTCAAAATCTCACTAGATAATTCCGATATCCATGTTGCGGTATTTTCTGCCGTGCCAAACGTGAATAATCTTAATGTATGAAACACGAAGAACGAGAATATGGCTATAAGAAAGTTGCATCTGGGTCGCACTGCAGATAGATGTCTTCAGAAAAGTTTGGGATCGTCTGGCACCCCCTTGCGACTATCTAATGTGTCTAGCAGTGGTATTTTGGCTTAATTTGAAGCAAAATGTCAGTAAAAGAAAAATCTGTTGGTAGAAAATATGTCACGTGACACTCCCGCTTAAGATGTTTGGGGCTCTCTGGCACCCACTCGCGACTTGTAATGTACCTGGCAGTGTTATTTTGGCATTCATCGTGATGCAAAGAGTCGGTAAAATAAGAATATGCTGGCAGAAAATATGTCAATAGCAACTTTGAATCTGCGATCTGCACTGCGACTCAGACGCAACTTTGTTACAGATATATTCTTGTTCCCTGTGTTTCATACATTAAGATTAATAATCTTTGGCAATAATTTACCATTGCGGGTCACTAACTGATCACATGCTGGTAGTCTGCGACTTACTTTTTGATAACATTATTTTTCCCAAAAACAATTTCATACAGAGATTTTAAAAACTTCAATCTGGAAAAGTCACTGAAGATGCATTGCTCATGACATGGGAATGTATAAAATAATATGGAAGACATTAACAGCAAAATTGTAACATTCAATAACTACACCAGCACTTTTAAAACTTTATGCTCTCGTTCATATATCTAATCACACCAAGGCGTACCTCTATACTTACCATCACATCCACGATTTAAAAAATGATAAATTTGAAAAAGGGCTTTTAAGAATCATCTTCTGACTGCAACTACGGCAACTAGAAAATATTTACAGAAATCAGAAATTATATAAAACAAGAAAAAAGAATAAAACAAGAAAAAAGGCATAATATAAAATACAACTTGGAGAAAAATAAAAATAATAAGAAAGCATTATGGTTAAATCTATCTCATTGGAAAATGAGAAAAAAATAATAATAACAATTTACTTTACTTTACTTTACTTTACTTTCAGACTTCGTTAACACGGATACAATCAATGATTTTTTAAACGTTGCAGGTAATGCTACTGTTAACTTAAACAACATAGACTTCTTTAATAATAATAGACTAAGCAATAATTGTGATATAGGTATGTATATGAAAGTTTAAAATTCATAAAATCAGAATCATTTGATGTTAATAACATTAACATTAAAATAATAAAACATTAATTTATCCGCATATTGACTTATAGTCAAGTTTACTATTACTTCTTGCCAGATTATAATAAAGTAAAATTACAAAGACTACAGAATATAGAATAGAGGGAGGTATTAGAAAGAGTTGCGGGAAAACGAAAGGTATGAAGACAATAAAAAATAGGAGAGATAGGATGGTAGGACACCTTTTGAGACACGAAGGAATAGTTCGCGACATACTAGTGTCGGAGATAGAAATAAAAAGAGGTAGGGGTAGGCTCAGATTAGACTACTGCTCTCAAATAGTTAGGGATGTAGGATGTTATACTTTTAGGGAAATGCATAGGTTAACTCAGGATAGGAAACGATGGAGGTACGTGTCCAACCAGTCTTCGGACTGAGAACCCTATGATGATGATAGAATGCTTGCATTAAATTTATTTGCTTATTAGCTTATAATGATCATGTTTCGCCTTCTCGTTTGGAGGAAATAAAAATATATTTGATGATGAAATACTTATTTATTATGTTGCTCTATAAGATTTATAAATTTAGCATACATTTCTTCCCTGTACAATAGACTAGTAAAAC
Source organism: Xestobium rufovillosum (assembly GCA_963966045.1). NCBI lineage: Eukaryota > Metazoa > Arthropoda > Insecta > Coleoptera > Ptinidae > Xestobium > Xestobium rufovillosum. The sequence continues at coordinate 21,108,558 of OZ014496.1, forward strand.
TTTCTGAAATACACAACACTAATATTAAAGTTAACAGTTTTACGATTCCAAAACATGCAAAATTAAAATTTAAAGGCTGCTTTTGTTACATGCTTCCATATCTTTTGAATGACGGACCAAAATTTCTAAGTTTACCGCCTCGTATATTTGTAACAGAAATTCGGAAATATTTGTTTAGCACTATAATAAATAGAATGAATTAGTTCTGTTTAGTGTATTTATAATAAGTAGTTTTTGATATCCTTTCTTGATTTATATTATAGGTACTTTTATAATATTAATTTATTTAATTATTAATTTATTATTTTTTTTAAATTTATTTTTTGTTTGTTCATTATGTATGTAATGTTAAATGAATTTCTGAGGTGAAGTGGAAGAATGACAGTCGTCAAATCTCCAACCCTTTGTGTAATTTATTATAATTTCACAATAAATAAATAAATAACAATGGATATTCGACAAGGAAAACAACTATGACATAAAAATTATATAGTTGCATTTAAGAATACAAAGTTTCGTAGTTTTGAAATTCTAATTTGGCCATGTGATCGCTACTTTCCTGTATAATGTTTTCGATTTTTTAATCCTATGGCAGATATTATTTTCCTGTCGTCAAGATATCGCTACTTCAACTTTGTTCAATCCGAAGATATTTAATTTCCAATATTCCTCTATAACGTCAAAAATACGTATATTAAGTATACAACCTCGTAGTAAAATCAATTAAGAAATCCAAAAATGCATACAAATACAGTGTTCCATTAAAACAAAACGAAATTAGGTGCTGTACAGAAGAAATGGGTCGACGTGTATAAATGGAAATAATTTTAAAGTATAGAGTATAGTATATAAGGAGGAGCCTCTGTAAAATTCATATAAGGCACAGAATTCCACGATTCCACCGTGGTACTATAAGGACACCCTGAATATGCTTGGAATTATTGAAGCTCCCTAGGGTGTCATCACTCAGGGAAAATATCTTGAAATAATTCATTCAACAGCTGGCTTAACTGGTCACTGGGTGGACCATCTAGCCTACTTGATCGGTACAAGCATCGAAGGTGTGCAGGCAAATTTGTTGGTGGAAGTTGTTCTTCCAACTTTTCTATCTTAACGTCCCACGTAACATTGCCACATCTCCTTTAAATATGTGGGAAAATAGGCAAATGAAGGGTAAAAGACGTATCTGGTATCTTTAATAAAAAAAAAACGACTTGTCCAATGGGTTTCACTTTTCGGGTGCTGCTTAATAATACTATATCTCTTTGGCATTTAATAATATCAAATCGTTATAGGTACCTAGTTGCGTGGCTATTATTCTTAATGTACAAAATATTATTTCTCGCTCATCCATATTTCATGGAGTTAATTCCTAATTTCAGATGAGATAAGTCGGGGTGTATCTCTAGCAAAATTCGTGTGCATATTATACTAATATAATGCATGAGTTGACTGCAGAGAAATCTACAATGTGATTGCCTTATAATCTTGTTTAGAACAGTAATCTCCGGAGGCTGCGAGTGGCGCGTTATAGATGGGACAGGGGTGCGTGAGGGGTTAGAATATATAGGATTACAAGGCACACAAGAGTTGCGTCCACGCAACCGTGAAATCTGATTAGCAAATCTTGTGTAATAATTGAAATATCAAAGAAATCGCACACACGCGCTCGAAAGTGAAACTTTGGTTATCTGGATGGAGAATAATTTCACATAACGTGGACAAGGACTGACATATTATTTTTGTTAAGAATGTGATTGGTGAGTAATTTAGAATTTGGTACTTATATTTTAAAAGTTGTTGACTTTCTGAAGGCAAATTCAACTAATCCGCTAAAACCCAACTTCCTTATTTTTACACTCTTATTTCTGCATAATTTTCGCCGCAGGAAACGCACAATTAATAAGGATCACTTGCAGGATTACAATATGCAAAACATGTTTTAAGTCCTGAGGCATTATTAGTTATGAGATTTTCTGAATTTCGCGTAATTCTTGCCAAGAAACATAAATACCGATAAAAAGCAATATAGCTATAAGATGGTCTATTAGTATGGTTGGAAGACATCGTGACGTAACGATGTTAATCCCTTCTCGAGCGCCCTTCATGGCGGTACAAAAGAGGTGCGTGCGATGTTTTTAAAAAGTAGCAGAATCCTCTTGCAGTATGCAGTATCTATATTTTTATCATTTTATTTAATATGTGTTAACAGAAAATTACTATCCAATATTAAGCTTACAGTCTCCAACCAAATGCTATAATTAACGAGGCCCACTTCTAAGCTAAAAACTTGTAATTTTATCTATACATTTTGCTTCAAATGTTTCATATTTGATTTCATTTTTAAAACAATGTTGCCTTGTATATTTCATTGTAATGATGTTTCTGGCGCATAAAATAATCATTATTATACTCTTTTGCCTCAAAATGAGCGTTTAAATTTTCAAATTCATCCAGTCAAAACGAATATTTTCCGACCTGGTACAAGATATTTCTTTTTTATACTCGTACAACCCTCTATATGTCTGTAGTTTTTTAGTGACAAGGAAAACGTGGCATTTATCATTTTATATTACTACTACAATAAAACACGCTCGCCGAACGATTACTCTTTTTGACTAGAACAAACGGCGGTGATTTACGCTACGATGCTCACTGGATTCTAAATTTACTCAGTTTACTCCATCTAAATTACACTTTACACAATGAATAGAGTTAAACTACGTACCTAAAGTATCCTTACGCGGAACACAGGTGTGTATAACGGCACTTTTTGTAATTATTTGAAATTGTGCAGTCCTAGGAGCTCAATTTAATACGAAAGTTTTCTTAACGAAAATATATGTATTTTGTTTAAAATAATCAATTACAGGCTGATTTCCTGACATCTGGAAAAATCAAATATGAAAATGGACCGAATAATTTACGCCATTATACGTGCACCTATATACACACTAGGATAGGAGAAACAAAGTATTCGGCACTTTGGCATTTGGTGTACCCATATACAACCGTGAAATTTAGTTTGAAGATATTTGGTAGTTTTCTGAAGTGCATCTTCTCTTGAAATATTGTAAAATGAAGAATTCTGAACATACACTGTGATAAAAAAGGGAATGTCCTTTATGGAAGTCCACGATAACATGTAGACATTGGGAGACTCTTGGCCTTCATGCACAACAATTCGGAAATGCAGAAATGAGAAAAATGGTTTTAAATGTGACAGAACGGGCATAGAAGGCGACCCTCATATGGTGAAATGTCAAAAACAACAAAGACGGCGGAAATGGCTGATAAAATTCGTGACGATGGTATCGAATGATCCACGATTAAGTATTTTAAATTTCAGATAAGCTAGACAAGATAAGGTAAGCCTAAAAAGCAGCCTCTGCATTGTGGACGAAACGTTTGGAATCTTATACTTAGAAGGCTCTTTTATCTGCCGAAAAAGTGATGGGACTTGGGATGCAAAAGGTGAAGGAAGATAAATATTTAAAACTAACAACATAATACATATAGGTAAATCAGAAGTAAAACAATAAATAAAACAAGCAGTAACTAAGCAACTAACTAGGCTTGCCTGCCTAGGTATAACAGGGGCGATGCGGACTTCGCCAACTGCAGCCATAGAGACTCTTCTGGACCTTCCCCCTCACCACATCGTGATATAGGGGGAGGCGAGACTGGCACTATACAGACTAGAGATGAGCTAAACGGTGATTTTATAATCACTCTGTGACTGGTGATTGCTACTCCAAAATCACAGTGAGTGAAAAAGGTGATTGCGATCGCAGTTTGAGGACTTGAGCGGTAACCCGCTAACGGTCGTGGTAATCTGGCCACCTAACACAGCTTGTTGCTAGTTGCTGCGCATGCTGCTATTGTGTGGCGGATGGCGCGATCGCGGCAGAGCGCGGCCTACGAGATGCTCTCGTAGGCCGCGGGCAGAGGCGAGGGCAGACGAGACGAAACGAATCTCAGTTGCGAGTTGCGATCGCAATATGCAATCACAAATTACAATCACCTGATCACCTCACCGACTCAGCGTCAGCGACCGTTCAGCTCAACGGTGGCCGTTCTCCGTTGCCCGAGTCTACCAGCTCGGAGGTCGGAGCTGGCGTGATCGCGGCAGACGAACGAAACAATCGCAGTCGCAGTCACCGTTGTCTGAATGAACGAATCACTGTCAGTGATTGTGATTCCCCACTCACAGTGACTAAATCACCAACTGTGAAATATCGCTCAACTCTAATACAGACTGCAAAACTCTTTTTACCGTGTCCGTCTGGGTACAGAGCATACTAGCATTATTGAGGACATAAAGGATCCCATGCTTGACATGAGGACGGATTACATGATCCCCAAGAACACCGCACAACCACTCTTTCAGGTCACAATCGATGACCCTAGAGTGGAGAACCAAACTCTGAACAGCATACCTTCCGGCAATCTGATCTGGTACACCGACGGTTCTAAGACCGACACAGGTGCTGGGTCAGGACTGTTTGGTGATAAACCAAGAGTGAAACTCAGCTCCTCTCTGGGCAAATATGCCTCTGTCTTTCAAGCAGAGGTCTACGCGATACTACAATGGGCGCGGGAAAACATTAAGAGGGGCTACAAAAATCAGCGGATCTTTATCTTATCAGAGAGCCAGGCAACTTCGAAGGCTCTTATGAACCCAAAGATGTCTTCCAGACTGGTGTGGGAATGCTTCGAGCAACTTAATATCCTAGCCATGCGGAAGGCAGTGAGACTGCTTTGGATTCGAGGTCACTGTGGGCTGATAGGGAACGAGGAATCCTATAAACTAGCAAAGCGGGGCTCAAACGATCCTTTCGTTGGACCGGAACCTGCCCTAGGCATAACTAAGAGTGCAGTCAGACACCAAGTAAACGGATGGATTCGCGCTCAACATCACAATTACTGGAACGTGATTCCAGGACACAGGCACAGCAAGTCTTATATAAAGGGACCTTGAAGGAAAAGATGCTCAGAACTACTTTGCCTTAGTAGGATGCAAATTAGAATCGTAACAGGCTTCCTAACGGGACACACGACCGTTAAAGAACACCTGTGGAAGATTGGCAAATATTACGGAGACCTTAACTGCCGCTTGTGTAATAAGGAACGGGAGGCAGCTATGCACATCCTGTGCAGATGTGAAGCTCTAGACCAGAAGAGGCAGCGAATTTTCGGGCGATGTCTGATGGAACCGGAAGAATTTTCCACGCATTCAATGTTTGACTTGTACCGTTTGGTCCAAGGCACCAAGATCATGGAATGGGTGTGACTTAGAATTTAGGGTGAACACAATAAGCCCATTTTGTGGCTGCAGTGCATCTGAGCCTTCGGGCAGGCAGGCCCTAAGGGGAGAAAAAAAAGCAACTAAGCTATAGACTCGCTTAGACCTTAGAAGTGGATGAAAGAAAGACCAACCAGATTCATGTAGACCAAGTTCACCTCAATATATCAAATCTAGCACCCCTTTCCACACAATAATAAAAATCTGCTGCTGACATCTTATTCCAGAGAACGTCCATTCAACAATTTTCAGTTCGACATTCCAAAAACTTTTCAAATTATAAAAGAAAATTAAAATTGTGATTTTGATACCATAGTTCTCTTTTAATGTCAACAATTAGACTAAGATAAATTTAGATAACTCTCAATATTTGGATACCAGGAACACACTGTTGTTCTGGGTGACTGGGTCCCATTTCTTAAGGACCATCCTGCACCCTCTATAAATCATTTCGCAGGAATCGTATTGAACAACGTAGAAGCCCAAACATGTAGGTAAATCTCCATTTAATACGTGAATTATACTAGGAGATACCGCAGAATGTTACTTCAGCTAGCTGGTATTGAAATGTTAATTAATTTTCTTATTCTCATACTCTACATATATTATGATTATGGTTACTTTTTTCACCCTTTGTAAAGTGCGAGTATTCTTATCCCGGCGTCATCCGCAATTTTGGCAGCTTGTCTTTGTGGTCCAGGTACATTACAGGGCGCCCATTTTCTACCATCTTCTCGGCTCACTTTCACACTTCTGCATTGGTCTAGTGCTGATGGTAAGACCATATCCATTTATTTTTCATCTTCAAAGTAGAAGTGACCGAGGAACTTTAATCACTTGCCGTGACGTCACAGTAAGGGTCAACCACACACAACGAATTTATTACATTTATTGTGGTTTCTCACCTAACTCAACGGGCAAGAGTTCTTTATTTAGACAGCAAATAGTTTTTCGCTTCAATTCCAACGTAAATTTCGAACAATTGAAGGCTATTTTATAAATAAATCCAAAAAACGGAATGTATTAAAATTTCGTAAACGATAGATTTGTTGCCGAATGCAACCCATTAGATTTCTTCTTATGGGACCATGAACCGATTCCTACCATAGAAGTTCTCCGCGACCGTATAAATGAAAGTTTTCATTTAATTCGAAATACTCCAGGAATACTAGCGTGTTCGGTAGCCAACGGCGACGGTTCGACGTTGCAAGGCCTAAATTGTTGCTGAAGGAAGCCATTTTGAAGTAAGCATGTGCGATGTGCGTGAAGCAGTTCCGTGTTGATAACTCTATAGACGCATTTTTCCTTGTAAATTTTACTCGACGGAAAACCAAACAGACTAGTATTTTCATTTTTCCATATCTTCGAAGATACCCAGGGATACAAGTGAATAAATTGAGTACCTATTAATTCGTTTCGATAAACACTTTGATAATAATAGCAAAACCAGCAGAGCTGATAAAAATATTGTAAAGCAAGATCTGACACATGCGGCATCAGAGCATCCTAGAACGCTGAGGGCTGCCTGATCCGTCTCTTTTGATGACGTATTTTCATAGTTTCGGCGCTGCATGTAGGATTAATCTGAAGCTGGCTTTTGCCTTTCCCAACTCACTTTGGAATCACTCTAAATAAAACTATTTTATTCAAGCAACAGCATGTTACCAAGATTAAGGTAAGATGCCTACCACGCCAACCATGTCAACAATTTACTTCAGAAAATATGGTGCAGTAAATGAAGAACAAGTCCACACTCTGCATTGCACCGGACAGGAACGTATCTTTAGGTGGGCACCCTCATTAACAGTCAGGACAAATTAATACAGATAAAATAAGTTGGGAACCTAGAATTGCTTAAATTATTGACTCGGATCTCCAGATATGAGAATAGGATGAGATGAGTACTCTTTAATGAGGTAACCCTCGGACTCTAACAACTAGTAGTAGTCGGTGCTCTAATTCGACACCCTCTGTACAACTCGAACACACACAAGAAAATGAAGCTGATTCTTAAGTAAAATGATCTGCCGGATTCGAATTTTGAGGTCGCGAAAAGATCGGGAATTGCGAAAATGCCGGAAAATAGATTTTTCGTAAAACTTTCCTTAATCAATTTTTAAATCTTTTCTCGTTGTATTTCAGCAACGAAAAGAGTTAGAGATTTGTTTTTTCGTGGAATATACACTGAAGTATGCTGATCATCACAGTGTACTCACGTTGCCTCTACAATTTTCCAATTTTACGAAAAAAATGGTTTCTTGGTAGACCACAAATTTGTGTATTTTATGTATTTTTCGTGCACCGGGCAAGTAATCTTATTTTTCGGAATTACCATATACATATGCGAGACCAAACACGGACAAAGGCTCAAAATTATTTTTGGTGAAACGAAACAATAATGTTGCTGCTGAAAAAAGTTAAAGGGAGTTAAAACATAAATAATTCGTGCGCGCTAGCCGCGCTGAGCCGTGTAGTAGTGGTTTATGTGCGGACGTACAAACACTGCATTAATATCGAGAATATTCGTATTTTTTATTCCGACAAATTGCATTTCCCTTCACATAAACATGATATTATATATTGCACATTAGATTTCATGCATGCACATCGAAAAGAACAGGTAAAATTTTTACATTTACAGAACTGTGTTATAGTAACACAATCCAGTTTAGAGCTACTTGTGAATGTTATTGGCATAATAACGTCATTTTCCATGTACCATCCATATTCCAGGATGTTTGGAATATTTGGGCTTATTTGCCAAGCCGTTTTATATACAACACACTGAAAAAAAAGCTCGTTTAACATGAAAGTTAAATGCGTTTTCCGTAGGAGGCAGATCTCTGAAAGCAAAACATATCATTTTTCGGATGAGATTTCTGATGAGTGATTATCGACGTGAAAGGGTCTCTAGGGGACCGGGACGACAAGAAAGACTTACTTTTGCCAGAGAAGTTGTTCCTTATCAAAGCGGACCAGTAATGTTTTGAGGGGGGTATAATGTATGGTCGTCGCACTCCAATTATTCAAGTGCCGCAATCCATGACGGTAACCATTTACGTCCAAAACATTATCCAACCAATCATCCTTCCATTGGAGAAAATTTCGTTTTTATGGACGATAACGCCACGCCCCACCGCACAAGAAGGGTTGCCAATTTGCTACAGGAAGGGAATATTCCAAGAATGAATTGGCCAACAAACTCACCTGACTTGAATCCTTGTGAGAACGTGTGGGATATGCTAAAAAGGGCCATTTTAAATAGAGATAACCTCCCTTTCATCCTTCAGGAGCTAATTGTTGGTGCTCAAGAAGAATGGAACAGCATACCGCAAGAAGCCATTAATAACATTTTTATTGGAAAGTACAGACGTGTTAATGTTTTGCTCGAGAACAGAGGAGGACATACTTGTTATTGACATCTTCGTTTCTCACATTTTGCGAAGGTTTCGGTCATTTCAAAAAAATTAATTCGGAGATTTTCTTAAATTTAATTCCTGGCCGTGTACTCCTTCCATGAAAATAACCTTACATGTGATAAAGCATTTCAATAAAATGTAGAATTGAATCCATATATTTGTTAGAATTATTTTTGTTTACGTTTCGGCTATGTGTGCATTATCAAGGATAAAAGCGCCCGAACCCATGTCGCTACCTATCAACCCTTCAGCGCGGCTAGCGCGCACGAATTATTTATGTTTTAACTCGCTGTAACTTTTTTCAGCAACAACATTAATGTTTCGTTTCTTCACCAAAAATAATTTCGAGCCTTTGTCCGTGTTTGGTCTCGCATATGTATATGTTAATTCCGAAAAATAAGATTACTTACCCGGTGCATGAAAAATACGTTACACAAATTTGTGGTCTAGCAAGAAACCATTTTTTTTCATAAAATTGGAAAATTGTAGAGGCAACGTGAGTATACTGTGATGATCAGCATACTTCAGTGTATATTCCACGAAAAAGAAACAGATTACTAACTCTTTTCGTTGCTGAAATACAACGAGAAAAGTATTAAAAATGGTCGAAAATTGATTTAGGAGAATTTTACGAAAAATCGATTTTCTGGCATTTTCGCAATTCCCGATCTTTTAGCGACCTCAAAATTCGAATCCGGCAGATCATTTTACATAAGAATAAGCTTCGTATTCTTGGGTGTATTCGAGTTTTATAGAGAGTGTTCAAAACGCATCTTTCAGGCGGTCTGCACCCCGACTAATAGGGTAAAGTCTGATTTTGATTTTATTATGAGGTGCCGTGTTGTTTTGTCCTTAGTAGCGTTAGTGGGTTAGTTAAGAATAATAACGAAAGTTTATTCAATCGGACAATCATTTCAGCACTTTTACTGAAAAGCGAGTTTAAATAAAGACAGCTTGCATTTCTGTATCCTGTAATAAACAGTGTCTATCTGTAGTATCTACGTGCAACTACTCGAACTTCATTTGAGACACAGGGCCAGCTCATCTTTCTCTAAGTCATGTGTGCGTTATAAATCTCTCTTTGTCCCGGATATCACTATCGATTACTCACTCCATTTGTTCCTGTCGATGCGGTAAAATATAAATCTCCCTTTTCTATTCACTGTTTGAAGATATACTTCTTTGGCTATTCGAAATGAAAGCACACAAGATATCACATGAGACACTCCTAGAGTAGAAACCAGTTTTAAAAAATTTAATTTTGTAATTTTCAGTTTTGTTGCAGTCATCGCTGTTCTCTAATCTTTCAGGTGCAGTAATCTATGCTAAAAGTCTGAAGTTTATCGGGAATAGCCAATAAAACTGGCAGTAACTTTCTAGGATAGTGGAATTAAACGCATAAAACATCTCATCACAAGCAGAGATGCAAACGAAAGAAAGACATCTTTATAGCCACCATTTTCCTATTTTTATTTCTGTTTCATTTCCGTTTTATGCGTCTTATTTATCCACCCTTGCTCACGTCACTTCCAGTATTTTACAATCTAATCATGGGGAACGCACTGAGGTAATCCGATGTTATTTCTCTTGGTGTTTTTCCATCCGCCCAGTTGGCAGTGTCGTACGGTAGCGGGAGATTCGTTCGAAGGGTAACTGACTGAGCGGCTGTACAGTTGCTTCCCTCCTGAACATTTGGATCGGAATATAAAATAAACTAACAGGACGACCCCCCATAATATTTCGTTTTGTTTTCTGTGGGATCCACTCTTTTCTCGATGTTATTTCTAGATTGAGTTTTACCGTTTACAAAGTATTTAGCCAGTACGGAAACTCGTATCTGTGTAAAAGAATATTCCATTAAAATTAGTTCAGTTTGAATAAGAATTTGTTCATGAAATTGAAATATTTTGAATTAATATTCTGCATGTAGGTATTAAAAATAAATATGTTTCCTTAAAAAATGTACAAGAGACACAGAAAAGTATAAATAAAACTTTTGGCATAATTAAGAAAATAAAGGGCATTCATACATCTCAAAATTAGAAAAAACACCTAACGCTCCAAAGAAACAGTATTTAGAGAAATTTCGCCGATTTAAGGAGATTCGTTTGTGTTTGGGCAGTCATCCACTGTATGTTTAAGCATTCCTCCGTTGCCTCCGTTATGTAAAGGTATCTACAGAATTAATACTGTTAGAATAGAACATTCATTACAAAAATTCAATTATTGTGTTCTTCGCGAAATCCTGCCATATCGAGTTTTTTTGTGAAAAATACATCTTAAAACCGTCACAATAATTTTTCCTCTATGTTCATAGGATATAGTGCAACATTTCAATATTTTACATAGCAACACACATTTTAGAAAAATCCCTTTCCAGTGACGTAAAATTTCCCTTCCCTTACATAACATAATCATGAAGTTTTCAGACCGAAGACTGCTTGAGGGCATGCCTCCATCCTCTCTTCCAGAGCTAAACTACTCGTTTCCCTAGTAAACTGCAAAACTTTGTTTTCATTTCCTTCCGGGGGCACGAAACTACAAATTAATATTTGGATCTTGCCTTAAGAGTTACGTGGGACAAACTGGACGACCATTTTCAAAACGAATACAGAGCATCTACAGAGTTTCAAAAACAGGAAGAATTTGGGCAATATTAACTCAATACCGGGAGATGTTGAAGGAACACATTTCACGGCCACATTGCTGCTATCTCGATGTTCGATGAAAAATTCCTCATTCGCAGAGAACAGAGATGCCAAAAGAGTACTGACGGAAGTCAAAATATATAGGTACGTATCGACCTGTTACTTTTTTGTGCATAATTATTATTTCTCGTTTACTAATTATTTCTTAAGCAAATACGATAGTCGTGGTCGTGGTAAGTTAAGGTACGCCTAAATCCTGAGCTTCGGTCCAAATCAAGGTCACATTTGTTCGGGCGAATTTCTGTTTCGGAACGAAAAAGGTTGATACACCGCATTTTAAACAGACCCCTTAACTGCCCTCTTGCACCCAGACACACGCATTTTTTGCAAAAAAGATGATGTAAAGAAGTAAGAGAAAGAACTAACCCCAACGGGAACTGATAACAAACCACGAACCCTATGCGATACCTATCCACCACGGACGATGCTGGATGCGTTTTAGCTGACTAGTTTCTTGAACTGCGGTATTACGGTATTAGCAATCCGCCATGTAAATAATAAACGTGACCTTGATTTGGACCGGAGCTCAGGATTTAGGTGCAATTGGTAAGTTACACGATTATAGTTATCAAACTCGGCCTTTGGCCTCGTTTGAAAATTTTCGCCTCTTGTATCATAATATGAACAGTTACGATACTTCTATCTTAAATGCCTATGAATGCTTATGAATTTGATTGACAATTGTTTGTATAAATTCGGGAGATAAGTGGCGCGTCACAGACGTCAGATTTTCATTCCAAACAAAACAAAGCCACGTGCTTTCTGACGTTTTAACCTAACCTCTGAAATATAATTATAATTACATATAGTTGTTTTCAAGTTTTTACGCGTAAGCCCAACACACAAATTGAAAATAAACTGTTTTCACTGCAAAACGTCTAGAATTATATTGCAAAAACTAGTTTAAGACGTTCTAAATAATATCGATAAACGTCAAATGGCACGTGCTTTTGTTTTGTTTGGAATGAAAATCTGACGTATGACGGAGGCACTTATGTCCCGAATTAGCAGTCTGTGCTCACTGACGCTTGGGATCTAACCCTTCGAACAAAATAAAAACACTTTCAACACGTATACATCATACAATTTTTTTTCTACAAACACTATTAAACAAGGCACTAAAGAGATAGAATATTTTATTAAATTCAAAATTTAAACCACAACAATTCGAAATCTAGTGATTTGTGCTCAATTCTTCGTTGTTAGTTACATAGCAACGAATGATAAAGGTAAGTAACTCACTTTTAACACTAGTTTTATATTATTCGTGCCAATTTTTTTATCAAAATAATAAATTTCGTGAATTTATTGGAAAAAACTGAACTACTTTTCGTAAAAAATAGACATTTGGCCCCCGCCCGGGGGCTTTATCAAGATTTTATTTAAAAATGTATAAGGCATAAAAATGTGACAATTTTTTTTCTTAATAAAATTTGTAAATAACAGTAACTATGAATCTAAAATTAAAAATAGAAATTATATTTGGCACATTTGATTTTGATAACTATGAAAAAAGAAATAAATATACATGTGTTACAATAGTGTTTGCCAATAAGTTCACGAAATTTACAAATTTTAACACCAGTGTTAAAAGTATAACTTTTAATAGTATACATATTTGTCATAGGAGTAGAACGCTGTTTGTGTTTCGCCCAGTTTGCATTGCCTCGGCTTTCGCCTTGGTCGCAAACATTTCTGCTCAACACAAAAACACTACTTTCTACTTCTAGTAGTAATATAATATACTATTATTACAAAAAGTGGCGTTTTGTCAAACAATTCTTTGGGGAAGTCACCTACGTCAACACCAGACAAGAGCATGTTATAATTTTGATAGGTTTTCCAGCATGCTTTCCTATTTATAGTCAAATAATTTTTAAGAACAAATTAATATAACTCACAGAGGATTGATGTAGAGTTGGATAATTACAAAGAAAATTCCACTAAAGACTCTGCTCCTCTTAAAAGGTGGGGACAGAGTAATAAAGACACATGATGTTCTCCTGCCTCAGCAGCGACATATGTGTATTAATTCCACCTTTAATAGACAACGGTTTTCAAACTTAATTTCTGAACAAAATGCAACTTCTTGTAATAAAACTGTATGGGGGCAGTTCTCATGTAACTGGCATTAATCGTTTAAACGCATCTTATAAAAGTATCGATAAGTTACCGCCCACTGGAGACAGTTTAAGACATCACTGTTTGGGAGTGAATAATCAAAGGAAAATTCGGCCGGACAGACTAATCCCGGAACCACAATTTTCAATTATTTTAGGAAATGGATGATGCAGATGCAGCACAGGAGAAAAAATTCTCATCATCATAAAGTTCTCAGCCCCAAGGCTGATTAGACGCGTACTTCCATCCTCTCCTATCCTGAGCTAGCCTACGCATTTTCCAAAAAGTAGAACATCCTACATCCTCAACTATTTGGGAGTAGTAGTCTAACCTGGGCCTACCCCTACCTCTTTTTATTCCTATCTCTGACTCTAGTATGTCGCCAACCAAGCCTTCATGTCTCAGAAGGTGTCCTACCATCCTATCTCGCCTATTCGTTATTGTGTCTTCCATACCTTTCGCTTTTTCCCAACGCTCTCTAATATCTCCTTATTGCTAACCTTATCTATCCACGGTATCTTCATCATGCGTTTGTAGCACTACATTTCAAACGATTCTACTCTTTTTCGATTCACTTCTCCTATTGCCCAAGTTTCGCACCCGTAGAATTTCGTACTCCATACATACGTCTTCAAGAGTCCCTTACGAGTTTTCCCGAGCATAGCAGTTGCTTCTTTTTGTTAAACGCAATTGGACCCTTCGCTATTCTTTGTTTTATATCTTTAGTGATCGCACGATCTCGAGTTATTTGACTTCCTAAATAACAGAAATCGGCGACTTCCTCATTTCCTATTTATATTTTAGTTTTAGTTCTATTTTCACGCCCTCCACATACCAATTTTTTTAAATTAAATTGCATGCCGTAGCCCTCTGTTAAAACTGCTTCCATTTCATTCAAAGCCATCATTCCTAATTCTTCTTTGCTGGATGCTAACACTGCTAAATGTTAATAGTTTGACCCTATTCATTAATCCCTGCGGCTGTTGATCGCATCTTCGATATTTATATAAGTTAAAAACTAGAGGTGACAAAGCACATCCATGTCTCGCTCTTTTCCGGATATCTACTTCTCTCCGTTCCTGCTCATATTCTATAACTACCGTTTGCTCTTTGTAGAGATTATGTATTATTCTTCTGTCCCTGTATTTCATCCCTACCTTTCTGAGTACTTCGAAAATCTTCTCCCATTTTACGTTGCCGAAGGCTATTTCTAAATCTAGAAATGCTTTCCTATTGTTTTTTCTATACATATTACGTGTAAAGCTAGAATGGCTTCGCAACCAACGGTACCGAAAGATTTAAGAATATAGGAAACAATTATTGTTGCCACTCTGGATGTTAGATAATGTTAGCTATTTAGTCTATTGGAAAATGTTGTTGTGTCATCACCATATCTAATATTGTTGTAATATTCCTGTATACAGTTTTCGTGATAATCTAATGGTTAGAGCCGTAGACTGCAAATACAGCGCAAACGGGTTCAATCCCTAGACCGAAGTCGCTATATCTGACGATTTTTTCCGTCTCTGGATCAACTCGGTCTAAGGAAGCGTAGTGTTGTCCAAAGTAGGTATTTCAATATGCCGAGTTTAAGTTAAGCACCTCCAACGTGCTTACCCGTGCACGGTTCTCAGACGGCATAAAGCAAAACTATTGTTATTCGTATAACAAAAAATGTATTTGGTTATTTGTATTAACCTGTATCTACGTCATCTAGTGCTTCGCTTAGAAGATGCCACCTTGAGTAAAATTTCAATCGAGCATACCTTTGTTTCAACTTACGAGTTTTCTTTCTCATTAGTTTGAGTGCCTATTTAACCGAGATGGCTGCATAAGTGAAAAAGTGAATTACTCTGAGTTTTATTTGGGATTCTTAAGTTGATTGCTTAGATGTTCGGAGCGAAATGGCCACGAGCGGGGCAGAAACTCGTTAAGGGCGGATTAAGCGCCCAATGTCCCGTGCATTTACAATAGGGCCCACATCGCACCCCCACAGTCGCGACGGGGGCGGCTGTGTGCTACATTCGCACTCAGTGCTTCTACAGTTTCAGCATTTTTCATCATTATAGTTAATTAATATTTTATTTCAACAATACTTCTTAAAGGGTTTTAATATTTCTTTAACATGGTTTATTCAACGTTTCGTTTTAGAGCAACCATCATCAACTCCATTTTTTAAAATACGGCCCTGATTCTCCGATGTCAAATTCTAGAAGCCCTTTTACCCTGAATTTATCAATGTATCAATGTAGCCTTATTTGACCATCGTCAAGAAATTTTTGTGATGCAGACCTGTATTTCTTATATTTTTGTAAAAATAGGTTAATGCAATAAGTTGAACTTTTTTACTTAAATGCTATTAAAATATTGAAATGCACTTCATAATGTCTGAATTATGACCAACGTACTGTATGAACCTATGTATTTTAAAAAATTACTTATGAGAAATGCAGGTCCGTATCAGGATTGCAATAATTGTCAATTATTGTCAACTTATTGTCAACCGAAAATATTTCAAGAAGTCGTAAACCTGTTATCGATTTTGCACGTTGTTTATTCAATAATTCGGTGCATCAACGTTCACCTTTTTCTATTAATAAAGCAAATAGACACGTTAGGTAAATAAAAGTCGATAACCGTATCAACGACATTTGGTGACAAATAGTAATTTGCTCAACGCTCTAAAACATTTACTAATAAAAACAATTCGCATATGTTCAAAGGGATGAAATTATACTATTGACGTGGAAAAACAGATGCACAAATCAAATTACATATGCTAAATATCCAATATGTACCTACAGGGCACTGATTTAATTAGATTATTTGTTTAGTGTTTATAATTGATTAATTTTGTTGCGTATTTGTGACATTATTTCCGCCAAGTACTAGAGTGTTTCATTCATAAACTTGGGACACAGGTATGTCTTTTGGCGTTAATAACCGTTTTATGAGCGACATTATATAAGTTCAAATTTTGTGGGTACCTACTATAGCTACTAAACTCAGTACATGAATACGCCTCCCCGTAATTTGTTCGCTGCTTTCTCTGAAGATTGTTACACTATACTTGTGATATTCCCAAATGCAAATTGTCAGAAGGGGACATTGGCGTGCTGTTTTATAGGGATCAATTAGTAAAAAAAATCTTTAAAATAGGGATAGCCATTGTTATACTAAAAATATCAATATGATGCGAGCAATAATGGCATTTCACACCCCCTTGTAAGCCTATAACCTATAAGGTTTAATTGCATTATTTTCCAAGACAGATAATGCAATAATTCATGCACGCTTATGAACAACCTCAAATGAAGAGAGATGTTGGACGATCTCTAATACATCTTCCTACAGGCTTACTAAAACACTTACCTGCACGTCCTTGTATAATATAAAATGTTAAAAGACTATTTATTTGCACTATCCAACAAAAAGAACAATACAACCGACCAGACGAATGTTCCGCGATATTCCGTTTCCGCAGGGGTAGGTACCTGTTTACTACACAACTGGTCGGCTGCTTTGTTTTGCCTTTTCCACAAACAAACGCTTAGACTGTGAGTATCCCGGATGCTTCAGTCGTAAATGTAAATAGCTAAGTCCCCTCTCCAAGTCTTTGAAAACACTTGATACTGTCTCACTTTTTCTTTCAAAAATCTAAAATAAATAAATTAAGCATCTGATTGAACGAAGAGAGATCTTCGGAACTAGACCAAATTTGCCTAATTCGGTGAAACAAAACTATAGTTACAAGCACCTCTACATTTGATGAACTAAAGAAAAGAGTCGTAAGTAAATCAAAATTATTCAAAATTTATTCGATATTGGAATATTCCTATTTTTGATGTACTTTACCAGGACAAGCTTTAAAGAAATAAGAAAACATGCTCGACTGCCCCGTTCTGCAACATTTTTGACTAATAAGTGATCCTGCAAGCTAATCCAGGAGCTGAAACGTGTCGGAACTCCTGGAGCCATGCAGTGATGGCTTATCGCGTTTGCTTGTGTGCCCGTGTTGAACACGCGTAATAATAAGATCTAGATGAACCCGTGGGCTACGCTCCACGATTTTTACGTAGTGGTGAATCGGTGTAGTAATTATACATAAAACGTAGGTGCATTCCAGGTGCACCACAAAATATTCCCATAGAATATTCTTAAATAATTAATTGCTTTTAATTTAATACGGCAAAAAACCATTCTACCTACGGGTGCGACGTTGAACCCCAGGTTGAACTACGACTGCGAACGGCGCTGAGCAGATCCAAGCGTCCATCGAAATGATGCCGATGCAATTTTCTTATTTGCGTCAAAGAAATACCTGATCGAGTGCACGACCTCACCCATACGATCTCCGCCAGTTGAAAAGAGACCGAGCGACCGATATCCCCACCCGTATTTCAAGTGTTGTGGCAGTTCGCTTTTAATATTATGATAATGATAATTAGATAAATTATATATTTTAATATTATATTTATTATTATTTAATATTATTGTCCGCAACAATGCCTTGAAAGCCTCCTATAAATTACATTTCGTACGTGGTTACTAAATTACGAAACAATAATAACCGTCTTCTTTATACGACACATTATTTTAGCTACCCTTAGACAGTAGGGCGAACTTACCCACATATGCACTCCTATGTATACATAACAGTATCATTTATAAATCCAATAATAAAGATTAACATTAGCATAAACGTAATGACATAACACGTTTTTATGTGTACCCATGAAAGTTACCCCTCTAGGGCACCCGCCTTATCATCAATTCTAAGGGAGACTAACTAAGGTCCTGTAGCATATTGAGGTTACATTGATATGTATCACTGCGGGTTTTATTACAAGTGTAATCCCGATATCATAGCTTGATCAGCATAATAATGATTCTGATGCAACATTGGAACATCTGGGTTCGCACCAAATGTATAGACTATAATTCACAGACAATGGGCATTTGAAAATTGAAAATATGTACAAATAAAAAATATTATTTTTTACCATGTTGAAGAGAATCGAAATTGACTGTGACGGTGTACGTCTGGTTTCATAACCGACCTTACAATGCATTTTAGGTTGCCTAATTTGTTTCGTTAACAGCATTCATATAGGGCATTGCTGTGTTTTTTGATAGACGGGGGTTTTCACAGAAGATCCAGGTCAGAAAGAACTCGAAGCACAACCACTCGTAGTGATTTTAATCTTTCATTCCTCCCACATTGCCACATGACTGCATCTGAGATAAGAAATGAACTGAAAAAGTAAGCAATGTTAGTATGAGTCAAAGAAACATTGGGAGAAGACTAGTATAGCTAGAAGACCTGCAACTGCCATGTGGAGGTACAGGCTTTCTCTTCCATGATTTTAACTATATGAATTTAATACCTACATTTTTAAAAGATTGTGTTTTGCAGTTTGCAGTTTTCATAATGGGCAGGCTGCATGAAAAAATGATACGTATAACATGCCCCACTTAATTTTGTAGGTAAAAGAAGAAAGACTGTAGAAATCTATTATCGCTAGATAAACTATAAATTTGTTGCTAATAATAAACATTGTTTTTAGCAAAAAAGACGTGAGGACAAACACTTTAATTGCCGATCATTCATAGCTGTCAGTTAATTTTTATCACCTTGGAGACGGCAGTCTTTTATTTTTATGCCGAAATTTCGTAAAAACTAGAAATGCATTGATATATTTTGTCTGTTATCAATTCTTTAATGTGACACTGGTATTTAAAAAAACCGTATTAAAACATTAAACACTATAAATAATAAAGAACTACATTAGGTATATAGAAGCAGCATTCGGGGCGGCATGGCAGTTTTGTTGGTTACTGTTGGGCATCGTTGACCTTGCAGTGCAGCCCCGGTTGTTGTACTTTTAAACTGACATGGTGAAAGGCGCGTTCACAACATTGTGCGTAATAAAGGTTGATACAAAACTGTCAACTAATTTAAAAATTTTCAAAATAATACGCTAGGTATCTACTTCTTGATGAAGACAATGTTTCAGTTTATTTAGTTAAAATAAATGATTTCTTAAATAAAAGATAATTATGGTAGACGTATGGTCGATTTCATTAAATTTGCTTATTAATTCGAGTCGTCACCAATTGTCATTTGAATTGGTACAGTCCAACAGATTGGATACAATCCGTTTAGAAAATCGCGAGCTGCGAGTGAAAAATGTTTCTAGTCTCCTGGAACCTTAACGAAACCCAGGAGGACATGAGTTTATTGACAAAAAATGTTCGTTTTTGCCTACTCTATCGTCTCTAAAAAATCTGTATATTGTTTTGAAACCCCCTGTATACAGGGTGATTCAGACCACCCGTACACTATCTTTTACGGGGAAAGTATGGGAGCTACGGACTTGGGAGAAAAATCCTGGTCAGTAAATTGCCCATGAAGAATTTAATAAAAATATTTTCATTTTTCTCGGAGTCACCCCTTCCGAGATAATAGGGGTGGGGGTGTGTTTCTCAAGAATTCCAAATAGGATGGGGGGTCCTGCGATACGTCATTAAAAAGGAATTAGAAGAAGAAACATTTTTTATCTAAACATTTTTTCAATCATTCCAACCGTTTCAAAATGGCTGCCAACTTACGAAAAAAATTGAGGGTTGCAAACATTTTTTTTGTGATCAACCCCAGCGCTTAAGAACAAAAACAAACCTAACTATGCCAAAATTAGTATCATCCCCACACCTCTAAAATTAAGGATCATTCAGGGGAGGTTTTCTCGAAAAATTCAAATACCAGTAGGGGTTGATTTTCATTTCATCCAAAAGATCTTTTCAAACCTGACAACTTTTGTCTGAAAGTTATCGCTCTAAAACGAGTCACTCTTTAGGCTTTGAGGGATTGCTTAATTTAAAAAAAAACTGCAAAAATAGCCCAAAACGATCAAGAAAAGAGTTGGCTGGTGTCATTGAGCTGTCATTTTATGTTTGTATTGACAGCGTTCCTAACCAAGCAAACTAAAGGGTCACAGAAGAAATTCAAATTGTTGTTCATTGTTCTCCAAACACTTCTGTAGTCTGTTTTCAAAAGAAACGTGAACGCGACGAAGTTCTCCTTCAGGAATGCTCCTGCATGCTTCCACTATCCGCCGCATCATATCCTGCCTATTCGTTGGACGATCTTTATATACTTCCCCTTTCAACTTTCCAAATAAATAAAAGTCCATACAAGTGAGATCCGGTAACATGGCTGGCTAGGCTACCGGACCACCTCTCCCAATCCATTTCCTTGGGCATATTTTATTCACTATTTCTCTAGCATGCCTAGAGAAGTGAGCAGGGCACCCATCATGTTAAATCCACATCAACTGCCTAGTTTCTAGAGGGACATCTTCCGACAAAACAGGTAAAGTGTCTAACAGAAATCTTCGATAATTGTGTCCGTTTAAAATATCGTCAAAACACTAGGAACTTGAAAAAGAAATGTCATGTCTCTCCTCTTCTCTACCCAACTCTCTATGGGCCTATGTCCCTTCGGAGAATTTCGGTCCTCTTATCTTACACCTTTTGGCGAAACAAGAAAATGCTCATGGTTTGGATTCAAAGAATTGGAGAATGGACCCAGCGTTTTTATGCAATAACTGATTTCGTTGTGAAGCCTGTTTGTTATTATATTATATTGTTTGTTATTATATTCAAACAAGCGACCAGGCGAATGTTCCGCGATATTCCGTTTTCCCTGAGGCACCTGTTAACTACACAAATGATCAACTGCTTTGTTTTGCCTTTTCCACAAACAAACGCTCAGACTGTGAGTATCCCGGATGCTTCAGTCGTAAATGTAAATAGCTAAGTCTCCTCTCTAAGTCTTTGGTTTGATTTTCTCTTCTGAGTAGGTACCCTATCGATGTTTTTTCTTGAAGGAGAAAAGTGCAAAGCGTAGCTAATTTGGTACTGAATAACATTGATGAATAACTCCTTTTACTGTAAAATTTGCGGTTAGGAGATACTAGTGAAAAACTGAATTTAAACGCTGTTTTTACAATAAGGCGACTAACCAAAATTTCGCACACAGGAGAAGCAAGTCAATAAACGATTTCAGATTTGTAGAATTCGTCTCCAATTTCAATCACACTTCTCTAACACCCAAGCTAGAGTATTTTCGTTGAATTTTTCGTGTTCAATATAAAATAAACAGAAGCTGGTGAATGCTAACTGAGATTTTATTAGCAGGGCCTGTATTGTAATGCAAATGCACCCACCACGCCATGTAATTTCAAGCAATGAATGCTATTCATCAATCACCGCGTTCAATTAATTCTTGTGGCATTTATCCAACTACTGTATATCCGTCTTTCTCAGTATAGGCTTCATACTAGGGTTCGGGAACTGCAGAGAAAGAGAAGAGAGAACGGTGCTGAATCAATATTTGTTTAATGAAGAGAAACATTACTGTTTCCGTCAAAGTGAATCATTTAGATTCGTTGGCGTTTCCAGAGTGCACTCTCTTGATTGTCTATGTAAATTAGCTGCAGGCTAGACTTGTTTATGCAAAGCGTTTTCATTCACTCAGGGCTAGCCCATAATCTTCACTTTATTATCTTTCATCAAAATTGAATTATGATAAATATTGATTAAATTTTATACATAATTAACAAAATTTCAGACGTTGTTTTTGGTTGAAAACATATTTTACTCCTATCTGTGCAATTCATTATTAAAAATGAAAAAATGAAAAATATTCAGGGTGTAACCAAATAAGTGCGAAAAAATTTAAGAGGCGATTCCTTGTTGAAAATTAAAGGGAGTGTTTGATACAAACAAATCCTAATATGTCCCTCCCTTAGGAGTTACGCTCCTCCAAAGTGGGAGGTGGAAATTATGTTTTTGGAGTTTACTCCTTAAGAATCGATTTTCAGTTATAGCTGTAACTGTAATAGTTTTAAAGCACGCAAGCACAACACACAAATTAAAAATGAACTATTTCTATTGCAAAATTGCTATAATTAGGTATATTGCAAAAGCTTGGTTTAGGGCGTTTCTTACTTGACACTGACAGATATCAAGAGCATGTGTCACGTGTGTTTATTTTTAATGAAAACTGAATTATCTTCGGTTTAGGCCATATTAGGAACGACAAAAGAGTTAAACATAATTTGGCCGCCGTCAGCATTATTTCTCCATCACATTAAGAGGTGCAGAGGTGCTACACCTGGAGAAGAGATATATGGATAAGAAAAGAGAATTTTGCACTAGTTTTACACTATTTAGAGATTTTGCATCCCTGCTCACGAGAAAATGATAGAAATTCTTTATGGTGGGGGGCAAGTTAACAGTTGCCCCCGTTTCAGACACTTGCTACATAATTATTGTGGCGAAAATTATGTGCTGTGAAATATGCAACCCAGATTATGTCAAAGCGAAAGTTTGTGAATCTTACATGGACGAGTTCTTGAGAAGTAACAGCTTTTAAATTAAAATTTTTTTCCCGTATAATGATTTATTAAGAAACGTTGCTAAGATAAACAAAATACAAATGTAATATTTAAATCAAGAAAATCATGGCTCTCGTTTACTTTCGGCTCTAGGGTCTTCTTTATCAGTGTATCAATAACATTAGCCGACATAAGCACGATTTTTGATCATTTTGAGATGCCAAGAAGAAGAAGAAGACGTTAAAACGGGCTAAAATATGCCTTCTAAGTATTGCAGTTAGTTTCTGACAGCATTTTTAAACACTTGCACTTGCAGAATTCACCACTTCAAACATCCTCCCCGTTTTCTTCTTTGACTTTCACTATTTGCCATCACATAATATAACCAATGAGACCAATGAAAGATGCATGCATTAATCTTGTACGAACAATAGAAGAGGACCCAGCATTCATATAGGTACAACCGCAGAACAGTGAACAAATATCACTTGGCCCTTGATATAGGTGGGGGATAGGGTTTTAAGAATTCGGGATCGGGATTCAATTTCGGGATTTCGGGATCGAAATTTAGAATCCCGGGATCCCGGGATTGAATCCCGAACCCGAAATTCGGAAGTTGAAATAGGAAACGCTACTATTTAGGGATGTAACGTTTAAACGTTTAACCGCACGTGTGGACACTACCCGTTTTGGGGAACGTTTAAACGAAATGCAAATAAAATTTATATATAGGCATCCTTAAATTTCAGATAAACAAAGCCGCGGCTAGTGCTAGGCGCGCACCGCGTAAGAGCAAAAGCGAGGCGACCACTTAAATATTGCAAAAACCGTCATGCACTTTTCAAATTGATTGTTTGCATCCCTTTGAGGACTTTCGCCGCCAGCGCCGCAGTCCTCATTCAACGGTATAAGTACATATTATTTTATGATTTATAACCCAACTTTCAAACGACGCGACGTTTGATTTTTTCTAATTATTCAAGTTTCAAAACAATTTTGCAATATTGTTAAGTTTATACGCCGTTTAAACGTAAAATGTCGATCCCGAAATCCCGGGATTCGGGATTTCGGGATCGACATTTTACCGGGATCCCGGGATTCGGGATCCCGGGATCCCGGGATTGAAAACCCTAGTGGGGGAGCACAGTTTACAGTTTGTTTACCTTAGTGTGGTTTCGTTCCTCATGCAACATAGGCGTGCTGTTTCGAAGGAGTCTGGGTAATAAATAAATATTTTATTGTGATTACTTTTTCATCGTGAAATTGACCAGTCAAAATACTTTAACGTTCGAATGACTAATAAATGCAGTGATGAAATATGGGGACAGAAGAATAATTATATATATATCTGTAAAAAAGCAAACGGCAGGTTATAGCAGGTGTACATCACTGATGTTATGGAGGATTAACGCCCATCCAAAAAAGCGTGAGAAATTCAAATTGCGTAGGACGAAGTGAGGCATGCGCGTAGCGTATGAACAGAATTGATTCAATGCTTAACATTTGTCACCTTGTATGTAAGGCACATACCTACTTTTTCTTATGCAGTTTATGGTCGTTGTTCTTCTATTCTATAACCTTTGTGGTGTACACACGAAGCAGCACTAGAATAAACGTTGCTATGGAAACGTACAATACAATACCTGATTCCTTGACAAGTAAATATGAATGTGACTTTTTCCGCATCATGGCAACCTCGATATGCTACAAAAGAAATTTTTTGATTGGCTACATCTCGTTGAATAATGAACCTAATCCAAGTTGATAAGAACCGTAACTCGAGAGTTGAATACTATACTTTATCTGCAAGAACTTTTAGAAGTAGATTAAGCCCCTTATTCTAGATAAGTGAGTCCAGACGTTGCCATAGAAACGTATACACGAGATTTCTTGGATTTTTCTGACAAGTAAATATAAATTTGCGGTTTCCCGCGTAACGGCAACCTCGGTATGCTATACAATAGGAATTTCTTGATTGGCTACGGCCTATTGAATAATCCACTTCCTTAAGCGTTAGGAACGGGCAATGATTTCAATCTCCGAAGAGCCAATACAATATCTTCAACGCATTGTTTTGCTGTTTTAACTGTTCTCTTGCTTTATTATTGCGTCTGTCTTACTTTTTGCTCTCTCCTACATCTATTTTTGCATATTTATTTATTTTTATTGATTTTAATTGCTTTAATACATGAATAGGTAAGGTTCCTACTGCAAAAAAATACTGAAATTCTTGTAGAATATTTTTATTATGACTAGATGACTGAAAATGTTTTAACAATTACAAACGATATGCACAGAGTATAATTGAAGATAGGTACAATATTTTTCACTATACATTTTTCATAATAATTATTTATATATCTTACAATAGTTACTTAAATAAATTACCATTCGACTGGTTAACTTAACATTGCACTTTTCGTAATTTGTACAAGAGCCCAAAATACAGGCCCTACCAATCTCATAAAAGCTGGTTTTTGAAAAATCTTTGGGAGACTAAATATTTGGCACAGTTTACTAAATTTTTTTTGGTACACATTCATTTGGTACTAAATATACAAGAACAAATTGAGCAGATTATGACTTTTTACACAACTAAACTAAAATTAAAATATGGCAGAATGAAGAACGGGGTTCATCTCAGTAGATGACGTACCTATGAAATCAAATTGAGTGCCTACATATAACGGTAGTTTTCGTTTTATGGCGCACTGAATTGAAATGGCGAATGTTCGGTGGGTTTATCTATGTACAGTTTCATTTTGAAGTCATTCATCGATATCACAATTATTGTTGGTTGTTTTGAAAGCGATTTATGTACTTCTCCTCAAGGATTCTTTTAATCCTTGGGAGACGTAACAATTGTTAAAGAAAAAGGTGGACAGTGCGACAGAAGAATTGGCATTTTATTTACCGCAATTTGGTAAATTAATAGAAACAGGATCCTTTTCTCAAATGCCTTCTTTGAAGAATAATAAGCACGAAATCCATGCGTCAAATTGTCATCACATGAGATCGAAGGTCACGAAATCGCTTTTCTTCAAATAAATGTTGAAGAATACTAAATTATTTATAGAAGAAAAGTTCTCTTCAATTATACTGCAAACTCAGTGGTTTTCTAGACGTCGAAATAAAGGTAGGTACTCCTTCAGAGAACTGGGTACTGATTTCCTCATCATCCGAAGTGTACAATACGTGACACCTTTTTGTATCCCCGATGAGCCTAAGCCACTGTTTTTCTAGTTTATTAAACCGTTAGTTCTTTCGGCAGAAGGTCGTTGGTTTCGACAAAAGCACTATTCGGCCTTTGCCAAACCGCCATCGTCTATAGACATCGTTTATGCATCATCTTCGTCAAGGCAAGTGCAGTTGGAGATAAGAACGATGATATTTAGGATGTAGAAAATTATCAACGATTATCGCCAATCGTTGTTACATTCAAATTGTCGTAACTCCGGTTGGGTTTAATAGAATTTTGCAAACTTAGTTTCATTGAAAACGTATTTTTCAACTCTATCGTTCACATTACAAACAATGCTTGGAATATGTTTTATCTGTCCGATAGAGGCCGCTATTTTTAAATTCAACAGATTTTATATATTTTCGCGAAAATATTAAATGGAATGGTTTACCTTTCTTCGCACGTTTAAAAAGAACGAACATTTATCAATAATTCAGTGAAAACCTCAACTTTATATCTCTTTCCAAAAAGGAGATATTAACAAAAAACTAATTATGAAATAAAATAACCATAAAAAGTACTAATTTTTATTAATATAGGTATCTATTTAGCTAATAAGAGCATTATCACCCAACTTGGAATCTGTGCCTATTAAATTCTGTTTACTTACATATATTCAAGTATTCATAATTATTTCGTGTTATGTAGTACGCCGGTAATTACCAAACAGTTTAATGATATCTGGGTCTAAGAACCCAGGTGTTTTATTTTATTTATTTTTATTTTTTATTAATTGTTTCGTTAAATTGTGTTCTTTGTCATCGAAAATGCCATTTTCTGACGAAGAATCATATAATATGCTAGGGATGTATTTCGAATGCATGCAGAATGCAACGATTAACGAATAATTAAAATACACTTTTTTTGTTTTCATGGCCAACTTGCTAAAAGGGAAAAACTGGTTTCTTAGACAGAGATATCATTAAACTGTTTGGTAATTACCGGAGTACTACATAACACAAAATAATTATAAATACTTGAATATATGTAAACAAAATATAATAAGCACTGACTCAAAGTTGGGTGACAATGCTCTTATTAGTTGGATACCTATATTAATAAAAATTTGTAGCTTTCTTATGGTTATTTTATTTCATAATTAGTTTTTTGTTAACATCTCCGGTTTGGAAAGAGATATAAAGTTGAGGTTTTCACTGACTTATTGATAAATATTCGTTCTTTTTAAATGTGTGAAGAAAGGTATACCATTCCATTTAATATTTACGGGAAAATTTAAAAAATCCGTTGAGTTTACAAATAGCGACATCTACAGGACAGATAAAACATATTCCAAGTATTGTTTGTAATGTGAACGATAGAGTTGAAAAATACGTTTTCAATGAAACTAAGTTTGTTAAATTTCTATTGAACCAAACCGGAGTTATGACAATTTGAATGTAACAACGATTGCCCAGCCCCGCCCTTTCATTTCAAGAGATGGAGCAAAAGACATGGGTCAAAAAGTTTGCAAAAATGTTGAGGTTGAGGTTTGAGATGCGTGCAACTGGCTTTGGCTTCCTCTTCATAACCATTGTGTTTACATAAAACTGAAGGGCATCTTTCTTGTATTTAATGAATTTAGTGTTCCTCAACTTTTATTTAAAACATGGGAGCCATTTGGCATATGGAGTTCTTGAGGAACTCTGGGCTTTTCTTATGCTACAGAGAAGGCATTTGTGAAAAAATTTATCAAATAAACTATAAATGAGAGTTACAGTAGGTAAACAATGACTAGCAATCTTTTCAACCGTAATTCATTCAAATTGTTAGTGCAGGTCTAATGTAGTATACGTACACATGATATGGCCACATAAAAATCCGAATTTGTGCTTCGAAATGAACAATTAATCTGCCGCAAAGCTAGTTTAAATTTATCTAAATCCGTTAATCGTTTCGCGAAGAATTATCAGTTTTTCAGGGATTACATAACCAGAACTGGTAGCAATTTCGATGAATCACTCCGAAAATATCTACAGTCGACACCGAAATCAGAAAATTATATACAACTGTCGGTGACAAAGACCACGACCTATTGCTATGAGAAAATCGGAATTTGACGGCCATGTTGGTCAACTATCACCTACAAACCGATCGAACCGCGACTAAAAAACAGAAGATGCTCACTCCGCGTACTTTATCAATCATCTTGGTCTTCGTGTTTCAGTTGGGCCCCTAAGGGCTGATCGTGTTCTCAGCCAGGTCTCTCTCCTACCCCTATACCAGTGGTTGCATACTGGCAAGCGGATAATCCCGCTGAACCTGACCTTACCGGACTAACGCTAGAATACCCGACGAATCCTGAGTGCTGTTTAGCTTTTAGCCTCAAAGAAGCTATGCTAGAAGACATAGCCGTGCAAGGTTCTGCAGTTCTGTGATGATACATGGAATAAGGGTTAGCAGGAGTGGTGTAGGGGCATGGTTGGGCCGCTACTGCTGTTGGCGTGCTAGTCAATCCAGTACCCATCGCGCCAGGCAACATAGATGACGCACCAGTCATAGAAGCAACCGATGTTGCAGCGTTAAAACAATTGACAGGACTTTGGTGGTGGTTAGATGGTACCACAGGCCAAAAAGGTTTCGTTCCCAAAGGGCTGGGAACTTTGGTCGCCCAGTTGTTGTAGCTGTAGGAAGAATAGATGGCATCTGTGTCACCGAAAGTAGGCATGAGGCCGTTGAATTGGGTACCGAAACCTGTTTTGAATTCGGCGGCGGCGTTCATTGCGTTCATGGCGTTACGTTCGCGCTTCCTCCATTTTGCGCGTCGATTTTTAAACCATACCTGAAAAAAATAATAGGAATTAGATATTTGCCTGTAACCAACTAGCAATTACATGAAAAACAGTTCGTTTCGCGCTTCCTTTAACTTAATCGGCAAGAAAAATATTAGTCTTCTATATGTAGATACAGGATCAAGTGGCCAAGCTACACGTCAAAAACGACATAAATATTTTAAATTTGAGGAAATGCCTTTTTACCACTGGATATACATAGGATTTCCCAACAGCAGATTGATGGATGCAAAATTTTACGCGAATGTCTACTCACAATTTTTTAGTCCCAAATTGAATCTGCCCGTACATTACGTTCGACTACATTAAAAACAAAACAAAACCTGCACCCTCTGAATCATTTCCCGAGTATAGATCCAATAAATTGGCCCTTAGAAAACGACCAACCATTTTCACCGTCATCTTCCATTACGTTTGTCATCCATTTAGGCGGCAGAACCGCGATGCCTCCCCCATACCGGAGGCATGCAGGGTGGCAGTCCCGGCCCGTGGCCAACGACCCATCTAATTGCAGGACGGAATGAAGATCGACGAGGAGCGCGATTGGCCGCGACATTGCGAGCTCTATCGGGGGAACTGAGCGTTCTTGTAACACAGGCAGGTTACCCTGCTTTCTTTTATTTAATTGATACGGGGGGAACAGTTCCTGCAGTGTTTTTAATGGGCACCTTTTTTAAAAAGCATATTAATAAATTATTCGTCGATAATCGCTAAAATATTCTGATATGCACTTCTGTAGCTGAGAGCATATAGTATAGCTCTGGGAGTATAGATTATCGAGTAAAGCGTATAATGACAACAGAATTGGTAATGATCTGTGGCTTCCGCAAATCCGGGTATTGTTACTCTAATTCTACGTTACATATTTGAATAATGGCCTCGATACCTGTCACATCGGATATTGCAAATCGGAAGATAAATAGGAAGAGCCCCAAATATGATTTACCTTGGCTGTTTATGTATTTTCTGTCGGGTATGGATTGCTCGAATTTGATAATCCGTGCTTGTTAAACACACTCGTATTAGTGGACAACTGAGTGACAATACTTTTAAGTACGTACGTACGGGATTTATCTACAGAGCGTTAGACTTTTAGTGACACGGAATACTTGGATTATTTTTATGTTATTATAATTGGTAACATACTGTTATGTATGTAGTTTATATTTTCTGCATTTACTTCTTGGTAGTAATGAATGTTGAATTAGTAATATACTGCGCGTTCTACCAATGGAAATAATTTATTAGAATATTGGCCGGTTTCAAGATTAAAAATCTCGTCTTCAGAATATGTTTACATAAAGTAATTTATTTACAATTTTACTTCTGGAAAATACAAGAAACGCCGAAATTTCAGCACTTTGCAATGAAACACTTTGCGAACGAGGCAATAAATTACGATCGCCGTCAGTTAGCGGCGCACGCGTAACACCTAACAGGGTTCACTCCGTATTTATAATAGTATTGAGTTAATTTTGCTGGGTGAATAGAATATTAATTTGTTTAATTCATATAATAATGCAAAACCTTTAAGTATCTACTCATCGCTGTGTTCACTCTTGGAACCAGATTTTATGGCGATGGAGTAACCCACTAACACTAATGAAATCCCAGGAACAATTTTAAATCCACAAGAAAGCCACATGAACTTAACTTAAGTCTTAGAGTGTACCGAGTGTCCGCTAAGAAAGTCTGGTGTACAAGACACAGGGATCTTAGGAAATCAAAGAAAATCAAAGGAAATCTGAGGCGTTCAATAAGTCAATGTAACACAATTTGAAATCAAAGAAAAGTCAAAAAAAATCCAAGGAAATAAGAAAAATGAGTGGTACTGGACCGTTCGAACAACTTTTTCTCGGGCATTGAATTATAGAACTAAATCCAAATTTTGGGTACTACAAAATCTCGTACGGGATGCTACCCCAAACATATCGTTAGGCTTGGAACATCCTTGACTCTCTACATATTTTCGCAATAGCATTTTAATAGTTATTTGCGAAACGAGTGCGAGAAGACATTTTTCGCGCATGAGCGCAATGTTTGAAGCACGAGCGACGAAGGAGCGAGTGCTTCATTTGCGCGAATGCGCCGAAGACGTCTTTGCGCATCGAGGTTCGTCTAATATTTTTTGAAACGAACATTATAATTTTTAATTATTATCTAATACGTTTCCAATTTAAAATTTCAAAAAATCAAGTGGTTACATTGACAGATTTCCATTTGACAATAGTAGAAAATGACATTTGGTTTAATTTATTGAATTGAGTTGTCAAAGTGCCAATCGAATTAATAGCAATTTATCTTTATTCTTTCACTATTTTCAACATCCAAATTGGAGAAATGGCGTTTTGTTAACCAAACTTTATTACTATCAAGTCATCAAATTATTTCTAGGAAGCCTGAAAGGGCCAGTACTTTTTGCTAGATCTCGCGCACTAGTGCGCGAACACTATGTTTGAGTGTGTCTGTCGGGTTCGCGAAATGTCATTTTGAGAGCGGTGAGTTCAAAAATAGTTATTTACGAAACGAGTGCGAGAAGACATTTTTCGCGCATGCTTCGTGCTTCATTTGCGCGAATGCGCCGAAGACGTCTTCGCGCATCGAGGTTCGTACAATATTTTTTGAAACGAACATTATAATTTTTTAATTATTATCTAATACGTTTCCAATTTAAAATTACAAAAAGTCAAGTGGTTACATTGACAGATTTCCATTTGACAATAGTAGAAAATTACATTTGGTTTAATTTATTGAATTGAGTTTTTAAAGTGTCAATCGAATTAATAGCGATTTATCTTTATTCTTTCACTATTTTCAACATCCAAATTGGAGAAATGGCGTTTTGTTAACCAAACTTTATTACTATCAAGTTAAATTATTTCTAGAAAGCCTGAAAGCTTTTTGCTAGATTTCGCGCACTAGTGCGCGAACATTATGTTTGAGTTTGTCTGTCGGGTTCGCGAAATGTCATTTTGAGAGCGGTGAGTTCAAAAATGCTATTGCGAAATTCGACCACTTTAAATGGGGATAATAAAATTACTAAATTTATAAAAATACCATACGTACCCCAGATAATTAGAGGCACGAATACTATTTTCGGGAAAGTAGGCTTCAAAGTGGTTCACAATTTAGAAAATCTACTTGGAAATGCGAAAAATAAAACGGAACCCATTCATAAAGCGGGAATTTACGAAATAGCATACGGAAATTGCGACAAAAAATATATCGGGCAGTCAACTCGGTCTATTTTAACTCGCTTCAAGGAGTATCAAGCCCATTACAAATACGGTCGTACTGATAAGTCTAGTATGCCTTCACACGCGTTGGAAACGGGCCATAAATTCAATATCAATGATCTCAAACTCTTAAACCAGGAAATAATAAATTTGATTTAAACGCATTGGAAAGTATAGCGATATAGGTATAAAAACCAACGGAGTTATCTTAACAGTAATTATGGTCCGATTCCCAACCCTGTATAGATTTATCAGGTAGGTAGAATTAAGACTAGCCATAAATACTTACCCTCCAGTTTTAAGAAACCAATTTTATTGCTCTTATGTTCGAAAGAGTTCTAAGAAACCCTATAGGTTTATCGATCCATTTTACTTCAGTAGTCAATGTGGGTTTTTATAGCAATGTAATGTAAGATTAGATTTAGATTAATCTTCAACTCCTGAAGATGCTGACGTTGTCAGCGAAACACGTGTCGAGTTTAATTACTGTGTCACTGTCTTTTGGCGTGTGGGGTTAACTTATTAAGAATTCTTAGTGATGAGAAATAATGAAAAATTTAAATAAAAAATTGTTCTTCGAAGGCCCACAACTTTTGAAGGAAGCAAAATTGTATAAAAAAATTGGGGACTTGATTTTCCGCCATCTTGTACAAACTCAACATGAGAAAAACATTTTAAACTACCTACTCAGATATTCTTCATTATACGGAAAAATGTTTGATTCCGTTCAGAACTTACATTTTGAATGGTTTTGTAAGAACTTTTTTGTAAATGTCGTTGTTATTGGACGAAGAGGAATCATTTCGAAAAAAGAAGCAAAAATGGAAAATCGATTTTTTTCAAACATTTCTAATTAAAATTATGATTTTTTCTCGTCCGTAACGGTGTAGTCACGATACGAATGCGAATGGGATGAGAGAAGCAGTATAATAAACCGATTCCGAATCGTTCCGATACATACGATCAGAAACGTGACCAACAGTATTAAAAATGTAGCACCTACCCACTAAACTAATGTGCATTTAGTCAGTAAGAATTTATAAAAGGCTATGCAAAGAAAACAAGTTTTCAATTTATCGAGGCGTTCAGTTTCTTTTAAGTGATTCGATTTGATACAGAAAGTTAAACATTCACGAAATAACGCTGCATCTCAAAAGTAATGGCGGAAAACAATTCCTTCTCACAAGAAAGTATATACGTATCAAGTAACCCCACTTCATTAAAAATAAATTCCGGTGAAGAGCGCGCGGCCGTTAACGGAGGCCCTGGATCTGCGAGGATTTCCCGGATCTACCGGAGTAATGCCTTTCATATAACCGAGGAGCTGCTCTCGCAGATCTTGCATTTAAGTCTCGGTGCTCAACTAATATGCTCCGTGGTATTTTCCTCATACAAATCACCCTTTCTCTTGCTGAGTCTCATATGATATACGAGTATAATACTTAAAGTTGCTGTAACCGGGAATCCGTTGCCTTTCTGTTGGAGTCAAATGGTTACGAGAGTTTATCGCTGTCGAATTGTACTGAGTATTAATAGATAAGGTACAAGATGAAACCTCGAGAAACACTTTAATAGAAAGGTAAGAGTCTACTGGCAACTTGGAGCTTTAATCAAAATTATTGCAACACTCTAGCCCTAGGTCTGTTTAAATCAACATCCGAAGTGATTTATGTCTACAACAAAACAGAATGAGTGTGTAATATTGTAATTCATGCGGCCGTGGTGGACGACGTTATATTGCTACCCACGGGGTACCTCAATATATGTGCACCCTGGGGTGAGAAATCTCTAAGCCCTTCATATGACTTGTTAATAGGCAATTGCAAAATCAACAGTGATTTCGTCGATGAGGTCCTGAATTAAAATATCACTGTTAGTTCATTAACTCAACCTGAAAGATTAAGATGGAATAGGTAACTCTTACGGTTGTGAATTATGATCTCTATTACGGCTTGCATATTGATTGTTTTTCAAAAAAATCTCCCTAATTTGTATATTGCAGCTCTAATAATAAGAAAGTTAATTTTGTATAGGTACTTAAGATAGCGCAGTCTGTATGGGAAGATACCAGTTGAACAGGCAAGTCTTGTGAGAGGTAGAAAGTTCAAAAGGAAAATACAAGCGAAAATTCGTTGGAAAATGTGAGGGAACTCTAACATATACGAGGGGTCGTTTTTATATCCCCGGACTGGGCAGTTTTAAATTTTGTGACAATTTTCCATTAATTTTTTTTGTAATCACATATGCTTTGGAAACGTGTATGCCAAATTAGAGAACAATTGCAACATGTTTAATTTCATTAACTGCCAGTTTGTGTTGTCGCGCATCAAAATGAATAAAACCGAATATCAGGCTGTTATAAAATTTCTTACCAGACAAGGAAAAACTCCAAAAATTATTCTTGAAGAAATGTTGGTTGTGTACGGGGTTGATTGTCCTTCTAAGTCAACTATTTGCGAGTGGTCAAAACCGTTTAAAAATGGTCGAGAATCATTGGATGATGATTCCCGCCCAGGTCGCCCTGTTGACGTGATCACTTCAGATGTTGTTGAAAAAACGAAGTGTTTGGTACTGGAGGATGCAAGATTGAAGAAGCGGCAATTAGCAGCTTTACTAGGACTTTCAGAAACCAGGGTTCTCAGAATCCTACATGAGTACCTTGGAATGGCAAAGGTTAGTGCAAGATGGGTTCCGCGAATGCTTTCGCCATTCAAAATGCACGTTCGGGTAGAGGCGTGTGAACAATTCTTGACGCTTTGTTAAGATGAGCCAAATTTAATTATCAACCGACTTGTCACTGGAGATGAAACGTGGGATCATCATTATGAACCTGAATTGAAAAAGAGTCGATGCAGTGGCATGTTAAGGGCTCCAGCCCTCCCAAGAAGTTTAAGGTCACCCCTTCGGCAGGAAAAATAATGGCAACAATTTTTTGGGACTGTCAGGGAATTTTGCTGATTGATTGTATGGAGACAGGTAGAACAGTAACGGGAGAGTATTATTCAAGCTTAATGCATCGCCTCAGAGATTCAATTAAAGTGAAAAGAGGAGGAAAACTGACAAGAGGTGTTTTGTTGCTTCACGACACTGCACCAGAGCACAAGTCAAGACTTGCAAAAGCTGCTGTTGCTGATTGTGGCTTCGAAGAAATTGAACACCCGCCTTATAGTCCAGATTTAGCACCTAGTGACTATTTTTTGTTTCCTGATCATAATTCAGGGCAATGACGAACTTATTGCGGCTGTTGAGGACCATTTTGTGGAGAAACCGAATGAATATTTTTGCAACGGATTAAAGATGTTATTAAAGCGGTGTAATACCTGTATTCAAAAGCAAGGGAACCGTATTGAAAAATAAATTTTTGTTGCTGCTCTAGTCTTTTGTTTTCATGCCTAGTCCGGGAATATAAAAACGACCCCTCGTACTTTCTGGATTACAGCAAAGAATTTTACATGGTCAATCCTGGCGTTCATATGGATGCCTTTGAGGCATATGGGAATGCCGCAGCACTTCCATCGTCCACATTAATGGTTCAGCTTTAGATGAAGTTACACGGCAGAAGTAGTAAGGAGAAAATGCATAAAATACGGTTATATGCTGTCTCCTGGTCTCTTTCAACATCTACGGAAAATTCATGATGCGCAACTAATAAATTAAAATTAACAGATTCCTTAAATTCTCTAGAAGTAGTCCAGGAATTCATGTATTTTATTCTCAAAATTAAGCAACGGCCCAGACAGAATCAGGCAGGATAGGGGATTATCAGAAACACCAGAGATTCGTTTGATGAAGTCGTTGATATCCTCTATGAAACATGGACATTCAAGACTAAAGATGTTGAAGATGAAATCGAAGAATCCCATGGACTGTACGCAGAACAAAAGCTTCCATTTTGAACTAAAACATCCAGTCACGTTACCATCTACGTGCCAGCAACTTATTGGTCTAAGAGGAAACAACTTGGAACGGCTGCGTATAATCATCCGTTCCAAGGAGTTGTGGGGAACATGGGGTAGATGATCCCGACACGATGGACCAACTGCAAAAAAACTGTTGAACCAACTTTCGCCGCCGAAGATAGTTAAAGATAGATATATATGGAGAAATAATGATCCCCTGTAATGGGAATTACACACATCAAAATGGTCTAGGGGACAAGGCTAAAAATAAATATTGTTGCAACTGGTGGAAGTATTATGGCGCAACGATGAAATAAAACCTAAAATTGAACAGAGAACTTTTATTTTTAGCAAAAACACACAAAAAGATTGCCATATTTTCGTTATACAGGATGTACAAAGAAACATAGAAAACTTAAACTTACAAATTGTACGGGAATTTGAACGAAAATGAAAAATTTGCAGATTTAATATAGTGTATGACCACCTCTGCTGTTAATTACAGCTCGGCATCTATTGGGCATACTTCTTATCAAATTGTCTATTGCATTTTGTTCAATTTATTGCCATTGGTCTTGTAAACAATGTGAGAGCTCTTCCCTTATTTGAAACACCATACCATGATTCAGGACACGTGTCTGCAGCATATCCCACACGTGTTCTATGGGATTCAAGTCGGGGGATTGTGCCGGCCACGGCAATACTGCAATATTCTGCTCGTCTAAAAAATTTCTAACTATTCCCGCAGCATGTGGTGGAGCATTGTCGTGCATAAATAAGAACTGTCCCCCGACTTGTTCTGCCTGTGGAAGGATAACAGGTTGTAGAATTGTATCCCGATATGCCCTGGCTGTTAAAGAGCCTTCCACAAAAACGAGGTTAGTTCTACGTCCAATCCCAACTCCAGCCCAAACCATTACTGTCCCCCCTTGGTACCGATCCACTTCCTGAACAGTTGCCAAACGATTTTCGTTGCCAGGTCTTCGCCATACCTTCAGTCTTATAGAATCTGGCCTCAACATTTCGATTCATCGGTGAATAGAACGGAAGCCCAATCTTGTTCTTGCCAGTTAACGTGTTCTTCAGCCCATTCTAACCTCCGAGCACGATTCCCACGCGAAAGTACTGGAACCCTAACGGGTCGTCGAGCATGGAGCCCAACCTCATGTAATCTGTTTCTCACAGTTTGACCACTGACACCGACCTGATGAACGTTTTGAAGTTCAATTTTTAATTGGTTGGCCGTAAGATATCGGTCACGAAGAGCTCGTAAACGAAGAAATCTATCCTGCACAGCATTTGTTTTTCTGGTGGGACCATGATGTCTTTCTTTCACTTCGCCAGTTTCTTGATAACGCTGCCACAAACGTCCAATGGTACTTTTGGTGGAATTTACAGCCTCCGCTACATTTCGAATAGTCATGCCACCCTGTAGCATGCCTACAGCTCGTAACTGAATATCACGACCAAGATGCACCCTTTCCATCTTTATTTATTTCAAAAGAGTAGAAAACTCAACTTGTTTTCTTCTCAATCAAACGTAAACTTAATAAAATTAACACGTATTGACAGTACAAACAGCGCTTCGCTGCAAATGTCATCAGCTAACTCATTTGTTTTGCAGAAACGAAAATTTATAACATTGCCTACTAGACCCCAAGAATGTCACATAAAAGCCCTGCATGTTATATTCACATAATATTTTAAACAACGTTCGCAAATATGCTTTTTACGTTTGTCCCCTAGACCATTTTGATGTGTTTCCAGAATATTTAAATCAACACCCTGAAGACACCTTCGAACAACTCTTTGGGAAGCCGAAATACATTCCATCCATTTTTAACGCGTTTGGAAATGAAAAACGTAAGTTATTCCTCGAGTACTATGATTTCATTCGGTAAAGCCTGCCGCGCTGATTTTCGGTTCTTTTCCGATTCTAATATGTCTCTAAATTATGGGTGATTCATCAAGCACACAACCTCCTGGTTCCATTATTGGTTACACCATGACCTTCCATTCTTTAGATACTATTGCAATCCAGGTATACAAAAAACTACGAAATTTATTCATGACAATGGAACTTAATCATTTTCTTGCTTCTAATGAATGAAGGTTGGTGATTATTCTTGGGTATTTGTAGTTTAGACACTGGCGCACTTGTACTTTTGGCATATCGTATTCTCTTAAATTTTTAAGCAGTCTTTTAATAATCAACTACAGGAAGCGATAACTTTCCCCTCTAGGAAGCCGCAGTGGTAAATTATTGCTGAATTTTCTACCATGCCAGACATTATTAATCTTACTGCATGCAACACGAGGAATTAGAATATGGCTATAACAAAGTTGCATCTGAGTCGCAGTGCAGATGGCGCTCTTTCATTAAATTAATAATTGCTATTTTCTGCCAACAGATTCTTATTTTACTGACTTGTATCGTGAAATATGTCAAAATAACATTGCCGGACACATTACAAACTTATTTTAAGCGGAAGCGTCACGTGACACATTTTCTACCAACATATTTTTATTTTACAGACTCTTTGTATCATGAATAATGCCAAAATATCACTGCCAGATACATTTGATAGTCGCAAGTGGGTGCCAGACGATCCCAAACTTTTCTGAAGAGTGCCATCTACGGTGCGACCCGGATGTAACTTTCTTATAGCCATATTCTTGTTCTTCGTGATTGATATATTCAGATTAATAACGTCTGGCATGGTAGAAAATACAGCAATAATTTTGATTTACTACTGCGGCTCCCTAACCACAACATAGTCGAAGTACCTACTCCATCTTCCGTCGTTTTATGGTATACATGACCTCAGTGGTGTTATTCAACGCTGCAACATGCCTACGATTTATCCATGCCCATGGAACTCTAAGCATTTGAAGGCCTACTCATATCTTCTTGCAGAGTAGAATCAGTAATGTCCAACACCCCTTTTCATTCTATTTCATAAAGTAATGGGAAGAGAATATAATAACATTTGCTATCGATTTAAAATCAGAGCAAAAGTCTTAAAAATAGCGTTTTCTAAATCTGTATCTTTCCAGTAATTCCTTACGCAATGCTGACCACGACGAGTTATGTTAAATCTGTGAATAGATTGAAAACGACATAAACAGCTGCCAAAAGGATCTTGTTACGTTAGAAGGAGGACATAAGACGAACAAAACTGCGAAATATAGATGCTTTGGGCTAGGAAATTCTACATGAACCAAAGAAATCGAGCAACAAAGACCAAGATTGCATGGAAAGAAAATGGGAAGACCAAAAACACGGTAGATGAATTGAACATTTAAAGTCGAAAAATGAGTTAAAATAGAATAGGTCAGGCCAAATGAAAAAGAAGGGGCTTGCTACAGTGCATTTACCTATTATTTGTCACAAAAACATCGTTAAACAAAATAGGTATAAGTGGAGTTCAAAAACGCAGTTTATGGATGAACAGAAGAATCAACAAAAAAGAACAAGACACAGGCAGCAGGCCAGGTAATCCAATACCGGTCGCCGAGATTGCCTAGAAAAATGATATAAGAGTACTGTCATGTCAGCCGAGTTCGACGAAGTTTTGCAGCATCTATTTACAAGAAACCTTACGATCTCTAACTCCCGTAATAGTTTGCTGATTCCCAAAAACATCCGTACGTATTTGGATTGCAATATCATCAATTAAAGTCCAGCAAATATCTCAATTTATATACTGTTAACCAAGCCTCATTGACCGGCACGCTTGACCGTTCAATCACAAGATACACGACCAAATCGTACTCAGACACCCCCGTCAACCCTGATTGCGATGTGTTCCGCACAAACATTACGACCATGATGCACTTGCAAGTCAAATAATCGTTCTTGTCTAACTCACGGAATAAGGTCGAGATAGAAGTAGTTTGCGGTGCATGCCCTGGAACTATGCGTGGTAGATGAGGCGTGTGAACGTGCGGCGTGTATAATACAATTAACACGGATCGAGATTGTTACTTAGGGTAGTAGACGCGTGCCGATTTGCTTATTAAACGGTAATTTTGGTCACGTTTTAGAGGTTTCTCATGCGCCGACAGCGATAAATATTTAAACTGTGTCTTTATTAATCTACGCGTGCTGATAATTCTGCAGAATTATAATATTTTCGTAAAAAACAGCGAATCGATCTCGGAATACCCGCATTTGTTAGGAAGATTCA
This sequence comes from Xestobium rufovillosum, assembly GCA_963966045.1. NCBI lineage: Eukaryota > Metazoa > Arthropoda > Insecta > Coleoptera > Ptinidae > Xestobium > Xestobium rufovillosum. The sequence goes on from OZ014496.1 coordinate 21,148,867, forward strand.
TTTTATATGTCCTTTTGATGGAGAGTGTAACCTTCCGACTACCTGCTTTAATTTAAAATAACTTGTTAATAGCATATTGGTATTATTACGTGACGAATATAGAAAGTGGCAAATTTCGCACGAGTGTGAAATTTTATACACTAGGCACAGATCACACGAGTGTATTAAATACACTTTCCATCGAGTTATGTACACTATTTTCCCACGACCCCTTAGAAAAGTCAGATTTCTAAATAAAACATTAACCGTTTTCATTGATGATTTGTTATCTATGAGTAAATGTAAAATATTCGGGCCTTCCATCCAGAAGTCATTAAAATGTTTATCTGCTTTAGGTACCTTTTAAGAGATTTTTCTGGTAACAAATTATAGTATAGCTGGAGTCCTCTACTTCCATTTTGCAGGAGAGTATCAAATCTTTTATCAAAATTTTCAAATTTAATAATATTTAATATTATGTAATAGATTTGAAAAGAGATGCGACGCCATGTTTATTTAGTAAACATCAAAATTTCAAAGCTGCCTACAACATTTTTGAATATACCCGTACGACTTTTGTTTATAACGCGCAACTACGAGCATAACACACGGGTGGACGCAATTGTCAACTTTTGCGCCTACTTAGGGGGTCGTGGGAAAATATTTGACCTTAATATTTTATTTTTCACGGCACATGTGACATCACGACGATAGGCATATTTTCATTGGCTATTATTTCATTTTGCTAAAGTCAAGTAGTGGTACTCAGCAGTTGTGACGTAGGCGGTCTTCTTTATTCAATATTGAACTACAAACTCTATAATAAAGACACCGAAATAGTGACAGTATTAAACTCTACGCATATTTCGCTGACAATGTCAGCATTTCAGGAGAGAATATGTGAAGATGTCAGCATCTTCAGCCAACATTGTCTGCGAAAATTTCTAGGAGTTTAATATTGTCACTGTTCTGGCGTGTGGAGTTAACTTTAAAAAACTTGTGATGAATAATGTGATATCGTTCTTATCAACGTTCTTATGAAATTTTTCGGTCGGTTATTCCATTCCAAAAGAGGGAAAGCTCTTTTACTCAGATCCTCTAAGTATTACCTGCCTATAAAAGTTTCTTCTACGGGGATAGAAGATAATGGGTCAAAAAAGTAAATGTTCAAAATTCGAAATTTAAAGTGAATGCGTTGAGAATTTCACGATGTCCAGTTTCTGGGAAGAATGGAACCCAACAGCAGCAAATGATCCTTACATTATCGTTTAGTTAGACAGTGATTTACAATTTTTATAAATTCAGGTACAAAGAAAATATATTTTGTTCATATGCAAATTGGGTTGAAAACTCAAGAGTATATCAGATTCAGTAGATAAGTTTCAAAAAGTTTTGTCGTTTGTGTGTTTCTATGACCTTTTGCATACGACCACTGGAACTAGGAATTACAGTTTCACAGAGTCAGGTTTAGCAATATTTCGTTCAATTAACCATTTCGCTCACAACCGAAAAAAAATTTGAACTGCTGTTATGTGGAATCCAGAAGAACGAGATGAAAAGCTAATAGAAGTACGGTAACTAAATTACCTATTCAATTATTCCAGAGACGAATCCCAATACGGAGCAATGGAAAGGAAATCGGCGGTAGGTAGAGACGGACAACCTTGCAGATCAATAAATAATGTAACTGCGTTATCGTACTGAATAACTGAGTTGCTTCTCTACCTTTCAGAAAATAGGGATTGCAGTTCTTAGATAACAACGATTACAATTTTCCTTTTTGTCTGACGGAAAATAACTATTTTGAACTCACCGCTCTCAAAATGACATTTCGCGAACCCAACAGACAAACTCAAACATGGTGTTCGCGCACTAGTGCGCGAAATCTACCAAAAAGCACTGGCCCTTTCAGGCTTTCTAGAAATAATTTGACTTGATAGTAATAAAATTTGGTTAACAAAACGCCATTTCTCCAATTTGGATGTTGAAAATAGTGAAAGAATAAAGATAAATCGCTATTAATTCGATTGACACTTTGAAAACTCAATTCAATAAATTAAACCAAATGTCATTTTCTACAATAGGACTTTTCATTATAAAAAAATGCCGAGGCGCATGCGCGAACGCGCCATGACAATTTCGGACGAATGTCAAAGTCTTGTATCAATATCCCCTAGAGGGGTAGGCGGTATTGCTTGTTTGAAAGTGTTCTTTGGTAAAATTTTACTGCAAACGTGCAAAATTAGTAATAGTTCGGAACTAAAACACTATGGAGCATCCAAGCATTGTGCTTTGGTGACTGCCAAGGTAATAGCAGTGCGGAAAGGCCAAGTTATCGCTTGGGATTACGATTTTATCCATTTCCTAAACCCTGCCTAATACTGGGAAAAATCGAAGTTAATAACTAGGATGGTGACACATGTGAGGAAGTTCCACCTATATAAATGATGTTGCTTGGATAAAAATGTGTAAGAGGCAAGATTCGAAATGGAAAAGTGTATTGAACGTTTCCAGGTTTTATGTCATTATTTGTTAGGTCTTTAAAATAAGAATTACTTGTAGTTACATACATACATTTCAGAAAAATACGCACCTGTACCTATATTAGATCCTTTTTTTCAGTTTTCTTTTAAAAAATTGATTAATTTTCAGGGCTATATTAAAAACCTACATGATTGAAGTATCTTGGTTAACATTCCTGTATTCCAAGCAAGGAGCCAGGCACGCCTTCGGGATTCAGCCTCACAATTTTACGAGGGATATCACTTGGAACTAACATTTGTAATAATTTTCCGTCTTTCAAACACCCCCCTTATTTGGTATTCTACTATTTACTTACGAATATTCCACACGAAGTTTATAACGCCTGACAGCTGACAGTGACACTCGTCCGAAAATCTAAGAACAGCTGATTGTCAGCACATGCGCACTAACGAACACAGAACGAAATGAAAAGGTCTATTGTCAAATGGAAATCTGTCAATGTAACCACTTGATTTTTTGAAATTTTAAATTGGAAACTTATTAGATGATAATTAAAAAATTATAATGTTCGTTTCAAAAAATATTGTACGAACCTCGATGCGCGAAGACGTCTTCGGCGCATTCGCGCAAATGAAGCACTCGCTCCTTCGTCGCTCGTGCTTAAAACATTGCGCTCATGCGCGAAAAATGTCTTCTCGCACTCGTTTCGTAAATAACTATTATTAATGGGTGTGATAATAATTTATTGTTATACCCATGTCGGGAGTGACGTCATATTAAAACTGTTGATCTAGCAGGAACTAGTGCCTAGAAAAGCTGACGATGGTTACTTAATAGTTTGTCAGACGTTGCTTCTCCCTTCTGTTTGTATTGCAATGGCGACTCGGAATGAAGGGCTCTAGGGCGCCGCCTTCCCAAAAATTTAAAAAAGAAAATGAAACAAAATCACAAACCGAATTTTCATCCTTTCAATTTCTATCTACTTAAGAATAATAAAATATAATATATGCGGTTATTTTTATCTATTTTAGCCTCTCATCTCTTACGCATGAACATTTATGTTACTTGTAGAAAAAATAGCGATCAGCTTGCGAGCCCATTTCGCCTGTAAGAGATAACCACTAGTAAATTGCCGTAGGCCGTGCCTACTTCTTTCGAAGTTCCATTATCGTTCTGTAACATATTAAGGCGACCCCACTTTCGTCAGAAATATGTGGAGAATGGTACCTAGTATAAGGGAAGTACAGTATAGGAGAAGAAATACAGGTTTTTAAGAAATAACCTGCACCACCTACCGTAGCGAGATGGGTAGAGTATCGGCTTAGTGATTCAGTCGACCAGGGTTCTATTCTTGCAAGCAGTCGTTGGTTTTCACTTTTCATTGTATTGTTGAATATATTTCGGCAACAATGAGGTGCTTTTAAATGAAATTTTGAAACCTTTTGAGAGTCGCAATATTTTTCATTCTTGATGGGTAACAAATTAAAAAATTTTCAAGAATACTGATAGAAACATTCACTCTCAAATAGGGTAGTTTTATGAAGAGATTAACACAAGTTGTCCCAATTTCTGGTATCAAACAAATGCTCCATAAAGTAATTATCGAAAAAATGTATATTTATAGAGTGACAGCCATAAAGTCTGCACCATATGGAAAACTTTCTTATTTGTAGGATTATTGGACAACGGTTTTCGGCATTAGTTTAAGCATGATTAATAACTAGAAAATTGACAAAAATATTTGCCATGTCACAACTATGACACTGCCAAAATGTCATTTGAAATTTTAAAATGGCCCGAAATGCCCTTATTTATCGAAATATGGAAAAATCCGATAAGTAAAAGTTATTTGTAATTACATTGAGCTTCTAAATACGACATTTGATGAGACAATTCAATCAATGTTTTAGTTTTTTCCTTTTTTTCCAAAAATATTTAACATTTCCTTTTGTGTGCGTGTTATTTGTTTACAGTTGAGTTAATTTGAAATATTTCAATGCAAAAATACAGTAATGTTACATTTATTTTTTAAATTAATTAATTTCTTGCAAAATAACCTTTTTTACGTAAAATAACAGTACAATTTTGGACTATTTTCAGCAATTTTAAACCCTTACAGTGGAATTTTGCAGGATAATGGGCATAAATATTAAAGAAACTATTGTTCATTTAAATTACATTTAGATTATACAAATAAAACTGAAAATACCGATTAAAATTTATTTAAAGCATTAAAAGTGAATAATGCAGATTTATTTATACTAAAGATTTTTCAGAAACGTAACCAAATAATTTTTCAACAGGACAATAACATGTATGGAAAGAGAAATGTAATATTTAATTTAAGAGAATATTGCTTGAAAATAGTTTAGGTATCTTAAATATTATTTGATGTCTTCAAAAAAAAAAGAAAAAATTGAAACATTGAAATTGTCTCACCAAATGTCGCATTTAGAATCTTAATGTAATTATAAATAACTTTTCCTTATCGCACTTTTCCATATTTTGATAAATAAGGGCATTTCCAGCCATTTTAAAATTTCAAATGACATTTTGGCGGTGTCACAGTTGTGACATGACAAATATTTTTGTCAATTTTCTAGGTATTAATCATGCTAAAACTAATGCCGAAAACAGTTTTCCAATAATCCTATAAATGAAAAAGTTTTCCATATGGTGCAGACTTTATGGCTGTCACTGTATATGTTACGCCCAAACATCAAAAACGCCCAATGAGCGAAAAAACAGCCACAACGCGATGCGGACGGTGCTGAACGACCAAATACCGAAATACACGGAAATATGATCATTTTCCGTGTTGTGGTCGTTCTTTTTGACCACGACGCGTTGTGGACAACGCTGAAACGTCCACGACGCGTTCTGAATTATTTAGAACGCCCATAAACCGGTAAAATAATCGAAGCTTTAAAAGATCTGTGGCCAGGCCTTAAACTTGTACACGGCAAGCCCCGCCATTCACAGTTCCAAGGTTCGGTAGAACGATTCAATAAGGACGTGAGAGATATGTTGGTAGCATGGATGTTTGACAATAAAACGAAACACTGGTCAGAGGGTTTACGGTTTATTCAGAGCAAAAAAAAATCGTGCTCTGCATGAAGGAATTAAAAAAGTCCTTACGAGAATCGGTCTGGCAGATTCTTCCCTGGAGAAGGAAACATATGAAATTTTGGAAAGCAAAGAAGGTTTAGAAAGAATCTTGGATGGGGTGGTACTCGGAACAGACCAGGAAAGGGAAGAAAATGTGAGAAGGGAAGAAAATGTAGAAAGGGAAGAAAATGTAGAAAGGGAAGAAAATGTGGAAAGGGAAAAAAATGTAATCAGTGCAGTATCCAGTGCGGTAGCATGTTCCATTTGCTAAGATTTTGGAATCATTCAACCATGTAAAAAATGCGGTACACTTGAAATGCGGTATTGAAATTGAAGGTCAAGTCGTATGCAGCCTTTACAGCAGACATAGTGCAATCAGAGAGCAACGCGAAAATGCTAAAGCCGGACTGGAGAAGCAAGCTGAAAAAATGTTAGCTTTGTCCCGTGAAAAATTACCTCCAGCTAAGATCGGTCAAAATGTCGTAGTCAAAGTTCCGGATGTCGACAGAGGGCGGCTTGGCCCTAGAAGTGTTCTAGGTGCAGTTCTAAGCGTTAATGAATCCAGCTTGTATAAGTTGAGAACCAAAGAAGGAGTTCTGGAAAGACTTTAAAGTCGAAATGAATTCACCTTCGCTGATTGTAATTTTATAAAACCATCGGACGTTCCGAGCTCTTCATTAAATTTGAGAAAAGCTTCAGCTCTTTCGTTTAGGTCAAAACAAGGATTTGTCATGTGCCATTGTAAACGTTATTGTAACACAAAAAAGGGCAGCTGTAGGGCCAATGAGGTGTTGTGCAATTCTAAATGCCACAATAGTACCTAGTTCCTGCAAGAAAAAAATGACCACCATTTTTCAATTTTACTACTTAACTACCTGCGGTTCTGTTGGTTATTTTTTCCTATTTAGTATAGCTTGAATCCGACGCCGAAAGGCTAAAGGAGAAGTGTAGAAGAAGAAGTATAGTTTGATGTAGTAATAAACATATTTAAAAACAAATATTTTGAAATTTTCAGTTATTATTTTTGTTAATCTAGTTAAATATCAAAAGCACGTTCGATTTATGGAGCGTTCTGAATAATTCAGACCAAGTCATGACCGTTTCAGCATTGTCCACAACGCGTCGTGGTCAAACAGAACGGCCACAACGCGAAAAATGATCAGATTTCGGTATTTGGTCGTGCATCACAATCCGAAACGCGTTATGGCTATTTTTTTCGTTCAATGAGCGGTTTCGATGTTTGGGCGTAACATATACACAAAATAGATAGGTACTCTGATAAGCTAAAATTCCAGTGAGTAACAACAAGTTATAGCACGATCCCCCAACTCTCAAATTGGCTAGGATACACAAGGCACGCTTCTGGGCAACGAAAATGCCACCCATGTTATGCCGGCCAAAACATTAAAACGCCAAAGGTTTCTCTTGAAAAGTCACGAGCCGCCACTGCTGCATTGCCTGCAGTATTATAGGATCATATATCATAGCTTCTGGCGTCGAACATCGATACCTTTTTTAGTTGCTCCTCGAGCCTCGACCTACTTTTCTCTTTTCTTTGTTTAGGTACTCTTTGGCGCACGGTTTCTGTTGTTAATCACTCAGTGTACCTACATGTATACCCAAACCGGGACCAAATTTTCCCCAATGTCTTGCTTCCACAACTCGCTGATTTTCTCCATAACTAATAGTATTCTTCTTCTTCTGCTTCTCCTACTTGCTTCTTTGCCTGTCTGTTCCTTCCTCGTTTTCTCTGTTTCTCATTAATGGATGTAAAGGTTGTTAATTCACCTTTTCCGAAGGCATTCCATGCTTTCCTTTCCGATTTCCTGTATGACCCACTCATTTTCCACACCCTACACTTCAGTCGAATATCTTCGATTATACTCTTCCTGACTAAGATTGTTTCACTAGCAATCCTCCAAAGCACTTTCAACTCAAATTCCTCCAACAAGCATTTGCGTTTGAATGTTTCTGAAAGAATCTCTGCAGTATTGATACCTATCAAAGACAACTGTCAACTGTCGACCGACTAACAGCGGCGGCTCCTTAATAAGTGCGCTCGTGCGCGCGCACTGCCTACAAAAATATGGTTTTAACCTTTTTTGATAAAAGGTTCAAAACCTTATAATTATAAACTAATAAGTTTAAAACTTTTTGAATCTCTGCCGCAATATATATTAATTATTATGCGAGATAATAAATAGTACGCGCTCTAAGCATTCCGCGTCGTCTTTGAAAATGCCTACCACACGCGCATCCAGCCGTCCGAGTACTGAGGTGTCAGGTCTCAGGTGTGGCCAATGCATATTCGATATGGGAGCGAGATCGGCGCGACTCGGGAAAATTTCATCGTATGTGCTTTTAGGTGGAAGAATTATAACTCGTCTGGGAGCGCTGTTTGAGCACACACACTGTTGGGCGAAGCACGAGACGCAGAGTTTGTACTTCTGCGGCAGTGTTTATTGTTTTTGTTTACCATATTTAGGTCTGAGATAGCTCGTTGCTTTGCTTATAACGTGAGTAATTAGCTGCATTATCGTGTTTATTTTTAAATATTGAAATTTCCAATACTTAGCATGGCTAGTGGTTTGGTTTAGTTAAAATCAACACTTAAACATTGTGGAATGAACTTTAACAAATTGGTCGCCTGATTTTTGCAATTTTAAAAATTATTATTGTGTTGTAATACCTACTCCATTCAGTTAAAAATGACTTTTGACGAAAAACTTGAAATAAAATGAAATGGACGTCCTAAGCCTGTGCGAAGTATCAAAAGGTTTTCGAAAGGTCGCGGTAAAAGTTGTGTGCGAAAGTTTAACCTTTTGGATTTGGGATTTTCGTTAAATATTGCGGTGAGTGAAATTTCTTGTTGGAAAATGTTTGAAAATGGCTTCTAAAGCACTTCATTTAAAAAACTACGGGGGAGAAACCGCCAGACCCCCCCAACCCCTGAGCGGTGATTTCATTCTAGAGCACTGCCAAGTTCTAAAGTCAGGAGCCGCCACTGCCGACTAAAGACTTAGAGAAGGAAGTAGAGTAATTTCTTTCAATTATTTCCATTTCCGTAACTAACTGGATAGATATCTGGACGTTGACTACTGAGGTCTCTTGTGAAGGGTAAAAATCTTAACGGAATGTGACCGAAAAAAGTGATGTGACGTCACCCAAATGGCGAACGCCACAAAGGAGGATTCCGTCGCAGCTAAGCTCGAGCCGAAGATGGGGGTGGGCAAAACTGAAAAAGGGCGCCAAGGAGTTGTTGGCTGATCCTCCAATGAACACGCAAACACAGCGGTCACAGCTCCTAAAAACCGCTGGTACACAATAGGGCAAATGAATGAAAAAATAATAAAACAAATATAGTTCAATAATAAAGCCAGCATATAATAATGAAAAATAAATATAGCCCAGAATGAATATACAATAAAAAAAAATAGTGGTATAAATCAAAATAGCTATTAATATAAAAAAAAATAGTACAACAAAACTGCGGGAAATTTAGACGCCCGGTACTCACGTTGCGCCAAAAAAGAAAAACCAAAATAGGCGCCGATGACACGGTAAATACCCTACACGGTTGGAGCTCCGCACGCGCAGCGCACCGACGGGTCAATCGCACGCACTCTACCCAAACGCAAATAGACGCAAACGGCAGTATCGACCGTTTCTAAATCCCGTTACAAAAAAATATATCTAAGTATAAAATTGAATTGAAAATTGAATAAACGGCAAAAAAACTAATCAAAATTTATCAAAGCAAACAACTCTTATCTAACTTAACACTGGCAAAATGATTAAACTATGTATGGAAAAAAAAACTACCGGAATTATTTATACCAAAATGACAAATTAAATTTAACAAAATAACGTGACAAAATTATGTCAAAAAACAAACAGATGACCACAACAAGCCGTGGCCAGGCATCTACATTAAAACTAGCCGAACGGGACGATTCCTGAACGGACTAGCGGCGCGCAAACACGAAAAATACAAATACAAAGTGGTCACAAAAAGCTGTGACGGGCGCTACACAAAAACCAGCCGTTGGACGCGATGTTCCAGACGGACAGGCGACGAAATAATCAAAATAGATATCTGACCTTCCAGATGATAAAATGCAGGTCAGCTGCTACAGCAAATCACTTTCTTGTAGCTCAGCACCAGGTGATCGGCGCTTCTCTTAACGTGGGGAAAAGTGCAGCAAAATCGAAATTTGCACCCACGGAAAAATTGCTCCCAGGAAAAAAAACCCTAAAATGCCGAAAAGACAAATTAGAATAGAAAATAAGAAAAAGGAAAGGAACCAACACCGATGACTGAAGATTGAAATAAAAGATGAAAAATAAGACACTCACCACGAGGGGTTTTTTCTCCAACAAAACCGACTGGACTCCAAATGCGAGTTTAAATCCCAAAAGGCATAGACGACGATCTCTAAACTTGCACAATACAACCAAATCGACGTCTTGAAACGGTCGGGACCCAAGAAAATCCCAGAAACTGGCAAGAAAATCTATTTCCCAAAACTTGGCGTCACCAACCACTCGCAAGAAGAATACAGCCGGAAGTGCCGTTTCAGAAAGCAAATCGGAATTTCCAAAAAAACCGCCGACTAAAATACAAGGTGGCCCCATCCGAAACTACAAATGTACCCAGAAGCACCCTAGATTTCCAAATCTTCCAGAGGCGTCACCGGTAATGAAATAGGTAACTAAAGGAAAGAAAGCTTAAAATGACTTGCAAACCCAAAGGAAAAGAAGATAGCAATAAGAAAAGTCATAAAGAGGTCTCAAGAGACAGAAGAATAGATAAGACAATGCATAAAGAACCGAAAGATGAGACAGGGAAAATGAAAATGAGAAGGCGCGCCACTGAGCATCTAAATGGGAAAATGTTCTGCACAAGTTGGCAGAACCGAAAGTAACCAAATTAACCTCAACAATCTGACAACAGACTAACAAGTTGGAGGCTATTAAATGAATAATTATACGACCAAATCGTGAAAAGGGAACGACATTCCTCTCCAAGGTAGGCTCAGCAAATTATAAATACGAAAGATGAACAATTCCAAGACTGAAAATGACAGAAACATGAACAGAAAGCTACAAAGTACAGAGGCAATAAGGGGACTCAAAAATAGCAGGTAAGTGAGACAAAATCCATAAGACTAGCGAACCTAACAAGAAATAATAATTTTAAGACAGTTCTACCCTCAAACAAATCGATAGAAACTCAACAAGACAATGAACGGAGGCATGATCGCAGAACAGATGCAAGAACCGAGAACAGGGGCAATCAAAGCAATAATAGACTAAATATAAGTGAGAGACCTAAAATAGGAATACAAGTACGGTAATCAGAGCACGATGTACGTACTAGTCTATAATAAAATGTTGAAAAAAATACAATTGTTGTTTTAATACCAAATTAAAACGTAACAGTGAATAAAACATGTTCAGTGGTGGACGACACGAAGAGGTGTGACAACAGTGTTTCGGAGATGTCAAATAAAATTATTAAAACAAAATGAGCAAATAATATCGTCATTGTGAAGTTATCGCCTAAAGATTTAGATAATTAATTCATCAAAAAACATGCAGTCATTCAAATTTTTACACGGTATGTACTTACTTAAAACACCTATTAGGTAGGTACCTACTAAATATTATTTTAATTAAACTTAGTGCGAGACCCTTCAAACAAAAATTGGATGACGAATTCTCTATCTGGACTTATTGATGAATAACATACGGGTGCCATAAATCAAGAAACCGAGTTATGAAACACGGAACATTCTAGCTAAGTGTATTCGTATGTGTGTATATAGTTCATAGCTAGTGTACAACGGCATCAACGATGGCAATGGCGATTGCGTTAATCCGCGGCAGATTTATGGTGTTAATCATGCATGGATTACCGTTCCGTTCAGGCACTGTGTACCTGGCTAGCTGGCCCACTGAATTATGGGCCCTATATCACTCACTGTTGGTGGACGCGTCGTATCTCATTAGCAAGCTAAACTAATGATAAACCGACGCTACCGATATTATTGTCCGTTCAGTTGGCGTTCAACATTTAATTACGAAGTGGATTAACAAAATCTAAATTAAATACAGATGCCGAATTTATTAAAATAGACAAGAAAACTGAATAGCCTAGGTTTCACATATCTACGACACGGCGCGGCGTAGATGTAATGGAAACTCTTTGGTAACCTCTAGGTCTCGGAACATTTCACTTTCCCTGTGTGCAACATTTCAAATATTTTCCCTGTATTCCTAAACCTACATAAGTGTGTGTATACTCAGATGACTTTTAGCTGACGGATTCTTATTTATTTCGTCTGAATTTTTTATCAGTCTGAACTAATATCTATTTTGTTAGCAGTAGAAGAATTTTTGGATCTTTGTTTATTCAGGTACTCGAGAGTCGGCAAATATAAAAGACAAAATGAACAAGACTAACACGTGTAAACATGTGTTTAAGAAGATAACTCAAATGCTTACATCAAAACGTGAAAGATAAGAAAAATTGGACACCATTTCTGTTTGTAGGTAGGTACATGTTTTGATTGGATATATGTGATATCAATATGTACAAATACATATTTCTATGTTAGCTTATGCTGATTCTTGCGCCGCTACAAAATAGGTTATTTAATGTAGGTAGAAAATTGTATTAAGTACAGAATATGCTATTCGAAGTAGAAATTTATAAACTATTTATTTATGAGTTAAAGGTGGTTAGGTATTTGAGGGCAATTATCTCAGTGTGTGCATCTGCATCTGCATCTGCAAATATTCCATGCACAAAACCAGCAAAATAATGCCAACTTACCATAGTTTATTTAATCTCCTTTTTGTCACGGAAAAACTATCAAATGTACCCAGTACTGAAAATTCCTGCATAAACCCAGTATTCGTCATTGAAAGGAAGTGCAACATAAAAATTAATGGGTTCCATTTGAAGAAATAAAGTTGCCTATCGAGTTTTGAAATTTTCCAAGTCGGGCATGAAGTTGCTAATCCCTTGTATGGCATAGTATCGCTGGAATGCTTCAGACAAATATTTTCTAATAAAATCATACCTACCGAAACCCAAATACAAATTGAGGGGAGAAGCCTTGAAGAAGTGAAAATGACGTATAATTTAGTGAAATTGCCTTGCATATCCTGAGCCAACCCACGCATTTCCCCAAAAGTAGAACATTCTACATCCCCAATTATTTGAGGGCAGTAGTCTAATCTGGGCCTACTTCTTTTTATTCCTAATCTAGTAAGTATGTCGCGAACTAATTCTGCGTAGGTATCTCTCAAGGTATCAGGACATCTTATCTCTCATATACTTTGTTGTCTTTCACACCTTTCGCTTTTCTACATCTCTTTCTAATACATTCCTATTGCTAACCTTATCTTGTCACAGCATCTTCATCATGCGTCTGTAGCATCACATTTGAAACGGGTCTGCTTTTTCCGATCTTCTCGTTTCCGATTTGTATTTTAAATAATTTTAGTCCCCCTATACATATCTTCATGCAGTAGGCCTCTGTCAAAACTGCTTCCACTTCAATCAGAGTCATCCCTAATTATTTTTCTTCACTCGATACTTATACACTCTTATATCATCCGCGAATCTGAGCATATTAATAGTTTGACCTTATACAGAGAGGCCCACTAAAAACAATCAGCGCGATTATATACCATTTACCATCATTTTTACGCAAAAAGCTCGGACACGTCGACTTTGGTTTTAAGGGGACATCTGAATTCAATGTTTTGATTCACGCTACTTCAACCCCAAAGCGGGAGGGGGCAGCACCCTTTTAAATTTTTAAACGGAAAGTGGTGTTAAAATACACACAGTTTGAAAGGCATTCCAATTCTCTTTGGCAGCTTTTCTATTTTTTGAAAGCGGTCGACTAGGTAGCCCCCGAGAAAATGTGCCTTCAAGATAGCATTGACTAAGGCACCTTGTTAACACCAGTAGAATTGAGGATGAGTTGGTTGCTAAGGAGTTTTGCTAATTAAATTTGAGTGCAATAAAATAAGAGCAATAAGCAGTACACCTTGCTTGCAAGAGAACAAATTTTGACGAATTCAAGACATCATTTACACAATTTTCGGTAAAAATATTAAAGTCCTCGTCCGACATGGTTTACTCAATTGAGGAAAGAGTTTTAAGTAATTTCGCTATTCTACAGAATTACTGTAAAATTTGTGTAGAATTTGTTAAATGAAAGGCATGCAGATTAACATCTTCATCATACTTATGTTTTGGATTTGGCCAGGAAATTTCAAAGGACTGGATCTGTTACTAATTTTAAAAGAAGCAGAGAGAGAACCGAAGTTTTGGAGGTGGCAGTTTTAGGCCAAGTTTCTATTGATTCCACATTAAGTACGAGAAAATTAGCTGCTATTTCTGGAGTGTCACGAACAACTGCGCAGCGCATATTAAAGCAACATAAATTTAATCCCTATAAAATGAGTTTGCCACAAGAACTTAATGACGACGTTTACAATTTTGTGAAATACTCGATAATTTTTTTTCAACGGCACAGCGAACTGACCCAACTGTCGCTATTGGTTCGATTCTAACCCGAGAATATTCCAAGAAGTCCATACCAAGAAGATTCATTCATTTTCCAACAAGAGGGCGCTCCTACTCATTATGCGTTCCCGGTCAGACAATATTTGGACCGAAGATTTCCTGGTCAATGGATTGGTCGTAGGAATGGCTTGCAAGGTCACCTGACCTGTCTCCTTGTGATTTCTTCAAATGGGACCATTCGAAAAAACCCAATTCTTTAGAACAATATTATACGACTGCGTATTGTAAAGGTATGCCGCCAAATTACTCCACAAATAATGTTGCAGAATGTTCGACAGCAATTTGAGCAAAATCTTTATTGCTGCATGGGAGTTGGCGGTGGTCATGTACATCTGGTCAACCGACAAGTATCAAGTAACAACCGACAAGTAGCAAGTAACATCATATCTTCATGTCACATTTTCTCGAAGGTTAGCGGTCCAATTTCAAAAAGTAAAAAGCTGTTAATAAAGAGAAAGGTCTTTCAAATGGTGTATATTTTGTCATCACCATACATTTAACAAATTTAAGGGTGCTGTTGCATCCCGCTTTAGGGTTGAAGTTACATGAATGAAAACATCGAACTCAGAGGTCACCCTTAAAACCAAAATCGACGTGTCCGAGCTTTTTTGGTATAATATTGAATTTACTGCAATGTTGCTACCATAAATATAAAAAGAGGTCAGTGACACCTCGTTTTAGCAAAAATAGTAAAATTTGAGTTGTGTATCTCAGATTTTATATATGAATAAAACCTTTATTTTGGAACAACTTTTGTTTTCTTGTTTCTTCACTAATTACGTAACTTATTTTACTCTTGGCAAGTATATTACGCACAAATTTAATTCTGAATATTTTCCCTAATTGAATTGTAAAATTTTAAATAAGATGCAACACGAACCGCTTTGCAATATAAATATATTTAACTGGTAGTGTCCCTGGTGCCACCAAAAATCGACGTGTTTTCTAAAAAGGTTTCATCCGAACCATTTAACGCGGGGGTTAAGGAGCGAGACTTTAGATGGTAATAAGCACAGCATAGTGAACAATGTCGATATTCCATGGAGTTCGTCACAAGCACGCCACAACGATACTGCTAAGGCAGTCTGTAATTTTGTACCTAAATCCTTTTAAGGAAGCAAACCCCTATTTCGAATTTTTGAAAATTTATCACACAAAGGATTCTCAGCAGGTGCGAGTATTACCCGAATTGACGAATTAAACAATCGGAAATGAATTTTGAACAACGGAAAATCCAGAATCGTTGTGGGACACCCCAGTATTGTGAATGATTTGACCTATCTATCCGAATATTTCTATCTTTCTTTCTCTCGGCAAAGCACAAGTGAAACACATAAAAGTGGCTCATAAATCAGATGACCGGCTGCATGGTAGTGGATCTACTCGGGTTGACTTGAGTCGATGCCCATTTTTAAGGTTTACAGGATCAGTATACTCCAGATCCATTTTCTATTCTTGGTATATGATTCCTTTAATGTAAACTCTATTATTTGAAAAGGAGGATAAAGAAAGCTATTTTATGACAAAGTGTAATACCTGTTCTATAAATGAATGTAACGTTTAATAGTTTATTGACTTGCTATAAAAATTATCTTTATGGTCAAATGAATATTGTTTGTTCAATAACACCACAGTGCACGATTTCTGATTTACTGAGAAAATTTCAACCGTTACTTATCTATACACTGTTTTGGCATTTCTAAAAAGAAGCAATAATGCCAATAAGCCTTTCCCATTACCATAACATTGAAACAAAACAAAGAAACATGATTTGCAAGTCTACGAACCCCCGAATTAATTATAGAATACGCGAATTCCGAATGATACTTTCCTGGTTACAATTTCTACTTCGAAATTTATGCAAAGCTTCCACCCTCTTCGCAAAAGTAACTTTACCCCTGAAAGAATATAAATAACAGGCAAAAGTGCGATTAAATCTAGTTTAATATCTTAATTAGTAAATCGGCCACGAGCGCTGTTGCGTGTTTTGGGAGTCCGTATATTGATCCAGGAGGGCTGAGGATCGCAGCTTTTACTGCGTTTGTGTTGGTACTGAAGCATGGCCGACGCAACACGGGGGATTACAGAAATAAATAGTTTGCTCATTGTTCAGGGTTTGCAGTTTAGGGATGCACAATAGCGGGAAATTCTTCTGTTTTTTTAACCAACTTAATTAAATTAGAAAGTGTTATTTATCTTTTAAGTGCGATAGTACTTAGATTTTCTCATTTTAGATTTTACCCTCAACTTATCTATTTATGCATAAGCTAATACAAGAAAACATCCCTTTACTGACGGGAACCTTACAAAACGCATTCACATTTCAAAACATTACGCATATTGTAAGTTTGCTGAATTGCAGTAAGCATTCACTATAAATTCTTAATAAGTTAACCCAAAACGCCAAAGACAGTGACACTGTAATTAAACTCGACATGTGTTTCACTGACAACGTCAGCATCCTCAGGAGTTGAAGATTAATCTAAATCTAAAACTTACACTAGGTTGCTTTAAGTAACTCCCTTCTACGCCACAAATACAATGAACCTACAAACCTAGTGTTTTTAGTACTTTCGGAACATAAGAGCAATCAAATTAGCTTCTTAGAACTAGAGGGTAGCAAGCAAGTATTTATGGTTGGTCTTAAATTCCTTCCACCTATCTGCCCTTTCCTCTCTTCCAATAAGTATGTCAACGGCTTCGTTTCTAATGTTCTTGCTGCTACATCCAATTTAGAGGTATAGTATAGTTGGGCCAGACCCCTTATGGAGATTATAATAATATAGTATAGTTGGGTCAAAACCGTATGTTCCCCTCGCGGTTATAGTTTTTACCTGAAACGGTCACATCTCCTACCGGGCAGTTACGACTGAGACTGACAACGCTCCGCTAGCTTCGCTTTACCTACAAGTACAAGGGGTATAATTTGAAAATAGCAGGAATCCATGTGTACTGAGATAACGACCATTGGTCCGACTATACGGTCTCGCAGGTAAGTTTGACACCGTCCAAAAAGACTAGTTTAGTCTGTATTATTTGCGTTAGATGTTCGTTTGTTTTTCTGATTACATGTATGGAATCTTCAGAAAAAGAATTAAGTCTTTTATTAATGAATTTTTTTGTGAATTTAAAAATACATAAAAGAGTTCAAAAAATAATGAACACCCCGTACATTTCATATTGGGCATCTAAAACTGAATGAATGTCTAATAAACACCATAATGCATTAATTTTCCTAAAATAGATAACGTAAAATTAAAATTTATAAACCTATATCTGTTCCTTCATCAGGTTCGTACATGCTCTTAATCACGTACAATGAAATTAATAAATTTCAGATGAATTCGAATTTAAACAGATGAATATTTGAACTGGGTGGTACAACATTTTGTCAGAAAACAGTGCGGCAAACTAGGAGTGGTACTTATCTATGAGTGCCGATAATTTCTTTGAAGCAGTCCACAAAACAGACAGAAAAGCAGTAACTTATAGGGGGTGTGAAAAAACACATAAGTGGCGGCACCTTTATAATAATATTCTTGTTGATACCAGCTTTTTTCCAAAGGAAGTCATGACGTTTTAACCGGTGAAGAAACAGTTAAAATATACTACTGAATTTCTTACAATGACAACTTAATTGTTATTAAAATTTACACTATTTTAATAAGGAAAACGTAGATTTTCTTACAAAGTAGGCATAAATTTTGCAATGTGTAAACAAACAAAATGCTTACGTGTTTTAGTGAATGCCCTAAGAAAAAACGTGTTTTGTCACTTTTGAATGTCATTAGCAAACAGACATATATGGGTACAATTAAGTTTTATTGTTTTTAATTGTCTCAGTGATAAGAGATAAAATTAAATAATAGTTATACGTCTAACGTGTTTGTAATGCAAGAGAACGTCGAAATAAAACTAATATGTAAAATGTATTCAAGACATCACAAACAAAATATTCTTAATCCCAATGCCAACCAGTCTTTGCCATGCGTGTTAAATAAAAAATGTTATCTGGATAATTTCTGCACGTACACCTCTGTACCACATATACCGTGTACATGAAAACGAATTATTTTCTGAAAATACGAGGATTGTTTCACGTATTAATCAAATTGTATACAAATCAATTCCTAGCAAGAAACTAACTAAAAAAAACAAAATACTAAATGTGGAACTCACCCTAACTCTGGCTTCTGTCAAATTCGTCCACATAGCAATTTCTTCCCTAGTGCTCATATCTGGATACCTATTTCTTGCGAATGTAGCTTCGAGTTCTTGAAGTTGTTGACTCGTGAAATGTGTTCGCTGCCTCCTTTGTCTTTTTGTCTTTTTGTCGTTCTTGCCGTCATCTGTTTCGCCTCCCTCTACGCCTACTCCTGCCTCCGTTTTCACCGGGTCCGATAACGATCTACTACCTTGAACAATAAGTACCGTGTTAAAATAAAATATAGATTGACTCATATCTCATGTACATTAATGTGATCTTGCTGTCTGGTTAGTAACCATTCCACGAGTAGTTCAGAATATGATATTAAATGTATGATATTCTTATAGGGTGATACTGCCCTCCCACTACAATATTTGATTATAAACATCACTAATTTTTTTCTTTGTTCATTAGGTAAATTGCCATTTCAAATTAATTGCCTAGCATAACCTGACATTTGACCTCTATTCTTTCGACCACAGTAAGAAATTCGCAAATATAGATGGCTATGGGCAATGGGCAATGCTGGGTTTTACTTATGAGGTTGAATGAGACTTTTTGTCTAAAATGCATATTTTTGTTGCTTCCGGCATTTCTTTAAAGACATTATCAAAATTTCGAAAAATACGACATAATTGCTGTTTTCAATGAATGTCGTGAGAATGTAAATGAATCAATGGCTCTATATCTCAACAGGTACACAAAAAATTCCGAAATACCCATTTCCAGTGTAATACCTATCCATCGATTTATTAAATTTAGATAACCGGAAAGAAGACAACCAAGCAAAATTATGTTTTCGAGATTAAAATCAAATTTAATTCACTATGGGTCATTCAATAAACCTAGAAATAAAATTTATAATAAAGAAATTAGGAAAGAGGAAGAAATAAATGTTTTATCGTTGGTTGAGGCGACCCCAAAAACTTGTGGCGAAATCGAATCACAAGTTGGTGTACCCAAAACAAAAGTTCAAAAAATATTAAAAAAGGCAAATATAGGCCATATAAAATTCAAATTATTCACCATCTCTTCCCGGGAGATCAAGAAAGAAGGCTTAATTTTTGTAGGTGGTACTTAAATAAAATTCAAGAAAATCTAGAATTTGGGCGGTCTGTCATTTGGACAGATGAAACTCACATAAGCAGCGTAGGATTATTTAACAGGCTTAATGTGCTTCACTGGTCTGATACAAATCAGCACCAAACTTTTGAACGTCAGAGGCAAGGACGTTTTGGATTTAACGTTTCGTGTTTTATTTTGGGTGGTCAACTAGCATTTTTGATGGAAACTTAACGGGATTGAGGTACATTAATTTATTGAATATTAACGCAGATGCGATAATGGGAAATGTTCCGTTAATAAACATAAACAGGGTATATTTCCAACAGGATGGTGCCCCTGCACGCAATTCTGCAATAGTTAGAAATTATTTAGAAAATCTTTCTCCGGGTAGATGGTTGGGTACATATGGACCTATATTTTGGCCTGCAAGATCATCGGATCTGAGTATATTAGACTTTTTTGTTTGGGCATTTTTAAAAGAAAAAATATACATAATACGAAGATGCAACAATTAAGCCGAGCTAGCAGAGGCAACACATGCAGCTTTCCGATATTTGCAAGCCCATTCTATTTTTTAGTATTGAAAATACTTCTGGGCGCGTGTGTATATGGGACTCATCTTACGAAAAATGTATCGACACGCGACAGATTCTGTCGGCGACGCGCGCAGTCGAGGCCGCTAATAATAATAATATCAGAGCGCTAGCCAGATGTAAACTAAGTACGGCGAGCGCGAGCGGGATACCAATCGCGTTGGAATAAAGTCCAAACGGGACAAAACGGATACGTTAATATTTTGTTACGTATTGCGTCAGTTTGACTATGTGCCTTGTGCTTGTCACAAATCATTCCTTTTATTTTATTGTATCAATAATATACCAACTTGAAACGGCACAGATCACTTTTGTTGGACATCAGAAACCGAGTAGTTGTGTCGGTACTCGGTATTTTCAATACGCCTATGATACTTGCGTAAGATGCGAGGTCTGTGAATTTTTAATTAATGCCACCAATCTATTAACTAAAAGATGTAGGTAGATTATGTGTTGAAAGACATGGCAATCAATTTGAAAAGTTCCTATAATTTTATTGTTTGTTGTTTGATGTTTTTCTTGTTTTTGTATGTTTTATTTGTTTTGCTGTTTTTTCTGTTTTTGTT
The DNA here is from genome assembly GCA_963966045.1 of Xestobium rufovillosum. Taxonomy (NCBI): domain Eukaryota; kingdom Metazoa; phylum Arthropoda; class Insecta; order Coleoptera; family Ptinidae; genus Xestobium; species Xestobium rufovillosum. The sequence goes on from OZ014496.1 coordinate 21,169,477, forward strand.
GCTTTTATTTCAGTTATTATTAAAAGTTGTTAACATAAAATCACAGGTATCTTGGATGTACCTACCTGACTTATATTTTCTAAAGGTAAAAGGTAAAAAAGTGAAAAGTGAACTCCTATTACAAAGCAGCATCTAAAAGGCTTTCAAAATTACATTTTTAAGCTTCTGCAAATCCGTAGATGTGCAAATTATGGAAAATTCAACAGGTAAAACAGGTAAGAAGTTCTGGATAAATTTTTCAGGAAATTTCTCGAACACGTCCATTCTATTTGTTAAAATTACACCTTATCTCTCCTATATTTGATATTTTTAGGCACCTTTAAAAGACAGAAACATGCCAATTTTTCTTAAATCGCAATAAATGCTTTTAGTCTAAGATTCGGAATGAAAATAGAAGTTTCCTTTTCTAGCGTAAGACAAATCAACATTAATTGTGTTAAAAAGTATGATACTGTCCTATTCACCTCATAAATTCAAGACAGCTTCGGTTGCCAGGGGACGTTAGGTAGTAAATACTAGATGGCGCCTTACAAATTCTTGGAGAATTTAAGCACGTAAGAGTATTCTCTAAAAGTTTTCATTCTTCGGGGAAATTCTCTTAAGAATATCCTCAAGTCCCATCACTAGATTATACAAACAGAAAATAAGAGGTGATAACACGCTTTCCTTTCGAATATCTACTTCGCCACGTTGATGTTTAAATTCTATAAATGACATTTGCTTTATGTGCAAATTATAGATTAACATTTTTGAACATCCCCATTCATTTTACATTGTCAAAGACTCTCTCGAAATCCACTCTTTCCCTTTTCTATTGTTTTCAAAATTATTGCCTTGCCCGTTTCCCTTTGTTCTTCCAAACCGAAACTGGTGTTCCCCGAATATTTATTTCACCTTTTCCTCCGGCCTTCTTTGCACAACCCTTTTATAAAATGTTTGCGGAAACTGATGGAAAGTTGAAATATCCACTCGTTATAAATTTTCTTTTTGGAAGGGCTACTATGATGTTGTGCTGCTTTTTTCCATTGAACCAATTTTGTCACTTTGGCCATTTCTAAGATTTCAATATGAAATACATAGATCTAACATTTAACATTAAATTTAATACAAATGTGTAATAGCATAGTAAACAGTGAATATAGAACAGAAAATATGTACTTTAGTAACGGAAGTTGAAGGTTTATTCGGTTTAAACACTTAACCGTAGCAGTAAAAAGGAGTGTAATTGTCCAGGTCTTCCTATCAGATATTCCGCCACTTCCAGAGGCTTAACGTCGGAATTTTTAATCAGTTTCTCAAACATGAACTGTTTCAGATCACTGAATTATTACACTGAACATTTTCCCTCCTATTTTTACGGCTTAACCGACCATTTTTCAGTTTGTTCCTCCTAAGTACTGGGATTATGTTTCGTTTTGTGAAGATTTTAATCTAATCATTCTTAATTTTTAATTATATTTTAATCTTAGCTGACCCTAAAATACAGAAGGGAAAAATTTAAAAAGGTAGGCTCAAAAATATAATGCCTAAACAGACTGACTATGAAATTTTAATTGTATGGGGAACCCCCAGCAACACTTTCCATGTGTTTACGAACATATACAGCGTGACCCTTGATTTCGAGAGAAGATCCCATCATTCGAGATATTGGTAAGCGTTACTAATGTCATATCAACGTCTGCTCTGTCGCTCTGATTATTCAAAAAGCTGCTGCCCTTTGCAAATCTTCTCTTCACTATATTTCGAATAATTCTTAAATTGAAACCCTTCATGAATTCATTTTGCAGGACGCTACCAGTCAGAGTAAAAGACGGTCTTTCCCGATCCTGATCCATCCATCTTGTGTTGCTCTCAGTTTCCTCAAACCAGCTCATAGTTTTACAAAGTGACACCTTTAAAATTATTCATAAACTATGAAACTCGCAGTTAATACCTATCTACTGAATTTGACTTCGCTGTCACTTTTCTAAAGACCACCTGGAATTATAAACACTGTCATTGGCAAACTGATTTGGTAGAATTACGAGCCCCAGTTTAGTTTTAATGGACATGTTTTCGTTTTCCAGGGTAAAAAATCGTTTTGAGAAATTTACGATTCCAGCACCTGCTAGAACTGCTTATTTAGTCGTGTTAACAACTTCAAAGATGTGTCACAGAATTAAGTTGTAGCTCATTAAAGCTTAAGTTTTGTATGCTTTCGTTGAAATTTTCTTCTCTTAAAGTAAATTAGACGTTTAATTGTCGTCGTGTTTTGAGAATCATAATCAATTTTATTATTATTCCAAAATATAAAAAAAGAAATATATAACTCATCAGCTATAAAAATAAATACAAATATCAAGAAAAAATAAATGGGATAAAACAAAATTAAACCTTCTTGAATTTGAAAGTTTCAAAGCTACCTGCAATATTTTACCTACGTATACTCGTGCCTTATTATAACGCATAACCTTGAGACACGGGTGGGCCTTTATTAGGGGTGTGTAGAAAAAGTATTATAAAATCATGTTGTGAAATGAAATAAATTTGAACACATGGCAGTATTTCATTCACTTTGATGACAAGTAATTATACTAAGAGTTGTTATCATTATCAGTCCCAATTAATAGGGGTTTGTGAAATAGTATGGACACGCCGATGCGATTTTCACGGGTTTCGAGTGCGTGGAATTTGGGACAAAAACACAATATATTTTGATAAATACATAAAACCTCCAACTCGCACGATGATAGCGAACCGTCTTATCGATATCAAACATGATAACGTTGGCTGTAACGCAAAAAGATAGGGTTCGATACATAAAACTTTCTTTTGAGTTCGCGCCGCCCCATCCATCATGACTAAACTGACAGGCCCACCGATTGGCGTTTGCCGACATCTTCACCTGTCAAATATCAGACAATCGGTCTTTTGATTCGTCAAGTTGTTCCCCGATAACGATAATCCTAAATTTGTCTGGTCCATCACGATGATTTTGAAATTAACTTCAATTGAGTTATTTGATAACAGATATTGTGATAACTCGATTGCTTTCGTTATGATAACGCGAATATTTCATTACGCGCTGTGTTTTACGGCTGAAAAATAGCCTCTTTAGTTTATTTATAAATGTTGTGTAACACTTTATTTAATTAAATAGGTGCTGCGATAAATTTACAAGGATAAAACAAATTTAAATTAATACTCCTATTTTGTCTAAGCAATTATTGCCATTATAACAATTAAAGTTATTATGCATAGTCTAGTAGACTTATCGTACCTACTCTACAAAAATTGGAGATGTTAGATAAAAAAAACAATTTAATGTATTCGAAATGCAAATTATGAAACTCATCAACATGGTTGTGGCTAAAATCACTGAAAAAATCCTAAAAATTGTTATGAGCGACCGTCGGATTATAGCTCCTAGAATATCTGAGACCATGGGTATGTAGACTGAACCGACTATGCGAGCGATTTTGTCATAATCCAAAATCAAAACGTTTTGGACCAGATGGGCGCAGTGTTTGCTAACAGCACACCAAAAGTAGCAAGCGTTTAGTTCGTTTCGAATGTATTCCGAAGTACTTCCTTAGAGGATTTGTGATTTTCAAAGAAAAATGGACCAAAAGGAGATCTCAAAACAATAAACGAAACAAGGCGAGGATGACCAAAGATGGCAAAGTGAGTCTGACTTTTCAAAAATCTCCAAGGATCGGAGAAATCCAATAATGTTTTAAAAATGTACGCTTCTCCTCGAAATTAGCAAGTTACAGGATTTTGAAATTTTCTAATTTGGTCATGTAATTGCTCAAACCATGTATAATATTTTCTGGTTTCTGTGATAGCAGTAGTTATTCCTACATATAGGGTACTGCTCTCACTCCTGCAAAATATTGCTACAGCTTTTAATCCAAAGGTATTTAATTATCAAAAGTGCTCTGCATCTGTCAAAATTTGAAAACAAATGATAATAATTCAAAAAATATGAGGTTTAGACAAAAATCACTTTAGGTATACAAGCTCATAATAAAATCGATCAAGTAATCTGAAAATAAAATTAAATTAAGAGTGTTCCATTTAAATTAAAGAAGTTGATTTCCATACAACAAATATGGGACACCCTGTATGGCAAAAAATAATTTTTGTAAAGAGACAACGTCCAGTACAAGAAGTTTTGTACGAAGCATTTTTATCTCACATCAAAAATAAAGGCAGCATTTAGTTTTTCCAGAACGCTGAATTACCCTGTATAAACTCTGGATTCCATTTGGTGCCTCTGCCAATCGAATATAATTATGAAACCTCAAATATTTAACCCGCTACTTGATTTAACCACTTTTGACTGCTTGACTTAATCGGAAATAGTGTAAGTATCTACAACAATTACCATAGACACAAAATCACCGATTACAGATTTGCTTTTACGTAATACGGTTGGCCAGTTAGATATCCAGACCTAATTCCATTAAGTAATAAACATTTTCAAACTAATTATTTGATCACAAGTAGAAAGAGAATACAACAGTAACTAGACAATACTCTAAATTGTGCATTAAGATTTTAATAGGAGATTTAGGGTAAGCAAGGTTCTTGGACAGAATCTGCCCATCTGCTGGAGTGGTCAGTTGAGAAATGTATTCCAAGAGCCAAAAAAATATTATTTTCAGTGAATTAACAACACCTATTATATTGAACAGAATTGTCAATAACTATAAGGAAAGAAGAAGGGGTAAATCTCCATGGCATGATTAGATTAGTGGTCTATCACAAAATAACCCACTTTAAATTCAAGTTTTCAAATATGCAGAACATTTCCGTTGGGAGAATTCTAATATACAAAGTGGGACAATTAAATTCCTGGTATATCACGACCGTAGGTATTTACGCTAAAATATCGCATTTACTATGTCTCTATAATTACCATAATTAACAAAATCAAAATAGAGTTAGCTGCACACTCATGATTGTTTTCCCGTCGGTCGAAAAAATGTTTCAAAAAATGGGAAAAGTTCCTGTGAAGGTGATTTCCAAAATTTTCATTTGAGATTTTATTTCTGATCTTTCCTCACATTTGAACATTTTTAACAGAGTAAGTAGGTACTGGAGTTGAAATTTGGTGCTCCCAGTACAACCCAAAAAATGGTCAACGCATGCATTGGAAAATATAATTTTCACCAAGCCCAAGAAGGTTCAAATACTATGCTCGCAGATCAAACCCATGCTTACTGTTTATTTTTTCGGCCGTGAAGAAATTGTTTGGATTTATTGAACTATAGGACAAACAGTGAACCAATATTCTTGTTTAGAAGTGCTGACAATGATGCGGAACTTTGTCGAACAAGTAGTTCGACATAACAATGCTACTGCACGTTCGCAACTTATGACTAAAAACAAATGAAGAAGTTGGACTATTTGCTAGATGTAAGTCTTCGTCACTTTTGGGTGTTCTCAAAAATGAAGAGTCCGGCGTTCAAAAACCCCTGGGTAGAATACTGAAAAGCATCCCGGAAAATAAACATCGGCAACATCGTCCAGCAGTACCTCTACTGGAACTTAAAAAAGGCCCTTCCATGCTTATTGTTCTAATCTGCATAAAACTATACGGTCATCTTACTGGAGATAGAAGAAACTTTGGCTGAACAATTGATCAATCAACCCATCAAAGCTCGTACGCGACTGTTGGCTATTCCCAAAAACTGACGTTTCTAATATTCAAAGAAATGCGGGCAGGTGACTAAAGAGCACTTATTAGTTCCAAAAAATGTTTTGAACAGTGACAGCATCGTGTAACTAAGCGTCCAAAGAGACTAGTTTGAAGGTGTCAATCTCCATCAATTTGTAAATAAAGTTTTTAGGTGCTCAATCCGGGAATTTAATTTTTTGAAAAATCAGTTTGAAAATTTAATAGATATAATGAATTACCTTTTCGGTCTCGCGTTCGACTCCTGGCGGCAGCTGGGAAGGGTAATTGGGGATGATCCATGGTGCCGTTGCCCGACATCCCTGAATGTGTGTCTCGAAAATCTCCAGTTTCGGCCCAAACTGCAACAGAGTTCTCAGTTGCTCGGTGTCTAACTTTCACATATAAATCAAACATCACAACACACTACCAAAAAATAACATAAAAAAGATAAAGCACAAAACAAAGGAAGTTTAACAAAGTAGATCTGTAATTTGACGAATGGTTGTGTGAACAGAAGAATTGTATCTTCATCAATGTTCGGCTGTAAGCTTTACATAAAAATAGTTAATTCCAAGAATATTATTGTATTAACAGCAATGATAGATTATTTCTATAAATCTTTATTATTTACAAATAAACTAAGTGTATTTATTGCGAGGTTTACGAGTACCATCTTCGCAAATTATGTTGTCGAGTACTTACCTGAATTGTTCGATAACGTGTTGTAGCCTGTAGATTACATTTACTTAGTTGCAAAATGGCTATAAGTATGTTTCAGTTTAAAATTAAAATTTATTTAGGTCCTGCCTATAGCGCATTATTTTGTAGCTACAGCAAAAACCTTAAAATTATTGTAGTAGTAGAAGCAGCAAAATGACATTGTAATGTCTGCAAACCACTTTGCATTTATAACAGAATATATGTATTTCAGCAGTAGCAAATAGTTTTGTAATTACCACAGCACAGGTCACTGCAATCACAAATCCTACTGCAGAACTGGAATTGATTCAAATCGTTTTGCTAAATGTAAAGTATTATAAGCTTCATCTGAAAACCTATCATATCTCCATTTTGTGTTTAGTACGTAGATGTGTATTTTTAAGCTGTAATTGCTATGTATTAATTAAAAAAAAGTTTTGCTGTCACATATATAGCTACATATAGCTATAACTTTTATAAAAACTTATTTTTTTTAAATATAACAATTTTCCTTTCGATGACAAGATTTTCGGCTAATTAGAATCAAAAACCTTTAACTGTAAAAAAGTTCAAAATATTGGATACATATTACGACTTAATGTAATAATTACTTTGCCTACTAAATATTCAAGATTAAAATAGCATTAACTGAATCACTAGATTAATCCACCTACTTAGTACAACAATGCTATGGAAGATTGTGTTCCACAGTTGACATTTTATGATTTATGACAATATTTTGAACTTGCTACATGTATATAAATTTTGTTTGAATTGTTATTGTGAACAAGAATTTCATTCAGAATTAATTACACTTCCTTAGTCAACAGATAAAATTAAAATTTGTGATGGGCTAGCCGGAAACGAACCACGATCTCTCGATTAATAAGGTTGAATGCTAAGCTATGCCTACTTATTTAAGAAACTGTTCATATTCGTTTTTATTCAAGTGTAAATATGGGATTAACATCAACAGAAGTTTGCCAGATAAATTTAAATTCCCTGTTTATAGTGGGTGATTTAGATAATTTTTCCCACTTTATTATCCAGAAAATTGCATACCTTAGTAATAAATTAATTATTGCCAGAAGCAATTTTCTGTAATTATCACGTAGCCGATTCAAAGTGTCGCACTCATTAATTTGGCTTAGCTGGACTAAAGAGATCCGTTCGTAGTTGGGTTAATCATCTTGATAAATTACATATAAAATAGTCAGCGGTAAGCTAAAACAATCACGAGTTAATCGCGTTTTAATCTTTACGCACAAAGAGGATTCAATAGGCAAATATATTCTAATCTGTGTATATTTGTTTATGGACGATTTAAAATAAGTAGCAAAACTTAATAAATGTGACTTTTTTATTGCAATCAAGAAGTAGCGACTCGTCTCTACAAAAGTGAAATGACAGAAATTAGTAACTTAACAACAAAATAAAAACGTACTTTAATATTTCTACCACTTTGGATAGTAATAGATATGATCAATTTCTCATAGCCGATAGAAAAAATATGTCCACTACTTTGCCGTAGTCAAAATACTACCCACTGTCAATTCAAGATTATAAGTTGTTACTTTCTCAGCGTGATTTTGCGAATAAGTCATTTTTTCAAGTATCATGTTTTAGACACCCGGTAATAAAATATGGATTTTCACGGCATATCCAGTACCAACCTCAAATAATATAAAATCGGCTTGTTTGATATGTCAAACGCCGAAAAAAATTCAGTATGGCTGAAACTTTGCAGTTTGTTCTATTTGGTAGGCTTAACAATATATTCGTAGTTTGTGTTATCCACTTTCAAATGGAAATTTCTAGATTTCTACCCATGCTTTACGCAAATAATACGCTTGCTGCAACACTGGTGTCAGTATAAACTATTCTAAATGAGAGCCTGTCGCATTCTTCTTCATTTAAAGCCTGTCTGAGGGTCACGGTCACAACTATTTGCTCGTAATATAAATTCCAGTGTTGAGATACAGTTATCCAGAGTTCCAGCGCCTGGAATTCTAGGAGGCCAACACGGGAAGTTAGGGGACTTTGGATATACTGGTCTAAGCACACCAATGGAACTACTGTGCCAATTTTCAACCATACAAAATGTTTCCCAAGGTTATAAAATCTAAAATTCCTGGACAAATGTTTAGGTGAGCAAGTGGGCCTAAAATCTTCCAAAAATAATGCAGTTGTATACAAACGTGTAGAATCCAAAAATGTCAATAGCTGCCGGATGTCCTCCTTAAAATTCCAAACTTACGGTGAAACATAAAAACGACAAATCTGCGAAAAGGAACCGTTCTGGCGACTTATTATCCATTACAAGTTTCAGCGCGTTATGTCTTAAACTCTGGAAATTATTAACTCCTGATTTCATTGGCTTCCGGTAGCGTATTTACTTAATATATGTACTTAACACCAGCACAAGATATGCCATCATTAATACGTCACTGCGAAACGGGGCAACCATGTGCGATACCAGGTACCAACACTAAATATACCTCTTATACTACAGTCCCTAAGCTTCTGCACCGCAGCTAGCATAACAGCTTGGCTAGTGTGTCAACCTAGTGATCGGATGGTCCCTAGGTCAAATCCTGTCCATCGCAATTATCTTTTTGTACTGATATCGTTTTATCAGTGAAAGTCTTTGGAATTTATAATGTTATTTTCTTGAAAACATATGTTTAATAATAAATTAGTCTCGCTTTTATACCATCTGACGACAGTGTACGAGTAAGCACGTTAGAGATGCTTAATTTAGCCTCGGCTTATTGAACATACGTTTAAAATTTAGTAAAAACACGAAAGCGTTTTAAAAACTACCTAACAAAGCCATCGTATGTATTGTGCTGATATATGTAGTATATTTAATAAGATGCGGTGTTGTCAAGTATACTTGAGCTATCTATTAAATGGGCGTATATTTAAGTATATTTAGTAACAACACCTCCCGGTTATTGTTGCATCAACGAAGCAATTTGTTCATTACATCAGTTGCCTCAATAATGTGTCCGCCATTGTTTGAAATAACAGTAAAGGTCTCCAGGCGTGTTAAACGAATATAATTTATTTTTTGGTTGCTGCAGTGGAGGTGATGAAGAATAATTCCTTTCTTCTTGAAAAAACCTGCAAAGGTAGATGGGATTGGCATGCTTTTGTAGAGCGAGTATAGTAATATTAGAGCGGGCTGTGCACTCAAATTATGCAACATAGACTGAAACTAAACTTGAAAATTGTGACGAACGCAAGATGGGAAACGAATCCAAGTTTTGCAATTGCCGGGTAGCTGTTTTACCAGCTAGCTAGAGAGTTATTCTTGTTAATGAATTACACCCCCCCCCCCCTCTGGTAACAGAATCACATATTATCATGGATGTGAATGCCGGGAGTCTAGTTGGTAGTTCGTGGTCTGGTGTGGACAGTAGTTGATAGTCAATTTTCTAAACTATTTAACGATTTTTGTAGGGTCACAGAGCTGGATCCACGTTGACCTCCTTTGGCACAACTTACTCAAAACCTCACCGTGCATGGGTGATTTAGTCCCATGTCGTGCGTTCCCGTTTCGTGCGTCGATGAAAATTTTCCCGTTTCGTGCGTCGTCCCAAACCTCTACCTGGTTTGAGTGCCGTTTCGTGCGCTGACTTGCTGATAATACAGTAAGCCACTAATTCGAGTTTATTTTTACAACACAACGCTGTTAATAACTAGACTTCAATGCGGATCTGTATGTTGATTTCTCTCCCATTATTTTCAAATGTTAATGTTTTTGTTTTGGGAGGGGAGACTTAAACGCGCAGCTCGCTTCGCTCGCTAAGCTTGCCCACAGTGGGCCGTGGAACCACTTTTTGGCCGTATTCAGTGACGGGCAATTATAAAACAAAGCAATACGTTTTGTATGCCTTTATTGCAACAGGTACAACATGTTCAAAGTAAAGGATATCGTTGTGCAACGCACGAACTGGCACTATTTAATTACTCAGTAAATTCTTGACGCTCGAATCGGCACGAAAACAGGTAGAAACCCAAAAACGCACGAAATGGGAAGATACCGCATGGGTACTCATATGCAGGTATATTTTTAAATTTTACGGCAATCTATTAATTACTCTGAAACATTGATTCAGACACTGCCCGCTGCTTATTAGTTAGGTAATACCCTAACCTAATATCATCCTGAGTTTTATACTTTTGAACGAAAAAAAATTGGATGTGTGTGCTGGACCTTAAAAACTGAAACAAAACACGCGTGAACTAATAAAACCCTAAATAAAGAATAACAAGCCGCTGAAAAATTGGTAGCAATCTATTAAAGTCAGCCCCTCCCACACTAATTGGTGCTAACCGAGCTTGTCGAGCGCAAGTTTTTCTTAAACGTTCCAAACTTAACACATGTTGGAAGATACATCGACTACCTTCTGTTCAGTGACAGCTTTACGAGCATGATTTATACATAACACACAAATACAGAGTGATAACCACAATTTCGGCATATTTTTCCTGTTAGCATTTCTATCTGGGACTAATTTAAGAGGCGAGTGCCAGAATGCAAATAAAAGTAACAAATTAAACAGTGAGGATTAGAGTTTCGGCTGATTAATGGGGAGAATACAGGGAATAATATTCTGCGTCGTTTGTAATAGTCGTCAAAGTCATTTGTCGTCGAGAAAATTTATATGTTGCTTTCTTTGATGTAACTGAACTGGCTTATAAATAACCCATAACCCTCTCCTGCGCGTTTTATAGCGCAAAGTAGGAACTACGATTATGTTGCTACAAATCTTTCTAAAAAATCATCCAAAGCAGTAAAGTTTTCAGGAAAACACTTTTACAGGCCATTATGGATAATTATAAAGAAAATCGTGTATTTCTACCTCGAGAAAACGACATATAGGCCAGGCAAATTAGGGTTTGAATCAGAACTAATTAACCTAAAGCTAATTTTCTCAGGAAATGTAGTTAGTGGTATGTAATCTGTTCTGTGAAAAATCTCCAAAAAGCCGAGTATAGGAAGACCCTGAAAATTGCTTAAAATTATTATTATTAAGGAAATATTACGCTTCATTTTCATAACTATATTTTGGTACACGTTTTGTTTATTTTAGTATACAGCCTGGTCAAATGTTAATGAGCAGGGCCCCAGAAATTGATAGAACCCAAGAAAATAGTAGGAATATTATTAATAAACATATTTTGAAAAATGCACAATTTCTGCAATACATGACATTTATCTAATAATAATTAAGTATTATTATTCTACAAAAGTTTTGGTTTCGTTATCACGAAAACAGCAGTTTTGATAACATTGTTACACCACAATTCGCACCAGCAAGTTCTTGTGATTTATCATTTTGTTAAATAATATGGGAATGTAATTATTTAAATAATTGGAGGATGTCATCAGATTCAATTCTGGCAATATCTTTTAAATCAAGCAAAATATAAAAAAATTACAAAAGTGATAAAAGTTGAGTTGGCGTAGTATGAAAAAGTGCGTGTGGGATAAATGATACGCGCGGACTCTTAAAAATAGCACCCAATAATATGACTCAATGAAATTGCTATAAAATGTTGCTTATCGTTGATAAAATCATCTGTACCACATATTAAAATGATTACTTAGTGAACTTAGAAAATTGAGGATCTAAATTGAAAAATGTATCTCAGAAATTGTGCATAAGTTTTTTAAGAAAACCCCCATTATTTTTTCGAGTTCTGTCGAAGCCTTGTTCATTAAATCTTCATCTTTCTAAATGCGATCAGCATCCTTGTTTATGCAAGATACCCCATTGCACTGACCACATTGGATTGAGTAGTGTACGACCGCTGCGCTGGCAGCAACTCACGCTTCCACAGCTTTCCTTGCAGTTGCAGAAGATTGACCTCGATAGGGACAAATCGGGTCACTTATTCTGTATGCGAGAGAAGGGCCTAAGTTCATCACTCGTAAAATACCATCCTGATTCTGTTGGACATAGATCACTATTGATCCATTATTGTTGTACCTGGTGAAATACACGCAATTCATGTTGCTTTACAGCATCACCTGCTGTAGGAGACAAAATGTTAGATGAAATGTAATGCAAGAGATAATCGTGCAACTTTTTTCTTATATAGCTCGTACCCGCAAATGTCGACACACCCAATTTTATAGCTCTACTATCCAGCACATACACTTACCTCTTGTCGATTGCAGAGGTCCAGTTATTTCAGCACTCTGTTTATAGAATATACTTGCTTTTTCAATAAAAAAATTGTTTCCCTTGAAGGTTCAAGCAAATTTTCCCTTCTTGTTAAAAGAGGTCGTGGTATCGCATCCAGACAGAGTATAAAATGCAATGATTCCTTGAAATTTCCAATACAAAGTTGCATTTTCACAATATCAGTGTATCAATGATCATCCCTTTCTTGTTTTGCGAAGGATTCAAACACCCATGCTTCAGGATGATGAAGGACAAATATATCAGTGCCATAGCTTACAACAATAATTGTATTATTAGGCCCGGCAATATTCATTGCAGTTTTCTCTATTACCGTACATGTGCTTGAATTGCAGCAATGTTAACGTCCTTGAAATGACAGATTAATATGCGGATAAATATATTTTTATTTGAATTATTCAAGAAAAGTTCAGATTACTCTGGATAGTTGTAGAAGTCATATACTTGGGCCGCCGAACAGACGGAGTGATCACCCTGCAAGCATGAGCTCTAGACGGGACCATTATCAATTTAGGACGACAGAACCGCAGTGATGCGCTTTCTTTAGACCCAACGAAGTCGCATCATTCCAATTCGGTCGTCATAAATTAATATTGGCCCCGCTAGAGCACGTTCTTGCAGGGTGATCACTCCGTCTGTTGGGCGGTCCAAGTATAGTCAATAGGTCAACAACAGTTGCTCTACCAAAACCTAGTCGTATTCTTTCCTGCTATTTTGTAATTTTCTGTTGTTAGTCATCGAACACAACGATAACATTTTGTCAGTAATGAGATTTTATGTACGTTTGGTACTAAGCCTAAACTGGCAGGCTTTCGCCATACAACTAAATGCAGCAGATGCCCTCCAGCTTTCACAGATTTTAAATTAATTTTGCCAATAATTTCAGGTATTGGAATTATAATTTTGTCGAAAACTTTTAAAAACTATAGGATTTACTAAGTTTTCTTAATTATTCGTCATGAAAGAGAGCCGTTGGAAAAATTGACATTTCAAATTGGAAACATTCTTTTAATTCCATTTTAAAGGCTCGCTATTAACACACGCAGATTGTCGACCGATTTTTGAGGTCTTCCGACACTCGGATTTGCGGGGATTTTTTACAACACGTTTTACATATAACAAAGATCGTTTCTCAAAAAAATCAGCTTTAGGTTAGTTCCGATTTCAAACTGTTTTTGCCTTATTTTGCCTGGCCTAATATTCCTAGGCAGAGACTGATACGTTCTGTTCCCTTTTTACCCGTCCATGGTGTGCTGCATAGGAAACGTGGCAACGTGGCGAGGCCCTTTCAAATTAGACATGACGTGAAATAAGTATTTAGCCAAATTAGGTCAGATCAGATCACATTAGGTCAGCTCTATAGTTTAACATTTTACAAAATGATTACTTTACTAAAAAGACTACTTTACTAAAAAGACTACTTTACTAAAAAGACTACTTTATTAAAAAGACTACGTTGGCATTACTGAGAGTGCCAATCGGGGAAAGCAAGGAGCTACAAACAATTTTTCTGGAGACGAAGGACTCCAATGTATTTCTAGAGGCTCATGGTGACGCATCTCGTCCAGCAGTTCAAAGAGCCAATCAACGTTTCAATGAAACTGGTTCCTACTATACAAGGAGACCTGGATCGGGCCGAAGAAGAGCGACATCTGAACGTGACGATCGATTTTTGGTCTCTGCAATATTGCGTGATAGGCTTCTGATTTCAGTTGAGGCAGCAAATCAAGTAGAAGAAGTGAGGAATGTGGACAGTTCGACGATTGCTAGTGGGGGCTACTTTGGTGACAAGAAGACCTGCACTACGTCCATAACTGTTGGTGGAGCACCGTAGAGCCAGAGCTCGAATAGCTCCATGAACACTGAAATCTTGCAAACTGGAGCAACGACCTGTTCTCAGACGAATCAAGATTATCTTTGAGATCTCCAGATTGTCGTGGAAGAGTTTGGAGTAGGCAGGGAGAGCGAATTGCCTAGTGCAATATCGTTGAAAGAACCAGCTACCGAAGAAGCTCTGTTAGGTCTAAGCTAGTTAATACAGGTAGTAAACCTCCAGGAAGGTACATAAACGTGATTCTGGGAGATCATTTGATTCCGTTTACACCATTCATAGGTACTGATACCTAACTCCAAACGACCTCTCCTTCAGATTTGGCCACGGAGAACACTTATTGTACACAAAGTTGAAATACACCGTGTTCAGGTGATAGAAAAATCATTGGTATAGGTGTACAAAGAGTAGAATAAAGCACCTACTTCAAAGGAGACAAGCCTGGTCAATTTACCGGTTCATTGGTAGATTAAAAAGAAGTTTGATGTTTTTGTGGATAGACCTACTCGTACGTGTTTTGTAATTTTTCTTTAATAAATATGGGTATAGGTGGAATAAGATCATCGCCGTCAAAAGCAGAACGAGTGTCACTAAAATATTAATGAAAAATCTTATTTAACACATTCCTATGCACATTCGGTTTCAGTCTAGAGGTATAATTACATAAGTTACGTCAGCATATCGAAACCTAGGAGTTAAACAATTTAATTTACCTTACAAATTAACCTTCCGCAACATTCTTGCAAGTTTTGAGAGGATTTGTATCCATAGCCCTTAATAAATTGGTATTAACTTCCACCACGACTTTATTGTCTTCACTAAGTCTACTACACGACACAGCACAGGAAAACTGTAACATGCGAGGCGGTTCGTTTACAGCCGTCGTATATTTAATTGTTTTATCTGTACTAAAAGTTAAATAGAATGTGCAGAGGCACCCGAACTTGTGACAGACCAGAACCATTGTTTCGCAAAATGAACCTACAGTGCAAATTAAAAAGATTCTTAATTATTGTGTAAATAAATGCATTCGAAATTAGTCACATCAGGCCACAGAAAATAGGACATTCTAAAACACCCAAATACAACTTCGGGAGATAATGCCTACTTTGTTTTAACAACATAACATAAAAGTACACATGTGTGTACTTTACGATTAATTCAGGTTATGCAACCCACGTCAAGTCATCTCAGGTCAGATCAGACCAGGTGGGCTTAAATGAACGATGCGCCAGATCTCTTAATTCATCTGGATCAGCACGGAAACTACAGTTCTAGAAGGAACGTCCAACTTCAGTAGCAGGAAGCTCAGGGAAGCACCCTTAGTGACAATCGCAACTGTCACACTCCACGACAGCCTCTCATCCAAATTATTAGCGACTGACTCCTAATTCTCCTAATTAGTTCAGTGCTAGCTCAGCAGGCCTGAAGATGCCCCTTGGACACCTAGCCAGCCAAGGTAACCATTACAATAACGGCCGTGGAAGCCTACTGCAGTCATGAGAAAAGGCATCAATGTCAAGGAAACGCGTGGACTGGATGGGACATGAAGAGCTACCGAAAATTGGAAAACTAGATTTCGGTAGACCATGAAAGCCATGAAGTGAACCAGAATATGCCTGAAAGTTGGAAAAGATCTTCTAGATGTGATGTTCCATCAAGTTCTTCGACAAAACTGAGCATACACTAATTCCCAGTTCCCTTTTATAATAATACCTACCTTGTTAAATCAGTTAAATCAGTATTTAAATAAAGAAACCACTACTAATTTTAGAATTATATTGTAGAAAATGATACACATCATTGTAATAAAGAAAATTTATATTATGTATTTAAACGTGTTCCAACCTTGAGTGGTACTGGATCGTTCGAACAACTACTCCTCGGGCAAATACCTTGCCAGGCATTGAATTATTGAACTAAATCCAGATTTTGTGTACATACTACGAGATCTCATATGGGATGCTACCCCAAACATATCGTTGGGTTTGGAACATCCTTGGATCTCTACGTACTTTCGTGTTTTACCAGCAGTAGAGATATGTATGTTAGTTTTTCAATATTGCATGTTTCGAATGTGCATGGAAAACCGTAGACCACTGGTTTCTTTGGGACTCATCAGTACGGTGCTTTGCCCTACACACTCGAACCATGCAATATTGCTTGCTGTATATTTACTTGCAATCATATTTTTGTTTTTTTAATTACTGGCAAAATTCAACTAATGATTGTGTCAAGTTGTAAAATATACTTATTGTTATGTAATTAGAGTGGTCCTTTTCGAAAGGTGTTATTTTTAGGATTACTCAATAAACAAGAAAATACAAACAAAATTTTCCACTTGCTAACATACCTATCACATTTATCTTAGATTTTTAATCGGAGAACAAATACGAGGGAAGTTGGGTAAATAGTCTTTTGAGCGTCTAATATTTCAAAGGCCT
The DNA here is from genome assembly GCA_963966045.1 of Xestobium rufovillosum. Taxonomy (NCBI): domain Eukaryota; kingdom Metazoa; phylum Arthropoda; class Insecta; order Coleoptera; family Ptinidae; genus Xestobium; species Xestobium rufovillosum. The sequence continues at coordinate 21,186,334 of OZ014496.1, forward strand.
ACACATTTTATAATGTTTATTAATGTGAATAAATACTGAGTATTTGAGAAAAATATATTTATTTTGAGCATTTACAAACTCATAAAATGGGAGCAAATAAGACATAACAATAAGAGCGTGATCCTCTTTTCTTCTACGCACACAACGGCTAACATTCAACTAAACAAAATCAACAAAAGATTTTCTTACTTAAATAAATTACGACAGGTTTAAGAAAAAACAAAAAACGATTACAACTTATCGCAAAAATTTGACATAAGGAGAGCTCCTGTTTCAATTCACAACTTGCGTCAAAAATGCGCAATAAATTATGTTTATCTAGACTATCTAGACTGATTGAACAAGTCTGGGACATGCTAGGCAGATGACTGAGATCAAGAATTCTTGCCGTCCAAAACAGAGAGCAAGTGAAAGTTGCTTTATTCGAAAAATGGGAGAATTTGCTTCAATAAATGATGGATTGCCTCATCAGAAGTATGTGAAAATGGATGACTGTAGTCATAAGGGCTCGTGGTTATTGAAAAAATAATCTGTGCACTTTTTTATTCATTAATTATTGTTTAAAACCCATTAAATTGCAAAACTCTTTTATTGTAAAAAACCCTCTTGTTACTTGGTTACTTTTTTCCAACAGGCTTCCAAATGGCACCAACCTTTACAAAATAAATTAAAATTAATTAGTTAAATTCTGTTTTAATAGACCCCTTTGTCATTAAAAAACAACAAACAAAACAGAAAGAAAATTTTCGAATTTACCTCCGTTCCTTTAAATTTGCCTGTGTGTGTATATTAATACACTTACTAAATGTGCAGGGTTTACTTTCCACCAATTCACTGTCAGATACCTTTCAATACAAAGAGGCAAAAAAGGAGGCAGATACTGTTAGACACTGAAAATTTGACATAAGGAGAGCTCCTGTTTCAATTCACAACTTGCGTCAAAAATGCGCAATAAATTATGTTTATCTAGACTAATTCCGCACTTGCATATTGTCATTTACTTTTCTACAGTTCACCCTAGACAGCAATGCTCCTCATAAAAGATAACATAAAACGAAAGACGTTATCATGCACATACAGCTAAAATTAGTAATGAGTTTTATTTATAAGTTCATTGTTGCAAAAAATTCGCGACAGGCCAGCCAGGCCGGAACCTACGATCTCCCGATTTCGTTCTGAATAACAAGTTAGTAACCTACGGCAGGCGACAAAGTCAATTGCCTCAGTAGGTATAGTAAATTACGCTGAACGATTCATTATATCATTAACCGCTTTTGAGAAAGTTATAGTTCATTGCATGTGGGTATCCTAATACATAATGGAGTTGATTATTCAATGGGCTGCAGCCAATCACAAAATTCCTATTGTAGCATATCGAGGTTATTGTGACGAAAGAAAAACGTCAGAAAACTCCAAGAAATCGTGTACTGTACGTTTTTATGGCAACGTTCGCACAAGGATTGCTATTTGTGCACACTTATCTAGAACCAGAGGTTTATTCTAGCCGTAAAAGCGCAAGTACCTATGAGTACTTGCAGATAAAGTACAGTACCCAACTCTCGAGTTAATAACAGCCATCATAACTCGCTCATTGGATAATATACCTACTACTTCGATAAATGTTGAATGTTACTTGAGGAGAAGTGAGTGGAATGTAGATTATTTTTTCTCAATAAATAATAGTAAGTATGTATATTATTCTACGAGCGAGTTACGATGGCTATTATTAACGAGAATGAAAGTTTATAGCACGAGGCGCAGGTAGGTATTAAGGCTGGGATTTATCAGCTGTTAGTCTATAAAGTGCTACCACCTATCGTAGAAAAGTGTGATTAGGATTATGCAAAATATAGTCACAATCTATTATGGCTGGTTTCTATCACAGCTGCAAGCTCGTAAGACAGAAAATCTAGGCCTTGGAATTTTCAAGGTTTTTTGCTTTAGCGGCAACAGAATAATTCTGGGAGGATTAGTCGGTGGTCCTATTTTTAAATTGTTATTTTCTATTTAGAAATATGAGAATAAACTGAAACGCCACCGCCATCTGCATTGCAGTGGCCACACTACTACTATTGTCAAAAAGTCCAGTTTACTGTGCATCTCGGCCAAATAAGCACAAGATGGAGAGATTGCAATATAATTTTCATTCAAACACGCCGGTTCAACGAAGTAACGTATCAAGACGTTCTTGGTCGAAAATGAATAACGAATAATTAACTTAGACAACCCTACTTTCTAATTGCGATAAATATTTGCACAAATAGTAAAAAAGGTGTCGAGTTTATGACTGTACATGACTGTACATGACTGTTTATGATTATACATTGAAAATGTTTAACGAATTGGATGTTTGACGGTAATACGGGGTTGCAGTAGCGATTTCTGTGATCCTCGGAAATTTTGCAGTGTTTGCGAATTTTTGTCTACGTCAATGTTTTAACACTGTAACTGCTCAGTACAAAAAATCTGGCTTTATTTCTATAGCTCAATGCCTGGTGGGGTACTTACCCAAGGAGTAGTTGTTGGAACTGTCCACTACTACATATTATGAAGGCTTCAATTTTTGAATTTCATGTTAGTTTTCGACTCATTTTTAATTTGGTTGTTTGGCTATCCTAACCAATAACTGCTTTGGCTAATTTGACACACATATGATTAGCCAAACAGCTACATAAGAAACATTTCCGGCTTAAACCCTGTGTGACGGTATTACGGGGGTTCCAGTCGCGATATCTGTGACGCTTGAAAATTTCGCAGTGTTTGCGAATTTTTGCAAGTTCTACGTATGCCAGGTCTATGTTTTTGGTACCACTTTGATGATCTCATCAAATGCGAACTTTGGAGAGAGAGAGAGAGAGAGGACACGGAAGCGTTCGGTGCTGTACATCGCATACTTTGTGGAACGTACAACGTTGATTTTGGACTAGGTAAAAAGGATGAACCAGCGAACATCGTAGGGGCTGGTTTATCGGGTCTGCCATGCATGGGATCAAGATTATATGGGTCGAAAGTTCAGGTGTGTTGTCAGCAAAATTTCAGAGTTCGGTGCATACGTCTTGTAACTTTAAAATTTTATTTTGGACTAGTTGGAATGAGGATTAACCAACGTATGAACTGGTTATTGGGGTCTGCGGTGCACGTGGGCGATATTATAAGGGTGTAAAGTTTTTTAGCAATTTTAAGTGTTCGGTGCTGTTGCATCGCATATGTGCTTTTTTAATATCCAAATTTTATTTTGGGCTAGTTGAAAACAGGATGAACCAGTTCACATAGTATGGGGCGGTATTATAGGGGTGGAAAGTTGAGGTACGTTTCATCAGATTTCAATTTCGCTTAAAAGTGGGGAGTGTGTTAAACTTTTCTTTATTCTTATCCCTTATAAAATTTTTACATTTTCAGAGTTCATGTTGGACTTGCAACTTAGTCAAGTTCAATTTAAATGCCATAAGTTCTGTAAATATTTGATTGGTTGCAGTCCATTGAGTAATGGCCACTGAATAGTTAACCATATTAAATCAGTTCATAATAGGTGATTTGGCACCGACTGATATCGCTAGGGCTGTAGAAATGATCAGACATGGCCGAACTTCCAGTGAGATTGCCTAAACATTTGGTAAATCAAAATCGGCGATCCACCGTTGCGCTAGTCGTTGGAGACAGACGGGACTGTTTTTGAGAATACGTGGCCAAGGCAGAAAACGTTAACCAAGGCCGTAGACGATATTTTTCTTGTGTTGCAAACACAAGAAACAAGCGTCAAACGGCAATTCAGGCAAGAAACGCACGGGAAGAAGTTCGTGGAATCAATATAAGTGAGCGTTCAGTAGGAAGAAGACTGAAAGAATTTGGTTTAAAGTCATTTGTACCAATAACAGTCCCACAACTTCAGATACATCATCGAGTAGCGCGGTCTGATTTTGCTCGAGACCATCAGAATTGGAATGATTAGGTACCAATAGGGCCATGTTTTGTTCAGGGGTGAGAGCCGTTTGTGTGTAAATTCAACTGACGGTAGGGAAGATTATATCGACGTCAAGGAGAACAAAATACAGTTTAATTTTACTCCTACTGTCTCTTTTGGTGAAGGCTCAGTTGTGGTGTGAGGTGGCATATGTTTAGGGGCACACACAGAATTGGTGGTGGATGATGGGGGCGCTTTAACTGCAGATAGGTACATAAGGTATAACCTGCAAGACCATGTGGTACCTTTCATATCGGGAAAAACTTCGTCTTCATGCAAGCTAATGCTCGCCCGTGCGCCGCTCACTGTGTATGGGACTTTTGTAACCAAGTGGGTCTAAGCACTATGAATTGCCCTGCATGTTCTTCAGACCTTAAACTGATTGAACAAGTCTGGGACATGCTAGGCAGATGACTGAGATCAAGAATTCTTGCCGTCCAAAACAGAGAGCAAGTGAAAGTTGCTTTATTCGAAAAATGGGAGAATTTGCTTCAATAAATGATGGATTGCCTCATCAGAAGTATGTGAAAATGGATGACTGTAGTCATAAGGGCTCGTGGTTATTGAAAAAATAATCTGTGCCCTTTTTTATTCATTAATTATTGTTTAAAACCCATTAAATTGTAAAACTCTTTTATTGTAAAAAACCCTCTTGTTACTTGGTTACTTTTTTCCAACAGGCTTCCAAATGGCACCAACCTTTACAAAATAAATTAAAATTAATTAGTTAAATTCTGTTTTAATAGACCCCTTTGTCATTAAAAAACAACAAACAAAACAGAAAGAAAATTTTCGAATTTACCTCCGTTCCTTTAAATTTGCCTGTGTGTGTATATTAATACACTTATTAAATGTGCAGGGTTTACTTTCCACCAATTCACTGTCAGATACCTTTCAATACAAAGAGGCAAAAAAGGAGGCAGATACTGTTAGACACTGAAAATAAAACTTCCTCTATGAAATGAAAACCTTTTAACTGTCACCTACTAGTCTTACTTTCCAAGTGTTCCATATTTTCAGCAGGACTCCATTATGCGATCTCTTCTAATAAAAAACAAATCTTGATTCATTAATTTATTAACTACATAAATCTTGATTCAATTGGTAACGTACTATAAACGCCAAAATTGCTGTTCCACTTTACGGTTCAATTCCGCTTAAAATGCCATAACCAATTACGTTCTGAGGTAAAAAAACCTTAGCAACTGTCCGCCAATTAAAGTTTTGAAGGCTGATCTAAACGATTTTATTTGAATGGCAACAAACGTGTTAGCCTTGCACTAGTAAACAAAGGGCAGCAAAAAATAGATAAACAATCATGTTCTTTTAACGAAAAATCACATCGTCTATGGGGCTGACGAAAACATAGCAACGTCCGGCATAAACTATTCGCGTTACAAACTGGAACACCACTTTTGGAGTTTATAGTACAAACAATATAATAATAATAATAATAATAATATCTCTACTCACTCCTACTAACCCTAAGGTTAGCCCCAGAAGCTAACTAAATAGCTTGTGCGGGACGGAGGAGGCGGCATATTACTATTGGCCGCAGGTGCGTCACAGGAATGACCTACAGTTGTTAGTACTCTACCCACCATTTGCGAGAATGAGGAAAACCTGGAAAACCTCATTAGGTAAAGCTGGATAGGCGATCCAAGGCGCGCCCTAGCCACAGCGCAGAAATGAGTCACCCATCCATAGCCAAACCGCGGGCACTGTTGCTGAGCATTAACGACTACTCACTCGCGCATGCCAGCAAGATCCCACGTAATATATTATTTCTGCAAACACTAAAATGTGTTACCTACATTTAAGGGTGTCTCTAGTCTCGCAAAATAAATAATCAATACAAACTAAACATAAACGTGCACTCTGAGATGGGATAAAAGTGTATAAAAATTCATTTTTAAAAGCCCCCGAGTAAGGCGCATATGAAATTTGTCTCCTTAAAAATAGCAAAACCATCATCCCCAATTTTTAAACACTCGCGCGAGGGGCTTTAAAACACTAATAACGTCACGTTTCAGCGGAGACAAACCCGCACCTGACTCGTTCAGACTGGGGGGCGATCGCAGTGGGCCAGGACTACAGCGACAGAATGAACCTGATTCTCGGCGTCGGGCTCGCGACACGTCCACTAAGCCCTTAATCTGGGCTTCCTTTCGGATTTTAGGAAGTCATTTATCAGTCACTTATTATACCGCCAGGTGGCGCGACCATAAAGTTACGCTGAAGAAGTCGAGCTATCAGGAATTAGGGAGATTAGCAGGCAGTATGTGTTAATTTATTGGGGGTATACGCAAAAACTCTGCCACCAAACAGGAATAAATCGCTATAGCACTCTGGGTGGATTTAGAAGCAAGTTAGGAAATCATTGAATATTTTCCTTGCTGAGAACATTGTAATAACTAAATTTCCTTTCAGTGGCTTCCCCCTTCCTTCATAACTATAAATCCCTTCCGGATAATAAATACCTATATTAATTTGCTTCGCATAATTTTAACACGCGGCAGTTGATTATCTAAAATAGTTCACCTGAAAAATTAATAATAACCGAAATATTTGCAACTAGAAATCTATAGTGGGCTAAATCCGGTACTGGCAAATCTCGTGGGGTATAAAATGTATTCGTTCATTATTGCTTTCTTGGTTAGGTATTATAAATGAAGAGATGTGCCCTTTTTCATGTCTATCGATTGTTTTGAAATTTATACAGGTGGTCCAATAGTGCGTAGTCGGTCCATATCTCTGATTCTATTCAATATAAAATATATCAACATGAAATTTTACGTGTCTGTGGAGAACCCCACGAAGCTTCTGTTAAAATTATTTTGATGCATACAGGATGTACACTTGCTTCGCACCAAATCAAAGTTATGTTTTTTTTTATATTTGGATCCCCATAAAATTTCATGAAAGTTGATATGCTACACGGTGGGGTTTAGAGTAAGCGATGTTAAGATATGGCCATTTTAGTACCAGTGTGAACCCATTTCTGGTGCTACTGACGTATGCTGGTCAAAGCTAACTATACATTTTTTATTGGACTAGGTTCAGAGGATACTCTATTTGTAAAATCCATTAACAGTTTTTTCAAAATAGTTCATATCTATTGTACAGAGTGGCCAACTTGCGCAAAATGGAGCTTTTCTCAAAAATGTTAAATGCAACACCTCGTATATTATTTGCAGATTTGATAGCCATTTTATTAAGTTTTTGACTGATGTAGATATTGGCAGGTCTGCGACCTTAAGAACTGAAATTTTTGTCGTAATTTTGTACCATTTTTGGGGAATTTCCCCCATTTTGTCACCTAAAACTCAGAAAAATGCTTACACTTTGTTTTTACAGAAAACTTAGATAACAGAGTTTATACCGGCACAAGAAATCTCATTGCAAGATTACTTCTTGAAAGAACGGTTTTCTTCCATGGCAATTCAATTTATACCTATAGGTTTAATATGTTACCATTTATTTAAAAATATGACCATGAAGAAGCAATTTGGCGATGAAATTTTTTGTCTAAATGCGAAATAAACTTCCAGAAACAAAATAGAAATCATATTTTGCGTTTTGGACATTAAAATATAAGAGAAATGAATAAACTACCAGTCAAATTACTACATTTTAATGTTTAATCTTCAATTCTACCGAAACCATCAGTCGCAGACCTAACAATATCTACATCAATCAAAAGTTTAGTACACTGACTCTCAAATATGGAAATAATATATGGGATGTTCCATTTGAAATTTAAAAAAAAAATGCATATTGCGTAAGCTGTCCACCCTGTATGCTATTAAGTTTTGTGACAAAAGAATAGAGCAGTCTGTGAACCTAGTCCAACAAATAAAAATAAAATTTTATTGGGAATTCAAATATAATATGTAAACAAATGTGGGGCCTTCCATTTAAGAAAACAACTTTGGTTGGTGTTCAGAGTGTGAACACCAAAATAATTTTATCAGATGCTTCATATGGGGTTCTCCGCATACGTGTAAAGTTTTATTTTGATACCTTGAATAGAACCAGAGATATGGGCAGACTACACACTATTAACCCACCCTGTATATCAAGAAAAAATACGAAAATATTCTATAAAAACTTCTTTTCTACTAGCATTTCCACGTTCTTAATGAAACATTTGTGTTAGAAATGTTCTGCAGCAGAAAAATAAACTGTTAAAATTAAATTTTTATTTCTTCAAAGCGACCTTTTTTAATTTTCTAATACGTACAGTGTTTGTAGTTCCTCGTCAAATTGCTAGGCAACAGGGCGACAGTTTTAAAGTTAAGTTACTGACAGTTTGCAAAACTGGAATTTATCCAGATAAAATAAAAATCTCGAGTCTAACTCGGCAAGATAATTTAATGAAAAAAATAATACGCCTATATAAGGAAGGCTTGATTTTTAAACATTTCACGGTGTCGTGCTTTTGGATGACAGTCTTTTAAGTATATACATAATATGTTCTTTGGTCAAATTGCTGACAGGCAACAAAATTGAGTATACAAAGCAGGAATTTATGCAGATAAAATAAAAATCTTGAGTCTAATTCGGCAAGATAATTTGAATCGTTGGCACAAGGTTCTGAGGAAGAGGAGAATGGCACTGAGCGGAGCATATATTATGAGAAATAGACATGAACAAACCCGGTCTATCTAAAGCATCAAAACGAAGGTAAATTTAGTGCATTAAAACCACCATAACGACGGTTGTAGATTAGGCCTATAAAAGGCAATATAAAAGTTTTACAGAATGAAAATATAGAGTCAAACTCAAAAGTTGTACTTTTTTCATTTTTCATGGTAGCATGATGTCTTCTCAGGATATTAAGTAATTGGCAAAAAGTTATCAACTTTGAAGAACTAAAATCTATGGCCTAACCAAGAACTTCATGTTATATACCAAATTTCGGGTAAGTGGTGGTAAGTATTTCTCTAAGTAAATAGATATTAAGGCGAAAATTCAAAAACCCATCATGGCGCTCAAAATAAATAAAAAATTGGCGGTCGTTACTTGAAAGTATGTATTGTTTTTTGGTGCAGATTAATTTTCATCACACCACTGGAGATTAGATGAATAGTCTTTTACGTAAATACCTGTTCAAAACGAAGATTGCTGTTGAGAAAACGCGAAAATAATGTCCTCAATTCTCTCCTGAATACTTTTGAAACGATAGGAGGTAGATAAAGATTAAAAAATAAGAATAATTGGCATAAAAGATGGTATCTTTTTCTGCATACCTGTAGCATAAACAACACTCTGGTTTGTGCCTATACGATGCTCTTTGTTTAGGGCAAACCAGTAATAAAACTTTACACCCTCTATATTACAAGTGAAGAAAGGGTTCCCTATTTCTTTTTGTATAATGGAGCCTGTATAAAACTTCTAAATTGGAGCCAAGGTCTCAACCTTTGATTTTATTAATTTCAGTAGGTACAGGACCATTGCAGATTTTCAAGATAAGAATGATGCAATTTTTAATTAAAATTTGATTGCGTTTCCAATTATCTGATATACAGAATTAACAAAATTTGCACTTATAGAAATGCACTGTTAAGATATTTTTAATTACATTTTTAACAGTTTCCCTTTTTTGAAGTGTTTCTGACTTGCAACTTAAAATTTAGAACCACTTGAAAATTATCGCAGAAACAAATATAGCAATAAAATAATAAAATCAATTAACATCTTAATAAAAGAAACGGTTAAGTGGAAATCATAAAACAAAAAGAATGCTCGTTATCGGGCTATTGAAATACACGGGCCAATCGGATGATTATTCTTATTAATCTCTAACCTTTTCTAAAGTGGTAAGTATGCTGTACTACTTGGTGCCCATTTCGAGGTAACTGTCATTATGAAATTCCAAGAACTTTACATGTATCTTTTGGGTAGAGGTTAATCTTCCGTTTTCTCGTAAACGAAAACGAAAACGAAAATGTTCCACCTAAGCGAAATTTTGTAAAGGCTTCATCAGCAGTTTGAAGATGAAACAATATCAAAAACACTTCTACACAATTGAGCGAAAAGATAAGAATGGAAGAAACGCAGCGGAACATGAATCTCAGGTTCGTCTACTGATAGGTATAGGACGAACACTCAACATTTTCGTGTACTTGACCTGGTAAACTGGTGAATTCCTGAATTCAAGTCTGATAGATTTCAATCAAAGTTGGAATAGGCTATTACCATATTGACAATATTATTTAATATCGTCATGGTTTCTAGATGTACCTACCATGTCTCTTGGCTGATAAACACAAGCCACGACGTTTTGAGGTTTGCTTCAACCTCTTGGGACAGCTTAAAATGGAGGAATATTTGAATTATATATTTAGGAAAGGCGTATGGTTGCGAAGTTATGATATCTGAAGAAAAGGCTCACACGCTTCCAGAACCGATTCCAGTCTTGAAACTGGAGTTGCTGCTTCTCACCTACCCTTTTTGGCATATAGTCAGAGTTCTTGAGTGACAGAAGGAAGCTTTTAACAGCAGAAATGAACTATTGGAGGAGAAGCTTCCAAAGAAAGACACCAGAAAAAAAATAAGCGAGGAAATCCGAAAAAGAATGAATATCCTAAAAAGAACAATTGTTGACAACATAAAGTAATGGTCACGTGAAACAGATGAACGAAGCTGGTTAGCAGATAAGAACTTCGGATTTGGTTCCACACAAGGATAATGGAAGAAAGACCAAAAGGTAAATGAACAAACGCATTGAGGAGGCAATGAAACGATAGATGACGTCTATTATACTAACAGTAATTTCCGACCACCAGACGCAGAGAGACTCATTCGTAAGTAAAGAAATATGAAACAACAGGTTTCGTCTTGCACAAAAAAGGACGTTTTTGGTGGATCGAAAATCTTTAAAACACTGAAAACATTGCACTCTTTTATTGGTTGCTGTGATTAAGTATATACGTAAGACAATAAAACCTCCAACGTGTGTATTTTTGTAATGACCCTACGCCACCGGTTAGGAAATAAAAGTACTTGAAACAATATATTACGGCCTCTGCGGCCATTCACAAAGTGTAATATCAAAATGATTTTACAGGAACTGAACGAAAAATTGAACCCGCGCCTAAAAAATGCATGAGAATTTAACAAGTGTCGAAGTGTAGCCATGCGGTTGGTTATGACAGCGCCCCTAGTGGTAGATTAGCGAATTATTCCGATTCGTCGAAGCTATTATAACCAGGCTCCCTTAACTGCAGAAAACCAAACAATCCGTTGTCTGTTTTGGTAGTATCATTAGTGTTCAGTACTTGATTGATCGACTGGGTGTATAAAAGAGCCATCAATGTATTGAATGTTTTATATGTAACACGCATGAATTGCCTGCCAAAAGGACCTCTGGATGCTATCAATATGGTATTAGAAATTAATACATATTGTTTAGATCATTGGGGCGAGCTGCATCAGTCTAATTTGGGTTTTTATTGGTTTTATTCGGGTGTGTGATGTATGATGGGCATTTCACGACGGCAGATAAGGGGTGTACATATATATGTATTAAGCATCAATAAAATAAGATCAACTAAAGTTTGATTAGTATTATTTAAGTAGATAAATAAATAAATGAAAGTGAATAGCAATTTTAAGTACATGCAAAGCCTAATGGCTGCTTTATCCAGCGATGTGTTTCTCCTTTGAGCCATATTATTATCATCCTCTCACAGATATTGACAGGTGGCTAGCATTGCCCAACAAGTGTCTTTCTTGTCTGAAGTTTCCAAAAATTATAACTGAACAACAGTGACCGCAGCCTTAACTTATCCAACGAACCACGATCAGTTGCTAGTGTGCGCAGTACAGTGGAGACCAAGTGTTTTATGACTTAACTCTGAATAACTAGTGATAGGCACCTGGGGTGTTCAACTATGTTGTTAAACAACTTTCTCCTTATATTGCAATATAATTCATTACGTTTTATTAATAACTCAATCCCCTTAATAAAGGGCCTTTGGTTTATTCTTAAAATGGGCAGAAATTGCTTCACAAATAGTCGAATAAATAATCATAATCATGTCTGAACCTCGGTCTGAACTTTATTAAGGATGATGGAAGCCACAATCCTGGATGACAACTTGTGTAGCACCTGTATTATCGTTCCTGCGAACACTTGTAAGTATCAGGAAGTTTAGACATTATAATTTTTCTTTGACTAGCTCTTCTACAAGAGCAATGTTCTCTTCCGTTGTCACTTCTAATGTGCGACCAAATTTAGCATCGTCGTCAAGCAACTCCTGTCACATGCGAAGGCGCCTTACCCAATTTTTCACTAATCACTACAGAATAAGAGGAGGAACTTTTGCTGTGCACGCCACCTAAACTTTACTTGATAAGGAGTAAAACCTTTCTTTGCCAGAAATCTCATCACAGTACAGAACTCGATTTAGACATTTGTAGTGAGATATAGGTGGAAAGAGAAGAACAGGCGGCCCACAAGGAAGGCAACCAAAAAAAAATAAAGTGCAACTGAATCGCAACATTAACAGTGAATCAATACAAGAAAGAAGGAAACTGGTAGAAAAGGATGGACTGTGTCCTAATTAAAAAAGAACAAAATATGAATATGTATATTTAATACGACATAAATGTTACCGCAATTTTTATAATATAATTCACTTGACAAAATACCTACTACAATAATTTAAAGGATAAAAATCTGGCTGCTTCCCAAAGGAGCTAGGAAAACCGTAGGTTGCGAAACTGTCAAATAATTTCCAAAGACCCTGTCATCTGTGCGAAAATAATTTTCCACCTGTTTATATAAAGTAATTTTAAAGCGCGAAACTGGTGGGAAAAATAAATCGGGTCCCGCTTCTTCTTAAACACTCTGATCCTGGATAATCTTCGATGCGCTATCAAGTTTTATACTATAATTCCCAAGCATAATTTTAATGATCCGCCTAATCCAAAGTATTACATTCGTAAGCTCAATCTAAGAGGAATTAATGCTTGGCAAATTTCTTGTCACGCCTTCAAAACACTGTCTTTGGAATGAGTTGGTATCCGAAATGCAGGTGAAATTAAATTCAACCGCTTTCAAGAAAAACTAAGTTTACTGCTACTTTAATAAACCTGTAATGGAGCGATTACAGCTTATCTGGTTTTATTTTGATGGATGCTATGAATAATAAAAGTATATTGGAGTTTGTCTGGGTAAAGAATGAAAAGGAATATAACCATAAACTTTAGAAATCAGACTGTTACAATAAATTATTCAGAGTTCATTATAAGTGTCTTAAGAACTTTTACAAAATATTTTTACAAAAGCCTTAGCTGCAGAAATTTACTTTAAAAACGTTCTCTATAGGTACCTATATAGCACTTATAGGCGCAGGTTTATAAAACATTTCTATTGCCTAAACATTGTATTACTATTCTCAGAAGCACCTATAAAACAAATACCGAATGCCTCAGAAATGTTCTTACAGCTGTTATATAACTACTTATAGGCGACTTATAAAACTGATATAGGTATAACAGTTTCATCGTACGATTATAGTTTTTATTAAAGCCTTAGAGTGAGTTTTATAAAACTGATTTGTTACTGTTACTTAAAGATCTCATACAAGCTGCCTGTATTCCCTATAAAATCATTTGTGCATTTTTTACCTGTAAAACTGCTTTGTTAGTAGCAAGTAGTAAGCGTCTGAAAACATTTACAAAGTCGCCATAAAATTGAAATACTTCTGTGTATATATAATGTAGTACTCAAGCCTGAGGAAGGCAATTCGTCATGTCGGAATAACCCATCAACAAAATAGATCGATGAACACAGTTTTATTTTCCCCCTGAAGTCAAATTTTGTTGCGTCGAAAATTTTACTGTTATAATGTTCACGTAGGTAAGTTGAAAAAACTATGCGCCGCAAAAATAACACAGATTTTTGGAAATTAATCGAAATATATTATAATATTTTTGCGTGATTTACTTGTCGTACTGTGAAGTAATTTATATCAGTGATATTTTCTAACAAATGTGGAAGTTCAAGATGGCCGTCGAAAACTGCATCAATATTTCTGTTAAAATATGGCCGCTTTGCTAGAAAGCATGAATAGCAATTATAAAATCGCACTGGAACATTTTTGTCTTGCAAATGAAACGCATATAGCATTCAATAGAACTAGACGTCCGCAGTAACTGACACGAGGTACATTAATATAACTATATGCTATGTAAGAATTATAAAATCACTTATGAAACTGTTATTGAGCAGATTTGCTGTCAGAATCATCAATAAAGCAACTGAAGAGCAAAAACGCTTTATAAAAGCTTGGCGGAGCAGAAAGCAGTCCCCACCTAAGCAAAATTTCCCGCGCAGACCGCGCGATTGTTCCCAACAAGCACAGTTCTCTTATAAATTTAAATTAAATAACTAAACCTTCATATAAATGATTTGTAGTAGCTTTTCAATTTGCAGATTTTTTTTAAACTTTTATGAAGACCATATAATGTCTACAGCATGTGTTGCAATTTGTAGCTATAAGAACGTTCCGTGCACAAAATACAAAACAGTTTCATTAATTCCAAACTTTAGTTGCAAGAACGTTTTAACAGCTTTACTAAGAAAATATTTTTGTTGCAAAGCACTATTTGCCCTATAAGTGATTTATAACAGCTGTGGGAAACCGTTATGAGACTATTACAATACTAACGTTGCATGTTTTGTAGCTATCGTATTATTATGTCTATTAATTGTCTATATGGCAAAATTATTATCCTCGGTGATAGATTTGTACTACTAAAAGCTTTAAAAAAATGTTTTATTGGCGCTGAATGGAGTAAATTGTGCATAATATAATGGGCAACTGGACATTAATTAAATTTGTGCAATTTTTTCTTTTAATATCACAGTAAATACCACCTTAACACATTACGTCTTGATAAAAGTTTTAAATTCATGACAAATAATTGTTTAAAATGCTTCCAAACATCCACTTTTTTAAACGAGATTTCAGTGTGGGCGTGGCTTAAACTCAAATGACGTGCATTGCGCTCACCAATGAGCATGATCAAATAGTTTAAAAACCTATTCCCGCGCAGACACCAAACGGCAAATAAGTGAGTCATTTGAGCTACTGCATATTTGTCATTTTCGTTTGTCAATTTCGAGGTTAATTTCTAGTTTCACGTCAGATTCGGATGTCAAAACGGCACGCAAAGGTTATGCAAACGCCAGAAGTGACATCAGGACAGCTGGCAGAATCTGATAAAATACGAATAAACTACTTCCCGTCAAAACCGCTGTGTTGTCATATAATTCAGAGCGAAGTTCAAAAGCGTTTTTATTTCTTCAGTTCCGTGTTCTCGAAATAATTTTAGGTGATACACAGTGATTGTGTTTTGCTGAGTTTCATTTGCATGTATACAATTTAAATAATTCGCTATTTATTAGAAAAGTAGAAATAATGATTTCAAGTTACATATGACAATATCGGATGCAAAAGTGACGTCAATTGCGCCAGGCAAAATTATTAATTAATTTTTTTCTGCCTTAAAGTGAAGCACAGAGAAAAATGCAAAAATAGGGGTCAAATATTTTCGCCCAAATTTTCATTTTTTCAAATAAAAAAAAAGTCGTCCAGTTGCCCATTGCTGTCAAATGACATAAGCTTTAAAAAGGTTTCTGCATAGCCCTTATGAAGCAAAAATGTTGTGATTGTTATATTATAGTTTTTTCATATAACATTCATAAAGCAGTTTTATAATGGTAATATTGCGGTTCTTTGAACTGTATTTTACTTCTAACGGACAGCTTTATAACTGTTTAAAAAGCATAATTATAAAACAGCAAATAGTTTCTTTGTAGTAGCATTCAACAGCAAATATAACACCGTTATAAAACAATATTGCACAGGAAATCAATTATGCTATGTAGCATAGGCTGAAAGAACATTCTTTGAACTTGATATAAATCACTAATGCAGCAGTTTTATTGAAAGTTTTGTAAATGTTCTTAAAACTAATAGGTAATGTGCAACGATTAGCATCTCACAACTAAATAGTGCAAATGAAAGCTTTTATACGAGACATAGTTAAGGCTGCAATCTTTATAAAGCAATAAAAAACATCTGTTTTTTTTAAATTTCAACTATGCAGCAAGTGTGCTACTTGGGCTGGATTATTTATATATTCCAGGACCACGATCTTGTCATTAAACAATTTATTCCAAATTCTAATTTGCTATCTTTTCTGTATACAAAAATCGAAAAATTGTAGCTGAGGTTTCAAATTGTTTGAAATATTGATAATATAATACTATGGATCCATTTACGTCTTCTACAATCCGTATAAGCGAAAACTTATTTCTTAAATATGTCGGAAACTCAGATCGCAATTGCCCTTAATAATCGATAATCGAATATCGATGTTTTTTAGCCTTAGTTATTACACTTAACTTTCCAATGCAATATTTGAAATTATCCTTAATTTTGCCTTGCTAATAAAACAACTTTCGAAATTTTGTATTTCATGAAGCGTTCTCATTCTTAAAACCTTGTTGAAGGTTGCACGACAAGATTAGCGATTTTGTGCTTATTCAGCAGCAACCTGGTTTATCTGGCAACCCCAAATAACGTTTGTATATTCTACGGAAATGTTCACAGGGCACACAGTATATTTTCCGGTTATGGAAAAAATAAGGCTCAAAATTTAGAGTTCTTGATGAATTTGGTTGCATAGTACCTTCCCCACTTAAAATATCAAAGCATGGCAGCTTCCTTTATTGACTAAATCTATTACATTTACCTGAAGGCTGAAGTCTGGTAAACAATAAACTTTTAGTGGCTGGAACTTGGCATCTAAAAATCTAATGCAGAACATAATGAATTGTCACTCTCCACCAAGTTCAATAACCAACACTATAAATAAATCAAAATAAATATAAGGATGTGGTCAAAAGCTTTTAATATAAATTAATACTATAATCCCAAGATCGTGAATGTTTACCATAAACTTCACGTCAACTGGAACAGTGTCAGTTCCGGGTGGTTTCCAACTTAACTGAGCTCGTCTTTGTAACCTGATACTTTTCTCCCTCATTTCCTTACATGTTCGACACCGAATCGAGCTGTAATCTGCTCATATCATGTTTTAGGCAATAAATTATTTAAACTTTGCGGAAACACTAAATGTCGGGATTTAGAGGTTTGTCCTTACCAGAAATGATGAGTTAAACATTATATGTATCGCTAAACCGGTGGTGGTTAGAAATTAACATGTTATGTCAATAATTTTTCCCACGAAATTTGAGTAGATACCTAAAGGTATAGTGTTACGTATAAAACTTGGATTAGGCACTACTACATTGCAAATTTCGGTATGTATTTAAAGTGTTGTGATCCGCTAGACTCAATTGCTGAGCTCCAAAGTTTTTACCAAAATTCGGTAATGCTCAAGAAGTTGATATTTGCAGGATAGTATATAAAATATAAAATACATTACCTACTAACAATTTTTATTTACAATTTCATCAAAAAGATACACTCTTGGAAAGCAGAAAATGCATCAGTTTCCATTTGAAAAAGAATGCGATATCAATTCTGGCAGATACAGAAATGGTCAAAATATCTACCACTTAAAAGTACCAAATCTTTTTTGGAGATGTAGCTACATGATCCCTGGACCAACTGCATATTCAGTATTTAACTTTGCGGTCGTAGGTACGCAACAAGTTGTGATTGATGGTATGGCCTCGACACCTCTACCTCTTACCACGGGCGTGCCCCAGGGCAGCATCTTAGGGCCACTTCTCTATACTCTCTATACTTCCTGCTTGTGTAATTCCTTGTCATTTTGCAATTACCACATGTACGCGGATGATACTCAGATATATTATTCCTTTAATTTTGAGGATCTTGCCTTGGCAAATGAACGAATAAATTTTGATCTCTCTAAAATTTATAATATGTCCAATATTCATTTGTTAAGCATTAATCCTTCTAAATCATCTGTCGTGCTCTTTGGTAGAGATAACTTTAGAGAGATGACTATGGAACTTTTAAAGATCACGATGGGTGTTGAGGTCATACCGTTCAGTGATTCGGTTAGAAATCTCGGCTTGATTATGGATAATAAACTTCGATTTAAAGAAAACGTGACTGAACTGCTGCGGAGAGCATATGCATCTCTAAAGATTATATACTCTGTCAGGCACTTTTTGCAAACCGCTACAAAGATAATGCTGTGCGATTCTCTAGTTCTATGGTTGTTTAATTTTGGTGATGTCGTTTACGGTCCTTGCCTGGACAGTATCGAGGCGAGGAAGATTCAAACCGTGCAAAACTCGTGTCTGCGACTTATACGGTATCCGGGGAAGGCATCACGTGTCGCACAAGCTTGAACATGCTGGTTGGTTGAGTATGTATGACAGACGCCGTTTACATATGGCATGTTTCAATTACAAAATTATGATGTATAAAGCTCCTGCTTATCTTCATGATAAAATAAGCTACCGAACTGATGTCCACAACATCAACATTCGTAGACGGCATTTATTGACTGTTCCCCGCCACAATAAAGAAATATTTAAGCGTTCTTGGTCGTAGAATGTTGCTAAGTCTATGAACGGTATACTTGCATCCAGCTTCTCCCTGCCATTCGAGGTTTTTAGAGCCTGCGTCAGACGACAGTCGAGCCCTTGATGATTTCAGTGGTTATGTCAACGGTCTGCATTGATGGAACTACATTGTCTGTCTGTCTCTGGCTCTTTTTCCTTCCATCTTTTCTCTCTTCCTTCTTTTGCTGTCTACCCTTTCTTTGTGCACCATGGGTTTAGTTTAAGTTTAGGTTAGTTTAACCAGGGCTGAATGGAACATCAGTCTCTGGATCAGTCCCGAGACTGAATTCAGTCCTTTTGTTCTTTTTTGTTGTTTTTTGCAGTCACTCACAATGTCTATTGATAATTTTAGATGAAATTGTGTTGGAACAATAAATGATTTATTATTATTATTATTATTAAAATAGGAACACCAAACAATTTTCTTACCAACCTTTGGAAATACACATATGTATGTATGTTTGTCTCGCTCATTTCAGTTCCAACACCCTTAAATGATTCGGGTTAGCAACTGCGTATAGACGATACGAAAATCAGACTAACAGTCAGTTGTATTACTCTATTACTGAATAGATTGCCATTACTAAAGCTATTAACTTCCATCTGCAAACATACACTACATGCATACGAAATCAACCCTTTGCTTCATATCTGTTTGGGGAAGTATACGTTTGACATCTGCCGATATTTATTCATTTCATTCCCACTAAAGCATTAGGGTTGGAATTTTGATAATAGACGAAAACAACGTTAAGATACACTTGCTTGTTTCCCCTTTAATTATCTGACAGTTACTTGATTTGTGAGACAAATTGGTAAATTGCATTGTGGATGAATATAAAGTGTTTAGGAAAGAGTGCTGAACATCTTTTAAAAGCGGTTTGCCCGATGTTTTAAAAAGTCAAACATCCGTAACTACAGTGGAGTAGACTATCTCCAGAGAATAGAGAACTCAGGATAACAGCACCCACTAACCCCATAATCAAGCAAGGGTTGTGTTGCTGATGTGTACGTACCGTTGGACATTGTAATTGTAACTATACCCTTCTCCTAAATATCTACGTGCTGCGTGCTCTGTTTTTGTTCGGAGGCATGATTCAGCTAAAGCCACCACTGTATTAGTGTACACATGTGGGACCGCGTTTAGTGAAGAGGCAAACGATGTCTTTTGTAATGTCGCTTTATATTCCCCTAGAGGTAATTACTAATTTGAGTCGAGGTTACGTTTTAGCTTAACACATTTATAAAGGGGTGGCGATTAACCCCTTTGTTAAACGAACAATTTGTTGAAGGAAATACTGGATGAATGAACTAACGCATTTTCTATTAATTTGTAACAACTTGGTCCTTTAGAAATTTGATTCCACATTTTCTTGTTGCTATTATAGTAGAGATAGGAAGAACATTCATCTAATTAGTGGTTACCTCGGCTTCCGCGCGAAGACCGCGTCAGATTTCTTTGACTTGATGTCCCCAGTAAGCCAAAGTGTACCCGCGGTGGTTTTTATTAGCAATCAAATAATGATAAGCCTACTTCTATATCCTCGGTCAGCTTAATAATTATTCATAGTAAGTTGTCAACATTACTTTTCCTGCTGTATCGGGTGCTGCATGAACACAAGACGGTTCATAGCAATTACCACATACTGCTGAGTACTGCGAACCAATTTTCTTGCAGCTCCAGTTTGATTTGTAACCTCTGGAGCAATTGCAACAAAATGTATTCAGTAGAATATCTGGAGCAATTGATTGCAGAGGTGGAATCTGCTCCAAAGTATCATCATACATCAACAGTCTTCAGGATTAAGTTCGCTACCTAGCCATTCTCTTACTGGATGGTACGTCCGATACGAATATTGTTGAGCAGCATTAGGTGTCGGCGGAAGAGTTAGAAAAACAATAATATCGGCATATTTTCATTGATACCTCATTAAATGGAGCGCCGTACATCGCCAAAAGAGGCGAATGCTATAAGAATAGAAAACTTGACGAACCGCGAAAATTATTAAAATAAGAGAATGTTGGCCAAAATTAATTTTTACTAATAGGTTGCACTGAATCCCGAAAACTGGGGTTGTATAATGAGCAATGCTATTTTCGAGCCGTTTTCAACCTGCTTTCACCTGCTCCAGGCATTCTGATGACTACGATTTTATTCTGTTCAATGCAGCACCCAACACAAAAGAAAAAAGCGACCTTCGCACCTATGAAGATATAGATCCTGTCATCTCCTCTCTCCACGCCAAACGTTATGATGCAGTCGTACTTCCTGGCCTATTGCCATACGCTTATTATCTCTGTTAGTTGCCTACTCCATGGTGGACGCCAATGAAGGCTTAACCATTGAACATGATTTTAGTAAACCGTCAGGTGCTTGAGCTAACTGAGACTGTGCGCATCTCATATGCGCAGTGAACATTTCATCTGAACGATCGGAACTAGGAAAAGGTTTGCACAGGATAGGAGCCACGTGCGACGTTACATGAAGATCTATCACTACAAATGAAACATGGATTCATCATTTTACAAATCCAAAAAAGAGAAAACAGCCAGAACAATGGAAGAATTGTACGAGATCTCGTTCTTAGTACAGAAAATCTGGATTTAGTTCTACAATTCGATGTCTGGCGGGGTATTTGCCAGATGAATAGTTGTTCCAACGGTCCAGTTCGTACTACGCAATGGAAGAATTTATATTCTTCGCCTTTAGAGAAGGTGAACAAGGAATTTATCTAAGCACTTACTGGAGAAATCAAAGCACCAGTTCTCTGCGATTAAAGGAGCATGCGCAATAGCAATTCGCTACTTTCCAAATGGAAAAATTGTTAATATGTTAACATATCAGATCAACTAAACCATGGCGATGTACAATTAAGGAAAAAAATATCGAAATAAGACCAGATCCGACGAAAAGAAACGTACCCTTTCATCACAACAATCCAATAGCTCGCTCATCCAAAATTACAACCACC
Organism: Xestobium rufovillosum; assembly: GCA_963966045.1. NCBI lineage: Eukaryota > Metazoa > Arthropoda > Insecta > Coleoptera > Ptinidae > Xestobium > Xestobium rufovillosum. Next base: position 21,207,851 of record OZ014496.1, read on the forward strand.
AAATTAATAAAAACTGGGTGCAAATCGATTCCCCATGAACCGCATTCCTCGGCCCCTCGGCCCAACCCTCTGACTACCATCTATTTCGTAATTTGAAAAAATGCTTGGTAGGGCAAGAATTTCCTTTAATCTCGACGAATCGGTTTACGAAGAGGGCATAATGAGTTTGAAACATAATTTGGTTCTGATAGACTATTCTGACGTATGAAGCTTGAAGAAAACTACAATGCAAAATAGCAAATCCTTTTCGATAACTTTCGGCCCCCATCATAGCCATAGTTCGTCATCCATACTCGCGTAGATAAGGCCACGTTTTCCATATTTCTTTCGGACTTTCTGAATACAACTTCACAGCCAATTGATACTGATAGTACGAAATTTTGTGCAAACAGATAAGCAAAGTAACACCCAACAGCGAAATGGCGATAAGAGTAGGTTTTACTTTTAATATCAAATGTCAACACCACAAATTTTTCAACTTTGTGTTTGTAGATATGCACGATAATGGTTTCAAATATTCAAATAAGTTTGGACATGTCATCTATGCGTCCTTATCTCAAACTGCAGTTCATGGTGCCTGCCAAATTTCTGCTTCAAAGGATAGAGCTACGTGCTCAACAAGTTTAAATAAAAAAAATACTTCACGCACAAGATTCAGGTGCTTTTGAGCTTGTCACCTAGGTTCTTTTGGTATACCTACTACACTATGTTCATTGTTTACGAATATTCAAAAATGAAAAATATAGATAAATTGGAGGAGAATTCAGAATGCTTTTTGCCATGTTACCGATAAACTGAATTTTATAAACTTTATCTTTAACAGACACAAATTGCACATTTTCCTTTGTTGAGAGCATCATGGACAATTCAAGATAACGACACTAATAAAATTAAAACAATACTAATCACCAATAAATACAAATATCAAGTGCCATGGTGCGATAACTTAACAACCCAACCTTTCGAAAGTTCGATCAAGCGGCATGCGACGGCGCGGTTAAAAACAAACGACGATCAGCGACGGTTCCGCTACTGTCGCACGGTAAGCACATTCGCCTTTATAATTCGCATTTAGGTGGCTATTACCTCGATACCCGGATCAGCCGGTATTACCGGTAAGCTTCCACTTAATGAATCAGCCGACATCGCCTCTTCATTTGCTACGTGTTTATCAATTGATTTACGGAGTTTTACTTCTTCCAGTTAATAAATATGTGTTTACACGACGCGAAATTTGCTACATAATCCTTTTATAGATTTATTTTAACTCTTGGCGTTAAGAACTGCAAACAGTTTAGGCAAGAAACTTAAAGATATTATTAGGGAAATTAGGCCAAACAGAATAATAGATGATATTTATTTAAAAAGTATCATGACATACCAAACACTTCAGGTCTATGAATTCACCGAAAAAAGTAGTGACGTAACTTTGGGGAAGGTCAGTTTTCCATTCGCATGATCGTGACGTCTGTCAGTTTCAGGTAGGTACCTTCAAAACTGTTTCCACTGCAAAATACTATAATTTCATTGCAAAAGTTTGGTTAAGTGTTTTGTAAGTAACACCGGCAGATGTCAAGAGCACGTTACATTTTCTTTTTGGTTTGGAGTTAAAATCTGACGTTTGTGACGACACTTGTGGCGTCAATAGCAATACAAATCATAATGCCCATCTGGAGAAATTAACCAAGAAGGCTACCCGGTCCCTATGGATCTGTAGGAGTATAATAGTTAAAACTTGGGGCCTAAGGCCAGCAATGTTATCCTGGATATACTCCAGGACATAATCCCCACAGTAACATGTGGATCCCTATTATGGTATCATAAAGTCAGAAAAAATAAATCTTTAATCAAACTAGGAAAACTGCAAAGACTTGTATGCCTGGGAATCACAGGGGCGATGCAAGCAAGCAAGCAAGCAATGCCCACAACGGCCGTGGAAGTGCTGATGGAGCTCCCACAGCTATACAGCTAGCGGCAACATGCATGCTAAGGATAAATGGTTGTGGGCAACCTCTTGCAGGATACCATACCGAAATATTTTACAAATAATTAACAAAAACCACTTGGCATACAGACGGGTTCAAGACTGCAATAGCAATAGGTGCGCAGGAGGTGATCAGGAAGTCTTTTCAAAAAAAGAAGATCCAAATTGTCACTGACATCCAAGCAGAATTGAGAGCTATGGAAGCTGTAGAGAAAGTCCGGAACAGTTAAAGACTAACTCGCTGGCTGGCTCGGCTAACAGTGTATAATAGGGCTGTTCTACGATTGGTGAAAGGCCATCAAGGAAATAAAAGGAACGAGAAAGCCTAAGAGAAAGCAGACCTCTTAGCGAAGAAGGAAACCGAAGTCCCGTTAATAGTGTCGGAACCCAGGTGCTCTTTGACGTATCAGACAGCCAAGGGGGTGATAAAGGACCTAGTAAGAGAAAAACATTCATTAACGGACCATCCAGCAAGAGAGCTGGAGAATTGTTAGGATGGGTAAAAGCCAGCTGGGATAGACAGTAGGACTATTTACGGGATACTGTTCACTTATGACCCTCACCACTATTGGAATGAAGGACAATCCTGATTGCAGCATATGTGGAGAAGAGGAGGAACTCTCCATCACATACTTTGCGAAAATTCGACTCTTGCAGCGGCTAGACGTAAAAGCTTTGGAGCTATGTTTGTAGAACCAAAAGTAATTTCAGACGCACCCATAAGTATTGTCTTCAAATTCTTTAAAGGGACGGAACTTACGAGCTTGACACCTCCTTAGGACTTTACTCTACAAGAAACGGAAAACGCGTTTATCAAAAAACTAACGGCACAGAGGCATACATATATTTATGTAATGCATCAAAGGGGATTTCCGTTTAAAAAAATCGAGCAAACCATGATCGAAAGTTTTCAAACCAGATGTGCTATTATTACAGTTTGAAAATGATGGAACCATTTACTTACAATGACATAGATAGCACATTTGAATCTGAAAGCAGCAAAGCAGTCGTGAAAACCGAGAATTTCTATCTTTTATACTGATACTTATTCATTTTTTTGGAAATCGTTTCATTCGCAAAATTCTTTGAAAAAAAGGAAAATTCAGTTAGTTTAAGGTTAAACAGGAAATAAAACACATGCCTAACATACAGAGTGCTTCATTTGAATGAGAAAGTTAATTCTTACTTCTGGTATATACTTGGGCCGCCGAACAGACGGAGTGATCACCCTGCAATCACGAGCTCTAGACGGGACCAGAAGTCGCATCACTCCAATTCGGTCGTCATAAATTAATATTGGCCCCGCTAGAGCACGTTCTTGCAGGGTGATCACTCCGTCTGTTGGGCAGCCCAAGTATAGTCGGAAGTGCTAGAAGCTTGCCAATAGTAGATAAACAGATATCGTAATAATATACCTACTCGTAATTTCTCAATGAAGCAATCACTTCCTAAAAACAGTTCATGAAAAAGAATCATAAGTACAAGAGAGCAACAAAGAAGTGTTTGAAAAAAATGTTGTACACGAAAGGCTGAAATATATCATCGATACAAAAGCATGTAAAGAAGAAAAATCTACAAATAAGCAATTTACAAAGTGGACAAAAAGAGGACAAAAACTTTAAAAACAGAACAATGGGAAAAATAGGAAAAACGTTTCGTTGTTTGATACTCCAGCAATATCAAAAATTTTCATAATGTCCTGGTGACCCCCCAACGTAGCCCTGCCACTCAGAGGACTTTAAGGTGGTAATGGCTACACATTGATTCAGCCAGCGTACGCACGCTTGTTCTTTGCTATCTCATACAACAGTATTATACGCTGACTTAGTAGAAAATAACATATTTTTATGGAGAAATGTAAGCTGTTTTTTCAAAGCCGATATTAGTACCTATCTCGAAGATATAACAGTATGCAAAAATGAAGGGGCCAAAGTGATGGGTACTGGACTGAAAGACATACCTATTGTAATTAGGTAAGTACTCAAATTTATAGAATGAACTAAGAGAAATCGAGTCACAGAATGATAGTTTATTATATGCTGTAAACGAATTTCTTTCAAAATTCCAATGAAAAAATAGATTGCACCTATTCAAGTCTCTATCCTTTTGAAATTGGAATAGGCATCAGTTCTGATGCTCTCCATCAAAAACAGGATTTCAATTCCTTCATCGCAAAAATGGTGATGCTGTTCTACACAAATCATAATTTGCATTACGAAACATGGTTTCTGCAGGTAAACGTGAACATGTGTTGGTAACGAGCGCAAACCGATAAGCTTGGAACGTGTAAAGGGCACCTAATCCAAAGTACAAATCGTTTGCTCAGTTTTCAAAAATTTTTCTGCCTTAGGTACGCAATTCATTTATAGAGCAATACTGACTAATTTTTGTCCACGTATACGTGTGAGCATAATGTGCAAGTTGCGCCATAAAAGTTGCGCCACAAAAGTGTGTAAATACCTTTACATCTAGAAATCTTTATCTCTGGTGTAACTTGCACTTTAAGATTTTAAGTTTTCAGTGGAATTCTTAATCTGGTCCGTACCTTCCTGCATATTATAACTAATATTGAACTATCTTCTTTCTGTACTATGCGTAAATGTGTAGCCTCGTGTGTAGCATTAGATCGATAGGTACCTAATTACAAATTTCAGATAAAATGGCTGTTTTCGTGTTTACATTTACTATTCACGTTTATCTAGCGCTCCGCACGTTCGTAGTGAAATTGTTTTTCACCCATAAAAGATAAAAATGAAGCACCAATAAATTACGAAAACATTATCTTCAATTTTCTACCTCTAATCAAAATTTATGGTACGTAATTAGCGATAAATAAATTATCAATTATCGACTTTACACTTTTATTGTGGTATAAAAGGTTTTTAGTTTCGTTACCTCAATTTTGATGACGTTATTTTTGTTCAATCACGTGCAAAAGAGGGCGTATTTTTTAAAACCAGGTTAACTGATTTTTTATTAATACGTGCGTTTATAGGCAGGTACGTACAATATTTTGTGGTCGTAAAATATACCTATTGAAGCAAAAAAATCATGCCATTCACAGATATAATCTAAATTATGGTTATTACTTTACACCTATTAAAAATTAAACATGTGAGGTAAAGCTTTGATAAACTCTGTATAGATATGTATAAATACTATGTCAAATATTTTAAAAATAAACCCAGATTTTTCTATCAAGAATACCACCCCAGCTATAGTGGCATTGAAACATTCGTAACTCGTCTATACGTTCAATATTCTTTAACGAATAAGGTTCATTTTTAATTTAAACCAAAGTGGATAAGACAAGTAGAGGAAAAGGTGAGCAGTATTTGTCCGAGCTTATTGGCAATAGAAGAGAAGTGTGAGAGGGGAATCGGGCCGATTTTTCATATTTCGCGCGTAGGAAATGCGGCGCGCTCAAAATGTATCATGTCATAACTCCCTCAAAAATTGTCTTATCGACTTGCAATTTTTTAAAAATTATTTCTTAAACTTTCAGGATGCTCACGAAATCTTTCAAATTACATAATTACTTTTCATTCAGCTTTGCGATTTTCGAGACGTTGTCTTTTTGGTGCAGTGGAATTTTCACCTATCGAGGAACTATGCTCATTTTTAGAATTTGGACAAACTTCCGGTTGCAAAGTTATAGGGAAAGGATTGAATTTTATTTTACACAAAGATTTAATTCATTATCTCGCATAGAAAAAAAGTTATGGCGATTTAAACACGATAATCGTTCTGAGCGCGTAACTCTTGAAGTCAGTAGCGTGCGATAACGAAACAGTTACAGCATCAATCTTTAGGAGACTGTACATGTGTGCAGACGTATTTGGTTTTATTTTATAAGTATTCGCCGTGTGATGAAAATATCTAAATGGAACGAAAATGTGTTTCGGGTTATGCAACGTGCAAAGAAAAGGTTGCCACTGACAGGTAGACGATTTCAAGAGTTACGCGCTCAGAACGATTATCGTGTTCAAATCGCCATAACTTTTTTTCTATGCGAGATAATTAATTGAATCTTGGTGTAATAGGGAAATGCGTAGGTTAGCTCAGGATAGAAAAGAATGGAGGTACGCGTCCAACCAGTCTTCGGACTGAGAACCTTATGATGATGATGATGACGTGATACATTTTGAGCGCGTCGCATTTCCTACGCGCGAAATATGGAAAATCGGCCCGATTCCCCTCTCGCACTTCCCTTCTCTTGCCAGTAAGCTCGGACAAATTCTATTCACATCTTTTAGAAGCAAGTCGGTCCACTTGTCTTATCCACTTTGATTTAAACCAAATATTTTGGATTAAAATGTACGAAATAGAAAATTACAAACCACTGGTTTCGTCCTTGTGGGACTCGTCAATGCAGTGCCCTCTGCATCAATTTTTGCGCAACATAACCCAGGTCTGGTCAAGCTCGGGTTAAGCCCATAATTTGACAATAGATACTGGTACAGCGCCCGTCGCCGTCGTATTCAAGATTTACTTTTGACCCTCGTTTTGAGCACTGTCTAAAATGTAAAAGAAGTAAGTACCTACGTATTTTAAATATTCTTAAAAGCTGAATTGAACTTTAAGGAATTCTAAGGAATCCTTTTCATTTATACGAATTCACAAGAATTCAAAAATTTAAAATCCTTTGAAAATTATAAGCAGCAAGGTAAATGAAACATATGACCTTCCTTAACAAGGAATTCAAAAGAATTTTTAAACTGACCAAAGGGAAACTACCCAAGATTAATAAAGAATTTCGGATTCTGGTAATAATTAATTACTACGTTCCTCACCCAGGAAAACGATCAAGTTATGCTGTCTCTTCCTCTATTGCAATAAACTATAATCTTATTATAAATTTCCTGGATCGTATAGATATGAGGTCAAATATATTATATTTTCGACGAACATTGCCCCAAAACCGCTCAAAAGCGGCTTTCATTTTAAGTTTTTTATCACTTTTTCTTTAATATCATATAGGTAATAAAAACATATCAAACTGACAGCAATACTGATAAAATAATGCAAATCGAGTTATCAACCTATATTTCTATCGGTGTCAGCCTAATAGGCATGTGTTTACATCGAAAAGATATAGTGCAGTAAATCTGAACTGTTTCTGGATATCCACAAATATGGCGGTTGACAGCTTCTGTTTATCATTGACAAATTCAGTGTCTGATGGAGAACCATCCAAAATGTAACCTATGATTAAAATAAACAGAAGGGAAATTAATGTGACTAAAATGTAGATACCTAATGAAATATTTCCCGCGAAAAACGTTCGTCGTGTGATCACCGTATATTGCAAATTAGGAAAGTTTGGATAACACGCGTCTAAGTATCTACGCAGCAGTGAAATACTTTTACTGACGTCATAAGTGATCAGTGACGGACATCTTTTGCAGAAAGTGTATTTGTCAAAATCAGTAAAGCTATTACGTCATAAATCAATATTGCCATCCTGTCAAATTACTTCAATGTTATTTCTTAACTCAACAAACAATTTGCCTTGCATTCTGCAAACAATAACAAATAAACGGAAACAAACATAAAAATGGAGCCGAACTCACCACGTTTTAGTTTCTCCAAAGGCTCGTGGTGCAGCGATGGGGTGTGAGGAACAACCCCGTGATGGTGAGGGTCGTGGGAAGTGACGTGGTGGCCTAACGTTGATCCGCTCATAATACCCGATATAGCCGAACTGACCGAAACTGCCGAACTAACGGAATCGTGCAAATGGTGATGCACCCCGTGTAAATCGGAAGAATTCGCAGAGGAAGTTGTTACTCCCGTTACCAAGTCCTGCAGGCACAACGCTTGATCTGATAAGGACTCCATCCGCTCCATTTTGAATGAAAAGGGTTGATTGATTGTGGAAATAATTTTGCTGGTGGCTAGCGTACGTGATTTGGTTTGGTTTAGTGCAGGAATAGCTCCTGGATGTAGTTTGTCTAAGAAGTTATCTGGAAAAAAACACATAATTACATTTGGATATGTAAAGGTATGATCTACCTTAAGCGATTAGTCACAACGACTTGCCGCAGAGATTAAACGCGCAAGTTGCTCATGCCTATACCTTACGATTAAAAAATTTAAAATTTCCGAAAAATTGACTATTACAGAAAAGGCGACAAAAATTCAAAGAAACAGCATTCCCCGGCCATATTCTAATACGACTCAATTTCTTGCTATACAGAGTAAAATGTGGTGTTTTTGACTGGCATTTGTCAATCAAAAATTATCAGCATTAAATATAAGTAATAAATATGTACGAACCCGTGCATTAGAAATTGTGTAAAAGCAATAACGGAAATAAATCATTGTTTGAACAAGGAAGGGGTAGATAATATCACGCGATAGCATCTGTGCTGTCAGGAATAAAATTTACACATTTTGAATTAGTTTAAAAAATTAATATTGGCAAGAATGAAGAGAAATAGATACCCGGAAGGAAGTGAGAAAGGGATGTGCGATTAATATTGTTAGAGACAGAAAAGCCTCAGGGATTAATGTACAGGGTCAAATTATTAATATGCCCAGATTCGCGGGTGATCTAGGAGTGTTACCATCCAGCAAAGAAAAATTAGGAATTACTCTGAACGAAATGGGAGCAGAGAAGCAGTTTTGACAGAGAGTTACGGCATAAAGATCAACAAAAATAAAACCAGTCTTCGAACTGAAAACTGAAAATTATAAGATGAATGTAGAATATTTAAGTGCTGGGAATGCATTGCCTAAAATACATTAGATATATATTCAATATTTACTTCTAAGATCCAAGAGGTTTTTCAAGAAAAAATCATATTAAGGGTCGGACACACCAATTTACTAAGAATCGGAGGGTTCAGGGGTACGGTGAAGCAATTACAGCTTGAAAAATACTTCACGTAGTAGAACGCAATATAAATACCTGCACATATGATGAGTAACAATATCTGCGGACCTACAGCGGACGGCAAAAATTATCTGGAAAAGCAGGGAACTAGTCGGCCAAACTAATACTGAAAATCAACTTGTTGCGCGCACTCCCTTATTTCGGGAAAAAACCCCGAATGCAACGGTACCGCTGTTTACTCATAACTTTTTTGTTTTTAGGTCGAAATTAAAAATTTCATGTCTTCTTACAAGCCAGAGGGTCAATTACTGCCGTTAACCAGATTCTGAGATTTTCTTTTCAGGAAAGTTTTATTAGGTTCTATAGAAAGCAGTTTTTCACCACTTGTAACATGCGACTTCGCTTATTGTTTTCATATTTTTTCGACAAATTTCAAAACAGCAATAGTAGATTTATATTTTAAGAAATGTTTGCAAACAAAAACAATTTAATATCATTTACAGTTTTTGAAATATTTACAAACAGGCAAACGTCTACCGTGCTGCCAAAATTCCTGTGTGTCGGGCTCTTAAAACAATTATTTCTTATTTTCCATGCCAAATCGATTTCACGTTAAGGACGTGATGGTACTCGCCGTGAAAAGCCCCGTGAATACTGGATGTCAAAAACATGGCATCATTTGAAAAAAATGGCTCAATCACAAAACAGCTTCTGCGATTGTTATGGTTCATATTTCAGTACTTTGACAAGTTACAACCCTCTATTGCCAAGAATTAAAGTGGGTAAGGTACAAAAAATCAAACAGGTCTAAAACTCTCTCAAAATGGTGTAGACGTGTACAGAATGAGATTGTTCACGGGAATCTGTTTTATGAGATTTCTATAGGCATCATCAGTTGTATGCACTGTATACAGTGCATTTTTAAGAGAACAGTAAAATTTAAGAGCGTTATCTAAAAAACGTTTTTAAATGTATGCTCGAGGCAGATTATATTTCTGAGTATGGAATATTACGAAATCAATGGAATGCCAGACTGATGCGCTAGCCATGCGTTCATCGGGGATGTTGCCAGATGCTTCCCAACTGAGATTTAAAAGTAGCTTCACTCAGTAAATTGATCAACCGGATCATTACGTAAATTACGTCACTGGGGAAATTTACGACTGAATTTCCTTACAATTTTGCCAAGCTTATAAAAAGAGTATAAAATCAAAAAAATTGTAATACAATGATTTCTAGAACATTGTATTGTAATATAATGTTCTAGAAATCATTGACCGATCAACGATCAACGATCAACGATAAATGAATAAGGCAGCTTCTTGTAAGAAATAGGCAACTTTCCATGCTCCTATGGGAATACAAAAGGACTAATTCTTGGAATAATACTTCCCCATAATATATCGTTATAAGTATTTTAAGAATTGCCCGCAATTCTAAAGGTACGTACAGACTGTGCGTGAAGTTTGCAAACAGTGCTATCATCAAACATCATGAACATCACAAACGTATAGTGTGTTCGACGTTTGCAAACACGACAAACAGTACAAATCTTTTGCGCGTGGCGTTCGGGAAAAGAGCGGTACGTCAAAGGGATGTGTGCAGCAGTTTGGACGCCGAATTGGCGCGTGTTTGTAAACTCGATACAATGCAACAATGTAAGATTCCTTCAGTATTGTGTGAACAGCCATGGACTTAAACTGTGTGTACTATAAACGCCAAAAGTGCTGTTCCACTTTACGGTTCAATTCCGCTTAAAATGTCATAACCAATTACATTCTGAGGTAAAAAAAACCATAGCAACTGTCTGTCAATTAAAGTTTTGAAGGCGGATATAAACGATTTTATTTGAATGACAACAAACGTGCTAGCCTTGCACTAGTAAACAAAGGGCAGCAAAAAAATAAATAAATAATCATGTTCTTTTAACAAAAAATCACATCGTCTATGGGGGCGGGGCTGGCGAAAACATAGCAGCGTCCGGCATAAACGATTCGCGTCGCAAACTGGAACACCACTTTTGGAGTTTATAGTACATGGAATTATAAAAGCACAAACATCGCGCTCAGTCTGAACAGGCCGCGTGTCATGTTCGCATACATGAATTTTTTATGCTTGTTCGTACTGTTTGCAAACATCACACACCGTCCGTACGTACCTTAAGCAGAACCTCTTTTTCCAATTAGGCTGTTTATTTGAACTCCACAATAGCAGCATTGCAAGATTGGACGATCGTATCTCAAGAGAACGTTGGTGCATTGTAGCAAAAGGGCCTTGACTGAACGTTTTAGGCAGGTATGGTTTAGTTAAAGTTTCAACATGAAGCAGACGAGCTAAATTTGTGTAAGCATTTGCTAGCTTTGCTACTGTATTTAACTCATTGAACTTATTGAATTATACATCAACAAATAATATTTAAAGAAAAATCTTTTAATTTGAAGCATTGGTTGCCCAACACCAGGTTCCTTTATAAAGTTGTACAAAACGTTCATAAATTTTGGTCAAATCACCCTGATGTGCTCTGAGAACAGGGCCAAAAGAAGAATTTCGTCATCCTGCACTCGCTGTGATCGTAAAGACTTTTTCCCACGACCCCCTAGAAAAGCGGCACGTTGCATAGCAGCATAGTATTCCGGAAACTTGACAATTGCATTGCCCGTGCGCTAAACTCAAAACTTGTAATTTTTGAAAATCGCACAGTTCATTCAAATTTTGTAGTCAGCTTTGAGATTTTGACGTTTACTGAATAAATATTCTGTCACGTCTCTTTTAAATCTAATAATTTTTTATCAGAAAAATCTCTTAAAGGGTACGGCAGTTGAACATTTTAATGGCTACTCGGTGGAAGACCTAAATATTTTAGATACGAACTACTGGTCATTTATAACAAATCAACGTGTCATTCATGAGCCGGTCGGAATTATTAGAATATTATGCTCATGGAAAGTTAGTAGGTTACTTGGAAATTTTGACATCGATTAACATATGTAGACAACAAATCCTTAAAAATAAAGTTACTGTTTTATGAATAAATTTGTCTTCTTAATGGGTCGTGGGAGAAATAGTGTACCTACATAACTCGATGGAAAGTGTATTTCCTATAAACTCGCGTGATTTCTGTACTCGGCTACGCCTCGTGCATAAAATTTCACGCTCGTATGAAATTTGTCACTTTCCATGCTCGTTGCGTAATATTCTATTACCATTAGACATATTTATAATAAATTCCAGTTAACTGCGTTTCTTTCTCTAGGTATTTTTACTCATTAGTTAACTATTTCTCCTTCCCTTATTTCATTTACCTACTTATACTTGTTTATTTTTTATTTATTGGGTACTATATTTTTAACCTATCTGACTTCTTGCCCACATGAATATCTTTATCAAAATATAATATATTCCCGTAAATGATAAGAGGCAGTGGATTAAGAGTCATAATTCTGCTTTTCAGCACGTACCGGACTGTTATCATAAAATTGTACGTACTTAAGAAATGGGCCGAATTAACCAATTAAATATCACTCGTGTTTAAGGGCCGCGAAGATCCAGAGAAAAACAAAATCCCTCCATAATGAGGAAAGATCCCTTAAAAATGCACAAATCAGTTACGGAATCACTCACTGTGGCGGGGATCACTTAAGAGATAGTAAGTAAATCCAGGTGCGACGTGAACAAAGACCAAAAGTCGGTTAAGTCCATGAAAAAAGGTACGGAGCTTAAAAACAGCTTTGGCCAGGTTTAGACCGGATCAGGAGCGTCGCGACGGAGCCGGCGTCGGTCTGAGAGCTTTCCGAGTACTAAGCCCGAGCTTTCCATCCCCTCCCTCGCGCCGCTAATTTGACACCGCGGTAGCTCCTCCAATCACTTCGCGATATTTATTCTGCCATTAACGTTTGCTTTTTATTAAGAAACAAATGCGAAGTATACTCGACCAACTACGCCGGTGTGATATTAATAGATTCCTGCTAAGTCGCTCTTTGATGTTGATGGTCTTAAGTTAAGGGCTTTGCGATGTAGTGGAGATTGCAGTGGATTTCTGGGCTTACGGGGAAGCTTTTCTACATATCCAGGAGATTTTACAAGCTTTGGTCATCTGATTTAGAGCCGCTGCTCGCCTTATTTATTGCTGGGAAATGTTGCACCGCGCTGAATGTGTGAAATTCATTGAAATGTGATGAAAACTCACGGTATTCAAAATGAAAATTATATATACAGGATGACTCACAATCATAGTGTATTGTCACTTCTCAACAAAAGTTTTGCGTTATGATCTCTCTAAAATATAGGCGACGCTTAACAACTTCCGATTATGACTTAGTCTCTATTTTATACACAAAACACCACAATATATTCTATTGACAGGCATCTAAATGCACAGTAAACAAATTACCAAATGTTAATCGTACACTGTCTAAATAAAATTCAAACCCATCATTATCTAAAATTTTATTGCACAGTAAATTAATCGGATAACAATAAGGTATTGACTTTATAATCAGTCAACGATTATAGCAACAAAATTTCCAAACTGCGGGTAAAAAATAAATATTTTCAGGTCAAGAATGCGCCACCAGAATTTTTGACACGCATTTTTGAAGCACCCTGTATAAGGTCGCGAAATATGATGATTTTCATTATAAAAATCCTTTTCAAGAACAAGATCGAAAAAATTCGCGAAAAAATTGAACCTTCCAACGCTGACCGCTACGAAAGCTTGCATTTAGCGCTTTATCCCCCGTCGACAGCAAGTAGCCCAGTCCAAAAGAAATAATCGATCACTCAACATTTAATTTGTTTACTGTGAGGTGAGCATACTAACTTATCCTTTTTACTATCCGTGTAATTTTTTCTATTTGTCACATTTTTAACCGTGTTGTTTAGGCATAAATTTTATTTTGCTACTGAGAATATTAATTTACCTCCCTATACCTTTACTTATCTAGTTGTCGTGAAAAAAGCCTTTTCTAATGAACTTTAATTAGAGGAAATAGAAGCACATAAAACGACACGACAATGACAAAAAAATATTTGTAAATCAGAGACTGTACAAACCAGTGACAAGTAAAAATTTTAAACAATCAGCCTGAGAATGACATAAAAAACGAAAATACACATAGAATAATACATACCTACGTATTACTAGGGAATAAACTGACAATAAAAGATGTACTCGGATACAAAAATTGGACAAATTAGAATACATTTTTATTGTGAAAACCACTTGCGGCGCGGCATATTTTTAAAAATGTAAAATAAGTGTTCTTTTTGGATATTGCGGTAGCACGTGTTTCAAATTTACGTGTTTTTACATCGGCGGCACTCGCTAATCAAAAAGCGAGTCAAAAAGTGCAACTTAGCACCGCCCGTCTCTCTTTGGGGAATATGGGGTTAAGTATTCATTTTAATTCTATCTTTTGTGCGTGTTGTGTGTATATCACATTGATTTATAAGGTTGGCTTAAGATGCATATTTCATATTCAGTACAATTTCATTTTTTTGCTGGGTATCTTCTTAGTACTTATTTTCCTTTATTGATTGTATTTTTTGTTTGTTTCTTTCTTCTTTTGAATGGTTAAGTGGTACAATAGCCTTTGGCTAAACTTCGCCATTCTTACTTTACTTTTCTTAATAAAGGCGTTTATTATTATTATTATATTACTTTGTAGTTAGCTATATTTTTTCGTGCTGCGGGCGCAAAGGTCTAATACCTAAACAGTTTGAAGTTTGCGTTCAGTTTTTAATAAATTTGTTTATATTATATGATCACTTTGTAGTTTGTATCTGGACACATAAAATTATAAATCCCTCAATTATCTGCGTGTACCCGGATCCGCTTTTCAATCGGATATGTATAATTATTCTTAAGATAAGTATACGGCATTAAGATTATATACCGGCTGGCAGACCGTCATTTTCAGCGCTTTGGTAGTTGAATGGGTAGTACATCGGGCTATAAATCTGCTGGGTTAGGGATCGCAGCTCGTGGCTAGTAAGTTTTATTGTATTACTTAAAAAATTTAAGCAGGAACGTAGAAGAGCCGGCAGCCATTAAATGGCGAGAAATATTATAGATTAGAATAGCCCCCGAAATTAATATATAGAGTCAAACTATTACTATGCTTTGATTCGCTGATGGATATAGCGGGGTATTAGCGTCCAGCAAAACGAATTGGAAATAGATTTGAACGAAATGGAAACTGTTTTAACAGGGTGCTACGACATGAAAGTGAATAAAAATAAAAAAAAGCATTTTGCAATTAAAACAACTCGGGATGGTAGGAGTGGTAAGAACCCTTGTGGGTGCAAAACAAATTTGTTTGACCCAGACCCGAAATACCCAATAATCAAGTATCCAGGTATTGATCCCATAAACACACCAACACCCCGTGTAATCATGTTACACTTACAGCAAGCCACCACTAAGGTGGACGCTCGTGTAATCAACATCGCAACAGGTAATAATTTCAATTTTCAAGGATGAATAGTGTCTTCCATATAATATTAAAGTCTTTTATAGACGTTGAAATTTTCGTAGCCACAAATGTAGCAATACCATCTGTCAGTGAAGACTGGCACAAGTGCATTACATTTAATGCCAAATAATTCCACTGTTTGTAATAATCTTTTTCGGTCCATTGTTGATGCATTCCACGTCACTCCTTGTTAAGTATTGTAAGCTTATCTATATTATTAGATCTTAAATTCTCATTTTTAATTTATGTTTAAGTAGGTGTTTTATTATAAAATTACTGGCTTTAATTGGACTTTCAACGTATTTTCGGTGGTTTTTCTGTCCGAATTTTAGAATCCGTTTATTGACATGATGGGAAACGGGCACTAACATCCTTCGTTTAATACAAAAGATCTCCGGTTCGATTCGCTTTGCGATAGGGAGGTGTGACCAAGTTACTATAAGGTAAGTCAAACGCTTGAGTATAGGTAGGTGAATACTAGGTAATTCTTCTCTAGAAAAAATTCTAAAATTTCTGGAAAATATTCGTGGAAAATGCGTTCAGTCAAAATATTGAAATGACACAATATCTAAACGTAAGGCTGGTTGAACATTAGCGCGTTGATAGCGGACCAACCACAAAATGCAACTCTGACATTGTGATGCGGTTTACCCCTGGAAAGGAGAAATAAAGGTAAGTTATTTTTTCATTTTCAGTTGCTTGCGAACGACCAAGCTGCAAGAACGGACGAACTAGATATGATTGTTGTAATAGTCGCAGGCATATCGCAGAATCGGGCATTTTGCATATAGCCTAGGCGTTTTACAAAACGTCGACATATTTCAGAACAAATAGGTGTAATATTCGCAGATTCCTATCAAGTTGTATTTATTACTATGCCGACCAGATCTGCTTACACAGATTTCTTCTGGTCTTATCTGGCCAGATCAAGGTCCGGTAAAGTCAGTTAATATTAAACAACGTACAATGTAACTTAATTAAAATTATATTGATTTTGCAATATGCCGGCGTCTTGCAAAAACGCCTAGACTTTATGCAAAATGCCTGATTCTGGGATACGCCTGCGACATACCTATAGGTACATAATAAAAACTAGAAGAAGCAAGTGCAAAATGAAGAGATCTCGTTTTGCAGCGGTCTAATGCGATTTACTTGCTGTATCCCGACCTCAACCGCTATACAAAGTGATCCCAGTCCGAAATGCTTATCCGCTATCGAGTCCGCTAATGTGCGTCCAGCCTTATTGTTATTAGGTACTTTTTTCCAGACTTTTTTATTTTAGATTCATACAGTAACTTAGGTCTTACGTGCTATTTGAGGCGGCATTTTTGTATCCGTACAAAGAAATCTTGCGAAGCCCGACGATAAAGACATTATTCCTAAAAACAAGTAATTTACTGCAAATCGTGTCACCTAATAATTTATTAGACGTGCTCACTCACAACCAAAGCCATTATTGATGGGAAAATTAAGAAGAAAAATGGTAATTTTCGGTAATTTTTAATTTTAACTGATTTAATTTTTTAAAAATCGGCTAATTATTAAATTTAGCAGCGACCAACAGTTTTTAATAGGTACACGTACTGTTGTTAACATTCAGCCTTTCAGCCATTACTTACTTTATCTTTTTTTATCTTTTAAACTTGTTCGAAGTTTGATATGTACATGGAAATGACAATCATCATCATAAGGTTCTCAGTCCGAAGACTGGTTGGACGCGTACCTCCATTCTTTTCTATCCTGAGCTAACCTACGCATTTCCCTAAAAGTAGAACATCCTACATCCCTAACTATTTGAGAGCAGTAGTCTAATCTAGGCCTACCCCTACCTCTTTTTATTCCTATCTCTGACTCTAGTATGTCGCGAACTATTCCTTCGTGTCTTAGAAGGTGTCCTACCATCCTATCTCTCCTACTCTTTATTGTTTTCCATACCTTTCGCCTTTCCCCAACTCTTTCTAATACTTCCCTATTGCTAACCCTATCTATCCACGGTATCTTCATCATGCGTCTGTAACACCACAGTTCAAACGCTTCTACTCTTTTTCTATCCGCTTCTCCTATTGTCCAAGTTTCGCACCCGTATAATGCCGTACTCCATACATACGACTTTAAGAGTCTCTTCCTAGTCTCTATATTAACCGTTCTCGAACATAACAGTTGTTTCTTTTTGTTAAACGCAACTCGTCCCTGCGCCATTCTTTGTTTTATATCTTTAGTGCTCCTACCGTCTTGGGTTATTTAACTTCCTAAGTAGCAGAAATCCGCGACCTCCTCTATCTTCTCATTTCCTATATGTATTTCAATTTTAGTTCTATTTTCACTCCATCTACATACCAAAATTTTAGTTTTCTTTTTATGACAATATAATTTATAAAATAAGTAAGCGACTTCTACCGCAAATTTTCAAATTGGGAATCTAACTTGACCGTCTCTTTTAAAATTCCAACTAATTCAACATTTAAAGAATACATTATTTTGATTATTATATGCTAGTGTAGGTACCTACATTTAGTTAAAGAGCAGCAATGGCAAATTGCTGTATTTTCTACCATGCCAGACGTTATTAATATTCATGTATGAAACACGAGGAAAAAGAATATGGGTATAAGAAAGTTGCACATCTGATGAGTTGAACTGACGCAGATTGCTCTCTTCAGACAAGTTTGGGGTCGTCTTGCACCCACTCGGCGCGACTATCTAATGTGTCTGGCAGTGACATTTTGGTACATATATGTACTTAATACAGTTCTGTTTTCAAAAAATTCTGATTTGATATTTTGAAATAGGTAGGTACCTACTTCACCGTAGATCGGGGTTTCTCGCAGGATACCTAGATTGAGCCATATAAACAGACAGTCGGTACAATTAGGTACATATATACGAGGGTGCAAACAGAGGTTATGACAGTACACTTAGTTAAGTTAGCATCAATTTTTTTGCAATCGTCCGTCGCTTGCAGAATTACAAGAATATACTCATAGGGACAAATAGAGGTGTAGGTATTACAATAAGTACCTACCTACTGATTTGTGCAAATTCGAATGCAATAAATTAATTCCCCCATTTTAATTTTTAAGGAATTTAATTTGTAATGCTCGTTGTAAATGTCATAAAAGTCAAGGACAGATATTTACATACCTTAGACTTAGATCCTTAGCTTGATCATGCATGTTTTTTAAATTTATTGATTCCATATAGTTTCGTGCAATCTTTTTAAATTTTGATTTTCTAATGGTGTTACGAAATTTGTTAAGTTGAATCAGTTTGAGTAAATTAATTGGTATCATGCAAGGTAATTTATTCTCTGAAACGTTCTGGTTGGGTAGGTAGATTTCTGATCAAGTTCGATTTGACTATAGTTAGTTTATAACTGACATTAAGAATTATTATTAATAGGATTATTATTTAATTTGTGCCAATTTGCTTAAATATTTTGATAATATCGTGAAATATTGGCATATAGGTAAGTACTTCGCAAAAATTCGGCGTTTTGGTCACATTAGATTTATTAGATGTATAATTATATTATGTTTATTACAGGTAGGTACCTATACCTATACACATTATATTGTGTCAATATTTTAAGAAGTTATTATACTCGTATTCTTTCCAAATTTATAAATTCTTTTCAATTAAAAGTTTACCTTAATCTTTAACTCTTTGAACAGTCACAACTTAACACAAATAATATTTTTGATAACAATATTGTTGGTAGGTAGGTAGGTAGGTAGGTAGATAGATAGATTCGATAAAATTGACATGCTAACATTATTACTATACCTGGTACTTGGTTGACACAGGCAAAAAAATATGTGTTCTAAAATAAAATGTCCACTGACGTTATTACAGAAAATACAAAAATGATGAAGCGTGCGTTAGTTTATTGCTGCTCTAATCCTAGAACAAATTTAGGAAGCCACTAAAACGACACAAACTGAACATTGATGACCCACCTGTGGAAGAAGCCTCAAAGGAAATCTCTGTCGCCTTCAGAACAAATCACAAAATCTATCACAGTCTCTGAACATCACAAAAATCAGCAAAAAGTCCAAATCCGCATATAAATCCGCGCCGGAATCCGTCGTTGTCATCAAAACTACACGGTGACCGCACACTTAATATCTTACAAATCACTGCCACAGCAAATACAGAAGCATCAGGCGGTTTTCACAAAATCCTGTGAAAGTATTAAAAAGTCTTAAGCGCTTAGCGGCCGCACAGATATCGGGTTAGGACTTGATACTGCAAAGTCTCTCTAATCTGGGCCACTTCCCAACGCGGTTTAACCATAAGTCGCTTACTCTATATATCATCATAGGGCTGCAAGCCGTCCCTTCTGAACTCCCACTATGCCATCGGCCGCTCTCGGATCCTGTCGCCCGTTCCTTCTCCGTCCTACCGGATTGTTTCCGGTGCACCCCATCTCACTCTCGCGAAAGCTCAAAGGACTGCAGCCTGACAGAACTCAAAGTTGGGTTATTTCGGTCACGCCCCCGCTTTAATACCGAGAGCATGCGTGCATATGTCATGTTTTGTTCCTCCGTTCTCGCTCTTATCCATTTAAGGTACGTATATATCCGTCTTTTCGGACATATCGGATCGTATTGATAAAGGGAGGAGCTTAAAAAGGCGCTAAGTCAAGAGAATCACTCACTCGCTCGCTGTTCGGCTACATTTTGCATGTCTGTATTGATAAAAAGTTGCACTTATTTACAGGAGGGATATTTTATGGTTTCTTAATTTTGGTAGTGGCTGGAGTATGATTTACGGCGGCAGTTACTACACCATTGCTGCTGTAAAATTCGAGGATATCTTGCGCTTAAACTGTTATAAAATTAAAGCTATCCAAATATTTATGTGTTGAGATTCATTCCAACTTTAAGCATCAGAGTCACGTCAGACCGATTATTCAGTGGTTGTCAGCTTGAACTCAACAAAGACTTGTTCTGTTGGTTATTATAATTACCCATACATTTATAAGTTTCAACAATAATATAGGTATTACACACATAATACCAAACTGCCTACCCGTTCTACCGGAAGTAGCTATCAACTGTGCTATTTTAAATGGAACACGCTGTATATTTGTACTTTTCTTGATTCCGCGTTGAATGTTGAACAACTTTTTCTAACGGTTTGTTTACTTATCTTTTTTAGTTTTCCAGATAAAAATTTATTTATGCAGTTTTGACCACTGACAAATGTTTTGAAAATTCACTATAACTTTTGTTCGGAATAAGACAAAAACGCAAATGATGGCTCAATTGTAGCTGGAAGATGCCTCTATCAGTGGAATATTTTAAAACGGTAATTTCTTACACTTTTGAATACGTCATATAAGTACTTATCAATTTTTTAAACAGAATGGCATGCTTCTTATGTCACTAACTGATTGACTGGATAATTTACTAAACAAAATTATGATATGGCCCTATAGCTATAGCTATAGCTATAGCTATAGCTATAGTTATTTCCGTAATTGTAGAAAATTGTTTGATAATAATAATTCAAAGTAGGCGCCGCATGAATGTTGGAGTCGCTAAGTCGGTATGATTATTACTTAATTTCGAAATGTCAAAGTGTTGTTGAGTGATTTGTGGCAAACACTATTTCAAAATGGACAATCGTAATGTAAATAATACATACAGAAATCAAGAAATTTTTAATTTATTCGTTAGGTAATACATGGCAAGTGGCATTGTTATAGCAGAACTTGTAGAGGTTTTAACTAAACTTATCCAAATTTACTGCCGACGGACAAAACAAAATTTCGAAGATCCAATTTTGTTCAATTTGGTCAACAGAATGCAAGAAAGATGCAACGTGGTCGAACTCTTAAATTAGGTATAAATAAAAAATGATGTACCTACCTAACCTCAGTGGGTCTGCATTACGCTCCGAAAGCGTACCAGACATTAAGAGACAGATGTATACAAAATCTGCATAAGTCGCAACCGTCCACCGAACGTAGCTGCTTGCGCATGCTTGGTATACATCTAACAAATATAAAAGACGAAGTAGAATATACTATTTCTATCGCCTTTTCTCTGTCACGCTTTTTGCACACGCAAGGAATGTTGAGTTGTTTGTATTAATAATAATAGGGTGACCTGACCACCTTTTGTCCAATTAAAAAACAGGAGAGATTGGATAAGAAACAGTCCTTCATCTTGTTTAAACAAATTTATTAATAGACATTTTCATTTAGTTTGATTTCGATAGTGCGCATGTGCAAAAATACACTGACAATCAGCTTTTCTTAATTTTTCAGACGAATGTCACTGTCAGTTTTTGAACTTCGTGTAGGATATTCGCAAGTAAATAGTAGAATACCAAATAAGGAGGGTATTTGAAAGACAAAAATTACAAATGTTAGTTCCCAGCGACATCCCTCAGAAAATTATGAGGCTGAATCCCGAAGGCGTGCCTGGCCTGTTTAAAATGCGGGAATATTAACCAACATAATTTCAATGCAGGTTTTTAATACGTAGCGGTGAAAATCAATCAATTTTTTAAAAGAAAACTGGGAAAAAGGATCTAATAGACAGGTGCATATTTTTCTGCAATGCATGTATGTAACTACAAATAATTATTATTTTAAAGACCTAAAAAATAATGGGAAACATTCAACACACTTTTCCATTTAGAATCTTGCCTCTTACACATTTTCATTCATGCAACACAATTTACATACCTACGTGGAACAAGTCCTCACTTGGTCACCGACCCAGTTATTAATTTCGATTTACCCCAGTGTTAGGCAGGGTTTGGGAAATCGATAAAATCGTAATCCCAAGCGATAGCTTGGCCTACCCACTCTACTAGCGCCGTTGCAGTCACCAAAAGCACAAAGTTTGGATGCTCCGTACTAATTTTGCACGTTTGCAATAAAATTTTACTGTATGGACCAAAGAATTTAAAATAAACACTTTCACACAATACAAAACTTTGACATCTGTCCGAAAATGTCATGGCGCGATCGCGCATGCGCCTCAGCATTTTTTTATAATGAAAAGCCCTATTGTCATGGCAGCAACGAGCTCTAAATATATCTACCTTAACCAACCCATTTTGTTTTGGATGTCAAACATAGCAAACCGTGTGGACGTCATCCACATATTTGACCACAGAACCATTAGTTCTTATACTTGAAGGGTATTTATAGTTGCCACATTTGCCCTCAGCCAGAATGCCACATTTACCCATGTTACTTCTTCAGGTAAATAGCACCCTATATATTTGGCAAGCCAGTTTTTGCAAATGTCTATTTTGTTAATTTTGGAAGTCACAAAATGCACTTGCCTCTTTTAAGTAATAGAATTAGTGCGCTTTAGATGCGACATGAGAGCAAAGTACCTATATGTGCAATAGACTAACATTTTGTGGGGCAATATAGCATTAACTATTGCCCTACTCTCAATTATGCTGCATTAAAGAACAATTCGCTTTTCGGCGAAAAAGAAAGAAAATTGCCATATTTACAGAATATTTTTATTGAACTAAAACTACCTGTAAAATGTTTAGGCATTCGAATATAGTAACAAACAAGAACTGGGCGTGTGCTTATTTTAGTTTCTTCGACAATTTTTTGACAAGGTCCAAGATTTCTGTTGCGACTTCAGTCTTCAGTATTTATTGGCTCTGATTTCAGTCACACAATATTTTCTACTATAACAACTAAAATGTTTGTGACCGATAAACAACTTTCCTAGCGTCGTTTGCCGAACTTTGACGTGCAATTTTGGCAAAAATATTTACAATGACAAGTTAGTGATAAACGCAAATAAATTAACAGTAAAATGTTTACTCTCTGATGCAAGTATGTCACTAAACGTCAAGATATAATAAGCTCGGATCAAGATCTGTTTAGTTTTTGATGATAAATTTTCAATTATTGTCTGAAAAACATATTCTAGAATTCGTATTTATAAACTAGTGCAAGGTGCCGACTGATTCTAATATCTACTCACCTACTTACCTCTATTAGGAACTTACTTTCTCGATGCTTCTCAATTTCAAATCATAATTTTGATATTTCAAAACATCCTACACTTAATCTTTCGAAGAATTTCAAATAATTAGGTATTTAGTAGGGCTGGGCGATACCAGAAATGTGGAATCGTATACTGATACCTTCAAAATATCGATACTATTCAAAGTATCGAAAGTATCGAGATACTGAAAGTATCGAGGTATCGAAGGTTCCGAGGTATCGAAAGTATTGAGAGTATCGAAAGTATTGAGGTATCGAAAGTATTGAGGTATCGAAAGTATCGACAGTATCTAGGTATCGATAGTATCGAGGTATCGAAAGTATCGAAGTGTTGAGGTATCGAAAGTATCGAAATATCGCAGTATCGAGGTATCCAAAGTATCGGAGCATCGAAAGTATTGAGGTATCAAAAGTAGCGAGATGTCAAAAGTATCTAGAATTCTGAATTATTACAGGAATAGGTAAATTGGTATGGATGTATGTAATGTATGTATATTCCTTGATAAATTTGCTACTACGTATACGTAAATAAATTTATTAAGTAAACAAAACAAAAACATAACGCTCATTATATTATAAAAGTAATAAATAGTACCTACTAGTACTAGGTACCTACTCGAATATAAAATTGATACAAAACAAACTACCTATTTTGGCAGAAATTTTTTGTTCGGGGAAGTACCAAATTTTATATAAAATAGTTTAGTTGCCAAGGTAGGTAGGGCAGATTTATTCATTACGGTTCAGCTTTGCTAAACTAGGTATAATTATCGGAGAATCGAAAGTATAGAGGTATCGAAAGTATAGAGATATCGAAAGCATCGAGTTATCGAAAGTATCGGGGTATGTAACGAAAGTATCGAGATATCGAAAGTATCGAGGTATCGAGGTACCGAAAGTATCGAGGTACTGAAAGTATCGAGGTACCGAAAGGTTCGAGGTATCGGAAGTATCGGTGTAGATATATTCGATACTTCGATACCTGCAAGCAGTCAGTATCGACGTCCGATACTTGATTAGGTTTCGATACCTTCTTTAAGTATCGATACATTTCCCAGCCCTAGTATTTAGTTCACTATACATATACCTACCTAGGTATTCCTAAATTTAATAACTTTACGTATTTTAACGTGCCAAAAGAGGGAAGTTTTGTTTTCGGAAAAGAAACAAACCCAAATCATAAAATTCTGTAAAAACCAATTAAATATATAGTATATAGGTATAGTAGGTATAGGTATTATGGTAATAATTGATGTTCACGTTTACACGGTTTACGCATCCATTTTGAATAGGTATGAATAGTGACGTACACTATAGTAATTTGGGGCCACATGTAATTTAAAAGAATTATTTCAAATTATAAATTGAATTTTAATTAATATAGGTAAGTTTGTTTGTTTGTTTAAAATCACTTGATTTATTTGAAATTATATACCTAACGAACTACGAAAACATTCGCAAAAAGCGACTAACATTAGAATCGTCAAATCACCAAAATCAGAAAGCTTGCATTTTAGACGTTATATATACAGTGGATCCTTGCCTGGTGCTTGGTTCCCGTCAGATTTAGTTAAGTCAAATAAATATCCTTCTCTTTTACATAAAGCACCTACTTATATTACATCTTTGCATTCTGCAACTCTGCACAAAAATATTCTGCTCTTTTCTCTTCAAAATGACACTTTACTGCTGCTCCTAAATATTATGTTCAATATTTTCTCCACGGTTTCCTTTTTCTTGATCTGTGGGAACCAGATCAAGACTCTATGCAGTGCACTCAAATACAGAAACTCTTGTTGGCCTGTCCTGACCGTTGATTTGCATACTTGCAATACCAACTAAACTTTTGAAAGCATTTTCGTGGCAGTTTCCTTTAACTACTTCTCCCGGCATAATATCAATCACTGAACTTTTATTCGGTAACCAGATTATTCTTGCTAGGCCAGAAAACTGTTTTCGTGTTTTTTCCTGTTGGGCAAGTGACTGAGTATTTTAGGAGAATTGGGAAGCCCTCATACAAGATGAGCTCCAAAACTTCCCTACCTGACATAGATTCGGGTATTGCAGCGGATCAAAATTTTTCTGACACATTTTTCAAGGCTTATTAGCCTTGGAGAAAACAAAAATAGTTGTTCACCACAATGTTATGACATGGTGAACATCTTCTGCGAAAGCAACGAAAATTGAGTACCGAACAGCTATCAAATTTCTTATGAGAGAAGGTGTTCCCCCCAAGCATGAAAGATCAGCTGGGTGGGTTGTACGAGGAAAAATCACCGTCTTATTCTGTGGTAAAAGAGTTGCCAAAACGGTTTCGAATGGGGCAGAAACCCTTGGAAGATGACGCAAGAACAGGAAGGACAGTAGAAGTGATGACGGACGACAAGATTTCTCTTGTTGAAGATTAGGCGGCCGAAGCTTGAAGGTGGAAGAAATACCCCAAATGTCGGGGATTTCAGATACAAGGTACAAGCGTTCGCCGCGAATCCTCCGACGATCATTTAGACATAAATAAAGTTAGTGCAAGAAGGGTCCACAAACATCTCTCAGCAGTCGTGTTGAATGTGCTGGATCCATTTTGGAGCTTTGTGGAAAAACTATAGTTTCCCAAAAGGGAGTCGATGGGACGAAGGCGAAAAGGTCAAACACAACCACCAAAGTTCAGCGTCTGTCAGTCGACTAAAAAGGTGATGGATACAATTTTTCTTGATTATTGGTGTATTCTTCTTATGGACTTTAAAGAACGCAACATCGCAGTCAACTGGAAATATTAAGCAGCACTCTTGCACAAATTACGACAAAATATTCTGGAGAAAAGATATGGGAAACTGGCCAGAGGTATTGGTTTATTACAGTACAATGCACCCGTGCGGTTTCAAGCAAATCGATCACCCTCTGTATAGTCAAGATGTGACTCCCTGTGGCTAATGCCTGTTTGAAAATTTGGAAAAGGACCTTCGCGGGCGCCGTTTCAGAGTGTCGTCAAAGAGGTGCAGGCTGCAGTTTAGGCACGTTTTGAAGACAAACCAAAGGCATACTTTTTAGGGGAATATGGAATTGTTAGCCACACAGTATAATAACTGCATTGATGGATGCCAGGGTGAACTATATTGAAAAACAAAATTTAATTGTGAGTCTACGCCGTTCTTTCATTGTCCAGGCAGAGAAATTTTGGTGCTTATACTACGTACTCGTATATGCACCCCTTCGCTTTGATACTTGCTTATAGGCACGAAGTTTCGTCTGCCGTAACAATTCTGGTTAGTTATCACATATGATTCCTCTCCACAACAACGCGTTGGGAAGTTAAAAGCTTCGGATGCCTTACTCTTCAGAACCAGACCACAAAGGAAACGCGAGCTCTCGTAATTTAGTAATCAATTTATAAGTATGGTCGACTTACCAAGTATAGTTTAAAATCGATTTGGTCGATTAATCGACCTATACATCCAAAAGACGTATGTTAAACGAAAAATAAAGTCGACCAGTACGGTACCTGACTTGTTTCAAGGGAACACCTTGTAGTTAATTGGGTTTCTTTGAAGATCTTGACAGGCGTGGAGTAAGTATAATCTATACTACTTATTTTATTGTCCATCATAGTTCGACTTATTTTTGATAACATTAGTAACGTTCCTTTAAGTATTTCCATTAAAAATACACAGTCGAAATTAACAAAAACGAGCGTTAGAAAATAAAAACCAAAGCTATATTCTCTAGACTCCCTATACGCTATACTCTTCGCAATCGTTCGCCTAGTTACCCTGTCTCTGTTTAGCCTCGCAATCTACAGAAAGATTCCATACTGGCCGCGCTCGTGCGAGCACCTATTATTTATTCCATTGTGGATGTTGGGTTTCATCGAACTTAAGTACTATAGACATGCACACAGACCACTACAGACCAGTATGAGAATTATCTTAACAATTCTTCTTTGACATTCCTGAACAGCTTTGGCCATTCACAAATACAACATATTTTATTTTGAAGAGGAACCCGTCACCGTATCTACCTATATATAGAACGTACGATTTGATAATCTATTTACTTCACAGAAGAAAAACCATCATGCTGACAATACCAGAACAAAATAAACAAATATAAAATCAATACAAAATTAAAGATATGTACCTACATACTTAAACTTGGTAAAGTTTAAATATGTTACAATACAACTGGCAATATTTCCTTAGATTTGACTGGACCTGAATGGACCTATCCGAATCTGATCAGACATCTACCTTACTTTTACTAGAGTAATAAGTATGAAGACCGTCAGAACTCTTACTTTTTTACTTAGTGAGGGTTGTCGGTGTAACTTACTAAATTATTAACCTGTGCCTACCCAACATTTCAAATTCGTTAAAAAATTTAATTTCAGAAAATACGTCTCAATTATTTCAGAAAATGCTACCCCAGTAAGTTACAGACATAAAATAAATGTTTCAAAACAATATAGGTAAGTATATTTCCATATTACTTCCTAGGAATCTTTCTTACAGTGACTGAACACCAACTGCATCCACTGCCTACAAAAATAAACTCGCTCCGTGACCCAATCGTCCAAAAAATTGTATAAAACGAGAAGTGAAGCAGACGATAGAGTGCCTACAGAAATAAAACAGTAGGAGCACCCAGCGGCAAGTGCGGCCTTATCTTGTCAATCAAACTGAAAACGGCATAAAACTCCGCCCATTTAGATAACTATACAACAAGCAGTGGGGAACTGAGGAGGGGCTGGACGTCCAACATGGCGCTCGCGACGCTTCAGGCACAGTGACGCTCGGCCACATAGCGACGCTTTACGTCGGACCGCTGAAGTCACACCAGTAGAAATTATGTTTATCTCGCATAAATTATCCAGAATTTTTGTGTTTTGTGGATGTTTCATACTGCTTTATCCTGGGTATTTATATACTTAGGTGTACCTAAACGCTGTAAGGCCAACTGTAAGGAGTAAGGTTAGGTTGTGTTAGTATTGATTTATCCTTGTTCTTGCTTCTAAATGTTCTGATTGTTTCATAACTCAAAATTAACATAGTTTAGTAGGCACAGCCATCTTTTATAGGATATAGGAATCACTAAACAAAACTAAAAACTGTACCTACTAACCGATTTATTTCAATTTTGTCTCCAGTATATAGGTAAGCAAGTACCTAGGTACGGAATAAACTAGGTTACATGCAAGCCTTAATGTTCCTAGATATACAATCGTAAAATACTTGGTAAAGATAATTTACTCTAGAAATACTACACATAACTCTATATTAGCAATATACATACTTAGCGGTAAGCTTTTACTCTAACGCTAAGTATAACATATTATATTACATCTTGCACAATTAGAGTTGTCCAATGTAGGTACCACTAAAATTCATTAAATTTGACACTGCTAACACTAAAATAGTGAAAATTAAAATACATTAAGTACGTATAGGTAACTACACATCAACACAACATCATAAGCGTCCAACCAAATTAAAAACTCCCATATTTGTTAGTCGTGATAAAGGGCCTTGAATTCTATTGACTTCATAGAATAAGAAAAATAAACGATGGTGCGATCACAATGCACAACCCGTACAAAAACAATATAGGAACTAACAACATAATAAGGGCTAAATGGTGATGTGAAATATAAAATAGACTAGGAGTAGGAGTTTCATCAAGTTCATAAGATTTTTCAACAACAACCATATAAAGAAGTAAAAGTGCCTTAAAGTTGAAACACACATAGTATTTCAATTTGCCGAGGCTAAATAAATTAAGCAACTCTAAGGTGCTTACCAGAACACTATGGTCAAATACATTCTCATAAAAACCTTAAATGTACAAAAAAATTGAAACCTATGCACAAAGTCATCTCACCCTCAGTATGTGGCGGGTTAGCCTATATACTATGATTGAGATGGCTGCTGCTAATTTGAGCTTGTAACGTATAAAAATCAACGAATTTTACTTCCTCCGCTTTTCAGCGAGTACCTACTTTGCCGCAATTATTGTGCAAATGTAAATATTTGGAGCAGCTCTTGTGAAACCAAAATTTGCATTGGAGCCATTTTAATTTTTTGGTTGTCTTGAAATAATTCTCCTGACATCCCACGCAAATGTTTTCGTCATATGTGAGATTGTCTGTATCATCGTCCACTAAATGCGACATCTCCATGTCAGAATCCTCCAACGAGGAAGACACTACCATCTTTTCTGAAAATGGAAGCAAAAATCAAAGAAGGAAATGTATGCCAACCTCCTTAAGTTTTTTCACTCCTCTACGTAGTAACCCTTTACTTCCCTTTCTGTCTCTACATTTTCTGGAGTATTTAAAATGGCAGCAACCTGTTTCCTCGTTTCTTAGCCGCATCAACTGCTGAGGTTGATGGAATCGGATAAATTTCATCTAATACGTTTCCCGTTGTCCTCTTTCTGTGTGTATAGACGTTGTGCAGTTTATGGGTGAAGTAGAGACGAGTTAGGGGCCTCGAATTACAGTAGGTGAAAGTTCTTTTGCAGTTGATTCGCCTAGTGGAAAACATTCCATTGGTAGGCTGTGGATTTTATAAGCATGCTCTGGAATTGCTCTCGTTATATTCTTCATCTTTGATGCCCAGTGTTTCTGATACCTTGTCTTTTCGTCTTGACGATGAGAAGTGCGTCAGCGACCTACTGCTTTCTGTCAAGTCCGGGGCGTATGACAGTGACGATCTTAATATTTCGCTTATTCTTCTATGTTGTCCCTTTATTGTTCACTTCTTAATGCATATTTTCAACGAGTGCATAAGCAGATCATATGTCGTACTCTTGACCTCAACAAACTAACCTACTGTTTTGGTACTAATTGACTTTTCCAAGGTCTTCGACACGCGAACCACAATGCTCCCCATTTTGTATTATACTGAACTTGCCGGCGATGATGCTAGAAAGTTTATTGCTTCTTTCTTGTCCGACGGGAGTCACTGTGTTACTTATAACAATTGCTTATTTTTGCCGTGCAGTATTACATCCGGCGACCCTCAGGGTAGAATTCTTGGTCCTATCTTGTATTCGATCTAGACTTCTTCGTTTCATAAATCGTTTCTTCACTGCGGCTTATTTTTATGCAAATGATACCCAAATTGACCATTCTTTCAAAACTACAAATGTTCGAGATTCATGTTCTCATAAATAGTGATCTTGAAAAGCTGTCGAATTTTTCCAAACAACGCATTTATTAAAAATTAATCCAAAAAAATCTTGTGCTATTTTGTTCGGTGACGAAGAGCTCAGGAAAACCACAGTGCGTTAAGAATTTGGGATTGGTCATTGATTCGAACTTGCCTTTTACGCAGCATATTAACTCTATGTTACAGAAGGCTTACCTGGCATTAAAACTCGTGTATGGACAGATGCATTATCTTAATAATAAGAGGACGCTGTGTGACTAGCTTGTCCTTTCTCGTTTCAACTTCTGGAATTCTGTCTGTGTTCCTTGTCTCTCATACATTTCTGAATACATTTCGTATTCAGAAAGTTCAGAATTCATGTCTTCGCTTAATGTTTGAATTAGAGCACGTTCACGTGTCTCTCATAAACTGAAAGACCCGAAATGGTTGAATTTGTTCAATAGATGTCGTCTTCACATGGTATACCTACTTCTTTCTCAAGATTGTTCAATTCCGATTACTTCTTTAACAAACAAACTTGTTTTCAGAGCCGATGTGCATAGCGTCGCCACTCGCCTAAAACTCATTATGCTCACGATTCCGTCCTTCTCGTACAATACGTGTCCTGTTTAATTCATTTCTGACCCTTCCTTGTGATGCTGTGAAACGTAGATTATTCAAAAGATTTTTTGACCGGCAATAGCTAATTTTGTATTCCCTGCTTTGCATTGCGTGGGCTATGCATGGCTGTTCTCTCTTGTTCGTCTTCCTCTTCTTCTTATTTTCTTTCTTTTCTCTTCACCCTTTGCTCTTCTTGCCTGCTCCATTCTTCGTCTGGCGTTCCCGCTTCGTGATAGTTCATTTCATGTATTTTTCCCAGATTTTGTATTAGTTGTAGATGGAAGACTAGGCTTTGCATTTACTGTGCTATTCGCAGAATCCTGTTTCTTTCGTTTCTTTCGTCTTTCTATTAATGATGTCTTTATTAGCTTCCTAGCCGAGCTAGGTAGCTATTGTGATAGTCGTTTTTTGACCATGGTGTTTTTTCATCAAATGTGGACGTTTCAGGTCATTCTAAGATGTTTTGGCAAGGTGGCACATTTCCGTCCGTATGTATGTATGTATGTATCATGTATGTATGTATGTGTGTATGTGTGCGTGCGTGCGTGCGTGCGTGCTTGTCTGTTGGCACTTTTGCGGGAAAACGGCTCGACAGATTTTGCTGAAATTTTGCATACGTATATCAGAGATGGTCCATAGGAAACTGACGGGGCGTTTTTTTTAAAGCACTTTTGAGCCGAGATATGGCGTAATCGAACATTTTTTTCGATGAGACCGTATATATTTTTGTATTGCATCGGATAGAGGGTATTTTTCTCTACACGATGTGCGAAAATCGTAATAGGTTGTATAAGGAAAAAATTGAGAAAAAAAATACGAAAAGAGGTCGCGCGGCAAGCGCGCCCTCCAGTTCATTTGTGGCTGTGGCTAGGAAGCTGTTCTGTCAATGCATTGACAACTAGTTTTTCTTGTAATTTGTACCGATAGTAATAAATTTATTATTATTGTTATTATTATTTGTAGCTATATAGGCAGATTTTTCATTAATATACAGTTTTGCCCCACGGTCTTCGAACCCCTTTTTCTAATTCTTCCCCTTCATGATGCTACATGGCGGTAGAAATACTTCCTCAACACTGCAGCTTCTTCTTTCTCTGAGCAAGTTGTAGCTGCTACTTTTTTTGAGCCTTTTTCGGTGTGAAATGTCCGGACGGTTGTTTAATTGCAGCCCAGTTTCGTGTATTTTAAATAGTGAACCCGATTTATCCACTAAATTGTTTCCCCAAATAACCTGTTCTAAAACTTGAAAGTAATTTTTGACCTCCTTTAATTCATGCCTTGACATTTAACCAATGAAATACTTTCAGATTTTCTGGCACTGAGATCGAGATGCCTTTTTAGAAACATCTTCAACCAATCGTGGCTCGCATTTTTTCTGTTTGTTGAATCTGTTTGAAATATAAAATGTTTCTGCGCGCCGAAAAAAGTCATTTCTCTGACCCAAGTTCTAGTAGGAGGGAAATCATTCTTCTGAATTTCAAGATGGAGTTTTTACGCCAATTTCTCTATTCTTCACTGCTCTTGGGTTCATGCACTCCTGCTGTGTCCACCTTTTCTTCTATATTATGCAGGCATTGCTGAAAAGAGACACTAAATTTTAAAAATTGTCTGGGCCATATCACCCATGCTAAAAATGGGTCAACAGTTCCTCACATAATTATATAGCCTCACAGAGATTAAATCAGGAGACCTATTCTAATTCATTTCGACAAAAAGTAATCGAAACGACGTAACGTAATTTCAAGTCGAAAAGCGCATTTTGTTCCTGACCACACTGATCGAAATATTTGGGTACTTCGTAGTGGATTACGGTTGCTGTGTTAGTAATGACAGTCCAGTTTGGTCGTTTGGTGATATTTAAATTATGGCCATCTGTCATCCCCAAAGATACGTATGTCATATTGTAATTATTTTGAAGAAATATAGTATATATTTGAGTTTTTTTACTTGTGGGTAAAGATGGAGGCAGGTAAATTGAAGCGAACAACGAAAAAAATGGGTTATTAGCATACATACATAAACCGTGTTGTCTTCATAAATAATACAATTTCATAACCTACAACCCAGACGCACGTAACTCGACTCGAAATTTTGAATTCGACACGCAGTTTGACTCGAAACCGCATTTCGACGAATCGAAAAGTAATGACGTCGTGTACCGTTTCGGAAGGAATCCGATAGATGGAAAACGTCGCATTTCGACGCGATTATTTCGACTTGAAAAGATTTCGAGTCGAAATTATGATTTAGAATAGGCCTCCTGATCGGGAAATTTCGGAAAAAATAGGTTGAATTGTCACCCGTTGCGTCAACTCTCCCGGACTTACCCTATATACAGGTTCTGTGATTTTCAGTCTTTGTGGTTACCTGTATGTTCTTTATCTTCTCCATATTTGATTACACAGTAAAAAATACATAGTATAAATTTAACTCTAAAGATAACACTAAAACTGGGTGTGCTGTAGGTCCAATTTTACAGTGATAAACGTCAAATTTAGAAACACAATTTCAGTGAATTCTACATCAACTAAAATAAAATACATTTAGTGTTATCTGTACTGCTGTACTTGTTTATAAAACATTTACGCTCCTTACGGTACATTTATTGCTGGGGAGAATAAACGTTTTTGGCGAAAAATTGTATTTGATAGCTATGAAACATTACCTAAACCTGCTTTATGATGTCGCTGCCCCACCCTACACTCGCCACTCGTTTCTCTCCCAATAGTCTCCATGGCATTTCTGATTTCTGACACCATCTTACCACGATGTTCTCGGTCTTCCTCTTCTTTCCCTTCTGCCGATTGTCGTATAATTGAGAATTTTACTGGATCATTGCTTTTCCCCCATTTTTATCATATCACAAACCAAATCCAGTTGTCTTCGTTAGATACGGTTGCCTGTTTGTCGGCGTAGGTGATTATTTATATACCCTTTCGCAGAGGTTTGAGGTGCTACACGACCGTCACACATCAGGTAATCCATCTAAACTGCTGGAATCTTTTCATTATCTCCAACAGTGAGTTGCCAACACTAATCGATGACAACGTGATGATGGTCGTCTGTAAGCAGAACAACAGAAAGATGATTGCTGAAAAGTACCTACTCATACCTTTTAATCCATGTAATACTCTTACAACCATTTCCTCAATTTAACCTCCTCTTCTGCTGTATTTGCTACCTATTTTGAGTTTACACCAAACGCTCGGGTAGCTTCCAAACTTTTCTTGTACATTCTTTTTCTTTCACTATACTATTTTCTTACTATTAGAGCACACCCTGTAGATGTCCATCCACGTGCAAAAAAAACGTTGATTGATTTTCCACACCAGCAGGGGGCCATCGTTTATCATTATCACTGCAAAACACAACACTGGTCGTTTTACTCAAGAGATTCAACGCTAAGCATTGCCTACTAAAGCATTTGTCGTCCACTTTTTTAGTATGATAATGTACCTCATCATTTATCATTATTTTGCAAACATATTGTGCACAGTAGTGTGCGTCCTTATGTTATCCTACCCTAGGGACAGAACAAGTGAATTTTTATTTTAACCATTAAGTGGGGTTGACTGATACACCTGCTTTGATCTTGAAGTTTGTAATGGAAATGGAGTCGTTCAATAATATTTTTATATTCGTTAGTGTTGTATTATACAATGTGCCTCAAACAAATTATTCATTAGCAGCTTACAGGATTCCCGAGTTCCAATGAAAATTTGAAAATTTATAGCTCAACACAGTCGCTCCTGTTCTCATACTTCCAATTTTCTAGCACTTCCATTTTGTATACTAATTTATTTATTACTTCTTGTGTCTTGCTTCTTAAATGGGTATATGAAATGCGTTATTGCAATAAGGTAAGTACTTTATTCCAACACCAGTACATGAATGCAACTTAAACTCTAAAAATGACAAAAATGAACATCTGATCTCTCTAAGGTCAAAAGAATACAGACATCGCTCAGGCGCAATGCTTTTATATTTTATAAACTAAAATTACATTAATTTGGCGGCAACATCCTCCCCGCGTTGAAAGGCTTTAGGTCTTTAAATAATGTTTAAGAGTAGGTGCACTAGGAACGATACATAGCAAAAACACTAAATTTCGCGGCACATTCAAATTTTACTTTCACTTGCACTTATTGTTTCTTCTTTCACTGGAAGAGGACAAAGATTCGCGACTGCTCTCTTAAAGGTAGTCTTGGAAGTGCGTATGGTGGCTACTCTCGGTACACCGTCCTTCCCAGGATGGAGATCGGTGATTCGGCCAAGAAGCCAATGTAACGGAGCCAGATTCCTTTCCTTTATTAAAACTAAGTCGCCAACAGCGATATGGCACTCGTTCTTGCGCCATTTTCTTCTGGTTTGTAGTTCGGAAATATATTCCTGTGACCAACGCCGCCATATTCGTTGAGTAGACAACTGACCTTTTTGGTAAACAGATAACCGATCTTCCTTGATATGTTCTAGATCTGGATCCGGAATTGCAGTTAGCGGTCGTCCTATTAAAAAGTGAGCTGGACGATAGGATTGAGGTCATTTGGGTCCGATGATAAGGAAAAAAGCGGCCGAGAATTTACTATTGCTTCAACTTGTACAAGTACTGTGTACAAGTCTTCAAATGTAAGAAGTGAATTAAAGAGAACACGTTTAAGGTGGCTCTTTATTGATTTTACTCCGGCCTCCCAAATGCCACCGAAATGAGGCGAGAAAGCCGGTATAAAGGACCAATTAATATTGTCCGTTGTACATGAATTTATTATTGCGTCTACATTGTTGGCAAGAAATTCGCCAAGGCGATTTAACTCGTTTTTCGCACCAACAAATGTGGTGCCATTATCAGAATATATTTTCTGAGGTTTTCCCCTACGTGCTGCGAAACGACGTAACGCGGAAATAAAACATTCGGTAGTTAAGTCGGATACAAGCTCCACATGAATGGCTTTAGTAGTGAAACATATAAATAGAGCTATGTATGCCTTAGTGACCTTGTATCCTCTACCCTTTCTATCTTTTACCGAGTAAGGTCCAGCATAGTCAACCCCTGTCACGCTAAATGGAGGTGAAGGAATAACTCTAGTCGAAGGCAACTCTCCCATAAAGGCTTCGACTGATTTTGGATTGACTTTAAAGCAACGAATGCACGAATGAACTGTTTTTCTGGCTAAATTTCTACCGGAAATTGGCCAAAAGGCATCACGTATAGAGGCTAGTAAATGTTGTGGACCTGCGTGGCAAAGTCTCGCGGGTTCATGTTTGAACAACAACTCTGTAAATCTGTGTCTCTGTGGGAGCAAAATGGGATGCCTTTTGTTGTATTCAAACTGAGACAGTTTTAGTCTGCCTCCAACTCTTATAATACCTTGCTCATCTAAGAAGGGACTCAACCCAACGAATTTGCCCTTTAGATCATTAAACTTCTTGAGCTGAAGTGAACGAAGTTCTGAGGCGAAACAATGTTGTTGAACTAATTTGACGATTTTAATTAGGGAAGTATGTAGTTCTTTAGTTGTTAAGGGATCTGAAAGGCGCTTCTCTTTAGGATTGGAGCAATTGAATAGGAAACGAAGACAATAAGCTACACTTCTGATTAATCGTGTATAGCATAAATATCTCTCAAAGGGAAACTCAAAATCATCTTGAACTATAAGCGTATACTTTGATGGTGACTTAAGTTCAGGTAATGACCTTTCGGGTGAAGCATGAGAAATTTGCCAACTGCTGGCATTGTTGCAAAGCCAATGTGGACCATGCCACCAGAGTGAATTGTAGTGAATATTTTTTGGTGAAGTACCACGTGAAATTAGGTCTGCAGGGTTCTCTTTTGTGCGTATATGATGCCAAGATAGCGGGACAGTTTTATTTTGAATTTCGGACACACGATTGCTAACGAATGTCTTGAGTAAATTAGGCGCAGTATGAATCCAACCTAACACTATTGTGGAGTCTGTCCAATAGAAAATGTCAGTAAAGTTGAGAGTGGAAGATGTAACTACTTTATGCGCTAGTCGTGCCAAAATGACAGCACCGCAGAGCTCCAATCGAGGGATGGTGATAGCTTTGAGGGGACTCACCTTAGATTTGGCGCACAGCAAACGTACACATACTTCTCCGTCTTCACTAATGCTTCTAATATAAATGCATGCCCCATAAGCACTCTCTGAAGCATCAGAGAAGCCATGTAGTTCAAGTGTTATGGGGTTCTTGCATTTGACGTGACGTGGGATTTCAAGGAATGATATTTGGGATAGCTCGTCTCTAAATTTGAGCCATTTTGTGTGTAATTCTAATGGAATAGATTCGTCCCAACCCAAGCGTTCTTGCCACAATCTTTGTATTATTATTTTGACCAAGATTGTGCAAGGACTAAGGAGCCCTAATGGATCTGAAAACTGTGCAATGGAAGAAAGAATTGTTCGATTTGTAACGCTATTTGAAAATGTAATTTTCGATACTGAATAACAAAGTGAATCTGAATGAACGTTCCATAATAGCCCTAACGTTTTCATATTTTCGTGTGGGCCTAAGTGTAGGATACTCAGTTCCTCGTCGGAAGTTGAAATGTCTTTAATTACTGAAGGGTCATTTGACACCCATTTGCGAAGATGAAAACAACCCCGTTCCAAAATTTGTGAAATTTGACGACAATAGAGGGATGCTAATTCGTGAGAGTCAAACCCAGTGAGCAAATCATCAACGTACAAGTCATTCTGAATGATTTTGGATGCTTCAGGGAACTGTGTGCTATGTTCTACACTCAGCTGATGAATACACCTGATTGCCAAAAAGGGCGCTGACGCAGTGCCATAAGTCACGGTATTTAACTGGAAAGAGTGAAGAGGCTCTGACGGCTTATTACGCCAGAAAATTTGCTGCAGAGGCCGTTGGTTGTCTGTGATTAGTACCTGACGATACATTTTGGCTATATCGGCAGAAACCACAATGGCATGTTGTCTAAAACGTAGGAGTATTGACAACAGGTCACTCTGTATAGTGGGACCAACCATTTGTAAGTCATTAATAGATGTACCGTTTGATGTAGGAGCAGATCCATCGAAGACAACTCTCAACTTGGTGGTGAGGCTGTCGGATTTGCAAACACCATGATGTGGCATGTAATAAACAGGTACTGTGTCATTTTCGATAAGTTTAGACATATGTCCCAATGAAATATATTCATTTATGAATTTGGAATATTCTTTGAAGAATTCAGGATTATTTGCAAATTTACGTTCTAGCCCAAAGAAACGCCTTTGAGCGGAACACTTCGAATCACCTAGTTTGTCAGGAGAATCGCGCATAGGAATGTCTACGACAAATCTACCTTCATTGTTTCGTTTAAATGTATCAACGAAATGTGTTTCGCAAAACTGTTCTTCAATGGAAAATGCCCTCGTAGCAGGAATTTCTTCGAGTTCCCAGAACTTGACGAGTTGTTCTTGAACATCCACGAATTTAGAAAAATTACAGTTTGCAATATTGTTAGAAGATAAGTCCACGAGACCGGAAATAATCCATCCAAGCTTGGTTTTTTGCAAAACGGGCTGAAAACGACCCAAGTTAATTTGTCCTGCACAAATCAACTGCCAAAATAAACTGACGCCTATTAAGATATCGATGGGTGAGGGCGTATTAAATGTAGGGTCAGCTAGTGCAATATTTTTTGGAATTTTGAAACTAGAAATGTTCAATTTCTGTTCTGGAACATTTCCACAAATGTTGTCGATTACTAGACATGACAAAACTGTGGAAAACGAGCTACGCAGTGCTTGTATTTGAACGTTACATTTGGAAGTAACTTTAGATGACACTTTGGTGATGCCAACAATAAATATGTCAACTTTTGTTTGCGGTAGCTGCAATTTATTGCAAAATTCTGTTGAAATGAAATTCGATTGTGAACCGCAATCGAGCAAAATACGACAATCATGAGAATATCCATTACTATCTTTGACCAGAACAATAGCTGTAGAGAGAATGGGTGCCCTTTGCGAGCCATAGTAAGTAGACAACACTACTGGTTGAGAAAGGTCTTTCGTAATGTTTTGCGGGGTCGAGAATTCAGGCTGTATATGTATGAGCGTATTGTGTTTGGCAGTGCATTTTCTGCAAGAACCAAATCTGCAATTTTTTGGAACGTGACCATAATTTAAACAATTTGAACAAAGCTTTCGCGATTTTACTTGATCAATTCTTTGATCCACCGATAACTTAAGAAATTGTTGACAATTATAAATCTTATGGTCTCCCTTGCAGAAGTTGCACTGTTCTTTTGTGGTTTGCAATAATGATCTGGAGCGTTCCTTTTGGTGATTATGTAATTTTGTATTATCTACTAAATTACCAAGCTCCAATGTCTCTAATATTCCTGCCTTTTCCTTTAAAAATGTCAACATTTCGCTTAAGGTCGGAAAATCACCAGCAAATTTATGTGATTCCCATTCCTTGAGCGTCGTTTTGTCCAGCTTAGCACCTACTATATAAATGAGTAAAGTTCCCCACTCACTGGTTACTTGACCCAGTGAATCCAGGGATTGCAAATGTCTTGTAACGTTGTCAGTAAGCTGACGTAGCTGTGAAGAAGATTCTTTAGTAACACAAGGCAGAGATAAGAGAGATTTCGCATGTTTCTGAATCAATAACCTTTTATTCCCATACCTTTCGCGTAATAAGTCGTATGCGATTTTGTAATTGGAGGCACAAGTGTCTAGAGACGCGATTATTTGATAAGCCTCGCCACTTAGGGAAGCTTTTAAATATTGTAATTTTTGCACGTCATTAATATTTGTATTTTTATTAATTACTGAATCAAAACTGTCGTAGAATTCTAACCATTTGTCATAAAAGCCCCTTGAAAATTTGGTAGAGTTATGGGCGGAAGTTTTACGTTTGAATTTACAAATGTATCGTTGTCTGAAACAGAGCTGGCGCGTGGACCGGGTGAGTTCGAGGCTGCATGGTTTTCTGCACCAGCATGCAATGCAAGAATCTCCTTAGCTTGAGTAACCGCTTTAAAGTAACTATTCTCAAAAATCTCCCGTGCCACTACCTCTCGCTCGTCAAGTAACTCTATCTCATTTTGTAACGATTCGAATTCTATGTAAGCCCTTTCTACCTTATTTAGACGTTCCTCTACCATAAAAATCGATGTATTATGGTTGAATTCGTCTAAGAATTTCGAAAAACGTGTTAAATGAG
This sequence comes from Xestobium rufovillosum, assembly GCA_963966045.1. Taxonomy (NCBI): domain Eukaryota; kingdom Metazoa; phylum Arthropoda; class Insecta; order Coleoptera; family Ptinidae; genus Xestobium; species Xestobium rufovillosum. The sequence continues at coordinate 21,248,103 of OZ014496.1, forward strand.
CCTTGGCCATTCCCCGTTTGCTAATTAGATTTTTTAAATCTGTATTGATATCCGCGGTAGCCATTTTTGAAAAAGGATTGTCTTGCAAAACGGACAATTCTAATCGTGCAAGAAATAAAATTTATAGAACAAAATACAGTACTTAATCCAATAAGAAACCCTCTTAAACGTATTGCTTAATTGACAATATGTACTAGAAATTTACTGAACTCTGCAAAATGCTTTTGAATGAAAGCAAAAGTATGAAAGAATAGCTATTAGAATAGGAATTTGTAAAAGGAAACTCACTTTGTATTTTTGTTTTTGGATGCGTATGTGTCGATCCAATGTACTGCTGCCATACGGTGGAAATTTGCTTGCCGGCTGCCAAAAACTGATAAAGCAAAAATGCACTTTTTAGCCTAGCCGGGTCCACATCAATTTATTATTTTCTGATGTAGATATTTGTTATTTTGCTGGAATATCTTGCTTCGAAGGACCACTATTTATGTATACTAATTTATTTATTACTTCTTGTGTCTTGCTTCTTAAATGGGTATATGAAATGCGTTATTGCAATAAGGTAAGTACTTTATTCCAACACCAGTACATGAATGCAACTTAAACTCTAAAAATGACTAAAATGAACATCTGATCTCTCTAAGGTCAAAAGAATACAGACATCGCTCAGGCGCAATGCTTTTATATTTTATAAACTAAAATTACATTAATTTGGCGGCAACACATTTCTACTGGAAGTAGCTATTGACTTTGCTATTTTAAATGGAACAGCTTGTTTTGCGTTACCCGTTTAATTTCGAACAATTTTTACTAATTGCTATGTACACCCACTTTCTTAGTTTTCTAGATAAACATTAATTTCTACAATTTGTATCGCTAACAGACGTTTTGAAAATTTGCTACAACTGTTGGCAAAAAGACAAAAACGTGCATGGTTCATATTGTAGCTGAAAAATGCTAAAATTGCGCACAGACACAAAAATAAAAGAGGTTACAACTTATAACCTAGACACAAGATTACGGTAATAGCAAGTCATAGTCAAACGAACTAAACAACCAGCGTAAAGCATTCAGGTGGGTAGTTCGAGGTCGCCAAATACCATAATTGCCCATGCCAATCGATCATCGGCGTCTCTTCGACGTATCTTTGAAAGAGGAATAAATTCTAAAACATGACTCTCACCCACTATTGATTAAAATAAGTAGCGAAAAGATTATAATTATAACCTATATGTACATTGGCACGTTTTTGGTGTACCTGTCCATAAAATGGTACGTTTTTATCTAGTGAGTAGATGATTGATAGATGTTTACACTTAAGTTACTTATATCAGTAATAATCAAATTGCGGTATTATCAAAGAGTATAGCGATCGGAATTGATTATTATTATTATTTATCAGGTGTGCGAAAAATGGTTACGTATCAAGTATATACATAACTTGCATCAATAAAATTATTTATCAATTTGTAAAGGAGAGCCAGAAATGCGAGTTTACGGTGATCTGCTAAAGAAGTTAATGAAAATCTTGACATGAGAACGCATGCGGATAGCCGATAGGTGAATAAAGTCCGTCGAACTTAAATGCAGAGTATTTCAAAAACCTATCCTGAATCCCCTAAAATCCCTCACTGTGCACTTGATAGTATGGGGATCATATTAGGGAAGGATTGATCTCACAATAGAAATGTAAGGGAGGCGAAGGACGGAAATATTTGAAAAATAAGATCTATTTCTAATGAGAAATCCCATTGCTTTATAAGCCTTGCTAATTGTATTATTAATATGAATGATAAGACAGTTTCTTGTCAAATATTACTCCCAAATAAGGAATAGGCAGATTCGGTAATTTTCAAATTTCATTAAAATTGATAGAGTTTATTATACTGAAGGCAGTTATGTTGTTAATTTTTGTTAAAAAAAATTCCTTCGCCTGTGAAGCCGTTGCAAAGTTTTCCGTCGGTGCGAGGCTAGAAATCGTACCATGCAGCGAGAGTAGGCCGCGTGACGTCAGAACTTAGTATAACGTACAAGTCCCAGCTTCAGCGCGCAGCAGTCCCATAAGTATTATGCATATGCATGTGTAGTTAAATTGTTAAATATTATTAACTGGTTCTAACTGGTGTTTTCTGTTTTGTACCCAGACTAATACATCGCACAGTACACCAATAAAACGGAAAAAGTGGTTCGTTGGAGCCAGAAGGAAAATCGGTCAGCATTATCGATATTTTCGCGAGTTAGTTTATCATTGCAAAAGTTTATAAAATTATCGGCTGCCCCATTGCAGCCACTCTAAATAAAATCGAACATAATGTAATTTATCGACAGTTTTCTGAGACCCCTTGGTACTTGGTAACGTGTTACATTAGCATAATTTAAAACAGGATGCTAGGAGCATGACGGAGCCAAATACTGAATCGCCGTAGCGTTCCCTCCCTGAACTAAAAAAGGAAATTTTATTAACTATTTTACAATAATAATTAAATAGTACGTCATCATAAAGTTCTCTTTTGAAGACTGGTAGGACGCGTACCTCCATCCTTTCCCTGAGCTAGCCTACGCATTTCCATAAAAGTAGAACATTCTACATCCCCAACTATTTGAGAGCAGTAGTCTAATCTGCTCCAACCTCTACCTCTTTATTCCTATCTCTGACTCTAGTAGTATGTTGCGAACTATTCCTTTGTGTGTCAGAAGATGTCCTACCATCCTACGATCCTATCCCCTATTCTTTATTGTCTTCCATACTTTTCTCTTTTCCCCAACTCTTTCTAATTCCTCCTTATTGCTAACTTGTCTATCCACGGTATCTTCAACACCCGTCTGTAGCATCACATTTCAAACTCTTCTACTCTTTTTCAATCCGCTTCTCCCATTTTCCAAGTTTCGCACCCATAGGTATAATTTCGTACTCCATACATGCGTCTTTAAGAGTCTCTTCCGAGTTTCTACATTAACCGTTCCAGAATATAGCAGTTGTTTCTTTTTGTTAAACAAGTACCTAGTACCTACGTAGCGTAGTTTTTTGTTTCGCGTGAGTTGTATTTGTTTCCGTTTTTTTAAAAAAAATCCAATCCGTTATAAAACTGTTAACTTGATAACTTGTCAATAGTCAATCACTTAGGTATACATACCTATATAAATGAGTAGGTATGTATTGTATTGTATTAGAAAATATAGGTAGGTACCTATTTTACTAACAGAAGTAAGCAGGTATCTATAATCTACATACCTACTTATACTGAATTATAAAAGGCATGTACAGTTAATAAATTGTTGACTTTGTTTTACTTATAGCGGTCTGCCTTTACACTACTGTTTTGAGGTTGAATGAAATTGGGGTTAGATGCAAGAATCACACACCATTTCCACATTTACCTATACCTACTACATAAATATGGCAAATTATGTGAATCGGACTATTGATACCCTTGTTGCATCATTATATCGATTATGTTGTCTTTGTTTCATGTTTCCTTGACACCTTACTTTAAAAATTCACGCTCGAAATAGTCCCAATAAGTATGTTATGAGATAGGTACCGCTTCACGGGCACTTCAAGAGAAGTGGGAGGAGCGCCTTACGAATCTCTGACGTCAAACCAATAACAAAGCGAACTAGCATGTGGGCGTGATAAGCTAATTTTTTAAAATTTCTTAAATTTTTTAGAAAAAAAAATTCGCCGTAAATCAATTACAATAACAATTTTCTGTCATTTTCATGCCAAAAATAGATATCTTATTTTTCTCCGAACCTCCCTATTGCATCCGACCTATATACCTGGAGACATATTCGAACATATATAACGATGTTCCACATTGTTTATTTTCGTTGCATTTAGAATAATTCAGAGGTAATTTGTTTCTTAACCACCAATTTTAAATTAACTCCAAATTTTGTTTCAATATCAGACCAATCGCACTGACGGAGGATATTCTCCAAAACAACTTCATTTCATCAGCATAAAGGAGACAGTTCACTGAGACGGTGTCATTAATAAAAATATTAAACACAAAAGCGGGCTCAAGTTCGTTCCCTGGGACACACCCGATGTAGGCAAAACATCACCAGATCGATGACCACAGCACAAAACAAATTGAGTTCTCTTATGAAAGTAAGAAAAGAAGTAACTTACAAGGCTATCTGAAAACCTGAAAATATTCAAATTTCGCAGGAGGATACCGTGATTAATAACCAGTTAAGCAAAACAGGTCTGTAACTGTATAATGACACCTCCTGAGGATGCTGACCTTGTCAGCAAAACATGTGTCGAGTTTAATTACTGTGTCACTGTCTTTTGGCAAGTGGGGTTAACTTATTAAGAATTCATAGAAAAGGACACCTGTCAAACCAATGTTGACATTCGGTAATCTGACATTTTACATGCGAAAATATTTGGTCATACAACAGCGTTTTCAAAACTTTAGAAAAATTATCCAATATTGGGACTTACCTGTGGTTTGTTATTAACGATCTATCACCCTTTTTAAAAATAGGTATAACCTTCGACCTTTTCCAAAATTGTGGAAATGTCGATATCCGAAGGGACAAACTGAAAAGTGTTGCCAATGGTTTGGAAAACATGCATGCACAGTCACGCACCACAACTGATGGAATTTCATCAGGACCACTAGTAAATATAGGTTTTAATTTCTTTATTGCACGCAAGAGTTCAAGAGCTAATAAGTTGAGGATCAGAAATTAAACGATGACGACTTTGCATATTCTTGTGAATACTCCGAATATCAATCTTAAGTCGTTGTCGCACATATTTAAATTGCTTATAAGACTCTTCCCTTCCACCAGCTTCAAAAATACGCCATGCCTTGAACTTCTCTTATATTCCTTTAATTATTCCTCCACCAAACCAAGGGGGATAAGTGCGGGCAGCAACGGGTTTTTTTCTTGGAAAAAGTATTGATGCAGAATGATGCAGGATGATGCAAGTCCCCTCAAGAAGAACATCAGGGACCCTCACCACCGTACAGGAGACATGGAGGAGTCATAGGCAAAACAGTCATAATCGATCCTCGAAAGTACAAATTAATGGAATAATTATTAATTATCTCCTTCTGTGGGCTTTCTTTGTTCATCACTGGGCTGGTGCATTCACAAACAAGATTTTTATATACATACAAGAAAATTAAAACCACTTGGTAACGAACTACGTATAACAAGGACTAACATATTCGTTTATATTTAATTAAAAATTGTAATCCCATAATAATTTAAATCTGCAACTGTAGGAGAGGCAATTTAAATTTTCCCTTCCTGGCACGTGCACATGCTAGACAAAGTGCGTGTGTCGTTCGGAATCGGTGCCCTGTAGTGTTTGTTTAACGCCTTGCGTCGTTCATTGAATTAGGCGGATCACGTTAAGCGTGTCTGTCTGGTGTCGTTTACGTCTAATCTGTCATTTGCCCCCGTATTGCCTCTGTAATACTCTAATTACAATTCTAATTCAGTGATGTACAATCGACTGTGTGTATTCTGCAAAATATGCGTATTCTTCTGTATCCACTCTTGTACACTTATAGACCGAAGCTTTATGAAGAGATAAATACGATATTCCGTAAGCGCTGAAACCCTGAAAGAGTAAAATCATCATCAGAATGATTCGAAACTCTTCGAGGAACAACATATGAGATCGATGGCCCTGTTACCACAGCAGTGCAAAAATTCTTCTGTGATCAAAACCCTGAGTTCTGTCAAAAAGTGTCTTTGGAACAAAGGCATACCTATTTGAATCCATATATCACTAAATTTTTAATTTTTCGAATCAATTCTCCCCTGACTAATATTTTCCTCCCCTATTTTTATTACAGCAAATTAAGATTTAATTACGTATCGATCGGCCGATCTATCATAATTGACCGTATCTAAAGAATAGGTTTCTAAATAATGGATTGCAAAGTCTTTTTAAGTGTCGCATAAATTTACATGTGAATCAATGGGGAAGTTTATATTCTAACAGATGTTAAATTTTTAAAGGGCAATTAAAATCAGCTTTAGTCCTCGCATTAATGGAAGAGTTATTTAAAATATGAATTGAATTATTTTCATAAAACAACTGTAAGATTTCAGACGTCAGTAAAGGACTGAAATGTAGTTTAAGCCCTGAGTTTTTAAAAATAATGCAAAGTACCCTACCTACTGTGAAAACATTTCCAGATAACCAGTAAATGAACGGGGTATAAAGGTAATATTCACACCCTGTTCATTTACTAGCTCTACGTTACCAGTAAATGATTAAGATGTATTTATACGCACTTTGATAAATATAGGATGTTAACAAGGAAGGCTTGAGGAAGAAGGAAACGAAAAAATAATGTAGGAATTTTAAAGACAATATGAACAGGAAGAAGTGAAAGAGAATTTCATTCAAGGAAGTAATGAAAGAGAAATTCTAAACTGGAATTTAGAAAACACGTAGAAAGGAATAAAAGGTATAGAAATGGACGATGTGAGGCAGGGCGGGATTATAAGTAATAATGACGAAGCTGACGAAGGGAATAAGGAGTTAGTGAACGACGAGAAAGGTGCAGAAGAGATGAGTTTAGATGACGAAAAAATCCGGAAGAGGCGGTACATGTTTCGAAGGGAGAGAACAAAGTAGTAATAAAGCAGATAAAAGCACAATGATAGAATCCGGGATACCGAAGGAAGAGCCGGAGAAAAGTTTAACGAAATGTTACTACAGAAGAAGATGGATCAGGAAAGAAGAACGAACAGGTTACTCGTATAACAACACCATTCCCAAAGTGAACAAAGTAGAACAAAATTCTCCATGCATTTGATTTTTGGAATGAGCAATTGTCTTGGCCCACAATTCAGAATATAAAAAATAAAACAGCATCTCATTCCAACGCCGTATGCTATAATGTTCAAAAAAATGGAGAGAAATTCAGGAAAAGAAAGAATTTGGACGTTCAGAGAAAAAGAAAATAATTAAAGGAAAACGCGAAGCCCAGAGAAAAAAAAAGCGATAACGAACTATGGAACCAGATAAGAGACGAAAAAGAAAAATTGATGTTGGTGATAAGGCTGGTTTGAAGAAGAAAAGCAAGGTTTCCTCGAAACAAATATTAAAAGTGAGAACAAAAATTCCGAAGGAAATAATTGTGAAAATTTAACAAAAAACGTAGAGAAAATCTCAGATGACATTAATGAGAATATATTGTATAAGGTTGATGACTGTTATTGTGGAAGTGGCCGATTGGATAGATAGTATCTGGTATAAATATCATCCTATAGAGCAAGAATTAGAAGAAAAGTTTTTATTTTTATGCTTTGTGCACCAAGGAATAAAATTTTTGTAAGCATTTTTTGTTTAAAGTTATTTTTATAGTTCTACCTACCTACAGACGTCTTTTCGACTTCGGAACTACCTAGGTAGGTATATCCGTACAAAGTTTTGTGTAAAATATAGAGGAATTACTAGGTTCATTTATCGGGGAAAATTAGTTCATTTACCGGGCTTTTCGATTTTCTGATGAATATTTATGACTTCATGGTAACAGTATAGTTTAAGCTGTATTTTTGACTATTATTGCAAACAACAACTCCTTAATAATGTGCTGACAAGCGGAAAAGCTTACAAAGCTAGTATACACGGCGCAATCTTGTCAAATTCCACGGCTTCTTTACTGGTGCATTCACCCTAAGTAGTTGACTAATGGAATATTCATCATAAGGTTCTCAGTCCGAAGACTGGTTGGATGGGTACTCCATCCTTTCCTATCCTGAGCTAACCTACGCATTTCCCTAAAAGTAGAACATCCTACGTCCCTAACCATTTGAGAGCAGTAGTCTAATCTAGGCCTACCTCTTTTTATTCCTATCTCCTCATTTCCTATATGCATTTCAGTTTTAGTTCTCGTCCTCTACATACCAAAATTTAGGTTTTCTTTTTATTGATTTTCATGCCGTAGCGCTCTGTAAAAACTGCTTCCATTTCATTCAGTCATTCCTAATTCTTCTTTGCTAGATGTTAACACTGCTATATCATTCACAAACTGAACATGTTAATAGTTTGACCCTCTATATTAATCTCTGAGGCTGTTCTGTCGTTAACAATATTAATCGCATCTCCAATATATAAATTGAAAACTAGAAGTGACAATTCACATCCCTGTCTCACTCCCTTCCGGATATCTACTTCTCTTTGTTCCTGATCAAATTCAATAACTGCCGTTTGCTCTTTGTAGAGATTATGCATTATTCTTCTGTCCCTATATTTCATCCCTTCCTTTCTGTGCACTTAGAACATCTTCCCCCATTTTACGTTGTCGAAGGCTTTTTCTAAATCTACAAATCCTATTTAGACGCTCTTTCCCTTTTGTATTGTTTTTTCTATAATTACTCGTAAAGCTAGATGGCCTCGCGCGTTCCTCTATTTCGTCTAAATCCGAACTGATCTTCTCCATCCTCCTTTGCACAATTCTAGTTATTTTTTTTAATATTGTGGAATATTATATTTCAAATTTTAATATCTAGTAGGTGCAAGGCAGCTTCTGGTGCAAAAGAAAAACATCCCTCTTCACAACATCCCGATGATTTGCTACGGAAAATTTACCGAATTGTTCAAAGAATTTCACCAGTTGTTCGAGAATATAAACAACGATTTCGAGAAGATGATGAACCGACAGGAAGAATTCTATGTTGGAATTATGACGAATTGCAAAATAGATGAGAGAAACTCAAGAAGCTGGACAACGGTTTTGGAAATCAAAAAGGGTCGACTAACTTTAAGAGATGAGAGAAAAACCTAAACCTGGGAAAAGTGCCTCTACTGATCCCTAAGAAAAATATTCTTCTTACCGAATGAATGACAGGAAACCGGAAGAGACTTAAAACCCTTAACAGTAGGATGAGTTGTACTATAGTCATCAGGAAGGACGTTGTATGTGATTGTGGAATATTTAGTTACTACCGAGGAAAAAAGGGCAAGGGCAAGACGGACAAGAATTTCAGGTGTGGTGATACGTCACAGGTCCTCGGTGCCAATTTTGTGGACGAGGTGGAGAAGCATATGCTTGCATGCGAAAGTAGCAACGAGGGCGGTTGAGAAACGAGAATATGTTACGATAGTTGTCGGCAAACTCGGCTTTAAGTACATGGAGGAGATATGAAAACACTGTGCTGTGATAAAAAAGACGATGAATATCTGACATATCAGGTTCGGTGGGAAGAAGCAGACGGAGTGCCGAAATGGGCGGAATGGACTGAAGACTGCGACCTTTAAGGTGCAGCACAAAATACGCTTAAGTTCGCTAACTGATGTGATGATAGGAATGTTCGGAAGTAATAGACAACTGTTCAAAAGGCGAACATTTCAGATGATCCAAGAAACTCATGATGGTTTCAGTGAGGTGGGCAATTCGAAACATACAAGACTCTATCGGATAACCGAGAAAAGTATTGACTAGTTGGACTTCAGATTTCACATTCTTCTTAATGTTGAAGATATGCTGGCTTTCACACTCAGCAAAGAGCCAAAAACACAGAGCTTCTAGGAGATGCCGCAATATGATATTGAAGCTCTGCGTGAAAGGATTATGAACATTATGCCCAATCTTCTCCGGTTACTGATGAAGAAAATTATGTAACTGTAATAATTTGGGATCGACTAGGGAGTGATAGGACAGTGACTTTGTATAAGAATTTTGTGAAGACAATATGGCGTGATTACAACCCAGCCACCGCCAAAACTGCAGGACGGGGAAGAACTATGCTAAGTGACATCGTATTTATCTACAAGATACATAGATGTCCACAGAGCAAAAGAGGGGCCTCTATAACATAGCCCTGTAAAAAATGCATTTTTCTCGAGCATGCCAATCCATATATTAAAACATTCTAGTATTAAACCAATTTATTGCCCTTTATATTTTGTTGCACAAAAGTAAACGTATATTACACTTAAAATTTTCATACGATTAGGAACATCGGCAAACCAAAAGGGTCTAATTTATGTACAATTCCAAGCAAACCGCTGCCCCGTATAATACATAAATGGACCCCGCACGTACAATGTATTCCTAAATTACAATATCGCAAGGATGGCAAGGTTGGAGTATCTATTCTGTCGTCTGTGTGCCTCCGGACTTGCAGGTGCCGAAGCTCCTAAACAAATCCGGGTAATCCTGGCCGGCAATTTACCTCAGCCACGGCTTTGTGCTCCGAGGCTTAGGCACTGAGTTTTATTATCTTAGTGGACTCTGGACAGTGGTCTTCCTTCGAAGCTCCTCTACCTTTGTGAACACTAAAACTGTCCGTTTAGTTTATTAATCGACGAACTCGCCCCTGTATACCTTTAATGTTTCCAGCTTTGCAGATTCGTTGTAATTATTGTAGAACATTACAAAATTATAGAATAATAACTCGACTAATTTAGAAAGCCCATATACTCACCAATATCGGACTTAAACTAATGGAATTTGGAATTTGTATTAATTACATTATACATTTAATTTTCCAAAATACTGAGGAAAGTCGATGAAATTTGTATTTGTGATATATATAAAGGTTGCCCCAGAACGTTTTATACATGTTATAGCTCCAAAACTATAACAGATAACGAAATGGAACAAAAATCACTTTGTAGTGTTGATGAAGGAGTACATACCCCGAAGAACGTAACCACCCCCGGGAACTGCCGCCTCCAACACACCGCCCCTAGTTATTTTTTTAAATAGCACCCTGTATATTCTGTGAAGGAGCCTTCACATTGTACATTGTACTATCATCAGGGGGTGCTGTCCACGTTACGCAGTGTTAAACATTTACACGTAAACAAAGGGTCAAGGTGGCTTGTCTGGCTTTTGCGTTACGACCTAAGCAGACGATTTAAGATTTATGCACTTTCCTAATTCAGATTTTTCTAATAACTCTGGACAACTCTCGCATAAACAGTTTTCCCTTGTGTATCACGGATCTGACATATCGTATTTTTTTGGTTGTTTACATTTCGCTCTGAATTTCGCCCCATTGGTTTCCGCTTATATGGCAATAATAGGCTGTTTGGGTGCGACATGGAGACACGTTTTATTTTTGAATCATTTATCTTAACCCCACAACAATGAGCTGTCACACAGGGGATGACACCTCTACCCCTATTACAGAAGGGGAGTCGTAGCAGTTTTCATTCAATACGCACTAAAGTTATATACACTTGCAAATAATATGCCTACATTTAAGAATATAAATCATTATATTTGCTCTTTGTTGAATTTTACACAAAGTTGAAATTATTTATTTCTGAGATCACACATTACTCACAACCTGCATACAACGACAAAAGCTAGCGATATTTTAAAAATTGTTCAAATAAACTCGGAGAAAGGATGTGATTTTTAATACAGCGTCTCTCTTGAATGTTTGGAATATTTCAAAATCTACTTGTGGTAATACATGTGCGAAATGAATTTCATCTTATTTGGAAATAGAGTTTACGGAACAAGCATAACTTCAAATTAATATTAACTTAAACAACAAAAAAAATCCGGACACTCTCAAAATTACTATTTTAGTGAATAAAAAACAACGGACGGTTTGAAATGATATTTAACTATATTCTTTTTATCTTAACAATAAATAAAAAACAAGAAACAAAATGATTCGTCAGCAAAAACCTAATAAAAGTATTTTTTAGAGATCAACCTGTTACGTAAGAACTTGAAAAGACAAACACAAAAAAATATTAGAAGGAAAAGCACACCAGTAGAACCAAATTAATAATGGGTGTTACCACCACGAACTCTTATTACTTCCCTTAAACGTTGTGACATGCCCTAAATGAGGCTATCAATAGATTCTTGGGGTATTTGTTCACATTCTTCTTGAAGCGCCATTTAACGTTTCTGGTAGGGGTTGGCGACGTCTAATCCTTTTCCCAAGCTGATCCCATAGATGTTCAGTGGGATTCAGGTTTGGGCTATTGGCTGACCAGGGGAGACATCCAATACCAACCTCTTCACGGTACTCGGTAACAATTCTTGCTGTGTGTGGGTGGGTGTTGTCATCCATAAACACAAAATTGTCCGCTATAAATGGCACTCAACAATGTATCGGTGTGCAGTCATTGTTCCATTCTAAATGAAAATCAATTCTGTGTGACCCTGGGAGATATACAACATTCACTGTACCGCTCCCCTGGTCTTCGCCACACCTTTTCACGTCCATTTGGTGACCTGACACTAAATCTTGACTCGCCCGAGAAGAGCACGTTCCTCCATTGATGTTCGTCCCAATTTACGTATTGCCGCGCAAATGCAAGTCATGCTCTGCGATGTTCTACGGTCTACAGGGGACCCGTAGCTGGCTTTCCTGAAGTCAAAACATATTCGTTTAGCCTTTTCCGAACTGTTCTGGCTGAAACTGCCACTCCTCGAACTTCGGCTAACCGTCCAGAAAGAATTGGTGATGGCAATGCTCGATCGGGCAGCGCAGCAACATGGAGAAAACGGACATCTTGATGGTTCGCAGTCCGTGGACGACCAGATCCGACCTTCTTTACAAACCCATGAGTTTCACGAAATCGCAAGAGTACATTTTGCACTGTGTTGCGGGGTATATTCAGCACTTGAGCAATATACCGCACTCTTCGGCCATCGTGGCTTAAAGCAACAATTTGTGAGCAAATTTCGGGGTGCATTGTATGGAAAATGTCAAAAGCTGACATTTACAAATGAAATTTCACCAAAAAACCAATAGAAAATAGAGAGCAGCAGAATAAGGTCAAAGATTTTGATGTTTCAATAAAGATGCGTGAAGAGTCAAAATGCTGATTTGGCTGTTTAGGCCTACGAAAGGTGCAATATTCAGCTAAAACTTTCTTTTTCCTCACTAGTAGGGCAGTCGTTAATTATTTGCGTAACATAAAAATATTGTAGGGCCTCAAAATAAAAATAAAAACATGTGTCCGGTTTTTTTTGTCCGGCAGTGTATTATCCATAGAAAGATTTACAGATCCTAATAATGTGTAACTTTTGGCCAAAATGTCAGTACAATATGAAGTTTAGAAGATACCATTGCAGATCGATGATTAGTGCTCAGTGGTTGCTCTAGGGCGCCGTCTTCTTAAAATTCTTAAAAGAAAATTAAATCAAATAACTTACCTTTAATTATACTTTCAGTAGGTATATGTCCTCTAACCTAGAAGAGGGAAGTTGTTTTCATGTTTTCAGTGTGTCCTATGTCTCCTACAAATATTAGCAATATTAAATACTATTAGTAGACATTATGGTTTAGTGGTTAGAGCGCTAGACTAGACTAGACTAGACCTACTTAATGATTGATCAATACTCCAATAACCAGAATTACCACAAAATATGGCTGTGTGGCAAAAGAAAATTAACAACTTCTACCCCTTTTCCTATTATCTCTTGCCCATTGTGACAGCTCGATTAGGTCCCCTTCAGAGTGTAATGTGGCATGAAATATGAATACATCCCAAACGGCTATCTCAATGCGACAGTATCAGAACTCATGTCCCCCTCAAACGTAGTTGTATTCAAAGAACCATATGTATAATAAACCTAATTTTATAGCCTCAGTGAATTAACTTCTAATACTTGATTACCTCCCTAGAATATTTTATTTGAAAATGCAATGTGCAATTTTATTTCCTACTCCAGTTGGAAATGCTGGATATCGAATACAACTGTCGAAGAAATTCCACTTAACCACCTAAGTCAAACAATCCAAAATCCGCTTTGTAGAATATCAAATCCAGCTCTGAATTAATTTTTCTCTCAATGGATAAAGGCAACTCCATGTGTATTCTCGATGGCGATACCCTCATTAAGATCTTAACACGAATCGGCTCAACTCACGTAAACCAGTTTTCCAACTAAGGTTCCCAATAAATTCATTCCTCGATCAGGATCTATATCGTCCGCCTAAGAAAATCCATAAAGTCTATAGTCCTTTTTACTTACAAATTTGACAATAGACATCTTATTTATTACAATTCTATGTAAGAAAGGCTTTTGCGAAGAAAAGAATATTGGACGGTTACAGTTTGAGGCTTTATATTTTAATTACAGTACTACACTTTTTTTATATTACTTATTCTAGAAATAATATGTAAGTACATACTTATATGTATGCTAGAGTCCCGGGTTATAATTCTACGACCAAAAACTTCTTGTATACATCACATATAGGGCGTAGTCATTTAATCTTGCGACTGCTACATGTGTCAGTCTTAAGTAAATAGAGAAGTGCATACAGCAAACACCTCACTAGCAGCAGTAAGGCAGAACTCGTGCTTATTCCATCTTGATAAGGATTACTGGAAGCGCTGTCGGATCCCCTTCGTGCATTGAAGTATAACATAGGATATTACATGCAATAATGCATTGCACTCGTTTACTTCTACCTTATAAGTACATTATACTCGTACTATTTTCAACTCTTTGTCAACTATTTGTAATAATAATTTTGTGCAATTTTTAGGATCTTCCAGCTTATAAATCAATTAGTTATAAGCATTTGAAATAGTTTCTTACAACATTAAATGTACTATGTTGGTTCAATGAAATGCACTCTGAATTTGCAATAGATAAACTGCTAGTCTCCAACTAAGATAATTTTTTGAATGTGTTCATTTTGGAACATTTAAGTCTTTTAATCAACGGGTGTAGATGCAATAAATGGTTGAGAATTTTTTGACGTAAAAGTTAGGTTTAGACGCTCAAATATTTTTTCCATTACTTTTTGACGTTTTCTAGAACCGATGAAATATTTTATATTTTTCGTTCCAGCCAATTAAGTCATTATTATAGTATGAAAATGATCTTGGGATTATTCCCGAGAATAGTGTCTGTAGCTTTTTGTTTCTGTTAAATAGGTATAATCTGATCAAAATGTATGAAAATCAAAGATTCGCCTGTCAGAAATAATGCAGTTCCATCAAAAGTGTGCGTCAAGAAATAATCTTCTCAAATGTCACTCATGAGTTCGATATATGGAAAATAATTATCAGTTTACTGCTAAAAAATTAATAATTTTGTGAATTACCAATTACTGGCAATTAATAAATAAGCACTGTAATAAATATCGAAGTTTCGGCCCCGTTTGGGGCATCTGTCAAGATTTATTTGTAAATTAAAGTAAAAATAGATATAAAAAAGTGACATGAATAATATTTTAAATATTCAATTGTTTAGTTATTTACTATACAAGAGTCGTTACAGTTCATATTAAAAGATGGGAGAATGTATCGTATATCGTAATATGAAGTTACGTTAGGAGTGTCATACAACGTTTTATCTTGTATCAGCGTGACCACTACTATCATATTAGCTTAAAAAATAAGATGTTCGAAGTGCTCAGAAAGGCAGGGATAAAATATAGGGACAGAAGAATAATACATAATCTCTACAAAGAGAGTAATAGAATTTGAGCAGGAACGAAGAGGTAGGTATAGATATCCGGGAGTGAGTCAGACAGGGACGTGCGCTGTCACATCTAATTTTCAACTTATATATCGAAGATTCAATTAATACTGTTAATTACAGAACAGCCTCAGTAATTAATATACAGGACCGAACTAAAACTATTAACATGCTCAGATTCATGGATGTTGTAGCAGTGTTAGCATCCAGAAGAATTATGAATGGCTCTGAATGAAATTGAAGCAGTTTAGTTATTTATTGCGGATCGTTGTCGTTCACCTTGATCTTCGACCGATTGAATAAACCTTTTATTCCACGGAAAGAATCCAATTGCTGAACGTATTTCGTTTGAATTTAATTTTTGCTTCCATCGGAGGGTTTCCTCATTACAAAGATACGTGACTATTCGATAGTAGATACCACAAACATGTATATCATCTTCACGGGCCAGGTTTTAAAGCCTGTTTCGGCTCAGTCCATCGCTTTCGTGGTCTACCTACATCTCTCCCACTGATCGTATTCCATCGGTTCATATATTCCCTTTCCCTCAGTCTTTCTTTGAAATGATCCACTTTTTCATGGATGTTGAAAATCCCCAGTTCAATCCGTTCATAATGGTTCGGTATCTTCGGCTTCTCGTCCACCCATTCACATTTCTCAAGAATTTCATTTCTGTCAGCTGTTTGCTGCTAAGGTCTATAAGTTGGTATAGCTTTTATTTTATTCCTTACTGAAACATTTTGTTCATTGTAGTTGTAAAAATAGCTTGGACAGTAAACAGTATCACGCAGTAGTTATATGAAGGTTGATGCAGTAATGATGCAGTATCGTGCAGGAAGGGGATAGATACATTGAGGGGGTACATCGGCGTGGACACTAATACGTATTAAGTGTGCCGATGGGTCTCATAATTTTAAAACTAAATATGTATGTATATATAACATTGAGACTTCTGTTTTTGTCTAGAAATTTTGTTTTCAATATCTAATTGAGCAATTAATAGAACCACTTGGTAGTAATAACTTCGATTTAATACAGTTGTAATACAGTTACTAAATAGTACAATAATTAATAAACAGTGTACGCTATAGTTTATTTATAGTTTGACCGCCGTTCTTTCGTTCATGCGCCGCGCTTTTGGACGTCCCTCTGACTGTATTATGGATGAACTCCAAATTTCTGTCCACTAGTTGATAGACGCCAGAAGAATTGTTAACAGCACATCCATGACCGTAGGAGGTTACTCCTAATTGAATTTTACCACAAAGAAGTGGTCCGCCCGAATCACCGCCGAAAGTTAAACTTTGGGGAGAGCGCTGATGCAAAGGTTGAAGTTGAACTGACGGAGTGGCGGAAGATTTTGAGAGACGTCGTGGTGTAACGCAAAGATGTATTCTACCTCCTTTACTATTTAACCTCTACGCGAAACTGTTTTCAAGAAAGTCCTGGATGCTGAACCAACAGAAATAATTGTAAAAGAGAGTGTCTTAATAATAATGAAGTATGCAGACTATAAAATCCTATCAACACACAACCTCGTAGCTTTACAATTTCTGTACAGATCTTGGGTTGTTATTATGCATTATGCCTCCATAGAATTAAATGAAACAACTGGAAAAAGTACAAAGAGCCATGAACAAACTAATTTTGGGAATAACACAGGGAGGTCCAGGAGAAATAGATGTATACGAAACGAAATATCAAAGAAAACATTTTGAACTGTGTATTCAACATAGTAAGAGAAGGCAGATCAAATAGAATTCTTCAAAAACAACCCAGGTTAGTAGGCAGAAGTGTTGGTCTAGACCACCCAAAAAGTGTATGCATAACATGATAGCGGGGAAAAAATTAAGAAGACGTAGGTAATTATCGGAAGACCCAAAGGGTCTTAGGACAAAAAAAGAAAAGGAACGTTGTAAATGACATTTTCTGTACCTATTAAATTTACTTTTTATTTCTAAAGTTAGCAGTTCCTTTGGGTCTGATGGAATCATCAAGCAAAAGTAAGAAGAATAATAATTACTTAATAAATCCAATTAAATAATTAATAATACAATAAGTAAATAATACACACTTTAGGGCGGGTGCATAACTTGATGACTCTCCCTTTCGTCCGCGGTTATGGGCGTCCTTTTATTGTTCTGAGTATGAATCCTCAGTTAATGTTCACACGTTGAAAAAAACAGGCGTTTGGGAAGACGCACAACCATGAGTAGCCCTCTCGAATCACCTTGACACAAATCGACCAATGAAGCATTTCATATTAATTTGCGAGAATTTCATATCCCAAGATCCCAACATAAGACTGCACTATTTCCTATTCATAACAGTAAGGTTGGCACATTGAAGACGAGGGTTGTATTTTTCATTTTCCGGTTGACGTCCCCATCCCATTACCGTAGCTATGTCATATTCAAATGTCAAATTGTTAAAGCTTTCATGTATAAAAGTTTCTTTTCCTAACGATTCTTCTGCGTTCCATAGCCGATCGATTCCATAAACACCGGCAAATGCGTACCTATACTTGATCAGCGCGTAACTTTTGGGGGCAATGAGCAGCAGTTGAAATCCAATATCCGGTAGCTGGAGAAGCACCGCAGAAATGAAAATATAATGTAATCCTAGATTAGTAACAACTACGATTTGGTATTATACAAAATAATGCAGTTAGTGAATAGCACAATTAATAGATAGTGTACCCCATAAGGTTCAGTTATAGCTTGACCACTGCTCTTTCGTTCATGGGCGCTTCTGAACGTCCTGTCTTTGATTGTATTATGAATGAACTCCAAGTTTCTGTCAACTCGTTGATAGACGCCGGGAGAATTGTTAGCGGCACATCCATGACCGTAGGACGTTATTCCTAATTCAATTTTACCACAAAGAAGTGGCCCTCCCGAATCACCGGTGCACGTATCAACACCAGGTTTACCCAGAGCGCATATCATGGTCGAATGAATTTCGTAACCCAACATAAGGCCGCACTGCTCCCGTTGAATAACGTTTAGGGACGCACATTGAAGACGAGGGTTGAATCGTACATAATCACCTTGACGTCCCCATCCCATTGCTCTGGCCTTAGCGCACGTACGTGATTGTTTCACTGGAAGAACAACTGGCCTTATCTTGAATCGTTTCGGATTAATTGCTTTTTCTAATAAAATCATAGCTATATCATGTACCATCGTTTTATTGGAATAGTCTGCATGCAAGATATATTCTTTTCCCAACACTTTTGCACCCTTGTCAGTTCGATCAACTCTATTAACACCTGCAACGGCATATACTTGTAGTTTTTCATCCAGAGCTCTTTGGAGACAGTGAGCAGCGGTTAAAATCCAATTTTCCGTCACTAAAGTGCCACCGCAGAAATGAAAATGATGACCAATTGTGTAAGTCAGTGACACCATGTAAGTCGCTCTGCAGTTGTATCCTCCTGTTATCTTACTATCATCGGAACAAAAACATTGTTCAAATAGAAAAAAAGCAAATAAAACGAACCCTAAAGGTTTTTTGAAATGTGACATGTTAGATCCTTTTTGTTTACAATCAGTCTCTATAGACAATTGCCCTTAAAAAATTAATGTGTTCCGACAACAGATTACTCGATTTACATTCCACCAACAAAAACCAAAGTTGGTTTAAATTATTATTGGAAAATAAAATAAGCTATCTGTAATTTTCATTATAAGATTCATATTGTAACGTACTTCGTATTTAACAATTTATTAAAAGTGACTAATGTACAAATATTTACAATTAAAAGTGATTTGAGAACATGAAATTTTAGAATTAACAATAAGCAGCGAAATATACAAACAACAACAAGCCATAATAATTAAATAACTACCGGCAAACAATTAAACAATACGCAAATAATTACCTAACCTAAACAACCCACAATACACAAATCAACAGTTCGAACGTCTCTAAAAACACTTCTGCAAACAAAACAACGGTTAATCACGACCGAAAATGTCCGACACCAAGACCCTATACGCATGTACGGTACCACTTAACACGTATACTCGCTAGAACTTATCGCCTTCGGAATCTATAATCTATGGTCTTCTTCTTATCTCAGAACAAAAACTGCAAAAACTGTCGTCTCGGCCTCTTGCTTGTCATTAATTACTCTCGAAGTAAAGTTCGAGTACGATTCTCGAAGGTACTAGGCATCGACTTTTCAAGACTTATAAATAATAAAGAAAAACAAGGGCAACGCTATAAAAACAGCTGTCTGCTTATTTTCGTTGAATCATGCTTTAGTAAACACATGGTCGGCGCTTATGGGGCAATCTTCGTATCAATATTTACTACGCTGAGACTAGAGAGCCGTTTACGGCTCTTTATAAAGAGTCCGTCGGGCCATCTCAGATGTTATTGGTTCTGAAATGTGATTTCCATATCTGACGGGGCATCAGACACACACAAAATGAGCTGTGAAACTTTAAAAACAAAATTAGAGGCAAATTCGCACTCGTACTCCACTGCCCTGCTCCATACATTCTACAAGGCTCTTCCGAGTTTCTATATTTACCGTTACCGAGCAGAATAGTTGTTTCGCACTTAAAAGCTCGTAATTTGATTGAAAATGGGTCTTAACTTCATGTCATTCTTTAATTAAACTGTTTAAAGGACAAGTGGACACTAATTTATTAGAAACTAGCGGGCCCGGCAGACGTTGTCCTGCCTAAAATTACTTTTCGTATTGAACTTTTGATTCATTAACCAAATCGTTTATTCAGTGTGAAACATTTTTCTGATTACGTTTATGTTCAAACAACTTTCCCGGTGGATTTTCCAAAATTTTCTTTCATGCAAACATTGTCCTGACAATTACGAACACAACAAAAGAGAAATCAACCAAATCGGTCGAGCCGTTCTCAAGTGATGATCTTACATACATGCGGCAATTGATTTTTATTTATACAGATGTGTGAATTTGCGTGAATGGAAAGACCAGCCGGGCAGAAGCTAATCTTCCGATGGGTATTTTCTTTAACAGAGAGAAAAATAGGCTTTAAATACAACCTAATGAGCAGTCAGACAGCTTCATGCCGTTGGTAATTTCAAAGGGATCAGATCGGCTTTAAACTCAAACAGGACGATATAAAACGAATATTGTGAGTTGGGACTCTACAACGGAAAACGAATCAGACTCCAGCATATTATGATGGTATCTACAGACCATGAGCCATTTGCTTACTACTTCGTTCTTCAACGCCCTTGCCTAATGAGTGATCTCGTAACTGCTAATACTACAGTGCTAGCCTTTGAAAATTACCGGGGTCAAGTAGCACAAGTGTGAATTTATTGTTATTGTGGTTATTGTGTGGGTCAGACTTTCTCCCACCGCAGCCTCCAAATAGACGATAATAAACGCTCCATGAAAAGGAGAAGAGCCAAACTCACACCACCTAGATGCAAATTGTTGAACAATTACAACAGTGGTTTGCGGTTGCTGTGTACACATTACACCACGCAAGTTATATCTGTTGCCCATGCTACGATGGGGTAAAAGTATTAAGGCTATCAAACCTAAACATTCCGTAGACGTAGAATGTTCTACAATTTTCGTCTAGGTGATGTACGTGTGCCTCTCTCTTGCACTCGACTCTAGGTAGTGATGAGCTTGACATTCTTCATCTGTGCTGTGCGGAGCGCGATGTACTGATGGGTCTCTTAAGGACGAAACCAGTGGTTTGCTCTGTACCGCAAAATCATGCTTTGCTCGCTATGGTAAGATGGGGCACGTAAGTAGATTTCCAAACCCAGCATTGCTTGTGTGCACCCTAATGTACATCGCGATGGGTAGGTGGTAACGCTGATTATCAGTGGAATTATTGTTCTCTGTAATTTGAAAGAAAGTTATTTTTTTTCGTAACAGTAAGGAAGAGTATGTAGCTACTTCTATTTAAAAGAAGTTTATGTTTTGCTATATCATTCTAAAAAAGATGAGAAAATTGTTAAATAATGAGTAAGATATACTCGCTTCTAGAATATAAAATCAAGGTGCCAAAACCATACTATAGTAATGGGACCCTTCATTAACACCATAGCCATGGTTACAACTAGTACTAAACACGTTACAATCCAACATTACAGAAAAGCTGATCTTCAGGAAGAATCAACAAATCATGGTAATGTGTAGAAAGTGTGCTGTAGGATTTTATTTTAATTGAAATTAACAGGTGCACAGCGTTATCAGAGAGAAAACAAAACGAACGTTATAATTATCATATTTGTCATTAGATTTGTCATTTTATAAAAAATTACAGTTCTATCTGGGTGAACACGTAGCAGTGACGAGGGCGATTATTTATAACATTACATATATAAAAATGCCATTGGTCAGTGACATAGTTAACAAAAAATAAAGGTTGTAAGGTTCAATTACAGTTTGATCGCTGCTCTTACGTTGACGCATGCTTCGGGGATTCCTTTTTATTGTGTCACTAATGAACTTTAAGTTTACGTCCACACGTTGATTGACGCCAGGCCATCCTGCAGCGCACCCATAACCAAAGGAAACTACTCCAACCTGAAGTTTTCCGCAAACAACTGGTCCTCCCGAATCACCCTGACACGAATCAACACCAGGTAGTCCGAAAGAGCACATCATACTTGAATGCATGGTACATTTCCTCTCCAACATCTCGGTGCATCTTTTTCTACCAATAAACGCTAGATCAGCGCACTGAAGACGGGGATTGTATTTTTGGTGCTCAGTTTGGTTTCCCCATCCCATTACCATAACTTGTTTACAAGTACGCGTTCTTTTTGTTGGAAGAACGACCAGACTGATGGAAGATTTCAGTTTAATTGGCTGTTGTAACGAAAGCAATGCTATGTCAAACACGAACGACTTATGTCTATAACCCCCGTGTATAAAAATTTGTTTCCCTAACGTTTTGCTTCCGTCCTTCAGCTGGTCGATTCTATAAAGCCCTGCAATTGTGTAAACGTTATGAGCGTATTCGTCTTCAAGGCAATGAGCAGCAGTTAAAACCCATTGGTCCGTCACTAAAGAACCACCGCAGAAATGTGAATAATCTAACGTCAGCAATGCCACAACGAAACTCACATTACAGTTTCTTCCGCCATATACCTTTCTATCTAGATCAAGACAAGAATATTGTACAAGTACAAATAAAGCGAATGGTAATATTTTTATAAAATATGGCATGTTTATTTCTTTTTGTTTATAACAAATGATTTCTATTATAGGCGATCACTTTCAAATATTCGCAAATCAATAAAAAGATTGCAACCCAGGTTTCCCAATTTGTGCGATGCCCATCTGACATTTTAGTAATATATTTTTTATCTTGCAACTGCAACGTCAACTGCAAAAAAATAAAGTGCACAAAAACATATTCTGAAATTCAGGATTTTACTATATCGAGGTAGATATATCATTGTATTTTTGGATATCTTACGCAGTTTTATGATGCAGCTGTAAAAAATGACAAATTATTTGAGTTGTCGGCATTTTTTCAAGTTTTTGAGTTTGTCATTATACGCCGGGATTTTGAAATTAAATTGAAATAATGGTTGGCGTAAAAACAAATCTAGAAAAAAGTCGTATATCACACACCATATTCTTGAAATCAGAACAACAAAGATTCTTAAGAGCCCGACACACCAATTTGATAAGAATAGGGGGGTTCAGGGGTTCAGACCTAAAGCGGACGGCAAAAACTATCTGGATAAGCAGGGAACTAGTCGACCAAACTAACACTGAGAATGAACTTGTTGCGCGCACTCCCTATTTCTGGACCGAATGACAGCTGAGCGACTTTGTAGTAGTCGAAAGATAGACGAGAGCACGAGCTACGACGAAAAACTTCGAATGCAAGGGTACTGCTGTTTACTAATAACTTTTTTGTTTTTCGGCCGAAATTGAAAATTTTATGTGTTCTTACAAGCCAGAGGTTCAGTCTACTATTACTATTAACCAGATTTTGAGATTTTCTTTTCAGGAAAGTTTTATTAGGTTCTATAAGAAGCATTTTTTCGCTAATATATAACATGCTCCTTCGTTTATTGTTTTCATGTTTTTTAACAAATTTCAAAATAGCAATAGTAGATTTGTATTTTAAGAACTGTTTTCAAACAAAAACAACTTAATATCATTTATAGTTTTTGAAATATTTACAAACAGGCGAACGTCTACCGTGCTCCCAAAATTCCTGTGTGTGTCGGGCTCTTAATGAGGTCATTCAAAAAACGTAAGTTTGCGGATTATTCTAGAAAACCAGGCCTTCCCTGAGATTTTTATTGGCATTTTGGACTCTGCATAAAGCATTAAGCCACTTAATCTCCTTACCTTTTACATGGCCACAAAGATATCTCACATTGAAAGTTTCGAATTGATGGCATTTCCGTACACGATGCACGTGTCGCGATACTGGGGATCATTTTTTGTAAGAAACTGTCATTAGCAATAGTGGTAGTTGCGTACAAGTGCAATCCCTTAGTGACCGTATACTCGGGGAGCATTCTAAGAATCACCTGGGTTGTTTACGTAGGTACCTGAACATAGAATTTTGGATTTAGTCCCATTTCGTACGTTCCCGTTTCGTGCGTCGATGACAATTTATCTCCTACTGTTTTCAAATGTTAATGTTTCTACTCTGGGGGGAGACTTAAACGCTTCGCTCGCTCCGCTTGCCCACAGACCGGAAGTAGTGGGCCGTGGAACCACTTTTTGGCCGTATTCAGTGACGGCCAACACCACTTTTTTGGCCGGGTGATTCTTAGAATGCTCTCCGAGTATACGGTCACTAAGGGATTGTACCTGTACGCAACTACCGCTATTGCTAATGACAGTTTCTTACAGATGATCCCCAGTATCGCGACACGTGTATCGTGTACGGAACTGCCACTGATTTCGCCTTGTACGGAAATGGGATGTACGGAGTACGACGATACCGAAAGTTTCGACGGTTTTCACTTGACTAAGATTAGAAATTTTCATAAGTTTGCAATTCTATCCAATTTTGCCCATTTAACCATTCGTCTATCTTCTTAATTAAGAAAGTTACCCTTATGGGGAGAACAACTACCGGCTTGGATTACAGAACAAGTCTCCATCTGAGAAGTGCACATTCATTTTATTTAATTAGATTTACATATACGGGGTGTCCCACGCTAGCATATTTCTTCCATAACTCAACAGGAGTTGCAGATATCGAAAAATGATTCAAATAATGAAAGTTGCATCCAATCAACTTCCTCACATTATAAAATTATTTTCGACTATACAAGATGCCCCATTTCTTCTGCACAGCACCTAACTTTGTTTTCTTCAATGGAACGCCTTATAGCTGATTGAATTTTGGAATTGTTTGTTGAATTTAAGGGCCACTTTGTTAAGCATACATTGGGTCTAAGTTTTACGGTTTCGGCATTATTTGACGTTAAAAGTAGTAATTTTTCAAATTTCATCAATTGTAGCTTGGAAACGGTACGAGATAAAGAAAAATGACTTACACGTCCCTTTCTCAGTTCTTAATTCTCTGTCTAATGGGTCTGGAAAATACTGCATCCCGATTGGTCAAGAAAATGACAAAAAGTTGTCAATCAGGAAGCAGCATTCTCCAGACATATTAGATAGAAAATTAAAAACTAGGATAGGGATATGTAAGTCCGTTTCCAAGTTATAACTGATGAAATTTGAAAAATGACGATTTTTAACGTCAGGTGACTCCAAAACCGTAAGACTTAGACCCAATGTATGACTAACGAAGTGGCCCTTAAATTCAACAAACAAGACAGTCAGATACAGACGTTCCATTAAAGAATACAAAGTTAGGTGATGTGCGGAAGAAATGGGACACCCTGCATAGCAGAAAATAATTTTATAATGTGAGGAATTTGACTGGATGCAACTTTCATTTGAATCATTTTTCGATATCTACAACTCCTGTTGAGTTATGGAGGAAATACCCTAGCGTGGGACACCCTGTATGTAGGAGCGTCACGGTGGTTTACATGGAGTACAAGAAGGAATTCACAGTAACATCAAAAATCGAATTATCACAGAATCAGGTTTATATACAATGATAATGAATTTGATTCCTGTTTTGCAGATTGCATGACCCACATAGCTGTTTATTTTAGACTGCAGGCTGTATACTGGGTGTTGAATACTTGATTGCTACAGGACTCCTCCTCCTCATTTAATAAATAAGCTAGACGGCCAATTGAAACTGCGATGTCTCGTCCACAGCTACGGATAGTGTAAGTTTAATTTCCAAGTTTTATTACTGTATATGAAACTTCATACGGCTCCTGGGGGGGTCAGGGTTTATTATTTCCATGGCGAGTCCCCTCGATCGGGCGTAGGTCGTTGAAGTGCTATCTGAGTTCTTTTATGAATAATTGCGCTAGATCGCTTGACTGTGGGAAATCTTGCTGCGAGATGAATTCGCTTTAATTGGCGGTGGAAACATTCTATCATATCATTCACTAGCGAGTAGTAGACTGTGAATGATTTCTATCAAATACACCGCCCGGTACGCCTGAAGAGGTTTCATTGCTAGTAAATCCTCAGCCCTGCCGAGCCTTCTTCATTCGAAGTTCCATTGTCGTTCTATAACTAACCGTTGCGTTGGGGCGACCCCGTATGTATGTATATGGAGAATTGTAGTAGTATAAACTGTATAGTACAGTAGAGGAGAAGAAATACGTGTTATTGAGAAATTACCTGCCGTGGTAAGATGTTTAGATATTAATTTTTGATGCTGTTTGGTTGTTTTGGCAAAAGTAAAAATACTAGTTTAGACTTCACTTTTACACATTGGTTTCTTGGTTCTAATCTTGTTTTCTTGTGAAGAGCAAGTGAAAGAGAACCGAGGAGAAAACATTGTTTCAGACCGAGTTAAAATTTCAGGTTTCCTGGCACAGCCCTCTCTCTTGAACAAATCACGAGCCACCACTGGTCAGAGAAGCATTTTTTGTTCAAAATACCCCGAGAGTTTAAAGTGCCCTCATTTGCGAAGATACAAAAAAATTGGACCAAATTCAAATGCATCATTCAAATAAGAAATTTTGGATACATAACTTAAATTTTAATATTTTCCTTTTGTTATTAACATTTTTGAACCGAAACTCCATAACTGACCATTTTATAATTTGTATAGTAGGTACCAAGTTGCACTGTATCAAATTCAATATTGTGTCAGAAACTTGAATGTATGATGTGATTAAGCTTTTTCAATATTAGAAGTTTATTTAGATATTACATATTATTGAAACTACGTATTAAAAATAAATTCCACATCAGCCTCTTAATTATTAATCGTACCTATGCTATAAAGCCAGAGGTGAAAAGTCACATTTCTCAAACAATGGAAAGTGGAGCACTGCTGAAAGTCACAAATCCATCTGATTATAAATATATCCTTCCGATCAGCATTCTGACCACACTTTTCAAAGTATATGAAAAAAATGTTTTCTCAAATAAACAAACACCTGCAGCATAACATTTTACCACTAAATCAGTCAAAACATAAGTAATTGTGCAACTGATGGATTGGTTACGGTGGTAGATGATATACATAATATAGACAATATTAACCATAATAAACTAACAACAACTTTGGTTTTATTAAACTAGAGCTAATGTATTACTTAAATAAAATACAATTAGTCAGTAGCACAATTAATAAATAATGTACAGCGCAAGGCCTAATTACAATTTGATCACTACTCTTTCTTTGGTGAGCGCCTCTACTTGTTCTCGAGTTCATTGTCTTCTGTATGAATTCTAGGTTAATATCGACACGCTGGTAGATGCCAGGGATTTCGGGAAGGGCGCATCCACGACCAAAAGAGACTACTCCAAATTGAACTTTACCACAAACGAGAGGCCCCCCAGAGTCTCCAAAACACGCATCAACTCCAGGTAGGCCAACGGCACATACCATATTTGCGGGAATACGACGTCTCCACAGAGTGCTACACTTCCTTCTCTTTACAATATACAGATCCGCACATTGGAGATGGGGATTGTGTACTTTATTTTTCTCTTGTTCTCCCCATCCCATAACCATCGCTACTGAACATATGCGTGAGTGTGATGCTGGAAGAACAACCAGAGTAATGGAAGGTTTCAACTTAATTGCAGACTGTAACAGAAGCAAAGCTATGTCGTATGCCCCTGAAGCTCTGTTAAAGTTTTCATGAGTAAAAATATTTTTCCCTAACGCTTTCTCTGCGTTCCTCAACTGGTCTTTTCGAACAATACCTGCAATTGCATAAGTTTGCTGAGCTTGTATTTTGAGGAAACAATGGGCAGCAGTTAAAATCCAATATTCAGATAATATGCTACCGCCGCAGAAATGAAAATTATTTAACATCTGCAATGACACAATGAAGCTCGAGTTACAATTTCTTCCTCCATGTACCCTACCATCAAGAGAACGACAAGCATATTGATCAAATTGAAAATATAGGAATAAAACGAACGCTAATTTTTTTATGAAATATGACATGTTTGCCTCTTTTTGTTTATAACCAGGACGATCACATTCATGTGAATAATTTCAAAACATTCTCGATTTACTGGGCGCAAACAGAAATTAGGCATGATGTATTGCGAAAATTTGGCGTATTTTTTAAAACTGCAACGTCAAGTGTAGACTAGTGTCTGTAAAAAGTTATTTTCGAGAAAGTACTGAAAACTGCGAAATATGAAGGATAATGAGGAAAGGGTTGCAGCTCTACCGTGAATGATAGAAGATCGATATTAATTTTCACCATACCTGGAGGAAGAATGTTTTCAAAGATGACAGAATATATGAAAAATTTTAAAAAGCCATTTTGTCCTCGTTTGGTACTTAAATAGAATTAAAAATGGGGAAGAAAACTGTCTCCCCATGCACCCCTTCTCCTGAACATACATCTATATTCTAATAGAACACACGATGTTTTTTTAATTTATTCTATTTTCAGTCATTTGAGAAAAATCAGTGTAAAAATTATTACCTACTGAAGTATAGAAAAGTAAACCACAGCTTGATATAGACTCTTCCTGAAAATGACAGAAGGCTATTTGGAGACCATTGGAATGAATTCTATGCCTAAATTTCCAGTAAACTAAAATAGCGAAAAGGAGGATTGAGAAGATCCCTCCTAACAGTTGCACACCCACAATTTGGAAAACTTTTAATGGCTCTTCCCTCATGGATGTCTACCTTCTTTCCTTTCCTGAGCTAACCTATGCATTTCCCCAACAGCAGAACAAGCTACATCCTCAACCACATATTTGCAAGCGGTGTAACTTCGAGTGAGTTGTAATGTTATGTTGAAAGAAGTTGATGTACTTAGTAGCAAGATGTCTAAATTTAAAGAATTCCACGTTTTTCTCTACCAGTAGCGGCTCGTGAGTGAAGACTCAAGAACATCGCCCTCCCTGGCCGATGAATAATAAAGCCAATACTCAGCGGGCTATGGGAAATCACAATTCTTCATTTTGTAGCATTAAGAGGTTACTGTGACGTGGAAAAATCAAATTTATATTTTTTAGTTTTCAGAAAAATTTAAGAAATTGTATGTACCTACTATACGTTTCTATGACAACATTCGTTCAAGGGTTACTTGTTCTAACTACTTATCTAGACTAAGGGTTTAATCTAACCTCAACATTTCAACTTCTTATTAGTTTTAGTAGATGTATTGGCAGAACATTCTGGACAAACTGTATATGGCAAGCTTCTTCCAAATTTTGCTATAAACTCAATTTCTATTTTACCAGTATATCAAACATTAACCAAACTACATTTTATATATTATATTTAAATAAAACTGTCACTGCATTTTTAAAATTTAAAGTAAAAATTCCCAATGTTGTTTGGGGAATCTAAGAATTACGAGCACTTTTTTCTAAGGACAATCAGTGTGTGTGAGCTTTTAAAACCCCTTAAATGCTCATCCTTAATTAAGTTCTTAATTTTACTTGCACATCAAAAACAATTTTTACATTTATTGACGGTTTTAAAAGTTTACATGGGCAAACTTTTATAGGTTATATAGGTTACATGTTAGTTATAGGTTCTCTTGCGAAAATAAAAATTAAACTTGCAAAAAAATATACAGGGTGTCCAGAAATTAGCCTGCCATATTTTACCAGAGTGTTCTGTGGTCAAAAATAAGACAAAAAGCTCTTGTAAGCGAATACCGAAATATGCTTCGCAAAGGAGCTATAGCTTTCTAAAAGAGAAGGCCTGAAGACGTTTCCTTCTAAATATATTCGAAACAAGTCCAGTTAAAATTATTAAATTTTATGGAATGTGTAAGTACCAAATGCTGAATCTTTTGCTGTAAACATAATTTTTAAAATTTAACAGGTGCGTCTCAAATCTGGGGGCGGTGGAGGTAAGATTTACCCCAACTTTTTCCATAACATGTCGTTTTCAATTTTTCCGGAAATTTTTCTATAAAAATTTGCAACTTCAGAGTTTTTTGCAAAAAAATGTGCTCCTGTCTCGTTTAAGTATACAACTTCTTGTAGGAATTTTTTGGGCATGCACGGAAATTTTTAAATCGATTGTGCTCGATAACGGTGCCTCCTATCAAAACGAGACAGGAGCACATTTTTTTTGCAAAAAACTCTGAAGTTTAAAATTTTTATGAAAAAATTGAAAACGACATGTTGTAAAAAAAGTTGGGGTAAATCTTACCTCCACCACCCCCAGATTTGGGACGCCCGTGTTAAATTTTAGAAATTCAGAGAGATTGAGCATTTGATACTTACACATTTCATAAAATTTCATAATTTTAAATGGACTTGTTTCGAAGATATTTAGAAGGAAACGTCTTCAGGCCTTCTCTTTTAGAAAGCTATAGCTCCTTTGCGAAGCATATTTCGGTATACGCTTATAAGAGCTTCTTGTCTTATTTTTGGCCACAGAACACGCTGGTAAAATATTTCACGCTAATTTCGGGCCACCCTGTATATTATATCACTCCTTTTATTAAAGCTTCCACAGAAATTTTTGGAACAATTTTATTGATTCAGTGACATCTATCAGTTTCAAATTGACATAGCTAAGAACGATATATTACCACGCACTTTGCATTGTGGAATAGCACCGATTGACGCATGTCAGTGCCAGGTGCCAATCAAAAGTTTCACTTGCCATTTCTCTAAAAGGTATGTATCACAGAACACCTATGTATAAAATAATGCATAATCACATCAAGAAATGAAAAATTTGTCTGGCCAGATCCGTGATACAAGGATAATAAGATGTGATGTTGCGCATACATAAAAGACATAAAATCAAATTAAATAAATTAAATGGTAGAAATGGTAGAAATGGTTACCTTTAGCAAGATTCTTCACAGTAATGCAAAATCTTGGTTTAATATAAAGGATGGTTGGCCATTGCGCAGCTTTTGTGGACCACTGGTATGGGACGTACTGACGTCAGTACGTGGAACTCTGGGAGGTTTTGTCGAAAAAAGCACCCTTTAATTTTGGGGTGTCATATCTCAGCTAGCCCCATGCTTGGTTCGCGAACGTATTTGACGCTAATCGTTCATCGGATGCTTAGATGCTTAGATGCTTCTCAGGATACGTTGAGCTGGTTAATGATTGGGGATTGGGTGTATCATTTAAAGTACAAAAATCGGAATGAACTGACGGATGGCCTGTACAAATTTAGTGCTGATCGTTTAATTTCTCGCTTAAAAATAAATTTTAACGCTTTTCTACTTTTCACCCCTTCCTCGTAATCCGCAGGAGTGACTATGCACACTTTATAACCTTGTTAATTAGAGAGGGCTTTTCGTTTTTATCTAAAAAAACCTTAATTTTAAACTAATTTAAAGAAGAAAAAAGTATTATTAATATCGGGTCACCAAATTACGACATGAGCAAAACGGAACTATTTTTGTTCGGTTTAGTATCATACCTTGTCATCCTTGATCAGAACTTTTGCTTGCAGCATTCACAAATCTCTAATTTTTTTAGATCATGTGACCTTGAACAATACAAAATGTTCGCACATTTTTTGATGCGTGCACCCCTATACTGAAATTTCCGGTATTGTAGTTGGGCCAAACTAGAAACTACCTGAGAGACTGCTAACTCAAGAAAGGGTGCCGTTAATCCCACCATATAGTTGGGCCAATGGTCATTATCTCTGTACCAATGGATTCCTGCGATTTTCAAATTCTACCTCTTGTACTTTTAGGTAAGTAGGGACAAAGAGTATAATATTTTTTATCCAAAAATCTGAATACGTTTATTTATTGTTGCAAATTTCTTGATTCAAAAATCTGTGAGCTTAAGATCAAGCGGAGCGAAGCGAAGCGAGCGGTGCGTTGTAAGTCTCAGTCGTATCTCCCCGGCAGGAGATGTGACCGTTTCAGGTAAAAACTGGCCGCGAGGGTAACGTACGGTTTTGACCCAACTATACTATAGGATTATAATCTTCATGGGGAGGGCTGGCCCAACTATACTACCTCCGAAATCTCACAAGCTGCCGCTGCTACCTATTATATGAAAATTTTATACGTTTGGTTGACCATTTTGTCATTTTCGTCTTTTTTAGTACCCAGTAATTTGTCTTTTTCGGCAAATTAATTACTTACTTCTTTCTCAAACATTCTACCGCGATGGTTGTTATACCAGACTATAGATTTGTCAATTTTATTAAAATTTAGTCGTACTGACGACCCTTTTGCTGTTGACTGCAAGTGAATAAATAACTACTACTGACGATAACTGTGGAAATTAATAATAATATTAATAATAAATGTAATAATGAAGTATGGTAGATAACGTCTAGAAAATATGCATTTTTAGGGTTCCATAATTTTAAAACTACGACACTGTAATTGTCACTTTGAATATAGACTTATATACTTGGGCCGGCGAACAGACGGAGTGATCACCCTGCAAGAACGTGCTCTAGCGGGGCCAATAGTAATTTATGGCGATCGAATTGGAGTGATGCGACTTCGTTGGGTCTAAAGAAAGCGCATCACTACGGTTCGGTTGTCCTAAATTGATAGTCAGTTTTTGGAAATTAACGCTTATTTTCTGGTTACCTTAATTATCATGTAGCAGCAACAAGTGTGCTAGTGTATTACATTAATAAAATACAATTAATAGGTATAGTACAATTAGCAAATAATACACATTATAAGGCTTAATTACAGTTTGGTTACTACTCCTTCCTTGGTGGGCCACCCAGTTCGTTTCCGTTTTTATTGTTTTTTGTATGAATTCTAAGTTACCATCGATACGTTGATAGACGTCAGGAGTTTCGGGAACGGTACATCCATTACCAAAGGAGGCTATTCCAAATTGAACTTTCCCACAAACAAGAAGCCCTCCAGACTCATCAAAACACGCGTCAATACCAGGTAGGCTAAGGGCACATATCATATTTGAGCGAATATGACGTTTCAACATAACGCTACATTCCCATCTATTAATAGTGAACAGATCAGCACATTGGAGATGGATATTGTGCGTTTTGTTTTTCTCTTGTCCCCCCCATCCCATTACCATAGCTGCTTTACATATACTGGAGTGCTTTATTGGAAGAACAGCTACACTAATGGAAGGTTTCAAGTTAATTGCAGACTGTAACGAAAGCAAAGCTATGTCGAATACCGCTCTAAATCTGCTATGGCTTTCATGTATAAAAATTTGTTTCCCTAGCGCTTTTTCTGCATTTTGCAGCCGGTCGATTCGAGTAATTCCAGCAATTGCGTATACTTCATCAGCGCGTTTTTGGAAAAGACAATGGGCAGCAGTTAAAATCCAATGTTCACTCATTATCGAACCGCAACAGAAATGAACATGTTTTAAGTTCTGCAGTGACACAATGAAGGTCGAATTACAGTTTCTTCTACCAAATACTTTACCTTCAAAACAGGCATATTTCTGAAATTGAAAATATAATAATAAAATGAACGAATATTTTTTAATGAAATATGACATATTTAGCTCATTTTGTTTATAACCAGTGATTTCTATGGACAAACACTTTCATATATTCTAGAATAAATAAACCTCGTACCAGGTTTCTTGATTCACTTGACACCAAAAGAAATTAGCTGTGTTTTAGAACTGCAACGGCAAATGAAAGAAAACTGCAATAGCATATGGTGTCTGGAAAGGGGTCTCTAGTAAATCTCAGAATTTTTAAGCTGATCGTGGTCATGGGCGTTAATGCCGTTTTCACTGAATATCATCTAGCAATAACTGGAATGGTCTGCCGTTGCACAAAAGAAGTGTGACGATGTGCAATGATGGTGTAATCAAAGACTTATAGACTGGACCTAGCGTCCTTATGCAATAGTTGATTTTGTTTTGAAGCCTACATGTTCGTAGGCCAGCGGGTCGCGGGGATCGTTGTTTGTTATTATATTCAAGCAACGGACCAAGCGAATGTTTTGCGATATTCTGTTTCCGCGGCGGCACCTGTTTACTACAAAACTGGTCGGCCGCTTTGTTTTACCTTTTCCACACACAAACGCTTAGACTGAGAGTATTATTCCTGCTTCAGCCCAAAATGTAAATAGCTAAGTCCCCTCTACAAGTCTTTGGGTGCAATAGTATTTTATAGGTTAGCTGAGGGCGGGGTTAGACAGCTACATTAATATTTAAATTTAATTTAAACGCACATTTATATGATTAACTAAAAAGAATATCTTTAATTAACTAAGAACTACAGCCACCACCCGCCATTTTGCGTTTTGTTATATTATCTTCATACAGTGGTTGCACGGGGAACTATGGCATAAATTCACTATGAATTCTTTATAAGTTAACTCCACTCGCTAAAAGACAGTGACACAGTAATTAAACACAACAACACGTGTTTCGCTGACAACAACAACAACAACATCCTCAGGAGTTGAGGTTTAATCTTCAACAAGCAAGCGTCGATATGATCAGCTCTCTGAATTTTCACTTTTTTGTAGGCTTTTCATGCTCATTTCTTTCATCTTTGTATCTCCTACTATGTCTGTTTCTGTCTGTTGGAGGCAACGTTTTTCGGTTTAGAATGTTTTCTTTTATTGCACTGAATTTTATTAGGTTGCTTGTTTGTGTTTATTCTTATATTATGTTTTTAGTTTATTACTAATTGTTATTTTTTGTGTCGCAATCTTATAAATAATGAGACTATAAAGAGCTTTGTCCAGGACTATCTTACAACATACTCTTTATACTTATATTTCTTCAATCAAAATTAGATACATTATTCACTGCAGTGATTAATGAATATTATTCACTACACCAATAGGAACATCGCTTTGACATTTTTCACATATATTTAGTAGGCCGCGATCGCGATGTGTCAATTCAAATTGAAACGTCAAATCGGCATGGTTTGCTTTTAATTTGAAATGCATATTCTAAAAAAGAAGATATAATGAGTAGTGAGAGTGAAAACGAGGTTTCTTTAACAGCACCAGCAATAAAAGAAGCTGCAGAACTTGCCTCATTAGATTCATTGCCCAAAAAACCAAGAAAATTATACCTGAGAGCGTATGTATGAATCTTTCTTACACTGGAAAAGGGAAATGAAGGTAAATTCTTTCTGGGAATCTGTTTTGATAGTCGTGGACAAAGTATAGTATACAACTCGTTATAATGATGCTATTATTACCTCTGATGATTACAAAACTCGCTCGTTTCACTCGCTCGTGTTTAAACTTCATCCTCGGTAATAATAGCATTCATTATAAACTCGTGTATAATATACTATTATCCATAATACCAATGAGCGGTAAATGTAACCAGCAAAGAGAGATAGAAAACAATCCTTATGAAGTGGATCGCGCGTACTGCGATTGCGCTCAAAGTGTCAAACGCAACATGACTTAGGGGTAACCGCTGAAGAGCCACGTGCCGGGTAAACAATGACAAAAAAGATCATGCACTTTTACACTTGCGCATTTTCACAGTCAGCTAGAAAGAATATTAGCATCCTTTACATTGTTGGTTTCGCACTTTTTCTGTCCAACGCTCCTTATATTCTTATTATGTATATTGCAAAAAACTCTGAAGTTGCAAATTTTTATGGAAAAATTTAAAATGACATGCTCTGAAAAAGTTGGGGTAAATCTTACCTCCGCCACCCCCAGCTTTGAGACGCCCCTGTTAAATTTTAAAAATTATATTTACACCAAAAGATTCAGCATTTGGTACTTACACATTCCATCAAATTTCATAATTTTAACTGGACTTGTTTCGAAGATACTCAGAAGAAAACGTCTTCAGGCCTTCTCTTATAGAAAGCTATAGTTCCCTTGGGAATCATATTTCGGTATACGCTTATAGGAATTTCTTGTCTTAATTTTGACCACAGAACATGCTGGTAAGATATTGCACTCTAATTTCTGGCCACCCTGTATATCAATTTAACAAATTTCACTGATGAATTAAAGTCACCACGAAAATCAATTATCAGAAAACTGGAAATTCACAGATCGTGTAATATTTTTATGCGGTTTGATCCTCTCTTCAATTTTTAGACAGTATAACATACAATTTGAAAAAATTATGAATTAAGTATGTGTACATGTACATGCTTTAACTTGTAAACGGTATAACGCAAAGGCTGAATAGGCGAAGAGTACTGTGAGTCTTATTCATAGAGTTACTGAGAGTAACATTATCTCTTTCAGAGGGTTCAAACCCTGCAAACTTTCCTCGCTAACGTACCTACCTGTACCGTCTCCTTAAAATGGGTTTTGTCGGTTAAAAAATATTTTTCCAATAATCTACCGTCTTCATGGTCTGCGATTTCCGAGTTGGTGAAAATTTACTACACGGCGCACAAAAATCAAAATGCTCTTTGGGAAACTATAACACCCTTCTGGGTATTTGGGCTACTATACCAATTAATTAATTGTATACGACAATACGTAATACCAAAAGATTTTAAGACAGATGATTTGTTTCGATGCAAATATCGCAATATGAAGTTAGGATACGAGTATCGTACGTTTTGTCTGCTATCAACGTGACCACGACTATCATATTATTTTAAGAAATAGTGTAAGTACACAAACAAAAGTAGCAGGGTGGACACATTTTTTACTTCTGCAATGCACTGTCATCACTACAAAAATTGTGCATAAGAAGAAAGTTTCCATCAGCAGTGTAGCTATTAAAAATTTCTTGCTTCGGCATAAGAATTAATATATCAAATTGCACCAAATGTATAAGTAATGAACGTTTACAATAAGTAAGTTTCATTTGATTTTATTTTAGTGTCAGTTTACCGTGCAATTCACTTCACAAAATGCGT
Source organism: Xestobium rufovillosum (assembly GCA_963966045.1). Lineage (NCBI taxonomy): Eukaryota > Metazoa > Arthropoda > Insecta > Coleoptera > Ptinidae > Xestobium > Xestobium rufovillosum. The sequence continues at coordinate 21,284,794 of OZ014496.1, forward strand.
GCTGTAAAAATGTCGATGGCATCTTTATCGCACCAATGCGGTAAAGTATGCCATCATAACGGTCAAGTTTGACATTATGATAGTAGATAAAATATTTAAAAAGACTGGGAAGAAACGGTTCAAATCAAATGGTGTAAAAATTATCTAAATACAAAATACCATTAATAAGTAATAATAATGCAACTAACAAATAATACACAGCGTAAGACTGAATTACAGTTTGGCCATTGCTCCTCCCTACGAACACAACTCCAGGCTTCTTTTGCATACTGTCATGAATAAACCCGATGTTTATGTCCACACGTTGATAAACCCCAGGGTAATTTGGATTAGCACATCCAATACCAAAGGAGACTATTCCATACTGAACTCTGCCACAAACAAGTGGTCCTCCCGAATCTCCAAAACAAGCATCAACACCAGGTGGACCGATGGCACAAATCATGCTACGATGGATATAACGGGGCAACATAGTTCTGCACTTCTCCCTTTTAATAATGACTAGATCGGCGCATTGAAGGTGGGGATTGTACGCTTGATTTTCAGGTTGACTTCCCCATCCCATTACAGTAGCTTGTGCACATATAAGCGATCTCTTTTTTATTGGAAGAACAACCGGCCGAATGTAACGAGTCGGGTTAATTGCCGACTGTAACAAAAGCAAGGCTATGTCGTATACGTATGTCTTTTTTTCGAAGCGTTTGTGCAGAACAATTTGTTTCCCTGCTGCTTTCTCTCCGTATTGTAGCTGGTCGATTCTAGAGACTCCCGCAACCGCGTAAACCTTATTAGCCTCTTCGCTCTCAAGACAATGAGCAGCAGTTAAAATCCAGTATATTGTCACTAAAGAACCACCGCAGAATTCTGTGTCATTTTCTTCCAACAGCGCTACAATGAAACTGGAATTGCAGTCTCTTCCACCGTATATCTTACTTTGGCGCTCACGAGAGTCAAATTGTTCGAAACCAAAAAATGCAAATAAAACGAATGTTAATGTTTTTATAAAATACATGTTTTTCTCCTTTTGGTTCTAACCAGTAATTTCCACATACGGTCAATTCCACACATAAATTAATTTCTACAAAGGTTTCTCGATTTGCATGAACCTATAGCAGAAATTAGACATCTATATTTTTATAATTGCCAATGTCAAGCATTGAAAATCAGGAGTGCGTATAAGTATTACATTTCCATAAATACTGTCTTCCAAATTAACTTTTACCTGACTGAATAAATATGGTCAGTTATTATGAGCTGCAGCATATTATCAGGGCGCCCAAACGCTTTTGGATACCAAATTTATCTGTTCCATATTCATTCAATAGATGGCGACTTGTAGTTAACGTGTAGTATTTTGAAAATTTAGCGTGTTTATCGGACGTTGTTTATACATATTTTTTGGTTGATGGTTGTCTTAGTGATATTTGTTGTGTCTCTTGCGTTTGTGTAGAACACTTGTGTTTGTTTATTATTTGTATCAGTTTATATTATCATCTTCAAAGGGCAAACATAAAATATAAAACATAAGGTTGCATATTTCCCATCGTTTGAAAAAATTATTTGACCAGCTCTTCCATACCACGCAGATTCCAAGAGAAGAGTAGAAAATTATAAAACAGAACGATCAGGAGAATTAAGGCGGAATAGGTATAAAATTGGTAAACGAATCTGGTTGATCCAGAATTTACGGATAAGTCCTCACGGGCCTAGCCTGGGAAGAAACAAGCTGCCAAAGAAGACACGGTCGCATACATGAGTCCTTGTGTTCTTTAAAAATGCGGTTCAGGTCAAGTCATCATCTAAAGAATATTAAAGAAGGCCTGTGTTTTGCAATCTTTGCAAATGCTACCTGCATGACTTGCCCTAGTTTCTCTTTGTAACACCAACTTTCACCTTTTGCCTCATTCATTATTAATATGCATTATTATTATTACTATTATTGCTATTCTTATTATTATGTTGTTTTTCTCGCCCGAAGATGGTATCCAAATGGAAATTGGAAATTTTGACATTTATACTAACATAAAAAATAGCAAATCATTAAATAAAGTTACGGTTTTATAAAAATATTTTACTTTCTTAATAGGTCATGGGAAAAATCGTGTACATAACTCTGTGGAACGTGTATTTCATACACTCGTGTGATTTCTGCACTTGGCTGCGCCTCGGGCATAAATTTATTTGTTATTATTATTTAAGAGCGCTTGCGATGTAACAGTACCAAACGCTTAAAATTTTCTAAAAACGCAGCTCAACTTTACACCTCTAAATATCGCCCTCGTCAACTTGTTCATCCCCTTTCCAACTAGTCCAAAATCAAAGTTGAATGTTTCACAAAGTATGCGATGTAACAGCACCGAACGCTTCCGTGTCCAAAAAATCGTTTTAATTCCCATATTTTGGCCCCTTCAAGTCTTACATTTTCTATACACACCCCCTCCCCCCCTCCAAATGATACCAAGAACATGGACCTGGCTTACGAAGAACTTGCAAATATTCGCAAAAACTGCAAAATTTCCAGGCGTCACAGAAATCACCACTGGGACCCCTCCGTATACCGTCACACTTCCAATTCTTATTTACTTATTATTGTTATTTACAAACGTATGCGATGTAACAGCACCAAACGCTTAAAATTTTCTGAAAACGTAGCTCAACTTTACACTCATAAATATCGCCCCCATGCATCAAGGACCCAAAAAACCATCCCATACGATGTGTTCTGGTACGTCCTCTTTCCAACCAGCCCAAAATTAACTTTGGATGCGATGTAACAGCACCGAACGCTTCCGTGTCTAAAAATAGTTTTAACCCCCGTATTTTCGCCCCCTCGGATCTTACATTTTCTATTCCTTCCCCCAAAGTTCGCATTTGACGAGATCTTCACAATGGCACCAAAAACATTGACCTGGCATACCTAGAACTTGCAAAAACTGCGAAATTCCCAGGTGTCACAGAAATCGCTACTGGGACCCCGTTAAAATGATAAATGATTATGAATGAACTTAACTACTGTCTAAAAGCAACAGGTAATTTTTTTAAACAACGTAATAATCTCGCAGAATGACAGTGTTCAGATCAATATACAGATCTTTGAACAATATTGACCTCATAAGGAATTGCAACATACTTTTGCATGCGTCAGAAGAACGCGATAATATGAGTGAAGTTGGGACATAAGCAGAAGTGTATCTCAAAAAACTTTGTGCCTACTTACAGATAAGCAGAGAAGTGTGGTTAAGGGCTTCAGAAATAAAATAGGAGTCTCAGTAGAACTATTTGCGGAAAGAGCAGATAGGATTAAAAGTCACATCCATATTGAAAACAGAGAGTAGGTAACATAAACTAAGATTGTTTGATCATCTAGCAAGCGAGAACTGAAGAGGATATGGCGGGGAAAAGCTTATTGAAAAACAGGATAGGATGACCTGAAGCCGCATGAAACGAAAGAAAGTGTTAGAAAAGTGCTTACACAGTTGGCAAATGAATAAGCAAATAAATGCAAACAATCGTTTTCACTGATATTACTATTACCATTTTGGGAATTATGTTTAGGTACTTCCAATTTCTGAAAACTGGTAATTCCTTTCTTGATGCTTGAGTAATCATCTTCCAACGAGACGAGTGACAGTATATTGCCTATATGAATAAAATACAATAATTAACTAGTAACATAATTAGTGAATAATACAAAGGGTATGGCTCAAGTATTACAGTTTGAGCACTGCTCTTTCCTTGATGTAGGCTTCTTCCATTCACGTTAATCGTGTTATGGATGAAATCTAAATTACTGTCTACACGTTGATAGACACCGGGCATATTCGGACGGCCACATCCTTTACCAAAGGACACTATCCCGACCTGAACGTTACCACAAACAAGCGGTCCTCCCGAATCACCTCGGCAGGCATCAACACCAGGTGAACCGAGGGCACACAGCATATTTGACCGAATCACTTCCATTCCTAACATAAAAATGCATTGACTCCTAGACATAATTTGCAAGTCGGCACATTGAAGATGAGGATTGAATGTTTTGTTTTCTTCCTGTTTTCCCCAGCCCATCACCATAGCAATTGCACATATACGTGAATTCTTCACGGCAAGAACAACCGTGCTAATGGGACGTTTCAAGGTAATAAAACGTTTGTTGAGCCTAATTGGCTTTTTTAAGGAAAGCAGAGCTATATCGTATTCGTACGTCTTACTATTATAGTGCTCATGTTTAACAACTTCTTTTACTAAAGATTTTTCTGAAAATCGCAGTCGGTCAGTCCTATCAATTCCCGCAACTACTTGTGCTTGATCAGCTCGTATATGGCGAAAGCAGTGAGCCGCAGTTAAGATCCAGTTTTCAGTCAGTATGGAACCACCGCAAAAGTGGATATTGTATAAGTATTGAAGAGATACAGTGTAACTCGACTTACAGTCTCTTCCACCATATACCTTACCATCACGACATGCGTATTGTTCTAACTGAAGGAGTGCCAATAAAACGAACGTCAAAGTTTTTGTAGAAGATGACATATGGAGTCTTTTTGTTTATGTTTATCACCAGCACTTTTTATGGACGATCACTTATTAGTTCTATCCAGGTTTCTCGATTTACATGGAGCCTAACAGAAGTTAAATATCCGTTTTAGAATTACTCGTTAAGTTTAAGAAAAATTCATTATTGTTCATATTTTTCCGCTAAAAGTTGTCACGAATATTAATTTCTGGGTGATTGAATGTAGAAGTGATAGAAATCATGTGAGGGGCTGACAGCAAGAAAAAGAGAACGAGAATAAAGTAGCCGTGGAAGAAACTGCCAAAAATAGGAAAGTGAAGAAAGCAGTAGGTAACAATATTCGAAGCGTATTAAAAAAAGCAGCAACGGTCAGATTCGGAATAAGATAAATGAAGGTAAAGAATGGCGCTTCTAACCAGCCTTCGGACTGAGAACTTCATGATAATAGTAATGAACCTATATTAGAATCGGGCCATAGTTGCTATTAAGATAACTGTTGTTATTCTTATTTCTGTAATTTCGAAGGAGTTTAACTCAAATTATTATGGACTGATTTTAAAAGTTTCGAATTATTGACAAGTCAATTTATGGCCCGCATATCCAACGCGTGCGAGGCCGTACTTATCTGTACGACCAGATTTGTAATGAGCCCCATCCCTCCATAAAATGAGTCAAAGCAGGTCTAGTTAATTGACTGACATATTTCTGTCGCAATTTCCATCGAATTCATACCCCCGCAGATCCCTCATCGCCGGGGGACATCCATCTAAAAGTTCCAAGGGCCCACTCGACTACCTAAGAACCTTAAAGGCCAAAAAACACGTAATTATTTTCTGTTACAAAACTTACCTACAATAACGTGTAAAATTTATATGATGTCAAGATGCGTAGAGTTTACTTACAAAAGAATCTAAAAATTGTTCAACAAATACTTATCCAACATTCCTATCCGAGAGCCTTGGTCAACAAAATATTGTATAGAAGATAATCAGAGAAACATACATCTTCACCATCATCTGAATCGGTGGTATCCTACGAATCTTTACCAAATATAATCAATTTAACACTTAAATTCATAAAGGTCTTCAGTGATGAAGAAATCAAGATTGCAATAAAAGGTACAAAAACGGTCTCTTTGTTGAGATGAAACTCCTAAATTACTTCAACCAAAAATTAGTGTATGCAGCTACTTGTAGTAATAATTGTCTTCAGAAATACATAGGCCAAACTTGTCAATGGTTGAGAAGTCGTATGTTATTACATAAAAGTAAAAAGAGCGATGAGTATAGACACGGTTGTCTAGTTGATAAATAGGGGTATGTACACGAGGATGCAGCCAAGAATGTGGAATTACAACTCTCTTGATCACTTAATTCAAGCTTTCGGATTTATTAATTTAATCCATCTTCAGGAAAATAGTGATGCAGAAACACATACTTATGGAATAATGGTTTCCGGGCTGGTTGCCACGTCGTCGTTGGTAATCTGTAACACTAAAATTAACATTAACACTTGACGACGTGGCAACCAGCCCGGAAACCATTATTCCATGGACAACGGCCACGAAAGCCTTAAGAAGAAAAACACATACTTATGTTTGAATTGCAAGAAAAACCATGACTCAAGAATGAAATCTGATGGTAAAATTATGAAACATACCCCCAGCAGCAGGTAATCAGATACAACATATGTATTTGGTTGCGCATCACTATTTTCCTGAAGATGGATTAAATTAATAAATCCGAAAGCCTGAATTAAGTGTTAAAGGGAGTTTTAATTCCACATCCTTGGTTGCATCTTCCATTTGTTAGGTACATAAAAGTGACGTAACTCATGAACACAAAAGTCGGGGAGCAAGGTGCTCTAATTCGACACCCTCTATACAACTCGAACACACACAGGAAAATGAAGCTGATTGTTAAGTAAAATGACCTGCCGGATTCGAATTTTGAGGTCGCGAAAAGATCGAGAATTGCGAAAATGCCGGAAAATCTATTTTTCGTAAAATTTTCCTAAATCAATTTTCGGCCCTCTTTTAATACTTTTCTTGTTGTATTTCAGCAACGAGAAGAGTTAGAGAGCTGTTTTTTCGTGGAATATACACTGAAGTGTGCTGATCATTACAGTTTACTCACGTTGACTCTACAATTTTCCAATTTTATGAAAAAAATGTTTTCTTTCTAGACCACAAATTTGAGTAATGTATTTTTCATGTACCGGGTATGTAATCGTATTTTTCGGAATTAACATATTCATGTGCGAGACCAAATACGGACAAAGGCTTGAAATTATTTTTGGTGAAGAAACCAAACATTAATATTGTTGCTGAAAAAAGTTACAGCGAATTAAACACAAATAATTTGTGCGCGCTAGCCGCGCTGAGCCGTGTATTAGTGATTTAGGTGCAGGCGTACAAACGCTGCATTAATATCGAGAACATTTGTATTTTTTATTGAGACAAATTGCATTTCCCCTCAAATAACCATGATATTATACATTGCACATTAGATTTCATGTATGCCCATTGAAAAGAAGAAGTAAATTTTTACATTTGCAGAACTGTGTTACTGTAACACAATAGAGTTTGGAACGATTTGTGAATGTTATTGGCATAATAACGCCATTTTCCATGTACCATCCATATTCTAGGATGTTTGGGATATTTGGGCTTATTTGCCAAGCCGTTTTATAAACAGCACACTTCCTCGACACATAGCCGCACGTCTCCAATGGGCACAGGAACATAGGGGCTGGCGTTCACCCCAGTGGCGCAATATCATTTTTCTGATGATACAAAAATTGGGTTAGTGAGTGATTATCGAGGTGAAAGGGTCTGACCGGGACCGGGACGGCAAGAAAGACTTGCTTCTGCCAGAGAAGTTGTTCCTTATCAAGGCGGAACAGTAATGTTTGGGGGTGGGGGGTGGTATAATGTATGGTCGCCGCACTCCACTTATTCAAGTGCCGCAAACCTCTCCAGCGATATTGGAAAGAATATAGTTTTTATGGACGATAACGCCACACCCCACCGCACAAAATGGGTTGCCTATTTGCTACAGTAGGGAATATTCAAAGAATCAATTGGACAGCAAATTCACCTGACATTAGTCCTTGTGAGAACGTGTGGGATATTCTAAAAGGGATAATTTTTAATAGAGATAACCCCCCCTTCACCTTTCAAGAGTTAATTGTTGCTGCTCAAGAAGAATGGAACAACATACCGCAGGAAGCCATTAATAAAATTTTTATTGGATTGTACAGACGTTTTGATCGAGAACAGAGGAGGACATACTGGTTATTGACATCTTCGTTTTTCACATTTTGCAAAGACTTCGATCTTTTCAAAAAAAAAGCCAAGAGTTTTGGCTATGTGTGTATTATCAAGGATAAAAGCGCGCGAACCCATGTCGCTACCTATCAACCTAACAGCGCGGCTAGCGCCCACAAATTATTTGTGTTTAACTCGCTGTAACTTTTTTCAGAAACAATATTAGTGTTTCGTTTCTTTACCAAAAATAATTTTGAACCTTTGTCCGTATTTGGTCTTGCAAATGTATATGTTAATTACGAAAAATAAGATTACTTACACGCTACATGAAAAATACATTACACAAATTTGTGATCTAGCAAGAAAACTTTGTAGCGTAAGTTTGAGCTTGGGTTGATCGTCAGTGAAACACGTGTGAAGTTCAATTACTGTGTCACTGTTTTAGGGTGTGATTTTTCGCCAAAGTTCCCCATCCAACCACTGTGAGTATTATTCTTCGAAGGATACGATAGCCAGCACGAAGAGATAATGGATCAGAACGAAGATTCGACTCTGGAACCGACAATTAACAAAAGTCAACAAAGAGTAAACAGAATAGGCAGGTTCGGTGATTTTCAAATTGATAGTTTGTTATACTGAAGGCAGTTATGTTGTTAATTTTTATTAAAAAAAATCCTTCGCATGTGAGGCCGTTGCAAAGTTTTCCGTCGGTGCGAGGCTAGAAATCGTACCTTGCAGCGAGATTGGGCCGCGTGACGTCGATGGTTAGTACGAGTTATAGCTTCAGCGCGCAGAGTCCCATATTATGCACGTATTGTTAAATATTATTAACTGCGTATAAGAAAAATGTCGGGTTTTAACTGGTGTTGTCTGTTTTGTACCCAGATGTACAATGTACTAGTACAGCACGCTAATAAAACTGAAAAAGTGGTTCGTTGCAGTCAGAAGGAAAATCGGCCTGCCAAATACTGAATCGCCGTAGCTTTCCCTCCCTGAACTAAAAAAGGAAATTTTATTAACTATCGAATTTTACATTAATTAAATAGTACGTCATCCATCATCATAAAGTTCCCAGTCCGAAGACTGATTGGACGCGTACCTCCATCCTTTCCTATCCTGAGATAGCGTACGCATTTCCCTAAAAGCAGAACATCCTACATCCCCAACTATTTGAGAACAGAAGTCTAACCTGCTCCCACCCCTACCTCTTTATTCCTATCTCTGACTCCAATATGTTGCGAACTATTCCTTCGTGTCTCAGAAGGTGTCCTACCATCCTAAAGGATATTTCTCTTATTCTTTGTTGTCTTCCATATCTTTCTCTTTTTCCCAACTCTTTCTAATTCCTCCCTATTGCTAACCTTATCTATCCACGGTATCTTCATCACCCGTCTGTAGCGCCACATTTCAAACGCTTCTACTCTTTTTCAATCCGCTTCTCCTGTTGTCCAAGTGTTGCTCCCGTATGATGCCGTCCTCCATACATGCGTCTTTAAGAGGCTCTTCCGAGTTTCTACATTAACCGTTCCCGAGTATAGCAGTTGTTTCTTTTTGTTAAACAAATAGTACGTAGTTTTTTGATTCACGTGAGTTGTATTTGCTTCCGTTTGAAAATTTGCAAGCCATTATTAAACTATTAACTTGATAACTTGTCATTTACTTAGGTATACGTATACCTACATAAATGAGTAGGTATAGGTATTAGGTATGTCGTATGTATTGTATTGTATTGTATTATAGAGAATATACGTATTTTACAAACCTGACCTGACCTGACCTGCTTATATTGAATTATAAAAGGCATGTACAGTTAATAAATTGTTCATTTTGTTTTACTTATGCCGGTCTGCCTTTACACCACTGTTTTGAGCTTTTGAGGTTGAATGAAATTGGTGTTAGATGCAAAAAATCACACACCATTTCCACATTTACCTACATGGCAAATTATGTGAATCGGACTTTTGATACCCTTCTTGCATCATTAATCAATTATATTGTCTTTGTTTTATGTTTTCTTGACACCTCACTTTAAAATTCACGCTGGAAATAGTCGCAATAAGTACCTATGTTATGGGATAGGTACCTACCGCTTCGCGGGCATTCAAAAAAGTGGGAGGAGCGCCATACGAAGCTCTGACGTCAAACCAACCACAAAGCGAACTAGCATGTGGGCGTGATAAGTTAATTTCTTCCGCTTATTATGCTGCAAACAAATTTTTTTTGAAGGAAAATTTCGCCGTAAATCAATTACAATAACAATTTTCTGTCATTTTCATGTCAAAAATATATGTATATCTTATTTTTCTCCGAACCTCCCTATTAATTAAAAATTGTAAGTCGGCTGGTACCGACAAGGCACGGAGAAATGATCAAATTTGATAGACACCTGTTGCACGAAAAACGGATATAAATTTCTAAATCTTTTAAATGTTTCTTGTTCTGGTGGTTGGAACATATGAACATATGAATTTCTATTGGCAATGATTCTAATAAGAAGTACTTCATAGAGGTGGTGCAGGAGGAATATAGGTCTGTAATTCCTTATAATACAGGGTGGTCCAGGTCTTAATACATTAATTTTGGGAGGTGATAGAGAATCAAAAATAAGAGGACTTTTCTTAATAAACATATAACCGGAAATGCATAATAACGGAGATATAACCCAAGTCATTAATCTTGATGCTGAACGCACAAATTGAAATTATCAAGTAGGCTTCAATAATTTTAGAAGTTATGACATTTTGTGCAGCATAGTCATTTCATTAGGTAATTTGATTTCCTACCTTCTAAATTTTAATTTGTGAGGCGAAATAATGCCAAATTTATTCAATAATGCTGATTGTGCAGACATACATATTTTATTTACGGATACTGCAACGGTATCGCTGCAGCAGCCGTTAGAGAATATCGAAGAAGATATCCAAATCGGAGGCAACCAAATGCCCGTGTTTTTGTGAATATCCATCGCCTTTTTCGGGAGTTTGGTTAGAAGCGGGCCGAAGAAAAGCCTAGGAGAGGAAATAATGTAGAAAATGCAATACTGAGAACATTCGACAACAATCCTCGGCTAAGTTCTCGAAGAGCGGCCCTACAATTCGGGAGATAAGTGGCGCGTCACAAACGTCAGATTTTCATTCCAAACAAAACAAAGCCACGTGCTTTCTGACGTTTTAACCTAACCTCTGAAATATAATTATAATTACATATAGTTGTTTTCAAGTTTTTACGCGTAAGCCCAACACACAAATTGAAAATAAACTGTTTTCACTGCAAAACGTCTATAATTATATTGCAAAAACTAGTTTAAGACGTTGTAAATAATATCGATAAACGTCAAATGGCACGTGCTTTTGTTTTGTTTGGAATGAAAATCTGACGTATGACGGAGGCACTTAGGTCCCGAATTATTAAGAACGTCAAAATCAACAGTATTGCGCACTCTTCATAGGGATCATCGGAACCCATATCATTTACAACCGGTGCAACATTTACTCCCCGGTGATGCACAAATGTCAAAACTTCTAAAATAATTGAAGCCTACTTGATAATTTCAATTTGTGCGCTCAGCATCAAGATGTCTTAGTATTAATGACTTGGACTATATCTCCGTTATTATGCATTTCCGGGTATATGTTTATTAAGAAAAATCCCTTTATTTTTTATTCTCTATCACCTCCCAAAATTAATGTATTAAGACCTGGACCACCCTGTATATTTTTTGTTGCCTTTCTAGAATATTACTATTACTTTGGGCTCCTTCCATTTTCACGAAATTCCTTCTGCGTCTAGGCACTGATTGACAAATTTTTAGAGACGCTGTAGCAGCTTTCTGCCTCCTTATTTAATGCACTTGTAATTCAGAGTAACTTTTCGAAGAGGTCTTTCTCTTGTTTGTGCAATTTAGGGAAAGTTGTTTTGGATGAATATAAATTTTGGTAAAAAGATATTCCTGCCTTGTATTTGTTTCACATTGTCATCTATTAAAGATGAGATGTTCGTCTTTCCCTCGGCTATTTTCTTTTAAATATTTTGGGGTTTTTGTAATCTCTTATAGTCTCTTCATCTGTCCTTACCATTCCCTGTATTTCTCTGTTCATATTTTTTAGTTTACCAGGCGTAAGGCATTAATTTAGTTCCGCTTAATCATATCTTTCATTGTTTCAGAAATTTGACTGCTAAACTTCCTCTTCGGTCTGGTGTCAGGCAACTCAAATAAGTAACAATTCATCCATCTCTGTCCATCCAAAATAAAATATTCTTCCGCGACCTATTGAATGTACGGTATTCGACTATGTAGATTTTTGGCCACCTAACATGGTACAAAAATGTCAACTCCTTTAATTTGCGTTGTGGAACTGTTAGACTACACCCCGTTCACCAAACGTCTAAAGCGGCAATGACCATTTGATAAAGTACCTACTTTAGATATTCTGTCCTACTAGTGACTCATCACCAGATGATACCATCTTACCATCACGCTAAGTAAAACAATTTATTTCATGCCTATATACTCCAAGCAGAGTACAGATAATAAAAGAATAGTTGAGTCTCTTCATGTACAAGTGCTGACTTTCTCTACTTTTTGCTGAGTAGATTTTGAGGACGTAGTTTATTCATTTATTGTACTTCGTTTTTCAATAATTGCTCTCTTATATTTTAATTTTACCTATATCTAATAAATAAATGATTGAAAATCTACCCAGAGTCATTTTTTACTCCATTAATGAAATAGAAACATTTTTGAAGTTTACGTGCACTTATCTCGTCTAAGTTTCACAATATTTTGTATTTTTGTTACTTGTGTAATTACCCATATCAAAATCGAACGTAATCTAAATTAAGTCATCCAGTCATTAAAACGGTAGTTTAATTCTGGCAACACTGTAAACGACAGCTTATCGACTAAGTTAAGCTTAAAAATAGTTGACCTCGACCATATCCACGCAGTATATGCGTTCTAGATATCTAAATTCAAAGTCGAGTTTTATTCAAACTTAAACCGCCACAGAGTACATTCGGTGGGCGCCGCAAACAATCTATTTTAACTCAAGAATAGTGTTTTAGTGTAATGGCCGGTAAATTCCACATTCGACATAAAAGTGACATTGAGAAGAGCAGAACTAGAGGAGCAAATTACTCACCAGAAGAAAAGGAATGCCTTCTTGCTTTAGTTGCGAAATACAAAGATATAGTAGACGATAAAAGAACAAATTCTGTGATTACTAAACAAAAACATGACACGTGGAAGATTATAACAAAACAGTTCAACCAAAATGTGATAAACATTCCTCGTTCAATGGATTCTTTAAAAAAGTTCCACAAGAACATCAAGTCCGAAAGGAAAAAAACGCAGGCAACAACAAAGGGCAATAAAAAATCAAGCAGGCAAGTGCAAGAAGAGAATAGACTAAGAATTAAAGAAGAACCGATTTATGAATTCCCAAAAGAACTTTTAGAAAATCACGTAGAGTTTTGTGTTGCCCAGGACCTTCCCGCTGGTAAGCATGTACAGTAGGGCAAGCATTATAACTAAAAGTTCCCTTCTCACATTTAGTTTATCTATTATTTTGAAAACTTCAATATTTTGGACAAATGTGACAAAATATTTAACAACTTATTATTTTTTCAGGAAGGGAATTGATTGATACCCCATGTAATATATTATCACCCGAAGACGATCTTGTTGAGACCCTTGTAAATGAAGATATAAATTCTCACCATACTGAAAAAGAACTCAGCGTTCAGCTTGCTCATAAACGCCTTGAAGTGCTGGAATTACAAAAGAGATTGCTAGAACAGGAACTAGAAATGAGAAAGAAATCTCTAAATTTAGAAATTCAGTTAAAGGAAGCCCAGCTGAATAGTTTTAGAGTTTAAGAGACCAGGACACTTGATGGAATATGTATTTTCTTTGAGAAATGTTTGCAAAGACGGTCTTTGATTATTTGTCACAAATTTTGTTACTTTTACGTTTATTATTATTGATTGTAAATATTGTGGTATTTGTAGAAGAATAAAAACACTGGAAAGAGTTACTTTTACTTTCAAATATGGAAAATGCACAGAATACCACGACTACCCAATTAGTAAACTTTCTTACTTCTTTTAGGACCTTCATTCCAACGCCTTCTTGTCTTTCTTATTTTTTGTATCCCCCAAATAGATAGAATCTTTCAGTACTCGCATAAGAAATTAAGATAATGCTTTATAAATAAATGAAATAGTAAATATGTTGTGTTCAAAATGATTACAGAAAACTGCAGACCACTGGTTTCGTCCTCGTGGGACTCGTCAGTGCAGTACTTTCTACATTCATTTTATAAACAACTAACTAAATTTTGACTTTTACCTACTAAAATAAATAGTATTGTATATCGTTAAATAACATGTCAAAATATCAATGCCAAATACATTACATAGTCACGAGTGAGAACGCTAAACACGTCTTAAGCGGGAGAGTCATGTGACTTATTTTCTACCAACAGATTATTTTTCTTTTACTGACTTTTTGCATCATAAGTAAGCCAAAATATCCCTTCCAACCCTATTAAATAGTTGCGAGTGAGTGCCAGACGACAGGGTTTATTGAATTTTTCCAAGTGGACATAATTGGACGATTTTGTCCAATTATGTCCGTCCGGACAAAATCAATAATGATGGACAAATTGGACAAAATTGAACGAAATCAATAAAATGCGGCAAAAATTAAAAAACCTTTATTTTTTAAACAGGGTGTCCCGGTGAAGGTGGGAAATCTCTCGAGTGCGTATAGATTACACGAAAATAACACCCCAAGTTCATATGAAGTATTCTCCTACGACCTTCCCCTGCCGAGATATTCTCCCTTAAATTGGAGACATAAAAATCATTTTTTAACATCCAATTTTTATTTTTAATTGTATTTCGATAATTTTCTTGGTGATAGTGCATTAGAGAAGCAAGGGGTGAACTACCCCTTACCTTCTTAACTTCATATTTTTTAAGGAGCTGGATATTTTTAAGTTTCAACCGCATTTTTTGTTTCCCCGGACATTTTGATAATAAAAAGTTACTCTTGTTAGGTTTCGATAAAATGAAGCGTTTTCGAGAAAATGAAACTCAACGAGCAGGAGGTACAATGTTTCTACGATTTTCGTGTTTATTTTTTCTGGCATTATTTTCAAATATATACAAAAATCGAAAGCGCTTTTAATCAATTATTTCTTAGGAATTTTTTAAATATGATTTAACCCTACATTAGCTATTTCTTTTGAAATTCATTAAACAATTTCCAGGTCCGTATTAAGAAAAAATAAAAATTGTCGATGTAGACAACAGACGAAACGTCGTACAAAAATAACCTTAACAGTTTGCGAAAGGTAGTGAAAATTTACATTAAAAAATTGCTTTCGGTTTTTCGAATGCCAGAAAAAATGAAAACGAAAATCGTAGAAACACGGTACCTCTTGCTTGTTGACTTTTATTTTCTCAAAAACGCTTCATTTTATCGAAACCTTACAAGAGTAACTTTTTATTAGCAAAATATCCGGGGAATCAAAAAATGCGGTTAAAAATTAAAAATATCCAGCCCCTTAAAAGATATGAAGTTAAGATGGTAAGGGGTAGTTCACCCCTTGCTCCCCTGATGCACTATCAAAAAACGGGTCGCATTATTTTATTGACATTCAATCACTAGGTACGTCACCAAGAAAATTATCGAAATAAAAATTTTATGTAAAAAAACTATTTTTATTTCTCCATTTTAAGGGAGAATATCTCGGCAGGGGAAGGTCGTAGGAGAAAACTTTATATGAACCTGGGGTGTTATTTTCGTGTAATCTATACGCATCTGAGAGATTTCCCACCTTCACCGGGACACCCTGTATATTATATTAAAAATAAAACAAATGGAAATGAAAACCCATTTTGGTGCTTGACTGGATAGGTTAGCAGACTAACTACTAACTTACAATATTTGATAAATAAAAATGAAACTTAATTTTGTCCAATATTGTGTGATTTTGTCCAATTTTGTCCAATAATGTGATTTTGTCCAATTTTGTCCAATAATGTCACGTCCTGGACGAAACCAAAAAAAGTGGACAAATGCACAACCCTGCCAGACGACCCCAAACTTGTCCAAAGAGAGCCATCTGTAGTGCGATTCAGATGCAACATTCTTATAACCATATCCTTGTTCCTCGTGTTTTATACATTAAGATTAATAACGTCTAGCATGGCAGAAAATATATAATTTACCATTGCGACTCCCTAACTATTAAGGGTGTATAGAGGGTCGTTTTTTGAGGAAAATCCTACAGTAACAGATCTCATCTGGTTCTATGAAGATGCCAATTTTCATTTTAACGACTGTGCCAATAAATAGTATACAAAGTGATTCATAACGGGTACGCCAAACTTCAGAATGTTATAGAGAAGCTGAAAGTAAGAAGAAAAGTCCTTATGAACATGTGTCCAAAAATTACAATTAGCAAAGATACAGGTCGATTGTCCTTTGTAGACCTCTATTGTTTAAAAAATAATGTTTTATTGCGGCAAATGGCATGACGAGTAGTTCTAGAACAATAGATTTTTGATGAGCTTTTTCACCAGAAATGCTGATTGTGGACGATTTTACGAAAAGCTGTTTCACTCAAAAACTAAGCAGCTCATCAAACAGTGAACCACTTTGTCGGTTTCACTGTTTGCCGGCAATCACTGTACCAGCTATAGGCATTACTGGAAATGACGAATTTCAGTGTTTTTTGTTCGATACCTGCTAATAAGTTAGTTGAATTATTGGCTCGAGTTTTTATAATTTCGTATCTATGATAGAGCAATGTAATTATTTTGAAGATTCCCATGTTTCATAATCTATTCATCTTAATGGTGTCCTGACTACAGTGCCTCATTCCATCACAATTTACAAATTTCGGTTGGAAATATTAATGATCAATTTTCAATTAAGAACATTAAGACAGCCAACGTGAAACTCACAATGTAACTGATAAAAGTTTCTTCTCTTGTAGGTAAGCAGCTACCTCCAAGAAATCATTTCGTAGGTTCTCCATACCAACCGCGTAATTTTAGCCTCATCATCAGAAGGTTCTCAGTTCGAAGACTGGTTGGACGCGTACCTCCATCCTTTCCTATCCTGAACTAACCTACGCATTTCCCTAAAAGTAGAGCATTCTGCATCCCTAGCTATTTGAGAGCAGTAGTCTAATCTAGGCCTACCGCTACCTCTTTTTGTTCCTATCTCTGGCTCTAGTATGTCGCGAACTATTCCTTCGTGCCTTAGAAGGTGCCCTATCATCCTATCTCTCCTATTCTTTATTGTCTTCCATACCTCTCGCTTTTCCCCAACTCTTTCTAATACCTTAATAATAATAACCTTATCTATCCACGATATTTTCATCATGCGTCTGTAGCACCACATTTCAAACGCTTCTACTCTTTTTCGATCCGCTTCTCCTATTGTCCATATTTCGCATCCGTATAAATGCCGTACTCCATACATACGTCTTTAACAGTCTCTTCCGAGTCTCTATATTAACCGTTCTCGAACATAACAGTTGTTTCTTTCTGTTAAACGCAACTCGGCCCTGCGCTATTCTTTGTTTTATATCTTTAGTGCTCCTACCATCTCGAGTTAGTTGACTTCCTAAATAGCAGAAATCCTCGACTTCCTCTATCTTCTCATTTCCTATTTGCATTTTAGTTTTAGTTCTAATTTCACGCCCTCTACATACCAAAATTTTGGTTTTCTTTTTGTTGATTTTCATGCCGTAACCCTTTGCTTCTATTTCATTCAAAGTCATTCTTACAGGGCACTAATATTTTAGTGGTCTAGCCACTTCAGCTAATTAAATATGAGAGTGCCGTTTGTATGGGAAAATCACGTCCCTTGAATTTTTCACCCAACCTTTTTAAAAAGTCCAAGCCAAACAAAGGGTGAATGGTGTTTTATTGGTGGCGTTTGTACATGCTCCGGCACGTGGCAAAATGTTTTTCCATTTTACAGTGTTTTAAAAATCATAATTCGTAACGCCGTTGATCCCAACACGTTCCTATTAGCATAAACATTTTATTTGCACTTTTAATAAAGTAAATACAGAGGGCATGCAGCAGAATGCTGGTTTTTAATGTAGTACAATAACACTCGCTGCAACCCTTTACCCATTGTGCACTGATTTCAGCGGTGATGAAATTGGTTCTTATACGTGTTCAAGAGTTGTAGTGTGAGTGTTGCAGTAAAGTAATCAAAACTTAAAAGCATATGCTTCTGAATACGCGTTATTCTAAAACAAACTTCGTTAAATTTCAAGCATCCCTTGTTTTAGTTTCAAACTATTCCATGTGAGTACCGTGTGCAAACAGAAACTCTACGACTGGCAGTATTGTAAATTTTGCAAGATTTGTTATACTCCGTACTACAGTTGAAGTGAAAAAATAATATAGGTAGGTAGGGAAATTCATTTTGCAGTTTCTTTCCAGTCAACTGATGGTGTTCTCCGTCTTTAATAAGTCGCGAACTAGGGAATCCCTCATGTTTTAAAATGTACTCCATGTTCCTGTCTCTCCAATTATTTATTGCTTCACATATGTCTCAATTTTTTTCTAATACCTCCTTATTGTTAACCTTGTCTATTCACTGCGTATCTGTCTTTAGCACAGTGGTTCTTAACGTTTTCGAAGTCACGGAAGGTTTTTAATTATAGAAAAGTTCTGCGCAACGCCAAAGTCAATAAGGTATTATACAGTAACGATCGTTACCTGGGACGCGGTAACAACCACGCCAATATGGGGTTGACACAAGGAAAGACGTCTAGTTTAGAGCTGTGGATGCAATGGGCGACCTAGACGGTTTTAATGATGAATAGACAAAGTGAGTAAATTTAATAAAGAACACAATTTATTTAAATCATATTGTAAGTAACAACAAATCAACGAAGATGTTTTTGAAATAATTGAAATGTGTATATTCGAAAAACCGATGAACTTCCTTCCTGTTCATTTGGTTAATTTAAACGCAATGAAAATTTTTTCCTTCGCTCACACAAATAAGTAGCAGCGGCGATGCGGTATTGCTTAATTATTAACAGATCAAACGAACTTACCTAAGTGAAGTTCGATCTTAATTATGGTATCATACACGAATACATCACTATAGATAATATGTAGTTTAGTCCCATTTCGTGCGTTCCCGTTTCGGGCGTCGATGAAATTTGTGCCGTTTCGTGCGTCGCCCCAAACCTCTACCTGGTTTGAGTGCCGTTTCGGGCGCTGACCTGCTGATAATTCGGTAAGACCCTAATTCCAGTTTATCTTTACAACACAACGCTGTTAATAACTAGACTTCAATGCGGAATTGTATGTTTATTTCGCTACTATTGTTTTAAAATAATGTTTTTGTTTTCGGGGGGGGGGGAGACTTAAACGCTCGGCTGAGCTTGCCCAGACCAGAAATAGTGGGTCGTGGAACCACTTTTTTGGCCGTATTCAGTGACGGACAACTATGAAATAAAGCAGTAGGTACGTTTTGTATGCCTTTATTGCAACAAGTACCTATAACGCACGAACTGGCACTATTTAATTACCCAGTAAATTCTCGACGCTCGAATCGGTACGAAAATAGGTAGTGGAAATGCCTTTTGTTTGATTTTTAATAAACTATACCTTGAAGTTCATTAGTTTATTGCCGGACAGAGCCAAAATGGAATTAGTACATTTATTTTTTTTATGTTATTATTTTATGTCAAATTAGTTGCTTAGGTAATTTTTAAACATCATGGATATAATGATACTAAAAAATAGAAGTGATTGATGCGCCTACTACCATAGCTACTACTATTATTTCAGATGCCTACTATTATAATATTAAAACCACATTATTTGATAAAAACAATAATTCTGTCCATACCGGCCGCCTTGAATGTTTCAATACAAAAGTAAAAAAAAAAAAAAAATACAACAATTAAATTGTTCAATAATTATCATTCACTGTTCAACAACAAACATAGTTTATTTACCGCCCGTTTCACTGAACCGGTGGATGTTTTGATTGTCACAACACGCACAACACCATCAAGTCCAGGATGCAGGTCCGTGATGTTTCCCATTTTCCATAACATTGGAGGTGTTGGTTCACGTAGAAGGACGACTGCTCCTACATTCCAGTGTGATTCGGTTGGATGTTTCCATTTGCTGCGCTGTTGCAACAAATTAAGATAATCGGAGGACCATTTCTTCCAAAATGACTGTTGCAATTGTTGAACAAGTTGGAACCTTGAGAGTCGATTGGCAGGAATATCCGTGAAGCATGGTTCCGGAATAGTGTATAATGAGTCACCAATTAGGAAATGGGATGGGGTCAAGGAAATTGGGTTGTCTGGATCAGTGGATAATGGTATGAGCGGACGAGAATTAAGTATTGATTCGATTTGCGTAAATAAAGTGTGCAATTCCTCGTACGTTAATATAGTATTTCCTATTATCTTGTGCAGATGTTTCTTAGCTGATTTAATTGAGCTTTCCCAGATACCCCCGAAATGCGGTGACCTAGCTGGAATGAATTTCCAGTTTATCGATTGGCTGGACAGGAAATTCGAAATGTTTTTATTATTTTCATCGGTGGAATACAAAGTAAACCATTCTGATAGAAGCTTGTTAGCTCCAACCAGATTAGTGCCATTATCTGAATAAATCGTATGGCATAAACCTCTTCGAGCTATAAAACGCTTTAAGCAGGCGATGAATGCTTCACAGTACTGAGATCGCTGACAATTTCTAAATGTACAGCCTTTGTGCTGAAACATATAAAAATACAAAGATATGCCTTGTAAGTTTTTTGTCCTCTGCCCTTGCCTTGGCGAACTATAAAAGGGCCTGCGAAATCAGTGCCACATGTTAAAAAAGGGCGTGATGGAGTTACCCTTGATTTAGGCAAATCTCCCATTATGGGGTTTATTATATGACTGTGTTTATACGTCTGCATATGGTGCAATCTCTGATTATTTTTTTAACTGACGAAAGACCTGAAATTGGCCAATAATTTTGTCTAATGGCATTTAAAACTACTTGAGCACCAGCATGCAAATACTGAATATGAATGTGTCGAATTATCAAAGTGACTAGATTATGATTCTTTGGCAAAATCAAAGGAAATTTATGATTGTATGGCAAATTTGAATGTTTCAATCGACCACCAACTCTAAGTAAATTGGATTTATCGAGGAATGGGTTCAGTGACAATAGTGTGCTTTTACATGGTAGCTGTTGGTTATTTTTGAGATTACTGATTTCCTGTGAAAAAACTGACAATTGAACAGCTTGTATTAGAAATAACATGGATTCGTCAAGTTCATTAACTGTTATTGAACCCGATATGCGAGTTTCAGGAGAAACTCTACAATTGGAAACGAATCTGAGAACAAATGCAAGAATTCGTTTTAGTCTGCTTAAATGTGAATATTTGTTTATTAATTGTGAAATGAATTCTATATTTAAACTTGAAACTAATGATATTTGATGATTTGATTTTAATTCTGGCAAATCCGCTGCAAATTGTGTTAAATTCGAAATTGGCCAGTAAGAAAAATCTTGTGATAACCATTGGGGACCGTGCCACCAGAGGTTTGATTTTGCTAATATTTTTGGTGAGACTCCTCGCGAAATAATATCCGCTGGATTGTCATATGTGCGAATGTGTCTCCATTGATGGATCTCAGTGGATGACATTATTTCTGTTACTCGATTAGCAACAAATGTTTTTAGTTGATTGGGAGATTTTGCTAACCAAGCTAGGACTATTGTTGAATCAGTCCAGTAGACAAACTCATTGATTGTTATGTCAAGTTGTAAAATTAACTGTTTCACTAAAGTAGCAGACAACAGAGCTGCACATAACTCTAGTCTAGGCAGTGTTATTGTGTGAATTGGTGCAACTTTACTCTTAGCACACAATAAATTAACAAAATGATCGCCATTGGCATTGGTTGACCTGAGATAAATACAACAACCATAACTTGTCTCACTTGCATCTGCAAACGCATGTAACTGAATATAAACTGATTGATCACATAAAACGTACCTGGGAATAGAAATATGTGTAAGATATTCGAAACTTAATTTGAAATTGGACCATATTGTGAAAAGTTCTTGTGGGATTGATTCATCCCAGTGTATGTTCAGTTGCCATAACCTTTGTAATATGATTTTAGCTGTTATTGTGATAGGCCCAATTAAACCAAGAGGATCAAAAATCTTGCTGATTGTAGAGAGAATTACCCTTTTTGTAACCTTGGCTGTAGTTGATTCAAATTGAATGGGAAATTGGAAATGATCTAATTCGGAGTTCCAACTCAACCCTAAAGTTTTTGTGGTTTTTAGTTCGTCATTGAACTGCATTGTAGTTGCTATATCAGGAATACCCCCTAAAAGTCTATAATCGTTTGATACCCATTTTCTTAGAGAGAATCCTGCAGAAATAAATAATTTATTTAATTGGTTAATGATGAGTGCTGCTTGATCAAATGTATCCACGCTCGCTATTAGATCGTCTACATAAAAACAATTTTTTATTATCTTGCTAGTGTCGGGATACATAGCTTGATTATCTAATGCGATTTGCGTAAGACATCTTGTTGCTAAGAAAGATGCGCATGAAGTACCGTATGTGACAGTGTTTAACTGATAGCATTGAATTGGATCGCTGCGATGTTTGCGCCATAAGATATTTTGATAAATTCTATCATCTGGATGAATTAGCACCTGACGGTACATCTTTTCACAATCACTGGTGAAAGCAAATTTATGTAAGCGAAATCTGATAAGAATTGTTATTAAATCTGGTTGAATTGTTGGGCCAATTAATAATGCTTCGTTTAAACAGATATTTGATGATGTTTTGCATGAACCATCAAAGACAACACGAATTTTGGTTGTACTACTCTCAGCCTTGAAAACTGCATGATGTGGGAAAAAATAGGCCCTGAATTTTTCCTTCTCAGTATACTGAACAGGTGACATGTGGCCTAGCTGTTCATATTCTGACAAGAAAATTGTATACTGTTCCTTTAATGTTATATTACGTTCAAGACGATTTTCAAGCAGAAATAATCTTTTTGCTGCTGTATTGTATGATTCTCCTAACTCACTTATGTTGTTTTTAAATGGTAATCGAACTATGAATCTGCCATCTTTGTTTCGAGAAGTGGTTTGAACGAACAATGATTCGCATGGATTACTTGGGTTTAAATTTGCGTTACTTATGTTGATTTCTTCTAGTTTCCAAAATTTAGAAAGCTGATCGTTTACTGATAAACATGAAATTTTACGCTGATGAACATGAATCCTTTGTTGACTGAATTGCCCTGCTATGACCCAACCAAAATGAGTTTTTTGTGCTATGGGATAGTGTTTGCCTAATGAAATTTGACCTACACATAGTACCTTGAAAAATACTTCAGCTCCCAACAAAATGTCTATATTGTTGGAATGATTAAAATTTGGATCTGCTAACTGCAAGTCAGGTGGTAACTTAAAGTTATCAATTCGAAATGATTGTTGAGGCAATTGCTGAGTAATTGATGGAAGGACTAAACAAGAAATGTTACAACTAAATGCATTTATTAATGACGACAATTTTATTTGAGCTTCTCTATTTACCGCTGATGTTATGCTATTTATTCCAGAAATGGGAAAATTGACCTTAAGTGTTTTAACACCCAAAATTCGAAGAAAACCTTCTGTGATAAAATTGATTTGCGAAGCTGAATCTAGTAGTATACGACACTGAATCTTGTTTCCATGTATGTCATGAGCATAAGCTAATGCTGTTGGCAGTAAGACATTTGTGATTTGTTTGTTGGAACAATTAAGACCTACTGGAAATATTTGATTATTATTTGATGAATTTGTTGATTCTTGAGGAAGATTATTGCTTGTTGTTTTACTCAAGTGTAAAAGAGTGTTGTGAGACTGGTTACATATTTTACATTTATATGTTGATTTACAGTCCCTTGTGGTATGGTTTGATCTGAAACAATTCTTACAAAGTCTTTCTTTGGTGACCTCATTAATGCGGTCTGGTATTGATAATTTTAGGAAATCTTGGCACATAAATAAAGGATGATTTTGTTTGCAATAAAAGCATGTTGGTTTTTTAATTGTAATGTGAGTGCTACGATGTGACCTTTCAGGAACTGATTGTTTTTTAGGTACTTGGAGCGACTGTAAAAATTGACAGCGTTTCATCAAAAAATTTGCAAGTTCCTTAAAGGTGGGTGTATCTGTTAAGTTGGATTTTATTTTCTCCCATTCTCTTTTTGAAGAGACGTCTAATTTGGAAGCTACGAGATGCACTATTATAAGGTCCCAATGCTCTGTGGGAACTTGAAGCTTTTTTAATGCTCTCAAATGTTTTAATGTATTGGTTAATAATTGCTGGAGGGAAATATGAGATTCTTTCAAAACTGGTTCTAAATCGAACAAAGCCTTGACATGATTGTTGATTATTAATGGTTTGTTTTCAAACCTATCCTTCAACAAACCCCAAGCTATGGGATATGTTTCTGCTGATACCTCCAAAGATTGTATTACCAAGGCTGCATCGCCTTTTAAGGAAGACTGCAAATAGTGATATTTTTGAATATCAGATAAATCTGAATTTTTATCGATAAGTGAATTAAAAGTGTCATGGAAATTAAGCCATTGGTCGTAATCTCCCGAAAATGTGGGAATTGATAAAATAGGTAAATTGACACTGGAACTGCCTGCTCGAGGAGTATATGAATTGCTATTAGAGTTATCAGTTCTAGAATTTATTGTAATGGAATGTTTTAAATTTTGAATAATTTTGATTGCTTTCGATCTTAAAGAATAGAACAGATTTTCAACATATTCTCTTTCATTTTCATGATGAGCTGTTAGATCGGATGGATCATAAGATTCAATATCACACTGAATTATATTAAAATCATTTAATAAATTTTCAATACCTGACAAACGAATTTCCAATTCAGTAATCGTTTCTGGATCTTCCATATTTACTTTTTCTACATAGGTTTTAAATCGAGTGAGAGAACACTTAATGACCCCACGTTTTCTAACAAGTGCCTTTAACTCATCATCGGCCATGATATTCTTTTGTGATATGTTTATTATGATGCGAAACTATTTTGTACTAACACTGTGAAGACAACAGGAAATACACTAATATTTTTAAGCAGCAATGCAATTGTTTACATTTACGCACATGAATATGATAGATATGTTTGGTATGTTTGATTGATATGCTTGATCTGTATGTTTTATATGTTTGGATAAAGGAGGGTAAGCTTTTTATTGATGACTCACGTGGCTGACCAACGCAGTGTGTATGATAGACTCTTCCGACTGTCTTGATATTTCGGCTTCTGTATTTGCTGGATGTAACATCCGGCTCGAAGGACCAAATTTGGAAATGCCTTTTGTTTGATTTTTAATAAACTATACCTTGAAGTTCATTAGTTTATTGCCGGACAGAGCCAAAATGGAATTAGTACATTTATTTTTTTTATGTTATTATTTTATGTCAAATTAGTTGCTTAGGTAATTTTTAAACATCATGGATATAATGATACTAAAAAATAGAAGTGATTGATGCGCCTACTACCATAGCTACTACTATTATTTCAGATGCCTACTATTATAATATTAAAACCACATTATTTGATAAAAACAATAATTCTGTCCAGGTAGAAACCCAAAAACGCCCGAAACGGGAACTCACGAAATGGGCAGATACCTTCTTATTCTACCAGGTGACGCTCAGTAGAAAACTTTTTGATCTACTTTACCACCCGGTCTGTGCCGGTTCATCATTTCCTTAAAGTAGTCGCAAACTTAACGGGGAAGAATGGAGAGCGAAAAAGATTCATATAAGATGATAACATAATTAAGATCGAACTTCACTTAGGTAAGTTCGTCTGATCTTTTAATTATGCAACCCATCTTACACGTTTACATCACTATAGAATAGATTTTTAAATAAATTTAAATATAAATACATAAATAAATTGCAACAGAAGTCACATATTTATTGTAAAACAATTAATATTATGTGTAATATAAACTGCACAAAGTGGCAGATCTATGAAGATAAATATTTTGGTTTGTATTTCTAAAATAAGTGGCAACTTAAAACAAGGATATAGAATACATACCAGTATCCAGTACTTATAGCTCTAGCGTGTAAGTTCTTTTTTGATGCTATGCTGCTCATGTATTGTTCTTAAATATACATTACATCTTACCAAATTTTCAATTCATACACAGCTTTTTCTTGATCTGTGGAAAATTGCTCATAAAAGAGGTCTCCAAAAAGTAATAAACCCAAATAAGTTTGAGGATCTGCGACCTGCCAGCGTGATCAACTTTATCTAAGGTGTTGGAAAAAATATATATGCGACCTAGTACTTGGTAGTCCACGAATATTAGAATTATTAAATTTTTTATTAGTAACTCAAACTCTTCCGCCATTAAACAATAGCCTATAGGTCGTCAACACTTCTTGTTTCCTTTTCTAATTCTATCTTTTGCTGCAAAAGATTCCACGAATAATATCCTAGCCTCTTTTTCATTTTTGCATTTCCTCTGTTACTCACAATATCCTTTGCTATCCAGGGGTTTCTGTTTTTATTTCTTTATTAGGTAAGTACCTAAAATATCTCTAACTGCGGAATCTCAACTATTTTTAATGTAATTCCATTCTGCCTCTACCATCAATTTTTATATAAGAAGATATTAGTAGTAGATGATATAAAATAATCTAAATGATTCAAAAATTCAACCTTTTATTGAAAATAAAAAAGTCAGTGTTAAGGTTATTATTACATACTTTCGAAATCCTAATTCCCAAACTTTTACTGTAGTTTTGGCAGCTCATCATAACTGTCTAATATCTATAATAGCCTGCCACAGCTTGAAAACATCAAATTCTGAATTTCCTTATTTTTATTAACTTCATTTTATTAATAATTGAATTGTTGTAAACGACAAGTTAGCCCTTTCGATATCAACAACTTGAAAGATAATAAGCTATTTATAAACAGTTTTCTTAGAATGTAAGCTGCTGCATAATGATGCACCTTTAAAAATAAACAAATGACTTAAAACAGTCTACATATTATTCAAAATTTTTGGTACTAGTTAACCCTTTGTGGACCATTAGGTACGCAAAGTAATTACGACTATCGACCTTAACGATCGATGTCCGTGTCGAACGACGAATTTTGACGTTTCGACAACTGAAATTTGGAAAGAATATTTTTTGCTGCGTTTTTATCCCGATGCGTTCCTCTACGACACATTGGACAATGTACGTAGCGGTGACCGCACTTTCGAATAGTGGAAAATGTAGAAAATTCTTCGCAAAATGAGCAAATACGCTGTTTTTCTTCGTCCAGAGAAGATTTACGTGCGGTTACTATTTTTCCTCTGTTGCACCCGTTGCACTTGATAAAATAATTTGATTGTTTCACAGGTGACATGTTAACCCCCACGTGACCGCAATTACTGCAAGTACTGCAAGTACGTTCTGTGGCTCGATTGAAAAGTTTATTTTTTTTGCGTTATTCTTTTCCAACTTTTTATTTCTATCCACAACTCGATTCATCGACAACGAAACGGCAACGCCGTCTGTTTGGATGGAATATCCGAACTTCGACTTGTGAACATCGAACCAACTATTCCAATACGATGGCATGTGTTCTGAAATGTTTTTCCACTCTGAAGGCGTGTTTTTTGGATCTATTCGTCTCAGTAATTCGTGAAAACCTCTGCTATCGTAGTGAACGTGATGTAAACCGTGATTATATTGAGGGAATAACCTGAAAGATTTTCTCATTTCTCTTTGCATTCGCATCAGTAAAGGAATAAATTTCCAGTAATTTTGTTTCACTTTTTTCGATGTGATTCCTTCGCCGAAAAACCAATTCGAAATGGCGTGGCTTCGGTCAAATTTTTCATCATAGTACGCGGCGAATGCCTTTTCGTGAATTTCGCTTTTTGAATAATTGAATTTTTCTTGTAAAAACCTTTTCAGTCTCGAAAACATGTGTGTCGATACGTTCGTTTCCGTTATGGTTTCGTATTGTTTAGCCACTGCTTGTAAGATGAAAGTACGTAATTTGCCATCATAACATCTTCGCGTTTGCCGGAAACTGCAAAATTTAGCGAAAACTCCATCTTCGTCGGATAATTTCTTATAAGAAACACCTTTCAATAAATAGATGAAAGATAAAGCGTTTAATTTCGGATACAATCGCAGAAATTCATCCTCCGTCAACTTCGCTTGGTAGTATTTGTAGAAATAATTCACTAAGTAGGACAACTAGACAGATAATGAAGAAATTTCTCGGACGTCAGACTGTATTGCTGCTAACAAACGATCCCGTTCATCTTTCATTAGCAACGGACACAAACAGGAAGATAAACCTCGTTTAATGGTATAAATTTCGTTCACTTCTTCCGCTCCCAATCCCGTTTCCCGAATTTTTCGTTTTCTGTTTAGGCATTTTGAACTCGACGATCTAGCGTGATCGTCCTTTCCGCAAGCCTGACACGGCGTGATCTACAATCAAAATCATGTTAATTATAAATATTTGGTTCTGTTAATAACACTCACTGTTCCTTTAGGTTTTTAAAAATTACAATCCACACCTTCAATGCCTTGCTTCAAAGTTGCAAACACAATTATTTACTTTCGTTGCTATGACAAAATTTATGAAAAGTATCTAGATTAAATATTACTTAAATAGATGAGTAAACAAAATTGGCAGTAGCCATCTCCTTGTAACACTACACAATTGGGTACTTGCATGAATTTGGGATTTTGCGAAATTATAACGTATGAAGGTGGTATTTACTGTGATATTAAAAGAAAAAATCCCACAAATATAATTAGAGTCCAGTTGCCCATTCCATAAGGTTAAATTTTGTTTCTCATTCGGTGTTACATTATGCGACCACTGGGCATCAGAGGGTTAAGTAAAGCATTCAGCTTTGCATGAAGCCCACCCTATAAATCAAGCCATAGGCCATTTGTCACATTTCACGTAACATTGATTGAATTATGGTCCTGTTTCCCAAAAGATAATCGATATATCATTTTAATTTATAGATTATCCACGTTCTTTTTTATTCCGCATAAAATCGGGTGCCCGAAAGAACTTTTAAAATGAAATGGAAACATGCACAAATAATAACTGTAATGTGTATTTTAGTTTGACAGTTTTATGATCAATTTTTCACTGATAAAGGAATTCACTTTTTTGATATGAGCTGCTTGATGTTTCATTTTAAGTAGATAGGTACTGCTCAGATAAGGTGGTTAAAAGCGACCGTTTGATGAAATATGATAAATGTACCATAAAGATTTCAGGCCGCAATGTTCAAAACAATGCATCAAACTCGACAATATTCCCCGCTAATTAAGCAGTAATCAGTACGCATTAATCCTTATGATGCTACTAAAATACGACTCATCTCGTGACCTGCATTTAAATCTTTTGCACCATGCATTAGGAATAAGGTGTTTGTAGACTCTTCACTTGAGTACGTATCCACAGGAGAGTCAAAATTCACTCCCCGCCTCTTGAATATGTATTCTGCGAGAGAAAATAAATAATACAGAAATCTCAAGAAAGTGTTACAGATAAACTGAAAATAAAATCAAACTAGCATTCCAAAGAAATGTTAAAATAACAGTTGTGCAGCCTAAAAATGTGGCAGTTGTTGACGTTATTGGTTATGAGCATTGCTTATTTGAACATTATTATTCGTGTGTTGAAAGTGGCTCAATCCTCGATTCAAGCATGTCCTCGAAAATGTGACTTACATCCATGCCCAATTGCAGCCTGTTCAAACTTTACACTCTGGAGATCCATCAATTAAGAAGCAACTTTTGCAGATGGGCTTTACACTAAATTCAGCTTAACCCCGATCATTCACATGGTGTCTTATTTACTGACGAGCCTCACTTTAACCAACAAAGATTTTTTAGCCAACACAACCTTCATCGCTAGAATTATGAGAATCCTCTAGCAGTGGATCAAAGAAATAAGCAAATACGTTGGTCCGTAATGTTTGGATAAGTTTATTATTACATTATTGGTATCACGGTTTCGTCCTTGTGGGGCCTCCTCACACACTTACTATGTAATACTGATTATACGCCCGAATCAAGTAAATTCTGATTTTTGTATTAAGAGACGTCGCAGAATGTTACCTTAGGTAATCTGATATTAGAACATTCATGTTGTGTCTACGTGTTTAGGTACTCAGTACTTGTAGAATTTTAATTTTGCATTTGTTAAGTGTTTGCGGGAGACAGTAGACCACTGATTCTAAACTGAGTTCCTGGAATGATATTATGAAATTTACCTCACCACATGTCCAACATCTAAGCCCTCCCCTTAGCTCTGATCTACGCTGGTCGTCGTCATCCTCTTCACTCTTAAACAGTGCTTCTATCTTCTTAAACAGCAGCTCCATCTTCTCATCGGTGTTTTCCACTACTTCTTCCTAGCTTGCATCGCAGCTTCAAACTCTAAAGCATAGGCCAGGGCATCTTTAAGACTGCTGTGTTTAGCTAGCCGGAGGGCTTGTTGGATCTCAGTATCTCTTACCCCTTTTATGAAAGTTTGGATGGAAATATGATCTAGAAATTCCAATGATGCAGAGGAATAAACGGCCCGTACCAATCTTGCGACAGCCGCCTCAAATTCCTGCAAACTCTCAGATGGTTGTTGATGTGTCCATCGATTTGGGCTTGGTACACTTGTTGAAGATGTTTATCAGCAAACCTCATCTCCAATTGTGCTACGATCGTTGGATAATCTTCATAACGATCATTGGGTAGTGTCTGCAGAACTTCAATGGCACCATCCTTTAATCC
This sequence comes from Xestobium rufovillosum, assembly GCA_963966045.1. NCBI lineage: Eukaryota > Metazoa > Arthropoda > Insecta > Coleoptera > Ptinidae > Xestobium > Xestobium rufovillosum. Next base: position 21,315,490 of record OZ014496.1, read on the forward strand.
TACAATTCCAATTATATGCAGAAACTGCTGCTTCTAACTACTTAAGATGCACACTCCATGGTGTTGTCTTATTGTCAATGCAAGGCGGTTTAATTTTTAAAGCACCTACAGAGCTACTCTCTACTTTCACTACATCACCTCTAGAGATCTGGTTGTACTTGTCATTTATTAATTCAGTTCAATTTTCTTATTCTGTTCATCCATCTGTTCGATCACCTTCTGTTCAATTATTTTACTTTGCTCGTTTAATTTTTCGTCCATCTTCTTGCTTTGTTCCTCCAATTTACTTTCTAGTCCTTCAGTTTTATTTTCCATATTTACACTCTGCTCTTCTATTTTACTCTGCAAATTCACACTCTGTTCGTCAATTTTACTCTGAATATTCCTAGTTTGTTGATCCATGTTCTTCATAAATTCCACCATCATATTTATTTTTTTCTGCTTACTCCTTGTTTCTACAGGCATTAACTTTAAAAACTCTTAATAGCTTACAATTTTCTGTAGCTAACCACACTCCTTATTTCTTTTTTTTCTCTCGTCCGACTTCTGACACCAAATTGTCACGGACTTTGCCGAAATAACACGCACAGCTTTTCTGATCTTTCGCTTTAATTCACCAAAGTCACCTTTACAACTCAACAGCGTTAACTAAAAGTGAGGCGTTACGTTCCTCTGCGCAACGCACCTTTCACATTGAAATTATGTGTGTACATATCTATGGATACGTATATTTCTGTACAATAAACAAAATTATCAAAGTGATTGAAGTTAAAAAAATACTGACCGATATGGAAAAAATCTATTCCAGTGATAATGAAGAAGAATCCGAAAAACACATGGATGCGGTTAGGTAATTGGTAAGCGTATAATTCATGTTAACGAATTATATAAATTTAACATACGAACAGCTATGTGTGTATGTTTGATTAATTGTTTGCCGTGTGTCCCGGGAATCCTGAAGCATCCTGTTTAACATGGGAAATTTCAAAATTGCGATTTCTATGTCCCCAAAGTGTTTCAAGGATATTCCGAGTATCAGGACACATACAATGTGCACCAGAGAACGTTTTTGTGCAATGTTTTTCAAAGTTTAACAAAATATTTCCAAAAATATAACGCGTGGGAATCAACTTCGTTTAAACACAAGTGTAAAGAAAGGGAACGGCCATGTCGCAATGGATTAGTGAGTTCAATCGCACGCCGCCAATATTGAATTCGGAGCATAAGGAGGTTCAAATCCAATAGCGGTTGGTTTTCTTTTTTTACTTTTATTGTTATTTTGAATAAACGGCGATTGATTTCTATCAGTAAAGATGCATAATTAAACGTTTTATAATTTTTAATTAAACTGGAAATGGACTTACTAGAAAATTATTTACCAAGTGATTGAAGTTAAAATAATCGTTCGTAAGGAGTAAACTCCAGTCGTGCGTCGGAGCTGACACACACAATTTTTTTTTTGCATTTTTTAACTTTTACACGTTTCCCTAGACTTACCGCGGCCGTCCATTTTCCTCTCGCTTCAGTGTCGGATGGTCGAATAGCATAGACACTAAGTCGACAAATCGCTGGTAGTAAATAACACATTCGCTGATCGCTGCTTACCTATCTACAAGAATATCAAATTTCTTTGATGAAAGGTTATCAGAAGAAATTTCATGGGTTCGGTAAGTAACCCTTTGAATGTAGTAGGAGGGAAATATTAATTTTAGTTTTAGGTAACGAGTTCCAGTACTCACAGCAGTATTCGTAATTCAAAACGAATTTTTCAATAAACGACCTAAAAAGACAACTTATTTTATTGTAAATACCATTTTAATACGTTTGTACAATTCCTAAATTAATTATTAGCCTAAACAAAAATCGACTCATTTTTGAATTATTTCGATTTAAATTTGAAACATGGTAACTTGCAGCCTCGGATTAACTAAATGCGATCAGATTAAAAAGTTACCGACACTAAAGCTCAGAATTCGAATCCCATTAGCGGCAATAATCCAATTATTTAAATCAATTTCCCAATTACTTTGAGCACATGAAAATTCTATCACGTACAAATCGAACTGTTTTTACTGCAGCTGTTGCGTTTTAAAAAAATTTTGTTATGCTGAACAACAATTATGGACTGTCATCAGCTGAGCCCCCTCACGAAGAAACTGATTGCTATTAGGAGTCTATCAAGATTTTTACTCCTTTTTCAAATGCAGACCTTCAAAATTAATGTCACGCCATGCGGAATCCCTTATTTTCCTTTACTTTCGTGTTTCATCTTATATAAAGATTGTCTAAGTTTTTCATTCATAAATAACTTTAATATCGTTGCAATTTTTTGTGTGAGGGGTAGTGGAAAATTCAGGGGGGTTAGATTCGAAACATCAGCGCTTGCACACGCTTCATGTTTATTTACAGGACTATTTTATCCTAAAATTATTCCATTCGAAATGAACTATAGATATAAGAGCAAATACAATATATCAAGGGATGCGAATTGTATGAGGCAAATATGGTGGCAGTGCCATCGCACAAAGGACTACCAGAGCTGGCGTTTCATTGTAATGGAAATATGGTCTTGGCCAAGGATCTTCGTATTGTCCGCCGGTAACGCCCTAGATTATATCGGTTATAACTTCTTCGCACTATTGTTCCTCTAGCCCATTATGTCTCTGTATTGTGTTATAATAAACTATACCGTGTTATACATTGTTTCCTTCCATTATTCACGCAAATGCGCCCTTTATATTGATATGGGAAATTCGTTAGAGCCAAGTCGGTGCTTAAACGTTAAAACGAAGGATTCTTAATAGTATGATCAAATATGAGAAAATACTGAAGTACATATTTGGATAAATAAGAATTAGCTCAATAATAAATAGATCAAAACATGATTCAATAATTACATTTTCGTAAATCCAATCCACTGAACAAGATTTGTTGTATAGTGTGTCCACTATACAACATTTCTGCATACTGTTTGCAAGTGCTTCAAGTCAGAGTTCATATACAAGTGTCTCGAAAGTAAACGCCATAGGCCAACCGCAGATAGAAATTCAATGCTGAGTAAAAAATGTTCGATGTGTCTATCGTTTAAAAGATATACATCAGTGAAGAATGCCAAGAAACTTGAATAAAACAGTTGGTAGTAATCAGACAATTTTTTTATTTCTGGAGCATATAGTCTGGGTCAAAATAACACTTAAAGTAAATATAATTTTTTTTCTAGGGCGCCTCCCTTCGAAGCTATTCGCCCTTAAAGGTCAAGTCCTGAAGAAGATTTTTTGCTGGTAACTTTCAAACTACTGTATCGAATGTTACAAAATTTGGACTGTAGACATAGTAAGCAAGTATCTATGATCGAGTGACATGACATCTTCCGTATCTTGTGTAGGAAGCAGGGGGTGGAACACCCCTAATGCTTTTCACCCCTTAACTTTCACGTTGCTGCTTTTAACGAATTTGCAACATTTTTAAATTTCCTCAAAAAAGGCACTGTTTTTGAAACCGTTTAAACGGCCCGTTTCCGAGAAAAAAAATGTATACAGAATTTATTAATCATTTTTACTATACAAGCAGGTTATGAAATAAGAAATGCTTCATGAAACATGTGTGAAAATGAAAATGAAATGAAAATGTATGAACAATCGGTTATGAAAACATAATAGAGGCTAAAATAAATTCTCGATGTGAGCACCTTGTAGACGAATAAATTTTTTGTGTAGTAAAAATGATAAATTATTCATGTCTTTTTATAAATTTTTTTCTCGGAAACGGGCCGTTTCAACGGTTTCAAAAAAGAATACCTTTTTTGAGAAAATTGTTTAAGGAATTTAAAAATTTCATTGTAAATTGGTTAAAAGCATTAACGCAAAAGTTAAGGGATGAAAAGTATTAAGGGTGTCCCACCCCCAGCTTCCTACACAAGATACGGAAGATGTCATGTCACTCGATCATAGATACTTGCTTACTATGTCTACAGTCCAAATTTGATAACATTCGATACTGTAGTTTGAAAGTTACCAGCAAAAAACCTTCTTCGGGACTTGACCTTTAAGGGCAAATAGCTTCGAAGGGAGGCGTCCAAGAAAAAAATTTATAGATACTTTAAGTGTTATTTTGACCCAAACTATATGCTCCAGTAATATTGCCCCGTTGTTCTGAGACACTCTGCATGATCGTAAGGTCTTGCCGACTCAATAATATTTTTCATCTTTCACTTGCGCGTTCTAGGTTCCAGCTTTGTCCATTGTTTCTTATTCTTTGTTTGGCTTTTGGCATCTCCCCAATTTAACACTCTCTTCTTCATCATTCTGTCTTCTTGAGTCTTCCATTTCTCCTCCTTTTTGCACTTTGGTTTTCCATACACATTTCACAGGTCTGCCGTTCTTCATCCTTCATAGATCTTCATATCATTTCAGCTGTTCATCTGTTATTCGTTCAGTCAGATTTCTCCAACCACCTCATTTCTAATTCTGCCTTTGCGAGTGATTCCTGTAACACTTCTTAGGTACTTCATCTCTCTGGATTGTAGTTTACTTGTTATATTATTTCTCTTTTTATAACTATATTGGTTATATTTTTTATTTTCCTGTAAACATCACGTTTGTTTTTTGCATCTATTTTCAATTTTCTCTTCTCTAATAGTTGCTACCATATTTTCAAATTCTCTTTTCTACTCCCCATGCGCAAATCATCAGACCATCTGCAAAACCACAGTTCGGTTGGTTTTAGTTTATAATATTCTATATGCACTCTCTTCATTCTGTCCTCCTTGTAGCAAACCGTCCTTAATGATGAATTCTTCTGATTGCTCATTTTAATTTATTACTTGTATAGTTCTGTTATTTCGAAATAAACTCTTTATTGCTCCTCTCAATTTTTATATCTATACCCCTATTTTCCCAGATCTCCCGTGCTGATTTTAGAAGATTATCCAATGCCTTCTCTCGGTCTAAGAACCCCGAATTAGTGCACTCCATCTGCTCCTCTATTCTTGTAGTCCGGTTCAATTATTCATATTATCGTCCAACTATCTGGTACTTCTTCATCTGCTCCTGCTTTGTTATTTTCCCTTTTGACTTGTCTTAACTTATACAGTTTTTTGAGTCTCAGATTTTTCAATACTTTTTAGAACAATCTCTAGGGTTCTTTCTGTCCTCTTCCATTCTTAGATCTAACTCTTCCCATAATACTCGCTTATAACACCATATCTTTTAATTTCTTTCTTTGTTGTTTATATTCCGCGTAACATCTGGTACTGCATCCACTTCCTTTTTTGTTTATACATCTTCTCTTGTTTCTCGATTCCAACACTTTGTTTGTTACCTATTCCTGTTATTCATTGTTGTTCCACATACTTCTTATGCTGCCGTTAATATTGCTTCCTTAAACATTTGCAACATTTGCTCAACATTCTTATCCTTCCTATTGAACAATTATTACTTCATTTAGTTAATTACTTCCTTCAGATTTCCAAAATAAAACATTTACTTTAAACTTGCGCTCTGGTTTAGGTATTTTATTTAGGGAGTGCCTCCGTAGCCGGCGCCGGCCTTGCGTATAGTTGCCTGCGCGCTTCTATTTGGAAACGAAAAGGACTGATACAACACATACGCATTTTAAACATACCCCTTAGCTGCCCTCTCGCACCAGACACACGCAGGCTCCGACAACAATACACCTATAAAACTGTAGCCGGCGCCGGTTACGGAGGCACTTCCTTTTATTTATTAACTGAATATGCGTGATTAAATTGGCAGTCCCTGCATGATTTCCGAAAACAAGAAATATGTTCAATCTGCGGACATATATTTTAAACACTGATTAATATTAATTAATATAGGATTTGCAATGCCAATTATAAAAAATTGGTGGATTATATATACACTCGTCTAATTCTGACAAATTCGATTGGCTTGTGGAATAAAAATTAAAATCATAATAAATGACATAATATATAACAACACATTTTGTATCACAGTAATAAAGGCATTGCCCAGGAGGATATAAAATTTGTTTTCCCCGAGGGCGTAACGCATCCCTATGTCAGTATCTCAAACAAACTGTCCTTTTTAGCAACAGATGGTACACCTTATAGCGGACTATAAAGCGTTTTGTGACTGGTAATGTGGCGGGAAATTATATTTGTTGTTTGGCTATTTACTGTATTATTTGTTGGTTTATGTTTGGAGGGACTGGTGATTTATGTAGGATAGGTACATACAAAGAAAAACTTATATAGGCGGTTTGTTGATAAACTTATACCTATTTCACATGCTTTATACCAAAAACCGTTAATAATTCAGTAATATTTTACCAGTGCATTTTATTTCAGATTTATGAAAACTTTTTTCTTACCTTTCCATTGCTATATACAGGGTGTCCTCTAGAGATTTTCCTCCTCATATTTTTATTAGGCTTCGTACTAAAAAATGTTGTAAATAAAGCCAAGTTCTTTGCCACTGGGCCATAATTTAAAATAAATTATACAGTTACTTATACATACTGTCCCAGTTATTCTACACAGCACAAAAGCCAAACACGACTGGTCTATTTATCATAGAGAAAACCAGAATTAAAGAAAGTTACATATTAAGACCCGCAGATACCTCTATCTTCTATGACTGATATAAAATAATTTTTTTTGCAAATAACTGGGCCCATTTTGAACTTTTAAGATAGATTTTCCTTAAATTATTCTATACAAGTTATATTTTCCTGTTTTAAATTCCAAAGCTTCTTTTTTGTATGAAATGTCTATTAAGTATCTGATATCTACAAGGTTGAACTCTTATTTTGTATCAAATTTAACCCATTATTTTTTATATTTACTTAAAGGTTAATCTTTAAAGCTCAAAATAAGGAGTACCTAATTAAAAAATAAATATCGCTGCTGTATTCCTCATTCGATTTTCTTTAAAATGAGATATCACAAGTGATATGATGCCATTTGAGATTTTAAAATTAGGGTGACTGAGGGCTAGGGGGTAGGTTTTACAGACGTCAATTATACATCAAAATCTGTTCCCCTTGCGTCATAAATTTACGTATCTCGGCGTTTTTTCATAATTCTATTAGTCTCTTAGATATTTGCGGTGGCTCGTTTTTAAATGATCACACTGTATGTGCTTTGTCTGGCCACACAATGGAGTTTACGAAATTAGGCACATTGCTACATTGTATTAAGTAAATACCAATTGCAAAATTCCAAGCGCCTTCTTTTGTCATCCTCAGTCAGAAAATGTTCGTTCCTAAATATTCGGAATTCCTTTCTTTGTGAAACCCCAACATTTTGAATTTCCCTCGAAGAAACGGTATTTTCAGCTTCTACCATACCTAACACGGTTACAACTCTTTTATAATTATTAAATGATGTGAATTATTTAGATTTACCTACTAAAAACTTGAAAAACTGCGGTATTGTTAAAATTAAGACCAACAAATTACACATTTTTGGAAAGCTAAAAAACTATGCAATTTACATTAAAAAAATACAACTTTTCACCATAGGTATATCTTTAAAAATACCAGTTTTGGAATATATCTGAATTAAGTCCTGAATTCTAGTTAAAAAAATGCCTGAAAAAAGTTGATTCCGTTTGTCAGTAAGCGAGTTATTACAAGTTTTCAAAATTGCGGATTTTTCAATTTCCTCCTATAAGTTAGCCAGGATCAAAGATATTCAAATTCTGCATTCACATATGAAAACATCTTTGAAAAAGAGCCCTGGATCCAACCATTAGATTAAACAAATCAGGTCAGTCAGAAGAACGAATTCTTCATCATATATCGAAAAAGAAACGAAGTAAATTAAAGAATCACAAATTTATTTTTTACAAAACAAGGCAGTTCCCAATACATTTCTATGAGTTCTTCAATAAATTGTTTTGAATAATTTCTCAAATCATTCATTATTTGTTGCACCTGTAATAAACATTTAAGTTTAGCAATAACTTCTAACATACTTAAGACTACCTACTACTGGTAGAGCAGGAAAGTACGTAGAGATACGTTTGGGGTAGCATCCCATATAAGATCGTACACAAAATCTGGATTTAGTTCTATAATTCAATGCCTGGCGGGGTATTTGCCCGAGGAGTAGTTGTTCGAACGGTCCAGTACCACTCTTTAGCGATAAATTTTGTATTTATTTTGAATATACATTCAAGTCTAACAACTCAATGGTACCTTTAGGGGCCTCTTTAGAAGAGGTACTTAATTGAAATGATTACTAATGCTTTCAAATCCTATTCTCAGTTGTAATTTAGTTTCTATGTTTACATTTCAGTATACAAATAGTTTATATAATATCCAAAAATTACTGACAAAGCAGAAATCATGGTATTCCAAAAATCTTTTCGTACAATATTATCAGTTGGGATTTCGATTTAATTCGTTCTCTTTTACTTTTTAAACCCGACCAGATTAGAAAGGATAAAATTATTATTTCCCTTGATTTCTTAAGTCCGTAAATCCTCTTTTGAATAAAATAGATAAACTAAAAGAGAAATGAAATTCAAAGGCGGTGTTTCAATTATTTTTTTACTTGAATGTCATGTCTTATCTAACGTTCATGCGATGACAAGATGATAAGAAGAAGAAAACAATTTTTCAATGGGTAGGTGTGGCAAAAAAATGTCAGCGAAATATTGAACAGAAACAAGAATACGTTTATCAGGAAGGTGTTGGCTTAATGTGAGCATAATGTGACCTCACTGACAACTTATAATGGAACATGAAGCACGGAGGTATGGACGGCTTAATAGGAAGACCTCCTAAGTCTGATTTTCTCCAAATATGACACATAGTAGAGTACCATCTGTTGGCAAAGTTCAGAATCTTTCTGATCCCCAAGCAAATCCCCGAACTTTCGCCAATCTGCAAACAGTTTCTATTTATTTCTAAGACCATGTGCCTCACACTCAAAACTAAGAATCTATAAGTACAATCTTAAAAAAATATTGTGCGACTGCGAGAAGCTGCATTTAAATTTGAAAACCCCAGTTTTAAAGGAAATGGTGTAGTCAATTAAATAGATTAAATACCTAAGTACCTATATAATATATGCTGTTTGTAAATATTACATTGAATTTATCTATTCTATTCTATTAGTTGGGGAGCCGTAATCGTAAATTATTGCTATATTTTCTATCATTCCAGATGGCAGACGTTAATCTTAATGTATGAAAAACAAGGAACAAGAATACGGCAATAAGAAAGTTGCATCTGAGTCGCACTGAAGATGAATCTCTTCAGACAAGTTTAGGATCGTCTTGCCTGGCACCACTCTGTCTATCTAATGTGTCTGGCAGCGATATTTTGGCCACTTATGAGGCAAAAAGTCAGTAGATAAAAGAAAAATCTGTTGGTAGAAAATATGTCACGTAACGCTCCCGCTTAAGACAAGTTTGGAGTAGAAAATTTGTCAGTAGTAACTTTTAATTTAACCGTTAACTGCAATGCGACTCAGGTGCATTCTTATGGCCATATTCTTCTTCCTCGTGTTTCATACATCAAAATTAATAGCGTCTAGCATGGTAGAAAATACAGCAGTAATTTACCATTGGGTCTTCCTAACTATATTAAATGTTCTATTATATTGTTCTACAGCAAGTAGGTACCCAATATTCAGAAAGTTATTCAGAACGCATCAAACTTACAAATGCGTTTATTTTTTCTGCAATTTCCAGAATGATACTACTCGGAACGATATTTAAAAATGTAAACGTAATACGAGCCCTCATTAACGAATATATGTTTGGGTTGGGACAAGCGCTGTTTTATGAATTAATTAGTTAAACGTTTTGTAAAAAAAAACGCTGACAACTGAAAGTTAGAGCAAACAATTTTCCTTTCTCTTAATCACCTTTAGCCTTAAAATGATAGCTTGTATTCTAGGAGGCATGGTGCCCACCAATGATGCACCTGCCCGGTGTAAAGTTATCGCATATTTCTTGCAATTTGACTCTTAATTCCAGATTGGTTCGTTGTGGATGATTCCGTAGAGCGTAGATACTGGTTTATCTCATGCTACACAGTTTCTATAACGTTCAGCTTCGGGCTGGCCGCTGGATGGGACAAGACGTTAATCTGACTTGTTCCAAACCGTTCTTTTGTGGGTTTTGGAAAACGTAAGTTCCATTTGGGTGTTATATAAAACAATGAATTATGCAGAATTCATTGGTATTTTCGGGCTTCCATTACTTCATCTACAAAAGTCAAAGTTCCCATGCCTTTTGCTGCCTTAACATCCCCATACCATAATTCCCCTGGGTCCCGACTCGGGACCCAAGTCCAGTCCCGAATTTATTAAACGACACCGGCTGGTGAAAACCCGACAGGACGCATTATTGAAACAGGCCACTTAACTGACGGAGATCTCGTACGAATTTTCTGTAAAAAAAAAGATAATATAAAAACGCGAGAAAAGAAAATAACCTCTACGGGAACCGACATCACCCAGCCCAAGGACATCAAATTGTTAACCCTATGCGATAGGTATATACATACCTACTCACCGACGCTGCTGCCGGTGTTGACAACTCAAGAAGTACTTAAACGAAAGTTTAAGCGTATTACAAAAAATACATTCGTAATACAAGAGCAAGTAAACCTTCAAGGTAATATTTTAGATAGGATGCAAATATTTTATTCCGTTCTGAGCTCTCATCATAAGAAACAGATAACGTATTATTATGTTAAACATATCTGACATGAAGGTAGTATTACACGGTTATGTCAAATACAATTTCCTTGTTAATATATCCAGAGGGTTGTCGACGGCATACGGCTATCCCTACCAGTATTTGTGCGCATAAGCTTCCTTATCTCGCATCATCGACACCGTAAGCCAATTATAATCCTGGTGCATCCAATTTGATGCTTTGTTTGGACTGTTATTTATCCCTATGTAATTTTTTGCATCTAATTGTAAGTTTATCCAAAGATTGAGGGTTGATACAGATAATTGTTTGTTGTTAAACAGACATTGGGGGGTAGAATAATTTTATACAGAGAAGTTTCTAAAGTGATGTAGTTCATGCGCCAACTTTATGCTAACTTCTCGTTTCTCCATCATTAAAGAATTTGCCGATATTAAGTAGGTAAAAAGGGCAAACGGTATATTAGGCAACAGTTGCCCAACCGACAATTTTTGCGGTGCATGTATTGAACTTGTACCAAAAGAACTTTTCCTCACAGTTTGGCCACTACAAACGTCTGAAACTGGAAACTCCATCCTTCGGGAGAACGGTCTGAGTGAGGAGCTGTTCCGTCCACACACCGATGGGAAATCCTGTAGAGGTATGTATACGTTTTACGGTATTACCTGAAGTTTCAATGAGACATATTTATCAAAAAATTTTAAAAATTGTAGATAATCTTTGGATGTGCACTTTAATGTTTTCAGATCTTTGCGTACCAATTTCTTGCGCCGTCAAAATAGTCCCCCTAAACATACAAAATTGTTTTTAAACGTGAAGTTTAAAGCGGGGAATATAAACCCGGGCGGCAAACAAATGAGCATTTATGTAACCTGAGCGGCAAGTGTCGCCAGTTGCATAATAACCGCTCCGCAGGGTGCAAAAGGCCGTATTTTAGGGGTGATATGACATAGCACCCCACCCATCACCACCCCGACTTGATGATTAATTACTAGCTGATGAATATGTATGAGCGAGACCTGATGTGTTACCAGAATGCTAAATATTTTAGCAAACTTAGATCATTTGATACTTTGTTCGACAGTTTGGTAGATGTAAATAAAATAGATGAAGCAAAAAGAACTATACCCCAGTGTAAAAATTTTCAAGGAGGTATAGGAATAGAAAATACTTTTATTCGCCTTCCCTATATTCCTGTTAGGCAACTTTTTTGTGGCTGAGCAGTCAGTACAAAATGATAAAATTTACAATTTTATTTTTACATACCCACTTTTTAACCCGCACTCTTGCGGCTTGATAGATTCACCGTTTGTATTATACTTCGGCTTTTGGGTGACATATCAATTAACAAGAGCCAATTACTGCAGTAGTTCTGTAGGAGCAATATACAACAAGTAACGAGGAAGAGGCATAGACTTGGAAGTGTGGACTTTTTTTCTTTTTTAACCTAGACGTTAACACACTTAGTATAACGATACTCGAGGGCTTTAACGCCCGCAGAAAAAATCTTGCTGTGCCGTGGACCAAATCAATGTTTTCTTTGGAAACAACAGTTTTCGGATGCCCAGCACCTGGGGAGTCTCATAATTTGCTAACAGGGCGTTTTTTATATGGTTCGGTACAATCTGAATAACTATCCCAACAGACTTGCACCTTGACGCAATTCTAGTAATACTGGAACGGGTGGGATGGCTTCCGTCCTTCAATGATCTAAAGAGCCCAACCATAGGTTTAACCATATTGATGGAGGGGTTTTTATTTGAGAAGATAGACTAAATCAAGTCCCTGATGAAAGGGGACAGCAGCTCTTTCAGTAATCAGAGTGGAAGAGATCATGAGGGTCGGTATGGCACTGTGATACACACTACTGCAATGTGGAAGACAACGGGAAACCACCACATTATTTTATCCCTAGTACAGCGTACATGGACGATAGGAGAAGCGGATAGGAAAAAATTATAATTATTTGAAATGTGGTGCTACAGACGCATGGTGATAGATAAGATTAGCAACAGAGAGGTATTAGAAAGAGTTGGACGTTGGAGAAAAGCGAAATTTATGGAAGGCAGTAAGGAATGGGAGAGATAGGATGGTAGGACACCTTCTGAGGCACAAAGGCTTAGTTCGCGACATACCAGAGTCAGAGCTATGAAAAAAAGAGGTAGGGGTAGGCCCAGATTAAACTACTGCTTTCAAATAGTTAAGGATGTAGGATTTTCAACTTTTGGGGAAATGCGTAGGTTAGCTCAGGAGAGGAAAGGATTGAGGTACGCGTCCAACCAGTCTTCGGATTGAAAACTTTATGATGATGAATCTGAATAACTTCCACGTTGGTAAAGCGATTCTTTTCTTAGTTTATGGATGGGTTTGTACAATGGAGTTACATGAAATAGTGCAATTTTAATGAAATTCTAGTAGCCAGTGATGTGATGTATGTTTATGAAAAACGGGCGCCATCGCTATTTTTACGAAAATGCGTGATAATGTTTGTATTCTTTATGTTGTCTTGCACCAAAACTTACTCTTATGTAAATTTGTTAGAACATGCATTATTCTAAACAACATCAATCTTAAATTTCCGCTTCTGACGAAGAAAATGTCTGCTCGCAAATATTTGAAATAATACGCAGCATTGGTTCATTTTAATTACTCCCAATACATTTCGAACTAGATATTGATAGTTTTCAGTTAATTTCAGCACCCTGTATTTTCATTAGGAATCACTTCAGGAAACACGTTCATAATATGAATTTTTCGTTCTATTTTGATCCCTTCTCTCCCCATTCCAGTTTGTTCCAAGCGTTATGGCTCACTCTGTATAAGTGGGTATACTATTTTACAATATAAAATAAAATGCAAACAATTTGGTTGTTTCATTTACGTACAAATATGTATTGCCCGGTTTGTTTTTGATCAAACATAAGAAATTGTAGAATGTCGTATTGTAGGTTGCCTATTTGCAGGCGTCAACGCTTTACTTTTTTTGGAATAAGTACGGAGAATCAAATGGGCAATTTTTTGAAATTATCAAATCCTTGCCACCTGCGACATGTTCGATAGATACCTGAATATGGTTATACTATGCCTGAATAGAATATGTAGATACATTTTGCTAGAAATTCATCACTAGTAATAATTTTGGAATATGCATATATAAGGTAGGTATGCAACGTAATATTCCACTAGCGGTACTGTGGTCTGCCTATCCATATGAGAACAACGTGAATTATGTTGGTTGCCTAGCAAGCAGGCGCCGAAAGTCCATTTTTCGTCTTCCGATTAGGGATAGTCTACCGATTGCGGATTAGATTAGACAAATTCTGAAAATTTACGGCCATTCGCAACTGGGAAATGTGGCAATCTATTTTTGTTCCTACCTCCCTTGGCATTAAGCGGTACATATAATTTCAGCCAAGAACTTATTTATTATCTATTCATTAGCAACATTGCCCTAAACAGACTGAAATAAATAAATGACCCGAACACGTGATAAAATTTGGTCCAACAGCCTGAGCCAATCTTTATTTTTTTTACATTTTACACAACCAAAAGAACGTTCAAAATTGTTTGGCAGCTGGAAGACCTTTTATCTATAACTATTTTGATAAAGGGGCTAAATGCGGCAAACCATAAAAATTAAAAAATAAAGTCGGTATGATTGGTGCCCGGAATTTGCACCGATAACAAAACACATGAGGTTTCCGGTTCGTGACTTATCAAAAATTGACCAAATATGAACGATAACAATAAAATTTATTAATCTTTGATATAATTTTGCACTTACTACGCTATATTGAAAAGGAAAAACATTTCGTTCTTCATAAAAAGCGGACATAAGTTAACATATTCTGCGATACGAAATGAACCGATACGTCTCGAACACGTTCGATCTTTGTGTGCTAACTGTTTATGAAAGAAGAAAGGACGCCCAAGGAAATCCGAATCAGCTGTGAAGGTAGTGAGTTCTGTGCGTTATTTGTGACAGTTGTTTGCTAATAAGTTAAAAAATTAACAAATTAAGCGTTTTATTCCTGTGTTGATAGACTATTGATAGACACAGTTCAAAAATGAAGGCATTAATACTGCTTGTTGTAGGAGTTTGTTTAGGTAAGTCTTTGTAATCGTATGATCGTATGAATCATTTTTGCGATTTATTTGAATTTGACGTTTGACATTGTTGTGATATTGTATTTTCTAAATATATCTGAAAATGAGGCGTATTTTGTATTGATTGCCTTACACGTGCTTACGTACACAGCATAATTAGTATTTTTTGTTACTAGAAAAGTCACCTTAATTAGCATAGGTTTTTAATGGAATAATATGGATTGATCAGATGGGCAATGGCGATCAAACTATCTTTTTGTTTGGTGTCTCAATGTTATCACGTGTATGTTTGCCTATATCCTGTAATTTGCGTTTTTTGGACTCACATTTAAATTTATAAAGCAACAGTTTCTTTTTCCGAAGTTAAAAAGTAGTGGCTTCGGAAGTTTGCTTGTTCCATGCCCAATTGTTAGATATTTGTCGTGAAACTAATAAAATAATTTAAGGTTGTTAAGATTTACGAGAATGTATGTATTAACAAGTTCCTTTGTTTCATTAAGATTAATGGGGTTTGTGGAAGACCATGTCAAACTTAAAGAATAAAATTAATTCCAGTTTCAGCGTTTTGATTTTCTTCTTGTCATATTTTTAGGCTCAGCTCTTTCCAGTACTCTCCCTGCACTTCGAAGAAAAGAATGTGGCAAGGGACCTTCGTATTGGTGTCAGAATCTAACGTATGTATTATACATGTTTTGATAAACTTAATATAGGCGTGTATAAGTTTTTTATTGGACCATGAAAAATGCGACAAACATCATTAAATAATGAACTATTGTGTAACTGTGCTGAGGAACATGAGTAAAGAGAAATAGAAGATGGTAAGAGATGACGTATAATAACTAGATAAACAAAAATCGAAAGTTTTCAGTTATAATTAGAACTTATTCTGGTGGTGTTAATTGATTAAAGAATCAGAACTGTTATTGACCTTTTATATTGACCCTGTTATAATTATTTTAGATTAAATAGAGTGGTAACAGTAGCATATATTTATCGACACTTGGCTTCTTTTTTTGATGAAGTGGTTGACATTCTTGAAACTTGATTAGTCCTCTAAAAAACAGTTTATATGTGATATCCATAATTGACTCATTATTTAACATTGAAGAAGATGAATCATGAATTTATAGAATCCGGATATAATAATGGTATAATGTACCCCCAGGCTATTTATCTGTAATTTGCCATTGTATATGTAAATAGGCATATTATTCAGAATTCTCCTGTTAGTTCTATTATCCAATTATCTTAAATTACTTTCGAAATAGTAACTGTTAATGAAAATGATTTTATTATCATTTATTGCCGATAAATACTTTCAGAAGTATTTGGAATTTGACATTTGGTCTTGCAGAAAACTTAAATCACCAATTTATTAGTTTATGACCGATTTATGACTTAAGTGTTAGTTTTATTTAAAATGATTATTTGATGCTACCGATCATCATCAAACCTTTTCTTGATTCCCTAGTCTACTTGAAGAGTGAACAGTCTAATTAGTTGATTTGGCCCAAATTTTATTCAGGAGATATTAAATCAGCTGAACATAAGAATGACACTTCACACCACGAGCATGTTTTCAATATCCGATTTTTCGTTTACGATGATACATTATCAAAATCTTTACGCTGTGACTTCTGCACCATCGGTACACTATTGCAGTGTTCACTATTTGCTACTTTTAATTTAATATTTTCAGGGATAGTTCCTTGATTCTGCTTATCTCTAAATTCACCTATGTTTCTAAATCTGCTCGATGAATCAAATGGTAAATTCAATTCATTAAAAATAATAATTTTGTACAGAGCTGCAGCCGATTGCCATGCAGTTCCACATTGCATACAAACCGTTTGGGTCCACAAAACTCTACCACCGGACAACAGCAATATTTGCAGTATTTGTTTGGATATGGTCAAGCAAGCGCGTGACCAGCTAGAAAGTAATGAAACTCAGGTAAGATTAGAGGCAATTTTGCTTTAATAACTATCGTGTTCTAAGTTTTTTAAGTAACAATGCACTTTGTTTTCATTTGCATATCTGGTGTTACTCATATCAGCTAATAAAAAATATTGTGTTTATGAATGCAAACTTTTATGAATTCTTCAACATGCTGTCCAATCACTTTAATATTAGTTTTATAACTCATATACCAATTTTAAACTCAGGACTTGTGGAATCTACTGATAATAATCGTGGTTAAAGATTTCACTGCATTAATTCTCCCTATCATTTTATTTTTTGTTCTTTGTAGTTTTTGATTTTTAAATTGAATAATCTTGAGTGTAAAATTTTATTGCAGGAACTGATCAAACAAGTTTTCGAGGGATCTTGTGCCCTTTTGCATATAAAGCCTATAGTAAAAGAATGCGACACGATAGCTGACGATTACATCCCGGAACTTATTGACACATTGGCGTCCGAAATGAACCCTCAAATTGTTTGCTCTGTTGCTGGCCTTTGTAATAATGCTCGTATTCAAGAATTGACAGCTGCTGCATCTGAACCCACTGAGGGCCCACCTGCCCAAGCAAGCAACCCTTGCGATAGTTGCCACACTGTTGTTGGTATTATGGAAGAAAACTTTGACAAAAAGAGTCGTGATGAAGTTTTGCAAGGTTTTCTACGAGTAAGTTATATACTTTTTTAAACAATATAATTTAAAAAATATAATATTGAAATAATAATGAAGGTCTTGATCATCACTTTCAAAATAACTAGTATCACTGTCAGTCGCGTGCCGCCTAAAGAAATAATTAATGGTTCAACTTCACTATGTTGTCTGCAAACACTTCATTTTCTAAATATTTGTCCTCGATCTTAATTACGTGATGACAACGCTTCTTCCAGTTATCTGAGTTCTGACTATTTGATTAAATTCATATTCCGCTAACTTCTAATTTGAAGGTAGTATTTTTTCAGCGGCGTTGTTTTTTACTGTCGCCCATATTAACTCGATGGGATTTCAATTTAGATGATACGGCCGTAAATGTAAAACAGTGTGTCCATGGTCTTATAATAATGTGTCAAACTTGGTAGGTTATATACCTCTTCTTATAATTCGTGATAATTTCGTGCAACTGTGGTTTTAACATAGGTTCAAAATTATTATTTTTGTCGTTTAGCCATTTAATAATATCTGACGTAGTAGGGTGCACTGTCTACGACGGCGACGGAATTCTTTGGTAAATTAGGAATAAACTTTTGCTGCAACCGCTTGCCACAATTCTCTGAATTCATTTCTGAATGGTAATAACCGGCTTTAGATCCAGATTGAAATTTGACCAAAAATACAGTGTAATTTTGTATAAAATGCTAAAGGATGTTTTGCTATTTTGACAATTTGTCTGGCTGTTACAGAAGAGCTTGATAATCGCCCATTGGCTTTATAACTTTAGCACCCTTAACAAAACAGTAGGACTTTTTTCCAAGGTATCACGGATCTGAGAAAGTCTTGATAGCTTAAGAGGATAATGGGCAACTTTGGTACCACTTCTTAAAATAATCCTGGAAATGATCTTTGCGAGTATTTTTTAGAGCTGGGCCGATACCACCTTTCAGATACCGATACTTCTGATACTGATAAATCCGATACCAATACTATCTGATTTTCAGATACTTTTGAACATGTAGAGATGTTAGGTATCTGTCTCATTGTACACGCACACAACATTACAAAACATCTTTTTGCATTTCACATTTTCTGTTATTAATTTTTGTCAAAATGTTCTGAAATTTGGAACACACTTAGGTGTATTCTGAGTTTTTATTTTTGTGTTTTCTCGATATTTTGATAACTGACTAATTAAATAGGCACTGCTTTTTGGTATCAATTATTATATAAGCTAAACTACTGTTATTTTCATTTTTAGTGAAATGTTTCCACAATTCTGACATTTTTTCACATGCAGCACATGCACAACAAAATTGAAATTTTTAGGTTAAGCGCATCCTTCCATAGATGTTCGTCTCGCCGCAGTAACTTTTTTTCATCCATGTTTGCAGTGCTGTTTTATAAGTTCTGATGGGTGAAAAAATCTTTTAGATCAAATAAGTAGCTGAACCTGCTTTGGCATTAATGTGATGACCTGACCAAAGGTGGAACTCACACGAGCATAGAACCCATACCTACCGTTCACTAAGCGAGTGCACGGTGCTGCTGTCGAGCAGTAACATTCAACGTGTATTTGAATATACGTATGCATATAATCTACACCAGCGTCATGGATGAAAACAGTTACTGTGGCGAGACACTCCTGTCCATAGCGCTAAATTACGAGGGAACATTAAAATGAAATCTACCTAGCCATGAAACAAACGCCCTATCATGGCAAGTGTTTACTGTCAAGTTGCTGTAACTGTTTAACGAGTATCTGTCAAGTTGTGTATACATCAATTCATTTTTGTGGTGTGTGTGAAGCTGCAAACACGGGGAAATAAGTGATTTAAAACTAGAGCATAGAAGCGTGATAAAGTTTTTGACAAAAGAAGGCAATCCGTCAAAAATCATACACGAACGTATGACTGCTGTATATGGTGAAAATTGTCCATCATATTTTCAAATAAAATTCTGGTCAAAGCAGTTCAAATGGGGCAGAGAATCCATTCGAGATGACCCTAAAAGTGGACGACCTGTGGAGGCAAGGAGCGAAGGCAACATCAAGAAAGTGGCAGAAATGGTGCTACAGGATCGACGAATCAAAATCTCGATTATCGCCCATGCAATAGGAATCTGCGAGGCATCTGTGTTGACTCTTGCATGAAGATTTGGGGATGGATAAATTGTCAGCACGCTGGATTCCGAGAATCTTGACTCCTGAACAAAGGTTGTGTAGGCAAGAAAAATTGCGAAGAAAACTTGGCGGCGTTAGCTCATGGCCAAGACCTTTTTCTCCAAAGTTGTAACGGGCGATGAAACGTGGGTGTTCCACTGGGATCCTCCAACAAAACAAGAGTCAATGCAATGGTTGCACAAAGGATCTCCACGACCAAAAAGGCAAAAATGCAAGCATCTGCAGGGAAGCTGATGGCGTCAATTTTTTGGGATAATAAGGGCATTCTGTGGATTGAATATATGCAGAAGGGGTCTACAATTAACGCAGATGTCTACAAAGAAACAAAAATTTAAAAGTTGCGATACACCAAAAGAGGCCCTGTAATTTTTCCCAAAAAACTTTATTGCTGCTCGACAATTGCTGAGTGCATACGACGCACAGAGTTCGGGAAGAAATCAACAACTCCGCGGTTTTGTTGAGTTACGACACCCCCCTTTTAGCCCTGGCTTAGCTCCGTCGGGCTATTACCTCTATCCTAAGCTGAAGAAACACTTGCGAGGACGTCGATTTTCTTCAGATGAAGAACTCAAAGAGGTCATTTTCGAGTTTTTCTAGGAGTTACCGAAAGAATTCTATTTGGAGGGTATGGCGTTGTTGGAGAAGCGTTGGACGAAGTGTGTAACTGTTAAAGGTTCATATGTCGAAAAATAAAATTTTGTTTTTGTCTAGCTCTTTTAGTTCCTGGTTAGGTAGATTTCATTTTAATCTGCCTTCGTACGATTACGCTGTAGAATGTAGAGATGTGTACAAATCGAAAATTAAAGGCGGGAACTCAATAACCTGCGCAATTTGCTTTGTTTGGATGAGTATCAGAAATCAGATACGGTGGTATCGGAATTTGCTAGGTATCGGCCGATATCCGATACCAAGTATCGGTATCGGCCCAGCTTTAGTATTTTTGTCACATTTTCCCTTCATCATGCGAATGCAATGATTGCTTTTCTATCAGACAAAAACTGTCAGGCAAGAAATGATATGTGACAGGGTGCATTGTCTTGACAAAACAGTCATTTGTCACTTGGTTTAATATAGATAATGGTTCAACACTCCGAGAACCGATTTTCGTCACCTTCTGCGCATGTGGACAAACTTGTTGAGAACCTCTGTAGTAAGGAGTGTCGGATTCTTTTCGATTTGTAACACTGCCAATATGTCAATTTAGCAACGTCAGTTGATTGTCATTAAATAAATTTCAGGATTTAATTCCCAAGTTTTTCGTTAATATAAAGTGTTCTTGTATGAACTATTTTGGTTTTTACGTAATGCCCAAATAGGTGTCAACTGCAAAACGGCTAATTTCCAGATCGGATTTCCAGATTTCTTGAAGTTTCAATTTTAAAGTTATGATCTGGTCACAAATTTTCAATTTCTATTCTATTTAAATTGTAATTTACGCTTTCAGGTGTGTTATTCTTTTGATTTTCCCATAATTTATCCTCACATTGAAGCAAAACAACATTCAAATTCAACCAAAAATTTTGATCTTCCACAAAGTTTGACAGCAAATTCCTACTATACTTGGGCCGCCCAACAGACGGAGTGATTACCCTGCAAAAACGTGCTCTATGCGGGACCACTATCAATTTAGGACAACCGAACCGCAGTGAAGCGCTTTCTTTAGACCCAACGAAGTCGCATCACTCCAATTCGGTCGTCATAAATTACTATTGGCCCCGATAGAGCACCTTTTTGCAGGGTAATCACTCCGTCTGTTGGGCGGCCCAAGTATATGCTGTTGCTACGAGCAAATAATGCTCGTAGGGTCGTTGACGGCTGACGGTAACCGGCAATTTTAGAAAAATTCAGTAGTTCGCGACAAAACACCCCAGAGTTCCACATACTGACGTCAGTATGTCCCATACCAGTGGCCTCCAAAAGCTGCGTAATGGCCAACCAGGTTTTATACTAAACCAAGATTTGTCCACTTCTCTGGTCTTTTTTTGATCCACATATTCAGAGTTCACAGCACTAGTTATGAACTCTGCCAGCACAATTTATTTTAACATTGACATCACCTTGATATTAAATTTGGAATTTGGATTGGGTTCGTTTTGGTGGGGAAGAGCTGGATATTTTTAAAGTGAATCTCCTCAGGATTCATCCCCTGTTATAACCAAAGACTTCTAGAATAGACCTGGAGTCCTTATGCAACAGCTGATTTTGTTTTGAAGTCTACACGTTCGTAGGCCAGCGAGACGCGGGTAGCGTTGTTTGTTATTAAATTCAAGCAACGGACCAGACGAATGTTCCGCGATATTCTGTTTCCGCGGCAGGACCTGTTTACTACACAACTGGTCAGCTGTTTTGTTTTGCCTTTTCCACACACAAACGCTTAGACTGTGCGTATTCACCCTGTTTCAGTCGAAAATGTAAATAGCTAAGTCCCCTCTACAAGTCTTTGGTTATAACACTTCAAAAAGTTGCTCAGGTCAATAGACGTGAAACTGTGACCGCTGTGACCACATTTATTTATTATTTGATTATATGGTAGAGGTGGAGAAGTATCAGTAGTGCCTATTGGTATTACAAACAGTTTATTTCGGAGGCTCAAGTTATACCTTCAAATTTAAAAATTTTATAATCCAAATATTTTAATTTTTATAAACTGTTTGAATCATTCGGTTGCTCATGTTATTGTTGTTTGCAACTTTTTATAGTCGTTGTTCCAAAGTTGAACTACCATCCAACAAAAGGAGAACATGTCCTATCATACAAAGCGCATTCCCGTCTGGCAGGCTTCCAATGTGTCTACTTTTCTGCAAAACGTTTCTCCATCCCAAAAAAATTTGTTACATGCAATCAAAATTAATATCTTGACTTTTTTTGGCCAAAGTTAATTTAAACTTTTTTTTGACCAAAGGTAATTTAAACTCTTCATTGTATTTAGAAACACATATTTTTTCTGCTTTGTTTGGAAAATCTTTTAAGGTGGCCAAAAGTGGGGGTCTTAATCCTATTCTCTTTTCTCTTTATGATATATTTAAGTTTAATAAAAAAATTTAACAATGTCGTCCATGTTTTTCCGGAAAGTCTACCTTTTAGGTATTGACTGTCCTCATTTGACTACTGAGAGAGCTGCGTGAACCTTGCATGTGAATTGACCTCTGGAATTTATAAATATCTCTATTATTAATTCATATTAATTATATCCGCCTGCGGATAATGATAACTTTCTATATGTATAACACCATTTGATTTTGTTATCTGTCACATGATTCTTATTATTTCCTCTTCCATTAAGGCGACTGCAGATTATGCCAAGGCTACTCAATATAGATATAGAGTAAAAAAATAAGTCATTGCAAAATACGGTGAGTTCTTAATTAAATGAATCAGTAGTAGCACCCCTCCATTTTACTTTCTGATTTCTTACCACCTGACAACAGTGTACAGTTAAACACATTACGATACAGTGGTGCAGGGTTTATCTGGAGATATTTTTCCTGTATCTTGTAGCACCCCGAATACCAGGGCCTTCCTGCCTGCGTTACTTCAAAAGTTGGCCAAAATATTTAGGAAGACCCTGTACAAGTTAACTTTACTAAACACATTCGTATGAGAGCTTAAGATTTTAAATAAAAAATTGTAGGATTCGCACCTTAAAGTTTCGTTAGGACCCTCAAGCGTACTCTTACCTTTCTTCTCTGCGCTGGGTCACCTGGATCTTTAGTAATTCTTTTTTGGGACAATCACAGAACACAACACACACATGCACGTTGTTTTATCCAATCACACTTTCTCAGTATTTCGCGGTACACTTGGTCACTTAGAAATTTTGGGAAGATAGCTGAACTTCTGAATAAAAATGCACACTTGGGTTCCAAATAGACTTATTTAGAATTCCAAAAAAAAACCTTATTCTTTCGTGAATTTACTACAGGATGTTTAGTCAGCGGCAAACATTTTAAATGGACTAATTTCTGGCAACATTTGGAAAAATTACTGAAACAAATTTGGTTCACATTTTTAACATTGGGGAAAGAAACTTTCTTGCTACATACATATTTATTCTTTCGCCAGATTTGCAGAAGAGCTGGAAGTTTCTCCGACGCATGCAGCAATATAGTAATCACCTATTTCTCCAAAATCTACGCGCGTCTACAGGAAAGTTTCAATGCCAATGAAGTTTGTCTTTTGGCTGGTGAATGTAGTGCCATGTTCCACACTCATACTACCAAAATCAAAGTAACTCCGATGTCTCATGTAGGATATGTGTCTGTCGAGTAAGTTTCAAACACCATGTATATTAAAATCTCCAATTGAGGGTAGATTATGGGGATTCAACAACAGTTATGTATTTTAGATCACAGAAAGACGATTTACCGTGTGAACTTTGCGTCCAGTTGGTTGGACATTTGCGTGATCTTCTAGTTGCTAATACTACCGTTGACGAATTCAAAAGGGTATTGGAAGGAATCTGCAACCAAACTGGAAGTTTTGCAAAGGAGTGCCTCGGCTTAGTCGACCAGTATTACACTTTCATTTATAGTTTCTTGGTGTCAGAACTCAATGGTACTTCTGTGTGTGAGTTGGCTGACATTTGCCCTGCACCAGGAGTCTCAATTGCAGAGGTAAATATTTTAGAACTTCATAGTTTCACTTGATATATTCTTTTTCTTCAATTTTGTAGGATGTTCCAATTATGCCTTTGTTGCCAGTAGAGACTGCTCACAAGGCTGTGGAAATAGTAGAAAAAAATAAACCTACGGTTCAAATTGATATGGCTTTGGAAGGATCTGCCATGAAAGTAATGACACCTGTGGAGCAGGCTCAATTACCTATTGAACGTATCATGCCTCCGCATTCACTTGAAGTTGTGTACAATCAAGAAGCTTGTACCTTCTGCGAGTACTTCTTGCATTATGTTCAACAAGCCATAACAGATCCAGCTACTGAAGTAAGTAGTATTCGTTCACCATTATAGACTTGTTTCTTTTTGATATTCATACCCTTAGGAGGAAATAAAAAAAGTCGTGGACAGAGCCTGCAACGAATTACCAAGCACTGTAAATGCAACTTGCCTTGAATTTATTGATACTTATGGTCCAGCTTTTGTGGCAATTCTGGCTCAAGAAATTGATCCCAGCACCGTTTGTCCGTTGATTCGGGTTTGTCCGGCAAAGGATAGCAAAGATGTTGAAGTTTTCATGCATCAGGAAGTTCGCGATGGAAGCAGCTGCCCTCTGTGTCTGTTTGCAGTAACAAGGCTTGAGGAAATGGTGAAGGATAAGAAGACAGAGGTCAGTAATGGTTATCATTTTTTTCATCCTCGATGAACCATGTGGAGATCCTTTTATTACGTCCCTTCCTTACTCCTTGTCCTTTGTACTTTATTTGAATGTAATAAAAGTACGTTTTATCCATGTTTTATTTACTTGTTTAGTAGAGTAGTTTAGATTTTGCTAAATTGTTGTATAGGGACCTGAACTGAATTGAAGTTTCGTTTAGTTGCAATTTTGGTTCGAGTGCTAATTGAAATTCTGGTTTCTGGTTTGGTAAAATTCAAGGGTATCAATAATTTACGGAATAGAGAATTCCGCGGAATAGATTTATTCCGCGAAATGAAAAAATAATCTACGGAATAGAGAATTCCGCGGAATAGGTATTTGTTTTCTCGAATAAGAACCAAAAACGGAACGTGATTATTAATAATTATGAGGTTAAGACAAACTACCACCATTCAGTCATAAACCTTGTTCAGGACCTAGCTTGACAGTCTTTCTATATGCATCAAACTAACAAAATACTCTTCTTTCGCATGGAATTATCAGCAAACTACACGTATTTCGAGATGCTACATACTTTTTGTCCAACTCACCCCCAGTTCTCCACAAACCCAATCGCGAAAAGGAATTATAACCACGCGGAATGGAATGAAAACTTTATTCCATTTTAATAAAATTGACGACGTAGGATTCCGTTTGAGTATACTTCAAGATGATACCTAATATTCCGTCCTACTCGCCCCCAATTGCCCCCAAAGTTACCCCCGGAATGGAATTATAACCACGCGGAATGGAAAGAAAATTTTATTCTCTTTTAGTGAAATTATGAAAGGTGTATCTCGTTTAAGTATATTTCAAGATAGAACACAATTTTTCGCCCTGCTCACCCTCAATTATCCGCAAACCTACCCCCAGAATGAAATTATAACCACGCGGAATGGAAGGAAAATTTTATTCTATTTTAGTAAAATTATGAACGGAGTATCTTGTTTAAGTATATTTCAAGATAGAACATAGTTTTTCGCCCTGCTCACCCTCAATTGTCCGCAAACCTACCCCCGGAATGAAATTATAACCACGCGGAATGGAATGAATATTCTATTCCAATCTAGTGAAATTATGAAAGGAATATCACGTTTAAGTATATTTCATGATAGAACACAATTTTTCGCCCTGCTCACCCTCAATTGTTCGCAAACCTACCCCCGGAATGAAATTATAACCACGCGGAATGGAATGAAAATTTTATTCTATTTTAGTGAAATTATGAAAGGAGTATCTCGTTTAAGTATACTTCAAGATGCAACACAATTTTTCGCCCTGCTCACCTCCAATTGTCTGCAAATCTACCCCCGGAATGAAATTATAATCACACTGAATGGAATGAAAATTTTATTCTATTTTAGTGAAATTATGAAAGGAGTATCTCGTTTAAGTATACTTCAAGATGGAACACAATTTTTCGACCTGCTCACCCTCAATTGTCCGCAAACCTACCCCCGGAATGAAATGAAAATTTTATTCTATTTTAGTGAAATTCTGAAAGGAGTATCTCGTTTAAGTATACTTCAAGATGGAACACTATTTTTCGCCCTGCTCACCCTCAATTGTCCCCAAACCTCCCCCGGAATGAAATTATAACCACGCGGAATGGAAGGAAAATTTTATTCTATTTTAGCGAAATTATCAAGGGAGTATCTCGTTTAAATATATTTCGAGAAGGTACATAATTTTTCATCATACTCACCCCCAGTTCACCGCAAACGCCTTCGCGGAATGAAACTGCAACTGCGCGGAATGGAATGAAAAGTTAATTCTAATTCTATTTTATTGAAATTGTCAACATAGGATCTCGTTTGAGTATATTTCAAGGTGGAACATAATTTTTCACCCTGCTCACCTCCAATTGTCTGTAAACCGACCCCCGGATTGAAATTATAATCACACGGAATGGAATGAAAATTTTATTCTATGTTAAGAATTTTACTAAAATAGAATGAACTTTTCATTCCATTCCGCGCAGTTGCAGTTTCATTCCGCAAACTCGTTTGCGGTGAACCGGGGGTGAGTATGATGAAAAATTATGTACCTTCTCGAAATATATTTAAACGAGATACTCCCTTGATAATTTCGCTAAAATAGAATAAAATTTTCCTTCCATTCCGCGTGGTTATAATTTCATTCCGGGGGTAGGTTTGCGAACAATTGAGGGTGAGCAGGGCGAAAAACTATGTTCTATCTTGAAATATACTTAAACGAGATACTCCTTTCATAATTTCACTAAAATAGAATAAAATTTTCCTTCCATTCCGCGTGGTTATAATTCCATTCCGGGGGTAACTTTGCGGGCAATTGGGGGCGAGCAGGACGAAATATTAGGTATCATCTTGAAGTATACTCAAACGGAATCCTACGTCATCAATTTTATTAAAATGGAATAAAGTTTTCATTCCATTCCGCGTGGTTATAATTCCTTCTCGCGATTGGGTTTGTGGGGAACTGGGGGTGAGTCGGACAAAAAGTATGTAACATCTCGAAATACGTGTAGTTTGCTGATAATTCCATGCGAGAGAAGAGTATTTTGTTAGTTAGATGCATATAGAAAGACTGTCAAGCTAGGTCCTGAACAAGGTTTATGACGGAATGGTGGTAGTTTGTCTTAACCTCATAATTATTAATAATCACGTTCCGTTTTTGGTTCTTATTCGAGAAAACAAATACCTATTTCGCGGAATTCTCTATTCCGTAGATTATTTCTTCATTCCGTAAATTATTTGTCCCCAAAATTCAATTTGGGTTTGGTTTAGGTTCAAGTATCATCATAATATCAGATTTTAATTTTGGTTTTGGCTCAAAGGCTAATTCTACCTTCAGGTTTGAGTTCTGTGTAGAATTTGGGTTTGGTTTCTGTATAAGAAATAGACTCAATTTAGTTCAACCTTCTGCTCTTTTACACACTTTTATGGAGCAATAAACTGGGTTCAACAGTTAAATGTGAGCACAGGAGGACTCCCCGTGGGCCTCTCTCACAAGTGCCTACTGGAAAAGGATTTTCAGTAATACAGAAGAACAACACGAGAGGCAAATTATTTAAAAATTAAAAGTCATTAATCATACAGTGAGATCAAGAACAAAGTAATCTGGAAAGGCTACCAACTCTGTTCTGCATCTCTGATTCAAAAATACAATACTCAAAACCGTATAGGGATATTGAAGAAACACAAACTTTTTTAGGTACATTACATAAAATCACCTAAATATTTTAGCTATTATATTACATAGATTTAATAGCAAACAACTAATATCCACTAATTTATAACTAAATTTAAAACAATTAATGACAAGGGCAGAAACAAAATAAAAAACAAATCAAGGGTTGAAAATTGAAGAACATTTCAAACAATTTTAACGTTTGTACAAAAAGGAAGAGTTAAGAAAATGCCACTGGGTATGGTTTTCATTCAATAGTGCCCTAATGCGATTAGGCATGCTAGAAATATTAAATGGTCCAGGTCGGGCTGAAGAATCCCTCTCCATTCCCTCTCAAGAACTCTAAACAGGCTTCAAGGGTTGTTAACGTGGTCGTACGCCGCTGAAACTCTTCTTTGCAATAAATCCCAAGCATGCCCAATAGGATTCATATCCGAAGATTGAGCGGACTACAGAAACAATGACATGTTGAGCTCGTCTAATGCATCCGTTACAAGCTGTGCTGTATGGGGACGAGCATTATCTTGCATGAAAAGAAAATTGCCACCTACAGTTCCTGCATACGATTGTACGACAAGTAAAATAACCTGATTTAGATAAATTGGGCTTGTCATATTGCCTGGTATCCAAACGAGGTCAGTTCTTCCGCCAGTGCTTATTCCGGCCCACACCATTATTGAACCACCCTTGTAAACGTGCACTTCCTGAGGAGCGTTTAGACGATTTAAGTGCCCCGCTTCTCTCCTTACTCTCACTCTTCTGGAATCAGAGTATTTGCCATACCGTTATTCGTCAGAAAAGAGGACAAATGACCATTGTTGGTGTGTAAAATATTGGAATTCTCGTGCCTGTAACAGTCGCTCTCTTCGATTTACTCTCGTCAAAGGTGGAACCCTCAATGGTCTAGACTTCAAATTAACTTCATGCAGCCTGTTTTGAGTAGTATAGTTGAAAAGTTGTCAGTTTGATGTTTGATGAATGTACATGTGGATAGGTCCAGACTCCAGATATCTACACTGTATAGCTGGAGGTTCAACTGTCAGAAAAGTTATTAGTTTCTTTCGCATTTGGGAACCTCCCCCAATAAATTCTAACAATAAAAGTCGAAAAACTCAAAATAATCATGATTTTTATAAAAAAAAAGGAAGATAATGGAGACAGTCAGAATCGGAAAGAGAAGAAGTGGAAGACCCAGAAAAAGCTGGTTACAGAGAATAGAGGAATTGAGCAGACAAAGAGGGAAGACGAAAGAGTAGATGAAACTATGTTGGGCCGAAAGGGATGGAGTAATTGGGTTAAGGCACAACAACAATAATCCAACACCCTATGGGTATAAAGTTTCCAGTAGAAGAAGAAGAAGAATCTTGTGAACCATGGGTATTTCTGAATTATTAGTTTCAGTTCGAGCTCTGATTGTAATTTCAGTTTTTGCTTTGGTTCCTGTTCAAGTACCAGTCTTCAATTATGATTTATGCTTCCGTTTTAGTTCAACAAAAATGTGGTTACGGTTCAGATCCCTGGTTTTAAGCATATTAAAGAGGACAATGTACATTTCTAATTGTAGAAGTCTGACTTAATCTGATCAATAACTGCCTGTAAAGAAAACAATCTGAAACAGAAAATTTCTGTACCGAGTTCCGCTATGTAGCACATTTCATTTTAAAACTTTTTTATACTGAGTATACTGGATCGATCGAACAACCACTCCTCGGGCAAGTACCTTGCTAGGCATTGAATTATAGAACCAAATCCAGATTTTTGTGAACTACGAGCTATCACACGGAATGCTACCCCAAACATATGGTTGAGCTTGAAAACCCAATGCCGTGGTCCTCACAACAATTGACATTTTGGAACCAAAATGATATCAGGCAAAGAGGCAGAAGAAAAGAAAGTCTCAATCGGGCACGTCATATTTTCTCCCACCATCGTTAGTTAAAATTAAAACTTCGCAACCATCTATATCTTCCAGAAATTCGTCACATCACAGAGAAAATATATTTTTCAATGGTAATTTTCTACATATCGGTTCAGAAGAAATTGATATAGTTTACACTAATCCAGGTGTACACTTTTACCGTTGCCTGATTATTGGATCGATCAACGCTTTTACTTTTTACTGTTACATATTTTCATTCTCAATCATTTCTATGAATCTTTAAATGTACATTGTCCTATTAATCTTCAAATTGTTTAAATTGCACTTTTGTACTTCTGAAATAAGGAATTATTTTTGTAATATGCAGGCCGATATCCGTCAAGCATTGGGCAAACTTTGCTCACATCTTTCAGAAAATCTGTCCAAGGAGTGTAATGATTTTGTTCAAACATACACTGATGAATTGATAGAAATGCTTGCTGCCGATCTTACGCCACAACAGGTTTGCGTGTATATTAAATTGTGTACCGATGACAAGCCAGCTAGTGGTGCTTTGCCATCAGTCGTACTAATTGGACAAGGACAAGTTGGTAAGTAGTGAAAAAGTAGTTACAAACAGTTGGATTTCTAATTCAATTGGCGGATTTTAGAAACCAATGTAATTCCGGATAATACATACAATGGTGATATCTACATATCGGAAAGTTCGTCAGAGGAATTGGAAGTGGATGGACCACAATGCATTCTTTGCGAATTTATCATGAAAGAAATTGAAGATCGTTTGAAGAACAAGAATGATGAGGTAGCATGGGCATTTTGCTGATGTTTAATGTTTGTGCACTATTTTTTTTAATTTTTTCAGGAAGAGATCAAGCGTTTGGTACATGACGTCTGCAACTTCATGCCTAAAACAATTAAAACTGAGTGTAACAATTATGTGAACCAATATGGAGATACTATTATCCAACTTTTAATAGCCGCCCTTGAGCCCAATGAAGTTTGCTCAGTGATGAACATGTGTGCCACGAAAAAACTTGAAATCAAATGTAAGATAAACAAAATATTTGGGTTGCAACAAACCGATTGGTATTTAATTAACTATTATTTTTCCCCCAAACTGAATATTTTTTATAATGCCTGTCGATAGCCCAGGTTAAGAGAGGTTTAGGAAGAGAAATGTATGAGGCTTGTTTCTATTTACGGGAAGACCCTTTCATTCCATAATTTTTCAGGTTTCATCGACTGCTTCACCACTCTTCATTCTGCTCTGTTTTTTACTCTTTCTTTCCAGTTTGTAACTTCCATAACTCTTAAATCATTTGTCACTTCATCCAACCATTTCACCCTCAGTCTTCCTCTCCTCCGATCTCCATCTGGTTTCCAAAATGTCATCTTCACTATTGCACGGTCTTCTTTGCATCACATCACATACCCAATCAACATTATTCTTTGCGCTTTAATAAATCTCACTATATCCTGGTCTTCTATCTAAGGATGGACTAAGTCCATTTTGCACTTTTTCATTACTACTTTCTTTTTCTTTACAGTTGTTTATTTTTAAGCCCCTGCACTTGAATTTCATTGTATATAATATTTTTGTCCTACAAAAGAATAAACCGACTTCAATATACAATGAGAACATCATCAATGTAGTCGAAGTCAATTAAATACGCATTATTGAGGATAACTCAAAAACTACTGGTCAGATCTTGATCAAATTCACATTGGATCACATGAGAAGCACCAGCTTTCAAAAAAAAAAAAAAAAAGAATCATCAAAATCGGTTCACCTAGAAAAAAGTTCTGAGAACATGAACATCATCAACGTAGTCGAAGTCAATTACATATGCATTATTAAGGATAACTCAAAAACTACTGGTCAGATTTTGATCAAATTTATATGGGACCACATGAGAAGCACCAGCTTTCAAATAAAAAAAGAATCATCGAAATCGGTTCACCTAGAAAAAAGTTCTGAGAACATCATCGACGTAGTCGAAGTCAATTACACATGCATTATTAAGGATAACTCAAAAACTACTGTTCAGATTTTGATCAAATTTATATGGGACCACATGAGAAGCACCAGCTTTCAAATAAAAAAAGAATCATCAAAATCGGTTCACCTAGAAAAAAGTTCTGCGGTAACACACATCATAAAATGACAGTTTTAATTCTTTTAGATTATTCAAAATCTTTTGATATGATTAGTCATGAGATCCTCCAGGCCATTTTACATTATTGCGGGCTTAGTGGTGGGGCCATTAATCTAATCTCATCATTTCTGTACGGGAGGACTCAGCGTGTTGTGCTGGATGGTGCGGTTCCATCGCCGCTTGCCGTCTCGGCTGGGGTGCCCCAGGGTAGCATTTTAGGACCGTTGCTTTATACAATCTACACATTCACTTTTAACAAATCCATTTTAAATTGTGATTATCATTTGTACGCTGACGACACACAGCTTTACTATTCTTTTAGTATTGAGGAAGCAGCACAGGCTAATGAGGGGCTAATGAGGTGATGAACGAAGATCTGAGTAGATTGTTTGAAATTTCTAATTTGCGTCTCTTAAAAATTAATCCTGCTAAATCTTCGGCTATTTTATTTGGTAGTGATCATGTTAGGAGTGCGGCGTTGGGGCTGCTCGAGTTATATGCTGGTGGGGTGGCCATACCTTTCGGGGAGACCATAAAGAGTCTTGGAGTTGTGATTGACCATGGGTTGCGCTTCAAGAAACATGTATCGAATGTAATAAAAATGCCTATGCTGCTCTGAAAGTAATTTACTCGGTAAGATACCTTCTTACATATGAATTAAAAGTTTCGCTCTGCGAATCCCTGGTCCTGTCGCACTTCAACTATTGTGATGTGGTTTACGGCCCGTGCTTGGATAGTACTGAGATCAGGCGCATACAGAAAGTTCAAAATTCTTGTCTTCGACTTGTTTTTGGCATAAGAGGGAGAAATCATGTATCCCATAAGCTCGAGGAAGTGGGCTGGTTGAATATGTACAACAGACGTCGACTGCATATGGCGTGTTTTAGTTATAAAATCTTGCAATTTCAGACTCCTCCTTATTTATTTAATAAATTAAACTTCAGAACGGACGTTCATAATATCAATATTCGTAGAAAGCACTTGCCGACGATTCCTCGCCACAACAAACAAATATTCAAACGATCCTGGTCTTACAATATTGCTAAATGTGTTAATGGGATTCCTCCATCCAACTTCTCCATGTCACTTCTCTGTTTTAAAAATTCTATAAAACAACGATTACTAGATTCCTCTTAATGTGACCCAGTCTCAGTTTACTGAAAATTTGTTGATTCTCCTTCTTCTCTTTTCTATACTCTCACTTTCTTCCTTTATACGTTTTCTTTCCTTCTTTTTTCGCCTTCATTGATTTCATTTTAGTTTAGCATTTTCCACATTTTCAGTGCCAGTTTAGTAATTTCTTTTTCAATTGAAGGGCAAGCAGAAGAACAGCACCTGAAATATCATTTCAGAGGCTGAGCTTTGTCCTTTGTCCCACATTAATTTAAATATCTACATATTATATGTCAATTGTATTGTGTTGGTGGACAATAAATGTATTATTATTATTATTATAAAAAAATACAGTCGAATTGAGAACCACCTCCTTCTTTGAAGTAGGTTAAAAGGAAACTAAATAAGTTGTAATTTTAGCAAACGTTTTTGAATGTGCCACCTGTGAGACACTCATTGAAGCGATGGATAAAGTACTGGAAAATCCAAACGTCGATCATGATATAGAACATGTATTGGAAAAATCTTGCCGGGCTTTACCGTTTGAAAGCCAAAAGAAAGTAAGATTTTCAGGGGATTGCTAAGAAACTATATATTTCTTAACAGACATATTTTTTTTTGTTACAGTGCAAAGACATCATCAACCGATACGGTGATAGATTGTTTGACTTAGTGTCTCATCTGTCAGATAGGCAGGCTATTTGCAGTGATCTGGGAATGTGTGGTGCAGGTATTCAAAGAATACCACGTGACATACTTGTTGGAACGAACCCGTGCACATACGGTCCAAGTTACTGGTGTAAAAATAAGGACAATGCAAGTAAATGTGGTGTAAGTTATCCCTAATTTACTAAAGTACTAAACTGATCGAATTTAAACGGTGTCCGTAAAGTTAGAGAATGAGTCGACAAATAACCTGCGCCGTAAACCTGTTTTTGTCTGGAGGCAGTCGTAAAGCGAGGTTGTGGCGCCAGCTTGAACAAAATTTGTAACAATTCTTATTTGATGTTTTTGACAAATCTTTAGATTGCGTTTATTATGCAACATCATATTCCCACATCATGTGGTGGACCCATTCTCTAACTTTACACGCTATAGATTAGGCAAGCGAAATGTGGATTTGTGTGACCAGATTGTTCCACGTCTTCCACACGGTACTTCACTTTCTCTCCTTTGAATGGAACATGTTATATTTTATTGCATTCAGGGGAGCCTCAAGAACAAATTTTCTTGTAAACTCGGAATTTCCACTAAAGATTTTCACAGTAGCTACACATAATCTTTATTTTATGATTAAGTTAAAGTATGAAAGCATTAACATGCCATTTAGACCCATTGTTTAATAAATAATCTGTCTCCATTGGTTCTTGATGGTGATTTTGTCTCTTCTATCCCCTTTGCCGCTAGGTCCTTCATCACAGTGTCTTCCATCTATTCCTCGGCCATCCTTTTCTCACCTCTTGTGCTTTTCCGTTTAAGGCTGCGATATATCAGCTGTTAGTCTATAAAGTGCTGCCACCTGTCGCCCAAAAGTGTGATTAGGATTATGCAAAATATACTCACAATCTATTATGATTGGTTTCTATCACAGCTGCAAACTCTTCAGACGGAACCTCTACAGCTTGGAATTTTCAAGGTTTTTTGCTTTAGTGGCAACAGAATAAATCTGGGAGGATTAGTCGGCGGTCCTATCTTTAAATTATTACAGTGAAATCTCTTATAGCGGACACCCCTCTTTAGCGGACGCCTCCCTCTAACGGACATTTTTGTATAGTCCCGTTCTTGTTCCATAAGAGAAGCATGTATTTTGTTCTCTACTCAACGGACTCTCCCTTGGACGGACGCGGACAAGACTAAACAGCACTTGAGTGAAACAAAAGTCTCTTTTCAACGGACAGCGGCATTTTAGACATCTGCGCGGCGGTGTGCGCGACAACGAATTCGGGGATTTCCCGGCAGCAAATGTGTCTCTGCAGTGCTTAAAACATGTGTGTTCGTAAAAATGGCAACAAAACGGAAAGTTTTGACGTTGCAGCAAAAGATTGGCGTTGTTGAGGTATACAATAAAGAGAAGTTAAGTGTCCGTGCCCTGTTTAAGAGGTTTCAAATCAGTAAAACTCAAGCAGCGGAAATTGTAAAGAACAAGGAGTTGCTCTTGCAAAAGTGGCACTCTGATGCAAATATCAACGAAAAGAGGAGTTCATTCAAAACAGAAGGACGAGAGATCGACAGACGTTGTTACTAATGGTTCACGGCAGCCAGGAAAAAGGGAATTCCGTTGTCAGGTAGGAAATAAAAATATTTTACTTGACCTAAAAGGTACGCCGGTACACGCGGCGTGTACCGACGGCCAACACACACGTTATACTTCTCCAATAGTATTTAAATAGAACTGCTTTCGTTTGTGCGTTTCGCCTGCCGGCCAGTGCGTTACGTTGAAATGCGGCGGTGACCGACGCGCGTGTCGACCGCCGGTACGCGCCGCGTCTACCGGCGTAAACGAAAGCATACGTTATCATCACTCTGTTGTTACGTATTAAATTTTTAAGGTCCATTGCTAAGAAACAAGGCTAAACAGATTGCAGAAACGTTAGGATATGAAGGCTTTAGTGCTTCATCAGGTTGGCTTGAAAAATTTCGCCATCGTCATAACATTAGCTTTAAAGCTATATCTGGGGAAGCAGCTAGCGTAAATCCGGAAGACGTAGCCAGTTTTTTGAGCAAACTCCCGTCCATTCTTAAAAATTATTCTCGGAGAGATGTTTACAATGCCGATGAGATGGGGTTGTTTTTTCGCGCATTACCGAATAAAACCTTAGCATTAAAACGTGAAAGGTGCATTGGGGGGAAGCTAGCTAAAGAGAGGTTAACAATTTTACACTGTGCCAACATGGCAGGTGACAAAGAAAAACTGCTGGTAATAGGAAAGGCAGCAAAACCACGAGCCTTTAAGAATATAAGTTTGGGAAGATTACCTGTCACTTGGAAATCTAACAGGAAAGCGTGGATGACATGCGAGATAATGAGTGAATGGTTGCAAAATTTTGACAAAAAGATGATAACTGAGAAGAGAAAAGTCGTTTTGTTTTTAGATAACGCCTGCTCACACCCAAAAGATATTAATCTAAAGAACGTACAATTAATTTTTCTTCCTCCAAATTGTACATCAGCATGTCAACCGTTAGATCAAGGGATTATTAAAAGCTTTAAAACGCACTACCGCGCAATTATCATCAAAGACATCCTGCTGAAAATTGATACTGCTGGTTCAGCTTATGATCTTGTGAAACAGTTAAATTTATTGGATGCGATTTATTTTGTAAAAAGTGCTTGGGACAGAGTTACCAATGATACTGTTCGTAACTCCTTTGTTAAAGCTGGATTTATGCAAGGCTCTGCTGAAAATGACTCCCCCCACAGATGAATTTGAAGCGGAAGATGAATTGTCCTTATCAGTTTTGGCTCAAATGTGGAAGAACTCTAATGAATTGGGTATAGAGAACGCCAATGTTCAAGACTTTCTCACTCTTGACAGTGACATAATAACAGAGGACACTGACATTGCCTTGCCAGAGAATTTGGCAGATGTACACAGAGTTGCAGATCTCATAGAGGTGTCTGATGATTCAGATGATAATATGGAGGTAACAGAAAGCAGCGAGGGCAACATCAGCACTTATCAACAAGCACTAGACATGACGAGACAGATAAAAGCATTCGCTAAGGAACAAAGTGATGTCCAAGCCTTAGAAATGTTGTATTCCTTAGATGTACCATGGGCCATTTGATGACCAGCCGCGTCCGTCAAAAAAGTATTTTGGACTACTTTACTTCTAAAGCATCCTAAATATATATGTTTACTTAGGTATATTCCCTTTTCTATATAAACATGTAATACATTATGTGAATACATATATCAGATGTACCTATTTGATTTTTATTCTTTCTGTAGTTTTTCTCATAAGCGGACACCTCCCATTAACGGACACTTTTTGTCGGTCCCGTAAGTGTCCGCTGAAGAGAGATTTCACTGTATTTTCTATTTAGAAATATGAGAGTAAACTGAAGCGCCACCACCATCTGCATTGCAGTGGCCACACTACTACTACTGTCAAACGTCCAGTTTACTGTGCATCTCGGCCAAATATGCACAAGATAGAGAGATTGCAATAAAATTTTCATTCCAACACGCCGGTTCAACGAAGTAACGTATCAAGACGTTCTTGAATAAGGAATAATTAACTTAGACAACCCTACTTTCTATGTGTGCAAATAGTAAAAAAGGTGTCGAGTTTATGACGGTTTTGTGACAGATTTTTCTATAATTTGAGGGAGATTTATTTAAGGCAAACGAAAAATATTGCTGTAAAAGTAGTGCGAGTCTAAGTTGATCCTTTATTGATAAATATTTTTTTTATTTAACGAGCTATCTACTTTAATTTCAGAATGGTGTTGGAATAAAAATGTGTCTACATGTCCCGTTTTTAGTGCCCCAGTCAGCTCAACCTCTGTGCTTCTGTAAAATTGACAAGAGCTAGCACTTGATGGAGCCTCTGCATGGTAGTTTAATCTGCCACTCATTGCCGACATCTTGCACTTCTCACCCTGGGTCATATAACTGTCTTATAAAGCCTTAATAACTCTGTATTTCATAACACTAGTTTCGAACTTTCAGCAGTCTCACTCCCCACCCTATCATCAATTTTATTATCACCTCATTTATTATATTATAATATATATTGTTGTACTTCAATCTTAACCGTTTAACACAAGAATTGGATAATTTGATCTTCATTGTTGAACTTTTATTTGACCGACTGTTTTAAAGTCAAACAGTTGGAACAAATGTATGCACCGATATGATGTTAAACTTGTGACATTTAAGATTTGGATGTTCAATTTTATTGGTTCAATTTTTGCGCTTTATAGACCACATCACACTGCGAAGAAAAAGTTTGGGGCCAAAGAGATAAACGTGATTCGTATGGAAGTGATCCATGCACGTGGGGCCCAAGTTACTGGTGTCAGAGTGTTGAGAATGCGAATAAATGTGGTGTAAGTTTTCGCAGATTAAAGCTATTCAAGAAAAATTTAAAAAAATACAGTGTATCGCACTTAAGTGCGTAACACCCTTATAACTTTTAGTTTTGATTCGATTTGAAGTAAATTTTCCTCGAAGATAAAACACATTTGGTTCTACTTTAGGAGCAAATGATCATCAAATTCAAATGCAAAGCTACCAAAATTAATAAATGGGGAAAAAATAAGAAATAATTTTAGGAATTTCTTTATCAATTTTACTAATTGTTTAGAATCGGCCAAAAAGCTTAAATTCAAGGTTTCATCAAAAATATTGAATTTTTATTTAAATAACCAACTAAATTCAAAAATATTTGAATGGTTCTTAGCATTTTAAAAACGTGACAATTTTGTTCGCGTTTTATTTCAAACGAAATTCCATATTTTTTAAAGAAAATTTCAAATTATTCTTAATTGGATCAAACTTTGTTTTTAAGCTTTTTGGGCGGTTCTAGACAACTTTATTAGTAAAATTTTCTATCAGAAAAATGCCTAATAGGATTCTTCATTTTTTTCCTTTCATTTTGGTATCGCAGGTAGTTTTGCATTTGAAGGGGTGTAATGAGAGCCATGATGTCACAGGAGGATCTTAGCTGCGACTAATGAGAAAACCAGGATTACTGTCGCTACGGGCCAAGACTAGAGAATTTTTGACAATTGACTGGGGGGAGAGAACCTGACGGTCACTAGGGAAGTCGCCCTTAGTTCGAAAAATAACACTGTATGACTAGGACCACCAACAACATGGAAAAGTAAAGGGAAAAATTAGTTTTTTCTAATTTACAGCATGCCTCAATTTGACACGTAACTGGTGACAAATAATTTTTTGGCGAGTAGGCCCTAATGTCTTCTATTCTTGAGGAAAATTTGGTTCGCGTTGGATAAAAAGTAAAAAAGTTGCACTCTTACTGGGACACACTGTGGAACAACAAAGTTATTAAATGTACCTAATTTATAATTTTAAATTTTTGCAGGCCTCGGCACATTGCCAAGAGAAAGTTTGGAAAAATTGAGTAACAACTCTGCTTAACTGAAAATTATGTTTAATTAATCGTACCTAAGTGTTAGAACGGATATATTTCCGTACCAAAGTGATTTTCCTCATTTGTTTCTTTCGTCTTATTCTTATCCTCTTAGAAGTTTTGCTGCAATAATTGAGTTGCAAAGTGTGTTCTGTTTAACTAGTTTATATTCACAGTTTATCTTTGATTGACTTTTCTTTTTCTTTAAACTGAGATTACTATTGTAAGGTTGATGATATGGGAATGTAAACTGTGATAGGGACAAAATTAATTGAGTGTTTTTATTGTGATTTCTATTAAACTTCAATAAAGATCTGTTGTATCAAAATTTGTGTTTTAATAAAAGCTAGTTCAATTTTTACGGGTGGAAGTTTGGAAATTGAAAGGATGCATTAAAGCAATAATATTGTTAAGTTTGTCAATATTGCATGTTTCGAATGTGTGTGGACAACCGTAGAACTCTGGTTTCGTCCTTTTGGGACTCCTCAGTACGGTGCTTTGCCCTACACACTCGTACCATGCCATGTTGCTAGCTGTATATATACTTACACACTTGGTGCAAGTATCAGCAAGAGCTAATTTGCCGAATTATGCGGCAGACATGAGTGGTACTGGATCGTTCGAACAACTACTCCTCGGGCAAATACGCCGCCAAGCATTGAATTATAGACGCTTAGTAATAATTTACCCAGATACTAATGGTTTTATAAATTTTTGGAACGAAATAAAATTCTCACTGAACTATTTGCCCAGAACATAAGACTGTGATTGAAGAGTATTTCTCTCATTAGGTTGTAAGGCTTCAGAATGTCCCCCCATCAAACATAATAAATTACGATGAAACAAATTAATGAAGAGACTGGAACCACTGGTAAGACTGAATCAACCTATGAAGACATTGAAACCACTAATAAGAATGAACTGAAAGATAATAGATATAGACGTCGGAACATTTTTAGTAGTCATGGTGTCACAAAAATGATTTTAAACTGTTTCTTGGCTGTATCACAGAAATTATTGATACGGATATGTGCCTGCCTTGCAAATTTTTTAAGGAAGTAGCCTTCCTCTAAATTATGAGATTTTATTTATCCTACTGTAAAAGACAAGAGCATCATCGAAGCAAATCGGATTGTTGAGGTGCTCCATTTGGTTCGAAAGCTCAGGAGGTGCAGAGATACCAGTGATGCAGGGGGAGGCGAGACTGGCTCTATACAGACTGCAAAAATTTACTGTGTCCGTCTGGGTACAGAGCACACTAGCATTATTGAGGACATAAAGGATCACATCCTTGACATGAGGACAGATTACATGGTCCCCAAGAACACACAACCACTCTTTCAGGTTACAATTATTGATGACCCTAGAATGGAGAACCAAATTCTGAACAGCATACCTTCCGGCAGTCTAATCTGGTACACTGACGGTTCTAAGACCGACACAGGTGCTGGGTCAGGACTGTTTGGAGATAAACCAAGAGTGAAACTCAGCTCCTCTCTGAGCAAATATGCCTCTGTCTTTCAAGCAGAGGTCTACGCGATACTACAATGTGCGTGGGAAAACATTAAGAGGGGCTACAAAAATCAGCGGATCTTTATCTTATCCGAGAGCCAGACAGCTTTGAAGGCTCTTATGAACCCAAAGATGTCTTCCAGACTGTTGTGGGAAAGCTTCGAGCAACTTAATATCCTAGCCATGCGGAACGCAGTGAGACTGCTTTGGATTCGAGGTCACTGTGGGCTGATAGGGAACGAGGAAGCCGATAAGCTAGCAAAGCGGGGCTCCAACGATCCTTTCGTTGGACCGGAACCTGCCCTAGGCATAACTAAGAGTGCAGTCAGACACCAAGTAAACGGATGGATTCGTGCTCAACATCACAATTACTGGAACATGATTCCAGGACACAGGCATAGCAAGTCATATATAAAGGGACCTTGCAGGAAAAGATGCTCAGAACTACTTTGCCTTAGTAGGATGCAAATTAGAATTGTAACAGGCTTCCTAACGGGACACACGACCGTTAAAGAACACCTGTGGAAGATTGGCAAATATTACGGAGACCTTAACTGCCGCTTGTGTAATAAGGAACGGGAGACAGCTATGCACATCCTGTGCAGATGTGAAGCTCTAGACCAGAAGAGGCAGCGAATTTTCGGGCGATGTCTGATGGAACAGGAAGAATTTTCCACGCATTCAATGTTTGACTTGTACCGTTTGGTCCAAGGCACCAAGATCATGGAATGGGTGTGACTTAGAATTTAGGGTGAGCACAATAAGCCCATTTTGTGGCTGCAGTGCATCTGAGCCTCCTGGCAGGCAGGCCCTAAGGGGAGAAAAAAAAAATACTGGATATCAAAGATTTTGTGCTATCACAAAAATTGACAAAAATTGACAAAATTGACAAAAATTTCGTGGGCCCCCCGCAAATGTATTCGGGGAGGCCCCCATACTCTGAACAAAAATTCATTCACCTCACGTTTATGAATTTTTGCAAATCAAAACCAGTGATAATTAATTTAAGCTAGATCAAACCTCCAGGAAGGGCTACGTTCGGGACTACATTATAAATTTTAACAAATATTTCAAATTCAGTTTACACAGGCAACTTACCAAAATAGTAGGTACTTGTGAAAATTTCTCTTACTATCCAAGTTACAGTGAACACGGGCAGACCGTCGAGAGTTTTTTATGGCAAAAGCGTTGATAATGCCATCGATATTTTTTAATGTCTTAACTAGCTCGTGTTCAATACTAATTAGGGACAAATCAGAGAAACGTTGTTGTCCGATAGTGTTACGCAAATTAGGTTTTTACTATTTTCACAATAAGGATGTAAATCAAAGTCCGATCATCCTCGACACTCTGTATTTGAATTTTGGTAACCGGTTTCGGGGTCTTCAACTAACACCTCATCATCAGACCGACCAAGAGAGTGATAAATTTGAAAAATACTCAGCGAGCAGAGACCACATGAGCTTCCCAACAAAGAGGGCAAAAGTGAACACTATGGACTTATCCGAAGTCCTAAACAAAGGTACACAAATGAATACAAACTGAAACACCACTGAAGTAGGTGATACAGCAACTTAAACACTTCTGAAGGAAGTGGGAAAGAAAGGTGAAATGGGAATTATGAGAGAAGAACTGAGTCACGTCTGAAGATTACAATGCGGCGAAAACACTTCTGAATGAAGCGGAAAAATGCTGAAAATGAGCGATCTATAATCTCTCACTGAAAGGGAAATCCCAATCCATGAAATGAATCCCAATATCTTGAAAAACGGAACAAGAAAAGCACCCCAAAACCGGTTACCAAAATTCAAATACAGAGTGTCGAGGATGATGGGACTTTAATTTACATCCTTATTGTATAAATAACCTCGATTATGGAACGTTTCAACATTTTCACTATTTCCAGTTTCGAAAATAAACGTTCTGCTGATGATATACTTACTGGTAAAGTTAGAAACAACAACACCGCAATACATACCTATGTGTGATAAATTTAAAGAAACACTCTGATTTTTTATTTCTTACTTAATTTTTTTCAAGATCTGAAAATGGTCAGATTTTCAAAACGTGGTTTTCAAACGTGGGCCCCCCCGCAGTGCAAGGGTGTTTGTTACGCCACTGTGTGCTACAGATATTTTATTGTATTGTTTATTTTAAGTTACTAAACAGGGTAAGGGTGGGAGGACGGCTAGGCGAAGTATTTTGGACGGAGAGAGGAGTCAGACAGGGGTGTACCCTGAGCCCGTACTCGTTTAATATCTTCCTGTCGGATTTAGAAGAAGTAATGAGAAAGGGGCAGGCAGGAGGAGTGATAATAGGGAAAAAGAAATATTGGACACTAGCATATGCAGATGATTCCATAATCGAGGTTATTTATACAATAAGGATGTAAATCAAAGTCCCTTCATCCTCGACATTCTATATTTGAATTTTGGTAACCAGTTTCGGTTACCAAAATTCAAATACAGAATGTCGAGGATGAAAGAAAGAGAAAGAACTAAAGGAGATGCTGAGAAGAATGGAAAGATATTTGGAGAAGAAAGAGTTAGTAGTGAACACAGAGAGATTCAGGAAAGGAGGGGGAGAGAAGTCGCATAGAGAAGTGGGAGTGGAAGGGGGAAGAGTTGGATGAGGTGGGGGAGTTTAAATATCTAGGATTCATCTTACAAAAGAATGGGGGCCAAGAGAAGCACGTGAGAGAGAGAGTAAGAAAGGCAACAATAGCAATGAAGCAGGTATGGGGAATAGGGAAGAGAAAATTTGGGGGTGACTGGAAAAGAAGAGTAAAGTTGTTTGACGCATTAGTGAGCAGCGTAGCCATGTATGGAGCGGAAATTTGGGGGTGGGAAGAGAGAGAGAAGGTAGAGGGGATCCAGGAAAAGTACATAAGGTGGACACTGGAC
This sequence comes from Xestobium rufovillosum, assembly GCA_963966045.1. Lineage (NCBI taxonomy): Eukaryota > Metazoa > Arthropoda > Insecta > Coleoptera > Ptinidae > Xestobium > Xestobium rufovillosum. The sequence goes on from OZ014496.1 coordinate 21,359,183, forward strand.
TTAGACTGGGTAACGCCAGGGTACATGGTAAGAGACGAAACAAATAGAGAAAAACTAAGAACTAGGGCAGGAAAGAAAGCCATGAAATATGAGGAAAAGTTAAGAGGTGGGGGCGACAATGAGTTAGCCAGGCAGTGTTGGGAAGGGGTACGGAAGGGAGGAAGAGAAAAATCGAAATGGGAGGAGAGACGAGAGAAATTTTATCAGGAGCGAGGATATGCAGCAGAAGAAGTGGAGAACTTGAGAACAGCAGGATGGAAAATGGTGAGGGAGGTAGAGGAGAGAGACAGACAAATACAAGTGTAGGATAAAGAAGAGAAGATAAGACAGTCAAGATACAACAGCAAATATAAAGAAATAAGGGCAGCGGGACTACCGAGATATCTACGAAGTAGGGGAAGGGAAGATAATAAGGGTGGCAAGGTTTAGACTGGGAAATGAGATGAGAGGGGGGAGGTATTGGGAAAGCGAAGACAGAAGAATGTGTAGGGTGTGTGGGGCGGAGGAGGAGACATGGGAACATGTGTTAGAGAGGTGCTGGTGGAGAGAGAACACGGAACATGTCTGGGTGGGGATGATACTGGAAGAAAGCGGAAGAGGGGAGAAGTGGATGGAATTGATTCAGAGGGGAAGAAAGGAGAGGGAGGGTTAATTATACTTAAATGGGAATTAGATAGGTGGAAGTTAATTCTGAAAAGGAATTTATTTATTCATTTATTATTTTGTTTGTTCCATCCATTTATTTGTTTATTTGTTGAGTTGTAATCCCAAATGGGAAACAATAAAACCATTATCTATCTATCTATCTATTTTAAGTTACTGTTTTCAATATTCTGTATTTTCTTTTAAAGAAATAAATGCTGTCAGTTAAGAAACTAAGTATAGGTACTTTTGCGAAATTCCAAAATGAAATCTTATTGATCAGAACTTGAAAAATATCTTTTCAAATATTTTTCTGTCCGAAATCGCCTCTAAATGAGCTAGAATTCGATCATCTATGAAAACAAATTTACCCCACACATTGCGAATTGGGACAAAATAAAACAAAAAAAATAATATTCGGAATTATGTATTTAATGGAAAAATTTGATATGTATATAATAGAAGAGATATCAAGGAGCTTATATCAATTTTTTTAGATTTTTCAAAACAATTTTGAGTGTTTTATAAAATCGTCCAAATTCGCCCCAAATGACGGTAGTTGACATTGTTTGTGCTTTGTTGACAAACTAGGGGATTTTTTTAAATAAATTATATTAAGATTTAAGTACAGAAAATATGTTAATTTGGAGTCCGAATTTAACAAGTAACAAAATTGAAGATTTTAAATACCCCCGAAAACGCCTGAACAGATCTTCATAAATTATAGCTAAGAACCATCTCGATCACGTCAGCTTTCAAACAAAAAAAAACCGTATCAAAATCGGTCCATTCGTTTAGGAGCTACGATGCCACACCCCTCTTTTTGCGTCGGGGGTTAACAACGCCTGAACAGATCTTCATAAATTATAACTAAGAAATATCTCGATCACGTCAGCTTTCAAACAAAAAAACCTCATCAAAATCGGTCCATTCGTTTAGGAGCTACGATGCCACAGACAGACACACAAACCGACACGTCAAACTTCTAACACCCCTCTTTTTAGGGAAGTTAAAGAAACAAATTAGGACTTATCACAGGGTGTAAAGTTCTTCGATTTTCTTTTTTACTGCAATTTTGACTGATTCTTCTTCAGTATATAAAGGTGTTAGATGAAATTCCTTGTGAACAATGGCTGAGATTTATGGGGATATGCTAATACTTCACATAAATAAAAATCGCCACTAGTGGAATGTCTTTAAAATTTTATTTTTATTTGAGTTGCTTGATAAGTTATCAATTTCCAGGAACATTCTTCCATTTCCCTTGTAAAATCTTAGGTATAGGTACTTATGATCAAATCAAGATAATCTCAATAAGACCCTTCCTAAACAACAAAGAATATCATAACTAATATCATCAGGTACCTACCTAAGCATCTTTTCCTTCTGGCTCAAAACATTAAAAATTGTAAAATACTTTTGGTTCCCGGCAATTCCCGCTCAAAATAGGCAAACTGAGTCTATACACTGTCCCAAACACCTAACTGAATGTTTTACTTCACTTTAAGTTCTCCACAAAGTTGTCTCTCCATCGGGAGGGGTCTGAAATATCTATGTCTATCTTAAATTGAAATGGGAAGAACACTCTTTCATATGAAAATTAAAATGATGTTTCAAAAGTAACTGGCTCCACCAAAGACTTATAAGTCACTTATAAGTCACTTTGTCACCGCACTCTTCGCCTATTCTGACGTGCTTTACTACCAACGAACGCACTTTATTTAAAAACTACGTAGTATTGAAAATTTTGAATATGCTATCTAAAACATTAAAAAGAGATGCTATTTTCAGTAGGTATGATTTTTATCAGAAACAGCATGTGATTCGGTATTCTTTACGTCTTTAATATTGCAATTTCTGGGGGATAGTTGGGTTGGTATGGATTATTTTTTAAGAGCCACTCTGCTAAGTGAAGTATTGGATCAACAGGTTTTACACGAACTACTTCCACCAGTCCATTTAATAATGTTGAATTTATGTATAAATTACAGTAGTCCTTCACTCTGTCTTCCGTGGATATGAGTGGTTCAAGGATACCTACAAAATTTAAGGTAATATTAAAGACCCAATAGCTATTTATATTTCACACACTTTCTGGGAAGAAATATCTGTTTTCCTTATTAGCATTGGGTAAATGTTGGGAAGCGTGCAGAGCATTTTGTATTGATTTGTGCAGACCAAATCGTACACGAACACTCATGGGATAAAACCATTCTGCATGCAATGTTTTATCTGGTCCTATCAATTCTTTCCATTTTGCTATAGCATTAATTGCTCCCAACGATAACACAAGAATAGGCCCTATGCTGATACTGACAACCAGGTGTGGAAAAGACATGCTTCCATAATATGCTGAATATATTTCAGACACTTGTTCTGGACTTAGATGGACTGTTCTTGCCTAGAACCAAATAAATTTTAGTAAGAAATTTCCCATTACGTAGAGTGAGTTGTCACCTGCACAAAGGAAAACCCAGCTTCAGTAACGGCTCTTAAGATGGCATCTTTATACTCCATCGCCTCTGGCCTAACAATTGCCAAAGTTCGTTGCAACTCAGGCTCTATACATGATATTAAAGAACTCTCTGTGGGACTGTATTCTGGAACTCCAAAGTCTTCCAGAAAATGTATGAGTTCTGGTGACAACAGCTTGTAATCACCTTCATATTCTGATCGGCAAGTTGCTGGTGATATTGGAGATAAGTAGTGAATTGTATCATCTGGGAAGTCAGACATGTCTTTCTGAAAATTACAAATTATTGGTTTTATTTTTTGCATAATGTGAATGATATGAAGAGTTGGGACATCAGTAGAATTGTAGAATAGTGACATATAAGTACAGACATTTACGTCTTATTGATTGTGGAATGATTCTTACCGTACTACCTGTAGAAAGCGTATTTGGTATAGGACTACCAGGATTTCCTGACATTCCACTGTATTGTATTTGATCGTCCATATTGCTTGCTGGGCCTGGAACATTCGGTGTTATGCTTACTTTTTTCATTTATATAAAATTCAGGAAGCGTTTATAAAAGATGCAGACAATAAGAAGGAACTTCAAAAATGGCTTTACAGTATTTGGCAGATAATTGAAGGGTAACTGACAAATTATACAAACATATTAAACGAGTTGATCCAGTGTGCCCTTGTCCTAGGGAGTAATACGAGAAAACGAATGTGTACATGCATATTAGCTTCGATAAATTCATCTAGACAAATTAAGCCGAAAACTTGTAAGATGTATTATGTGTATTTTAACAAGAATCCCAAAGAACATTAGAGATTAATAGATCACATGGAGATGAGTACCTATGCGTGGCCAAGCTGTGTAGACCTATTTTCTCCACGCTCTTTATTACTTTTTGTTGTTTTCAAGTTTGTATAGTAAAAATGCCTTCCGATTCTCGATTAACTCGTGCAACTGTCGATGAGAAGGCGTTAATTACGCGGATTGTAGAAAAAGTTCTTGATTCTCCAACATTTCTTAACAAATTATACCTAGTCGCTAAAACCAGCAACGATTTGCTAATTCAAATCAAAGAAGAAGAGTATGGGGACAAAAATAAAGTTAATACATTAGAGAATAGGTATAGAGATTCTGAATTGGCGTACTGTCTCTTTTTTGTGCAGCACGGACGGTATTACTTTTGTTTGCCTGTAGTTTATTTGGGTTTTTTGTTTGGGTGAAATAAATAGGAATTTTATGAGAGCATTTTTGTAGATAAACGGATTTCAGGTGATATCAATGGGCGGTCTCTTATGAGTTGTAGTCCATCTTGATAAAATAAAGGAATACGTGGTTAAGCAGGGCTCTAAAGAGTAGGCATAATCTGTCGCCATTTTGAGTCTCACAGTTTTTAATTACATTCTGTGTTAAAAATGGCCTGTTGTTTAGCTCAAAACTGTTTAAATAATTCAAATTAGGGTTACAGATTATTTAGGTTTCCAAGAAATGAGAAAAAAGGCAATTTGGGTAGGTACAAAATTGCAGAAAAGATAACTAAACTCCTTCAGCATACAGTAGATTGTGTGACTACCTTGTATCAATTATTTAGTTAGACTTGGATAATAGTTATATTTAAGTATATACTATATACACGGTGTCCCAACGAAAACTTGTACCCCCGTAAAACTCGGCAAAATAAAAGTTTTGACATAAATCCAAAATCACGTCGATTTTTATATCAAAGGGGACCAATTTTTATGCAATAATCATTCTTGTAACTCTAGCCCTGTGCGGGGGGTAGCGACCCCCCAAAATTTTTAAATGGGACGGGGGGTCAAATGATCCCTATGTTACGGTTGGAATTTACACCAACATCTAAATTGTAGATTTCTACATTTATTTTAAATTATGTCCTTGTTAGTGCTGCCTCGCTTGAAGGATGTAGGTACTTTCAAATAAAATTTAAATTTGATACTTTTTTCCAAAATAAGAACAGGTTGCAAAAAGAATAACCTTGCTGAGACTATCAGTGTATACCTGGTTTTCCGTAGCACGAGTCGCTTTTGGGTTTGAATTTGTCTAATAATTATTTTTGTTTGATCATAAATCGATTCGTTTGACAAATTATCATATAATTGTGGATTTTCGGCTACTCATTAAATTGAACCTTCGGGGATTTGAGGAAGCCATATACGCTCGAAAAGAGGTCTTTGACGTAAGCAATAAAGAAACAACTAAATTCAATATTCTAAATTTAATATTTCTCTACAGCTTTTTTTATTGGAGTATAAATTATAACTTCGATCAAAGCAAGAGCTCCACGATCACATGGTCTGAATTACTAGAAGGAAAGAGGCACTAATTATTATCAAAGAGGCACCAAATTATAAGGTCGTACATTTTTCTTACATATTCCGCCTAAACTGGCACATCGGATTCTCCCTGAAACAAAGAAGTTTGCATCAGTTAGATTACTTAAATTTTTGTCATAACATTTCATAATTATTCATAGTTAACTTACCTTAACTTTTATATTTGTAATTTCAGTTTTTTTGCACGCATAGTTTTATGATTGTTTTGATTTTGTGTAGGCAGTAGTATTATTTACTTTGTCAGTCTTTGCGGAAAGTATTCGCAGCGGTACGTTTGTTTCGTTAATTCTTATTTACAACAAAAGCGCGTTTCGCTCGCTGTCGTGTTTGGCCAAATATCGTCCACGGGTTACAGATTATTAAATAAAACAATAAAAGTATATTTTATTAGTTCGTCCGCTTGGATTACCCCGCGTAATTAAGAACACTGTTATTTTTTTTGCTAATTACTACATTACCGTGTCATACATTATCATATTATATATAATTTTCAATTTGTAAATATTTTCCTATTAACTAATAATAAATTTCGCAATTTTCGCAAATTTCGTTGGCTGATTTCTTTTGTAAATTGCGTGGCGCCCTTTAAAATTCTTTTGTGTTATCTACGAACCACCCCGTCTCCACTGACAGAGCCGGCAATCAGCCCAACGAATTAGGACATAGGATTAGTTAATACTTAGATTAGGAAAGTCACGTAATACCTACTTTGGAAGAGTTTTTCATTACTTACACAACCGTATTTGTTTTATTCAATTAGATCAATTTGTTACCGAGAAATTGCTTCTTGAAGTTTCCAAGTTAAAAAATTAATAAAGCACAAAAAGGTCTAAACTATCGAATGTATTAGAATGGAAAAGTAACAAAATCAAGTAAACTAATAAGAATAAAAAGTAAGAACAAAAGAACATCAGAACAAATGTCAAAATAAACTTATTCGCCACAGTATAAAATCGTGTTTATTTACTAAATGAAAATGGTTTATTCCAAAGAAGAATGCCGGCTAATAACTCCTGAGGTCTTGAGAAATGTAAGATCTGGATTTGAATCCAGAATGTATTATTGTATGACAATTGGTGGAGGTCATTTCGAGCAATACATTCGATAGTTTAAACCTTTTTGTGCTTTTAATAATTTTATAACTTGGAAACTTCAAGAAGCAATTTCTCGGTAACAAATTGATCGAATTGAATAAAACAAATACGATTGTGTAAGTAATGAAAACCCCTTCCAAAGTAGGGATTATTTGACCCCCCGTCCCATTTAAAAATTTTGGGGGGGTCGCTACCCCCCGCACAGGGCTAGAATTGCAAGAATGATTATTGCATAAAAATTGGTCCCCTTTGATATAAAAATCGACGTGTTTTTGGATTTTTGCCAAAACGTTTATTTTGCCGCGTTTTACGGGGATACAAGTTTTCGTTGGGACACCTTGTATGTGGAATCAATATAGCATTTAAATATTATAGACACTTTTTATTTTATATTGAACGTTAAGTTATGCATTTTGAGGTTATCTGAACAGCATGTGCAGTTTTTTAGTCACCTGGAAGTTCTATTATCAAATATTTTTGTACTAGGTTCACCTTGAAGAGCGTCAGGGGGAAAAACAAGTGGTCCCCTGTATACTTTGCCAAATTTTAAACTAACATAAAATTTCCTAAAGTGAAAATCGAATTCGTAGATTACTTATATGTTGTAATATAGTTTGTATTATTTAATAAATTATTGTTTTTAATTTAATATTCAATAAAAACATGCATTCGAATGTAGTTTTTTATTTAGGGGAAATAATGACAAAGTGAAATAGAGGGTTTAGTTTTACAATCCTTATTTTCTAATTAACAAAGCAACGGACTTAAAAATTGGTGCCTTAATTCTGTAAAATGTTATATCCAGCAAATTCTTTACTCTCGATAGAATTTTTGTAATCTTTCTCTTTCGCTTTTTGGGTTTTTACTTGGACACTCGAAAATTTTCCTTTCGGAACTTGTAACAAGAGCTATCTAACACGCATTGTGTCATTGTGTCATTTTTGCCCTTAGAATTTGACATCTTGTTTAAAAAACAAAAAAATTGGTTTAATCACAAGAACAATAGTGTAAGATTATTGAACATCGTACAAAATATGACAATTTGTGGTATTGAAACAAAAACTACAAAGGAGTTTAGTTATTAATTAAATTAGCATCGATTAATCTGCCTCACAAGAAATCTGGGAGTACGAAAACTGTATTTGAACACTTTTCAATTAAACAGGGGCGGGCCCGAGGGGACTATGGTATTCTTTTAGAGAAAAATTCGTGCGCCACTGAGGTTTTAAAAATGTGAAGGCCCGGTTTTTCAAAGAAACCAACACCGGATTAAGTCAGAAAGCCGGTATCATAGCAACGAAGCCAGTGTCAGACTTAATCCGGTGTTGGTTTCTTTGAAAAACCGAAATGGTATTAAATAGCACAAAAAAGGTCTCTTTAGGAGTTTACACTTTACTTTTAAACATTAGTTTCTCGGCTTGTAGCTTGTTTTTGGTGAAGAGAAAATTACAGAAAACCGATAACAAACCGTTGTTTCAGACTTTATAAAGCGGGGTGGGTTCTGAGTTAAAATTTTACCTAAACGTTGTACAGGTTTCTTGGTAGAGCCCTCCCCCTTGAACAAGTCACGAACCGCCACTGGTAATTACCTATGCTGAAGCAGTCTGCTATCATTCCTACACTGGGTGAAATCGAAATTGTTAGTTTTTAGAAAATTATGTTCATGCAGTTTTACACCCATTGATGCTGTTTTCCCGGATATAACGGCATCAAGTTCCGCAGCGCTGGCTTTATCGGTGAATGAAATGACATGGACATCTAGTGAATCCTATGGAATTACTTTTTGGCCTCATCATTTTGATCCTTTAAGATAATTACTCTATTAAAGTGATCTAATCCGCAAGCCAAAATAAGTACAAATAATCAAATTTTTTCAATGGATACAACTTTTAAGACAGATTCAAGCACGATACGCTCTGTTGGATAAGATGAACGGCAAACGAATGGAAAGAATTAGATGCAAATCGAAGAAATTTCTTTTATTCATTTTTGTTGTGTTCATGTACCTAAGTATCATAACAGCACTTCAAACATCAATTATAAACTAGCGATTTCCCCGTAAAAACGGTCTTTGGTTCCATTCCACGTATTGTTTCGGTCTACTGATTGACGGATCCAAACCTAGGCTACATTCGCTTAGCGTGCACATTTCCTCGATTTGATTCGTTTGAGAAACAACAGTATCATTTTCGAAAGTGCTGGAATTTTCGCGATTGTTATCACATTTGTGCGTGTTCTGTAATTATGAAAACAAAGTGACTTCTTAGTTTCAATAAAGACGGTGATTCTTGTGTTTTAATTGGTGGATATAGGATAATGTAAGTGAAGTTTTGGTAGTGGATTCAAAAAAAACTGTTCTTGTTTTACGCTTTTATGGATTTAACAGCCCCCGTTTCTGATGGTAGATGACATCATCTGTTCTAAGAATAAGGTAGGAATTTGAAATGTAATTTTTTCGAATCGTTTCATATTTGCGATTTTACTATGAACCAGCGTAAACCAGTGACTGAACATTATAGAAAGTGATTCAAAATTCATATCAATGAGTCATGCACTGTCTTGAAGAAATATGAGTCGCGCCAAAATCATAGGGCTCGATAAAATATGATCCTTTATGAAACAAACGTACCTATATGATGTCTGAGACGTGGTGTATAACTTTTACCTATAACAGCGTTTAGAGGATGATGTTGATACTATATTTAATAAAAGAAGATTGCCAGTGCTGCATATATAGAAAATCTTGTGGAATTTCTTAACAATCTGTTTTGTTTGATCACTTTGTTAGATCACCGCAGTTTAGATTTCTTGCAAAAGTTGAATTAGCCAATACGTTCTTGAATAAAGGAAACAACAGTAATGTGCCATGTACGTAACGAATTAACTTTGTAATTAACTGTTTGTTGAATTTCAACGTATTTTTATAGGATTTTGACAAGTCTAACAATATTATCCATAATTATAAAGTTTTTGTCCATGATTTTGAATAGGGACAGAAGAATAATACATAATCTCTACAAAGAGCAAAAGGCAGTTATAGAATGTGAGCAGGAACGAAGGGAAATAGATATCCAGAAGGGAGTGAGACAGGGATGTGCATTGTCACCTCTAGTTTTCAACTTATATGTATATCGAAGATGCGATTAATATTGTTAAGGACAGAACATCCTCAGGGATTAATGTACAGGGCCAAACTATTAACATGTTCAGATTTGCGGATGATATAGCAGTGTTAGCATCTAGCAAAGAAGAAATAGGAGCGGCTTTGAATGAAATGGAAACAGTTTTGACGCAGGACTACGGCATGAAAATCAATAAAAAGAAAACTAAAATTTTGGTATGTAGGGGGTGTGAAAATAGAACTAAAATTGAAATACAAATAGGAAATGAGCAGATAGAGGAGGTCGCGGATTTCTGCTATTTAGGAAGTAAAATAACTCAAGACGGTAGGAGCACTAAAGATATAAAACAAAGAATACCGCAGGGTCGAATTGCGTTCAACAAAAAGAAACAACTGTTATGTTCGAGAACGGTTAATATAGAGACTCGGAAGAGACTGTTAAAGTCGTATGTATGGAGTACGGCATTATACGGGTGCGAAACTTGGATAATAGGAGAAGCGGATCGAAAAAGAGTAGAAGCGTTTGAAATGTGGCGCTACATACGCATGATGAAGATACCCTGGATAGATAAGGTTAGCAATAGGGAAGTATTAGAAAGAGTTGGGGAAAAGCGAAAGGTATGGAAAAGAATGGAGGTACGCGTTCAACCAGTCTTCGGACTGAGAACCTTAGGATGATGATGATGATTTTGAATTTTAAAATAGGTCTTGGAATCCTGAAAGTCAGGTGGCTATTGCTGTATCACCTCTTCTACGTCACGGTGGGTTTTAAAATCAAATAGAGATGCGGGTGACGTCACAAACGTCAGTTCCTATTGTAATCAAACCTACCCTATATTTGGGCCGCCGAACATACGGAGTGATCACCCTGCAAGTATGAGCTCTAGGCGGGACCACTATCAATTTAGGACGACCGAACCGCACATTGATGCGCTTTCATTAGACCCAACGAAGTCGCATCACTCCAATTCGGTCGTCATAAATTAATATTGGCCCCGCTAGAGCACGTTCTTGCAGGGTGATCACTCCGTCTGTTCGGCGGCCCAAGTATATACAGGGTGGGCCAATAGTGTGTAGTCGGCCCATATCTCTGGTTCTATTCAAGATATCAAAATAAAACTTTACGCGTATGTGGAGAACCCCATGAAGCATCTGATAAAATTATTTCGGTGTATACAGGGTGTTCACACTCTGAACACCAAACCAAAGTTATGTTTTTTTAAATGGAACGCCCCACATTTGTTTACATATTTGAATTCCCAATAAAATTTTATGAAAGATGGTGTACTACACGATGGGGTTTAGAGTGAGCAATATTAAGATATTACCATTTTTGTTCCAGTGTGGACCCAACTTTGAGGAGCTGCTGACATCTATTGGTCGAAGCTATTTAAGATTTTTTTATTGGACTAGGTTCACAGACTGCTCTATTTGTAAAATACTTGAGTACTTTCATCACAAAACTTAATATCATACAGGGTGAAAATACTTGAGTACTTTCATCACAAAACTTAATATCATACAGGGTGGACAGCTTACGCAAAATGCATTTCTTCTGAAAAATTTCAAATGGAACACCCTATATATTATTCCCATATTTGATAGACAGTTTACTAAGCTTTTGATTGATGTAGATATTGTTAGGTCTGCGACTGGCGGTTTCGGTAGAATTGAAAATTGAACTTTAAAATGTGGTAATTTGACCGGTAATTTATTCGTTTCTCCCATATTTTAGCGCCCAAAACACAAAATATGATTTCCATTTTGTATCTGGAAGTTCACTTCACATTGAAACAAAAAATTTTATCGCCAGATTGCTTCTTCATGGTCATATTCTTAAATAAATGGTAACTTATTAAACCTAGGTATAAATTGAAACAAGGAGTGGCATGGAAGAAAACCGTCCTTTCAAAAAGTAATCTTGCAATGAGATTTCTTGTGCCGTTGTAAATTCTGTTGGCTAAATTTTCTGTAAAAACAAACTGTACCCATTTTTCTGAGTTTTGGGTGGCAAAATGGGGGAAATTCCCCAAAAATGGTACAAAATTATAGCAAAAATCTCAATTCTTAAGGTTCAATCTTTATTTCTGCCTAAATTATCAGTCGCAGACCTGCCAATATCTACATCAGTCTAAAGCTTAATAAACTGGCTATCAAACCTGCAAATAATATACGGGGTGTTCCATTTAACATTTTTGAGAAAAGCTCCATTTCGCGCGAGTTGGCCACTCTGTATAATATAAACTATTATGAAAAAATTGTTCATGGATTTTACTAACAGAGTATCCTCTGAACCAAGCCCAATAAAAAAATCATAGTTAGCTTTGACCAGCAGACGTCAGTAGCACCACAAATTTGGCTTCACACTGGTACTAAAATGGCCATATCTTAACATCGCTTACTCTAAACCCCACCGTGTAGCATATCAACTTTGATGAAATTTTATGGGGAATCCAAATATGTAAACAAATGTGGGGCATTCCATTTAAAAAAACATAACTTTGATTTGGTAAGTAGCACGTGAACATCCTGTATACATCAAAATAATTTTAACAGAAGCTTCGTGGGGTTCTCCACATATACATAAAATTTCAAGTTGATATCTTGGATAGGATCAGAGATATGGACCGACTACACACTATTGGCCCACCCTGTATAGAGTGTGGGTGAGTTCCCACTACATAGTAATTAATTTTTTATCGGAATGGACTAATTCGTGTTATAAGGTAATTGTGGATAAAACGGCATAGTTTGTTTTTTATACAAATAAAAATTGATAATGCACACGTGTTTAAAGCATATCTAAGTTATTGTTGCAGCTTTACAAAGTTACAGATTTATTTAAATAAATTTTGGTATACATATTGGTAATGGTACTCCAAATAGCTTTATATTTTAGAACCTTCCAAAAATGTTAACGAATAAGCCTACTCGCCAGTTTGCAACCGAAACCATACTTTTTTACAAAAACGCGCGCCTTTCCAATTATCTTAAAAACCTAAGCGACCGGTAGGTACTTATACTATGTTTTCACTGTAAAAGAGCTGTTTATGGATGTTTATCTCAGTATGTACACAGGATGTGAGGAATTTTTCTGACCAATTTTTACCTCCTCGACGTTAAACATATTCACAGTCGAACATTTTTTGTCTAGTTAAATTTGGGGTTTTAAGATCTTCAAAAACATTTTTTTCGAAATTTCCATAATTTAGTATTATCGTAGTTTTCATCACAAAACGTAAATTACCAAAATTCTCGCGTGATTTTGCGGAATTTCGGTCCGCTCTTCGGGCAGATATCCCACTTATTAGGTACAGAAAATGAGGCATTTCCTATAACTGATGACTGCACAATAAACAGCTATTTCTTTTCAAACAGTAAGTTCGGTAGTCGAAATTTCAGAAACTAGAAAAAAGATTCGTGTTCTCAACTATAAAAAACATCCTATTCGTAAAATTTAAAATTTTGTGTGATACATATGTAAATCGGCCACAAGTATTTTCGGATAGATTGCTTTCCGCGGTGAACGTATCGATATTTCAGTTATTAATAACGTCCTAAAATATGAACCGATTTCAATTTTCCCAAAGAGTACCTTTTCTTCCTGAGCCTCTAACTCGAAAGAAAGCAGGGTTAAGAAAACGTTCGTTCCTTCATTTTTAAAGGTGTACTTCAACCCCCAAGAAACATTTTACACTAAATGTAAAAGAAGAAATGTAAAGTAGTCACAATGAGCCGTAGACCCATGCTAAATCTTCCGACTTACGGTCGCCACAAGACCAAAAAAGTTTGTTTGAAACGTGAGAATTTGAAAACTCCTAAAATTTCGAATCTAGGTATATCTCAACATCTTGACTTAAGGTCTTATCGGGACTTGAGGTGCCGACCATCTGTGTATGAAAATATAATCTCGAAAGGGTCTAAAACCGTCTTAAAAAGAACGTATGTCCTCGAGGTCTCTGATAAACGCCATAAGCATTCAAGAGTTAGCTATTTTCCTTAATTTTGACAGCTGGATGTGGGATTCGGTCGATTTTGCGATTGTGGGAAATTTTTATTCTCAATTTTCAAAAATTAAATTCTACCCATCAAAGTTTTACCATTTCAAATTTCGGTTCCAACCATACCTACCACTCGCCGTATAGAAAACATCCTTAATTTAAGGGTGCGTATCTCAGCTATTCCTCGAACTGGGGCGATAAAATCTGATGAAGAACCTTCAGTCATTAAATTACGACATGCCCAAAACGAAATTATTTTTTGTTTTGATGTCTTGGCAAAGTACGAACATAGTATGGATACATTCCTCTGCCCCAGTGAAGTGGGTAAGTTAAAATAACCATTGGCATAGAAAAATTATGCCTTCGTGTCTTTTCGGACGCGTAACACCATAGACAGAGTGATGCAAAAAATTTACAGAAGTTGCAATTTAGCAACCTTCGTTACGACATTGAAAATGAACTTTGCCAAGTTCCAAGTATAGTCAGTACAAATCATAGTAGGAATTTGTAAAACAAATGAGAATGATAACATTTTCTCGAAATCGAAACAATAACAGACGTCCTCACAATGCAACAAACAAAATAGTGGGGTGTTAAAATATTTAATTTTTTTATAAATTTTTCTTTGATTTGTGCCAGTTCCAAAAACTTTAAATTTCCAAATTTTGTGAAATTTCTGGCAGTTTTTTTAACATATAAAACTTGTATTTTTTATTCGACGTTTCGCCCCCGTTTGGGGGCTTTGTCAAGAATATTTATTTAAACTTGTAAAAATATAAAAAAATATAAACGTAAATTATTTGACAAAATTTTTTAGTCTTTTTAAAAAATTTTGTCAAATAATTTACGTTTATATTTTTTATATTTTTACAAGTTTAAATAAATATTCTTGACAAAGCCCCCAAACGGGGGCGAAACGTCGAATAAAAAATACAAGTTTTATATGTTAAAAAAACTGCCAGAAATTTCACAAAATTTGGAAATTTAATTTTTTTGTTAACGCAAATTCATTTTTGAACTCACCGCTCTCAAAATGACATTTCGCGAACCCGACAGACAAACTCAAACATAGTGTTCGCGCAGTAGTGCGCGAAATCTAGCAAAAAGCACTGGCCCTTTCAGGCTTTCTAGAAATAATTTGACTTGATAGTAATAAAGTTTGGTTAACAAAACGCCATTTCTCCAATTTGGATGTTGAAAATAGTGAAAGAATAAAGATAAATTGCTATTAATTCGATTGACACTTTGACAACTCAATTCAATAATAAGTAATTACGTAATGTAATGACTAAACAACTTTTGCCGAGTTGCAAGAATTAAAGAAAATATACCACCCTTTGGGGTGATTCTATTCAAAATAACCACACTTATTTGAAATAGTTATTAATAATAATTATTTCTGTATAGTATAATTGCTGTACCGATTAGTAATTGCCTACTCAATTTAATATATCCATAGCAATAAAGAAATTAAAGTTAACCGAGGTAAACAATAAAAGGTGCAATTAAATTTTTCTTCATATTTATGAATTGGCCTAATTTATTATAAATTACACAAAAATAATCCATTATTTTAGTATTAAGTTTTTTGAGCAAGAAAAGTAGCGTTATACCCATTTCTTAGCTAACCCGTTATGAACGATAATTCTGTTTTGCTCTCAAAAAATATTTCTTCGGGCCTTGCACAATAACACCATTCCTTGTCCACTACAAAAAAATTCATCGTCCTTTGTGGTTTCAATAGGACCACAAAAAGCGTATTATTCTAGTCATTTTGTTATTATTACCCACTTACAGCAACAAAACAACGTAATAAAGTCGAGCTGATTTAATTTGTATCCAACAAAATGCCACATCTGCCATGGCGAATTTTGATACGGATGGAGGCGCACCACCTACATTTTATGTATTCAAGTACTGTTACAATAAAAAATATATTATGAATAAACATGTTTTCCCGGAAATAGGTTTCTCTAAATTGCGGATGCGGGGAGACAAACTAAGCGAGTTCCAAAATAAATGACTTCACGGATTGATCCTATTCTGATTCGTTTAGAAGCAATAACTCAAAATAAACTGGTCTTCAAAAGTTGAGGTATCCACGATAGAATGAGAAAACACTGTATCTACAGTGTCGATCAAGGAATTCGACAATGAAGTTCCATTTAAAAAAATGAAGTTATGTGCTGTGCAGAAGAAATGGGACGCTCTGTATAAGTGAAAATAATTTTATATGATAGAAAATCACAAATAAAGGGGGTCTCTTATATAACATGGTTCTCTAAAATGTACAATAGAAGTGCTGTGGAAGAATCCCACACTATTGACTCACCCTGTATAATTAAGTACTCCCAAAGGTCTATTCCCCTTAAGTGATTTAAATATAAACAGACCGTTACCCGCATATTTATGATATATTTATATCTACTTGTAACACAATTTCACAAACTACCAAATATTGCGATGAACTAGATTATACTCTACTTCTGTCTTAAAGGGAATAATTAAGGTCTGCAAAAACTTGGTATCTAGTTAAGAACCTACGTGCCTATTCTTTATAATAAGGTAAAAAGAATTAACTTCATGCATGGTTTCTTTAGAAAACAGACATTGTGCAACTGATGTTTAGTAGAAAAAAGTTATGGTATTAAGTACCTACTAAAACTTTCTCGCTTGGTGAAGATCTCGATTTTATCAGTTTGTACACTCAGTTAAATTAGTTAATTATTTATTTACATATATGGGCATATAATAAATCATCATCATCATCATCATCATAAGGTTCTCAGTCCGAAGACTGGTTGGACGCGTACCTCCATTCTTTTCTATCCTGAGCTAACCTACGCATTTCCCTAAAAGTAGAACATCCTACATCCCTAACTATTTGAGAGCAGTAGTCTAATCTAGGCCTACCCCTACCTCTTTTTATTCCTATCTCTGACTCTAGTATGTCACGGACTATTCCTTCGTGTCTTAGAAGGTGTCCTACCATCCTATCTCTCCTACTCTTTATTGTTTTCCATACCTTTCGCTTTTCCCCAACTCTTTCTAATACTTCCCTATTGCTAACCTTATAATAAAGATAAGTACATAAATATAGGGCACTTGATGTTTTCCGTTCCGCAGCACAACGAAAGAATTATGCCTATAATACCTAAATGTCAAGGAAGTAGCATGATATTCAAAATATAAATGAAAATTGGACGCACCGCATTTGATTAGGAAATATGTATCAACTCCAGCTATTAATTTATTCACGGATATATTATTATATTATACCTCATCTCGGTTTCCTATTCTGAGCTAACGTGTACGCATTTCCCCATAGAACACAAACCTTTCCCCGAAAAGAGAACATCCTCCAACCCCAAATATTTGTGAACAATAATCTAGTCTGGCCCTACCACTTCTTCCTTTATATTATTGTCAACTCCGGTACCCGGTAGTATGTAGTGAACTAATCCTTCGTGTCTCAAAAGTTGTCCTGCTATCCTATCTCTGGATCCTCCACTATTTTTTCTTCTATTCCCTTCCCTATCACGCATACCATCACGAATTATTTGAATTTCTCGTTTCTGATTTTAATTCTGGTCCTATTTTTACAACCACTGCATACCAACCTTTTGATTTTATTTTTTATAAATTTTCATAGTGCGATGCTCCACCAAAATTGCTTCCATTTCGCTCGGTCATTTCTAATTCTTATTTTCCGTATGTTAATACCACCGCATCATCTGAGCGTATTAATCGCTCGAACCTGTATATTCATTTTGGAAGATGCTAATAATATTAATCGCCTCTTCAATACCCAGATGTTTGGAAATTAACTCTTAACAAATTAACAATTTCAGGACAGGGTAATAGTCAATAAAATTCCAATTGCTAACCGACAGATTTAACCTTATAACCATACGATTTTAGCTGCAAGTAATATCAGAAGCGATAACGAATATCGATAGAATAACGATATGTCGAAGCTTCAATAAGGTCTTAATATTAATAAAGTACCATGAAAAGGGCCATTTTTCCATATGTTTTACAGCGACCTATCCTGTTGCGTCAGCTACCCGGGTGCGATCGTTTTCCGCCGGTATGTCGCCTCAGTTAAGCCCTGGTTTTTAAGAACTTTCCGCCGACGCAATTGCGCCGACGGACTCCGTCGACGCACTGCGCTGACAGACTTCGCTGAAATTAAACCTGCATATTTGTTTGTTGCTAAGTTACACCAAACAAGAAACTAAAAATTTTCTGCCGTTCAAACAGGAACAGACTTAAAATACAGCAAACGGATTTCCGTCGACGCAATTGCGTCGACAGAAAGTGCCACACGAGGTTGCCAAAACGATTCCACCTTCACCAGCAGACGCCCCTAATTCCCAAGCTTGAACACGTTACTAAACACTGGTTACGGACAAGATAGGCCAGCCAAGTTGTGACTGGGTGATGTTCAATAATTGATATCGCAGCGATATTTACAGGACGGTTACTATCAGTTGATCACACGGTGTAGTCGGAACGGTCCATCAGGTACTAGTAGTTCGGATGTCGGCGGCCAGCATCATCTCGGATGCTGGGAGCACTGGTCCCAGCTGATGGCCGGACGACCAAGTACTGCCTTCTGCCTTCTGGAGCACCTACTTTTATAAGCTGGAAGGGGGGCTTCGGCGGCGGTTGATTTCGAATTTTCCTACATCAGCTTGATGTCGTGTACAGAGATTCATCTCGCATTCTTGATATATCGGAAAGGTGAGAGTCAAGGTCTTCTACGTCAATTTGGGGCCACGTGCAGAGATTACTTCGGGAATTCCTATTCTCTCGCGTGACGTCCGTCGCATCTGGGACTTGCTCATCTCTTTCATCGGTGCATACGTAGACGGACGGACTTATTTAGTATTTCCTTCTCTGTTGAGTTGCCGGTTGCGGTTACGGAATGCCACTCTAAGTTTGTTAGAGTTTTTAGGCATTACTTCTGTGCGTTGTTACAACCCCTACATTAGATAATACCACTTGCTACCACTTCTGAATTCACTGTTAAATCCCATCCGGAATAGTTATCAACTAAGAGATAGCCCAGCTGCAGTTGCCAGCTCTTTATCAAATTTATTTGCGAGCAACTACTTGAAAATTATTTTATATGCGAAAAGCCTCCATTAAAGCTTAAACTGTTTTTTGTTGTAGGGATAATTAATGGAATATGCGGAAATTGAAATGCCCACACTGCTAGTTAAGTTGATAAAGACATTAGGCATCAGCGTTAATCTGCAAGGAAATTACAATTAATTCTATTTTTTTTAATTAGGAAAATTAAAACTATCAAAATAACTTTCGTTTTCGCGCAATTATATACACATCTGCTATTATTAAGAAATGAATAAAAACATTAGAAAACTATTTGCATTCTAAATGCACCAATAAACTTTCCAAAAAATATTCTTCGTGCATTATTATAAACAATTTTCAAATTTCACGCCTACTTGATATATTATTGCCATAAAATGGATAATCAATAATTTTTGACGCAAGAAAATGTCACACACAAATCAAAATTTTAGTGAACATAAAAAAGAGAGAAGTCTTAATTCTCTCACCACAAGAATCAATAAAATCATATGCGAATATGACAAGGCAGCTCCTAAGGAACCAGAAGCTTTTCACATTCATAAAGATGGAAGATGTCCAATGAAAATACCGTATGCTTGTAAAAAATCATTCGCTGAGTTTGAGTATAAATACGATTCTGGTTGCGCAGTGGACGATCCAAGTAATAAAATGATGATAGACTGGAAGACTGAAAAACCGAAACCTCTGCAGGGATTGGTTCGGTATCATCTGGTCAATGCCAAAGGAGATACAAATTGCACTTGTCACTGTCATTGTTATCAAAACAGGCCATGTATGTAGTAGGTACTTGCAATTAAAATTACTTTTATTACTTTGTCTTGGGTTATTTCTTTTTTTCAAAATCGATATGGAGATTATCCCAAAAGTTAATTTTGGGCTACTGAAAATTGTATGATGATTTTATGCTTGAAATAGCAAATTCAGCTGACAACAGAAAGAATTCAACCCGGAATTCGATTAACTATGGGTTAAAGTATGACATTCACGTTAAGGGTTCTAAAATAATTTTTAACATTCTGTGACGATTATAATAACAATCCGTAATATTCAATTTACTGCCATTTAAAGTGTAAAAACTAATTCTGATAACATGCTCGTATTGTGACGTAAAAATAAGGGAGTTATTAATTCTTCAACCCTTCAATAAAATTTTTACTTGCTTCACAAAAACAACAAAATTTTAACAATTTATTACTTACTACAGCTAAGTGCGTAAAAATCAAGTACCCAAAAACAACAGAACTTAATCTGTCAAACTATTTAAATGAAACTCTAAATTTTCAGTATTAGTTTCTCATTCATTCCAGAAACCAAATGTTCATCAAGATTTTGTAACAGAATACGCAAAACTTAGTGGAAACTACCCCGAGAACGAACTGGGCCAGCGAAATTCTAAGTTGAAAAACTGAAAAATGTACGTACTTTTTCCAATACCCTTACTATTTCCTTAGGTCTGAAATTTGCCTTTAACATGATACATCAACGACAACCTGTTTCTTCCTCAACACTATGTCAGAAAAGGAGGAAAATGCAGAAAGTGACGAAGTCACAGAAGAGCGAGGAGTGCAAACCCGATTGCATGCCTACCCGCACATCCTAGGAGATGATGAGCGGGCTTTGGTGACTTGTGACAGAGCTACGCAGACAGCTGTCACGCAAGTACCTGGTGAAGATGACAACAATGTATTCTTCGCTCTTCTAGAATACGTACCTTTCAAAGAACTATGCGAGCAGTCCATAAGGACCCTAGACTTACCTCGTAAGACACGATTGCAATTTAAATTACCATCAGCAGCTGAGTCAAGGGAGTCTCTAGATGGAGATCAAGATCGTGAATCACGAAGTCGGCGTAGCTCTACAATGTCAAATGTATCCGGAATTTCCCAAATCTCTAGAGAACGCAAAGAGTTCGACTCGGCAGGGCGACTAAAGCGTGTGTCAAAACCCGAAACAGCCGAAGATTGTATACAAACAGAGCTGTGTGTTGCACCGCACATATTAGAAAATGACTCAGTAGCTACAATTCGAAGGACTTCTTCAGCTCAGACCCTGCTTCAATTCGGCCCTAGAGAAAACAATGACGACATTGCATCACTAATAATAGGCACAGCGGAGAGAGGCACAATCACTGACTTCTTCAGTATCAGTGTTGTACGGTCTATTATGGAAGATATTCTGAATAATTCAGTTGCAACAGTAACTCAAGAAGATGAAGAAGCAAAAAATGCTACTTTAGAATCTCCTATTACATCACCTGTTGCTTTAGAGACGGCGGAAGTAGTAGAAAATTCGGCATGCAGACCAGGAACTTGTCACGCGCCCTCAAAGAAGCGACCAAAAAAAGGAGTTAAAACGCCGCAACCACAAGCTGTAAGTGATCCAAAAACACCTCCTTGTGTTGCAAGTCATACTCATGCTTTATACGCACAGTTAGGAGACGAACCGACGCAATTTGACATAGATGGAGCTCCACCTGATAAATTTGAGTCTGTTCAAGAGTTTAATCTTGCACAAATACCTCATCCAGTGGAAGAAAGCGAGGATACAAGAAAGCGATCTGATTTCATAGGTGATCATAAGGGAAAACCCAAACACAAAGCAATAGATTGCGAATGTTGCCCCGGAGGTTCGGCAGGTTCGGGGGCTGTCCCAGTTATTTCTCCAATTGTCACACCAGTGCAATCGGCTTCGGCGGTACAACAACCAGAACCAACAGAAGAGGAGTCAACAGTGGACCCAAATAAAGAGAAAACCGACGATTCTGATACATGTGAGCGTTAAATTGAATGTACCAAAAATTATGGACATAACTGATGCCCCTACTGATCTTTTCAGAAACCCAAAAAGTAGTGGAAGCACCGTAACAAGTTATTTATTGAGTGGAGACTGCCGAGAATTTAATGCAAATGACCGTCAAACCGTCTTGGCGATAAGGTACCTACACAGGTTGTCGATGATTTATCAGTAGGCTTTTCGCAAAATTGCGTAGAAAACAACTCAGTTGTCAAATTTGAAATATACTTATTTTCCATCGATCAAATATTCCTCATCGTTAAAAATGAGCACCTTTCTTTGATTTTCATCAGATGGCTGCTCCTTCGACATGCAGTTCGTGCAAGTGCTCGAATACCAGCGTGTGTTGTGACAGGAATTGCCCAGTCCACAGGAACGTCGGCATATTCGAAGAATGTGTCTACTACTGTGAACCGTACATGTGCGATCTCGACGCAGTTGAAATAGAAGTTCAAACAGATTTAGTTTTGAGCGACGTTTTGGAAACTCACTCTGCAATTTCGGCAAAGGAAATAGAAGGACCGCCATGTACATCCAAAATAGAAATAGAGTGGGTGGACATAAGCCTGCCGGAACCCGGGACGTATACGATTATAGGCAAAAGAAAAGTACGGGTTCGATAGGTAAAAGACAAAATCGTTATTTGTGAATTCTTTCAGGGAAAGGATGTGGACGAGGATGATGGTGCTTGTCATTGTCACGATTACGATGATGAAGATGATGAAGAAGATGAAGGAAATGCTGATGACCAAGAAGACTCCAAGGATAAAGGTACAAAAGTGACCTCATTTATTATTCTTGTTTAAGTTAAAGTCCCAAAGACGTTCCACTTCTCGCTTCCATATTTTCTTATTTATCGATTTTTGTCACGCTGCATGTTTAGTTATTACAAATAAGAGAAGGTAGGGGTCCTGCCTCGGGCACTACGAATAAAATAGGTTTACTTCATTCGTGTTTTATTGCGGAAAATGAAATAAAAGCAAAGGTAGGTATGTATAACTATCATTTTATTGCACACAATATAAGCTTGTATCTCCGAAAATGAAGGCAATTAAATTACAGTAAATTTTTATGGATTCAATAACACGAGCAACCTGTCTGGCGATATAAGATTACTAATTTCTTATTTATTTAGTTGCGAAACCGAAAATGGCTGTCAAGAATTGATAAATAAGATATAGAACAGAGAATCATTTGAAGACTGGATTACTTAATGTAAACAAGAATGCTGCAACGTAAATGGCTACTAGTTCTATTGCTAGATTAGTATTTCTATACCAGATGATTAATTCGAACTCAACTCCTGTAGAGATACTGGCCAAAGAATTTCCATCGCCGAGGATCGAAACCGAAACGAAAGACGCCGACCAATGGACACAGTACAGCAGCATAGTCATCGACTATGGATCTGACGTGCAATCGAGTGAGGACGAATATTATAACCGCGTCCAAGGGACAACGTGCGTATGTGATTACTTACCAATGGTCTACGACTCCGGACCTCCGGTCAACTACACGGAACCGTATATGGAATGCTTAAATAACATATTTCCGAGAAGCGAACTCGATTGCGGCAGTCGCATAGAAATGCCTTGGAATGACATCATCTTGCAAACTAAAATAAAAATTCGGCCGAAAAAGGAAGCAAAGGAAATAGGTGTTAAAGAAGAAATCAAACAAGAAGACGAAGAAAAGGAAGAAAAGAGTAAGTCGACTGACTATTCAGGGATGTTTTTGCCAGCTCCGCTGCCAAGTATCAACGAGGTCGGTGAGAAGAAAATGATTCAAGTGGATGAAGAACCTGATCCCTCTCAAGGAAGCCAAATCGTATCAAAATCTGTTCAGAGTGAACCTCCAGTCTGCATATGTAAAGGCCATCCCCTACCAATTTCGCGACCGGTGGAACAGAAATGCATCGACCCATGTCCAAAACCAATTCTTGAGCAGAAAAGAACTAGATGCGCCAAGTCAGACTTAAATGGATCTGCTAAAGATCCAAAAGTTTGCGACCAGTACGCTTTCAGTAAAACCTGGAATCCGCCAGCTAACATGCCAGATGCTTCCACAGGATTATCAAGATTCACAACAGATGTGAAACCAGCAGGTCGAATTGACCCGGTTCTTGCAGCACTGAGATCTTACGAAGCAGAAATGCAGCCGCTAAAGCAAGCTTTGCAGCAACTACAAACTAAATTGAAATCTTTGAATATGACCGATTTGAAGAATTACCAGATAGGTAGTCCCCAACCATCTGCACCAAAGAAACCGTGTCCGTTCTATCAACAGTCAGCGCCATCCTACCAACAAACACCTCAGAATTCGCCTTACACCCAACAAAAACCAACGTATGCATCACCCATGTCACCGCCCCCATTCAGTTATGTCCCTCCTGTTACATCTTCATTGAATTATCCAATGCCCCCGATGACGTTTGGGCCAAGCCCAAGATATCCGCCTGCGACTGCTTCTTACTTGCTGCCGTATCAAGGTGGTAATTTCCCTTCCTCAGTTCTGGAGCCTGATTTTAGTTTCCAAAATCAGAAAATGCCACAACAAGAAAGATCAAGTTATTCGGACCTGAGCCAATCGGAATCTACCGGCAGTACGGCTTCTGATGAAAGCAAATATGGTGGTTGCAAGGGGCTGATTAACGTAACTCGGTCATCGTCCTCTAGAGGGTATCCCTTTGATTCGGCTTTGTTGAAATCTGGTCGGAGCACTAAAACGGAATCCGCGAAAACCTCAACTGGTTTCGATTCAAAGGGTTTGCCGAAAGATCTCAGGATACGTTCTAAAATTGTCATTCGTAAAAAGAAGTAGTCTTGTGGTGTGTCGTCTAAAAATTCATAGTGTGCTTTGTGAAATTTTTGTGACTACTGTCTTGTCAATAAAGCTGAAAATTTAGAGTTTCAATATAAATAAGAAGTTGTTTTTTTCCTTAATTTAAGTATTTTATCAATTGTTAAGTATCTACACGAAGCCGATCTACAGCCATGTTTTGAAATACAAGTTCGCGTTGCTCAGGTACTCTCCTATCGACCGTAGATCAATTTTCGAGTGTTAGATTATAACAATAGTTTTCAAATATTGTACACACATGTGGATTAAAAGTCCACCTTTCAGGACTCAAAGGGAACGCCACCATCTTGAAAATTATATCCCTTTTTGCAATTTTTGAGAAAATTCTCGGAAGCTTTTGAATTTATCGAAATTAAAGTTATGCAAGTGGAACTTCGCTAAATTTCGGACAATAAAGTTTAATACTTTAATGTATACCTACCAGTATATAAAAAATAAGTCTTCTAAATATATGACTCCAAACATTTTATAAAAAGTTGAGTTCCATGAACTTACACCAAAATTTCAAAACTCTGGTGTTGGTCAATAAGTAGGTAGTTCTGTCGTGGCATCATTGTCTTCGTCAAGTCCCCACTGGCGTGTTTATTTTTGTTGGTTGTTTTATCGTCGTCTTCGACCTTCGTCCACTCCTTCTTCTTCATAAAGCTCTGACGAATGACAGACAATTACAGAGCAATGATCTTTCGAATAGTGCATATTTAGTTAATTGTCCCAAAAAAAATTTTTTTTCGTCCACAAAGACCATCATTTCATGGACTCCATTTTAATCACCCAGCACATTCGATAACAGCAATTATTAGTTATATAGGTACCTACAAAAAGTAATTATGTTTTCACATCCAGTCGGATACAAATGTAAGTATCTGTCTAGTCATCTTTCATCGTTCATTTTTGCTCGCTTTAATACACTGTTAAACTGACATCTTGCTAGCAATTAGGGTGGCTCAGTGAGAATGTGCGCTAGCTTCTTAATTCGGTTCCAGACTGATCCTTTTTTCTTTTTATTTTCAAAGTTTATTGTAATTTGAAGAATTTTGCTTCCGATGGGTTCTATCTGGTCTCCGTCATGAAAGGGATTTGTTTAAAAACAATCCTCGTTTACTAATGCAAAATCCGTATTAGTTTAGGGCAGTTAAATATACTAGCCCGACTAAATGGATACTTATGTTTGTATTTGACTAGACGGACACATAGCCACTGCGTGTGTTTTTGCCAAGATTATAACTTATAAATTCCAATTCGCCTTTCTATTCGGATATTCCAGTATGCATATGGGAGCTTTTAGAAAGTTGCGGCGTGCTCCTTCAGAAAAGTTTTCCAGTTAACTCTTCTCTATCATCATTAGTCTGCAATGGTTTGCCACTACGAGATAATTTGTTTCGAAGTTCAATTTTTTGACCAACAGCTAGGTAGTTTCTCATGGTATCTACCGTATTTCCCATAAACTGTTCGTCTTATTGGTTTTCTCGCACGTTATCTGAATACCTATTTTCCAGTATTTTGGAACTATGCGGGTGGTTGTTTGTAAGGACTTCCATAAGGACACGGCTGTGTAGTTATTACGTTATTAGCTCAATTGCCCGGAGGCAGTGACCAGTAAAATAGTTTAATAACCCATCAAATTGTCTCGTTGATGGTGCGATCACTTTACTCATCGTAATCAACAGCAAGAAAACAATTCTTTCTCCTTTTCACTGACCTTCATCTATAATTTTCAAACTTATGGAAGTACCAGAAACAGATTCGCTTTTTAATAAAGTGTCCAGGTAATATTGGTACTCCACAAATACATTACAATATTCTTTAGAAAATGCCCCTTAACAAATTTACCGCCCTTTGCTTGTAGTCAGTTTTCCTGGAGATGCAAGTGAAGCTTCAGCTCATGATGACCAAGAAAGTACTGGGCCTGCAATCCATGGCACTGGAAGTTCACCACAACTTGCTGGGACTGATAATCGTGATTTGAGCGATGAGGAAAAAAAGGGTAAAAGACGAGAGCGAGACAGCGAGACGGCACTTAGGAAATGGAGCTTGTCCGGTTATGTGGATGGTCGCGCTAACGTTAAACACAAACCACACTTAGGTAATGCCAATGTTCCAATACTTCTGCTACAACCTGCTCGTCTTACACCAGTTATTAGAATTTTCTATACCTAGAGGTCCGGTTTTTCAAAAAAATCAACACCAGCTTAAGTCTGACACCGGCTTTGTTTTGACAGAGTACTATATGCCTTAGAATTCCTGAATAGAAATTTCTGAACACCTTATATTTATATTATGAGATACTATGCATCAAAGTTTTCCCTGCATTTCTTGCGCCCCCACTCTCAATGCAGCAACTAGAGAAATGCATGACCAATACAATAGTCCGCAAGTTAACTTCATTTTAATAGTAATGCAATTTCTGCACAAATTTTAAGAGTCGTCTCAAATCAGTTTATTGACTTTTGGAACGGGAAAAAATTTCGTTCGAAATAAACCTTTTCATTTCGTTAGTGCGCATGTGCAGAAGTAAACTGACAATCAGCTGTTCTTAGTTTTTCGGACAAGTGTCACTGTCAGACATTGAACTTCGTGTAGATGTAGAGTATTCGTAAGTAAATAGTAGAATACCAAATAAGGAGGGAGTATGAAAGACGGAAAATTACAAAAAATGTTAGTTCCCAGTAATATACCTCAAAAAATTGTGAGGCTGAATCCCGAAGGCGTGCTTAGCTCTTGCTTGAAATAAGGGAATGTTAACTAATCACGTCGGTTTTTAAGATTTAGCGGTGAAAATCACGCAATTTTTTGAAAGAAAACGGATAAAAACGCTGTAAATTAAATTTTATAATCAAATGCTGCAATATTTTTCAAATAAACAATACAAAAATGGAAATGTTTTATTTATAAGGAATAGTCTATTCCTAGATTTCACTTTTGCATCAAGGGGGCTCGTCTTCGATCACCCCTATAAAACACCCCTTGTGAACCGTTTTTAGACGAGTGTAATTCTACCCAAACTTCAATCTCTGCCAGGGGTTGGTAAAAACGTCAGAAAAGTGCGAAATGAGGAATGAAACTTAAACGGAAAGAATCTAAGCAATTCCAAACACACAGTTCGGCCGTTTCATTTGACAGAAGGCGGTTGCACTTGGTGTAGTCTCCAAAAACGATTGCAGTTAGTGTTTATGTAAAAAGGATAAAAAAATTTCTCACTTAAAACGAGCAAGTTTCCTGTATGTCATTGTAATCACGTTAAATTTAAATCATCTTCTTTAGTGATCCGCCAACATTCTGCAGAACCGGAATCCGCAGCGCCACCAGTAGATGAAGAAGTTGCAGAAGAGATATTTGAGTATGAACCAGAGCCGCTGCCGGAAGAACCTGGCATAGAATGTGTGTGCGATTACTTACCGATGGTCTTCGAGTGTGCCCCTCCAGTGTGTTACACGGAACCATACATGGAACGTTTGCATTTATTGTTTCCAAAAGACGAAAATAATTGCGGTCCGAATATAGAAATGCCTTGGGGAGATATTATCTTGCAGAAAAACATCAAAATCCGACCGATGAAAAAGAAGCCACCGCAAGGGACAGCCATTTGCAATTGTCAGGCGGCGGTTGACTATACCGGATTGTTCATACCAGCATCTCCCCCGTTAGTCGATCAATCTGTAGGTCCAGAAATTACAGTTCCAGGAAAAGCTTTAGGGCCGATATGTCAGTGCGGACATACTCCCCCACCACCTCCTTCTCTTCCGCCTCCTCCTCCTCCCTCTCCGCCAACACCGCCACCACCAGAATCCGTTATATCGGAACCGATTTGCAACTGTGACAATGAACCTCCTCCACCCCCAACACCAGAACCGTCCCTACCGCCTCCTCCTGTTGAAGACGAGGGTTGTAATTGTGAGGAGCCCGAAGAAACACCACCACCACCATCGCCTCTTCCTGAAGATGAATCTTGTGGTTGTGATAAGCCCGAAGAAACACCAGCACCACCACCATCACCGCCGCCAGAGCCGGTAGCTGAAGAAGGTATATGCAACTGTGATGAGGCAGAACCGGAACCGGAACTGGCACCGGAACCGGAACGGGAACCGGAACCGGAACCTAATCCGGAACCAGAATCACTTGCTCCTCCTGAAGAACGTTGTGATTGTAGTGAATTGAATCCGCCAGCTAATATACCGGATGCTTCAATGGGTTTAATGAGATTCACGAGGGATCCACCGCAACCTTCTCCTAAAGCAGATCCTGTGATGGTGGCGTTGAATTCTTATGAAGCAGAAATGAGGCCACTAAAGAAAGCTCTGGAGCAATTGCAAAGCAAAATAAAATCGTTGAATATGCCTGAATTGAAGGATTATCAGTGGGCTGGCCTTCAGCAAACTTTGGACGCACCTTCCTCGATGCCGCGTCGTTTCTACCAAGACCAACCGTACCAAATGCCCAGTTTCTCACCGGTGCCACATACTTTGCCTTATATACCACAAGAACCGACTTATGTTCCGCCTATACCACAGCCGCCATTTAATTATCTTCCTCCAGTTTCGCCGCACTATCCTTTGGCCACGCAGATGTTTGATTCTGGCTTGAATTACGGGGCACAAAATATTTCCTATAGATCACCCTATAAAAGCAAGAAACGTGCTTCGGATGTTCTGGATTCTGATTTTAGTTTTCGAGATTCAGATTCATCAGGGAAACAGCGTCGTAGAAGGCATAAACGCAAAGATTCTGATTATTCCTGCGATTTGTCAGAATCTGAACCATCTGATGACGATTTTCTAAAATGCCCCTTTATGACTGTACTGCGGGCTATGTCCAGTACGAGTAACACCGGTAGCAAAACCAAAGGAATTTCGAAAACGTCGAATCAGGAGGGCAATTTTATTCCTTGTCCTTTTGACACGGCCATGTTGAAATCTGGCCAGGGAATTAAAACGGAACCCGTGAGGATATCAAAGAATAAAGACCAAGATAGAGGTAGTTCATCCAAGACACCGAGAGTACGTTCTAAGATTGTTATACGTCGAAAGAAGTCGTAATTTTGTATTGTTTTCTGGAGATAATTTGTTGTGTTAATAAGAAGCGTGCTTTTACTTTGTTGAACATTAACCATGTAATAGCCATTAAACTCATAAGCGTAAACTGTAATAAAATGAAGAAAACCATCAAGTGTTTCATTCAATCAAATCATTTTGGAGCTCTATCAAATCCAATAAAAAAGAATACTGCCCTTAACAATTACCTTCTAAGTGGCATGAATTAGCAGGTTACGGGCTTGATCCCATTCACAATTTGCGTTCCATTATGTCAAGTACATCAGAGAAATCGAGTTTGAGTTTGAAAAAATAAATTTAGTACATACTAACTTTTAACTAAAAGTGATTGTTCAGTGACAGAGGAAGATGGTCAGAAACGAAGGGAAGTAGCAATCATGTTATCTGAATACCTTAGTACACTATGTCGAAGTTTATGACATACATATGGGAAAAGAATTGTGAAGTTGATTACGAGAGTAAAAAATTAAATACAATGTAATCTATGTACAGGTTACCCATTTTGGTTGGTATTGAAGGGTGCAGGTTAAACGGCGATAAGTAGAAAAACTGAGGTTCCTTTTTTAAGCTTAGTTCAGTGGTGCAAACAAACCTTGGCTAACTTGATTGGTTTTCGCTATACAAAGTGTTTTTCGAATTTGGGCGGGTGCTATTGATCTTTATATCTCCGTTGCTGGAATAGATATAAAATAGTTATTTAAGATACAAGTATCGCAACAGTTCATATTACGATCCAAGATATGAAAATTATGAAGTTACGATAAGAGTACCTTACAACGTTTTATCTATTATCAGCGCATCCACGACTATCATATTTACTAAAGAAATAATTAGTAAACTTGAAGTAGCACAAAAATGTAGCAGGTCGATACCTATATATATTTTGACTTCCGGCAATATATTCTTTTGACAGCAGCAATGTGGCTGTGAAATGTCTTCCTTCAACATTTCCCGGTGTTGCGGTAGTATTATCAAATTGTGCAATTTTGTAATTAACGTTTACAAGTAAGTTGCATTTGATTTGATTTTAGTATTAGTTTGCCGTGCATTTCACTTCACAAAATGCCTAACTGACATTATTTAGCGCATAAGGGCGCTAAAGCATGTCATTAGTCATTAGAACATTCAAATGAATGTCATAAAAATTTATATTTATAGTAGATAGGTAAATGATTTTTAAACAATTTTCATACGCTTTCTTTCCGTTGAAGGCAGTGGCGTACTCAGTTCTTTGAACTTCGTTTCCTTTTACGGGACACACTGTATATTTTTACGGCACTAATTTGCTTTTGCCTTTACCTTTCCTTCTATTTTCGGAGATGTAGTACTGAACTTTGTTGTTTTTATGGGACAAGCTGTATATTTCCATGGCACTAATTTGTTTTTGCCTTTACCTTTCGGTAGAAGAAGTATTTTTGGAAACGTAAAGGCAAATTAGTGCTGTAGAAATATACAGGTTGTCTCATAAAACCAAATTCAGAACCTTTTCTCCAAAACACAATTTTGGAAAGATAAAGGCAAAGGCAAACTAGTGCCGTAAAAATATACAGGGTGCCCCATAAAAGAAAACAAAGTTCAATACCGTACCTCCGAAAATATTAAACTAAGAAAAAACCTGAGTATGCCACTGCGTTCTACGGAAAAAAAGCGTATGAAAATTGTTTAAAAAATCATTTTGGTGGCAATTATAATAACAAAGATAAAAAGATCAATAGAATTCGTCCAAATTCGAGAAATACCAATAATATAGCCAGTCAAGTTAGCCGAGGTTTATTTGAACCATTAAACTGAGCTCAAGAAATGAACTCGAGAACCTGCATTCGTTTTTTTCTATCTACATATCTCCGTTTGACCTGTACCATTCAATACCAACCAAAGTGGGTCACCCTGTACATATTATCACAGTGATTTTACTTCAACTTTTTACAGAGAGATTAACTGGTTCACAAAAGGAGGAAGAAGATTTATTTCTTTCAGAGGAAGATAGTTTTATTAAAGTGGTAATCCAAGGTACAGGCCAGAGTCGTTATATAAAGACCTTAGGGAGAAAGCCATCTTCTGAATTTAGTGCAATATTCGATACGAGTTTGGAATTACAAAATAAAGCAATTAAAAAATGGAGCGAGACTGGTTTTATGGACAGTCGAGTTTCTGTTCAGCGCCAACAAGGTATCTATTACAATTCTGAAATGTTGGGAGGCACTTTACGAACAACTTCTCATGCCACAATTGAAATATGGTCCACTAGGAATTTTCCCATAAGTCGAAGTTCAATTTGAGATTTCGATTATAACTATTCTATGCATACCCATGAATGAAAATTTATTTATAGGAATGCAGAGTCATAAAACAAACCGATTTAAAAGTAAAAAAGGTAAAGGTAGATCTAAAAGTTCAGATAAGAAGTCTGACACAAAAGAGCAACCACTCGGTGCTGAAGGGTTACAATCAGAAAACAAGTCAGTTGAGAAACCAGACGATTCTGGTTACCTGGATGATGGCAAACATAAACCAGGTAATTTACTATATTCCAAACTAGCTTCCAACCAAAAGACATTTTCGTCTGGTTCGAAAAAGAACAATCAATTTTTGTTATTTAAGCTGACTCTTCAGAACACCCTTCAACAGTTCCTCAGTCTAATGACAGTTCAGAACCCGAAACCTCGGCACTTAGAAAATGGAGTGACTCCGGTTATTTGGGCGGCCGAGTTGGTTTCCAACATAGACTAAGTATGATAAAATTCAAAATTCTACTTCACTTTTATAAACTAATTTTCAACCGTTGTAGAACACCATGAAGATTTACCAACACCACCACCACCACATCAACCAGATGATGAATCAGACTTTACCGGATATGAGGTGGAGAACTTCCTCGAAGAGGATGAAAGTGTCGAATGCCTTTGCGGGGAAAAATTACCATTAATATACAATAGTTTCCCTCCTGTTAATTATACCGAACCGTACATGGAAGGGTTACACAAGTTGTTTCCGGCAAATGATTTTGACTGCGGGCCGAGAATTGAAATGCCTTGGAATGATATTATTTTGAAGAAAAATGTTAAAATTAGACCTTTAAAGAAAAAAATGGATAAGATTAAGCAAACTGTAGTACTCGAATGTCTTTGTGGCTTAATGGATGATAGGGGAGACCACTTTAGAACCCTATAAGGTACCTAAAAGTCAACCTCGTATTATTGGCACGCCCACTCTTCCTCAGTGTACTTATTCCGTAATTACTGTTGCCTTTCATTGTCCTGTGCTTGATTAACGTGGCTTAAAGTTCCTAAGATACTAAGTATTGTGGTTATCCTGTTTTGAAAAGTTTCAATCATTGAAGTCGCCAATGTAATAATTTTCAGTAATAAATAAATAAATTCCATATAAGTACTCAATCAACTCTAGGAGACAAAGTTTTTTTGTCTGCCTGTTTCTGTCTGGCTCCCCAGTACATAACATGTCCGATGATGATATTGCTACGGGACACACTTTTTTCGAAGAATTATAGGTTCCTATCCTATGTCCTATAATTTTTCGAATGAAAATGCTATTTTGAATTAAGTACCTAACTTCAAGTTATGACAGTTTATTGTTTTTAGATCACGTTCATTACAGGCCAACCTGATTAAACAATTTTTCCAGATTTTTAGTTTTTTCTTATAGTAGACTAAGGTGCTCGCCACATAGGCCATGCCATGCCATGCCAAATTAAATTTAGCATGGCACAGCACAGAGCTGTCCACATAAGACATGCTATGTAAATTTGGGTAACCATAGTTATTTGTTTCAAAACTTATTTTTGTAAATTGGTAGCTGTCAATATTCATAAATTTAAATAATGGATGATGTTCATAACGTTGCTTTGCGGTTCATTTTACTCCAATTTGAATAAAAATAATTACGCACAACGAAAAAACGGAAAGAAACTTACTATCCCCAGAAATAATTTTAAAATTCAGACGGCGAGTGTCAAACAACTTATTTCTATGGAAACGTATCCATAGAAGCAGCATAGAAGTCGACTTCGTTGCTATGTAAATTACTTTAAACATGAACAATGTGGACACTTCTATTTGAATTCCATTGTCTCTCTACTTCTATGTTTTACATTGGCATAGCCATAGTATGGCCTATGTGGCGAGGCCTTAATGTTCAAAAAAATTCCATATGATGTGGACGAGATATATCGATGAAAACAGAAAAATATGTACTACTTTCAACAAGGTGTAGGACAATAATGGCTCTCTTGAGGAAAACTAAAGTTGATGATGGCCTGAAATAAACGAAAAACGTATTCTAGTAAATCCATGAGAATGTACCGAAAGAGCATGAAAAGTGCTCTAATAATGTAGCCATATACCTATTTCCCATGAGCTCAAATAGGCAGTGCTACACGGCAAAATGGAAAAAAATAGTTTTCTTTTTCTGATTTCGGATTCTTAACGGTGTATAATGAGAACCAAATACCAAATTCTGCAAAATACCCTCTCTCTTTTCAAAAAAGCTAGATTCCAAAATGGTGGTCCTCCAATTTCAATCGCCCTGTATAACATATTCGTGTTTTTGTTGCTGCAGCATTTACTTCCAATTATTGCTTTCATCCAACGAATTCGAGATACCTAACACATTTTCGAAATTCCTTTGGATCTGTCAAAATCTTAAAAAAATTGCTGCTTAGACACAATCTTCGTCACAACAATAATTTCTTGTTGCGAAAATTCTAGTCTTGTAGAATCACAGAATACTACACAGCTCAAGCTTATAGTTCTTACTATCCTCCGTCAGATGGCAATATTCACACCACACAATCCTTAAATCATTACGAACTGCATTTTGGGAAATGTCGAAATTCAGTGCCTGAAGTGATTCATGTAATGTTTAATGTTAGTGTCTAGTGTATATTTTGCCGTACGCTGGAAGATAAAGAAACGTGTTTGATAATCCAGTAAAATAAAACTTATTTCTTAAGTATATTACGACTTGCATACGGTGTTTTAAGTGAAGAGATTCGCCTACAACAATTTATTAGGTGACCTAACCTCTTATTGTTAAATTAGCCATCAGCTGACCTTGTTAGATTGTCAAAGTGCCTAATTATTACTAAATAATTGCTCTTTAGAATTGTATTATGCGGGAATAAAACTTGTGTCAAAGTGAACTATGGCTGTGTTCGAATTAACATGAAAATTTTCCGGATTTTGTTTTGTCAAAAAACTTGAAAGTTGTCAAACCTATCATGAGCCGTGGATTCTGTGCTCCTGGGGCTTCTTTTTTATATTCGGTAAGTACTTACGTGTAAAATATCACGATTGTAAGTTTTGATATGAAAGTAATGAGTAATCATGTCTAATCGCAAATGATATTGCAAAAACATTCATAAATACGAGGGTAAATTTTTATCATCATTGGATATGTACGAAGGGGTACTGATACCTGGCTATCCAATGGAGTTTTCCATGCATTAAAGAAAGTTCCGTATTAATCAACATTGACTTATTTGAAATGTCACTGTCAAAATGATGCATTGCTGTGATAGCATTTCAGAGATTATTTTATCCATAATCAAATTAATCAAAAAACATGGTATTGGACCAACCAACATGAAATAATGTTTCTTGTTGATAGGCTGCCGTAGTTGAAATTTGACTTTTCTATAAACCAGAAACGAAAAAGCATGGAATGGAACAGAATTCAAGAACTATGGTTCCTCACAGCCTAAGATGTTTCGAGCTCAAAAATTCTTGTCTCAATTTTTTAGAAATACATTTGAGCGAGCATTGGAGTAATTTCTTAAACGGCACATTATTTCGCCTTATTCATCAGCCCTAGTTTCTGGGAATGTCATATTTTCCTTCAAATGAAAAAGAGTTTGAAAGGTTGTTGCACGTTCTGAAGTATGCCCATACACATTAACAGCAGTAGGTACTTTTGCAACTGCCTTGCAGAATTGGAAGAATCAGGGTTCTGTCAGTTACCAGTACAAAAACTTTATGTCCTAGTTTAAGTAATAATCTAAAATTTTTAGCCTCCATTTAAAAATCGTGTGAAACGCAGTAAATTACTAAAGTGCATAATTTGTTAGATTAGTTTGCTGCTCCTACTCATTTGTTTATGAAGATGTAAATCAGGCTAAACGTTTAACGTTTGAAAGTCTCCAGGAATTAAAAACAAATTAATGTTTCTCGTATGCTAATGACAAAATGATTATACACTAAAAACTGTAGCACCAAGTTTATTAATTTCTAACAGATCAAGAACTGAAAGTTATTTTTTTATGTTGTCTTTTGTTTATTGGTTCATTTTTAATGGAAAGGAAAACTCAATGGTAGGAGGAACATACATACTTATATCAAATATGCAATCTTATTCAAGAAATAAATTTTAAAAGTACAAATCATCCCCAAGTTTACATACAGTTAAGAAACTAAGCAAAGGTGACTAATAGAAACAACCGAGGAAGTGCATAAAATGGGGAGCAAGATCACAGACTACGTTCTACTCGAGGTTCTACTGCTTGCTAGTTGCTATATTGGTTCTTACGAGGGTTCTATCTAACTAATGAGCGATCTTGCAACTTTGCTATTCCTGCAGCGATGGCAAATAGAGCTGCTGAAGCCAAACAGTGGAAGTGTTTGTATGGACTGGAGACTGGACACAATAATGTCGAGAATAGCAAAGTTGAATGAATTTTTTTTATCGGCAAGCTTATCTCTAAAGTCGGTTAAAAAAAGACTGCGGAAATTGCCCCAATGAAAAAAAAATTCTGGACCGTATCTGGAAAGCAAAGGTACCTGTACCTACGTATTGTGGATAAGCAGTTTCTGTTTTGATTGGTGAAAGAAATAGGTATGTGCTCAAAAAGTTTCTTTGTTTTGAAATAGAAACCTATCTAATGCACCTCTCAGTTTTCTTAAAATTGATTTACTTGGGCACATATTTTTCTTAGCAAAAATCGATATACACCTGCGTACACCTGCTTATATAAACTTTTTAATTTCACTTTGCAGGGGTTGAAAATGATTGTTTATTTAACCCGGTAAAACCCTTACAAAATGAAGCAATTAAACGTCCTTTTTAACAGACTTCAAAAAAGGAGGAGGTACTCCTCGAGGTGCTTAATTCGACTGTATTTTTTATGTGTGTTAAGTACCTCAGAACTTTTTTCCAGGGGAACCGATTTTGATGATTCTTTTTTTATTTGAAAGCTGGTGCTTCTCATGTGGTCCCATATAAATTTGATCAAGATCTGACAAGTTGTAGTCTTTGAGTTATCCTTAATAATGGGTATTTAATTGACTTCGACTACATTGATGATGTTCTCATAACTTTTTTCTAGGTGAACCGATTTTGGTGATTCTTTTTTTATTTGAAAGCTGATAAGTTTGATCAAGATCTGACCATTAGTTTTTGATTTATCCTTAATAATGCGTATTTAATTGACTTCGACTACATTGATGATGTTCTCGTTGAAGTCGGTTTTTTATTTTGTAGGACAAAAAGATTATGTTTATCAACGTTTAAGGGGACATTTAATTAATAATTATCCTTATCTCGTGTACCTCTGAACTATAAACTTTTGATTCGTATTCTGCCTTATCACGATTGCAACTAAGTAAAGATATCTGCTTTTCTGTAGTGTGTACCGGGGTAGGTACCTAAGGAGGTAATGCGACAAGTAATGTCATGAATATACTACGAGATATACTAGATATTTAAATCTTCCATATATACAAAAGAGCTTTTCTTACCGCGGAAAACGCACATTAAAGGAATTTTAATGAACTAGGTTTTAATCCAGTGCTTTTAATTCGATGTCAGGTGTATTTGTATGACTAATGTTAAGGCAAGTGTAAAATGTTAATTGCCTTTTTCCTCTCATTTTAGTTTTTATTAATATCATGCAGGTAATTTTTTAAAGTGATTTTGCATATAAACAGGAAGTTATACTTAGCACATGCGTTATAACATTACAAGCGTAGGTATACAATGTTCCAGTGAATAATGTGAATTTCAACCATTGTAGACATTGGTTTGAGCACAAAACACACATTAATAATTGAAGAATGCTGTCCAACTTTTTTCAGATTTAAGG
This sequence comes from Xestobium rufovillosum, assembly GCA_963966045.1. Lineage (NCBI taxonomy): Eukaryota > Metazoa > Arthropoda > Insecta > Coleoptera > Ptinidae > Xestobium > Xestobium rufovillosum. The sequence continues at coordinate 21,396,775 of OZ014496.1, forward strand.
TAGGAACTAAAAGAAATCGTTCTTGAACTTTTCTTGAACTTCACAATTATTTTGTAAAAGTATACAGATTTTATGGCAAAATTATGTACGTGGCGGGAAGCAAATATTTCCATACATAAAATACAAGGATTCCATACTGCAGGTGCATTCGTGAACTATTGGTATTACATAATTTCAAGTTCTCATTAAATTAGAAGTACCTACCTATCTAATTTGAAAGAGATCGAACTTCTAACATACGTAAGACTACTGCTGGTAGAGCAGGAAAGTACGTAGAGATCTAAGGATGTTCCAAGCCCAACGATATGTTTGGGGTAGCATCCCGTATAAGATCTCGTAGTATACAAAATCTGGATTTATTTCTATAATTCAATGCCTGGCGGGGTACTTGCCCGAGGAGTAGTTGTTCGAACGGTCCAGCACCACTCATTACAGCCCCATAATTCGGCTAATAATTAGCTCTTGTTAATACTTGCACCAAGCGTGTAAATATATATACAGCAAGCAATATTGCATGGTTCGAGTGTGTAGGGCAAAGCACTGTACTGATGAGTCCCAAAAGGACGAAACCAGTGGTCTACGGTTTTCCATGCACATTCGAAACATGCAATGTTGAAAAACTTCTAACAATTTATTAAACCTTTGGAGGCGGTTGTAGTTTTAAAATGTCTATTGTTCTAGAAATTTACCTTTTTTCTGCCTCTAATGTCGTTAGAAGATGCGGTTGCCCATTTAATTTGCTTATTGAACCATGTTATCGCCTCTAGTTTCTACCGATGAGGTTACGATTTTTGGATTCTGCGTTCAATTTGGAAGCTAAAACGTTAATTGAATTTTTCTGTACTATAATCCTTCCGATCTTAGAAGTTGTCCTTCAATCGTTTTCTTATTGTTACATATCGTTCTCTATCCACTGTATCTTCTTTGGGCTCGTCTTTGGGCGTCTGTAGCACCATATTTTAGATACCTATCTGATTTTTTCCTATCTTCCACATTTCACAACCATATAATGCCATGCTCCATACATTCGTATTTGAGAGTATCTCCCAAGTTTGTAGATTAACCATTCCCGGGCGCAATTGTTTATTTTTTAAATACGACTTAAAGCTTTTACGTCAAAAATGAAATGAAAATGAAAAGGAGTTGGCATTCTTAATGCCGATGCTCGTGCCGATGTATCTACAGTTTCATAATTGGATGGACCTTTTGTAAAACAATTCGGCAATAATGAAAGGCGTCTGAAAAACGCCGTTTTAAGTGTGCTAATTAAAAAATTACTCAATAATAACAAGCCACTAGAATCGGTGTGAGAATTGGACTGGATCTAATTAAGTATTCGTTATCTAGTCTGCACTAAATCACATAGACTCCGTTACAAATGTTGTTTCTCCATTTGACTTGGAATTATTTTGGAAAATGTAACCTTGCAAGTTACTGACTGAAGCAATGTTTCACTGCATGCATGCAGAAGAAAGACTAAAAGTTTAATCCCCGATGACATTAGTACGGATTAATTGTGAACTATTTTATTGGTTTCAAAGGTTGTTCTGGAACAAAAATAAGGCGATTTATTTCTTTGAGGTAGAATATCGGCTCTACGAACCGTATTATTTTTGGCCCAGGAGCTATGACCGCGTATTTAAGAGACAACCTGTATTTAAAATAATAACTTTAGTTCTTCGGAAGTAAGGTGTGAACTGCCAGCAATTTGGCACGTCAAGGTCGTTTGAAGTTTGGAAACTATACAATGACAAGTAATAACAGCAGTAAAGCGTGCAGAAATTGTAAGACAATTATTTTAATTTTGTTTACGGCAACAAAACAATTCGTACGACTGCAGCGAAGCGTACAGTTTGTGACACTGTTTTCACTAAAACAAAAAATCCACAAAATTAAATAGAAACTTGAAAGATCTGCCTCTTTTAGTTCCAGTGCATAAAACACTTGCTGAACGTGTTGCAGATATTTAAAAATTGATTTCGTTTATTATTATTTACCGAATATTGTTTTGTCTTTGACTAAAGGATAGTACTTATAGTAAAGCAGGTATTGTTTTTATTTTTAGCGTATCTAAATCGCAATGATTAATTTTTTGCGATTATATTTAGATAGGAAGTAAATTAATACCTATCTATTATTTCTTTTACGAGAAATGTAGATAATTTCTATCGCTTGTTTTTAACATTGTTTCAGGAGATTGTTTGCAACACCTTTACCGTATTTAGTCGTAGAATTGTTACCGACTTCCTGTGTGCTTCACATTTCACTATGCAACACCCCCGAAAACAGCCAGGGTAAACGAGCAATAAGATGCTATGGAGTTGTGTTTTCTTAGTACCTACTTACGTCTACTATTTTCTTCTTGATTTCCTCCCAAATTGCAAATTGTCTAACACCAGTAGGCAATAGGGAGGTTCGGAGAAAAATAAGATATCTATTTTTGGCATGAAAATGACAGAAAATTGTTATTGTAATTGATTTACGGCGAAATTTTTTTTCTAACACATTTTTTTGCGGCGTAATAAGCGAAAGAAATTAGCTTATCGCGCCCACATGCTAGTTCGCTTTGTTATTGGTTTGACGTTAGAGATTCGTAAGGCGCTCCTCCCACTTCTCTTGAAGTGCACGTGAAGCGGTACCTATCTCATAACATACTTATTGGGACTATTTCGAGCGTGAATTTTTAAAGTAAGGTGTCAAGGAAACATAAAACAAAGACAACATAATCGATATAATGATGCAACAAGGGTATCAAAAGTCCGATTCACATAATTTGCCATATTTATGTAGTAGGTAGGTAAATGTCCCGGTAAATGTAGAAATGGTGTGTGATTCTTGCATCTAACCCCAATTTCATTCAACCTCAAAACAGTAGTGTAAAGGCAGACCGGTATAAGTAAAACAAAGTCAACAATTTATTAACTGTACATGCCTTTTATAATTCAGTATAAGTAGGTATGTAGATTGTAGATACCTGCTTACTTCTGTTTGTAAAATAGTTACCTACCTATATTCTCTAATACAATACAATACATACCTACTCATTTATGTAGGTATGTATGCCTAAGTGATTGACAAGTTATCAAGTTAACAGTTATATAACGGATTGGAAATTTTTTAAAAAAACGGAAACAAATACAACTCACGCGAATCAAAAAACTACGCTACGTAGGTACTAGGTACAACTGCTATATTCTGGAACGGTTAATGTAGAAACCCGGAAGAGACTCTTAAAGACGCATGTATGGAGTACGAAATTATACCTATGGGTGCGAAACTTGGACAATGGGAGAAGCGGATTGAAAAAGAGTAGAATCGTTTGAAATGTGATGCTACAGACGGGTGTTGAAGATACCGTGGATAGCCAAGTTAGCAATAAGGAGGAATTAGAAAGAGTCGGGGAAAAGAGAAAAGTATGGAAGACAATAAAGAATAGGGGATAGGATCGTAGGATGGTAGGACACCTTCTGAGACGCAAAGGAATAGTTCGCGACATACTAGAGTCAGAAATAGGAATAAAGAGGTAGAGGTTGGAGCAGATTAGACTACTGCTCTCAAATAGTTGGGGATGCAGAATGTTCTACTTCTACGGAAATGCGTAGGCTAGCTCAGGGAAAGGATGGAGGTACGCGTCCTACCAGTCTTCAAAAGAGGATTTTATGATGACTTACTATTTAATTATTATTGTAAAATAGTTAATAAAATTTCCTTTTTTAGTTCGGGGAGGGAACGCTACGGCGATTCAGTATTTGGCTCCGTCATGCTCCTAGCTTCCTGTTTCAAATTATGCTAACCGTTACACGTTACCAAGTACCAAGGGGTTCCAGAAAACTGTCGATAAATTACATTATGTTCGATTTTATTTAGAATAGCTGCAATGGAGCAGCCGATAATTTTATAAACTTTTGCAATGATAAACTAACTCGCGAAAATATCGATAATGCTGACCGATTTTCCTTCTGGCTCCAACGAACCACTTTTTCCGTTTTATCGGTGTGCTGTACGATGTATTAGTCTGGGTACAAAACAGAAAACACCAGTTAGCACCAGTTAATAATATTTAACAATTTAACTACACATGCATATGCATAATACTTATGGGACTGCTGCGCGCTGAAGCTGGGACTTGTACGTTATACTAAGTTCTGACGTCACGCGGCCTACTCTCGCTGCAAGGTACGATTTCTAGCCTCGCACCGACGGAAAACTTTGCAACGGCTTCACAGGCGAAGGAATTCTTTTTGACAAAAAAAATAATAAACTATCAATTTTAATGAAATTTGAAAATTACCGAACCTGCCTATTCATCGATTTGCGCTTTGTCCAGACAAACTGCATTTTGTCTGCGCTAAGTTAGACAAAATGCAAATATTTGAATTATTCATGCAGGAGACCCTCTTTATAGCAGCGCGACCCTCTAAACGCGCATGCTCAGTTATAATAAACATGTGTTTTCGAGCGAATAATCCCTGAAGAAAATAATATACTTAATAAATACTAACGACTGACACTTACAACGCCCCCTCTCGACCTTAACCTGATAGATTTTTGTGTAAAAAATGTAAAACGGAATCAATAGAAAAAGGACCGAAGCCGTACTAGTCCTAGCGGTTGACAAAAAAACCCTGCAAATTGTGTTAAAAGCATGAAACTTGGTCGGCAGTACCTACCCTAGAAAATTCCCCGAAGGAGCAGCTCAGGGGCGGAATATATTCCACGGGGCTTGAATTTCAAAAATAATTAAATAATAACCAATTTGGGCAAGTAATATGTAATTTTATATTGATTTGATATCGCTGAAGTCAATTTAAACCATATTTTTTATAACTATAAAATTTTCAAAATGGCGACCAAATTTCCAATTTTAATTTAAAATTTTGTTAAATTCGCTAATATTAAAAAAATTGTAAAATATACAACATTTTTATTTAAATTGCAATCTCTTAACCTGTTCTAATGATATTTTTTGGTATGGATGGACGAACTGAGGGCATTATAGAAATTTAATTTCTTGCTTCTCTTTTTATTTAACATGTCGACAATTTGTTTTTGAAGATAACTATACCTACATACAGGCTGTGTGTCGCGACGAGTTCCTGTTAGACGTTTGTATACAAAGGTGTTTTAAGAATACCTATCATACAGTGAGGTTCATAAATGGAGAAAGATAGGTACCTATCAAATTAAGTAACGTTATCGCACTACATATAGACATGCCCAAAGTTTTATGAAAATCGTTTCGGAAAAAGTAAAAATTCACGGTCCTCGTAGCTTATTTTTTATACGAGAGCGAGTACGAGGGCTGTGAATTTTCGCTTTACACGAAACGTACTTTTATAAAACTTATTGACAGCTGCTTTTAGGCCAATAAAAATAATGTCAACGCCGTTCTAAAAAAGGTGTAAGACAATCCCATTTTCGCATTGTTTACATCTAGATTTATGTATATTACTTTTGCGCATTTGACACGAATCAACAATAATTTATTCATCTTTAGAGTTGTTGACTATTATTGTAATTCTATTACTTTTCTATTTAATATTCATAGAACTTAAATAAGGACGTTGAAAAAGTGACATTTTCTAAATGCAGATTTAAACGTTTTGAGTTGTTTTTGCAACTCTGTAGACAGGCTGTAAATTATAGTGAAACTGATCGAACTTTTCATCTGGAAATCAGGTTAGTGATGGGAAGCTATGCAAATTTAATTGCCGTTAAGAATGAAAATATGAATGTCCTCATCACTTATAAATTATTGATATGTTTCTTTCTGTTAATTATAATAAAATATATGCGTACGGTTTTTTGTGTATTTTGTAATGAAATCCTACTGTGTTGGATATGTATATTTTGAAATTAGGCTAATATATCGGATGCCAAGATAACCATTAGGCAACCTATAATTTTCAGAGTTTATGCCCTGTAATATCTACGAATTACACTATTTACAAGTTGTCGAGCCTGTTTGCAACCATTTTAATTGATCAATTAACTATAATATAGAGCACCAACTACTCTAAACAACGCCACAACGCAGCTGTTCAGAGAGATGCAAAAGGTTAACGAAAATTAAATCGTTCATACTTACCTCAAAAAATTGACGAACAACAAGAGCGGCCAAAAATTTAATTCACCAATTTTCAAAGTCAGCATAAGAGGAGAGAACGGGAACCGAGTCCGAAACAGTAAAAAGAGAGCGAAAACTTTTGCTAATCATTTAAGAACTATTCAATCTAAGATTATTTATCATACGGAAGAAAATGTAGAGGAAGAAGAAATCAAACTGGTCACTCTGTAGGTAAATGGTGAAAATAAGATTAACAAGAATGTCGGTCCGGACGAGTTGCTGATTAGTTGGCGGTAGCGTTAATATTTCTGGAAGTCTAAACTTATTTGAGACATTCATAATATTAAAGAGACTCAGAGTGGATTTCATCAGATACAATAATTGTCAGATGATACGGTTGAGCGATTTAACAGAACCTTAGAGAGCCATCTGAGAATCATAGTAAACAAACACCAGACAGACTGGGACCGACATATTCTTCAACATATTCCGTTGTTCCTGATGGCGTATCGATCAGCTGTGCATTACCTAGTCAACTGGAAGAACACCTGCCAGTGTGCTATTTGGAAGGGAATGAATGTGTTATTTGGGAATGCCCGTAGATGAGTATTCCCAGAAATTGACAAAACGACTCCCATACGCCTGGAGAGCGACCGAATAAAAGCGCGATATATCACACAGCTAATTCAGAGGTCTACAAACACAAGTCTCAAATCACTATCACTCACTATGGAGTCTAAAAACTACTTAATTTGGCCAACTTCCAAAAAATTCTTCGACCTTCCACAGGCTTCTGCGACGTTCTTCACTCTTCTTGCTTCCCAAATCGCACTTCTGATACCAGTTGGAGCGTATTTCAATTTAACAATTTTATTAACAAGTGACTTACAAACATTTACAAGTGGTTTGAAAACTTACAATTTTCGATTAATAATTAAGCAGCAAAACAACAAACAATAAACAATGGGCAACTGGACACTAATTAAATTTGTGTAATTAGCTACCTAGCCCGGCTGGGATAGTCGTTTTTTGACCATGGTGTTTTTTCATCAAATGTGGACGTTTCAGGTCACTCTAAGACTTTTTGGCAAGGTGGCACATTTCCGTCCGTATGTATGTGTGTGTGGGCGCGTGCGTGCGTGTGTATGTCTGTTGGCACTTTTGCGGGAAAACGGCTCCACAGATTTTGCTGAAATTTTGCATACGTATATCAGAGATGGTCCATAGGAAACTGACGGGGCGGTTTTTTTGTAAAGCACTTTTGAGCCAAGATATGGCGTCATCGAACATTTTTTTCAATGAGACCGTATATATTTTTGTATTGCATCGGATAGAGGGTATTTTTCGCTACACGATGTGCGAAAATCGTAATAGGTTGTATAAGGAAAAAATTGAGAAAAAAATGCGAAAAGAGGGCGCGCGGCCTACAGTTTAGTTGTGGCTGTGGCTAGGAAGCTGTTCTGTCAATGCATTGACAACTAGTTTTTTCTTTTAATATCACAGTAAATACCACCTTAACACATTACGTCTTGATAAAAGTTTTAAATTCATGACAAATAATTGTTTAAAATGCTTCCAAACATCCACTTTTTCAAACGAGATTTCAGTGTGGACGTGGCTTAAACTCAAATGACGTGCATTGCGCTCACCAATGAGCATGATCAAATAGTTTAAAAACCTATTCCCGCACAGACACCAAACGGCAAATAAGTGAGTCATTTGAGCTACTGCATATTTGTCATTTTCGTTTGTCAATTTCGAGGTTAATTTCTAGTTTCACTTCAGATTCAGATGTCAAAACGGCACGCAAAGGTTATGCAAACGCCAGAAGCTTAGAGGAGGGAAGAAGAGGAGGAATAACAAAGCAGGTGTTCCTATTACCATTCGGCACCAAAAAAGGGGCGTAACCTAAACTTCTTAGTCACTTTACGCCGAGAATTGAACGAAAAATCTTAAAATGATATGACTAATTGCGCTATTTCAAACGCTGCTTTCGTTATTTTGAGTTAAATTACATGAATTCTAAACAGTAACCTAGTTTCATCACTTTGTTTGGCACCAAACATGCCCAAATTTTGGTAACACTCACGTGCACGGCAAAGATCGGGCGTTACGAATCCATACTCTTCCCTCATCTAAGGCCAGAAGTGACATCAGGACAGCTGACAGAATCTGATAAAATACGAATAAACTACTTCCCGTCAAAACCGCTGTGTTGTCATATAATTCAGAGCGAAGTTCAAAAGCGTTTTTATTTCTTCAGTTCCGTGTTCTCGAAATAATTTTAGGTGATACAGTGATTGTGTTTTGCAGTGTTTCATTTGCATGTATACAATTTAAATAATTCGCTATTTATTAGAAAAGTAGAAATAATGATTTCAAGTTACATACGACAATATCGGATGCAAAAGTGACGTCAATTGCGCCAGGCAAAATTATTAATTAATTTTTTTCTGCCTTAAAGTGAAGCACAGAGAAAAATGCAAAAATAGGGGTCAAATATTTTCGCCCAAATTTTCATTTTTTCAAATAAAAAAAAGTCGTCCAGTTACCCATTATACACGGTGTCCCAACGAAAACTTGTACCCCCCGTAAAAATCCATAAACACGTCGATTTTTATGTCAAAGGGGACCAATTTTTATGCAATAATCATTCTTGCAACTCTAGCTCTGTGCAGGGGGTAGCGACCCCCCAAAATTTTTGAATGGGACGGGGGTCAAATAATCCCTACTTTGGAAGGGTTACACAACCGTATTTGTTTTATTCAATTCGATCAATTTGTTACCGAGAAATTGCTTCTTGAAGTTTCCAAGTTAAAAAATTAATAAAAGCACAAAAAGGGTTAAACTATCGAATGTATTGCTCGAAATGACCTCCACCAATTGTCATACAAGATACAATAATACATTCTGGATTCAAATCCAGATCTTACATTTCTCATGACCTCAGGAGTTATTAGCCGGCATTCTTCTTTGGAATAAAGCATTTTGATTTAATAAATAAACACGATTTTATACGGCGGCGAATAAGTTTATTTTGACATTTGTTCTGATGTTCTTTTGTTCTTACTTTTTATTCTTATTAGTTTACTTGATTTTGTTACTTTTTCATTCTAATACATTCGATAGTTTAAACCTTTTTGTGCTTTTATTAATTTTTTAACTTGGAAACTTCAAGAAGCAATTTCTCGGTAACAAATTGATCGAATTGAATAAAACAATTACGGTTGTGTCAGTAATGAAAAACCCTTCCAAAGTAGGTATCATTTGACCCCCCGTCCCATTTAAAAATTTGGGGGGATCGCTACCCCCCCGCATAGGGCTAGAGTTGCAAGAATGATTATTGCATAAAAGTTGGTCCCCTTTGATATAAAAATCGACGTGTTTTTGGATTTTTGTCAAAACGTTTATTATGCCGAGTTTTACGGGGGTACAAGTTTTCGTTGGGACACCGTGTACAACAAGTAATAAAAAAATAAACAATCAATTAACTAATACTAAACAATCCAGAAATACGCAATTAACAGTTAAAACTTCTCTAAATTCACTTTTCTAGTTTTCTAAACAACGATCGTCCTGGTTTACACTATTTACGACAACATGATTTCTTCCGCACCGACAACAATCGCACTATATCGCATGTGCTATGAACACTCTACTAATATATTCGCCCGGATGTATCACCTACTAATTCTTTCTTCGCCTTCTTCTTCTTGCCGCTTCTCAAAAACTAACTGTGCTCCCCCGGTCACTTACATTCTTGCCTTTATATACCCTCCGATGAAGAATCTTCTAGATGTTTTCTACACAATTCAATTCATAGTAAACAAGGTCATCGTTATAAAAGAACATCTGCGACTTGTTTACTAAGAAAACATTGAACATGGCCGTCGGTATGGGGGTTACTCTCATATCAGTATTACAAGGAAGCCTGAAGAGCTGGATATAAAACGCAGGAAAATAGTTTGGCTGCTCAATTCCCACCTTTCAAGCTAAAAAATGATATGGGTACAAACAAGTTTCTAAACAATCTATGGGGGGGGGGTATGCCAAGCAGCTTCATCGTAATGATAATGCAGAGATTTCAAAATAAAGTTCCATGGAACACTGTAAATGCACGTTGGACCCTACGGAATCACGACATTCATCTGGATCGAGGTGACTAGCGAAACCAGGAAAGCTTCACATCCATCACAATGCTTCTTAATTTTTCACGACCTTTCATTGTTCAGCAAACTACTTTATTTCCCACGTGAAGATGTCCCAAAAGAATTCGTCCAATTAATTTCGTGGTTTTTGTCGTATTTTATTACTAAGATGTTCGATGTTGCTGACCTGCGAGTAAAGTGGGAGAGCCACTCAAGATGCCCTATATCAATGAACTCGCAATGAACCTAGAATTTGCATCGATTGCAGGCGTTGAATGATCATACCCTAATTCCTTGGTTATTCGCCTGGGACCAATAGGGATCAGAGGATGTAGTGACTTTTCACTGACATGATCGGTTACAAATGGTGAGCCGTCCTTGGAGAGAGGTAATATAGCAACTGTTATTTTTGGAACTCAAGAGACAAACAACAGATCTACGTTTTACCTTTCAAACAGCGTTGTCGGAGAGACGTGCAAGGTTCTTTGAAGTGAAACTGTTACTGTATCAACCCTATTTTGCAAATTTAGCCTCTGTGACCCTTTCTTATTTCCAGTAATTAAGGCAGAATTACGGGGACACATATCCGAATGACGAAAAGGGAATACAAAAGAAGCTTCGTCTTTGCCTTTTTAACAACTGATTTGTCGAACAAGTCATCGGATGTATTGAGGTTGGGGAGACTGCTTGAAAGAACTGCAATATTTTCTTTTTTATGAATAATTCACTTTCTAAGTGAGGTCAACTCCTCGCTTGACGATTAATTATTATAAATGTCGAATCCCACCATTTTTGTTGGAGTTGGGAAGATCAAGAATATACTAGGTATGTCAAAGAAGAACTTATTGCATTGCAATAAAATATGTACACATTTATACGTAGATATTTCAGTTTAAAATGAAATGTCCCGGTTAAACTATTTGGTAGCAATTAAGTTCTTCAGTGAACCGCTCAATAAAACTATGTTGCCCACTTTATGGATTAAGAGAATTGTTTTCTAGAATTGTAGACGACTTACTTTCCCGGTGTGCAGTGATATCCATAATTAAATCGTAACAGGGTATCAACCGGAACGGGCCCCGGAGTCGAAGCGGTACGGTGGAAGCCAGTGCGGTTTCAGATCTCGTCTGACATGCACCAATTTACTTCCGGTCGTTTCGCCGCGCGTTACTATACTAATTAATCTGTCATTTCAGTTAACGGTCATTTCCTTAAGTGTGGTTCTAATTTCTGTTTTTAACTTTGACGAGACTGTTGGATGTTATTCGAGGGTATTTTATGAAGTGCGGGGTGGTTTTTCACGACTGTCGGATCTTTGCACGTGCTTCAAACTGGTAGGTGATTTGAAAACATTTATTCGTACGAAGCTTTTATTTTCTTTTCGATTTGTCCTAAGTTTAAAGAGAATAGTGCCCGGAATAGTGTTTCAAAATATTATGTAATGTTACTTCTTCATAATTTCTGAATGCAAATTCATTGGTTTGAATTTCTTGCCTCTAAGAAGATGCTCCACTGGATGAGCTCCAGTGAATGGACGCTTGATGTTGTATAAACCATTAGTAAATTTGATAGTTCTTACACCTTCACGTTTAGTGACCTTATGGGGGTTATGGAACCCCCTGGGACTAATGAATTGAAAATTTGGGGATTGAGATTAAGAAAATTAGATGTCGCGTATTTTCCAATGTTTATTGCTATTTTGGATTTTGCAAGAAAGTGGTTTTCAAGATTTTAGAGCTTTTTATACCACAAGAGGAACGATGTCTACATTAAAAGTTATAGCGTACCATCTACTCAGTCACAGGGACGAGGACGTTAATATGTAGGATGTGCAACATGTGTGAACGCACATGGTGTGAGCGTGTAAGATTTTGAAAATTTCTTCATTATGACTCTTTTTGAACGATGCTTATTTTATGTTCTTTCCTGATTTGCAAACCAACTCTCCATCCGTACATACTTCTATTAACCTTTGCAGCTCTTTCTTTTAAGGGAAGACTTGATAGTCCAAGAGAACTAAATCCGGTGAATAAGGGGAATGTTTAAATAAATCGAACTCTAAATCACGAATTGTATTCATTGCAATTTGCGATTTGCGTGCTTTAACTTGCAAGAACACCACACATCTCTACAATTTTCTGGGCTTTTTTTCGTTTTTTCGCACATTTATTTATTTCTCAGGAAATTGTTAATAATGTGAAATAGGTAAATTGTACATTTAAGCGTCCGAAAGTTCATTTTGCAGATTTTTTCATATCCAAATTGAGTGGAACCATATTTTAATGAACGCCTTGTTCTTCAAAATTTTCAGTGTTTCATGTATTACCTTTATCCCAACTCGACGGTTTGATGAGAATCGATGCAGGAATTGGTTTTCTAGAGCTAAAAGCCTTAGGGTGAAGTAGGGTTGCCAACTTTAATTATGGATATAGGGACAAGGCTTCAAAGAAAGCGGGATTTTCAAAAACAATGCGGGACATTTAATAAAGTTTGTTATATTATCCTTTACATCATATAACAATAAAACAAAAACTTCAACATCATTTTAAAAAATAAATTACTTTGATAAAAATAGATGCCTTGACTCTGACAGTCGCTTTATTGCGCAATTTCAACTTCAAAATCACGAGGTTACTGCAGGGGGTATAAACTTAAACGGACGTTCTGAAGCCAAACTGTGCAAACAGACAGTTATAAAGGTTGAAGATAGTCCCTCTTGTTGGCGAGTTACCTTTAATATATAATAATTGTTATTTACAATACAAGTATCGTAACAGTTAGGCCTCGTTCGATAACCCATCGTGTATCGTAATATGAATTTACAATAAGTGTATCGTTCAATGTTTAATCTACTATCAGCGTGACCACGACTATCATATTTGCTTAATAAGAAATAATTGGTAAACGGAAAATAATAATCACGCTCAAAACAGAATAGATTTTTAGTTTTTCAAACTTAAGGTACAGCAATCTGTATATCTAAATCACTATTACAAACGTTGATGTTCTATGTAGGTAGCTAATGGATACGAAGGTTAGGACTTGTCCTTCAGGATTTCATTTCTGGTCCTGACCTAGCAAATAATGCTAACTCGTACTTACACTGGATCCAGACAGGCGTGGCGTTGCTATAGAAACGGACAGTGCACCTAAAGGAGACACCGCTTGCTACTATCTGAATTAATTCTGTGATCTCTCATGCGAAGAAATAAAGTCTGTGATAATATAAAACGTGTCTACAAAATATATGAATTTGAAGTTGAAATAAGGTACAAAATGCTCAAACTAGTAACAGTCATAACAGTTCTAAATTTATAAGTCTGAATAGGTGTTGATCATGAAAACTGAGCAGGTAAGACGGTGGTTTGTTATACCATTCGTTCAGTAGATCTTGGTCAATTTGAAATTTCGCCGAGGCTGTAACTGAGTCGTTATGATCTGATGAAATTATCAGCAAATGCGGTAGTCATTGTGCCGCTTGTTTCAGGTTTATCGATTGTATTTGTATTATATCAGGTACAGGAGTGGCCCTAATGCGATACCTTGTGGAACAAAGATTCGGTATGCGGTTGTAAATAGTTGTTGGAAAGACTGTGGCTTTACGAGGTAGCTTCTTCAGAATTTGTCCAGCTATTTAACTTTAATTAAAATAGTAGGCCAAAACGGAAACCACCCTAAACAGTAGTAGTTTCTTGTTGAGTCTATCCGCAGTATAAGAAAGTTGCAAGTGACATATTTTCTATGCACAAATTTTTCCGATATGTGGGTATGACGAAATCACCAATAATAATTAGTAATTATTTACCATTTCGGATCATTAGAGGTCCGTTGCATGAAATTACATGTAACTAGGTTGAAAGAAAAACGCCATAATTTGTGATTTGCTGAAGTAATAGGTAGGTATGCTAAGTAAAGTACGCTGGGTAATTTGCATTTATAACGTAACAACTTGTTAGTGAGGAATACTGATTAACACGGTCATATATAATCTTCAGCAATATTCCACTCAATTATACATACATATAGGCGGAATGTTTTATTTTGTCAACCATCATTTAAATTACGGCTGCTGTGCTACCGTTAAAATGCTACCTGTGGATATACACGCAAAAAGATAAATTTGAAAATAAAAATCACATCTTCTAAGTATCAACATTCGAATACATATTTGGAATTCGCTAAACATACATATAAAACATACATATAAAAATGTTCTGTATCATCTTCGATTCCAAACGTGTAGTTATAGTAAATACATAAATTTTGAGAGCTGTATGAAAGGCAGTTTGAAGCACAAACAATTGAATTTTTCTTCCGGTTGTAACGGGTGGTCATAACTAGGGCTGCCCGATGTAATCGATATACCGTTTTATATCGATATTATCGATAAGCTATATTGCAAAAAACCGATGTCGATATTTTCGATAATATCGATATTTTCGATAATATTTATATTTCCGATAATATCGATATTTCCGATAATATCGATATTCGATAATACCAATATTTCGATAAGATCGATATTTTCGATATTTTGATAATATCGATATTTCAGATATTTCTATTAATAATATCAATATGATAGTACCGATATTTTGGCAATATCGATGTTTACAAAGATAATATTAATAAAATATCGGCTAGAGAACAACTACTGTGGTATATTAAATGAAACTTTATCTAAAACGCGATTCCGCGAATTTTTCACGAAACATTCCTGATTTCAATAGGTGAAATTTTATTACACAGTTATTAATTCCGCAAATATCAACAGATTTTTTAAATTTAAAAACTAATATTGGATGGTTGTTTGGCAATCACTTACAAAACAAGAGAACAGCGATTTCGAGAACGTTTTTTTCAAACAGATCACCCTGTATTTACGTGGGCAATTAGAAACAATGCGTTTTTTAGTTTTTCCAGGCGAAATTATCGATAAACATCGAAATTAGTAAAAATATCGATAACATTGATTCTGTCGAATCTATAATCTCAATATTATCGAAGATATCGATACTATCGATATGATCGAAACATTCGATGCTATCGAAAATATCGATACTATCGAAAATATCGATACTATCGAAAATAGCGATACTATCGAAAATATCGGAATTATCGATAATATCGGAAATATCGATGTAATCTCATTATCGATATTCGATATTTTTTCCAAATACTTGCAGCCCTAGTCATAACTAGAGTTGTGATTTGTATGCAAACGCATAAATTATTTTCTGGTTTGCCCTTAAAACTTACCCTCATGTAATTACGAATCTTTAAAATCAAAATCAGTCAAAATTATGTCAGAATATGCATTTATATTCTGACGTTGAAAAGAAAAAACGAAAGTTTTGGGTTCATAATATAAATATGAAAAGAAAATTGTAAACCGTCATTCATGGTAATCTCCTGTAAGATACGCAGCCCTTTTATTTCTGAAGTGAAAAAATATAGCTTCTGTAGTTTGTACTAAATTCGAACCGATTCCTGTATCCTGTTGCAACAGATCGCCCATTTGTGCGGATTTACGAAAGACGTCATCAGCACGCATCGTATAGACGGATTTGATTCTCGTCAAAGAATCCTCAGCGGAATTCCGCTCATCCGATGCGTCCGATGCGCGCACTTGTTCGCATCGGACGCACGCATCGGGCGAACGAATCGGACGGAAATGATTATTTCCATTGTTTTAAACGGAACAAAGCACACTGATTCGCATCGGACGCATCGGATGAGCGGAATTCCGCTGAGGATTCTTTGACGAAAATCAAATCCGTCTATACGATGCGTCCTGATGACGTCTTTCGTAAATCCGCACAAATGGGCGATCTGTTGCAACAGGATACAGGAATCGGTTCGAATTTAGTACAAACTACAGAAGCTATATTTTTTCACTTCAGAAATAAAAGGGCTGCGTATCTTACAGGAGATTACCATGAATGACGGTTTACAATTTTCTTTTCATATTTATATTATGAACCCAAAACCTTCGTTTTTTCTTTTCTTTCTCCTTTCTTCGTCTTCTAACGCTCATGCAATTGCAAATAACTTCTTCTGACTGCTCATATTGTCCAAAACCAATGTCCAAGAGCCGAAATACAAAACTGAGCTTGAGGCGTGAAGCTTGAAATGGCTGTAGTCCGTAAATACGTAACGGAAATCCGAAGTAATGTGCGATGTTGACAAAAATAATGCGATTCGTCCGATACGTCCGATGCGAACAAGTGCGCGCTTACCTTTATCGTACTTTTGCGAGCTTGCCTTCTTCGATAATTACACTATGTAGTATCGCCGTTATTGAGCTGCAAAGCAGCGATACTACATAGTGTAATTATCGAGGAAGACAAGCCACGAAAAAAAATGTTAGCTATAATACATCCACATAAACCACAGGAAATTAATAGCGCCAACTGCAGTGGTTAAGCAAGCCAACCCAAATCTACATACTTCTTATACAGAATCCGGCAATAAGCTTGAACTGTTTTTATAGATTTTTGTGAAGGAAAAACTATGTATTTGAACCGATTTTCAATAAAACTAAAAATATGTATATTTAGAGAAATGTATACCTACTACTAAACTATAAGTGTGTATTTGTTTAAATATTGCATGTTTTGAATGTGAATGGAAAACTAGACCTCGCTGTAGATCCACTGGTTTCGTCCTTCTGGGACTCATCAGTACGGTGCTCTCCCCTACACTCTCAACTGTGTTTGTTTATGTCGGAATATGAAATGATGCAAGGGCAAGGCAGGCGAACTTTTTCTCATTACACACAGCTACATTATGCCCGAACGCCAATATAGGCGACAAGAAGCGGAGTTTTTCATATTGCACACGCATGCTTTCCACCCGGTCATCAACATGTGTATAAACCAGCTATTTGGAGTAGATGCTCTGTTTTGAGAACAATTTTGATGATGTAAAGAGGGCGAAAACTTAAAATAACTATCATGCAAAGAGTAGTATACCTATAAAACAAAAACGTAAGTTGATTAATTATAGTAGGTATCAGTTCACATACAATTTTATTACAGTCTTGTGATTAACACGATATTATTAAAAAACCGACTAGCAACACTTCATCATCAAGGCCATAGAATTACTGGTTATTTTGCACATTTTATCACGTCATAAATTTTAAAACACACATTTTCATGCATGGTTCTTATACCATATAGGGAAGCTCATTTCTCCACCACACGTTACAGACAGTTCCTGTTAAACATTAAGGCAGCAACGCTGAAAAATTGTTCTTATTTATTAGCTTCACCTGCACACACGTTTATTTACATTAAATTTATTACTGAGAAGATCATGTGGTGATAAATGTTATAAATCTTTGCGAATATTGTTGCGGAGTAATTAGCCTTGATGTTTTTCGACCGTAGTAATTTAATTAGATCAAGCGTTCTTTATTAGTTACTTCCTAAAACTGGAACTGGCTGTGAAACCACAAATTTTCTGTAATCTACTCGAATTTCAAGGTTAGAATCCATACATTGGATTTCATCACGAGGATTCTACCACCCGATCCACATCCAGATTTATATGCGCCTCTTGTGATGGTTCTGAAGACCTCATTCCCTAGCCAACTCGAGAACATTTTACAGAAAAAAGACCTAACTGATTATTATAGTTAGATGGCTTAATGCAAAAAATATCCCAAAATTGGGAAATTTGATGTAGATATTCCAAATAAAAGCGAGCTTTGCCCCATACAGTTTGTGCTACCGAAGAATGCCAAAACATGGTTTATAGAAATTACAACCCCCATAAACATGGGACTCGAACAGAAATAGAGCTCGATGTTGAAGTAGTGGAAATCAAGCCTTCGGAAAATTTAAAGCCATAGTATTAACGATTCTCATGTGCCTTTCCCCCCACCCCCGCTTTTCCCATTAGAGTATTCCTGGATGCAATTATTTTAATTAAACCACACTTAGATGACGTGAAATAGGTGCAGTCTCGTATTAATCTGTAGTATTTTGTTGTACCAACAACAGGGGGCGTGGTTTAATCACCGGCACGTTTTAATTGAACGAAATGGAGACCTACTTGCTGTGCCCTAGTCGTGTCCAACCTTGGCTCTATATTTGTTCTGGCCTTCTGAATTTCTGAAATAGTAATTTTTGCTGTGCTAATTCTTAACGTATTTCTTGTGAATACTTATTTGAAGATTGTACATTTCTACTCCCAAAAGATTCTTGCATTGAGTAAATAAAGTGGAAAAAAGGGAATATTTCAACCAAAAATATCCACCTTAAAATTCTGATGGTATCTTAAATTCTCGTGATTATTGTTTGCGTATTGCCGTAACGTTAATTTCCAAATTTCAACAAATTTCAAGTCGATATGGTGGTTCCTTTACGCTTTGCAGCGCCGTTGCACGGTCTTTTCTTACTCTTCTGTTGACTAGTTAAATCCCTGAGACATCGCCAGATGACGCCTGCACACGCTGTTTCTATTTGGCAGATAAAGTTACCAGGCCCTGGTGTTAAACTTGACGCAATAGTGCTTTTTTCCAATATCTAGACTTTGAATTTGCCAGTAATCTTTGGTATAGGATATACCGCTTATAATTTTTATTTGAAATAACTCGTGTAGTATGTGTATATATATCTGAACTTATAAATGGAGCAGAATAACGTTTTTCTACACCTATATTTAATTATATGACAGTTATTCGGATTTTCTTCGTGAAATATCGTACCCATAATTCACTGTAGTGAATTATGAAATCATAATTCACGGCATTTCGGCCAATCACAAATGTAGATTCAATAATCACTGTTTCTCTGATCCAATGAGATTTTATATGGACCGCGATCAACTCTTGCTGGAGCTGACAATCGCTCGGGTGACAGCCAAGTGTATCTCGCCATATTACTTGTTTACGTTTTCCAACGTATGCACTTCGGTCGAGTAGGTACCCATTAATCCGTACAAACTAACAATTCAACCACTAAAACTGCCAGAATTTAACAATGGAAGAGACAACTCCAAATTTATATATTACTAACTGCACAAATTTCAATATATATTCCTAGTAAGTAGTCCATTTATTGAAAAATAAAAATTAATGTATTATGATACTGTTCCATTAAAGTTACCAAATTTGAGTCTAATTTATTTGCTTAAAAGGTGTAGAAAAAGTATAGTATTATATTCGCGATTATGGCCATTATTCACTCAGATGATTTGAGCCACTCGCCTTCGGCTCGTGGGCTCAAACATCATCTTCGTGAATAATGGCTGTCATAATCGCTCATATAATAATATACTATTAATCCAAATATTTTGACGGTTTTTCAAAATAGCTTTCCATCATATTGATTAAAATGCGTAAACAAATTTTTAGAGTGAAAACACTTATAAATTAAATTATATCCTTCCCGATTCGTCTTTTCCATAATATTTTACTAATTATGAGTAGATCTTGCAATAATTTATAGGGAGTGACTACTGCTCCGGCCGTCGGTCCCCTGAAATTTTGTTCCAAGACGGTCGGACGTGCGCATTACTTAATGTCGGTAAAATGACATTTAAGTTCATCGTTATCGGCTGGTACCGCCAACGCCAACGGTCCTGGTGGGTGTGCGGTATCGTACAGAACTGCCATTTTGTTTTCCTACGGCTAGACGAGTTCTGATCCCGTAGGGGTTTGATATATTTTGCTTGTTTTTTTCCAAAAAATGCGTGTCTGGTGCGAGGACAACTAAATGGTCTGTTTCAAAAATGCGTTCTCTCAGCTTTATTTTTTTTACACTTCCAAAATGCAAATTGTGTTGACATTCTGTAATGCGCATGCCCAACCGTGTTCGAACAAAATTTCAGGGAACCGTCGGCCGGAGCAGTAGACACTCCCTAATTTATATCATTATAATAGACTACCTTGTCTAATTTGCGACATTTCATTATTAAAGTGACCATTCGTCCGTCATTCTGACGGATTGTCCGTTATTCAAGTTATTTGTCCTGCATAGAGAAGTGTCCGTCAAAATGTCCTGCATTGGTAATTAATTTTGAAATTTCGATTCGAATTCAAACAGTGCGTGCAAAAGGGTAAAATAAGATATTAGGCTAGACCACTAGAGCTGAGCAGGAGGATTAGACGCTAGACTAGACACTTTTTTACTAGGTACGCGTGTTCGTGCACTCTCCGAATATATTCTTCCTGTTCTGTGCCGAAAATATTACCTATTATACAATACCAAAGACTTGTAGAGGGGACTTAGCTATTTACGTTTACGACTGAAGCAGGAAGAACACTCACAGTCTAAGCGTTTGTGTGTGGAAAAGGCAAAACAAAGCAGCCGACCAGTTGTGTAGTAAACAGGTGCCGCCACGGAAACAGAATATCGGGGAACATTCGCCTGATCCGTTGCTTGAATATAATAACAAACAACGCTCCCTGAGACCCGCTGACCCACGACCGTGTAGGCTTCACAACAAAATCAGCTATTGCATAATAAGGACGCCAGGTCCATTCTAGAAGTCTTTGTTGTTGTTCGTCTCGTATTTAGGATAATTATATTTTTGCATGTATGCGGGATTATTAGTCACATCTGTTTATATTTTGTAGCACTTTATCGTAAGTTTTCATATGTATCTGCCCGGGGTGAATGCTCCATGTTTTGTCACACCTCTCTCTAAGTGTGGGGTAAGTGAATCTTAATAGCTCTGGTGCCGTATAGACGCGAGATAACTGCAAAACTGTCGCCCTTACAACCAGGCACTTGAGTCCATGTTAAATTATTATAGCGATATGTTTAAGGGTAAGGTTTTAAATAATTAGGTGCTACAACATTTTATGTGTTTTGGAAAAACCGCTTGATTGGACGATCATTCGTACTCGCAAAATCCCTTCCAACATTGGATTGGTCATAAGTTAAAGAAGGAGTGGTTTACTTAAAATTTGAGGGTAGTTTTTGTTATTAAAGAGAGTTCATCTTCAACCTTTGAATTAATCAGTACATTGTTCATATAAGTCTAGTTTGTTCGAGTTGATTTTCACCTTAAGAGGTTTATGTGCGTTGTTGATTTTTGTAACATATTAATTTAAATTAAATTGTATATAGTTCCGTGCATCGTTGTTTTTATTACTTACATCGACCGGACGTGCAATTAATACACATGGTGTACGTTTACGTATAAGTCATACGTGAACAAGTGAGAAAACCCGACGGGGACGAATAACGAAAGGCGTTTAGTTCCGTCACCGTCAACGAAAGTTTACAGTTGTGTAATATATTTTTTTAATCATTTTCTTTTAGATAAGTACGAAATACTTACCTTTTCATTTTTATTTGTTATTGTTTCAAGAAGTTTGTTTTTCAATACACATAAAAAGAAAAGTTGGTAATTCATTATGTAGAATGTAGGTACACCTACTTCTAACCTAACCTTACTTAAGGTCCGTCATTGACGTATTTAATAAATGGTCACTTTATTCATTATTATTAATTTATTTATTCTGGATGTCGTGTGCAATAAAAATGAAATATCACAATCCTTAAACGAAGTTTAATATCTTTAATAAAATAACGTTTAATTGACGTGCCAGAAACTTATATCCAAGTAATTATTTGACATCTGCGGCTTCTGCCTGCGGACAATAAACGACAGTTTAGTTGTTTAGTAGGTCAGTATTTACTCACATGTTGTTTGTTTTTACTGTTCACATTCAAGACTCATCTTTCGCTATTATATAGTAAATCAAAGTGCTAATAAATATCGATTTGCTGGGGTTATTTTTAGAACTGCAAATTATGACGGATGGGCTTTCGTTGAGCATATGTTCGTTCTTCCATAGATTTTCTCATGGCTTAGATTTGGAGAGAAGGACCTAAGAAAGTCTAAATGAATACTGAACAAAGTTCTATGAGATGCTTTATATGTAACTATTACACACGGATCCTTTACGCTCATATTGGGTGGTAAGTTAGCCGTCTGCAACCAGAAGAAAACTACAAAGTCGATACATACCTACCTTAATATTTTTCGAATGTTTGTCTCATTGAGAGCTTAAAGCCTATTATGACTTTGGCGTTAATTAGGTTAATCGTTCTTTTCTAGTAAACAATGAAAACATGGCAGTCGTGTATGGTTCTCTACACCGATTTTTTGAGTTGTACCGACATTTCAAAGTCACCTTAGGTGGGGTAGCATTCTGTGACGTCTCGTAGTACAAGAAATCTGGATTTTGTTCTATAATAGGGTTCTTGCAGGAGTTACTAATTTACATGAAATTGCCTTAATACTATTGAGATTTAATTATTTAACCAATTTAAAAGAAAAAAATATATTATTTGTACGGTTAAACAACAAATTAAATAAATTAAATGTGCCTAATTTCGGTTGTAAGCACATGGCGCAATGACGCCCTCCTCTTGGTTCGCGTTAGTTGACGTCATCCGACAATACATACAACACGTGTTTACATTTGGAAGCCGGCATTTTCATATACGATTGTGCGTTGTGGTATCGTGCTATGAATCATTCGTGTACCGTGGCCGGTGTGCTTTGAGCAATTGTGTAAAACATTTATTTAGTCTTTGACCATGACTGATGAAGGTTTCAATAAAGCTCAGTCCGAGAATTTACCAAAAATGGACTCCTTAAATGATTGCGGAATTTTTTGCAAATAGCCCGTTTTATACACATCTGCAGAAATTCGTGGAATAAAAGGTGGTATACTTTGTATTAGATATGATACTTAAATCATATTTATTGGGTTTCACGATATGTAATTTTAGGTTATTTGAGTGTCAGTAAATGCATGTTATCTTTTTAAATTTCATTTTATGATTTTTCTCTATAACAACTGCCGTTAACCGGATTTTGAGATTTCCTTTTCAGGATAGCTTTATTAGGTTCTATAAAAAGCAGTTTTTCGCCACTTATAACATGCGACATCGTTATTGTTTTCATATTTTTTAACAAATTTCAAAACAGCAATAGTAGATTTGTATTTTAAGAACTGTTTGCAAACAAAAACAATTTAAGATCATTTTTACCTCGATTTTTACTTTTTGAAATATTTACAAATAGGCAAACTTCTACCGTGCTCCCAAAATTCCTGTGGTTGGGCTCTTAAGTAAGACCGTATTTTTGTATTTTAAGAATTTTATCTAGGTTAAGTTCATTGTTTACATTAAAGGCGTATAGATTTTAAAATGTTTGGCAGTTTGGGTACTTTTTGTTTTTAGAAACGGATTTGTAGTCACGTATTGCAGCATCGAACCAACGTTTCCTACGTTTTTCGTCAAATTTAATTAATTGATATCTTTTGATTACACCGTGAATAATATTTAAACAAAAACAAGTGTGGCTAAAGGACACCCCGAGAATCGATTGAAAGTATAAAAAAATATTGCAAGAACCCTATTCAATGCCTGGCGGGGCATTTGTCCGAGGAGTAGTTGTTCGAACGGTTCAGTACCACTGATGACATTTGATCTATGCTATATTGATCTAGAGGCGACAAGAAATAATTGTACAAGCAGACCGAAGCAGACTATTCGCAAGACATTCCGTAATACTTGCCAAGTATGTAAATCGTTCTAGTCTACTGTAACAGGGGCGAAGTGAATCTACTTCGTATTTAATATTTATTTTGAAAGATAATTTGTAGCAAAATAAATATGTTTCTTTACCGTGCCCCGATCTTCCATACGAATTTCTTGTTTTCTTGTCAACTTTTTTGTGTCAGAAGGATTTTCATTTCCCCTTTTCCTTATCCTTTTAAAATAAATTATGTATCTGCTGATAATTGGACGAGCATTGTTACAGTAATGCACAAATTCGTTGTACAACAACTTAGGTGGAAAAACGTGAATTAAGGATGTGAAATTTGAAATTCAAAAGTCAATGTAACGCGTGATATTCAATTACATCATGTCCATTCCTCGATTATTATACCTATTTATATACTGTAACCTATAATTTGCAACCGTAAGGAACCGTTCTTGCTTTACAACAAATTAGCGACAATAATTACTGTATTAAAAAACAAAAAAAGGTGACACTTTTATACGAAATGGATGAATGTCTTCAATAACACGCGTTTTTTGCGACACTCTTACGTAATTCCGATATTGTTTGAAAAGAAAGTTTTTAACAGTGACAATATTGGTGAGGAATAATGCGTAATATGTAATATAACTAATCATGTTACCTGTAACTGAAATAAACCAAGTGAATCAATTTAATTTGAACCACCTACCTGCACATTTAAATCGGTTTATTGCACAGGTTGAAATTATGTATTTAGTGTAACAGTTAGTAGACTATATCGATAATGGAGATAGTATGTAATAAATAATCACTAGGTACCTGCATTGAATAATCATTTGGGCAACCACGCGAGACATAATAACAAGCATCTGTAATTTGTCATAAAGGCTGAAGCTGTATCGTCATTAATTTTGTTGTGTGCTAATAAACTTGGAGAAGCAGTAACATAATTAAATGCTATCTGGTATTGATTGACATTTAGATTATGTTCGCTAAGTCATCAATCGAACTGAATAAAACGCGTATAATTAACTCCCCTAATGGCAACCACGACAAATATGAAGATATAAGACAACAACAAAATTTATATTAATCATAAATGACATTTCCGAGAACGTACAGAAATAACGGAATACCCACCCTAAGAGTATTGACCTAGCATTATATTCGTGGAACAATTTCCATTTCCATTTTGAAGTACAATATTACTTTTGCATCAGGTATAGAAATGCATCTGAGCATCAAACAGAGGAAAGATATCAGTCTTGCAAGACTCAAGCAGACGGGAACCTAAGAGTATTGACCTAGCATTATATTCGTGGAACAATTTCCATTTCCATTTTGAAGTACAATATTACTTTTGCATCAGGTATAGAAATGCATCTGAGCATCAAACAGAGGAAAGATATCAGTCTTGCAAGACTCAAGCAGACGGGAATTTTTTTTCATGGAATAGCAACTATATAGAAATCTGACCCGGAATCGAATAAATTTCAGATGAGATCAGCACTACATCTGCAAGATAAGGTGCTTAATTTTTAATCGATTTGTAATTTTGTTGGCTTTACATCACTGCCGCATTCCGACTCACTTACTAAACGGGTTGTTCATTTTATAACAGCTAATTTCATATGGCGCATACAACGTTGCGTTATATTTACGTTCATTTGTTAGATTGGTATCTTTGTTCCTATGTACATGCTGCAGCAACATCAGCTTTCCACTTAGTAATTAATTTCCTGTACGCAACAGATACAAGTGGACTTCGCAGAAGATTATAATTATCGTACCACCAGAGTTCAGTCTATCTCCACAAGTCGCAAGTAATTTTTGAGATGAGGTAAAGGTAATTACTTGGTTACGTTGTTGACCATTTCAATGGGCGATGGGACAACTTTTTTTATTTCATAATTAGAAAGAACTTGTCAAAATATTTGACCCGTGTTTTTTTTCTTTTTTTCGCCAAAGGCCCACGTTTACCGAGAAAAAATTAATAAAAATTATCCATTTGATGTGACTGACGTAATAAATGTCGTGCGAGATCTCTGTATAATACACGTGCAGCATGCAGCTGGGACGAGCATGACGTCACTTTTGTTGCTCGGCGCATAATAAATTCTGCAACGAAATGCCTGAAATTAAGTGTTGAGCAGTGTATATGTATACATGCAGGCTAATTCAATTTCGTGGGCTAGCATTGAATTTCACTTATTTGAAAATATGTATACCTATATAGGGTAGGTTTGAATTCGGCCCTTTTGAAGAATCTGTCGTCAGTAAATAGCCTTAGTAGCTAGTGCATTACACAAAAATTTAAAATGCTACCCCAACTACGTGACTTCCATTGACGTGTTTCAAAATGAAATAACCCGAGTCTGCAGCATAACTTTTCACATAAAATGTAGGTTCACAATAGTAGGGTAATTTAAAATCAGAAGTCCGTAACAGACACTGTCTGACACAACCTGCAACCCATTGAATCCAGAACGTCGGAAGCAAAGCAGGCTGAGAATGGGAACCAGGGTCGTTTCGTATTGATTCGTAGTTTTTAGATTATATATGCCTGGATGTTAAAATTATTGTGAAACACTGTAGCACGTTGAGCCCTTCCATGATATAGGTTTTCATGTATTATGTAGGCATTAATAATTTCAACGACACGGAGTGAATGCAAGGTGTGATAATAAATTACCAAGCGACTACAGAGTTTCAACGTAGGATTTTAAAGTAAAGTGAACAGCGAACGAATGCAATGGTGTTTCTTAGGACGAAGCCCTGATGTGAAATCGAATCGTGTGTTCAAGATGAAAAATATTGTTTAGGTTAAATGGAAAATAGGTCTTCCATTTATCAAACATTTTATCGAAACAATTATTTTGTAATATTGAAAAACCCCCTTATATCTCGATGATTTTTGCATTATCTCATATTTTGCGATTCTCAGACTTACTTGACTGTTACATATCGGGAGAAGTACTGAACCATAAGAAACAGTATGCTATACCTCCTATCTGGAGATCTAGTGCTTTACTCCACCACGCCGACCAATGCATGTGAAAGCTACCATTGTATTTGAATATTAATATTCAAATACAATGAAGCTACCCAGACCCAGTATTTGAAGCAACCACCGAATATTAAGGTTGAATAGCCAATGCGAATTTCTGTAGTCTTTGGAAATGAGCGCATAGATATTCAAATTATGCACAACAATTTTATATGGAGAATATCAATAAAGGACAGTTTTTAGAGCTGTCTGCGTGTCTTGAATTTATTACGAACCTGGTACGGAATAATACAGTGATTTAGGTAAGGGATGGATGGCACCAACGCTTAAATCCCCCCACGGAGATACCGTCTGGGGTATCTTCATCCTTATCGTTCTGTGTTCTGTATTTATGGATGTCTCGACCTTGGAATGCGTGTACTTTTCTTTATTGTATAATTTATGTTCACGTGATAAATGGTAATAAATTTAAGGTGTAGTAATTAAACAAGACATCCTGGTAATCCTAAAATATGACATCTTGTTAAATAAACCATTAACGAAAAATTTAAATAGCAATAAGTTTTTAAATTTGGTTTTTGTGATTCGCATTCGATAGTTAAATAGCTAAATTAAAATTTAGTGTTTATTAAAACTTAAAGGCTCTCTGGACTAAGAAATAGTTTTAATATCAGTTTGTATAATCCAAATTACGTGTGTGATCTAGTTCACAGGAACGTAAAACATTCAAACATTTTGTAATTATATTACCAGCGTCTGAAAATTTCTAGGTCAGGTGCTCAAATATTATGCATATGATGTCGAAAACGACAGGCAAATAAAAAGATAGTTATCTGCCTGTTATGAACATTGATCCAATACATAACAACATGTAGTTAAAAACTCGTTTCGTAATTATACCTAGAAGTAGACGCAGATACAATTCGATATAATGTAGGTATGTGGTTTCTGCTATTGTAAAAATAATTGTACAAAAAGTAGGCATATTATGTGATATGTGAGTATAATGCAATGTAACTGATGCTGGGAATGGAAGCTGTCGGGAGTCTGGATGTCGGTAATTAGGTAATTTGGATAGATCACATGGGCCTGGCGGGCTATTTGCCCGAGGAATAGTTGTTCGAACGGTTCAATACCACTCTTAGTTACACCCTGTTTATAGAAGGACTATAAAACTCACCAATTGCAATATAATCTTCGTATGTCACATTTTCATCCTTCTTCAACATTTTGGTGAGATGAATGTACCTACTTCATCTTAATGAACTTAGTGTTTTTCTGCCAAAAACAAATATTATTTGGAAAGTCTCAAGAAAATATGCCTAGTTTCATTTTTGAACTCTGCATCAAAAAATACTCGGTAGGAGTAGAGTATATCAGAGACAATTCGTCTCAATTCAGAACATTGTAAGAAGTATAAAAATGGTGGGTATATTAAGTATTAAAGAACGTTATTCTTAATTTAATAACGTAAGTATAACCATCAGTACCTATTGTTCGAAAATAATCAGTTTATTGGAACAAACGGTGCCTTTGTCCAAAATTTGCTGTTTTGGACAAAGAAGTAAGAGCATATTGGGCAAATATCATAAAGCATAAAAACGTACACTTTTATACAAATACGCAGTCTTCACTTTTAACTGCAGTACAAAACCTTATTTGGAGTTGGATTCATACCACAAACCTCACCGAGCAAACATGCAACAATGGCTGGCCTCAGCAAAATACACGTCGTGTGTTTAGCGCATGCGTAACGTTTTTGTTGTTTTAGTGTTAAATAACACTACAAAAGTTCGCGGCAGTTTTGTACTGTGCCTGCTAGTGAAGTTGTAGAGTTTATTAGCACTAAAATCCAAAAGCAGGTTGAATATGGCGCATGCGTACCAAATTTTGTTTATCCGCTCATATTCATATAACACTAATAGTGTGTCGCAAAGATTAAAGTTTAATGTTTGTACACTACTAAGTAGTGCGTTAAACTGTAGTGTAAACGTATAATTTACTTGTAGTGCTAAAATACAGTGTAATAATTCATATGTTGTTTGTACAGTGTTTTTCAGAGAAATAGAACAATGATACCAGTGAATTTAGAGGTCAAAATGGGTCGATTGGACTTAAAAGTTATGAAACAGACATACAATTTTATTTCTAGATTCAGAATGCTTTAAGGCTGCGATATATCAGCTATAAAAGTGCTGCCACCCATCGCCCAAAAGTGTGATTAGGGTAATGCAAAATTTAGTCACAATCTATTATGATTTGTTTCCATCACAACTGCAAACTCTTCAGACGGAACCTTTACAGCTTGGAATTTTCAAGGTTTTTTGCTTTAGCGGCAACCGAAATAAATAAATCTGGGAGGATTAGTCGGCGGTCCTATCTTTAAATTATTATTTTCTATTTAGAAATATGAGAATAAATTGAAGCGCCACCGCCATCTGCATTGCAGTGGCCACACTACTACTACTGTCATACTTGCAGTTTACTGTGCATCTCTGCCATATATGCACAAAATGGAGACATTGCAATAAAATTTTCATTCCAACACTCCGGTCGAAAATAAATAACGAATAATTAACTTAGACAACCCTACTTTCTAATTGCGATAAATATGTGTACAAATAGTAAAAAAGATGTCGAGTTTATGACGGATTTTTCAATAATTTGAGGGAGATTTATTTAAGGCGAACGAAAAATATTACTATAAAAATTGTGTGAGTCTCTAAGTTGATCCTTTATTGATAAACCTTTTTTTTTATTTAACGCTCTATCTAATTTCAGAATGGTGTTGGAATAAAAATGTGTCTACATGTCCCGTTTTTAGTGCTCAAATTCCGCACCCTTAACACCAACATTCATGACTGGCACTGACATTGTGACATTTGTGTATTAATGGAACATATTTCAAAATACTTATATAATTTTATCCAAACTCGTGTTAGACTTAATTCCTTTATGTTTTTACCCGTTCACTACGTGTATTACCAGTGTATTATATAATTTACCATAATGTATGTAAATTGTTTCTTTAATTTTTTACGAAGTTCCAATATTTAGGAAAAATTATAATAAACTAAGCTGTTTGAGAAAAATTTAAGGTCAACGACTGTATTTTGGTTTTTTTCATTACTCCGCTATAAAACTCAGGTCTCAAGGGTTCACATTTCTAACTTTAAACGACCCCTTAAAGTTTGGCGTCGTATCTGCTTATTATTTAATGGGACAGGAACTTAATCTTTGAAGGTAAAAATAGTAGACATTTTTCTTGGGAAGTAGTATAGTAAAGAGAATAATAATAAGTTACTTAGAAATAAAAAACCTATAATTATATTACCGTAACCTATCCGCTTGATGTAACGATCTTGTCGTTGAATGCAAACCGCTACTATACCTACATATTTATACCGAAACATTAATTTACAATACCACAAACTGATCATAAGTGTCCTAATACAGTACAAGTATACAACCTTAATCAATCATTCAAAAAGCAAAACCAAAAAACATGGTCATTTGCAATAGTAAGAAAATTAATCTAACGGAATCCAAATGGTACCTATACAACTGTAAGTAACAAGACTTCTAAGCTTAATAATAGGATGCTTTGCTGTTGCGTAGACCTAATCTAATCATTAATTTGAAGATAACTGCAATTTAGCGTCTTCTGCACCGTGTTCTAACACATTACAAAACTCTGTTGCAGTTATAATAAACTGATGCAAGAAGTGTGCAATCACAAAAAGCTGCAATGCGTACAAAACAAGTTAGTGCTATTACGGCATTATGGAAAATAATATTTCGCTATTGAAACCTAAATTTTGCGAGAAGTGTGACAATTTCGTGTCTATTAATAATTAAAGAGGTATTCCAGCGATGGCGCCACAATTATAATTGATGTAGGTAACATGTAGATAATGGTAACAAAAAATATCTGATATAAAATTTCATTTACTTTCAGTCCGTTTCAGTCGTAGCTCTTTTACTATTGGACCAATCTCAGGATTTATTGTAATAGGAAATTTGCCGAGTCAACAACGTTATTTTTCTAAAGGAACTTTGAACCCTATCCAGAGCGAACCTAGTTTTTGAAATAAATGTGAAATAAAACGTTTAATGAATTTAGCTATAAAAGTGACATATTACCTAGTTTGCTTATTGCTACCAATTAAATCACGCTTTATTTAAACTGACCCGGGTTTCGTCAGATTTCGTGTTAGCATCAGAAAATTTACAAGAAAATTGTCGCAATTTAGACCAATTTAAAGAGAGTGTCTGATTTAATTGGTGCCAGGCAATTAGTGACTATTATTATTGTAGACTATTATTTAATTAATATTGCCTGGTCGAAAATAAAAATATTTAATGCAATTTCGGATTTAAGTAAATACTTAATAACTAGTAACTTGTTTTTTTTTATTTGCAGGTGAGTAAATATAGTGGCGTATATCCGTAGTGGCAGGTAAGCCTCATAAGTTCTTATTTATTTTATAAGTACGTGTATTTCGAATTTAATGTGGATATAATGTGTAGTACTCTAATTTATCTCCAATAACACCTGAATTCTGATCGCATCAATTCAATTTGTGACGTCACCCAAATGGCGAACGTCACAAAAGAGGATTCCGCCGCAGCTAAGCTCGAGCCGAAGATGGGGGTGGGCAAAACTGAAAAAGGGCACCAAGGAGTTGTTGGCTGATCCTCCAATGTACACGCAAACACAGCGGCCACAGCTCCTAAAAACCGCTGGTACACAATAGGGCAAATTAATGAAAAAAAATAATAAAACAATATAGTCCAATAATAAAGCCAGCATATAATAATTGAAAAAAAATAAATATAGCCCAGAATGAACATACAATATAAAAAAAAATAGTGGTAAATCAAAATAGCTATTAATATGAACAAAAAAATGTAGTACAACAAAACTGCGGGAAATTTAGACGCCCGGTACTAACGTTGCGCCAAAAAAGAAAAACCAAAATAGGCGCCGACGACACGGTAAATACCCTACACGGTCGGAGCTCCGCACGCGCAGCGCACCGACGGGTCAATCGCACGCACCCTACTCAAACGCAAATAGACCGTTTCTAAATCCCGTTACAAAAAAATATATCTAAGTATAAATTTGAATTGAACTGAAAATTGAATAAACGGCAAAAACTAAGCAAAATTTCTCAAAGCAAACAACTCTTATCAACTTAACACTGGCAAAATGATTAAACTATGTATGAAAGAAAAAAACTACCGGAATTATTTATACTAAAATGACAAATTAAATTTAACAAAATAACGTGACAAATTGTGCCAAAGAACAAACAGATGACCACAACAAGTCGTGGCCAGGCATCTACATTAAAACTAGCCGAACGGGACGACTCCTGAACGGACTAGCTGCGCGAAAAACACGAAAAATACAAATACAAAGTGGTCACAAAAAGCTGTGCCGGGCGCTACACAAAAACCAGCCGTTGGACACGATGTTCCAGACGGACAGGCGACGAAATAATCAAAATTGATATCTGACCTTCCAGAAGATAACGTATGCAGGTCAGCTGCTACAGCAAATCAGTTCCTTGTAGCTCAGCACCAGGTGATTGGCGCTTCTCGTAACGTGGGGAAAGTTGCGAAATTTGCACCCAAGGAAAAAACCCTAAAATGCCGAAAAGACAAATTAGAAGAGAAAATAAGAAAAAGGAAAGGAACCAACACCGATGACTGAAGATTGAAATAAAAGATGAAAAATAAGACACTCACCACGAGGGGTTTTTTCTCCAACAAAACCGACTGGACTCCAAATGCGAGTTAAAATCCCAAAAGGCTTAGACGACGATCTCTAAACTTGCACAATGCAACCAAATCGACGTCTTCAAACGGTCGGGACCCAAGAAAATCTATTTTCCGAAACTTGGCGTCACCAACCACTCGCAAGAAGAATACAGCCGGAAGTGCCGTTTCAGAAAGCAAATCGGAATTTCCAAAAAAACCGCCGACTATAATACAAGGTGGCCCCATCCGAAACTACAAAAAATGTACCCAGAAGTACCCTAGATTTTCAAATCTCCCAGAGGCGTCACCGGTAATGGAATAGGTAACTAAAGAAAAGAAAGCTTAAAATGACTTGCAAACCCAAAGGAAAAGAAGATAGCAATAAGAAAAGTCATAAAGAGGTCTCAAGAGACAGAAGAATAGATAAGACAATGCATAAAGAATCGAAAGATGAGACAGGGAAAATGAAAATGAGAGGGCGCGCCACTGAGCATCTAAATGGGAAAATGTCCTACACAAGTTGGCAGAACCGAAAGTAACTATCAAGTCGAATTTAACCTCAAAAATTTGACAACAAAAGAACAACAAATTGGAAGCGATTAAATGAATAAATATACGACAAAATCGGGAAAATTAAACGACAATCCTCCCAAGGTAGGCTCAGCAAATGGTAAATATAAAAGATTAACAATTTCAAGACTGAAAATGAGCAGAAACAACAACAGACAAGGTAGAAGCAATAAGGGGACTCAAAACTAGCAGGTAAGTGAGATAAACCCTATTAGAATAGAAAAGCTAACTAGAATTAATAATTTTAAGACAGTTCTACCCTCAAACAAATTGATGGAAACCGAAAAAGACAATGAACGGAGGCAGGATCGGAGAACAGATGCAAGAACCGAGAGCAGGGGCAATCAAAGCAATAATAGACTAAATATAAGTGAGAGACCTAAAATAGGAATACAAGTACGGTAATCAGAGCACGATGTAAGTACAAGTCTAATAAAATGTTTAAAAAAAGCAATTGCTGTTTTAATGCCAAATTAAAACGTAACAAATTTTGATATGAAGTGTCAAATTTCAAAGTTGATGTATTAAAATTCTTCGTGCCAGATAGAGTGTCTCTACTAACTTATTTTAAGTGAATTATCGAAAATAGTTTTTTTACAGGATTCTTTGCTCTCATAAAATAACTGCTTTGAATTCTTCATAAGATTATCCCATACGTCAAAACAGTCACACAGTAATTAAAGTAGTACCTACATGTAAACGTTGCAGATTTCTTGGGTTAGGTGGAAGAGCAGGGGGTGGGCGTGTTTTTTATGCCTACTCATCTGAACCTCGCCTTGAAATTTTGTGTTTATGTTATTTTGTTATAATGATAATTTCTTAATAAAGTCGTAAATTATTATTATTATTATTATTTTTTTTTTTTTTTTTTGCTAATTTTAATAGATGATGAAGATACCATGTATAGATAAGGTTAGCTATAGGGAGGTATAAGAAAGAGTTTGGGGAAAAGCGAAATGTATGGAGGACAATAAACATGGGAGAGATAGGATGGTAGGATTGTAGGACACCTTCTGAGAGACTTGGATTAGTTCGCGCATGCTATAATCGGAGATAGGTATAAAAACAGGTAGAAGGTAGAAGGTAGAGGTAGGTCCAGATTAGACTTTTGCTTTCAAATTGTTGGGAATGTAGGGTGCTCTACTTTTGGAAAAATTCTCAGGATAGGAAAGGATGGAGGTACGCGTCCAACCAGTCGTCGAACTGAAAACTTGATAGGATAGAAACCTGTACAGCTCATTATATAACTGCCAAAGTTTCCCATCCAACCACTGTGAATAAAATACTTAAGTAAAGCAAATATTTAAATCTAGTTTTATACAGTTCTTCTTTTTGGGTTCACTGCCAGTGTGTATACAATATTTTCCCTGTTTCGCCGGCTTACATGCTTTTAGTTTTTAGCGCTTCAAATCTGTCGCAACTGTCTTTATGCAAGTGACTGCCTCCTCAAAAACTTCAGGAAATATTTTATCAACTAAATTGGAACAGACTCAAATTACTATAAGTAAATGCAATACTGTGCCTTGAACCAAACCGTGAAAACGAGTCCGATTTGAAAACCCTTTGGCGAAAATACTGAACTAAACACATTATTTGTATATTGACCTGGTATTGTTAGTCTAGATGTAGAATATGGTTTATGAGGATATCAGCCCTAAGAAACTTTGAAATATCGGAGAAAATTGTATAGCCTGATTTATCAGGAAATTGTGTTCTGGAAAATTCGAAATTTTTATTCTATTAAATCTTTACTAGATCCCTGTATTATCCATTTGATTGCTGCACTCTAGTAAATTTCACAGTTGCAACAGAACCATATCTGTGTCCCATTTTTGTTTTATCATTAACATTTACATGCCTATTACAGTCCGGGTTGTACCCTAGGGAAAATAAGTAATATTTCATGATTATGTATATGTATTTACTGGATTACAAATACCACATTCGGTATGCTATTTTCGCATGCTCTTAATTAAATTAATTGTAAATACATTACCCAACAGTGTATGTATGTTTAATTAATGTGTAATTCGGATGCACCTGAATGCAAATGCATCATGACACGTTGCGAAAAAGCTTTAATTAATGCTCCATTGTTGGCTCTTCCCAAAACTGTAACACCGGTGGTACAGTGTTAATCAATTTTAATGAACAAGAATGTTGAATGTATCTATTCATAATTCATCCGAAGTTATTATGTAGCTAGTTCACCCAGTTTTCGTACACGTTTTGAACAATGAGTACCTGTTTTAGCAGCCTAATTAACTAGATTTTTATTAGTTCTCACAAAATACGAGTTCTGATTTCACGAACCTTAATTTGCCAAAAATGCATTTTTCTTAATAGAGCAGTTCTTAATGAATTCTAGAATAAAATGAAGCAGCTCCATTTTCTGTGAAGTGATTGATCTATATTACGTAATTGTTGCCCGTATCATTTTTTCCATTAAGTGCCCAATAGAAAGTTTTAATATAGGTAGGTAATTGAATTTTCTATCATAATCTGAAATAACTAAATACGTAGGTAAGTAATATCCCGGAATCCCGAAAAATTAGATGAAGATGGTTTAATCAAACAAACTGCAAACTTAATCTACACTTAACAGTTTTCAACGCATAGTCACCTCCCAGATTTTCAAAATTTCTGCCAACATTGCAAATTTTGTAATTCCGTTTTTGAAGAACTTAATCGGTTAATAGGCATCACAGCATCATCACTCTCAGAGGGTCTCTTGCAGATCGTTTTAATATACCAATGTCTATCCTTATTTTTCATGATTTTCTTACTAATTTATTGATTGTAGAACTTCCAAAAAATGAAAACTGACATGCCCGTTGTTTTGATAATTCGTCTGTAGCGCGGCTAACGGAGGGTTAAGCTGTGAGAAACATTCTTCAGCAAAGTAATGTTTAATAACATGCTAGGTATAATATGTAATATACAATTAAGACGCCCATTTAGATAGTAGTAATAAAACGCTTTTATTAAATTATTGAATTGGTAAATATTAAGTGGTTAATAGTGAAATTATTATTACCGAGCACGAACTTTCCTTTCCACTTGCAATTTCCTTTTAGCATCTGATGCGCTCTGTGTATGTGTGTACATAAATTCTTCTATTAATTACCGATAGCGTAAAATATTTAACCTATATTTTCCTCGACCATTAATTTATACCTAGCCATTCTCAGCACATGCCTCGGCAATAATTATCACCATCATAATACCAGATCGAAACGGAGGGAAAGTTTTTGTCGTATGGATACTGCACATTGCATTTAGATTCTGTCGATGATAATTCGCATTACGTGCGTATCGTTCTCTGTGTTCCTATATTTTATTTTTGCTTTTCTATGTTGGCAGTTTAGTGTAATGGTCTTGTAATTGCGTTGGTACTTTACAACATCCGAATGGGATTTAATCCGATTAGTGGCCGTAAACACTTCCTCTATTACTTGAAATCGTTTCTCTTGAAGAGTAAAAAAATTAGGTCGCTTATTGAAGTGATGTGGTACATGATTTTTAATTTGTGCTTTCCTGGGAAACTCACATACACCGTATGCCCCTCGAAATCGTTGTTCAGTTCGCCAATGCCTTGCTATTTAACGTAGAGACCTGAAATAGGCAGGTTCGGTAATTTTCAAATTTCATTAAAATTGATAGAGTTTATTATACTGAAGGCAGTTATGTTGTTAATTTTTGTTAAAAAAAATTCCTTCGCCTGTGAAGCCGTTGCAAGGTTTTCCGTCGGTGCGAGGCTAGAAATCGTACCTTGCAGCGAGAGTAGGCCGCGTGACGTCAGAACTTAGTATAACGTACAAATCCCAGCTTCAGCGCGCAGCAGTCCCATAAGTATTATGCATATGCATGTGTAGTTAAATTGTTAAATATTATTAACTGGTTCTAACTGGTGTTTTCTGTTTTGTACCCAGACTAATACATCGTACAGCACACCAATAAAACGGAAAAAGTGGTTCGTTGGAGCCAGAAAGAAAATCGGTCAGCATTATCGATATTTTCGCGAGTTAGTTTATCATGCAAAAGTTTATAAAATTATCGGCTGCCCCATTGCAGCCACTCTAAATAAAATCGGACATAATGTAATTTATCGACAGTTTTCTGGGACCCCTTGGTACTTGGTAACGTGTTACGGTTAGCATAATTTGAAACAGGATGCTAGGAGCATGACGGAGCCAAATACTGAATCGCCGTAGCGTTCCCTCCCTGAACTAAAAAATTAAATTTTATTAACTATTTTACAATAATAATTAAATAGTACGTCATCATAAAGTTCTCTTTTGAAGACTGGTAGGACGCGTACCTCCATCCTTTCCCTGAGCTAGCCTACGCATTTCCGTAAATGTAGAACATTCTACATCCCCAACTATTTGAGAGCAGTAGTCTAATCTGCTCCAACCTCTACCTCTTTATTCCTATCTCTGACTCTAGTATGTCGCGAACTATTCCTTTGTGTCTCAGAAGGTGTCCTACCATCCTACGATCCTATCTTTATTGTCTTCCATACTTTTCTCGTTTCCCTAACTCTTTCTAATTCCTCCTTATTGCTAACTTGTTTATCCACGGTATCTTCAACACCCGTCTCACAGTGGTTCAGATTTCAAAATACCCGATCGAAATTCATATCTGGTAAATGAATTACAATTTTCAATTAAAAGTTTGTGATGTAACACTAAAAAGACATACTAATGCATTTATAATAATAATAATAACTAATAATAATAGTAATAATAATAATAATAATAGTAGTTGTTACGACTTTGCAACAGAAATTATTTAAGGGCTTTAGATGTAATGTGTGTTGCAATATTATGTAGAAATTTAAAAAATGCACCAATACATTGACAATAATAATAATAATAATAAAATACTAATAATATTACAGGCGATTTTGCATGTTACGAAATATTTGAAAGGGCTTACTTTTACTAATCATCTTCTTCTTCTTCTTCTTCTTCTTCTTCTTCAAAATCGTCATCAGAATCTTTCTTGTCTTCGTCAGAAATATTGATTAATTGGAGGACATCAACATCAGTGATCTTCTGTTTATGTTTTCCGTGTACAAATGAACTTAATTGTGGATCTGAGCTTAAAATTAATCGATGGAAAAGATCTTCATTTATTTTAATGGCACTAATTTTCCTGGTGTGGGGTTCCCTGTATCGTCGCAAATCTTTATTTTTCGCTTCTTGTGCCTCTTCGGATAATTCTCCAATAGGCAAAACAGCATTTTCTATAA
Organism: Xestobium rufovillosum; assembly: GCA_963966045.1. Classification (NCBI taxonomy): domain Eukaryota; kingdom Metazoa; phylum Arthropoda; class Insecta; order Coleoptera; family Ptinidae; genus Xestobium; species Xestobium rufovillosum. The sequence continues at coordinate 21,435,111 of OZ014496.1, forward strand.
CTGCTGCTGCGTGTAGTAAGATTTTATGGACGGAAGTGGGCATGTAGTACCACTCATACAAGCTCACAAATTTTTGGGCTGTTTCCACACAATAATTTTCAAATTTCTCTGTGTTTATTTCGTGGTTGCTATTGATTACCTTCAAAATTACTGAAAATCTTTTAATTAGATCTTATCGATGCCAGTAATTTCAGACGATAATTTAGGATCAGCAAAAAATCGTCTTGCAGTATTCCCATCATTTGTGGTGCCTACACCTGTTTTAGGTCCATCAACGACTAGTCCCATTCTCTGCCGAAACTTATTTTGAAGTTCGCGTTTCTTGTTTTGTAGTACTTCCATGTTTTCTTTAGATACTTTCCACACTTTTAGATCTAATCTATAGGCCATATGAAGAAGACATCCGAAAAAATGAATATTATAAGCATGTAAGACTGACAATCCAAATCTTAACATTTGCGGTTGGATGGGGCAAGAACGAATTTGTTCAATATCATTTAATTGCGAAATCGTAGCATTGCATATGTAGCACCTCATACTCGAAGTGTTAGCCAATGCACTGCATCCCTTTCCGTCAACCATTGTCAGTGACAGTGTAAATTTAATTCGACCGAATTCAGAATCAAATGGCAATAAGTTGTTAATTTGTTGGTTTATGAACTCTTCTTCAGCTTTAGAAATTTCTTGGGTTTCGTGAATCCACTGAAGTCTTATCGGCCGGCAAAATCACTTCGGGGCAGGGCTTGGATTTTTCCAGAAAACATTTGAACTATTTTCATCCACTAATCTTAATGGTACTAAAGATGTAACAAATACACTCTCTTCAGCACGTATTTCTTCTGACGTGTTGGATTTTTGTTTAAATGTCGTATATCCAGAGCTTCCATCAAAGCCCCATTTGCAAATCAAATTCAATAACCTATCGGGATTGCTTTCTGCCGGTATTATTTTCAAAATACTTTCACATGTTTTGTTGAGAAGGGTTTGAAGAGGAACTTCGCATTTTTCTTCCGTGAAAATAATACCTTCTGGATACAATTGTTTCTTTATGTCCAGCACAGTATGATATGATGGTTATAAATTAGTGTGCCCATGAAGCGAAGCTGATCGTCTTAGAGTAAGGTACTGTTGTTTGGTTAAACTTAACGAAATTACAAGTGACAAAGCCTCTTCCGGAGTATATGCAGACTGATTTGTTTCTATAGTTTTCCATTTTTTTTAAATGCGTTTAGCACGGGATGGAGTTGTTGTCACAGTTTCTTTAAGCAATTTAGCAGCCGCTTCATCGCCTTTTTCTCTTAATTTCATTGTTGTGGCATAAGCCAATTCTTCAGAAGATTTTGTAGTTCGCAGTTCTTCAGTTTTTCTACGCTTTACCACATCAGAACAATCCTCAAATTGTTTAGATGGGCCACCGCGACCTAAATTTTGTTATCCGTAATACAAATTGATAAAAAGTTTTATAGTTCGGCTTACCTCCTGTGGATGTTGAAGGTTCACTACTTATAGGAGTAGGCACACAACGGAGAACAATATCTGGGAATTTTATTTCTTCGTGAAGCCACATATCAAATTTCTGTAGAAACCGTTCATTATTTCTATTTACACTCTTCCAATTTCTGATATATGGAGCAAAAAATTAGTTCTAGTAAAAACTATAAGTGCGTTTGTAGCAGCATCATTTCCGTTTGTATGAAAAACTTCTTTCAAATAGTCTATAACACAATTTTTTCGAACTTCAATGGATAATTCGATATTTTCTAGAAACTTTTCGTGTAAAGAAAAACGCGTAATTGGACGAACCGCCATCGTTAAAATATACACAAATACACAAAATATCCACAAACTAAAGCTATACACCACAACACGCAATATCAAACAACAGAGTAATAGCCACCGAAAGTGCGAACAGCAAGAGGCGCAAATACAATGCCGGGTGAACGTGACAACGCAACCCCCTGTCGTAAGAGGGGCAAACCGATGCAAACCATTTAGGTGTTTTTGTTTACCTAAGACTCTAACTAATACTGTGTACCGAAAATTATTTTGTCCTCTTGTGTCCTCTGTTTCGTAGAATACATTTAGTGCGAAAATTAGTGGAATATGGAGGGTACATAAAGTACTGGTGAATTTAAAAGCAGGTAAAATATCTTAGAAAAATAATACGTTCAGGTGATAGCTAAAGGTCCAAACTTTCTCGGCATATTCATTTTTTTCAAATATTTTGCAAGATAAATTCTGCACAGCCCCTAGAAAAGGTCGCATTTCAGAGAACTCAATTTTTGTTCGAAATGCATGTGTTTTATCGCACGCTTCGGGACTAATATTGTCTTTCTATGTAATTTCATTTTGCAATTATTTATTTCAGAAGTTGACCAGATACTAGAAGAACGATTGTGTGTTATGTTTAGCGTCATATAAAAAAATAAAAATTTTGATTTTCGATCGACTATTTGGGATTTTGAACCACTGTGCGTCTGTAGCATCACATTTCAAACGCTTCTACTCTTTTTCAATCCGCTTCTCCCATTGTCCAAGTTTCGCCCCCATAGGTATAATTTCGTACTCCATACATGCGTCTTTAAGAGTCTCTTCCGAGTTTCTACATTAACCGTTCCAGAATATATCAGTTGTTTCTTTTTGTTAAACAAGTACCTAGTACCTACGTAGCGTAGTTTTTTGATTCGCGTGAGTTGTATTTTTTGTTACCGTTTTTTTAAAAAAATTCCTATCCGTTATAAAACTGTTAACTTGGTAACTTGTCAATCACTTAGGTATACATACCTACATAAATGAGTAGGTATGTATTGTATTGTATTAGAGAATATAGGTAGGTTCCTATTTTACAAACAGAAGTAAGCAGGTATCTACAATCTACATACCTACTTATACTGAATTATAAAAGGCGTGTACAGTTAATAAATTGTTGACTTTATTTTACTTATACCGGTCTGCCTTTACACTATTGTTTTGAGGTTGAATGGAATTGGGGTTAGATGCAAGAATCACACACCATTTCCACATTTATACCGGGACATTTACCTACCTACTACATAAATATGGCAAATTATGTGAATCGGACTTTTGATACCCTTGTTGCATCATTATATCGATTATGTTGTCTTTGTTTTATGTTTCCTTGACACCTTACTTTAAAAATTCACGCTTGAAATAGTCCCAATAAGTATGTTATGAGTACCTAGGTACCGCTTCACGTGCACTTCAAGAGAAGTGGTAGGAGCGCCTTACGAATCTCTGACGTCAATCCAATAACAAAGCAAACTAGCATGTGGGCGTGATAAGCTAATTTCTTTCGCTTATTACGCCGCAAAAAAAAATTTAAAAATTTCGCCGTAAATCAATTACAATAACAATTTTCTATCATTTTCATGCCAAAAATAGATATCTTATTTTTCTCCGAACCTCCCTATTTAGACCAGGTGCAAGGTTGATGAGTTCGCAAATTTTGGCATGAAGAGAATTCCAAAAAGCTTCCGGTTTAACCGGAAATGGCAGTAGCTTTCCTGCTGTATACGGTACCCTGTATATACTTCAATACCATTCGATTCCACTAAGAATTTTGTTTCTACTGATATATCATAACGTAGTATTTGAATTAAAAGTGGCGCCGAAATTACACATTTTTTGATAAAGGAAGTTGGCCATGATGTTGAAAATTCCTTCAAATCTCATTGAAATGCTCTTGTAAGTCATTTTTAAAATAATAGATGATCAAGCTTTGTAAACCATAAGAAAAAATAACGGGGTAGTATTTTTTGATATTCTAAAATATATACATGTGTTATTTAAAATAAAAAAAGTGATTGCAACTTCCGATTACACCGGAAACTGATTTGGGGTGCTTGTCACACCAAAATTGTGTATTTGTCAATCCTGCACCTGATCCAAATAAATGAATTTTTAATTTTCACCATTATTAATGAAAATTTTCTAAGTCGAGAATCGCAAGGGTCCCACAGCTACTGCCGCATATCAATCGGCAACTTTCTCTCTCCGGTCCCTCGTCGTCTTCCAGGCCTGTGCCTCCTTCGCTTCCATATATTTTAAAACCAGCTTTGTCTTGGCATACCTCTTCTTCTTCTACTGGGAGGTAGGTATATAAAAACTCTCTTAGACCATCTTTCTTCGCCCATTCTTTCGTTATGGCTGTACCTCATTAATTTCCGTTTTTCTATTCTATGGAATATTCTGCAACAATCTCTTGAGTAGGTATGCTACTAGATCTGACAATTCCCGGATTGAACTCACAAAAACATATTAAGAAACTATTGTCACCTTCAAAACGCACCCCTTAGTTACAACACTGGCACTGTTCAACACATTTCTAAAACTCTTCAGCATTCTGGTCACATACGTTTTAATGTCGGAGACATTAGAAAATCGCCCACGTTTAAGAACTGGTTTTATTTGTCAAGAACTGTGAAAAGTCGAAGGTGCTAAATCTTACGAATAAGGTGGGTTGCTCAATTTTGCAATCTGTTTTTAACCAAAACGTCGTAATTGAATAGTGCATTACTGCGCTGGAACACTGTCAGGTTGGATGAGTCAAAGTTCGGAACGTTTTTTTAGGAATAGTTGCACTTCAATTGAGACTTTGGTATCTATAAAATAGCCAAAAGGTTTCAAAAACAACGCCTAAGTATGTCATTATTTGACAACAGAATCAAGATGCCAGATCCCAAGCTAAATCATGCGCGAGAATCATTCTATGAAATGATACATTGTTCCCGAACAAAGAGTCCCTACTTTCCGAACCGAAAATATCCGAAAACCGGCCCTGACCAAGTTGCGAAACAACATATTTTTTTAGGACAAAGCGTATTAAAAAGAAGGAAGAAACTCGTCCCTTGGAGAAGAAAGTGGAAAACCCGCTGGAAAAGCTCGCTGGGTACTCTTCGAAGGCGGAGATTCCACAGTGTTGCATGGAAAGAAAATTTTAATCGGTTAACATTTAAGGGTAGATATTTATATTTGAAGGTCGACGACAAGAATTTCAAGTCTCCGCGAAATCTGCCACAAACACCCAAGTGTCAAAAAAGCACCCACTTAAGATTTGTTCCTTTGTATTTAGAATTAAAGACCCCAGATGTTTGATGGTAAGAATGAGCTGTAGAAATTCTCACTCTGGTAACACGATAAAATAATATAATAAAACGAGGGAATCTTCGCGACGAAAATTGCATGCAAGTATTCAGAGAAAATTTTTCTTAAGCCACACGAAATGAAATTTTTGTACATATTTAATAAATACCTCGACCAATAGAATGTGAAAAACGAAATAAAAAGGGGAAAGTGTGCCATTCCAAGAATGATTTCATACAATTTATTGTTTCTTATCAATTATGCATGTCATTTTTAATAAACTCGATGTCCTTGTAAGAATAATTGCATTTTTTTGTAAAAGTGAGCTTCATTTCTAACTCAAAATCTCGTGTTAAAATAAATAGTTGTTGAAGTGTTTGCTGTTGGTATACCACTTTGGTATGTTCTTACACTTAGTGGGCCATGACCGAATGCCATGTAAATGGACGTAAATTAATCAAACAAATATGTACATAAATTTGGAAATGACATCCTTTAATTTATTGCATATTTGTGTAAAGAATATTGTTGTTCACATTTTGTAACAATAATATGGAGATGAACCGAACTTTTTCCTTGCAATTACCCGTGATGTAGGAACTGCTTTCTAAATTTTCCTGGAACACTTTTCACTGACAACCGATTATTATTAAGATTAACAATTGCCTATTGTTAGACAGAACTTTATAACAAAAATTATGCAAAGTGATTGCAAGAATGAGGGCATGTAAATACTATGCGTAGAGCAATGAAATGGTGATGATGTTGGAAGCGAAATTTAGTAATTTCTCAGTACCTACATATTTTTTTAACTTTACTTTACTTCGGGTGCTCTTGATTTATTTTTGTTTTACTAAAAATGCCCGATCGGCGGAATAACGCCTTGATGAATCGGTTATTCTGAACGACTATGTAGTTCGATCTTCTCTCTGAAGAGAGGTCTGGATACAATCTGTCTGCAATTTTGATTGAAAGTTACTTATATGAAGTTCTGACAATTCTGGCCGCCTGCCAACTAGTATTACCTGGCATGAAAAGAAATTGTCACCCGATAAGCCCCGCAAAATCTACCACTTATTCTTCCAGACTTCATCATGGTGTTCCTCCAAGCCCCGTGCGATTCACGTAAGATATGTCGGCCCACACTATTATAAGAATCCAACATCAACGCCCGCCCTTTCACGAAAGTTACATTGTGCGAATTCTCCTCGCCTTCTTCACACTCATCCGACGACCTCAGAGCACATAGAAACTCTGTGACGTGACCAAATGGCGTAACGTCACAAAAAAGAACCATCGCGTAGCTATGTTCGAAGCCGAAGATGGGGGTAGGCTACAAACAGAAAAAGGGCGCCACGCAGTTGTTGGCTGATCCTCTGTAGCCAAAAATAACGCAGCGACTACGGGTCCAAAAAAACGCTGGTACACAATAGGACAAACATAAAAAGAGACAAATAGTAATTTAACATTTAATGGAAAAACAGGTACCTAACCCAGATATAAATATGACAATATCAAAAAATAACAGTGGTACTAATGCCAAAAATATACAGCTAATAATGATTTCAACAAAACAATGTACCTATATAAAAATGACCAGGGTGAATGAAATTTAGACACCTGGTACAGGTGTTGCGCAAAAAAAGCAAACCAAAATAGGCGCGGATGACGTAGTATACACTACATAGTTAGATCTCCGCACGCCCAACCGCACCGACGGGTCAATCACACACACTCTACCTACCTCTACAATCTGTAGTATCGACAAAAAATAGGTATGTACTACTATAAGTCAAAATTGAATTTAAAAAAACTTAACCAAAATTTATCAAGTACCTAACCATTGACAACTATTATACTAGATAAATAATTACGAGACTATTAATGCGAAACAAATGAACAAAATTATTACTGACAAAATGAACTATGGTATAAAAATTGAAGCAAAACTATCGGAACTACGTGCAAGGTGAGAAAACGAACTAAATCTACCAAGTAATTACAAATATTAAAAATGTTCAAAAGAACTGAGAGGGCGGCCACATCAAGTCGTGACCAGGCAACTACTTACAAACCAGCCAAACGGGACGATCTCGAAAGGACAGGCGACACGTTAAGCCGTGCCAGGAGCTACTTAAAAACCAGCCGATGGACGCGGCGTTCCAATCGGATAGGCTCCTTCCTATTGCTAACCTTATCTATCCACAGAATCTTCATCATGCGTCTGTAGCAACACATACACGCTTCTATTCTTCTTCGCTCCGCTTGTACTGTCCATGTTTTGCATCCATACTATGCCGTATTCCATACATACGTCTTTAAGAGTATCTTCCGAGTTTTTACATTAACCGATCCCGAGCATAGCAGTTGCTTATTTTTGTTAAACGCAAGTTGACCCTGCGGTATTCTTTGTTTTATATCTCTAGTACTCCTACCATCGCGAAATATTTTACTTTTTAAATAACAGACATCCTCAACTTCCTCTGCCTTCTCATTTCCTATTTGTATTTGTATTTTAGTTTTAGTCCTATTTTCACGCCCTCTACATTCCAAAATTTTGGTTTTATTTTTATTGACCTTCATGCCGTAGCCTGCTGTCCAGACCAAAGACTTGTAGAGGGGACTTAGCTATTTACATTTTCGACCAAAGCACAGTCTAAGCGTTTGTGTGTGGAAAAGGTAAAACAAAACAGCCGACCAGTTGTGTAGTAAACTGGTGCCGCCGCGGAAACAGAATATCGCGGAACATTCGTCTGGTCCGTTGCTTGAATTTAATAACAAACAACGCTACCCGCGACCCGCTGGCCTACGAACGTGTAGACTTCAAAACAAAATCAGCTGTTACATAAGGACGCCAGGTCCATTCTAGAAGTCTTTGGTCCAGACTGCTTCCATTTCGCTCAGAGCCATTCCCTCGGCCAATCCTAATTCTTCTTAGCTGTTCTTTCCTTAACAATAGTAATCGCATCTTCGATATATAAGTTGAAAACTAGAGATGACAACGCACGTTCCTGTCTCACTCCCTCCCGGATATCTACTTCTATCCGTTCCTGCTCAATTTCTATACCTGGTGGTTTGCTCTTTGTTGAGACTGTGTATTATTCTTTTGTCCCTATATTTCATCCCTGTCTGAGCACTTCGGACGTAACGTAAGAAAACGATAAATTGAAATAAGTCCAGTAAGTCCGACAATCGGCACGTGGCTATAGAATACCTTCATTGTATTTTATTGATTCCCCCAGTAAACGCGTCATGTTTGCAGGTGCACCGAGGTATCGAGGTAGCTTTGTGACCGTTATGTCATCGGTTACTGGGACTCGAGGCCGTCGCGAACCGGCTCTGGTAGACTTCAATGTCGTGTCTGTGATGTTGTAGGGCCCCGGGGCCCCATAAGCAAACCGATGAGTGTATGCAAGACACACTGACATACATTTGTATGTATATGTTTTGGCTCTCACGTGTTGGTCAATTATAGGTAAGTCCCAGGTCCGTTTATGCCTTCAAGCCTCACATAACTTTGGGAGAGGCTGTATATAAAAGTCTTGTGATATTTGATGCAAAAATTAATAGAATACACACATTTTATAATATAAAATGTTTTAATAGGTACTTTACAGTTAAGGAATAAATGGTACAGTTATATATTGCATTAAAATTATATTTGTTCACCCTGAGGATAATAATTGTGCATTTAATTATCATTTATGAATTGAATAACTAGGAAACAATGTTTTTGAACCCGTTATTTTTTAATTGTTAACTTGCCCATCTGCTGTATAGAGAGGCATAATTGATTTCATTGTACATGTTATTGTTATGCTTAAATTAAATATAATTTTCACAGGGTGGTGCAATCCACAAATATCGCAATATGTTGTACTTATTTAATATAACAGTAAATAGTAATGCAACAATTGTTAGCTCTTCTAGATCGCGATTACGTACCATATAACCACAATATTTTAGTGATGAAGTACTCGTGCGTTTTCAGTTTTACATGCAATTCATTTGTATTTTGGTTTTTGAATAGACAAGTAGTGTTTTCAGTTTCATTGTTGTGATCTTGTTTCCCGGTTTGCAAGTATTATTATTTCTTGCGGGATAGGTTTCTTATGGGTGCATCTGCTATTACTTTCGGTTCTACAAATACATCTCTAAAGCTTGTATGTCTAGCTGCTCCAAGAGCCGGACATTTGCATTGTATGTGAAATGTGATGAGGAGTTTCCTCCTCTTCTCCACACATCCTGCAATCAGGATTGTCCTTCACTCCAATAGTGGTAAGATGTCTCATAAGTGAACAGTGTCCCGTGAATGTTCCTACTGCCCATCTCAGCTGATGGTTCTTACTCGGTCGTTTTAAATCTTCAGCTCTCTTGCTGGATGGTCCGCTAATGAACATCCGCGATTGCCTCAGTCCAGGAGTCCCCATCCAGTAAGAGGTATGTTTTTGTCAATACGTCCTTTATCACCTCTTTGTCTATCTGATATGCCGGCTCTATCAGCGGGACTTTGGCTCTTCTTCGCTAAGAGGTCCATTCAGTTCCTAGATGATGGTCTTTCACCCATCGTAGAATAACCTTGTTAGTTTGCAAGTATAGTATCTACCCCGAGATCTACCCAAAGCTATTATACGGGAAGTTCTCTTCAAGCGTATAGTCGCATATTGCTACTTTTGAACGGAGCTGATGACGTACACTAGAGACCCTCTAACGTGCACCATTCACATGCAGACTGCTAAATTTCGACGAAATTCAAACTTTTTTATGCGCGTGCATTGTTTTTTAATAAAGTTTCTAAGTTCTTTTGAGATTATATTTCGATATGCCAATCCTCATTATCTCAGAGGTTACCTCAGGTTCTCATCCGATGAGGTGAAACGTCGTGGGTGATTTCGGGATTTTATAGAAACTTTCAATACCTATTTCTCATTTTTAAAATAATTGCATTTGCTATCGGTCGACGTCTCCTCATATCCGCTTTACAATTTTTCTACTTTTGCGTCACCACAATTTCGTCCGCATCCTTAAGCCCTCGTTTTTAACAACTTTCCGTCGACGGAATTCCGTTTGCCGTATTTTAAGTCTATCGCTGTTTGAATGGCAGAAAATTTTCAGTTTTTTATTCTTGTAACTTAGCAACAAACATATGATTCAGTAAAATTGTGACAGTGCAGTGCGTCGACGCAGGGACGTAGCGAGTGGTGCCGTGCACGGGGGCCCGGCCCCTGCGAGCCCCTCGCCCCTCTGCCAAATTGTTTTTTTGTTGGCTTCAGCTGAGCAATTTTAAAATATTTGAACTTATTCTTTTTGAATACGAGTATAAGCATTTGGTACTACCGATTTTTTTTGTGAAAGGATAAAGGGGGGGGGGGCGTTGTGGTCTTGCACCAACTCAGCACTAATTCAGCGAATTTAAATCATCTTACTTCCCAATCGATTTTGCCAAAAAATTCCGTACGGTAACTATCATGTTGCGACTCTTGACCTGAATTGAAATTCTGATTCGAAGGGCCGATGCGCCCTGCAAAACCAGCGTATGTTTGCCCTTCGAGAACGACACCCTTTTTGCTTTTTAGGGTCTAATGAAATCCATCGCCTTTCCTCAAACACTGAGCGTTGGCAAAATGAGTATATGAATGTATGCCGATCCCATCAGCAGCAAACTGGTGTACTATAATACAAGACCACGTGAGATTTTTGTGATTCATCCCTCCACTCGCTCCCTAGTGTGCGAAATGTAAAGAAATTGAATTGTGATTTGTATGAATCCCAACGACAAGAGGCTAGCCGCGTCGTTTTATTTTTAACCCCCCCGACGCAAAAAGAGGGGTGTTATAAGTTTGACGTGTCGGTTTGTGTGTTTGTGTGTCTGTCTGTGGCATCGTAGCTCCTTCACGAATGGACCGATTTTGATGCGGTTTTTTTGTTTGAAAGCTGACGTGATCGAGATAGTTCTTAGTTATAATTTATGAAGATCTGTTCAGGCGTTGTTAACCCCCGACGCAAAAAGAGGGGTGTGGCATCGTAGCTCCTAAACGAATGGACCGATTTTGATGCGGTTTTTTTGTTTGAAAGCTGGCGTGATCGAGATAGTTCTTAGTTATAATTTATGAAGATCTGTTCAGGCGTTGTTAACCCCCGACGCAAAAAGAGGGGTGTGGCATCGTAGCTCCTAAACGAATGGACCGATTTTGATGCGGTTTTTTTTTGTTTGAAAGCTGACGTGATCGAGATGGTTCTTAGCTATAATTTATGAAGGTCTGTTCAGGCGTTGTGTCGGGGGTTACTTAAAATTTTGAATTTTGTTACTTGTATCTACATAACTGAAACAAATGTTACAATCAGAAGTATAAGTAGACGGTTAGAGAGAAGGCGTGTAAGGTCGCCGATTAGCTCAGTGGGAGAGCAGAGGGCTTCGGAGCGCGGGGACCCGGGTTCGACTCCCGGTCGGCGGCGGCAGGTTTTGCGCCGTGTTACATTTCAGAAGTGTGATAGACAACCCGCGTGCTAGAGGAGAGCATGGCGGGTGGAGTGCACAAGAGGTGCGTTGTGCGTAGCATGTTCGTGTCGCGGGCGCTGAAAGCAGCCAGTGGCTGGGGTAGCCAAGGACGGCTAGCTTGTCAGGACGGGCCGAACTGTTACAATCATAAGTATATGTAGACGGTTAGAGAGAAGGCGTGTAAGGTCGCCGATTAGCTCAGTGGGAGAGCAGACGGCTTCGGAGAGCAGGGACCCGGGTTCGACTCCCGGTCGGCGGCGGCAGGTTTTGCGCCGTGTAACACAAATTTGCGAATGAAGATAGATTTTTACTATTTACACAGATTAGCAGTAAAAAGTGTGTTTTTCCCGAGAGCCTTATTCTCTTTAAATCTTACGGCAGATCAATAAACCAATAGTTATGCCTTTCTTTAACAGTTTGTCATGGACGTGTTTTGCTGCCTGTTTTCAGTTGCCGCAATTCGTTTTAAATGCATCCGAGGCGTCGTTGCTTTCATATTTCTTTTGTTTTTACGGGAAAAAGTACGAGATCGAGAGCGTCGCTGTTGTTTGTGAATGGTTGGTTGCGGTCAGCATCTGTTTATTTTCCGTTAGGTTTCCAATCAGTTTAATTGCAACGATGGACTGGAACGTTTTTCTTCATTGTCCTATTTAGCAAAGTAAAAGTTGACGTTTTTAAACGGCAAAACCAGCTTCTACAGATGAGGTCAAGATGGTAGATTTTACGAAAATCAGTTGCGGAATTTTAAGACGCGGCATAAAAAGCAAATTTGTTGAAAAAATAATATCAACCTTCATTTCCTCGTGAGCTTACCCGGTCGTGGTGACCCACCCGTCTCTTAATATTTTTTATGTAGACTGCAGCAGCTATATATGGCAGTAAATTCAAAAGTAGACTATTTTTAAATAAAAACCACGGGGGTCAGACAGACTTAGCTTGCGGCAGCCGCGGCCATGATCCAGTAATTCAAACTTGAACGTAATATAAGCTTGCAGTCATTGACGAATGACCATTTAGGCGACTGGACTTGAATTGAATTTCAAATTTATGTACTGCAGACGTAGTTGATGCATTATTGACTGACCGTCTAGTAAGCAGTAATAAAGCAGTTTGACGAAGAATTCAGAATTCTATAGCTTCAAGTATTTCATACTCGCGCTATTTAAGATAATAAATTATAATTGCGCCAAGGAATGAATGTAAGCAGTCGAGTGTGGCTATTTCGGGATTTTGTCTGTAAATCATGTGACGAAATGCTGGGGTTCCAGTTGCAACTTCTGCGGCGGTTGGAAATTTCGCGGTTTGCGAATTTTTGCAAGTTTTACGTATGTCAGGTCATTTTTGGTGCCATTTCAAATGCCTTTTCAAATGCGAGCTTTGGGGAAAATGATAGAAAATGTAAGATTCGAGGGTGCGAAAATACGGAGGTTAAAACGATTCTTTTTGTAGCATCAAAATTTGATTTTGGGCTAGTTGGAAAAAGGATGAACCAGCCCACATCATACGGACTGATTTTTGGGGTCTGCGATGCACGGGGGCGTAGTTGAGGTACGTTTCTAACAAATTTTAATTCCGCATAAAAATAGGAAAATGTGTTAGTGTTAAAATTTTTAAAGCTTTTCTTTATTTACATCCATAGTAAATATTTCAGATTTTGAAAATTTCAGTCAGACTTGACACTTAGGCAAGTTTATTTTGAATACCATAACGAAGATTCTTAAATTGCAACTTCTGTAAAGTTTTATCTATTTCCACTGAAGGTAATTTTATAGATTAAGTTTCAGTACGTACTTAATGTTTCCTTGCATCGCATTCTAGTTCTGCAGGTTTGAGATACAGAATACTTGTTTGAGAGGTCCGTGAGTGACGGCAAATCTTCGTTGATTGTGAAATTGGCCCCTTTAACATTTTGCTCCGAAAATCCTAGATGTAGCTCCAGCATAAAAGTGACTGAGAACAATATTGGTCGAAGAATGGACCCTTGTTGCACTCCACTTATTAAGTCTAGCGAGTTGGAAATTTCAGTTTTATATGTAATCATTTGTTGCCTAAGCATTCACAAAGCTCCCCATCAACTTGATCGCTTCGGTGGAAAAGCCAATTCAATATTATGCAGCGTACCTAATAAAAGTGCTTGATTTATTTGGTCAAATGGTCGGTCGAATGCTTTAGTGTAGTCTAGTAAAACCCAAAATAAGAAGTTTATTTTGGTTAATCGTCTACCACCGTAAGCAATGCAGTTGCGCACAACTGTGCTGCGGTCTAAACCCAAATTATATCGAGTGGTTCCGCTTCCGATGCTGCTCTTCCCCACTTGAGATGGAGCGAAACCGACAGGAGGGTGGATCTTCCTTATGTACAGATGTTGGATTTATGCCGTGATATATGTCTTGTTTCAGCTATGGAATTCCTATAGTAATGCAGAGAAACCTATAGTGTAATAGTTACAGTACGCAGGACGTTTAGTTGCTGTGCTTGTTAATTTTCTGATTCTCATCCTGGGCAGTGTTGCTTATGCAAGAGTGTATACGGTCTGATTTGATTTGACTCCAGTGTACCTGTTTTGCGGCACCGCTTTATTCTAATATTGTGAATCTTTCTAGATCATCTTCAACTTCCTTTTATTTACGGAAAACCGCAGAGCATTGATGGTTTCGTTTTCCCTCTTGTGGGACATCAATACAGTGCACCCATAATATTTGAACAGAACTACGTAACTTCCGTGTATCATGACAATTACTTCGGCTTCTCGTTTTACTACCGGAGAGTGCGGTTGGCCAGAAAAATTCATTAAACACGTGTTGTGTTCCTCCGGGGATTATTTTCTTTTAGCAATTTTTGGGAAGTAGGTACGAATTGTTCAGAGCATTTGTGTGTATGGCTTTTGATTCCGTCTTGGCACCCATATCGGGATTCTGCTGTGCTCTGTAGTATTTTCTGGGAGTTAGAGTGAATCCTTATCAGGTTTCTTTTTTTTTGGGAGCACTTTTTTGGGGAAGTGCCTATACTTGTTGGAGTGCAATCTTGGAGCAGCCCATCCGCCAGTACGAACAAAGGTACACGAGTACTGTCCAAACCGCAAGTTATCACCGGCGGCGGCGGGCGGTCTAACTGACTGTAGGAACTATATAAGATTAGTATGTCATCATCCTAAGTCCGTTTGGAAATTCGACCAGCGTCTGGCTCTTGAGTAACGCACAGTAACGGCACGGCATATCCTGTCCTGTCTGTAACGTATGTTTTTATGCTGCCCGAGGAGTACACAGGAAGACGTCACATGTCGAGTGAAAACAATTTTTGTTGATATCGTTCACACTAGCCGAGCTGTCAAATCATGGAAAGAAGTGTTTTCTTTTCTATGAGAATACTTTGGTATGACATTGCCGCTGACGTTACATGACATGACCTTAACTCTATCTTATGAGAACGCTATGTGCTTACATAGAAAAGTCAAAAGTTTTATAGAAACTTGACGAATATTGGACGTACTTCCAACAATGTTACAAAATATTGTTTTCGTCAATACAATTCACCTTCTCTGATTGATACTGAACTAACAATTCGTGTTCATATTATTAACATTTTTCGTGAATAGCGCATTTTTACATGTATTATTTTTGTTTCAGGTAAGTCGACTGCTGATTGATCGTTAATCAAGCTAACTTTCGATCTTGATCGACGCAGCAAAGGCGGTATCAACTCGTCATATTCGCAACTTTCTCACGCTGATCTAGGCAAGTAGGCTATAAAATGGAACAAGCGACAATATATCCGCGACTTGTAATTAGTACTGTGGCTCTTTTATTATCTGTTCTATTAGTCCGGACGTATGTCACGGTCAATTAGTGCCTAATTGTATTTTTATGTGTTTAGCAAGATGGCGGTTCTGAATTTCTACTTTTTTATAAATGACTTGTTCATTAAAATTTTTGACCGAATTACATTTTCAATTATTGCTAAATATTTTTGATCCTCTCCGGCGTTCTTGCATGCCTAGGATACATGATTATGTATCATAAAATCAGCAAGTCCACCGTACTCTGAATTGCTAATTATGCTCATTTCAATTGCCGAAAAGGCAACTACAAAAAATTGTTTATTCTCTAAAGCTGATGACGTTTCCATTCCGGTCTAATTTCCTGCAGCGATGTCATTTGACGGTCCATTGCAGACAGCCGCATTGTAATCTGTAATTCAATTGTTTTTCTCCTTGAACACAACTTACGTTCGACCTCCCGCAATCAAAAACCGACTGAGCCTAATTCCATTAATTACTCACGAACTAATTAGAACTCAAATAAGATGTTTTTCGTCAATTTTCATCGTTGGGTGGTTTTAATTATTTTTCTCTTCCATTTGCATTGAATTCGAATTAAATCGAAGAAAGTGAAGGCTTGGAGGTCGCCTTTTTAGTTGTAAACTTTTTATTGTTATTCGTAGTACTAGAAACAAATCGCCTGTTTAGTTTAATTGCGTTTTAATGAGATTTGAAACGTTGAGAATAAACAAGAATACATTTTATGTCTTAAAGCGGGTATTGGCTTAGCATTTTAGCGAATAATGTCTGGGAAATTTGAACAAGGAAATAAAGAACATGGTGGATTCTCCCGCAAACGGTCCTTGGCGAACAGCGCAGTAAACCTACGAAACATAATTATATTACCAAAGAAAGATGATAAGCAATTGTAGTTCAGTGGAGATAAACAATATGCATATGAGACCCCAATGCGACGGGACAGTTTCTGATACCGATCTTCAACCGGTACCAATTTCTTGCATGAGCCTGTTCCTGAAGCTATACGTCGTCAAATTCGAGAACATCCTATAGATGCACACGCTGCTGGTTTGATGCTGTTTGTTTTATTTTCAGTAATACTTTCAAGTCATAGCTGTAGTAATTGAAAGAGACTAGACGAGCAGCTGTTCGATGTGGTATAAAAAGTTTGAAACCCTTTTGCCGAGAATATAATTGTTATTACATTATTTCACTGTAGACAACCTGTATTTCCAGCACGGTTGTTCTGTATAAAGGCCTGGGCACATATGACCGCGCCGAGTCCGCGCCGCGCCCTCACCGAGGCACGGCCGTGTCTCGTCCTGTTTCGCTACAAACTACACATCTCCAACACACGGCCGTATGTCGTCGGAACAGTCTGTCGCGTTGCGAGCTCAGTCGGTTTTGTTTGTCCGTTTGCTTCGCTGGGATCGTGTCAGATACGAGGGGTTTACCACTAGGAAAATATCTGTCCCAAGTATTTCCCATTTCCAAATATGACCTTACTATTTCTTACTATTTCCTACTATTTCCTCACTATTTCTTAGTATTTCTTAACTATTCCTTAGTATTTCCTCACCATTTCTTAGTATTTCTTCACCATTTCTTACTATTTCTAAGTATTTCCAGAGTATTTCCTAGTATTTCTTTACCATTTCCTAGTATTTCTTTACCATTTCCTAGTATTTCTTTACCATTTCCGAGTATTTCTTTACCATTTCCGAGTATTTCTTCACCATTTCCAAGTATTTCCAGTGTTCCCGAGTATTTTTTACAGTTTCATTCAATTCGTACCTTTTACCTCGCCTTTTACTATTACAAAAATAGCATACATTATCAATTTTCTTCTTGTGAAATAATTTACTGCACATTTAATTTTTGTGTTGTAAAATAAATGCGTAACGCCCGTGAGCCGTGGGATCTTGCTGGCATGCGCGAGTGAGTAGTCGTTAATGCTCAGCAACAGTGCCCGCGGTTTGGCTATGGATGGGTGACTCATTTCTGCACTGTGGCTAGGGCGCGCCACTTGAAAAACAACCCCTATACAATTTATTAAATTTTGAAGTATAACGCCCATTTTCTTTAAGAATTGTCAGGGTGTCCAAAATTAAGTGCGTACCATTGTTAACTTTGTTATTATTGGACCTACGAGGTTGGTTAAATGGGCAAAGAATTAGTCGAGTATTTCTTATTACTATATGGTGAACATCGAATTTTCGCGATATTCACACAAACAACAATGTTTTAAATGGAACGCCCTATATATTTCTGTAAGTGTTGAAAGAGAATAAAAGTCTAAATAAAAAAGTCTTATGGAACAACTATCCCAAAATTAAAAATAACATGGCTTTTGAAGCTCGTTTTGAAGGATCACAACAGCCCGCGCTGACGCTGGTATCACGTTAGGTCTCACGTTAGGTAGTCCATAAAACAAATTTGGTTGGCTCCCATGTTTAAAATTCGCAAATAAGTAGTAAAATAACAATCAAATATGCACTGTTAACACCCGCCGACAATAATTATGACGCAAAATTAGTTTCATGGCCTACCTGATGTGATATACTGGGCTCGATACTGGGGCATTTTTTATGTTCCAAAAGTCAAGTTATTTTTAATTTTCAAATAGATGTTCATGTACACAATTTTATACTCTGTTTAAATATGCAAAAATATACATGTTGTCCCATTTAAGAAATTATCGTTTATTTTATGTGAATATCTCGAAAATGCGATGTTCGATTGTTTTTTTGTTTTCACCATCTTATTCTTCACGAAAAACACTAATTCTTTGCCCATTTAACCGACCTTGAACGTCCAATAATAACGAAGTTATCAATTGTGGACACTTAATTTTGGATACCCCGTATATGTATGCATGATGCGTTAGGAACTCTTCCCTAGTTTGGATGTGTGTTTCATAACCTCTCTAGTTAATATTTAAGTATTGCTTACTAATTATGTTACTCAATTGATAAAACTTAATTTCCCTTCCTTGCATAATTAACTGAAATTTTAGCCCCCACGGTCGTGGTTTTCATAAAAATGCGAAAACAATAAACATAATAACAATGCTATTGTATGTCACCTCTCGCACCGCCGCCGTGTCTAAATCGAGACCTACATAACATGATTACCGATATTTACAATAACTAAAATGACATGTGTTCGAGTATATTCAAAAAATGCTCCATATTCTTGCAATTCGCGAATGGTCACCACAGTTAAATACCGACAATTCTAGATGACCAAAGTAGATACTGAAAAGCCGGCAAATCGGGGCAAAGTCCCGAGATATTACATAACTTTAATCAATCAAAACCGAATTTATCAATTTAACATTATTCGTTTATATCGAGGTTCATATTCGCTCCCAAGAGTTCCAACATTTGAAAGATTCCAACCATAATTATGTGACAAGGTCTTGGACACGGTAGTTAATATTATATCTTCTATATTACCCCTCAATTTCGGGCTCAGTTTAATTCACCCCGCATCGATCTTGTCCAATGCTATTTCTTAAATTATTATAGGTCCACAAATTGCATAAAAAGCGAGTAAAAATGACAGTATACCTCGCGGTATACCTAAAATTTTATTTTGTTGAACATTGTATACCTACGAGTACCTAACTAAAATAATATAAAAGTCTATCTATCGTTAAAACCTTCACTTCCAAAAATTGTTATCCGTTTTTATATGAATTTTGGTACCGATCATGCTATTTGCGGGGATATTTACAAATATTTTTCAGAGTTTAAAATAGGATGGCAACTGTCAGTTTACATTAAATAATAAATCCAGGAATACTTGTATATAGGTATAAAATTCATACCATTTTTTACTCGATTTTTTATTTGCCTTGAATGCTCACCATGACCCTACCACTCACTGTTGCTACAGAAGAAACTTATTACATATTGTTCACGTGCCAACAATTGAGTCAAGTCGAAGTCACGCTATTGGCCGTCTATTGTGGCCTCATATTTGCTTCTGCGCCGCGGAGAACGCGACCGGCCTACCGGCCAATGTTTTTACTAATACTAGTACGTTTGGCGCGACTATTTCCAGTACTTCCTAGGTATTTCCCTTACTATTTCCAGTATTTCCCTGAGTATTTCCAGTATTTCTCAGACTATTTCCAGTATTTCTTTGAATATTTCCACCATTTCTTTACCATTTCCTGGGTATTTCCTACTATTTCTGAGTAAGAAATACTATTTCTGGACTATTTCGTAGTATTTCTGCACCATTTCCACCATTTCTCACCATTTCGGAAATACTATTTCTTGACCCTGTCCCAACCATTTCCTTAGTGGTAAACCCCTCGGTCAGATATTACTAAAAATGTTCACCAGCTGTAGCAACACTGAACTGGCAACAATTGCTATTGCGTTGGACGATAAAGAAAGGGAGAGAAATCGGCGAAAACGAAAAATGTGGATACACAATGCTTGGAAAACGAGACATTTTGAAGGCGAATTCCGCACGTTGATTCCTCATCTGATGGATGATGAGACAAAATATTTCTCATTTGCTTGTTTATACAATGCAGGATATTTTCTAACTTTCTCTATGAGCCTCTCCATGCTTGTTCCTTCAAGTCTGTCCAGCAACCGCACCGTGTCCGTCAAAAATTCAAACAAAACTAATTTTGCACGGCGTGGACGCGGTGCGGTGTCGGTGCACGGGCGTGGTGCGTTGATGTGAAGGTTATGTCATATGAAAACGGTATAATTCACCACCGAGATACGGCCGTGCTACGGTGAGGGCGCGGCGCGGACTTGGCGCGGTCATGTGTGCCCAGACCTTAAATCATTAACTAGACGCGGTAAAATTAAAACTGAACGTTTCGAAACTCATTTAGGCCGTAAAAATGGCAACCTATACACTACAGTTTAGGCAAAAACCTTTATTCTGCTTTCAAAATTCACAAACGCAACAGAACAATAGAATTCTGTAAAAAACAAAACAACGATAAAATTCTAAAAAAACACAAATAAGCAAAGATAAAAGTCTAAGAAAATACTAAAAAAAACAACACAGTAAAACTTTCACCCAAACAAAGTGAGATTATATGAACGCCAAACTGTGGCCACCTTAGAGGAGGGAAGAAAAGGAGGAATAACAAAGCAGGTGTTTGTATTACTATTTGGCACCAAAAAAGGGGGCGTAACCTAAATTTCTTAAGCGGCATTTACATTATTGGTATAGTAAATGGGTTAGTTGCTAGTACCAGTAACTTGCAAGACAGCTACTAGTTCAATGTAAACCTCATAGCCAGTTACTAGTACCAGTACTAGTACCAGCGGACTGGCTAGGCAAGTGAATAGATCCCTAGGCTATTTACTTGCCTGCTAGTAGCCTGCTAGCCTTCCCCCACCCGTACTGGCCACGCCACTTGCCCTGTGTAGACGGTTTGCGCCAGTGCTAGTGGTGTTGGAGTGGTAGTGAATTAATTATTTTGTATTTTGAACTAGAATCGAAGGAACAATCTGTATTCCTCAGGATCCTCTTTGTATAATTCTTTTAAAAGTAAGGTAGATGCTCCTCTGGTATTCCTTCTATTGATCCATTTTCTAACTCACAATTTTTTTGTGGTACATTCTTCTTCCTCATGTAGATCACTGATTTCTTGCCTTAGACACTAGACACTGGGATACTTTTAATATACCATTTTTTATCTGATTTAATTTCGCACGCGAAATTTGGCGACCACCAAAAGCCATATTTCAAACTTCACATCGAAACTGTTACTAGCTGCTATTGATACTAGCACTTTAAAAAGTAGTTTGTGTATAAACGTCTACTAACCTTGGACTTGGGATAGTGCACTAGTATGCTAGTTACTAGTACTAGTTAACTGGTACAAGTAACTATACCAATGTAAACGCCGCCTTAGTCTCTTTACGCCGAAGTTTGGCCGAAAATTCTTAAAATAATATGACCCTAATTGAATTATTACAAACCCTTGTTTCACCGCTTATTGTTTGGCACCAAATCTGCTCAAATTTTGGTAACACTCAAGTGCAAGGTAAAGATCGGGCGTTGTGTGTCCATACTCTTCCCTCATCTAAGGTGGCCTCTGAACAATTGCACCTAAATCCTGAGCTTCGATCCAGATCAAGATCAAGGTCACACTTGTTATTTGATACCCGACCACCGGCGGATTAATAATAGGACCGTTTAAGTACTTTGTTAGTTCAAGCGCAACCAGGAGCGTCCGTGGTTAGGTAGGCATCGCATCGAGTTTCGGGTTTGGTATGCTCGGACCGGGTGGGATCGGCTCACGAAGAGGTTAGTTTTTTCTTTCGCGTTTTTACATTATCTTTTTGCAAAAAAATGCTTGTGTCTGCTGTCTGGTGCGAGGACAGCTAAGGGGTCTGTTTAAAATGCGTTGTGTCACTCTTTTTCGTTCCCAAATAGAAGCACGCACGAGCAAATGTGACCTTGATCTGGATCGAAGCTCAGGATTTAGGTGCACCTCACTGAACGAACTAACACTGACAGTTACAGTTAACCAGGCTTGCCATTTCGGAACTTTACTGCCAACTTAAAGAAAAATACGATTCTAACACGAAATGCCATTTTTTGACACTGCTAAATTATGCAATTGGCCTATTTTAGGCTCTAAAAAAACCACGAAATAGGCAGAAAATTGGACTTTTGATCAAAATAGGCGTTTACGCAGGAACAAATAGGTGTCATTCGACTCTCTCGGTTTTTTCGTGAGTTAGATTTATAACTTGGTTTGACAGTTTAGCCTGAAAAATTGACAAGAAGGCATTTAGTCTATTCCGGGCTCTACTGATAAGTATTGGGTCTCTGTCCATTTTTGATACATCCTCCTGCTCAATTATGCATGGTGAATGGTTTTCACGTGTGAGTAGTTTCTGTATCTGCTGTGTTTCGATTCGTTGATCCCCGTTAAAGTTCCCCAACTCCTTCTGGATCTCCATCGATTCATTGTACAGTCTAGGCCAGAACTCCGCATTTATTTTCAAAATCTTGGTATCCTCGAACTTGATTTCATGACCCGTCTCGGCTCGATGTTCGTGACTTGTCCCTGCTTCTTTGACGGGTAAATGTGATTCCGAGTTCAGATAACGATCCGTGTGCTCAGGCTTCCTGTACACTTGATGGCCTAGTACACCATTTCCTCTTCGACGAACCAGTATACATCCAGAAATGGTGGTGTGTGGTCCTCCTCTAGCTCAGTGGTGAACTGTATATTAGGATAAGTGCTGTTAAGGGGGTCCTTAAAATTTTCAATGGTGCTGCGTCCATGGTGTCATACACATACCTAAACCAACACTCCTGCTTGATTTGAGGGCGATCTCGAAAATTTTCATGGTAACCAGGAGCTGAAATATAGAGAATCCTATAGCTGTTCCTTTCATTCGTTTGGAAAACTCATCCCTGAAAGCGATGAAAGTGAAATTAATGCACAGAACCGTATACCAAATCCACTAGCTCTCCATCGAGCTTTTGTTCAAACGTCTTTTTGTCTCCGATATGGCTTCCTTCGTCGGTAGGTACTTTGGAGAATAGGGATGTGACGTCGAAACTCACTAGGATTTTCTCTGACTTTGTCTGTAGAACTGCATTATTTGGAGTCGGTTTTCTATTATTTCCTCTTCTGTATAACTTTGACGTTTTCTTCCTACATACGTCCTTCCAAAGCGTTATTTTTCTTTGATATTTTTACGACTTTCTTGTAATTACATTCTTCTACGACTAACTAGTTCCATTCGCATCAACTTTTTAAAGCAATGCGCTATAGAAAACAATGTACTTACCCTTGATTAATTTTGCCAGTGTGTCTTTTTGGTATGCACGTATTCTGTTTTATTTCAAACTCTTTATTATCATTTATCAAGTACCGGCATCATTAATAATGCAACCAACGCAGCATGCGCTGATCAATAATAATAACTGCGACGGTAGCTGACAGGTAAACATGTATTAAGCTTGCTCAACATCAATCATGTTCATTAGAGCAACTGATGTACTATTTTTCCCTGATCTTATTTTTTTAAGAATGCACTAAAGCTCATGTACGGAGGTTGACGCTAAAGAGCAGACAGGTTAAACGTTAAAGTACAGTGGTACAAGCGCGTGAACCGTCATCTGGCCGCTATGTTGAAACAAAGCCAAAGATTATTTCCGAATTATGTACGGAGAAAATGACTACTACGGCATACTTTTGTAAAAACACATTTCTGAAATCGCATTTAAAAATTGCACTCATTGCAATATTACAGTCTGTACGCGGGCACCCATGTGGCAAAAGAGAAATCCTAGCAGTTAACCGATCCAATTAAATTTCAGAACAGAAACTATAAAAATTTTTATTGCTTCCATAAAAGAGTAAATAAAACATACAGTATGTGGCTGACCAAGACAATTTTTAGGTCAAAAGTCATGCTAAGTTTAGTGTAAAATTCATAAGAATGTCCGTTGTGGTCCGATTAAAAAAGACGTGGCAAGGGTTAAGTTTCTAAGTTGTAAATCATAAGTGTTTTTTATGTGTGATCGTTTTATTCTGGAAAGAGAAAAGTGAATTTCTTCAGACAATTAACAGTCTTGAGGTGAAATTTCAAATTAGTAGTACATGAATGTATCTACATCACTTTCGCATCGGAGAGGGCACATTATATCTGTATAAACATCTTTGGACATCGCATTTTATTTGTTGACGTAACAAATCAATTTGTTGTCTTTTCTTGCCGGATCAAAACCATATCTATATTTTTCACAACACTATACCTACCTTACCTTGAAAAACTGGGTTTGCGAATTGCAGTTTTAACAATAAAAAATAGTGGAAAGCGCGGGGAATCTTTTAAATTGTTTCCGGTTATACAGATTGTTTTACCATTTGTTTGTTTTTATTTAATTTTAAATGGAATGTTCAGAGTTTGCACCTATTTTTTCTATTGTGTCTGTTGGGCATTTTAGTGCAAACGTTGCATGACAGGCTCACCTTTATTTTTGATTATCCCATTTGCTCTGCGAATCAAATAACTTTGTTTTCTTAAATGTAACACCCTGTATTTGATTGAATATTTGAATTCAAAAAATAAAAATATTGTACAGGGAATCAGCATGACCAAATTAGAAAATTTGCTATGGAGAAATAATATATGTAAAGGTAAGCGTTATGGTAGTCAAGGAGAAAGAAATGAACAAGAAATAGATGAGTCATATAAAGTATTGAGGAACACAATTAGTAATTTCAAAGATGACAAAATAAATAATGAACTGTACAAAGTATTGGATGAGGGGATTTTGCAGTTCCCAGCTGAAGTTGGTGTTAGATAACTATGATGAAATAGAATAAGGTGGGGGAAAAGTGGTGGAATGAAATATTCTAGAAGTTAATAAACCAGAAACGGATAGTGAGCATCATAAAGTATTAGGCATGATTAGTTATGCTCCAGATGATGAATTGTTATGTGGTCTAGCACTAGAATTTACTGAAAATGAAACTGTCATTCAAAAAGAAAAACAAATGTGGTGGATCAGAAGAAAATGGAACAATTATGGAAAAAAAAGAAACGTTATTGGAACTATTGACCGTCATGAGTATAAATATATTTTAAGCAAAAAAATCAATGAAACTGAAAATAAAGGACCAGGCTTAGAAAACGAAAAATCTTCTGATGGCGAATTATTAAGTGACAGCCTTGGGACAAAGAGGACAAACAGGAGCCATGCATTGGCAGAGGATTCTTCTGAATGCATTCCAGAGAAAGAAGACGTGAAAAAAAGAAAACCCAGTGAGAAAAGATTGTATGGAAATCACTATAAAGGATTCAAGAATGTTATAAAAATGCCAGAAAATTAATTAAAGAAAGGTGTAAACACAAAATAGCAAAAGAAGTTTTACTTGTAGTCACTTTACTGATGCTAATAGAAGGTAAGCATTTCAATTTTTTGGTCAACAAAATCGGAATGAAAAAGCATGAGAATACTATCTACAAGAAAAAATATAAAAAGTTAAGAACAGTAATTGAAGGTACAGAAGGTAATGAGAAGAGAGTAAAAAACAAGAAGGACAAGATATAAGCATTATAAAAGAGGGGTTAGAATTCGTTCCAAAATGAGGGTTAAATATCCTGAAAAATTTGTGTACTAAAAGTTCCAAAAGTGGTGTTCCAGTTTGCGACGCGAATCGTTTATGCCGGACGTTGCTATGTTTTCGCCAGCCCCGCCCCCCATAAGCGATGTAATTTTTCGTTAAAAGAACATGATTATTTATCTATTTTTTGCTGCCCTTTGTTTACTAGTGCAAGGCTAACACGTTTGTTGTCATTCAAATTTTAAAATAAAATCGTTTAGATCCGCCTTCAAAGCTTTAATTGGCGGACAGTTGCTAAGGTTTTTTTACCTCAGAATGTAATTGGTTATGGCATTTTAAGCGGAATTGAACCCTAAAGTGTAAGACCAATTTTGGCACCGATAGTACACTTATTTTGAATTCCAATGGAATTCCTCAAAATTCTTTGGAATTATTCTGAATTCTCAGGAATTCCTTGGAAGTCCTTGGAATTCCCTGGAATTCATTGGAATTCCCCGAAATTGTTAACGGTGGGGTACTAAAATGCCGTTGTATTTTCTACTTATATCCCGACTTATATACTATTTTCGTAGACGTTCTTGCCACCACACGTTCGTGGCTCACTGGTTGAGGTCTCTTTCCACCATGTCGTCGCGCTGGGGGTTCGCACCTCACCGCAGTTCTTTTTTTTGTTATGCTTTTTACTTTTGAACAAAAAGTCGGTCAGGTTCAAAAGGACAAGTAGGGGTCGCCATCACGCCAGACAGACATCCACTCATTTAAGTTTTATTGTTATTGTTATTTTTTGCACAATCTATTAACGGCATTTTAATACCCGACCGTTTAACGGCAGTTTAAGTCCCGCCAATTGTTAATTTTGCATGTAGTCCTTATGAGATTTAGTTTTAATTATCGTTTTTTTCCGGGAAAAAGATGCAGAGATACCTAGTGGTTTTTCAGCAAACAATGAAAGGGCAATCTTTCTTAAGAAGAGCTACCTCTGTAAATATTAAGTTTTCGACATGTTAATATTCTATTCATTATCTGGATGTAAATAAAATTTTAGTCGTGGGTCGTGGGAGATGTAGCAGGAGGTGTTTCTGCACGCATCCATTGCATTCGAATTCACCGGCCAATAATTTTGAATTTGAGGGTGTGGTGAAATACAGTGCTGTCACAATTCTGTATCTGTATTAGTTTCAGAAGTTCAGTTGCGTAGTCCACTACCTTATTAGGTTCTAAATAGTATTTTTTAATAATTGTGAGAATATTATTTGTTTTATAAACTTGTTTTTTGTACCAACGAGTGTGAATGTTATTTTATAAATTATTAAAAATCATTATAATCTTTACATGGCCTTAACAACATTCATATAATGATCGGCTATTCTCAGGAAATGCATTTAAAAGAAATGGAGTAATATGCTCGAACAGTTTTACATACCTACTATTAAAGAAGACTCTGAACGTAAGGACTATTATGGGATCTATGAGAAACACCCGACGCTTTTTAGGTTTTCCATTGGGGATAAAACGTTATTAGACACAATTAGAGATACGTGCATGCGTGAGAAGAAAAATTCAAAAATCAACTAAAAATGATGGCAAATTAAACAAAAACCAAATTCGGACTGCCATTAACTTTAGCAAGGAAAGCGCTACTTTGATATTTGCCCTTCATTCCAAAAGTAGCAAGCTATTAGTGTAGAAAATCAACAAAAAACTATATCGAACATAGAGAAAAAAAGACAAAGAGAGTAACTCTCAACTTTCAACTGTCTCGCTCACGCACACACAGATCATTTCTGAGAACTAGGTGTTCGTTTTTCAAAGATTACGAAAATATCTTACTGAATTTCTACCTAAAATTTTACACCCTTCTTTTTCTGCAGCTATAAGCTATTCTGTTTTTGCTTACTTAAAAATTCACATTTTTGCCAATTTTTAATTGGAAAAAGTAGTTTGTGTAATCTTTGAAAAACGAACACCTAGTTCACAGGGATAGACGAAAAGACCCCTTAAAGACGTTTCTGCTGCGTTACTCAGCGTTCATCATTTTGGCATGGTGTGTTCGCTTAGCATATTTTACTCTCTTGGTGTCTCGGACGTGTATTTTTAAAAATGTCAATGAATAGTTTGTCGATTAAATATCATTGTGTGGAATGTTTATATTTGCTCAGAGCTAGACAATTTAGTCTGTTGCCTAATTCATTATTACCTATTAACTTGCTGGAATGCACAAAATTGTGCGGGCAATAATTTTGTTTTGCCCAGTAAAAGTAAAAGTTAAAATTATTATTTCGTGATATTTGTATTATTTAAGATCAATTTACTTTCTTCTGAAAAAGTCATGAAATGTTAATAAATGGAAACTTTCTATATGCACAGTACCGAGAATTTTAAAGTTAAAATGAATTATTTTACACAATTATCGCCATTGTTTTCGATGGTTACTTATTATTTTAAGTGGACGCTCATTACCGTTAAGTTGCTGCCCGAAATTGGCCTCCTATGTAGACAATTAGGTACGTATTTCTTGAACCTTACCTCCTTAACTCTTGTTAAGGCCTATAAGTTTTCCCTCAACACACTGAAAATATTGCTATGTTTGTCCGTTTTCGACCTGAAAAACGGTGATTCGCACTATCTGGTATGTTGTAAATCTCTGTCAGCATCAAGAACTTCGGGCACAGGTGCGTTTTGGGTTCACTTGTGAATTAATTTTTTGGCCGTCAGGATCAGGAAGATTCTAACAGATTCATTCAACAATGCCATTGTATCAACCATTTAAACAACTTGTGGTCCCGGCGTATCGCCTCATATCATTAGAAGGGTAGCAGTGTTTGTCCGAAGTTATTCCCTTCAAAGTTATTGCAACGCTGAATGTAAAATTAAATTTGCGGAAAAAATTGCTTGACGTTCCAGGAAGGAAATTTGCCATTAAAAGTGTTTATATAAAATACCAGGTATGTGGGTATATGTAATTATGCACATCAATCAATCACTGGACGTGACAATAACTCAATTACAAAGTTTGAAAGTAACATTTCTTTACGCAACGGATAATGAAGCCTTTACAAAGAAAGGAGTTTCGCTTGTTAGGGGAGTGGTTCAGCACAATTTTGGGTATATCCTTTTATTTACTTACATGCAATTTCAGGAAAGAAGCTGTCTTATCTTTCCGATGAAAAGGTACCGCGTCACTTTCTAATTCATCAAACGGCCACATCGCTGAAGCGAGGATTTTGATGAAGTATCCTTAAAATAGTTTTGGCGGTGTATTGTTTATCTCCGGAGACGTCCGTTTCTCTTTGACAGAAAAATCCCTTTTACTTTCCTAGATTTAGAAGTTTGCGTTTGTTTCTTACAAAACATTATCCGACGAGCGAGCCAATAATACCCGTAAGTCGAGAGTTTGATGCTGTACTTTATCTGTAAGAACTTTTAGGTAGTTGCACTTATTCTAGAAAAGTGTGCACAGACAGTAGTCCCTGAACTGTCAAAATTAATTCCCCGTAACTTTGTACACACAATCATACTCGGCAGGCAATAGCCAGCGTTTTCATCTCATTAATTATTTGTTGCATCCAGAAATTTCTTTCATGTCCCATCTTAAAGCAACCTTGTCACAAAAAGTGAAGGACTGTAAGTATAGAAGGCAGCCGAGGTCGGCATGGCGTTAAAAATTTTAATTATAACCTTACTTTACATTAAATTACAGTCGTGCAAAAAGGACTAGGTATCTACGTGTACGCAGGATGTGTCAATCACGGCCAAGAGGTTTATGTTTCACAGCGAGTTTCTGCTTTAAATAGCTGAAGCTGCTCTAGGTGCTATCAAGTTGCACAATAAATGCAAGGTAATCCTGTAACAAAAAGCTCAAATTGTTTCTTTTGCTCGCACTGAACATTTTAGTTTGGCGAATGATGTTTCAGGTGTACCTATAGGAAAAAGAAGCAAGGCCTATCTCCAATATTTGTGTTGAAACCGACTTATTATTATGCTCACGGGGGAGGTTCCTGTACTTTTATCTTTTACCCTGAAGTTCAATCATGTATCTCATAAATTCTGTTTTAGGACAAAATTTACAAGCGCATCTGCAAGTACGTTTGGTTCTACAAACATGACTGCAAAGTTCGTATAGGTACCTGGCTAATTCAAGAGCCGGATATTGAGGTGTTTATCCTCTTCTCCTCACGTCTTGGGGTCAAAATTGCCCTTTACTCCAATAAAATAGTGCGGTGAGATGTAAATAGTCCCCCATCTCAGTTGGTTTTTATCCAATCGTCGGCTCTCTTGTTGGCTTGTCTGCTAATAAACATTCGCTACTGCCTCAGTCCAGAAGTCCCCATCCAGTAATATCTTATTATTATTTCTTACGGGGTAGGTTTCTGGCCCCTAGCACTGAAGCTCAGGCTTATTGTGCCCCCATACACGATTATCTCTAAAGTTCGGTCCCCTCAAAAAATTTTAGTACAAGACTTATGGGTGCATCTGCTACTATTTTTGGTTCTACAAACATAGCTCCAAAGCTTGTATATCTAGCTGCGCCAAAAGCCTGACATTCGCATAGTATGTGATGAGGAGTTTCCTCCTCTTCTCCACACATCCTTCACTCCAATAGTGGTAAGATGTCTCGTAAGAGAACAGTGACCCGTAAATAGTCCTACTGCCCATCTCAGCTGGTTCTTACCCAGTCGTATTAACTCTTCAGCTCTCCTGCTGGGTGGTCCGCTAATGAACATCCGCGATTGCCTCAGTCCAGGAGTCCCCATCCTGTAAGAGGTATGTTTTTGTCTTAATAGGTCCTTTATCACCTCTTTGGCTATCTCATATGCCAAACGACACGTAGGTTCCGGCCCTATCAGCGGGACTTTGGCTCCCTTCTTCGCTAAGAGGTCTGCTTTTTCATTCCCTTCACTTCCTTGGTGGCCTTTCACCCATCGTAGAATAACCGCGAGCCAGCGAGTCCACACAGTCTTTAACTGTTCTGGATTGTATCTTTGTAGCTTCCAGAGCTTTCAGTGTTGCCTGGCTGTCAGTGAGAATCTGGATCCTCCTGTTTTGAAAGGACCTCCTGATCATCTCCTGCGCACATACGGAAATTGGAGTCATTTCTGCCTGGAAAACGGTTGCAAGGCTGCCCAGGTTTATGCTAATTTCATTCCCTGGGCTTTTGCCAGCAATACGCACCCCAGTATTATGTACAGTTTTAGACCCATCTGTATACCAAATGTTTCCATCCTGTTCTCTCGCCCTTTGTGAATTGCCCTCCACTCCCGCTATCGGTATGGTAATCCGATAAGGTTTGTGAAAGTTTAAGATTGGGACGGTTCTATCCGACTGCATGCTAAGCATGTAGTTCTTGTCTATTTGTTGAAATATTTCTGTATGGTATCCCGCTCTTGCGAGAGTTAGCCCATAACCGTTTATCCTTAGCATGTATGCTGCTGCAAGAGCCTCCGCCTCCGCTACAATATGTAGTGGTGGGAGTCCCAGAAGTGCCTCCATGGCCGCAGTGGGCGTTGTTTGCATCGCCCCTATGATTCCTAGGCATGCAACTCTGCAATTTCCCTAGCTTAATTTGAGATTCCTTTTTTCTGGCTTTATGCCACCATATTAGGGATCCATAAGTTACTGTGGGGATTATTACCCTGGAGTAGATCCAAGAGACCATTGCTGGTCTTAGCCCCCACGTTTTCCCTATTATACCCCTACAAGCCCATAGACTCCGGGTAGCCTTTTTGGTCAATTTCTCCAGATGGGCGTTGTAGTTTAATTTAGTGTCTAAGGTTAGTCCTAAATACTTAACTTCTCTGCAGTAATATCTTACGAGGTTCTTTATTATCCAAACAGCACGTGGGTTCCGGCTCCCCTCTTTCGCTTTCTCGTTTCCTGCGCTTCCTTATAACCTTTCGCCCATAGAAATAGAATAGGCAATAGGATATGTAAAAATTTCAACTTTGTAGAAATGCTCTACGTGCTCAGTTTTCTCGTAATTTCAAGGAAAAGAGCAGTTTTGATTATTTGAAAATCGACAATTTTCTTCCAATTTAAAATGCCAATAGTACATTTTTTTCTGAAATTACAAAACAACTGAGAATGTACCGTAATTCTGCATAACGAGTATCTCGAGCGTTCAAAATTTCGTGTAAAAATTACAAAAGTTGCTTGAGGAATCTAAGAATTACGAACACCTACTTCTCATGCGCATGAGCGAGACAGTTGGAACTTTTAAATATCCCCTTAAGTTCTGCTAGCCGAGCCAGAGATTGTATCTGGGTCATTCTATTATCTCTTTCGTCCATGTGGAAATGGTAGTAATTTTTGCTTGAAATATGGTCGCATGGCTATACCCAAGTTTTTGCTAATTTCATTCCCTGGACCCGAGCCTGGACCTCTGGCAGCAATTTCTGCTCTAATTTCTTAAGTCAGATTACGAAAAATGTACGACGTTTTTTTGACACATTTATGTTCCACAAGACGATAATTCCTTCAGTATACAAGGTGTTTCAGAACTAACTGGACAAACTTAAAATCTGAATTCAGGACCTCAAAATGAGAGAAAAAGTTTCTATGAGGGCATGTCTGGAAATAACGTCACAATAAGGGAGGATCCGGCCGCGACTATGCTCAAGCCGAAGACGGGAGTGGGCAAAAAACAGTAAAAGGGCGCCAAGGAGTTGTAGGCTGATCCTCCAATGTAAACGCAAACACAGCGGTCACAGCTCCTAAAAACCGCTGGTACACAACAGGGTAAACACAAAAAAATAAAACAAATAGTCAAATAGTAATGCCAGCATATAATATTGAGGAAAAAAAAATATCAATGGTACCCAAAATACAAGATAAAAAAAAAACAGTGGTAAATCCAATCAGGATGCAATAGTATTAAATAACAACAAAATTAGTGGTAATCTAGGCACCCGGTACTAGCGTTGCGCCACAACAAAGAAAACCAAAATAGGCGCAGATGACGCGGTAAATACACTACACGCTAGGAGCTCCGTACGCGCAGCGCACCGACGGGTCAATCGCACGCACTCTACACAAACGCAAGTAGACGCAAACGGCAGTATCGACTGTCGCTAAATCCCGTTACAAAAATAATTGTAAACTATAAGTGAAAGTTGAATATACTGCAAAAACTAAGCAAAATATTATTTAAGTTTCTCTAATCAAACAACTATAATTTATTATCTAAATGACATGAAACTTATTGACCACAAAAAACAAAACTAAGTATTAGGTACTGGCAAAGTGATAACTATAAGTGAAAATTTCAAACAAAACTACCGGAATTAATGACAAACTAAATTTAATAATACAGGTGACAATATGCCAAAAAAAACAAACAGGTGACCACAACAAGCCGTGGCCAGGCATCTACATTAAAACCAACCGAATGGACTGGCGACGTTCAAACACGAAAAATACAATTACAAGGTGGTCACAAAATGCTGTGCCAGGCGCTACACAAAAACCAGCCGTTGGACGCGGTGTTCCAGACGGACAGGCGACGCAATAATCAAAATTATATTTCTGACCTTACAGACGAATCAATGAGATGCAGGACAAGGGTCAGCTACTATCGAAAATCTCTAGGTGGTGTCTAGGTACCTGCAGCTCAGCACCAGGTGGTCGGCGTTTTTTTTTTCCAGTTATAACTCGAGCGGGAAGTGCACGAAAAGCAAAATTTGCACCCCAAAAAAAAACCCTAAAATGTCATAAGGACAAATTAGAAAAGAAAACATAAAAAGGAGAAGAAGAAACAAGGATGATTAAAGATTTAAATAAACGGAAGGATTGGCATACCACGTGTGGGTCTTTTTTTCCAACTAAATCAACTGTCCTCGTGAATTAAATCCCAAAAGGAAAAAGGCGGCGATTTCTAATACAACAACGCAATTAAATCGACACCAGAGGAAGTGATTCGAGAAAATCCCAAAATCTTGGCCGGCAAAATTAACTAATTTTACGCAAACTCTCAAAATCACAACCACTCACGTTCAGAACAGCATGAAAAGTGCAAAATGCCGAAGCTAATCGGAATTTTGAAAAAAACTATAAAAGTGTAGACCCATCGACTAAATTTCCAAAAATATCAGAGGCGTCACCGAGAGTGAGGAAGTTAACTAAAGAAAAGAAGGCTTAAAAGACTTTCGAACGCAAAAGAAAGGAAGATAAAGATAAGGAGAGACCTCAGCCGAACTTACGAGAAGGAAGAACAAAGACTAGAAGAGATAAAGAGTAAAAAGAGGTGCCATGGAGGGAAAAATCAGAAGCACGCCACTGAACCGCGAACTGAATGCGAGCAACAGAGCTAACGCCATTCCGAGATGACATTACCGAACATACATAACCTAGCAAAACGCGCTGTCATGACAGATCCTATTAACGATATTAACTAAATAAACATAGGATAAAATCTGAAAAATCAGGGAATAATTGACAAAAGACTCACTAAGAAGATGGTGAATATCAGTAATGAACAACTCCAAGACCAACTAACGTGCTAATTCTGCAGGTAAATCTAGGTTCGAGGTAGGTGACAAAAATTAAACAAGAAAGCATAGAAATTGAAGAGGCACATAAGAAGACAGGATGAATCAAGTCTAAAGAAAATATAGCAGAGAGCAAACTACAACTTGGACCAGGAACTATAAAGATTAATAAGCTGCAGGACACGACAAGCTATATCTACGATGAAAAAGGGGAAACAGCTGAAACGAAGAATAAACAAACCCAAGGTAAGAGAAGAAAAGCTATATGAAATACTAACTAACAATCGGGAATGATTCTAGGCAAAATAGTAACTTAAGTGAATGGAGAAAACAATGTACTGGCACAAGAACGGAGAAAGATCGGAAGACGAGGCAAAAATGTCTAAAGGGAGAAACAAATACTTATGAGATAATAAATAGATCTAAGTAGTGTCGGAACTAGTACGGTTTGAGAGAAATTATACACAAAATGTATAATATTTTAAATAACACACTTGCTGAAAAATAAAACCGTAACAAGTTGCCCCCTCCAAAGGTATAGGCTAAAGTAAGGCTTTTATTTATTTTTTTAAATTTGGTAAAAGATTAAAAAATTAATTTTGATAGAGATTTTCTACCATCGGAAACGCTTGCAAAGGACATTTTTTCAACCAACCCTCATCACTTAAATGGGTGAAAACGGCAACCCCCCATTATATTTTTTTCGGACGCGAATTTTATCATATGAAAATGTGGCTTGCAAAGTCTGATTCATTTAGAAACTTTTTGTGTCTTATTTTTTTTCACAAGACTGAAGTTTTGAACAAAAAAATAAACATGTTGTCACGACCCATACCTACGGTTATTTGAGAAATTGCATTAAGTATTTAAGAAAATGGAAAATGCCTTGCAAGCGTTTCCGATGGTAGAGAGTCTTCATCAAAATTAATTTTTAATCTTTCACCAAATTTGAGAAAGAATATAAAAGCCTAACTTTAGCCTATACCTTTGGAGGGGGGCAACTCTTCAATGAAGCGTTTCCGGACATACCCTCATAGGAACTTTTTCTCTCATTTTGAGGTTCTGAATTCAGATTTTAAGTTTGTCCAGTTAATCTTGAAATACCGTGTATATATGCTTGATGTTTAGCTTTATGATATTTCTGTAAACTATTTTTTTCTTTCTCAAAACGAGGACTAGCAAACTTTTTCGATTTGACCCCGACCACTCCTTAATAATGCCTAAATAGCATAATTATTTTCCGTATATTGTTGATATCTTAGAAAATCATAAAGGATTACTATCAGTCGAAAATATTCTCGGGTTAATTCCATTTTCATATAATACTCTTTTCCGTAAAAAATCATTAAGACCAAACTGCAAAAGAAATTGTCAAGATGCTAAAGCATCCATATTACAAATTTCAAATGATGACTGGCAGAGTAACACGATAACTATCCTTATTTGCAATTTCTCGTTCCCCAGAGAGGAAAATCTGCATAACTGGAAAGAGTTGTTTTTTCTCTTTCTAGATTTCCAATATTGCTAAAAAAATTCTAATATTTCCAAAATAAGATTTGAAATGGGAGAATTTATTTCATTTGAAAGTTGCGTATTATAGACTGAATAGATCTTATAGAATATAGGAAGTGAGCGAATTTTCAGCCAGCGCCACCATTTGAAGTTCTGGTGGTATTGAGCTGTCATATTTTTGTTGACATTTGTATTTTTTATAGTTTGATTTAATTTAACACCAATAATATTCGCTTAAACTGACAGATGACAGCTGAATTACCACCAAACATTTATAAATTCACCATACTGAGGCGCTGCTAAGCGATATTCGCTCTCTTCCTCTTCCTCGCAAAACAAGATGCTTTTCCTATGCTTCATAAAAAATTTATATGCATATACTTAGAAGGTTTCGTTTTACTTTTTTCGCATGCATGGTTTCCGTAGTAACTGTAAAATTATGAATTATCCATGAATTTACTGTTTTACAAATCGGACGTGACCGTGCCTTTCAACAATCGATTAGTGCTCGTTATTTTGCATATACACACTGTGTAGAAGTAAAAAGGGAGAAGGCTGCCAATTATATGCAAATAGATTGTGATTTATAGCGTTTGCGGTTCAGAACATTTTAGTAATTGATGTTAAAAAACACGGTGATCGTTACAATACCAAAAGGAGAGAGTGGATTTCAGTTGCCTTTAGGTATGTGTTATGTGGAGTTAATTGCTTCAAAAGGCCAAAGTTGGTAGTTTCAGAGTTGTTTCATATTCTTGATGCGAGCAACTGAACGTTTCTTTGTCTGGTAAGGCAGTCCAATAAAAAAGTCACAGTTGTGAACTTAGGTAAAGATCTCGCCCAACCATCAAACCATCGCCCGACCTGGCTATCCACTTTGATAAAGTCTTTGATGAGTCTATTACACTGGCGAAACTCAGGGACATGTTAGTTGGTACTTTCATTTATAGATTTATACCCAAGATTGCCACACAAACATACAACACGAAACTTCCATTCCAGGGCCAAATCTCTCATGCAGACTCGAACCAATTACGATACCAATAACCAGAAAAAGTTTCAGAATTTCTCTAGATTTTCAAACTCTTTTGTGAACAGTAAACATTTTATGCATAGGTAAACAATCTTTTTTGATATCAAGATACCTTTACTTCTAAAATCTTTATAACGGAACTGTACTTCTATAGATAATACATACCCATATCAGAAGCTTTTAAATTTTAATATTTGCCTCGTAAAATTTGAATAGAGATAAGCGTTTCCTGTCAAATTTGTTTGATTAACAATTATTATAGCTTGCAATACTCAATTCAGGTGTTTAATAAGGCTTGGTGTTCCAAGACAATATTTGCTCTTTATTTCGAATTTGAAAGCTTTTTAAACACTTTCTCTTCAAAAGTAAATTTGTATGCTTTTCGTAATTTGTCAATTTTTTTCTTAATAAGTAAAACGATTTATTTTACACCTTCTGTACTCCAGCTCAGGGTTTAAGTACCTATTTAACATGAGTTGCCTTTACATGGCGGCAATCTATATCTATATCTATATATCTATATATATAAAAGAAAGTCGTGTTAGTTACACTATTTATAACTCAAGAACGGCTGAACCGATTTGGCTGAAATCTTTATATATATAAAAGAAAGTCGTGTTAGTTACACTATTTATAACTCAAGAACGGCTGAACCGATTTGGCTGAAAATTGGTGGGGAGGTAGCTTAGAACCAGGAGACGGGCATAGGATACTGTTTATCCCGTTTCCGTGGGACGTTTTCAGTAATGTTCTTAACAAACTTTGTGTCACACCAGTCTATAAACCGTCTATAACAAATTTCATACACTTTTTTAAATTTATCGGGCAATAAATCTGTTGTAGCTTCATTTGCTGTTTCAATTATATCTGCAGGAGTACAAATAGTTTCTTCCTCACCATCCGAAATCGACATTTTCGACAGTTTCACAACAAAATATTACAATTTTAAACTGACAACTTGAAATTAATTACTAACTTGATAATTTTGGTCATTGTACATAAATACACGTATCCATAGTTACGCAGAGGAACGTAACGTTTTTTTAGGTAACGCTCGATTTTACTAATGTTTCTATGTTGATGAAATTTTCAGGGAATCTTCAGATTAGCCCAGCGGGTGATCCTGTGAAGTTTGGTAGCGATCGGATCAACAGAATTTTTTTTTCTTGGTTTTGTGAGAAATCGGGGCTTGATATGACACATATCAACTGTCAGATTTGACAAATAAAATTCAGACCGTCAGAAAGTATTAAATAAATTTTATTTGTCAAATCTGACAGTTGATAAGTGTCATATCAAGCCCCCGCCTCGCACAAAACAAAAAAATTATGTTGATCCGATCGCTACCAAACTTCACAGGAACACTCGCTGGGCTAATCTGAAGATTAACTTACAGTAGGTGCCGCGCATGTCGTACCGGGACCGGGCAGCAAATAATTTATAAAGTGAAAATGCAAACGTCAAACGGCATATGCCATTCGCAGTTTATCAAGTTTCAAACGATTTTACCACAATTATTTCTTCAGAGGCAGCAACGCGCCGGGTACCAGCTAGTTTTTAATATTTACTAGCTGGTACCCGGCGCGTTGCTGCCTCTGAAGAAATAATTGTAGTAAAATCGTTTGAAACTTGACAAACTGCGAATGGCATATGCCGTTTGACGTTTGCATTTTCACTTTATAAATTATTTGCTGCCCGGTCCCGGTACGACATGCGCGGCACCTACTGTAAGTTAATCTTCAGATTAGCCCAGCGAGTGTTCCTGTGAAGTTTGGTAGCGATCGGATCAACATAATTTTTTTGTTTTGTGCGAGGCGGGGGCTTGATATGACACTTATCAACTGTCAGATTTGACAAATAAAATTTATTTAATACTTTCTGACGGTCTGAATTTTATTTGTCAAATCTGACAGTTGATATGTGTCATATCAAGCCCCGATTTCTCACAAAACCAAGAAAAAAAAATTCTGTTGATCCGATCGCTACCAAACTTCACAGGATCACCCGCTGGGCTAATCTGAAGATTCCCTGAAAATTTCATCAACATAGAAACATTAGTAAAATCGAGCGTTACCTAAAAAAACGTTACGTTCCTCTACGTAACTATGGATACGTGTATTTATGTACAATGACCAAAATTATCAAGTTAGTAATTAATTTCAAGTTGTCAGTTTAAAATTGTAATATTTTGTTGTGAAACTGTCGAAAATGTCGATTTCGGATGGTGAGGAAGAAACTATTTGTACTCCTGCAGATATAATTGAAACAGCAAATGAAGCTACAACAGATTTATTGCCCGATAAATTTAAAAAAGTGTATGAAATTTGTTATAGACGGTTTATAGACTGGTGTGACACAAAGTTTGTTAAGAACATTACTGAAAACGTCCCACGGAAACGGGATAAAAAGTATCCTATGTCCGTCTCCTGGTTCTAAGCTACCTCCCCACCAATTTTCAGCCAAATCGGTTCAGCCGTTCTTGAGTTATAAATAGTGTAACTAACACGACTTTCTTTTATATATATAGATGAGCGAATTCTATGACAAAATTTTGCAGAAATGTTTTTCGGGAACCCGAGGCAGAATCTATTGCAACAATTTAGTTGGCTAACTGAACAGACTGCATTTTTCTAATTTAGTATTCAATGTCATCTCTTCAAATTTTGCACGCGGCACTCGGCATTTAATTGCAAACACTTTTTCCTAATAAATGTTTTCAATATTTTATAAATCGACATACCAGATCAGCTGAAGACTTGAACTATTATTTTTTGAATGTTAACCATAGTGCGTATCGAATTCTATGTGTAGGTGCCTATAGTAAGTTGAATGACACTCTTAGTTTTTCTTTGATAACTGTTTCTTCCAGTGGTGTGTGTCGAACACTGCGCATGATTAAATCTGTTAGTTTGAGTGTTGACTGTGTGACGTCCACACACTGTGTATGGATTACCTACTTACGTATCGAACTGCGTAACTCATTTAGCAACTAAGCACATTCCTCTGCATTGTAAATTTAACATTGACCGAGGTATAAATACTAACGTCGCATAATTATGTAATATAATACTACTGTACTCGCGCGAAATAAATTGTTATTCATCCGCATGTGTTTCCGTACCAATTGCAGCGTCCAAAATACCGTGGGCTATGATGCCCACAACTGCATTAATAGTAGGATGATAAACTTAGCACTCCCTTACTCCTTACATAATTGACGTTTTAGTTAATATTTGTTACATTTTGATGGAAACTGTATCACGTCCTAGATACTTGCATGACTTATTGGTTAATAGATCACAGGTGCATACTGTAAATGTTCACACTGATAGCTACGCTGTATTCCTCAATACAGTACTGTCAAATTTGGAGAAGTTTTGCATATAGTGCGCCCTGCATACTCAATCAGGTATTTGATTGTCTGAATCTGCTCTTACCAGCTTTCAGAAGAGAACTTAGGTTGCGTGCTTTGTCGGCGCTCTGTTGTCCCTTATTGGCGAATTATAATAAATTCTTAGATCATTTATTATTATTATTTTTATATAATATTAGCGTTATTTGATTTTGCTTTCTTTTTGTTTGAGATGAGCAGTTTTACAATTTAATTATTTTGTGTAAATATTGTTTCACAATAAAATTTATTATTATTATTATATTTTCGATTTTACCACCAAACTAGTAGCCACGTGGCGTGTGTTGATATAAATTTTTAGGTTTGTGGAGATACCTGAGCGACTAAAAATTGTTACAGGCAGAATTCGTCTTAAGAGTTCGTTATTTAAAATAGCATACGCGTTTGGCGTTTCTCTTATATCATGGTTTGTTATTGCAGTTTCCTGTAAAGGGGTAGCAAATTATATATTTCTCCGCTAGAATTATCGATCGAAGCCGTTAGATGGCTCTTCTAGTACTAAAGTTATATTTAGAAACTACGTCTTATTTTTGGTTGCTTCGAAATTGTTCTTAAACAAGAAAAAACTCGTCAGTACAATTTTGACTTCGGTACAATACGCACGTATGAGTACCTAGCTCTCTTGGTTTTGGACTAGTTTTATGTCCCCGGAATTTTGCCAAAAGATTAGCTATAAAATCGGAAATCTTGATAGTAGTTCGCAAGATTCTTGGATACCTTAAAAAAGGGTTTAATTCTCAGTAAAGTAATATTGCGTAATAGTTATTTAAACCTCCAATAATTGGAATTGGGGCAAGTCCCGCTTTCTTGGTTTCCTGGCTACTTATTTGACTTATAGTTCTTTTATTCTTTTAAGGGTTTTTAGTTTAGAGGTCTAGATGTTTTTAGGTCAGGCCCCGAATTTTATCTGGCCTGAAGTTTTCCAAATAGAAATTACTTCGCTGTACAGCAATTAGACCTCAATGAGACACCGCCAAAATTCGACGTACCTATAGACACAAGAATTGAAGAAGACGGAGATAAGTAAAGACATCAGGACAGTGAGTAGTTTTTGACATTTTTACGTTACGAGACAGCCTCACCGTCGATAGTTCGTTCTTCGTTTACCAAAAGTAATAATAAATAATTAGTAATAAGAGTAAATTTCGAAATTGTTTGCATATTTAAATTTGTTATTTATTTCTGTGAAGCTCGCAGTAGATCTACCAAAAGCGCATACCTACACTGCGTTTCAAAATTATTTTAGTTTTCACTGATTTTCTAAATTTCGCGCAGTTCTATAGTTTTATTTTAATAGTTCACCTCGACTTTGTTCTTGAGGCTTTTATTTTATTTTATATTGACTTGAACACTTGACCTGAATTTGACATAACTGTTATATTAAATAAATATTATTGTTTGTTTTATTATATTGAGACACTTTGATTGCTCAAAGCTTAATCCCGATATTAGTAGCCTTCGTTGGACCTGGCACCTTCGTAGTGGACTGTGCTAGGTGGCGCCCATTTTATTTCCCTATTTGACTCTCGTTATATGTAGGATTTTTAAATCTCGTAGTACGACGACCCACCCCCTTCTTCGACTGCTGCCTTAGC
This sequence comes from Xestobium rufovillosum, assembly GCA_963966045.1. Lineage (NCBI taxonomy): Eukaryota > Metazoa > Arthropoda > Insecta > Coleoptera > Ptinidae > Xestobium > Xestobium rufovillosum. The sequence goes on from OZ014496.1 coordinate 21,476,601, forward strand.
CGAGGCCAGAGAGTCCACTGGGCTCGTTAAAACTATTATTACCTCAAGAAACCCGATTTTGGTAATAAAATGTTTTCCAAAATCTTAGTAGATAATAAATTCCACATTTTTAAGTTTGTTCCACCCGTTATGACTCACTCTGTATGTTGAAAAGACCAATAACACGTATCGTATGTTGTAATAGTTTATGTTTAGTAAAAGCGCTGCTGGATACCTTCGGGAAGGGTCGCGCTGTTTATGAGCTAGTGGGTTAGATACCGTACATCAATATTTTATTTAAATAACTTTGTTATCGTCACGGATCGTCGTTTTGGGCTGCCTTTTTTCCACCGTATACTTCCACCTAGCTGAACAGTTTTAGACTTTGGTATTAAAAGTCTAAAGCTGCAGTATTTGAAACAACAAAATTATTATTTACTGCAGTTGTTATTCAAGGCAAAATAATTCGGAAAAAGTAGTTTTGGTGGGGAATACCTAGGCCTTTTCCGAATTGTCTGCAATGCCATTAATGATAGCAAACCTCCGAAGGACATGAAGTATACATCCAAAAGTAATGTCAACATAAATAATATGCAGAGTAATAAATTGTGGGTACATAGTTGATTTTATTTGCCGGTGATTGAAAATTATTCTTTGCCATAATTTCGCCGACATTTATCTTATTAATTACAGCGTAATTAATAATTAATAGCTGCAACCAATTGATTAATATTCAACGCGTGCTTACTTTGTACTTCTAAATTACCATCTCCTTGACAGTAGATTGTGGTAGATATAGATTTATTGCAGACTGGTTTCATAAATTTATGCTATTAGAGCAAATACGCTGGCTTTTTATTTGAATTATGGTGAAGGTTAAATAGAAATTGATTTTCTGCTTTTTCCAATCGCAAAAGAAGTGTATTTATTGTCCTAGCGAATGACTAAGAAGTAACCTAAAAACAAGGTCACTGCAGATTGGCAACTGGAAGCGTGTAAATCAAATCCTTCATTGCACTTTCTTGTATTTGTTGTCCATTGAGTTAGGATGAGTGAGGAAAATTGAATTGGAAGAACAACTTTAAGCTTCGTATTTCGTCTTTCCACCCATCCCAGATGTTGTTTTCGAACACAAATTTTGAAGCCTTATATAATCAAGCTGTGTTAGCAAGGAAAATTAGTACGACCAAATTATACCAATTGCCTAAATTTGACTAGCTGGCCCGTAGACTACACAGGGCTCTTTTTGCAGGGTATCCGAAGAATCTTAGTTTAGTCCTTAGATAATGTTGTATGCCGTAGTTAAATTTTAAAGTAATGTTTTATGAACCAAATAAATAATGCACGCTTTATGTGCACAAAGAGAGTGGCTAGAAAGAAGACGGCGACGGTCCTAGAGGAAGAATGGAAAAAGGAAAAGTATGAGGATGGAGAGAGTGATACAGAGTGTCCCAGTAGTGTGGCCGTGGAGTTTTAGCCAGTATAATGCATTTTAGAGTAGAAAACTATGGGAGAATCGGGTAGGTTTGTCCAAAAATGCAATGGGGTGTCACGTAACATTTTCGTACCGAATCATTATCAAAAGTTATTCTACTTCGATACAAATCGTCTTTTCATAATTCCCGCACTGAATTTAAGGTTATCATAATCTTTGAATTTTTACAACAGTTAAAACTTTTCTAAAAATACTTCTATAAGCAACGGTTTATATCGCCTCAAAACACCCCGGTATACGCAAAGCAAGTTACACCCATACTGTCAACAAATCACTTTATGGCATGAAGTATTAACACTTGACACCTGAAATCGCTTGAATCTATCTCCTACTTCTCTTTAATGTCGCTTCAAGAACTAAGTAACCTGTCATCCCGTCCTCTTACTTGCGCTTTTAGTCGTCCTAACCTCTGGAACATTTCTTTACAATTCAATTCATAAGTTAATAAGGCCAACATTATAAAGACAGCTGCGGTTTGTTTACAAAACAGGGTTGACTCATACTCGCGTAAACCACATGGGTGTCGTTTGTGGGGCCACTCTCTCTCGTAACAATATAGATGAATAAAGCGGGAAAAATATACCTGATGGTTTTGAGAAACTGAAAATAACGGAACAAAGAAAGGTAATACTGAAGAGATAGGTAATTCCGACAGAAGATCTGCACAGGAATGCTTAAAATTAACTGTGATTCGATCTTGCGATTGTGGCATTGACAAAAAGTTCTTCAAAACAGAGGGGAGTCAAGAGAAACAAATTTTTCATCAATAAAAGCCTTAAGTTAAAGATGCACTAAATTAAGAGACCGAAGGAATAAAAACAGCAAAAGAAAGATAGAAACGGCAAAGGGCAAAGGGCAGGTAATGTAGAGCATCTCAGTTACCGAATATGCGTGCGAGGTACGTGCCATACTCCTGCACATTATTGTTGTTATTTTTAACAGAAGTGATGGTTTATAACAACAGAAAACGATAATTTTATTATTAAAAGTGTTCCAGTAGGCAGTGAAATACAGATTATCTAAAAAAGTGTATTAATTTATTGATTTTCAATTAATTGCGTTTTGTGTGGACTTTTTTACAATAATTATGACCTTATCTTGTGGTCAATTATTAGAATTGAAAAAAAACAAAAATAAACCTAAAAATTCTTTTAATTTCGGCTGTTATTGTTCTATGAACGCTTCCGCTCACTTATAAAACAAACGGGAAGTCTGACATACTTTTTTCAGTACAACGAATTCAATGTTTCCGTACTTCACATTTAATTTGCGCGATTTCGTGGAATTTGTTTTTATCGTTTTTGGATTGCTGCTTGTCAACATTTGCTGCAGAATTTTGTTTGTGAGAAAATAGCAGAAAACTGTAGAGAAAATAACTGGGAAAAGTGTTGATTTTTGACTAATTGTATCGATTCACAAATTAGTCCTTTTCGATAAATAGATTTTTATATTACGTATAATAATAATGTTAGCTGCACTTCAAAAACCTCAAGAACTCACCACCTAATAAAAAATGTTGAGTTTAGAAAAATATACATTTGGAAATTGCGCGATAAAGGGATGAATAGTGAAAGGTTTAGTCGTATGTTGCGATTTTGTGTTTGAGGCTCCGCGGGAACTCACGGGGATCATTATTACTTCTTGAGGCACAAATTGGATAGCCTCAATACAAGTCGAGACGTTGTTGGAAACCAAGGAAACCATATTTCTTCCGGATTTCATTTAAAGTGCTGGGAATGGTATCGAAAAATTCATTAACTATTACCTGTCTTCATTATACTTAATTTAATTAGTACATCGTGCTCACTGTAAGTAAATTTGCTACTTATTAATTGCAACACAAAAGGTCACTTCCTCACCCATACTTATAATTTTAGAAAAAAAAGGTTGGGTATATCTGTATTTCTACTTTCATTTACCTTTAATCTAATCGATCATTCGGGACATGCGAGTGCATTGTATATATAAATAATGAGGCTTTAGACGAGAACATAGAAAGTAAGTCTTATTTTTATATTATGGAAACAGAAACAAAGTGCTTCCGTCTATTAGTGTAGGAGCGTGTCTGCTCTATATAGATGCAAAAATTACTACTGAGCTAGATAGGCATACATATACCTATTATTAAATAGATAAGTGCTAAGCTCTATTATATTGCCAACAATGAAGGTTAGGATTTTTACCTCGTTTTCACTTGATCTTCTACCAAACTGCCAATTAGCTGTATAATAATATTTAATTTAATTTGAAAGTTAAATTCATAGATACACAGGCATGTTTCTAGAAAGATCGTGAGTCTAGTAAATGACTCACAATTATTTACATTGATAAGAAAGACGTGCTCCCCATGGATATATAGTTAAATATAACAACTAATAGCAATAGCAAGCATAATCCATTACAAACCTAAGTTGATAGGAGGTGAAATACCGCCGCTCTTGGGGTTAAATACAGTGCAGAGGTCTTTGGCATAGTATTTTAATTGCTATTACACGATGAAACACCACCATCATTTACATTGAAGGGGATTGTGCCAATCGAAAGACGGAATAATTCTCTTCTTAACCCACTCATAGGGAAAGCTCGCGTCGAAATGCTGCGAGAGTCCTTTTCCATTACATCACACCGAAACAACATTTACTCCCAACGAATAGCCATCAGGTGTTACGATTTACCTGCATCCGTTGATTTTGGTTTGTAATTTTCCGAACTATGCCCGATTGATAACTTAAATCGCCAAGCGCGAAATACGTTATCTATAAGTCACAGGCTCCGTATATACAGCCGTACCGAATTTGACCGCCAGATACCGCTGGCTGTCGCTATTTTGATTAAATTTGTATATAACGTTTTACTGTACATTCGTTTTGATTTTATTCTAATTTTTCTGTATATATTTAAAGTAGTAGAGTTTGTTTAATTTGCACCGAGAGTATTATTTTTGTTTTTGCAATAGTTCCAGAGAACCCTATCTGACTAGAGTTTAAGGTATTTATCGACGACCAGAATTCCACCGACCGACCGACCGACTGAAGCAACACCCTGTATGGTCACAAAAGTTGACGCAACGGGATAGGTCGTTGTAATTTCTTAGACCTTGGAGAACCTGAGTGTTCCCATTTAATTAAATTCTACTTTGTTTCTGGGTCACAGAAACGTGCCCAAATATCATCCATAATATAACAATACGGTTCAAGAAATCGGGAAAGATAACTTCACTTATACTTTATTGTTGTTCGCTTCTAATCAACATTTAGCAATTTGGAGAACCATTTTAAGGATTATTTTCATATTCATATTGAAGTGAAGAGTGACGTATTTGATAAAACCGTTCGCAAGGGACTTTTGAATTTAGAAAAAGCTTTTAACAATGTGAAAAGGAAAAAGATGTCCGACTTACTCGAAAATGTAGAGAAGAAATGTAAGGACATAATTTGTACTACCTATGAGCAAAAGGCAGTTATAAAAATTGAGCATAACGTAGAGAAGTAGATATTCGGAAAGGAGTGAGACGGCGATGCGCGTTGTCACCACTAGTTTTTAATTCATGTATCGAAGAAGGAGTAGTATGACTGCATCGTTCACGAAGGTTAAGCAGAGCGTATCGCGGTTAGTGCTTGGATGGGTAGCCGGTATTCAAAACTGCAAATTCAGTCAATATATACCGCGATGAGTTCAATCACCAGAATTTTTCATCTTTAGTCGTCTTTAGTAAGTTTACACAGTGATTGGATCGAGACAATTAAACTCGACACGTATTTCGCTGACAACGTCAGCATCCTCAGGAGTTGAAGATTAAGCTGACGTTGTCAGCGAAACACGTGTCGAGTTTAATTACTGTGTCACTGTCTCTTGGCTTGTTTTATTATTAAGGAAAATACCTATGTATTTTATATTTTAAGATTTTCACCATTCCATTTTACATTTTAATTATCAGTAATACTTACTGCTAGTAAAAATAAATTATTAGGTCTCGGGATAAATACTCATTATTTCCGAAGTTATTATGAAGGTAATGACATAGCTTAAAGAAATCAATAGCTCCGACAATCACGTGTGTGGCTCCTTTGACAATTATTGGTAGCCACTTCCTGCCTAGAGTGTCGGAGCTATATATCTTAAGCTATGGTGATGGTGAAACCTCGCGGCCGGCGTTTGTAAACTAAAAGCAAAACTATGCCTGGAAGCGGTTTTTCTTTTAGACTGCGAAAGACAACAAAAGACGACTGTTACTATAGCCGCTCGAAAATGTACTTCCAGCAAAACGGATTCTATTCCATCAATACTTTTTTCTCTGATCCATATATAGGGCTAGGCGATATCCAGTAGTTAATATCAATAATTTCTTTGGTTGATATCGATATCTCGATTTTCCATTTTCTTATGTACGAATGTAGTTTAGTTTCACAGTTCTAAGGTCATTCAACACGCATCAGTTTATATAATAGAGACGTCTCATTTCACGTCCATAATTGTGGCAGCGATACCAGTACAGCATCCCAATGATTTCCGAAAGAGTCAAGGAGCTTCCAGAGTCCACTGGTCTCAAGCAAAATTGATTGTAAAAAGGCTTATTCTACTAGCCAATAGCACTCGGTGAAGGCAAAACAAACAACGTCGTGGCAGATAAATTAAATGCGAATATTACCTAATTACGTAAGAAATAATTGAAAAGTTGCAATGCAATTTCTACTGTTGAACGATGTCTCCCATTTGCAGACTGTGAGACTGCCAAATATGATACTCGTGTTTTTTGTTATACTTGCCTGTCGGACATACTATATGAGAGTTAATTAAATTTCACGAAATGATAGGACACCTAAAAACTAGTCTATCATTTTAAGAAAGTTAACCATGTCAAGTCTGTCAAATTGCTGCACTATAAAAGGCGTCTTATAAATCACATCAACGTATGGACACAATTGAAACAAAAAATAAGTTATTAAACCTACTTCTACTATCATGGATATGATTAATAATGGTGGCTTTATTGCATTTGATCGTAAATCTTCCTCTGGGACTTTTCAATGCAACTGCCCACATATTGAGCCAGTTTTGATTTTTCTCTCATTACTTGCCGCAACATGAAAGCTCTTATCAGAATAAGAACATTTAAACAATGTGCTTTCAATTTATCTATTATGCTGATAACATGTGTCAGCAATTATCGATTGTGTTTTACTATGCGAAGAAAGTGGTTTTTGTCAGTATTTGTTCCGGGTGATACGGGCGCGTGTAGGTAGATTGTTTCGGTGCTTGAATGCTAATCGACAACTGCGCTTATCCTACAAAGAAGAATGTTAGTGGGTAATAATAGGGAGGTTCGGAGAAAAATACGATATCTATTTTTGGCATGAAAATGACAGAAAATTGTTATTGTAATTGATTTACGGCGATTTTTTTTTTCTAACAAATTTTTTTGCGGCGTAATAAGCGAAAGAAATTAGCTTACCACGCCCACATGCTAGTTCGCTTTGTTATTGGTTTGACGTCAGAGATTCGTAAGGCGCTCCTCCCACTTCTGTTGAAGTGCTCGTGAAACGGTACCTATCTCATAACATACTTATTGGGACTATTTCGAGCCTGAATTTTTAAAGTATTGCGTCAAGGAAACATAAAACAAAGACAACATAATCGATATAATGATGCAACAAGGGTATCAAAAGTCCGATTCACATAATTTGCCATATTTATGTAGTAGGTACGTAAATGTCCCGGTAAATGTGGAAATGGTGTGTGATTCTTGCATCTAACCCCAATTTCATTCAACCTCAAAACAGTAGTGTAAATGCAGACCGGTATAAGTAAAACAAAGTCAACAATTTATTAACTGTACATGCCTTTTATAATTCAGTATAAGTAGGTATGTAGATTGTAGATACCTGCTTACTTCTGTTTGTAAAATAGGTACCTACCTATATTCTCTAATACAATACAATACATACCTACTCATTTATGTAGGTATGTATACCTAAGTGATTGACAAGTTATCAAGTTAACAGTTTTATAACGGATTGGAATTTTTTTTAAAAAATGGAAACAAATACAACTCACGCGAATCAAAAAACTACGCTACGTAGGTACTAGGTACTTGTTTAACAAAAAGAAACAACTGCTATATTCTGGAACGGTTAATGTAGAAACTCGGAAGAGACTCTTGAAGACGCATGTATGGAGTACGAAATTATACCTATGGGTGCGAAACTTGGACAATGGGAGAAGCGGATTGAAAAAGAGTAGAAGCGTTTGAAATGTCATGCTACAGACGGGTGTTGAAGATATCGTGGATAGACAAGTTAGCAATAAGGAGGAATTAGAAAGAGTTGGGGAAAAGAGAAAAGTATGGAAGACAATAAAGAATAGGGGATAGGATCGTAGGATGGTAGGACACCTTCTGAGACACAAAGGAATAGTTCGCGTCATACTAGAGTCAGAGATAGGAATAAAGAGGTAGAGGTTCGAGCAGATTAGACTACTGCTCTCAAATAGTTGGGGATGTAGAATGTTCTACTTTTACGGAAATGCGTAGGCTAGCTCAGGGAAAGGATGGAGGTACTCGTCCTATACCAGTCTTCAAAAGAGAACTTTATGATGACGTACTATTTAATTATTATTGTAAAATAGTTAATAAAATTTCCTTTTTTAGTTCAGGGAGGGAACTCTACGGCGATTCAGTATTTGGCTCCGTCATGCTCCTAGCATCCTGTTTCAAATTATGCTAACCGTAACACGGTACCAAGTACCAAGGGGTCCCAGAAAACTGTCGATAAATTACATTATGTTCGATTTTATTTAGAGTGGCTGCAATGGGGCAGCCGATAATTTTATAAACTTTTGCAATGATAAACTAACTCGCGAAAATATCGATAATGCTGACCGATTTTCCTTCTGGCTCCAACGAACCACTTCTTCCGTTTTATTGGGGTGCTGTACGATGTATTAGTCTGGATACAAAACAGAAAACACCAGTTAGAACCAGTTAATAATATTTAACAATTTAACTACACATGCATATGCATAGTACTTATGGGACTGCTGCGCGCTGAAGCTGGGATTTGTATGTTATACTAAGTTCTGACGTCACGCCGCCTACTCTCGCTGCAAGGTACGATTTCTAGCCTCGCACCGACGGAAAACTTTGCAACGGCTTCACAGGTGAAGGATTTTTTTTTAAACAAAAATTAACAACATAACTGCCTTCAGCATAATAAACTCTATCAATTTTAATGAAATTTGAAAATTACCGAACCTGCCTATTAATTAATAAAAAACTGTTTACCTTTTCAACGAAGTGCTAACCTACATGGTAGCCTGGGGTTATTAGTAGTCTTTGGCAGTCTGGATTTCTCCGGTAACCTTGCTGGTGGTCTCGAGGGTAGTCTTTGGTATTCTCTGGCAGTCTTTGGTATTCTTAGGCAACCTCCGGTATAATTTTCGTGGTAGTCATTGATATTGAATAGGTAGTCTTTCGTACTCACAGAATTTCCCTCGCAACTTCCGATTTATACAGTGTCCCGTAAATAAGTGGACACAGAGCAACTATGTGTAAATCAGGTCAAAATATGACGATTTAACCCAAATTATCTCTATACCAAATTGCACCCCTGAGGAGATATATCCCTCCAAAGTATTCGCTAAAATTTAGGTAAAAATTGATATCTTGCGTGCTTGAATTACAGGTTTCCAATTTGGTACACAACTTAGGCACCCTAAATTGATATTAAGATGCTTCCATGCTCACATGTTAAACCCTATATAACGGTCTTATAATGTAATATACTATAATTCCAAATAGTATAAATGTGCAAAACTTATTGGAGACTTCCGTGGTATAAAAATAATGATGGTGAAAACAAAAGTTGCTCTCATTAGACATTTGTTTCGGAAAGCATTACACTTTGCAGTAAACAGCAGCAGAAACAATTAAATGTTTACGAATTATCGTTTTTTATTGTGCCACTACTTCAAACATAAACGTTTTAAGTCACGTTTGCTAGTCACGTAATAATAATGGATTTCACAACTGTGTTCTTTTGTCAACTGTAATACAGAAACGAGAAGCGATCGTCTGTTGTTCTAGTTCACTGCTATTGCAGCCGATAGATACTTTCACGAGCCGAGATACTAATCTGATTATGCCGATTGTTAGGCAGCAATGGCATTGTAGAATTGTTAGCGTTTTGCCTGCTTTGCCTGTTATTACGGATAGATTTACGGTAAAATTGATTAAACTGGAAATTGGATTGAATATGGGCCAACTCAGGACTATAAATTGACAAATTAGTTAAATGAATTGGTTGGAGATAAGATGCTATTGTTGAAACGCAGGATACGAATGAACTTGTCTTTATGACAGTGCTTTTCTTTAGTATAGGCTGCTTCTGCAGATGGTGGCTCTGTAGTATATCTTAAAAAGTGGGTAACATATGCCTTAAGATAGATAACTGTGCACAGACAGTAGTCCTTGAACGAACGTTGCCATAGAAACGTATAAGATATACACGATTTCTTGGATATTTCTGACGAGAAAATATAAATTTGACCCGAAGGCAACAAAATTGAGTCTGCGAAACAAAATAAAAATACCGAGTCTAATTTGGCACGTTAATTGAATGAATATGAGAATACGCATATGGAGACCCGATTTGTAAACATTTTACGATCAAAAATACGAAATTTGCAACGTCGTCATGGTAACAAAAGGTAAATAACATGATTATCTCTCTAATAGTTAGGACTATACTTGGGCCGCCGAACAGTCTGAGTGATCACTCTGCAAGAACGTGCTCTAGCGGGGCCAATATTAATTTATGACTACCGAATTGGAGTGATGCGACTTCATTGGGTCTAAAGAAAGCGCATCACTGCGATTCGGTCGTCCTAAATTGATAGTGGTCCTGCCTAGAGCTCATGATTGCAGGGTGATCACTCCGTCTGTTGGGCGGCCCAAGTATAACTCCTACATTAGATATCCTAATTAATAAAGGGTGCTGCACGAGCAATGAAAGCCAGCCGCTGTAGTTTAGTGGTTAGAATAAAGCCCTCCCAAACAGTGCTCATCCTGGGAGTTCGAGCCCCAGTTGCGCTCGTCAATTTTTTAAATAAGTGCCGGAAATTAAAATATTTCAAGAGTTTATTCCGTGATCGTTAATTAAGATTTTGTGAGAGCATCGTATTACGTTTGCCAATCCAGTTTCCGAAACTATTCAGCAGAAAAAGACGACTTTAAAAAATTCCGAACTCTCCGACTTATACCCCAGTTGATCCAATTTTCCAAGTAGTAGGATATACAGTTGTTTTCTGGTGACATGTAGCTTCATTAGCTTACAATGAAAAGTGAATGTTTTATTGTACCTTCCTAGTCCGTAATTAAAAAAACCTGAACGCGTGGTCCCTGCGGTTTCGCACATAGGAAAGATTATACCGTAGATTTCACAATGCGACAGCCTTGATTGTTATATTACATAAGCTGCGCTATTCATTAGTAATTATTATTAAAATGTTGCTTACAGAAAGGTACCGCAAAAAATTGTAATAGCAGGAAGCGACACGAACATCCATATACACAGTGTCTCAATTTAGAGGAGTCAGTATGGGAAACTTTGTAATTATTGAAAATACAAAGATTGTTATAGGATATCGACGAAGAGTAAAACACATTGTTTCTTTCGGATATTTCAAATGTCATGAAATTGTGACAGATTTTCCCCATTTTCCCCAAGTTACCCATACTTAGAAACTAAAAAAATTTTTCACTTAAAATCAGCCGAGATGTCTCATACTGAAATGTCGGCATGCAATACGGAACAACCTGTAGATGCAACGTATTTATTGAGATTAAACCTGAGGATGGAAACCTGATTAAACGATTTAAACCGGACATGCAATCAAGTAAATACATTTTTGCTGATAAAAGACCGTAGTGCACTGAACACAATTTGATAAAATGAAATTTTATCTGTTCTTTGATTCATTTTACCAAATAAGCCTTTCTCTGCTTACTTTTCAATTTCTGTTTAATACCCTTATCAATGGTTAGAAGCTTGTTTAACTTATTTTGCTCCTTGAAGGATACTATTTAATTTCCCTTATGATAATTTCATTTGTAAACAAGATAAAACAAAAATTGATTTATAATAAAATTTGGTTATTTTTTAATGTTTTCTTTTTGTTTTCAGGTGAGTACTACTTGTACCTACTTTTCGTACATGGAGTAGGTAAGTGTTTAAAATATATAGATTTCTTTATTATTTGTGCCAGTTTTTTAATAATCAATAATTGTGGTTTTCTGAATTACTGACAAATAAATAAACTGCATATTAATTATCGACGTTTCGGCACCGTTTAGGGCCTTTGTCAAGATTTATTTCAAAAAGAAATGTGTCATTTTTTATGCTTTTTCTGAAAAAGGCCCTAATCGGGGCCGAAACGTCGATAATTAATATGCAGTTTATTTATTTGCCAATACACAAAACCACAATTATATTGATTAAAATATATGTTTGTTGCAAAAATAATAAGAAAATACAAAAATCACAATTCAGTTTGTTTGATTTTTCTACAAAGTGCTGCCTTATGGAATGGTTTTTCTTCCGGACGATTTAAAAACTTTGGAATTGTAATTAGAAGTTACAGTAAACCAGGACACGTAAGTAATGTACAGGATTTCCAACAACACTAGCTTAGAAGCAACTAATATGACTATAAGATTAGGGATTTCCCCTTTTTGTGTAAAACACTACATTGCGACTCTGCCCTCTGTTGAAAAGTTGTGACTATTTTCAACAGATACCTCCATTCCATACCACATGGTTAGACTAGATTACTGCTATTACTAAATACTTCTATTACTAGTTATAGATAACCCGTCTTTAGCTGTTGATTCTGTTTATTTCTTTCAATCCCTCCTTTCCCTCCTTGCTATATACAAACTGCAAGAAATTTAATATATACAAGGTGTTTCAATTAAAACTCCCACCCTCTTTATCTCTGTTATTTTTGGAATTGCAAAAATAAGTTCATCACAAAAGTTTCAGTTTTGATCTTTAATCGTTAATGATTGATACAGCACACATGAAACTTATCTTCCATACTATTTGAAGCATTTTTCATTAAAAAATCCTACAATATTGCCATAATATCATCTAGTCAAGTACTCCGTGATTTATTTTGTTGCAGTTGTCTTCACTGAATTTGACATTTCTAATAAGATAAACAACCAGTAAGTAAAAAGTGAGTTATTTAATCATCGTATAAGTGAAAAAATAACAACAAAATAATTACGGCATTATACGATATTGTATTATTAAATGCAAATATTTGGAAAATCTTTGAAGATAAGTTATGGTTGCAATCGGAATGAAATTGTCTATCGAATGATGTGATTATAATACAGTAGGTACGTTCCATTTAAAATCTCCAAGTTAACTTTGGGTGAATAGTAAATTTTTCTAATGACAATTAAAAACTGAGAATTCATCATTAAACATATTTCTGTAATCACAGAAATAACGGAGATAAAGGGTGGAAAACTTTAAGGGAAACCTGCTTTCAACTTCTGTTAGCATCTGCAAGTTGGCAATATTCGCCTAAAAGATATTTTTCTTTCTGCAAGGTTTCCTTTTGCTTGTACATAGAAGAATACAATGCAAAGAGTAAAATTAATGAAGCAACCTTGTCAATAAAAGTGCATATACCTGTAAAGTATCCATTTCAGCTAGACAAGAGAGACTTTATAAATTATAATGATATGCGCTAAGTCATGAAAAGTTATCCACGGTTGTACGCCATCGCAGCGTGACCTATAGGTCAGGTTCGCGTTTCGTTTTCTACCATCTGAGCAGGAAAGTGTTCATTAAACACCCAGACCGTGTGGTAACACGTGACGTTGCAGTAAAGTTAGCCTTTTGTTTTTGTTGTATGTTTCTGGATTTTTATTAAGTCTTCCTATACGTCATTTTCTAGCACGGCCCGTACAAGACGTAAAACTGGTTTGAGCAAAAAAAAATAGCAGTTATTTTTATAACTGGTAATTTGTTGATGTTTGTGTTCCATACACCTACATTTCAAAAAGACTGCAAAACTTGGCAATCAGGAACACAAAAAGAAGAGATTTTTGAGTTAATAAGTGGCGTTTTTATTGTATCATAGTCTAAAAGGCTTGTTTGTTGAAAGAAAACCAATATCCTATTTGCGTCAGTACCGCGAAGCAGCCAAAACGGAATATTCACCTAATCGTTCTGTGGTATTTAGTGATGGTGTGGAAGACAAGCAGTAACATTACATCCCTCAACCCCCTCGCCTATAATCAAGTTAACTTTGCATTTTCGCAAGGCCGGATGCGAGTATCGCGTTAAGTATGCGCCTCTGGGTGGTTCAGGTCTCTATCTAGACCAGTGGTTCCCAAAGTTTTTTTTGTCACGCCTCCCTACTGTCTAAAATGAAAATGCCCACGCCCCCCGTTGGCACAATCTAGACTCTAGCTCTAGCTGCTAGAGAGCTAGAGCTAGACCGAGAGCTAGACTCTAGCAGTCTAGCAGCTAGACAGCTAGAGGAAGCCAGTGGGCTCGCCATGTACCACGTACCTGCTTATAAAATACAACAAGGTAAAACATGTTTTAAAAAAACAACCTTTAATCAAATGTTTTATTTAAAAATAATATTTTCCGTTTCTCGCTCGCGCCCCCCTTTACATTTTATCGCGCCTCCCTAGTGGGGCGCGCCCCCCACTTTGAAAACCAATGATCTAGACCGATTGCGGTCTTTGTGAGGTTATTTTTGATTATCCACAGGTCTGGCAATCTTTTCGGTCTTGATCCTGGGAAGCATGTTTTTATGAAATTGCGTTTAGAGTTTCGGATAATTTTACAAGTAACCGCAGGAGTTATATTTTGCAAGTATACGGAATGTCTTTATTTGTGACTTCTAGTTATGCGAAATTGAGAAACGTGTCGTTTTTAGACTGGCACCTCCACCAAATCTTCACGATACTCCGATTTAACGTCTCTACAAAATGTGGAGGATCAACCGATCAAGTATAAGAGACGTGCTTAAAATATAAAATAATCACTGTAAACTGTGAAGCGTAAAATTTTGGAGCAGAAACTTTCGCTACTGCTTCTTAAGTACTAAATAAAAAGTGTTTGAAGTATTGAAAATTCAGTCAAAATCGGTGCAATTAACTAAACTGAAATAATTAATAAATTTTATTGAATTTTGGACTCTTCAATTTTCTATTTATTTTATGTCGGTTTCCCATGATATAAAAACGTACATCTTGATTTCGGGTTTTCTTGAAAACGCTGCGTCTTGTCGTGTTCCAATAAGCGAACTTTTTCTGGATAAAATTGAATGCTTTGTCACGATTTTTAACAAAACTTCTGAAATTTCAATTCCGTGATACTTTTTCTTTGATAAACACATTCATAGATATTCCCCAATCCCCGCCACTAGAAAAAATGGAGAATAATTTTGTGCATTAAATAATATGCTTTAAGATCACAATTTTTTCAGCGCAGTTATCGTGAATTTTGTGAGCGGTTATTTATATTTATTTACAACGCTCAACTTCCTTGACCTGATAGATTTTTGTGTAAAAAATTACCTAAAAGGAAATCAGTAGAAAAAATTTACAGAACTTGCCATTTAGCAACCTTCGTTAGAAGTATACTTTCAAGTACCTATACTCAGTATAAATCAATGAGGATGATAAATTTTTCACGACATCGGAACAATGACAGCCGCACACTACAATAAATAAAACTTGAAAGAAACGATCACGTGAAACGTTGTGACTGCACGTCGCCAATGGCCGTCTGTCAACAAGAGCCGCGCGCTATCACATTCATTGTTTATTCATTTATTCATTGTTTACAAGCTTTTATTATGTTTGACATGTTTGTCTGTTATGGGTAAAATGTTGCAATAAGGAATGTTTAACACACTTCCCCATTTTTAAGCAAAATACGTACCTCAACTTTATACCCTTATAATATCGCCCCCTTGCATGGCAGACCACAAAATCAACCCTTACGATGTGCGCTGGTTCATCCTTTTTTAACTATGTAGCTCAAAATCAAATTTGGATGTTTGGAAGTATGCGATATAACAGCATTCAACACTTAAAATTTTTTAAAAGCATACCTCAACTTTACACCCCTATAATCTCGGCTCCGTGCAGCTCTCACCCCAAAAGCCAGCCTATACCAAGTTGACTGGTTCATCCTCTCCAACTAGCCCAGAATCAAATTAGGATATTACTCAAAGTTTGCGATGTAATAGCCCCGAACGCGTCAGTGTCCAGAAAATCGTTTTAACCGCCGTATTTTCGCCCCCTCCGATTTTACACATCCTGTTGCTTCCCCCATGGTTCGTATTTGACGAAATCTTCAAAATGACACCAAAATCATTGACCTGAAATAGATAGAACTCGCAATTTACTATCACAAATTCAAAAATAATTACACACAAAAAAAAATAGTGAAATCACAACACTGGTGCCAAAATGCAAACATTCTTAGAGCCCATATTTTGGAATTCTGGGGCAAACTTTCTTAATGAATTTCTTCGATTCGACCTAGAATTACACAACTTTCCATCGTCTTGAACACTCCTCGTATAAAATAGAATGTACTAGACTAGGTTTTCGAGGAGAGCTTTTTACAAGAAATTTTTTTGTCTGAAAGAAAATTTGATGCGATAAATAATAAAGGAGATATTTTGCTGTTCCGTACTTTCTGGGACACACTGTGTATATACCCTCACACTTCCAATTCGTTAAACATTTTCAGTGTTAAAAGTGCCGACGCCGTACGAATGGTTCTCTCTGTATGGCCCGTTCGGTAGTCAGGACGACACACTAGTATCCGAACTGCTTGACAGTAACTTGGTAGCTACGGTATAAGTAGCAAGAGAAAACAAGTTATATTTATAAATATTCGAACATTATTCCTTAGTTTAGTTTGGTTTGCATTCAAGTGCCGAATTCGAGACGTCAAAATTTTACGACATTGAGCCAGAGCGCCAAATTCAAACACTTTTATTATGTCAACTGAAAATTTCAACCGGCACCTCCACCAAATTTAACCACTTATTGGAAACCATGCTATAGCAACACAGAGAAATACTGAACATGTGACATAATTTTGTTAATTTTCTATGTAGGATCATTGAAAGTTTCTTAAAATTATTGAATATACAGGGTGCTATTTGAAAAAAATAAGTGGGTGCGGTTTGTCGGAGATGGCCGCCCCGGAGGTGGTTATGTTCTTAGAATTTGTGCTCCATCATCAACAAAGTGGTTGTTGGAGTTTACTCCTTAAGAATCGATTTTCAGTTATAGCCCGCGGTACGGAAATTTTATGAGGAGTAAAATCAAGCGTTAACTAAAAGTGAGGCGTTACGTTCCTCTGCGCAACCCACCTTGCGCACCTTTCACATTGAAATTATGTATGTATCTATGGATACGTATATTTCTGTACAATACACAAAATTATCAAGTGATTCAAGTTAAAATAATCGTTCGTAAGGAGTAAACTCCAGTCGTGCGTCGGAGCTGACACACACAAGTTTTTTTTGTTACATTTCGTTATCTGTTATCTGTGTAAAAAGTTCTGGGACACCTGGTGTAGTTTTCCATTTCGTTATTTAAATAATGTCTTTCTCGCCCTCCAAATTAGGTGAGCGCACTAATTTTGCGTAAAAATATTCGGAGCGTTCGTTGTTTAAAAATGTGTGGGTTTGTATTCCATTCTTTGAATAAATTCCATTAGTGTCAATCTGTCAGCTCCATCTGTTCGTTATCCCTTGCAGCGCCATCTGCTTTCGGATCCTTTTCGAATTTAATATGACAATGTTTACCTTCAGCCGTTTTCATTTTATATTTTAGAGATTAGACTGTAGAGATCGCTCTGAAGCCGATTATATCTTAATGTAAACGTAATTTGTCATTAATATTACCACCAACTGTGCTTCAGTCGCATTACGTAATAGTTCCTAGGTATTCAATTAACTTTCTTTTTCTGTAGCACTT
The DNA here is from genome assembly GCA_963966045.1 of Xestobium rufovillosum. Lineage (NCBI taxonomy): Eukaryota > Metazoa > Arthropoda > Insecta > Coleoptera > Ptinidae > Xestobium > Xestobium rufovillosum. Next base: position 21,494,105 of record OZ014496.1, read on the forward strand.
ACACCTAATGGCTGCGAACCTCATAAATATTTCTATCGACAGAGCAGCTCTCGCTGTTGTTTTTTAAGTAATTGTTGCAATTTCTGGTGTAATGAAGTAATTAGGTATCATGTTTCTGGTGACAATTTATGCTGGTAATAAGTCAATTCAATTTCCTTTAGTTCACTACCTCCGCGAAAATTGACCTAATCAGGGGATTATTTTTCGTTTTCTTAATAGTTAATTTGCACCTTCAGTTATTTTATTGTAGTTGTTTTCTTTTATTTTTTTTTATTAGTAAAATATTTTATAAAACTACTTGCCTTTTCTTCGAAAGCTGCACCGCTCGATGTTCATTAATGCAGTACATGTTTTTACTATAAATTTTATACACATAATTTGGTACTTAAAGCAAATTAACTCGCGTGCGAACTTTTAACCGATAAAGTTCATTAGAGACCACCGTACAAGATAAATCCTGAAAACAACGCCCTCTACCGTGAGATGTATGTGGATGTATACTCAGGTAAGAAAGTTGGGATGTTTTCTACCATGGAGTTCTTTGGGTTATAGTCGGTCCCAAATTACAAATTGGGCAGGTAATTTGATGATGGTTTCAAATTTGAGATAACGCGATAATGGTTAAAATCGCTGGAATTGTTAATGTGAGATATTTTTGCGACCTTGGAAGATTTTAAGGAAATTAAAAATGCCACCAAGAATTTCATGGCTGACTTGATTTTCGTAACATTTTGGGTAACAAAATAGTATAATATTACCAATTATCTGCTTTTTCGTTCTCCTTGTAATCTTAATAGACGATTAAAAAATCACCCTGTACATACTTCGCTTAAAGACTGAAATTCATTTACGTACTTACATCGAATTATCGATGCTCCATTAACAATTCTCTAACCGAATGGAAAATGGCAAAGAGGAAACAGTGACTTGGTTGATCCATAAAATTGAAAAAAAACGGAACTAATGTCTTCCTGTTCTCGTAAGTGCACATCCAGAACTTTCTCTTATCGCCGTGGGTGCCCGCAATAAGCTGCATCATCAGTAACAATATATTATTTCGAAATTGACGATGTGGGATTGTGTAGGAGGTGAAGATGGCGAGGCCTAGCATTGGAAATTATTTATATTTATTGTACTACGCATTTTTTAAGCATAAAACCACCTTAGCCGTAGACTGTTGAAGAAACGAGAAAAACTGTAAATGTACTTAAGACTGACCACCGATACTTGTTAGTTGCATCATTTTGCTGATGTACTCAATGATTTATTACGTTATTAAATTAATTGTTCGTAATTATTAGTTATTACAGAGGAAAGTAACGTTACGTTTCTTAAGCATAATTTGTTAAAATTACATATGTATTTAATTTAGTTTACGCTAGTTGAGGTTTTGATTAAAGGTCAGATAGGTACCTGTTGATCTGTTGAAGGTAAAGTTAAATGAAAGTGTGGTACTGAATACCAATATGTATTAGATTCACATGTTGGAATTTAAAAACTAACATATAGAGCACGTAAAACTGCAATTGGAAGGGTGTAATAATACGAGGTTTGCCCGATAAATGATATCAATACAGTGAACCCACATGAAAAATTATTTAATATAATAGAAGCGTTTGAAATATGGTGAAATATGATGAAGATACCGTGGATAGATAAGGTATTAGAAAGAGTGCATGGGGAAAAGTGAAAGGTATGGAAGACAAGCAATGCCACAACTAAATTGTTGAAAAATATTACATATTTTGTCGTTTATATCAGACATATACAAAGTTTCATACTTTTTAAATAAAATCAAACTTCCTAAAATTTCTAAACGTTTTGTAACATATGTACATGTGACGTAGAACTTCTCCCAGATATTGAATATAATATTAATTTGTGATCATTCCTGAGATGCTCAGCATATCTAACCCCAAAATTTGTTATGTTGGTTACATTAGTAGAAATTACATCCAATGATCGTTTAGGAAATACGAGTATGTTCTTTTACGAGCTGAACAAATCCAAATGCTTCCACCATTGAATTAGGTACATTTCAATCATCATTATCATAAGGTTTTCAGTCCGAAGACTGGTTGGATGCGCACCTCCATCCTTTTATATCCTGAGCTAACCTACGCATTTCCCTAAAAGTAGAACATCCTACATCCCTAACTATTTGAGAGCAGTAATCTAATCTAGGCCTACCCCTACCTCTTTTTATTCCTATCTGTGACTCTAGTATGTCGCGAACTATTCCTTCGTGTCTTAGAATGTGTCCTACCATCCTATCTCTCCTATTCTTTATTGTCTTCCATACCTTTCGCTTTTCCCTAACTCTTTCTAATACTTCCCTATTGCTAACTTTATCTATCCACGGTAACTTCATCATGCGTCTGTAGCACCACGTTTCAAACGCTTCTACTCTTTTTCGATCCGCTTCTCCCATTTCCAAGTTTCGCACCCGTATAATGCCGTACTCCATACATACGACTTTAAGAGTCTCTTCCGAGGTTTTACATTAACCGTTCCCGAACATAACAGTTGTTTCTTTTTGTTAAACGCAACCCGACCCTGCGGTATTCTTTGTTTTATATCTCGAGTTATTTTACTTCCTAAATAGCAGAAATCCGCGACCTCCTCTATCTTCTCACTTCCTATATGTATTTCAATTTTAGTTCTATTTTCACTCCCTCTACATGCCAAAATTTTAGTTTTCTTTTTATTGAGTTTCATACCTTAGCCCTGTGTCAAAACTGCTTCCATTTTATCCAAAGCCGATCCTAATTCTTCTTTGCTAGATGGTAACACTGCTATATCATCCGCAAATCTGAGCATGTTAATAGTTTGACCCTGTACATTAATCCCTGAGGTTGTTCTATCCTTAACAATATTAATCGCATCTTCGATATATAAGTTGAAAACTAGAGGTGACAATGCACATCCCTGTCTCACTCCCTTCCGGATATCTACTTCTCTTCGTTCCTGCTCAAATTCTATAACTGCCCTTTGCTCTTTGTGGAGATTATGTATTATTCTTCTGTCCCTATATTTCATCCCTACCTTTCTGAGCACTTCGAACATCTTCCCCCATTTTACGATGTCGAAGGCTTTTTCTAAATCTGCAAATCCTATATAGACGCTCTTTCCCTTTCCTATTGTTTTTTCTATAATTACTCGTAAAGCTAAAATGGCCTCGCGCGTTCCTCTATTTCGTCTAAATCCGAACTGATCTTCTCCTAATATTTCTTCCGCCCTTTTCTCCATTCTTCTTTGCACAATTCTAGTTAAAATTTTTGACGCGTGGGAAGTTAAATTGATGGTTTTTAAATTTTCGCATCTATCCGCGCCTTTCCTTTTTGGCAAAGCTACTATGATGTTCCGTTTGTAATCTTCTGGAATCTCGCCTGTCAGGTATATGCGACTAACTAATTTAAATAAACGATCTATTACATCTTTTCCTGCGCACTTTAAGGTTTTTGCCTACAAGCCATCTATACCTGGTGCTTTATTGTTTCTTAAACTTTTTAGTGCTAGCTCAAACTCTTCTCTCATTATTGGACACCCTAGGTTGTCCCCCCCCACACTGCTTTCGCTTTCTAATATATCTCCTACTTCCTGTCCCGCATATGTATAAATTTCCTAAATATTCTTTTCACCTATCTGCCTTCTCCCCGCTTCCGATTAGGATATCTCCTGCCTCCTTTCTAATGTTTTTGGTATTAGATCCAATTTCTCTAAAATTTCTCCTAATTATTTTATATGCTTCATCAGTCTTTCCTACTTCGAACTTATCTTCCACTTCTTTGCATTTATTATCGATCCATTGCTCTTTCGCTTTCCTACATTTCCGAATTTCCCACTTGATCGCCTTATATTTTTCTTTCCCTCTTTCATCTAACCTATTTTTATATTTTCGCCTTTCCTCTATTAGACTCACAATATGTTTTGTTATCCAGGGTTTCCTACTTTCATTCTGTTTATGACCCAAAATATCTCTAGCTGCGAAAACTAAACTATTTTTAATGCAATTCCATTCTGCCTCTATGTCCCTAACAATATTTTCACCCGCGCCCTTTAGTACTTCGTTTGTCTTTTTCTCGAACTTATCGCGGGTATCATCATCTTTTATTTTGTCTAGATCAAGATATCTTCTTCCGCTTCGTTTTTTTCAAAATCTTAAATTTAAGATTGGCCTTCATAACGACAATGTTGTGATCAGTGATCACTACCTATATCTGCTCCTGGATAACTTCTACAGTCCCTCAAGTAAATATATAAAGTCAACGGTCATGTCTCCCACAAAAGCAATATTATCACTCAACAGGAACGCGGAAGACAGGTTTCTCTAAGGAGACAAGAAAGTCATTCAGACCTAACTTACATAGGTGGCCTATACAATACGCCCATATAACATGTCATCCTCCTAAATGGCACACGCTTACGAAAACAATGAACTTGTAGACATGATTTTACAGGGAGTACCGGCAAAATGCACCCGCAGCATCCCGCTTATATGCGGAATAATTCCCTTTAAGAAATCACTCGACACCGCGATTGTTTGTTAATTTAGTTCAATGGGCTCAAGAAGAGCAACGAGGAGGACATGCGGGAAGGCCTGTACCGCCCGAAATAGGGCAAATTGAAGAAGAAATTTTATAAACTTTCGAAAACAGTTGAATTGGCCCAAAGTATGGAAGACGATCCGACCAGGAACAGTTTCATCCATGTCATTATCAAAGGGTGCAAACGTTACATCCTCGAGATCATCCCCCAAGAGTTGAATTCGAACAGCGGCTTCTACATGATAATAACGAAAATTTAACAAAAAGAATAGAAACCACCTTTGAAGTTGTTCGTAAGCAAGGGAGTGGTTAATTTTTAGATGTGCTGATAGTTTTTCGAATGTAATAAATGAAAATTTCATAGACAGAAAGGAAAATAAACAGATGATTTTAGGTCATGCCCACTGACATAAGCAAATACATAGTAGGTATCAAGTTGCTACTTCTATTGCATCTTTTAATCTTTGTTGGCATGGAAACGCAAAATGATCGCCCGATAGACCTTATGATATAAACAGTAACCTTTTTCGCTTCTTATAAAATTGCCTTTTCAACTTTTACCTTCGCTTAAATACCAAATTAAACTTCGGCGCCCACCTAAATAAATTAACCAAGAAGGCTTCCCGGGTACTATAGGTATGCAGGGGTATGGTAGGAAAAACGTGAGTCTACGACCAGTAGTAGTCTTCTGGATGTACGGAAGAGGAAAAATTTGAAATTAATTTAAAAAACATAACCGTTTTCTTTCTTCAACTTAAGAGATTTAAATTAGGTAGCTGAGGAATCAGCAAATAAGCGAAAACTGCGTACCTGCATGCAGTCGGATGAGTAATGAAGGACCTTGTAAGCTAAAGAATTAACCGGATTGAGATGGACAGTAGAACCAGGACTAATTACAGAACACTGTTCACTTACGAAACATTGCACCATTATAGAAGCGATGGGCAATTCTGATTGCAGGATGTGCGACGATAAGGAGGAAACTGCCTCTTGCACATCATGTCCGACCAGGTATCCGACTCTTGTAGCAGCTAGGCATATACAAGCTTTGGAGATACCTAAAAGGAGATGCACCCATAATTCTTGTTCTCAAGCTTTTTAAGGACACAGAACTTATGAGGCAGCACTTATCGGGGCAGAAACGTATCTTGTAAAAATAACAATTTATTGTAATACTTCAATTTCAAATTGACTTTACTATTCCAATTCAAAAATATCTTGAAGAATCAAGAAGAGAAAATGCTTCTGACATGTTCCGTTAATACAATTACGAAGCGTTTTAGCTTTAACAGCTGAAATAAACTGTACAAATATGGTCTTCGCGATAGCGTTTAATTATCTCGACATCCAATAAATACTTCTAAGAGCTTTTTTACGCCACCACTTGCCCCTCTTACACCAAATGTGGTATAAAACGATCGGTTTAAGACACGACGAGATAATGCATCTCGAATTAGAAACAAATTCATACATCCGGCAGACGGTGTAATAATCTAATTGAATCTGAGAAAGCTGTTAATTTATTCTCGTGGAACAATTAACTGTGTCGATGTCCTATCGTCTATCATGGTAAGCAGTTCCTTGTTTAACTGCTGTCACTTTATTGTGGTTGTTCTTGTCGGAAGTTTTAAGTAAACACGTGTTGAAATAGGTCATGCAGCATTATGCAAAATTTTCCATTGATGATGTGGACCGGAGATAATTTAACAGCAAGTAATAGTGCGAAAAGTTTGTTGCAAACTACCCACTTGAATTAATGCACTCTGCAGACAATAGGTACAAGTTTAATCTGTACTATTGCTTACATAGATTTTATAATGGTCCTGTACTGAAATAATTTACATACTATTAAATTTACACATTACAATAGCATATCCAGAAGTGCATACTTAACAACCCCTTAAGAAAGACAAATTTATTCATAAAACAGTAATTTTATTTTTAACTAGCTAGTACCCGGCGCGTTGCTGCCGTTTGACGTTTGATGCAATTTTTAAATTATGTCTATCTGTATGTATGTCGGTCTGTCGGTCTGTCGGTCTGTCGGTCTGTCGGTCTGTCTGTCTGTCTGTCTGTCTGTCTGTCTGTCTGTCTGTCTGTCTGTCTGTCTGTCTGTCTGTCTGTCTGTCTGTCTGTCTCAGCCTGCCTCTGTCTGTCTATCTGTCTGTCTGTCTATATTATCTATATATCTATATATCTAATTAATTAATTAATTTTATTTATTTATCTATTTATTTATCTATTTATTTGTATATGGCACGTAACATGTGTTCATAGTACGCGCGTGACGGCGTGACACAATCCGACTCCCAATTTCTACATTTTTCAATTTCTACACAGGAAACCGGAATATTTCCGAAATAAAAAGTATAGTTTAGATTAATCTCTGAAAAGTCCTTTACCTGATAATGAAAGTCTCATCAAATTGGGTTCAGCCATTTCCGAGATTAGCCCGGACAAACAAACAGACAGACAGACAAAAAATTCAAAAATGCGATTTTAGGTTTAGGTAACGTGCGAAGAATCATATGAGCTTAGACAAAAGCATTTATTTCGAAATCACAGACAGACACTTCAATTTTATTTATATGTATAGATGTATAGATAATTTGTTGTCTATGTTAATAGATGTCAAAATTTCATAACCATGAACATTATGGTTATCGGAACAGAATTGTATTGTTATTCCCACCAAATAAGTACTTTTTTGTAGTAAGTATTAAGGATTATTTCTTCTGGTTTCAAATTATTCTAATAAGATCATTATGTTGCATTTACCTTTTATTGTGTATTTGCTACTGTACTGTTCTGTAAAAAATACACGATATTTTTTGCTATAACGGCTTAGCGAATTGTGCTAGTTTTTGTAATTACCTGCTAGTGTAAAATAAAATACTGAAGAATTGACACTCAGAATAAGTCAGCCCTTCAGTACTTTATTTCTTCTGTAGCAAATTTAAGTGGAGTCGGTAAAATTTGTGAATGCGTTCAGTTCCTCTGCCCAATAATTCCCTAAACCCCTAAAATTTTGCACAAATATATTAAAAAATATTTATTATTAACTTAAAGAATAATTTTTCAATAGTGTATTTGCTACCGATGAGGACCAAAGGAAAAACTAACTAAATGACCCAGCATTCTACATATTCTGCTTAACGAACAGTTTTTAATCGCCTTTTACATGTAATTGCATACAAGTACGTATAAATTACACTCCTAAGTGCACCTCAAACACAAAAAACCTGCATATAAACAACCACTTTATGGAACCAGTTTTAGCGTTAACCATGGTAGCTGCTTCATTTTTCTAGATGGCGGTGCATTCATCGACGTCCACGCTAATTACAGACTATGCATAACACGCCATCAACAACCCCATGCAATTATTTTGCGAGGTGTGCCCGTTGAGCCAATAATCAATGTAATTAATAAACAGGATAAATTGTCTGTGGACACTGGAACACGCAATAAATCAAAAGATTACAACTTCAATTCCAATGGCGTCAAGAACTCTGCATGTGTGAGGAGATTGACTTCAGTAGCTGTAATTAAAATGAAATGTTTTTTTTGTAAACATCTCACGCCAAGAAGGATAAATATAAATAACAAGGACACATTGCGACTAGTTAAGCATTCTGACAATATGTGCAGAAATTTCTTGCATCAATACAGGGGACTTTTTAATAGTTTCAGACATACCTAATATAAAGTGCCTCAATTTAAGCATACGTTAGACATATCTCACGTATCAGTCAGTATAGTGTATAGTTTAGAAAATTTGCGCACGCGCCTTTATTAAAGATTCCGGATTTAAAGAAAATATTTTCATTGTTTCGGTTCTTTGGGTTTTCGTAAACAAATTAGGGTACCCTTCTGGTAAGTGGTCGAACGTGGAAAATATTTTCTTAAAATCCGCCATTTTTAGTAAGGCATGTATTTCATATTCTCAAAATAATATGTTCTCTGGTACCTACCTGAGATATTCCTACAGTAAGTTTAAGTCGAAACAGCCTGTATAACCCAGGCCTCATAACATAATTTGCTAATGCATCGAGTCATCCTGGTAAAATATGTGACTTCGTGTTGCAGTAATCTTGATCGATTAAGGTTTTGACCTCTTAACCTGTTTCACAAGCAGTTACCATTACGCTTATTAAAGAATTCCTGTGGGGTGTACTATCCCGCTACTCGCATACCCGTTCACTTGGAAATTAGAACAAGCATTTTGAAATATAATGTTCTAGCGAACTATGTATAACTAAGTGAATTCCTAGTCTCATTTCATTTATTTTTTAATAAGACGTTTTATGTAGCTATGCCGTGAAATAACGTATGTCTCAAAAGTTTTGGCACAACATTCAGATTGGTTAAAATAGACGATAATGATAAAATACCAAGATGGCTTAGAAAACAAAAATTCCTCAATGAATATTCTTTATTGTAACAGTTCAGTGTTAAAAATTATTGCACTGAAATGTCATATAAATTAGATCTTCGAAAAACTATATACAATTTAGTTGGGTGGATGCCTAAACCACCGGAAATTGTATTCGAAGATCAAAATATCGCTCGCCGTACTATTTATCGTACAATAGCTGAGTGTGAGTAAGGTATAGCTTGCCTAAATTTGCCAAAAAGTGGAAGATCAAGAATTTTTACTCAAGGCAGAGCAGACAGATTGGTGAGAAGAGCCAAAAATAGAGTCGGAGTGTCTCTCAGTAAACTGGCTCGTGAGTGTCGTACTTCTAAAGACACAGATTCGAGGGAACTGAACAGAAATGGTGTAGATTATCGAAAACGAAAATAATTCCTTAAATATACCGCAAACCAGTTGGCACAGATACCACAATATTGTCTTGCCATTACGCACGAGAAACTCAAAATTGGCTCAACGCTCAGAACATACCATTTGTAGAAACGATAGCCTCCTCCTAACCTACCTCACACTTGTCCAATCGACGATTTTTGGGCCCTTTTAGCTAGAAAGGTAGAGAAGTGGAGGATCGGAAGCTGCAAATGAAGAGCAGTTAAGGCGTAGAACCTACAGAAAAATTAAAAAGATATACGGCGAAGCTACCCAAAACCTAATGTGGGAAGTCCGCAGAAAGTTGAGCCTTGTTGAGAAGCACGGACCCCTTCATTTAATTTGAGTTGTTAATTTTGTTGTTCATAATATTGTTATTCGTGCATATAATTAAAATGTAAATAAAAATTATCTTTGTTTATTAAAATTTAATAAAGTAATTTGTGTCAAAACTTTTGAGACATACGTTACGCTTTTATTCTATAAATGTTTGAAGCAAAACTTGCAGTTCGTTGTGTTAAAACATGCAAACTTGGATATTGCACTCCAGAAATGATATTCTTGGCTCCCTTAAGAAGGGCTCAAGATTAATAGTACTAAAAATTTTATAGAATACTAGAATTTTCTGTGCTTGAGCTCGAAATTGTATTATTACTTTTTCTGTTAGCGCTACTAACTCTGCAACTGTTGCAACTTTTAGTTGTTGTATGCGTGTTATAAGGGCGTAGTGAGTAGGACAATGCTAGCAGTATCCAGGTAATGCAAACGATGATCGCTCATGTTGGTCGTTGTAGGAAATATAAAAATATTTAGTGCATTTCCTGTATTGTACGATCAATGTGAACAATGCCCACACTAATTTGAGCAAAGCAGATATTATGTTTAGGAGACCCTCTTAATCGCATCGCGACCCTCTTTCTGCGCATGCTCGAATATTTATAAACAAAACTTGTTTTCTCAGTAGCTCGTCTAGCCGCATGGCTATTGTATTGGCTTGGTGATCGAGTTGTCCGTATATCAAACCCTTCCTATGGTACGTTTTTACAGTTAAAAGCAGTGGCAGATTACCATATAGGCTAACTAGGCACGTGCCTAGGGGCGCACGTCTAAAAGCAAATGCATATTGGTATATATAGTTTTATGTTGAAGTCCTTATGTAATTCCGTTTATAACCAATATCGTAAATACTTGTTTGCTTGAGGGCTTGGTCCCTATACTATGGAAGCAGGCTTGGGTCACACCCTTACCTAAGGTTTCTGATCCCAGGGAATACAGAGACCTGAGGCCTATCAGCATCTTGCCTTGCGTGTCGAAGATTTTGGAGAGGGTCATGAGTGATCAGCTGAATGCGCATTTATCACTCAATAATTTATTGCCTGCAAATCAGTCAGGTTTTCGGAAAAATCATAACTGCACAAACTGCTCTTTTAAAATTGACAGATGATATCCTTAAGGCATGTGATTTAAATAAGTTAACTCTTTTAGTATTACTTGACTTTACCAAGGCCTTTGATACTATTGACCATTCAATACTTACATCTGTTCTTCATTATGTTGGGATGTCTCCACAGTCGGTTAAATTAATCTCAAGCTATTTGGGCGGTAGGTTTCAGGCAGTGCTGAATGGTCTAGCTTCAAGCCCTAGAGAGCTCAGTTCTGGGATGCCGCAAGGTTCAATTTTAGGTCCCCTATTGTTTTCTATTTATACCTCTCGTCTCTGTTCTTCTTTGCAGTTCTGTTCTTCGCAGGTTTACGCTGATGATACGCAAATATACCTTTCCTTCGACCGCATGGATTTAAAACAGTCTATTAATTCTATAAATTCCGACCTATCTCTTTTACATCGTCTTAGTGGTGAACACAGTCTTTTCCTCAACCCGGGAAAATGCAAGTATATCCTGTTTGGTCGTCAGAGCGTGGTCGATAGTGTAGATATTGATGAGATTTCGTTAAAGATTAACTCAATTCCTGTTCCTGTGGTACAGGATCTAAAAAATTTGGGTTTATGTATGGATAATACTTTTCGTTACAAAATGCACGTGTCTGTGTGCATTTGGAGGGCTCTCATCGGTTTGAAACTACTGTACCCTCATAGAAGCTACTTACCGCAGAACATTAAGGCGATTTTATGTGAATCTTTAGTATTGTCTCATTTTAGGTTTTGTGCACCTGTGGTCTGAACCTGTTTTGACGCCGTCTCCTCGGGGCGAATACAAAGAATACAAAATTCTTGTATGAGATACATTTTCGGCATTAGGAAATGTGAATATATTTCCGACAAACTGATAGATTTGCGATGGCTGAAAATGCAAAATCGTTTCAAACTTCAATCTTTGTGTTTGTATCATTCTATTCTTCTTAATAAATCACCTTCCTATCTTTTTGAGAAAATTCAATTTAGAACGGACGTTCATCCCATTAACGTGAGAAGTAGGGGGCTTATTACTCCTCCCTTTCATAGGACTGCACTGTATGAGAGAAGTTTTACCTATAATTTTGCAAAACTCTATAATGATGTTCCGTCCCATATAAAACAATTAAATCTGAAGCAGTTCAAGAACGCCTTGTTTCGACTTTATTTTAATGACCAGTCGGGTTCGGTGGGTGATTGAGGTTCTGTATACATTTTTAACTGTCAATTTGGATATGTTTTAATCGGGGGGTTATTCACGTGGGAAGTTTGGTGTACACTATAAGGAAGTTCGAAAGGAAGTTTGAGGAAGTCTGGGGAAGTTTGAGGAAGTCCGAGGAAGTCTGGGGAAGTCCGAGGAAGTCTGGGGAAGTTTGAGGAAGTCTGGGGAAGTTCGAGGAAGTCTGAGGAAGTTCGAGGTAGTCTGGGGAAATCCGAGGAAGTCTGGGGAAGTCTTTGGGATTTTGGGTAGTCTTGTGGTAGTCTAGGAAGTTTGGAGTTAGTCTTGCGAAAAATATCGTGAAGTTTTGGATATTTAAAAACAATATGCGTAACCATAAATATTCAAATATGTAATATGTTCTGTTTGTATAATTATGGAATGTTGGTCTAGCATTTTATCGCCATGTATATGTTAAAATAATGTCACGTATTGGTAAATTCCCAGGTCCCCAGGTATACCTAAGCCAGAATACTTACCTATGTGAGAATATCTATATTATCAACCTAATCCTACTGAAGCATAGTACGTAAAATCACACTATATCCAGTGGTTTCTGCGACGTCAGTGTTGCGGTTCAAGATTTGCTTTTCATGCATATTGCGCGGCCAAGTGTACTCTGGTTCACATGCTATTTTTGTTTCACGCACCAACACTAAACCATCGTGTTCTGCTGTGAGTTTAGTGAGTTTATTTATATCCCAACTAGGTTTTGCCAATGCAATGTTTGGTGTGCTATTTATTATTCCCTTGTTTTCATTAGTAATCGCGGATTTTCTTTAAACAAATATCTTTCGTGGCCACCAGACACAATACATGGAATGCAAAATTCTGTAAATTACAACAAGCTTTTCAGAAGAAAAAAGAAAAAGGATCCGCTAGGATTCGAACAAAAACTCCCCGCGCGTCTTGATAGTGCCCGCGCCTTTCGGTACTGCGCCAAACCTGTTGCTCGCATGGCATGAAGTTTAACATCTATTAAAGCGCGTGAAAGTGGAAGTAGCTTACTTGGCAAGGAAAGCGCCGACACCGTAGTGAAATTACTGTATACTGCGGTAATAGCTATGGTCGAGGTTATGGTATTTTTCAGTCATTTAAAAAGATATAGATATACCCCGAGATATACCTACCTACATAGGCTTTCAATTTTAACAAAACGGAGTGGTGCATTGTCTTTGAGGAGAAAGTCGGCGTGCTACACGCGTTTTGCGGCGCCGCGCCGTCCAAAATCGGCAAATTCGATTCAAAAAAAAACTTTTGATTTGATGAGGTCGACTTCGATTTGTTTATTGTGGATGATAATTTATTTTTCAACAACTGGCACTAAACTGAATTCATAATAGTTTACAAGTTTTTAGTTCATGGGGAAGGTAGTACTGTTCGTTTTTTCCGAGTTAAACACGTACTTGTGAGATTATCTCGAAATTTCCTTTCACGTTACAATGGATGCTGATTTGGTTACATTAAAAAAATTAAGTTATGAAGGTTCTGAATTTTTATATTTGGCTAGGTATACTGGGTGACCACGAAATCAGGCTCACCCCTATGACATTTTTGTTTGTTAAGATATTAATTTGAAAATTGGGAAACTTAAATGACATCTAAATCTCAATTTTTTAGCAATATCATCTAACACTTCCGGTTTCACCGGAAATGAACTGAAAATGCAATTTTTGAATGGGACTCCCTGTATATTTTTGGATCCAGTGAGTCATTCTAAACACTTTTACATCAAAAATTTAACAGAAAAATTGTTTGGGTGCAACTTAAATTTTGTATCTAGACAGCCATGATTGAAGAAAAATGTTAATTTAGAATCATAAACTAGCGTAAATACAAAATCGTCCGAAAATCGTTAAACCAGACCAACTGCTTACTTACTTTCTGTAATTGGTTGAGTAGACGTTGGTTTATAATTTGTTAGTTTTCATTTGTTTTTAATAACTAAATACAAAAAAATGTTTCATGAGTTTTTTTTGGACGAATACCACCATGAGCCACCATTGTTCTATTTAAAGAAACAGACTATTATTTCTGAAAAACCGCTTCTGAGATTTTCAAATGGCTCGACCAAAAATGGTTGGCTTAACTTGATGGTTTCGTTTTTACGCTAGTTTGGAACCCCAAAATTACCGATTTTTATTCAATCATGGCCAGATACAAAATTTAATTTCAAATTAAAAAATATGTTGTTTTTTATTTAAATGTATAGTATGGTATCTAAAATAACTCGCCGGTTCCAAAAATATAAATATAGGTATACAGGTTGTCTCATTTAAAAATCTAAATTTGGGGTCACTTTCGGCAAAACCGGAAGTGTCCGAAAAACTTAAATGCGTCTAAATAACATAGATTCGCAGACTATTTAAGTACTCCAAATTTCAAATGAATATCTTAAGAAACAAAAAGTTTTAGGGGGAACCTGATTCCATGGTCATCCAGTATAATTCCTCATACCCGGTAGAATATCTCTATTTCTTTACTATTACAGAAATTACTCCTAGATATTGTTTCCATGTTACCAAGGTATTACCTCGGGTTTCGTAATCTGAAGATATTCCTCTACATCTGTCAAAATCTTATAAAAAAATAAGAAAAGCAGAGTTGGGTTCTACGCAGAAGAAAAAATGAGACAGCCTGTATCAGGGAAAATAATTTTGTATAATAGAAAATCATAAATCAATGGGGGTCTCTCACGGGGTCTCTCATATAACATTTTACTCTAAATTGTATAATAAAGGTGTTATGGAAGAATCCCGCACCCTGTATACAAGGTATCTCAGAAAAGCTACACTCGGCTACAGATTCCTGAGGATAGAAAGATTTAACTCAATTTAACACAAAAGTCCATCCGTGCCGAGATAGGGCGCTCTGAATGGGGGTCAACTGGAGTAGGTTGACTACTGACTTTATTTTACTATTCCAATATGATTTGTAGCACCTTTGACTTTGATGAGAATTGGTATACAGACAGTTTATTTTTTAGGAAACGGTAGTCCCTTTTCGGCTGAGAACACCAGTGATTTTTTTGCAAGGTGGGATTTTTACCCTTACTAAATTTAGCTATTATGCCCTAAAATAGTATAGGGAATGTTATCAAACTTATTGCATTCGGCTTTTTAATACCTACCTATAGAATTTTTGAAAACAGCAAAATTTATTAAAAGTCAAAACGAGAGTCAAAACAATTCCTAAATAAATTAATTTTTTTCCTGCCACCAAAAAAATATCAACGCCCGGATAAAAAAATGATAAAAAGGTAAGGGCGTCCTTAAAAAATAAGCATACTGTGTATTAATTGTTATCAAACTCATAAATAACATAAATAAATAACATTCGAATACAAAAATATTTGTACCTCAATTTATACCAAATCCAAAGTTCGTAAGTCAACCAGTTCCGGTTATTTAAGTTAGCCCTGTTCAGAGGGTTCTATTTCGGTAGGGATGCATTTTTCTATAAACATAAATAGAGTTAAGTAAATCACATTATTTTATCCTTAGAAATCTATAGTCAAGTGTTGACCCACCTTTGCTGAGGCGCCCTGTATATCAAGAAACGCATATATGGTAATATTTATTACAGGTACATAATCTAATCGCGTGATACATAACTACCACTCCTGGATATAGCTGATGCTGAACTGAATTCATATATCTATACAGTGTATTAGTTTATAGTTTTTAGTTTGTGCAGAAGGTAGAGTCCGTCCAGTAGAGAGGAAACAGTGGCCGATTTTTTTAGTTTCCTAAGCACACCAAAGAGTCATTGGCTAAAATTAATGCCGTCGTAATGGATCACCTGTAATTTAGTTTTTTAAAGCAATTGAAAATGATTTAAATGTGTGTGCTGTAGCAGTAAAGCAGAATTTCAGTTAACCGATAGAGGCTCAGAAAATCATAAGAAGTCTTAGGAGATTCGTGGCCGAGTTCGTGGGAGTCTGTGTAGTCTCTGTAAGACGGGGGAGTCTCGAGGAAGTTTGGGAAATCTCAAGGAAGTTTGGGAAGTTTGGAGGAAGTTTGGGAAGTCTCGAGGAAGTTTAGGAAGTTTGGGAAGTCTTAAGGAAGTTTGGGAAGTCTCGGGGAAGTTTGGGAAGTCTCGAGGAAGTTTGGGAAGTCTCGAGGAAGTTTGGGAAGTCTCGAGGAAGTTTGGGAAATCTCGAGGAAGTTTGGGAAGTCTCGAGGAAGTTTGGGAAGTCTCGAGGAAGTTTGGGAAGTCTCGAGGAAGTCCGGGTAGTCCCGGGGAAGTCCGGTAATTTTAGGGGAAGTCTGGGAAGTTTTTGCTAGGAGGAAGTTTGGTGTACATATTTTTCACCGTGAATACCCCTCGGTTTTAATTGTTTGTGCTTGTCTTGAGCGAATTGCATGCTAGGAGTAATAGCTTAATAGCTTAATATCTTGATAGCGAGATAGATGATGGTTGCGGGCGGAAACAAATAATTCTTAATAAAATTTTGTTTGTAGTTTTAAGGTAGTTGTAGGAATCTGTTTTACTTATGTTTTTCACGCTAACAAGGAGTGGGTGGTAGAGCGGGGGTGATTTATTTTACTGACCTGAATCCACTCCTTGGGGTTTTTCCTTTTTTATATACAGCTTTTAACTGGATCCATTATATTTTGTATTACTTAATTTTGTATCAATTGATTGTGTATTTGTGTAATTATGAACTTTGTGGAGAGGAGAAATCAGTGGCGGCTCGTGGGTTAATATCCAGGGAGGTCATTTTAGTTTTGGGACTTATAATTAATACATACTAAAAATATATACATAACCGCGCAATGCAATTTCAAAGACTCCGCAAAATTTTACACAATCAATTAATTTGTTTAAAATATACCTAAGTATTCATTCATTAAAGTCGTGCACTGATTTTGTGATACACACTATAAAGTTGCTGTCTTATGTGTACACGCCCTAAACTGGCGTAACTGAACAATTTATATGAGTACGGAAAGAAGCATGCTTTTTGTTTTTGTCTTTTAAATGTTTAATATCGGTTACTCCATTTTTAGCCCATATAGCATCAATTGAAAATAATAAGCACGGATAGCAAAAGAACGCATTTTTAGCACTGCATCCACAAATCCAGTCGCACAAATTGTACATCGATTCTTTAAAATAGCTTTGGACATTTTTACCTTTATCCTTTGTTGTCTGCTTCAAATTCAGTTTTGGTTTCGGCCGTCCACTTTCCCTCTTTTCAAGCCGGCGTTCATAATTTAATGTTTCAGCTGATTTTAAGGCAAATATATCCTCAACAACACTCATCTTGTTTTGCTAAACACACACAAAATTTCTCAACGATCAGAACTTCACAACTATCACAGTTCACAACCGCGACAATAAAGAAAGATTTCCCGTCTGCTATCTAAGAAGAACTGAGCAGAGTACTGAGATCCAGAGAAAATATAACTGAATACTGTTGAACTAAACTCGATTCTGCGCAGTTGTCATCGGGACATTGACCACGTTGGAGATATAGGAGTAAAAGGTGACTCTCACTTCCACTCAAGAATTCGCCATCTGCTATCACTGTTCTTCTTTACATGCATTTCTCCATAAGCCATAAGAGCTGTGCAGGGTCAATTTGAATAATGTCCCGGCTTGCTAGCGAGCGCGCAGCGCGGCTTGACGCTTGGCTATTTCTAGTATTGCTGCGAATGCAGTCTGCTGAGGATTTTAAATTTGAGACTGTTAGACAAAAAATATTTTAATTAAAATTATGGTTTTGATTAGAATATTTTAGGAGGGTCATTGACCAATTGACCTTAAGGAGAAACCGCCACTGGGAGAAATAAATTATATTATTATTATTATTATTATTATACTCAAAAATGATAATAATGTGACAAAAATATTATATTATCATTAATGTGGCAATATTTTATTTCAGCCGGTGTGCCGGCGCCCTGCCGGTATCATGTTTTGAAAACAATTATTATTATTTGTTAGATTCTGCATTTGGAGATTTGTAGTGATCTATTTAGCTACATATTTGCTACACTCAAATCACGCAAAACATGTCTTTAAAAAAATGTCCTGTATGCTGTAATATAAATGTTTATTTAGTATTATTTTCTACTTTTTTGAAAATGCACTTACAGTATCTATAAATATAGAAAAAAATGTGTCGTTCTATATTTCCGGCTAATAGGGGGGGGGGGGATATTAAATGTGTGCCTAGGGGCGCAGAGGTACCTTAATCCGCCACTGGTTAAAAGTACCCATTCCTAATTGCTATCGAAACTAAATATCAGAAGAATGGGCAATCGAACGCTAACCAATATTTTAGAAAATTTTCCTGCGATATCAAGGAATATGAGACCCATTTGAGGGCCCACATAGGTAAGTGAAAGTTACTAAAAATTGAACATTAACGTTGTACGTTTGGTAGCGAAATTTTCTCTGGCTGGTCTGCAAATGTCACGACACACAATGTACTTATACTGTCTTACGCTGCACGTATATCAAGTTTCTGCACATACTACGTCAGAAAATAAGTGGGCACAATATTTTTCTTCTCGGCAAAAACGTACTTGTGGCAAGAAATACAAATAAGAGTCAAATATTCGAAGAAGTGTTTTTTAAAATACGAAATAAACGACTGTCAATCGCATGCGCATTTAACCAGTTAGAAAAGTGCAAGAAATCTGAATTCAATGAAATAAACCAAGCTTTTCCAAAATATACTAATTATCAATAAGCGGCGCCCACGTGATGTCCATGGAGATCATTCCAATTCAGTGGAAACAAATTTACTATGTTTCATTCCACTCAATCTAGGATTGTAAAAGATCAAAACGCAAAATCAAACAACACTTACTTGTCTAAAGACATCGAAAATACATAGAAACATCAAAGGCATCACCAGATGTCAACAAATTAGAATGAAGAGTTCAAGATAAAGTATGAATCCAAAAAGAGGGAAAATGAATCCACAACAAACCTTTCGAGGGGAAATAATAAGGGCGGTAAAGCAATAAATGATTAAAGTTACAAAAGAAATCAGATGCGTGCGCCTTTAAAATTGCAAATAACTAATAAGTAAAAAAGATCAACACAAAAGGCACTAGAAGCTAAACACAAGAAAGCTGGTGATTTACCCAACAGACGAGAAATAAAATTATACATTTAGTTTGCGGTTAGCCCTGCCCTAGAATGAGAGCAAAACAACAACAGCAAGGAATCAATTAATCACGAATGTTTGATCCGACCGGCGCCTCCGCCAAAATGGATTTTTATCTCAGAACCAAAATGAGATAATGTGGTTGCTAAATCAATGCTTATGGTACCTAATCAATTCAATTAAATTATATTTACTTCTCAAATTTTAATTCCTGAAAGAAATTCTGAAAATACTTCACTTACTCTGTAAATAGACAAGGGAAAAGTGGTGGAACTCGAAATGATGATCGCACGATGGAAGGAATTTCGAACGTCATCCATCTTGGACACGTTACTGAAACTCCACTAGGGATCTCGACGTCGTCGACTGTACACATATTTTATTTCTAGTAAATGTTGTTTTGCATATATGTACCAGTGTATCTATTCTGGAATGTACATATGTTTCGTTTTGCAATATGGAACCCACCCTTCTCCTTCTTTGAGCTAATTGCATATCAACGTGTAGGTCTCCCTCGACCAAACATAGATGCAACTACGACTTGATCAAAATAAACATACCGTGTGTCGCAGGACTTGAGAAATATAGTTATACATATATTTTGGTGTCCAAGCAGGAGGCATTATTATCCTTCCAGTCCTAATATTTAACCGACTTCATTTGATTTAAGATAGCTTTCTTTATGAATTTTTATCTGTAAAACATTTCGGAATATACAGGATGCAGCACCTAAGCGTATTTCTTCAGTTGTAGCTTTATTGTGCATTTTAGAGAAAAATGTCATATGACGGACGCACCTTGGTTTTAGATTCTTTGTTATATAAAACTATTTTCATTTCTTCATTTCCTCTGCAAACTACTGAGTTTAGGGGTATTCACGTTGATACAAAATAGAAAAAGATCCTATAATAGAAAACAACTGTAATATAAAAATTATATGATTCTATTTAAAAAAATTAAGTTATTGGGTGTTGAAATATTTTAATTTGGCCATGTAACTGCCCATACCCTTTTGTTGCTGGAACAGTTACTTCGAAATGTTACTTTTACCTCACTAAAATAGCATTGCTACAACTTTGTTTAATCCCAAGCTATTTAATTTTTAAAATTCCTCTACATCTGATAAAAACTGTATAAAACTGCTGGTAATATCAAAAATATTCATTTTAGGCAAAACTACGGTTCCCTCTACTAGAGGAAACTGTAGGCAAAACGTATCTAATACAATATCTAGTAAACTTAGGTAAGGAATCCAAAAATGCAATCGAAAACTGGGTGTTCCATTTAAATTTAAAAAGGCGAAGATAAGTAGGTACCGTGTAGATTGTAGAAGAAATGGGACAGCCCGTACGGAGAGTCAAAATTCAACGGGAATCCCACATATAACATTTTTCTCAAAAACTCATAATAAAGGTGGAACACTAAGGCGGCGCACCCTGTATTTATCCGAGCTTCCACAAGAATTTTGGTTTTATTTTTCCTCCGTATCTCCAACAGACATGTCACGATGTAAGATAGATGTAACGCCGGTAACGATAGACGTATTTTCACTGTAATAGTTCCCTTATTAACATAAAATGAATTCAATTATTAGATTTCTCTACTTCATAAACAACGCTTTTAATGTCTTTTCGTTGGCGCATTTCACTTTCCTTTTTTCTAGGTATAACCTTTTGAACCGCACAATTTTGTTACTTTATTTTCATTCTTCTTGCTGATTACTATGTATGTATTAAGAATTTCCGAATCGTTTTAATGCCTTAGTAGCGTCTAAATGGAAAGTTATGTTGCAGAAAGACTATTGTAAAGACGAAGATATCTCAATATTGTTCTCGAAATGGAAGTTACTAAATGCATCCTTTCATTTGATGAAGTTTGACGAGTCAACAAAACAGAAAACCCAATAACACGTAATTTGTAGAAATTCGCTTAGAAACCTTCTTCATCCGATTGTGACGACGTAGAATTTATGAATCAATGAAGTCGTGCAATCGATTGTCTGCTTGGCCCAATTACGGCTGATGCTCGTTTTGTTTCATTGCACCGCGTGGGGCATGACAGTTTCGTGCTTCCGAACAGTCGCTTTTATTTGTACACGTTATCCGGAAATTCCTATTTGTAACCTCGTTTTCTGGTACTACTAAGTTTTATCAAGAAGTTAACGCACCGCTGGAAAATACAAACGTGAAGAGGATATATCACCGCCGTTGTAGAACGAAAAGATGACCATCTTTAGAGAGTTTAATTGTTCAGTAAATCCATTATCTTAAGAATGTGCTCTATCTATTAGTTTTCTTCCGGAAACAGAAAATCGTAGGGGGAGAGATCGGGCGAGTATGGAGAGTGGATCATGTCATCTATGTCCTTCCTCTTCGCTGATCTCTTTCTCTTCATTAAACAAAAGCGAGATCAGGAAGGGCCAGTCACCTTTTCGGAAACGAAATTGTAATAAGCCGAGATTTACTCTTTCTACTATTGCTATTTGAACCTATTTCCTTTCTTATGTTCCAGCAGCCCAAAATCCAGCAGAACTTAACCCGTCCCACCTGCTATATCCCTCTTTAATCTGTTAAAATTTGTACCGTATGGTACAAACCAAATATGCACTAAATTCGACTTTAAATTGCAGTTCTTTGTTGACATGTTTTTCTCGAATAAAGTACGGAAAATATTATATCTCAATCAAAAACAACTTTAGATTCAATTTCTCCTTCGTGCATCATTAGTATTCATCCATTTATAGCAATTAGCCACATCGGAGGAATATTAAAAAAACTGATGGCGCGGTAGCGGTACGGGTAATTTCCAATTTTATTCCGTCAAGGCGACGGAAAGACAGTTGAACGTGTGCCTGGTGGGCGGAAATGAACTGTACATGATCATTTTATAGATGTCGGTGGGTCATCGAACACGTTGTTTTGTTTTTATAGACGATTTTATTGTTTGTTTATTCACAGTCTAGTTCGTTGTAGTAGGTTGTTAGACAAATAATTAGTGTGAATTAAAAGATTATACATTAGACAGGATGTTACATAAATCTACCACTCTTTTCATGGTATATTATAACTCAAAATAAGAAGGAAAGGTGCTCTTCAGTCTAGTTCGTTGTAGTAGGTTGTTAGACAAATAATTAGTGTGAATTAAAAGATTATACATTAGACAGGATGTTACATAAATCTACCACTCTTTTCATGGTATATTATAACTCAAAATAAGAAGGAAAGGTGCTCTTTTCTGAGTTAAAGGCTTATAATGCCCCCACCAGATCAGACTCAGTGATATACGAACACGTTCAATTATTCTAGAGCTTGAATGGTTGTACACTCCCGAACTTTGTTGAATCCACAATCGCAATTCAATTAGGTCAGGCACGACCATTTGGTAGACACTTGTTTTCAAATGGTCCCGTATAAAAGTTCAGAGGGTTTGTATTTGGTGACCTCACTGACCAAGAAATAGGTCCACAGTAGTTACGCAGGGTCCAGTTAAGAGGTCGCGTCCAAGGTGCCTCAGAAAATTTGCAGCAATCTTAGTCAGAGATGTAGACGCCCAACAGGTCAAGCAACTAGGCAGAAATTAAATTCTGAGAGAAGTCCTAGGGCATGCCCTTGAATTGGGAGCAGACACATAAGCTGTACCGTGTGGCCAGATAAGAATGCAAAGTGCTGTATCTCGGAAGCTATTCATCATAGAGTCTTGCGGTAAAACAAATTATTACTAAAGTGGCCAAGAGAAGACCATGGAAAATATTTTCAGATTTCCAAGATGGTCGCCAGGGGGCGTAACCGCCATCTTAAACTTTTAAAGTGATTTTTCACTGAAATCCACCTACTAAATGTACCAAAAAAATATGTGTTTTTTAAAGATAATCTTTATTCGAGTAATTTTTGTTTAACACTTTTTGACGTATCTATTATAATGAAGTGGCGGGGGGTGATTCAATGTTTTTTTACATAAACAGCTGTAACTGGTAACTCCTAAACGACTGAACGGATTTTAACAAACTTGATGGACTCGTTGGAAAAAGCATTTATTGCTCCATCAAACCCATCTTACTAGTGATATGTCTAATTCTTAGTGATGCCGCTAGAGCGCGTTTTTTGATATAATAACAGAAAATTGCAAAATTCTCTAAAAAATTAAATGCAATAATATGACTTTTTTTCAAAAAATTTTGTGAAATGATACCTAAATAGGCTAGTGAAGACCACATCTCAATATCTTATTCCTAGCCAAAAATATCGAAGAAAGCAAATTTAGTTATCATAAAATTTTAGAGAGACGCTATTACACCGGTATTTATTCTTATTTATTTGCCTTTTTTCAAGATTCAGGGATAAAATTTCATAATTTTATTATTTTTAAATAATAAAAGTATTCTTAGTTCAGAGGTGGATTGGACAAGGAAGTCTATTTCCTTGGCCACCCCGATCCCCAGACCTCACCTGTTTGAACTTCTATCTATGGGGTCGGTTAAAAGATATTGTTTACCGAATGCCACCAACAACGAGAGACGACATGAACATACAAATACAAGAGGCCATTCGTAGCCTGTCAAGAGCAGAAATTGAAGCTGCTGTAATGTCTACGCATGAGCGGCTCCAACAATGCATTGAGTGTGATGGAAGACAGTTCGAGCATTTAAGGAGGCATTAGTTTTATTTCAAAACCAGTCCTTCTTTCTTCTTATGCCCCTACACGTTTTTTTTAATTGTTTGAACTAAGAATACTTTTATTATTTAAAAATCATAAAATTATGAAATTTTATCACTGAATCTTGAAAAAAGGCAAATAAATAAGAATAAGTAATAGCGTCTCTCTAAAATTTTATGATAACTAAATTTTCTTTCTTCGATATTTTCGGCCACCCCGATCCCCAGACCTCACCTGTTTGGACTTCTATCTATGGGGTCGGTTAAAAGATATTGTTTAGCGAATGCCACCAACAACGAGAGGCGACATGAACATACGAATACAAGAGGCCATTCGTAGCCTGTCAAGAGCAGAAATTGAAGCTGCTGTAATGTCTACGCATGAGCGGCTCCAACAATGCATTGAGTGTGATGGAAGACAGTTCGAGCATTTAAGGAGGCATTAGTTTTATTTCAAAACCGGTCCTTCTTTCTTCTTATGCCCCTACACGTTTTTTTAATTGTTTGAACTAAGAATACTTTTATTATTTAAAAATTATAAAATTATGAAATTTTATCACTGAATCTTGAAAAAAGGCAAATAAATAAGAATAAGTAATAGCGTCTCTCTAAAATTTTATGATAACTAAATTTTCTTTCTTCGATATTTTTGGCTAGGAATAAGATATTGAGATGTATAGTCTTCACTAGCCTATTTAGGTATCATTTCACTACATTTTTATTTCCTTGGCCACCCCGATCCCCAGATCTCACCTGTTTGGACTTCTATCTATGGGGTCGGTTAAAAGATATTGTTTACCGAATGCCACCAACAACGAGAGGCGACATGAACATACGAATACAAGAGGCCATTCGTAGCCTGTCAAGAGCAGAAATTGAAGCTGCTGTAATGTCTACGCATGAGCGGCTCCAACAATGCATTAGAGTGTGATGGAAGACAGTTCGAGCATTAGTTTTATTTCAAAACCGGTCCTTCTTTCTTCTTATGCCCCTACACGTTTTTTTTAATTGTTTGAACTAAGAATACTTTTATTATTTAAAAATTATAAAATTATGAAATTTTATCACTGAATCTTGAAAAAAGGCAAATAAATAAGAATAAGTAATAGCGTCTCTCTAAAATTTTATGATAAATAAATTTTCTTTCTTCGATATTTTTGGCTAGGAATAAGATATTGAGATGTATAGTCTTCACTAGCCTATTTAGGTATCATTTCACTACATTTTTATGAAAAAAGTCATATTATTGCATTTAATTTTTCAGAGAATTTATTATATCAAAAAACGCGCTCTAGCGGCATCACTAAGAATTAAACATATCACAAGTAAGATGGGTTTGATGGAGCAATAAATGCTTTTTCCAACGAGACCAAGTTTGTTAAAATCCGTTCAGTGGTTTAGGAGTTACAGCTGTTTATGTAAAAAAACATTGAATCTCCCCCCACCACTTCATTTTAATAGATACGTCAAAAAGTATTAAACAAAAATTACTCGAATAAAGCTTATCTTAAAAAAAACATTTTTTTTTTTTTTTGAACATTTACTAGGTGGATTTCAGTGAAAAATCACTTTAAAAGTTTAAGATGGCGGTTGCGCTCCCTGGCGACCATCTTGGAAATCTGAAAATATTTTCCACGGTCTTCTCTTGGCCACTTTAGTAAGAAATATTTTTACCGCAAGACTATGATGAATAGCTTCCGAGATACAGCACTTTGCATTCTTATCTGGCCACCCGGTACATCAGTTACATTCCAAGCAAGCCGATGTGAAATCAAATATTCCATATAAGTAGAAGTGCTCCAGGAATTCCGCAGTTTCTGAAACAACTTGAGGTCAAACGAATGCCTGAAGATGTCGAGCTACCAAGAACAGTTCGGTGTTGGAAATGTTTCAAAATAAGTGCAAGAAATTCAAGAAGCCGAATAGTTTTGGGAACCAAGAAAAATTTGATGGTTTTGGGAGCCGAAGATAAGCCAAATACTACATACCAAGGTGCAGTTGGAGAATCACGACTGACTTCTAAGAATTATAGGAAACCGGAAGAAACTTATGACTGGGGCGTGTCGTACCATAGTCGAGAAGGACGTCGTGTGCAACTTAAGAATAAGAGAAGCAGCACCATGTTAATTGCTACTGCAAGAGAGAGTACCAAGATATGGGCAGACATCGTTATTGATGTGACAGATGTGACTATTATATCATCGAGCGCACGTTGCAGTAATTGAGAATCGGATTTTATGAAGAAGTACGGATTGTACTTGACCTCATCGCAGGTATACTTCGATTTGACAATAGAAAGTTTAAAAGAACATGTTGTAAAGAAGAGAAATGGTGCCTACAGGGTTGAAAAAAGAATCAGTTGTTGCCGATCTCGGCTAAAAATAGGTACACGATGCAGGTATGGAAATAAAGATACGTTAGTGTTGATTAGTCCTGTATGAGAGCATTACGAGCATCTCGGTTTCTGTTTTGATAATTACAGGGTTGTAAGAAACGAAAACAAGGCGAATTCTGCATTCTTGTATGGTTAATATTTGGAAAAAAACTGCAGCATAGTAGGAAAATGTCGTACCGAGCGGTATCTGAAACACAGTGGCTTTGACTACGGGGTTCACATATGACAATGGCTCCCTATGACGAGCCGCCTATAAACTTTTTTACCTGTTGACTCAGCACCTCGTAGGTTCGAGAAACGCTTATTCACAAATGAACTACCACAAAGGGGAAACGGGAGACAACGAATGGATAAGGCTAGAAGAGCAAAAAGAGAAGGAAGAGAAGTGACAGACGAGGATGGACATGAAGAGAACAGCCATGTACGGCCCACGCAATGCAAAGCAGGCAAAAACCAAAATTAGCTCTGCTGGTCCAAAAATATTTTGAATAATCTTCGTTTCACAAGGCCGGGTCAGAAATGAATTCAACTGGTTTAAACAAGGCACGGTATTGTATGAAATTTCTAAGTCATCTAGAATTTATTTCACTATGTCATCTCCCGCGCTACGCGCGCTCACTGCCTTAGTCGAATCATGACTTCAAAGAAACGCATTATTGATTACAGAATAATTTACATCTGATATAATTATCTGAAAACGTAGTTTTGAACTATACGGCTATTTCTTTGATTTCCTAAATAAATTATCAATCCTTCCCAAGAACGAACTCTTGAAAAAGCCATGCATAATTGTCCGTGAGTAAATATTTCTTTTCAGAGATCAATTCCTATTTGATCAAAAAATGTTTGGCCTTGTGATTTGTTAATAGTCATTGCAAGCGCTAGTTTAATGGGAAATTATTGTCGTCTTTTAAAAGTAAAAGGATAACATTTTCACAGTACAACGTTATACGGTTAACAAAAACTATATCTCCATGTTTATCGCCTGTTAAAATTTTGCACTGTAGGATATTGTCTCCCAATTGTAAAATTAACAATCTCGTACCATTACATAAGCCTTCATTAATGCTGAGATTTCTAACCAACATCACAATACAATATACTCTCAACTTCAATTCATGCGGAGAACACCATAATTTTTCCACCAAACGGAACATCACAATTCATAAAGTCTCGTAAGGTTCTGTCTATAATGTCTAAAGCATACCTTGGCCCCACAGGAGCTTCATCCCGAATAAAAACATCTACACTCCTTAAATAATCTGCTTCTTTTGAATTTTTCTTAATGTTGGAAGATGAATCTAAAAACAGAGGAATGTGTAACCCAAACGTTTTATGAACTGTTCTGCCATGAGGAAGTAGTGTTGCTGCTATGCCCGTGAAGGCCATGGTACAAACAATTTTATTCTTACTCTTCAGTAAGCTGTAAAGGGTTGTATAAACATAAGTCTTACAGGAGCCTCCTGGACCGTCTATATAAAAACATGAAGATTCAGACATTGATTCATTTATGTTAGCATCACATTTACCCAAAATCTACAATTTCTCTCTGCTTTTCATTTAGGTGTTTATATTGTGATCATATTTCTATTGCTTGTTTTTCATTTGCATATTCAATGTCATGGCATGGTAGGAAACATTGAAAGATTGCAACCTTTCGCAGAAAGCATGGAACTAATTTGAATATAGGCTTTTTTGTCCTTCAGTATTGCTGTAACGTCTTTCATAATCTTGTGACATTGCTTCTTTAAATTCTTCCCACAATTCTTCCTGATAAATTGGTCGGAAAAATGCATTAAAATACGAATGAATAAATATCTCAGCTGTCTGGGCATCATCCAAATTTCAGCTTCATTCATGGCTCTTTTCCACACGCTGCTACATAACATTCCTGTATTTCTCCGTTTACTGTTTTCAGGTCTTCAAATCTGTTTGCTCCTTTAATATGAAGTAATAATAATCGAAAATGAAATAGTTCAATTTGGCTGGGGCTTACGGAGTACATGCGTCCAATAACTTTGAATTGTTTCTGACGGCGTATACTTTTACAACGACAACAAACGTGATACTTACCTGTGATAGTTCAGATGTACGCACTTTTGGCGATCGGCTCCCGTACGTATTAAAAAGAGACGGAAACGAAAAACTTGACCTCGCTAGATCGAAACGACTAACATCAGTTTAATTAGATAGGATTCCTTTCATGACATGATATAAGAAGGCATAAACATACAACAAATATAAATTATCTTCGGTAACCTCAGTTCTGTAATAGCAGACTGGTATAATGAACCAGGAGAAATTGGTCTGGCGGCCTCCTAATTTCATCCTGTATTTGTACGGACAGCCGCAGAATTATTTTAATTTTCAGAATAACCTCTATACAACTTGCTGTCAGTCTGTACATTGCCCTATCCTGCTTGGATCTGTAACAAGTAACAACTAATTTTTCTTTTGTTTTCAGGTGAGTGGGCGTCCCTGTATACCTGCTAAAGATCGTAAGTGGTAAGCCGTGTTCTCTCTATTCGCTAAAAGCCTGGGGGTAGGTAACTGTTATTTATTTTAGATGTACACCCACATTTTCAATTAAATCTTTAATATACGAGAGCCATCGATGTGTTAACGACCAGTTTTTCGATTATGGTAGCTCGTCAGCAGCTGATAACTCAAAGTATTTTATCTCCTATCAGCTTCAGCGTAATTGTTGGTACCTATACAAGGGCTGTTAAAGAATGTGTAGAAGATATTCAAGTATCCAATTCATTTTTTAACTAAGCTGCTGGCAAATTCTAGATAGGTGTGAAATAAAGTTGTGGATTTCCTAAAAAATCAAGATAAAGTGTACGTTAGGTTCTTTCACTCCGTCGTCCAGTCCCGTGGTAAATCTTGTTTAATACCTAAAGCCCTTGAAAGGCTTGGCAGCAATTTGTTACTTAGTGTAAGTGCTGACGCGTCTGAAATATTTATGCGATTATTGAAGGCCTTGCTCGAACTGAACTTCATACCAAACGTACTTCATCTGGTGTCTGATGGAACGTTAGAGTGGGTGTATTTTGTATTATCCATTTAAATAACCGTTTTAGATTCAGATCTCTACTTTGTTTTCTATGAATGGTTATGTACACGGTTTTTTATGGATGATTTATCTCCTTATTTTACAGTATGTTCTTTTGTTTTGGTAATAATTCAGTTATAACAAGATGTTGGTTTCCTTTTTTGTATGTAAATGTGTGCCTCTACCTACGCAATTTCATGGTTTTTTGATCGATAAATGAAAGAGTGCAGCACAGTTGTTTGGATTCCAATCATTCAATAAGTAATGTATATGGTAAACTCCGTGCAGATATATTATCATGATCATGTCCCGGGCGTGGTAATTCGTACCAAGTAGAACCAACTTTTGCAATAAAATTTTTCTCATAAATTACTCTTCGTGTATGTTAAAATCCGACATTTTGCACGCCTCAGCCACTGCTAGAAATAAGCATCGGTTTTCTATTTTCATTGTCATTTATCATCTTAGTTTCTGACAATTTCAACACTTTGATAACCGCATTTAGTGTTTCACTTAATTTTTCTGGATGATTCCGCACACAATGTGGCATAATGTATATAAATATATATAATATTTGTAGGTAGTCGTGACCAAATTTATTAATAATTGATAGTTCAGGGATTAGTGGGAATGGTCAAGTGGCGTAGTATTTGAGAAAACTTTATTGTTGCTCAAGCTTTCGGAAAAATTTTTTCCTTCTTCAGGAGACTAAAATTGACAAAATAATGTTAATGTAGTACATTACAAAGTTATCTACGACTTACACAATGTGTATCTAATAAATTAACTTCAAAATAGGTTTACAACACAGAAACATATTAAAAATTTTATAAATGTGTTCGTACAAATGTTAAAATTGAAATGTGTCAGAAATATTGTCATGCCATGCCTTCTGTGAATTTGCAAAATAAACTGAAAAAATAATAATAACTTAAGAAAAGAGTAGAGGCTGTATAAAAGTTATAAAGATAAAAATGACTATCATGGTAGGAGGCAAGACATATAAGAGAAAACAAGTCCCTGCAATCATAGCAATAGGCTGTCAACCAAGACTGAGGAGGTAAGTGAAAATAACACTAAGGCCCTGAGTGTCTAATTTTTTGTTCATCACAGAGGGTTGCCGATCAATGTGAACCATCTCTAAGAAAAGTCTCTTTTTGTAATTGCTCTCACTATCTAGGACTTCTACATCGGTGAGATTAGGTAAGTGGTTTTCATTGTTACAATGGATGGCTAACGCACAGGTATTCATGTTTCTTTTAACGTCACTGCGGTGGGAAATGATGCGTGATCCTAGGGACCACGAGGTCTGGCCAATGTAGACTTTTTCACAATCATGGCATGTTATTTTATAAATTACATTAGACTTTTGTTTGATGTATGTTTTGTCTTTCAATTTGGTAAAAACTCTCTTGGCTGTCAGTAAAGGTTTGTTAGCTAGGCTGATATTAAACTTGTTGACTAAACTATTTATTGTGAAAAAGTCTACATTGGCCAGACCTCGTGGTCCCTAGGATCACGCATCATTTCCCACCGCAGTGACGTTAAAAGAAACATGAATACCTGTGCGTTAGCCATCCATTGTAACAATGAAAACCACTTACCTAATCTCACCGATGTAGAAGTCCTAGATAGTGAGAGCAATTACAAAAAGAGACTTTTCTTAGAGATGGTTCACATTGATCGGCAACCCTCTGTGATGAACAAAAAATTAGACACTCAGGGCCTTAGTGTTATTTTCACTTACCTCCTCAGTCTTGGTTGACAGCCTATTGCTATGATTGCAGTGACTTGTTTTCTCTTATATGTCTTGCCTCCTACCATGATAGTCATTTTTATCTTTATAACTTTTATACAGCCTCTACTCTTTTCTTAAGTTATTATTATTTTTTCAGTTTATTTTGCAAATTCACAGAAGGCATGGCATGACAATATTTCTGACACATTTCAATTTTAACATTTGTACGAACACATTTATAAAATTTTTAATATGTTTCTGTGTTGTAAACCTATTTTGAAGTTAATTTATTAGATACACATTGTGTAAGTCGTAGATAACTTTGTAATGTACTACATTAACATTATTTTGTCAATTTTAGTCTCCTGAAGAAGGAAAAAATTTTTCCGAAAGCTTGAGCAACAATAAAGTTTTCTCAAATACTACGCCACTTGACCATTCCCACTAATCCCTGAACTATCAATTATAAATATATATATATATATATATATATATACTGGTCCGCCGTATCTTGTGACATCCGGTAAAAATGGTGACGTTTCGGCATCCAGTCTTAAAAAAGCATAATTGAAGAAAACAAGAATAAGACTTTCTGGAATTCAAGAGGGGGTGCCATTTCGAGAAAAAAAAATTAACCATACACATAATGAAAAAAATATTTGTCCTATCTCTTTGACATCCGTTGTATATCCATTATACATATTTATTTCACATGTCCTGCGACATCCGTGAAATATTTGCGTATCTTGTGACATCTTTACAGAGTTGCCATTTTCATAAATCATTTATTAAACAGGAGGTTATACCGCGGGCGTTTTCCCTATGCAACCCATGTATTTAACGCAGGGCAAGGGTTTCCAAAATAAAATTAAGTTCTCTCAA